>OY728158.1:598000817-600590817 GCA_963277665.1 Viscum album | reverse complement strand
ACTTTTAATGGAAAAGTCAAAAAGTGCCTCGTAACGTAAACAAAAGAAATATTACTTACATACCATGTAGTAAAAGTAAAAATGTGTAAAAAGGACATTAAACATACATAAAAACACTTTTAGAAAACATGGACATGGAGGATATAAATAACCCTAGTAAATACTTACGAATAAGAAATCTCAGATAAAAATGAGATTTGCAAAATTATCCCTTACCTTAGGTCTGATATGCTTCGTACGTATCTGAACCTCCTGTATAATGATTTAAATAATGTCATTGACTTATTAAATAATCATATTCATTGTTATGATATCATATATGTTACACTTATGTCTTTATATTACCCGTTCTTTTGTAAATTCCATGTTAAAGCATCGTTTTGGTTAAAATCGTTTTTTTTTATCGTATGTGTTTCGACTTTCCGTTCTTGATATTATTACTTATATCCTGATTTACATAATTCTATAATGTAAAACATTATTTATATATAATATGTATTCATCATATACATATATATTATAGATCGATAAAAGGAATGAAATACACCGTTCATGGAGACGGTAGGTCGTACGTACGCATGAACGTTGTTTTCATTTCCCTTTTGAATTGAATGGAATTAAGTAAATGGCATAAATATATATATACATAAATCCAGTATCATTATTATGTCATATATTTCATTATTATTCATTATATATACTTTATAATCATTCATGAATGGTTAATATGGAGAGTGAATCTCATCGCGTCGTGGAGACGGTAGTCCGTACGTACGCACGAGCGATGATATCATTCCCAAGATCGTGGAATTGTATTGGAGTGTATGTATATTATTTCATAATAAATATAACTTTACAATATCATATATAGTTATTTATTTGAACCGTTATACCCATCAAAGTAAGGTGGTGATGGAAAATAGATTACACCACGGCGTGGAGACGGTATTCCGTACGTACGCACGCGTGGTGATTTCATTTTCCGTAGGATGGATAGATGGTGAAATAGGGTTGTTTCATACTTATAATAACATATCAGTATATGAGTGATACTGATGTTATTACTTCATAATGAAACAATCTAAGAAGAATAAGTGGAAGAAGAAATAAAGTTGAAAGAATCGGTAACGGACATTACCTCTTCTTTGAAGCGCCTCTTTGAGTCCTCCTCTTAGGGCACTAAAATTGGTCTTTGAAGAAAACCAGGACCTATAGGATGTTTCTAGGGAAGGGAAGAAAAGAATTTTTCATGGGTTGGACTAGCTTCAAAGCTCAAAGTGGTGTTAGGAAGAGAGGGAGGAGGTGCCCTTTTATAAGGGAGGAGAGGGGCACCTTTGGAAAAACTAACAATATTATTATATTATAAAGCCAAATTCGTTTTTAAATAGCTCCAAATTGATTTATTTTGAAGCTAAGGTGGGGATGGGTCGAAATCCTATCATCCAATAGAATTTAGACAAGTTTAGGTTCCTATTTTAACCTTATCATTTAGATTTAACATTATGTTAGATAATTTTACTTTTATCGTGTCTTTTTGTGTTCTTATACTATAAGGTTAATAAACTTACTATAACAAGCCAAACGAACCTCAAGTTGTTTATTATTAATAAATATAACCTTATCTAAGTCATTTTGTCGAACCTTAGATGTTTAGGAATAAAATAACAATTAATAATATAATATTTGTTTTAAAAACTATTTTATGTCAATTTTGACACTATTTAGTAATTGATTTTTGTGAAAATCATAACAGAATTATTAGTTCTAAAAAATCTACTTAACTCAATACTAACATGTCATATTAACCTAGAAAATTAGTTCAATTCATAAAAAGTCTTAAATTACATTTATTTGGGTATTTATAACATCAATTATGTCAATATTTCATTAATAAGATAATTACTGCATCATCGTTGTGTCATAAATAAATTAAATTATTTAATGTCTAAAAATTACAAATAAAATACCATTATGTAGGAAATATTTTTATCTTTCTAATGAATATTTATTGTCGAATTTATCTTAAGTATAACCCTATATTAAAAATTATCTACTTATTAAACTTTGATTTTAACTATTTTAACCCTTCTTTAAATAAATTAATAATCAAGGTCCTAATCTAATCTAAGTGGGCCTAAATGGTCATATTTTATTCATAAGGTTGTTTTGGGTCGAATTACACTTATCCAATAGAATTAGGACATGTGTTAGGGTAATAATAATATCATTTTTACCCTTAATTATCCTATTTACTTTTAACCGTGGTAAATAAAAGTAAAAAGTTACTATTCACCAAAAATTATTTTCATCTCATTGGACCACATTTTAGTCCTTGATATTAACCGTGTCTCTCAGATTTTAAAAATTCCACTCACAGAAGCGGTAAAATTATGTTTTATAAAAAATCAATTTTTTAACTACCACTTAGTGGTTTCACTATTCATCAAAAAATGAAAGTTTCCAGAAAAATACCAAAAATTAGGCCTAAGATATATTTGATATTATGAACTCAAAAATGACGTCTATTTTACCAAATTCAAAACATATCAGTTGCATTAATTAATTTAAAAATTAATTCCCGTCGTCAAAACAAATAGCGTGTTCTTAAGAGATAATAACTATCAAAAGATTGACACTTGTTTATGTCTGGTTTAAATGTGAAATTACATCCAATGACCAACATTGTATTAAATTGTAAAAATATATTCTAAATATACTTTAAAACCTCTCAAATTAATAATTTATCACTATTAATTATTTCGATTAAAAAGGTTGTTTTTAATTAAAATTTAGTAATTTTCACTATTCATCAAGAAATAAAAGTTATCCGAAAAGTACCAAAATTTCACCCTAATCTAATTTCGATATTCCGAATCCAAAAATGAATTCCATTTTGAAAAATAAAATTTTACAAAATTTCAAAAAGTGGTTATTACTATTCATAACAGCTAGTTTTGATAATATTTTAATAGGATATCGTTGTTTAGTGAAACATGGTATTGCGTACTACACACGCTATCGAGGAAGGTCGCGATTGCGTGTAATGCAAGGCAAGTCAAGGATGCATGTTGTGCAAGCTCCTTTTGGTGTAGCGTACAACACAAGACATTAATGAAATTAAAAAGAATATTTTTCATAAAATCTCGGGGTATTACATTCTACCCCCCTTAAAATGAATTTCACCCTCGAAATTCGTCGGGGCTATAAATAGTTTACTACTCGAAAGTTTATTTAATAGAAACCCACATCGTAAAAAAGAATACCAAAACCAATATTTAAAAACAAAAGTATGAAACGTAATGGTTACCCAAATAAACTAATCACTGGGTTTCTATAGAGGTGAAAATATGGATATGGAAGAGAAATCTAACCATCATGTTCTGATGGAGAGTGGTAGAGAACATGGCTATGGAAAAGCCAGCAATCACAAAGCCATAAATTTTTGACGATTTAAGGTACCATCTGATTCATCAGATATAAGAGCACTAGGACAACATTTTTGGTTTTCAAGATCATTTCCCTAAAGTTGATGAAATTGGAATTAGAAGAAATACTTTCATGATTTTCGTATAGTCTCACCATTGGTCGTTCTTTGGACAATTTCCACTTCATCTCTTAAAGAAATGAAGTTGAATTTGTCATTTAACAGATCATGTGATAGAATCATGGGTCATTCTATCTGTCTCAAACAAAAGGTTAGAAAAGTTATCAAAAAATACATAAGTCCATCTATAGTGAGATTAATCGTATATGGTTCTTAAAATGGACTCATACTTCTTATATCATACTTCTTAATATAATAAAACTAGTTTCTACTAAACAGGGACTTCCTGTAGGCCAGTTGTAGGCGATAAAGGCCAGTCGCACTTCGGTTGTGGGTTCGATTCCCACAGCCTTGTCCGACGTGATGGGCTGTCGCCCATCCTGCAGGTTTTTCTTTTTCTAAAACTACATTACTATAACATCCCATAAATAATATCGGAAAAACTTCTATCCTTAAACAATACTAACTTATGTCCAATATAATCCATTCCAATCTTTAGGCTTATCCAAAATAATACTGTCTAATCTCATATTATAGTGAAAATGATTACCAAAGAGTTCATACAACTAGCATGCTAATACCATTTTTGATCCCCATATATCATGAGATATGTCTTGTTGGTCACATTCCAAACATTTGAAGGCCTTAATCATGTATTCTCTTGAAAAAAAAAATGAATACCCATTAAACCTTATTGAAAACATGAGTGCTGTTAAAAGTTAACTCTTTCCACATACCAAAATCCCCAAAATTCTATATACTCAAACCATGATATCACTTAGTCCTTATATCAATCATGAGCTCATGAATACTGTCAAACATTTCATTTTCTCGTTTTCCCTTCATTATGTGCATATCATCTTTTTTTTTCAAAAATATCTGAACCACTTTCCATGGTTACCGGTACCATTGAAAACCACAATAGACCAATACATAAATATTCCAATATTCCACGATAATATATACAACATTATTTTGGAATCCCATTACATAAACACTTAATCATTCCACCACATCGTTTTCATATTCAACATCTCCAATAGTGATCACATGTGACTACCCTTTGTCCTTTTCCTTAAGTGATTGCTCATGTCGATCATCACTAACCCTTGGATTAGGGCATTTATTAGCATAATGCCTCATTTCCTTGCACTTGAAACATTGAAGTGTTGGTGGTGTGTTCTATGTAGTATTGTCTTTTTTCACATCATTAGAAACCCTTTTTCCATTACTTCGACACTCAGCTGCTCGATGACCTTCTTTTCCACAATTAAAACATTTTCTAGTCCCTTTAAGACAATCTCCACCATGATTCTTTCTACACTTTGAGCATAAGGAAACATTCATCTTCTTTTCACCATTATTCTGAGATTTCTCCTTGAACTCCATCTTTCGTTTCTGGTCAAAACTATGAGATGGATAAGTAACAACAACTTCCATTTCTACCTTGATAGCACAACGCACAATTTCTTCATAGCTACTGAAGTCTCTAATAGCTAATTCCCTTCGAAGATTTGGTTTTAAGCCACTGAAGAATCGATCAACTTTACTTTCGGGTTGGATGATAAATCCAGATGCATACCTTGCAAGCCTTGTAAAATTTGCTTCATATATACCAATAGATTCATCATCTTTTTTCTTTAGTTCAAGAAACTCCTTCTCCATCTTTGTTTGAAGAATATGAGGGAAGTACTTATTGATAAATAAGTTCTTGAACTCATCCCATTCCATGGACTCAATTTCATCTCTTGGCCTCGTATTCTTGATAAGATTCCACCATTGATCAGCATCACCTTCCAAATGATACACTGCTAAGATGACTTTATCATGTTCAGAACATTGAAGAACTGAAAATATCTTTTCAGTGGTACTGATCCATTGTTCAGCAACAAGTGTATCAGAAGACCCACTGAAAGAAGGTGGATGTTGCCTCATGAAGGACTCAATAGAATATTGTTCCCTTCTCTGCTAATTTGGAAGTCCAGAATGATTCATAGCTTTTGTAAGTATATCAATAAGATTTTTCACTCCATCTCCCATAACATTTGTCTGTTCATGAGGACAATCATTGCATTGTCTATTACATTGATCAACACGGTTCCTTCAGGTTCCAGCCATCATCGAAAACCCAAAAAGAATAGTGTGAGAGGCAAAAATCATGCTAGGGAAAACAACATAATAAAGGGAGAGTACCTTCAATATCTAACATCTTAGGTTAAATTATAAGATCGTTACTGTAGTTCTAGGACTATATCCTATACATATACTTAACCTTAGGGACATCCCTGGACATACCTTAGAAATATCTCTAGGGATCTCACTAAAGTTCTCACATCCTAGTTTCCAAAGGTTGACTAAACCTTTCCTCTCATACCAACTGTAGAGACCTGAAGCCTGACGTATATGGACATTACATTACTTTTGCGGAATACTTAATATATAACAAAAACATACACACAAGGACCGTAATAGTTTAGTGTCTTTGGAAACTTGGAACGTAATCTTCTAATCGTGGTGAAAGATCTTCAACATCTCCCATAAAGATCTTCAACTTTTTGTTTCCTTACCTAAAACCTTTCTTTTGATCCTGGGGGAAAATAAAACATAAAAAGGGTGAGCTCAAATTCTCAGTAAGGGTAAGAATGGATAAAATAAAACATACCATATACATTTGAACTTAAAAACATGAACATAATGTTTAAACATCAAAATCATGAGCAACGACATAAAACATGGAAGTACATAAGGAATAGATCATAATGGAACATAAACCATGATAAAAAAGCATGGGAATAAAACATGTAATTTTGGCATCCATTAAGCACATGTAATGATTTCCATAGTATCCAAGGCATTGCTTCCAAGACCATCTTAGTGGACAAAGTCCCATTCTGAATCGAGTTCACTCCTTGTTTCAGTCCTGTAACACTAAACTGGATTAACTAACCATTCCAGCCATGTCTATCTCATGAGATATAAAATCTTTACCCAATGCATTGGAGGGAGATATAGGTCCCACCCATCTCATAATGAAATCATTCTTACTTTTTCCACAAAATAAACTTAAAACATTCATTATAACCCAAAGAATAAAATGGGTTTCAAAAACATCATTCCATCATAACATAATCTATATAAAACAAATGGATATCATTTCATTATAAGAAAATTGAAACCATGTAAATTATAGAGACATTATACTTGAAACATACACATATGAAATAATTTCATCTTATATGGAAAATGGTTTTGATAAAACACTTGAAATGAATTCTTGAGGAAAATATCCTTTCTTCTTCAAAATCATTCTCTTTTTACAAAATGTCATGCAATTTTAAAAGAAAGGAATTTTTTTGAAAATAGTCATTAAATATTTTGGATTAGGCTTCATAAAAATAAGGATTTATAAAACCATAAAAATCCATTCGTGCCATATAAGTTAAAAAAACATTCTTCTCGTACTTTTACCGAAAAAGTCAAAAAGTACCTCGTAACGTAAACAAAAGAAAGATTCCTTACATACCATGTATTAAAAGTCAAAATGGATAAAAAGGAAATTAAACATACATAAAAACACTTTTATAAAACATGGACATGGATGATATAAATAACCCCAGTAAATATTTACGAATAAGCAATCTCGGATAAAAATGAGATTTGAAAAATTATCCCTTACCTTTGGTCTGATATGCTTCGTACATATCCGAACCTCCTGTATAATGATTTAAATAATTTCATTGACTTATTAAAGAATCATATTCATTGTTATGATATCATATATGTTTCACTTATGACTTTATATTACCCGTTCTTTTGTAAATTCCATGTTTAAGCAGCGTTTTGGGTAAAATCATTTTATTTATCGTATGTGTTTCGACTTGTCGTTCTTGATATTATTACTTATATACTGATTTACAAAATTCCAGAATGTAAAACATGATTTATATATAATATATATTCATCATATACATATATATTATAGATCGATAAAAGGAATGAAATACACCGTTCATGGAGACGGTAGGTCGTACGTATGCATGAACGCTGTTTTCGTTTCCCTTTTGAATTGAATGGAATTAAGTAAATGACATACATATATATATACATAAATCCAGTATCATTATTATGTCATATATTTAATTATTATTCATTATATATACTTTATAATCATTCATGAATGGTTAACATGGAGAGTGAATCTCATCGCGTCGTGGAGACGGTAGTCCGTACATACGCACGAGCGATGGTATCATTCCCAAGATCGTGGAATTGTATTGGAGTGTATGTATACTATTTCAGAATCAATGTCACTTTACAATAATCATATATAGTTATTTATTTGAACCATTATAACCATCCAAGTAAGGTGGTGATGGAAAATAGATTACACCACGGTGTGGAGACGGTATTCCGTACGTACGCACGCGTGGTGATTTCATTTTCCGTAGGATGGATAGATGGTGAAATAGGGTTGTTTAATACTTATAATAAATATCAGTATATGAGTGATACTGATGTTATTACTTCATAATGAAACAACCTAAGAAGAATAAGTGGAAGAAGAAATAAAGTTGAAAGAATTGGTAACGGACATTACCTCTTCTTTGAAGCGCCTCTTTGAGTCCTCCTCATAGGGCACTAAAATTGGTCTTTGAAGAAGACCAAGACCTCTAGGATGTTTCTAGGGAAGGGTAGAAGAGAATTTGGCAGGGTTTGGACGAGATTTAAGGCTCAAAGTGGTGTGAGGAAGAGAGGGAGGAGGTTCCCTTTTATAAGGGAGGAGAGGGGAACCTTTGGAAAAACTAAAAATATTATTTTACTATAAACCCAAATTCGGTTTTAAATTGCTCCAAATTGATTTATTTCGAAGCTAAGGTTCGGATGGGTCGAAATCCTCTCATCCAATAGAATTTAGACAAGTTTATGTTCCTACTTCAACCTTATCATTTATATTTAACATTAAGTTAGATAATTTTACTTTTACCGTGTCTTTTTGTGTTCTTACACTATAAGGTTAATAAAATTACTATAACAAGCCAAACGAACCCCAAGTTGTTTATTATTGATATATATAACCTTATCTAAGTCATTTGGCCGAACCTTATATTTTTAGGAATAAAATAACAATTAATAATATAATATTTGTTTTAAAAACTATTTTATGTCAATTTTGACACTATTTAGTAATTGATTTTTTTTGAAAATCATAACAGAATGATTAGTTCGAAAAAAGTTACTTAAATAAATACTAACATGTCATATTAACCTATAAAATTAGTGGAATTCATAAAAAGTCTCAAATTAAATTTAATTTGGTATTTATAACATCAATTATGTCAATATTTCATTAATAAGATAATTACTGCATCATTGTTGTGTCATAAATAAATTAAATTATTTAATGTTTAAAAATTACAAATAAAATACTATTATGTAGGAAATATTTTTATCTTTCTAATGAATATTTATAGTTGAATTTATCTTATGTATAACCCTATATTAAAAATTATCTACTTATTAAACTTTGATTTTAACTATTTTAACCCTTCTTTAAATAAATTAATAATAAATGTCCTAATCTAATCCAAGTGGGCCTAAATGGTCATATTTTATTCCTAAGGTTGTTTTTGGTCGAATTACACTTATCCAATAGAATTAGGACATGTGTTAGGGTAATAATAATATCATTTTTACCCTTAATTATCCTATTTACTTTTAACCGTGGTAAATAAAAGTAAAAAGTTACTATTCACCAAAAATTATTTTCATCTCATTGAACCACATTTTAGTCCTTCGAATTAACCGTGTCTCTCGGATTTTCGAAATTCCACTCACAGAAGCGGTAAAATTATGTTTTATGAAAAAATCAATTTTTTAATACCACTTAGTGGTTTCACTATTCATCAAAAAATGAAAGTTTCCAGAAAAATACCAAAAATTAGGCCTAATATATATTTGATATTATGAACTCAAAAATGATGTCTATTTTACCAAATTCAAAACATATCAGTTGCATTAATTAATTTAAAAATTAATTCTCGTCGTCAAAACAAATAGCGTGTTCTTAAGAGATAATAACTATCAAAAGATTGACACTTGTTTATGTCTGGTTTAAATGTGAAATTACATCCAATGACCAACATTGTATTAAATTGTAAAAATATATTCTAAATATACTTTAAAACCACTCAAATTAATACTTTATCACTATTAATTATTTTGATTAAAAAGGTTTTTTTTAATTAAAATTTAGTAATTTTCACTATTCCTCAGAAAATGAAAGTTATCTGAAAAGTACCAAAATTTCACCCTCATCTAATTTCGATATTCTTGAATCCATAAATGAAGTCCATTTTGAAAAATAAAATTTTACAAAATTTCAAAAAGTGGTTATTACTATTCATAATGGCTAGTTTTAATAATATTTTAATAGCATATCGTTGTTTAGTGAAACTCGATATTGCGTACTACACACGCTATCGAGGAAGGTCGTGATTGTGTGTAATGAAAGTCAAGTCAAGGATGCGTGTTGTGAAAGCTCCTTTTGGTGTATCGTACAACACAAGACATTAATGAAATTAAAAAAATATATTTTTCATAAAATCTCGGGGTGTTACAGTAAGATTCATAAAATAGTGAATAATCATTCCATATATCTTTTAGAATTTTCCAAAACCAATATGTTTGATACATTAATCTCCAAACGAAAAAATTTAATACTACTATTTCATCATTAAGATTTACTCATCAAATTTTTTAACTAAAAACATTTCCATATTAACATAGAAATCTTGTACGATAGTGATAGTAATTCATACCTTGTCATCCTCTGGTCATGGGTTCAAGCCCCACCACCATTCCAGACATGATGTGTTTTCACTTGGGAAAAATCATTTATTTTTATAGACAATATTAATATAATTCCAATAATGTTCCAAATAAAAATATGATGTACATCATTGAAATAAATGTAATTATTAGATAACCATGTAACTAGTTTTTTTAATAATTTTTTTAAATTACAAAGTCTAATAATATTATTTGATTGTTATTAAAATTTCATTAAATATCATATTATCCCTAGAGGTTATCAAAACCTTTAAACTTATGTCTATAATACTTAATGACTATAGAGACATTATTTTTCAAAAAAAAATCCACTAAAACATATTCTTTCAATAAATTTCTCTAAAATGTCCTTAATCCTAGTAGAATCTAGTCACATAAAACCTAAAAAGTTGTGTTTAATTCTTTGAACTTATGATCAATCTTAATAGCCTAAACCAATGATGGTATTTATAATTCTTTTGTTAATTAAAACACATAATATTTTAAAATGTAAAAAAAATCCGATGATTTTTCATTATTCTTCTTACCAAAATAATATTGTTGAAACACTTCAGCAATTTATTTATTGAATCACCACACATAAATACATCATGTTGTTTATTTAAATATAGGTCCTTTCATGGTCTATGGTTTTTAACCTAGTTCATTAATTTTCATCATCTATTCAAATTCATTAGGACTATTTGTAAATAAAATTGGAATTATCCTAAGCATATCTCACGAGGAGTGTCAAACCCGGAGCTTTGTAAGGTCAGTTTTTAGGCATCGGGTCATGATCAGTTGAATTCTAATGTGCCCTTTTCTGAGAAATTACCCCTAAGTACATCAGTTCCATAACCATGTCCACTTTTAGTATCCAGATAAGGAAGTATTTCTAGGTAGAACCACATAATCTCAACCTTACCTAAACTTTATGATGTTCTTCTATAATTCTCAATAAAATATACCAATGGTTTATGTTCCCTAATATATGTTTTCCTAAATCTAATTTTCCTGGTTTCTATTAAACTTCCAATGATACCAACTATAATGACCACTTTACCATAAGCTTTGATCTGGTGCCTTACTCTATTTCATTAGAGTGATTAAAAAGAATCAAATTCCAAAGGACTGATTAGTTTAGCAGTTTTAGAGAACCATATAGATACATGATACCCATTTTACATTTGGAATTGAAAAATAAATATCTATTTAACTAAATCATAGAAAAATAAATCAAATATATCTTCTTAATAACTTGGGGAATGGGAAAAAATAAGGATGCACTCAAATTCTCAATAAGAATTAAGTATAGTATATGAAATCATGAATCAATATTGTAATGTTCCAGAAATTCTGTATAATTTTTTTTAATTATATGGAATTATTTCGAGAATAAAAAATCTGAAGGTGCGTGATTCTGAAGCCCGGAGTGCCTGAAATGATCCGTCGAAGTTTGGTTGAGTTTTAATTGGTGCGTGTAAGCAGTTTTCAAAAAAAGTGGAATAAATCTTAAACGGTAACTCGAATCAGAAATACAAGGGCGCCTTTGAGTGCTAGATGGCGGGTTTACCCAAGGCGTGACTTATGTTTAGTCGGCACGGGCCTCCTGTGAGAAAACCCAATAATGGTATAATTGTAAATAAAATAATTAAATAAATTATTTTATTTTTCAAAAGATTATAACTCACAAACGGTAGCTCAGATTAAAAATCTGAGACCACCACTGAACTCGTGAGGGCATGATTTATTTAAGAAAATACTAACTTTGGTCGGCGCAGGCCACCAGTGAAGGTTAGTTTTTTGATGTAAATAAAATAATTAAGTGACAATTATTTTTTTGTAAAATCCATATCTTTTAAAAAGTAACACAGATTGGAAATACAAGAGTACCATTGGGTTCATTGTGGTATGTTTCATTTGTGTAGTGCCTAACCTTGACCGGCGTGGGTTAAGGGTGACAGTTAATAACTTTCCAAACTTTTTTTCAGGTGTGTTCAGTAAACTCACAAGTGGCGTTTTGTAACTTTTGAACCGGTACTCGTAATTTAAATCTGAGGACACCTTTGAACTCACAGTGCCAATATTCGCTTCAGGATACCATCACCATGACCGCAGTGGGTCAAGAGTAAAAGTTAGTTTTTTGGATTTTCATGGTAGAAGAAAAGAAATAAAAAAAATAACTTTTTATTTATTTTATTTGAAACCACCATTTTGAATGCTTGGTGGTGGGGACCACCCAAACTTTTAATTAGTGTAGGGGAAACCATTGGTATTCCCCTAGTTAATGTGCTAACCTCAATTTACTTAATGAGACATCTTAACTTGTTAAATTAATAAAATTAATTTAATAAGATGGCTCCCCTTTTTCTTGAGTTTGTGGAAAGAGTTGGCAAAGGTAGAATTGGGGAGAGATTTTAGAGGATCATCTTCTCCAATGAAGAACACTCTCCAATGAAGATAATCCTTCGGAATCAAAGAACGAGGACGATGATCGAGCCTGGATTGGAAACATCTTCCAGGAGCAATGAATGCCGACGTCACCATATTATCGAATCTATCTTCTTCCTCGCACCTCATGGAATGGAAATTCTAGGTAGGGGTTTTTATATATGTTTGAATTTGTTTTATTGATTCTTCATATCCTAATTTCACAATGACGATGGAAAAATGAACATGGCCATCATTCTGTACCTAAACCATGCTCCTCTTTCTTTTTATTCTTCACGCGTTCTTTGTGCGTTCTTCAACGCCTAATATTTAATGGTGCTGGAAACACTGAGTTTTGCTGAGCATTATATATGGACCTGAATCCCTCGACACAAGGATTGCAAATATGTGATCGTTTAATTTTTTGGTCTTGGAACAAAGCTGCAATGGCTCACAGAACGAGGCGGCCAAATATTTATTGGCACTGGAAATGCAATATTCCGGTGAGCGCGACATATGGACACGGATCCCTTGACCCGAGGATCACAAATATGAGATCATTTTATTTTTCAGGTTTAGAATGATGATACAGTGGTCCTCGAAAGGGGAAATGTGGAGGTGAAATTCTGGAGTGTCTTTGGGGCATAGCTCCGGGTGAGATAGGCGGTGCAATGGAGGTTCTAGATGTGTGGACGAATCCTGTAGTTAGAGTTGTATGAGAAGTCATGGGCTTGATTGCTTGCTGGAACAGTGCATGAGAATTGATGGAAAATAAGATTTAATTGGAGATAAGAATAGTTGAAAAGAAATGAATTAAAAATATAATGAAATTAAAAATGGAAATCCTTGGAATAAGGGGGAGACGCTAACCTTGTGCATGAATCTCAATTGAGATGGGTTATAAGAAAAAATAATAATAATAATATAAATAATTTTATTATTATTTTTGGATGTCAAACCATAATTCGTTTGTAACTTATCTGTGTGACCTCAGTTTCACGAACCATCAGCAGTAGTACGACCCTAATTTCGAGATGGAAATTATGAGTCCAATATTGGATGTATTTTTCATGTTTTTGGATCAGGTACCCGAAACACTCAAATAATAATAATAATATATTATTATTATTAAATATTCGACCATTCATAACTCCAGCGTGTGATGTCTGATTGACTTGTTGTCTGTGGCGACGTGATCCGGACACTAAGATGGTTGATTTAATTATAATGCTGAATATTAAATTGTTCTTCATGGCTCGGGTTCACGAAACACCCAATAATAACAATATTATTATTGCAAGATCTTATATTCAACATATCTCCCCCATATGGTGTCGAAATGATGAACCGTCTCCAGCACCAGAAACCTTTGATAAAGATTTTTTTTTTGGTATACCCCACTTGGGTTTTCGATAAAGTTGGGGTATGTCTAGGTTGGATCGAACATGAATCCAACTGGGCCCTTGGGACTAAAAGGCTAATAGATTACAGACCGGGCTTCCGATTGATGTACCATCTATTGCATTGAGACCCCTTTTACGTATCGGTCCTTTGGGATACTTCTTTGTGGGACTTCGTGGAAGTTGGAGTATTTGACTTGTGGATTGAGGATAGGACCCTCCCGTAATCAAGCGATCTTAGTGTGGGAACCCTATAGCTGGATGTAACATGAGAACGGGATCCTATGTGGGTCTATGCTTTGGGATCCTTTGTGGATCTGTGTTCAGGAGTATCACGTGGATTCGCTCTACGAATCCATGTGGGACAACTCTATGATACCATGTGGGTCTATTGTACAAGGATCTTATGTGGGTCTGATGATGTACTAGGATCCTATGTGGGTCTATGTTTTGATATCCTTTGTGGGTCTGTGTTCGAGAGTATCACTTGAATTCGCTCTAGGAATCCACGTGGGACGACTCTAGGATCCTACGTGGGTCTGCTGTACTAGGATCCTATGTGGGTCTAATGATGTACTAGGATCTTATGTGGGTATTATGTTTTATGATTCAGTGTGGTCTTGATGATTTAGGATCTTGTGTGGGTCTGCCTCTTAACAGAGTAAGATGATTCAGTAGTTACATCTAATCATCTTTACTATTGTACCTTAGTTATACCTACTGTGAGCTGAGTCCTTACCTTCACGGTGATACCTTTTTGGTATTCTTATATGTGGTGTACATATGTGGTACTTTCCTTCATGGTGATACCTTGGTGGTATTCTTCTGTGTGGCGTACCTGTGTGGTACTTACCATCACGATGATACCTTTGTGGTATTCTTCATTGGGGCGTACATGTGTGGTACTTTCCTTCATGGTGAATCCTTTGTGGTATTCTTCTGTGTGGCGTACTTGTGTGGTACTTTCCTTCAAGATGATACCTTGGTGGTATTCTTCTGTGTGGCGTACCTGTGTGGTACTTACCTTCATGGTGATACCTTTCTGGTATTCTTCTGTGTGGCATACCTGAGTGGTAATTTCCTTCATGGTAAAACCTTTTTCATATTCTTCTGTGTGACATTAACTTTTTGGTACTCACCTTTGTGGTGTTACCTTCGTGGTATTCCTTCCTTTGTGGAACAGTTGAGCTTTGGGATTTTGAGTTGGACCTTGTGTTTCCTCATGAATGAGACGGGTATACTTGATAACTTGGGTATATGTATGGCCATATTCCTAAGTAGGGTTGTCTGATGTTTACATGCTTTGTGGTTTATCCTTTGTGTATTTCATGAGACCTTGGTGGGTCGTGGGGTCCCTACTAAGTATCGTTATACTCACCCCTACACGGGCAACGCCCACACCTTGTTGTGTTTGGTGCAGACGACGGACAACACTGACTGAGGACAAGAGTACTAGGACTAGAGGTAGCTCAGAGGTGGAAATTAGACAAGGTGTACTGTAGAGACGGCCATTCGAGAGCTTTACCTACCCTTCAGGTAGGATCCTAGGTGGGTGTTCACAGGAGCTATTTTAGTTTACTTGTACTTTTCAGTTTTCTTGTACTTTCCAGTTAGGCTTGTATTTTGGCCCTTTTTTCTTACTGTGCACACTCTTTTTACTATGATGTTTACTTGTGTTTGTATCTCTTTGTGTGTGTTTATAGGTTATAAAGTAATTTCCTTCCCTGTTTTATGGAATACACCTTTTAGGGCTAGTCCTCAGCCCCTGGCCTATGGAAGGCGGGCTTGGGGTAGTCATGACATGGGCCTCGGGGGACGGGTCCTGACAAATTGGTATCAGAGGAGTCGGTTCTACTGTAGAACATAGGACTCTGATATTTTTAATGTTAATAGTGTTAAGTATAGTGAGTGTGGTTATCAATTTAAGGAATCGAGTGTTGTTGTGGCGGCCGATGTATCCATACACCAGGACCCTGACTTCTGATTTCTGACTCAGTGCACGAAAACATTAATTGCGTGTGTGTTTTGAAATGTTTTCTTGTGTTTTCTTTGAGTCATCTCAATAGGTATAACATAATGACCATGGCGCACTTGTTCTTATCAGGATTCCACTACGTAGACAGCCAGCTAAGATTCCTGAGAGATTACATAACGACGGCCCACCGAGCAATGAGGCTCCAGTGTAGGGCGCTCTTACTATGTTGGCACCTTCGGGTGGTGTACAAGCAGTACCACATCCCTTTGGGAAACGGTTACCACCATCCACACTGGCAGATGGTGCATGCTGAATGAGCATATTTCACGAGTTCCAGTGGTAGAGGCTTCTGAGATTTCAAGGCGAGACAGATTCCTACATGGATGAGGGATGGCTGGAGGCGGTTGCTACAGTTTTTGGCTTAGTTGAGACACCGGTAGAGCAGATGGTTATCTTGGCTACTAGTATTTTTCAGTGAGTGACCATGAGATGGTCCACATAGTGATGAGGAATCGATATGTGGACCATTACCCGAGATAGTACCTTCGGGTAGTGTGTCAGCAATATCACTACCTGTTGGTTAGAGTTACAACCGGCGGTACCGGTAAAGGACACATATTGGATTATTTCCTTACTCGTGATTCAGCAGAAGATACCCCTCAGGTTCTTAGGTGAGCCCGACTCACAGGTGTCTAAGTACTAGCTTGAGGAGGTGGCTGAGAGTTCTCTAGATCTTCTATAGCTTCAGTAGGACGAAATGTTAGTAGCTGAGTATTCATCGAGTCATACCGATCATTCCTAGTACTCGATGAATATGATACGATCAGTGGATCAAAGTTCGGACCTCTGATCGAGGGGTCTTTAGGGACATCATAGCTAGAACTGTTCCTCTATGAATTCCTACTTATGTTAGGGTGATAGAGAGAACCTTTGTGGTTGAATATTCTTTTGCTGAACGGATTTAACCAGTGAATGTTAGTAGTGAGAAAACCGGAAACGGGCGCCAGTATTAGAGACTTGGGCATGTAAAATTGTTTTGAAAAGAAGAAGTGTTAGGGACAAATGAATCTGTATAGCAGCAGATGTTGAAGAAAATCTAGGGGAGTAACATGAGGTGGTGTACATTTCAACATGTTACAACCACCCCCCAGTGTGGTCCCCGCCAGGCTCAGGGAGCTGGAGGAAAGTGGAATAGAGCAGATGCATGCGGTCAAAGAGTGAAACCCAAGGGCTCTATGAATTATTTGAGGTATGGTATGTGCATACTACTAGCTTCCATATCAATAGACATAGGTACCAATCATTCATTCATTCCAAGAATCTTGTCTAAGACCTAGAGTTTCCGGTTAAACCATTGACTTTACCCTCACATATGTAGATACCTTTGGGAGTAGACTCGATAATCACACTTACGCTGATAGTGTGATCTGACCCTTGAGGCGAGAGTTTCGGTTGGAACCTCTTGGTGGCAGCATTAAGTCCTTATGACATTGTTTTGGGTATGAATTGATATCCAAAATTCATACTCAGATTGACTATATTAGGAAAAAAGGTTGTGGTTTATCTACAACATTGGGATGTGGTTTTCCTTAGTCGGTGAAAAAGGAAACCCAGGTAGCCTAGGATAAAATTTTTCATACGATGGTGTGGAGGATCACTCGTGAGTCGACCAGCCTTACCCTTGTGGTAGAAAAAGTTTTGAGTTTTCAGTTCACAAAAGGAGTGGCTAGAGTTCCTACTGGACTATGACTTTGAGATATTCTATACTTCTGGGAAGGGAAACATGGTAGAAGACACACTCAGCAGGAGGTCTGGCCTGTAGCTGTAGAGTGAGGCGATAGATCAACTAGCCGATTTGCAGATATCCTTTGCGGATTGAGATTGAGTATCTTTTCTTCAGTCTCTTACAGTCACTCCCTCACTTCTTCAGTGAGTCAGGGAGGCGCAGCATGGGGACACTGACTTCTAGGCTTGATGTGCTCAGATATCCTCAGGGCAGGCACCAGATGGATTTTCTGAAGGTAGGGATCATGTCATCTTCTTCAGAGTACGTACTGCAGTACCAGTAGCGCTACATAAAGAGGTGTTGAGGGAGTTATATATGTCCCCTCTGGCGGTACATCTTGGTGTGGTGAATATGTACCAAGACCTTCAGTGTCAGTACTGGTGGCCAGGGATGAAGAAAGTAGTGGCAGATTTTGTGTCATGATGCCTCACTTGTTAACAAGTAAAAACTGCTCAGAGCCGGAAGAAGTATTATGCCGACAATAGGAGGGAGATCATGTCTTCCTATAGGTCTCACCTCGACGAGGTTTGTGAAGATTTCGATGAATGGGAAAGTTATCACCGAGGTATATTGGTCCTTTTCTGATCCTTCGGAGGGTATGTGAGGTGGCATACCTCTTGGATCTTCCACCTAAGTTAGAGAGGTTGTGTGACGTCTTCCACGTATCCTAGCAGAGGGGATACATACACGACCCTTGTCACATCATTGACCGCATCGAGATGGACTTAGACGATGGGGCGTCATTTATGGAGCTTCAAATGGAGATTGAGGATCAAAAGGATCGAGTCCTTCATGGGCGATCAATACCATTGGTGCGTGTACGTTGGCATCACAAGAACCTCCATGAGAGCACATCGGAGTGGTAGGCTCAGATTAATGCTCAGTACCCTCTTTTGGTTGTTTTGACTTTGTTGTGGATTTTGGGGAAGTAAATCCCTAAGGTTAAGATAATATAATGTCTCTAAAATTTCATATAATTTCTTTAATTATATAAAATTTTTTGAGACTGTGAAATCTTACAGCACGTGATTCCGAGGCCCAGAGTTCCCGGAATAAACCGTCAATGTTTGGTTGAGTTTTAATTATCTCGTGTAAGTAGTTTTCCGAAAAAAGTAGAATAACTCTTAAACGATAACTCAGATCAAAAATCTGAGGGCACCATTGCATTCATGATTGTGGGTTTACCCTAGGTGAGACTTAAATTTAGTCGGTGCAGGCCTCCTGTGAGAAAACCAAAAAATGGAATAACCGTAAATAAAATAATTAAATAAATTATTTTATTTTTCAAATGATTATAACTCAAAAAAGGTAGATCGGATTGAAAATCCAATACCACCGTTGAACTCATGAGGGCATTCTTTATTTATACAGATACTAACTTTGGCCGGTACGGGCCATCGGTGAAAGTTAGTTTTTGGCAGTAAATAAATTAATTAAGTGACAATTATTTTATTATAATATTCATAACTTTTAAAAATTAACTTGGATTGGAAATATGAGAGTACCATTGGGTTCATTGGGGCGTGCTTCACTTAGGCAGAGCCTATCTTTGACTGGTTCAGGTCGAGGGTGACTGTTAATAATTTTCGGAAATTTTTTTTGAGTACTTTCAGTAAACGCACGAGCGGCGTTTTGTAACTTTTGAACCGGTATTCGGAATTGAAATATGAGGACAACATTAAACTCGCAGCGCCGAAATTCTCTTAAGTATACCTTCACCTTGACCACAATGAGTTGAGGGTGGACGTTAGTTTTTCAGATTTTCATGGGAGAGGAAAAAAATAAAAAAAAATAACTTTTTATTTATTTTATTTGAAACCACCATTTTTAATGCTTGGTGGTGGGGACCACCAAAACTCCCAATTAATGTGGTATAAACCCTTGGTATTTCCCTAGTAAATTTTCCAACCTCAATTTACTTAATGGTCCAACTTAACATGTTAAATTAATAAATTTAATTTAATAAGTTGGAACCTTTTTTTATTGAGTTTGGGGAATGCATTGGCAAAGGGAGAATTGGGGAGAGATTTTGGAGGATCATATTCTCCAAGTAAGAACACTCTTTAAATAAGAGCATCCTCCGGAATCGGAGAACGAGGATGATTCTTGATCCCGTATCAAAAACATATTGTGGGAGCAACGAACGACGATGTCACCATCTCATCGATTTCGTCTACTTCCTCGTACCACCTCCAATGGACAATCGAGGTGGGGATTTTTATATATGTCTGAATTTATTTTATTGATTATTCATATCCAAAATTTACGATGATGATGGCCAAACGAACATGGCTATCGTCCCATACATAAACCATGCTTCTCTTTCTTTTTATTCTTTTCACGTTCTTCATGCATTCTCCAATGCCTAATATTTATTGCCACTGGAAACACAGATTTTTGCTGATCACGATATATGGACGCAAATCCATCAATGCAAGGATCACAAATATGTGATAGTTTAATTTTTTAGGCTTGTAATGAAGCCACAATGACTCATGTAAGGAGGCCGCCAAATATTTATTAGTGATGGAAACACAAAATTCTGTTGAGCGCGACATATGGACATGGAGCCCTTGACCTGAGGATCACGAATATGAAATAATTTTATTTTTTGGGTTTTGAATGAAGATGCAGTGGGCCACGTAAGGGGAAATGTGGAGGTGCAATTCTGGTGTGTCTTTAGGGCGTAGCTCCGGGTGAGATAGGTGGTGCAACGTCGGTTATAGATGTGTGGAGGAAGCCTATGGTTAGATTTGTAGGAGAAGATGTGGGCTTGATTGCTTGTTGGAATGGTGCGTGAGAATTGTGGGGAAAGAAGAGCTAATTGGATAGAGGAATAGTTGAAAAGAAATGAATTAAAAATCTAAAGAAATTAAAATAGTAAATCGTTGGAATAAGGGAGAGGTGCAACCCTTGTGCGTGAATCTCAATTGAGATGGGTTATAAGGGAAAAAAGAATAAAATAATAATAATATAAATAATAATATTATTATTTTTGGTTGTAAAACCATAATTCTCCCATAAGTATCCTTGAGATCTTGGTTTCATGAACCGTTAGTAGCAGTATGACCATGACTTTGAGAAGGAAATTATGAGTCCAATATTGGATTTCTTTTTCACGTTTTTGGATCAGGTACCCGAAACGCTCAAATAATAATAATATATTATTATTGTTAAATCTTCGACCCTCCATAACTCTTGTGGGTGACATCCAATTGACTTACCATCTGTGGACATGATCCTGTCATTAAGATGGTCGATTTAAGTCTAATTTTGAATATTAAATTCTGGTTCGTGGCTTGGGTTCATGAAAACACCCAATAATATTTTAATTATTATTGTGGGATCTTGTATTTGAAATATCTCCCTAAAACGGTGCTAAAATGAGGAACCGTCTACGATACCAAAAACCACGGATCGAGACGGTCCTTATGGTATATCCCACTTGGAGTTTCAATAAAGTTGGGGTACGGCCAGGTTGCATTGAACACGAATTCAATCGGTCCCTTGGGACTAAAATGCTAATAACTTACAGATCGGGGGTCCGATTGACGCACCATCTGTTGCATTGATACCCCTTTTACATGGCAGTCCTTTGGGATAATTCTTTGTGGGACTTTGTGGTAGTTGGATTATTCTAACTGTGGCTTGAGGAGTGGACCCTCTCGGAATCAAGCGAGCTTAGTGAGGGAACCTTGTAGCTGGCTGTAACTTGAGTAATGGATCTTATGTGGGTCTATGATTTGGGGTCCTTTGTGGGTCTATGTTCGAGATTCTCACTTTGATCTACTCTAGGAATCCACATGGGACTACTCTAGGATCCTATGTGGGTCTCATGTACTAGGATCCTATGTAGGTCTGATGATGTACTATGATCCTTTATGGGTCTATGCTTTGGGATCCTTTGTGGGTCTGTTTTGGAGAGTCTCACTTGGATCCGCTCTAGGAATCCATGTCAGACAACTCTAGGATCTTACATGGTTCTTCTGTACTAGGATCCTATGTGGGTCTGATGATGTACTGGGATCCTATGTGGGTATGATGAATTAGGATCATGTGTGGGTCTGATGATTTAGGATCATGTGTGGGTATACCTCTTAACAGATTAAGATGATTCAGTAGTTACATCTAATCATCTTTACTATAGTATCTTAGTTATACCTGGTGTGAGCTGAGTCATTACCTTTGTGTTGATACCTTTTTGGTATTCTTTGTTGTGTCATACATGTGTTGTACTTTCCTTCATGGTAATACCTTGGTGGTATTCTTTTGTGTGGCGTACCTATGTGGTACTTACATTCATGGTGATACCTTTGTGGTATTCTTATGTATGGAATACCGGTGTGGTAATTTCATTCATGGTGAAACCTTTGTGGTATTATTCTATGTGGCATACATGTGTGGTACTTTCCTTCGTGGTGATACCTTGGTTGTATTCTTCTGTGTGGCGTACCTCTGTGGTACTTACATTCGTGGTGATACCTTTGTGGTATTCTTCTGTATGGAATACCTGATTGGTACTTTCCTTCATGGTTAAACCATTGTATTATTCTTCTGTGTGGCGTTACCTTTGTGGTACTCACCTTGGTGGTGTTACCTTCATGGTATTCCTTCCTTTGTGGAACAGTTGAACATTGGGCTTTTGAGTTGGACCTTGTGTTTTCTAATGAATGAGATGGGTATATGTGATAACATGTGTATATGTACTGGCATATACCTACGTAGGGTTTTCAAATGTTTACATGTTTTGTGGTTTATCCTTTTTGGATTTAGTGAGACCTTTGAGGGTCTCGGGGTCGCTACTGAGTATTGTTATACTCACCCTTGCACGGGGTACACCCGCACCTTGTTGTGTTTGGTGCAGACGATAGAAAACTCTGACTGAGGATGAGAGTACCAGGACTGGAGGTATCTCGGAGGTGGATATTAGATAAGGCATACCACAAAGATGGCCGTTCAAGAGTTGTACCTACCCTTCAGGTAGGATCCTTGGCGGGTGATCACATGATCTATTTTAGTTTATTTGTACTTTTCAGTTTTCTTGTACTTTCTAGTTGGGCTTGTATTCTGGACCCTTTTTCTTACTGTACACACTCTTTTTACTATGTAGTTTACTTGTGTTTGTATCTCTATGTGTTCTTGGTTGCATGTGTTTATAGGTTATAAAGGAAATGCCTTCTTGATTTTATGAAATGCGCATTTCGGTTCTAGTCACCAGCCCCCGGCCTATGGAAGGCGAGCTTGGGGTAGTCACAACACGGGCCCCAGGGGACGGGTCATTAAAAATATTCAGAAACAATGTAGAGAGGTAAATAACCAAACACAAATTCCATTTAAATAATATGATATCTGGAATAGATAAGTCAGATTCAATGTGGAAAGGTAAATTACTAAACATTCATGCCATTTTAAAATTTTCATAATTCCTAATAAAAATGGAAAGGTAAATAACTAAACACACATTCCATTTAAATAATTTGATAAGTCATACTCAATATGGTAAGGTGAACAACTGAACACGTTTTTCATTTAATCAATAAGATGAGAAAGATATGCATTCATATATTTTGTCATCATGAAAATATCATGGATAATAATGGTTGAATTCAGAATAGAGAAAATTCCTAATTATTGGACATCCTAATTCCTAGGAACATTATATGTTTACCATCAAGATCTTCTCTCAAGATATTTTGAAACTATTGAGTAATAAACCCATCTGATTTGGCCAACTGATTTCTCTCCTGAGACTACCAACGCATTGAGGGTTTTCAATAACCATACCCCACTCATGTTCATAGGTATAAATTATTCCTCACATATTGATTAATCTATTTCATACATGAATCAATATTCCTTATCATCAAATATCTATATTTAGTAAAAGATACAGAATTATAAATATTTCTCCATTTGTAAAAATAACTTTCAAAGTATACATCATATGTTAAAATGGTATATGGTTTAATAAATAATTGTATCAATCATAAAATAATATGGATATTTAATTGTAAATTAATTTATAATGAAAAAAGATCATATATAAGTGATTTTTTCAAGATAAATTTAACAATAAAAAATGAAAGTGAGATTGGAAAATAACTTTTACCACTTGGAAATTATCAAGTCAAATCCCCTTGGATAAAATTAATCAAAGTGAAAAATAAAATACCATGAATTAAAAATTAATCATTATACTACATTTCTAAGGGTTTAGTATATACACCACATAAAATCAATTTGGTTTATAATGACAAATAAGTCTTTATGGAATCTAAATTCATATGAAATCACTTACCTTTTTCTTCCTTTTGGTTGAATTCATATTAATATCCTATATAATGGTTTTAAGAATGTTATTAATTTATAAAATAACCATATTATTATTTATAATATCACATATTATCCTTTTATAACATCTTATCATCTATTTGTTAATAATCATTCGTTATTTTAATTGTTTTAAAAATGGTGTGCTGGCATCCTTTATCCAGATCTCCTCTACGTTCTTTGTTGGTTGGAGAGGTAGTTTGCCTTGTTGTACTGTCAGAACGGTGCAACTCTTGGTGGAGGGGGTGATGCAATTTCTTGACTGATCTCACTATGGCAATGTCTGTCGAGGGGGTGACGAGGATTTACGGTGCCTGTTTGGACATTTTCTTCTTTTGTACTTGTCGTAATTTTTTTGACTTTTGTCTTTAATGAACTTTGACCTTCTTGTAATGGGTTCCCACTTTCCCAAATATAAAAGAGGCTCTATCTTTTTAATTCAATTAAGGGGTCTTTTCCCTCAAATATTCTTGAAAAAATCATTTATTATTTTCATTGTTTTAGGTGTTAATTGTCTAGTTTTCAAGTTTTTTTTGACTTATTATTTATTGCACCTATTAATTTGATTATGATTTCCTCATATCCATAATTTGAACCATGATATAAATATCATAAATATTCACTATATATATAATTAGAGTAATCCATAAAGTTTTGTAATAGGAAATGAAATACATCGTTCATGGAGATGATAGTTCGTACGTACGTGTGAATGTTGCTTCCATTTTCTTATCATATTGAAAAATAATAATATATTTATATATCATTTGCTTATAATTTTGTTTTCATATATATCACATATTTTTATTAAACTCATCCTTAATACATTCCATGTAAAGTGTGAATGAATCTCATCTCTTCGCGAGGTGGTACTCCACCATAAAACTGAATGACATTATCATATTCACAAAAAAATGAAAATCTTGAAAGTATATGTGACATAATAATACAAGAATAATAATTAAATCATAAATATCATATTTAAACTATAAATCCATCATTATTCCCATCCTAGAAAGGTGTTAATTGAATAAGTAATTGCAACGGTTCGCGAGGTGATAGTCTTCCTAATAGACGGAAGATGATTTAGTAATCCATTTGACAGAAGTGTGTAAAGTTTCAGGTCATAAACTTAACATAGAAATGTGATATTATATGTAATATAATTATATGATTATTTTATTATGTAATTATAAGAATTGTAGTAGTTTTAGATAGAAATAGAATAAAAATTCCATTTAGAAGTACAATACATCTTCTCAGGTTTCCTTCATATGTTTGAACTAATACCTCAAAAGGTTTGAATAATTCCCAAACTAAGGATAGTAGGATGATTTTATAGAATTATGGTGTGATTTTGGGGGATTTGGGGTTAGCCGAATGGATTTAAAGGTGTGAGTAATTGGGGGAGTGAGAACTTTTTACAATTGAGGAGGGGTCGTATTCTTGTGAAAACTCAAAAGTATTCACTATTGTGACATCTTCCTTACCTCATGTGCCTCCAAAATTGACAAAAATGGATTATAATAGAATTATGGTCAATAAAAACTACCAAAACAAAAAAAATAAAAACATTTTTATCATGTTATTCCTTAATTTTTATGATTCCCTATTTTTTACCACAATGGTTTTTTATTAAGGAAATTAATTTTCTTACCTAGGTAATGTATCCATTAAGACTAAATAAAAGTGATAGTTATTAGAAACCTTAGACCCCCTAATTATAAATATAATATTTATATTTTATAAAATAATATAAAACATGTGTATTGGAAATTGACTTTAATAGAATAATATGTAGTTTGTAGAATCACTACAATAAACCTAACAGTTTTAATAAAGTTTGTACTATTTAGGGGTCAGTATATTCATTATAAAATATGAATTAGTCAATGAATGGTCCATATTTTATATTTATTATCATTTACAGATCACTTGGTTGATGATATATTTTTTGTAATTTTAAATAATTTAATAACATATAATTTATAATAAAATTACATTAATGTCAGTTTTGATATTAATCATTTAAAATAAAAATATAATTAAAATGAAGGAATTATAATATATTATTTCCACACTAGTGTAAAATTATTTAATCATATAAAATTTTAATTTAATACAATAATTTATTCAATTTACTTAACTTTTAATATTTTTAATATCATTTATTTTAGTTAATTATTAACTAAAAATATATAGTTTTGATGTTTCATAAGTATTTAATGTTATAAATTATTATATAAATAATTAAAATAAATTACCATGATAAAAAATCTCATTTTTATGTCAAAATTATATTCATAACCTAACTAATGATATATATTCCCATATCCCAATGATTTATATAAATTAAATGTAAGAAAAACATCTTTTCTGATTTTTTCTTCACTTAACATATTATTTATGTAAATTCAAGGAATAGTATGCCAATAAATCATAAAAATTGATAATAATGTTTCATGGATATAAATATTTCCATAAAATAGGTTTTTACATGTTTCTAGGACATTTGTACTTTATTATTAATGTTTAGTCCCTAGGGTAACTCGTTTTAGTCTTAATCTTGGTTATTACTTTCACCCGTTTTCGCTAATAATTGTGGTAGAAAGGTATGCTGAACTTATTGGAAATTATAAAATATTATTATTAAAAAAATTAAAACTATTTTTTCAAAATTAATCCACAAAAGTGAATGAAATAAATTTAAAATTACCCCTGTAGACGTGATTGGAAATATAGTTTTTAAAGTAAACATTTTTAAAAGTTTAAAAGGGGTTTATATTCAAATTCATTATGAAAATGAATACAATGACCTAAATTAGATTTATAGATTTATAATTTAATTTATTAAACTTTATGACCAATTTTTAATATAATTTAACCATATGAATTATTTAAAATAAAACTCATTTTTCAATTGAAATTCAGTATTTTCACTATTCATAAAAATATGAAACTTCTGAAAAAATAACAAAACATTACCCTTGATATAATTTTGATATTATGATTTCAAATATGAAGTTAATTTTTTCAAATAAAATTTATAAAAATGTGGAATTTTAGTTTTAATATAAGTTCCCCATTAAAAGGTGATAAAACTCCCTTAAAAATACATATTTTTTATGCATAGAATTGAATTTGTTCTTGTAATTATAAAGTATATTTTTTGAATTTAAAAATATTTTATTGAATATATAATATATAAATTTCATTAATACTATCCACTAATAGTAATTAATTTAATTTGTTAGGATGAAATTCCTTTTTGCACCTAAAGATAATTTTTTTTATAAAAACTATTTATTTTATATCAAATTGGTTTTCATATTCATATCAAATTATTTGGTAAAAAATGAATACAAATATATATTTTTAAATGTCTTTTTAATCCTATTTATAACCACCAATTTAACAGTTTGTTGATAATTCTCATTTTAAATATCAATATCAATAGTATTTGGTAAAACTCGATCATGTGTGTAATCCAATTTAAATTAAGTGTTTTGTATAATGAAGGCTAAAATTAGTGTTGCGTGTAATTTTTTTCGAAGAGATTGAATTTATTTAAAAATAAATACATCATATGTTCCTATGGTATTATATTCCCTTCTACGCTTGGTTCTTTGTGTTATACACAATATCAAATATAATGTCCTTCTTTTATAATTTTGAGGTGTTACATATGAAATAGAAATATATAAAGTATGTATATTTACTTATGTTTTTTGTATATATAGAAAAAAATCCCTTAACAATATAAAAAAGATCATGATATGATAATTTTATCCTATTAACTTCATATCTTATGAATCACATGGTCTTTTAACTCATCACATATTTATGCTTTGTGACCCTTAACTTCTATAGATCATTCAAAATTTTGGGATCAATGATCTATATCACTCTCAATACTTATTTGTGTTTTTATTCCATATGAAAATTTTCACTTACAACTAATTTCCTCTTATTTGGAAACCTAGTTATGTTTTTTTCTATATAACATTCATACATTCAATTCTCTTCTATCAAGAGGAATTTTTATTATCCCTCTAACATCTGAGGTAAATAAATAATTTAACATTTTCATATTTATTAATATTTTTGAATTAAATATTATTTTTACTTTAAAGGGGATTCTATGTTCGATGGAATACCCAATATGAAACAAAGGGTTTCTTTGAAATCTAATGTTTCACACAAGGTTGACTTATACTGAAAAATAATAATATAATATTATAATTTTAAATGGTAGTTAACGCCTAGCCGTTGTATTGGAGGGAATTAATAGAACTAACTACAAAATATTATTACACATGTTTTTTAAATGGTTTTACATTTATCCAATTAAAATTAAAGGCCTCAAATGCTAATGAATCCAATTTTAATCATAAATATTCTAATATTCTCTAAATGGTCAATTTACCACCTTTTGATGGTGAACCATTTTTAAATCTATTTTTTGTCACTTTTATATGTTCCATTTGAAAAAATAAAATTATTATTTATAATCGGGACATCAAAATTTAAATTTGATGAAATTGTGGTATTTTCTGATAATGTTCATTTTTAATAAATAGTAAAAAATGTTGTATTTTAATTAAAAACCGCCTTTTAATCTAATTTATTTGTATGGTTAGATTATATTTTTAATTGGTTTTAAAGTTTAATTAGATTATATTTTTACCATTTAATCTAATGTTTCTCATTGTAAGTAATTTCACTTTGAAATTGGATATATACAAGTGTCAATATTTTGATAGTTATTATTTCTTAAAAACACTCTTTGTTTTGACAACGAGAATTAATTATAAAATTTATTAATGCAACTTTTATGTGTTGAATATTCTAAAATAGTCATCATTTTTTAATTTTCAATATCAAATTTAACTTAGGGTGAATTGTTTGTATTTTACTGAAAACCTTCAATTTTTTATGAATAGTGAAATCACTGAGTAGTAGTTAAAAAACCCCAGTTTTTCATTGAAATGAAATTTTACCACTTCTGTGAATTTAACTTCAAAACTAAGACATACATGGTTGTTATTAATAAGTAAAATTTGGTTCAACAAGATGAAAATAATTTTTTTGTGAATAGTAACTTATGACTTTTATTTACTGTGATTAAAGGTTAATAGGGCGATTTAAGGTTACAATAATATTATAGTAATATAAAATTACCTTAACAAATATCCTTTCCTTATTGGATGAGTGATGACCGACCATGGTCATCCTTGGGTAAATTTTGGAACCTCCTGAATCCACATGGTTAAGATAATGACATTAATAACATTTTATTTAAAGTAAAAATAAAAATATCATAAACATGTATTGTTTTGATAAAACAATTTTAACATGGTGTTATATAATTGTTATATTTTACTATAAATACTCATTAGAAATATAAAAATATTTCATACATCATGGTAATTGTTTTATATTTTTTATACATCAAATAAATAAAAAAAATTAGGACACAATGATGATGCAGTGTTTACCTGATTAATAAATGATTTAAATAAATAAGATTATAAAAATTAAAAAAATATCCAAAGCCTATACAATTATTATTGGATGATTTTATTTATAACATTAATTCTTTTATGATCGACTTTAATGAGTTTTTGGCCTTCAGAAACCAAAAATCATTTCATAATAAAATAATATTTTCAAACATTCAAAAAGAGCCCCTCCCCCCCCCCCTTATAAAAAGCCCTCACTTATAACCCATTACTCACACTTCTCAAGCCCCTTGTCTCATCCAAACTATGATACAATAATCTCCCTATATCCTTCTATTTATCCTAGAAGACTTAGCTTAGGCAGAAGGCACTTCAAGAAACCCTTTTGGGTCAAAACAAAGGGAGTTACCCGATTTAAAGGCAACGTCTCCTCTTAAGTTCTTTTCTTTTATTTTACTTCTCCAACCCCCTAAACTGTATTTGTTCATTTTTTTTCTAAAAACACAATTATAATAAATATAATAGGTATTTTTTTGTGAATTATTCGAACTAAACTTACACACAACTCCATCTAATGGGTGACGAACATACTGTTTTTGGGGACGGTGAACTACTGCCTCACAAAATTATGATTGTTCAATTATCTCGTACCACCTCTCATGGTGGAAATTATGATGTAACTTTATTTATATGTGATATATATTGTATTTATATTGTTTCAATGATTCTGTATTTTTCATTTATATCATACCTTTATGGTTTCCATAATGTGTAAATGCGATAATTTCATTTGAGGAAGTGCGGACTACCGCCCCCTCAAAGTGATATAACTCGTTAATGCTATAAATGGAAGGTATATATGATGTAATTAATAAAATTATGTAACATATATAACATTTATATTATAATAAACTTATAACATACCTATGTGTCATTTATTATTAATTCCTTTAAAATGAAAATGAAATGAAAGTAGTGTTCATGCATACGTACGTCTTACCGTCTCCATTAATGGTGCATTTCATTTCTTATATCCAAATGATATGGACTATTAAAAATACATATATACTGGATATATATGATATATTTTATATCTAAATAATTAATATAATTATCTAGATAAAGGAATTTTGACCACATGGACAATTTTTAATTATACCAAGTTCATTTTTGACTCAAGTTCCAAACATCAACAAAATGTCTGATATGAACTAAAATAATTAAATATTTTTTATAGAAAAGTAAAAGTGATATAAAAGTAATAATAAACTTTAAAAAATTTCTTAAGCAATTATAAATTTACTTAATTTTATTATTCAGGAATAACAAGGAACATACGAGCAAGTCAAGTTGGACACATGGTAAGGGGCTTCTTATCTCACTTTTAATTTAGTGAGATTTTCATTGTTCACCACTTATTTATTGCATGTGGTGTATTGTGTAATGAAATTTGATATTTATTATCATTATTTTTATATTCATGGTATTCTATGATTCTTTGGGGGTTATTAAATTTTGGTCATACGACTCGATTGATTACAACGAGGTAAGGTGTTTCTTATATTACATTTAATTCAGTGGGATTTCAATTGTTTGCCACTTATATTTTTGCATGTGGTGTATTGTGTACTTAAATTTGACATATATTCTCATTATTCTCATTATATTCATATTATTCTGTAATTATTTTTTTGGTTATTAATTTTTGGTCATACGAATTGATTTATTACAACGTGGTAATGGGTTTTCATGTCACTTTTTATTCCCCTGAGATTCATGCTATATTGCCACTATTTCCTTTTTTGTGGTGTATGAACTACCCATGATTTTATTCATTTTTTAATATATTTTAATTTATGTGTAATTAAATATTCATTTTATGATCTTTATTTCATGGGGTGTATGTTTCATAAGTTACCAAATCGGTAAGGGAACCTTTCACCCTCCTCTTTTAGTCAAAGACTTCTTCTTTGTTATGTATTTTAATTTTCCATTATCTTATGTTGAGATATGTTCTTATATATCCTTATTGTTGTAAATTTTATTTCCATGTGATTATATACCTTTTTCTTTCTCATCAGCTCATTTTAATTATTTTAAAGTGACGTCGTTAGGCTGTCAAATTTCTGTAAGGGAACTTCATAACATAATTTCAAATCTTTGAGTTAAACTTCCACTACTTCATTATGTCGTGCTATGAATATATGTGAATGAACTCTTATTGTTTTAATCTTAATATCCACTTATATAGGGTTTATTTATATTTTTCATACATAATTACATAATTTATTTATCTTTAATCTAAGGATACCGTCTTTATAAGGGATTTCGCCTCAATTTACATTCCATTTAGGATTCATTGTTGTTATGCGCCAAATCAATTTTATATGGTGTATATACTGTACTTTGGAATATTACATAATGAATACATTTATTCTCATGATATTATAAGGTTTTTATTAAATTTTATTCCTCAATTATTTTTATTAAAGCATCTTCTATTTGGTTAAGAACTTCTTACCTAAAATTTCCTTTTAATCATTTCTAAATCTTTCTCATTAATGTCCATGTTTTAAAAATGGTTTTAAAGATTTATTTATATAATATTTATTGTTTTAAAAAGTTAATTCTTTTAAATGTTTCAAAGAAGTATGGGACACTTTGATCCAAAAATCTATTTATTAAATGTTTTAAATGGTTTTGAAAATGGTTTTTGACAAAGCATTGATTTTGTCAATTTCTTGAAATGATATATTGTGATTGGATTTTGGGAATGTTATCTTTCCTTTATCCTTATGTTATGTGTTATGACTATGTTATGGTTCTTGGGCATTTTTTACATATACTATAACATCCCAATTAATGAATAATAGATATTTTTATATATGTCTATTAATGAATTAGATAGTGTTGTAGAGGCTTAAAAGGAAAATAAATCTAATCTTAAGCATAGAATACACTAATATTTTTTTAAAAGATTGTTTTACTGCCTTTTAATGGAGAACCATTTTTAAATCTATCTTTTGACAATTTTATAATCTATGTTTGTCAAAATAAACTTATTCTTTATGATTGGGACATCAAAATTTACTTTGTGTGAATTTCTGGTATTTTTCCGATAAAGTTCATTTTTTTAATGAATAGTGAAAAATGTTGTATTTTAATTCAAAACCTCTTTTAAATCTAATTTATTTATATGATTATATTATTTTTTTAATTGGTTTTAAAGTGAAATTAGAATATATTTTTACCATTTAATCCAATGGTTGTCATTGGAATTAATTTCAATTTGAAATTGGACTTAAACTAGTGTCAATCTTTTGATACTTATTGTTTCATAAAAACACGCTATTTGTCATGACAGCGGGAATTAATTATTAAATTAATTAATGTGACTTATATGATTAGAATTTTGTAAAATAGACATCATTTTTGAATTCAGAATATCAAATATAGCTTAGGGTGAAGTTTTGGTATTTTTCTGAAAAACTTCAATTTTTGATGAATAGTAAAACCACCAAGTGGTAGTTAACGAAACTGATTTTTCGTTTAAATGAAACTTTGTCACTTCTGTGATTTGATTTTCAAAAATCCGACATAAATGGTTTTAATTAAGAAGTAAAATGTGGTTCAATGAGATTAAAATAATTTTTTGGTGAATAGTAACTTTTATGTTCTTAATCGCGATTAGAGGTAATTAGTGTAGTTTAAGGTAAAAATAATGTTTTAATAATATGAGATGAGCTTGACACATGTCCTACCCCCATTTGATATGTCATGGAAGACCAATAAAATCCATGGGTCAACTTGGGGACCCCATGGAGCCACTTTGGTTGGGAAATGACATAAATAACTTTTTATTTAATGTTAAAGTAAAAATGACACAAACATGAGATGTTTTACTAAAACAATTTTTAAATGGGGTTATACAAGTCAGATTTTTGACTATAAATATTAATTATAAAGATAAAAATATTTCATACATCATGATATTTTTTTTATATTTTTTAGACAATAAATATATTAAATTATTTATGACATCATGATGATGCAGGGATTACCTCATTAATAAAAAATTTAAATAAAACGAAAAGGTAATGTAAAATCTATGACCTAAACATGTCCAAAACCTATTGGATGGGTATATTTAGAACCCTTATCACCTTATCCTCGAATTATATCAATGTGGGACCTCTTAAATCCGAATCGCATTTTAAAATAAAGTAACTTTTCTTTACTTTCCAAGAGTGCCCCTCCTCTCCTCTTATAAAAGTCCCCCACCTCTACCTCTTTACCCACACTTCCAAAGCCTTTGTCTCGGCCAACCCCTGCCCATTTTGTCTCTCCACATCCCTCTCTTACTCCTTGAATCCTCACTTTGGGCAGAAGTCTTCCCAACGAAGCCTTTGAGCTCAAACAAAAAGGAGTTACCTGATTTTAAGGTAATGTCTTCTTTTGAGTCCTTTTGTATTATTTTGCTCTCCAACCCCCTAAACTATTTTTATTCTTTTATTTTGTAACAACTCCAGTATATTCAATATACTAGGATGTTGTTATAATAAGTATTCGAGCTACACTTACACACACCTACATCTAATGGTTAAAGAACATACTGTTTCCATGGATGGCGAATTTCTGCCTCCCGAAACGATGATTGTTCAACATTCTTTTAACACCTTCAAAGGTGGCCATTAAGATGACACTATATTTATATATGATATATAATGTGTTTATGTTTTCCTTAAGATTCTGTATTTTTCATTTTGGGCATACCTTTATGGTTTCCATTATGGGTAAACGTGATATCTTCATTTAAGGAAGTGCAGACTACCGCCCCCTCAAAGTGATTTGATTCGTTAATGCCATATGTGAGACGTATAAAGGATGTAATTAATGATTTTATATATTATATTACACTGGAATTATAATATACCATTATATCATTATGATTCCATTTCATAAAATACGAAATAGAAATGAAAGTAGCGTTCATGCGTACGTACGGCTTACCGTCTCCATGAACGGTGCATTTCATTTCTTACCTCTAAACGTTATGTAATATTATAAATGCATGTATATACTGTATATATATGATATATATGATATCTACATCATGAGTATAACTCTGGATATAATGGATACATGAACAACATGTAATTATAAAGAGTTTATTTTTGACTCAAGTACCAATGATCGTTAAAACGACCGTTAATAACTTAAATAATTACATAGTGTTCATGACATGGTAATAAGTGATATAAAAGGAATAATGAACTTGAAAAATGTTCTTAAGAAAGTATAAATTAACTCAAGTTTATTATTCAGGATGTTAAAGAACGATCGAGTCAAGTCGGACCCGAGGTATGGGACTTCGTCTCAATCTCCTTTCATTGAGGCATATTTTGTTTTATACACAACCTTCTTTTATACGGTGTATAAACCCATTTGACTTTTACGTTTATTCAAAAGGAATATTTTTTATACGAAGCGTTTACTAAACGACAAAAGGGAATGTTTTTTTCGTACGTATGTGGCGACAACGACTTCTCCACCGCCGTGACCATTATTTGAGTTTCGGCTTCCTCTACAAGCCATACCTTTTTTTAAAGAAAAATAAATACCATTTTTTACTTTTATTTTATTTTGGTATTGAAAATGGTTTTCATAATGTTTTTATATCAATGTGTTGCATTGATATCTTGTGATTGAAAGGTGGAAATGTTATGTTTCCTTTATGCATGTTTTATGTGATACGATTATGTTGTGGTTCTTGGGAATTATTATGAAGACGGGTGGTTCCGTGATAAAATAAGGGAGGGTGAGCCCGATATAGCTCTCCAATGCATTGGGTAATGTGAAGGAGTGAAACGTTAAGGTTTCTCCGAAGATATTTAGGTAATATACTTTGATAGGTATTCCAAATGTAACCAAGAGGGTTACTCCCTACGTAAGAATGTTATGAATGCCTCAAGTTACCATTATGACTTATGATTTCTATGATTTATTCATGATTTGATGAGGTATGTTAAAGTGCTTATGTTTTATTGGTAAAGTATGAATTCATTCTCATGTGTATATGTACCCATGTTTCCTTTCCATATTTTTATATCCTTTACTGAGCTTTTTATTCTCATCCCAAGTTTTTGAAATGTTTTTCATAGGTCAAGGGAAAGGTATATTATATGATGATAGTGTCAAGGAAGTGTCAAGAAAGAATCCATGTTTTATTTTAAATATGTTTCCATTGATGGGAAAAATGAATACTATCTTTTATGTAACCACTTTTTTTAAATGTGGAATGTAATGCAAGTTTTATGTTCTAATTCTTTAAAAATCTAAACCTGAAAAGATCCTCAAGGTGTAATCTTGTAATAACTCAAGATTTAGTAAGGTTTAAGGCTGGGGCCTTATATATACAGATGGTTCCATGATAAACCTAGGGCGGGTAAGCCCGATATAGCACTCCAATGCATTGGGTAACATGACAGAGGTAAAGGTTAATGTTTCTCCTAAGAGATTTAGAGAATATATTGTGATGGGTGTTCCAATGTAACTCCCTATATAGCTATGATAGCTACAATTTAAGTATGTTATGGATTCCACAAGTTACATTTATGATTTTTGATTACTATGTGTTATTCATAAATCTTATGATTTCATGAGGTATGTTAAAAAGATTATGTTTTGATAGACTAATGTTTTCTTGCATCGTTTTATAACCCTCACTGAGCTTTTTATGCTCATCCCATGTTTTGAAATGTTTTTAATAGGACTTAAAGATGAATAGGGTCAAGGATGAGATCAAGGAAAATTCCTGCTACCTAAAACATGGAACTGGACATGACTCTTTTTTTCAAGAGTTTTTATTTTATGAAAAAAAATGGAAACTGAGTAGAAGTGTCTACTTTTTAATTTTTGAGATGTAATATAATAGTTATGTCCTAATTCTATAAAACTATAAACCTCAAAAGATACTCAATGTGAATTATTAATTTAATTAAATATTACTTAATGTTTTAAGGTCGGGTCCTTATAGTTGGTATCATAGGTTGGTTTAGACTAATTTAATCATTAAGAGTTTTCGTTAATAACATGGTTAGTCCATATGTCTACTATTTCTCTTAAATCCTTGTTTTATAAATTTTTCAGATCAATGAATGTCAGTTACAAATGGGAGGAGGATCCCAAGCAACATTCCTATCTCTTCTTGATTACATGCTTGCAATAATTATTGCAAAGTCATGTTATGATGATTGTGAAACTTTTTATAGCATACAACTCACATGAAAGCAGTTTTTTGAGATATAAAACACCTCCACTATACCTCGATATCATCATGGATCATGGGTTGTATTTAATCAAATCCTATTTTCTCAATATTCTCATATTTTCAAGAAAGGTAAATATTATAAAAAAATCAAATATTTTACCTTATCATAAGATTTTGAAGCATAATATGATTTTGAAAAAGGTGCTAAATAAGGATACCCTTGCGCAACTTATTTATATTTTCTTTTACAATATAGTCTCTTAGAACATACTTATGGTATTTTAAAAGGGCCATTTATTTAAATTTTCAACTCAAAATGGAGATACCTGAAGCTTGACGTACATAGACATTACATTACTTTAGCGGAATACTTAATACATAACAAAAACAGACACACAAGGAACATAATGGTTTAGTGTCTTTGGAAACTCGGAATCTAATCTTCTAATAGTGGTGAAAGATCTTCAACATATCCCATAAGATCTTCCCCTTTTTGTTTTCTTACCTAAAACCTTTCTTTAAATCCTGGGGAAAAGAAAACATATAAAGGGTGAGCTCAAATGCTCAATAAGGGTAATCATGGATAAAATAAAACAAATCATATACATTTGAACTTCAAAACATGAACATAATATTTAAACATCAGAATCTTGAGCAATGACATAAATCATGGAAGTGTGTAAGGCATAGATCATAAAGAAACATTAATCAAGATAAAATATCATGGGAATTAAACATGTTATTATGGAAACCCATTAATCACATGATATGATTTCCATAGTAGCCAAGGCATTACTATCTTGACCATCTTAGTGGACAAAGTCCCTTTCTGAATTGAGTTCAGTCCTCGTTTCAGTCCTGTAACACTGAACCGGATAAATTTACCGTTACAGCCATGTCTATCTCATGAGATATAAATCATTACCCAATTCATTGGAGAGAGATATAGGTCTCACCCATCTCATATTGAAATCATTCTTTCGTGTGCCACAATATAAACATAAAGCATTCATCATAACCCAAGAATAAAATGGGTTTCATAAACATCATTCCATCTTAACGTAATCCATACAAAAAATTTGGATATCATTTCATCATTAGAAAAGTGAAACCATGTAAATCATAGAGACGTGATACTTGAAACATACACATGTGAAATAATGTCATCTTAGATGAAAATGGTTTTGATAAAACACTTGAAATGAATTCTTGAGGAAAATAGTTTTCTTTTCACAAAATATCATGAAATTTTAAAAGAAAAGGATTTTGTTGAAAATAGTCATCAAATCTTTTAGAGGAAGCTTCATGAAAATAAGGCTTTATAAAACCGTAAAAATCCTTGCATGTCGTATACGTTAAAAAACATTCTTCTCATACATTTTTCAGAAAAGTCAAAAAGTACCTTGTAGGGTAAATAAAAGAAAGATTCCTTCCATACCATGGGGTAAAAGTCAAAATGGGTAAAAATTAATTTAAAAATACATGAATACACTTTTACAAAACATGGATATGGATGATAGCAATAACCCCAGTAAATACTTACGAATAAGCAATCTCGGATAAAAATGAGATTTGCAAAATTATCCCTTACCTTAGGTCCGATATGCTTCGTACGTATCTGAACCTCCTGTATAATGATTCAAATAATGTCATTGACTTATTACAGAATCATATTCACTGTTATGATATCATATATGTCTCACTTATGACTTTATATTACCCGTTCTTTTGTAAATTCCATGTTAAAGCAGCGTTTTGGGTAAAATCATTTCATTTATCGTATGTGTTTCGACTTGTCGTTCTTGATATTATTACTTATATCCTGATTTCCATAATTCCAGAATGTAAAACATAATTTATATATAATATATATTCATCATATACATATATATATATATTATAGATCGATAAAAGGAATGAAATACACCGTTCATGGAGATGGTAGACCGTACCTACGCATGAACGCTGTTTTTGTTTCCTTATGAATTGAATGAAACTAAATAGATGACATGCATATATATATACATAAATCCAGTAGCATTATTATTTCATATATTTCATTATTATTCATTATATAAATATTATGATCATTCATGTATGGTTAACATGGAGAATGAATCTCATCGCGTCGTGGAGACGTTAGTCCGTACATACGCACGTGTGATGATGTGGTTCCCGTAATTATTGAATAGAATTGGAGTGGATGATATAATATATCATGATCAGTATGATGTTATAATAACCATATATAGTTATTTTTTACACCATTATACCCATCCACGTAAGGTGTTGGTGGAAAAACAGATTTCACCACGGCGTGGAGACGGTATTCCGTACGTACGCACGCGTGGTGATTTCATTTTCCGTAGGATGGATAGATGGTGAAATAGGGTTGTTTCATACTTATAATAACATATCATTATATTATTTATACTGATGTTATTACTTCATAATGAAACAACTAAAGAAGAATAAGTGGAAGAAGAAATAAAGTTGAAAGAATCGGTAACGGACATTACCTCTTCTTTGAAGCACCTCTTTGAGACTTCCTCTTAGGGCACTTAAATTGGTCTTTGAAGAAGACCAGAACCTCTAGGATGTTTCTATATAAGTGGAGAATATAATTTGGTAGGGTTTGGCAGAGCATGAAGGCTCAAAGTGGTGTGAGGAAGAGAGGGAGGAGGTGCCCTTTTATAAGGGAGGAGAGGGGCACCTTTGGGAAAACTAAAAATATTATTTTATTATAAAGTCATATTCCATTTTTAATAGCTCAAAATTGATTTATTTCGAAGCTAATGTGGGGAGTGGTACAAAGCCTCTCATCCAATATAATTTAGACAAGTTTAGGTTTCAATTTTAACCTTATCATTTTGATTTAACCTTATGTTAAATAATTTTACTTTTCTCGTGTCTTCTTGTTTTCTTACACTATAAGGTTAATAAACTTACTATAACAAACCAAAAGAACCCCAAGTTGTTTATTATTAATATATATAACCTTATATAAGTAATTTGGCCGAACCTTAGATTTTTAGGAACAAAATAACAATTAATAATATAATATTTGTTTTAAAAACTATTTTATGTCAATTTTGACACTATATGGTAATTGATTTTTGTGAAAATCATGACAGAATTATTAGTTCGAAAAAAAGTTAAGTAAATAAATAATAACATGTCATATTAATCTATAAAATTATTTTAATTCATAAAAAGTTTCAAATTACATTTAATTGGGAATTTATAACATCAATTATGTCAATATTTCATTAATAAGATAATAATTGCATCATCTTTCTGTCAAAAATAAATTAAATTATTTAATCTATAAAAATTATAAATAAAATACCATTATTTATTAAATCGTTTTAGATTTCTAATGAATATTTATTGTCGAATTTATCTTATGCATAACCCTATATTAAAAATGATTTACTTATTTATCTTTGATTTTAACTATTTTAACCCTTCTTTAAATAAATTAATATTAAATATCCTAATCTAATCCAAGTGGGCTTAAATGGTCATATTTTATTCCTAAGGTTGTTTTTGGTCGAATTACACTTATCATATAGAATTAGGACATGTTTTAGGGTAATAATAATATCAATTTTACCCTTAATTATCCTATTTTCTTTTAACCGTGGTAAAAAAAGTAAAAAGTTACTATTCACCAAAAATTATTTTCATCTCATTGAACCACATTTTAGTCCTTGATATTAACCGTGTCTCTTGGATTTTCGAAATTCCACTAACAGAAGCGGTAAAATTAAGTTCAAATTAAAAAAAGTCAGTTTTTTTAACTACCACTAAGTGGTTTCACTATTCATCAAAAATTGAAGTTTTTCAGAAAAATACCAAAAATTCAGCATAAGCATTATTTGATATTCTGAATTCAAAATTGATGTCTATTTTGACAAATTCATAACATATAACTGGAATTAATAAATTTTAAATTTAATTCCCGTTATCAAAACAAATAGCCTATTTTCAAGAAACAAAAACAATCAAAAGATTGATACTTGTTTATATCCAATTTCAAAGTGAAATTCATTTCAATGAAAAACATTGTATTAAATGGTAAAAATATATTCTAATTACACTTTAAAACCAATTAAAAAGATAATCTAACTATATAAATTATTGCGATGAAAAAAGTTTTTTTAATTAAAATATAGCGTGTTTTTACTATTCATTAAAATATGAAAGTTATCAGAATAATATGAAAAATTTATCCAAAGTAAATTTTTATATCTTGATTCGAAAAAAGAATTTTATTTTGTCAAATTTAACTTATAGACATGTCAAAAACAAGATCTAAGGTGGGTGCGCCATCAAAAGGTGGCAAAACTACATTTTTTGAAAAATACTTATTTTACCCGAAAAATTTATTTTATTCTCATACCATGTTCTAGAAAATGAGCAAGATGAATAATAATGTTATAAAATTCAAAATGTAGTTAATACTATTCATAACGTCTAGTTCGTGATAATATTATAACCATATATCGTTGTTTGGTGAAACCCGGTATTGCGTACAACACACGCTATCGAGGAAGGTTGTGATTGCGTGTAATGCAAGCCAGGTCAGGGTTGCGTGTAGTGCAATATCTCTTTGGTGTAGCATACAAAACAATACATCAACGAAATTAAAATAATATTCTTCATAAAATCTCATGGTGTTACATTCTACCCACCTTAAAATGAATTTCGTCCTCGAAATTCGCTGGGGTTATAAATCCTTTACTATTCATAGAAACCCACATCGTAAAAAGGAATACTAAAACTTAATTTTAAAAACTAAAGTATGAAATGTAACGATTACCCAAAGTAACTCATCACTGGGTTTCCATATAGGAGAACATAGGTTAAAATATGGATATAGAAGAAAAATCTGACCATCACGTTCTGATGGAGAGTGGTAGAGAACATAGCTATGAAAAATCCAACAATCACAAAGCCATAAATTTGTGATGATCTAGGGTACCATCTGATTCATCAGATATAAGAGCACTAGGACAACATTTTTGGTTTTCAATATCATTTCCCTAAAGTTGAAAATTTTTAATTAGAAGAAATACTTACTTGATTTTGGTACAATCTCACTGTTGTTCGGGCTTTGAACAATTTCCACTTCATCTATTAAGGAAATAAAGTTGAATTTGTTATTCGTGAAGTGTTAATAGATCATTTGATAGAATGATGGGTCATTCAATCTATTTCAAACAAAATTTTATCAAAAGTTATCAAATATACATAAGTCCATCTATGGTGAGGTTAATCATATATGGTTCCTAAAATGGACTTATACTTCATATATCATACTTCTTAATAAAATAAAACTAGTTTCTACTAACCAGGGACTTCCTGTAGGCCAGTGGTAGGTGATAAAGGTCAGTCGCACTTCGGTTGTGGGTTTGATTCTTACAGCCTTGTCCGACGCGATGGGTTGTCGCACGTCCTGCAGGTTGTCCTTTTCCTAAAACTACATTACTATAACATCCCATCAATAATATCAAAAAAAGTTTATCCTTAAATAATACTAACTTATATCCAACATAATCCATTACAATCTTTAGGCTTATCTAAAATACTTCGGTCCAAGCTCATAGTATAAAGAAAATTATTACTTGAAATGTCAGATAACAATCACGTGAATGCCATCATTTATCCCCCATAATCATAAGATATATCTTGTTGGTCAAATTACAAACATGTGAATACCTTAATCATGTATTCTCTTGAAGAATAAATACCCATTAAACCTTAGTGGAAACATGAATGTTGTTAAATTTTAACACTTTCCACATACCAAAATCCCAAAAATTCTATATACTCAAACAATAATATCACTTAGTCCTTATATCAGTCATGAGCTCATGAATATAATCAAACATCTCATTATCTTCTTATCCCTTCATTATGCACATATCATCTGCTTTCCAAAAATATCTGAATAACCTTTCATGGTTACCGGTACCATTAACCATATACTTTCAAATACTTTAGAAAAGACAATAGTGTAACAATCCTTAGATGATTCTTTATTCCATAGTTCCATTAACTATACAACATAACTCTTGATAAACATACAATCATTCCACTACCTTCTTAAACAATTGAATGAGCTTCAACACTTCTTTCATCTCATATATCATTGGTAGTCTACTCATCATCATCCACATAAATACTACCCATATGACCATGCTGATTCTCCTCATGAGATTTTCCCTTAGGGAATTGGTTTTCATAATGCACGTACATTCCACATTTAAAACATCTAATCATTGTTTATGTCGTAGAAATACCATTATCCTCCCCCATGGTGTTAACTGAACCTTTTCCTTTGCACTTACTAGATTTGTGTCCTTATTTTCCACACCCAAAGCATCTTCCAGTTCCTTTGAAACATTCTCCTTGATGCCTCTTCCCACATGATTTACATGAGGGGAATTAAACTTTCTTTCCTCTATGATCATCATGAAACTCCATCTTTCTCTTATTAGCTGAGTCAGGAAACTTACCAAAGTTGAGATTATTGATCATATTATGATATTGCTGATTAGGTATAATAACGATATGTGGACCTCCAGATCCAATTTCATTTGGTTGCTCATGAAGAATATCATTCCATTGTCCATCATATCCTCCATTATCATGAATCTTCCTGTTTCCAGCCATTTTCTAAAACCAAAAAAGAATAGTGTGAGAGGCAAAAATCATTCTAGGGAAAACAACATAGTAAAGGGGGAGTACCGTCAATATCTAACATCTTAGGTTAAATTCTAAGATCATTACTATTTTTCTAGGACTATATTCTATACATATACTTATCCTTAGGGAAATCCCTAGACATACCTTAGAAATATCTCTAGGGATCTCACTGATGTATTCACATCCTAGTTTCCAAAGGTTAACTAAACCTTTCCTCGGATACCAACTGTAGAGACCTAAAGCTTGATGTACATGGACATTACATTACTTTAGAGGAGTAATTAATACATAACAAAAACAGACACACAAGGATCTTAATAGTTTAGTGTCTTTGGAAACACGGAATCTAATCTTCTAATCATGGTGAAAGATCTTCAACATCTCCCATAAGATCTTCCCATTTTTGTTTTCTTACCTAAAACCTTTCTTTAAATCATGGGGAAAAGAAAACATATAAAGAGTGAGCTCAAATGCTCAGTAAGGGTTAGCATGGATAAAATAAAACAAATCATATACATTTGAACTTCAAAACATGAACACAATATTTAAACATCAGAATCTTGAGCAATGACATAAATCATGGAAGTACGTAAGGCATAGATCGTAAAGAAACATTGATAATGATAAAATAGCATGGGAATTAAACATGTAATTGTGAAAAACCATTAATCACATGATATGATTTCCATAGTAGCCAAGGAATTACTGCCATGACCATATTAGTGGACAAAGTCCCTTTCTGAATCGAGTTCACTCCTCGTTTCAGTCCTGTAACACTGAACCAGATTAATTTACCGTTACAGCCATGTCTATCTCATGAGACATAAATCTTTACCCAATGCATTGTAGGGAGATATAGGTCCCACCCATCTCATATTTAAATCATTCTTTCGTGTGCCACAATATAAACATAAATCATTCATCATAAACCAAGAATAAAATGGGTTTCATAAACATCATTCCATCATAATGTAATCCATACAAAAAATTCTGATATCATTTAATCATTAGAAAAGTAAAACCAAGTAAATAATATAGACATGAAACTTGAAACATACACATGTGAAATAATGTCATCTTAGATGAAAATGGTTTTGATAAAACACTTGAAATGAATTCTTGAGGAAAATAATTTTCTTTTCACAAAATGTCATGAAATTTTAAAAGAAAAGGATTTTGTTGAAAATAGTCATGAAATCTTTTGCAAGAAGCTTCATGAAAATAATGCCTTATAAAACTGTAAAAATCCTTTCATGCCGTATACGTTAAAAAAACATTCTTCTCATACTTTTGTCAGAAAAGTCAAAAAGTACCTTGTAGGGAAAATAAAAGAAAGATTCCTTTCATACCATGGGGTAAAAGTAAAAATGGGTAAAAAGGAATTTAAACAGACATGAATACACTTTTACAAAACATGGACATGGATGATAGCAATAACCCCAGTAAATACTTACTAATAAGCAATCTCGGATAAAAATGAGATTTGCAAAATTATCCCTTACCTTAGGTCCGATATGCTTTGTACATATACGAAACCTCGTATATAATGATTTAATTAATGTCATTGACTTATTACAGAATCATATTCATTGTTATGATATCATATATGTTTCACTTATGACTTTATACTACCCGTTCTTTTGTAAATTCCATGTTAAAGCAGCGTTTTGGGTAAAATCATTTCATTTATCGTATGTGTTTCGACTTTTTGTTCTTCATATTATTACTTATATCTTGATTTACATAATTCCAGAATGTAAAACATGATTTATATATAATATATATTCATCATATACATATATATTATATATATAGATAAAAGGAATGAAATACACCATTCATGGAGACGGTAGACCGTACGTACGCATGAACGTTGTTTTCGTTTCCTTATTGAATTGAATGAAACTAAATAGATGACATACATATATATATATACATAAATCCATTAGCATTAGTATTTCATATATTTCATTATTATTCATTATATTAACTTTATGATCATTCATGTATGGTTAACATGGAGAATGAATCTCATCGCGTCGTGGAGACGGTAGTCCTTACGTATGCACGCGCGATGATATCGTTCCCATAATTATTGAATAGAATTGGAGTGGATGGTATAATATATCAGAATCATTATGATGTTATAATAACCATATATAGTTATTCTTTACACCATTATACCCATCCATGTAAGGTGTTGGTGGAAAAACAGATTTCACCACGGCGTGGAGATGGTATTCTGTACGTACGCATGCGTGGTGATTTCGTTTTCCGTAGGATGGATAGATGGTGAAATAGGGTTGTTTCATACTTATAATAACATATCAGTATATGATTTATACTTATGTTATTACTTCATAATGAAACAACTAAAGAAGAATAAGTGGAAGAAGAAATAAAGTTGAATGAATCGGTAACGGACATTACCTCTTCTTTGAAGTGCCTCTTTGAGACCTCCTCTTAGGGCAATAAAATTGGTATTTGAAGAAGACCAGAACCTCTATAATGTTTCTATGGAATTGGAGAAGATAATTTGGTAGGGTTTGGACGATCTTGAAGACTCAAAGTGGTGTGAGGAAGAGAGGGAGGAGGTGCCCTTTTATAAGGGAGGAGAGGGGCACCTTTGGGAAAACTAAAAATATTATTTTATTATAAAGTCATATTTGGTTTTTAATAGCTCCAAATTGATTTATTTAGAAGATAATGTGGGGATGGGTCGAAATACTCTCATCCAATATATATTAGACAAGTTTAGGTTTCAATTTGTACCTTATAATTTAGATTTAACCTTAAGTTAAATGATTTTACTTTTACTGTGTCTTCTTGTTTTCTTACACTATAAGGTTAATAAACGTACTATAACAAGCCAAACGAACCCCAAGTTGTTTTTTATTAATATATATAACCTTATATAAGGAATTTGGCCGAACCTTATATTTTTAGGAATAAAATAACAATTAATAATATAATATTTGTTTTGAAAACTATTTTATGTCAATTTTGACACTATTTGGTAATTGATTTTTGTGAAAATCATGACAGAATGATTATTTCGAAAAAAATTAATTAAATCAATAATAACATGTCATATTAACCTAGAAAATTAGTGGAATTCATAAAAAGTCTCAAATTACATTTATTTGGGTATTTATAACATCAATTATGTCAATATTTCATTAATAAGATAATTATTGCATCATCTTTGTGTCATAAATAAATTAAATTATTTAATGTATAAAATTTATAAATAAAATACCATTATGTATCAAATATTTTTATATTTATAATGAATATTCATAGTCTAATTTATCTTATGTATAACCCTATATTAAAAATTATTTACTTATTAAACTTTGATTTTAACTATTTTAACCATTCTTTAAATAAATTAATATTAAATGTCATAATCTAATCCAAGTGGGCCTAAATGGTCATAGTTTATTCCTAAGGTTTTTTTGGTCGAATTAAACTTATCCTATAGAATTAGGACATGTTTTACCTTAATAATAATATAAATTTTACCCTTAATTACCCTATTTACTTTTAACCGTGGTAAAAAAAAGTAAAAAGTTACTATTCACCAAAAATTATTTTCGTCTCATTGAACCACATTTTAGTCCTTGATATTAACCTTGTCTCTCAGATTTTTGAAATTCCACTAACAGAAGTGGTAAAATTAATTTTAAATTAAAAAAAAATTAGTTTTTTTAACTACCACTAAGTGGTTTAACTATTCATCAAAAATTGATGTTTTTCAGAAAAATACCAAAAATTCAGCATAAGCATTATTTGATATTCCGAATTCAAAATTGATGTCTATTTTTCCAAATTCATAACATATAAGTGGAATTAATAAATTTTAAATTTAATTCCCGTTATCAAAACAAATAGTGTGTTTTTAAGAAACAAAAACAATCAAAAGATTGATACTTGTTTATATCCAATTTCAAAGTGAAATTAATTCCAATGAACAAATTTGGATTAAATGGTAAAAATATATTCTAATTAGACTTTAAAACCAATTAAAAAGATAATCTAACCATATAAATTATTTTGATGAAAAAAGTTGTTTTTAATTAAAATATAGCGTGTTTTTACTATTCATTAAAATATGAAAGTTATCAGAATAATATGAAAAATTTATCCAAAGTAAATTTTTATATCTTGATTCCAAATAGGAATTTTATTTTTTCAAATTGAACTTATAGACATGTCAAAAAAAAGATTTAAGGTGGGTGCGCCATCAAAAGGCGGCAAAACTGCATTTTTTGAAAAATACTTATTTTACCCAAAAAATATATTTTATTCTCATACATTGTTCTATAAAATGAGTAAGATGAATAATAATGTTATAAAATTCAAAATTTTGTTAATACTATTCATAACGGCTAGTTCGTGATAATATTATAACCATATATCGTTGTTTAGTGAAACCCGATATTGCGTACAACACACGCTATCGAGGAAGGTCGCGATTGCGTGTAATGCAAGCCAGGTCAGGGTTATGTGTAGTGCAATCTCTCTTTGGTGTATCATACAACACAATACATCAACTAAATTAAAATAATATTCTTCATAAAATCTCGGGGTGTTACATTCTACCCACCTTAAAATGAACTTTGTCCTCGAAATTCGTCGGGGTTATAAATACTTTACTATTCATAGAAACCCACATCGTAAAAAGGAATACTAAAACTTAATTTTAAAAACTAAAGTATGAAATGTAACAATTACCCAAAGTAACTCATCACTGGGTTTCCATATAGGAGAACATAAGTGAAAATATGGATATGGAAGAAAAATCTAACCGTCACGTTCTGATGGAGAGTGGTAGAGAACATAGCTATGAAAAATCCAACAATCACAAAGCCATAAATTTGTGATGATATAGGGTACCATCTGATTCATCAGATATAAGAGCACTAGGACAACATTTTTTTTTCAATATCATTTCCCTAAAGTTGAAAATTTTGAATTAGAAGAAATACTTGCTTGATTTTGGTACAATCTCACTATTGTTCATGGTTTGAACAATTTCCACTTCATCTCTTAAAGAAATGAAGTTGAATTTGTTATTCATGAAGTGTTAATAGATCATGGGATAGAATGATGGTTTATTCCATATATTTGAAAAAAAATGTTAGCAAAAGTTATCAAATATACATAAGTCCATCTATGGTGAGGTTAATCATATATGGTTCCTAAAATGGACTTATACTTCATAAATCATACTGATTAATAAAATAAAACTAGTTTCTACTAACCAGGGACTTCCTATAGGCCAGTGGTAGGCGATAAAGGCCAGTCGCACTTCGGATGTGGGTTTGATTCCCACAGCCTTGTCCGACGCGATGGGTTGTCGCCCGTCCTGCAGGTTGTCCTCTTTCTAAAACTACATTACTATAACATCCCATCAATAATATCAAAAAAAAATTTATCCTTAAACAATACTAACTTATATCCAACATAATATACATGAATCTTTAGGCTTATCTAAAATACTTCGGTCCAAGATCATAGTATAAAGAAAATTATTACTTGAAATGTCAGATAAAAATCACGTGAATGCCATCATTTATCCCCCATATATCCTAAGATATATCTTGTTGGTCAAATTACAAACATGTGAATACCTTAATCATGTATTCTATTGAATAATGAATACCCATTCAACCTTAGTGAAAACATGAATGTTGTTAAATTTTAACACTTTCCACATACTAAAATCCCAAAAATTCTATATACTCAAACCATAATATCACTTAGTCCTTATATCAGTCATGAGCTCATGAATACGATCAAACATCTCATTATCTTCTTATCCCTTCATTATGCGCATATCATCTACTTTCAAAAAATATCCGAATAACCTTTCATGGAACCAGTACCATTAACCATATACTTTCAAATACTTTAGGAAAAACAATAGTGTAACAATCCTTAGATGATTCTTTATTCCATAGTACCATTAACTATACAACATAACTCTTGATAAACATACAATCATTCCACTACCTTCTTAAAAAACTGAATGAGCTTCAACACTTCTTTCATCTCATATATCATTTGTAGTCTCCTCATCATCATCCACATAAATACTACCCATATGACCATGTTGATTCTCCTCGTGATATTTTCCCTTAGGGCATTTGTTTTCATAATGCACGTACATTCCACATTTAAAACATCTAATCATTGTTGATGTCGTAGAAATACCATTATCTTTCTCCATGGTGTTAAGTGAACCTTTTCTTTTGCACTTACTGGATTTGTGTCATTATTTTACACACCCAAATCATCTTCCAGTTCCTTTGAAACATTATCCTTGATGCCTCTTCCCACATGATTTACATGAGGGGAATTGAACTTTATTTCCTCTATGATAATCATGAAACTCCATCTTTCTCTTATTAGCTGAGTCAGGAAACTTACCAAAGTTGAGATTATTGATCATATTATGATATTGCTGATTAGGAATAATAACGATATGTACACCTCTAGATCCAATTTCATTTGGTTTCTCATGAATAATATCATTCCATTGTCCAACATATCCTCCATTATCGTGAATCATCCTATTTCCAGCCATTTTCTAAAACCCAAAAAGAATAGTGTGAGAGGAAAAAATCCTGCTAGGGAAAACAACATAGTAAAGGGGGAGGAACGTCAATATCTAACATCTTAGGTTAAATTCTAAGATCGTTACCTTTGTTCTAGGACTATATGTTATACGTATACTTATCCTTAGGTACATCCCTAGACATAACTTAGAAATATCTCTAGGGATCTCACTAACGTTTTCACATTCTAGTTTCCAAAGGTTAACTAAACCTTTCCTCAGACACCAACTGTAGAGACCCGAAGCTTGACGTACATGGACATTACATTACTTTAGCGGAGTAGTTAATACATAACAAAAACAGACACACAAGGATCATAATAGTTTAGTGTCTTTGGAAACTCGGAATCTAATCTTCTAATCATGGTGAAAGATCTTCAACATCTCCCATAAGATCTTCCACTTTTTGTTTTCTTACCTAAAACCTTTCTTTAAATCCTGGGGAAAAGAAAACATATAAAGGGTGAGCTCAAATGCTCAGTAAGGGTAAGCATGGATAAAATAAAATAAATCATATACATTTGAACTTCAAAACATGAACATAATATTTGAACATCAGAATCTTGAGCAATGACATAACTCATGGAAGTACGTAAGTCATAGATCATAAAGAAACATTAATCATGATAAAATAGGATGGGAATTAAACATGTAATTGTGGCAAACCATTAAGCACATGATATGATTTCCATAGTAGCCAAGGCATTACTGCCATGACCATCTTAGTGGACAAAGTCCCTTTCTGAATCGAGTTTACTCCCCATTTCAGTCCTGTAACAGTAAACCGGATTAATTTACCGTTATAGCTATGTCTATCTAATGATATATAATTCTTTACCCAATGCATTGGAGGGAGATATAGGTCCCATCCATCTCATATTGAAATCATTATTTCGTGTGCCACAATATAATCATAAATCATTCATCATAACCCAAGAATAAAATGGGTTTCATAAACATCATTCCATCATAACGTAATCCATACAAAAAATTTTGACATCATTTCATCATTAGAAAAGTGAAACCATGTAAATCATAGAGATATGATACTTGAAACATACACATGTGAAATAATTTCATCTTAGATAAAAATGGTTTTGATAAAACACTTGAAATGAATTCTTGAGTAAAATCATTTTCTTTTCACAAAATGTCATGAAATTTTAAAAGAAAAGGATTTTGTTGAAAATAGTCATGAAATCTTTTGGAGGAAGCTTCATGAAAATAAGGCTTTATAAAACCGTAAAAATCATTTCATGCTATATACGTTAAAAAACATTCTTCTCGTACTTTTTTCGGAAAAGTCAAAAAGTACCTTGTAGGGTAAATAAAAGAAAGATTCCTTCCATACCATGGAGTAAAGTCAAAATGGGTAAAAAGGACTTTAAACATACGTGAATACACTTTTACAAAACATGGACATGGATGATAGCAATAATCCCAGTAAATACTTTCGAATAAGAAATCTCAGATAAAAATGAGATTTACAAAATTATCCCTTACCTTAGGTTTGATATGATTCGTACGTATCTGAACCTCATGTATAATGATTTAAATAATTTCATTGACTTATTAAAGAATCATATTCATTGTTATGATATCATATATGTTTCACTTATGACTTTATATTACCAGTTCTTTTGTAAATTCCATGTTAAAGTAGCGTTTTGGGTAAAATGATTTCATTTATCATAAGTGTTTCGACTTGTCGTTCTTGATATTATTACTCATATCCTGATTTACATAATTCCAGAATGTAAAAAATGATTTATATATCATATATATTCATCATATACAAATATATATTATAGATCGATAAAAGGAATGAAATACACCGTTCATGGAGACGGTAGACCGTACGTACGCATGAACGCTACTTTCGTTTCCTTATTCAATTGAATGAAACTAAATAGATGAAATAAATATATATATACATAAATCCAGTAGCATTATTATTTCATATATTTCATTATTATTCATTATATAAACTTTATGATCATTCATGTATGGTTAACATGGAGAATGAATCTCATCGTGTCGTGGAGACGGTAGTCCGTACGTACGCACGCGCGATGATATCATTCCCATAATTATTGAATAGAATTGGAGTGGATGGTATAATATATAAGAATCAGTATGATGTTATAATAACCATATATAGTTATTATTTACACCATTATACCCATCCATGTAAGGTGTTGGTGGAAAAACAGATTTCACCACGGCGTGGAGACGGTATTCCGTACGTACGCACGCGTGGTGATTTCGTTTTCCATAGGATGGATAGATGGTGAAATAGGGTTGTTTCATACTTATAATAACATATCAGTATATGAGTTATACTGATGTTATTACTTCATAATGAAACAACTAAGGAAGAATAAGTGGAAGAAGAAATAAAGTTGAAAGAATCTGTAACGGACATTACCTCTTCTTTGAAGCGCCTCTTTGAGACCCCTTCTTAGGGCACTGAAATTGGTATTTTAAGAAGACCAGAACCTCTTGGATGTTACTATGGAAGTGGATAAGAGAATTTTTTAGGGTTTGGCCGAGCTTGAAGGCTCAAAGTGGTGTGAGGAAGAGAGGTAGGAGGTTCCCTTTTATAAGGGAGGAGAGGGGCACCTTTGGGAAAACTAAAAATATTATTTTATTATAAATTAATATTAAGTTTTTAATAGATACAAATTGATTTATTTCAAATATAATGTGGGGATGGGTCCAAATCCTCTCATACAATATAATTTAGACAATTTTAGGTTTCAATTTTAACCTTATCATTTAGTTTTAACCTTAAGTTAAATAATTTTACTTTTACCGTGTCTTCTTGTTTTCTTACACTATAAGGTTAATAAACTTACTATAACAAGCCAAAAGAACCCCAAGTTGTTTATTATTAATATATATAACCTTATATAAGGCATTTGGAAGAACCTAAGATTTTTAGGAATAAAAAAACAATTAATAATATAATATTTGTTTTAAAAACTATTTTATGTCAATTTTGACACTATTTGGTAATTGATTTTTGTGAAAATCATCACAGAATTATTAGTTCTAAAACATTAATTACATCAATAATAACATGTCATATTAACCTAGAAAATTAGTTTAATTCATAAAAAGTCTCAAATTAAATTTATTTGGGTATTTATAACATCAATTATGTCAATATTTCATTAATAAGATAATTATTGCATCATCATTGTGTCATACATAAATTAAATTATTTAATGTATAAAAATTATAAATAAAATACCATTATGTATGAAATCTTTTTATATGTATAATGAATATTTATAGTCGAATTTATATTATGTATAACCCTATATTAAAAATGATTTACTTATTAAACTTTGATTTTAACTATTTTAACCCTTCTTTAAATAAATTAATATTAAATGTCCTAATCTAATCCAAGTGGGACTACATGGTCATATTTTATTCCTAAGGTTGTTTTTGGTCGAATTACACTTATCCTATAGAATTAGGACTTGTTTTATGGTAATAATAATATCAATTTTACCCTTAATTACCCTATTTACTTTTAACCGTGGTAAAAAAAAGTAAAAAGTTACTATTCACCAAAAATTGTTTTCATCTCATTGAACCACATTTTAGTCCTTGATATTAACTGTGTCTCTCATATTTTTGAAATTTCACTAACATAAGTGGTAAAATTAAGTTTAAATTAAAAAAAAAGTCAGTTTTTTTAACTACCACTAAGTGGTTTCACTATTCCTCGAAAATTGAAGTTTTTCAGAAAAATACCAAAAATTCAGCATAAGCATTATTTGATATTCCGAATTAAAAATTTATTTCTATTTTTCCAAATTCATAACATATAAGTGGAATTAATTAATTTTAAATTTAATTCCCGTTATCAAAACAAATAGCGTGTTTTTAAGAAAAAAAACAATCAAAAGATTGATACTTGTTTATATCCAATTTCAAAGTGAAATTAATTCAAATGATCAAATTTGGATTAAATGGTAAAAATATATTCTAATTAAACTTTAAAACCAATTAAAAGGATAATCTAACCATATAAATTATTTCGATGAAAAAAGTTGTTTTTAATTAAAATATAGCGTGTTTTTACTATTCATTAAAATATGAAAGTTATCAGAATAATATGAAATATTTATCCAAAGTAAATTTTTAAATCTTGATTCCAAATAAGAATTTTATTTTTTCAAATTGAACTTATAGACATGTCAAGAACAATATTTAAGGTGGGTGTGCCATCAAAAGGCGGCAAAAATGCATTTTTTGAAAAATACTTATTTTACCTGAAAAATTTATTTTATTCTCATACCATGTTATAGAAAATGAGTAATATGAATAATAATGTTATAAAATTCAAAATGTAGTTAATACTATTAATAATGGCTAGTTCGTGATAATATTATAACCATATATCGTTGTTTAGTGAAACCTGGTATTGCGTACAACACATGATATCGAGGAAGGTTGCGATTGCGTGTAATGCAAGCCAGGTCAGGGTTGCGTGTAGTGAAATCTCTCTTTGGTGTACCGTACAACACAATACATCAACAAAATTAAAATAATATTCTTCATAAAATCTAGGGGTGTTACACAAAATCGGTCAGACTATTTTATAAAAAACATGTTTATCAGATGTATTGAAAGTATATGTCATACATGATTACTTTCCAAAACTATTTTTCTATGAACACCCATATGACCCAAGTTTTAAGAGGTGTATTTGAATGAAATAAGCAAATTATTTTGAAGGATCTCTAAATAATTATTGCAATGCATGGACCTTCCACCTATGTGAACAAGATGATGATGAAACCATATGGAAACCTTGATGAAGGTATGATGTTATTTCTTTTACGAATAGTTTTATTTTATCATATGGTGATGAAAAAAAAAAGGAAAAGGCTTCATGAATTAATATATTGAGGTCTTAATGTGTTGGGATGAAAATTAAATGTATAAGAAAACCTTTAAGGTTAAAACATGTTAGGGTTATTTTTGAGTTTTATAAAAAGGAAAACACGTAGGATGGGAGACAACTCGTCGAGTCCAGAAAGGCTAAAAGAATCGAACCCACAACCGAAGGGTGATAAGGCCGCATCCCCTACCACAGACCAAAATGAAGTCCCTGGTTATTATTACTTATTCTTTTTAGTTAAATGATTTTATGGATCAAAATACGTTGATTTTGTGAACTTATTTTTTATCAAATGGATATCTTTAATATAGAAAAATGATTTGGTGATTAAGTGATAAAGGTTATTTGGGAAGACATTCTCTCTTTTGGGGAACATTATATGCCTAAGGAAAATATAATACTATGGGATTTAATTTGAGGAGTAATGGTAGAAATTTATTTTGGTAGAATCTATTATTTTATTGTGGACACATAGAAATTCAGGTTATTAATATAAATGATTAACCTATCATAGATAATATGTGATTCGGATAATTACAATTTTGTATGAGACTTTAAGAGTAGCTGATGTTATTTAGCGATAAATGTTATATATATCATGGAAGACTTCGTGATAAAATTCTTCTGAGTTTTGGGACTCAGTCTTAGTTTTGTTTATTTTTAAGGATTTTAAGGGAAATTTTGTATTGAATGGTCTTTTTTAACCTTTGGGTATTGCTTTTGGAATTTAGGAAATTAAGTGTAATACTTGTTTTTATAATGTATTATCCTATTTGGGGATTATCTAATCTTGTACTATCTATTTTGGTTTTGGTTAATATCTAAAGATGAGGGAAATATATAGTTCATCGTTTTGGATTATGTGATTTCCTAGAGGTTGATTCAAGAGATTTTGATGTGACCAAGTTATCTTGAATTCTCATCGTTTGGAGGAAAGATGAGTTTGTGGTAGAAATTTAGTAAAGGATGAAAGTCTACCTGGAAAGTAAGTATATTTCCTTACATTCTTAGTCAATCTCGTAAATAAATTCCTCAACTTTATGAAATGTAACTTAAAACAAAAATGTTTTGTGTTAACATTTCCTATTAGGGAATCAAAGACCATTTAACCCATAGTAAGTTTATAGTTTTCATATTGTTAACTTTCTCCTGATCATGTTTTCTATCACTCTCCATCATACCTTGATGGTTTATTTCTCTTCCATATCCATGTTTTCCTAAATGCAATCCAAGTATGGGATATCTAGGGTGACCTTTTTTACTTCTATTTATTTCTTTAAAAGTGATATTTTTATTGACTCTTTTTCCGATTTGTGACTTTCAATGAAGTTTCCAAGCCCAATTTTAAAATTATGAGGACACAATTCCCAAAAATGGGGGAAGGATGTAACATCCCAGGTAAATAAAGAATATAACATTTTAATATTTATTAATATTTGTGAAGTGAATATTAATTTTATTTTAATGCTGATTCTATGTTTGATGTCATACCAGATATGAAACAAAGGGTTTCTTTGAAATCTTAGGTTCCACACAACATTGAGTTTTACTAAAAAATAATAATATAATATTATTATTTTAAATAGTAGTTAACACCTTGTCATTGTATTGGTGAGAATGAACAAAACTAAATACAAAATATGATTACACATGTTCGTTAAATGTCTTCAAATTAATCCAATAAAATATAGAGGCTTAAAATTCGAATGAATCCAATTTTAAGCATAAATATTCTAATATTCTTTAAGTGGTCGATTTACCGCCTTTTGATGGGGAACCATTTTTAAATCTAGTTTTTATCACGTTAATATGTTCCATTTGACAAAATAAATTTCATATTTATAATAGGGATATAAAAATTTACTTTGAATGAAATCTTGGTATTTTTCTGATAATGTTCATTTTTTTAATGAATAGTGAAAAATTCTGTATTTTAATTCAAAACTGCCTTTTAATATAATTTATTTGTATGGATATATTAGCTTTTTAATTAGTTTGAATGTGTAATTAGATTATATTTTTACCATTTAATCCAATGTTGGTCATTGGAAGTAATTTCACTTTGAAATTGGACATAAACAAGTGTCAATCTTTTGTTAGTTATTATTTCTTAAAAACACACTTTTTTTGTTTTGACAACGGGAATTAATTATAAAATTAATAAATGAAACTTCTATGTTTTCATTTTTCTAATCTAGACATAAATTTTGAATTTATAATATCAAATTTTTCTTTGGGTGAATTTTTGGTATTTTTCTGAAAACCTTCGATTTTTAATGAATAGTGAAATCACTGAGTAGAGTTAAAAAAACCAGCATTTTCATTTAAATGGGATTTTACCACTTCTGTGAATTGAATTAAGAAATTCAGACATACATGGCTGTTATTAGAATATAAAATTTGTTTCAATAAGATGAAAATAATTTTTGGTGAATAGTAACTTTTGACTTTTATTTACTATAGTTAATGGTAAATAGGGTAATTTAAGGTAAAAATAATATTATAATAATATATAATTACATTAAAACTTTTCATAACCATATTTTTTGAGTCATGGATGACCAAATTCATCCTTTGGTCGATTTTGATACCTCATGGAGCCACTTGGGTAAGATAATGACATTAATAACTTTTTATTTAAAGTAAAACTAAAAATATCATAAACATGTATTTTTTTGATAAAACAATTTTAATGTGGGGTTATATAACTGATATATTGGACTATAAATATTAAGTATAAAGATAAAAATATTTCATACATCATGGTAATTTTTTTATTTTTTTTATTCATCAAAAAAATAAAATTATTTATGACACAATGATGATGTATTGTTTACCTCATTAGTAAACGATTGAAATAAATATGATTATAAAAATTAAAATAATATCCAAAACCTATCCAATTCTTATTGGATGATTTTATTTCGAACATTAGTCATATTCTCTTCTATTTTAATTAGTTTTGGACCTTTAAAAACCAAAAATAATTATATAATAAAATAATATTTTCAAACATCCCTAAAGAGCCCCTCCTCCCTCTTATAAAGAGCCTTCACTTATAACCCATTAGTCACACTTCTCATGACCCTTGGCTCATCCAACCTCTGCTCCAATAATCTCCCAAGATCCCTATATTCATCCTAGAATCCTTAACTTAAAAATAAGTCACTTTAATAATCTTTTTTGGTTCAAATCCAAGGGAGTTACCCGATTTAAAGGTAACACCTTCTCTTAAGTTCTTCTTTGTTATTTTACTTCTCTGACTCCCTAAACTATCTTTGCTCCTTTATTTTCTAAAAAAACTATAATAAATATAATAGGTTATTTTTATTATAAGTATTCAAACTACACTTACACACACCTCCATCTAATGGGTAAAGAACATACTGTTTTTGTGGACGGCGAACTACTACCTCACAAAACAATGATTGTTCGATTATCTCCTACTGCCTCTCATGATGGCCATTATGATGGAAATTTATTTATATGTTATATATATTAAATTTATATTGTATATATTCTTCTGTATTTTTCATTTATAGTATACCTTTATGGTTTCCGTAATGGGTGAACGCGATAATTTTATTTGAGGGAGTGCGGACAACCGTCCCCTCAAAGTGATATGACTCGTTAATGCTATACATGGAAAATATAAATGATGGAATTAATGAAATTATGTAACATATATAACATTTATATTATAATTGAATTATAATATACCCATGTATCATTTATTTTTAATTCTTTTAAAAATGAAAAAGAAATGAAAATAGCGTTAATGTGTACATACGTCTTACCGTCTCCATTAACAGTGCATTTCATTTCTTATATACCAATGATATAGAATATTAAAAATACATATATACTGGATATATATTATATATATGATATCTAAATAATGAATATAATTTTAGATATAATGGACTTTTGATCACATGGACAATTTATAATTATAACAAGATCATTTTTTACTCAAGTTCCGAACATCGAAAAAATGTCCGATATGAACTCAAATAATTAACTAATTGTTATAGAAGTCTAAAAGTGATATTAATGGAATAATAAACTTGAAAAAGGTTCTTAAGAAAGTATAAATTAACTTATGTTTATTATTCAGGAATAACAATGAACATACGAGCGAGTCAAGTCAGACACGTGGTAAGGGATTTCTTATCTCACTTTTAATTCAGTGAGATCTCAATTGTTCACCACTTATTTATTTCTTGTGGGGTATTTTGTACTACCATTTTATATTTATTATAATTATCTTTATATTCATGGTATTATATTATTCTTGTGGTGGTTATTAACTTTTGGTCATACGACTCGATTGATTACGACGAGGCAAGGGGTTTCTTATCTCACATTTAATTCAGTGGGATTTCAATTGTTCGTGACTTATTTCTTGAATGTGGTGTATTGTGTACTTTAATTTGGTATATATTATCATTATTATCTTTATATTCATGTTATTCTATAATTATTTTTGTGTTTATTAATTGTTAGTCATACGACTCGATTGATTACAACGTGGTAAGGGGTTTTCATCTCACTTTTCATTCCCGTGAGATTCATTCTATATTTCCACTATTTCATTTTATGTGGTGTATGTATTGCCCATGATTTTATAAATTGTGTAATATACTTAAATTTATGGGTAATTAAATATTCATTTTATGATATTTCTTTCATGGGGTGTATGTTTCGTAAGTTACCAAATCCGTAAGGTAACCTTTCACCCTCCTATTTTAGTCAAAGACTTCTTCTTTGTTATGTCTTTTAATTTTCCATTATATTCTATTGGGATATGTTATTCTATATCCTTATTGCTATAAATTTTATTTCCATGTGATTAGATACATTTTTCTCTCTCATAAACTCATTTTCGGAATTTTAAAGTGACGTCATTAGGCTGTCGAATTTCTGTAAGGGAACTTCTTAACCCAATTTTAATTCTTTGGGTTAAACTTATACTTATTTATTATTCTGTGATATGAATCTGTGTGAATGAAATATGATTTTTTTACACTTAATATCCACTTATATTTTGTGTATTTATATTTTTCACACATAATTATGTAATTGATTTATCCTTAATATAAGGATGTCGTCTTTATAGGGATTCCGTCTCAATTTACATTCCATTGAGACTTCATTGTTGTTATGAATCAATTCACTTTTATATGGTGTATATACTGTCCATTGGAATATTATATCATGAATACCTTTATTCTCATGATATTATAAGGTTTTGATTAAATGATATTCCTCAATGATTTTTATTCAAGCAACTTATATTTGGTTAAGAACTCCTTACCTACAATTTCATTTTAAAGATTTATTCTTCAAATATTTCTCATTAATTTTCATGCTTTAAAAATGGTTTTAAGGATGTATTTATATGGAAATTGTTGTTTTAAAATGTTAATTTATTTAAAATTTTCAAAGTGGTATGGGAAACTTTGATTAAAAAATATCTTTATTAAATTTTTTAAATGGTTTTGAAAATGGTTTTTGATGAAGTATTGATTAAGTCAAAATATTGAATTGAGATATTGTTATTGGACTATGGAAATATTATGTTTCTTTTATTATTATGTTATGTGTTATGACTATGTTATAGTTCTTGGGCATTTTTTACATATACGGCTGGTTCCGTGATAAACCTAGGGTGGGTGAGCCCGAGATATCTCTCCAATGAATTTGGAAACGTAAAAGTGGTAAACATTATTGTTTTTTCTAAGAGATTTCGGGAATATACATTGATGGGTATTCCAAAATAACTCCTTATATAGCTTTGATAGCTACAATGTAAGTATTTTATGGATGCAACAAGTTACCTTTATGATTTTTGATTACTTTGTGTTATTTATAAATCTTATGATTCCTTGAGGTATATTAAATGGCGTATGTTTTAATGGACTATTGTTTTATTCCTTTATTTTATAACCCTTAATGAGATTTTTATGCTCATACCAAGTTTTGAAATGTTTTTAAAAGGAATTAGAGATGAATAGGGTCAAGTATGGGATCAAGGAAAAGTCATGCTATCTAAAACATGGAATTGGACCTAACTCATATTTTCAAGAGTTTTTATTTTATGGAAAAAATGGAAATGGAGTAGAAGTGTCTACTTTCTAATTTTTGAGATGTAATTTAATAGTTATGGACTAATTATCTAAAAATATAAACCTGAAAAGAACCCCAATGTGAATTATTCATTTAATATAATATTATGTCATTTTTTAAGGCTGAGTCCTTATAATCCCTTTTTACGATGTCAGTTTCAACAAAGTACACATCTATTAAGACCAAAATAAAATTACGATATAAAATTTAATTAATTTTGGTAGAATGTAATGCCCTAATATTTTAAAAGAATAAAATTATGTTTGATAGAATATATGATAAAAAATTATAATATTAGATGAAAATTAAACACCATATGTCTTTATCTTTTATTTATTTTTAAATAAATTTGATTTCTTTGATAGCTTGCATAAAACGCATCACCATGTTTTAACAAAGCATGATATACTATTAATATTATTATTTAAATAGGATTATTTTAAACTAGACATTGAATTTTATGTAATAAATATGAATAAACAAATTTTGAAAAAAAAATTGTATGCTTTTTTATTAAAAAAAATTAAAAAATAAGTATTTTATTTTTTGTAAAGTCTTTATATGATTCCAAAATATTCTTTCCCAAAAGAAATAATTTTTATTTCCTTTGGTGAAAAGAAATTAATTTTGGAAGCATTGATAAAATTTATAATATAAAAGTAAATTTATTTTTAGAATAAATATATTTAAATTATATTCTGTGGAATGATTTTGATTTTTCCAAAAATATTATTTTTTCAATACATATTAAAAAATATATAGATTTTTATTGAAAAATCATCCTTATTTAATAAATTTATTTGGTAAAATTTTGTTTTAAATTATTTAAAACATAAAACTAGTTAAATTATATATTTATTTATCCAATTAACATCTTTGGAATAAAATTCATAATTAATTTTGATATTAAAATGTTCTACACTTATGAAAATGTTCTCTTTCGAAAACTACTTTTTTGTTGAGTATGTGGGATTAATTTTAATATAAATTTTATCACTTATATGAATGGAATTTAGAAAAATGGTTTACATATAATAATCAAGAAAATTTAATATTATCTAACAAGATCAACTTAATTTTTAACCGTAATTTATAGTTAAAAAAGTAAAAATTAATTAACATTGTTAAGGTTAGAATGGGTTTACTAGGGGTCAAAGAAAGAATATAAGTTCTAAAATGACCTTTAAATATGTATAAATAATATTTTTGACTATATTTAGACCTAATATTGTACTTTTTTTTGTAATTACCCATTTTAGACCCTTTTTAAATTTGAAAATTATGGGTGTGCCGTTTTCTTTTCAGGAATCCAATGTCTGTCCTCTTCCCCACTTATAAAAGGCCACCCTTTCTCCTCTCCCTTACACGCATCAAAAAACCATTATTTTAAACAATAACTTCTAATATATATTACTAAATTACCTCCCACATCTTATAATCCTTATATTTATAAGGAAACACTACTAATATGTCTTTAGGTATATATCTAATGGGTTTCACTAAAGAACAGGTCAAATTATTAACGTGCGTGTTTTTTTAATTTCATCATCCATATGCTTAAAATATTACTAAATTTTTATATTATAAAAACACCAACATATCATACATTTTTATATGTTATAATGTTAATTTAATAGTCTTTATCCATCTCCACTTCCATCAAATGGAAAAGTAACCAGTCGATCATGTGCATGGTGGACTACCGCTGCGCTAACTAATGCCAGTTGTTTTCCATAAGCACCTTTAATGAATATATATAATAACTTATTTAACATATTTTTACGATATTTCTGAAATTATTATACTTATGGAATTAATTTATATTTCATATAACTTGTTACATTCAATTATTCTTGGAGATATGATAATGTCGCTCGTGTGTACAGTGCACTACCGGCTCATGAATAACGTGATTCATTTTTTGCTTATATTTTATATGAAAGGTAGTAAAGATAAAGTTAATGAATTTTTGTTATTTTTATTACCTAAAAATAATTCCGGAAATATAATATCACATATTAATTCTTAACTTCCAATCTTTTGGAAAACAATGATGTTGCTCGTGCATACGTGTACACTACTGCCCACACATAGAGATGTGAAATTTTTTAATTTTATTTTTAAAAGGGTGATAATAAGGATGTATTTTATTAATATAAATTATATATATAACATAATTATTATTATTTAAATGTAATTTAATTTTTATTTTACTTTTATTTAATCTTTTGAGAGAATAGAAATAGAGTTCAAGCATATGTACGACATACAGTCTCCAAAAACAGTGTAATGCATTTTCGATATTTAAATTTTATAGATTAATAAAAATATATATATAATGAATATTTTTGTAATTTATATAATTTTTTATTATTATATATAAGATTTAACCATGATCAATGTAAAAGGTCTAAAATTACCCAACCAAAACACATATGAAAAACGAAGCAGTCTTCACACAAAAGAGTGATTTTAAAAAAGAATTGTTATGAAATCGGTCATAAAAGACTATAATAAAATTATATGTATACTAAATATATATGTATGATTATGTATAAGATTTATAATATACCTATATGGATTATATTAGATTTTTTAATGTATACAATTGAAGTCAAACATGAGGTAAGGATTTCTCGCCTCACTTTTACTTCCTTGAGACATGTGTCGTATTCACTAATTAGTTCTTTGAGGTGTTTTATATTATTCCTTTTATAAATATTTTTTATCCTAAATTCATTTATATTAATCATATTTAATGTTTAATTTGAGTTTATTTATTTCATGTGGCTTATGATTCTGAAATTACTAATGTGGTAAAGATTTATGTTGCAAGAACATTGCTTATCAAGATTATTTAGGATTATGTTTCCAATGAAGAAATGTTATTATCTACCTATCAAGAAACTATTGAATTTTATTATTATATGTTAATCCATGAAATTTTAATAAATTTCTACCATTTTACTCTTATTATATACTCAAAATGATTGAGAAAATGTTTTCCATAAAATTACACTTTATTTCTATATTTAGTCAAAGAGCCCTTTTCTTCTAAAAGTTTGTTTTCTAAAACATATTTCATGAAATTATTTAATATTATCTAAGTATTTTATTAAAGACTTGTTTACCCATGAATGTATTTTTCATAAAATATTTTAAAAGGAATGAATTTTCCATTTTCCAAACAAGGCACTTTTATACTTTTCTTTAAAAAATGTGAAAGTAATCTTTATTTCCACTTATAACACATGTATGGAATTTCACACCATTATGAATAATAAATTTTTTAAGGATTAATGTACATGTTTTAAAGGTTATATTATAATAAAGGTTTTTCAAAGATAATTTTTTAATTTTAATTTTTAAAAAGTGATTTTTAATATGGAAAATTTATTTTCCTTAAGAATATTTTTAATGTTCTCATTAGGGGATTTCTATTCATAATTTAGAATTAAATTTATTATAATTATTCCAAATTGGGGATATATTTTAATTAGAACATCCTTATTAATTATCCTAATGGTTTGTAATTAGTTTGACTACGGATATACCAGTTTGATAGAATTCATATTACTCAGGATGGTTTTTGATTTTTTTATTGATTGGGATGATTGTTTACACTTAATATGATAGTTTTCAATACAAATGTTTATATTTACTATTATTCAAACATTTTATATGTGTATTCCATTATAATTAACAAGTAATGTCCAAGGCCCACTATAGCCCCTCGATGCATTAGTAGGCCTCATGAGAAAAATTAAATTGGGTTATGGGTCAAGGCCTAACCCATTTATGTAATATGTCTTGGCATGATTCCTCGAATCTATAGATTTATTGGAACAAGAACATAATAAAATGTTTCATATTTTAGGGTTTATGATTTCCATCATTATGAAATCCATAATTGATATTCAGTTGATTCCTTGATTTGTTAAAATATCCATATAAAATATTGAAGCCCATGTGATTATGTTTATGGAATTACATGATCATTATTTATTCAATTCGTATTAGTCCTCATTTTCAACTTATTTATTAACTGGAATGTGTTGTAGTTATTTAACATTATTTATTTATTATGCCTTATATATTCATGTTAGATTTTGTGTTACTTATAGCATTACTAATCATTATGGACCACCCCTTTATTTTGTTTCCTTTTTCAAGGATACCAAGAAGTATCTTATGATTAACATATAGGGATATTATAAACAGAATAATGGTGTAATAAAAGTATATAAATTGTGTATTTTATGTTTTCAATTGTAATTTCAGATTCAAGTATATATCTAGTTTTCCAAGACTATTAAACTATTCATTCCTTTATGATGTGATTCTTTATATCTTATGCTAATATAATAAAGTAACAATTGAATATGGGATTCTATATTCGGGGTCTTTAATAATAAAAATTTCTAGAATATGTTCATGATCATACACATACTCCCAAAAAATTACACATTTAATAATCTCTCATCCATTCCTAATCATTCTTATTTAAGATAAATCCTTCCCGAATCATTTAATTTTCATCATTAATGAATCAATTATATTTATCTTAATTCTCATCCAAACATTCTTGATATTATCATCAATCATTAAATTTTAAAATATTAAATAATTTGTTTAAAATTGACTATGTATAAAACATGTACCTTTGAAGAAACATGGAGAGTAACCATCTAACATCCTAGTATGTATGATGGTTATATATTGTCTACTCATGCCAAATGAATCATACAGGATTTATCATGTAATTTCATGATGTTTACTATCAAATAAATTACACACAGAAACATGTAAATTATGTAGTTTTTTATGATTATAATGTGAGAAGTTCAATCAATGTATTGATACTTATAAAAGATTTGTTTTTTTATTCTTGTATTAATATTAATTTGAAATTTAATATATATATATATATATAACCAATCACATCACATGGTGAAGTAAAATAAATTAAAAATGGAACACATTTAGATAGGGTTTAAACATTATAATAAATCCATTTTAAATTCTATGTTACTGGGTAATATACATGGAGTGTACTATCTAGCTACACATCAGGTATAGTTATTCACCTTTTATCCCTAAAACATACCTAGAGACTAGGTTATTTGACTTTTAATGGACATTAATGGAGTACACTATATGAAACTAAGATATAAATCATGTTTTCTTTGAGCTACATAGTTACTAGTCACACATGTCATGTAATAAACTTGCGGATAATCTTCGATTAATGAACTACACATCTTGTTTTCAAGTTACACAATGTGTAGTTATGCTAATAGTGGGCCAAGATGGATTGGTAAACACATGGTTTGTATTAATTACTTACTGTATGATAATGTGCCTATACCCAAGAGGTATAGGCTCCTTCTTGGCATCCAAAAGACCTAGGAACAAATCCAGGCAGGGAAAAAATGTTGGGTACTGTAGCAGGGGAATTGTAGCAGTACTCTAGCAGCGATGACACTGTAGCAGCGGTGGTACTGTAGCTTCTTGGGTACTATAGCTGCAATGTTCACTGAGGGGTCCTTTGGGACAAAAAAATATTCTTTCAAGCCTTGTATTCAGACCACCTGGCCTTGGGCCTTCAAGCTATGTAATGGGCCTCCCTCTACCCAGTCAAAAAGAGGTCTTCTCTTTAATAATAAAATGAGGCTTCGACCCCAACCTTTAAGAAAACATACTGTATTTCATTAATGAATGAATCTCTAAGTTAAGTATTTTTTCATCCTAGTGAATTTAATATGAAGACACAATAAGTAACTAAGGTAGACCTTCCATATACTCTTGTGTTATCCATCCAAAATCCATATAACCTCTGGACTAGTTTTTAAAATGTTATTCATTAATAATTAATAAATTTTTATTATATTTGTGAGAACTCATAGGAGGATGAGAATATCTCATGTTTCATATTTAGAAAATTATGAAACAAAAATATATAGAAAATTTTAAATGAAAAAATCAATCAATGATATTTAAATAATTATAAGTTATTATGAGACCAATATGATACCACTTGTTGGTTTCTAGTGTAGTTAAAGCCTGTGGTTGGGAATGACTAAATCAACATTTTTTTCAAATTGGTTATTATTTTGAGATGTACATGACATAAAACATCGTGACCAACATGATTAATTTATGGATTAATTGATGAAAGAACATCAAAACCAAAATGTATAATATTCATATTATCATTTTAATGAATTTAAGTAGTTAATGAATTAACTTTCAATGAATTATTTATTTACTGATGAACTGAAAAACATTTTACATCATATCATACATGAATTTTAATAATAAATTATAGATTCCCTCTAGAATTGATCCACATATTAACCATGAACCATTGACAGATTCTAGAGGAATATAAAAGTACATGCATGCAAGATCCTAATTCTTGTTCCATTCATCATTAATCTTCATGATAATCACTTTAAAAAAAGGACTATCTGTGTACTCATTAATTTCAAGTGGGGTGGTGGAGATGGATCCCTCTCCATTATTGAGAGCGTCCATGCTGAGGTTCTCTCAAAATCTTGAGAGAATTCTTAGTATTCCTTTGTGCATGAAAAAAATGGTTATCCTTTGGGATAAAAAAAATAATTGCGTTAAAATAGGGATAGGCTTATAAAAAACAATTTTTCATTGGACTTTATTATTTTTTTTAATCCCCAGTGATCCCCATGACCAAATAATATTAATAATAATATTATAATTCTTTACATGTGAGAAAATCAAAAATTAATTAAATATTATTATTTGAATAATTTTTCAAAATTTATTAAAATAACATTTAATAATATATATATATATATATATATATTATTTCTCCCTTGGGATTTTAAACTTGGTATTCCATTCCCCCAAAATATTTATCAATACGTTAATATTTTTTTTATTTAATAAATAAATATCATTTCTTTATTTTCAAATAAATAAATAAAATTCTATTTAATAAATAGTATATAAATATTTATTAAAAATCCTACTCAAAAATATTCTCCTGAATAATTAATAAGGGAATATATCTGATCAAGATGACATGAATAATTATTACACCACATAAAGTTATAATATTTATTTAACATGTTAAACTATAATATTACTTTTCTATGGTTATGATTACACAAAGCATGTGGAACTTTAGGCATCTTTCTCAGTGATATTTGGAAGAGCCACCCAAAGTCCAAGGTTTGTGCCTAGAAATGTTCCATGGCACCCATATAGAAAAAATATAATTTCACAAGGAGAGAAAACTTAAAAATAATTATCAATGTGTAATATAATCCCTTTATCGTGACATTTCTAATCAATAAAGTTTCATGTGGTTGTCATTAATATTTGTGCTCTATGTCCCTTTCTATGCCTTTCTAGAAATGAACCAAAATATAGAAAATCATGTACATAGACTTATTTAAGTTTTTTCATTAAAATAAAAGGTCATTCTATAGTAAAATTAAATAAATAACATAATGGGAAAATCCTTTTTTTCATGAATCACTAATACAATATCACTCAGGATGCACTCATTATATCATACCTCGCCGAAAAAATATGTCTTCATAGTTCCATTAATATATTAAACTATAAAACTAAAAATATATAATAATAACAATCTTAAATTATAAGTATCAATACTCACATCTAAAAATAGGGACATATAATGATATATATATATATATAATTGTGTGTTTTTTTATTGGTCGGTTGGGTTATCATAATCTTATATACAATAAATTACCATGGGTATACACCATTACAACATGCCTTAGAGTTTTATGAGTCTCTATGCTAGATTGTCTAAATAATTTTTATCCATAAAATGATGTCATCCATATGAATAATATATATTTCAATAATACTATTTTGGAACTTATTATATCACATCATAGTAGATAACTGCTATAAAATTCTAGTGTGACAGTTACTCTTAAGACATTATCACAAACTACATCACACATAAGAACAAACATGATGCAATAACATTTTTATGAATATTAAAAGTATCTAATAATTATAATAATATCTTATATATAATTTGGTCTTAGGGCACAAAATACAACACTATGGACTACTATAGAGATATGAAAACTATAGAATTATTGGTTGATATTACAATATATTGTTTTATAATCTCATTTTAAATCTAGGTGTTTTTATTTATACTTATCATTTTAATTGGTTCTCCTAAGTATAGTTGAAATAATTTGTTTATCCTTGGATGTAAGGATTTCAAAAACTTTCTTAAAATTTTTATATTCCTTTTTTCATTTTATTTTTTTTAAACATTATTTTTTATCTTTTATGTTTATTTAAAAACTAATATCATGGATTGAGTTTGAAAGATCAAGGTTACATTTCTCAATTTGAATAATGTTATTATATGAAATCATGTTATAGTTCGATTTATTTAATATATTTGGACTCATTTTCCCTGGAATAAAATTTTAAATATACATTTATTAGAAAAATATATTCTACTAACCCATCATGGTATAAAACCAAACACGGAATCTTAAACTGAATTGGAGTTATTCAATCATTAGGTTCTAGTATATATAGAGTATACTTTGGAGAAGAAAATGAAATTAAACATCAAAATAGTGAAAATTATTATAGGGTAGATGGGGACACTTCCAAATATGTACAAAAATTCATTGGTATAGAATAAATTGTACTTTATGTGATGAACATTTAATTTGAAATAGTTTTCACATTATGATGAAATATATTTTTAATCTAATATATTTGATTAATTTCTTTTAAAGATAAATTAGTTTACATTTAATATGTTCTCTAACTGAAAAATTTATGATGAAAAAGATACTAAAACTTTAGAACTTACTGATGAGACATAAAGTAACATGGCTGAAACAATAAATCAATGAAGAAAATTCATAGTAGAAACGTAAATAGTATCAAATTCAATATCTAAAAATTATATACTTGATTTCAAGACCATAACCAAATAAAAATAAACTAATCTCAGCATATATTTGAAAATAAGGACTATCCAACCCTACTATTTTATATATTACTTCTAGCAAAACTATTAAGAATAGGATCTGATGACCAGACAATGAAGTGAAATCACTATATCTGATCCAACTCAACATCTCCTTCTTAAAATCATATACATATATTTAAAAGAAAATAAATTATATCCATTTAAATTTATAAGGAAGAATTATTATCCATCATCAAGGAATCCATTTTGGCTAAAATAATTTAATAGATAAACAACAACTAGAGAATCCACATCAATTAAAATGGTAAAATGAAAAATGATCAAAATATGAGTCATGTTAATTTCAATGGATATATTTATCACCATTCATATTTATGAATCTATACAGAGGTGAAGGGGGGTCAATGTTAAAGCATTGATTAGTGGTTTATTAATCAAGATAAAAGGGGATAATTTTGAGGAGATCATATATTTTTACATATCATTTTTCTCATTTTCTTAATACCCCTTATTGAAAAGGATTTCTTTTCACTCTAGGATTTCACATCCTTCTCTCTAATAGATTATTTAAAATCACTAAATTGTTTAATATTCATTTATAATTCCTCAAGTATTCCACCAATTTATAACTCTATTACCACATCATGCATTCCTTATGAGAAAATAATTCCTAGGGAAAAGATATTTTCAATAACTGGTATTCACATTTAAACAGTCTTAGGTATAAGGAGATAACCTATATTTATATTTTGTATATAACAAATTCGGTGAAAATGGATTTTTTTTATTTATTAAAAAATATGGTACTTCTTGTACTCATTGTTATTTAGATTAAGGAATAGGATCCCCTTGATACTTTTAATCAATAGAGAATAAAATTTCAGGAGTAGAAACCTAATATATATATAATAAGGGAATAATAATTTATGATAAAAAAATTATTAAAATTTTATGTATCCAATCAATCCAAACCTTATTCTAGGTTAACTGTCTATTTTAATTTGTATGTAACACTATTTTTTATTAACTTATAGATAATTTATAGAGTATGAAAATGTTTGAAGAGTGAGATTTATGTATTCACTCATCAACCCCTGAATTCACTCAGTATATGTTTTCTTCATTACTAAATTATACTTTGGATATTTATTTTAATAAATACTTGACTAATTACAATGCCCAAAATTAATTATCCACATATTCATACCACAGAAACATAATTTATTACTAATTATTGAGGTCTATGATTTCTAAAATAATAATTGAATATGAAATAAACGAGGGATACACATTGATGATTCTCATAATGCATGATTAGATACTCTTGAAGCATGGGTAATGCACTATGAAATCCCCAACCTCACAATGGAATGAAACCACGAGTCATCACTATAGAAATAATTTGAAATTGTGAAGTAAATGAACCATGAAGTGGGTTCATGGAGTCCCCTATAACCATTGGATATTTTCTTCATAATGTCATATGAGGAATTTTCATTGAGACACAATCACATCATCCTTTCATGGGATCACCTCACAAAACATGAGGCCCCATAAAGTTAAATCCCTCATAACATTAGAGCAGTGATTTTTATTGCCTTTCATGGAAACCAGGCAAGATCCCTTTATTTCCACATGTTATATTCATGTTTTCATCCATTTCTAGAATCATCCAAAAAGCATTTCTAATAAATACCATGGTTCAATTTTTGGAAATAAGACACATAAAGAAAAATATATACATAATGAGAGACAAGTAAAGTTAGGAAGATGAGATAAAGGAGTTTATTATTCTTGGAAGAATTATCTCATGAATAGAATTCATTGGTAACTAAAAAAGAAACCCTCACAAGAATAAAGTAAAGAGATGCTTTCTCATTAGGGTGATCCCATGAGGCCACCTCACAAATGAGATCCCATGAGGGCACCTCAAGAAAAAAAATGCAAGAGGGAACCTCAAGAATGTGATTTCATAATAAAGAATCATGAAGGTGAGAATGTGAGGGAACCATGTTAATGATAGTCTATGATAGAGATCCTGGGAGGAAATTTCATGAATACCCCCCATATAGATGATCTGTGAATCCCACTGTATGAAGAAACTTCATTAAGGCCACCTCATGGGGGGGAAATTCAATAAATCCCCCATTTTGAAGGGTCTCTCATTTAGGAAACATACATCCCTTTCATGGTGTCCATTAAAAATGTTAAATCAATGAGTCGTCCAATACCTTCTCCTATTATCCAAAATCATTCAATTGGGTAACAAATGGATTTCCTCCACATTCTTTTTCTTAGGGTATCCACTATTTTCCATACCAACTTGAATGTCCTCGAGGGCCTCCTTAGGTCTATATCCTAAAAAATACTTCCCATATTAATGATCTCATCTTGGTAATTCACTATTGAGTAGCATCTGGTATACTTATGTGAATGACATAAGTCATCATCTTGGTCTAAAATCTAATGTTAAATCATCCTCAAAGGGATATATTCATTGCAAACCATAATCCTTCAAAAGAATATATTCTTGAAAAATAATGCACTCTTAAGTTCCGCCTTTTCATAATCCCTAGTCAACTACTCTTGATTTCATCTCCCTCATGATTCTAATCTTTCCTCTTGATCTTAATACCAAATGGTAGGAGGTATATGCCCATGTGTATTTGATTCCTTTTTTAAATATAATACATAAGATGGTTCCCTTTGATGATTTTATCACTAAGAGATTTCAATGAACCATAAACAACCATTTAATAGTGTACCATAAGTAATCCCACTCATTTTTTTGTTTTCACCCCTTTCATGAGACAAGCATACTAATAATAGAACATAAAACGACACAATAATTTCTAGGTGGCATGACATAAAACTACAAGAAAAATTCCTAGTAGAATGATGTAAAACTACATGATAATGGGCTAACCACATGATGTAAAATTTAATGGAAATTTTTAAGTCATATGATTTAAAATTGAACAAAAATATCTTTACCACTTGATGTTAAACTGCATGGCATAGCCATATCATACTACCTGAAACTCTGACACTAGAACTGTGTGAGTACCAAATCCATTCACACAGGTATATAAGAAGCCCCTATAATGGGCCAAATACCAATCCCATGCTAGTTTCCACCTCTATGGTTGGAGATAAACTCCAAGCTTTCTAACTATGTGGCTTTAATCCACTATATCATAAAGTAATTATCAATAGTTAGTCAATCAAAAAATGGAATACCTTTAACACATACAAATATTCACATCAATGCATGGTTTTTATTAGATTATATGCATGAGGTATGAAATATTGTATTGGGATATAGGAAGGATTAATGAACATTAATTAACTTCTTAAGAGAGTCATCGGGTAGGAGATGATTCAATCTCAAAAATTAAAAATGAGCCTGACCTCAAATCCTCTAGAACAATTTCCATTCCAAAGTGTCTCTTGTAAAATTCTAGATAATATATTAAAAAGGTTGTATCTATAGAGTAAAAAAGAAATTTTTACAAAGTGTATCATAATTTTTTGTTTATATTAGAAACAAAAAAGGTAAGACTGATGTGAAACATAAAAATAAAAAAATAGAGTTATATTAAAGTTTGGTATATTTTATTTTATATATTTCATGAAAACAAAAAATTTAAACTGAACATGAATCCTTTAAACATGGAATAAATAAATTGAATATTTTTCCATTATGATACGTAACTGATTTGTTTTCATGTGCATGAAATTATTACTTATAAGACTTTTAGAAAAATTCCAGGTGGTATATTCAATCCAAAGATGGAATCAAAAATCACAAGACATGTGATTATGTTATTACTAGGCCCATGTATCTAACCAATAGAAGAGATTTTCCACAAATTTAGCATCAGATAAATAAGGTGGTGAGAATTTTTCTTCGGAAACATCATCTCAATATTAAGATCCACACCTTGGATGTAGCCTGTGAAAGCCTTTAAGCCCTGAAGCCTTGCATGCCTTCCTACTAGTGTAAAAGCAGGAAAAACCTAGTGGCTCCTAGTGACACATCTAACATTTTTAGGGGACTTTACTCAGAATGAGGAAATGTTTTTATCCCTTTTCTTAGGGAGATATAGAAACCCATTGATAACTTTACTAGCACATTAGAGCCGCTCAAGAAAGATTCTTCTTCATGCCATTACTATTGAAAGTGCCAAGAATCTCTATCTTCATATGGTATTTTTAAGGAGTTCATTAATGAAATATTGGGATTGGTTACTCACGCTAAGGTATATAGTGAAGGGTCTATCACAAATCGGCATACCATAAAATGAAAATAATTAGTATATACCTTAGTTCCCACTTCCAAATCCCTCCTCTAGACTATGGAAGCCCTGGGAGTGTTAGATGATATTCTAGCTCCCATAGAAGGAGTATTTTATCATAAATATATGGAATATGAAGAGCACACTTGTATCCAACCCCATATTATCAGGCCTAATTGAATATACCAAATGTAGAATAAGGTCAGGAGTTGACCCATATTCCAACTTAAATATAATAATTATATCAGTATATTCTAGAGACAACTCAAGAGCTATTGAATATCCCTAATCAGACTCTTTATAAATATCAAAATAGTATGAAAGAAATAAAGGTTACTTATCAGTATATTTTGGAATCATAAAATGGACTAGAACATATTTATACACTCATTACTAGAGTAGATCATCTGAAAATTTCCATGACTACTCAAGATCATGCACATATTCTCACTTTTATTTAAGTGGATCATGAGAATATTATAGAAGGAAATAAGGAATAAGATCATCTGTATATTCTTATTATGAAAAAATAATTTCAACATATTTTAGAATTTACATACAGACTAGAATATATACCCGTCAAAACTAGGAAATAATGTCTGTGGAATAATCCATTGGAAAATAAATAACATGTATGAGATTATATTCTATTAAATATCTTACAAGGATGTCAGTATAACCTAGCTTCTATAGTATAAAATCATCATCGACATATCCTGATCACTGATGAGGGATAGGGAATATTCATGCTCATGATGATGACGAATCTCATCATTTAACTTCAAAGGCCATATATGAAATGAAAAATAACCATTCTCTCATTTTGCATTATTGATAGTATATTCTAGTGAAGAATTAAGATCTAGATTAGACACATGGTCCTATTAAAACATGGGATTGTAGATTTATTCCAAAAAAATAACCTCAAGGTAGGCCCATATTCCTGCCAAAATCTTAGAGGCCTTCCAATATACTCAAGTAGTCACTCACTAATGGGAACTTATTCTGGAAAATATTTGAATCTTTTATCATAATATTCTGATGGAAGACAAGGGAATGTCTCATTTCCATACTCAATATCAAATATTTGGTCTCTATATCCCTACAATGATCTAGGGATCACCCAAGATAAATTCTTCCCTAGAGGGTCATTGGAATCAATATACAACCCCAATCACCTGGTTGAGAACATATGAGTGTGTTTCACACTAGATGTAACATATGTCTTAGGGTAATTCCCATATTCCTTATGTGATAATTTACACTATCATTGAGGATATCAAGTGTCTTTCAATTTAATCATTAGGATATGTTGATAAATTATTAGAAGGGGAAGATAATATTCACTAAAATATTCCTTTTATAGTAATATAGAGGTTGGAAATGGAAATCCTCCTAGTGAATCTCCTCCTAATATTCATTATTGAAATCATCTCCACATCCATATTATATATTGGATGGAATTTTCAACTTCCATTTGAATTTCTAAAAAAACTTTCATATAGGGAGGTATATAAATATCCATGGTATGCTTTCCGTGGCACCTTGTATTTAGCTAAAAAATAATTTCTCCATTTTATGGTTCATCCAAAATAGATTTCACTATGTGTGAGTCCCTTAGATCATAAACCACTATACTTGACTAATATTATTCCACTTTGTTATAATTTTCATAGTGAATCATTATGAAATCGTCCTCTATAGACAATCTATATGTATAAATTTCTTATAAAAATGATGAAGATTCCAGGGAAATGTGGAAGAATCTGGCTTTAGGAAATATTTTAGTTATGCTTTATCCCATGGAAAACACGCGATACAATCCGTCAATGGAGTTAGGCTTAGAATCAATGAGTTGTATTCCACTCAACTTATATATGATCATACACCATCATAAAGGTGATAACTATGCTTTATAATGGGTTCACTAACTATATCCAAATAGTTAGAAAGCTAAACCATCAATTATATTTTTCTCCCTTATCAGTGGTTGGAGATCCAAAATCTTTGCGTAGAATTGAGAATCTATGACATGATATCCTCAATATCTTAAGGAATATATAAAAAAATAAGAACTTATTCCCAAAAATTTGAGCATATCAGGGGATGGTGCGAGCATAGAGCATTTCATTTCACCACACACAACCATCCACAAAATTTTTGGGAAGGATTCTTGAAATTTGATCTCTTAAAGAAATGTTTTAAGACAATAAGGTATATATGATAACTGGTATGTTAAAAAAATATTTTTCATTCCCAGAACCCAAAATCATATTAATCAACTAGAGTGTGACATCAATACATTACTACATCAAAATGATATGAAATGTGAATGAGGTTCCTCCATAAAGAAACTAATTCCTTCAGAAATAGGAAAACCCTCATAAGTGGGATTTTTACATCCATAATGGGAATTTAATCTTACTAATTATTGTATTAAAGAACAAAAAATTTAAAAGGTCACCATGGAAGTAGTTGAAGCAACAATCTATGATTTCCCCGAGCCTATTGGGTATGTAGAAGTTTCTTAAATTTTACCACCACTGAAAAACCTGGGATTATGAAGGACCAAATAATATATGGAGTTGATGGTGAAAAACCCATGTTGACCCTATACCATAGTTTTGAAGTTAATATTAACCCTTCCTCCCCCAAGGATTCCAATAATCTCAATATTGAGATCATCTATGCAAGAGTAACCCTCCCAAATTCTTTTAATATGTGATACACTATCACCATTAGGGACATCTTTGGTCAATACTATTAAAGATTCCATTCAAATAACTTTACATAAACCACTTGTGGGGGAAAATTCTTGAAGAAATATGAAACCCCAAAGGTTTCATTAGACAAATTATATTAAAAAGAATAATAATATATAGGAATATTATAATTCAACCCTCAAAAAGTTTCAAAATGGAAGAGAATCCCTTTAGGACTTTGAGGTGGTTGATGATATGATTGTGGATGTTTGATATTATTCAGAATATATCATCACCATCAATCTAGAATAAGACATATGCAGATATATCAGGTATAAAGAACATAATTAAGAAGTGTTTATCTAAAATAACGTCCATGACCGGGTGCATGAGGAGGGTGTTCGAACAAGGAATCACAAAAAAAAGAATTTGGTATCTCTAAACATCTATTTAACATCTACATGATGAGATTTATGAAAAGATAATATGAAAAGCCTGATTGAATGACACACATAATATGACGAAGTTGTACCATTAATCGAGGGAGCATTACGCCAATGTGATATTTAATTGAAAAAACTATGATATATTTACATGAAACTACTCAAATAAAATATTCATATTGAGTATAACTCTTTGTTTGTGGTGAATACAACCCATCCATGAAATCATATCTAATAGTAATGAATTGTTTAGCCAATATGGGAACAGATTAGATTCCCCACTATCCCCTTATATAAGTTATTTGTCTTCTTAAATCCATTGATAGTGTATGACTAAGAGTTTTCATCAATACCACATCGGTTAACCTCATTCCGAGAAATCCTTTCAAGCTTGACATGAGTATAATATCAATATCCATGGTCTAGAGGATTTCCAATCCATGGTTATTATATATAGGATTCATCTTAGATTATAGACCCCATTATAGTATCGTGCTTCCATCTTGTCTCTTGTCACTCAAATTGAATAAATACATGGGTGGTGTGTACACATATATCTAGAGATGAATCCTTACCTTGAATGGGAGGATCTGACACCTCCACCCATTTTTTAGAATCCTACATACCAAAAATTCAATATTATTAGGTACCCAAAGTATCATTTGATGTAATTCTTTTCCCATTGTGATCTTATGATGAGAACACTATACAAACATGAGGTTATCGAGCTCAATTTTTTTATAGAATCTAGTAGTCCCATTTTATTAGTACAAAAAATTTCACATGAGATTTATTTAAAATTTGGAAAATGTTTTTCATTGATTTATTTAAAAATGTATCTCCATGTTATAGAAAATAATGATCTTTGACCTATCAAACTAAATGAAATATGTAAATGAGAGTCTTAGATTTCAATTATAGATGGAAATTTCTCCCCTAATCTATAGATATGAAGATACCACAAGTTTATCAACTATGGATATACATACCAAACCTTTATGATGATTTTTGAATACCGATCGTCCCACTGAAATAGTATAACAAGTTTTGGGATTTTGAAGCAGGGGCCCAATGTTTGTAGGATTTCATTTTTCCACCAAAGCTAAAAACCAACAAATTTTAGAAACTAAGGGAAAAATTACTAGAGAGGAAAAATAAGTAACTCTTAGGAATAAGTAAACTTTGGTACTGATATCAGATTCTATTCCCAATTAATATTACACATGCTCAAGATATATCACAGAAGAAAAAGGTCCTCTTTATAGAGGAAGGAACGCTTAAATCCGCCTAAGTTTCATGGAATAAAAGTATAAAAATTAATGACTCAAAAAATGAGTATTTTTTACAGTATTTTATCATTATAAAAGGAAGTAACCTGCCCAGACTTCCAGAATCATTAAGAACTAAGGAGGTTAGTCTGAATGACCACTTATATTAATACCCATATCAATGATGTTTGTGACAAAACATTCAAGATTGTTTTTTGTTCATGGAATTTATTCAAAAGATGGTTTATTTGGGGTTTTTAAACTAGGAAATACCTTATAAAAATTTATGTATGAATCAAACATTTCACTATATAAATAATAATAATGATACGATATCTACATTAGTAAAAAATAGGATAGATTACTTTTTGTCCCAAAAAACATTTGATCAAGCAAAATCCAAAATCAAGTCACAACGGAACAAAACAAGTGTAACCTTGGTTCCCTATATAGAATATAAAATATCTATTAAGAAAGGTTAAACCAAAATAATAGTAATAATAAGGTGGAATAAGATGAATCTCACTAAATTTATAATTTGGTTTAGAATCTTCAAGATTTTATGAACCCAACATTGAAAGAATGGGCCCTACTAAGCCATATGGAATCTTAATTAGATGAAGCATTGGAATATGGATTGTTTATTGTCATTTGCTTGGTATAATTATTCCTTGGTGAAGAACCATCATGTAAACCTAATTTTCTATACCAATCATGGAGATAAAGACTAAGATTCCACATGTTTTTTGGGTAGTATGAGATACAATCATGACTTATATGAATACTAAGGACATTTCCTCGTCTAAGCCATGTATGGAGTAAAAACTCATAGTAATGTGGTTAAGTTATCTCAATAGGATCATCAGTATACAATTAAATATTAAAAGTCTTGTTCAGATCCTATCATTTTATAAGGTCAGATAGATGACATACATTAATATGACAAAAAATCTTCCAGTGGGTAAGAAAGATCAAACTATTACGTAAGAGGAAAACAGGCCCATAAACTCTAATCATGAGGTGAATTTTTCAATATATATGACCTTGATACCAAATATTCAAGATAAAGAAAAACCACGTGTCAATAATTATATTCCCTTGGAAGAAAAGTATGAAATTATCAAGAAATCAGTTGTTTTCCCATCCAAAATATCAATTCTAGATTGGATTCATCACTAAAATGAACTCAGAGGAGCGCTCATTAAGGCCCCAACAGGTCCATAATGATTTATTATAGAGTTTTTTATAGATGAAATTTACCATGTTGTAACCCATACCCTAGAATGGTATACTATCATATCATTCATTGAAAAAGACCAATAGTTTTCAATACATGGTCATATCAGATATTGGTAAGTCTAAAGTAATATTAAATGTGTTGAGGATCATTAGGTTATGGTTGAAAATAGTTTTGGGATCAATCATATTTTAGTATGAACTCTCTAATTTTTGGGATAAAGCAAGGTTTATTTATATCACTATAGTTTTCCATCCATGGATGTATTTATGGGGAGTAGAGACCCCTAGGGAAGATAGTATTAAAGGCCTAATTTAACTATTATATCTCAGAATTTTATTTTATGGTGGTTATACAAGACACAACATTCAATGTTTTATTGGGGAGACCATGGATTTATATGAATGTATTTATACCATAGTCTTATTATTAGTGTATCATGTTTTTTATAAATGGGAAAATAAGGGTATTACATGGTTAATAATGTCATTTTAATTCATTTGAATCACAAAATATGGTGGATTATTTTTGAAACAGAGAAGGAAAACAACTGGTGATAAATGATTCTACTTAGACCACAACCCTAAATGGTTTTAAATCCATTCCCTCTATTCTATAGAGTGCACCTAGTCAGGGATTCATGCTTCCCATCACCCAGGTTGGAATGATAACTCTAGATTTTGGGGACCAAACAGTTTTTTGATGACAACAAGAATGAATTAAATTAACCTTTATTCTCATTATATTAGTTACATTAGCCACCATAGATATAATTTTTTTATTAGAAGTGGGATGAAACTTTTATGAAAGCAATAGTTACCCTTAAAATACTACGTCATTTTTATCACTTGAACCTTAAAGGACCAAAACATTTTCAACTTTTGAATAAGACACTCTTAGTTTTAGAACTCCTATTGATAATTTTCCCATAAAATATATAATGTACTAGAGATCCATATCAACATTTTCCTTAAATAATGATGATGTTTCTAATTTTCATATTCCCATGTATTCTACATAATCTTATAAGGATGACAAATAATTTACTTTTCATATAAAATTCTCTACTATACGTCTATAAATTAAAAATTCATGAACTTCCTCTACCCATGTAATGATAATGTTCTCAACTAGAGTTTACTTTTTTGATCCTCTACCCCAATAATTTAGAAGAGAGGAAAAATGAGGAGATGTCTAGAGATGTTGAAGGCCTTAGATATTCCCCATAATCATTTGAAGAAGGAATTACAACTATTGTGGTTGACCTTAAAAAGTGAAACTCTGTAACAAATAGGAGCCATGATTTATATTGATTAGTGCCATCTTGTATTTTTAGGAATAGAAAGAATATAAATGACCCTTTCTACCAAGGTAGAAGTTGAATTTGAAAAGATCTAAAATTACAATGTCATCTAAGAAGTCCATGAACCAAAGTATATTGATAACATCTTCCCCGTCTATAAAAATAACAGGAAGATCAGAGTTTTCATTGATTTGATAGATCATAAATGTAATTTCAAAAAGTATTATTTTATTGTTATAATTATGTAATTTATAATTGTAAAAAACTATAATCATCCAAGATATTTCCATTATGTATGGTCACTCATGTTATAAATAGAACAAAATAGCCCTAAAGGATGAAGATTACGTTATTTTTAGAGCACCCTAAGGGGTATTTTTCAATCAAGTATTCCCTTAAGTTTGAAAAATATAGTTTTTAAATAATAATTCACCGTGTTATATATCTTCAAACCCATTTTGGGGAATACATTGAAATTATAGGTAAATGATTTTGTTTTAAAATACAAAAAACTCTATTATTGTGTTGATAATCTTGAGACAGTTTTCAATAAACAATGAAATAATGTCTTTAGGATGATCCCCTAGATTTTTTATTTCGAGATGTAATATATGAAATTAATCATCTTAATTGTATTCCATTGGTGAATTATAGTATTCCCAAAAAATATATAAAGGTGATATTTGAAATGATCCCTCCTTGAAACCTTCATGATCTTATAGGGCTTCGAGAAAATCTCACACACATCCAACCACATAATTCTATCCTCATTGGAAAATTTTTATCCTTAATGAAATTAATATAGAATGGGATATCATATAAATGGGATAAGAGTTACAAAAAACCATTTGTTGAACTCAAGTAGTGTCTTTAGAACCCACTAATTTCGATGAAATTAGTCAATGAAACGCCACTTGTTATAGATTTGTAAACCATAGAGTGATCACTAGGAACTCTCTTTGCCTTGAAAAATGATTTCATATAAGAAAACGGTTTGTATTATCTTAGTAAAACCATGAGGTATATGGAAACTCAATACTGTGATATTGAATAGAACTACCTCACATTGATTTTCAATGTATAATATCTAATACTTTATTGGAAATAACATTAATTCCATCTAAATTGTCCTATGGGACTAACAAAGTATATCATCAGTCATATGTTGTTTAATGGGAATCTACCATTGAGGGAATTCATTTAACAGTAGTTAGACATCCATTTATTGTCACAAAAATTTTAAATGGTCAAAATTGATATATTTTATAAAATCCCACCCTACTCCAGAGAGTGCACCAGTTAATGTGGAGCTCCCTAATAAGGAATGGTTTTTCTATTCATAACACTACTTATATATGAGAGGTGTATTTTAAAAATTCCTATCAAATCCTAATTGGGATATTAATAGGGAAAACAAAGCTTAATTGAGTCATCCTTTGAGTGTTGATTGTCTCCCAAATTAAGGTGGTTTTCCTTATTCCTTATAACTATCAATGTGTTTCTCCAAAAAATTTGTGGAGAAAAAAGACCTAATTTTAGGTCTATAGTTACATCTGTAGATACCAGTTGCCTATTTGGATGTCAAGTTTGATTTAGTGCTATAAATCAAATTAATTAATTGATAATATTCAATTATAAATGAGGAATTGACCCCATTTTATTGATTATGTATAGGTTTTTATGGCTAATATCTCCTTGAAACTATCACTTCTTCATATCTAATTATTATAAAATGTTCATTATGATGAATTATTGAATACAACTATAGTTCTTGTGGATCTATACTGGGTTGAGGTATTCATCTGTTTGTTCATAATAGGATGGTATCTCTATTCACTATCTATGACATGATTGATATCAATGAAATTAATCCCACCCCAAAACAAGGTTGGATCATATCATCATTGATAATGTCCATAATTGGGTTGATGTCTCATATAATAGACTATCTTATAAAGGAAGTATTATTCATGGTCAAGCTAAGAAGTATAAAATCTGGTGATGAGCCATAAACTTTATCCTTTATGAATGCCCAAATTCCTAGAAATTCATCTATAAATGGCGATTTCATGGAATTATCCTTATGTTCATTAATGGCGTAGAAACCATCATTGTTATATATGATTTTCATGCAGGCGCTTCAAATTCCAATAAATAAATAACCAATATTTACCATAAAATCAAGAGTTTTAGAAACAATTGGTCATCAATGATTTTGGACTACATTGAGTTTACTAGAATGTTTTAGGATTTTAACCTTAATATCAGTTTCATTCATCAATACATAGATATTTTTTATAGCTCTAGATATTGTTTTTTTATTTTCTATATTGGTAATGTATCTCATGGGGCTATAACCCCCATCAAGAACCTGAAAGTTTAAGTTAATCCTTACTACCACCAACTTATTCTCAAAATGGACTAAGGTTATACCCCTAAAGTAAGTTAAGAAAAAATTTATTATAAATTTTTTGAAGTTAAATATAATACCCATATATGGTGTCCCTTGCATTATATTGAAGGAAAATAACATCAGTTTTTGTTCCTTTGTGTTGATAATGTTGTGCTATGAATATAATACCCTATATTTCCACTTTTCTCCATAACATGAAATTGAAAATCAGAAGACAATGTATTTAAAAATTAAATTCACCAATATACTTCAAAATATGGTGGAAAATAACAATAAATCATGTCTAGATGATGTTCTAAAATATTTTTTGGCCTACAAAAAAACAACCCATATTGTTACACAACCTATATTTTATTGTCTACAAGGATAAATTGATCCTACCTACTAAGGTTAAATTATATTCACTCCATGTCACCATTTGTAATCACCTATCTAATGATGAGTAATCCCAAAATTATATTGATCTGTAAAAATGACTTGATAATAAAATTTTATACACAATTCACAAACTTGAATTCTATACAAATCTATTTGAATGAGAATTAAATCAAACAATTTGTGTGAAAAAATTTCTTCAAGGAGAGTTACTGGTTTATCTCTGAACACCCATGATTCCTTGAAAAAGCCTCTGAATAGAATCCAAAGTGGGAGGAAACTTACAACATATAAAGGGTATACACTGATGGATCTTACTCATTGATCCTTAAGGATAGGGATTATATCACACTTATCACCAATAAAATATCTATCAAGAATTATTTTTCATAATTTCTCATCAGTCCCTTTTTTTCCAAGTCACATGAAATTTTACTGCATGAAATTAAATATTTATTATAAGACATTTAGTTTCATAGCAAACTTCCCTGTCACATGAAGTTAAATTAGGTGGTGCAGGTCTAGGATATAAATTAAACTGTATAACACCTATATCTCTGTTGTAATACATTATAATTCATAGAACATTGATACAAGAATCATTACCGTAAATATTATGCAGCTAAAAGTCTATTTCAAAAGATAGTAAACTACTCAGAGTTGGTCATTGTCAGAAGACATTAAACTACACATCATTTTTTCCACCCTACAAGACTTGAAAATACATAGAATTCTCCATATTCATAGAATATTTCCTATATTGGATCTAACAATTTTTTGAATCCATGATTAATGTTTTTTCCCATATTCCATATAGAATTAGAAACAAGGTTCCACTATTTCTTCCTTGTCGTATGATGTTTAACTATAATAAATTATTTCCTTACATTAACACTTTAAATTTCATAATACACATCCCTATGTAATTATGTTAAACTGGGTGGTGTGGGTTTAAGAAATAATACTCAAAAATGAATATCACTAAAGTCCTTAATTCAATACGTGGAACTACATGAAATTTTGGTAAAAGCTTCCTGATTTTCAACTACATTTCCCCATGATTCTATTTCTCATGACTTTAAAAAAATAATAAGTGTTCCTTTTAATGTGAAAATAAACTCCAGGATGTTTATTCCAACCTATATGACTTCAAATTAATCCTAATTCTTATATTCATGGAATTTTATCTATAAAATAGTTAGGTCCATGTGGTAGACTTGACACACATGTTTTTTCCATATTTCAACTGATAGTAAGGAAATGTTTCTCCCGTTTCATCATATCTTCACGACATTAAAATAAAATATATATGATCCAAAATTTCATTTCCTTAAACAATATAGACTTTCCTACCATGGATTTATTTATTCCCTTACATGAGATATTTTTTTTGTATCCTTAGTGTATGGATTATATTTTATGGATTACAACCTCTCCCATCCTACCCTTTGGTAAAAAATCCACCATCTTATAAGAACTACATATTTCATGATTCCTCTTCTAATAAGATACGTGGCGGTGCCAAGTCTTACTATCTCATGACCAATAATATAAACTCATCACTCTCAACCTTTTCACCCCAACATGAGAGATGAATCCATGTATAAATTATTTATTACATCAAGATGAAAATCCACCCCTGTGTCTATCCTATCATTTACTTTCATACAATCTGAATAACCTTCTATATATCTAATGTTTCTTGCACCGAGCATGACTCATGTGGGCTTAGATATTTTTGTAGGTAACTTGGATTTTCATTATCAATATATATGGTATTCAAATGTAGAGAATTTTGGATCATATTATATGAGATTTATATCTTGTGAAATTTATTTTTACAAGAGGGGTGGATTTTAGTTTTAAAAACATAATTTAAATGGATTAAACTATAAAAAACCTAAACCCTCTTTAAGTAAAATATCGAAATCCACCCTTAGTCAAATGAAAAAATCCACTAAATCATAATTAGATATAGTAAGATTATATTATATTTACATAATTGGTGTCATATTGGATCTAATTAATTAGAGTACAAATCATAATCACAATTAATATGATAATAAAAAAAATATGTTATGTTGAATACAATGATCAACAGTACAATTACATTAAATGAAAAAAACAAGTCAGAAAAAAGTAATTTCTATAATAAAGTAAGAATTAATTACAAATATTAATAGAATAATCAATTTTTACCTTAAGAATAAGGTAATCACTAACCCTGTATAATGGTATCCCTTGATTTTTAAGTACAAAAATTTTTTTCTTTCCTTAAGATTAAACACCTTAATACAATGATCAGTTTGGATCTATCTTCCTATCCCCAGATTCCCTCAAAACAAATATCAGATTTTTCTTATATACCTATCCCTCTATCCAATGTATTGGATTATCTATCTTTCTATCCCCATACGCCATTGATCTGATGGATCAGATATAGATTAAAATTAAAAAAATGTTCTTAAAGAGACTACCTAACAAGGTTTTCTTAGAATGACTCTCTCTAAAGAATTGCAATAGACTAAGAAAAAATTGTTCATGATATGTAATCTTAATAAAAATTGAGAGCGAATTTAATCAACTAGATTCAAATTCTTTGAATGAGTTGGTATTTATAGTCATCTTTACAATGATCATATTTTTATACCGACAGTCATATTTTTATAGGTTTTTTGAAATGACTTGGACACCTAACACTTGATATCTCATTACAATCAGGAATAACTAAATGTATGATGTTATATTGATTTACACCATTAAAAAGTAAAATAATTTTTTTTAAATTTGAAATAGGTTCATTGTATTCTGGTTATAAACATAGTTAGTATGATGAACTTACTATAAAATGTCAACATGACAACCTTCATTTTTATGTGTCCAATGTTTATCTATATTAGTATCATTCTAATGTTAATATATTTTAAGTATGATAGATAAGAAAAAAATCTAACACTTGATCTGATAATGGGGTGTTTTATGATTATCAGACACAACCTCGTTCTCATAATAATAATAAGAAAGGTTAAAGTTTGTATTTGAATACTTAAGAAATTATTCTGTGTTATTTAAAATATAATTTTTTCTACAAAAACATTATAGAAACACTTTGGACATAAAAAGTTATTAAAAAATACTTTTAAGAAGGTGTTTGTTATTACCAAAACTAAAGGTATGTAAAATTGAGAAATGGAATTTGTGACTCAACAATCTACCCATTTTTGGAACTCTTAACAAAAAAATGAAAAAATAACTTTGAAAAGCTTACATTTCATGTTCTTCTGAGCACTTAGTATTCAAATTTAAATATTTAATCTTAACACCCAAGAGTTTATAATAAATATACATACTATAGATAAAATTATTTTTAATACAATTACCTTATATTTAAGATAATATCTTCCCTTAAGAATCATATTAACCCCCTTAATATATCATTCTTCTATATTATAAATTTTTACCCCATTAATAATGAAATCCTCCTTTGATAAAAATTTCTCTTCAATTAATAAAAATATCCCCATTTTTATAATGTTCTCCCTTTTTTTATAAACCTTCTCCCTTTTTGCTTTTAAACAATAAATGGGGAATATGTTTGAAGTTTTCTAAAATGATAGATAAACAAGAAAACATATGATAGAATATAATGAACTAACTAATCATCCACAAAAATATGAAGGGAATTTATTAAAAAATACTCATACAAATTATAATGGATTAAATGATTAATTTATTCATTATTTTTTTCAAAATATTACAAAAAGAAAATACAATGAGAGTTTAGAAAATAAATCAATCTTTCTTCATAAATTTTCATGAAGGACTTCATCTTCTTAAATTATTTTGGATCCTATTCAAGATTTTTTAGTATTTATTCTTGAGTCCAAACCTTACCCAATAATTATTTATTCTCATTATTTAATAAGTTGATTTCCTCTTAAGAATATTATATTCTTGTCAAATCAAATTACATATATAAAATAATTCCATTCATAACTTTTATTTCCTCATTCTGATAAATATTTTTATCTCTGAAAATCTCCTCAAACTTGACCATGTTGACCCTTTTTGTATTAAAATGGTTAAAGGATTCGGTAGATTCATTCAAAATATTTTTCATATATTATAAAATTTACATCATACAATTTAATATCAACATCTAATTTATTTGAACACTTCATGATTTGATATAAATTTTTCCATGAGTTTGTGAACATTCTAGATAAATTTTCAATTGACCCTCAAGTATAATTATTTTTTATTTTATCATCTTGATTGAATATATTTATCATTTATATTTTTTTGAATCATCTAAAAATGAGATTCAAGATTTTTATATTTTTATATTGCCCCTTAAAGCCTATTCAAATCATGAACAATGTAATCCACTCTTTAATAAATTGTTCTAGTTGAGACAAATTTTTATAGTTAAATATTGTGTGGTTTGATTCGACTTGTTATGGTTTTCACTTCATTCCCTTTTCTTTTACTTTTTATTGAAACTACATTCTCATATTCTTTATAAAATTTATTCGAAACTTTATTATCATCTGATAATTCAAGGATCTCAGCATCCTTATCATCTTCAACTTTGTCATCAACTTTTATATTCAAATTTTGATCACTTTTTTAGATATAGACTCTGCATTATCTTTTGATGATTATTTTAATGATCTTTTATTTTTATATTTGATATTTTCTTGAATGGTAAATTTGATGATGATGCATTTGATGATTTTTTAGATTCAATTTTCTCATTTTTATTTTTCTCTTCATTATCAACCACTTCACTCTCCTAATCTTCATCAGCTTCCTCATCCTCATCCTCTTCCCCTTCTTCTTTAAATAATTTTTAAATTTATTTTTATTAACTACCTTCTTCTTCATCAATTCCTAATTATTATTTATCTTTACATTATACTTATTTATAAACTTTTCTATCTATTCCTTCAACCTCTTCATAAAATTATTTTTTCATACTATTTTCCTACCTTTCTAGATATTCTTAAATCACCATTTCATGGTTTCAGTTTTGATTTATTTTCTTGAATATCTAGTTCCAATTATTAACCAACAATTTTTCTTTTTTCCTTTATCTTTCATAGATGAATGATCAACATGAAAAATAAAAGTTTCTTGAAAACCCAAACCTACTTTTGGGTTAACATGATCATAATGGGAAGTAGGTGAAACTATAATCTCATAATCTCTCTCAAATTAATTCAAAATATTTTCACATAGTTGGGAATCTAATAACCTTTCTTTTCCTATGTTTTATTTTCTTATTTATATAACGTATCGACAATATGAATATGTTAGGATATAGCCTATGTAGGATCAAGTCTCATTTGTGGTTATCCTGATTCTATTTATTGTTTGTTATTTTTCTACTCTTAATAAAAATCATTATTGAATTAATTTTATTTTTTATTATTCTTTGGTGGGTAAGTTTCACCTTTCCTTTTCTTTTTCTTCTTTCTCCCTACCCAGCTTTCCTTGAAGGATCTTCTTCAAAAACAACTTCACAAACAATATTAACTAACTTATTAGATTTATTATCAAATAAATGTTTCATTTTATTAGTTTTGTCATCAAAGATGAATAAAATCATCTCCCTATTTATATTTGATTTATTTAAAATCTTGATATACTTCATGTACTCAACCCATAATTTTCTTATCAAATTTGGAAACATGATGATTTTGATTTGATTGATCTGATCATTATTTTTTTATAGTAATAATGAGGAATATGGAAAGATATATCTTCCTTATTTTTACTAAATAATATAATATGAAACAACCATAAAATTTAATTGTATCTAGATATCCCTTCCTCAGTATAAGAAATACTTTCATCTATATGGTGATTTCATGATTTTCTAGTTTCAGATGGTAATCCATATGAAACTATTCATAAATGTCAAAGAAATAATATTTTCCTTCTTTTTATTGAATATATCGAGATAATGAGGTAGCTTTTGTGGGGGAAAGAAAGCTTCCCCTTCCAAGGTTACTCATCCTAGAGTAATAAATTTGTTATAATATAGCTTATATCTCTTTCCATTCATAGAAAAAGTGAAAATTGAAATTCCATATTCCTTGAAAACTTTATAAGATTCATAAAAATCACTAAAAATATATAGGTAGAAGAGATCAAAATAATTTTCAAAATTTTCAACTCATATGTATTTTCGATACTTAAAATTAAATTTCTTTCTCAGGGTAGAATCATATCTCTTATAGAAGTCTCTTTTGACTAACCTTTCTATGAAAATGAACCAATTATTATAATCTTCATCAAAATCCATTGGACTAAAACTAAATCTGATGAACTAAATGAAAACCTGATTATTTAGAGTGAAAACCCTAAAATGTGTTGCAGGCTGGGAGTAAGAGATATTTCCACCTGATGTGGTAAAAGTGTGGTCCCTCCTCATATAGGTGATCAAGGTGTCAGTTAGACGTCCAAAAGATATCAAAATGTTGAGATTAAAAAAATTTAATCCGACGGTTTTCATTTATCTGTATAATGATTTAAATAATTTTTTACTCTCAAGGTTTTAAAACATTTATCATATTGAGAATGAATTTTATAAGAGAGTTTTTTTAAAATTTTAAAACAAAACTATGTTTTTATAAAACTTAAAATTATAAAAATAATAATTAAAGATCTAATCATAAATAAATAGTTTAAAAAGTAAAAGAATATAGGATTACATTTTGGAGTGAAGAAATCCATCAGTATTAATAATATGTACTTATTTTTTTTAAACTAACTACATCACACTAATATTTATATATAAATAACAATGTTTTTAATAAAAAAAAAATTCCCAAATTTTGAATCTGAAAAAAAAAATTATTACAAAATTGTGTCTCAAAGAATTATTAAAAAAAACTGAGTTTCAAAATTATTGATACATTTCTAGAGTCCATAAATCATTTTATGTATTCTAACTCTGAGTTTTTTTAAAAAAATTGAGTTTGGAAAACATCTTATAATAAACTTTTAAGAAAAAATATATTTCAGAAGACTAAAATGTTTTAAAAAAAAACATATGTACCCCCTATGAAAAGGCTTAACATAATTTAAGGATATGTGTAAACAATAAGTAGATGTGAATGATTAATTTATGTTTATAATTCCTAACTTATTTTTAATTTGTTCAAATATATCCAAAGGAAGAGGTTCTGTAACAATGTCTGCTAGTTGATCTTGTGATTAGATAAATTATAAAATGATATCTCTTTTAAGGGTGTGATCTTGAATGGAATGGTTTCTTATATCTATATGTTTAGCTTATGAGTGATGTTATTGGATTTTTATTATGGAAATGAAACTTGAGTTATCACAAAGTATTTGTGTTTTTTTAAAACTCATTCCATAGTCAATTAGTTTGTGTTTCATCTAAAACACTTGAGCACAATAACTTCCAGCCACCACATATTCTACTTTAGCAGTGTAATGTGATACTGAGAGTTTTTTCTTAAAATACCATGAAACTAAAGACTCTCTGAATAAGTGACATGTCCCGGATATAATTTTCCTAACTATTATACAACCACCAAAGTCATCATCCAAAAATTTTATGTTCAAAAATAGTTCCAGAAGAATATAAAAGTCTTTAATCAAAAGTTTCCTTAATATAACAAAAAATTAATTTTAAATATTTTAAATGGGATTTATTTGGATTTTCTAGATTTCATACACATTGGTATACATACAACATCTAATCTAGATGACTATCTGTTAAGTAATGTTAACTTCATATCATACCACTAAATGTTTTTTGATCCACTGGTTTCCCTACTTCATCAAGATAAAATGTTTTTGAGGTGAAAATAAGAGTACTAATACTTATTGAATATAATATCCAAATACCTTAAAAATATATTTTATATACTTATGTTTAGATATAAAAGTTCCTTCTTATTTTTTTGATATTTGAAAACCAAGAAAATATGCTAACTCACCCATCATACTAATTTCAGACTCATACTTCATAAGATAATCATAATAATCTAATAATGATTATTGATTTGATCTGAATATAATGACATCCACATAAAATTTTACAATTATAATATTTTTATTAACTTATTTTATAAAAAGTGTTTGATACATATCTACCCTAACAAAATTGTTTTGTAACAAAAATATTATTAATCTATCATACCAAGACCTATGGGATTGTTTAAGTATATAAAAAGATTTTTTAAGTTTATAATGGTATTTAGGATGTTTTTTATTTTCAAAACTAGAATTTTATTCAACATAAACTTCTTCGTGAACATATCCGTTTAGAAAAAACACAATTCACATCCATTTGAAAATGTTAAAAATTAAAGAATACTGAAAAGGCTAGTAGAATACAAATAACATCAACATTAGCTACTGATTGGTAAGTTTATTTATAATATCTTCCTTCTTGTTGATTATTATCTTTAGCAATATGTCTAGCTTTATTTATAATAATTATTCGATTTTCATCATTTTTTTCTAAATCCCCCTTTACTCCAATTATAGATGTTTATTTAGGTCATTCAACTAAGGTCCAGACTTTGTTCCTCTCAAACCCATCTTTCTCATACTGGATAGACTTAATCCAAACCTTATCACATAATGCCTCATTCTTATTATTAGGTTTTAATTGGTAAAGGAAACAAATATGTTTAATTTCATTTCTTAAGGAACTTCTACTCCTAACTGGTTGATCAACATCACCAATGACACTATTACTAAGATGAGACCTAGGAAACAACTTACATCATGGATTTTGAAAAGTTTATCCTTCAATATAAGGTATAAAATATTCCTTAGGAACAACATTAGAAATAATTTCTTGAGTTACATTCTTATGAGAATAGGTTTCTAACAAAGGATGAAAACCAGTTTTAGAAATCACGTTTGGGGATGTTGGTTGGGGTTTCTTAAAAACAAAGGGGTCTGTTTTTTTAAACTTAATATGTATTGTTTCCAAAATAGTACAAGACTTTTTATTAAAAACACTATATTTTTTTATAATTAGTGGAATAAAATAAATACATTACTCTATCAGATTTGGGAGTAAATATAAGTAAATTATATTTAGTATTTAGAATAAATACTTTTGGACCAAATACATTGAAGTAAGAAATTGTTGGTTTTATTATTTTCCACATTTCATAAAAAGTTTTATCAAGAAAATTTATAATTAAAACTTGAAATCTAGTATAGTAGGAAATGATAAAAACTTCATCCCAAAAATTTTTAGTAATTGAGTATTCACTCAAGAAGGTTCTAGTTATTTCTTGAAGAATTTTATTTCTTCATTCAAGAACACCATTTGAGGGGGGTTTAGGAGATGAATATTTATGTTCTATAAATTTATTAATACAAAAACATTCAAAATCAAAATTTAAAAATACTCCAGCATGATCACTAGGAATAGTTATCATGGAAAGGTTTTTATCATTTTTAACATTGGAAACAAATTTGTTAAAATAAAAAAACCTAATTTCTTTGTGATAAAATAAACCCCTGTATATCAAGTGTAATCATAAACCAAAAAAATATATATTATTTTCCTCCAATTCTCCCAATTTGGGTAGAACCAGATAAATTCATGTTCTATAACAAGAAACCTCATCTGTTTTGACTTTACTAATAGATTTAAAAATTGACTTATATTTCTTACCATATTGACAAGGGTCAAAGACCTTTGAAGAATGAAACCTATGTTTTGGTAGATCCATAACATGTGTTTTCTTTTTCGTCTTAGAAAATTTTTCTAAGTTACAATGTCCAAACCTTATATTAAATATAAAAGATTTTTTTTCCAATTCACTAAGTCAAGGTATATCCGGGCTCTTAAGGTCTTCAAAGATAAGCATGTAAAATTCTCATGCTAATTTGAACAAAGAATCATTTCATCCTCAGAACTATTTACTAAACACTTATCATTCCTAAAGTTTAGAAAGTAACCTTAATCATATAATTGGCTTATTATTATAAGGTTTTTCTTAAGACCTTTAGAAAAAAAATTAAAATTAATCCTTTACCAAGAATAAAAATATTACCTATATTGATAATCTATCATTGATCATTATCTCTAAAAGTGAATTTTCCACCATTCATCTTGATAATATCTTTGAAAAAGTAATTGTTTCTAGTCATATTATAATAATATCCACTATCTATGTACCATGTATTCTTGTTTCTGGCACTTTATTTGTTTTTTTTAAATAAATTATACTTTTGGCACCCAAACCTTATTGGGTTTGACAATGTCATAAAATAAAATTGTAGGAATCCACATTTTTTAGAAAAATAAGATTTATGGAAACATGGAGATTGAAATTTATTTCATGAAAAATTCTTTTACCAATTGACACCACAGTGATATTTGTTGCAAAAGGGCCACTTTTAAGAATAGAGAAATTATTACTAAAATGGGGTTTTTATTAGTATAACCCATTCCAAAACCATTTCCTTGAGGATTGATTTTTTCTATATTTTACCATAGCTTCCATTTCTAGTGGTAAATTTAGATAAAAATTTTCTTACACTTGAGATTTTATATTTTAGTTTTACAACAAGAACATTTTCCTCACAAGTACTAGTTTTAGAAATAATTTTAGTTTTAAAACATTTTTCTCATAAAATAATTTTTCTACTTCATTATAAATATTATACATTTCATAATTATTCTTATGAAGATATTTGGAAATATTTTATATTTCATTTGTTAAAACATATATTTTTGAATAAAACTTGGTATGATTTTCCTTAACATTATCATGTTTTTTTTGAAAATTTTACAATTTTTATTTTCTAAAAATTATAAAAAAACACGAAACTTCATCATAAGAGGTTAATTTATCATTATCACTAGATAATTAAGATTATTCATCATAATATTTTGAATCGTTATCATTAGGATTGTTTACACTAAGATGAATATTAGTAATATTCTCATCTTTTCATAAATTTTCCATTAAACATTGATTTACTTGTGGTACTTTAGTTAAAATCCCCAAGTTCCTTTTTATCGAACCTTAGTTACATGATGTTTTTTTACTAGAACCACCTCCACCAGAACTCCAAGTGGAAGTATCCTTCATAACATTCTTTCCATTATATTTATAATTTATCTTTCCATTCCTTTTTGAATTTTTATCTTTTATATCTTTTATCTTCAGCTTCATAAAATCTAGTATGGTATTTATATATTTACTAAATTCATATCATATAACTTAATAATTATTTTCACTTATATCCTTATTAAATTTCTTGTAATGATATTGAAAATAATTCTTTTCAAAAATCTATTTAATCTTTCTATTGATATTTTCCTATTTATTTTCAGAATGTTTATATGTACATGAATCAGATTGATAAATAAATTTCTTCTTTCTCAAGGATTTAACAAAAAAAATTGAATATTGAACTTTAGGAGGTAATTTTGTGGCATAAAAAGAAACTACTCCGTTTTATTTTTCCTTTTTCTCATCACCTCTTTTTAATATTACCTCATTTTGTATAAGGGTTCTAATTAAATCATCAAGAGTAATATTATTAAGCTTTCTAGTCTCATAAACAATAGTTCTATTTTATTACCACTCATTGGGAATGATATCAATTATCATATCCACCAGAATTTCATCATAAAGTCCTTTTCACCAATAGCCTGTAAAATTTTAATGATATTCGTGAGTCCCTGGTATATCTTAGCAACTGATTCGCCTGGTATAAAATCAAATGGTTGATAATATACTATAGAATTTCTCTTCGAGTTTCAATAACTTTTCATGTAGAAAAATGTATGATCTCATGTTTTTAAAAAAAATTAGCATATTCACAAGAAGAAATTTGACTATATGTTATTCTTTTCATTGAACATAAATAAGTATTTCTAACTCTATATTTTAACAGATATTCCTATTTTTTTTATGGGAAAGGGATATAATATCATGAACATGAGCCTCAGCCTAGTTGGTGAGGACTCTCAAAGTGCATCCATGAGACCTAGGTTTGAATACAGGTGGAGTCATATTTCTAGGTACTGTTGAAGTACTGTAGCAGGCACTATAGTTGGTACTGTTTGATACTATAGCAGCCCGGGCTATTCACATTTGGGCCTCCAGTTTGGGCTTGGAGTCCTAAAGGTGTTTGGACCACCAAAGTCCATTGGTCCAGTTAAGGATTTTGGACCACCTCAAGGCCATCAAGCCACCTCAATCAGATCATTCAGTGCAGATGAAACCAAACTGATCAAAGGAACTATCTCCAGATGAGGACTTAGAGCATGAATTTTCACCAGAATAAATCTATACAGATATAGATTATTGAGAGGGTATGACTATTTGCATTGGGACCAGGCCTGTGCACCTCTTCACAGGTATTTATATTCGAACAAGTAATGTGAATGTGGGAAGCTGACTTCACAATCTAGATTCTGGGGAGGGGAATTTCTAAGTAGTCATGTCTAGGATGAATTCCACTAAGGAATTTGGGTCATGTAATCTACTAAAGCCTATGGGAGTTGTAAGGGTTCCCCTTAATCCCTTTAAATGGTGGTTATCAACAAATCAATAAAAAGAAGGCCTTCGGGCCATTTGGGGAAAAGGCTATAACATCTTTATAAGGAAATTTATTATCTCCATTAGTCATGAAAATATTATCAACCCTGGTTTTAGTAATAAATTACTTTATCCTATCTCTCCAATAATCATATTTAGCACCCTCAAAGATAGATGATATGTTGGGATTTATGATATCAATTAAACCTAAATTTATACCTTCAATATTAATAGAAAAATGTTATTCTCTAAAAAAGTGTTAGAAAAAAAATTATAAACAGAATGTTTATATCAAAACTATAAAGAACTTTAAAATCATAAAAACAAGTAAAAACATAGAAATTAATCCCATTAAGGGACAAGAAAATCATAAATAACTTAACTTGTCTCTGATACTAATTATTAGATTGCATGATATATCACATGTATAGCTTTTGAAATAAATTCTCACAAGAGGATGGTGAATTGTTCTTTTAAAAACATAGGTTAAAATAATTATATTAAACAGACCAAGAATCCCCTTTAAGTAAAATATAAACTCATCCCTTTGTCCAATGAACAAATTCACCGAGTTGTAAGGAGATATAATATGATTAAATCATAGTAATATAATCGGTATCATAATAGAACTGATTAATAATCATATGAATCATAATCATAGTTAATACAATAATACTAACAGAATATAATAAGTTGAAGATGATAGTAAACTTTACTATTACAATTAGCGAAATAAAAAAACTTGTAAGAAATATTTAATTTTTATAAAAATGTAATTATGAATTAAAGATATTAAAATAATAATATCTTTTAACCTTAATTTTAATGTAGTCACTAACCTTGACTAAATGTATCCCTTGTTTTATACATACAAGAATTCATGTCTTTTGTTAGCAATGAAATACCTCAATGTAATAATCATTATGTATCTATATTCCTATCCTTAAAATAACTCAATATGAATACTAGGTTTTCTCTTTCTACCTATCCCTAATAGACATTAATCCAATAGATTTTATTCTCTATCTTCCTAACCTCAGAATCCCTCGTTTTGAGAGATCATACACAGTTTACAATTACAAAAATATTATTAAGGAAATAAACTAATAAGGTCTCCTTAGAATGAGTCTCTCAAAATAATTACAGGAGACTAAAAAATCTATTGAAACAAAATCTATAGCGAATTTAATCAAACAACTTCAAACTCTTCGAATGACTTGGTATTTATAGGTATATTTCCAAAAATCATATTTTTCTCACAATGTTCATATTTCTCTGAGATTTTCATAATTATTTAGAAACCTAGAACTTGATATCTCATTAAAATATGGAATAACTTAGTTTCCAATGTCATATTTATTTACACCATTACAGTGTAAAATTTTCACATTACATTAGAAATAATTTTACCATTTTCAGGATATAAACATAACCAGTCTAATAGAATTACTATAAAATTTCTATATGGTAATACTCGTGATTGTGAGTACTATGTTTATCATTACGATTATTGGTCTAATTTTAATAATTTTTTAGTATGATTGACAAGACAAATAATCTAACACTTAATATAATAATAGAGAGTCTGATGTTATTGGTCACAACCTCATTAAGATAATCATAAATAAGAAACATAAATATTAGATTCTAATACTTATGACTCAATTATAAGTATGGTAAAATATAATGTTTTCTATAAAATCATTCAAAAAACATTTTACCTAAACAGTTAGTAGAACATTTTTTTAAGAAGGTGGTTGTGATTTCCAAAACAAAAGGAATGGAAATGCGAGAAATAGAATTTATAAAACAATGGGAAAGTCATTATTGGACACATTATGTTAAACTACATAATATATAATCCATTATACATGACTTTTCAAAATAGTTGACGTGTTTTTTCCTTGCAACCACTTCCCCTTACATTAGCATCTGATCCATGTAAGATCCCTATGTGTATTAATCCACCTTAAAATAAAATTCACCCAGAAAATAAGGGTACATTGATGTATTCCTCTTACTATAGGATACATAGTGACTCATATATGACTAATAATAGTCTTAAACAAGTATCCAATCAACTAAAATTTACCAATCTTCTATATATGATAAACATCTACATATGATCATTTTGCATATAATATTTAATCCCTAGGATTAATCCAAATGTTCTCCAATATAAGAACTATGGGTGGATTGATTCTTGTTTTTTTCAGGATAGTTAGTAACATAAAGATTATATATTCTAGAACCATGTAAATACGAAAAAACACATTCATCTTATTAAGAGTTTTGAAATAGTATATGTATGGTAATCTCAATTCTAGAGTTCATTCATCACGTTGCCTAAGAATCTCAATTCCATAATCCACACATTGATTCTCGAGTGTCTTGGAATTTCATAACATTTCAGGGATATCAATAATGAGTGTATTTTACTTCAATAGAAACCTATGTTTGGTTATATATACATGATTTTATTTTCCACTAAATATTTGTCTCTATATGGTCTACCAACCAAACACATGTTTGGTCTTAAGGAGAAGGCTTGTAATCTATGTATTCTCTAACACCATTATTCAGAAACTCATCATTTGAATTTTTTCAGTGTTCATCCCTATAATATGTGACCCATTTCATCTATTATGATTCATACTCCTTCAGTAATGATTTAAAAAAACAAAAATCATATTATTTAATTGGATTTGATATACTTGATTTTATGCCTCTGTGCATATTACCACAGCCCAATGAAAATATGTCACGTATTTTTCTTAATCCATTGTGAGTCATCATCACATGTACCTAAGTAATATAAACTATGGTCCAAGAACTAATACCAAGAACTTTGTTCACCTATCAAGATCTGTGATGGAACTCAACCCTCATCAATGTCAATTTTTTCTTTCTCATATGGGTACAAATGTTGGTCCACCTTTTGGAAAAAGTTGTTCAACCTAAAATATAATACAACCATGATCCAATCAAAATTTCCTTAATCTATGAGCACCATTCCAAAATATTACCTATATTTGGTATGTTAGTTTATTCATTCACATTGGGTTTTATTGTGTCCATGTTTCCATATAGACTATATCAACCCCTTTGGGGTTAAAGACAAATTACCATAAATATCTACTTTGTTAGACTACCCTTACCTTCCCAAAAACTATATAATTAAAGAGACATGTAACTCACTATATTTAAAATCTCCAAAGGAAGCTTTAAAAAAAGTCCAGTTTATGCTTGTTGGAATGAATCTTTCATGTCCTGGTCAAAATTGATCATTTGAGAAAGAATAAACATCAATTTTCCTTATCAAAAACATGTTAATGTTTTCTTAATAATACTGTGTATTCATGCTTACTAGTATTACACCACATGATATTTAATCAATGTAACACCAAGATGTTTTTATGAAATATTTTATTTAAATATTTTTCATTCTTCAACAGCTTGATTTACACGCAATCGTGAGTTTAAATGAATGGTGAGATGTCCTTATTATAAAATTACATTTATAACCTAGATGTTAAGTTAGCAGGAACAATTATAACTAACTTATGAAAATGCATTGTGAATTCATTGGCTATCAATTATTTATGAAAAATATAAATCAATTAGATATTTCTATTTTTGTATGAATTACTTTTGGTAATGAAATTAATATGTTATATGTGTGTTATATACTTAACAAAATATTTTTAATATTCATCCAATGGATAGTTTTTTCATAGGGTATGAATAAAACCCTATTTGATGTATAAAAATCTATTTTTTTACAAAAGTTTAATTTTACACCTTTGAATTGTGAACACCTTTTAAATTATAATTTTGACCCATTAATAATTTTAACATGAAAACATAAACATTTTATTTTTATGCAGGATATAAAAATTTACTTTGGATGAATTTATGATATTTTTTCTGAAAACTTTCATGTTTTGATGAATAGTAAAAGTACGCTAAATTTTAATAAAAAATAACTTTTTTTCATTAAAATAATTTATATGGATAAATTATATTATAGAATGGTTTGAAAGTATAAATAGAATATATTTTTACCTTTTAATATAATTTAGTTCATTTTAATTAATTTTTCATTAAATACCGATGTGAAAGCATTTCAATCTTTTGCAATATTTTAACTTTTAAAACTCTTTTTTTCATTTCAAAAATAAAATTAATTTTAAATTAATTATTGAAACTTATTTGTTTTGAATTTTTAAAAATGGATGCCATATTTGGAATAATTAGGTCCAAATTATGTTAATTGGCTACTTTTATTTTTGGGCATGTTGAATAGTAACTTTGGTGATTATTTTTATTACCATGGTCAAAGGTAAATCATGTTATTAATGGTAAAAATAATGACATAAAATTAACTTAACACCTGTAAAAATCCAATTGGATGATTAAATTAGACTCTTATCATATATTCTTCGAAATGGAATAACTTAATGGACACTTACCTATGAATATAACATGAATATAAAAACATATGAATGTGACAAAATGTCACAATCTCATTTTATATAAGTCTATTAATTTCAATATATGGATAACTAGGAGATGATATCAACTATAGATTGTCTATGAAAATATAATTGAATTTCCTACATTATATAAATTTATTTATATTTTTTTGAGATTAAATAATTACCATTAATGATGACCCAATAGTGATGTGGAAATTATTTTATTAATAGAAATATCAAAGAAATATTTTTAAAATAATTAAAAGAAATATCATATGAACTAATCAATGTGGTCCATGAATTTTCAAGGTGACTATGAAATGTTATGAGAGTATCAAATATTTTGGTTTGAATTTTTCTTATGTGTGGATTTTATTTAAAGTCAAATAAATTAATTGTTTCAAAATTGACACTATTGATATCTTATATAAATAACATTTTATTAAATTTTTTAAAAATATTAAAAAAATTTAAAAATTACAAAGTGATAATTATAAGGTCATAAATGTGAGAAAATATCCATTTATGGTCAATTAACACCGTATAAGTAAATATTTATAACCATTAAATATTTAAAATGTTATTACCATAATTAAAATTAAAAAGAATAACTAAGTGTCAATTTAAAAGATATGGTTTAAATTGAAAAAATTACTTGTCCAAAATTTATTGTTTGTTGATATTACAACACTATATCATCTCATATTTTAAATTGGGACATTTTGGAGGTTTTTGGGTAAGGTTGGATTTTATTATAAATTAATATTTATGGAGTTTCCAAAAGTGCCCCTCACCTCAATTATAAAAGGGAACCTCCTCCCTCACATCATCACTTCATTTTGAGACATCAATCTCGTCCATCTCCAAGTATTTTTACTTATCAACTTCATTATTTTCACTCTATAGGTTCCGGTCATCTTTGACGACCAACTCTAGTGCTCTCAGAATAGATTTAGAGGAAGCGCGTTGAGGGGGAGGTAATCTCTTCTATCGATTCTTTAAAAATTCTTTCTTCTTCTACTTCATTTTCATTATTTGTTTAATTATAAAGTAATAACATCAGTATCACTAATATATTGATATTTTATTATAAATATGGAACAACAATATTTCACATTCTATCCATCCTATAAAAAATGAAATCACTGTGTGTGCGTTTGTATGATTTACCGTCTCCACGCTGTGGAGTAATCTGTTTTTCACCACCACATTACCTGGATGGGTATAATGATGGAAATAATTACTCTATATTATTATAAAATGTTAATAATCCAGAAATATTATACACCATCCACTTCAATACCAATCAAAAATTATGGGAATGATATCATGACTTGTGCATCGTACGGCCTACTGTCTCCACGATGCATTTCATTATACATGATCTTAATTAAACCATGATTATAGAAATGAATTTAATGAATAAATATAATATAAAAATTATAAAAATATAATTTTTTAAATTATTTTACTATAACCTAATAATTGGAACATGAACTTATCCGACAAATCTTGCATAAGAAAATAAAGTAGGTAATATCCGAATAACAAGTGAAAATTAATGTTACTAACAAACTGATGATAATATAATCATATATGATATCATAAAAAATATTATGATTCTCGAATAAGTCAATAAAATTATTTAAATCATTATATAGGAGTTCCAGTTACATACAAAGGATATCAAACCTAAGGTAAGGGATGATTTTACAATCTCATTTTTATCCGAGATTGTTTATATGTAAGTATTTACTAGAGTATATTTATCATCCACATCCATGTTTCCTAATTATGTAATATTATTTCTATTCTTATAATTATTTTAAAGTTAATTTTACCATTTGGATAGTTTTTATTAAATTTTATGAAAGGAATATTTCTTCATTATTTGATTTGAGATAATTTTTGACTTTTCTAGAAAAAAGTATGAGGAGAATGTTTTTTTACTTATATGATAAGAATAGAGTTTTTTGGTTTCATGAATCCTTATTTTTATGAAGCTTCCTCTACAAGATTTCAAGATTATTTTCTACCAAATTATTCTCTTTTAAAATGGAATGGAATTTTGATAAAAGAAAAAAATTTAAAAAAATAGAGGAAATTTTTGTAACGCCCCGACCCCAGTTACCCAGAGTCAGTGCTTTATGTTAATACATTAGAATTAATACAAGGAATCAAGTCCCAAAGGACCAGTCAGTTTACGAGTCTTGGAAAATATATTACATACAAGAACATTACATTACACATTCAAACATAAAACAAAACATAAATAATCCATTGTGAACGCCATTATTCCCTTATATTAACCCTACATATCAAACATAATACACTTCTTGGAATCCTAGGAAAAATAAAATATAGAAAGGGGTGATCTCATATGCTCATAAAGGAAAACAATATAGTGGAAACATTCATTAATAAGCATAAACATTTAAGGCAACGTATAAGACTAAAACATAATCCTTTTAAACATAAACTTTAGTATGGTATAGAAAATATAAATCAAGTAATGCCATTTACTTAATCACATTGATATTCTACTAGTTGAATAATCACATGCAAAATCAATAGCCAATTTCATAATTATGGAATGCATAATTCCAGACATCATAAACACATAGTCAAGGCCTCTTTCCAAGACTACAAATAAGATTTTGTTAAGGCCTTGTACCGAGACACTAGTTTGTCTCATGAGACCTACCGATGCATCGAGGAGATATAGCAGGCTCCACCCATCATTTACTAAGTCCAATTCATTCCTCAAGTGAAGAGGTTGAAACATAACATAAACATTCATATTAAAAATAACATAAAAAATGGTAATACGTTAACCATAAACCATGAGTGGTATAAAAATAACTCATCCACAATCAAACTTATCAAAAAACCTTAAATACAATATGGAATATTTGATCATAAAAAATCAACTTCAAAAAAGTATAAAATCCGTTATAGGATTTTGACATGGGTGAAATCAAAATTATTTGAGAGGAATATCTCTTTCTTTTTTGAAATCATTTAAAAGTCATGTAATTGTAAAAGAAAACATTTATTTTGAAAATATTCATATAATCTTATAAGTGAATCTTCAAAGGTGTTATAACGGTGGAGAATAACTACACCCGCCGTGTAAGTTAAAAAATCATTCTTACCTTAATTTGTCAAAAAGGTCAAAAAGTACCTTGTTTGGAAAATGACGGAAATATTTATTTCAAATGATTTTATAAAAAGTAAAACAAGGGTATAAATGAATTTATCCCATAGTCTATTAAATAGTTAAAACGTTTTGATATACATTTTTAGAAACACAGATATGGATGATAAAGAGGTCCCAATAGATACATAAAAACAACCTAAGATAATAAAGAGATTGTGAAATTAACCATTACCTTGTACTTTTCCTTGGTCGAGGGTATGTTAACCTCTTATATAATAGTTAAATAATTTTTATTAAATTATAAATGAACTATATACATAAATATGATATCATATATGATATTTTAATATTGTTTTATTAATAATATTTTAGTAGTATCATTGTTTCGGGTGTTAACTGGTTCGTTTTACTTAATATGTTTTGTTACGTAAGTCATATCTGTTATGGATAGGATTTATTTGATTCATTTATAGAATTATATTATGTTATTAAATATTAATTTTAATAATCAAATGAAAATTATACTTTAATGGTTACTATGGGGAATGAAGCTCATCACATTCATGGAGACGGTAATCCGTACGTACGCACAAATGCTACTTCCATTTCATTTTTTTTATTTTAAAAGGAATGAAAACCAAATGATACATATGTGTATTATTATTCCAGTATAATATAATATTTTATATATTTTACGTAAGTTAATTAACACCATATTTTTTACATTCCATGTATGATATGAACAAGTCATATCACTTTGAGGGGGCGGTAGTCCGCACGTACTCAAATGGAATTGTCCTATATATACAACATGAAAGGAAGAAATGTATGATATAAAATATAATTACAGAAGATTATATATAAAATAAATATCATAAATATTATATATAATTATAGTGACATCATAATGACCACCATAAGAGGTGGTAGTAGAAGATTCAACAATCGTTGTTTCGTGAAGCAGTAGTTCATCGTCCACAGAAACATTATGTTCTATACCCATTAGATGGAGGTGTTTTTAAGTGCAGTTCATATAATTCTAAAAACAAAGAAATATTATTTTTGGGATACTATTGTTGTGATAAAATAAAGCAATAAAGATATTTTAGGGGCTTGGAGAATTAAAATAAAATAAAAGAACTTAAGAAGAGATGTTACCTTAAAATCATGTAACTCCCATTGGTTTTAATAAAAGGCTTCTTTGAAGTGCCTTATACCAAAGGTAAGGATTTTAAGAGGAAGGGATGGATTTAGAGAGCTTAATTGGTCAGAGTTTGGATGAACCAAAGGGCTTGAGGGGTGTTAGAAATTGGTTATAGTTGAGGGATTTTTATAAGGGGGAGGAGGGGATGTTTAGGAAAGTTTGAAAATATTCTTTTTATGTAATTATTTTCGATTTTTAAAGGTCCAAAACTAATTAAAGTAGAATATAAGATGACTAATGTTTGAAATAAAATCATAAAATAAGAATTGGATAGGTTTTGGATATTGTTTTAATTTTAATAATCATATTTATTTAAATCATTCATTAATGAGGTAAACAATGCATCATTATTGTGTCATAAATAATTTTATTTATTTGATGTATAAAAATTATAAAAAAAATACCATGATATAGGAAATATTTTTAGCTTTAAAATTAATATTTATAGTCAAAAAGATAACTTATATAACCCCTTGTAAATTTTTTTCTACTAAAAGGTATATGTTTATGTCATTTTTTTCTTTACTTTAAATTACTTAATATAAAGTGTCATTATCACTCATATGTGGCTCCATGGGGTCCCAAAATCAACCCAAGGATACCCATGGTCTAAAATGTATCACAAAATATGAATAGGACACATGCTAGGTTAATTTAATATTATTATAATAATATTGTTTTACCCTTATTTACCATATTTACCCTTTAACCAGGGTAAATAAAATATTTACTAAAGTAAATATTCGTAATATCTAAAAATAAAATTTACATATTTATACAATTTTTACCTACTTATTCCAAATATGGAATAAATTTTTTCAAATTCAAAACAGAGAATTGGTAGAAATTAATTTAAAATTAATTCACGTTGTCAAAACAAAAAACGTGTTTTTAAGAAATAATAACTATCAAAAGATTGACACTTGTTTATGTTTAGTTTAAATGTAAAATTACATAAAATGAACTAAATTATATTAAAACATAAAAATATAATCTAATGATACTTTAAAACCACTTAAATGTATAATTTAACAATACAAATTCTTTTGATAAAAAATTTGTTTTCAATTAAAATTTTGTAATTTCACTATTCATCAAAATATGAAAGTTATTAAAAAAGTACAAAAAAAATTGATCCAAATTTATTTTTATGTCCCACCTCCAAAGAGTAATTTAATTTCATTAAATTGAATATATAAAAGTTTCAAATATTGGTTTTAAAAAAGGATCGCCATTAAAAGGCGGTAAAATTGTATTTTTTGAAAAAACACTTCTTTTATCTGAAAAAAATGAATTTGTTTTTATATTATGTCTATGATACACATAATATGGATTATAAAATTATATATAGTATATAAATTTCAAAATTCAGTTAATAATATTCATAACCTCTTTTTGAAAGGCTAGTTCGGTAAGTCGTGGTGTGCTCAAACTCGGTGTTGCGTGTAGAACAAGTCATTGAATTACTTTGATGAGATAATGTACTATGAAATATTGGGGTCTTACATTCTCCCCTCCTTTAATAAATTGTGTCCTCAAAATTTGAAATTTTTCTTTGAAAATAAATGGTTAAAATAGAAAATACCTTTGTGGAAATCCCACATCGAAAATTGGGTGAATAAAATTTAGTCTTAATAAGAGGGAAAGGAAAATGAAACAGTCACCACCAAATTATGATCTCGATTAGGAGTAAATTGGTGGAAATTAGAGACACATAATTGGAGGAAAATGTAAATATTTATAGGTAGTGATTGAGGTTATCAATCACAAACAAGTGTAAAATTGAGGGCCTCAAATCTATCAATCTATGATGATTTAAAATATCATCAGTTCAACAAAACATAAGGTATTAAGATAACACATTTTTGGTTTTAAGATCTCTTCCCTAAAGTTTAAGAGTTAATTTATTCATAGAATAATATGAAAAAAAACTTAACAATTAGTGTTTTATCCTTCAACTAATTCTTACGAAAAAATCATCTTTCACTCCAAAAGATAATATAATTAAAAATATTCTATTCATCTTAATCGTATAGGGTTCAAAAATAAAAAATTTATAATTCATTAGTAAAACTATTTAAAAAAACTCTATTATAGAGACTAGGACATCATGTAGTCCAGTGGTAGGTGATTCACCCTTGTCTCCATTCGATTGCGGGTTCAAGTCTCACGGCCTTGACAGATGCGACGGGTTGTTTCCCGACCTCTAGGTTGTCCTTTTTATAACAATCCAAAAATAATTTTAAGAAATGATTTAACCTTAACAATATTATCCAATGCCAAACTTAATACATTCCAACCTTTATACTTATCCAAAATACTTCTGTCCAAACTCACTATACAAAATTAATAAGGAAGGTGAACATAATGAAGGTCTTTTTCACGTAATAAAATGTGAGTACCTTCACCAGGTATACTTTTAAAACACAGTAACACTCGAAATTACCATAAAACCTTATTGATTACATTCATGCTCCCTTATTCCTTATAGAATACTGGATATACTCTTTATATCCAAAAATGTTGAAAACTACAACAATGATGGAATAAACAATCAATTAATTAGTTCCAAGGTAGTCAATAATATCCTATATACTATATCCAACTCAATTATATCTTATTCCAAAAACATTATCTCAGTTTCAGAAACATATTAAGGGTTATATTTCCCCCCAACCATATATTTTCCAAAATGTTTAACTTGAAGTTGTGTCACTTTACATGGTACCATAAAATCTCAAATATTTAATTAAAACGTACTGCAGTACAATCCTTATATACTTTATAATTATTATAACTTGTACTCAAATGACACAATTCCTTAATAAAAACATAATAACACTAATCATTCATCTTCATCTATGGTAGCATCATAACTTTATTATTATCCAATAGCATCATCTGGGGTATAACATGATGACTGGGACTTTGATTTTTGTAGTGCCCCAACTCTTTACAGATGAAACATTGTACATTTAAAACCTTTTTCTTACCCTTGCAATCACGAATTTGGTGTCCTTTTTCTCCACACTTTTAAAAAACTCGCATTCCTTTCAAGCACTTCCCAGGGTGATTCTTTTTACAGTTATAACAAATGGGAAAATCCTTCCTTTCTTTCTTCCTTTTATCCATATTTCTCTTTACCAAACTTTTCTTATATGGCTTCCCTTCAATGTCATATGACTCAGAAAATATTTTACTTGTCCTATTGACACGTGATACTATTTCTTCGTATGATGAGAATATGTGGGGGAAAATTTACCTTATAAATTTTTGCTTAAGACCATGAAATATATGATCCTTCTTACACTTTGGATCATGTGTATTGCTGGAGTTCTCATTCCTTCTACTGGGCACCATTTCAAAATGACTAAATACACAGGTTTAGATCATATCATAATGTATAATCCAAAAAATAGAAAAATTCTCAACATCAATTAAATATTTTTACACATCTAGTATCATAATATTAAAAATGGTTTATTTTCTAACATATTTACTCATAAATCCTCCATAATTATTTGTATAGAAAATGTGAATTAACCTAGGCATATCCTCTGGGAGTGTCATTACTAAGAGTGCAGCAAGGCTCGTTGTCGTGTATCAGAATACCTTGGGTCAAGCCCAAAAATCCATGTCGGATTTTTCACTCCTAGGTACATATGTTCCAGATCCACCTCTACCCGCTCGTATCCATACAGGGATGTATTTCTTAGAAAATTAATAATATATCTATATTACCAAAATTCTAGGAAACTCTTTTATAATAATCCCCAAAGTCTATCTTAGGGTAATGTTCTCTAATCAGAGTTTATCTAAATCTAGTTTCCAAGGTTTGTACTAAACTTCCTCTGATACCAACTGTAATTCCTCGACCCTGGTTACCTAGATTCAGTGAATTATTTTAATACATTATCATGATTACAAGGAATCGGCTCCCAAAGGACGGATCAGTTTAGCAGTCTAGGAAAATATATTACAAACATGAAAGTTATAATACACATTAAAACATAAAAAACAACATAAATAATCTATTGTGAATGAAATTATTCCCCTAGATTAACCCTGTATATCAAATATAATACACTTCTCAGAATCCTGGAAAAAATAAAACATAGAAAGGGGTGAGCTCAGATGCTCAATAAAGATAACAATATAGTGGAAACTTTCATAAATAAGAATAAACATTTAAGGAAATGTATAAGACTAAATCATAAGCCTTTTAAACTTAAACTTCATCATAATATGTAAAATATAAATCAAATAATTCCATTTACTTAATCACATGGATATTCTACTAGTCGAATAATCAAATGCAATATCAATATCCAATTTCATAATGATTCAATGCATAATGTCGGACATCATAACCACATAGTCAAGGCCTCGTGCCAATACTATAATTAAGATTTTTTAAAGGCCATGTGCCAAGACACTAGTTTGTTTAATGATACCTACTGAAGCATCGAGGGGCTATAGTAGGCTCCAACCACCTCTTACTAAGTCCAATGTATTCCTCATATGAAACGGTTGAAACATAACATAAACATTCATATTAAAAATAAAATATGAAATGTTAGTACGTTAACCATAAACCATGAGTGGTATAAAAATAAAACATCCACAGTCAAACATGTTACAAAACATGTGATACAATATGGATGCTTTGATCATAATAAATCAACTTCAAACAAGTATAAAATCCATTAATGGATGTTCACATAGGCGAAATCAAAATTATTTTAGAGGAATATATCTTTCTATTTTTAAATCATTTAAAAGTCGTGTAATTATAAAAGAAAACATTTATTTTGAAAATATTCTTATAAGCTTGTAAGGAAAACTTCAAAGGTGTTATAATGGCGGAGAATAATTTCACCCACCGTATAAGTTAAAAAAACATTTTTACCTTAATTTGTTGAAAAGGTCATTAATTACCTTGTTTGGAAAATGACAGAATGATTCCTTTCAAAACATTTTATAAAAAGTAAAATAAGGGTATAAATGAATTCAAAACATAGTCTAGTAAAGAGTAAAAAAAATTTGAAATACATTTTTAAGAAACACAGATGTGGATAATAAATAGGTCCTAGAATATATTTATGTAAAAACAACCTCAGATAATAAAGAGATTGGGAAATTAACCCTTACAATGTACTTTTCCTTGGTCTAGGGTACGTTAAACTCCTATATAATAGTTAAATAATTATTATTAAATTATAAAAGAACTGCATACATAAATATGATATCATATATGATCTCTTAATACTACTTTGTTAATAATATTTTAGTAGTATCATTGTTTCGGGTGTTAACTGATTCATATTCCTTTATATTTTTTGTTACGTAATTCATGTTTGTTATGGATAGGATGTATTTGATTCATATCCAAAATGATATTATGTTCTTAAATATTATTTTTAATAATAAAATGAATATTATTCTTGAATGGTTACAATGGGGAATGAATCTCATCATGTTCGTGGAGACGGTAATCTCTACGTACGCACGAACACTACTTCCATTTCATTTTTTTTATTTTAAAACATAGAAAACCAGTTGATACATATGTATATTATTATTCCAGTATAATATAATATTTTATATATGTTACGTATGTTCATTAACACCATCTTTTATATGTTTCATGTATGGTATGAATGAGTCATATCACTTTGAGGGGGAGGTAGTCCGTACTTCCTCAAATTAAATTATCGTATATATACAACATGAAAAGAATAAAGGTATGCTATAAAAGATAATTTCAAAAGCATACAGATAAATTAAATTTCAAAAATATCATATATAAATAAAGTTCTGTCATAATGGCCACCATAAGAGTTTGTAGTAGAAATTAGAACAATCATCATTTCGTGAGGTAGTAGTTTGATGTCCACCTAATCATTATGTTCTATACCCATTAGATGGAAATGTGTGTAAGTATAGTTCAAATACTTCTCATAAAAACAACCTAGTGTATTTAGGATACTAGTTTTTTTATAAAATAAAATAATAAAGAGAGTTTAGGGGGTAGGAGACGTAATGTAAAAGAAACAAACTTAAGAGGAGATGTTACCTTTAAATCGGGTAACTCCCTTTGGTTTGAACCAAAAGGCTTACTTGAAATTCCTTATGCCTAAGGTAAGGATTATAGGAGAAAAAGAGGTATGTATGGAGCTTAATTGGGTAGATTTTTGATGATCCAAGGGGCTTGAGTGGTATGAGAAATGGGTTAGAGGTGAGAGATTTATATAAGGGGGATGAGTGACTCTTTTGGAAAGTTTGAATTTTTTTTATATAATGACTTTCAGTTTCTAATGCTCTTAAACTCATTAAAGTAAAAGATATGATGACTCATGTTTGAAATCAAATCATCCAATAATAATTTTACAGGTTTTGAATATTGTTTTAATTTTTATAATCTTATTTATTTAAATCATTCATTAATGAGGTAAACAATGCATCATAATTGTGTCAAAAATAATTTAATTTATTTGATGTCCAAAAATTATAAAAAAATAACATGATTTATGAAATTGTTTTAGATTTCAAATGAATATTTATAGTCATAAATAAATCTTATATATTACCTTATAAAAAAATTACTAAAAGGTATATGTTTATGTCATTTTTGTCTTTACTTTAAATTAATTAATATAAAGTGTCATTATCACTTTCAAGTGGCTCCATGGGGTCCCAGAATAGACCCAAAGATTCCCATGGTCAAAAATGTATCAAAAAATAGTAATATGATACATTTTGGGGTAATTTATTATTATTATAATAATATTTTTTTACCCTTATTTACCAGATTTACCCTTTAACCATGGTAAATAAAATATTTACTTAAGTAAATATTCTTAATGTATAAAAATAAAAGTTTTCTATTAACACAATTTGGGCCTCATGATTCAAAATATGGAATCCATATTTCCAAAATTCAAAACATAGAATTGGAAAAAATTAATTTAAAATTTATTCTCGTTGTCAAAACAAAAAACGTTTTTTTAATAAATAATAACTATCAAACGATTGACACTTGTTTATGTCCAGTTTAAATGTGAAATTACATCCAATGACCTAAATTATATAAAATGATAAAAATATAATCTAATTATACTTTAAACCCACTAAAATTTATAATTTAACACTATAAATTATTTCGAATTAAAAAGTTGTTTTCAATTAAAATTTAGAAATTTTCACTATTCGTCAAAATATGAAAGTTATCAGAAAAGTACCAAAAATGTATCCAAACTAAATTTTTATGTCCTTATTCTAAATAATAATTTGATTTCATTAAATTGAATATATAAAAGTGTAAAATATTTGTTTCAAAAAAGGTTCTCCATTAAAAGGTGGTAAAATTGTTTTTTTTTGAAAAAATATTTATTTTATCTGAAAAAAATGAATTTGTTATTATATTATGTGTATGAAACACATAATATGGGTTCTAAAATTATATAGAGTATATAAAATTCAAAATTCAGTTAATAAAATTCATATCCTCTTTTTGAACGGCTAGTTTGGTAAGTCGTGGTGCGCTCGAACTCGGTGTTGTATGTAGCGCAAGTTATTGAATTACTTTGAAGAGATAACATACTATGAAATCTTGGGGTGTTACAATTTTCCTTAGGAATTAAGTTCAAGTGTTTTATAGAAATTATTTTCCATAAAAGATGACATAGTTTTATGTTTATATCCCTATTATTATATTTACTTGATTGTGTTTATGATGGAATTGTTTTTATGAAATCCATTTATTTTAAATGTATTATGATGGAATGATGTTTAAGAAACCCATTTTATTTCATGGGTTATTCTATGATAAATAATTTATGATTTTTTTGGCACACATAAGAATGGTTTCATTATGATATGGGTGGGACCTATATCTCCCTCCGATGCATTGGGTAAAGATTTATATCTCATGAGACAGACATGATTAAAATGACAAGTAAATCTGGTTCAGTAATACAAGGCTAGAACAAGGAGTGAAATCAGTTCAGTAATAGAATTTTTCCACTATGATGGTCTTGGAAATAAGCCTTTGACTAATATGAAATTATTTTCTATGTTTATGTTTTTATGTCACAAAATTTCATGTCTTATGTTATGCTTATTGGGATTTACATTGCACTCTTATGATTTATCCCATGACATGATATTATGATCTTGTATATGCAAGATAATATTTTAAAATGTTATGTTCTTATGATTATGATATGATTGGTATTTCCCTTGTTCAGCATTATTGAGAATTTTTGCTCACCTTTTCATATGTTTCTTTTCCCCAGGTCATGAAGAAGAGTATTAAGTAAGATATGTCTAAAAGGAGTCTAGTTTTGCAGAAATAAGTGGGATACAATATAGATGTTTTATGATCTATTTGTTTATGTTTCCCAGTTTCTAAAGATACTAAACCTATATGGTCCTATCCTGGTCTTTTTATGTTCTGTAATAAATATTCTTCAATGTTGATGAAATATATACTTGTAAAGTATTATCTATTATATTTGGTATCGGAGAAAAGGTATATTTAACCTTTGGAAACTAGGATTAGAGAACCTTAGTAAGATCCCTAAGGATATGTCTAAGTAGAGGTTATAATCTTATCCATGTTTTTTAGAGATTTTCATGAATGACCTACGATAAAAATTAAAGTTTCCTAAATTGAAATTTTATTTTGGAATTATGCGGTTTTTCCATTATGATTAGTGTTTCCCGTACTATTATTCTTGGTCTTAGTCAATGGATATAACCTGATGGAACCGTATTAATTCTGAATGTGATGGGAAATTCAATGATTATCCATCCCTGTGAGCAACCAAATGTTATGAGAGTTGGAATGAAAAATATTGTATCCATGCTCACACAACTTTCTCAAGCTATGAATCATTCTGGACTTCCCAACTACCAAAGGAGGGGGAAAATTCTATTGAATCCATCCTAAGGAAGCGTCAACCTTCATTCAGTGGGTCTTATAATCCATTAGTGACTAAAAAATGGATCATTTCCACTAGAAATATATTTTCAGTTCTACAATGTTATGAACATTCTTAAGTTAATTTATCAGTATATCATTTTGAATGTGAAGCTGATAAATGGTGGAATCTTATCAAGAATACGAGGCAAAGAGATAAGACTGAGTCCATGGAATGGGATGAGTTCATGAAAGTTTTTTTCAATTATTACTTTCATTGTATTATTTGAACAAAGATGGAGAAGGATTTCCTTTAATATAATAAAAAGGGTGATGAATCCATTGGTACATACAAAGAAAATTATACAAGACTTTCAAGGCATACTTCTAGAATTATTATCCAACGTGAGAGAAAATTGATCATTTATTTAGTGGATTAAAAACAATTCTATGAAGGGAATTATTCATATGGTACTTCAATAGCTATTAATAAATTATTTTATATGTTCTCAAGGTTGAGATGAATATTGTAGTAACCCATCAATCATATCGGTTTGATAAGAAGAGAGAAATGGAATTCAAAGGAAAATATAAAGACCACATTGAAAAAAAATATGAGTTTTCCCTTATGCTCAATGTGTGGAAAGAAATATAAATGGAATTGTCTTAAAGGGACTAGTAAATTTTTTATGTTTGTAAAAGATGGTCATTGGGCAGTTGAATGCCGAAGTGATGGAAAAAATATGTCAAATGATGCAAACAAAGAAAATGATACACAGAATGCACCTCCTACTCTTAAATGCAACAAGTGCAAGTAAATGATGCATTATGCTAATAAATTATCTAATCTAAGGGTTATTGATGATGATCGACTTCAACAAACTCTTAAATACCAATAAAAAGGAATGTCGCATGAAATCACTATCAGGGATGTGGAGTACGATAATGAAGCGGTTAAAGGTACACTTACCATCCACTCTAAAGTATCAAATGTTTTATTTGATTTTGGATACCCCAACTCTTTTATTTATGAATAATTTTCTATGGGTATCATTGTATTACCTCAACAATTAGATGTTGAGTTAGTTGTGACAACTCTTAATGGAACAATAGTCAAATCAAACGTTTATAAATATTATCTGGTTGATGTTTGTTAGAAATTTCTTCCTGAAATTCTTGTGATACCTCCTATAGTGGAATTTGATGTGATAATTAGCATGAATTGGATTTCTATATATGGATCACATATCAATTTATAAGGAATGGAAGTCACATTTCATATTCGAGAACAAACTACGATCATCTATCGATGAAAAGATGGATATAACCTTCCAGAAGTTATTTCTTCTGTCATATGGGTCTGGATTCTATAAATGAAGGTTATTTATCACAAATGGTTGGGGATAAAATCACAATTAAGAATAAAACCATTTTATGAGAGTTTGATGATGTATTTCTGGAGGAATTTCTTGGTCTTCCACCAAATCGTGAAGTTGAGTTTTCAATAAAACTTATACCGGGTTCTATATCTATTTCAAAGACACCTTATAGAATGGCCCCAATTTAGTTGTAGGAATTGAAGAAGAAACTCCAAGAGAATATTGATAAGGGATCCATACTCCCTAGTGCATCACCTTGGAGAGAACCTGTTATGTTTTTTAATAAGAAGGATGGATCCATGAGACTCTACATTGATTATAGGTAACTTAACAAGATCACTATTAAGAAAAAATATCCTCTTTCCCGCATTGATGACTTATTTTACTATCTAAAAAGATTTTAATACTTCTATATGATTTATCTTCATTTAGGATATCATCAATTAAGGTTCAATAAGAAATATCTAACAAAGACAACATTCCGTACAAGGTATGGACATAATGAATTCATAGTAATGCCTTTTGGTATTACTAATGCCCCCACTATCTTCATGGATCTAATGAATATAGTCTTTAGAGACTATCTTGATCAGTTTGTGGTAGTATTTATATATTATATTCTTCTATATTAAAATAGAAAGTAATAACATGAAGATCACTTTAGAATTTTACTAAATACCCTTAGAGAAGATAATCTTTATGGAAATTTTACCATGTGTGAATTTTGGCTTTAGAAAGTTTCATTATTGGGTCACATAAACTCAAGAGATGAGATATCTATAGATATATAAAAAATAGAGGTTATTGAAAGATGGTCAATACCAACAATGGTAACTGAGATCCAAAGTTTTCTTGGTTTGGCTTGATATTATAAGCATTTGTGAAATCTTTTTCACGATTATATAATTCAATCACAAAGTTGACTCAAAAAGGAGTTAAGTTCGTTTGGAAAGAGTAATGTGAAGAGAATTTAAATGAACTAAAAAGTTGGCTAGCCAGTGCACCGTTCTCAAACTAACTTGTAGTGGAGAAGGGTTTGTGATATATAGTGATGCATCCAAGAAGGGGTTGGGTTGTATTCTCTTGAAAAATGATACGATGATAGCTTATTCCTCATGACAGTTGAAAATACCTAAAAAAATTACCCAACTCTTGATTTGGAGTTAGATACAATAATCTTTGCATTAAATATAGTAAGTAATTATCTTTATAGTGAAAGGTGTGATATTTATACTGATCATAAAATTTTAAAGTATATTTTCACAAAAAAAGAGCTAAATATGCACCAGAGAAAATGGTTAGAGTTGATTAATGATTACGACTTCTCGATAAACTCCATCCTTGAAAAGAAAATAGAGTGGCAAATGCATTTAGTTGACAAGACCATGCTAGCCTATCCATGATGAGGATCACAAAAGATCCAATATTTATGGATTTTCAAAGGATGGATCTTGAAATTTTAAAGGAAGGGGGTAATCTTATCCTTATCAAATGAATTTTCAACCATCAATATAAGTAAAGATTAAGGAGGTTAGAAATAAATATTTAGAGTTATAAAATAATGTGAGAGATGTTCTGAAATTCAACCTTGATTGTGATGAAATAATAAGGTACATGAACTGGGTTTGTATTCCTCCCATACCATAATTAAAGAAGGACCTATTTGATGAGGCTCATATTTCTTCATTCTCTATTAACCCTGGAAGCACAAAGATGTATAGGGACTTAAATGAGTACTTCTGGTGGGATGGCATGAAAAAAGATTTCGCTGAATATGTCTCTCGATGCTTGGTTTGTCAGCAAGTTAATGTTGAGAGACAAAATTCTAAGGGGATGTTACAACCATTACCCATACTAGGACAGAAATGTGAAAACATCACTATGTAATTTTTCTTTGGAATTCCCAAAACATCCAAGGGTAGTAATTATATCTGGGTTATAGTTTACCACCTTATAAATCCATCACACTTCATTTCTATTACAGAGGATTTATCTCTTGATCATCTTTCTAGTATATACGTAAAGGAAGTGGTAATATTTCATGGATTACCACTTTCCATTATATCCAATCAGGATTCATGGTTTACCTCAATATTATGGTGAAGTATTCGACATGATTTGGATACAGAGTTAATTTTCAGTGCTACTTATCATCCTCAGACATATGGTCAGTCTGATAAGACAATTCAAACTCTTAAAGACATGTTGAGAGTTCGCTCTAGGAATTTCAAAGGTGGTTGGGATCAACACCTACCATTTGTGGAATTTTTTTACAATAATAGTTTTCAAACTACTATTCAGATGGATCCTTATGAAGCCCTCTATAGAAAAATATTGGAACTCCAACTTGTTGGGATGAAGTTGGAGAAAGAAAGCTCTTAGGACTCGATCTTAATGATGAAATGGAAGAAAATGTCAGATCTATTAAACTACACATAAGAGCGGCTCAGAGTTGAAAAAAAGGTTATGCTGACAACTGATGAAAAGACATAGAGTTGGAATTGGGTGATAAGGTGTTCTTATGAATATCTCCCTGGAAGAGAGTAATGATATTTGGAAATAAGGGAAAGCTAAGCCCAAGGTATATTCTTCCATTTGAAATTCTAGATCGTGTTGGGAAGTTATCTTACCAATTGGTGCTTCCACCTAATCTCTCTCTAGTCCATGATGTGTTCCATGTATCTCTCCTAATAAAGTACATACCAGATCCTTCACATGTACTAAGCTTAGAAGTCATGCTGATGGAGAAAGATCTTTCTTATGAAGAAGAACCAATAAATATTCTCGACCATAGCTAAAAAGTTCTACAAAACAAGACCACTCACTTGGGTAATTTTTTATGGAGGAACCAAAAATTTGAAGAAGCTACATGGGAAACTAAAGATATCATGATAGATTGTTATCCTCATCTATTTGTTTCCATGAGATGAATTTCGAGGGTGAAATTCAGTTTAAATGGGGTAGAATGTAACACCATGATGTTTTTATGAAATACTTTCTTTAAATAATTTTTATTCTTCAGTATCTTTCTTTACACGCAATTGTGAGTTTAAAAATACCATGATAAGCCCTTATTATAAAATTACCTTTATATCATAGACATTAAGTTATCAGGAATGATTATAACTAACTTATGAAAATGCATTGTGAATTCATTTGTTATCAATTATTTATGAAAAATATAAATCAATTTGAATGGAGAACTGCTTTTAAATTAATATTTTAACACATTATTAATTTTTATATGACAAAAAAACATATTATTTTGAATAGGGATATAAAAATTTACCTTGGATGGATTTTTTATATTTTTCTCATAACTTTCATGTTTTGAAGAATAGAAAAAATACAATCAATTTTGATTGAAAATAACGATTTTTAATTAAAATAAATTATGTGGATAAATTATATTATTGAATGGTTTAAAAGTATAAATAGAATAAATTTTTACCATTTAATATAATTTATGAAATTTTAATTAATTTTATATTAAATTCAGATGTAAAATCATTTCAATCTCTTATATTATTTTAACTTTTAAACCTTGTTTTCTCATTTCAAAAACGAGATTAATATTAAATTAATTACAAAAACCTATATTTTTAAATTTTTTAAAAATGGATTCCATAGTTGGAATCAGTGTATCCAAATTTTTTTAATATGCTACTTTTATTTTTGGGCATGATGAATAGTAACTTTGGTAATTATTTTTATTACCATGGTTAAAGGTAAATTAGTTAATTAAAGGTAGACATTATATTATAAAATTACCTTAACACCAGTACAAATCCTTTTTTATGACTAAATTCGATTCTTATCATCTATTTTTTGAAATGGAATAACTTAATGTCCACTTACATATGAACATGGAAATAATATAAAAAACTAATAAAGGTGACAAAATGTCACAATCTCGTTTAATAAAAGTACATTAATTTTAATATATGGATAACAAGGAGATAATATCGACTATAGATAGAGTCTGGAAATATAAAAGAATTACCTAAATCATATAAATTTATTTATAATTTTTATAGATTAAATAATTACCATTAATGATGATATGATAGTGATGTAGAAATTATTTTATTAATAGAAATATAAAAAAATGGTTTTAAAAATATTAAAATAAATATCTTATGAGCTAATTAATGTGATCTCCAAATTTTCTAGGTGAATATGACCTATTAAAAGTGTATTAAATATTTTTTTTCAAATTTATCTTCTGTTTGAATTTTATTTAAAGTCAAATAAATTAATAGTGTCAAAATTGAAACTATTGATATTTTGCAAAAATAACATTTTATTAAATTATTTAAAAATAAAAAAATTTAAAAAATTAAAAAATGATAATTATGAGGTCTATAAATTCATAAAATATCCATTTTTGGTCAATTAACACCATATAAGTAAATATTTATAACCACTGAATATTTAGAATGTTATTACCATAATTAAAATTAAATAGAATAACTAAGTGTCAATTAAAAAGATATAGTTTAAATTGAAAAAATAACTTTTCCAAAATTTATTGGTTTTTGATATTACAACCCTATATTATCTTATCTTCAAATTTGGGAATTTTTTGAGGTTTTTGGGTTGGGTTTTAGTTTATAATAAATTATTATTTATGGAGTTTACAAAAGTGTCCCTCACCTCAATTATAAAAGGGAACCTCCTCCCTCACCACTTCGCTTCATTTTGAGCTTAAAATCTTGGTCATCTCCAACCCATTATCCTTATTTATTTTTATTATAGTTTTTCTAGTCATATTTAAAGACCAACTTCATTGCTCTAAGAAGAGATTTAGAGGAAGCACATCGAGGAGGAGGTAATATCTTATACCGATTCATTCAAACTTATTTCTTGTTCTAATTTCTTTTAATTAGTTGTTTCATTTTAAAGTAATAACATCAGTATCAATAATATAATGATATGTTATTATAAATATGAAACAACCATATTTCATCTTATATCCATCCACTGAAAAACGAAATCACCATGCGTGCATACGTACGGCTTACCGTCTCCATGTTGTGGTGTAATATGATTTTCACCACCACCTTACTTGGATGGGTATAATGAGGTAAATAGTAACTATATATAATTATAAAATGTTACTAATCCTAAAATATTATATACCATCCACTTCAATACCATTCAACAATTTTGGGAATGATATCATCGCTCGTGCGTACGTATGGCCTACCGTCTTCACGATGCGATGTGATTTATTCTACATGATCTTCATTAAAACATGATTATAAACATGAATTAAGTGAATAAATATGATCTATATATTATAATAATATTATTCTATAAATTATTTAACTACAACATAAGAAGTTTAAAATGAAATTATCCAAAAAATCTTTCATAAGAACATGAAGTCGTTAATATCCAAATAACGAGTGAAAATGAAATGTTACTAACAAACGGATGATAATATAATCATATATGATATCAAAAATATGATTATGATTTTGAAATAATTAAATAACATTATTTAAATCATTATAGAGGTGTTTTAGATACATACAAAGTATATCATAACTAAGGTAAGGGATGCTTTTGCAGTCTCATTTTTTTCCGAGATTGTTTATACGTAAGTATTTACAGGGGTATATTTATCATCCACATACATGTTTCCTAATAATGTAATATTTTTTTATTTTTTTACAAATTTATTAAATTTAAATTTACCCTTTGGCGAATTTTTCTTAAATGGTATGAAAGGAACATTTTATCATTATTAGATTTGAGGTACTTTTTGACTTTTCCCCCAAAAGTACGCAGACAATGTTTTTTTACTTATAAGGAATGAAAGGATTTTTATGGTTTTATGACACCTTTTTTCAATGAAGCTTCCTCTATTTGATTTCAGTAATATTTTCAACTAAATATTTTTCTTTTAAAATTGCGTGGCATTTTAAGAAAAGAAAACATTTTTTTAAAAGAAAGGGTATTTTCCTCAGGAATTAAGTTCAAGTGTTTTATCCCAATTATTTTCTATATAAGATGACATAAGGTTATGTATCTATCCATATTATTACATCAATTTTATTGTGTTTATAAGGGAATTATTTTTATGAAATCCATTTCTTTTAAATATATTATGATTGAATGATGTTTAATAAATCCATTTTATTTTATGGGTTATGATGTGATAAATGATTTATGTTTTTTTGGGGCACACATAAGAATGGTTTAATTATGAGATGGGTGGGACCTATATGTCCATCCAATTAACTGGGTAAATATTTATATCTCATGAGATAGAAATTACTGGAACGAAAATTTAATATGGTTCAATAATACGTGGCTGGAACAAGGAGCAAACTTGGTTAAGTAATGGACTTTGTCTGCTATGATGGTCTTGGAAATGATCCTTGACTAATATGAAATGATTTTCTATTCCAATGTGTGTATACAAAAAAATTCTTGTCTTATGTTATGACTATTGGGATTTACATTTCACTTTTATGATTTATTCCATGACTTTATATTCTGATCTTTTATATGGAGGGTAAGATTTAAAAATGTTATGTTCCTATGATTATGATATGATTGATATTTAACTTTTTTAACCTTACTACACATTTGAGATCACCCTTCCATATTTTTTTCCCCAGGTCATGAAGAAGAGTATTAAGTAAGATATTTCAAAAATGATTCCTGTTTTGAAAAAATAAGCAGGAGACAATGTAAATGTTTTATGAACTAGTTGTTTATGTATACAAGTTTATAAAGACACTAAACTTATATGGTTCTAGGGTGGTATTTTTTATGTTATGTAATAAATATTTTTCAATGTTGAAGAAATATATACATGTAATGTATTTTCCATTATAGTCAAGAAAAATTATAGAAAAAAATAAAAATTATAAACCTTGTGGGCTTCCCTATATGATCTCAAAAAAGGTCAAATTGTGATTGCTAGGCCCCTTGGATAAGGAAAAAATTAAACTATCCCATCATCCATGTAATATTATCTTAGTTGATCTGAGTGGTAAGAATAATAATTTAGCGTCAGGGTACTCAAAATCTCTTGGATGTTGGAATCCTGATTAAAATTTCACCTTCTTTGATCCTCATCACTTCGATTAATCTCATACATATATGAATAAACTAACCATAGTTAACAGTGATGGAACATATTATTATACCCATCCATGAGCCACACCCATGAGTAAATAACCCATATCCAAATATAAAAAATATAGTGCACAATTATGGAACCTATGTATATACCCATTTTCATCAATGCCTAGGAGGGAGCCATTTCAATTCAAGTGTTTAGAATCCAGGATTGATTTTCTCTATTTAAAATTCAATATTAAAATTGATTTATGTTATATTTATATTTTATTATAAGGATTCATAGGTTATTATATAATGATACTTGGTATTTAAAAGTAGAAAGCAATGTAAGAAATAATTTGTTTTCCCCATTTATTTTTAGAAATAGGGGAGGAACATCAACATTTTTTAGTCTATCTTTCATAAGTAGTACTCTATATAATCATGGATAATAAAAATTCATTTTTGAAATCCATGAATAAGGAAATGTAATTAAACTATCTCTATAAATTTAAATTTTTAGAGGGGAAACAATTATTCTTCCATAATATTTTCAGCCATTCCCACTTATTTCGCTTCCTCCACAAGCTTTTGATACTCCTCAGTAGCCTTTAAAATAGTAATAACTTATTAATTAATATGGTTTGACTCTTGATGAAGTTGATCTACCAAGTCCTATCCTTCCATGATATGATATTTTCATGTCAATATTATCACTTCATATTGAGAGGATTCCTGGAGTATAGTAGATCTAAGGCTTTTAGTGCAGGTTGATGAATCTGTCATGGAAGGACTCAAAATTGATTCTCATTCATGATCCCTTGTTTGGATAATTTCTTTCACTCCATAATGGATGAATTGATAATTAAATAAAAAATTTATTAATTTTATTAACATTCAATGGTTTTCTCTTAGCTTCACCGGTAGTTCATATAAAGGATTTTAGGAAATGAGCTTTCATATAGTCTTCCTTATAGAATTGTGGGTGATTTGGAGAGACTTAAGAGCCTTCTAGTATAGCTCAATGTCACTCTGTGATAGTGGGGTATACTATATAACCATCTTAACTAAATAATTCCTACATTAGACACTCCTCAGTTTATTAATAACTAAGTTATCTTATGTTCCCTTCATCACCTTTTTCTTAGGCACTAGGATAGTTACAACTTTGGTCTCTTCAACTCAGAGTATAACTGTCTAAATAAAATGTTTAAGGAATGTTATTTAAAGAAGTTAATAATGTTTCAAGATTGAGTGGTATGAGTCATCTCCATTTAATTAGGGTATTCAAGCCCCATTAACCATCCTCACTTCATCTAAAATGATAGTAGAAATATTTTATGGTGAAAATGCATCTTCCAATAGAGACACCAATCCAAATGATGATCTTTTTATTCATTTGTGATGAATGTCACCAAGAATCTATAACAAGTGAATTATATTTATCATAACCCAAATGTGAGTTTCTAATCTAAGGAAAAAATTAACTTCCAGAAATAATGTGACAAAGTCATTAAGTTTTTCTTAATAATAAACAACTATAAATTTAATCTTGATTAGAATATCTACCATTCGTAAAATTATAGGGAAATTGGGTAATGTGTTCCTTTTAAAATATAGTTCTAAAGCCTCATGTGTTTCACCTATCATCACTCCCACATACACCGCAACAATAATGGTTCCCACATATAGATTGAGGATTGAATGATCTTGGGGAATGAGTGCCTCTGGGTCTAAAATCTGTGATGTATTGTTTGCAGGTCTCAGAAATATAAGATTTATGAACATGGATTTTGTAAGGTCACCAGTTGGAATTAGGTCTAGATAAAAAACAATTGATTATTTTAGGTGGTAGGTTAACTATAATATCCCATATGCCTTAATGGTCTTTAGAGTTTCATAAGTTCCTCTTGAGAGTATAAATCTGACACACTCTTGGTCATGTGATGTTTTTTTTCTTATAAAAATTTAACTAGTATTTAGAAAAATATAGGATTTTCCATTTAGAGAAAAATATTTGATAGATAATTGAAACTTTATACTCACTTTTCCACCTAGAATGAAGATATATTTATTTTGTACTCTCCCACTTCCATTTTTTTATTCCTTTAGGGGGATAGATCTATTAAAGTTTTCACAGAAAGTGAAAATAAATTTTGAATTGATGAATTAGAGGTTAATTACTAAATTTTTCCAATAGGGTGTGATATACTTCCTACACATACCCAAAATTTTAATCCACAAAAAGAAATATCATCATGGAACTTACCAACTATTTTGGAGGAAAATAGGTGACTGACCATCTTTGGTATCTAAAAAGAGTCACAAAAATGATAAATTATAATAATAATATTCTTTATGGAAATTAAAAAAAGCAAGGATCAACCCCATTCTTATAAAGGATTACATTGAATGGTTTCCTCTCCTTAGGTTGAGACCATTTGGGGCCTCGATATCAAAACCACTAAATTCAAATAATAGACCATTCCATTGGTAGAGTGGATTTTTGCCTCAAGATCACAAAAAAAGTATTCACTTCATTTGGGTGACCTACCCAGGGGATTCTCGTGGGTGAAAATAAAAACCCTAAAACTATGACATTTCCCTCTTCCTTATAAAGATAAATATAGTATTACCAAGTAGATAGGATACCTACTAGGATTCCAAAACAAGGCAAAAAAATAAGAAGGTTGTGTCAGCATGAATAGATGTCTAGGAAGTAACTCTTTGCTAGGAAATTTCTATTTTTATTGAGGTGTAGTTTTCATATGCCTACCCATTTCTATATCATATAGTAATCAATGGGTTTTCACAGAGAAAATATTTCTATAAACCTATGAACTGGTATTGGTTCTTCCCATTCTTCCTCATCCTCTTCAATTGGTAGTCCATTTTTGATTCATGATAATATCTAGTTTTCCATTATGTTGAGACTTTATCCATGTCTGGACATAATCAGTCAGACGCATGATGTCAGATTTTATGGGTGGTATGAAAAAATGAATTCATGACTCCTCCCATGATATAATCAACCAACATTGATGATAAATTATGACATGGTTTTCATATTGCATGAAATTGGGTGGATCATGATATATCTTTTCATGGAAGTAAAATTTTTAGCCAAATTTTCAAGGGGAGTATCCTTTATAGATCAGATACCAATAAATTATTCCATCCAACACGTCATCCCTAAAGGATATAAATTTTGTATTTTCTCATAAATAAAAAGTGTAATTTTTTGGAATCATACTAAGTGGTACAAAATTTGGCATAAAGATAAATATTATTGTTTTATTAAACATGAACTTGATATCATGTTCAATCATATTATAAGGCTTGAATCCACACAAGAAATAGTGAAAGGGTCTAAATCATGTTTTTGGGAACACCGAGTCATTGAGAATTGATATCCACCAATATATTACAAAATCAATCTATAGAGAATTATAAAGGATCCTATGATCTTGAAGGGGTCCTCCCCTTATAAACTTTTCCAAGAAGAAAATAGAACCAAGTTAATATTGGTGCCTCTAAATAAATTTTTCTTCCTATGGAAAGTTGGGATTCCATTATTAACATTAAAAATATAACCCAATAATGATATTTCCATCATTGAAGGAATATATTTATTTATTTACATTGTGACTAATTTGTCCATATGGGTGAGTCTTTTAATCACCAGAATAGCATAACAACCTTGTGTTTTATAGTTCAATTCTTTTAGTGTTAGTGAGTATACCTTTGAAAGACCTTGAGGTTTATGGGATGGATAATTCCTTAGTATTTTCACCATATTCCCCTGAACAATGTACTTAATAAATCCTACATCCCAACTACCATCGATAAATTTTAACCATTGGGGGAAGAAATTCACCTAGAATTTCTTGGGTCATTTTTAACATCTCTCTTTCAAGTGAAGGGTCCCTTTTTGTGTAAACCCTAAGGAGGCAGTAAGGAAGAATTTTTCATTCACATCTAATAGGATCGGGGATCCACTAATCATCTACACATATGAGAGGCTTATCACAACCTCTCAGGGAATTATATAGAATGTGTTTGTGTCCCGACTATACTAGATAAAACAATCTAGATTAATGTGATGGTTTCTATCGAAAAAGTACATTTAAATCCAAACTGACATAAATAACCCAATAGCTATAAGTTCATTTTAAATTTAACTGAACACTAATGTACCAAGAATAGATAACCCAAGTCCCTGATAAATGTTTAACTAGACTATAAATCATAGTTAGGTTCCTTACCTAACTTATTATGTAGTGGATCAAACTGTTATGCTATGAAATCCCCTTCTCTATATAAATTTATTATTAAGAAATGTAGTTATAGAAAAAATTCACTATATTGGACTATTATAACATGGAATGTTTTAAAATACCATTAAGAATTATATCCATTGATAATATATCCATTTTATAGTGACTATTAAGTTTAGTATATATTGTGGATTATGATAAAGAATAATTGACACATATGGAAGAAGAGATGGCCTTGACTAGTAGGATCGTGTCCTATGAAGCCCATTCATCAGAGTCTCTAAGGGAGATAACATCATTGGGATTTTACCATGACTAAGGCCAAGAAGAGATTCAATAACTAAATAATGAACTAAAAAATTAATGTGTGAAGTTCAAGATCATCGAGATCATGACCCCAACCATGTATGACGAATCACCCCAAGAAAATATTACAACTACACTCCATACCCTTAGATCATTTGATGGCGTAACAAAGGGTAGCATATCTAGACCCAAATAGTATTAATTTTTATATTTTTTTATAAAATAGTCATTATATTTTTCCTATTGTAATATTATTCTTTAAATGATTAAATAACGAGTTTCATAAAAATTAGATTTTGGTATGATGAAACCCAAAATGCATTTTTGAGAGATATATAGTTTTTAAAAAGACACACTTTTTATGAATTTAATAAATTTTAAAATAAATGATATTTTTAAAAAAATATTATTAGTAATTAATATTTATTAAATATAAATGATATTACAATTTTATGAAGCATAATATAATCATTGTAAGGGTCAGAAAATGCTTACTATAAATAAACTAGTGTTTTTATAAAATTGGGGTTTTTAACTTAAGAGTTTATATTATAATATTTATTGAATTATTTTATTAAAATTAATATTATTTTTTAAATCATCTCCTCTAATTTATCTAACTGTGAAATTTTATAATTTTTTTAAGACAGCCATGTTTTTTGGGTAAAAATTAAATATGGTATAATTTTATGGTATGTATTACAAAATAATAAAAACCTAGACATGTTTTAATAAATACTATAAATGTTATCGACTACCAAAATTAATTTTAATGTTTAAAATTATTTTTAGGTAATTTGATTAATTTTATAAAGTTTTAATGAATCCTCATAAGTCTATATTAAATTTTAGGGTTTTAAAATCAGGTAATTATAAACATATCTCACCTCAACATCACCAAATATATTATTTTAATAAGATCAATTCATAAACATGTAAAATAATTAAAACCACTCCACTTTGGAATAAAATGATGGGAGAAACCATGGTATTTTTTTAGATTTGGTTACTTTATCATATAGTTTCCAAAATCTATGTTTGAAGATCAATAATGAATTATCTTGTATATTTATATATAAACCCACCAACCTACCATTTCACTTCAATATGACTAATAGAGCATGAAATTAATATTCTCATCCCACTCTATATCCCTCTAAAGGATACTAAAATATCTTAATAAGTCCCTTAAATGATTTTAAAAGAACCCTATCAATGTAAGGGATCCCTCTCTCATTTTTTCATTCATGCGCCTTCATTGTATTTAGAATTTTGAATTTGAATTTATTAGGTGTTAATTACTTAATAAACATAAATTTATTTCACAATTTATGTTCAAATTATGATATATAATTTATCGCCCCTTGTTATAACCTTTACCTAAGCCATTACTGTACTAAAGTAAGGGACCCTCTCATTCTCCTCTTTATCAAGCACCTCATTAATTTTAGACATTGTTTTCCATTTTTTCATGTTGGTATATGTTCCCATGCCTCCCTATAAATTCTCTTAAGATTACCAGGTGTTGGGAGAACATGTTGGTTGGAGTGGAATTTCAATAGGGGGTGAATTCAGTTCCAACTTAAAATTTCTGTTAAAAATTTTCTTTTAATGATCCCCCAAATTTTGAAATGGCCCAGTTAATTAAGGCAGTAGAGATATAAATGTATAGTTGTTCAACATGTTACTGAAAGGGTGATCAGTCCACAAGTGAATCAGTGTAAAACACTTCTTCAACTTTTGAAACAATTTTTTAAAATTAAACACATACACACACTAACCAAAACTAACTATCAAAGTGAATGAAAAAAGGTTCTATGTTTTAGCAGTTATAATCAGAGGAAAATATATAAAACAGAGTATAACAAAAGTATAGAGCACAGTGAAGTAAAACAAGATGTTCAGTCTCAAGATGATACTTAATCCTCTCCAACTGGTGATCACCTACCACCAGGAAATTTATATTAACAATAAACTTGATACGCATCCTGTATCGGGCTTATAATAGTTTTCACAACTGTCTAGGGTTCACAACCTCTACCACATTTTTTCGGGGGTGTTTCCCTTGGAATTCGGGGATGACCTCCTTGATTGAAGGTTCAAACATTCCGTTCGGTTTCTAACGGGTTTGTTCATAGAACCGGTAACATCCAATGATTCCACATCCATTTGGACCTACTTTCCAAAGGTAGGTGATCATTAGTTTGTGGAATGATGAGGCTTAGTAATTTGCATTGGTTGATAGAATGGGAGGTCGGACTCAACACACATTTTTGAGGGGAACTATTGTCAACTCTAGGACTCTCTTTATAGATTTAAGTTATGTTCGTGAATCCTTATTACATTACCAAGTATAAAATGAGCTTTCCTTCAGATCTGACAATCAATGATTAAATATTTAAGAAATTAAGAGAATCTTCTCTATGTATTCGAGGTTCTTCATCGATAGAGAATCATCTGTATTTATTAGTGATTCTTGGTCAATGGTATCCTTCGACACATTTATATAGAAGTATCTTGGTCATTATGATGACCATGCTGGTTTTAAAGCCACTCAGTGGGGAACTTGAAGTTTATTTTCATTCAGAAGGACATGGATTATTTCAGAGTTGGGATCGTACCCATATATGGGCTACCTACGTATCCTTGTTTAGATAAGGAATCATAACCCACGTAGTTCGAGTAAGGGAGTATGATGTTTATGATTTATGGCTCAAATAAGGATGTCATAATTACTTTTACACTCTAAGATCACGTGAGTCATGCTCAGTGTGAGAAACAAGAGGTATTGGTAAAAAATTAGACAATTGTTCCATGAAAGATGCAATCATAAGATATAATATGGGGATTATGTATGTATGACTGCCCAGATAAATGAAGATTAAGATTTACTTCAGGGAAGAAATCCAGGAACAGGGTCCATAAAGGTATATGTTCTTCATGGAGATTTGAATACTCTAACTTGGGGCTTACTCCTGAAAAGGAGGCCCAAATTAGGAGAGGAATTATGATTGGTTTTTACTCTTGAGAAGGAATCCCATATCAAAAGTAAATTAGAACTGGTTAAGAGAAATTAAGACTGGGGCTTACTCATGAAAAGGAGGCCTAGGTTAAAGGAATTATGACTGGGGCTTACTCCTGAAAAGGAGGACCAGGTTAAAGGAATTATGACTGGGGCTTACTCCTGAAAAGGAGCCCCAGGTTAAAGGAATTATGACTGGGGCTTACTACTGAAAAGGAGGCCCAGGTTAAAGGAATTATGACTGGGGATTACTCCTGAAAAGGAGGCCCAAGTTAAAGGAATTATGACTGGGGATTACTCCTGAAAAGGAGGCCCAGGTTAAAGGAATTATGACTGGGGATTACTCCTGAAAACGAGGCCCAGGTTAAAGTAGTTTTGACTGGGGCTTACTCCTGAAAAGGAGGCCCAGATTTGAGAGTTCTCTCATCTTAAATGATTAGGTTGAATGAATGTAATCTCAATCTTTAGTGACATAAAGATGTGTAAATCAATAGGTTTTGAGTGATAATCCACATAATTCCTTTCAGATAAGGAAGTCAAATCAAGAAATCTTGCCATAAATGGCTTTGAAGAGTGTCTTGAAGACTGAATCTTGAATAGGAGAGGTGGAATTGCTTAAGATGGGTGAAATGGGCAAGAAGGGCACCCAAAAAGGCAGGGGCACGCAAGTCCTGGCAGGTGTGCAGGTACTGCGTGGGCGCGCAAGTCCTAGTCCTGCAGGTATACCTACGCGACACATGGGTACTTGCGCGACGGTTAACCAGTAGGGTAATACTTGAGCGACTCTTGGTTTTATGCCTTTAGAATCATCTTGAGGTTCTTCCAGAAGAGTGGTGCGTAAGTTCTATTGAAGGAGTTAGGCAGCGCGCAAGTGTGGACGTTTCCCTTAAGGGCTGGCCACTCAGGCGCGCAAGTGTTGATGAGTTTCAACACTTAGGCCTTCCTCTCCCTCTTTAGATCTTCTATTCTAGGTAATAAATTACCTTAGAAGTGTTTTGGAAGCATTGAGAAGAGACTTGGGCACCGGGAGCTCAAATCTGAGTTTTTGGAAAAACTTCTTCTCGAAATGGAGGGCCCACAGGGTCTATTTATAGGCTGGAGAAGACCCCGGGCGGTTATATTTTAGGGCGTGCATGTCACTTGCACGACCATTATGGGGCGCGCAAGTATACTTGCATGATAGTGATGGAACTTGCACGACCTATGGGAAATGTTCTCCTTGTTCATCCCTTTGTCTATTTTTGATGTTTCTTCAAAGGATGAATCACCTTAGACTAAGTCATTTACCTTTACATTCTTTTAGAAAATGTGATGAAAAGGAGCGTCAACAAAAGTCCCCCCTCAGAGTTGGATCCGAAAGAAATTTGGATTTGACTCTGAGGAAAAGAAGAAAACCAAAGGAAAAGCGGCGTGCAAGTGTTGATGGTGCAGAGGGTGGTGCGCAAGTGTGAGTCACGCAGGGATAGAGCGCGCATGCTGTAGGTGCGCAGGTAGGTAGCCTTGCCTATAAATACGTTGTCCTTTTCCGTGCATAGCATTTGATTTCTAGATTCTCGAGCTCTCACCGCGCAGGTCACCTTCGCCATGCAAGTCTCTCGTTTTCCGCTGTTTCTTCGTCGTCGCGCTGCTGTCAAGGTAATAGGACTTGCGCGGTGATACTTGCACGACAGAAACTTGTGCAGCACATAACCACTTGCACGACACATCCATACTTGCGCGTCAAGTTCAGAATTATGCGCCTTAATGCCTTTTCCATTTTTTCTTAAAATTCCTTCACAAAATTTTATGAAAAATCAACTTACTTAAGAGTTAATTATTCATCCTTTGTGCAGAATCAATGGCTCTTAGAACCGGAATTTCTGATGAACTGGCTAGAAAGAGTATTTATGATATGATGAACATCATTGGTAATGATTATTATACCATCAAAAGTAGCACTCTTCCATATTTGGCTAAGTATCTGAAGAAATATCATCGCGACTTCCCCAAAAGCATTTATTTGCCTTTGTATGACTACGGTCATCTGCGATAAGTTACTATTCCAGAAGCAAAGAACTATCTCCCATTTTCGTGGTTTCAAAATTACACCAACTTTGCTTCAGCAAATATCTTAGGTGGAGGAGTATTTCTAAATGCTGGAACAGTGGAGCAGGCCCATATGATGCATTATAGCCATTGTACGCCAGATCTGAAAGATCATACGCCTGAGCTGTAACCACATTGTCATCCTTCAATCTTCCAAAATGCTCAGATGGATCAATCCAAAGGCTGGAAGAAAAGTTGGGACTTCCTTCCTGGGGGAGGCGTGAAGCCAACTTGGATGTGGGCATACTGGGTGCGACAAACCTGTGCAGAGTTTGTCGAGGATCTGAAAGGGGTGGAGATATACGAAGCTGCCTAGGTTGGGCAAACATATGTTTATAGACATGATAAATTCGTGCCATAGATACTCAGCCACTGGAGTCCAGCAACTAATTCTTTCCATCTGACTCATGGAGAAGTAGGCATCAGTCTGTGGGATGTCCATAAGATCTCAGGGGCTCCAATTTTAGGTTGACATGTATGATGAATTCATTCCACCCAAGGTGACTTGGAATGATTCAGAGAAGACTCTTGCTTTAGCTCGAGAATTATTTAAGATCTTCCACAGGCTCAAAATTTCAGAGACCTCATTAACTCATTCTAGAAAGTATATTCATCTGGAGGAATGGATGAATATATTTCTTATTGAGAAGAAATAGAGGGAGACAAAGGAGAACGAGTCGAAAGAAAAAGGATCCAAGAAAAAGAAATCCAAGGATAAGAGGCCCAAACGTCCTACCACCTGCCCAAAACCTGAGAAGAGGGGTGCTCTTGGCACATTATGGCCAACTCTAGAAGCAGGAGAGTTCGAGAAGTGGGGATATGAGGTGAATCAAAGGATCCCAAAGAAGACTCGTCTAGCGGGCTTCTTGGAAATGTGGCTCAGCATTTATCTCTTGCCAGTCAGGGATTCGAAGGGAGGCGTCAGGCCAGGGACCTTCGTCATTTCAGCAAAGTTGAATAAGGGAAAAATGGTTGGGTTGGCTACCCCCATTTTAGCAAATATTCACAGGAGTTTACTTCATGTCTTCATGGGTAAATCTCCTTTAAGAATAGTGGTACCATTCCAAGTTCTATGGGGATGGATCGCCACTCACTTCAGGACTTACAATGTACATAATGGATTACAAATTCCTGGAAGTTATTTCAGGCCGTCAGTGAAAGAATTCTCTAGAGTTGCTCCATTAGATGTTAATGCCTATGACATGAAATTGAGGCTGAGCATGTTTAAGGAATTCAACTTTTTTCCCTATGGAAATCCGCCAACCGGGCAGTTTGTCGATGATGGAACAGCCCACTTGGATTTGAGGGCATACATGCTAGCTTGCAGGGATGGTGTGATAGTTGCCAAGATTGATGGAGAAATTATATGTGAGGCCTATGCTCCATATAGATTTGCACGTCAATTCAAATTTCTACAACAGATTGTTGTATCTCCTCTAGTACATGTCAGGTTAGAGCAACATCTGATGGTTTCTTGGCAACTATGGCCGCTGACGTCGAGGGAGAAGACTGGGGAAATATTTGATCTACCAGTTGAAAAAGTGGCACATAATTTGACTAAATATTATGCCTAACACTGGATAGAATCATACCCCAAAGGGGTTATGAATCATCCAATTTATCAATTGGGGAAAAGGAAGAGGACTGTAGAGAAAGAAACCCTTCCTCATGAAGGTGATACTTCCCCTCCTGAAGCTGATTTGGCAGATTCCTCCTCTAGAACTGATTCACCGGATTCCCTGATGGGGATGATGAGGCACAACCATTGGAAAAGCGGTTTCGTGCCCGATATAATCCTCCAGCCAGAATTAAAAGACCCACTCAATCAACTCCTGGTGAGTTACTTCATTGTGGTAATTTAATCACTGTTACTTTATAAAGCAATAAGTCTTATTTTCTTATTCTCTATCTGTAGTTGCAGGAGCTGGGAAGAAATTTAAGTCAAAGATTGTAGGACCTTTATCACAGCCTTCATATCTAAGACTAGAGGCTGTCCAGTTATGGCAGGGTTCATACTGTGGTACTGAGACTGCCTGGCTAGATTTGTGTGAGGGCCTACAACTTCCTGGAATAGGGAATCTTCCGTCTTCTACAAATATCCAATACGAGGATAACCCCAATGAAGTGTGGGCTTACATCAGAGAGCTGGAAATGATCATATATGCCACTAATGAGTCTGTTCCTATCACCAGGAAGGTGAAGGAATTGATTGATCGTGGTGCCGCTGAGGGGATTGATGAGGAGTGGCACGATTATGTAGCTCCTGAAGATGTAAGTTTTCTTTTCTTATTTTCTTTGCAACTTGATTCCAGTCGAAGCTTTGTTACATTAAGGAAGTTATTTTCTTCATCTTGCAGCTTGAAAAGAAAGGAACTGAGGTTCCTTCACCACAGAATATCCCTGGTGATACTTCCATCTGGGCTGCTGCTGAATCTCCTCGCGAACCAGGCGAGATATCTCCAGGACAGCAGGCCATGGATGAGGAGTTGCACACAACTTTCCCCTCTCCCATCCAAGTGCCAATAAGGGAGACTGCCGATACTCCCAAAAAAACAAAGAATCAAAGGCAATGAAGGAAGAAGTCCCATCTAAACGATTCATTAGCAGCGGTAAGTCCTTCGGGTAATCATGATTCTATACCCATGACCACATGGTTACTCATATTTCTGGGGATTTCAGGGGCTTCTTCAATTTCCCCCCTAAGGGAAAGGACTGATCCTCCTTCAAGGACCACGGAGGGTGCTGTGGAACAGTCACAGATTCAAGATGACTTGGCTTCTCCTGGAGAAGAGCTAGCATATGTTCTCTGTATCCCTCCTACTACTATTGCAAGAAGAGAAGAACCTGTTTGTGGTAATTCAACAATGCTTCATAAAAATAATGAACAAAACACCAACTGACTTCCATTCTATGATACTTCAGGTTCAACTCCTGCATTAGAGCTTCTGGCTGCTGTTGCAACTGATGCCGTGATTTTATCCGAAGATGTTGTCCAGGGTCAGGGGCCGCGGGACGTAAGTCGCCAAGAAGACACATCAAACGTTCCCACTGGTGAGACTAACCAGGATTCTAAAATATCATTGGATGAAATTATGAATCATGGCATGTCTTTTGAATAATTTTATGATCATGCTAAGTTGTCATGTGATTTAGAAGACCTTGGGCGTGAGTGTTATCCTTCGCCTAGTAAATTTTCTTATAATTTACACTTCTAATCATGACTAAAAATAATATGCAGTTCCATCCATAGAAGCTGCTGAACTGCCAATGCCTGAAGAGGGTGTGGACATGGATGTCAACCCTACCACTGCAGAAACATTACCTCAAGTAGAGATAAACCTATTAAACCCTCCTGAGACCCATCTTGAAGATCCTGTTGAGACTGGGAAAGATGGGGAAAAGTCTTCTCAGGTTGCTGATCCACCGTCGGGTAAGGGATGACAATATTTGTGATTGTAATTAATTTGAAAGACAATTGATTATTTTGTTATCCTTTGAAATTTACCAAATCTTTAAATTAATTATGCAGGGCCATCAACTGTAGTGGCTAGATCTGGAGGTGAGGCTCTAGCCTCTTTCCCAATGGGAATTGAAAGTGAAGAAGCACAAGTCAGGGGGGAAGGAGTTGAACAGGGCACTCCTTAAGTGCATTAATACCAGATTACATTCCCCCCCTGTGATGATGATATTGAATCAGACCCAGAGGTGCTTAAGGTGCTCAGCTTATCACGATGCAAGGCATGGAACAACATATGGAAAATCATATCTGAGGTACCTTTAGAATATCTATCATTGAATATCCCTCGATTGTCGTCCCAGTTTATCATGCTAGTACTTGGCGGTTTTTGATATCAAGAAATCCATACCGAGGTGAAACAAGTCATCTTCAGGTGGGAGCAGGATCAAAAGTGTCGTGAAGATCTGACTAGGGTTAAACTGTCAATTAACATCGGCAAATTTGAGGCTGCGGTATCCCGAGCTGAGGCTGACTATGCTGCCAGGATGAAGGAGCTGAAGCATAAGATCAAAGAAAAAGTTGTCCAGAATATTCACCTTCAGAAACAGTTAGATGTTGTTACTGGGGAACTTGACCAACTCAATAATTCACTGGAGGGAGTTCAAACAAATGGTATGAAGACCATTGCGGATGCCAAAAAAGCACTCCATCAGGCTGAAAAGAGTGAAGTTGGTCGAGTGCATGAGCTTCAAGTAGCTGCTGATGAATCTCGAGATGTAGTTCATCAATTGAAGACTTATGTTGACAGTCTTTTGTAATTCCTGAAAAAGAGAAGAGACTCCAGTCTGTGGATGTCCTTCTAACTCTTGTGCATCAAATGGAAAGAATGCTGTCATCTTCAATCACTTGTGCACGTATTTTCCTGCTACCTACTTTAAATTTTACCTAATCCAATGGGCCTATTAAGCATAGTTTGATTTTTACTAGGATTAATGTAAATAACCCCACAAAATTTGAACCTTTTAATTGCTAAATATTACCTAAATCATACAAAATGTATGTTTAGTGAGCTGAAACTTGACTTTTATTCAGAGTTCCTTTGTCTTTTGTGGGTAGTTTAAAGTCATGCACGTCGGACATAAGGAGGCTAATGTTTAAGGTCGAAATAGCTTTGATCGAAATGGATTAAAATTGACTCAATTCCTTTACAATTTATCTGAAAACATATTACCATACTCAAGTATGAGAGAAAATATGTAAACTATGACTTAAGAATATTTTGATCTGAGGAATGATATGAAAAAGAGCTAAAAGGCATTAGAAGAAGTAGTTCCCAAGAATGAAGTTACCATTATTTAACAAACCCATTAGGGGTTGAATTATGCAGGGTCACATAAGGGCATTGGCTTCATAGTCAAATAAATAGTATCTTTTGGCTAACAAGTCTGTTATGTAGACTGTTTATGCAAGGCTGCCTATGGGCACGTGCTGCATAGTCAGGCAAAAGAACTCTCAGAAATTTACTTTCCTATTGCTAAAAGCCAGTGAAAGTTTATGGAGATTCAAATTTTCCAAAGTATATAGTTTGCTGTATGGAAAGAGTTACTTGAATATGGAGAAGATATTTCCAAACAAGATTATCGAAGAACTGGATGGATATTACTCCTACGAAGGTCTGACCCAAACGTAGGGAAGGAGAATATAAACCATAGACTTGAATACATTCAGATCATGAAAAAAGATATGGGACAAATATGTTAAGGGTGGCTACTTTTTTGGATCCCTATATACTGTCATTTAAGACCAACAAGGACAAAATAGGCTTTCTTCCCAAGAATTAATTTACCAGTATTTAACAAACCCGTTAGGGGGTTGAATTATGTAGGGAAACCTAAGGGCATTGATTGCATAGTTAAATAATAGTATCTTTTGGCTAAAAAATATGTTATGGAGACTGTTTATGCAAGGCCGCCTAAGGGCACGTACTGCATAGTCAGGCAAAAGAACTCTCAAAAGTCTGACATTTTTGTGACTAGAAGACAAGAAAAGGTTTATGAAGATCTGAAAATATTTAAGGTTGGGATTATGACACATAAAGATGGGTATTGTCCAATGTATACAGAGATACACAGATCAATGCTAACCGTAATCATTTTGTGGCTGGGTCCTGAATGGAAATGTTGGACTTCACTACGTATCCCATAAGGATGGGAATCAAGCCATACGTAGTTCTTGAACTACAGTTTAATGTTGTGTGGGACAAAAGGATTGGATATCTTAGTTTAGGGTCATAGATCTTGGACCATTATAAGAAATACACAGTGTGTGTATGGGGGCTTTTTAGTCAAGGGACTGAAAGTGGAATTTGGGGTTAGGCCCAAAGACTTGGGGCTGGATTTGAGGGACACTCGAACGTTCCTACGTATCCCATAAGGATGGGAATCAATCCCACGTAGTTCTAAAAATACCCTCTGTACAAATTTGGTTCGTACATGTGAAGGGTGAAAGGGGACTTTAGTACAATGATGGTTTAACCCAAGATAAAAGGTTTGGGCATTACCATCTATACACGTAGTCTTTGAAATGAAACATGATTGAAAAATCAATGTAAATAATGGTTCCCTATCAGGTGAGGGTATCAGAGAATATTGTAGTTTATTGTCATACTGGACAAAAGTGTTGTATAGTTTAACGACGTATAACAAGGATGAAAGGGAACCAATGTAAAGATATTGATTCTAGGGGCGGTTTCACGAATCAACATCGTATGAGATGGCGGTGAACCGATGTGAAGAGATTGGTTTTGGGCTTGAACCTTGGGAGGTTACCTACGTACCCAGCCTGGAAGGCAAGGATCAAAGTCTGCGTAGTTTAATTAAAGAATTAATTAATGATCAAGTTTTTATTGGGGACAACGACCTAAAAATGATGTTGTTGGGACTTACACATGGTTAGTAGCCCAGAGAGAGTGTTATGGTTGAGGTTTTCTCTAAGCTCACATGATTCATACTCGGTGTGAGAAACAAGAGGTAACAACAACCTTAATGATGCATAGTTTAATGTCATGTAGGACATAAAAAGGGACTATGCAGTTTAAAGTCTTACAGTTAGGACTATTGGTGCTGCACAGTTTAGTGTCATGTAGAAGGGACAAAGTAAAGTTTAATGTCATGTAGGACATATCAAAGACTTTTTGTACAGTTTAGTGTCATGTAGTTTGGACGATGGGGACAATATAGTTTAACGTCATGTTGGAAAAAAAGACGACTGCGCAGTTTAATGTCAAGCACTAAGGACAAAATAGTACACCATTTAACGTCATGTTGGAGGTATTGGGGACTTTTATCACAGTTTAACATCATGTTGGACAAAAAAGGGACGATACAGTTTAGCGTCATGTTGGACGAAAGTGCGAATAGTTTAAGGGCATATGCATGGACCGTGGATGGTGCAGTTTAATGTCATGCTGCACGTAAGGGACTTCTGTACAGTTTAGCATCATGTAGTTAGGACATCACAATTTAACGTCATGTGATACGAAAGGAATACAAATAGTTTAATGTCATATGTATGGACCGTTGTTGTATAGTTTAACGTCATATAGCAAGGACGATGAAGGGGACACAGTTTAACGTCATGTTGGACGTATGTGCAAATAGTTTAGGGTCATATGCATGGACCGTTGATGATGCAGTTTAACATATTGCTGGATGGTGGTGCAGTTTAAGGTCATACCAGACCTTGGATGATATATTTTGTGTTTATACAAAATACTTCTTCAAAAATCTGGCATTGGTTGGAGTAGTGATGAGTTCTCCATCCATCGAGATTAATGAATAAGCTCCATTGGAGTAGACCCTATGTATTTAGTAAGGTCCTTCCCATTTTTGATCAAGCTTGGAAGGTTTCTTTCCTGGTATCATTGGAGTTCTGAGAACTAATACCAATTCTCCCTGAGTGAATGAATGAAGATGAACTTTTTTGTTAAAATCTCATTCTATTCGATTCTGATAGACTTCCAAGTGGTGCAAAGTGCCCAATATTTTCTCATCTAATCGTTCCAATTCATTCAATCACTTTTGAGATTGTTCATCTGTAGATGATGGATCAAAAATGGAAACTCTGAGTGAGGGTAGTTGAACTTCAATTGACAAGACTGCTTTCGTTCCATATACCAATGAATATAGAGTTGACCGCGTTGCAGTGTGGGTGGTAGTCCGATAAGCCCATAAAGCATGAAAGAGTTTATCAGGCCATGACTTGTTATCTTTATCCACCATCTTTTGCAGTATATTTGAAAGAGTCTTGTTGAAGGCTTCTATCTGGCCATTGGTCGCGGCATGATACCGAGATGAATGGTTGGATTTGATGTTGTATTCTTGATACAATTTATTCACCTCAGATGAACCGAAGTTGGTGCCATTGTCCATCAATATGGTATGAGGGACACTAAATCTGGTAATGATGTTAGACTTGATGAAGCTAACAACGCATTTAGAACTGACTTCCTTGAGAGGTATTGCCTTTGCCCATTTGGAAAAGAAGTCAGTAGCAGTAAGAATGTACTTAAACTGCTTAGTCGTAGCTGAAGGGTAAGGTCCCACCACATCCATTCCCCATGTGGAAAATGGCCATGAGTATTTAGTTATATGAAGCAACTCTGGAGGTTGATGAATGAAGTTGGCATGTACTTGGAATGAATTAAACTTATTTGTGAAATCAACACAATCTTGTATCATTGAAGGCCAAAAGTATCCAAGCCTTCGAATCTGATCAGACAGTCTATGTCCAGACTGGTGGGCACCACAGACTCCTGCATGCACTTCTTTCATGACAGCCATTGTCTCTTCACCATCAATGCATCTGAAGAGAACTCCATCAAAACCACATTTGTAGAGAATTTTCTCTAGGTGGTCTGGGCTATCATAAAGAGTAAAATTGACCACATGTCGCCGGATTTGTTCTTTATCGGCTCTATCAGGTGGAAGTGTTCCATTTTGAAGGTATTCCCTGATAGGTGACATCCATCCTTTAGTATGACCATACGATTCAGGAATGGGACTAATTTCATTAATTTCCTCTATTCTGATTCGAGCATAAGGTGAAATTGCACGACGGTGGGCAATAATGATGGTTGTATTGTCCCGATTTGGATCTGCCAGAGCTGTGGCTATATTAGCCAGTGCATCAGCTTGAGCATTTTATGATCTTGGGACATAAGAAAATGTCGGTTCCGAAGGGAATTCCGCCATTAACTCTCTGACGTAATCATACAAGGGGATTAGTTCTTCTTTTATGATGGCATAATCCCCATTGACTTCTTTTATTACCAGGTATGAATCACCTTTCACCTTTAAGTGATTCACTTGTGCTTGAAGCACTAATTCCAAGCCTGCGATGAGAGCTTGATATTCTGCTTCATTATTGGTACCACCTTCCCACAATAAGAAGGAATAAGGTAACACTGCCTTTTCTGGAGAAATGATCACAATTACTAAACCAACTTTGTTGAATTTAGGATTTTCCATTTTCCTCCCTCTTGGACTTCTGGAAGCACCATCAAAATACATTTCCCATGCTTGAGAACTTTCTTGAATTGAGAAGACTTCCTCATCAGGGAGTTCAATATCTGAAGATGTGTCTTCCACTGAAGGGTGTTCAACCAGGAAATCAGCCATAGCTTGGCCCTTTATTGCCTTTTGAGATAGATACTGAATGTCGAATTGCTGCAAAATAACTTCCCACCTTGCCAGACATCCTGTAAGCATTGGACGACTAAGGATGAATTTGAGCGGGTTATTGCGAGATACCAATTGAACCTCGTGATGTTTCAAGTAGTGTCTCAAATTCTGAACTGCAAAGATTAATGCCATGCAGCACTTCTCAACACTTGAATATCAGTTTTCTGCTTCAAGCATAGTTTGACTGAGATAATAGAGGCTGTTTTCATTCCCAGCATCATTCTTTTGAGCAAGAAAGGCACCCAATGATTGCTCTAGAGCTGTCACATAGAGGATAAGTGTTCTTCCTTCAATAGGTGGCATGAGTATCAGTGGACTCAAGAGGTATTTCTTGAGAATGTTGAATGCTTCTTGACATTCTTCAGTCCACTGGTAAGTGACTCCCTTCTTCATCAATTTAGTGAAGGGTAAACTTTTGCCTGCCAAATTGGTGATGAAACGCCGAATATAGGCTAAGTTTCCTTGAAGTCCTCTTAATTCTTTCAAATTTTGAAGAGGTGACATACCAAGGATTGACTTGGTCTTCTCAGGATCGACTTCAATACCATGATGGCGTACAAAAAAGCTGAGAAATTTTCCTGAGGTTACCTCAAAAGCACATTTTAAGGGGTTTATCTTCAAATTATGTTGTCAAAGATTGCAGAATATGACTTCCAAATCAGCCAATTTATTAGAATGTTTTTTGGATTTAACCACAAAATCGTCTACATAGCATTCAACAAACTTCTCTAAGAAGGGTTTGAAGATACGATGCATGGAACGCTGATATGTTGCACCTGCATTCTTTAAGCCAAAGGGAATTACCCGATAGAAAAACACACCCTGAGGGGCTCTGAAGGCTGTGGATTCCTCGTCTTATGGGGCCATTCAGATCTGATTATATCCAGAATATCCATCCATGAAGGAAAGTGCTTCATAGCCAGTTGTTGCATCAATTAAAAGTTCTGTAATCGGAACTGGGAAATCATCCTTAGGAAAATGCCGATTAAGATCTCTGGAATCGATGCAAACTCTAATTTGTCCGTTCTCCTTCTTTACAGGGACGATATTAGACAACCACTTGGGATACTGAACTTCTCTGAAGAAGTTATCTTTGATAAGATTATCCACTTCAGCTTCAATTTTGGAAGCATAAGTTGGGTGTGTTCTTCTCGCGGCTTGCTTAAATCCTCGATGTTCTTTTGGTAAACCCAAATGATGAGTAGCAACATCAGGATCAAGCCCGAGAATTTCTGTATAGTTACAAGCAAATATATCTCTATTTTTCTTTATAAAAGACATATACATCTCTTGCTCTTCAAGATTCATGGCCGCACTGATTAAAGTGGGGCGTGGATCTTCTTTTGTACCAAGATTTATTTCTCTGAGTTCATCCACAGTGGTAGAGATACCCTCTTCAAATGCTGGAGGAGCATCTCTAATATCTTCCCCTTCTTCTTCATCATGTGTTATTTCTTATGTTTCTACTTGAATAGTAGATGATAAAGCATAATTTTCATGATTAGAAGAGATGTCAAAATTCGCATATCTTGAAGAAGAATCTTCCATTTCCGACCTGATTGATGATGAAGGGTCTTCTTTGGGTAATAAAGAGGAGATGATGGATTGAGAATAGATATCATTGTTCACCTCTGATATTTCTATAACTTCTTCTGGCCTAATTGGCGAAGTATAGACTTGTTGGATTTCAGCAGATGAAATGAAGACGTCACCATTTGTGCTTTCATCACTGCTTAGTGGGTTACCAATTTCTCCCATGTTGTCTGGATTGATAGCTGTAATTGAAATTATGGATATTTCCATAAGAGTATTTTTATTTGGGTCTATATTGTCAATTTGACTGATAGGCAATACATAATCTGTACTCACATGTGTAAATGGATTTACTGGAATTTTCTCCAAACCATATGGAGCATTAACTTTGATAATCTCCTTTGTTGTGGATTTGTCCCTTCCCTTCATGTGATAGAATTCCGCCTCAATGTATTGAGACTCACATGTCTTGAACGGGGTCTTATCACCGTACAATGTCCCAACTTGACCATAGAAACAATATTTGAGACATTGATGGTATGAAGAATGGATAGCCGCATGTTGATGTAGCCAGGGTCTTCCAAGAAAGATGTTGAAAGCTGAGTCTTGATCAACAACCATGAAATCTGAATTGGATACAAGATCTCCAAACTGAGTTCTGAGTGTAACTTCACCCAGTGGTTCTTGTTCATTTTTATCATATCCTTGTAACATCATGGTAGAAGGAGATAAATCAGATTCTGTGAGGCCCAATCGACAAATTGTACGAATGGGCATGAGGTTGACTCCTGAACCATTATCAATGAAAGCTCTTCGGACGTCTACACCATTGACCTTTCCAGATAAGTACAAAGGTCTAATATTCCCATGCACAACATCATCTTCAACTTCATCAGTAAAAGATATTATTGCATGGCATTATATAGGATTATTCTCTATGTGATAGACTTCAGATGCAGCAATTTCAGTTTCAAACTCCTGAGGAATCGACAAAGCCTCGATGAGTGCTTCCCGAAGATCTTTTGACAGATTCAGAGAATCCAAAATTGATAACTTGGCTGGTACTTGGGCCAAGTGTTTCAATACATCATAATTTTGATCCAGAGGTATGCGTTTCCTAACAGGAATATGTGGTTTAGCAGGTACTTTGGAAGTAGATGCTTTGGAAGTTGATGTATCTTGTATTGGGATAGGAGTTGGCAATATTTTTGGTTTTGGAAGATTAGACCGATTAGATCCATTTACTTGCTGCGAGGAAGAATATGGAACCTTCAACCGGTCTTCCAAAATAACTGTTCCAGGACTGAATTTTCTATTGGTAGAAGAACTTGCTTGTTCTTGCTGATCTCGCTGAAGGGCTCTACCACAAGTTTCTGCTGCATACACAGTTCTATAAGGGGTAGAATTGGAATAGTGGATTCTGAAAGATCCACGTCTTCCCCTGCATCCTGAGCCTCTGAAACTTCCTCTGATTCCCCTATTTGATACAGGGAATTCAGGCTCATCAAAATTGAAACTATGACTGGCATATGGATCCGTTAATTGAATCATATTAATAGAACCGAAGATTAACTCTTCATCTGATGAAGACTCTGCCTGATTAGCCTGTTTAGGTTGTGTCGTTTTGTGGGGCGGTGCCCGTGGATTTGAAGTAGATGGAATGAAGTCTGCCAGAGTCAAAGACAACTTAGGCTTTGACACATACTCATCTTCTTCTGATTCTTTTTATTTCTTTGAATCATGTCGTTTCTTTGAGGACTTTCCCTCTGACGAAGAGGGTTTTTCCACAACATTCATGGCAGAAGACACAATCGGTTTCTTTAATTGTGTTCACAAAATAGCATGAGTTCGGTTGATTGTCTTTCTGACCTTCCAATCATCATACTTCTGTGCATTTTTTCTTTTGACTTCTTGCCATTTTCCTTCCTCCTCTGGAACTATAGCAGTAACACATGCTACCTGAGCTGAAGAACTTTTTAATTTTACTTGTCCTGAGTCGACCATCTTTTGTAGGAGGTCATTGAAGACAAAACACTCATGGATGGGATGCCCCAACATTTGATGAAATGGGAAATAATTGGGATGGTCTTTATCATTTTTCTTGTTTGGCCTCTTGGGCATTGGCAATTGAACCAAATTATTTTCCAGAGCTGAAATGAAGTAACCAGAAACTTGTTCATTTCGGAAAGAGTATGTTTTTCTCTTTAGATCCTCAAATTGTTTTCGTATTTGATCTCTTTGATCATCTAGACGAAACAGACTTTGTTGTTGGCACTCAGGAGGTGGAGACCTTCGAGAAGATGAAGGTTTTGAAGTAGAAACAGGTACAGGTTCTTGTTTAAGCATAACTGTAGCAGTTTCTACTTTACTCATTCTCCTTCTTAGAGCTGATGGAATTACACGAGATTTAGCCTTAGCCTATATAAGGGAATCTTCAATCTGCTGAGAGATTGAAGTAAAGTCTTGAAACCCTCCTGTGTATTTCACAGGGATCAACAACGTGCGTAATTCGTCACACATATTTTCCACACAGATTGGCAACAGTTCCTCTTGAGGGAGTTCTAGGCTCAGGTAATATGTTAACCCCTTCCAGTGAGTAATGAAATCAGAGAATCTTTCATTCTCCCTTTGATTACAGTTTGTAAGATCAAAAACTGTTGTCTTTAGAAAAGTTGATCTGAATTGAAGAAGAAATCATTGACGGAGATCTTCCTATCCGGTAATTGACCGGGATTTCAAGCTTGTATACCAGACAAAAGCTGGTCCTTGCAAGGTTCGCATGAAGCATCTGAGTTTCACTACTTCTTGCTACTCCGGAGTTCCCATCATAGGATCTCAACAAGACACGTAATGCATCAAATGTTGTTTAGGATCGCCTGATCCATTAAAAATAGGGAATACAGGGTTCCCAAAATTTTATGGGAGAGAGATTGAATCTACCCATTCAGGGTAAGCTTTCTTTTCCGGTTGAACTTGCACACGCTTCTCTTCCATAGTTTCTAACCGAGCTGTTAATGACTCAGTGGTAGTTATTAACTTTTGGGAAACATCTGGTTGAACTTGGACTTGGGTAGGTGCAATGACTGGAGCTTGTACAGATGTGGTGGCTGGTACTGCAACTAATGGTAGCACTGCCAAATATTGTTTCACTTGACCCGTAGGATTAGACCTGTGAGGGTGTACAGATAAAGGAGGATATTCTTGATCCATCTCAGTAGCTGCAACAAATTCCCTTGACTGACTGACTCCAGCACGCTTAGGAGGAAGACTACCCTGAAGTAGTTCTGCGTTCAACCTTATTAATTCCTTCATTTCTTCCTCCGGTTGCACAAACCTTTGCTCTAGTGAGAGCGATTGGCCTTCTCCAGAGGAAGGATATGTAACCTGGTTCTTTGCCCTCCCTTTTGTTGGATCCTTTTTGGAGAGGGGGAAGTGGGTTACTTGAAGGATTACCTAGGTTCTGAGTAACCCTTTGATTTCATGTACGCACACCTTCTTCATTTGTGTCGGTGCGTACATATTCTTGAGCAAGAACCTCTTCATCTGAGTCCCCTGAGTGAGCCTCATCTGGTGGATCAGAAACAACGGCATTGATGACATTGATTGATGCATAACACATCGCATCCTTTCTATCAGCATTTCTGTGATATTGTCTCCTTCCATGTATTTGATGAGACATTGCCTTTCATTGATTCAATCCCTCAGGAACTTCTTGATGAACCGTAATTTAGAGGGAATCTCCTGATAATTTGGCTCTTCATTCCTCTTGAGGATTCTTCCCCAATCGAGAAAAGACCGACTTTCTCTGAGGAGGGGATTGATGATTTGAAAAAGTCCCCAGTCCGGTGGACTAGGGATATTCCTTCTGTTCCCACTCAACTCCTTGAATCATATTTGTTGATTCCGAGGGTTGGTTTAAGATTCCCCAATCTGGCAAGCTGGGGTGGCTCTTGACATGCTATGCCTGAGACTTTCTTAAAAGCTCTCCTGATCTTGAGAACCTTAGTCTGGAAATTAGCTAGATGCATTAACATGTATCCACTTTTATCACCTGGTTCAAAAGACCGTTGGATGATTTCTGACACTTCTGTCACTTGATGATGTTCTTGCTCCATACGAGAGGCATGATCAATATTCTCGTTTGCCTGATGCAGGAGTAATTCAACAACTTGTTCTCTGTATTCTTGATTTTGAGAGGAGCTATTTGAGTCCTGTTCTTGGGAAAGATTTTGATTACAAACAAAGCTCATTGATTGTGGCTGGCCATGGGCAATAACATTGCATGAGACCATTTTTGGTGGTCCTTGCTGACTGGAGAGCAACGTGAAATGTAGTTCTCCATGAACACCCCATCCTCTGACATGAATACCAGATGGGGCATTGGCAATTAACTGACGCAATCTTCTTAGTGCGCCAAGGAATGAACGTTGAATGGCTCTCTAATGCTTTTCATCCTTCGGATATCGAGAGACTGATAGAGATGCCAAATCAATCTGACGTTGTAACCCTTCTATTATCTTAAGATGATTTTCATATTCATCATAATATAATACATTCTTTTTCAACTGAAAAAGAGTTTTCCATATGTTGAGATGAATATCATGAATTCCATCTTCCGTCAAAATTTCTGGAATGTCATACTGAGAGTCAGCCAGAGGCCAAAACATGACTGGCACTTCACCTTTCACCAGTTGTTTTCTCATGTTCATCATTTCCTCTTTATCATTCAATGAAGATTATTCTACCTGTTTTGACATGAGTTGGTGTTTCCTTATTGCTTCATCGGATTCAACAATATTGGTAGAGAAATCATTGATCAAACTAGAAGATTCATGACTCATGGGTGGTTCGGAGAATGACCTACACCCTGGGCTATCTTCTGATTGATAAAGTATTTCACCTGCTAGTGATGAAGCATCAGACATGACTGGTTTCGCATTTTTAAGTGCCTCAAGATAAGAGGGCTTTCTCGGCACTAATTTGTCCACTGGAGCATTTTCTGGGCAATGTGCATCACTACTGCGGAGAGGACTTTCACAGCGAAATTCATCATCATGGGGAGGACCACCATAATGGGTTACAACAAAAGATGAGATCTCTTACTCCTTGGTCTTCTGACCACACAGAGGGTTCCTGTGGCTCTCATCTGAAGATGAAACTTCGAGATTGACCGAATTGTCATGAAGAAAGCCTTCATGAGGAAGTGTCTGTTGAAGACCTTCAGAATTAATGTTCCCACTATTGAAAAATGAGGGAGTATAATCTTGAATTCCAACAGATAACTGTCTGAGGGCTTCAAGAACTCCAGCATCGAGCAAGGCCTTGTTACAATTGGCTCTTGATCTCCTGACTGTGATGGGCCGGTCTTTTTCTTAGATGCCTTCTTACTCGCTTTGGAAACCACTTGTTGACGAAAGTGGCTGCTCTGAGCAGGTGTATGTGCCTGATCAGGAAAGATGGCCAAGTTAGGCTGACAATCTCCACTCAAATCAGGTGTATGTGCCTGACTTGGTTGTTCGTATGATATGGGGGAGTATGCCCCACAACCCTCTTGGACTGGAACAAATGTGTGTGTCTGTTCCGGAGTGAACTGTTGATGTGTCACTCCACTGGTAGGGATAGATTTATGTGTATTTCCATGAGATGCTGCTGAAGTTGTTATAATATCCTGGAAAGCATCCAGAATATGAGTAGAGATTTTCTTCTGCTCTTTCTCCATTGATAGAATATTCTTGGTGAATTCAGTTGCCAGAACAGGGATATACGTCCATTCCGTGCTTGGAGTAGGTGTGTGTGCTTGCTCCTACCCTCCTTTTCCTGTCAGTGAATCCTGACAGTACTCAGGTGTGGGGGCAAAGAGTTGAGTCTACCTCCTGTTTGTTGTCGGGGCTTTCCGACTAACTTCTCAGAAGGCTACCAAGTGAGACTGTTGGTAGGCTTGATTAATACTAGCAGGTGTATGTGCCTGCTGATTGCACTTCTCCGAACATAGTTGACGACATCCATCATATGTAGTCAGACGAGCCTGCTGACTAACTGATGACGTATAAACAGGTGTATGTTCCTGCCTATAGTACTCCGCCGGAATTGCCTGGTGGGATTGGCGTGATGCTGCCAGATGAGTCTGCTGGACAGAGGAATTAAAACGGGTAGGTGTGTGTGCATGCTCATTTCTTTCCACCAAGTTAGGTTGGTGGACTTCTCTGGAGATGGCATAGATGAGAACCTTCTCACTGTTGATCGGATTCCGCCTCTGGTGGTTCGTCTTGCCTGCACGGGTTCGAGGAACCTGAGCCGAACGCCTGGAGTCGGTACCCTCATCATGTTGAGGGTGCACTGCCGCATGAGTCTGGCGGCGATTGTGGATAGGACCCCTCAGGAAGGACTCCTGCTTCTTTGAATTAAGTCCCTGAGGGACATGGTCATTCACCTCCCCAGAATATGGAAGTGAATGGTGATTGTGTTCCAGGGATAACGACCCGAAACGGTTGGAGACAGTAGTTAGCACCGCCTGCTTCTTGATCACTGGTCGTCGTTGTCCGGACGACCTGTGTGAGTTGTTCACTTGGAGGGCTTGTCGGGAAGCCTCCAGAGTTGGGATGGTACCGTGTTGTTGGTACTCCTTAACCAGCGCATTTGATACCCAGCGTTGAAGACACTGAGTAGGTGATGTCATCCTCAGAGCGAACGACGATCCAGCAGGAGTAGCAGTAGTGGCATTTGAAGCAGCAGTATTCACAGGAGTGAACTTGAGAGCAGCCATTCTGGAAATGTAGAAGATCTTGGAAAAGAGTGACTATTTGATATAACAAACGTAATCAAGATAAATTCAGCCACTACATCTTTTGGATGATCACATATGTCAATGATTGTTTTTGTTGGCCCTCTCATTGAGTTTTAAATAGGGGCCTAACAAATAGGTAAAACATAATTTTAATTTGGTTATGTATTCACGTCGGGTTCACCAATTTTTGTTTCCCTCAGAATTCGGGGATGACCTCCTTTATTGAAGGTTCAAACATTCCGATCGGTTTCTAACGGGTTTGTTCGTAGAACCGGAAACATCCAATGATTCCACATCCATTTGGACCTACTTTCCAAAGGTAGGCGCTCATTAGTTTGGGGACTGATGAGGCTTAGGAATTTGTACTGGTCGAGAGGATGGGTGGTCGGGATCATCACACCTTTTTTAGGGGAACTATTGTATACTCTAGGACTCTCTTTATAGATTTAAGTTATGTTCGTGAATCCTTATTACATTACCAAGTATAAAAAGAGCTTTACTTCAGATCTGAAAATCAATGATTAAATATGTAGGAAATTTAGAGAATCTTTTATATGTATTCGAGGTTCTTCATCGATAGATAATCATCTGTATTTATTAGAGATTCTTGGTCAATGGTATCCTTCGACACATTTATATAGAAGTATCTTGGTCATTATGATGACCATTCTAGTTTTAAATCCACTTAGTGGGGCACTTGAAGTTTATTGTCATTCATAAGGACATGGATTATTTCAGAGTTGGGATCATACCCGCAGATGGGCTACATACGTATCCTTGTTTAGATAAGGAATCAGAACCCATGTAGTTCGAGTAAGGGAGTATGATTTTTATGATTGTTGCCTCAAATAAGGATGTCATAATTACTTTTACACTCTAAGCTCACGTGAGTCATGCTCGGTGTGAGAAACAAGAGGTATTGGTAAAAAAATCATACAATTGTTCCATGAAAGATGCAATCATAAGAAATAATGTGGGGCTTATGTATGTATGACTGCCCAGATAAATGAAGATTAGGATTTACTTCAGGGAAGAAATCCAGGAACAGGGTCCATAAAGGTATATGTGCTTCATGGATATTTGAATACTCTAACTTGGGGCTTACTCATGAAAAGGAGGCCCAAATTATGACAGGAATTATGATTGGGTTTTACTCCTGAGAATGAATCCCATATCAAAGGTAAATTAGGACTGGTTAAGAAAAATTAAGACTGGGGCTTACTCCTGAAAAGGAGGCCCAGGTTAATGGAATTATGACTGGGGATTACTCCTGAAAAGGAGGCCCAGGTTAAAGGAATTATGACTGGGGATTACTCCTGAAAAGGAGTCCCAGGTTAAAGGAATTATGACTGGGGCTTACTCCTGAAAAGGAGGCCCAGGTTAAAGGAATTATGACTGGGGCTTACTCCTGAAAAGGAGGCCCATGTTAAAGGATTTATGACTAGAGATTACTCTTGAAAAGGAGGCCCAGGTTAAAGGAATTATGACTGGGGCTTACTCCTGAAAAGGAGGCCCATATTTGAGAGTTCTATCATCTTAAAGGATGAGGTTGAATGAATGTAATCTCAATCTTTAGTGACATAAAGATGTGTAAATCACTAGGTTTTGAGAGATATTCCACAGAATTCCTTTCAGATAAGGAAGTAAAATCAAGAAATCGTGCCATATATGGCTTTGAAGAGTGTCTTGAAGACTGAATCTTGAATAGGAGAGGTGCAATGTCTTAAGAAGGGTGAAATGGGCAATAAGGGAACCCAAAAAGGCAGGGTCGCACAAGTCCTGGCAGGCGCGCAGGTACTGCGTGGGCGCGCAAGTCCTGGTCACGTAGGTGTACCTGCGCGACACATGGGTACTTGCGTGACGGTTAACCAGTAGGGTAATACTTGAGCGACTCTTGGTTAAAGCCTTTAGAATCATCTTGAGGTTCTTCCAGAAGAGTGGCACGCAAGTTCTATTGAAGGAGTTAGGCGGCGCGCAAGTGTGGTCGTTTCCCTTATGGGCTGGCCACTCAGGCATGAAAGTGTTGATGAGTTTCAACACTAGGTCCTTCTTCTCCCTCTTTAGATCTTCCGTTCTAGGTAAGAAATTACCTTAGAAGTGTTTCAGAAGCTTTGATAAGAGACTAGGGCGCCGGGAGCTCAAAACTGAGTTTCTGGAAAAAAAATCCTCACAAAATGGGGGGCCCACAGGGTCTATTTATAGGCTGGAGAAGACCCCGGGCGGTTATCTTTTAGGGTGCGCAAGTCACTTGTGCAACCATTATGGGGCGTGCAAGTATACCTGCGCGACAGTGATGGAACTTGCGCGACCTATGGGAAATGTTCTCCTTGTTCATCCCTTTGTCGATTTTTGATGTTTCTTCAAAGGATGAATCACTTTGGACTATGTCATTTCCCTTTCCATTCTTTTAGACAATGTGATAAAAAGGAGAGTCAACAGGGGGAAAAGAAAACAATACATAACACACATAGTCTCTTCCAAAGATATACATGGGGAACGAGATGTAAGTGATGTATGATGTGAGGATATTCAGTATCCTCCAGTACTACCACAGGAGACAGTGTGTGTAACAAAAAGATACACACACTTCTTAGTAATGTAAAATGAAGGAACACAGTAGAGCTAAGATTAAAATATTGAGTTTAGAAAGCTCTATGTGTTAGAAATTCAGATCTTGACTCCTTGGAGTGAAGAATTTGTTGTTCGAGTCTTTCTATGGAAGTTGTCTCCAAAACAGAGTGTCACAACTCCAGGTTCTAGCTTTCATTAATTGAGTGTTCTTCTTCTTGTGTTTATTGAGGTTTGGTGAAGAACAAAATACAGCCTTGAAATTGTTATCCTGAAATGATCTTCTTAAGCTTCTTCGGTTCACAATGTAAGTGTTGAATGATTCCTTTTTGATCTATCATGTAAGATCCTTCACATGCACAAACACCCGCTTCTCATGAAACTCGCTATTTTTTTCTTCCTCGGTATTCTCTTTTATATTTCAGGTCTGACAATAAGAATAAGTAAATCACATGTGATATTTGTCGTAACTCATACTATTCAAATACGGTCTCTTGATATGTCTATAATCAGCATTAATTAATGTTAGAAGCATTAAATTTAACAAATATAACTGTTAGAATAATCTTAAGAATTTAAAAATGTATGGAGGGGTAAGCATCAGTGGACTAGTAATGGTAGCCTTCACAATGGTAGGCTTCAAATGTAGGTGCACATCAACATCCTTCATCGTTAACTTCATCAGTAACCTTCATCGGTAGCCTTATGTGGTAACCTTCAATGGTAACCTTCCATCGGTAACCTTCATCGGTAGCCTTCAGCGGTAACCTTTAATGGTGACCTTCATTGGTGACCTTCTCAATGGTAACCTTCCATTGGTAACCTTCATCAGTTACCTTATCAACGGTAACCTTTCATCGGTGACCTTAATTGGTGACCTTTGCATCAGTGAACTTGCATCAGTGACCTTTGCCTCAAGGACCTTGCATTGGTGACCTTTGTATCAGCGACCTTTTATACTTAGAGAAATTTTGCAATGTGAGCTTAAACAAGAGATCAGTGATATTAAAAGTAAATAGATGTTACTTTGATATAAACATGATTTTTACAGAAATGATTATCCTGTAAGAGAAACATAATTATCACATAAATGAATCATAATTTCGGATTATCAAAACATTATTTGGGATTATCAAAACAGGATTTGGGTTTATCAAACCAGGTGAGTCCAAAAATATCCCCCTTTTTGATAATCACATATTATGTCAGTATGTTTTAATCAGGGTTAAGCACATTTGCTAATATCTTCAGAGGTGTGTATAAGAACTTTTGAACCATGATTATTATGGAAGAATATAGATAGTATGCATATGAAAACTCTACTTAAAAACTTCTCTTCCTTTCATATTAGGTCGCTTAAAACTTAAAAATAACTTGTAACCTGACCTGTTTCTCCCCTTTTGTGATTAAAAAAATAAGGAAAGACAAAAAGAAACCGAAGATAATTTTCCATTAATGAAGAAAGAGTATAATATGAAAAAATGTTACAAAGATCCCTGTCAACTAAGACATCCCACATTAAATTCACATCCAATATGTTCAAGGGATATTGGGATTTGGAAGTTGAGGAGGAAAGTTCTAATGGTGGAGGGACAGTCCTTGGTATGGTAGTCAGTAGGGTTGGAGGAGCTACAACAGTGGCATTAGTAGACCTATAGTGAGTGGATCTATGAGAAATGATAGGGATCAAACTTCTGATGTCATGTGCATGATTAATTAATGGTGAAACACTGGTAGATCCTGAAGAATTCGAGGTATAAGGCAACACTAGAGGAACAATGATGGGAGTGCAGTCGACATGGAGGAAGGGTAGAAGAATATTTCTGAAATCCTTAATAATACTTCCTCCTCCTTCCATAGCTGAAATAAAATCATCCTTATTCTCCATGAATTTTTTCTAAGGTAGGATTCAACTCTCTGAGCCTGCTAAATTGATCCTTAAATGCTTGAGTGATAGGTGGAATCCTCATGTTCTCCAAAAACAACTTGAAGTGACCATACATATGATTCTTAGTATACACCTTTTTGTATTAGAAATCAAATTGCTCTTTTATGGATTTTTGATCTGGAAAAGCTTCACTTAAATAATTTCCCACAAGGTTTTGAATTTATCTAGTAGTATAAATGACATGAGTCATAGACTGGGGTTCTGAGGTACTGGAACTAGAAAACATCTCCACTTCTTTGACAACTGATCTAAAAGCTTCTAGATCAATAGGAGGAGCAGCTGAAGATAAAACTGATTCACACAGAGGTGCCATAGTGAAAGCCACTATCTCTTTAAAGGATTTGGTTAGCCCACTGATCAGCCTCTTCACATCATTATCTTTTCCACTCACACGTGTCTCCATGAACTTCTTAAAGCCCTCAAACACAGTGACCATTTACTAAGCCACACTTTTAACATATAGAAGATCTTTTTCCACCTAAGCCCTTGATGCCATAAAGGATTATAAATTGGAAATAGACTACTTCACAAATTCCATAGAATCTTCCAAGGTTTTGATCTGATTCTGGCAGTCCTTTACTTCCTGTACCAGGATGGAGTGAGATGCAGAAACTATTATTTCCACTGTAGAAGTTACAACTTATTGATTGTGATTCATAAACTTCTCAAACCCAAAAAATCACCCATCAAAGTGGCTCTTTAGATCTAATTTTATTGATTCCAAATCATCCTTCTTCACATAGTCTCGAGTCAAAAGAACCACTGGCTACACAATAGTAGTCTCTGTAACTGAAGGGATTGGACAACTTCTGATAGGCTTGTCATCATCAGAATCTCCATAGTCTAAACCTAAAATCACATATCCAGGGACTTCTAACCAGTCTTCTATCCCATGAGCAATAGGAACCAAACCTGTGGCAACATGTTCCTCCCGTTAACTTGGAGAAATCTCCTGATCAACCACATTCACTATAGCCATAACTCTTTGATCTACTGCATCAAAAGAAGGGTTCACTGCTAATTCCTTGACAGAATCTTCAACAAATTCCAAATCAATTCCAGCTTCAACCGAATCAGCAACCTCTTAATCTAAACATTAAACCGTTTATACATGCCCTATAAAGGGACTGAGACTTAGTCCTTATTCTTTAATTTCACCAGAAGTCGTCTCAAAGTCATCATGACTAGATTCAATGTCCTCATCCTCATCTGAGGTCTCTCTAATGTCTCTTAAGACATTTTTTGTCCCTTCTTCTTCACTATTATCTTCATCATCACTGTCCCTTAGGAATATCTCCCTTCTAGGAAATCTCTTTTGTGAATTGGGCTCACTAAAGGATATATTATTATCACGAGGATTTTAGGGAAGGTCAGGATCACTCAGGTCATATATAAAAGAATCCTCTCTTTCTTGCACAGCAGCAGCCTCTTCTTCTTCATCTGAATATGCATGATCCTCTTCATCAGACTTTATACCAGGATCTATCTTATCCTTAGGCCTAGTAGGATGAGTAACAGGGTTTAAATCCACATATAGCTTAGCCTCATCATGCACCCATCTTCTTTTCCAAGGGTTCCAATTTATCTTCATCAAATTGAAAATTAAATTTCTAATTAAGATATTGTCCCTTACTACAACTATTTCCTCCTTATTTCTAGAAACTCCTTTCACCATCAACATCAAGGATATCAATTCGGCATGAAACAATTCATTTTACTTGAAACTAGTCTTTTTCATATCTTCTAATTGAATCATCAGTAGCCTACATACGTTTTTCTTTTGTCCATGCTTTAACAAATACAAAAGCAATGCTTCCTGATACTTCAAGGTAGTAAATTCCCCTCTCATGGGACTCAAGACATGTTGGAAAAACTTAAATATTGTCTTGTATTATCCTTCCATCTCATCAGCAATGACATTCTTAGGGATCCCACTCCCTGTCAGTTCGGCTAAGGCTTATTCAAATTAGAAAAACTCAGTAGTGGGAGGCACTAATCCTGAGTAGTAATCATAAATCCATTCATGTGGTACACTTATACTCTCATTCCATTAAATAGAGGAGAATATTACACTTACTCCATTTATGGTTGAAGACATTCGTTTCTCATCTTCATTCTATTCAAATTTCAAAAACTCATAAAAACTTCTTCACTAACTTCGGGTAATAGGGTCCATTGTTGTTTTCAAATCATTCGACCCAACCTTGAGCTTCAAGTGCCTTCAGAACTAAAGGTCTTCTCGTCAGAAACCATTCGGAACTTTTCTCTTTTTCAACCATGATTTCCCTCTTCGACAGATGAGGGTTAATCATCTTTGCCACTACTTGGCTTCCAATACTCGACTCAGCTCGAGGTCTCTTTGGATTTGGCACATCTCTTTCATCACTGACCATCGGTCACTTCAATCTTTCAATTTCAATCTAGAGCGGTTCATGGGTTTCGTCAAAATGTGAGGTTCTTAGGTTAGAGATCAATAGGTTTAAGAGATAAGTGGATCGAAATGTGGTATGTTATTTAATTTTATCGCTTAGGGAACAAAAAACAAATTAGACAAAAGAAATAAGTAATACAGAAAACGTTTTAGATCCCAACAGAGAAAATGCTAAGTCCTAGAAAATTTCAACTATCGGTAAGATGACAATGGTGAGGTCCATCGATGAGGTATAATAGTGAGGTCTAATAGTGAGGTCCAACGGTGAGGTCCAATGGTGTGGTCTATCGGTGAGGTCCAATGGTGAGGTCCCAATGGTGAGGTTCCAACGGTGAGGTCTAACGGTGAGGTCTAATGGTGAGGTTCAAAAAGTGTGGTTCTAATGGTGAGGTTCTAATGGTGAGGTCCAATTGTGAGTTTATAATGGTGAGGTCCAATAGCAAGTTCTAACGGTGAGGTTCCAACGGTGAGGTCCAACAGTTAGGTCTAATGGCGAGGTTCTAACGGTGAGGTTCCAATGGTGAGGTTCCAAGCCTTAATAGTTTATCATACCTAACTCATGTTTGATGTAACTTAACCTCTCAAAATTCAAAGGATTTTTGAATATATCAGCCAATTGGTGTTCAGTTTCAGTGAATTAAATAGTGATATCACTTCTTTGATAATTATCTCTCATGAAGGGATGTATCACATCAATGTAATCTGTCCTAGCATGAGATATTGGATATTTAGAGATGTTAACAGAACTTGTATTATCACACTTTATAGAGACATGTTTTAATTGATATCCATAGTCTAGTAAAGTGTGTTTCATCCACAAAATTTGAGCACAACATCTAACAGCAGCTATATTTTCATCTTTGGCAGTATATAATGCAACATAATTTTGTTTCTTACTATATTGTGATACTAGTAACTTGCCAAAATAGTGACATGTTCCAAATGTTCTCTTTCTATCTAACTTGAAACCCGCAAAATCAACATCTGAATAACCTATTAAATCAAATTATTGTCCTCTTAGATAAAACAGTTCTAATTTTGTAGTATAGTTGAGATATTTAAAAATCTTTTTAACAGTAGTTAAATGAGACTCTTTGGGATTGTCTTGAAAATGAGAACACATGCATACACTAAACATAATATCAGGTCTTCTAGCAGTAAGATAGAGCAGACTCCCAATCATACCTCTGTAATTGGTTTGATCCACTGATTTACTAGTTTCATCAGAATCCAACTTACAAGTGGTACTTATAGGGATATCACTACCTTTATTGCAGTACAACCTAAAACATTTCAAAATATACTTAGTATATTTACTCTGATTTAAAAAAATACCATTTTTATTTTGAAAATTTTGAAATCCCAAGAAAAATTTATGTTCCCCCATTAAACTCATTTTGAATTCGTCTTGCATCATTTTTGAAAATATATGTACATAAATAATTTTTAGAAGATCTGAAAATAATATCATCTACATAAACTTATACTATTATAACTTATTTGGAAATCCTTTTAATAAAAATTGTAGGATCAGATATTCCTTTAGTAAAACCTTTTAAAATAAGAAAAGAACCAAGTCTGTCATACCAAGCTCTTGGAGCTTGTTTTAGACCATATAAAGCTTTAGAAAGTTTAAAGACATGATTTAAAAAATGGGGATTTGTAAAACCAGGGGGTTGTTCAACAAATACATCATAAACTATGTACCCATTTAAAAATGAACTTTTGAAATCTATTTGATAAAGTTTGAAATTTAGATGAGCTACATGAGAAATTAGTATCCTAATGGATTCTATTCTAGCTACAAGTGCAAAGGTTTCTTCATAGTCTATTCCTTCTTCTTGACTATATCCTTATGCAACTAGTCTAGCCTTGTTTATAACTATGTTTCTAGATTCATCAACTTTATTTATAAACAACCATTTATAGCTTATGGTAAAATTGTCTTTAGGTAATTCTACTAATTACCAAACCTTGTTTCTTTTAAACTGATTTAATTCCTATTGCATAGTTATCACCCAAAATACATCACTGATTACATCATTGATATTTTTAGGTTCAAGCTGTGAAAGATAGGCTTAATGTTCAACCTGGTTTCTCAGAGAAGATCTAGTATGTATTTCTATATTTAAGTCACCTACTACAACATCTAAAGTATGATTCTTGAGAGTTATAATACCTCTAGAAATAGTTGAACTAGACTTCTCATGATTGTCTGTAGGTTCAGATTCATCATTCATAGATTCTAGAAAATTTCCAAAACTGGTTGTTTTCACTAAGGGTTCATTGTCTTTATCATTAAGGTCTAGGATTGAGATATCTTCCTCAGGATGTTCAAAATAGGTTTTGAGTTCATGTGGATCAATCCCATTAAATTTTCCATGAACTAATTCTTCCACACATTTGGTTCTCTTATTGAATACTCTATAATATTTTCTAGATATTGAGTAACCTAGGAAAATTCCTTCATCACTTTTGGAAGCAAAATTGTCAAGATTGTACTTAGTGTAAAGGATGAAGAATTTGCAACCAAAACACTAAAGTAATTAACCTTAGGCTTCCAATTATTCTATTCTCATAAGGGTTCTTCTTAAGAACAGATCTGATTAAGACTCTATTGATATTGTAACAGGTTGTATTAACAGCTTCAGCCTAAAAATAGATAGGTAGATTATACTAATTTAGTATAGTCTGGGAAATCTCTTGAAGTGTCCTATTTTTTATTTCTACAACTCCATATTGTTAAGGTGTTCTAGTAGTAGACAAATTTTGAGTATAGCCATTTTATGAGCCAAAATATTCAAATTCCTGATTTTCAAACTCAAGTCCATAATCACTTCTGAAGGTCTTAATTCTAAGTCCACTAAGATTTTCTACAGACTTGGAATATTTAATAAAGTAAGAGAATGATTCACATTCGTGAGCTAGAAATTATACCCAATTATATCTAGAAAAATAATTTATAAGAACATAAACATAGTTCTTCCCATTTAAAATTGAAATTCTATACGGTCCAAACAAATCAATGTGAACCAACTCAAGCGGTTGAGAAGTAGAAACTTCTTTCTTTGGTTTGAAATAAAATTTGTGTTGTTTTTCCTTTTGACAATGATTACAAACTTTGTTATGTGGGAATTCCAATTTAGGTAAGTCTCTAACTAATAATTTTCTAGTTAGTTTCCAAAGTGACTGCACATTGCAGTGTCGTAATCTTCTATGCCATAACCAGGATTCCTTATGAAACCTATTTAAATAAGAAACATATTTCTTAGATAAAGAATTTAAATCTACAACATATACATTTTCCTTTCTCAGAATAGTAAATATTAAATCATTTTTAGAATTAAAAAAAGTGCACAAATCATTTTCAAATTTAACATTGAATCCATCATCACACAACTGAGAGATAATTAGAAAATTGTAATTAACCCATCAAAAAAAGTACATTTCAAATTAATACAGTGTTAGGGTTACCAATTTTTCCTAAGACAACGATCTTACCTTTTTCATTATCACCGAATGTGACATGTCCACCATAAACTTTAATTATGATCTTGAAGCATGATTTGTCTCCTGTCATATGTCTTGAACATCCACTGTCCAAGTACCATAGAGTTTTACCGGAGATCTTTAATCAATTTTCCTGCAAAACAGATTAAGTGTAGGGTAACTTTGGCATCCATATTTTCTTGGGTCCAGAGAGGTTAGCAAGTAATGCCTTGGAAACACATACATGTCTCACAGTTTTCCTATAATTAGCAGATATGGTTTGAGACATTAACACTTTGTTAGGTCCTTTAGAAAAGTGTTTTTCAAAATATGATCTAGAACTTGAACTACCAGTGAACTATCTAGATTTGGGAACAAATTTATTTTTAATAATCCTTCTCTGTCCTGGTTGATATCCTAGACCAGTTTTATATTTTGGGGCAATCTTTTCCCTATAAAATCAGTCAAGGTATCTCTACCAGCACTAAACTTCTCAAGATCTCTTTTTAATTTCTCATTCAATAATTTAAGTTCAATTTTTTTTAACAGCTAAGAAAAATTTTCTTTTTCAATATCCAGATCAGAGCTATAATTGGCATTTAAATCATGTAGTCTTTTCAATATGTTTTGTTTATCCTTGAGTTCATTAAAGGTATCTTCAAGCATTCCACAGTATTCAAATAGTTCGTTCTTAGTCATATTATCATCATTGTTTGATTAAATTTCATTCCGAAAATAGTAAGCATCAGGTATAGGGGGATATGGTGTTACCTAATATGTTTCTATCATGAAACACGGATTTGAATGTTTTTTCTTATAAATATCAGAAGTGTCAAATCCACTGGAGCAATCTTCTGAAGCACTCCAAGTAGCTTCCACTACCTTTTATATCCCTTTCCCTTGTCTTCATATTTCTCCTTAAATTTCATCTTGGGGTAATCATCCATCAAATGGCGTTTTCGTTTACACTCATAGCAGAATATCTCATTTGTGTTGTCATTCCATTTTTTGGTCCTTTTTACACTATCAATTATTATCATACATTACTTTATAGTTTTATTTTCTAAAGAACTTATTCTTGTGGTAGAACTTCTTGAACCTTCTGGAAAGATGAGCCATCTCATCATCACTGTCAGAATCTGTGTCTTCACTGGTGGAAGTGTTTACAGGATCTTGTCCTTTTTCTTTATCTTTTCTCTTTGAGGTAGCAGTCTTGAATGCTACAGATTTTTTTCTTGGTTCTTCATCTGCTTCTTGATTTACCTTAAGCTCTTCTTTGTACATCATAAGCTTTCCAATTAATTCCTTTACTAGTAGCATTCCTATTTCACAAGATTCTCGGATAGTAACATAATTTCCTCTCCATCTATCATGTAGGCATCAAAGAAATATCATAATTTGATCCTTGCTGTCCACTAGTTTCCCAAGAAGACTCATGGTATTCACTATTTCATTGAACCTGAGATACATTTCAGAGATAGGTTAATCGGTCTTCATTTTCAAATTCTCATATTTAATACTATAAGTATTTAATCTTATTTCTTTAACATTGTTTGTTTCCTCATTAGAAATAGTTAAATTATCCCAAATTTCATATGCAGTTTTACCGACAGATATTCTATTGAATTCTTCATCACCTAGAGAATAGTACAATACATTCATTTCTTTAAATTTATTGTTATATGTGTCTTTATTAAATTGAAACCTTGTGTCCCTAGCAGTAGTAGGTTGTGCATGTTTTTCTTCAATTGTGTCCCAGATTTCAGGACCCATTCTCTCTAGATAAATTTTCATTTTTAATTTACACTAAGGATAATTATTACGATTAAAGAAAGTTTTCATGTTAGTAGCAGCACCATCATCTCTCTTATCCATTTTTAATTAGAATTTTAAAGAATTGAAAATTTATATATGATATAAATTTTAAGATCTTTAAGATGAAACTAAAATCACAATTGAAATGAATTTGACAACTTGCACAACAGTTCAGATAGTAACAACAAAAATTTAACCCTCTGATACCAAATGTTGGTCAGACTGGAATCTCAAGAGGGGTGAATTGAGTTTCTACTTAAAATTTCTCTTAAAAAAATCTTATAAATATCCCCCAAACTTTGAAACGTTCCAGTTAATTAAGTCAGTAGAGATACAAATGTCTAGTTGGTCAACAGGTTTCTTAAAGGGTGATTAGTCCTCAGGTGAATCAGTGTAAAAAAAATTTCAACTTTTGAAACAAGTTTACTGAATTAAACCCATACACACACTAACCAAAACTAACTTTCAAAGAGAATGCAAAATAGTTATATATTTTAGTAGTTATAAGTAGTGGAAAATAGATAAAATAGAGTATAACAAAAGTATAGAGCATAGTTAAGTAAAACAAGAGGTTCAATCTCTAGCTGAGACTCAATCCTCTCCACTTGGTGATCACCTACCACCAAGAAGTTTATACTAACAATAAAGTTGATACAATGCCTGTATCTAGCTTTACAACAGTTTTCACAACTTTCCAGGGTTCACACCCTCTACCACCGTTCTTCGTGGAAAAAACAAACAATATAGACCACACATAGTCTCTTCCACAGTTATACATGGGAAACAAGATGTAAGTTAAGTATTATGTGAGGATATTCAATATCCTCCTGTACAAGCACATGAGACAGTGTGTGTAATAGACAGACACACACACTTCTCAGTAATGTAAAATGAAGTAAAAAAATAGAGCTAAGATTAAAAGGTTGAGTTTAGAAAGCTCTATGTGTTTGAAATTCATCTCTTGACTCCTTGGGGTGAAGAATTTGATGTTTGGGTTTTTCTCTGGAAGTTGTATCCAAAATAGAGTGTCGCAACTCCAGGTTCTAGCCTTCAGGAATTGAGTGTTCTGCTTCTTGTGTTTATCAAGAGTTTATGAAGAATAGAAGACAACCTTGAAGTTGTTATCCCAAAATGATCTTCTTGAGTTTCTTGGGTTCATAGTGTAAGAATTGAATGTTTCATTTTGGATCTAGCACGTAAGATCCTTCACATTCACAGACACCCACTTCTCATGAAACTCACCTTTTTTTCTTCCTCGGTCTTCTCTTTTAAATATAATGTCCTATAATAGGAATAAGTACATCATTTCCAATATTTATATTACCTCGTACTATTCAGATGCGGTCTCTGGATATGTCTATAATCAGCATTAATTAATTCCAGAAGCATTAAATTTAACAAATATGACTATTAGTATAATCTTAAGAATTTAACAATGTATGGAGGGGTGAGCATTGGTAGACTAGTAATGGTAGCCTTTACAATGGTAGGCTGCAACAGTAGGTTCACATCGGTAGCCTTCATCGGTAACATTCAACGATAACCTTCATTGGTGCCCTTCAGTGGTAATCTTTAACGGTAACCATCCATTGGTAAACATCATCAGTAGCCTTCAGCGGTCACCTTCAACGGTAACCTTCATCGGTGACCTTCTCAACAATAACCTTCCATCTGTAACCTTCATCATTGACCTTCTCAACAGTAACCTTTCATCGGTGACCTTCATCGGTGACCTTTGAATTAGTGAACTTGCATTAGTAAGCTTTTATCGGTGACCTTTCATTAGTGACCTTTGTATCAGTGACCTTTTATACTTAGATAAATTTTGCAATATGATCTTAAACAAGAGATAAGTGAGATTAAAAGTACATAGATGTTACTTTGATATAAACTGATTTTCACATAAATTATTATCTTATAAGAGAGACATAATTATCACATAAATGAAACATGATTTAGTATTATCAAAACATGATTTGGGATTATCAAAATAGTTGAGTCCAACAGAACATTTTCACTCTGATTAAGCCCCTATATTCACCTTTATGTACCCTAATTATGCTATTGAAATTATCCTATGATTTTTTATGCCAAAAATTTGTGTAGTGTATACCCATTCCAATTTACACACATAGGTATCAACCTAGATGTATCTATACATCATTTATTTGGGAATTATATATATGAAACCCACACTCCTTAATCATGGGATTAAATTTGATAAATATTTATTTATTTTGAATGATATATGTGGCACACATGAGAATCTACATATTATGATGGGTGCCCTAGAGAGTGCTCCAATGCATTGGGTATTATTTTTGTCGAATGAGACTTCATGTATGTGTTTAGGGAGTATATATAATCCATTATGGGACTTTTTATACCATTTTACAATGCATTGGAGGTCATCCTTAACCTACGTTTAAGATGTTATGATTAATTTTGTCACCAAATTCCAATGTTACATTTATAATATCATGTTATATCATGCTTTATTTTTCAAGATTATGATTCCCATCTATCTTATGTTACCTTGATATTCCTCTTAGAAAACATGTACTAAATTAAATTATGATTTGATTTGTTTATTTCCATTATATTACTTATATATCAACCCTTTTTATGTACATACCTAGGTTATCCCACGTAGGTTTAAAATATCCAAAGAATATAATCATTTGTTGTGGTGTTTTTCTTATAATGTTGTTGTATATCATTTTCATATTGTTATGATATACACATAATATCGAAAATAAACTAGGATTCATGATCTTATGGTTTTTATTAAGTGTTATTTTATGTATTAAATCATGAATTAATGAGTATTAAATATAAGGGTTTTCATAGTTGGTAATAAAGGGAAGTTTAGTGATTTTTGGGATTATGAATAAAAACTCAAGAAGAAACCTTTGGTATGAATATAATCATAGGAAAGAAAACCTAATTTTTTAAAGTATATATTAAGTGGTTTTAAAGAAAATATATCCCTTTATGGATATTATGAGTTGATGTGGCTCTCGCATGGAGGTAACTATGGGCAATAAACCCAAAATGGGTGAATTGGGCTGCACTCTTTCGTCACATGGTGCATAATAATGGGACGTGATGAACATATGGTTTGAAAATACCTTGGGATATATTTTAACAACCTATAATTATAAAATAATAACATTTTATTTGATATTTTAATTAGAACACAACACCAAACTAAAACAACCCACAAAATACATTTATTTTAATTTAATCTCTTTGATAGTTTTCAGAACATGAAACCCCAAGTCAAATCATAATATGATATACATTGTAACCTATTAATTAAGTTGTTTGTTATGCATAATAATAACTAGATTATGATAATTATGGATATATATTTATTATAAATAAATTAAGAATCATTTAAAAGTAAAAAAAATGTTTTCTTAAAAACTATATTTTCTCTAAATGAAGGTTCTGTTGCAGTTTGAAAATGTAATTTAAAATTAATTGTTATTTTTTATAAAAAAAATAATAGAAAAAATGAATATTATTTTTTAAATCATAATATCAAAAATTATCTTACGGTGAGGTTTGGAATTTTTATAAAATGTGTCATTTTTCGATGAATAGTAAAAAATAAGAAGTTTTCATTAAACTTTTCCTTTTCATTTAAGTTATTCATAATGTAATATTATTTTTTCAGTTTATTTTAAATTAAAATAAGTTAAATTAAATATATATTAATAAAATTCATGTTATTTTAATAATTTTAATATTTAATTTTTATATAAAAACATTGTAACTTCTGAACATTTTCACTTTCAAAACACACTTTCTCATCACGTCTATGTGACTAATTTGAAATTATGTTTTTTCAATTTTGTGAACTTAATTGGATAAAATGGTTTAAATATTTGGAATTAAACTATTTAATATTATTTAATAATGTCAAATTAATCTTTTTTCAAAATAATTAGTAAAATAATAAAAAATAATTACTACAGTTAAGGTCCAAAGCGGTGTTTTTACACATTACAAAATCTTGTGATAAAATTAATATTCAAAGAACAAAGGATTATTATATGATAAATTTGATTTAATATTTTTCATAATTATTTCCAAATTATCTAATATTTCTCATTTTATTTTAACCTTATGCATTTAAATTCCTAGGATAAAAAAATTATGATGGAAACCAAAGTGGTAAAAGGGAAGTAATCTTAACGTATTAGGAATCACATGTTTAAAACATGTGTTTTTTTTTGTGTTGGAGGTTTTTTGTAGACATTAAAATCAAAAAACTATTTTTTTTATTAATTTTTGAGACTCATGAGTTATGGTTGACCTCCCATTATTGAATATGTTTGGGTATTTAAAAAACTATCACTCCTCTTAAATTATAAATGGGAACTCAATCCCCTCACTTATTCCCACCTCTCAAGAAATTTGGATAAACCAAAACCTAAACAAATAACTTCCCAAATTACCTTACCTCATACTATAAGCATTATTTTTGGTATAAATCAAAACTAGGAATGATTGTTTTTCAATCCAAAGGAGGATACCTGAAGAAGAAGTAACATTCTTCAACAAGAATTTTTATATTATTTATTCCTCCACCTCCTTCAATTATAATTAATCCATGATGATATAATAACACAATTATTGTCCATATACTAAGATTTTATTTATGTAATGTTCCATTCTTGCATCCATCTCCACTTCCATCAGATAGGTTACAATATCATCTTTCTTGTGTATGGTGAACTACCGCCTCGCAAACCGATGTCATTCATTTTTTCATCACCACCACTCATGGTTGGATATTATGATATATATATATTTTTTTTATATATTAATTTAATAAAATAATTATACCTATGTATTAATTATACCATATATACCTTTTTATATTCTATTCTGTAAAAAATTCGATAACGCCGCTCATGTGTACAACACACTACCGCCCCGCGAAGCCATGTGATTCATCTATCAATAACGCTTTACATGGAAGGTGAAAAGGATAAATTTAATGATTATATATGATAAAAATCACATAATTATTATATTAATTACATATTTTTCATTCTTAAAATATAATAATTCACTTTTTTTCTTACACTAAAATATGATAATATTGTTCATGTATGTGTAAACTATAGCCTTCGCGAAGTGATGTGACTCTCTTTTCATCACAAAATCAGATGGATAATAAATATATGAGTATATTTAAAGAAATAATATGCTACTTTTAATATTATTATGGTTTTATAAAGATAAAATACTAGTTTCTTCCTTTACATAATGATCATTGAAAAATTGATGTGTTACCATTGCATATGTACGTCCTACCATCTCTAGGATCATATCGTACTTTATTTCTAAAAAAATATTTCAATATTTGTCCAAAAAGTATAATTGATTTATAAATATTATAATAATATCATGATTATTATTATGTAGTTTTTCTAACTATATTATATGTACATGGCGTGGATCATTGATGACGAATCTCAATACAAAAACAAGGAAATTAACACCCAAAAAAATTAAAATAATGAAGGATAATTAATGAACCCATAATAAGATGTTATAAAAGAAATATATTTGATATTATAAATGTTAATAAGGTTCTATTATAAGTTAATAACATTTTTAAAACAAATATATAGGAGGTTAAATCATGTTCAACCAAAAGGAAGTGTGAGGTATGAGACTTCATCTCAATTTATGTATATTGAGCCATATTGTAATTTCATGTACCTAATTTATTTTATATTATGTATATAATTACTATTTTAAATTAATATTATTTTAATTTACAATTTTAAATATTTCATCCAAGTGGATTTGAATTAAAATTTACCGAGTGGAAAAAAAATTCATAACTCAATTTCATTTCATTAGGATATATTAATTCTTTATCAACAATGATATTATAATATTATATCTACAATGAATTTTTATTATAATATTTTTATTTACAATTTTTTTAATAGTATTTACATTTTATACACATAATTGGTTAATTTTTTTCTCACTTAAATGTTATGATCATTGAAAGGGTTTATTTCACTATCTCATTCTAATCGAGATTGTTTAATCCTAAATTTTATTTAAAGGAAATTATTTGTTCATTTTCAAATAGAACCATTTATTTTTCATATATTATAGTTATTCATGAAATTTTAAGGTAATCATATATTTTTTTACACTATTCAGTACTTAAAATAATTGAGGAAATGTTTGAATGAAATTCCAACTTAATTTCTCTATTTAGTTGGAAATATGCTTTCTTCCAAAATAATCTTTTCAAAAGATGTTTTCAAACATGTTTTCAAACATTAAAAAACTATTAATTGAATAACTTTTTACCCATTCTAAATTATTTAAAAAAATAAAGGAATCTTCAGGTTGTTTTTAAAATAACAGGCTTTTGGATTTTACCAAAAAAGTGAAAATAATCATTATTTTAATGTGTACGACATGAACAATATTTTCATCCTTTATTACCACTCAAATATTTTTAAGATTCCTTTATAGGTTTCAAAGATTATTTTCCAAGAATGTAATTTAAAAATGATTACTAAAATTTTAGTTTTAAATTGTTATTTTCAAAACGAAAATGGTATTTTCCCCAAGAATGTTTTCAAATAACATTTTATGGTATTTATGTTCCTCAATGACGAAAACCCTTTATTATCACTCTAATGGGTAAATTTTGTATTGATGCCATCCTTATTCATACACGAGATATTTTATGATCACTTTGATCAAGGAATATATTAAAATTCACTTTCATTATATATATTTGTATTCATTAACTTTCCCTTGATTTATTCACTTTTTTATGGACATTAAATTTCACCTAAATGTCCATATTATTTACCATGGAAATTTTTATTGGTTAAATTGCATATCATTTATACATACTATATTATGCATTTAATGTTATTTATTTTTTAAGGGAAATATTAATATATTAGTATTCCTTACTCAACACAAATATTTGATAATAAGAAACATTGTTCATGAATTAAATTTATTTTTTGATTTATGAAAAAAAATTTGGGCCTCATGTGATGGGAGGGGACCAGTGTAATATATTACCTCAATGAATTGGTGGGTCTCTTAAGAAAAATATGTAATCCATCATTAAATGTGGTTTTTAAAAATATATTTAAACTATATTACGAATGGTCTAGATGGTAGATATATCATGATTTCAAATATCATGGCATCCAATAATTAAGAATTTCCTTCATTATGAATTCATATATTATTATACATGATATTTTTTCGATGATAATATTTTTAAAAGCATTTCATTCTCCGTCTATTGATAGAATTGATTTTTTAGTCATTTACGTTACCATATTTATTAATCCTTATATCATTATGATAGTAAATTTTTTTAAAAAGAATTTGGTTACAGTTATTTACCTTTCCATATTGATTATTCATTATTGATTCATGATACTTTTGTTGAAATTTACACTTATTGATAATTTTAGCTCACCCTTATTTTTTTCATTCCCCAAAATTCCATAAAGTGTACTATGATTAATGTTAAAGGATATTCTCAAAAGAATAATGTTATTTTTTTTTAAAAAAATATGTTATAATTTTTTTTTTCAAATTTATTATATGAATCTTGTATATATCTAGTTTACGAAGACTACGACAATATTTTGTCCTTCGGGATGCAATTACTTGTATCTTATTCCAATGTAAAAAATAGGACACCGACTCTAGACAACTAGGGTTGGGTTTGCTACAGTTGGTATCAGAGGAACTTTAGAAGAAACCTTAGGAAGTATATTTAGAAAAACATAGACAAGGAATCATAACCCTATGATATACTTTGAGGATAAGTATTAAAGAATATCCTAATATTTTTGTAATGAATTGATTATGTGGTTTTTCCAAAAAATATATACACATTTGTATACTAAAAGTGGATGTGGATCTAGAACATATGCACCTAGGGGTAATGACACAAATAAGGGAGCAATGGGATCAACACCATTATCACATAGGGCAAGATAATGGGCCTTATTAGGCATATAGTTTGACACTCCCATGGAATATTCTCAGGATAGTTCACATTTTTTCACAATATAATATAATGGATTTGGATATGTGATGACAATGAAAGTCTTAGTTTAAACCTAAGGTACCTTATATTTAAAAGAAGGTGTCTCAAAGGAAATGTAAAATGTTTTATGTCTGAAAAACGAGGGGCATAAAGAAATAAATTTCCATGAAAAAATGAATAGTGTGATATAAGAAAATAAATATCAAACCAGGGATCCATTTATAGTTTGTTGTCTTAAATGTGAAGAAAAGGGGAATTATCTAAGTTAACACATCATCAAAATTCTAACTTCTAGGCCAAGAAATGACCTTTGTTGAAATAAAATGGTTGAAATATTTATTTTGTTTATATAATTATATTATAGAGGTATTTTTACCCATGGTATTATAGTATAAAAAATCATTATTTTTTAGATTCTGTTAAATTTCAAATGCATATTTGTCTTCATTCACATAATTTTTATTGATACCATCATGGGTTAATGAGTTTAAGATTAATCATAAGTTCAAATTCTTAAACACAAAGTTTTGGTTTTTCTATGATGGGAGTCTACCAATAATAATGATGTTTGAGGAAAAATTTATGGAAACTATATGTTTTAGGGGAGAAATTAGTTGAGTAATAATGACTTTACATTTTATAGACATACATTAAAAGGTATTAATAACATTTAGGGTTAATATTATCATTAATTTTATTGTAATAATATTAAAATAATATTATGAGACTTTGTGGGAAAAAATAATTTTCATTTAAAACCTTATTAAAAAGGTTATTTAATGATTATTTTTTTTCAAGGAATCCCACCATAATTTTTTGCTATCCTTTTAAAAAAATTATTAATATAGTTTAAAAAATAATTACCATAATGATGGGTGACAACCCATCATATCTTGCAAGGTCTTGGGGATAGAACCCAAAACCAATAGATGATAAGAGTTTAACACCTACCACTGGACTACATGATATTTGAGTTAATATTTCATTTTTTTAAGTTAAATGTTGTAAAAAATAAATATTAATGATGAAAAATCGGTGTCACTTTTTAGGTTTAGAGATAAATTTATTATATTGTATAAATTGTGCTAACAATATAGGTTTTTAGAAGATAGTTAGAGATAAATAGAAAGAAATGTCACTCTTTTATGAACCTTATAATCCATTAAATGAGAATTTTAGTGATTAATGAATTAAAATTCATTTTTGGATATTCATTTCTTGGAGTAAGAGATGAATTTAAAATTTATCTAAGCACAACTGAAGGATGAAATTATTGATATGAAATAGAAACAAATTGAGTATGTATATTTCCTTATCTTCTAAGATGTTAAAAGAATTACTGAACTTTTAGAAAAATATCTTGAAACAAAAAAATTAACCAATTATATTTATATCTGGTGAATCAAATGGTCTTTGAAATCATTATGGATTTATGGTTTTAAGGCCCTTAACTTTATATTGAGCATTCACTTGTTTATAATCAATGACCTTAATCAAACTCTATAATAATTTACACATTTATTCTATGTCCATATCTTCAATTTCCATATATGTTATATTTCATGGAATAATAGTTATGTTATTATTCAATATTACCTTTTTAATTATCTTTTCTCTTATTAATAGGATGTTTTATTAATTCTTTTACGATATGGGTCTTTAACAAAATAATTTTCAGATAAAAATCCTTTGATTAAAAATATAAAGTTTAAATCGTAAGGACGAAATTTATTTAATGTTGGGAGAATGTATCACCAAGAAATTTTTAACAAAATATTTTTTCAAATAACAATCCCTTGATTAAAAATCTAAATGTTTTTGGAAAAATTGTATTTTTTCTAACACATGGTTTAGTCGCACTTTGTGCACATAATTTAAAATTAATTCATACCTATTTTAGAAAATTTATTTACAAAAATGAACTTCATTTTTTAAATTTGGATATCAAAATTATCTTAAGGTTATTATATATATATATATATATGAAAATTTTCATTTTTTGATAAATAATGAAAAATAAATAATTTTAATTGAAAACTTTCTTTTTGTTCAAATTACATAAAATGATAAATGATATTTTAAATTATTTTGTAATTAAAATTATTTCAATTATATGTATATATATTAATTCAATTTAGTTAATTGGAATAATTTTCATATTTAATTTTTATATAAAATCTTTATAAAATTTTGATCATTTCCTCTTTGAAAACCCTTTTTCTCATTACTTCTATAGGATTCATTTTAAAATAAAATTTTCAACTTATATGATTTTAATTCGATAAAATGGATGAAATATTTCAAATCAGAATACTTAATATTGGGTAATAAGGTTTAATTAATTTTTATTCATAATAATTATTAAAGACAACAAAAATTAATTATTATGGTTAAAGTTAATAGTGGTGTTTTTGCACGTTACATACGATTGTGTTATAATTAATTTTTGAAAAACGTAGGATCCTTTCTGAAAAATTGTATTTCATATTTATAATAATTATATCCAAATTATCTAACAATAATCATTTTATTTTAGTATGCAAGGTTTAATTACCTGGGTTAAAAAAACTAATTACCATGGTAGAAACTATCGATAAATCTTTAAAATATTAAAAGGTCACTCAATTATTTATCAATTTTGGATCCACATGATATGAGAGTGACATCCCATTATTGAATACTTTTGGGTATTTTCAAAAAATCGACTCCCTCTCAACTATAAAAGGGTACTCACTCCCCTCACTTGTTTAAATATGTCAAGAGATTTGTATCAACCAAAACCTACCAATAGCACTTAAAAAACTACATACCCTCAAACTATAGAATTATTTTGTGCATATAGACATACTAGAATGGATTTTGTTGGAATCCTAAGGAGGATTCCCAAAGAAAAGGTATTGTTCTTCAATGAGCGTTTATATTTTGATTCTTCCTCCACCTACTTAAATTATTTCTAAAACATGATGATATAATAACCATAATATCATAAATATACTATTATGTTGTTATGTTATGCTCATGACCTAAAACCATTTCAATTTCCATCAAAAGGGTTACCAAATCATCATTCGTGTGTACAGTGAACTGCGACCTCTTGAATCAATGTCCTTCCTTTTTCCATTAACACGTATCATTGTTGGGTATGATGATAGATATAAAGTATATATAAGATTTTTATATCAAAATTTTACCCCTAGAGTCATTATATATTATATTTTTTAAAAAAAAATCCATTCCCTAGGGAATACGACAACGTCACTTGTGTGTATGATGGACTACAACCACCCAAAGTGATTGGATTCGTCTTTCACTAATGCATTATATGAAAGGTGATAAGGATAAATTTAATTATTGTAACGACCCAATATTTTTGAGTATTATATTAACTTACTCTTAATGATTTAATAAGATGTTAATGGTTAATGCAGAAAGAGGAGTCGATGGCTTCATCCAGTAGACTCGAACCATATGAAGCCCACTTATCAGAGCTTGGGAAGGAGGTAGCATCTGTGGGCTTCGCTTTGGACCAAGCCCAAGTCGAACTCCAGCTTGTCAAGCTTGAACGGAAACGCCTGCGAGAGAAGTTCAAGTTAGTAGAGATTACTACTAGGGCAATGTTATCTGAGCCTCCCTCGGATTCTCTCACCATAGCACACCTTACACTTAGGTCATATGCCAGTGTCATAAGGGGCTATGTGACGAGACCGTAGCTTCTTTGTGTAATCCTTTGGGATGAATAAATTAAGATTTCATCCTTTAGTGATGTTTGTGAAACTTCAAATGTCCGGATAATTTTAGGATGTATTTTATTGATGAATTTTGAAAAAAGGATATTTTAAAATATTTATGTAAACCCTAAATAATTAATGATGTGTAATGATTTTCAAAAAATGGTCTTCTACAAAAGTGATCAGTAAGGAATTTGGAGTCTTATAAGATCAACTTAATTTTTGATGAATAGTAAATTATGAATAGTGATTTTACGCTTAGGATTAATAATGTGACCAAATGGTTAGTAATTTCACTCAAAGAAAGTTTTAATATAATTTAGACACCTAGATTAAGTAATGTGATTCAATAAAATGGGTAAACAACGGTTTCATAAATTATTAGTCAAGTATTAGTTTTTTCGGATGAATAGTGTTTTTTAATTAAAAATTTAACTAAAAATAATTAGAAAATTATTTTTATAAAAAGGACTTTATTTTTGAACTCAGAGCATCGATATTATGTTATGGTAATTTTTGGGGATTTTTCTGAAAAAAATGAATTCTCAATAAATAGTGTTTTTATTTAAAAATTAAATTAAAATATTTAGAAAATTATTTTTATAAAATGGAGTTCATAAATGTAATTAGAGCATCGATATTTGGTTAAGGTGAAATTTTGGTATTTTTCTGAGAAAGATGAATTTTTCAGTGAATAGTAAAAATACAGTTTTAGGGTTTCGGTATGTTTAATGACATCATAACTGTGTCATAAGGATGTCATAAGATATTTTAAGGGTTTTCCGGCCAAGGGTAATGAATTATTGTTTTGGGGGCCCCATGTGGCCTAACTCCATGGTAAATTCCAAGGGAGAGCACATGGTTTTGAGAAAAGCACTTGTGAGGTGTCCCTTGGCCATTAATGCCTTATCCCCTCACTTTCCCTATAAATACCCACCCTTTCCTCCTTTAGTTTTCACTCCCAACTCTCCCCCAACGAAGTTATGGTCTCCTTACCTCCCAAGGAGTCCTCCCAAGGTGCCACCAAGCCCTCAAGGTCCAAACCTTTGAGTTTTAAGAGTTACGTTTTAAGGTAAGGGATCTGACCTCTCTCTTTCTTTTCAAGAAATCTTTTTTATGTCATTCCTTTTATGCTCCATGTTCTTATGTGAGAGGATGTTATTTTATATTCCTCTTACTTCCCTTTTAATTTTTATATGATGAGAGATCCCCTCTTAATCTCATCATTTCGTTTTATGAAAGTTTAAGTGACGCCGTTAGGCTGCCGAATTTTTAAGGGATTCTTTCACCCTTCTCATTTTTCAAGTTCGATTTTCATGTCAAGTCTTTCAAGTTCCTTTTTATTATGTTGGGGTATGATCTCTATATATTTCAAACTGACCTATTATGATCATATGATGAGAGACCCTATTTTATCTTGTCAAATCATTTTTATTGAAGTTTAAGTGACGTCGTTAGGCTGCTGAATTTTCATAAGAGAAATCTTATTTTTGTCTCACTTCCATGTTTTTCATTTCATATGGTATATCATTCAAATTTCATTACCATGTCCTTAAATCCCTTATATTCTATCCCCCTACTTTTTTATGGATCATTTATGAGTGGGTGACCCATGTCCCCTCTCTTTTCAATGTTTTCTAAAACCTTGTAACATAGCCGTTATGCTGCAGAATTTTCGTCTCAAAATGCCTCTCTCTCTTTATCTAAAAATTATTTTATGTTATTAAGTGAATACTCAAAGCTCTTATTTCTATAGGGGTATTCACATAAATATCATAATTTTCTATTTTAAATTCTGGGATTTACATACATGAAACCCGCTTTCCCTTCCGTGGGTTTAAAGTGACATAAAGATCATGTCTTTAAAGCAGTTTTTAAAACGTTATGATTATGAAATGAAACCCATTTCTTTTATGCTATATGGGTTGTTTATGAAATGATTGATGATGATATATGTGGCTCACATGATAATAAAGACATGTCAAGGGTGCGCCCAGATAGCGCTCCAATGCATTGGGTAAAGACTTAATCTCTAGAGATGACTTTTTAGACTGATACCTTGGTGAATAACCTTGGTAATTTTAATGACACCTTGGGGATGGACCTTGGTGAAACGAAATGATTTTAAATATTAAATGTTGCAGCCACATCTTCAAGTTATGAAAAATGTTATTTTTATTATGATGTATCTCATGATTTCCTTCTCATGCCTTAAAGTTCTTTTCATGTCCTTATTGAAGTATCTCAAGTTCACATGTAAAATGTTTCTCTTGTTTCCCTTACTGGGCCTTCTGCTCACCCTTTCTTTTGATGTATGTCCCCAGGTTATGAGATGCAGTAATGAAACTATGATGAACTTAAGGAGAATCCTTTCAAGTGTTTAAGAATAATTTTTTATGTTCTTTTCATGTATTATGTTCCTTGTTTCCAAGACACTAAACCTTAAAGATCCTCAGTTCTGTGTAATGAAATGAAAGTTTATGTTATAAAAAGACGGGATGCTATAGTTGGTATCAAAGGATGGTTTAGTTATTTGTGGAAATTGGGATATAAAAACTTTAGGAATAACCCTATAGAAAAGTTTAAATATAGGAAAACTTCCTGGTATTTTGGTAAGTATTGAGTAAGTGGTTTATCAAACAAATACATCCCTGTCTGGATACGAGCAGGTAGAGGCGGCTCTGGAACAGATGTACATAGGGGTAAAACCCGAAAACACCGCTTTGAGCTAGACTCGAACGGGAACTGGTGCACGATAACGGGCCTTGCTGCACTCTTGGTTACGACACTCCCGGGGGATATGTTTGGTTAATCACAAGCTTTTTATGAATCATTATGAAGGAATTATAGAGAAGTGTAATTGTCTAAGAATGAAGTCTTAGTTAAAAGATTCATAAATGAAATAAGTTTCTCACTAAGGTTTTATTCTTTTAGAAAATGGCGGGAAATAGGAGGAACCGTGCCGATGGTGACCGCAATGCACCATGTGCTGACGGCCCTCTGATGGAAGCCGGAATGGAAACATTCATGCGAATGATGAACCAACTGACTCAAGTTATGAGTAATAACTTGAATCAAGCTGAGAGGCCGACCTCACAATGAAGGGAACAACACTCTATTGAGTCCTTCATGCATCAACGACCACCATCATTCTAGTGGATCTACTGACCCTTTGGTTGCAGAACAATGGATAAGCTCCACTGAAAAGATCTTTTCTGTACTCCTTTGTTTGGAACAAGAAAAAGTCACCCTTGCTGTTTATCACCTAGAGGGAGAATCTGACAAGTGGTGGTCACTGGTCAAAAACACGAAGCCTAGAGGAGAGATGGAAGCTATGGAGTGGGAAGAATTCCGGGGAATATTCTTTAACAAGTATTTCCCTCGTTCCATGAGAACGAGAATGGAGAAAGAGTTTCTCGAGCTGAAGCAGAAGGAGAACGAATTTGTCGTAAGCTATGAGATGAACTTCACCCGGCTTTCATGATATACCTCTAGCTTTGTCATGGATCCAAGTTGGAAGGTTGATAGATTTTCCGGTGGACTGAGACCTCATCTGCGGAAGAATTTAGCCAACCAGGACTACGATAGCTACGAGGAGATCGTGCGGAGTGCAATGAAAGTCGAGCTGGAGTTTGGTGAGACATAGTGGTCTCATAAATCAAATGAAAAGAAGAGATCGTTGGAGCCTAGTTTAGGGAAGACTTTTTATCAGGGAAGAGGTGGAAAGCAAATGCAACTTACCACATGCAATAAATGTGGGAAGAAGCATCCGGGGAACTGCTTGGTCGGAAGTGGCAAGTGCTACAAGTGCAGAAGAGGAGGCCATATTTCTCGGAATTGTTGTAGTGAGGTTAAGCCTCAACTCCCCAACACTAACGACAGAGGAAAGATGGTTCTGTCCTTACCCGAAGTCCATTGCTTCAAGTGTGGACAGCTTGGGCATTATGCTAATCTCTGTCCAAATCCAAGGGCAGTGGAGGGGAATCACCATCAACCTCAGCAAAGGCCAGGGGAGAAAGGTCGTGCTTTTGCTATCACAACAACTGAAGTTGAAGCTCCAAATGACATGGTAGCAGGTACTCTTGTTGTCCTCTCAAAACTAGCAACTACTTTGTTTGATTCTGGTTCTACGCATTCCTTTATTTCCTCCAAGTTTGCAAAGAATATAGAATCAATCCCGGAATTGCTTGAGGTAGATTTGTCAGTCAAGACTCCAAGTGGGATTATCCATGCATAAACAGTGTTTAGAGACTCTAGTGTTTACTTTAGTGATCACAATCTTATCGCAAATCTTGTAGTCATTCCCATGTTGGAATTCGACGTTATACTAGGGATGGACTGGCTCTCAAAGTATAATGCTAAGATCAAATGCATAAGTAAGGAAATCTCAGTAGTCTTGAATAAACAACCTACAGTTATCTTCCAAGGAGAGATATCCCGAACTGATCCCTATCTAGAAGCACCTCCTATAGCTTTCTTTATGGAGTTAATCGGTGATGATGAAGAAGGAAAAGGGAGCATACCAATAGAAGATGTTCCAATTGTTCAGGAATACATGGATGTATATCCTGAGGAGTTACCTGGACCTCCCCCCGAAAGGGAGGTAGATTTCTCCATTGAACTCGTACCTGGGTCTCAACTGATATCAAAGACTCCGTATAGAATGGAAAATGTGGAGCTAGAAGAGTTAAAGAAACAACTCCAAGACTTATTGGAGAAGGGGTTTATCCGTCCGAGTGTGTCTCCTTGGGGAGCACCAGTTCTCTTTGTGAAGAAGAAGGATGAATCAATGCGGCTATGAATTGATTATAGAGAACTGAATGAGATCACAGTGAAGAACAAATACCCTCTTCCAAGAATTGATGATTTATTTGACCAACTTCGTGGGGCTCAATTCTTCTCTAAGATTGACCTTCGATCTGGTTATCATCAACTGAGGGTGAAGAAGGAAGATATTCCAAAGACTGCCTTCCGATCAAGATATGGGCATTATGAGTTTTCTATTATGCCCTTCGTCTTGAGTAATGCTCCTTCTATTTTCATGGATTTGATGAATAGAGTCTTTAAGTACTACCTTGATAACTTTGTGGTAGTTTTTATTGATGATATTCTGATATATTCAAAAAGTCGTGAGGAGCATGAAGATCATCTAAGGGTTGTTTTGAAAACTCTGCGGAAGGAGAGGCTCTTTGGAAAGTTCAGCAAGTGTGAGTCTTGGTTACAACAAGTGGCTTTCTTGGGGCACATCGTAACCAATGAAGAAATCTCGGTTGACCCTACCAAGAAAATGGTTGCGGAGGAGTGTCCTCAACCCACAAAAGTAACTGAGATTCGTAGTTTCCTTGGTTTAGCGGGATATTATAGGAGGTTTGTGAAAAACTTTTCACGGCTTTCTAATCCACTAACCAAGTTGACTCGAAAAGGGGTTAAGTTCGTCCGGACAAAGGAATGCGAGGAAAGTTTCCAAGAGTTGAAGAAGAGATTGGTTACTGCACCTGTGTTAACACTACCCTCTATCGAAGAAGGATTCGTTATTTTTAGCGATGCATCTCTGAAAGGGATTGGGTGCGTCCTCATGCAAAATGACAAGGTAATTTCTTATGCATCTCGACAGTTGAAGATTCATGAGTAGAATTATCCTACTCATAATCTAGAGATGGCGGCAGTTGTTTTTGCTCTAAAGATATAGAGGCACTATCTTTATGGGGAGAAATGTGATATATACACCGACCACCAAAGTTTAAAGTATATTTTCATGCAGAAAGAATTGAACATGAGACAAAGGAGATGGTTGGAGCTTATTAAAGACTATGATTGTTCAATTCATTATCACCCTGGAAGAGCAAACAAAGTCGCGGATGCGTTAAGCAGGAAAGATCCTGTTGTTCTTGCAACAATGAGGATCCTAGGAGATCCCTTGATTAAAGATCTAGTAAAACTGGAAACGGGAATTATAAGGAAAGGGACATCATCAACCCTATCCCAAATGATTTCTCAACCTTTATTACTAGAGAAGATCAGGAAGGCTCAAAAAGAAGATCCTTTGCTGCAGGAGAAGTTTGAGGCTGTAAAGTATGGGAAGTTCCCTGATTTCAATATTGATCAAGAAGGTGTATTGAAATTTCGTACAAGACTATGTGTTCCATCTATTCCGGAGAAAAAGAAAGAACTGATGGATGAAGCTCATAGCTCTACTTTCTCTATACATCCGAGAAGCACTAAGATGTATAGAGACCTTCGTGATCATTATTGGTAGGATAACATGAAGAGGGAGATTGCTGATTACACTACAAGGTGCCTCGTGTGTCAGCAAGTAAAGGCAGAATGACAACTTACTAAGGGGGTATTACAACCACTACCCATACCAGTATGGAAGTGGGATAATATCACCATGGACTTTGTAACTGGTCTCCCAAAAACATTCAAAGGAAACAATGTGATATGGGTTATTGTGGACCGTCTCACCAAGACAGCCCATTTTATCTCTATTCGGGAAGATTTCTCTCTAGATCAGCTTGCCAAGATATATGTGAAGGAAGTGGTAAGGCTGCATGGGGTACCACTATCCATCGTGTCTGATCATGACCCAAGATTCACATCAAAATTCTGGAGAAGTCTTCAACATGCTCTGAATACTGAATTGAATTTTAGTATGGCCTATCATCCTCAAACTGATGGCCAATCTGAAAGGACTATTCAGACACTCGAAGACATGCTGAGATTATGCTCAATGGAATTTAAAGGTGAATGGGATCAACACCTCCCATTAGTTGAGTTCTCCTATAACAACAGCTTCCATTCGAGTATTCAGATGGCACCCTATGAAGCTCTGTATGGAAAGCGATGTAGAACTCCTACTTGTTGGGATGAAACTGGTGAGAGAAAGCTTCTTGGGCCTGATCTCGTGCAAGAGATGACAGAACAGGTTCATGCCATCCAAAAACACATAAAGGCTGCTCAGAGTCGGCAGAAGAGCTATGCTGACAATCGTCGAAGGGACTTGGAGTTTGGTGTTGGTGACAAAGTCTTCCATCGAATTTCTCCCTGGAAGAGAGTCATGCGGTTTGGGAAGAAAAGGAAGCTCAGCCCTAGGTACATTGGCCCCTATGAAATCCTTGATCGCATAGGAGCAATGGCCTATCGTCTAGCACTTCCACCGAACCTGGCTCAAGTTCATGATGTCTTCCATGTATCTCTCTTGAGGAAGTACATACCCGACCCTTCGCATGTACTGAACCCAGAGGTGGTACAACTGGAACATGACCTCTCTTATGAGGAGCAGCCAGTGGAGATCTTGGACCGTAGAGATAAGGTTCTACGAAACAAGACTACCCACCTTGTGAAAGTTTTGTGGAGGAATCATAAATATGAAAAAGCGACTTGGGAGCCTGCGGAAACAATGAAGCAAAAGTACCCTCACCTTTTCGACTAGGCCTCAAGTATAAATTTCGAGGATGAAATTTCTTAAGGGGGGAAGAATGTAACGACCCAATCTTTTTGAGTAGTATATTAACTTACTCTTAATGATTTAATAAGATGTTAATGGTTAATGTAGAAAGAGGAGTCAATGGCTTCATCCAGTAGACTCGAACCTTATGAAGCCCACTTATCAGAGCTTGGGAAGGAGGTAGCATCTGTGGGCTTCGCTTTGGACCAAGCCCAAGCCGAACTCCAGCGTGTCAAGCTTGAATGGAAATGCCTACGAGAGAAGTTCAAGTTAGTAGAGATTACTACTAGGGCAATGTTATCTGAGCCTCCCTCAGATTCTCTCACCATAGCACACCTTACACTTAGGTCATATGCCGGTGTTATAAGGGGCTATGTGACGAGACCATAGCTTCTTTGTGTAATCCTTTGGGATGAATAAATTAAGATTTCTTCCTTTAGTGATGTTTGTGAAACTTCAAATGTCCGGATAATTTTAGGATGTATTTTATTGATGAATTTTGGAAAAAGGATATTTTAAAATATTTATGTAAACCCTAAATAATTAATGATGTGTAATAATTTTCAAAAAATGGTCTTCTACAAAAGTGTTCAGTAAGGAATTTGGAGTCTAATAAGATCAACTTAATTTTTGATGAATAGTAAATTATGAATACTGGATTTACGCTTAGGATTAATAATGTGACCAAATGAATTAGTAATTTCACTCAAAGAAAGTTTTAATATAATTTAGACACCTAGATTAAGTAATGTGATTCAATAAAATGGGTAAATAACGGTTTCATAAATTATTAGTCAAGTATTAGTTTTTTCGGATCAATAGTGTTTTTTAATTAAAAATTTAATTAAAAATAATTAGAAAATTATTTTTATAAAAATGAATTTATTTTTGAACTCAGAGAATCGATATTATGTTATGGTAATTTTTGGGGATTTTTCTGAAAAAAATGAATTCTCGATGAATAGTGTTTTTATTTAAAAATTAAATTAAAAATATTTAGAAAATTATTTTTATAAAATGGATTTCATAAATGTAATTAGAGCATCGATATTTGGTTAAGGTGAAATTTTGGTATTTTTCTAAGAAAGATGAATTTTTCAGTGAATATTAAAAATACAGTTTTAGGGTTTCGGTATGTTTAATGACATCATAATTGTGTCATGAGGATGTCATAAGATATTTTAAGGGTTGGCCGGCCAAGGGTGATGAATTATTGTTTTGGGGGCCCCATGTGGCCTAACTCCATGGTAAATTCCAAGGGAAAGCACATGGTTTTGAGAAAAGCACTTATGAGGTGTCCCTTGGCCATTAATGCCTTGTCCCCTCACTTTTCCTATAAATACCCACCCTTTCCTCCTTTAGTTTTCACTCCCAACTCTCCCCCAACGAATTTATGGTCTCCTTACCTCCCAAGGAGTCCTCCCAAGGTTCCCCCAAGCCCTCAAGGTCCAAACCTTTGAGTTTTAAGAGTTATGTTTTAAGGTAAGGGATCCGAACTCTCTCTTTCTTTTCAAGAAATCTCTTTTATGTCATTCCTTTTATGCTCCATGTTCTTATGTGAGAGGATGTTCTTTTATATTCCTCTTACTTAACTTTTCATGTTTATATGATGAGATATCCCCTCTTACTCTCATCATTTCGTTTTATGAAAGTTTAAGTGACACCGTTAGGCTGCCGAATTTTTAAGGGATTCTTTCACCCTTCTCATTTTTCAAGTTCGATTTTCATGTCAAGTCTTTCAAGTTCATTTTTATTATGTTTTGGTATGATCTCTATATCTATAATACTGACCTCTTATGATCATATGATGAGAGAACCTATTTGATCTTTTCAAATCATTTTTATTGAAGTTTAAGTGACGCCGTTAGGCTGCCGAATTTTCATAAGAGAAATCTTATTTTTGTCTCACTTCCATGTTTTTCATTTCATATGGTATATCTTTCAAATTTCATTAACATGTCCTTAAATACTATATATTATATCCCCCTAATGTTTTATAGATCATTTATGAGTGGGTGACCCATGTCCCCTCTCTTTTCAATGTTTTCTAAAACCTTGTAACATAGCTGTTATGCTGCAGAATTTTCGTCTCAAAATGCCTCTCTCTCTTTATCTCAAAATTATTTTATGTTATTAAGTGAATACTCAAAGATCTTATTTATATAGGGGTATTCACATAAATATCAAAATTTTATATTTTAAATTCTGGTATTTACATACATGAAACCCGCTTTCCCTTCCGTGGGTTTAAAGTGACATAAAGATCATGTCTTTAAAGCAGTTTTTAAAACGTTATGATTATGGAATGAAACCCATTTCTTCTATGCTATATGGGTTGTTTATGAAATGATTGATGATGATATATGTGGCTCAAATGATAATAAATACATGTCAAGGGTGCACCCAGATAGCGCTCCAATGCATTGGGTAAAGACTTAATCTCTAGAGATGACTTTTTAGACTGATACCTTGGTGAATAACCTTGGTAATTTTAAGGACACCTTGGGGATGGACCTTGGTGAAATGAAATGATTGTCAATATTAAATGTTTCAGCCACATCTTAAAGTTATGAAAAATGTTATTTTTATTATGATGTATCTCGTGATTTCTTTCTCATGCCTTAAAGTTCTTTTCATGTCCTTATTGAAGTATCTCAAGTTCACATGTAAAATGTTTCTCTTGTTTCCCTTACTGGGCCTCTTGCTCACCCTTTCTTTTGATGTATGTCCCCAGGTTATGAGATGCAGTAATGAACCTAGGATGAACTTAAGGAGAAGCCTTTCAAGTGTTTAAGAATAATCTTTTATGTTCTTTTCATGTATTATGTTTCTTGTTTCCAAGACACTAAACCTTAAAGATCCTCAGTTCCGTGTAATGAAATGAAAGTTTATGTTTTAAAAAGACGGGATTCTATAATTATTATATGTGATATAAATTCCATATTTATAATTTAAATTTGATATTTTTCGTTCTGAACAAATAATATGTCATTTTCTTTCCGACACTAAAAAATTATAACATTGCTCGTCTATGTGCGGATTATCCCATTCATAAAGAAATGTGACACTCTTTTCATAACCACACCACATGGATCATATATATAATTATATATATAATGAAATTATATGGTCTTTATTAGATTATTATCATTATGGAAGTATAAAATAATACTTCAATTTCCATATTGATCACCGAAAAATAGAATCATTACTCATGTATATGCATGGCCTGTCATCTCCATGATCGTACCAAACTTCTTTTCTCAAAACCATCTTTCATGTCTGGTATTAAAATTATAATTTATGTATAAATATGATAATTATGTCATATTAACTATTATATATATTATGGAACTATTTAATATTCATAAGAACTAGATCTTTCATTACTAAACACGCATAATAAAAATTGATAATTAACAACAAAAACAATGAAAATAATGTTAGATAATTATCGAACGGGTGATAAGATGTTATAATAGGATCGAATCTGATATTATAAATTTTTAGTGTTATTTTATAATTTAATAACATTTTAAAAACCATTATACATAATGTTAAAGGATGTTAAACCAAAATGATGTGTGAGGTAAGGGACTTCATCTCAATTTCTATTCATTGAAGCATATTGTAATGTTATGAACATAATTTATTTTATTTGGTGAATCTAATGCCCCATTAACAGGTAATATCATGATTCCATAAAAATTCATGTCATTTTAAGATTACATTTGAAATATTTAATCTAAGGGTATTTGACTTAAAATTTACCAAGTGGTAATGAATTTCATAACTCAATTTATTTTCATTGTGTTATATTACTTCTTTGTTATCTTTAACATTCCATGATTATGTGTGTAATGACTTTTTGTCATCATATGTTGTATTTACACTTTTGTTATGTGTATTTATAGTTGATAAACATAATCTATTAATTTTTTAATTATCACTTCAACATTATGATCAATGTAAGGGTTTATTTCACAATCTCATTCTAATCGATATTTTTTTCTTTAATTTAAATTGAAGGAAATTATTGGATAATTTTTTAATAAACCCATTTATGTTTTTTATACTATGTTTACTGATTATATTTTCAAGTAATATTACCCCTTTACAACTCTTTAATACATAAAATAATTTATGAAATGTTTTAAAAAAAATAGGACTTCGTCTATCTCTCCAGCCAGAAATCTACTTTCATCCAAAAATAGGTATTCAAAAGATGTTTTCAAAAATGTTTTTAACTTTTTAAAAATTGTTTATTTAAGAAATGTTTACCAATTTTTACTTTTTTTTACTTTTTTTAATTTTTTTGAAAGGAATATTAATTCCTTTTTAAAAAAATTCCCACTTATCTTTTATCAAAATAAGTTAAAGGAATCATTATTTTAACATGAAAAACATGAACAGAATTCCCAGAAATCATGAACACGCAAAAAATTTAAATATTAACTTATAAGTTTAAAATATTATTTTTAAATAAAAGCACTTCTATTTTTTTGTAAACTTTTAGTTTAAAAAAATTATTTTAAAAATGAAAATGATATTTTCTTTAAGAATTTTTTTAACGATCTTTTTATGGTATTTCTATTCAGCAATGAAAAAAATGCCAATGTGTATATGTTGTATTAATACCATAATTTTTATTCTTATCGGTGTTTTATTATCATTTTTATTTAGGGATGTATTGATATTTACTTACTCCATTTTTGTATTCATTAACTATCTATTGAATTATTCACTTTCTCAGGATAGTTCACATTTTTTCACAATATAATATAATGGATTTGGATATGTGATGAAAATTAAAGTCTTAGTTTAAACCTAAGGTACCTTATATTTAAAAGAAGGTGTCTCAAAGGAAATGTAAAATGTTTTATGTCTGAAAAACGAGGGGCATAAAGAAATAAATTTCCATGAAAAAATGAATAGTGTGATATAAGAAAATAAATATCAAACCAGGGATCCATTTATAGTTTGTTGTCTCAAATGTGAAGAAAAAGGGAATTATCTAAGTCAACACATCATCAAAATTCTAACTTCTAGGCCAAGGAATGACCTTTGTTGAAATAAAATGGTTGAAATATTTATTTTGTTTATATAATTATATTATAGAGGTATTTTTACCCATGGTATTATAGTATAAAAAATCATTATTTTTTAGATTCTGTTAAATTTCAAATGCATATTTTTCTTCATTCACATAATGTTTATCGATACCATCATGGGTTAATGAGTTTAAGATTGATCATAAGTTCAAATTCTTAAACACAAAGTTTTGGTTTTTCTATGATGGGAGTCTACCAATAATAATGATGTTTGAGGAAAAATTTATGGAAACTATATATGTTTTAGGGGAGAAATTAGTTGAGTAATAATGACTTTACATTTTATAGACATACATTAAAAGTTATTAATAACATTTAGGGTTAATATTATCATTAGTTTCATTGTAATAATATTAAAATAATATTATGAGACTTTGTGGGAAAAAATAATTTGCATTTAAAACCTTATTAAAAAGGTTATTTAATGATTAATTTTTTTTCAAGGAATCCCACCATAATTTTTTGGTATCCTTTTAAAAAAATTATTAATATAGTTTAAAAAATAATTACCATAATGATGGGTGACAACCCATCATATCTTGCAAGGTCTTGGGGATAGAACCCAAAACCAATAGATGATAAGAGTTTAACACCTACCACTGGACTACCTGATATCTGAGTTAATATTTCATTTTTTTAAGTTAAATGTTGTAAAAAATAAATATTAATGATGAAAATTGGTGTCACTTTTTAGGTTTAGAGATAAATTTATTATATTGTATAAATTGTGCTAGCAATATAGGTTTTTAGAAGATAGTTAGAGATAAATAGAAAGAAATGTCACTCTTTTATGAACCTTATAATCCATTAAATGAGAATTTTAGTGATTAATGAAATAAAATTCATTTTTGGATATTCATTTCTTGGAGTAAGAGATGAATTTAAAATTGATCTAAGCACAACTGAAGGATTAAATTATTGATATGAAATAGAAACAAATCGAGTATGTATATTTCCTTATCTTCTAAGATGTTAAAAGAATTACTGAACTTTTAGAAAAATATCTTGAAACAAAAAAATTAACCAATTATATTTATATCTCGTGAATCAAATGGTCTTTTAAATCATTATGGATTTATGGTTTTAAGTCCCTTAACTTTATATTGAGCATTCACTTGTTTATAATCAATGACCTTAATCAAACTCTATAATAATTTACACATTTATTCTATGTCCATATCTTTAATTTCCATATATGTTATCTTTCATGGAATAATAGTTATGTTATTATTAAATCTTACCTTTTTACTTATCTTTTCTCTTATTAAGAAGATTTTTTATTAATTATTTTACGATATGGGTCTTTAACAAAATAATTTTCAGATAACAATCCTTTGATTAAAAATATAAAGTTTAAATCGTAAGGAAGAAATTTATTTAATGTTGGGAGAATGTATCACCAACAAATTTTTAACAAAATATTTTTTCAAATAACAATCCCTTGATTAAAAATCTAAATGTTTTTGGAAAAATTGTATTTTTTCTAACACATGGTTTAGTCGCCCTTTGTGCACATGATTTAAAATTAATTCATACCTATTTTAGAAAATTTATTTACAAAAATGAACTTCATTTTTTAAATTTGGATATCAAAATTATCTTAAGGTTATTATATATATATATATGAAAATTTTCATTTTTTGATAAATAATGAAAAATAAATAATTTTAATTGAAAACTTTTTTTTTGTTCAAATTACATAAAATGATAAATGATATTTTAAATTATTTTGTAATTAAAATTATTTCAATTATATGTATATATATTAATTAAATTTAGTTAATTGGAATAATTTTCATATTTAATTTTTATATAAAATATTTATAAAATTTTGATCATTTCCTCTTTGAAAACCCTTTTTCTCATTATATCTATACGATTCATTTTAAATTAAAATTTTCAACTTATATGATTTTAATTCGATAAAATGGATGAAATATTTCAAATCAGAATAATTAATATTGGGTAATAAGGGTTACTTAATTTTTATTCATAATAATTATTAAATACAACCAAAATTAATAATTATGGTTAAGGTTAATAGTGGTGTTTTTGCACGTTACATACGCTTGTGTTATAATTAATTTTTGAAAAACATAGGATCCTTTCTGAAAAATTGTATTTCATATTTATAATAATTATATCCAAATTATCTAACAATAATCATTTTATTTTAGTATGCAAGGTTTAATTACCTTGGTTAAAAAAACTAATTACCGTGGTAGAAACTAAAGTGGAAAAAAGGGAGTAAACTTAATGGATAAATCTTTAAAATATTAAATGTTCACTCAATTATTTATCAATTTTGGATCCACATGATATGAGAGTGACATCCCATTATTGAATACTTTTGGGTATTTTCAAAAAATAGACTCCCTCTCAATTATAAAAGGGTACTCACTCCCCTCACTTGTTTAAATATGTAAACAGATTTTTATCAACCAAAACCTACTAATAGCACTTAAAAAACTACATACCCTCAAACTATAGAATTATTTTGTGCATATAGACATACTAGAATGGATTTTGTTGGAATCCTAAGGAGGATTCCCAAAGAAAATGTATTGTTCTTCAATGAGCGTTTATATTTTGATTCTTCCTCCACCTACTTAAATTATTTCTAAAACATGATGATATAATAACCATAATATCATATTTATACTATTATGTTGTTATGTTATGCTCATGACCTAAAACCATTTCAATTTCCATCAAATGGGTTACCAAATCATCATTCGTGTGTACAGTGAACTGCGACCTCTTGAATCAATGTCCTTCCTTTTTCCATTAACACGTATCATTGTTGGGTATGATGATAGATATAAAGTATATATATGATTTTTATATAAAAATTTTACCCCTAGAGTCATTATATATTATATTTTTTTTAAAAAAATTTCCATTCCCTAGGGAATACGACAACGTCACTCGTGTGTATGATGGACTACAACCACCCAAAGTGATTGGATTCGTCTTTCACTAATGCATTATATGAAAGGTGATAAGGATAAATTTAATTATTGTAACGACCCAATATTTTTGAGTAGTATATTAACTTACTCTTAATGATTTAATAAGATGTTAATGGTTAATGCAGAAAGAGGAGTCGATGGCTTCATCGAGTAGACTCGAACCTTATGAAGCCCACTTATCAGAGCTTGGGAAGGAGGTAGCATCTGTGGGCTTCGCTTTGGACCAAGCCCAAGCCGAACTCCAGCGTGTCAAGCTTGAACGGAAACGCCTGCGAGAGAAGTTCAAGTTAGTATAGATTAATACTAGGGAAATGTTATCTGAGCCTCCCTCAGATTCTCTCACCATAGCACACCTTACACTTAGGTCGTATGTCGGTGTTATAAGGGGCTATGTGACGAGACCGTAGCTTCTTTGTGTAATCCTTTGAGATGAATAAATTAAGATTTCTTCCTTTAGTGATGTTTGTGAAACTTCAAATGTCCGGATAATTTTAGGATGTATTTTATTGATGAATTTTGAAAAAAGGATATTTTAAAATATTTACGTAAACCCTAAATAATTAATGATGTGTAATGATTTTAAAAAAATGATCTTCTACAAAAGTGTTCAGTATGGAATTTGGAGTCTAATAAGATCAACTTAATTTTTGATGAATAGTAAATTATGAATAGTGATTTTACGCTTAGGATTAATAATGTGACCAAATGGATTAGTAATTTCACTCAAAGAAAGTTTTAATATAATTTAGACACCTAGATTAAGTAATGTGATTCAATAAAATGGGTAAATAACAGTTTCATAAATTATTAGTCAAGTATTAGTTTTTTCAGATGAATAGTGTTTTTAAATTAAAAATTTAATTAAAAATTATTAGAAAATTATTTTTATAAAAAGTACTTTATTTTTGAACTCAGAGCATCGATATTATGTTATGGTAATTTTTGGGGATTTTTCTAAAAAAAATGAATTCTCAATAAATAGTGTTTTTATTTAAAAATTAAATTAAAAATATTTAGAAAATTATTTTTATAAAATGGAGTTCATAAATTTAATTAGAGCATCGATATTTGGTTAAGGTGAAATTTTGGTATTTTTCTGAGAAAGATGAATTTTTCAGTGAATAGTAAAAATACAGTTTTAGGGTTTCGGTATGTTTAATGACATCATAACTGTGTCATGATGATGTCATAATATATTTTAAGGGTTGGCCGGCCAAGGGTGATGAATTATTGTTTTGGGGGTCCCATGTGGCCTAACTCCATGGTGAATGCCAAGGGAGAGCACATGGTTTTGAGAAAAGCACTTCTGAGGTGTCCCTTGGTCATTAATGCCTTGTCCCCTCACTTTCCCTAAAAATACCCACCCTTTCCTCCTTTATTTTTCACTCCCAACTCCCCCCCAACGAATTTATGGTCTCCTTACCTCCCAAGGAGTCCTCCCAAGGTTCCCCAAGCCCTCAAGGTCCAAACCTTTGAGTTTTAAGAGTTACGTTTTAAGGTAAGGGATCCGACCTCTCTCTTTCTTTTCAAGAAATCTCTTTTATGTCATTCATTTTATGCTCCATGTTCTTATGTGAGAGGATGTTCTTTTATATTCCTCTTAATTCCCTTTTCATGTTTATATGATGATAGATCCCCTCTTACTCTCATCATTTCGTTTTATGAAAGTTTAAGTGACGTCGTTAGGCTGCCGAATTTTTAAGGGATTCTTTCACCCTTCTCATTTTTCAAGTTCGATTTTCATGCCAAGTCTTTCAAGTTCATTTTTATTATGTTGGGATATGATCTCTATATCTATAATGCTGACCTCTTATGATCATATGATGAGAGACCCTATTTGATCTTGTCAAATCATTTTTATTGAAGTTTAAGTGACGCCGTTAGGCTTCCGAATTTTCATAAGAGAAATCTTATTTTTGTCTCACTTCCATGTTTTTCATTTCATATGGTATATCTTTAAAATTTCATTACCATGTCCTGAAATCCCTTATATTCTATCCCCCTACTGTTTTATGGATCATTTATGAGTGGGTGACCCATGTTCCCTCTCTTTTCAATGTTTTCTAAAACCTTGTAACATAGCCGTTATGCTGCAGAATTTTCGTCTCAAAATACCTCTCTCTCTTTATCTCAAAATTATTTTATGTTATTAAGTGAATACTCAAAGCTCTTATTTCTATAGGGGTATTCACATAAATATCAAAATTTTCTATTTTAAATTCTGGGATTTACATACATGAAACCCGCTTTCCCTTCTGTGGGTTTAAAGTGACATAAAGATCATGTCTTTAAAGCAGTTTTTAAAACGTTATGATTATGAAATGAAACTCATTTCTTTTATGCTATATGGGTTGTTTATGAACTGGTTTATGCTGATATATGTGGCTCACATGATAATAAATACATGTCAAGGGTACTCCTAGATAGCGCTCCAATGCATTGGGTAAAGACTTAATCTCTAGAGATGACTTTTTAGACTGATACCTTGGTGAATAACCTTGGTAATTTTAATGACACCTTGGGGATGGACCTTGGTGAAACGAAATGATTTTCAATATTAAATGTTGCAGCCACATCTTCAAGTTATGAAAAATGTTATTTTTATTATGATGTATCTCATGATTTCTTTCTCATGCCTTAAAGTTCTTTTCATTTCCTTATTGAAGTATCTCAAGTTCACATGTAAAATGTTTCTCTTGTTTCCCTTACTGGGCCTTCTGCTCACCCTTTCTTTTGATGTATGTCCTCAGGTTATGAGATGCAGTAATGAACCTAGGATTAATTTAAGGATAATCCTTTCAATTGTTTAAGAAGAATGTTTTATGTTCTTTTCATGTATTATGTTCCTTGTTTCCAAGACATTGAACCTTAAAGATCCTCAGTTCTATGTAATGAAAGGAAAGTTTATGTTATAAAAAGACGGGATGCTATAGTTGGTATCAAAGGATGGTTTAGTTATTTGTGGAAATTAGGATATAAAAACTTTAGGAAGAACCCTATAGAAAAGTTTAAATATAGGAAAACTTCCTGGTATTTTGGTAAGTATTGAGTGATTGATTTATCAAACAAATACATCCCTATCTGGATACGAGCAGGTAGATGCGGATCTGGAACAGATGTACATAGGGGTAAAACCCGAAAACACCGCTTTGAGCTAGACTCGAATGGGAACTGGTGCACGATAACGGGCCTTGCTGCACTCTTGGTTACGACACTCCTGGGTTATATGTTTGGTTAATCATAAGCTTTTTATGAATCATTATGAAGGAATTATAGAGAAGTATAATTGTCTAAGCATGAAGTCTTAGTTAAAAGATTCATAAATGAAATAAGATTCTCACTAAGGTTTTATTCTTTTAGAAAATGGCGGGAAATAGGAGGAACTGTGCCGATGGTGACCGCAATGCACCATGTGCTGACGGCCCTCCGATGGAAGCCGGAATAGAAACATTCATGCGAATGATGAACCAACTGACTCAAGTTATGAGTAATGACTTGAATCAAGCTGAGAGTACGAACTCACAACGAAGGGAACAACACTCTGTTGAGTCCTTCATGCGTCAACAACCACCATCATTCAGTGGATCTACTGAAGCTTTGGTTGCAGAACAATGGATAAGCTCCACTGAAAAGATCTTTTATGTACTCCTTTGTTTGGAACAAGAAAAAGTCACCCTTGCTGTTTATCGCCTAGAGGGAGAATCTAACCAGTGGTGGTCACTGTTCAAAAACACGAAGCCTAGAGGAGATATGGAAGCTATGGAGTGGGAATAATTCCGGGGAATATTCTTTAACAAGTATTTCCCTCGTTCCATGAGAAAGAGAATGGAGAAAGAGTTTCTCGAGCTGAAGCAGAAGGAGAACGAATCTGTCAGAAGCTATGAGATGAACTTCACCCGACTTTCACGATATACCTCTAGCTTTGTCATGGATCCAAGTGGGAAGGATGATAGATTTTTTGGTGGACTGAGACCTCATCTGTGGAAGAATTTAGCCAACTGGGACTACGATAGCTACGAGGAGATCGTGCGGAGTGTAATGAAAGTCGAGCTGGAGTTTGGTGAGACACAGTGGTCTCATAAGTCAAATGAAAAGAAGAGATCGTTGGAGCCTAGTTTAGGGAAGAATTTTGATCAGGGAAGAGGTGGAAAGAAAATGCAACTTACCACATGCAATAAATGTGGGAAGAAGCATCCGGGGAACTGCTTAGTCGGAAGTGGCAAGTGCTACAAGTGCGGAAGAGGAGGCCATATTTCTCGGAATTGTCGTAGTGAGGTGAAGCCTCAACTCCCCAACACTAACGACAGAGGAAAGATGGTTCTGTCCTTACCCGAAGTCCATTGCTTCAAGTGTGGACATCTTGGGAACTATGCTAATCTCTGTCCAAATCCAAGGGCAGTGGAGGGGAATCACCATCAACCTCAGCAAAGGCCAGGGGATCAAGGTCGTTCTTTTGCTATCACAACAACTGAAGTTGAAGCTCCGAATGACGTGGTAGTAGGTACTCTTGTTGTCCTCTCAAAACTAGCAACTACTTTGTTTGATTCTGGTTCTACGCATTCCTTTATTTCCTCCAAGTTTGCAAAGAATATAGAATCAATCCTGGAATTTCTTGAGGTAGAGTTGTCAGTCAAGACTCCAAGTGGTATTATCCATGCATCAACAGTGTTTAGAGACTCTAGTGTTTACTTTAGTGAGCACAATCTTATCGCAAATCTAGTAGTCATTCCCATGTTGGAATTCGACGTTATACTAGGGATGGACTGGCTCTCAAAGTATAATGCTAAGATCAAATGCAAAAGTAAGGAAATCTCAGTAGTCTTGAATAAACAACCTACAGTTATCTTCCAAGGAGAGATATCCCGAACTGATCCCTATCTAGAAGCACCTCCTATAGCTTTCTTTATGGAGTTAATCGGTGATGATGAAGAAGGAAAAGGGAGCATACCAATAGAAGATGTTCCAATTGTTCAGGAATACATGGATGTATATCCTGAGGAGTTACCTGGACCTCCCCCCGAAAGGGAGGTAGAGTTCTCCATTGAACTCATACCTGGGTCTCAACTGATATCAAAGACTCCGTATAGAATGGAAAATGTGGAGCTAGAAGAGTTAAAGAAACAACTCCAAGACTTGTTGGAGAAGGGGTTTATCCGTCTGAGTGTGTCTCCTTGGGGAGCACCAGTTCTCTTTGTGAAGAATAAGGATGAATCAATGCGGATATGCATTGATTATAGGGAACTGAATGGGATCACAGTGAAGAACAAATACCCTCTTCCAAGAATTGATGATTTATTTGACCAACTTCGTGGGGCTCAATTCTTATCTAAGATTGACCTTCGATCTGGTTATCATCAACTGAGGGTGAAGAAGGAAGATATTCAAAAGACTGCCTTCCGATCAAGATATGGGCATTATGAGTTTACTGTTATGCCCTTCGTCTTGACTAATGCTCCTGCTATTTTCATGGATTTGATGAATAGAGTCTTTAAGGACTACCTTGATAACTTTGTGGTAGTTTTTATTGATGATATTCTGATATATTCAAAAATTCGTGAGGAGCATGAAGATCATCTAAGGGTTGTTTTGAAAACTCTGCAGAAGGAGAGGCTCTTTGGAAAGTTCAGCAAGTGTTAGTTTTGGTTACAACAAGTGGCTTTCTTGGGGCACATCGTAACCAATGAAGGAATCTTGGTTGACCCTACCAAGACAATGGTTGTGGAGGAGTGGCCTCAACCCACAACAGTAACTGAGATTCGTAGTTTCCTTGGTTTAGCGGGATATTATAGGAGGTTTGTGAAAAACTTTTCACGGATTTCTAATCCACTAACCAAGTTGACTCGAAAATGGGTTAAGTTCGTCTGGAAAAAGGAATGCAAGGAAAGTTTCCAAGAGCTAAATAAGAGATTGGTTACTGCACATGTGTTAACACTACCCTCTATTGGATAAGGATTCGTTATTTTTAGCGATGCATCTCTGAAAGGGCTTGGGTGCGTCCTCATGCAAAATGACAAGGTAATTGCTTATGCATCTTGACAGTTGAAGATTCATGAGCAGAATTATCCTACTCATGATCTAGAGCTGGTGGCAGTTGTTTTTGCTCTAAAGACATGGAGGCACTATCTTTATGGGGAGAAATGTGATATATACACCGAACACCAAAGTTCAAAGTATATTTTCACGCAGAAATAATTGAACATGAGACAAAGGAGATGGTTGGAGCTTATTAAAGACTATGATTGTTCAATTCATTATCACCCTGTAAGAGAAAACAAAGTCGCGGATGCGTTAAGCAGGAAAGATCATGTTGTTCTGGCAACAATAAGGATCCTAGGAGATCCCTTGATTAAAGATCTAGTAAAACTGGACATGGGAATTATAAGGAAAGGGACATCATCAACCCTATCCCAAATGATTTCTCAACCTTCATTACTAGAGAAGATCAAGAAGGCTCAAAAAGAAGATCATTTGCTGCAGGAGAAGTTTGAGGCTGTAAAGTATGGGAAGTTCCCTGATTTCAATATTGATCAAGAAGGTGTATTGAAATTTTGTACAAGACTATGTGTTCCATCTATTCTGGAGATAAAGAAAGAACTGATGGATGAAGCTCATAGCTCTACTTTCTCTATACATCCGGGAAGCACTAAGATGTATAGAGACCTTCGTGATCATTATTGGTAGGATAACATGAAGAGGGAGATTGTTGATTACACTACAAGGTGCCTGGTGTGTCAGCAAGTAAAGGCAGAACGACAACTTCCTAAGGGGGTATTACAACCGCTACCCATACCAGTATGGAAGTGGGATAATATCACCATGGACTTTGTAACTGGTCTCCCAAAAACATTCAAAGGAAACAATGCGATATGGGTTATTGTGGACCGTCTCACGAAGACATCCTATTTTATCTCTATTCGGGAAGATTTCTCTCTGGATCAGCTTGCCAAGATATATGTGAAGGAAGTGGTAAGGATGCATGGGGTACCACTATCCATCGTGTCTGATCGTGACCCAAGATTCACATCAAAATTCTGGAGAAGTCTTCAACATGCTCTGAATACTGAATTGAATTTTAGTATGGCCTATCAGCCTCAAACTGATGGCCAATCTGAAAGGACTATTCAGACACTCGAAGACATGCTGAGATTATTCTCAATGGAATTTAAAGGTGGATGGGATCAACACCTCCCATTAGTTGAGTTCTCCTATAACAACAGCTTCCATTCGAGTATTCAGATGGCACCCTATGAAGCTCTGTATGGAAAGCGATGTAGAACTCCTAATTTTTGGGATGAAACTGGTGAGAGAAAGCTTCTTGGGCCTGATCTCGTGCAAGAGATGACAGAACAGGTTCATGCCATCCAAAAACACATAAAGGCTGCTCAGAGTCGGCAGAAGAGCTATGCTGACAATCGTCGAAGGGACTTGGAGTTTGGTGTTGGTGACAAAGTCTTCCATCGAATTTCTCCCTGGAAGAGAGTCATGCGGTTTGGGAAGAAAAGGAAGCTCAGCCCTAGGTACATTGGCCCCTATGAAATCCTTGATTGCATAGGAGCAGTGGCCTATCGTCTAGAACTTCCACCGAACCTAGCTCAAGTTCATGATGTCTTCCATGTATCTCTCTTGAGGAAGTACATACCCGACCCTTCGCATGTACTGAACCCAGAGGTGGTACAACTGGAACATGACCTATCTTATGAGGAGCAGCCAGTGGAGATCTTGGACCGTAGAGATAAGGTTCTACGAAACAAGACTACCCACCTTGTGAAAGTGTTGTGGAGGAATCATAAATATGAAAAAGCGACTTGGGAGCCTGCGGAAACAATGAAGCAAAAGTACCCTCACCTTTTCGACTAGGCCTCAAGTATAAATTTCGGGGACGAAATTTCTTAAGGGGGGAAGAATGTAACGACCCAATCTTTTTGAGTAGTATATTAACTTACTCTTAATGATTTAATAAGATGTTAATGGTTAATGCAGAAAGAGGAGTCGATGGTTTCATCCAGTAGACTCGAACCTTATGAAGCCCACTTATCAGAGCATGGGAAGTAGGTAGCATCTGTGGGCTTCGCTTTGGACCAAGCCCAATCCGAACTCCAGCGTGTTAAGCTTGAATGGAAATGCCTACGAGAGAAGTTAAAGTTAGTAGAGATTACTACTAGGGCAATGTTATCTGAGCCTCCCTCAGATTCTCTCACCATAACACACCTTACACTTAGGTCATATGCCGGTGTTATAAGGGGCTATGTGACGAGACCGTAGCTTCTTTTTGTAATCCTTTGGGATGAATAAATAAAGATTTCTTCCTTTAGTGATGTTTGTGAAACTTCAAATATCCGGATAATTTTAGGATGTATTTTATTGATGAATTTTGGAAAAAGGATATTTTAAAATATTTATGTAAACCCTAAATAATTAATGATGTGTAATGATTTTCAAAAAATGGTCTTCTACAAAAGTGTTCAGTAAGGAATTTGGAGTCTAATAAGATCAACTTAATTTTTGATGAATAGTAAATTATGAATAGTGATTTTACGCTTAGGATTAATAATGTGACCAAATGGATTAGTAATTTCACTCAAAGAAAGTTTTAACATAATTTAGACACCTAGATTATGTAATGTGATTCAATAAAATGGGTAAATAACAGTTTCATAAATTATTAGTCAAGTATTAGTTTTTTCGGATGAATAGTGTTTTTTAATTAAAAATTTAATTAAAAATAATTAGAAAATTATTTTTATAAAACGGACTTTATTTTTGAACTCAGAGCATCGATATTATGTTATGGTAATTTTTGGGGATTTTTCTGAAAAAAATGAATTCTCGATGAATAGTGTTTTTATTTAAAAATTAAATTACAAATATTTAGAAAATTATTTTTATAAAATGGAGTTCATAAATGTAATTAGAGCATCGATATTTGGTTAAGGTGAAATTTTGGTATTTTTCTGAGAAATGTGAATTTTTCAGTGAATAGTAAAAATACAGTTTTAGGGTTTCGGTATGTTTAATGACATCATAACTGTGTCATGAGGATGTCATAAGATATTTTAAGGGTTGGTCGGACAAGGGTGATGAATTATTGTTTTGGGGGCCCCATGTGGCCTAATTCCATGGTAAATGCCAAGGGAAAGCACATGGTTTTGAGAAAAGCACTTGTGAGGTGTCCCTTGGCCATTAATGCATTGTCCCCTCACTTTCCCTATAAATAACCACCCTTTCCTCCTTTAGTTTTTACTCCCAACTCTCCCCCAACGAATTTATGGTCTCCTTACCTCCCAAGAAGTCCTCCCAAGGTTCCCCCAAGCCCTCAAGGTCCAAACCTTTGAGTTTTAAGAGTTACGTTTTAAGGTAAGGGATCCGACCTCTCTCTTTCTTTTCAAGAAATCTCTTTTATGTCATTCATTTTATGCTCCATGTTATTATGTGAGAGGATGTTCTTTTATATTCCTCTTACTTCCCTTTTCATGTTTATATGATGATAGATCCCCTCTTACTCTCATCATTTCGTTTTATGAAAGTTTAAGTGACGCCGTTAGGCTGCCGAATTTTTAAGGGATTCTTTCACCCTTCTCATTTTTCAAGTTCGATTTTCATGCCAAGTCTTTCAAGTTCATTTTTATTATGTTGGGATATGATCTCTATATCTATAATGCTGACCTCTTATGATCATATGATGAGAGACCCTATTTGATCTTGTCAAATCATTTTTATTGAAGTTTAAGTGACGCCGTTAGGCTTCCGAATTTTCATAAGAGAAATCTTATTTTTGTCTCACTTCCATGTTTTTCATTTCATATGGTATATCTTTCAAATTTCATTACCATGTCCTTAAATCCCTTATATTCTATCCCCCTAATGTTTTATGGATCATTTATGAGTGGGTGACCCATGTCCCCTCTCTTTTCAATGTTTTCTAAAACCTTGTAACATAGCTGTTATGCTGCAGAATTTTCGTCTCAAAATGCCTCTCTCTTTATCTCAAAATTATTTTATGTTATTAAGTGAATACTCAAAGATCTTATTTCTATAGGGGTATTCACATAAATATCAAAATGTTCTATTTTAAATTCTGGTATTTACATACATGAAACCCGCTTTCCCTTCTGTGGGTTTAAAGTGACATAAAGATCATGTCTTTAAAGCAGTTTTTAAAACGTTATGATTATGAAATAAAACCCATTTCTTTTATGCTATATGGGTTGTTTATGAAATGATTTATGATGATATATGTGGCTCACATGATAATAAATACATGTCAAGGGTGCACCCAGATAGCGCTCCAATGCATTGGGTAAAGACTTAATCTCTAGAGATGGCTTTTTAGACTGATACCTTGGTGAATAACCTTGGTAATTTTAATGACACCTTGGGGATGGACCTTGGTGAAACGAAATGATTTTCAATATTAAATGTTGCAGCCACATATTCAAGTTATGAAAAATGTTATTTTTATTATGATGTATCTCATGATTTCTTTCTCATGCCTTAAAGTTCTTTTCATGTCCTTATTGAAGTATCTCAAGTTCACATGTAAAATGTTTCTCTTGTTTCCCTTACTGGGCCTTCTGCTCACCCTTTCTTTTGATGTATGTCCCCAGGTTATGAGATGCAGTAATGAACCTAGGATGAACTTAAGGAGAAGCCTTTCAAGTGTTTAAGAATAATCTTTTATGTTCTTTTCATGTATTATGTTCCTTGTTTCCAAGACACTAATCCTTAAAGATCCTCAGTTCCGTGTAATGAAATGAAAGTTTATGTTATAAAAAGACGGGATGCTATAATTATTATATGTGATATAAATTCCATATTTATAATTTAAATTTGATATTTTTCATTCTGAACAAATAATATATCATTTTCTTTCCAACACTGAAAAATTATAACATTGCTCGTCTATGTGCGGATTATCCCATTCATAAAGCAATGTGACACTCTTTTCATAACCACACCACATGGATCATATATATAATTATATATATAATGAAATTATATGGTCTTTATTAGATTATTATCATTATGGAAGTATAAAATAATACTTCAATTTCCATATTGATCACCGAAAAATAGAATCATTACTCATGTATATGCATGGCCTGTCATCTCCATGATCGTACCAAACTTCTTTTCTCAAAACCATCTTTCATGTCTGGTATTAAAATTATAATTTATGTATAAATATGATAATTATGTCATATTAACTGTTATATATATTATGGAACTATTTAATATTCATAAGAACTAGATCTTTCATTACTAAACACGCATAATAAAAATTGATAATTAACAACAAAAACAATGAAAATAATGTTAGATAATTATCGAACGGGTGATAAGATGTTATAATAGGATCGAATCTGATATTATAAATTTTTAGTGTTATTTTATAATTTAATAACATTTTAAAAACCATTATACATAATGTTAAAGGATGTTAAACCAAAATGATGTGTGAGGTAAGGGAATTCATCTCAATTTCTATTCATTGAAGCATATTGTAATGTTATGAACATAATTTATTTTATTTGGTGAATCTAATGCCCCATTAACAGGTAATATCATGATTCCATAAAAATTCATGTCATTTTAAGATTACATTTGAAATATTTAATCTAAGGGTATTTGACTTAAAATTTACCAAGTGGTAATTAATTTCATAACTCAATTTATTTTCATTGGGTTATATTACTTCTTTGTTATCTTTAACATTCCATGATTATGTGTGTAATGACTTTTTGTCATCATATGTTGTATTTACACTTTTGTTATGTGTATTTATAGTTGATAAACATAATCTATTAATTTTTTAATTATCACTTCAACATTATGATCAATGTAAGGGTTTATTTCACAATCTCATTCTAATCGATATTTTTTTTCTTTAATTTCAATTGAAGGAAATTATTGGATAATTTTTTAATAAACCCATTTATGTTTTTTATACTATGTTTACTGATTATATTTTCAAGTAATATTACCCCTTTACAACTCTTTAATATATAAAATAATTTATGAAATGTTTTAAAAAAAATAGGACTTCGTCTATCTCTCCAGCCAGAAATATACTTTCATCCAAAAATAGGTATTCAAAAGATGTTTTCAAAAATGTTTTTAACTTTTTAAAAATTGTTTATTTAAGAAATGTTTACCAATGTTTACTTTTTTTTACTTTTTTTTATTTTTTTGAAAGGAATATTAATTCCTTTTTAAAAAAATTCCCACTTAGCTTTTATCAAAATAAGTTAAAGGAATCATTATTTTAACATGAAAAACATGAACAGAATTCCCAGAAATCATGAACACAAAAAAAATTTAAATATTAACTTATAAGTTTAAAATATTATTTTTAAATAAAAGCACTTCTATTTTTTTGTAAACTTTTAGTTTAAAAAAATTATTTTAAAAATGAAAATGATATTTTCTTTAAAAATGTTTTTAACGATCTTTTTATGGTATTTCTATTCAGCAATGAAAAAAATGCCAATGTGTATATGTTGTATTAATAACATAATTTTTATTCTTATCGGTGTTTTATTATCATTTTTATTTAGGGATGTATTGATATTTACTTACTCCATTTTTGTATTCATTAACTATCTATTGAATTATTCACTTTCCCGTGGACATTAAATTTCTTATAGATATCCATATTATTTATCATGGATTTGATTATTATTTGAACTGTATTTAATTTATATATAAGGTGTTATATATAGAAATCTATTCATTTATTTTGGGAAATATTGATAAATGTGAATTCCATTATTAAAACACATATTTGATGATAAGGCACATTACTCATGAATTCAATTGATTATTTTATATACGGGGAATGCAATGGGCCTGTAGTGATGGGTGGCGCCCAATATAATATAAAACCTCGATGCATCGATACATCACCTGATACCAATAAATAATATATCATTAAATGGTTTTTAGCTTTAGTTTTAAACCATCATGTGGAAGGTATTGATGGTAGAGGTAACATGATGCTCGAGATAAAAGAGTCCAATAATTAAACATTTATTTTCTTAAGAATTCAATTATTATTACCCATGATATTTTCAAAAATATATTGTCTCTTTATTTATTTCATTCTCATTTTATTGATTAAATTATGCATGTTTTTAGTTATTTACCTTTATATATTGATTATGCCTTATCAAATGATGATTTTCAAGTTATTTAAATGTCATGTGTGTTCAGTTATTTACCTTTCCATATTGATTATTCTTTATTTATTCATGAAATATTCCTCTATAATTAACCGTTTTTGAGCATTTGAGATCACCCTTATTTTTCTTTCATTCTCTAGGATTCCATGAAGTGTACAATGGTTAATGTGCAAGGATATACTAGTGGGAATAATTTTATTCTTAAAAAAATTATGTTGTAATTGGTGTTTTAAAATGTAATATGTGAATCATATATGTATCTAGAACTAGAAGAAAATCAAGATCTATCCACAGTTTAGGACCATGTAAATTGACCATAAAATCATGGATTTAGGAAATAGACATGATTTAGATTATTGTGGCTCCTACTTTCATGTTAATAGGGATAAGGTTATTACCACAGTTTCAAACTATGGCTATAGTTCTATAGCCATTGTTTCCTCTTTAGTAGTACAACTGTATCCTTGTTTTAAAAACATGGATATTACTAATCCAACTAAACTCTACTTCCATGGATTTAAACTATGGTAATAGGGAAATCTCCATGGTTTTCATCGTGGAAATAATCCAATTTACATGGTTCAAATCCATGGCTATTTATTCTGCCATGCTAAACCATATCCATGGTTACAAATCGTAGTTATAGGTTTCTCCATGAATAGTATAAACCCATGGTTAACACCCATGGATATATCCTTTAAATACCCTAAAAAAATATACACCCTCTTACACATAAATCCTTTCCATGAATACAATGTATACACTAACCCGTAGCACTTAAATCCCTACCCCACCAGAATCCCTCAAACCTAACTTATAATATAATAAAAATTCGATAAGGATAAAAGTTAAATAGAAATTAAATAGAATAATATATATATATATATATATAGAAATAATTAAAACAATTCATCCCATACTAATAATACAGTGTATAAACCAACCCGGTTCACCTAAATCCCTACCCTTCTAGCAGCACTCAAATAGAACCAAAACCATGCAGATTATGATAGAATAAAAAAACAAGCATATAGAATAAATAGAACTCAAAAAGAATACAATATATATCAAAATAATGAAAACTATCTCCAAGTTGAACAATATAAAATTTCAATGTCATTATCATCAAAATAAAAAAAAACTATATGATGAAATTCAATGCATAAAATAAGAATAAAATTTATATCTGAAATGTACCTCAATATCAATATCACCATAACCGTATTGACCTTCATAATCTCCTAGAGAAACACTAACATCTTTATCACCACATCTATGATAACCAACATCATCATCATTACGATCATCAACATCTAAATTTTCATACGCACAAACATTTGTTGTATGATCAAAAGAATCCTCATAAACTGAATGAAAATATGTGTAATTTTGTTTTTAGTTATAAATGAATGGATTAAAAATAAAAGAATTGGAAATAGAAACTATGAAATAAATTTAAATTTAGCGAGGAAATAGGATATCCATTGGGATCTTAATCTATGGACTACTAATATACAATATTAATAATTATTCGAGATATCTAAATAAACAGTTGAAAATAAGTTACATATTCCAACTCTTAGAGACTTCTATATAACTAAGTAGAAAAAATGGCCATTGAATGAGATTTAAAAGATAAAGATGTGATAATATGAATATGTCAATGACAATGTGACTGAATTTTAGTCTTCCAAAATATTTTTTTTCATTAACTTATGGTCCCAATTATCCATCTATAAGTGAAAAAACAGAAATAAAATGTATAATAATAACTGTGTGAACACATGTAACAGTCATAAAGCCACTCCATATCATTTTATATAATGTTTTTTTAAATTCAAACGGTAGATTAATATTAACCGAATAAAAATTAATAAAATTTGATAAGTTTTATAACTATCATGTTCTTATTGTTTCATTAAAGATGCATATAGTAGTTACTTTTATAGTGGTTTTCCTAAGTCTGGTTAAATGAAAAGAGTATGCATATAGGGGAATGCAGAGTGCCATAGTCAGGCCTTAATACTACCATATTTTTGGGAAAAAATTAATTTTTTTTATTGAGAAGACAATCATAATTAGCTAAAACTAAAATCTTACAAATCCCAGTGAACTGTGTTGTGCTTCTCACCCCTAGTTTTAATGATAAAAAAATAATCAACTATGTATCTACTGTTTTATTTAAGTTTTTTCGAGTTTTGCTTTATTGGGATTTAAACCTATACTTTGTTGAATGTAAAGATGATATTCAAAGGCATTTATAAATATTTTGGAAGGAATGGGCCTATGATAAATCATGTCTTGAGGAAATGAAATGAAGTTGGAAGACCAACAAAGGATTCTAATGGAGGAAAGTATGGATAAAGAATCCTTTGGAGATATATGCAGACTATAAATACTAGTCGATTCCAAAAGGATAGATTGGAATATTTTTTGTAAGGCCACTGGCTTCCTGAACTGGCAACCCGATGGAGTCTCAGTGGGTACTGTTGGGAGAGAATCCCGATACCGGACCGAAAATTGTTTGCTAAAAATATCGTGAGAAACCCGACAAAATATGGAAGTGATATAAGTAGAATAAATAAATCAACACGCACGTTTTTTTAACGTGGAAAAACCCTCCCATGCGGAGGATTAAAAAACCACGGGGCAATTCCCAAATATCCACTATGAATCAGAGAAAACAAGAATCCAAACAATGCCCGAACTTGAATTACAAATGAGAGAGCGTAGAAAACCTGTGTGAAAACCACACCCCGATACGCCTCCGCTATGTCTCTGATAAACACACCGCTGACGCCATGTATCGGAAGATCAATCTGTGACAAAACGTCACCCTTCTGTCGACGAAACGTCACTACCTCGGAGATCTTCACCCCAACATGCGTCAATCTCGCACCAGCTTATGACACCCGAATGATCTCGCCATCATAATGTACTGTTGATCTTCAATCGGGACACGCCGCTTGATCACCGCAATTAAGAAGACTCTCGATACATGGCTCGATCATTAATCACATTGTTGCTACTTCACACTTGTAGAACACCGAGACGCCACACATGCTACCGCCAACGCGGTAGCCCCCTTCTTGCTCTCGGTGGACTACATCTTGAGTAGCTCTCCCTATTTGCCACTAGAAGCTTCCCCTTTTATAGGTTTCACTGTTTCTTTTTTCAAATACAGATAAGATATGAAATATAATATCTTAAATCTTCAAATCACCATGTATCTGTCATGTTAAGATTTAAACACCTATCTTATCTAAAATAGATAAGATATATCTCCCCATGAGATACACATGCAGTCTTATCTGTGTGATATGATAAAAGATATCTCACATTCAAAAAACATATCTTATCTCAAATCTGGAAACACCAAGATGCGGGTTGAACCTCAACAATCTCCCCCTTAAGCCTATCAATGGAGATACCATCCAACAAACTCAGTTGGACCAAAAAACTTTTTGGTATTGCACCAACCACCGTCCTCTGCAGAAAAATGACGACTCCCTTTTGCAACTCTGGCAGAAATCTGTCTGCTCCCCCTGCAAAAGAAACTCAAACGCCGAAGTCTTTGTTATACCCGTGTCTGCACCGCCAATACCAGAATCAACAATATCTGGTTCCCACAAAATCGTGATCGCCACAGGTACCAGTGGACATCATACACATGGAGTGATTTTTTCAAGATCACAATCTAGTGGGTGGCCTCAAACCAGCTAGCTCATGGGTTCGAGATAGCATGGTCAAAGGGAAATACTGGTGTGCTCAAAATGTATTGCATTTGGGAATTAATGCAATAAAGGTTGACACATTTTATATTCATGTTTGTGAACGTGAAAATATTACTTTGAAATTATTCAGAAAAGGATGGCTGCTTCTGTCTCCTAGAGGAACGCGATTCACGCGCCTGGTGTTTTTCAAACTTTTCCGACCGTTGCTCCCTCCGAACTCCATCCTCCAGTGGCATCTCCGGTTCCGGCACCGTTTGATCCGTGTACAGCCCCCTCGGAGGCTGGCCCCCTTTCTCCATGGGTGTCTCTGGATGCGCCTTCCAGGATGGGTTGTCCGGCGCGATCCTTCAGGGATGTTCGGTGCGGACCGGATCTTGGTGTTTCACATCCTTGGCTCTCAGAGATTGGAGCGTTTTCACATTAGGTATATCGGGAAGGCTGGCAAGAGTTGCTGGTGGTGCCTGCGACAACGTTCAATGAAGCCATAGCTGGCCTGAAATGGACTCTTGTAGTGCGGTTTGGATCCGAGAAACCTCCTCTTCCTGTTTTAAACGATTCGTGGATTCCGGGGGTTGCAGGGGGAGACTCGCATCTCGGTGATCCACCGAAGCTCGTTCGGTTTGATGCTGGAACTCCCAGCTTCCATTGATGGGTCGTGCTATCCTGGTCAGTTGATGTTGAAAGGAGCATTGTTAGAATTCTACTTGAGGGTGCCCAAGGTTTTATTGGCCTCCCCTTTCTTGTGTTCCCCCTGTGCATATCTGGCTTCTAGTGTATGTGAAGATCCAAAGCTCAAGGTGGCGGAGACCAGGAGGCCAGCCCTCTCCTTGTGGAGTTCCTTGCAGGTCCTAAGTCGTTGGCATGCAGTGTTCCACTTGTTGGATCTAACTTTCCTGGAGAGAGACCTCCCGCGAAGTCTGGTATCGTATTTAAAAGAGGTTGTTCTGTTTTAGCAGGTCCTTGTGTGGATCAGGACTCTGTGAAGGATGTTGCTATGGCATGGTTGGCTCATAAGGCGGTGGGTGGGAACTACCCAAAGCCCCATTCTAAACTTCCACTTCCATCCTCAATCACGCTGGGTTTGAGCCCAGGAGTGTGTACATGATACATGAAGAAGAGGGTGCAGGGAAGGGAGAGCCCTACATTCCCATAAAAATGATCATAGTGCCTGGGGCCAAAGACAGGCCATCATTGTTTTAATGATTCCTATCATGATCTGGAACTTCTGAGGAATCAGGGCGAGAGCGAAAACCGATTTCATCTCCTCAAAGTCTAAGAGTCACAAAGTTAAGATGGTTGCAATAATCGAGCACAAGCAGAATGCTGATAAGATTCAAGAGTTTACTCGTAAGATCAAAATGCATGCATCCATGTGTGCGGCTCCGATCAACAACCATATATGGTTATTCTGTAAGAGGGAAGTTTTAGTGGATTTGATTCAAGTGGGAGATCAGCATATCACGACGAAGGTGTCGAGTGGCGGGGAATATCTGTTTATGTCCTTTATTTATGGAAGTTGTGACGCCCTGAGGAGGGAGGTTCTGTGGTCAAAGCTAAACAAGTTCGACCCGAGGGATCAACCCTGGGCGGTGGGAGGGGATTTTAATACCATAATGCAGCCAGACAAGAGGAAGGGATGAGGTGACTTCCTGTGGTGGGCAAGTATGTCTTTTGTGCAGTTTATGGTTGGGAAAGGGTTAATGGACCGGGGTTATTCCGGCGATCCATTTACCTAGTGCAATAATCGAACGGGTGGGAGTCGATGTTGGAGCAGACTTGATCAGTGCATTGCCAACGTCCTTGCCATTTTCTATGTATCCGAATGCAAAGGTTAACCACTCGACCCGAAGTATTTCTGACCACTCTCCGCTCCTGTTATCTCTATGCAGGACGGAGATCTCGGAGGGGAATTTCAAGTTCTCCAGTGAGTGGGTGTGTAATCAGGACTACGACCACGTAATTCAGTGGATTTGGAATGAACCGTCTCGGGGTCACTCATGGGTGGCTATTAACTCCAAGTTGATGCGTCTAAAGCAAGAACTAACGTTGTGGGATAGGTCCTTTCCTCCAATGGATTAGGAGATGGTAGTGATCAAACATGACATTTAGAGCCTAGAGGCCAATTTAGAGGAGAGATGGGATGATGTGGTTTTTGATGAACTCTCTGAGATGAAGAATTCTTTGGTGGTGATCGTGCATTCGCAGAAGCAACAAGAAAGAGAAGACTCTAGGGTTAAATGGCTTAAGTAAGGAGAGACAAACACTGCATACTTTCATGCATGCATTAGGGAGAGGAGGCGTGTTGTGAAATCCAACCTAGTTCTAGAGGATGGCTCATTCAATGACGAAAAGGAGGTGGTCGGAGGCATGACTTTCTCGTTCTTTAAAAACCTCCCTGCAGGTACGAATGAGAATATGCCTCAGGGGTATCCTTCGGGGGAGGCTCGTCTTTGGGAAGGGATCCAGAATCTTGTCTCCGCGCAAGATAATGCTCTGCTTGAAGGTATTCCTGATGAAGAGGAGGTGCATGCTGCCATGTGGAATCTGAATCCTGATAGTGCGGTAAGACCTGTCAGTTTCCCTGGTTCGTGCTATAGGGGCTCTTGGGAGGTAGTAAAATGTGATATCATCTCTACCATCCCGAACTTCTTCCGAGGGGGTGGTCTTCCTCGGATTGCGTCAACGACCACTATGATTCTCTTGCTGAAGATCAAAGGACCATCTTACCTCCTCCATTATCGGCCTGTGAGCATGTGAAACTTTTCCTATAAAGTCTTAGCGAGTATAATAGTTGTCTAGTCTTCTCCTTCGATGGATATCCATGGAGCAACATGGTTTCGTCAAAGATTGTTCAATTCAGGGAGCCATGGTGATGACACAGGAGATTATGAGAGATTTTAATACTACATCCCATGGCTCTAATGTGGTTATTAAGCTGGATATGAATAAGGCATATGATAGGATGGAGTGGGGATTCATCAATAGGGTCCTTGCGAAGATGGGAGTATCTAACTGTGCATGTGATATCATTTTTAGGAGTGTTTGCTCACCGTGGATGGTTGTGTCATTTATGGGGAGAACACATGACTTCTTCAAGACTGTACGTGGTCTTCAGAAAGGTGATCCGCTATCCCCGGGTATCTTTATCCTTATACAAGACACTCTTAGTAGGCCGATAAACAAAGGTGCTTACAATGGGGACATTCTTCCATAACATAGAAAGTATAGCCTCCCCTCAATATCGAATTTGATGTTTGATGATGATATGATAATATTCATGAATGCTGGGTGGAGGTCCCTCCATGCACTTAATATGATCCTCGTAGCGTACTGCCATTGGAGTGGGCAAATCATAAATAGGGAGAAGATTAGTTTCTATGTTCCCAACTCATGCAACTCGAGCAGGGTAGATAGGATGGGAAACAAGATGGGTATGGGGAGCGGTTCTTTCCCCATGGAGTACCTCGATACCCCTGTTTCTCCAGGAATACTGCATACCGGGGACTTCGACAAAGTTGTGAACAAGATTATGGAACATATTCTGAATTGTAAAAACCATTTCCTATCCTTCGGAGGACGGATCACTCTAGTGAATAGTGTGCTTTCAGTAATTCTGGTGCACGCTTTGGCCTCTACCAATGTGCCTAAGGGGTTTATTAGGTTCATTGATATGATTCTTCTCGCTTCATTTGGGATGCATTAGCCGAGGGGAAGTGGTAGTGGGTGTCATGCGGTAAGCTGGCCCAACCCATCTATGAAGGGGGAATTAATTTTCATGAGTCTGGTGGACACAATCCATTTCGTGCATGCGAAGCTTGAATGGGAAATCATTGAGGAACAAACTCTCTGGGGGAATCATATGTCTTGAAGATACAGGTATGGTGCTGCAAATGTATCGGCCAGGGGGTCTCCTTTATGGTCCTCTGTTTGTAACATAATCCCGAATCTCCTCCCGCACTCACAATGGATGATTGGGGAGGGGAGAATTCTATACTGGTATCATAATTGGTCGGGTGGTGTGCTGGTTTATCCAGGATGCCCGACCCCCACTATCTCCTTTAGGGAGGAAAGCATGCATCCTCTGTTTTTCATATTGGTTCTGGACGCACCCCAACAAGCAGTTTTTGACTCTGTTCTTATTAACTCAGAGCAAGACAGGTGCGTTTATACCCCTTCCACCTCGAGTAAGTTCAACTTGAAGGATTTTAGTAGGAGGAATGCTTCTCAAGGGCAGCATGATAGATGGAACATTGTGGATTCGTGCAAAAAAAAAAAAAAATACAACTAAACTTAATTTCCTCACATGGAGGATTCGTAATAATGTTATACCTTTTGATGATCACATAAAATGGTTCGGAATTAGTCTGGATTCCTATTGTTAGTGTTGTGGGATTAAAAGTGAAGAGATTATGATTCACATTTTCTTCGAGGGCGAATGGGCGTGGAAGGTATAAAGGTTCTTTAGAGATTTCACAGGGCACTCTCCCCAAGCAGTTAGCAACAATTTGTTCATGGCGCACTGGTTCTAGGGGGCCAACAGGTTTGCGGTGGAGTCAGAGGCGCGAGCCATCATCTTCAATGCGGGCTGCTGGTGTTTATGGCAAGCCAAGAATTGGGCCAGGTTTGAGGGGATCTCTTCCACAGGTAGATCCGTTGTGTCTAGAACTAGATTTATTCTGATTGACTTGATCGGCCTTGCTGGCATCAGGAAGGAGGCTCCATCCCTTCGAGCACTGCATGTTTCTTGGGGGGGGGGGGGGGGGGGGGTTGGGGGTTGCTCCAGAATTATTCTAGGGATCAGGGGAGCAGATTCCTTGGCTACCCCAGGGACCTCAGGGTAGTGTGGTGACATGCATGGAGGAGGAGGAGTTATCCGGGACCTCAAGGAGTTATTACAGGTTTGTCCATATTCTTATCATCGCCCAACTGGAAAGATATTCTATGATTATTCATGATGCTCTACATGCTAATGGCACCACTCCCTGGTCAATTTTCTATACTACTAGATAGTGTAAGGAACTTCTTAACAACAACGTTCGAGTCACCCATACTTGGCATGAGGAGAACAAAGTGTCGGACTATGTGGCCTCTCTTGCGGTTCCCGGTGTCCCAGTTTTGTGTCTTTCTAATGTGTCTCAGTTTAAACCAGAGGAGGTGAATCTAATTTGGGGTGATGCCCTTGCCCTTCATTATTTTCGTCCCCCCTAAATTTGGTCGCCTTTTCCATGTATTGTCCTTTTTGGGGCACCTTTTTGAATAAAAATCTTAATGTTGGATGGAAAAAATTCAAAATATATGAGTATGTATAGAGTTTACACTTATAAGGCTATACAAAAGAGGCAATGTTATTGAAAAATACATTTCATACAATTCTGTATAATGTATCAAAGTTAAACTGTTACTCATTTTTTGGATGTTAATGAATTGACTATAACTTTTAGGTGTGTACCTCAAAGGGGTGAATGCAATATGTATACAACTATGGTGTTCTGTGGAAATATTGACATTGATGTAAATAAATATATTGACTAATGGAACCAAGATTGGAATAGGAATATGCAAAATATGAAAACATTAAATTGGGTAAATTATATAATGCAAAGGAAAACACTTGAATTTATCAAATGATATATACCCGTTATTTTCACATTTTTTTCTATACGCATATTTTTAGAGTAAAATTTTATTGATTATCCTTTGATGTTGAAGTTCCATGATTGAAATCATTTATGACTACTACATTCAAGAAATATTTCATTATAAAAATCATGAGGTAAATCTCTATGAATAAAGAATTAACCAAATTCTGACAGGTGATAAAGGATTTTACTTATAAAGGAAGTACCGACAACTATATATATAAGTAAATTCATTTATTTGGATTAAATTTAACTAATGTTGTAAACAGTTCATATATATGAAAGTACAATTCATAATGGAGAATATTAAGGAATATATATAGTTTATAAATGTTCTATTCATAGGAAACATTAAACAACTTATTTCAACTAACGTATATAGTTCAAACTTCATGACTTTAAAAAATGTATACAGTTCATTATTGGGGAACATAATTTTATAAAACTATGAATGTGATTTATTGTATGTATAATTATGAATAACTTCAAGAAAACACATCAATTTCCAAAAAAAAAATCTATCTTTACAAATAGGATTATAATATTTGTGGACATGAAAAAAAAACAAAATATATTAATTTTTTTAAATATTATATTGGTAGTATATTTTTTTCTAGGAACTAAATTTAGAAGAAATTTTAAATTATTTAAATATAATAATAAACTATTTGAAAAAAGAATATTTTAGATGAATAAATATTTTTTTCTTGATAAAAATGTGCATAAGAGAAGAATTTAAAATCCACCTTCAGTTAAAAAAAATATACCAGGGGAACATGTGATAGGAAACATTCAAACTTACTAATAATTACTTTAGACTTATGAAATCCTTATAAAAATAAAACAATTATAAAAAATTAAATATTGTGGTCATGTTAATAATATAATCAATTATATGCCACTATTATCCAAAATAATGAGTTACAATTGAAGAAACATTATGTTTTTTACACTTTTCAAAAATAAATTTGTTTTGAATACAAATTAGAGTATAATTTAAATTAGTAAAAAACAGAAAAAAAAATTTAACACTTAATGTAATGAGTAAAAATTAAATAAATTCACAGAGAAATAAACTCTAAAAAATAATAAAATCTCAACAGATAATAGAGAGACTTTGGAGAATACTAAAGAAAATTTTAATGAAATTAAAAGAAGATAAATTGACCATTATTATCAATAATTAAAGAATATGTGAAATGGATATGATTTTATAATTTTTAGTTATTACTCTATGCTAACATGTTATAATTTTAAAACAATTACAATTGAATATTAGTAATCAAGAAAAAAATTTCTTAATTTTATTGAAATCTACCATGCGAATGATGCAGTAATAAATAATATGATTTAAAAATACAACTACATTTCAAAAACATTCACATGACACAATGAAGATGGTAAAGAAAAAATTTAGTCTATCATAGATAGAAATCTAAACTTCATATTATGTTCGTCAAAATTTCAAATTCATTTGTAATTTCATCATTAGAAAATTATTGATCACAAAATTTCAACATCGGTTGTGGAATTTCCATTTAAACTACAATAACACATTTAGCTTTTGCGGAACCTTTTGACCATGTTCCATCAAAAAATAAAACATTATTTGATTCAAACAATCATGCATTTAAAAAATAGGAAAATTGTTGGCACCAAAATATTCATGCGGAGGGAAAGGAAGCATAGAGGAAACCAAGTTTCAAATGGGCTGCCTCGTGAAGCCCATTTTCGGAGCCCCTGAACACCACGACCGGTGAGAAGCCGAATACCCCTCTGTGGTCGTCGCGGAGTAAAAGAGGCGGGAGGCTTCGCGGTTACGACGCAATTGACCAGAAGCTTCTCACTATAGAGGGAACCAGATCGACTGCCGTGATCCCTTGTAACTTTATAGAAGCCTCTGCGAGCTCCACAGAGTGAACCAAGGAGGTCTCTACGCCAAGGAGGGGATGACAGTCGACTTCGCAGTTACGAAAAACTTGACGCAATCCACGACCGATCGCTGAGAGCCACATGGCTTCGCACTGAGGTGTCCATGCTTCGTGTTGCCCCTCGCCTATAAATTCTAGACTCCCCTCGATCCCTAAGGAAGAATACCCTGACCTTTCACCTTCTCAGCTCTCAAACCACGAAGTACTTTCTGCTCTACGAAACCTCAAGAAAAATGAGCTCTTCAAGGTACTTGAGCATTGGAAAGTACTTTTCCCTTAGCTCAAATACAACCCCTCTTCCAGCAGAGATGATGTTTGTATAGCCCATGGGCTATCATGAAGGGGGGAGATCCCTAAGGGGACTCGCATCATTGCAAATCACTCATGCTTCACGAAGTACCCTCCATACACATGTGACCCACATGCTAAGTCAAGGTCACTGTGTTTCGTGAAGCACATTGCTTCGCAATGCTATGCTTTGCAAGGTACCCTTGCTTTGCGAATTCCTACTCCGCAAAAGCCCTTCTACTTTACGAAGCACCCTTCATATGCACCTATACCATATTCCTAGGCTAGGCCACCCCACATCATGAAGCATACCCCTTCACAGAGTCCCTCTACTCTGTGGAGCACCAGAGCTACCCATGGTCCTTTCCTATAAACCCATTTTCTTTGCAAATCCGTCTCCCGTATGACCCTCTAGGTTTGTATGAAGTGACTTCAAGGTCCCTTGGGTGGTGCTTTATTTTGTGTTACTCAGTCTTATGCTTCTTCACATAGGCACGATAATAGCTATTGACTCTTTGCATAGCCACACTAAATGTGCCCCTCCAGGGATCATTCCGTAACACCGCCTCACCACGACATTGTTGATCCCTTCCCTTCCCCAAGGGTGGGTTGGTATCAGTTATGTAAATCCTAGGGGTGTGAAGTAAACCTACCTCATCCGAGCTATAGGACGTTAAACTACCAAGCACCATCGCCCTCAGTACATGATGTTAAATTATGGTCTCTCCCTGTCCATTATATATTGGATTCCCCACCTCGGACATTCTCCATGCCCACTTGTCTCTATATGAGTGAGATCTTCCTCACATGGAATGAGATCTTCTTTGTTAGAGAGGCAACTGTTCGTTGGAAAGGGAAACCATCCTAGTGTAAGCCCCTAGCCTTTCCTGTGGGAGGTAGCATCCCTAATCCTCTCTTATTTAATTCCAAATACTAGAGGAGATATTGGCACTGAGACCTTCAATACCCCATCCCTCTCCCTCTAGGCTTGTCGCCATCTGACCTCCATCCTAGAGTAAGTCCCAATATCCATATCTTTGGACTGCTACCCATGCATACGCCCCTATTTCCTCTTTGGTCTACTAACCACATGTGAGCCCCACTCCACTTTCTGTGGACACACCTTTCATGACGTGATCGTCAGGTCTTTTCTACCTCTTGTTTCTCACACCGATCATGACTCACGGGGCCTTAGAGTAAGCATTGACCATGTCATCCTTCTTGGGCCACCTTATCATGTTACCCCAAACCATTCTGAATTATATTGACTTTGATCCTTATCTTCTAGGAATGGTACATAGGAAGCCTCCCTGAAGTTCAAGCCCAACACCTACTTGTACAGACCCCTTCACGTTGGTTCACCTTCGTCCCGCATGATGTTAAACTACATGCTCCTGAACTAAATGGACTTTGATCCTTGTCTCCTAGGTAAGGTACGTAGGAAGCCTCCCTGAGGTTCAAGCCCAACACCTACTTGTCCCAACCCCCCTTAAAATTGGTTCACCTTCATCCCTCATGACTTTAAATTGCATGATCCCAAACTATGTGGAATTTGATCCTTGTCTCCTAGGAAAGGTACATAGGAAGCCTCCCTAAGGTTCAAGCCCAACACCTACTTGCCCTGACCCCTTCACGTCAGTGTCCCCTTCATCCTGCATGACGTTAAAATGTGTGATCCCAAACTATGTGGAATTTGATCCTTGTCTCCTGGGCAAGGTATGTAGGAAGCCTCCCTAAGGTTCAAGCCCAACACCCGTCAGTCCCGACCAATCCACATCCATCCTCCCTCGTCCTGCATGATGTTAAACTGTACACCCCCCTTTCATCCCGCATGACGATAAACTATATGCTACCGAACTACGTGGGCTTTGATACTTGTACCCTGGATAGGGTATGTAGGAATCCTCCCTAAGGTTCAACCCCAACCAGCAGTAAGCTATTGGAACCCCAACCAGCGGTAATCTCTTGGAACCCCAACCAGTGGTATGCTATTGGAACCACAACCAGTGGTAAGACATTGGAATCCCATCCAGTGGCAAGCCAATGGAACCTCAACTAGCGGTAAGACATTGTAGTCCACAATCAACAGTAATCCATTTTTGTACCCTTTTTTGGGACCCACATCTCTGGTCTGCCCCCCAAGAATCAGACCAACCCAGGCTGCTAAACACTTATAAGCCCCAGTATATCGTCAGGTCATTTTCCTATGTGTACACCCTGATCTATACCACCATCCCGAACTATGTGAACTTTGATTCCCTACCATGGGGATACATAGGAAATCTCCCCGGGGTTCAAGACCATCAATCATGTCCCATTGTGGTCTCTCCCTTGAGCCTATGTGTTTCGGGAAGGTCATGAACCACCTTGAAGGTTATACTTCCTATGGATCCCATCCATGCGTCCATTCCCATGGGCCTCCTACTCAGGTGTCCCATTACCCCCCCAAACTAAGTGGACTTTGATTCACTGACACATGGATATGTAGGAGGTCTCACCGTGGCTCAAGACCAACATCACCGTCGTACTTATGTTGGTTCTATCTCATTATCCATACAATATCAACCATCCATATCCATCCTGATTCTTACCCAGGCCTCCACATCTCGGTGAGATCATGTCACCCACTTTCCCACTGCTCCTAGCAGCAATCGAGTAACTAACCACACTTTATCCTCAACATCAGTGTTCCCTCCTGGGTTTGAACCCATCTGATCCACTCTTATTAGTGTTTTGATCAGTTTTATCCATCTCTAATAGATAATAAACTCACGGAATACCCTATGTTAAACATGGGAAGTTGAGGAAAACCTCAGATACATGCCGATGGCATATAATTTCCCGCACTCGATGTGAGATGCCTCAGACTTCCGTGCCCTCGAGAAGCCCTATCATAAGGGGAATAAACCCAGACGCATCAGTGTTTCAGCATCCAGACATGCCAGTGATGTCCAATGTGAATACTCCCCTGATCGAAGGTTGCTACCCTGACTTGACTCCTTGGAATGTCTTGACAGGAGCATTGTAATTAACCGACATCCATGAAGACATGGAACTGGGAAGAGTTTCACGAACAATGTCTTAAGTCTATGAGGGAGACCTAGACTAGGTGATGAATTTCAAGGAGGAATCCATGGATGGAGGAACTGACATCCCATCATCCCATTTGGATTAAGGATAAAACGTCCCTGAATAAGAGATGGATTCCTCCCACCTTTGGAAAGTGGTAATGAGGGGAAACAAACAACGTGTCCTCCAAAAGAACGGATGTGTGCCCTGGCGAAAGTGTCAGAAATAGAAATGGTGAAACCATCATGAACTTCTTCTCCTCAACGTAGAGATTAGTAGAGTTCGATACATCAATGGATTAGCATGTCACCAGATCAAGCTATCTAGTGTCAGGTCCCTCCAATCAAATAGTGGGCCTAGCATGAAACTCACCAGAGATTGGGTCAGATGAATTTTGGACATCCCAGTCTATGACATTGTCAGCGTGGATCCTTCTTAAAAACCACAGAATATGGAATGGCACTGGGGCACTGGACGTTGCTTTCATTCTTTTCATCACTAATGGTTAAATCTCTATGCTTCGTAGGAGCCAAGCTACTACGATAGAAAACCGATCACCACTCACCCATCACCACAGGGGTCGGGGAAACATCTATTCAACCATTCTGTGGAACCTCATCACCTCTACGATGACCTCTACATCCATGGATGCAGGGCACCCACGCCCCATCTCTCTATCTGAAATCGTTCAGAGAAGGCTGATTAATGACCTTGTTCGACTCTATGAGGAAGAGGGGATTATCCCAACCTGGGATATGGACCAACAGGACTTAGAGGCTTCCGTACCTCACCGTCGCTGCCGCCCCCAAGGGCCACGCAGAGATCCATTGCTCCCCACTTTGGCCTACAATCATTTCGGGAGCCTCTACCCAGAACACCTTGACGACTCCTCCCCTACGCCAATGAGGTGAGGGAAGTTCGGTTCAGCCCAACTGTAGTCCCATCCAGAGGACCGCCAAGGAGGGCTCCCATGATGTTGTGTCAGCGCCATCACCCAGCCCCACCAGCTGAGGATCAGGTGAGTTATGAACTTGCACCACCGTCCCCAATCCAGTTAACTCGACGCTAGCGTCAGGCGCAAGTTGAGGAGGATGCCTGCCAAGGGCCATCATCATCATCAATGACTACCATGACCAGTGCCACTATCGATGCATACCGCCAAAACTCCATTCATACTGAGTAGGGGAACTTATATTCCCATCATAGATCAAGGCCCCAACCACCCCACAAATAGGTTGGGATTACTCTCCTGGTCGCCAACACAGGTGGAATTATTGCAGGCCGAGCCACGGTGATGACATCAAGTACAAAGTTCCTCCCCATGCCACTACCAATGAGAGCGTAGGTTACCAACATGAAGATGCTACCCATCTGGTCAACTATAAGTGTGGGGGTCTTCCCCTTGTCCTTACAACAACTGAAGAAGGTCCTCCTCATCCCATCAATCAGGGAAGCAGAGGGTTTCCTCGCTTCATTGGAACCTAACACAGAGGTCCCACCCGTGTTTATGTTGACCAGTACGAGGAACCTCCTCATACTGACACTGCCAAAGGAAACATGCATGGAGGCCCTGACCATGCTCCCACTAGCTCTAGCGGAGGTCCTACCCGCTCCAACACTTCCCACATAGATTCCTTCTACGCGTCAGCTAGTGCACATAGAGGTCCTCCCCATGTTCCCTTTGACATTTGTCCAGGTGATCTTCACACCCCAGCTCACCCAGGTAGAAGTATTCTGTGCCCCAGCATCAATTTAGTCAAAGGTCCACCTCGATCCAAAAACCTTCCCTATCCAAAAGATCTACCCCGGGGTTGGAGGGTGGGTCGCCAACTCATTAAAAAGAATACCGAGATGTTTCAGACCGTGATTAATCCCGTCTTCTTCTCAAATTCCGAGTGGAAATGCGATTTGACAATGGAACCCTCCCCTCGATCCATTATATCGAGGGTCGGGGTAGGAACAAGGCATATCAGCCTCATCATTCTGGAATGTGAGGTCAACCAGATTCCCACCTCCCTCCACAAATACATCTAGAAGGAGGATGATTTGTCCTCTTTTCAGGGCCTGGCAGTGCAATCCTACCTATCGTCAATAGGGTCATTATCTGCCTCGATCAGAGATCATGGAGAGTTATTTTAGGGACCGGTAGAGGAAAAAAAACAACATGGACCACCACCAACAACCGCTGCCCCCGCACCAAAAACAGCGGTCACCAGTTCATCTTACCGAGATGTGGTAGCTCAGCCATTGCATTCGTCATAGGATATCCCTAGATGTGGTGGCCTAACAACTCATTCACCATATTATCCACCAGTCACTCTACCCTCTCAGTGGTCTGATTCTATACCGTTAACAATCCCATAGCTTCCCCCAGTTGATGAGTGGGGAAACCAAGGGCTGGATTGTGAGTCTGAGCCAAGGAGCTTGTGGGACATCCTTACAGTGGATTATTTCCCAGAGGTATTTTGGCCAATCGCAACTACAAACTCCAGTGCATCGGAATCACTTACCCAGGAGTAAGTCATGTGATTTCTCCAAACCTTTTGGGCATCACACTTCCATATCCATTATCATCAAGTGTCTTACCCCAAGAGTCAGACACACTTTGAATATATTGACCAACAATGTTGTATGGTTGACTTGGATTCTCTCCCTATGGCCCAAAGCCCTGAGTCGCCCAGTCGCCATCAGACCCTCCAACAATGATGTGTTTAGAGCCTTAAAGTGATTCACAGAATTATAAAGGAGGATTCCCCCCATCTTCAAGTCCGTGGATGGGATCAGTATGCTTCCCTTCATTTTAGTTCTATTTGGCACCATCCTAACTTTCCAGGCAATATTAAGGATATGCCTCCAGGTAGAGTCATGGTTAACATGGCCGATATATCAGAGGAAGAGAATGAGATAGAACTCCTTGGAGAGAACTTACCCCCCGGGGGAGTGTCAAACCTATTGGATCCATTGGGAAGGGTTACTCGGTAGCAAATAAATCTACTGGGTCTTCCCATGCCCACCGAGTAATTATTTTTTAGCTAGAATCCCAATAAGGGAAAAAGAATCTTGGGGCTGTCAAACCCTTTGACCCATCAAGCTTAGTGCAGAAAATGGAAGATGATCCTGAAAATTATGTGTTGCATCAAAAAATCATGGATCATAAGATGATGGTCGATTAAATCCTTGTGGAATATGCTACGGAGTGGTGACCAGACTATGGTGACCCTCGGTCGGGGCAATAGGGGAAGGTACAACTTCCCCCTGGCGAGTTACCTTCGGGTGACCCTGACCATCCAGCCCACATAGACAGGGTAGAAGTCGGATCTTATGAAAATAGGGCATGTTATGTGTCAAAAAATCCACATAATCCACGTGATAATTATCAGGACCCAGTTGAGGTTCCCCTAGCCACTCTGCAGGTCATCCCACTAGTCATTCCACGAGCTGCTGGGCCTATTTATCATGTTGAAGAACCTCCCAACACACTGGTGGCTAGGGATCCTCATCAATATTTGAACCCCCATCCATAATATCTAATTTCAGACCTCATTTACCATCTTGAGGCTTTATAAAATCGACAGGTGGCAATACCGCCTGAGGGTAATCCATATCCGACAAGGGTGGATGATATGCCGACACCCCCGAGTTTCGAAAACCCCACCTTTTCCCCTTTTAATGGGATGGGAGACTCACTAAAACATTTGGACCATTTCATCTCAAGGTGTGGACTTATTCTGGGAACTCTAGCATAGTAAGAGGCCACCAAGCTCCAGTGTTTTGTACAGACATTGGAAGGGAATACGTTTTTCTAGTACAATAACTACCCATTGGATCGGTCACCGACTGGAAAGATCTTTGTAGATAGTTTCTTTATGATTTCAGCTCTACCACCCATAAGAAGAGTATTTCAGGCCTCTTCAAGTGCAAGAAGAGGCCTAATGAGTGCGTCTCATACTTTGTCGCTGGTTGGAAAGGCCTCACGTACTCCCTGGATATGCCACTGACCCATGAACAGCTACTGACAATGAGTGTGGGGAATTTCAAAACTGAACTAGTCCCCTCTCTCATTACTCATAATTTCCCCAGCAGATTCTATGATTTCTTTGATAAGGCCCAGTGTCTAGAGGAAGCCTAGTAACAGGCCAAGCATGCCTATCTGTTGCCTCCTATAGTTCCCGCAAGAAGGGCCGCTGAGGCTAATCCCACCGCGGTGGCCCAAATAGAGTCCCCCAAGAAATTGGAGTTATTACAAGTAGATCCACCTCCACCACCTCACAGAGGCTCTCCAACTTAGGCCCAACCTCCAAACCAGTAGTTCCCACCTCAGAATCAGTAGGATCCCCCGCGTAACGCGCCACCACCACCCAGGAGAGATAACCATGTTCCACCTCCTCGACAGGCTCCTACAGCCCCTCATCAGGGATAGGATCCTAGAGGCCCCTTTCTAGACAGGAGAAACCAGACCTACTCATTCAACAAGGCTCAGGTCCCTATTTATTTCTAAACTACCTTGGAACATGGAATTTTATGGTTTCCCAAATGCAGGAGGCCTGAAGAGGCGGATCATATTGATTCCTCAACTACTACCCCTATCACAGTATCCTAGAGAACACCCTAAAATAGTGCTCTATGTTTAAAGACTATCTTCAAGACTAGGTTGATAACCACATAGTTAGGTTAAGCCCAGCTCTGGTACTGGTGGCATGTGTATTCATGAAGCCAGACATCGGCAGTGACAGTGAGGGTGAGTGACAACAAGCTCATAGCCGTGAGTCTAAAATATATGATGACTGGATGGCTTGTAAGGTAGTCTCCCATGCCCATGGTGTTATCTGTGCACCTTTGAATTGAACTGAGCCTTCAGAAGATGTTGCATCACCCGCGACCACTACTTCTACATCGATGTCTCAACCCTCCTCTTTTCATAAGAGAAATCATCGACAACTGAAGGGAAAACAAATCCCCCCACCGATGCCATCGTCATCCCATACTCTCGGTGACTTCATGCCCCAGAGATGGAAATTACCCCCAGAATCCATATAGTGGTGGATTATTCTTCATGTGAAAATAAAGGGTACACTTCAGTTAACATCGTGGATCTAGTAAACCCCTATAAGGTTCCTGAAAATGAGGAGTTTCAGATGGATCCTCCCAACGTCCTCATCCATCACCATCATTGACAGAGCCATGGCTATATGAGTTGCTGGAATTCCTCTGTCAACACTTCTACATAGGCTGTGTATGCTGCGGAAACTAGACAGTAGGATTAGTCACACAACCTTCTCATTTGGTATCATTAGGTCTGTCTTCGCTGCCATTTGTGTCACTTGATTAGGCAGAGCTACCATGATCATGCTACAATCATCCACGTTGCATTGTATATCATCCTCATTCATCTATTCCTCATCTGGTAGTTTCTCTATCAGCTTAGACTAGAGAGTAGTGGGACATTCCCAACACTAGTCGGCTACCGGTTCAGCCAGAAGGGCCTTTCATACCCCCTACTACAGAACGACCTCTTGTGAGAAGAAGGTCACACATGGAACAAAAGTATAATATCCATAAGCATATCACCATCATTCCTGTGAGGCTCTCTATACTCAAGGCTCTCCACCTGTCAGTGGATATGTGCGAATCCCTCACCGAGGCTTTAAGAAGCCCCCTCTAGTTTGAGATGGAGGTAGCACCCATAGAAGCCATCCATGCTAAGGCATTCAAGCACACAAAATTTCAAGCCATTATCTCTTTTTCTGGAGAAGATGAAGGATCTACCATACAAGGTCAAATCTGCCCATTATAGATCACTAGCCACTTCAATGGCATGGAGGTTCGTCATTGTCTTGTCAACATAGGCTCTGGGATCAACCTTATCCCGACCTAGACACTTTTAAAAATGGGGTTGTCTGAGGATGATATGAGTCCCTCCAACCTACAAATTCAATGTTATGATTAGAAGGAAATAAACCAGTTGGAAAGATCAGTCTGAAGACCCAATTTTGTGTCCTTGTAGCCAGAACATAGTTCATGGTTGTCTTCCAAGACACCACCTACAATGCGTTGATGGGTAGGCTATGGCTTCATCTTCATGTGGCACTCCCTTAATTGTATCACCAGTGCCTTAAGTAATCCCTTAATGGTAGAGTGGGTTTAATCCAAGGTGGTGTGTCTCCATTTTACCCTTGTGAAGCCCGCTACCTAGATGCCAAATATTAAAAGAACAAAGACAAGAAGATTTAGGCTAACAAGGTTAAACACGCTATGGCTGTGACCAACCCGTGGAAAAAAACCCTGGATGATGCCTACATTTTTATGATCCACCAATTGGAGGTTATGACCCTGGATCTGGGGAAATGTTTTTTTTTTCTGGAAAAAGGGGGAAGCACATTCCCAAGTCTAGGGGACGTTGGAAGATCACCTCATATTCCTACACAAATCAAGATCAGGTAATCCCAAAGCCCCCTACTCCTATAATGTATCGGGATGTCCACCCCATGGCAGTAGCAATATGTCAAACTTGATTTTTTTTGCCAGGATGGGATAATTAGGCTTAGGCCAAAGATCCACTATTACTTTGATATCATCAATTGTGGCCCCTTGGGCCGAAGACCTGATGGTATTGGGTCAATGACTTTTATTTCTATGGTTTCAGCAGTATAGGATCCCCCCGATGTAGTGTCCACCACAGCTCAGGCTGTAACCATGTTCCCATCAGGATCTGTTGATTCAAAGGAATCACCTCCTGTTGAGGATCCCTCCTCCATGACTAAAGAAGATGATTTAGAGGATGATCCTCCCACTTTCGAAGAGGGTGTCTCTGCCACGGTAGATGAATTGGTACAAGCAAACCTCGGTGACAAGACGGATCTGAAAACCACATCAATCAGTGCCACTATGCCCATCAAAGAGAAATAGTAGTACATGGAATTCCTGAAGCAGTATCGTGATGTGTTTTCCTGGAGTTATAATGAGATTCCATTACTATATCCTTAGTTCTCCATCCACTGCCTCGGTCTTCTAGTAAATCATCATGGGTTTAAACAGACTCCCAGAAATATGAATCCTTCTCACGATGCCATGGTCGAGGTCAAGGTTGATAAGCTCATCAAAGACAATTTTTTCAAGGAGGTCCATTAACTCAGATGGTTAGCCAACATTGTGCTTGTTAGGAAGAATAATGGATAGATCAGAGTCTGCATCAAATTCTGGGATCTTAACCATCATTGTCCGAAGGATGATTTTCCCCTTCCTTCAATGTAACGGTTGATTGATGCCACTGGTGGGTTTTAGGATCTCTACTTTATGGATGGGTATTCCGAGTATAACCAAATTCAAATGGCCCCCGAGGATTAAGATTCTATTTCCTTCAGAGAACCACAAGGTACTTTATGATACTAGGTAATGCCCTTCGGTCTAAAGAATGTAGGTTCCACCTATCAACATTCCATGAATCACATATTTAAGCTGATTATAGGCACATTGGTGGAATTCTATATGTATGATCTAGTGTTCAAATCTCTCCAGCACCAGGACCATCTCAAAGATCTCGGGGAAGTGTTCAGATTCCTCCATTCTCTCAATATGAAGATGAACCCATTGAAGTGTGACTTTGGGGTCACTTATAGAAAGTTTTTTAGCTTCATTGTATGATATAGAGGCATAGAGATCAATATGGAAAAGATTAAGGCCATCAATCAGATGTCTCCTTAGAGAAAATTTCGAGAGATTCAAGGATTTCAAGGCCACTTGGCCTATATACGGCGATTTATCGCGAATTTGGCCAGCAAGTGTAATCCCTTTTCTCGACTCATGAAGAAAGGAATTTTCTATTAGTGGGATGAAGAATGCCAGACTTCATTCGATGAAATCAAGCAGTAACTGTTACAGCCTCCGGTCCTGATGCCACCCATTTCTAGAAAACTACTGGTCCTTTATGTGACCGCCCTGGAACAATCTCTCTATGCCCTTCTCACCCAGAGGAACAATTAGGGAATGAAGAACCGTCTATAATATCTCAGTTGCATGCTTTCTGATATAGAGAACACATACTCCTCTATTGAGAAAAGGTGCCTTGTGCTGGTATTCAGAATGCAGAAATTGTGACATTACTTGCATCACCATGAGATACAGCTAGTTTCCCAAGTGAATCCGTTGAAGTAAATCCTGAATCGCCCCAGGTTGACAGACCATCAAGCTCAGTGGGTAGTAATCCTCTAGCAGTTCGACATCAGGTTCGTCCCCCAAAAGGCTATTAATGGGAAAGCATTGGCATACTTCGTTGCCACCCATCCAGTTCCTGTGGACCAGTCCCCAAACCTTGATTTTCTAGATGATGCATTCCTCTTGGCAGACCAATCCATTCTGTGTTGGAAAATTCACTTTGATGTCTCTTTCAGAATCCCTACTGGCAGAAGACTCAATGAACCCAGACTCAACAGAGTGGGCCTGGGTATCATCTTCATCACGCCACCACTAGCCGTTCTGCCATATTCATTCATGTTGTTAGAATGTGGTACCAACAATGAAGAAGAGTATCAGGCTATCATTACTAGCCTCGAGCTAGCCCTTGAGATTGATGTTCCCCACTTTCATGTGAAATGGGACTCCAAAATAGTCATCAAGTAGATCAATGGGGACTATTTCATTAGGAAGAGAGAGCTTGTACTATTGTTGGAACGTACCCGCCAGTTGATGTCCCAGTTCCCATCTCGTCCAAAATTTACTCATGTCCCTCGATCTCAGAACAATTGAGCTGACTCCTTGTCCAACCTAGATGCATCTCTTGCAAAGACTGATCAGGATGATTTGATTATCCACGTGAAAAAATGGAGAGTCATTGCCCCCATCACTCCAGACGACAAGGACAGCCCGCAAGTAAGATACCCTACTGTTGGGGCCTGCATGTCAGGGGCCCCAGGTCCCCCTAACATAGTGTTGTAAGTGAATCTAGACTATAGGACCCCCTTTATCAAGTACCTTCGACATGGTAATCTCCTAGAAGATCGAGATGAGCATGAGAGAATCTGAGGCCACAAATTACAATTTACCCTCCAGAGTGACCCTAGTCTTGAGTAGATCCTCTACAAACACAGGTTTAATGGAGTCCTCCTCTATTGCATTCAATGAGGTGAGATTTATCAGGTCATGTAGAAGTTTCATGTTAGTTCCTACGGGGCTCATCTAATCAGACATAAACTATCTCACCAGATCTGGAGACTGGGGTATTTTTCCCCTCCATGATCCGTGACTGTATCGAGTTTTCCAAGAGGTTCCATGCGTTCCAAATCCATGCTAATTTTGTGCATCAGACACCAGAGAATCTCCACACTACCATGTACTCTTAGACCTTTGCGGTCTGGGGACTTGATGTCATAGGACCATATCCACTAGCGACAACTTTCTAGTGCAGGTTCATCCTAACTGCTACGAATTTATTTTTCAAGTGGGCAGAGGTAGTTCCACTCAAGGAGTTCAAGGCCTGTTTTATCATTGAATTTTTAAGATCTAAAGTCATATACCAATTTAGAGTCCCTCATGCCGTCATCACTAATAACGACACCAACTTCCGAGCAGCCGAGTTGAAGAAATAGTATGCCAAGTACAACATCTGTTCTAACCATACCTCCCACTATCATGCACAAGAAAATGAAAAGATAAATTAATTCAAAAAAACCATCTGTAACATCTTGTAGAAAGTTGTTGGTCAGAATAATAAGAGTTGTCCAGAACAACTTCCCAACACCCTCTGGGCTTATCAGACGACAACTCGTAATTCCACCCAGGTGACCCCATACTCCCTGGTGTACAGAACGGAGGCTGTCCTGCCCATCAAGATTCAGTTTCCTTCATTACACACATCTTTCTACAATCATAAAGCTCCAGATAAGGCAACTGAAGTCCGTATGACTGAACTGGAAGTGCTCGACGAGAACATGCTTTGTTCCTTGTACAATATATAAAGGCATAATAACTAGATATCCATATCTTTCAATAAGAAATTTCACCTCTGGTATTTATTTGAAGGTGACATGGTATTGGCTTTGAGAACACTAATGATACCTAGTAAGAAACCACCCAAATTGGAGCCCAAATGGAAGGGATCACACATCATTCACAAGGTTTTCACCAATGGCATGTACTCCCTGGTTACTATGGATGGTGAGCATACAACTCCTCCCACAAACACCAAATTCCTCAATATGTACTTTTCCTGAGTAACCTATGGTCCTACATGACCTTAAACTATTTTGTCTTCACCCTGATGTTAAACTGTGTGATCCATCCAAGCTAAAGGATGTAAAACTACTTAGTATCCATCCTGCATGACGTTAAACTATGAGTGACGAATATACCATTATGGTCCAAGCTCTATGACCATAAAATAAGATCTATAATTTCCTTGAAACATTATGAAAAACATCAAAACATCTTCAAAAGTACGTACGACTTGATTCCCATCCTCATGGGATACATAGGAACCATCAGACACCTTGTCTTAGAGTCCATCCCCCAAAATCCTCTCTTTGACTACCCCTGGGTGTAGTTCTTTTTAAGGATCCCACATGGTGTAGTGTAGGATTATTTAGCCCCCACTCATGTTAGGATTGCGATGATCGCACCATGTTCCCCTCCTCATTATTTTAACCTCCCATGTCCTCACCAAAAAACGTTAAACTGCATGGACCTTTAAAAACTATATATGGCTTGATTCACATTCTAATAGGATACACAGGAACACCCAAACATTTAGTCTGTAGGCCCAACACCAAACTTCATGATATCCCCTTGGGTCGAAACACATGGTGTGGTGCAGGCTTTTTCCTTCATTCACATCGATTTCATTATGGTTGTACCATGTATCTCTCTCCCTGGAGGTATCCACCTCTTTCATCATCCCATATAACGTTAAACCGCATGGGCATATTCATGCTTCACACATCCCCTTTACTTGGGTCTTCATCATCTTTCAAATCCAAAAGGACCCCCGAATGACATGGATACTAGGCCCTAGGTCTCTCCTACCTTTTCAGGAAAACTTCCTCGAGGATCTTGAATGAAAAGTTGATACAAGTCCCGCGTTTAGACTATGCTCGGCGGTCGATGCTCATTTTTTGTTCTCATTTCAGGTCACACAATGTTGATGATGAATTTCAAATGCAGTCAATATCCATCCTCTATAGTTATCACCACCACTTCATGTCCCAAATATTGGGTGCAGTGATTCATTTTGTCTTGATACCCCTTTTGAATGTCATCATTCCATGAGCAGGGATGTCGGTCTAGGTGGGATCAACCCTGACCACTCTTTCTCATTTATTGTCATGCCCCCATATGCTGGGTAGAACCTGATATCGCTCATTGTTTCCCACACTGAGAATTGATCACATGGGATCAAGTGATTTGTTAGGGCCATACCCACAAAAGGGTCATGTATTTATGGTCTAAGCCCCATTTCCTTAAACTAAGATCATTCACCATCCTCACCGCAAGACGTTAAACTGCAAGATGGCTGGGAATTTCCATATGTGGCCAGACCTCAGGTCCCTCGACCTTTTCAACCCCACCACAAGTTCTCATTTAGGATTTTGTAGTGTTTTACAAACTTCATGTCCTCATACATGTCGGGATATTTTCTTTATTCCACACATATCCCCTTGAGACATCCCTCCTTCATCCATCATCCTTGCCGCAATACGTTTAACTGCACAGGTCCCACCATGCTTCGCGCATCCCATCATTTAGGTTTACATCATCATTCACATCCAAAAGGACCCTAGAATGGTAGGGATTCTAGGCCCTAGGGATCTCCTACCATTTCGGGCCAACATCCCCAAAGATCTTAGATGACAATTTTATACAAGTCCCATGTTGCGAATATGGTTAACAATCAATGCTAAATTGTTTCCCCCCCATCCTTGTCCACACAATACTGATACTGTGTTGCGAAAATGGTCATAAGTTATCCTCAATCATTTTTTCCATTTTATGACCCCCCACATAGCAGGAATGACGATTCACCCTTTCCTCTCATCAATCCCATGCACATGACATTAAACTGGGCATCTATGATCCGAGCTCTATAACCATAAACTAAGATCTATTACATCCTTTCTGCATGACATTAAATTTCATGGAACTTCTAGAACTACATTTGGCTTGATTTCCATCCTTATGGGATATCTAGGAAAACCTGAACATTTTGTCTTCGGGTCTATCCCAGGTTTATCTCCCCTTTCTCTTGACCACCCAGTCTGAATTCTTCCTATAAATTATAAATGGTATGGAATATGTGGGCTTATGCCTTCATTCACGTTGGGTTACTCGCAATGAAATACACATTCCTCATCACGTCCTTACCGCATGATGTTAAACTACACGAAACTTCTAGAACAATGTGTGGCTTGATTCCCATCCTCATGGGATACATAGGACCGCCCGAACATTTAGTCTTCGGGTCCAACCCTATTTCTTATAAACCTCCTCATCTTCCTGACCCCCTGGCCTGAGTTCCTCAAGAGGAGGTATGTGGTGTGGTATGGACTTACGTCCTCATTCACGTCGGTTTTATAATAACTATTCAACATAACTCTCCCTCTCGAGAGCTCTTCCTCCCCCTATTCTACACTCATCTTTTCGAGTTGACAGCTCTTGAATTAGCCCCCTTGACCCTCTTTGGAAATCCTCCAACCTATCCAGGAGCACTCTGGTTCAGGACCTAGAGTGTTGGATTCTACGTGGACATGTTTTCATCCATTTCAATGCTTCATGTTCCCCTTTATTTGGTATTTCATCATTTTTCACATTCTAAAGGACACCCGATCGACATGGATGCTATACCCCACAGCTCTCCTACCGTTTCGGGCCAACTTTCCTGAGAATTTCGAAAGGAAAATTGATACAAGTCCCACGTTTCTATATGTTCATCAGTCGATACTCATTTGTTATTCCCATTTCAGGTCACATGATATGGATGTTGTGTTTTGAACACGGTCAATAGTTATCCTCCATCTTCACACCACCCCTATCAAGCCATAAATATTGGTTTCATGATTCACATCCTTTTTCACTCCATAATGTCCAAGTGGAATTTCTACACTCTTGGTGATATCCCTTAGTGCGCGTTTGTGCATTAAGAGGACAAAGCCACAATGAGGCGTCATTCGAAGCTCCACACCATTTTACCCTTATCATGTATTCCACATGTTGCAAAGACCTTCTCATCCCTTGCTTCCCACATCGAGCACAGTTCACATGGGTTAGATATTTGGTCGAGGTTTTTTCCCATTTGGAAGAGTCTTACTTTTCAATGGTATGAGCTCTAAGACCTTAAACTAAGATCTATCTATGTCCTTTCCTCAAGGAATAAAAAATGCACTTCTCTAGAACTACGTACATCTTGATTCCCATCCTTATGGGATATGTAGGAACACCTGAGCATCTTCTCATCGGGTATAGATCAGGTTCCACTAATTATCTCTTATGTTCATCCTTTTAGGCCTTGAAATTATTGGGATTTCATGGTGTGGCATGTGTGGGTATATTCCCTCATTCACATCGGGTTTTCAATAGCCGCACCACTTACTCCATTCTAGGAGATAGTCTCTCCTGCCTCTTGTCCCGCATGATATTAAACTGTACTCTCAAAACTATGTATGGCTTGATTTTCATCCTTATGGGATAAGTTGGAACACCTAGATGCTTCATCCATGGGTATAGATCTATATTCTCTGACCTTGTCTGGCCCCTTGTCCTGAGGTTTCTTCCCCATTATTTCATGTGGTGTGGTGTAGACCTCGTCCTCATTCACGTTGGGAATGCTTTATCACACAATGCACATTACCCTCTAAAACCTCGTTTCTTCTGTATAAGTCTAAGCCATATGAATTTAAACTATGATACCTAGTCCTAAATTACCTTAAACTATTTAATCTTTTCTTCACGATGCTAAAATATACTTGTTGTTCTTATCATATGACCCTAAACTGTGAAATTATCATCCTAGACACACGATGAAAAACAGTACCGCATTGTGATGTCCTAACTTGAGGGGACATTATGTTTGGTATCAACTCTCCTCCATGCCACTTTTCAAGGCCTACGTGTGTCTTGATTCCTATAGAGACACCTGGATTGTTCGTCCTAGGTTTGTTGCTTCACAAAAAAACACATGTCCATCCAAAAGAACAAAACAAGATCTATCAAATGCCTCTTATTTTGGTGTGTGGGCCAGACCCGCATGTCTGTATTATCTCTGGCATTGGTACCCTACCATTCCACTTCCAGAACTATGTGAAGCTTGATCCAAATCATAATGTGGGTACATAGGAACTCCACGCACTTTGCGTTGGGCCCAGCTCAACTTTCATTTTTGGTCCCTCAACCTAAAATCTACTTAGGGAGCACATGGTGTGATATGGACTCCTACTAACCTCACCCACATTGGGTTTTACAATTACCATACCACGTGCCTCCCTCCCTTTTTTCCATCTATGTTCTGAGTTTCCAAGACCTTAAAACTAAGATCCAACCGACATTACTCAAAACTATTTATGGATTGATTCCCATCCTAATGGGGTACGCAGGAATGCCCATACACTTTGTCTTGGGCCCAACCCAAATTTTTCCATCTTCGGCCTCTTGACCTAAGATTTTCCCCAAGGTTACATGGTGTGTTATGGGCTCCTACCTTCCCCATTCACATCAGAATATGTACCACACCACACATTTCCTTTCTAGGTAACCATGTCCTCAATGCATGACTTAACTTCAGTTCTTCCCTGAACAAGTTCAGGATGCCTTGTGATAATTATGGGATGCGTCATCTTCCTAACCAAAGAGGATTGACCCCTAAAGAATTGGTTTTTAACCACTCTATGTTTAATAAATACATTTGGCTTGATTCTCATCCTTATGGGATACGTAGCGACACCCATAAATTTCTCCTCGGCCCAATCCCTAAGGTTATTAACCCTTCTAGCCCCTCAACCCTGATTATGATCTAGTCTATACGACCTTAAACTAGGATCCTAAAATCCATGTAACATGAATTTAAAATATTAACCTCAGTTTAGGTAGTATGACCTTAAAACTATGTGCAACATCCTGGTCATATGATGTTAAACTATTCCATTAATTGTCTTTATCCGTATGATGTAAAACTACAAGGCATTCCAGGTCCTCACCAGAGAGTTCCTATCTAGAAATAGCTATGATCCCTAATCAGACCGATGCACCCACCTAATGTGTTTTCATCATGGTGGAATAAGTTCAAGACTGTTGGATTCCATTCAAACAAACCCATCACTCCACCCTCCATGCTTTGCATACCCTTTATCTGGACCCTCATCCTCTTTCATGCTAGAAGGAACCCCCTAACAGTATGGATGCTCAGCCTATGGATCACCTATTATCATAGGCTAACGTTCTAAAAGGATAAAGGATGACATTTTGAGTCAGTCCCTGTGTTTCAAGAATTGTCAGCGGTCGACCCTCATTTGTTATCCCCATACTAGGCTAACACAATAGGGATGTTGTGTTTCGAACATAGTCAACAGTTATCCTTCATTGTCACTCCACCCCTATAGTGTTTCGAATATTGGGTATCGTCATTCACACTTTACACTCCCTTTTATTGGTATTGATTTTAACACCCTTGGTGTTACCTCGCTCGTGCACTAGTGCACATTAGGAAAACGACAATTCAACTGTTCTGAGAGCTTCATTCTCTAGTCATAACTCCCTCTTTTTTTCCTAGAAATCTGGATTGGTTTTTCAAGACCTGGAGGACCGAATTGTGTTTGAAACTTTCATATTTGGATGGAATAACGAAGCGTCCATCCCTTGTTTCTCACATCGGGCCCGACCCACGAGAGCTTAGTGATTGATCACTGGATATTTCACAAATGTGATGGACATGCAGTAAACTAAAGTAAATAACAGAACTCATGCATGTAGTTAGTATAAAGAAGCATGAAAGTATGTTTGTGATTTTACACATATTACAATACCCAAGGATTGGATCCTCCCATTGATGGGTTGACCTCTTCGATAGAGCGTTCCAGATTTTCCACCGTCTAGCTTGTGGCAGCCAGGATCCACTGTCACCTGTTTAGCTCCCACTCCTCCTCGATGGCGATGGGGCGTAGTTCATCAACCTCGATCTGGGCCCAATCTTCGTCAACTCAGATAGTGGCCATATCCTAGGAGGATTTCTTCATTTGTTCTTCGACCTCTTCCATTTGGGCCTTGATCTGTGATATGAGCCCCGATTGCGCGACGAGGAACGTAGAGTACTCATCCACCCACACTCGCAACCGCTGAATATCACATTAGGCCTTTTGGATCCACATTATGTTCACTAATTTCATCTGATTCCAACTTACACTAAGACCACAATCATGCTCCTGAATCTTATCCACCATGAAGTCTCGGATGGGCATATGAGGACACTGGGCATCTACTCCCTCATCGCATAGTTCACATTGACAGGACTGAATCCTCCCCATATGGTCTATCAATTGTGCTTTAGGAGTATCCCCGATGAAGTGCTTGATCATCTTCCATGACCGGAGATGGAAAATCTTTTTGTCCTCTTCATCAGAAGTCATCTTGTCTCGGTCCGTAGGGTCAACGAGTTCATATGTAGGGAACAAATCAAGGACATCTTCAGCACGGTCTTCATCCGATGTCTGATCGGGTAGGTCAGGACCCATGTCATCTGATTGATCCCCGTCATCAGATTCCACCTCAATGACTTCAGGTTATATCCTACTGATTTTCCCACCCATGACCATGAGTGCTGCAACTTGGTCAGTTTGGGCATCCGCTTCCACGACCACCGACATTCCCCTAGGAAAGGTAGCACCAGGAGCTCCAACCAACTTTTCCAAGGCGGCCTACACCATTTGAAGAACTATGCATACAAAAAGTTTATAGACATCAGTTAACCTTATCAATGAAGGATAGTTATAAATTCAATGAATAAGACTTATAGAGGTCAAAAAGTTAGTCTCGTTCTTGAGTTCTTTCCATTGGGACCCCGAGACATGTCTCCCTATATATAGTTGGGAAATTAGAAGACTCTGGGAGAACTACCCTGGGTATCATTGCCCTGCTAGGAATGATAATCGCCGTAGCTGTGGGTACAGATCCCAAAGTACCCATAGTTGCATCTATTATTGCATGGGAGAGGGTCTTTCATATGAGGCCCTTCTAAACAGGTCAAATGTTAGTTGAGAAGTACTAAATGACCTGGATGAGGACTATGGGAAAGTGATTTAGGGTTTTACCTCAAGAGACTTTGCAAAATCTATCTAGCTCCATGTTTGAATTACCGAACTCACCATCCTCTAGAGGGATCCCTCCACCAGCCTACTCCCCTGGAGGACTCATCTGATTCTTCCAATATATGGAAATTCTCTCTCAATTTAGCGGCCTACAACTACAAAGGATCTGTTCGATCGAGCAACACCTTCACTCAATCCGTCATTGGACGTGGAGCACCCTGAGAGTGCACAAATTCCTCCATCTCAGTAATGTAATGCACCCCCTCTGCCCGGGATACCACAAAGCTAGCCCGAATAGGACCGATCCCTAGAAAATATATCCCAAGATGGTTCAAGTGGTTTCGAATTTGGGAAATTTCAAGGAATTTTCCATTGACATCCCAAATGACCCAAGCCTCTAGGAGGACAATAATCCCAGGCATGTCTATATGGCACATATGCTTCCCCAGAGCCTGGTTGGGTATCCTACAAAAACCCTTGGGTGGACTCCCCTCTGGATGAATTTTCTGCTACAGGACTACCAGGTCCACTGCTGCTGCCTACCTCTTGATTGGTGCGGGCCTCACTACTACTGAAGCCCTGCCACTGTGGTATGTTCTTGACACCTTTAGGCCCCAACCTCAAGGTTGAGGAGGAACCCCTTCATTAGTAGAAATAGTTTTATACTTCCGCCTCTCCTCCAGGTAGGCTGCCTCCCACCCCTTAGTGTACTCCTTCACTAGCCCGTAGATAGCTGTGGGCGGAGGCATCTCATTCTGTATCTTCCCATCCTCCTGTGTAAACATGAGCCACATTTTCCTCATCACACACTGGTGATCTTCATGGAGCACTCCCAAGTATACATGTGAGGTGAGCCTCTTCATGCACCAAAACTGCCTCGCGAAACAGTGTAGGGTGTACGGCTCACAGAGAGGCTCACAATCAACCCTCACCACAATTAATCCACCTTGAAAGGATAGGAGGTAGGAACAATGCTCTTCCATTACTTTTAATTCAACAGTGAACACACCTGTTATTAATGGGAATAGGTGGAAGTTGAACTCATCCACCTTCCAGACCCAGTTCAACACCAGCGACAGGGTCAGCTTGGTAAGAAAACCCCCCACTGCGTTTAGAATATCCGGTGTAAAGTTTGACCCCAGAGTGGAAATGGACTTCAGATATTCATAGATTCCCCTGTTATGCATCTCTATCTACCCATATAGAAGATGGAATGGACCACATATCCTCTGTGTCTTCTTCCCTTCACTAATATGACACAACACCTTATACAGCTTAGATAACATTGGGATTCCCTAGTTGACCCGCTCCCCCATCACCAACATAGATTCCATGATAAACGTGCTCAGCCATACACCCATGTTCGTGTTCCTCACTGGAAGAATCCAACTATAGATAAGTTCAAAAATGAACGTAGCCAACCTAACCACTAGTTGCTTCTCAGTACTGATACAGAATCCCCATGTCTTCCACTAGCTATCCTCCAATAGTATCCAATATGAGTTCTCCTTGCAGTGTTGACCCCCCTTTGAGAAATTTTGAGGACTCACAGGAAACTTTCCATATGTAGCAGAATTCAGGAATCAACTGAACCACCGATTAAAGTGTACATCCCTCACTGACAGCTTTTCCTCCCCCAACACTAGGTCTATCAATGCCTTTTATAGCAGCAACATCTGCTTTAGGTCCTCCCATGTATTCACGGTAGTAAGGAACTCATCATACATGACCCCCAGTATCGGGAACCCTGAGATTTTATGCAGGTCCCATAGGCTAATGACGACCTCCCCATTGTGTAAATGGAATTTTTTGGTCCTCAATGACCACCTACTCAGCAACTTAGACATTAGCTACTTTGGAAAATAGATATGGAATTGGGAGGCCCATGCCACCTCATACAGGCCCACTCGCCTCATATCTACCCAAAACCCCTCTAACTAGGCACATAACCATTAGGTCCAGGCTAAATTTTATATGGAGTTTCCGCCCTGGCACAAATCCCACTCATCAGTCCACCCCTTCTCTGGGTTCCCCAATACCACCATTAGAATGGTGTCGTACAGTGGGGAGAGGGATACCTATGGCTGTAATTCCTTCCTGTCAACATTTTTCACGTGGTTATACAGGAAGTCAGTATCAACTAGTGTGTGATCCTCCCAAGTATGACCGTCAGCCACCCTGAACCACTGGCATTGTCATGATCTGCTCCTGAACCAGTAGGCTAGCTCATCTCTAATATCTTCAGGAATGAAAATTTCACCCCTTAATCCAATTCCATATAGAGGAAGCCTCTTGAATAGAGGTTAGTTATTCTAACTATCCAAAAATATCTCCACTAAGGAATCATGGTCCGAATGGCTTTGTACATACTCCATGATACCCAGGTTATCCGCCATATCTACCCTTTGGGAAGCATCCACAAGGACCCCCCCTAGCAGCTTCCTTGTGAGACATTCTGTCTTCAAAGTTTGGATTTTTTATCTTGGATTGTGAAGCTCATTTGAGGATCTAGTTCGCGGAGTTCTTTTACAAAGTTCAATCATAGCAACAGGTCACAAAACCCAGCCACATACGTCGCAGACACAAGCCACAAAGCGCACACTCACAGAGTCAAAAGACTCTCTATGCACCGTAGAGCAGAGAGGATCGATTCACAAAGAGCAATTGCAGAGTTCAAGGAGATTTGAAAATCAAGAACTCAAGCATGATAATGACAAGATAATAAAGGAAAAAAGAGGGTTCAACCTCCCCAATTAATAAAAGACTATTCCCTTTGCTTTGCGGAGCGTCTGGACACAACCCGCATTGCGATGCTCTCAACCCGTGTGTCACCTTTCCACATCGTGACCCTACTTCATGATATGGATTTGTGATTGGCCTAAAATTTTGGCAATTTACCATCAGACTTAGATAGATAGTGTGAATCAGAAGCCCCCTCTATGGTCACTGCGATGTAAAATAGGTGGTAGGCTTCACGGTTATGATGCAATTGACGATAAGCTTTGTGTCCTGGAGGGAACCAGATCGACCTCTCCGATCCATTGGAACATGATGAAAGCCTCCACGAGAACCATGGAAGGATCCAAGGAGGGATCCTCACTGAGGAGAGGATGACGGTAAACTCTATGGTTATGAAAAACTTGATGCAATCCGTGGCCGATCACAGATTTCCATGTTGCTACACACCGAGTTATCCATGCTTCATGCCTCCACTGACCTATAAATACCCGACTCCCCTTGAGCCCCAGGGATGGATACCCCGACCTTTTTCCTTCTCAGATATCAAATCACGAAGCAATTTATAATCTATGAAACCCTAATAAAAAATGAGCTCTTCAAGGTACTTGAGCATTGAGAAGTACTTTTCCCTTAGCTCAAATACAACCCCTCTTCCAACAGGGATGCCCTTCGTGGAGCCCATGGGCTATCGTGAAAGAGGGAGATCCATAAGGGGACTCGGGTCTTTGCCAATAACTCACGCTTTACAAAGTACCCTCCATATACATGTAAACCACATGCTAAGTCAAGGTCACTATTTTTCATGAAGCACATTGCTTCACAGTGCTATTCTTTGCAAGGTACCCTTTCTTTGCAAAGTCCTACTCCATGAAAGCCCTTATACTTTGAGAAGCACCCTTAATATGCACCAATACCCTAAGACTTGGCTAGGCCACCCCACTTCTCAAAGCATACCACTCCGCGGAGTCCCACTACTACGTGGAGCACCAGAGATTCACAAGGTTTTTTCCTATGAACCAATTTGCTTCACAATCATTTCTCGTGTACGAACCTCTAGGTTTTTACGAAGTGACTTCAAGGTCCCTTGGGTGGTTCTTTATGTTATGTTTCTTAGCCTTATTCTTCTTCGCATAGGAACATTAACAACTATTACTTCTTCACATATCTATGCTAACGTGAACCCCTCAGTGGATCACTCCACAACACTACCTCTCCATGGAATTTCGGATGCCTTCCCTTCCCCAAGGGTGGGTAGGTATCAGTTATGTAAGTCCTAGGGGTGCAGAGTGAACTTGTCTCATCTGAGATCCAAGACGTTAAACTTCCAAGCACCATCATCCTCAGCACATGATGTTAAACTGTGACCTCTCCCCATGCATTATACACAGGGTTCCCCACCTTGGACATTCTCCACGTCCACTTGTCTCCATGGGAGTGAGATATTCCTCACACGGAATGAGATCCTATTTGTTGTAGTGACATATATCTATAGGGAAGGGAAACCATCATAGTGTAAGACCCTAGCCTTTCTTTCATGAGGTAGTATCACTAATACTCCTCTCTTTTTCTATGCTAAATACTAGAGGAGAGATGGGCTCCAGGACCTTCGTTACCCCGTCCCTCTCCCTATGGTCTTTTTCACTATCGGCCCTCCATCCTGGTGTAAGTATCAATATCCATATCTTGGGGCCGCTAACCACACATGAGCCACTGTTTACTCTTTGGGTTTCTAACCACGTGTAAGCCCCACTCCACTTTTAGGAGATGCACTTTTCGCGATGTGATCTTCAGGTATTTTCTGCCTCTTGTATCTCACACCGAGCATGACTCACGTGAGATTGGAGTAAGAATTTACCATGGAATATTTCCTGGGACACAATAGCATGTAAGTCCCAATACATCATGAACTACATGGACTTTGATCCTTGTCTCCTAGGAAAGGTACGTAGGAAGCCTCCCTAAGGTTCAAGACCTACACCTACTTATCCTGACCCCTCCATGTTGCTTCACCTTTGTCCCACATGATGTTAAACTGCATGATACTGAACTTCGTGGACTTTGATTCTTATCTCCTAGGAAAGGTACATAGGAATCCTACCTGTGGTTCATACCCAACACCTACTTGTCCTGACCCCTTCACATTGGTTCAACTTCGTCCCGCATGACATTAAACTGCATGCTCCCGAACTACAAGGACTTTTATCCTTGTATCCTAGGATAGGTATGTATGAAGCCTCCTTAAGGTTCAATCCCAACACCTAATTGTCCCAACTTCTTCACATCGGTTCCCCGTTCATTCTGCATGATTTTAAACTGTATTCTCCCAAACTACGTGGAATTGTATCCTTGTATCCTAGAAAAGATATGCAGGAGCCTCTTTGAGATTCAATACCAACAACCATCAGTCCCCACCACTCCATGTCGATCTTCCCTCATCCTGCATAATGTTAAACTGTATTCCCCCCTTTCGCCCCACATGACGTTAAACTATATGCTGCCAAACTACATGGGATTTGATCCGTGTCTCCTGGAAAGGGTACATAGGAAGCCTCCCTGAGGTTCAACCACAACTAGTGGTAAGCTGTTGGAACCCCAATCAACAGTAAGCTATTGGAACCCCAACTAGCGGTAAGCCATTGGAACCCCAACTAGAGGTAAGTCGTTGGAACCCAAACCAGCAGTAATATGTTGGAATATCAACCAGAGGTAATCCATTTTAGTATGTAATCGACGGTAATCCATTGTAGTCCCCTTTTTTGGGACCCACATCTCTGGTCCGCCCCCTGGGCGTCAGAACAACCTGGGCTACTAACCACGCGTAAGCCCCAATATATCATCGGGTCATTGTCCTATGTGTACACCCCAATTCTATACCCGCATCTCAAACTATGTGAACTTTGATTCCCTACCACGGGGATATATAATAATCCTCTTTGAGGTTCAATCCCATCACTCATGTGCCATCATGGTCTCTCCCTAGAGCCTATGTGTTTTGGGAAGGTCGTGCCCCACCCCGAAGGTTCTACTTCCTCTGGATCCCATCCATGTGTCCATTACCACGGGCCACCTCCTCAGGTGTCCCTTCACCCCACAAAAATATGTGGAGTTTGATTCCCCACCATGGGGATACATAAGAGGTCTCCTCGAGGCACAATCCCAACATCACCATCCTCCTTACCCCAGTTCCATATCATTCCCCGTCCACTATCAACCATTAGTATCCATCCTGATTCTTACCAGGGCTTCCACATCCTAGTGAGATCATGTCACCCACTTTCTCACTGCTTCTAGTAGCAATTAGGTAACTAACCATGCATTAGCCCCAATATCAGTGTCCCCTCTTTGGGTTTCACCCATATATTTCACTCTTATCGATGTTTCGATCAGTCTGATCCATCTCCGATAAATGATAAACTCACGGCATACCCTGTGTTAAACATGGGTAGATAAGGAAAACCTTAGAGACATTCCTAGACATATAATTACCCGCACTCGATGTGGGATGCCTCGGGCTTATACGCCCTTTAGAATACCTATAATAAGGGGAAAAAACCCAGACACATCAGTGTTCCAGCATCCATACATTCCATTGATGTCAAACGTGACTACTCCCCCGATTGAAGGTTGCTTCTCTGAACTGACCCCTTGGAATGTCCAGACAAGAGAAGAGTAGTTAACCAGTGTCCATGAAGACATGGAACTGAGAAGAGTTTCACGAACAACGTCTTATGTCTATGAGGGATACCCGAACCAGGTGACGAGTTCGGAGGAGGAATCCACATAAGGAGTAACTGACATCCCATCATCCCATTTTGATCAAGAAAAAAACATCCCTAAATAAGCAATAGATGCTTCCCACCATTGGAAAGAAAGAATGTGGGGAAACAAACAACACATCCTCCAAAAGAACGAATGTGCACCCCAATGAAAGAATTTTAAACACAAATCAAAACTCTATAAATTAAAAACCGAGCATGAAATATAGAAATCTTGATTCCAAAACCTATAAAAAATTAAATACTACAAAAATTATTTGTGGGGAAAATAAGGGAGAATTTAAAAATAATGTGACGTGTGGATAAACCAATAAATAATTCTCCCACAACATTACCCAATCCTAGATAAATGAACATCAATCTATCACTAAATTTGGGAAAACCCAATCATTAATTCAAATATTGTCTATTTAAGTGCTTGGAAAACATGCCTATGGAATTGGAAAACAAATGTAGTTATGACTTCCTAGAGATCTACACTAAAAAGTAAAACTCATGCCACAACTAATGCAGTTCTTGAAAATATAGATTTACTTGACTTTAAATATTCAATACACCTAGAATTGGATTTTAAGAAACCTAGAATGAAAAAATGAAGTTGACTACAATGCTTGGATGAACTTGAACATTGTACTAAAATTTCAACTATAAATATAGTAACTAAAAATTCATTGGGAATCAACAGATTAACTTGGTCACTATATATTGGGGATTAATACTATCTTATTATATGGGAAACTGAATAATTTTTTATTCAATGTGTATTTAGGAAGAAAATAAAGTGTTCACTTGGACAACCGATTCTATAATTGTGCTGTCCTAAAAACATAAAAATGAATACATTTTAAAGTTATCTTTAGTATCTAGAATATAAAAAATGCATATTTTTCAAAGAATCTTGATTTTTTAAGCTTATGTATCAAGTTATATCACATTTTTCTACAATCAGATTAAAAAATTATAATTTTTAGATTATTCATTAAAATTAAGAATGATAAAAAATTAGAACATACCATAACATCAAAAAACTACAATAAAAAATTGTCAAATACTCTAGAATAATCATAATGTAAACTTTTTAGGGAGAAAAAATTTCCTTATAACTAAATTTACCCAACCTCACAACATTTCAAGATAATGTTTTCAATATTATATAGAAAAATCAAACTTATTTGAAATAATAATATCGAAACCAAAAGAAATCAATCAAAATAAAGTGAATAAATGAAAAATAATCCTCATATGAGCATTGAGGATTAACATTATAATTTTTAGATATATTTATATGAAATCAAATAGATGCTTTAAAATCCATAATATGAAACACTAAAACAACCATTAAATGAGTCATCATGTCATTTCTGTGTTGAAACTCACTCACTAGGAGTACATACTGTTCTCTAACTATGAAACCAGTGATAGTTACTTTATACATGTCATATTAATTTATTATAAAGAGGAAGATCCAATAAATCATAATATTATAAAATCCAAAGAAAAGGTTAAATCCCATGTCTTGAAGAGATATAAATATGTGTGAATGAATCACGACATCTTGGGTGATCACTAAAAGAGCCTGTGTAATGAAATCATATAACCCTAGAGGAAATTAAAGGCTACTAAATATATGGTGCATCCTCCCATCAAGATAATTCCCCATGTGATATAATAATATACCATAGATAATCCTACACTATTAAAATCATGTAACTAGTATCATGCCCCTTGGCACATGTTCACATATCAAGCCTATCAATGTTATGAAATCCCCACAGTAAACCTATTGAAAATAACTTTTCATAGTAACACACTGTTTGTTAAATGAAAATCTACAGTAGATATTTGAGACTTGAAATGAATCTATAATGTTAGAGAAACATTAAAATAGATAATGAAAATACATTCCGTTCAGATCAAATAATGTTTGAATGTTAGTTTTAAATATTTTATATTTAACTTAATGGAACTATTCAATTCACCAATCTAGTTGAATAATAACCATTTTCTTGGGGAACAACTTCTTCATGTAAAGTGAAGAATTGAGAGAGATCCAATATTACTCATAAACCCCCATGTATTGTGTTCCCAAAGATAAAAAAACATTGGAAAACCATTTTTAACATAAAATGAAAAATAAAATGACCTATTAAATTATTTTTTTTGAAACTAAAAATAAAAAAAACTAATATTAATTTAATAGAAGTGTTACTGTAGAGATAATTAATAAATAAAGAATAATATAGAAAACATATATTTTCAGTAATTTCATTCATTTGTATAAAATAATATATTAATAATTTATGTGCTTATATGGATATAAAAGTAATTGAATTTAAATGTAATATATAGATTTAATATGAAATAAAAATTAGCAATGAGTTAATAATTTTTTTATGAACATTAATTAACCATAACTATAGATATATTGATTGAATACATGTGACACATATATGAAAACCTGATTCACATGAAAGAATTGAAAATAGTCATGGGTATTAAATATTATATGAAGGAAAGAGTGATTGAAATTAATATAGATAATATATTTATTCATAGAGTATCAAGTTTCTTATAGGATAAAATCTCTCATCAATGGTTTTGGTGAGTAGTTTATAGTTTAAAGTGATAGGGATATGGAAAAATTGGAAATTTGGGGTGGTTGGAAATTAGATGGATAAATATAGGGCAAAATATTTCAGAGAATAGGTCACATTAAAAAAATTATAAATTATGATTTTTGAGTTTAAAATTGTAAAAAAAAATATGAATATGAACTTGAGTGGGAATAGAAAAATACCATGTTTTTTAAAGTATTATTTTTTCTCAATTGACACAATTATAGTTGGGGTAGATCATTGAAAAGAACCGCTGATTGTAGATATATTTCAGATTGATAACTGAAGATAGGTATGAATTATTTTGGGAGAGAAAATATCATGGAGTAACCATAATAATATTTATAGAAAGGGTATGGGTTGGTTCATGAAGATTCTTCTTGTGGAAGGTCTCAACTACAACCCTCTTGTGTAGTCCCCTCGCAGAAGTAAAAGGGTATATCCAAAACAACGAATAAAGGAGTAACATGTGATGAAGGATATGGATGAGGGTAAGAACATGTAATAAAGGGGTTGGGATGGACCACCTGAGATTTGGAGGAACCAAATGGATAAGTATGTGATGATTGGGTAAGGGAGAAGGGATCTGTTAGTAATGACCAACTAAGTGAGAAGGGTTTTGAGAGAAGGGATTGGGCATGTGGGCCAGTAGGAAAGAAATTTTTAGATGGAGATAAAACTTTTGAGGACCATGTTTCCACATGAAGCTTTTATAATAGTCTATATGTATTATAAATCCATAATTTTCATATAAAAAAGGCTATATCACAACATATAGCCACTAAAAATTTAAACTGTATCTATAACACTATGGAAATGGTTATATTTCTAGTAGTGTAGTTTAACAAGACTACTAAACTATTTAGTACTTCAGGATGTGATTCCTTGTATCTTATACCAATCTTATAAAGAAAACACCAACTCATGGCTACTGGGGTCAGTGTCACTACATATGATTTGGAAAATTCAAAAGATCATCATGAACCATTATTAGGGGAAAAGACCATAAGATTTTATGTTAGTAGGTAAATCATGGATATCTTTGATTATAACCTATAAATTCATAGGTTAAAGAGTACTTTTAAATTTTGAGTTATCCATTTAATGTTCATAATTTCTCTTTTATGTGTTAAATAGTTTGAAAATTATTGACCATAATTCTACCTTGGTTGAAGTAAATGACTAGAACCAGAATCAACTAGTGAATGTTAGTCATATCATCTAGGGTTTTATGCATTACTTATTATTAAGAAATTTTATTATAACCAGTCAAACACTTCCACAAAACATGGATGTAGAGAAATTGATGAAAATAGAAAATGGTGAAATTATTTCATCCTAAGTACATAAATCCCCCCCTTTCAAAATATTTGGTCTAAACATCCCATCAAACCTTGTGATACTCCCTTTAGATAAATTTGATGTTATTTTAGAAATGTATTTAATTTTCATATATAATCAAACATAATTTTCTAAGAAAGGGAAATCACCTTCTATATCACGAACCCCCCTATTATATACAATTTTGAGGATGAGGAGAACTCTTATTTGGTATAATCATCTAAAGCATTGATATTGTTTCCTTGTGGGAAAAATGTATCTAGATGAAATGGTTGACAAAAAGGAAAAGATCATCATTGATGACATGCTTATTATGAAGAGGGAACTTATGGATTATGTGTATATCTCATCCCACTATATTTATCCAGGAAGAACTAATATAAATAGATTTATGAAGAAAAAATTCTTTTGGGATAACTTTAAGAGGTATATTAAAGAGTTATTATCTCAATGATTGGTATGCCAACAAGTCAAGGCTAAAAGAGAATATTTGTAGGGTTTGATTCCAGTATTTTCCTAGCTTGTATAAAAATGGGTAGACATAATAGAGGATTTTTATATAACTCCACTGGACACCTAAATGTAATAATTCCATCTGGGTTGTAGTCAACAACCTTACAAAATCATTGCATTTCCTTACAAATAAAAAATATTTCTCCATCTAATAACAATCCACGATATTCATAATGGAAGTGGTAAGACTTAATGGAGTGCCACTCTCTATTGTATCTGATTGAGATATGAGGTTCAACTCTAGCTTATGGAGAATCACTCAAAAATATTTTAATACACAGCTAAGTTTTAGTATTATTATCACCCTCAAGAGAATGGACAGTCTGAAAGGACCATTAAAACTCTATAGGATGGGATAAGATCATGTTCAATGGATATACAAGGATATTAGGATCAATAATTACCCCTTTTGGAGTTCAAATGTAAAAACGGTTTCCATTTATGAATTCAAATAGATCTAAACAAGGTTCTGTATGGGAAGATGTGTTGGACTATAACATGTTGGGATAAAGTTGGAGAGTGGAAACTTATGGGACCTGATCCTATTCATGTTATGATAGAAAGTGTTAAAACCATTCAAATTCATATGAAATACATATAAAGTCTCAAGAAAAGAAATGTAGAATAATTTTGATATGATATAGAGTTTGAGGATAGAGAAACAGTGTAGCATCATATATCTACATAGAAAAAATTCATGAGGTTTAGAAAGAAGGGAAATCTTAGTCCAAGAAACATCATATTCATTGAGATCCTTGATTGCATCGGAGATGTTCATATCAACTAAAATTAACACCTAACCAATCATAAGTACTTGATGTGTTCCATGTATTCATCATGAGGAAGTACATACCAGAACCCTTACATGTACTGAATCCTAAGGTGGTATATTTGGAGAAGGATCTTTCATATGAGGAGAATCCTCTAAAAATCATAGATCAGAGTGAAAAAGGTCTATGAAATAAGACAACTCCCCTTTTCAAAGTGTTGTGGTGGAACTAAATGTTTTGGAAATCTATTTGGGAACCCGAATAGGTGATAAAACATGAGTCCCATTATTTTTTTATTCTATGAAATGAAAATTTCAAGTTTAAATTTTTTGATTGGGGGAAGAATTTAACGATCCAAACTTTTATGTTATGATATTACCATATTTAAATATACTTCATATTAAGTAATGTAGTTATAGAAAATACATTTACTACATTCGACTGTTATAACCTCTCAGGTTTTAAAAGGACATTAAGCATCATAGGCATAAAAAATATAGTTTTTGTATAGAGATCATTTAGGTGAGAACATATTAAGTATTATGATAAACTTTAATTGACACATATGGAAGAAGAGATGGCCTTGACCAATAGGAAAATACCCTATAAAGCACATTTATCAGATCATTCAAGAGAGATAACATCACTAGGATTTTACCTTAACCAATCCCATGTTTATATTCAAAAATTTAATCATAAATGAATATGTTAATGGTATAAGTTTATGTTTATTGAGATCACAACCCAAACTATGTATATCAAACCACCCCAAAAAAATTCTCACTACCATGCACCTTACCATGAGAAATTTTTTTGGTGTAATAAAGGGTTATGTATTTTGACCTTAACCGTATGAGTTTTATATTTTATTTTTATGAAAATTATTATATTTCCCATTTTCCATATTAAAATTTAAAATATTAAATAATGAGTTTGATAAAAATTATTTTTTTTTGGATGAAAAAACACAAATTATATTTTTAAGAGATATATAATTTTGATCAAGAAAATTTTATATAAATTTAATAATGTTTTAAATAAATGATATTTTTATTAAATATTATTATAAAATAATATTTATTAAATATAAATGATAATATAGTTTCATGAAATCGAATATCATCTTTATATGTATCAGAAAATTCTAATGTTCAATAAAAGTATTTTTCAATAAATGGAGATTTTAATTTAATAATGTAAATTATCTTATTTATATATTTATTTAGATAAAAAAGATATTATTTTTTAAATGTTTTTGTGTATAAATTATCTAATTGTGGATTTTACCTAATTTTCTCAGGGATTCGAATTTTTGGGTAAAAATTAAATATAGTTTAAATATACAATATTTATTTTGACATTATAAAATCCCAATAGTGTTGTAATAAAAACCGAAAAGGGTATAAAATACCAAAAGTATGATTCCATTTTAAATTAATGTGTTTATGAGGTTATTTTTTTATAAAGCGTTAATAAATCCTTAAAAATTTATATTATATTTTAAGGTTTTAAAGTTAACTGTTTATAAACTGGACACACTACCACATCATAAAGTGTATTATTTTTCTGAGATCAGTTCTTAATCATGTAAAATAATGAAAAATACCCATTTTTTTTGAAAAAATTGCAAAAAATCATGGGTTGATTTTTGGTTTTGATTACTTTATCATATAGATTCCAAAACCTATGCTTTGAAATTCATAAATAATTCTAATATCCTTTCCATATAAACCCACCCAAAATCCAATTTATCTTCACTAAATACTCTTATATAATTAAATCACTCTCCCCTTGCCTCTCAACAACCCTCCCAAGGTGCCCCCATTCTCTCAATAATTGCCACCCAATCTTTTAGAAGAACCCTCTCAAGGTACGGGCTCTATCTATCTCTTATTTTCCAATAAAGAGACTTCTATTTGTTTAGCCATTTGATTCTTAATTTAATATATTATCATGACTTATTAAATATCCCTTAAATTTTAAATTTATGTTCTAATAATTATGTATCATTTTCCATTGTAATTATAACATTTACTTAAGCAGTTACTATGACAAAGTAAGGTATCATCTCCTTCTCCTATTTATTCAAGAACCTATGTTATGTTATGAATTTTCATTTCAATTTTTTCAGGTTGGGATATGTTCTAACACATCCTTCTTACTACCATTATTATAAACATGTGATTAGAGACCCTTTTCAATCTCATTAATCCCCATGTGAACCTTTATATACCCCCATCATGTTTCTGAAATTATCCTTCGATTTTACATGAAAAACATTTTTGTAGTGAATAATCGTACCCATTTATACTGAATAGTATTCACCTAGATGTACATTTACTTAATTAATTTGAGAAATCATTATATTTTACCTAAAAAACATAGTAATGTTATTAAAAATGATGAGATATGTCTTTATGTTGATTGATATATGTGGAATAGATGAGCATATATATATTATGATGGGTGTTCCCAAATAGAGCTATAATACATTGTATGATGTTTTAATATAATGATACATCATGTATTGAATTATGGAGTAAACATAACCAATTATGGGAAATTTTTCACTTTGTTATGATGTCTTGGTGGTTATCCTTGACCTATGTTTATGAGGTCATGTTTAATGTTGTCATAACATCCCAAAGTTTACTTCATGTTATCATGTTGTATCATAATTCATTATTTAATACTATTATTCTCCCTCCTATTACATTACCTTGAAATGCGTCTTGAATCACATGTATTAATTTACATTATTGTATAATTTTTATTCCAATATTTGGATTTATTGATCACCATTTCTTATGTACATCCTGAGTTATCCCGTACTTTTTTAGAAGATCAAAGGAATATAAGTTCATGTTGTAATGTTTTTCTTATAATGTTGTTTTATCCCATTTTCATGTTTTTATTCTACACACATAACTATAAAAATACACTAGGATTCATGATATTCTGGGTTGTTTTATGTGTTACTTTATTTATTAAATCATTAATTAAATTGTATTAAAAACAAGGGCTGTCATATATGATTCATTATCAACCTCTTTATGATTACCCCAGAGTTGTGAACTTCCTCATCTAGCACACATATTACACCTTCTAAGGATAATGTTGAGTAACCCAAAAAATGTGATTTAGAATTATTCATCATGAATAAAATAACCTTTTGATGATATGTTCTCCAAAATCATATTTAGATTATAGATGATACAATTGATTGGAATATTCATGGATTTTTATACCAGAATAGGTACACTACTCAGTAATCCAAACCTATATATGTATAACCTATACAATATCAGATAGGATTGAAATATTTCTTTGAATTAATATTAAATTTGTTTATTCCATAGAAAAACAAGTTTACAATGGGTGGAATTAATGTTTTAAATAATCAAAACTCTATATGAATTATTTTTCTAGGAAACTTATCATTGATTCATATTCAATAAATAATAATGAATGGAGTTATGTTCCCAAAATTATGTCAAATTCTGAAGGTATCATCTGAAATAGATTCTAAAATTTTGTAAATTATAGTTCCTATAAGATTTTGGTGCGAATTTCATAGCCTCACCTGAACCATATTATGGTCACATGAATTTTATGGCCACTACATGAACATTGAAGATGACCACATGAACAAAAAATTCATATAACCAATCCTAATAAAACACCAAGTTGGAAAATTTCTTCAGTTTTTTCATAAGGTGGATTGCATTTATGATACAAGCCGATGGAAAAGTGAAAATGAAATAGGGCCCCAACTGATACACACACACAAAGATATATATATATATATATAGTGGTTTACTATATAATTGACCACATTCAACCTATGTAGGATTTTATACTTCCTTATAATCAAATCATTATCATTCTAAATAGACCCAATTTAGAGGGTGTAATATTTTAACTCCCCTCAATTTTGAAATAATAATTAATGTGAAAATAATTATGGGAAACACAAGGAAGGTATTCATTAATCATGATCAGACCCTTTCAGAGCCTGAGTGATGCAATGTGAAGTTCCCTACCTCGTAAAGAAACAAAACCATAATGTAACACTATAAATTCTCTATCATCATTAGGAATAGAATAATGATTCAATACTATAAAAGGCACCAACCCCACAAATTAAATAAACTAGGAAATGGGGTTGAAGAGTTTCCTTATGTTTTGAGTTAGTTTTTTTAACTCACCACATGGGTAATTCATCATGAGACTCACTCATAGCCTCCATTAATAGGCTCAAATCATGATGTTTGATACCTTATGAAGTGACATCCCTCTTAGTGTTGGATCATTGATTTTGACGCCACACACGATACGCAAACAAGTACCCTTATTATACACATGTCGTCAATTTCAGGAATCAATCACCAACCTTCATATTTATTTACCAATGTTACATTTCTGGAAGGAATACACAAAGATATAGAGATACACATAGAGAGAGATAAGGAGACAATTTAAATAAGAGATAAGAATTTTTGATTATAGGAAGCATTCAATCTCAAAAATAATTCAATGGTAAACAAAAAAGGAAACACTCATATGGATAAAGAAAAGATAAGTCATATCATGAGGGTGATCCCTTAATTATACCTCTCAAGGGTGGTCCCATGAAGGCACCTTGAGAGCATAATCCCATGACTTTACCTCATGAATGTGAGCCCATGAGGAGATATAATGAGGATAATCCTATAAGGTCACCTCACAAACATGATATTGTAAGAGAACCTAATGAACACATTTCCATGAGGAACCTTGTGTGTGAAATATAGTGAGGGTGATACCATGAGGGCACATCATAATAACTACCAATTTAGGGAACATCATGAATCCCACCCTATGAGGTAGCTTCATGAAGGGCACCCTATGAGGCCACTTTTCAATGGAAAACCTATGAGGTCATCTCATGATGGAAAATTCAAGAACTAACCCTTTGATAAGGGATAACATATAGGAAACCTACCTTCATTTCAAAGTTCTGGGTCAAAAGGGGAATTTTATGAGGCAACGAATACCTTTATTTATTATTGGTAAGCGTTAAAATAATTTACAATTGGACATCCTTCACATCCATTCTTTTTATTAGGTATCCTTCCCCATATATACCAACTCAAACGACCTTTAGGGACTTATTGAGTGTAAAAATCAAACAATAATTCACCCACTAATGATCTCATTCGAATGATTCCTTAGTAGCCCTCATTTGGTTTGATATAAATTAATACAATCTATATTTTTTCATTTCTATTCATTATGTTATTGTTTTATTAGGATTTTTTTGGTTCTTTCAAATAAATAATGATTCATATTAGTTCAATATAGTTAAAAAAATTCAATTCATTTCATTTTGGATTATTTCATTTTTTATTGATTCAATTTAGTTTGAATTATTTCAAGTTGGGTAGGGTGAATTGGGATTGGTTTGGGTTAATTAACATCAGCTAAGTTTTTTTCACTATTTAAATTATGTTAAACTAATTTTTGATATATTTGGAATTGAATTATTTGGTTCATTTTAGTTTGGGTCACTTAATGTTAGTTTGGGTTGATTTTAGTAAACTCATTTGGGTGTATTTATGTACTGTTTTGTTTGGTTTTGTTTAGTTCAGTTTGGTTTCATTCAACTATGTTGGATTATTTTTGGTATGTTTTAGATCTAGAAATATCAATATTGTTTGGATTAGTTTTTTAAATTTGATTTATTAATGTTATTTTTGATTCATTTTATTTTATTTCAATTAATTTTTTTAACTATGTTTAATTCTAATTAGTTTTGTTGGGTTATATTTCATTGGGTTTTCATGGGTTTGGGTCATTTATATTTTACTTAGTCTATTTTATGTTATATCATTTCAGTTCATGTAATTTGAAATAAATATTATTTGATTCTATTTGATTTAACTATTTTCAATTTGTATTAGTTTAGTTCTACTCAGTTCAGTTCAATTTGAATTTTTTTGATTATGGGCTATTCCATTTTTTAATTCGATTCCGTTTGGTAAAACATAATTTATTTATTTATTTTGATAAATTACATTCAGTTAAACTATAACCAAATTAGTTTATCTCTGTTCAATTAAATTTAGTTTAGTCTATTTCATTTCAATTTGGGGTTTAATTCAGTTTAATTAATATTATTGGGGCTAGGTTGGGTCTAGTGAGTTCATGATGGTTTCGTTTTTTTGTTAGAATTTATTTTAATTTTATAAATTTTTGTTGGATCAATTAGATTGATTTTGGTATTATTCAATTTGGGTTAAGCTATTTTTGATTATTTTGTTCAGATTTATGGTTTGGTTCTAACCGGTTAGGGTCGAGTTGGCCCTATTCAATTTTATTCCCTTTAGGTGAACTCAAGTAAAGTTAGTTCAGATTCATTCATTTTAGTTTATATTAATTTTATTTAGTCCATTATGGTATAAATTAAGTGTTTTATGTATTATTCAATTAGGTTATGTTCATTTCAAATCCGGTTGATCTATTTCAATTTTGGTCAGGCCAGTTTGGTTAGATTATTATTTTTAGTTTAATTCAATTTTATCTAAATAAATTCAATTTAGACTAGTTCATGTTTACCCACATCATTTTTCTTCACCTTGGGTTAGTTTAATTTTAATTGGATTTTTTTTTGATTTAGGTCATGTCAATTTAGGTTTATTTGAGTCTTTTTTATTTTTATTTAATTAAGTTTCATTTGTGTTTTTTTATATTTGAGTCATTTCTTCTTTAGTAAGCTCCACTTAGTTTGATTTTTTCTTATCTATTTTATATAGTTTTTTAGGATTAATTTTAGCGATGTTTAGTGAGGTTTAGTTTATTTCTTGTTAGTCTAATTAAATTTTATTTGGACCAAGTGAGTGATGGGTTTTATAAGAACATTCCATGATCAAAATAGTGAAATAATCCCATTAAACGTCTATCACTATCATCATAAAATAAACATTTAAATTTATAAAATAAAAATAAATAGGTGTCCCTCATATAAAATTCCCACAATATCTATGAATATGTTTGAGTGAGATCAATAAGAAATAGCACTTGGGATCTTACCTCCATAGGTAGTACATCAACCACTAGAATCCACACATGTTACATGGAGACACCTCAAACTACAAAGGTTTTCTATCTCTTTCTCCTAGAATAAAAATAGAGAATAGGTAGAAATTGATATTTTCTTGTATTGATAAAATCACTACACACACCCAATTAGAGGATCTAGTCCTTTATATATACTACCTTCATATAATGAGGGATACCGAGCATTGGATACCAACATTTGGTGTCAGACATACGTTACCCAAAACATATAACCATTTGAGTGTTATGATCTTTGAACATTTCAATGACCATAACATAATTATAATGTCATAAACAAGTTGAATCATTGATTCATACCAAAAATAAAACTATTTTAAGGAATGATTGTGTAGATAAAGATGATATCTCATATGATAGAGGATAATGGTGGAAGGGGTGCAAGGGGAGGAAGGGGTGAACCCTAGATCGGGTAATCAAGATCACATTGGGGAGAAAAATCCTATAAAATCTTCATGCGATCAGAAGTAAGATGAGCATGTAGGGAATAATGAGCTCTTCTATCTTTTGATAAAATGAATCCCGAGGAAGGATGGACCCAATTATATTGTGGTCCCATGGAAAAACTTTTATTAAGTAGTTAAATATGATGCTTCTTATTTTTTATTGATTTTTGACATACCTCTACCTGGAAGAATTGTAAGGAAAGGAAGAATTTCACATGTATCTTCCAATAAGAATAATATTGAGGATCATGCCAATTTTTGTAGGTATTCAATCATTGTGAGGGTCTTCGTCTTTAAAGGCGAGAGAACATGAAAATTTCTTGACCTCACCTAACGAATTATGGATTTATGGTGATTTGAAGATTGGAGAATGACTACCATTGGGATGAGGTTACTATCACATTATGTTTCCATATGATGATTACAAGAGGCGTGCCAAGTACATGGGGTCAATTACCTTGAAACCTGAGTTTCTCAGAATTTAGTAATGGGATAAAAACTTTGACCCAAATAATATCTAGAGCACTTTTTCCCATGTTTGGATTAATATAATTAAACTTAATTGGTTCAATTAGAACCCATATATCCTTTGAGATATTGCATCCTCTGTTGGTAAACCTATTTGAATGGACAAGAAAACTGATAATCCATAATTCGGACACTATTTTAGAATATTAGTGAAATTTTACATGTCCAACACATTGTTAGAGGAGGTTTGGCTCACAATAAGGGATAACACCGTCAAGCATGAAATTTAGTATGAAAGATAACCAAAATTTTACATTAATTGAAATTTTTTCGCCACCTTCTAGCTGAGTGTTAAAGGGATGTTGAATGTAGCTTCTGAAAAACCAAAAAGAATGGTTTGAGTGTTTGTATAATGAGGATATGGAAGTCCCCACTACTTGAATCCCATTCCACTGCTCCCTCAGGTGTATACATAAAGGGAACTGGAACTTTGTAATTCGAGCAACCAACTGTTGGGAATCAAATACATGGGTCAAGTAGCTCTATGATGCCATTAACTGAAGCCAATTAAACTGAGGAAATGACCTCTCAGGTGACTGACAGGCATGCTAATATCATTCCAAACACTATACATATCCAATTGGGTGGTGTTATGGTTCCTAGGGGATCTGAACTGCCTGGGAAGTAAGATGAGAACTTCACTAATGTTGTTCCCTTCAAGGAGGTGAATACTATCTCATGCCCCTCACAGGTTTCTTGTGATTCTCCTATGAAGAAAATTGAATCTGTTGTGGATGATACGTCAAGGAAAACTAACATTGTTGTGGATTAACAACATGATGCAATGTGTCTTGCTGCACTCCCCCTAGCTATACATCATCCTTCTCAGTGTGAGAAGATTGTGAATAATGCTTCCTATAGCCCACATGATCCTCATGGGAACATGATACTAACCAAGATCCATAGCCTAGATTTGGCTAGATCTATACCTATCACTTCATCCCATGATGAGGTTACGTTGGAGAAATTGGAAAGATATGGGGAAAATTATAAAAAATTATTCGAACACCATGAATACAGTGAGTTAGATGAGTGATTCCCTCTGGTACATTCTTCTAAAATTTCCAGGAAGAATTCACCCATGGAAGATTCTGATACACCTACACAATATAAAAATAAATTCTCACCTTTAAATGGGGTTTTTTATTCTGATGATGCTAAGGACACACACATATATGAGCCTAATGTTGATCCATTAGACAAGGAGGAGGAATGTACAGGCTCTAGTATAAAGGTTCCTGTAATGGATAACACAATAAAGGGGAAGGATAAGAAAAACAATGAAAATAAAGACAAAGTCCAGGTGAACGTGTCATAGTAGGTAGCCCCCCATATAAGGGAAATGAACCTTAAACAATGAAGATATTGTTTTGGAATTGTCAAGGGATAGAGAGCTCCCTAATGGTAAAATACCTTTGACATTTTATTCTAGCCTACAAACCTTTGCTCATTGGATTTGCTAAACCTAAGCTTCTGTTTAACTACTAGAAGGGATGAAATTGGGAAACTCTTGGGTAAATGTGTATCTCTCAAAATTCTCATGCCTTTATATTTGATCACTTATGGGTGCTTAGTCTTGAATCTATTCTTGTCAACTCACACAATAATAATCCTTAGAGTGTTTCAATCTCTTGCAACAATTTAAGATATGACTTATTAGTTTCATTTGTTCATGCATCCACCTCTTATCTCAGAACAAGGGAATTAAGATATAAGATTAAGTATGTTTATGATAATTTAAATCAAATATGGGTGATTCTTGGGGACTCTAACACTCTTCTGAAACCTGAAGAAAAAACTAAAGATAGCTTCAACCACAATGCCTCTTTGGAATTCTCTTCTTGTATTGACCATTGAAATCTAATTGAGGTTATTATTGTAGGTGCTGATTTTACATGGAGTAGATACACTGGGCATGGAAGACAAGAAAATGGATGACCAGACTACTCTAACTAGAATCTTAGGGTTCATCCTTCCAAAGAATCACTTTGATCACAATCATATCATTGTGGATATCACCACATAGATTAACAGGTCAACACCCCTTCAATTCTAGTTTAACAATAGATGGCATGTGACTCCTGAATATATGGAGACTTTTTTGGAAGCTTGGAAATTCAAACCAATTAGAAGCCCCTTTCCAAATCTTGTAGGGAAAGTTAATCACACCAAGATGCTACTTAATGAATTATGTAAAATATAATTTTAAAGGCTAGAGGTGTATATCAGGATAAATATAAGTCTATCAGGATAAATATAAGAACTTAGAATTTTGAAAATTAGATTTCCCAAAAAACTATGAATCACTTTAAAGGTATTTAATCAGACAATGGGCTGGAAAGTTCATAAATACCAGCTGATAATATCTCCACTTTCATTTTGGAGTGTCACAATAGGTCTTAGTTAATGTCCCCATCCAAGGACGAAGTCAAGACATTCCTTTTCTCCCCCAATATGGAAAGTTCCCCTGGATGAGATGGGTTCACTGACAAATTCTTTATGTTTTAAAGGGACATATTGTAGGATGATGTGACTGAGTAAATCAAGGATTTCTTCACGCATTCTTATATGCCTTATAAGGTAAATTCAAGTTTCATTGCATTGATACCCAAAAAGGAGAATGCACTGGATGTTAAAGAATTCAGACCAGTTTCCCTTTGAAACACAATTCCTAAAATTATTAATAAAATCCTAATGAATAGGATGGGAGATCTTTTGAACGAACATTTATCATTGAATTAATTTGGAATTTTCCCTAGAAGTATTATTTAACACTACTTGTTCAGTTATTCAGAAGGGGTTAATCTAATGAAGAGGAAAATGAAGGATAGAAACATCACCCCAAAAATTGACATCTCTAAGGCCTCTAACACATTGAATTGGATTTTTCTTGATGATGTTAGTTGAAGTAATGGATTGTAAAATACCCTTATTAAGCTAACTAATGTCATTCTAAACTCCTACAGGCTGTCTATTTCGATTAATGGATCACCTAAAGGGTTATTTTAGTTCACTAGAGTCTTGAGAAAAGGTGACCCACTTTTGGGGATTCTCTTTGCTGTCATAGAATATTATTTGAGTAGATGCATTAATGAGTTGGCTTATCTTGGCCACTACAAACAAATCATATATAGTCAAAATGACCATGTACACTCTCACCTTTTGTATGCATATGATATTATGTTTCTCAACCAGGAATCGAGGAAGATCATAACTGCTATTAAAGCCCTTTTTCACATTATAAGGAAGTTTATGGCCAAGCAATAAGTTGGGAAAAATATTTCATTGTTTTTAGAGAGGTACTGCTTATTGGAAAGATAAACAGGATAGTTAAACACCTTGGCATTAAGAGAGGCTCCCTCTCATTTAATTTTCTTAGTGTTCCTTTATTTTTGGGCAAGGTGAAGATGATTTATTTTAAAGACATATGATTGGTCATTGTTATTCAAATGGCCCAATGGAAATGGAAATCCATGTACCAAGCTACAAGGGTTCCCCTTGTCATTTCCATTATCACATCTAAGTTTGTTTATTTTTCTAAATTTATATATGGACCAAGAGCATTATAAAGGAGCTAAAAGGGATGATTAGTAAGTTTATATGGGAAAGATCAGTCCATATAAAGAAACTGGTCACTTCTATATGGAAGGAGTTCATTAAACCCATTAAATTGGGAGTTATTTGAATCAAGGATCTTAAGGTATTAAATTATGGTCTTATCAAGAAATTAACTAGGACCCTCATCTCTTGTGATACCCATTATAGTTTCTTATTTAATATATTCCAATGGAATTTGTTACATGGTTATAGATATTACCTTTCATCCTCTATTTTGGTGTCACTAAAACATTCCATCAACAAGATTATTCATGAAACCAAATGGATCATGAGTAGGGACTCCCGACTAAATTGTTGAAGCACCACCTGTCTTGAAAGTCCACTATAAGATAAGATCGATGTTCCCCTAGAGGATGCTCATGTGTTTAATGAGAATCTGCTCACACAAATCTACAGTTTTGATGAAATTATTTTGGCACATATTCTTCTTGACATCCAAAATTACATATTCATGGATTTTGACATGATAATTTGGAAGACTAATAAGCATGGAAACTTTAGCACCAAATAATTGTATATGCTAGAATGTGGAGGTGAAAACGGGCCACCAACATGGCTGTTGAAATTAAATACATGTTTTATCTGGCCTTCTCTGTTTCTCCTAATATGGTGAATCTAGAAATGCAAGTTACCCACCTAGGATCTGCTCAAGAAATATAGACACCACCTTGCTTAGGCCTCCATCCTTTGTCTTCATACTAAGGAGGATGGAGATCATATTTTTCTAGCATGTGATTTTGCTCAGGCTCTATGGGATTACACCAACATGATATTCAGTGTGCAATTGGATAGGATCATGCAGCTTGATGAATTTATAAAAAAAATCTACACTATTGAATGTAGTGAATAGATTCAGGATCTTTTAATGACATAAGTTGTATTAGTCACCTCCTCTATATGGAGTGCCTAAAATTAGAAACTCTTTGATGAAATGCATCCATATATTCACATGAGAATGATAGCACTGCATAAGGAGGTCTAGGAGGATTCAATAATACAAATATGAGTTATGTATAATACTATCAATGATCAGAATATCATCAGTTTATTATGTGTATAAGTTCAAATGAAGAAACCCAGAATGGTTAAATTCATCCTATGGATTCCTCCAATTTCGCCTTGGATCAAAGTCAATGTTTATGGGGCAACATCTATCATGACAGGCCCCTCAGGTTGTGGAGGTGTCTTTTGTCAACATCGTGGGTTTTTAAAGGATTCTTCTACCATTTTAATAGAATTTGAAGGACCTATGAAGGTAAGATCTTTACTGTGGTGTATGCAATTGGATATGATATCCAATATAGTTGGACATCCTTGTGGATTAATTTTGACTCTGAAATTGTTGTGAGGGCCTAGAAAGTGAGAACGCGAGATGTGCCTTGGATAATTTTACCTCATTAGGTTGAGTGTCTCAGAAAGATTACTCACCTCAAATTGGTAATTTCCCATGCATATATTGAGGAAAATTCGGTGGCAGATGTTCTGTCCATGAAGGCTGTCATAGAAATTGATATGACGTGGTCTTTCATGACCCCTGATTATTGTGACTCAACGGTCGATGAAGATATGTGTGGTATGGACCATTCCTGTTTGTGTAATAATCCATTGTAACCCTATAATTTTGTGTCACTTATATATATATATATATATATATATATATATATATATATATATATATCTTTTGGACTAGTTTTGACCAGATTTTGAGATTTCTTGGTAGATGATATCTCATATCGTTAATTGAGTTATATAATTAGATACATGAATCCTATTTATTTAGTTATATAACCCTATAATTTAACATGATATTCCTCATATTAATATAATGGATTATTATATATATGAATCACATAGTATGAATCAACCTATTTTAGTTTGCATTCAACATTCATGTCATGTAGATTTGATTTAATTCAATTGAAATCTGCTAAAGTCTATTAGATTTCATTCTTTTATATTTTTTTGATTGGTTCAATCATATTTAATTTTAATTAGTTTTATTCTACTTATTTATATTTTATATGGTTATGTTTGATTTTTTTTATCTATGATTCGACTCAATTTGGTTTACTTCAATTTTAACATGTTAAACACATAGTGGTTTAGGTTGGTTTCTGGGGGTTGGTTTTTGACTGATTTGGTTTTGTAAAATTCAATTCAAGTTAGGTTTGGTAATTACATGATACTTTTTAGTGAATTTTATTTTATCTAAATTTTATTTAGTTCTTTTCATGTTGGGTTAGTTCATTTAAATTTTATGAAGTTTAGTTTTTATGGGTTCAGGTTATTTTAATATTAATCTATACTATTTTCTTTATTTAAATTTATTTTGGTTCAGTTTTATGTGGGATAGTTATATCTATGTCTATTAGATTTGATTTTTTTAGAATAATTAGATTATTATCTTTTATTTTTAAATATATTTAAATCATAATGGTTTCAATCCATTCTAGATAGTTTGATTCAATTTAATGTGATTTATTTTTGAAAATGCTGGGTAGGGTTGAGTTGGATTGAGTCGTTTTGGTTCTAATTATCTCAGTTTAATTTCATTATATTATCTATAAAATAGGTTTTTATTTTAAGCATCATTTTAAGATAGGTTAGTTTTTTCAGTAGATTTCTAATTTATTTCGGTTTTTCTAAGTCATTGATATTTTATTCAAATCTATTTTTTAAAATTTAGTAAACATTTTTTCAGATGGACTTAATCTTTTAATAGGTTTGATTCAATTAAATTCAAATTAATTATAATTGGGTAGATTAATATCAGATATGTTTGATTTAATATAGGTTATATTCACTCATTTATGCTCATTTTATGTAAGATAGGTTCATATCAATTGGTCTTGGCCCTATTATGTTTATTTGATTAAATCTGGTTGATTTTTTTTGATTCAGGTGGATTTAGTTTCAGTTGGTTGGGGTCTACTTAGTTTGGTTTGTTTTGGTTTAATTTATTTTGATACAAATAAGTTCAATTTAGTTTGATGTGGTTTAGATTAGATATTATATCTGTGGTTTCATTCATTTTGGATTCATTTTGTTTAATATGGTTTTTTAAAATGGTTTTAACTGATTTGTATGGGTTATATTAAATTAAATTAGATTAGTTTCATTTTGGATTGATTTGTTTTATCTTGGTTTAGTTAAATTAATTTCATTTTAATTTGGTTTATCCTAAGAAAGTTCAGTTCAATTTGTTTTTCTTATTTAATTCTATTTATTTTAACTCGATTATGGTTATTTAAATTTGATTTGAATAAGTTTAGGTTTTTTATATTTAATTCATGTCGATTCACATTAGTTCTGGTTAAACATAATTTATTTTATTCAATTTTAAATGGTTTAAATCAATTTTTTGGGTTTGATTTAAGAGGTGTTGGGTCAATTTTGTTTTGATTGATTTAGTTTTTTTTAGTTTGGTCAAGTCCATTTTTTATTTTTTAAGGATTCTATAGTTCAATTTAGATATGATTATGTTATTTTGGTTAAGTGTGATATAGTTTTGTTTTAGTTCAAGAAGATCAATTTGGTTCGGTTTATAGAAGTTTAATTTTATTCGAATTAGACCAATTCAAATAATTTTTTGTTATTAGGTTTATGTTGGTTTTTTATTCCTATTGTTTCATTTTGGTTTAGGTAGGCTAGGAATAGATAAATGTATTTTGATTTTATTTTTTTTCATCTTTGGTCAATTTCATTTAGTTAGGTTAATTCAATTAATTTTAATTTTCCTTCGGAGAGGTATGCTTTAAATCTATTAATATTTTTTTTTGAAATTATTTAACCAATTTAGTTAAGTTTTCTTCATTCAAAGAGAGTCATTTTAGTTTAGGTTTTTCTGATTTTTGTAGGTTTATTTTATTTTGTTCCAATCTATTTTCTTATTAGTATAGTTTAACTCAATTTAGCTAGGTTATCACTCAATCTAGATGGATTGGGATAGGTTAGTTTTTTTAAAATTTATTTTTTCTTGGTTTAGTTGAGGTTGAGTAAGGTAAGGTCCAATTGTGTTAGTGTGGTTTCATTTATTTTAGTTTAATATAACTTTTTCTAGTTTATTTCTAGATGGATAAATTAAAATTTTATTTATTCTATTTAGTTCAATACATTCGTTTTCTATATTATTCAATTTGGATTGATTTTGATCATTTATTTTCAATTAGGTGTAATTTTATTGGGTATATTTAGTTTATTTTTGTTATTATATTTTTAAATCAATTAAGTATATTATAGATCAATTTGTATTGGATCTATTATGTTTATTTCAGGTGGGATTCAGTTTATTTGATTCTATTCAGAAAGAATCTTTTATTCTCAAGTTGGTTTGGTTTAATTCAATTTTATTCTGTTCTAGTGAGGTAGAATTTAGTTTGGTCAGTTTGGTTTGGTTCTATTCCATTATGGTCTAATCTAGATATTTATATAAATTTTAGGTCATATTTTCTAGTGTTGGTCAAATTTAATATGTTTAATCCAATTCTTGTTTATTTCAATTTTGTTCGATTTAACTCGATTAGGGTTGAACCATGTCAGTTTAGTTCATTTTATATCCATTTGGGAAGGTATACTTAAATTTAATTTGGATATATTTCATTATATTATGTTAAATTTTGTTAGGATAGTATTTTACAATTCATATAGGTTTATATTTGTTTAATGTGTTTAGTTCAATTAAATTTGGTTAATTTTACTTCAGTTTTGTTTGGTTTGGGTGAATTTGATTCAGTTTGGTTCCATTCAATCCTATTTGAATTTTTTGTATAATATTATTTAAAAATGTTTTATTTACCTTCACTTTAGTACAAATATGATCAATTACGATTTATTTGACACTATTCAGTTTGGTTTATATTAAAATATTTTATTATAATTCAATTTGTTTCAGATTGATTTTATTTTTTTTGTTTTTTTGGTTGATTAGGTATCATGCATTCTGGTTTAGTTTAATTTCATATGGTTAGGTTATGTTAATTTTGGTTTAGTTTAATTTAATTCAACTTGGTTTGGTTCAATAATTTTTTATTTAGTTTAAATCATTTTTATGGCTCAATAAATTTAGATAAGGTCAAGTAGATCCTATTTATTTCTAATATAATTATTTTTGTCTGTATAAATTTTAATTTCCTTCATTTTGGTTAGGTAAACATATATTGGTTCAAGTTGATAATGTTTTTTTATATTCGATTCAATTTATTTTAGTTCTATTCATTTTGAATTATTTCTATTCTATTTCATTTGATTCAATTCAGTTTTTTTATTTAATTGACCTAAGTTATGTTTTTCCATTTATTTTAGTTCACATATGTTTCATTTTATTTAGTATTGATTTTTTTTGGTTAACAAAATTTAGATTAGTTTGACATTTTTTTGTTCTATTCAGTTTTTAATAGTTCATTTTGATTCGATTCAATTCATTTTATTTCAATTTGATTTCATTCGGTTCATTTATATTCAAAATGGTTTTGTGTTTTTTTGTACAATTCGTGTATGATATGTTTTATTTTGGTATATTTGGTTGGATTTTATTCTATTTGGTTTGTGTTAGTCCAGTTAAGTTTAGATTTCTTTGTCTTGGTTTTACTCAAGTTGAGTAGGCTTGATTTAATTTGACTTTTTTCACTTTTTTTAAATTAGTTTAGCAAATTCTATTCTATTTATTTGTGTAAACTTTAATTATTCTTGCATGGTTTGGTTCTATTTAGTGTGGTTCAAGTCACACCAGGTAGGTTCAATTTGGTTATATTTATTTTTATTCAATATAACTCAATTCATTTTTGGTTGGTTTGGGATTTTAAATATAGTTTTGTTTCATTTTATTTTGTTTCATTATGGTTTATTCATTTATGTTTTCTCTAGTTATATTTTGACTTGATTAAGTTTAATCAATTTAATTTTGTTCTATCTAGAAAAATTTATATTTGGTTAAGTTAGTTTGGTTCCATTCGATTGGTTTTCTATATACCTAGTTCATCATAGATTTGTACAATTAAATTTTATTCAATCTTATCAAGTATAGTTTCACTTGATTTTTTATAATTATGTTTTGATTGGTTTATGTCTTTTTAGATTGGTTTGGTTCAGTTTATTTATGTCAAAATGATTTTATTTTGTTATAATAATATTAATAGAGTTAATACAATTTGGTTTTATTTTTATCCAGTTGATTTAATTCTATTTTGTTATATTCTCCTTCAATATATTCCATTTAGTTTCTTTAAACTCTGTTAGGTTTTTCTCAGCTTAATTCAGATCATATTAGTTCAATTTAGTTCTAATTGGTTATTTCTTTTTCTTGTTTTCTCTAATTGGTATCGTCTTGGTAGGCTCGATTCAATTTATCTTGGTTCAATTAAATTCTATTTAGTGCAGGTATGGTCAGTTTAGTTCTATTCAGTTTACATTAATTCAATTATTCATGGTTCTTTTAGATCTAGTTTAATATATTTTAGTTTGATTTTTTTATTTTGTTTTTTATTATATTATATTATATTATATTATATTTTATTATGTATAGTTTTATAAAATTCTGTTATTTTTCATATTCATAGAGTTAAATTAGTTTAGTTTCACTAGATTTGTTTCATGTTAGTTTGAGAGGATTCAATGTAGTTTTTAATTAAATTATATTAGATCAAAATGGGTTTTTCATTTTATTTTTTTATGTTTTCTTTTAATAAATTTGATTTGAATCAATTTTATTTAGTTCAATTTTACATGTGATGGATTCCATTTAGTTCATATCTTTTTATGATTTTTTAGTTATCTTTTATTCTATTCAATTTATTTTATATTGGTTTAGATCGATTTATTGATGTTAATTTTTGTTCATTTTGATATAATTCTCTTTAATTTGATTCATTTTTTTATTACATTTGTTTAGGTTTTTTCCATTTGGGTTCAATACTATTAGGTTTTTCTTGATTTGATTCTATTCATTTTTACTCGTTTTGGATTGGATCAAAATTTGTAGAAAAATAATGGATCTGTTAGTTTAGTTTAGTTATATTTAATTCATTTTAGTTTAGTTATAGTAAGTTTAGATTTATTTTAATTGCATTGGATAAATTATATTAGTTTTGGTTTATTTATTTTTGATTCAATTAATGTCATTTCACCTTATTTTTTTAGCTTTTAAACAATTATGTTTTCATTAGCTCGATTAGATTTGCTGCAGTTTAGGTAATCTTGGATCAATTCAATTCATTTGGGAATGGGTCAGTATAGTTCAATATGTTTTAGTTTAGTTCAATTTATTTTGTTTTAGTTTAGCTCAGATAAGTTATTTTCGATTGGTTGGTTTGGTTCAGGTCCATTCTTTTCAGATGGATTTTATTCAATTAAATTTGGTTTGGTTCTGGTTAGTAAGGTCGTGTTTAGTTCATTATTGTTAATTCTAATTTTTTATTTTATATTAGTCTTATTTTGGGTTATTTTGGTTTGATTTATGTATATTATAATATATTAGAGTTGGTTTCATTAGGTTTGGGTCATTCCAAATCATTTGGAGTTTGATTGGTTCACTTTATTTACTTTTTACATTATTCTATTTATCTTGAATAAGTTCCATTTAGTTGTATTCAATGTTGTTTGATTTTATTTAATTTGGTTTGGATTACACCCATTCATGTAAGTTTATTTCAATATAGTTTTATTTAATTCAATTTTTATTCATTAATTTTAGTTTGATTTGGAATATTTTATTTTAGTTTATTTTTTCATGTTTGGTTTGAGTTAGATTAGTTTGGTTCTGTTTGGAATTGTATATATTAGTTTTTTCCAATGTAGTTTTGTTTGGGTAAGTTTATTTTTATTTGGTGTAGATATGTTCATTATAGTTCAACTTGATATAGTTAGGTCATGATCAATGTTGTTTAATTAAGTATAGTTTGGCTATATTTAGGTCTGGTCGGTTTGGTTTAGTTCATTTCAATTCAGTTTAGATAAGTTTGGTTTGGTTTAACTAAGATCTAGTCATTTTAGTTTGGTTTGATTATGTTATATTTTTTAAAATTTTGAGGGCCAAACCCATTTATATAAAAAATTGGAAAATCCTCTTTTGAAAACATAGAAAAGAGAAACCCCATTACATGGAAATGGGATGGAATCCAAAATAAACAAGACCAAATGGACATAAATGGTCCCAAGTCTCAAATATGAAGTACACATCAAGAGAACTCGAAAAATATCTCATCACACTCCATTCTAGAGAATGAAACTATGAAATCACTCAATGATGATGTGCCCAACCTCTCCAAGAAGCTGTGTAATACTGTTCTAACATAATGTGGAAGACAACCCCACTCAGTCACATGGGTGTGAAAGGATGATCGAATGATAGGTGCCATCACAACAATCTACCATTCAAGAAACCCACCTGACAATGCATGTGAGGAACTCACTACCCTGTCAACCTAATAAAACAAATAAAAAGTTAAAAAAAATAGTGCATAATAATAGGGTTCCCATCTATCCAATAAAAAGTGAGGATATATTACAGAATGATGGTTGTCAATACACACATACCTCTTTCCAGGAAGCCCACCCAGCAATACCTGAAGAATGAAGAACCGCTATCCAAATGCAAGAATAAAATCTCCAATCCTCACTAAGACATATTAAATATAGTCAACAGCTAGTCCCAAAAAACTAAATCTAGTGTAACTGAGTCACACAAGGAAAAAAAATCCTCAAAAAACTCTAGAACACCCCGACCATCTAATAAATATATTGTTAGTTTCCTTCACCTGCACACCATAAACCTCTCCAGCATCCTGACACTACCATCAAGATCACCCATATCCTACTTCCCATGACCCTCATCTCATGCCTAAGATGATTTTTTTCGCCTAACCACCATTGAGAGACACAATCCATATCCTAGACTTCACACACTACTGTCTAGGAGAGGTTCCAAATAGGCATCGTTCATCGTACATACACCACACAAGCATCAAACTATCACTTCTTCTTGAATGATCATTAATCTTCACCAGGGGAGCCTATATCTGAAGTCAGATATAGGTATGGGGGTAGTTGTGGAGGTTGCATTTCAAGGGTTGGGACCCGACGATAATGATGAGAGATTATGAGCTCCAATGGAGTGGGTGAAGTCCTCAATGAAGAATAAAATAATAATTTTCACCAGATCAAGTGAGGATCTAAATAGATGAAGTGGCTACTAGACTCTTCCATATAATAGAGATAAGTTGATTAAAACCATGATAGAACAGAAGAAAACCTTAGAGAGAAAGTATCCTCTCTAGGGGATTATAGATCTATATTCATTGGTTATGTTCTATTCTATTACTGTTTTTTGACCGATTCTATTCAATTTTGAGCAACTAGTTACAAATGGTTTAGGTGAAATAGGGTCGAGATAGTTAGTTTCAATACAGGTAAAATTTAGTTAAGTTAATTTAGGTCAATTCAGGTTGGGTTTGTTCAATTCAATTATATTTAGGTTATCTTTTTTTTGGTTCTATTAACATCAACTTGTTCCAAGTTTGATTGGTTAGGTTTGATTCAGATCAGTTTAGTTTGAATCACTTGTTCTAAGTTTGATTGGTTAGGTTTTGCTTGGCTTGATTTCATTTAATTATATTCAATTCATATATTGTTTTATCATGTATTATCAATTTGATTTTATTTGATTCCATTATATTCTAGTCTATTTAATTTAATTTAGTTAAGTTTAATTTGTTATGGTTTTGTTTCGGTTGGATTGGATCTATTCAGTTTGATTAAATTTAGTATAGTTAGGTTTGGTTTACATTATGATATTTATTTATTTTTGATATAGTTCTATTTTTATTGGTTTAATTAGATTTATTTTCTATGATCGATTCAGTTGAATTTAGTTGGGTTTGGTTTGTTTTAGTTAGGTTCAATTTTTTTAGGTTGTTTTGGTCTAATTTGTGTTCGTTTGATAATTTCATTTTGGATATATTTTCTTTGGTTGGGGTTAATTCAAATCAATTCGATTTAATTTGGTTTATTTATCTTAGGTTTATGATGTTTCATTTTATTTTATATATGTTCATTTGATTATATCTCATTTTATAGGTTTAGATTAGTTTAGTTAGGACTAGTCCATGTCAGGAAGGCTTCTATTGGGGCTTGTGAGGTTAGTTTAGTTTATTTTTGATTAGTAAAATTCAATTGAACGTGTTATGTTTTAGTTCAAGTCTATTTTATTTTGTTTATATGAATACTGTATGATTTAGATCAACTCTATTTGATATGGTTTAATTGAATTTTGTTCAATTCACTTCAGGTATGTTTTGATCAATTTTGGAGATATTGTTTTGATACTGAAATATTTGGATCAATTCAGTTTAGTTTGGTCCTAGTAGGTTAAATTTCGTCCGTTCTAATTATAATATGGTTAGTTTTATTTGGTTTGGTTCCAATATTTTCATTTCACATTACTTTCTTCCTATTATATTTATATAATTTATTTTGGTTTAGTTTAGATCAAATCATTTTGATTTTGTTTGATTCATTTTATTTTTGGTTGGTTTTATTTAGTTCAATTTTGTTTCATTAGGTTTGTATTGGTTCATGAAAAATTGATTTTTCCAGTTTATATGACATCTTGACTTTTCCCACTAAAAATCCTTTCTGGCCAACAATAAAGATAAGCATTTCTCCCAAAACATTCCCCTAATAATCCATGGGTTGGTTACAAGAACTGATGGTATAAAAAAAACATATGAGTGGAATTAGAATTTTAAATCCAAGGTATATAATATGAGAATCTACAAATAAAATCATTAATATTTTATAAAATCAATCCTACCATGAATGTAATGTCACACATAAATCAAGGTCATATAAATGTATCTAAAAAAATAATCTCCTGTGATAGAAACTCCATGAACACAATTCGACACCACATCATAAGATATTAAATTCCAACCCATTAATCAGTACCTTTAAAAAAATATGATAAATAGATATCCAATATATGAGTGAGTATACATGTATACCTAGTCATATCCAGTCTAAAACCTATCATGTAAATGTGGAAAGAGAATACTAATTGAGAATTGATTAAATAGTGAAGAAAAATCATTACTTATACTAGGTAAACTAATTCCCCATTTTCTCTATGGATCTATCACCTAAAAACTGACACAATTATAGAAATTTAATATCTTGAAAAATATATGAAAGTATCCAACATCCACTTCTCTATATAACCAGTTTCCCTTGCGATCCAATGTTATACATACCTATGTTATAATCACCTCCATATTAATTTAAATATATAAAAACTTTCCAAATCACAACCATAACATACTAACCAAAACCATATACCATATAACCACATATACACATCTTTAATACATGTACATATCACATCATGACATATAAAATGAATATAAATGTAACACCCCAAACCAAACTCCCATGTTTAAACAAAAGTTCCACATGACCTCCTAAATGCCTCCCCTTATGTAAGTGGACACAAAATTATAGTGAGGGTCTAAACTCGATCATTTGAGAGACTATACCCTCAATATCATTTCATAACAAAAATAACAGTAAGTAAATAAATAATAACTCATAGTAACATTTAGGAAATAAAATCATATGAAAAGGAATAAATTTAATGTAATAAATAATTAAATTGAAAATCTGTATGGAAAATAAAATCTAATGTATGTAATGTACAAGTAATAAAAAAATAAAACTATGGTAATACTCCAGAGTCTATCCTGAACCACCACTAACTATATACTCAATAACTCAACTATATTCCATAGGCCCATTTTCATTTCTCAGATCCCTATGCGTGATGTTTTCCCACCAATAAAAATAATCATATAGGATGTAATAAATAAAACCCAATAGAACTCCACCAATACATCTGTAAAAATTATTAATATTTATAATAGGTTTATTCGATTATCATAATAAATCTGAAATCAATCATAACAAACATTATTTCACACACCAAGCTATCATGCACTAAAAAAGCCTCCACAAACCCCCAACCACACCTTTTTTTGGATATTTTCCTAAAAGATGACCAAGTGTTATTGGAAAATACCAATAAAGAGCCACAAGGCTAGATACATGTCACTCCGAATCTATAACGCATCAAGTCGGCATGTTACTTAGTTATATAAGGGACCATGTTTTGGAATGTTACCCGATATCCACATGGCATTGAGTTCCGCCCAAACCATAAGGCAATCATGATCTTACCCTAAGTAGGGTTACACTATCATCATCATATCATATCATGCACTCTCCCCCTATAAGGGGAAATCATACCATTATGATTACCTATCACATACACAAAGAACCACACCTCTAAAGTCATGATAATACAAAAAAGGGACATAATGATAAAACAAGCGTATAATATCATCATGAGAACATTGTAGAATCATTAAAACATGTGTGAATCAACATAAGACATGGAAACAAGATACTCTACCAAAGTCATGAAACTCAAAATCATGGTGAGTCTCGTGGGACACATACACACACCGACATGTAATCACCCTCTTGAATGTAAACAGTAAGATATCCCAAAAATAATAACATAGAAAAAAGTGTACACAATATCACCAATGGTATATAACTTCCTACCTCATGGTTGTTGATGAATAACTCCAAAGAACATCAAGTTTTGAAGACCAAATCATGTTTCAAACCATACAGACAAAGCTCACACGTTAAGGGTGAAAAACTCAGGATATGATTCATTAAGAAGAAGTTTAAAATTTATTCTCAATATAATAAAAACTCAAAAATTCCATTCTATACTCTCATACATCACGATTCCTATCAATAGGATCAGTTCTGATTCATGAAAATGATGGTATTCCAAAATCATTGAATCTATCATTGGTTGAAGAACGTATTGTGAATTGATGAGTTGATTATTGAAGTTGACATCATATTCAACCAATTATCATTTATCCATTATGAATCCATCAACAGAAATGAGATTCAAGATGAGAAACATAAAGAATATAACCTCATGATGATATTTTAAATGAATCCTACCTAGAAATATATCTGTTCTTAAAGAATTAAGCTTTGTTCATTGAGAGGTCATTTTCAACACATTTATTTCACCAACAATCTACAATTAAATCATCAATGAATTAAGGTTCTATCATTGATCCACTATAAGGAAGAGGTATAAGATGGATATTCAATAACACTTACCTATTTAATGCTCATTGTTTAAGGTAGTTCTTGGTTTTATTAAGAAATGAAATTCACTTGTTAGATCCACAACCAATATATAAAGAAAGGGGAAATTCAACCTACTATCAATAAGGAATTCACATATCCAACAAAGATCTTTTATCATTACAGAAATAAGATGAGAAAATTGACATAGATCTCAAAAGAACTTACCAGTCAAATGCTACCTGATCAGTCAAATGTCGATTTATCAAATGGAGATAGATGTGATATATTTAGAGACCATGAGGGGGATTTTAAAATTTATTTATTACTAATAGTTTTGGAATTGGATATTAAAGGATATGGAATACTGTGTTAAATTTAAACCCATATGGTTTATTTTAAGAACCCCCATAAAAGGTGAACCAACCAACCAGTGGGATTCACCAGCTCGTTGATGGGGTATTTTGTATCCAGAAGACCCACTCGTACCCCATATACTAGCCAATTCATACTTTACAGTTACAAAAAATCTAATACCTCCTAAATTATTCCACCATTGGTCCAATACCATCATTCAATAAAATCTGCTCTTCTCGTAACCCATACCATATAAGAACAATACAATAGAGGATAAATTCATTAACCTTATCATCTCATTAATCATAAAAATAAATAAGGAACTTAAAATTCACTCCCACTAGTGAATTGTAATCCTCGAGAAGTACCTTAAATGGTTATGATAAAAAAAATTAGGGGAAATGAGATTAAAATGCAGACTCACACTCCCATGTCCCCTCTTAGTTTTGTCCATGGTTCCTCAGAATGTGAACTAGTGGTTCTATCTTCCCTAAATTTGATTTCTCACTCTATTATACAAAATTTAATAGGTTTTAAATGTAAGATTAATCATAATCTAGCTCATAATCCATTTAATCGATGACATGTATAGGAATGAACAAGTTCCTACAGATTTGTGACACCTGAAATACATCATGCATACATCATTATTGAGAAGGAATATACACATGATAACACTATGTTGTACCAACCTTATCAGAGATCCCGAAGGGTCCATTATAATATTGTTTCAGATTCAATTATTTCCACAAGTTTCAATGGCCAAACTATTGAGTCACCATAAAAAATCATGATCGCCTATATCGAACTCCAAGGGTCCCCTCATATAGTTATTATATGACATTTACAAGATCTGAAATATGATTAACCTATTATGAGTCAATTTTACTCTCTCAGAGGTATCTTTTACTATACTAGGTCCCAAAACTACTTCCTCAACATCTGCATGCCAACAGATAAATGAACAACATTGCCTCCTATAAATTTCCTCATAAGGTTCCATCCAAAATGAACCCTAGTAACTATTCATTCATGTGAAATCAACCAAGGTGAGGTGATAATCTCAAGATTTGAAAAATTATAGGGAAAAATACCAATGGATTTCCTCTATTATGTGAATTATGCACTCTTAATGTCCATCAGTCTAGGGATGGTGTGATGTTCTCAACATCAGTTGTGTCCCTAAGGCCTTCTTTAATCACTCACAAAACTATAACATGAAATTTGCATCTCTTTTTGATATGAATTTTAAATAACTCCATGAAATTATATGATCTAACGAACATACAAAATTCCTTTCTTGTATAATATTTGAGAATCTAGAATTAGTAAGTAATGAAAAAGTTTTGTTAACTAATCAAAAATCACATAGACAACATCATATCTCCTCAAGTTCCGTGGTAGCCCCATCGCAAAGTCTATCCCAAAATCTTCCCAATTCCCTAAGGAAAAAATAAGTGGTTGGAAAAAACCACCCTGATGATGGTGATCATCCTTTACCCTCTATAAATTAGTTCATAGTGAAAGAAATTCAACAATTTCCCTCTTCATCCATGGCCACAATAACTGTTACCAAAATTCATGGAACATATTTTTCAGTCCAAGATGTATCTCAAACTTAGAGGCATGTGTAATACCTTGAGATTTCAAGAAAACCATTTCCAAATAAATAAAATATTCTTCATATTTTTTAATAAATGAAACATCATGTTTATCTTGATTTACAAACAATACACAGTTTATCTTTTATTACACACAACACTGCATTTAAACGAAATGAGACTTATTATAAAGAAATTATTATTTAATATGCATGTTTTACCTCCCTATTTTTTTTTAAAAATTGAATTATTTTAATGAAATATTTAAAGTATATATTCAGTGAACTATTTAAAATTCATCTTATGAGTTTTCTAGACAATAGATAAAAATAAATAAAATTTCATGATTAAAGACAATATTTTTCTAAAAATAAGTCTTAACGCATTTTTATGCACATAATATCAAAATGATATTTTTAATATTTTTAAAAATTAATTATAAAAAACATAAATTTTATATTATAAATAATAATTTCAAAAATTATCTTATGGTAATGCTTTTATAATTTTCTAATTTTTTAATTTTCTGATGAATAGTGGTAAATAATGAATTTTATTTGAAAATTTCATTTTCCATTAATTTTTTTATAAAGTTAACTTATATTTTACATTGTATTTAAATAAAATTAATTCAATTATATATATATATATTAAAATATTTTTTTATTGGAATCATTTTAAATTTCATTTTCATATAAAAAACATGTAAATTTTTGATCTTTTTCTCTTTTAAAACCGGCTTTCTCATCACCTTTATGGGATTAATTTTAAATAAAGTTTTTTATATTATTTAAATTTAATTTGGAAAAATGGGTTAAATATTTTTAATAGGAATGATTTATATTTTTTAATAAGGTCAACTTAATTTTTGACCAAAATGAATAGTGGAAATCTTAAAAAGTAATCACCGTGGTTAAAGTAAAAATCGGTTTACCGAGGTGTTAAACTAAAATGATAGGGGTTAAGATGAACTAAAAACATTTCTAAGATCTATGATATGGCTATATTGTTAACCTATAATTTATAATTCTCAATAATAATCCATTTTTCGAGGATTTTGGATTATGAAAAACATGGGTACACCTTTTTATTTTCAAATAACTAAAATTGTTCCACTCACCTCACTAATAAAACGCCACCCCATATTGCCTCTTATTGACACCATAAAAACCTTTTATTTTGGCCAATACCTCACCAAATACCTTCCCAAATTCCATCAAATCATTCAATAATACTTATTTTGGATTTAAATCCAACCTAGTAATAATTTTGGTGCAAACAAAAGGGGGATACCTGAAGAAGAGGTAACATTCTTCTATGAGCGTTTTTATTTTATTTCTTCCTATAAATCCTAAAATTATTATTAAATAATGATTATATAAGAAATTCAGTATATTACGTTCATGATCAATACTATTTCCACTTCCATAAAATGGGTTATAAAATCATTATTTGTGTGTATAGTGGACTACCGTCTCACAAAATGATGTTATTCATTTTTTCCATTACCAAATATCAAGGATGGGTATAATAATGGATATAAATTATATATATAATGTTTAAAACATAATTATATACCTGGATTCATTGTATCATATATACATTTTTTATTTTTCATTCCTCCGGGGATACGATAACGTCGTTTGTGTTTACGAAGGACTACAACCTCATGAAGCGATGTGATTAGTTTTCACTAATTATTTACATGGATGATGATAAGAATAAATTCAAGGAATATATTTCATATAAATGAAATAATTATTTTATTCATAAAATATTTATCATTCTTAAAATAAAATATATCATTTTATTTATTACATTTTCACTCACTGAAATATGATAACATTGTTCGTGTATATGCGGACTACCACCATCATAAAGTGACGTGACTATCATTTTAGAACCATAGAAAATGTTTGATATGTATAATTATATTGAAGGAAATTATATTTATTTATGATATTATATTCATTATTTAATGATAAAATATTACTTACCTCTTTTCCATGATGATCATTGAGAAATATAAATATTACTCATGTGTACGTATGACCAACCATCTCATCAATCGAAATGTACTTAGTTTTCAGAAAAATATTTAATGATAAGTATGAAAAGTATAATTGATGTATAAATTTTATAATTTTTTCATTATTATAGTTATGGATATAATGAAACCACGATCAATTAAGAGTACCAAAAATAACAAAACAAAACATATATGGAAAATAAAGTTATTATTACCCAGAACATGATCCTAAAAAGGAATTGTTTAAATGGGTAATAAATGGTCATAAGTATGTGAAATATGGTATATTATATATAATTATGGTTATAAAATATATATATATATATATATAATAAAATTATATTTATTATACAATATGTTCGAACAAGTATGAACGAAGTCGATACGTAAGGTATGCGATATCTAGTCTCTCTTTTATTTGTGAAATACATATAAAGAATTAGAAATTCTTTTATTTTTTTTGTTTATATAATACCAATTTAACATGTTTTATCATGAACTTCTTAATTTTCGTGATGTTTAATTTTTCATTTGATGTTATGTGTTATTGGAGCTTATGATTCAAAATATTAGAAAAGTGTTAAGGGATTTCTGTCTCACACTTTACTTCTATGAGACACTTTCCATATTCACCAAAAATTTCTTTTATGTGGTGTATATAATGTCCATGGTTTTATTTTATGATGATTATACTTAAAACAATGTGGATAAAATATACATTTTGGGATATATATTTCTTGGGTATTATGTTTCATATTTTAATAAAGTGGAAATAGTTTTATGTTATATTCTCATTTTTTATCGAGATTGTTCATGATTAAGTGTCCAATAATAAAATATTATGATCTTAGTCTCAAATAATCATGATTTTTTTAATATATTATTATTCAATATATTTTCAAGTAACAATACCATTTTCCCAGTCTTAGGTACTTAAAATAATTGAAAACATTTTTATAAGAAAAAAAAACATTATTTATCTCTTTGGTGGAAAACTATTTTTCTTCCAAAAAAATGTTTTCTAAAAAGATTTTAATTTTTTATCATTAATAAAATTATTTAATTAATATATTTTTACCATTTAAAAAAACAATTAAAATGATTCTTCATGTCTTTTCCCAAACAATTCTCATTTAGATTTTACTTAAAATGTGATAGGAATATTTCTTATAGCATATATAACATGAATGGAATTTCCTGTAATCATGAACATAATTTTCTATGAATCATCCTTTATAAGTATTTATAGTTGTTTTAAAAGAAAAAAAAATTCAAAAAATTCAATTAATTTTTAGTTTTAAAAATTTATTTTCAAAGGAAAACTATTTTCCTCAAGAAATGTTCCAAGTTATCTTTAAAAACCATTCTTCATATAAGATAAGATCATTTGATATAAAATATTATTTTTTGGAGATATATACCTATAATATCATTATTATTATTTCTATAAATTTTTTATCATGAAAATGTGTCTATTACAACCATTTTATCTTCCACATGTTAGACCATGATAAAATTCTTATGAAAACCGCTAATTTTTTCATGGGTAATACTATGATGGAATGATAAAATGAGTATGAAATATATATATTTTCTATAGGTTATGATATTATGAAATTTTTATAAAACCCATTTCATTTCCTGGTTTATGATATGATGATTTTTTATGATTTGCTGGCACACATATGTATGATTTTCATTTTGTGACATGTGGGGACCTATATCTACCTCCAATGAATTAGGTAATGATTACTATTATAGGAGCTAAAAGGGTACATATGATGTTATGAAAATCCCTAAATGGTGTTCATGGGAGGTCATCCGATGCTCGGAGTAGGTACCTGGGTGGTTAGCCCATGCCTTACACATTATGAATGTCTTAGTGGGTATCCTTGCCATAATATTTTCTATGTTCATGTGTATGCCAAAAATATATATCATATGAGAATGCTAAACTCTCAGAGATTATTTTCTTTGATTCTATTATGATTCATTTCTTATGAACTTCCAATCATTATTCCATGACTCAATAATATACATGGTATGGTTTTATAATGTTATTCTTATATACCCCACTTGTTTACCCTTACAGAGCATTTGATCTCACCCTTTCTTATGTTTTCTTTCCAATAGTTTTGAAGAAATGTATTATGTATGATATGTATAAGAAGGGTTCTATTTATGAATAACATAGTGGGAAATGATTTAGTTTTACTATGAACCAATTATATGTGTTTTAAAGTTTCCAAAGGAACTATATCATTAGGATAATCAGATGTTTGTGTTTGTGTATTATAATAAATTTTTATAAAAAATGATGTAATATACATGTATAAAAATTTGGTGTTTCTATAGTTTTTATTAGATGAATGGTTTAGTTAAAATTTGGAAACTAGGATTATAAAACATTAACGAGTCCTCTAAGGATATTTCTAAGTATATTTCTAGGGATACGTATAAGGATAATTCTAAGAATGATTCAAAGTAGAGGAAAATGTCTTCAAATTTTGGTAAAGAATAAATAATGTGGTTTCCAAGAAATCATATCCTAGTTTTCATAATACAAGTGGATGTGTATATTTAATAGAGATACCTAGGGGTAATAACTCTGAAAAGGGTACACTGATTAGGGATCGATCATGACCTGTTGCATGAAAATGGGTCATACTATGCACCTAGTTTGACACTCTCGAGGGATATCATTTGGAAAACCACAAACTATTTATGAACCCTCATGATGTATTTAAATAAAAAATGACTATATTAAAATCCAAACGTTTCATAAATTTAAAGTATGGTGTCTTGGTATTGACATCCTATAAGTTATTTTTTCATTAATATGTTTTATCGAATATTATTAGTGTTTCTCACACTATGATTTCCAGATTTAGTCAATGGAAGGGACCAAAAGGATGTGGGTTGACATTAAATGTGATATAAAATATTATAATGATCATAGAAATGAGATGATGACAGAAGTAAAATATTTTTTGATTGTTCCTAATTAGTTATCATGAAACATGGTTAGGAACGTGCACCATAACAAAATATTAGATTCACCAATGAAAATAAGGGTATATTTCATTGAGAGTTTGGGTAATGGAGTTCATGGAGTGAAGAATACTCAGTTTCCTATATTTCAATAATGTGGGAAGAATCACTCAAGGAAATTTCTTAAAGGTATGAAAAGATGTTTTGGGAGTGGAAGAGAAGTATACAAAGAAAGTAATTGCAAAGTAAAAAAATAAAAAGTTTTCCCAAGGAAATGTATGAGAATAATGGTCTCTCTAATTTATCATCAACTGCTGAATTTTCTAAATGTTTAATGTATGGTAATTTGTAAAATCATTTTCCTTAGGGGAATGATCATGGAGAGAATTAGAAAAGTTTTATATGTAATGGTTTTTCTTTTAACGAAGAAGATAATACGAATGACATGTGTAATGAAAGAGGTATTAAGAAATAATTTTATGAATCCTAGTTAATGTTTTGAGAAGGTAGTGGGTTTATTAAAGTATTAATGTATGGTAATTGAAATATTATATTATATGAATCCTGAAATATTATATTATATGAATCCTGAAATTTATATGTATTTTTTAGAAATAATTTTTTTGTCATGAATCTTGAATAATATGTTGGTTGTTACTGATGACCTAGAAAAGTGATTTAATGGGAAATATATATTTTGAGTAAAAAACATGATTAATAGAATATAACCCTTAATATGTTACTAAGTTTTAAGAAAATTTAGTTTAGTTTGGTTAAATATATGATTGATATGGATAAAGTAAATTGGATAGTACCGATTACCTTAGAACTGATAAAGGATTTGTTGATAAAGTGGATTATGTTATCATTGATGAAGATTAAAACATTATTCGATCTATGGAATATGTTCAATAATATATGATTTTTTTCAAGTAATGATGAATAATTCATGTTATCATTGATGTTTTATGGTAATTTTGGTTATTACTAACGTTTAGAAGAATATTTTTCCAAGGTATTCACATATTTGGAAAGTGTCCATTAAGAGATGCTTAATGATATTTGGAGGATTAATTTTATGTTTAGAAACTTTTGTGGCCTTATTTATAAATTTTTAATTCTAGAAGGTTCATAATATTAACCATTTATGGAAGGTTTATGTTTAACTTTTTATGATGTTTTAGAGATTAATTTATTACTTTATGATATAAAGATTTATCAATACTGGATAACCAATGTTATGTTTTTTTAATTTTTTTATTATAGATAGACAGATTTAATTACCAATATTTTATAGATATTGTTTAGTGCTTCAAACATGAAAGAATCATCTCTTAGAGTAAGAGATGAAGTGAAAATTGATTAAGTCACAATAAAAGTATGAAATTGTACCTATGAAACAAAAATAGTATAAGTATGTAAATTTTCATATGTTCTCATTATATATTGAAAAGGAATTCCCCAAAATTTGGAAAAGAATATTAAAATGAAATTTCTTCATATTATCACCATTTTTATTATATCAATGACCCTTTTCATGCTTATTTAGTTTAGGGATCTTTGGACGTTAACTTTCTTCGGGATAAGTTCTGTATAACTACCAAACAATATTTGAGTGTTATTTTCCTATTATATGTTCTTGTTATCACTTAGAACATATTTTATCCTATTTGAAAACCTAGTATGTGTTATTATATATCAGTTTCTCACATCCCATTCTCTTTTTAAATAAGTTTTTTCATTAACCCTTTTTATAATGTGGGTTTGTATAAATAAATTTTAAAATGTTAAAACATTGTTGACCAAAATGAATTTCGAGGGAGAAATTAATTTTAAATGGGTGGAAGGAAAAACCCTGATATTTTTTGAAAAAAATTCAAATGAATTTAATCTTTTCTACATTTTTCATTGCATATAACATCTATTTTAGCTTCTGTTACACACAACGTTGAGTTTTTCTTATGTTACACACAACATCGAGTTTAAAAGAAACATGAATTACTATTATGAAATTGTTATATAATATTTAGGGAACCGATCAGATCCTTGGATTATATATTGTGGCTATCCCCCACCCATATAGAACCTCATCTTCAAATCCCTACAGAAAATCCATTTGAGCTTCCCCATCTCAATTCACAATCAATAAGTGGTCTGGGGTGCTTTATAGAACTTTCAATAATGTCTCACCTATAAATTTTTAAATCATTGTGGAAATCCTATTGAGGGAGCTGAGGAAGTAATACCATACTCTACTTGAATACTCTTAATCTATTTCACTTCACTACTCTTCCTTTTCTAGTTACGAATGGACATACTCACCACAACATTTGGAGGTGCACCTGCCTGCATATTAAAGGGTGGAAGAAAACTAACTTATCAATCCTACATCAAAAACTTCTTGATAGTAAATGCCTTACAAAGAACCTCCAGGTGTTTTTCTTGGTCAAAAATCTAAACCCCCTATATGATGTCGATATAAAGTCTAATCTCGAACATCCTATACATCTGTGCCTATTTTACAACCAATATGGGATAAAAGTAGAGAAGCAGAGTGAAATTAAATGAGTTTAAATATACTATGATATACCTCTTATTTTACTCTATGAACTCCATATCTCATTCCAACTTTATCATTTCGAGAAATAACACCCCTAAAGAAAAAGTACTAGAAGGGATCCTTGGTGAGGCACTCATGTTTACTAGCCTATCCTATGAGGAACCTCCAATTATTGATGAGTCATTGTTGCATGAACTCTTCTAGTTTCACCTTATGGTCTATAGGTGTATCAATGAGGTCAAATACACCATTGATGATGTCTATATAGTTTTTTTAATCATGTTTCTATATAATTCCCTGAAGGGTTTGTGGATGCTGGAGTTGGAGGTCTTTGGTCTATTTATCTATATACCTATATGAGCCTCCACCTGGGGTAGAAACTAGAAAAGGACTCATCGATGAGGTGGCCCCTCTACTTTTACCACTAAATTAGGTGTGGTAGTATGAAATGGTGCACCCTTCAAAACAATAGGTGGTGGAATAGGGGAATCTTCTAAAGTAGTATTGCCTCAACCCACATTAGATATTGGTACCATAATATTTATATAAGGAGGAATTTTTATGACATGAAAGAAAAATTTTAGGCAAATTAAAAAAATATGAATCAATCTACGAGATCACACATAGGTTTCCCTATAAGTCTACCCACAACCAAAGTTATTTTACTCATATAACTAATGATGATCTCATAGCTAGACACTATTAACCTTCAACATATATATAAAAAAACACAATATTATTCTATGGTTCAACAATTTTATTCTAAAATAGTTACATCAGAACAACATGGAAATAGATAAATCCCACAATCATGGAATACATGTTTTTTCCTGAATAGATAGCACAAATAAAATAATTAAATTAATAACATAATATATAGCATGAATAAAATTATATATATGGAATGTGAACCATCATTACTAATCATGATGCATAAAGGGACTAATATTCTTAAAAAACAATAACAAAAGTCCCATAAATGGTAACCTGGGGGTTAGTTACTCATGAACTGGCCAAGAACATACTAACTACCCAACTTAAGGACAACAAAAATATCACATTTCTACCATGCCCCAAATTAGTCCAGAAATAAAAATAATAAATTCTTCTCTGATTTCATTTTATAATACCTTATCCCGAACCCCTAGGTCTAAAATGTATTTCCATATTCTCTCATGCATGCCTCCCCATATGCAATAGGCTTATTACTTTCTACAAGGTTTTGAATTCCATCAGTGGGAAGACTATACCCTTAGTATAATTTATTTCACAATTAATTTTATGTAAATAAATAATAAATCAAATTAGGAATTCTAAAAGAAAATAATATAAAATTTTATACATTTCATATAAAAATTAAATAAATGGTTACTATGTGCGGAAATAAAAACTAGAATATATATAGTGTATATAATTTAAAAAATAAAATGGTTTTAATCCTTTGGAGTCTTTTTAGAACCACCACTAGCTCCATGCTCTATAAACCAATCATCTTCTGCATTCCCCTTTCACTTGCACAGATCCATATACATGATGACAACAAATACATGGAAATTTCTATATCATTTGTGAGTAATAAACCTAGTAGGACACCAATATTTCACCATTAAAAAATGTTCACATGTATAAAATGTGTATGTAAAGATAATAATAAATGTGAATGAAAGAACTAAAAAACATACAATCATGCACCGAGTGGTTATGTGCTAACCAAGCCATCATAAACACCAGGTCATACCTACTTTGGCACCATGTAGGAAAAATGATAAAGGGGATTCAGAAAAGATTTATAAGGGTCTAGATGGTTGGAAACATGGAACTACATTCCAATAGGCCATCGACTGAGCACACTAATCTATATCCACAATGCATCTATTTTCATCACAATACCCTATATTCATAGTACATCATGTTTTTTCTGGGCCATAAGGCTATCATTATCCTACCCTATGTAGGTTACCATAGTTTTCATTAATTAAAATCATGTGCACTACCCCTATAAGTGGTAGTCATACCTTGATGGTAACTTCTTACTTATAACAAAAACCCAAACTCTAAAGGAAGGGAAATACTCAAAAAAGGGAGAGATTGATAAAACAACAATAGAATAACATTATCCAAAAATATTATAAAAATATAACAACATGTGATTCAACATTAAATATGGTAATAAGATACTCTAGAGAACTCTTGAAACTGAGAATCATAATGAGTATCATAATATAAACACCCAACCATAAAAAATCAAACTCAATCATGTAAACAATAATCCAATAATATAATCATACCATGAAAGTAAGTTTATACAAGATCCTCATATAGTAGGGAAATTTCTACCTTATGGTTGAAAATGATGAATTCAAAAGTTCCTCAAGGGTCGATAATAAACCATTTCACACACTATGGAGAATAATCTCACATGTCAATGGTTTCAAACATAGGTTCATGTTCAAAAATATGTTGTTTATGATGGATACTCAAAATAATTCCAAGTTAAAAACATCATTCTAGAATCACATACCATAAGGTGTCAATAAATGGGATCAATTCTGAGGTATATCAAGAAGGAACTTCAAAATAGTTGGATATGTCATCGGTGATAGAATAGATCATGAATCCATTATTGATTCTAGGAGAGGACCCCAGGTCTACCAAAAGATCATTGATCCATCATGAATCTTTCAATGGAAAAGAGAATCATGATAAGAATCAAGAATAAGAAGATTTCATCATTATTGATCTATATAAGTTTACCCAAAAATATCACCATTTTTAAATAATTAAGCTATGGTCAATGAGAGTTCATTATCAACACATCTATTCCACAATCATTCTACCACGAATTCACTAATAGATTAAGTTTGTATCATGGATTTATTTTCAATTAGAGGTCTAGGATGATGATTCGATCCATGTTCAAATAAGTTTACATCATTGATATAGTTTCAATTAGTGGTCAACATTTTCATGATGATTCAATAACAATTATTCATTTTCAGCCACACCCTTGGATCCTGGCTTCTCCCCTCCATTATTGGACTCATCCTCTCCTCTAGTGCTCGTCGCTGTGGTCTTTCTCCAAAACATTTTCTCTACTGACGAAGGAACATGCTATGGATTCACTCTATTATTGTACCCTAATTTGGCATCAAGTTATTCTATGCCTCTCCTTATTGTATTTGGGGTGGTTTTAACATCAAGTCTTTAGTATTTTCCATATAGTGGATGGTGGGTTTCTAAAACTTCCGAAGTCAGTCCTTTTGTTCACTCTATTTCATTCCCAAACTCCCCAATCATCTCTGACCATGGTTTTCACCAATCCTCTCTAATTAGGAGTCGGATAAATGGTTATATAGGGGTTTTGAGCCATACAGTTAGGCATTCATGATGTTTTATTTTAGGGTTTATCCTTGACATTCATTAGGGCTTCGTCCCTGATTCTGTTGTTCTTGTTTGTTCCTCCTTCCTGTTGGAAGTGCTTGTTCTCATCGGTGGTTTCACTTTTGGTTTGGGTTTTTGTTGCATGAATATGAGTCCTTGGAGTCAGATGGTGCTATTGATGGATTTTAGTCTTCCATTGGAATGTTTGATTGGTGATGCTGGTGGCTGTTTGTATGGATATGGTGGTGATTTATGATGAATTCAATTATTATGGTGTTGAGAAGATGAGGATGACAGTGATGGTTTCATACATTGATGTTGATAGTTGTAGTTTAGAGAAGCATAATGGATGGAGTGATTTTGGTGACTGAAAATATGGTGTAATGGATTTCTATATTGGGTGTTTATTTCGTTCTGTTTTTTTCAAGAATGATTATAGAGGCTCTGATGACGATGATGGGAAATTTTTTGGCAGGAGGTTCTCACCGATGCTATGGATGGAGATGGGAGTTGGGAGGCATCAGGGTTCGTGCTTGAGGAAATTTAGATCATGGTTTCAGGACCTTGGTGATGGAGTCAATTTTTATGTTTGAAATTTAAATTTGGTGGAGTCCCTGTGTTGGCATGTTTGAAATTTGAATTTGGTTGATTTTCTACAGATGGCATGTGTTTTTTTTTGAATTTTGAAGTTTTTTTGTTATTTTTTTGGAATCGGTTTTTGGTAATTGTGTGGTTCCCAATTACCAATTAAGTGGTTTATGAAAAAAGAATTATGTTTTTATGATGGTCTAATGTTTATGGTCAAGGTAGATGAATGGGATATATCTGTATGTCATGAGGAAGATCTAAAAATTAGATTAGTGAAAAGAGGACTAGAATTGGATATTAAAGATAGTAGCATTCTGATTAATGTTAAAACTCACTATGTGTATTTAATACACCCATAGACTCGGCAAACCAGCTAGCTGATTACTGTTTTCGAGCCATGCCAAATCTAGGACTTCATAAATTATAACACCACTGGTTCTTGGAACCTTAGTCATTAAAATTTATCCGCTTCACATCCTATTTTAGAGAAGTTGGAAATAATAAAGGTTAATTTCATTAACCACAACATCATATTCATAAAAAACAAGTAAGATTGTTACAATGAATGACATCAACCTCATCCCCTACCAATATAATTCATCTCTCTACCATGAAACCACATCATAACCACATAACCTCACACTATAAACATAATAAATTATAGCCTATTCTATGTATAGAATAGATAAAAAGCAAGAGTAAGTATTTGTTCATCCATATGACATGTGTCCTAGATAGTGGGGAAAACACATAGAACCCGAAACAAATAATGTAAGTTAGTTTCATCACCCAACATCAGTGGTAGTGCATAAAAAATAATATAAGAATATTGGATTTATAATACCACATAGGCCCAACCAAATGGGTCTACTACAAACCATGATAGAACTATAGCCACAACTCTCACCACCTCACATTAACCTCAATGACACTACTAGATAAACTATTAAGTAACTCAATAATCACAACAACAAAAACCACAAAACATATATATGACTTTGCTTTCATCATATTATAATCAAACTCACATTAATAAATATCTAACATATTTAATGGATATTTAATTAACTATTATACTTCATACATTAACCAAATTTATATTTAATTTCCAAAATAACATATATCCACTAAAACATTACACAAAATCACCACTTCATGTCATATATATTTTCATATTAAAAAATGTAATTACACATTACTTCATTTATTATTTCCAATACAACATTGACCATTCCAAACCATTTCCACTATCAATAAATCCTTTATTCATCACTTGTCCATTTATTTTATCCCCAAAAATTTTATCAAAACCCTTACCCATTAATCATTTCATTAGTTTCAACACTAATCCACACTCCCATGCAACAATGACATAACCACATATCAACCTTTCCACATCACTACCTCAACAACCACATTGTCCCATGTGAATATCCATAATATCAATTTCACTACTTTCACAACATCATTCACTCTATTCTACATCCACCAAATAAATATAATATCACAATAAGGCATACCATCACCTATTTTTATAAGAAATTCATCTAAAAAATATTCAAACTAATTTTGAAATATAATCACATAAAAAATTTCTAACAAGATCTCTTTTATCCTCACACTTCAATATATAATTAACAATTCATTAATTTGAGTTTACACAATTCCTCTCTTAATTATAGACATTAAGTTGTTTATTAAATTTCATTAGTATGTATCATAATAACAAAAAAAAACTATTACAATATTACAACTACATAATTTCTATAGAATACATTAAGATAGACATAACATCAATCAAAATTCATCAAAAAATGATTCATCTACTAATTACTAGATCATGTTCTACTAAAACTACAAAATTTATATATTCCATAGTTCATTATAATCCCTTATTTACATAAAAATTTAAAACTTACACAGACTTATCAATATAATTATTAAATTCATAGTAACATAATCAACATAGTAACATGAGAAACACATAATAAATTTCAATATTAAAAAAATGTGTAAAACATATACAATTCACTTTACCTTTTTCCAATGATTTGTTACATTTTATTGTATTCATTGAGTAAATTTCATCTATTTATTAATTCTAAATAAGAGCATGATAATTCAATATTCAACTAAAAATATCGATATGATAGATTTAAAATCCCCTACCTCAACCTAGGTTTTAACAATCACCACACAAGTATGAGGGGAATAAGTAGATCACTTAGCCAAGGATCCCATTAAAACATTTAACAAACCATATCATATCATCCTCATTAATAAAATTTAAAAAACTAAAAAAATAAATCCTCATACCCCACCATTTCCATTCCAAAATTTGGGGAAAGAAGAGGCATAATGACATGGGGTAGAGCATATAAATGAAAGATGAAAAGATCACTTCAGTTCAAGAAGTTATTTTTCATGTGATGTAGAAGGTTTAAGATCCACCATTATCACCAAAGAATACAATAAAATACCTAATCATCTCTAGGTATCTTGTAATACCAAAAATATAAAACCAAATTAAATGGATTGATGAATTTATATTAAAAATTCAGGCGGTGCCACCACTTCATGGTGAGGACTTCACCATGATATAATGTTGGTCAGCCAAAGAATATAAAAGATTTATAGACATTAAAATGGATACAAATCCCCTTAAATATAACCATTCATTTCAATATAGGATATGTATTAGACCACAACCATGGAATAATACCTTCTTCCATGACCATTTTTCCTCCTACCACAACTGAAACCTTCAAACCACCACAATATATTATATCCCACATATCCGTTTCACCCATCCTCCAAGGAAACACCATGATAAAAAAATATCATGAATTTTCCCAAATCACCACAAACTTAAAAACATGAATTTTGGTATTTCTTATGGCCTACATGGCTTCTCTAACTGGACTCACCCACCAAACTCACTACCTCTACACCACAAACAACCATCTGAGCATAATACTTTCCAAAAAATATAGAAACCCCCAAAATCTCCATTACTTGAAAAATTAACAATATAAAATTATTAAATAATACAATAGACTTCTTTAAGTTGTAATTTAAAGACCCATGTCAATTATAGTATATAAGAATCCAACACTCATCATTTTTCCTTCAAACTCCCTACAAACTCTCTCTTGATAACTCCAAAAAATGAAAATAATAAATTAATGGTCCAAGATAAATTCATCCCTCTATAGTAGATACATATCAAATGATTTTCATCCACTATAATAAAAAAACAAGATTAAGGAAACTAAAAAATCATATCCTCTAAGATGGATTCTTATAAAACAAAGATGGAACCATTGATAAATCCAAAAATCTACCACAATGGAAAGACCAATAAAATAAAAATCAGATTCCTCATATCTAAAACCCTTCAAATAAAAACCACCACATTCTATATATAAACCCAAAACATTAAGTAAAAAATATGTCCAAAATGAATAATTCAATAAATACACATAAAAAACCCTTTATGCATAAAATAAACGACAACACAAGCCCTTACATAATAAAATATGTCACAAATCTAACAACAATATTATATACCTTTCAAATTAAAATATTTTTATCAAAAAAATCATACATTAACAAGATGAGAAATAATACCTTAAATTACTTCAACATTTGACTCAAACCATCTACCAACCATTACTCCCTTCATAATAAAAATAAAAGTCTAAATTAATAAACCTATGTTCAAAAATATTTCATCATAAAACTCATGGATATTAACATCTCAATACATTATTTAATTTTTAAAAATATTTTAGATTTAAGAAAATATATAAAATTTTATTCAATTTTTACTTACAAAATCAAATAAGATTAAATAAATACTCCCAAAAAATAATATTGAAATTCATAACATCATTAAGAGAGAATGTAAAACATACCAAAAAAACATTAAACTAAAATTTACATGTATTTTGAAATGAGTTTCTTATGAATGGAATATGTTCATTGGTTCATATCATACTCACTAATAAATTTTATAAACTAAACCCACTAATTTATAATTAATTACCCTTTTTAATATTACCAAACTACCATAAAAACAAACACTAACCAAAACCAAATAACATATTACATAATTAGGTACTTATACCATTGATGTCCCAATGCATCATAATGAAAAAAGATTTGTTTACCCAACATAAGAGCCCTATATATAATTAGACCCAAATATTAATGTCATTCAAAAAATCTAGAAGGCTTACTTGATCTCCATTTTCACTTACCTCAAGACCCAAAACTCAAGGCACCATACTAGAAAAAATTATAATCTCAAAAAACATCCCTATATAATCTAATTATTATCCCTCACCTCTAAACAATACAACATTCACAAAATTTCCACTCATTGTCATATTTATATCCTCAAATCAATCTCAAAACATTTTTCTTATGTGTATTGATGAATTAAGGGGTTTAAAAATTAGTTAATCCATTTCCAAAAGTCAGTTTTGTTATTATACACATTGAATTTGATTTACTGAACCTTGATGAGAAACTTCAAATATTTATCCTTACACAGGTGGAAAATAAACTGCTTTTTTAACTCTAAAAAAACTATTTCTAATAAACCTCTTCTAGGTGAAAAAGATTCATCTTCCACAATATTCAAACTACTACTTGAAACAAGACCACTACAAAGTAATTAATCAATCATCCTCACCTACTAAAATGAATTTTATACCTCTTCTAACTATTCATCAACATCAAGACCAAACAATCCACTGAAGAACATTTGTACTCTTTTCCACAAAAAACAACATAACAATATATCCCATGGAACTTATTTCTATATATTGATCAAGACACCTTATTTATTCTCAAATAACATATCTTCAACCAAACATCAAAATAAACAATGTTAATTCAAATAATTAAATAAAAAATTAATAGTAAATAAAACACAACACATAGTGAGAATCACATTCAATATTATGTCATTGAATTTTAAAACCAATGCTTCTTTCATAAAAAAACCTCATTACCATTTCATATCAATTTCATATGTTCCTCTAACAACACAACAGACTCGTTACTCTAATACTAATTATCCAAAAAATGGATAAAACAACCCTATTATTTTTACCACCACTCTTGTCTAACATATGACAAACATTAAAATTTAAATTAGGAAATATCCTCAAAAATACCATCAAAATAAATAATAACTCACTTCATAATAATTTTATCTCATTGAATTAGGATTTTTAAATAAATCATAAATCAGAAAAATAATTCAAAATAAAAATATTTATCTAAAAAACACCCCCAAATCATTAGATATCAAAAAAACCACAAGGTTTTACTTAAAAATTTATTTTCTTAAAATCCATTTAAATGTAAGTTATTAAATATATAATTATAAAAAGGAATATATAATATAATTATTTAAAATCCACAAAAAATTCATAATACGAGTTTTTAAAATCTATAAAAAATTATTGAAAGAGAAAACATCAACGTGGTTCTTTATTTTAGGACACACATTACTATAAAAACATTATATTTTTTAAAGAAGTCATGAACAAATTATCAAGAAACACTATTCATATCAAAGTAAAACATGATAATATATCTTAAAACCCTTATGTTCCAAAGTAAAAAAAAAATTAAAAATATTTTATTACTTACTACGTGATAAATAGTAAATTTTAACAATTATTTTTCAGTTTAGAGGAAGTCTTAACTACTTCAAATTTTTTTATTGTGGTTTTTTGTAACCATCACAAAATAGTATATCATGAAAAAATTTATGGTAGATTTTCCCATGAAATCCTTTTCCCATTTTTTAAATATATATTTAGCAGTTTTTAGCATAATTAGTGATAGTTTCTTACATTTCAAAATTTCATGGAGGTTTTACTAAATAGTGGTTCCTTTTTGTGTTAGTAAACATTTAGTGGTGGTTTTCTTATGTATGAAATTTATAGAAATGAAGTTAATGGAAACAAGATATAGTAATAGACCAAAAACAGTGGTTTGTTTAAAGTTCATCTATAGAGATGTATGTTTTTTGACTTACATTGGTCAATCATACTATCTCCCATTACTTGATTAACAACTTCCCATCTCTGGTACCTTTATTTAGATTTTTTAACCACACATCATTAAGGAACATATTCAATGGACAATAATTAAATTAAAATTTAAACGATATATGATTTTCTCTAACATTAGTTTAAGTAGTGGTATAATAATCAATATTATTGTTTGGATCGACATAAATTATTTTTTCAAATTTAAAAGTTCCATAAGTTCTTTAGAAATCATGGAAAAAATAGTGTAAATTTTCATTAACAAATACACGTTTATATAAGTCCATTTCTCACAAGATCATCCAATTTTACATTAATTATCATAACTACATCAATTTCATTCTATAAGAGGGTAATAAAATTTTGATATTTCAATGTAAATGGTAAATTGAATGGTCTTAATTCAATGAAAATGGTCAATTTAAAATATATATTGATTTAATCTAAAGATTACTAAACTAGTCTAACTAACTTACTAGATTTCGAACCAATATCATAAATAATTGTTCCATTCCTACATAAACTAGAATTTCACTCATCATTGAATGTGTAGATAAATATGTATAGAGAGATAACAATAATCCATTAACTATAATAGTTCATATGATCTTTGTGTCTCAAAAAATGATCCATTATGATGATAAGGTCACGTTATTTGATCCCAAGGATTATAAAATCCAATGAGATTTCAACATCACGTATCATAATAGAGTAAGATTTGAATTTAAACCCTTTCACCTTTCCTTATCACAATGAATCTTTTATTGAATAAATACAATAAATTCATTTTATATTTCAATCAGAATAAAAAATTTGACAACTTTTTATGTATTGAAATGATTGGTGGATATTAACATGATATTATAGATTTTTTTAGATTTGTGCATTCGATGTACATTGATAATTTCAAGAGATTATATTTTATAGAAAATTGATAGTCATTGCACCGTGTGTCCCTTTTTTACATCAATTTAAAGAAATTATTTTCATTGGTAATTTATGTAAATAATAGGAATCATTACATAATTCATAGTGGTTCTATTAAGATATCCTCCTCATTGCATGACTATCATCAATCACACCAAGATGAATTAATATTTTGTATTATTATAAGTTCAAAATCCCATAAAAATTATTCTATTTCTATTAACTTCCATGAAAAATATATTAACATTTGTGAGTCCATAGATACCTAAATGTGATCAATTATTTTTTTGTTTATTTTCCCTTACAGATGGAATAGTTGCGATTGGCTATGAGTTTCTATGATTTCATTATTTTTTCTTATTTCATATTCATTTAGTGGTAGAATGTGGTAATGATTTGTTGTTGCTTTTTTATGGACTTGGGTTATGATCTTTTAAGGGAAAAACGTGTTCTAGGTTGGTGAGATTTCCTTTTTGATTCACTTAATTCTAATCAACTAATTTATACCTTATTGGAACACTATTGTTGGTAAACCCTCATTTTACACACAGGATTCAAGAAAACTATTTAATTTTACTTATAATATGATTTTAACATAATTTTTATTGTTATATGGGTATGGTAAGTATTAAACTACTAAATATAATGAATCATAGAAAAAAATACGAAGGGGTATTTCACAACTGTGTAGATAAATCATGATGGATTTTTTGATTTATGTCTCATTATCATTGTTTCATAAAATATTTTTTTGTGGTTTATATTATGCTTTAACTGTGATTTTATGATGGAATAGACATTCAAAAAAGGATAATATTTTAAATAAGGAAATTTATTGAATTATTGAAATCTAGAATTGGAATAAACCTACTTAAGAGATATATTTTTAAGTCATAATGTGGAATTCTTAAAAAATGTGAGTGATTATCTTATATGTGAATCTAATATGGTTTGTACTAGTATTTTTTTGTTTTAGTGATTATGTGGTATCCATGGTCAGATTTTGTGGTTGGAGTTGAGGGATTGATGTGGTAATCCAACAGTGGTGAAAACTAATGGGAGGATGTTATATAGTTGTGGGTAGTTTGGGGGGGGGGTGGAATGTGGTATGGAATGTGTTTAAAGTGAGTGATATAGTTGGACTATCATTTATTTTCTACGAAGGTATAGTTGATTTTATGAAAAAGGTAGATTTACAATTATGTGATGTGAATGTAGTATCACTGAGTCTTTCATAACAACCTTAAAATAGGTAAATATATTAAAGAATAAAATATCAGACTAAATAAAAAATCCAAGACTCCTCCCAAACCTATTATCCCTGATACATTCATTAGTTACTAACTTTAGTCTAAAATTAATGATATCTATAAAATAAGGAATACATAAAACTTAAATGTTGTCTTAATCTTCCTTAGTAACTTATCTTATAACTTATATTTTATATGATAATGTAAATGAATTTTATTTATCTTGTACCCTCTATGAGTATTTATATTTCATCAGAAATAAATCCTGTCATCTTTTGAAACACAATATCCAATGCACTCTCACTAACAAAACCAAAATACTATTTTTAAAATAACTCCATCTATTGCATCATTTTAGGATAAAAAAACTAGCTAGGCAAGGTTGGAATCGCATTCTTCACTGTGTTTATGTATAAAATTGAATAAAATCACATTATAAATTAATTTATTAACACAAAAAAATAATTAAAATCGTTTATCCGTTTGTTTTTTTGGGTTTTTTTGACATAATTTACATATTTTTCTATGAACATTATACCAAAATTCTATCCTTCTAGTAGAATTACCTACCTTTTTCAGTTATTTGAAAATATAAAATAACTAATATTTTTAAAAAATAAATTTCTCAATGAGTAATAAATATCTATTATAATAAATTAAATGACACATTTTCATGTCATTTCCTTTGGAAACTCATTGAGATAGCTGTGTGGGGAATCAATTTTCTCTCTCAATTGATATAATTTCTCATACAAATTAGATAAATAATTAAAATATCAATAAAACATGAAATGTTACTAAAAATATGTTTTTGATATACTAACATTTAATAAAATACTGTATGATATTCTACATGATGATAGTCAAAAAATGTTTTCCATTGGTCCCTAGGTACACCTTTGTGGACCTTATCATACATCTATGATAATGATAGTGATATATCATTGGGTTCATTCCATAATCACCACTTGAAATATTTTCTTTTTTCACCTAAATTTTTTATGGTCTAGGAATGTGAAATAATATTAGGAATCTCAAAAAGGGAAATCGTCTATAAAGGAATAACTAAAAAATGCATACAATTATTAACACATTAATAATGTTTAATTAAAACAAATATGAATATATAGTAATGATAATACCTTAATTTTAGAATCAAACAATGCATTTTTTTTGGATAATGGAACTTTCCTCTAATTATCATAATTAATATGGGGATATGTCTCTTCAAATGATGAATACCCTAGGAATTGCCCCAAATTTACTATTATATCCTCTATGATAATTCTATATTCATCAAAAGGGATAAATAACATTATGTTAGTAAAATTAAAAACATATTTAATCTTTATGTTTTTCACCCTTATATTATAAGTTTTATCTATTTAAAATATAAAATTAACAATAGTGTCAATATTTAAGAAAGTGATATTGTCACATTGAATTAAATACCGATGACTTTGATTCCTCTAAATCATCAATAGAAGGAATACTTGTGGAAATTATATTTTTATAAGAGTACTCGGTATACAAAAATGTGCAAGGTATGCGATGAACTATACCTTGTGTCCTAGTGGGAGAATGAGAACCGTTTGACATGTAGTGGTTAATGTCACTACACCAATTATGGCATGGAATACCTATAAAAAGAAAATTCCATATATACTTTATCTTCTACAATTTAAAATTTAAAATATAATTATATTTCTATATATAAAAATAAAATACATTTTATTTAAAAAATAAATACAATTGATTTTTTTAAATTAGGATAATCATATGAAGACACATAATTTAGTCAATCACATTAAATTATATTTACAAATTTATAATGAAATATTATATAACTAATAAAACATGAAATAAATATATATTTAGAAGTGATATACACATTTAAACTAAAATAATTCTAAATCCTACTAAAATACAAGAATTGAATGAGAATAAGAATATGAAAATTTCTAAACCTAACTCGATTGCACTATTATACCCTAATTACTAACATTCCATACTCAATAAATATATAATATACAAAAACTAATTAATAACATGTCATCTTAAATTCCTTTTCCTTAATAACCCACATACCTTGAAATAATAATTTTTTTCTATTCCATATATATTAAATTATACTAAGATAATAATATAATCCTTTGTACATAATTAATAAAAACATGCATTATAATAGCTCATTTCAAATAGGTTAGTAAAAATAAAAATAAATTTGAATTTCCATATTTTGAGTAGGGGATGTTTTTATAATCGAGTTTCAGATCAGGACATGGTGAGTTTGAATTCCTATGTAAGGTGTTTTTAGATGTGATTAGTGGTATGTGTGGTGTTTTGGGTTTTTGAGTGAGTGTTAGATTTAGGTCAGTCTTTCCTTGCTATTAATTAGGTAATAAAGGATTCATGAATTAAAGGGAATTTCAGTGAATCATTATGTATAATGGTGAAAAATTCATCAATAAACATTGTCTATGTTATGATTAATATTTCAGTTCCAAATTCCTTAGGAATTTTTATAGAGTTGTGAGAAAAAATGATAAATAATAAATGTTATTTGAGTTATTTTTAAGTTAATTATAATTAATGAGATCAATTATAGGTGAATTGGGAAGCCTTTTAATGAACTATGTATATTTTTATAAGTTAGAGGTTATGGAAAGAAATTTGAAAATTCCCTCATACATAAGGGTACTTTGATATTTTGATGTAAGGGTTAGTTGCTCATTTAGAAAACAATTTATGTAGGAGGCCCCTATATATGGATGTTTTGATCTACAGTAAAGTTTGTGTGTAAGGGTTCTATGTGTAATGTTTATGATGTATAAGAGATACAAAAATGGATAAGTGTTGGAAGACCACTCTATGAATAAGGCTGACCCTATATACCTAAGGGTTACCCAATTATGTGGAATTTTTTTAAAGTGTTAGAATCCATGATAATGCATAAAGGTATGTACCACAAATATATCAGGGTTTATCTGGATGATGTGTGGGTTGGAGAATGATATTGTGCTATGTACGCCCTATAATATATAAAGGTTATAGTGTATAAGGGTTTCTTATAGTAAAGGTAATATTTAAGGGTTACTATAGGACTCTATAATATGTAAGGGTTTTGAATTCAGTAAATATTGAGGATATGTGGGTTTTTAGGGTGACATGTAAGGGTTACCCTATACATAAGCATTACTATTGTTTGGAAATTTTATTGAAGTATGTGAAGCTCTATGATATTTAAGGGTTGTCTTGGGTGATATATGTGGGTACTATTATCTCTATAGTTTTCCATATGGTTAAAGTGATGTATATGAGTTACTAAAGGTTTTGAGTATGGGTAGTTGGTTAAATAAATTTTTAAACATTCCCAAAGAACATAACTATGAAAATAGTATATCAGGATTTTGAAATTAAGAACCCTTATAGGATTTCCTTCTTTTTAGACATCCAAGTATGGTGATATCCAAACCCTATTCTCTTCATATTCCTTCTTTCTTCCTCCTTGATCTATGTAAATTGAAGTAGGGTCTCTTCATCACCGAGGTATGGTTTCACCCTCATTTCCCAGTTCATTATTTATTGTTTATAATTGGGTTTTGGGTGAATATTCCACTAAATCATGGTGTAATATTTCAAAACATTTGTTTTTTTCCATAATTCCTAAAGGGGATCTGTTGGATAAACTCTCTAGGTATCCTATTATTTTATTGAGGTATTTGATTATTTTTATTTTTTGTGGATTTCTATTATTTGGGTAAAATTTATGGATGGGTTATTATGAAAAATTGGGGATTTTTTTTCTAATGGTTTGGACGAATATCAGGGGTTGTGCCCACTATTTTCTTAAGGATATGGTCATAGAATATAACTTGGTAAGTGATTCCTTTATTATGAAATATGTTTATATAATGGGATTGTTTTTTGGTTGATGATTTAAATTAAATGATAGGGTTTTATAATTATTTATCATGATTATTGATGGATTTGGAATATGAGTTTATGGGAGACAGTTGGTCATTCTTAGATGAGCCTAAGAAGTGGTGGTAAATCTTGTGTAAAATAGAATAACTCTGATAGAAGTTGGGGGTCCCCATTTTATCCCTGGTTATGATATTATTTCATGTGTATGTATGATGTGTGGTTTTTCTGGACTAATGTATGTTTTCTCTAAAACATTAATTAATGGATTGAATTTCCATTTCAAGTGTAAATATCTTGATTTAGGTAGTGAGTGGTTAGCTATTAAACATAAATCCTAAAATAGTTGATTCAAAGTGAGGCTTTTCATGAACTAAGGAAATGGGAAATTTTGGAGGAAATTTTGAGGGTTTCCTTAAGTGGGGTATTGATCTTGTAAGATGATTATAAATTCCTTAGTATGATCCTTGGTATAAAACCATGTGATAAACATTTTCTAGTATAGAGGTATCTCTAGGTGGTATGGGTAGAGACCTTAGATGTTTGAGTGACCCTTATGAATAGAAAACTAAAATTTTACTCTTTGAAATATGTATGATTTGTATGTTTAATAATATATGAATTTTGTGGGTGTTTAATTCCTAAATAATTAACTATAATGATATGGTTCTAAGGTTTAATGTTATTCAACCCTTCAATGTAGATTATGTGATGGTTTACAGGAGGGGGAATCATTCCCCCATGGTTGTTGATAATGAGATAGTTTTTGGAGGGGATTCATTCCCCCCATGGTGATGATGATAATATTATTTTGGTAGTGGGTTTCATTCTCCCATGAGAGATAAGGATGAGATAGTTCTAATGAGGGGTATTATTCACCATTGGATGATGATGCTAAGATTTTTATAGGGAGAGATGTCATTCCACACTAGCTAATGATGTGGATGAGGTGGTTACATGTAGGTGAACCATTACCCCTAGTGTTTATGTATCTTGTTCATAGATACCTGGAAATATATGAAGTAGATATGGTCAAACCTAGTTGCCACCATAGTACTGAAGGTTTGATGGTGATTTTTTAATTTTATATTTTTATTATTCATCATGGTACATTATCATGCAACTTTATTAGATTGGATATATTTAGGGACATTATTGGTGGTGGCCTATAGAATTTCACTGAAATCCAACAAAGGTCAATATGGGTTCCCAAAAATATTTCATGGTTTTTGGTAAGGATAAGGGAAAGGGACCTATTCGTGATAGTTGACCGGGGTTGATGAGTTGGGTTTGGGAGAAGAGACGGGACAATGACTCAGGATTAGTTTTATATCATTTACATGTTTTCATTATTTCTTATAATATTGTATCATTATGAATATGATTTTACCATGGTGGGTCTTGATAATTTTTTTATTTTTGTATTTCACGTGAAATTTTCATATTGATGTATCTAGGGTTTGTATATTTTTTGGTGTTTTTTGGTGATGTATGTTGTTCCAATCTAATTGAATGTATGATAATTATATTTCTTATTCTATATTTTTTGTTTTTTTGATCAAGGCGTGTAGTATTCTTATGTCATTATTATATATTTTGTACTAGATTCCAGCCATTTTCAAATGAAATGGCATGCATGATTTCATATATATACCCTTTTTGGTTACTACAGAGTGATTCAAGTTAGACATGATATAAAGAGGTTACCGAGAATTGTTTTCTTTGTCTTTAAATTTTTAATATGATTTATTAGAGATAATACTTTTTATAAAGTGATATGGGCACTATTTTTTGCTCCAAGACAACACTTACATGAGTTGAATTCCAAGTTCTTACGGATTTTGGATTACTATTAATGGTCTTTTCAATTATATTTGGGTCAATTATTATGAATTATAACATTATGGGTTTTTTATTTCAAGTTTTCCTATTTTATATGTATGGAAAGAGGTGTGTCTCCATGCATAATATCAAGTACACAATTTTATAAGACTTGATAATTATTGTGTGTGATTGGGATATTGGTTCTGAAAAAATATAGGTTCTAGTTATTCAAACATTAAACAATTAATTATTTGGAATCTTCCCAAAAAATAGTGTTATTCTACCAAACCAAACTAGATGTGTATGGTTTTCAAGATATAAATCATCACTGGGGAATTTCATTTATATATTCATGTTCATGGTACTATGATCCTCGTGGAAATAGTATGTTACATGGATTACAAGGTGGATTAATACCCTAGAGTGGGTAGTGGATTCATTATGAGATTCTTAATATATATGTATATGTGGGAATCAAATAGGGGGTGTATGGTATTTTTAGATTCCTTAGAGTATCTAAAGTGGGGGCATTGATCTTAATCTAAGAGTTGCCACCAATGTGGGGTATGGGTATTGATAACTAAGAGAACCTTATGAGGTTGATATACTAGTTAAGATATTGGTGAGTCGGGTGTTATAAATGAATTTCAGGAATATTTCCAATCATTGTTTGAGATGAATTTTGATTTAAAAGGCTATTTAAGGAGATTGGTTTACCAAGGCTTGCGAGTTCCTTAAAATTTGAGAAATATGGGTAGATTCATTTTAGTTGAGATTCATGCTTGGTTTGTGTCATAAATTATGTAGTATAGGAATAAAGACTCCATAGGTACCATTAATGTGAATGTATTGTTAGTGTTGTGTTGCGATATGTTTTAAATGCAGTGGAGGCAGGTTAGCTAGTTATGTTATCCTAGAATTAATGAGATAGTAATGCCTGTTATTTTATGATATATGATGGATTATAAATGTGAAATTATGAACTATATGATAGGAATCAAGACAAAACATGTTATTTTATATAGAAGAGTATCTCTAGGGTATATGCATGTTAGGGTATGTTGGTTTTGGTAAAATGGTTAGTTGAGTAACATTGAGAGATTATTTTGAAAGAAACACTTTTTCCATTGGTTAAGAGTGTGAGTTTTTACTCAACCTATGTTGTTTATTTTTTGTGAGGATTAAGAATATCATTTGGAACATATGGTTTATGAATGATTTAGCAAGATTTTTCTTGGATGACATGTTGGTCATATCAATGATTGGATTTTTTAGAGATATATTTTTTAGAATAATTGAATTGTTTTGGTTTTTTGGCTCCTAAGGTGAGGTCCTGATGATGGATGTGAATTTATGGTGGTAATTATTTGTGCATTTTGACTGTGTGGATTGAATGGATCAAAGAAGTTATTCCACCACTGATACCGTATTTATTTTTTAACCTTAATTCCTACTAGTATTATGTGATGGGTCTTGGAATACTTTGGTTTTTTACTGAATGGAGTTGGGTTGTTGGTTATTAATGGGATCAGTTGATGAATAAGCATGGTGATTGATTAGAGATGATATGATGGTGAGATTTTTTTGGGACACCTTTTTTGATAGAGGAATGATAAAATGGTGTTGACCTTTGATGTTGTGACACTTTTTGGTGAGATTATGGGTTTATTTAGGGGTTAGTCAGGCAGAGTTTTTCATAGAACTGATGTATCAAGATATGAATAATTGGTGAGACAACATATTTTTGCAATGATTGTGGATTGAAATTGAGGTCAGGAGAGTGTGGAAATTTCAATAAAATAAGATCATTGGAAGTATGATATTTGATATTGTGAAATATTTAAGGAGATATCATAGTTGTTGGGTATTTTGAAATGGTGAGGGGATGAGTGGCTCAGTGTAATTGATAAGGAATTGGAGGCGTTTCTTAAATACCGTAAATTGGGAAGCAATGTGGTTTTTGATTTTTATAGGGACTAGGTGAGTATCAAAGTGATATATAATACAAGAGTCATGTGGTGATGATGGAGGTGGTAGAACTTGAGTTAGATTGATTGAAACCAAGTGTATGGTGGTAGATTAACATCGTATTGGGATTTGGTTTTGTAGTGAATTATAGTATTATTGGACTCTATAACTGGGCTTGGAATGTGAATATATTCAGGGAAATTTTGTAGGGATTATGAGTAATGATGTTCGGTTGATGGTGGATATCAAGTTGAAATGTTCTCATGGATAAATGATATTGAAAATCCTATGTTTTGTGGTAAACCATAGATGATATGATCCCATGATACTCCGTTTAAGAAGTATTTGGTAAACATTAAGAGTGATGTATTTGTGGATCTAACTGGAATAAACTGTATTCTTCTAAAACTACTTGAATATAGGAAACTGGGATATATGTACTAAATAGAAAATACCCAAATTTGGGTATTTATTAATGAAAATTGATAAAATTCATTTTATTACGTAGATGATAGCCATTGGATATGGGTTGATGTTCTATAATAGTATTACCATGTGTATTTTTTGAGAAACAACTTAGTTGAGTGACCGAGTCTATGGAATATTAATGATCATGGATAGAACACCAACATAAACATTGAGGTTGGGACCCATGTTTTGGATATATTATTGATTATTACATTATATATTTTTAATGAGAATGGTTTTTTGACGATTTCATGTTACATTGAATCAGTGATGGTTTATTATAGACAATTGATTTCAACAATTGTTTTTAGATGTTAGCGAATTGATAATTCCTGAATATAATCAAAAGTGAGGTATTTTTTGGGAATTTGTGAATATAATGGGCACAATGATGTATGAAATAGTAGGATTTTTCTGTAGTGAAGTATGCTTAGGTGTGGTTATTTTATGATCATAACAAGTGGAAGATATAGGATTTGAGTCATGCATTAAGGATTAGTTCCTGGGTTAGTTTATAGAGGATGTATTATATGAATTCTTAGAGGGGAGAATCATTTTAGTGGTGAGTTTGTGGGAACTATGTGGTAGGAGTTTGTAGAAATCAAGGTAAATTTTATTTTTTGGTTGCAAATTGAGGTTTGTTTTTAAAATTGGTGTTCCAGTTGTGTTTTTTAGATTTGGAACACCCATTAGATGTAATTAGAGGATAAAAAGGTGTTTCTAGTGATCTAGTGAGATTTGGATAAGGGTTATGGTCGAATTACTATAAATTAGGTTCTAAAAGAGTGTGTTATTAAAATTATGTTAGCTATTGGAATATTTAAAAAAGGTTATTGAATCATCATTTATTATTTGGATACTTCTTAAAGAGAATTTGAGCACCAAAGTCACTGATAATAGTTACATAGAGTTATGAGAGTATCTGATAAATTCATAAGGATATTTTAGGTGATTTGAAGTGATTTGAAATGTCTAAGATAAATTATGGGTGAATTAGTAATAATAGTAAGGAATTTTGTAGGTTTCAGAAAAGATTCTAGTTAGGGATATAAATTTGGAATTTTTTATACCTAAAGGAACATTGATCCCTATGTTTTAGAGTGTGTAACTCATTTTGAAAGGGTTGTGATGCATATGAGTTATAGTAACACTTAATTAAAAGTGAAATATTTTAATGTAAGGGTCACCCTATATGTATTAGGGTTACACTATGAAAAGAAATTTGAAAAAGTTTAGGAATCCCCCATAATTTGTAAGGGTTAGTACATTAAATATGAAAGGGTTGACATACATGATTCATATCAATTATAAAATTTACATTACTCTGTCACCCTATAATACATAATGATTGTAGTATATAATGGTTTCCTATAATAAAGGATGTATTTATGAGTTACCAAAGTACATTGTAATATATAAGGGTTAGTAATTTTCTAAAGTTCATGAACATAATGCTTCTCTTTGGGGTGATATATAAGGCTAACCCTATACATAAAAACTACCAGTTTTAGATAAAATGGATATGTATGATAATTCATGTGATATGTTAGGATTTTAATATAAGATACATGATGATAATATGATACATAAGGGTTTCCCTATTGTAAAGTAGTTATGTTAGGGTAACTGTGGGACATACATATGGTTTTAATCATAATTAAGGGTTAACATATTTTTTAAACCCTTATAAAATATTGTACCAAGTGAATAATTTCCAATCAGGATATTAAAATTATAAACCCCTATAGGATTTCCTCATTTTATAATGGGCATTCAGGGGAAGTTAACCACTCATCCCTCCCTCTTTCTCCTTTCAACCACCAAGATATATAGTGATTGGAGGGTGGTTTCTTCATTATTAAGGTATGGTTTTATATCGTTTATTAGTTCCTACTCATTGTGACTTGAGATAATGTTTTTGTGGTTTAGTCTAGTGTTTTGGGTGACAATTCCATTAAAATATCATGGAATCAAACCCAATTTTTGCCATTTTTATCAACTTGGATAAATAGGATATAAGGAGTATGAACACACTAGGTCTCAAGAGGATTATTTGATTTATGTTAGTATTATAATTTATTTATGGATTTCCATCATCTGGGTAAAATTTATTGATGATTTAAAATGAAAAATTAGTTATTTTATATGCTGAAGTTCTTGTTCGATTTTAGGGTTGATGTACAACCCTTATATCACGGACATATTCATGGGAGATCTCCAAGAAATTGATTCCATGAGTATTATCTAAGTTTCAATAATTAAAATGTTTGTTGTTTTAAAGTTAAATTCCATTATTTATAGTTTAATATTAATTAGGTTGATTATAGATATATTTAGGACCTTTTTCATGTACAATGGCCGACCAAGATTGTAAAAACTTTGGGGGTAGTGACCAATCTCTCATATAATGGAATTAATATAATTAAAATAGGCGGGCCATATGTTATCCCTATATCTAATATTGTTTCCTTTGTGTGTATAAGGTATGGTCTTTTTGAGAAATTTTGTATTGTTTTAATAAATTCTTTATATTTATATTTTAAAAAGAAGTTCCCTAATTTAGTCAATAAGGGGTCTATTATTAAATGTAATTCCTAAAAATTTATTCATACAGTGAGGTGTTACTTGATATAAACAAATAAAAAATGTTAGAGTAAAATAGAGGGGAAAACTAGGTGTAATTGTGGTCCCGTATGTTGAGCATAGGATATTTAGATGATATCTTCAAGGAAATCATGTGATAAGATTTTGATAGTATAAATATGGTTCTAAGAGGGTATTAGTAGAGACCATGGATGGGTGAGTTACCCTCGTGAATAGAAAACCAAAATTTTATTTAAAGAAATTTCTATGAACAAGATTGTTAATAAAACTTTAAATTTTTATGATATTTTTAATGATTAATTTACGAAATATGATGAGATAGTTCTAAGTAATATCACCATTCACTCTTAAGTGATGATAATGAGATAATTATAGGGAGGGTTAGAATTATCCCCTCAGTGATGATAATGAAATAGTCCGGGGGAGGGGTGGAATTCCCCCTAAGTGATGAGGATGAGTTGGCTTAACAAAGGGGAATGACTCTCCCATGGGTCGTGGGGATCATGTCATTGTTTTAGGGAGGGGTGAAGTTTTCCCTAGTTTTTATGTATCATGTTCAAAGACATTAGAAACTATAAGTAGTAGTTATTTTAAAACTTTTTTTAACCATATAACTCTATGATCTATGATTATTTGATTATTTAGTTTTCATTTATTCATTTGGTAATATAATTATACACATTACTCATACTATATATATACAGGTACACTATTGGTGGTGGACTATTGTGTTATACTCACTACCTGTTCAGGTCAGCATGGGTAACCAAGTATATTTTTATGGATAAAGGTTTGGAAAAGGGAAGGGTTCCTATGCTTAATGTTTGATTGGGGTAGTTGAGATGGAGTTGGGATATGGGACTACGCCATATATTGGGGCCAACTTTTTTTTTTAATTTTTTGGTTTATTTTTGAGTAATTTGGTTCTTAATGTATGTGATCATCCCATGGGTGATATCAATTATTTTATTTTTCTTGTATGTCATGTGTAACTATCCATATTGATATACATTTTCTTAAAATATTTTTTTGTTAGTATTTAATCATTATTTATGTTCTTATAATCTATTTTAAGCGAAAATTTTAAGGATATTTCTACCATTCTTTATGATTGTTAGATCTTGGTGGTATAGTCACCGCATGTTATTTTTAGACCCTTGTTATCAGTCGGTACACTCTAGAATATGGGAAAGAATAACATAGGATATATGAAAACCCAATTCATTTACTATGGATTTAGATGTTCTGGAGATGTTACACATATATAATCACATGTAAAGAATTTTTTATTTACACATTTATACTATAAAAATATAAAAACAACACTGTTTTTGTTTCTTTATTTTTTCTCATACCTAATTTAATATTTCCTTCAGGTGATACAGTTCAGAATCAACAGGATGAGAGGTCTAATATTCCAATAAATAATCCTATTTTTTTTTATTCTGTGTATCTCTTATATATGTTATAGCATTCATAAAATCCTTTCAAATAAAAATATTAGTTCACTTTTCTATGAATGAAATCGATTAAAACCATGCATTTATGAGAAACATGTATGATATTTTCTTCAACATCCCTCATTAATTAATTTTATTGTAGTTTTAAACTATATAGTTTGTCACACTAGTTTACATCTAAGTTGGTGTATTTATTATAGAGTTATTAATGAGACTATGAGAAGGTCCTCCTACCTATCTCTATGAAGGGAAATTCCAATTTAGTTTGTTCTGTAAAATGAGTCATGCCATTTCTTTTAAGTTTGTGTGATACAGATCCTATTGGTTCCTTTTATTTTCATTAATCCCTAATTGATAGAATTAATTTTAAGTTCATGCATTTAGAACTACTGATGTGTCTTTCATGTTCATTCATTTATATTCATTATGTCACATAGTTTATGGGTTTTTGAAAAAGCTCTCTTTAAATTATTTCAAATTCATTTGAAATGGTAAAATGGGTATCTAGTAGTGGTTTAATATAGGGATTATACTTAAGTAGAAATCACTAATTTAACCTAATAGATGGGTATGTTTAAGACATGGAAAGGAATTACACTTAGTTGGATAACCATTTGTATATTCTGCTCATTGATTTGACCTAGGGAGGTTGACTAGGCACATTGCCAACAAGGAACCAGTTTAGAATAGCCAAGATGGGTAGGATGTGCAATATATTTTATGAAAAATCCCATTAGTTATCTAAGAATATAGATCCTAATTATCAAAATAAAACAAGATTTATTGTATCCTAAGGACCCTACATGTTAGGTAGAACACCAAGTGAAAGATCTCTTATAGGATGAGAGGCTCCAATTATCAAAGGAATAGAAGATCATAAGGGAAATATAAATATAGATAATGGATCAATGATGTATATTTAATGGTCATGGTATAGGTATTGGTAATGAAATCCTTTTTGAGGAATGGTCCTAAAAGAAGGGTTCCAACAAGGTTTGGGGTTTCAAGCTAGAAGATAGTAAAACTCCAAATAGTTAAGTGACACGGGTAAGTGAAGCACCCAGGTGGGCCACTTTTAGGCTAGGTGTGACTCCTTTAAATTTTTAAGAATATGCACCATTATTAATTTTCCTTGAATTTTGATGATAAATTTATATGGTAATCCTAGGTGAATAGGTTCCCCAATGATTCCATTGATGACTCGACATGGATATAATTATGGGCAGCCTGGGTACAACTTAGTTTTTCACTTATTTCTTGGAGGCTCTATTCAATATGGGTCCTTCACATTATTATATGTAAATCATAATTTGAAGTGATATCTTATACAATATTTTGGGTACCCATGTTACTACCCATATGTTTAAAGCTCATATTCCACTAGTATACATATGGGAAAAGGCTAATATTTTATCACATTTCATTTTAATGTAATGAAATTTATTTAATAGATAAATAAATTAATATAATAATATAAAAATTATTTCATTATTTTTTCAATGTAAAATTAATTAAAATGATGTACACTCATCCTAATTAATCTTTGATAAAATATGAAATTAGTTCAATATAATAATTTTCTATAATGACAACCACTGTTATAGAATTCAATAAGACTATTTACCATGTAATATATATATAGTAAATAATGAAGAAAAATAATATCCATAAATGTGTTAATGTAATATGAATAAAGTCATTAGATAAACATCAAACATATAAAAAGTTAAAACTAGTGTACATCACAAAATATAATTGTTTTAATAAATTTTAATGTAAAAATCATTATCTATTGTTTTTTTGTGTATTTATATATATTCATTGTAAAACTATTTTATAACATAAATTTTTAGAAGTAATAATTATTTTATATTATATTATAAAAAATATGTTTTATATAAATAAATATTCATTTATCATTCAATTAATATTTAATCTATGTGGATATATAATCACTCATAGAAACGAATAATAGTATATTTATTTTAAATATATTCATCAAATATTTTTTTAACGATTTTAGTTAAAAATATTTATATTATTCAAAGAATTATTTTGTGAAATGTATTTATTATGTTATAGTGATTATTAGTAAAGAAATTAAATGGAATACTTGAAATAATTATGCAACTACAATGAATACTAATTTAATTATTCCTCAATAAAAAAAATTATTAAAAAAAAATTATTTTTTATATGTTGTTATTTAAATATTAAATTTCATGCATTTATAATATTAAATGAAGTATTTTTATAATACATATCAACATATGAATAATTATTCAAAAATTAATTAAGGATTTCTTAGAAATTAAGATAAAATTAATTATTAGTAAAAAGCGATATTTCTCAATGATTGTTTTCTATGTGTGATATATTTTTATCTTAATATAATAAATTAATCACTACTGTAAAATTATTTTAAATAAATTCATTGATAATATAATAATTTATAATTCATCTAATATTTATTAATAGTAAATGAAAAATAAATAATTCATATTATACTTAAAACTCTTTGTTTTATTAAAAAAATGTTGTCTTTTTGTGAAAAGTGTTCTTATATTTAATTTTTTAGTGCATTTAGAAATTTAATAAAATAAAACTTATTTTATAATTTAAATCAGATTATTGAAATTAGGTAATAAGTTCAATTTCATTTTTAGGCATAAAAATAAGTTGTTGTGGTAACAATTAGTTACCACAGAAATGGTAAAAGGGTTATTTTGAAAGAATTATTCTTTTAAGTGTTTTGTATTTTTATTAAAATTACTTTATTTTATCAATTTAAAATTATAAATATAATATAATATAATTTATATATATAAATATATATTAAAACTATTTTAATTATTAATTGATAGGAAATATAAATAGAAACACAAAATGACTATAAATTCATTTTTCTATAACACTACATTTTCTAAATATTTTATATTTTAATTTAAATATTAATTTTAAAACATATATAAATTTAATTGGATTAAATTGAGTCTAAATTTTTAATAAATTCATCAATAATAGGTAATATGGGTCATATTATTTATTTAGTAAAACAATAATTAATTTACTAAATAATTAAACAGTGTAAAAAGAGGTAAATAGGGGAACTTCAAGTGACTTAATTTTTTTATAATTAAAATGATATTAAATATTTTTAGAATATATATTTTATGATTAATATTAAATATCTCATGTCTCACCTAGATTTATTTTACCAAAATCACATAAATCCCATGTGATTCCATTTTTACCCTTCAACTAACATAAGTTTCCAAGGATTTGTCCCTCATTTTTCCTATAAAATGAGATCTCATTCTCTCACTTAAAACCTATCAATTCATTAAAACCCCTATTTAATTCCTTCCATTTTTTATTATCCAAATTTAATTTTATATTTTTATCAACCTATGATCACAAGAAAGTGTCCCAAAATCCTTCATTTCAAAAGGTCTCTCCAAGGGATGATTCAGGCCTTCAATGTAAGTATTACCAACTCTTTAATCATTTCATCATTATAATTTTTAATCCACATATTTTTTAATTTTATTCATAGAATTAATTAAATAAAAATAATACCCCTATAATTCTTTTACAATGATACTTTAATAAGGGAAAACGTTTCATAAGCATACTTTCCCTAAATTATAGCATGTTCATGTTTGGGTCAGTTTAACCACCTACCTTAATGATATAATAAATATGTATCATGGATGAATATGGAGACATAATAAGTTGAAAAAATGATATTAATATTTAAATTATACATTTTTTGTTTTATAATGGTAATATTAATGATGAACTGATTGTTAATATGGCATCATTTATTTGTTAAAAAACATACCCATACATGGTTTCAATTGATTTCATCTCTTCGAATAATACATAAACCCATTAAGGAATGAACCTATATGTTCTTGAATTGTTATGTATATTCTATTATAGTACCATAATACTTATATGAATGATTAAATTTTTATCTTGTAATGACACATGATATAGTGATAATGAAATAAATAATATATAGCGTGTTTTTAAGAAACAATATCTATCAAAAGATTGACAATTGTTTATATCCAATTTCAAAGTGAAATTAATTCTAATGACCACCATCAGATAAAATGGTAAAATTATATTCTAATTATACTTTAAAACCACTCAATAGTATAATTTATCACTATAAATTATTTTTATTAAAAAAGTTGTTTTTACGTATTTTCACTATTCATCGAAAATTGGATGTTCTCAGAAAAATACCATAAATTCAACATAGGATAATTTCGATATTCCGAATCCAAAAATGAAGTCCATTTTAAAATATAAAATTTATATAATTTCAAAAGGTGGGTATTACTATTCATAATGGCTACTTTGATTGGTCGCAGTGTGTTAGAACTCGAGGTTGCGTACAACACACACTGCTCTATTATTACAAGAGAAGCATACCATGGAAGATTGGGGTGTTACATTATCCCCTCCTTCAATAAATTGCATCCTCGCAATTTGAAAATTTTCTTCGAAAATAAAAGGTTGAAAATAGAAAATACCTTTATGGAAAACCCACATCGGAAATAAGGTTAATAAAATTTAGCCTTAATAAGAGGGAAAGGGAAATGAAAAAGTCACCACCAAATTATGATCTCGATTAGGAGAACATTGGTGGAAGTTAGAGACATATAATTGGAGGAAAAATGTAAATATTTGTAGGGAGTGATTTAGGTCATCACTCACAAAAAAGTGTAAAATTGAGGGCCTCAAAGCCTTCAATCTATGATGATTTAAAATATAATCGGTTCAACAAAACATACGGTATTAGGATAACACATTTTTTTAATATCCCTTTCCTAATGTTTAAGAATTAATTTATTCATAGAATAATAGAGGGGTATATATATATATATATATATATATTTGACAAGTAGAGTTCCAACCTTCAACTAATTTCTACCACAAACTCATCTTTCACTCAAAAAGATAATAGAACTCAAAAATATTATATTTATCCTAATTGTACAAGGTTCAAAATATTAACACATACCATTTAGATTAGGAAAACTATTTTTTAATAACGAGGGACTTTCTATAGGCTAGTGGTAGGTAATAAAGGCATGTCACACTATGGTTGTGGGTTCGATTCCTACAGCTTTGTCCGACGCGACGGGTTATCCCCCGACCTGCAGGTTATCCTTTTCCTAAAACTATAGTATTATAATATTCCAAAAATAATCTTCAGAAATGTTTTAACCATAAAAAATACTATCCAATGTTAAACTTAATCCATTATAACCTTTATAGTTATCCAAAATACCTCTATCCAGACTTTCTCTAAAAGGTCTCTGAATTCCAAAATCAATTCATCAGATTCCCCAAACAAAGTAATGTTTCTCTTATTATCATATACTAAAAATATGATTACCTTCATCATATTAAAACATTAATGAAAAAAAAGTACTGCAGTACAATCCTTATATATATCACATTATTCTTATAACCATAATATAGTTCTTGATTCCAAAAACACAAATACAATAATTATTCCACTTCAACTATAGTAACAACATAAAATTGGCCTCGATCCCTTGACCTTTTCTAAGGTAAGTTTCCCTGATGCTTAGGACATTCATTTGTATAATTCCTCATTTCTCTACAATTGTAGCATTCAACATTGATAGCCTCTTTCTTTCCCTTACAATCACGAGCCTAGTGACCTTTTTCTCCACATTTATAACAAACTCCCATTCCTTTTAGTCAAGTACCGGGGCGATTCTTCCCAAAATTATCGCATAATGGAAAATCCTTCTTTCTCTTTTTCCCTTTATATATCTCTTATTCCACCGTTCTCTTCTTCTCTTGCTTTACATTATTGTTATAGGATTTAGAGAATTCCTGTTCTGTCTTGATAGAACATGAGACTATATCTTCGTACGTTGAGAAAGATTGTGATACTAAAGCTCGATGTAGAAATGGTTTTAACCCATCAAAGAAACGATCAATATTACTTCTTGGGTTACGTATATAATCTGCAGCATTCCTCACTAACCTTGTAAAGTTGGCCTCATACATTGAGACATTCTCATCCTCCTTTTGTCTCAGACTCAGAAATTGCCTTTCCATATCTGCTCGATGGTCACGAGGAAAGTATTTTTCTAAGAAAAGCTCTTTGAACAACCTCCATTCCATATTTGATACATCATCATATTCCTTTGTGTTTTGAATCACTGACCACCATTGATCAGCATCTCCAGTGAGGTGGTAAAATTCCATGATAACCTTTTCCCTTTCACTACTCCTCAAGGCATGGAATATTTTCTCTAAGGAATTTATCCATTGCTCAGCTACTAAGGGATTTTTAATCCCATTGAATTTTGGTGGTTGTTGACTCATGAAGTGGTCTAACATTGATCCTCCATGTTGCGGATCAGGGTGCTCTATATGAGTAAGGTTATTATTCATAACCTGAGTGAGTTATCCCAGTATGGTGATAAGATGATCAACACCAGTTTTACCACCAAATCCATTATAATTATCTTGATCAGGATGACAATCCCTACAGGGAGTGCATTATTTGATACGGTTTGCATTCCTTCCACTAGGCTCCATTTCTAAACAATGACATAAACTAGATTAGTTTATGAATCGAAATACAAAATAACAAACTTGCAAAACACCTAACATAAATTGAAAAGTTTATGGATATAATCCATAATCATAAAAATGTTTTCTTTGAGGAAGTATATACTCATAAACCCTTCATAATGGTTTGTAAAGAAAATGAGAATTATCCTAAGCATATCCCCCGGGAGTGTCGTAACCAAGAGTGCAGCAAGGCCTATTGTCATGCACCCGTTGTCGTTCGAGTCTAGCTCAAAGTGGTGTTTTTGGGTTTTACCCCTAGGTACATCTGTGCCAGAGCTGCCTCTACCTGCTCGTATCCAGACAGGGATGTATTGCTCCGAAAACTCACAAAATCTATATAATACCAAAACTCTAGGAAGTTCTTCTATACTAATCCTCAAAGTCTATCTTAGGGCTATGTGCTCTAATCAGAGTTTATCTATATCTAGCTTCCAAGGTTAGTACTAAACTGGCTCTGATACCAACTGTAATGCCGTGACCCTAGTTACCCAGAGTCAGTGCCTTATTGCGTAACATTGGAATAATCACAAAAGATCAAGTCTTGAAAGACAGATTAGTTTAGTAGCTTTGAAAATACTAGATATATTCATAAGTCCTACATTACATCATAAAGTGAAAAACTACAATAACATAGTCTCCATAGTCCACACTCATATCCCCTTCAGACTATCCCTGCATGTCAGTCATAAAATATTTCTTCACATCCTGGGAAAATAAAACATAGAAAGGGGTGAGCTCAGATGCTCAGTAAGGATAACAATATAGCGAAAACTTTCATAAATAAACATAAACATTTAAGGCAATGTATAACTAAAACAAAAGCCTTTTAAACTTGAACTTCAGCATAATATGGAAATATTAAAATGAAATAATTCCATTTACTTATTCACATGGATATTCTACTAGTAGAATAATCACATGTAATATCAATAACTACTTTCATAATGATGGAATGCATAATGCCAGACTATCATAACCACATAGCCAAGGCCTCGTGCCAAGACTACAAATAAGATTTTGTCAAGGCCTCGTTCCAAGACACTAGTTTGTCTCATGAGACCTACCGATGCATCGAGGAGCTATAGTGGGCTCCACCCATCACTTATTAAGTTCAATTCATTCCTTATATGAAAAGGTTTAAACATATCATAAACCATAACATAATCGTATCACATAAAACATGCATAAAGGAAACATAACATTTCCAAATTTCATTCAAAAGATATCAATACAACACATTTATATAATAAAAACATTATCAAAACCATTTTCAATACCAAAATAAAAGAAAAGTAAAACATTGTATTTATTTTTCATTTAAAAAAAGTTATGGCTTGTAGAGGAAGTTGAAACTCAAATAATGGTCACAACAATGGAGAAGTCGTTGTCGCCGCATGCGTAAGACAAAACATTCCTTTTGTCGTTTAGTAAAATGATTCATACAAAAATATTCCTTTTTAATAAAATTAAAATTAATAGGGGTTTATACACCATATAAAATAATGTTGTGTATAAAACACAATATGCCTCAATGAAAGGAGATTGAGACGAAGTCCCTTACCTCATGTCCGACTTGACTCGATCGTTCTTTAACCTCCTGAATAATAAACTAGAGTTAATTTCTACTTTCTTAAGAACCTTTTTCAAGTTAATTATTCATTTTATATCCCTTATTACCCTGTTATAAACATTATGTAATTATTTAAGTTAATAACGGTCGTTTTGTCGATCTTTGGTACTTGAGTCAAAAATAAACTTCTTATAATTACAAGTTGTTCATGTGGTAAAATATACATTATCGATATAATTATATTCATGATATAGATATCATATATATCATATATATCCAGTATATAGATGCATTTATAATATTACATAACATTTAGAGGTAAGAAATGAAATGCACCGTTCATGGAGATGGTAAGCCGTACGTACGTATGAACGCTACTTTCATTTCTATTTCGTATTTAATGGAATAAAATCATAATGATATAAAGGTATATTATAATTCCAGTATAATATCATATATAATATCATTTACTTTATCCTTTATATGTCCCACATATGGCATTAATGATTCAAATCACTTTGAGGGGGCGGTAGTCCGCACTTCCTAAAATGAAATTATCGCGTTTACCCATAATGAAAATCATAAAGGTATGCCATAAATGAAAAATAAAGAAGCATAAAGAAAACATAAACATAATATATATCATATATAGAAATAGTTTCATCATAATATCCACCATGATAGGTTTTAAAAGAAGATTGAACAATCATCGTTTCTTGAGGCAGTAATTCGCCACCCACAGAAACAATATGTTATTTAACCATTAGACGAAGGAGTGTGTAAGTGTAAATCAAATACTTCTCATAAAAACATCCTAGTATATTTAATATACTGGTGTTGTTACAAAATAATGGAATAAAAAAAGTTTATGGGGTTAGAGAAGCTAAATAATACAAAAGAACATAAGAGAAGACATTACCTTAAAATCGGGTAACTCTTTTTGATTTGAGCCAAAGGCTTCCTTGGGAAGAATTTTTGCCCAAAGTGAGGCTTCTAGAATTAAGATAGGGAAGTTAAGAGAGTACTTGGGCAGAGTTTGGCCAATCCAAATGGCATTGAAGGTGTTAATAAGGTGGTAGAGTTGGGGGCCTTTTATAAGAGGAGAGGAGGGGCACTCTTGGAAAGTCATGAAATGTTACATTATTATGAAATGCTTTTCGGATTTTAAAGGTCCCAAAATGATATATTTTTGAGGATAAGGTGATAAGGGTTCGAAATCAACCCATATAATAGGATTTATACAAGTTTAAGTCTTAGAGTTTACTTTATCTTTTCATTTTATTTAAATCGTTCATTAATGAGATAATCACTGCATCATCATGGTGTCATAAATAAATAAATTTATTTAATGTATAAAAATTATAAAAAATACCATGATGTAGGGAATATTTTTAGATTTCCAATGAATATTTATAGTTTATAATATCATTTATGTAGAAAAAATTAATTTTTTTTACTTGGGTGATACATACTTTGGTTATACTTTCCCTTTAAAATAAAATAAAATAATAAAATGTCACTATCACCCAAAAGTGATTCCATGGGGTCCCAAAGTTTGGAACAAGGAATCCCATGGTCTTCCATGACACAAAAAGTAGCATTAGGACACATTTTGGGGTCATTTGTTATTATTATGATTTTATTTTATTACCCTTAACTACCCGATTACTAATTAATCACGATAATTAAAGATAATTACCATCGTTACTATTCATAATGTCAAACAAACAAGTGTCTTAATTATATAATTTGGCCTTATGATTCCAAATATGGAATCCATTTTACCAAATTCCAAACACAGAAATTGTAGTAATTAATTTAAAAATTATTTCCGCTGTCAAAACAAATAGCGTGTTTTTAAGAAACAATATCTATCAAAAGATTGACAATTGTTTATGTCTAATTTCAAAGTGAAATTAATTATAATGACCACAATTGGATAAAATAGTAAAATTATATTCTAATTATACTTTAAAACCACTCAATAGTATAATTTATCACTATAAAATAATTTTATTAAAAAAGTTGTTTTTAAGCATTTTTCACTATTCATCAAAAATTGGAAGTTCTCAGAAAAATACGAAAAATTCAACATAGGCTAATTTTGATATTCTGAATTCAAAAATGAAGTCCATTTTTAAATATAAAATTTATATAATTTCAAAAAGTGGGTATTACTATTCATAATAACTACTTTGATTGGTCGCGATGTGTTAGAACTCGAGGTTGCGTACAACACACGCTGCTCTATTATTCAAAGAGAATCGTACCATGGAAGCTTGGGGTGTTAAATTCTCCCCTACTTAAATAAATTGTTTCCTCGCAATTTTAAATTTTTCTTTGAAAATAAAAGGTTGAAAATAGAAAATACCTTTGTGGAAAACCCACATCGGAAATAAGGTTAATAAAATTTAGCCTTAATAAGAGGGAAAGGGAAATGAAATAGTCACCACCAAATTATGATCTCCATTAAGAGAAAACTGGTGGAAATTAGAGAAATATAATTGGAGGAAAAACGTAAATATTTTTAGGGAGTGATTGAGGTCATCACTCAAAAACAAGTGTAAAATTGAGGGCCTCAAAGTCTTCAATCTATGGTGATTTAAAATATCATCAGTTCAAAAAAACATACGATATTCGGATAACACATTTTTTATAATATCCCTTTCCTAATGTTTAAGAATTAATTTATTCATAGAATAAGAGAGAGGTAAATATATATATATATTTGACAAGTAGAGTTTCAACCTTCAACTAATTTCTGCCACAAACTCATCTTTCACTCAAAAAGTTAATAGAACTCAAAAATATTATATTTATCCTAATCGTACAAGGTTAAAAATATTAACACATACCATTTAGATTAGGAAAACTATTTTGTAATTACCAGGGACTTCCTGTAGGCTTGTGGTAGGTAATAAAGTCCCGTCACACTATGGTTGTGGGTTCGATTCCTACAACTTTGTCCGACGTGACGGGTTATCCCATGACCTGCAGGTTGTCATTTTCCTAAAACTATAGTATTATAATATTACAAAAATAATCTTCAAAAATGTTTTAACCTTAAACAATACTATCCAAAGTTAAACTTAATCCATTCTAACCTTTATAGTTATCCAAAATACCTCTGTCCAGACTTTCTCTAAAAGGAATCTAAATTCCAAAATCAATTCATCATATTCCCCAAACAAAGTAATGTTTCTCTTATTGTCATATACTAAAAATATGATTACCTTCATCATTTTAAAACCTTAATGAAAAAAACAAGTACTGTAGTATAATCCTTATATATATCACATTATTCTTATAACCATAATATAGTTCTTGAGTCCAAAAACACAAATACAATAATTATTCTACTTCAACTGTAGTAACAACATAAAATTGGCCTCGATCCCTTAGCCTTTTATTAGGTAAGTTTCCATGACGGTTAGGAAATTCATTTTTATAATTCCCTATTTCTCTATAATTTTATCATTCAACATTGATAGCCTCTTTCTTTCCCTTACAATCACGAGCCTGGTGACCTTTTTCTCCACATTTATAACAAACTCTCATTCCTTTTAGGCAAGTATCGGGGTGATTCTTCCAACAATTATCGCATAATGGAAAATCCTTCATTCACTTTTTCCATTTATCTGTCTCTTGTTCCACCATTCTCTTCTTCTCTTGCTTTACTTTTTTGTCATAAGATTTAGAGAATTCCTTTTCTGTCTTGATAGAACACGAGACTATATCTTCGTACGTTGAGAAATATTGTGATACTAAAGCTCAACGTAGAAATGGTTTCAACCCATCAAAGAAACGATCAATCTTACTTCTTGGGTTACCTATATAATCTGCAACATGCCTCGCTAACCTTGTAAAGTTGGCCTCATACTTTGCGGCATTCTCATCCTCCTTTTGTCTCTGACTCAGAAATTTCCTTTCCATATCTTCTCAATGGTCATGAGGAAAGTATTTTTCTAAGAAAAGCTCTTTGAACTCCCTCCATTCCATATTTGATACATCATCATCTTACTTTGTGTTTTGAATCAATGACCACCATTTATCACCATATCCAGTGAGGCGATAAACTTCCATGATAACCTTTTCCCTTTCACTACTCCCCAAGGCATGGAATATTTTATCTAAGGAATTTATCCATTGCTCAGCTACTAACGGATTTGTACTCCCATTTAATATTGGTGGTTGTTGCCTCATGAAGCGGTCTAACATTGATCCTCCACGTTGCGGATCAGGGTGCTCCATACGAGTAAGGTTATTATTCATAACCTGAGTGAGTTGTTCCAGTATGGTGATAAGATGATCAGCACCAGTTGTATCACCATATCCATTATAATTATCTTGAGCAGGAGGAAAATCCCTACATGGAGTGCATGCATTGATACAGTTTCCATTCCTTCCACTAGGCGCCATTTCTAAACAATGGCATAAACTATATTAGTTTATGAATCAAAATAAAAAATGAAAAACTTGCAAAACACCTAACGTAAATTGAACAGTTTATGGATATAATCCATAATCATAAAAATGTTTTCTTTGAGGAAGTATATACTCATAAACCCTTCATAATGGTCTGTAAAGAAAATGAGAATTATCCTAAGCATATCCCCTAGGAGTGTCGTAACCAAGAGTGCAGCAAGGCCCATTGTCGTGCACCAATTCCCGTTCGAGTCTAGCTCAAAGCGGTGTTTTTGGGTTTTACCCCTAGGCACATCTGTTCTAGAGCCGCCTCTACCTGCTCCTATCCAGATAAGGATGTATTTCTCGGAAAACTCAAAAAATCTCTATAATACCAAAACTCTAGGAAGTTCTTCTTTACTAATCCTCAAAGTCTATCTTAGGGATATGTGCTCTAATCAAAGTTTATCTAAATCTACCTTCCAAGGTTAATAATAAACTGCCTCTGATACCAACTGTAATGCCCCAACCCCAGTTACCCAAAGTCGGTGCTTTATTACTTAACATTTTCATGATCACAAAAGATCAAGTCTCGAAAGACCGATTAGTTTAGTAGCCTTGGAAACACAGGATATATTCATAAGTCTTACATTACATCATAAAGTAAAAAAATAAAATAACATAGTCTCCATAGTCCACACTCATATCCCCTTCAGACTTTCCCTGCAGGTTAGTCATAAAATATTTCTTCACATCCTGGGAAAATAAAACATAGAAAGGGGTGAGCTCAGATGCTCAGTAAGGATAACAATATAGCGGAAACTTTCATAAATAAACATAAACATTTAAGGAAATGTATAACAAAAACAAAAGCCTTTTAAACATGAACTTCAGCATAATATGGAAATAATAAAATGAAATGATGCCATTTAATTATTCACATGGATATTCTACTAGTCGAATAATCACATGCAATATCAATAACCACTTTCATAATGATGGAATACATAATGCCAGACTATCATAACCACGTAGCCAAGGCCTCGTGCCAAGACTACAAATAATATTTTGTCAAGGCCTCGTTCCAAGACACTAGTTTGTCTCATGAGACCTAATGATGCATCGAGGAGCTATAGCGGGCTCCACCTGTCACTTATTAAGTCCAATGCATTCCTTATATGAAAAGGTGTAAACATATCATAAACCATAACATAATCGTATCACATAAAACATGCATAAAGGAAACATAACATTTCCACATTTCAATCACAAGATATCAATACAACACATTTATATAATAAAAACATTATCAAAACCATTTTCAATACCAAAATAAAAGAAAAGTAAAACCTGTTATTTATTTTTCATTTAAAAAAGGTTATGGCTTGTAGAGGAAGCCGAAACTCAAATAATGGTCACAGCAGCGGAGAAGTCATTGTCGCCACATACGTAAGACAAAACATTCCTTTTTTTGTTTAGTAAAATGCTTCATACAAAAATATTCCTTTTTAATAAAAGTAAAATTCAAAGGGGTTTATACACCGTATAAAATAAAGTTGTGTATAAAACAAAATATGCCTCAGTGAAAGGAGATTGAGACAAAGTCCCTTACCTCGTTTCCGAATTGACTCAATAGTTCTTTAACCTCATGAATAATAAACTAGAGTTAATTTATACTTGCTTAAGAACCCTTTTCAAGTTCATTATTCCTTTTATATCCCTTATTACCATGTTTTGAACATTATGTAATTATTTAAGTTAATAACGATCGTTTTGTCGATCTTTGGTACTTGAGTCAAAAATAAACTTCTTATAATTACAAGTTGTTCATGTGGTAAAATATCAATTATCTTCAGAATTATATTCATGATCTAGATATCATATATATCATATATATCCAGTATATAAATTCATTTATAATATTACATAACATTTAGAGGTAAGAAATGAAATGCATCGTTCATGGAGACGGTAAGCCGTACGTACGCATGAACACTACTTTCATTTATATTTCATATTTAATGGAATGAAATCATAATTATATAAAGTTATATTATAATTACAGTATAATATCATATATAATATCATTTACTCCATCCTTTTTACGTCCCACATACGGCATTAACGATTCAAATCACTTTGAGGGGGCGGTAGTCCGCATTTCCTGAAATGAAATTATTGCGTTTACCCATAATGGGAATCATAAAGGTATGCCATAAATGAAAAATAAATAAGAATAAATAAAACATAAACATAATATATATCATATATATAAATAGTTTCATCATAATTTCCACCATGATAGGTGTTAAAAGAAGATTGAACAATCATCGTTTCGTGAGGCAGTAATTCACCACCCACAGAAACAATATGTTCTTTAACCATTAGATGGATGTGTGTGTAAGTTTAAATAAAATAATTATCATAACAAAATCTTAGTATATTTAAGATACTGTTTTTGTTACAAAATAAAGGAATAAAAAGAGTTTAAGGGGTTGGAGAAGCAAAATAATACAAAAGAACATAAGAGAAGACAATACCTTAAAATCAGGTAACTGTTTTTGATTTGAGCCAAAGGCTTACTTGGGAAGACGTTTGCCCAAAGTGAGGCTTCTAGGATTAAGATAGGGAAGTTGAGAGAGTATTTGGGCAGAGTTTGGCTGAGCCAAATGGCTTTGATGGTGTGAATAAGGTGGCAGAGGTGGGGGGCCTTTTATAAGAGGAGAGGAGGGGCACTCTTGGAAAGTCATGAAATGTTACATTATTATGAAATTATTTTCTGATTTTAAAGGTCCCACAATGATATATTTAGAGGATAAGGTGATAAGGGTTGGAAATACACCCATATAATAGGCTTTAGACAAGTGTAAGTCTTAGATTTTACTTTATCTTTAAATTTTATTTAAATCGTTCATTAATGAGGTCATCACTGCATCATCATGGTGTCATAAATAAATTTATTTATTTAATGTCTAAAAATTATAAAAAATACCATGATGTAGGAAATATTTTTAGCTTTCCAATGACTATTTAAAGTATATAAGATCATTTATTTAGACAAAATTAAAATTGTTTTACTTGGGTGATACATACTTTGGTTATACTTTCCCTTTAAAAAAATAATATAATAAAATGTCACTATCACGCAAAAGTGATTCCATGGGGTCCCAAAGTTTGGCACAAGGAATCCCATGGTAGTACATGAAACAAAAATAATAATTAGGACACATGTTGGGGTCATTTGTTATTATTATGATATTATTTTATTACCCTTGACTACCCGATTACTAATTAATCACGAAAATTAAAGATAATTACCATCGTTACTATTCATAATGTCCAAAAAAAGTATCTTAATTACATAATTTGGAACTTATAATTCCAAATATGGAATATATTTTACCAAATTCCAAACATAGAAATTGTTGTAATTAATTTAAAAATTATTCCTGTTGTCAAAACAAATAGCGTGTTTTTAAGAAACAATATCTATCAAAAGATTGACAATTGTTTATGTCCAATTTAAAAGTGAAATTAATTCTAATGACCACCATTGGATAAAATGGTAAAATTATATTCTAATTATAATTTAAAACCACTCAATAGTATAATTTATCACTATAATTTGTTTTATTAAAAAAGTTGTTTTTAAGTATTTTTCACTATTCATCGAAAATTGGAAGTTCTCAGAAAAATACCAAAAATTCAACATAGGATAATTTCGATATTCCGATTCCAAAAATGAAGTTCATTTTTAAATATAAATGTATATAATTTAAAAAAGTGGGCATTACTATTCATAACAGCTACTTTGATTGGTCGCGGTGTGTTAGAACTCGAGGTTGCGTACAACACACGCTGCTCTATTATTCAAAGAGAAGCATACCATGGAAGCTTGGGGTGTTACATTTTAAATAATACTTATTTACTATATAGGTTACATTATCTTCTATTCTATTAATGTGATGCCTTAAAACGCTTCCTATAACCATCTTCAATGTGATTTTTGATGTTAACTTGTAACTTTGTCTTTTAATGACAATGTTTAAAGTGTATTACAAAAAAGAAATTATTTTATTTTTCTTTAATTTTTATCTCTATTTAAAAAATTTATAACTTTAGGAGAGAAATTATTTATCATCCTCTAAGTGATCCTATGATATAATTCTGTTTGGGTTGAATTATGTTATCAACAAATCTAACTATTGTACCCTTTTATGAGATAGTGTTTGAAAATGTTATGAACCCCATTTCCTTTTCATGGGTTTTTACAAGATATGTTGTATGATTGATTTCTTGGGGCAATACGTATTTTTTATCATTATGTGATGGGTGGGTTCCTATATGTCCCACCAATTTAGTAGTTAATGATATATGTCTCATGATATAACTACGATACTTGATCTATGATACTTGATACACTATAGAAACTGAGCTATGATATTCAATACACTATATGAAATAGGTTTTTATGCATGATTCACTATGTTATAGGACACCTGATTGTGTTTTCGAACTCAATTTTTATTAGACATAGGATTTTAATTCCAAATCTACTATATTATTGTTTCTTAGTCTCATGCTTATACAACATTTATATGGTATTCCACATTTCAATGTTATGTTTCATAGCTCAATGAGATTTTCTTTATGTTTCTTAATCCTTATTGCCTAGTATATATTTGATCTTTAGAGAGTATAATTTCTTATATAATACCTTATGGACAACTTTAATGGTTCTATAATCCTTTTAATCTGATATTTTTATTCTGGCTGTATCTTCTCACATACATTTGATCTAATCTTTTATGACTCATTGTTAATTTTTTCTTTACTAATCATTTGATCTCAACCATTCATTTTTTTCTACTTCCCTAGATAATTATATGTAAGACAATGTGTATAATGATGTTTTAATTATTGATGTTTGTGGGAGATGTTGAAGTAATAATGTGTAATAAGTTTTTTATCTTATTGATCACCGAAGAAACAAAACCTTTGAGTTATGGGAATGTGTTATTAATTTTTTTATTTAATTATTATATTATAGACCTAATGTAAAATAAAAGAATGCTATATTTGTATTTCCTCAGTTGGTATCTAAGAGGGGTTTAATTATTTATGGGTATTAGAATTTGAATAATAAGATGATACAACCAGGAAAACCTATATTGAACCAAAAAAGTTATGAAGGATGAACCTAAAATGTGATAGGTTGAAATGAGGGTTACATAGTTTAATAAATATTTAGATTTGTAATTCATAGTCATATAATGGTATACTTTTATTCAAAAAGTCATTATAATGATTTTATATTACCATTTCATTTTTAGTAATTGGTAGGATATATTCTCATGGAAATGAGACATAAAATTTATGTGTCTATAAACTCTTAAGACATATTACCAAATAAGGAGGCATATTTGGCACAAATGGTTGAGACTAATGATAATATTAATATATAACTGTTATGAAGGAAATAATGAGTTTCTCAGCCCTTCTCAAAATATAATAGTATATATTTTACAAGAAATTATATATAGAGTCATGATTATGTTAATAATACCCTCATTTATTCTAATTGGTGATAGAAATTTTGATTTCAATGACATAATTTATTTAATATCTTGATAATTTAAAAGAAAACAATCTTTGATAGCGTATACGACACCCAACACTAAACCTAAATGAGCCATAAAATATTATTCTTCAAATATGATCATTATAACCTAGCCATTAAATTAGAAGATATGAATGGTTTAAAAAATTTAAAAAATATATATATATATATTTATTTTCTAATCAATACAATTGTATTAATTAATTTCGAGGGAATTAACCCTCAATTTTTAGTAAATCAATTTTATTCTTCAAAAATGTGTTTCCTTGAAAAATGTTTTTTTATTGATTTCTATCAGCTAATAATATAATTAATTTCTATAACTTTTAGAAATTTTACTTAAAAACATTAATATCATTTTTTAAATCTGTCACGACCCGTCCTCGGGACCCATGTCGTGACTACCCCAAGCTCGCCTCCCATAGGCCAGGGGCTGACGACTAACACCAAAGGCGTAAATCCCGATAAAAGGGAAGACATTGCCATTATATAAGTAAACAACACAACAGAGTACACAAGATAAAGTAAACACTAAGTAAACTGAGTACAAAATTAGGTGATGGAAAGTAAATGGGCCAGTATACAAACCCAACTGAAGGTACAATACAATAGTAAAAGAAAGTACAACAACTGAAAAGTAAACAACAACCACCGAGTTGTCCTCTAGAAATCCCACCTGAAGGGTGGGTACAGATAGTCTTGTCGGTACCTCGGGTCTTTCTATCTGCTCCGTGTACGTCCCGCCAGGTGGTCCACCTCCAGGTACCTTCCCGCTCCACAAGACTCTACCTCGGTCAGTGTTGTCTGTCGTCTGCATCCAACACAACGTAGTGCAGGCATAGCCCATGCAGGGGTGAGTATACGATACTCATTAGGGACCCCGAGAACCCTTAAGGTCTCCCAGAATCCACAAAGGATAAACCAAAAAGTAAAGATACAAACACAAAGTATCAACCAACTCTACTTAGGTATATGACCATACATATACCTAAGTCATCAATTCCAGTTCGGCTCCAACTCACGAGCCCAAGTACAACCCAGTCCACACAGGAAAGCACAACCCAGTCCACATGGGAAAGAAAGTCAATAATATCAATGTTTATTATTGAAAATAAAGACTCATCTCACACAGGTATACTACTCATGAATAGGGGTGGAGATGATAGATGTAGCCTCTGAATCATCTCCCCTACCGAACCCACGTAGGATCCAAGTACAGAATTCGTCGTTGCCGAACCCACGTAGGATCCTAGTACAGTAACCATCACTGCCAAACCCACATAGGATCCAAGTACAGTCTTCCTTACTGCTGAACCCACTTAGGATCCAAGTACAGTCGTCCTCGCTGCCGAACCCACGTAGGATCCAAGTACAATTGTCATCGTCGTCGCAGTCGCAGCCAGCTTTAGGGTTCCCCCACACAGCACGCTCGATTCTGGGAGGGTCCGCTCCACGAGCCAAGGGGGTCGATACATAAACTTTTACGAAGTCCAGAGTTGATGCATCACAAATTTCCGTCTCGTCAATAGGAACTCAATGTGACAGACGGCGCGTCAATTAGACGCCCGGTCTGAGAGATATTGGTTTTTCCGTCCCAGGGCCCCGGTTGGTTTTTAAGCTAAAACCAACCCGACCGTACTCTAGATGCATCCAAACCCCAAGTGGAGTAATCCAAAATAACCTTCTCACTATGAGGAATTCAACGTAATTTATGGCACGACATTCAGACGTCCGATCATTAAGTTATAAGCGTTTCCGCTCCAAGGGCCCGGTTAGTTTTGGGTTCAAACCAACCTGTCCATACAAAAAATTCTCCGAAATTTCAAGTGTAATTTACCGAAATTACTGTCTCATTCCAAGGATTCCTACACAACTGACGGTGCGTCGATCGGAGGTCCGTATCTCAAGTTATGAGCAAAAGATCGAAAATGGTCTTAAGTGGGGGGTCTGGGCCTGGCGCGACCCAGTCCAACCCCCCCTGGGTCGGACCGAACTAGGTCGACCAGACCCGGGTCTGGGTCCGGCCCGGTAGGGCGCGGCCCGACCCGCGTGGCCTGTGGCTGGCCCGACCCGCATGGCCTGTGGCTGGCCCAACCCGCGTGGCCTACGGCCCGGATTTGAAGCCGCAGCTGGCCGAGCGGGACACCAAGGGGGCGCGATCCCCTATTTGCAGAAACGGTGGACCCGGTGGGGTCCGCCCTAGCAACAGGTCGGGGGGGGGGGGGGGGGGGGGTTACACCCCCACGGTTTTCTGGGTAATGGCCGGCCTTTATGGTGGCCGGTTGTGAGCCGCTGTGGGACCCATATGGGGTCCCGCCTCCTGGAGACGCTGGCGGCCGACTCAGCCGGCCGCTCCTGCTGGTCCACCGCGGCCTCAGGCCGCGGATCATCTCACCGCCGCGGCACGATGGCGCCGTGCCCCTCTGCCGTGGCCCGCTCCTGGCCGTGGCCTTCTTCGGCCTCACCGGCACGGCGCGACGACGCCACACACCACCGCCGTGGGCCGCTCCGGCCGCGGTCCTCTTCGTCTCCGCACGGTGCAACAGCACCGCACCTCCTTCGCCTCAAACATCAACGATGATCAACAAGGAAAAAGGGGAGGATAATCGGCAGGGTTTGTGCGGTCTGATCTCCTCCCGTTATGATGATATCAACCGGCCAATACTTAAGCAACGAAGAACGATGATTAAAACTTGATCAATAATAACCCCTACCTCGTGACATGATCTGCAGAGAGGTGGTGTCGTTCGTTGTCGTCAGAAGGTGATGTCGAAGTGCGCCTGAGGAGGAAGCAACGTCTCCTCTTTTTGTCACGGAGAGAAGAAGAGGATTGCGCATCGTTTATCTTTGTGGATTCGGTGCTCAACGTCGAAGAGGTGTCTTTCTTCACGGAGAGGATGACGTTCTTCAACGATGGAGGAGCTTCCTTCTTCCTTCACACAAGGCTCTCTTCCCAAATTCCCACACAACAAGCCAACAAAATTAAAATAAGGTCACCCCTTATTTTAATTGTTTATGCCATGCATTTAAAAATTTAAGAATTCAAAACACTCATTAACTAATTGAAGTGCTTCAATTAATTGTTTAATGTGCATTTGCAAGAGTTAAGAAGGAGAGAGAGAGAAGGTGGAAGGGTTACACATTTAATTCGAAGGGGGTTAAGGGGTTATGGAAAGTGAAAAGGTTGGGGCTCGTGTGGGCCCCACCTTACATTTATCCTCACATGGGTAGTTAGGATGCTAGTGGGTCCCACCCTAACTCCCCCATGTAGGATAAAACCACCTTAGAAAAAGAAATAAAATTTATACCACAAATTTATTCACTTTTCATTTAATCCACATTTTTTAACATCTCCTCCCGAGCAAACACATCTTCAATAAAGGTCCTCTTAAGCAATTACCGGCACTGTGGTTTCATCGGTGCCCTCAGATTTCAATTATGAGCACCAGTTCAAAAGATAGAAAAACCTACTTGTTCATTCACTGAATGTACCCGAGCTAAATTTTGGAAATTGATTTCAGGCACACGAGGCCACAGAATCAAGTGCCGTCAGAAACTGCATACTCATAAAATCCCAAAAAATTTAAGAAAAAATTTTCCTTGAAATTTACTGGTTTTTAAAAAAACAGTATATCAAAATTATCTTTATGGGAAATTTTTAGTTTTTTCTGAAAATTTTAATTTTTAAATGAATAGTGAAAAATAATAATTTTAATTTTAAAATTGTAAAGACCCGAATCCGGAGCCACACAACTGGTGCCCCATACCCAGTTTGTCACATGACCTCAAGCACGTTTCCCCAAATGCTAGATGCTGCTGACTAGCAGCGAGGGCCTTGGAAAGTCATTGAGGAAACTATGCCGTCATTTAGTAAAGTATACAACATAAGGATAAACATAATCAATAGAGGAAGCAATAAACAACATACAACAACTGAAATAAACAACGGAAGAATTGTATAACATAATAATGATGCAGCATGATAGCTATATATTTCTAAGGCATAGCAAGTAACACAACATGTATCTCAACAGACTATCTAAACAACAAGCTGTATAAAACCCAAGATTGTTCTCTGGATTGGTGGACTCATCACAACCAACCAAACAATATTCACACTAACTCTCTGGGTGGATCATATTGGCAGACCCCTCTAGTCAAGTAATCATACAAAGGCACAGACACTCTGGGAAGCTCTCACCGTCAATTCCCCTGTGGTCTGGTAATGATAGCTATAAACTCTCTGAGGAAGAACTTACATCTAATTCCCCCTGTAGTCTCGATATGTAACTAAGGACACTACATGGAAGCACAAAGTCCAAATCCCACAGGGCCTGTGAGTGATACTAATTTATAACAGACTCTCTAGGGAAGCCCTTAATCGTCGATTCCCTCTTTAGTCTACCGCACCAGGTTCATACAGACCTGAGCAGTCCAGTCAAAGAATATAAACAATATTCAATACATGCAATCAATTATATCAAGGCAGTAAATCAATGCAAAAAGGTCTGCCTCACAGGCAACCTAAGACAAACGACGATAAACAACCAAAACAAGGGAAACACCCATGGGGTGATCCACAAACATGCTAAAAATAAATCATTATTAATCTAATATCCTCATGCACACAAGAAATCTAAGGCAGATAATAATACAGGTCCAAAACTCTAACCCGAGATACCCAAAACATGGGAATCTGACACTTTTAAAAAAAACTCAAATACATTCAATGTAAGTCAACAAACCACATACCTCGATCCTAGGAGATCGATATACTTGAACCTCAGCCCACGAATTGGCCTAGAACAGAGTATATCTGCAAAATGTCTAAAACGTTCAACCTATGATAACTCTCATAAGAGAAATAATCAGGAAATGTGGCCAAATAAGAACCAAGAACTCACCATTGTGATTCTATTACAACCGACGATGTTTGATTCGGATAACCGGTGACAGATCGGTGGCTCAGAGAAGATCCACAGTCGTACCCTTGCTCTCAGTCAAAGAAGCTGGAGAAGAATATGTTTTTGGGGTTAAGACACGACCCGATCTGTTTAATAAAAAAAATAAAGTATGTGGCGTGTACTTTTGGAGTACATGGCGTGTACTAGGATTTTCCGTACTCTTCATTAAGCGGCCTCCACATCACCCTTACATGTCCATGTGTGTGGCCATGACACGACTAGTACACGGCCTCGTGCGACATCAAAGTACACAGCGTGTACTTATAAAGTACATGGTGTGTACTTAGAAAATTTCCAGATTCTCCTCTTTTTCCCAAAAATGACCAGAAAAGGAAAAACATACCTAAAAAGAAGGTATGGGTTCTTACAAACATCCCGCCTTAAATAAATTCATCCCCAAATTTCCCTATCATGGTGCAGAAGAAGAAAACCTGAACAACTCTGGCCACTGTGATCGCATATCGACCTCCCTCTCCCAAGTCTCGTCCTATACACGGCCGTGCTGCCATATCACCCGTACCAGGGGAACAGACTGACCATAGTGCACCTTTGAACTACGATCAACAATCATGATAAGATGCTTTTAGAATGATGCATCCTGCTCCAGCTCAACCTCCTTGGGTTGAAAACATGATACGGGTCTGAGAAATAGCGTCGAAGCTGAGAACTATGGAAGACATCGTGCATAGCCTGGTACCTCTGAGGTAACGACAACCTATAAGCAACCAGCCCGACTCTCTCTAAAACCTCAAATGGCCCAACATATCTCGGTGAAAGATTACCCTGTCTTCTGATCCTCTAGTGTCCCAACCTTGGGGTAACACGTAGGAAAACCTAATCTCCGACCTTGAACTCCAAAGGTCATCTCCGCTGATTAGAACAGGATTTCTGCCGAGACTATGCAGTAGCCAAGCTTTTCCAAATCAACTCCACCTGTTCTGTGGTCTCCTGAATAGGACGAGGTCCGATCATAGCTGCCTCTCCTGCCTTCAACCAACACAAGGGTGATTGGCATGGTCTACTGTACAACGCCTCATAAGGTTCCATCTAAATAGTTTCTTGAAAACTATTATTATAGGAAAACTCTACTATATGTAAATGCCTCTCCCAAGAACCTCCAAAATCAAAGACGCATGCTCAAAGCATGTCCTCTAGCACCTGAATCGTGTGCACTGACTGGAAATCTTTCTGGGGATAGTATGTTATACTTAGAAGTACCTGTGTACCCAAATCCCTCCGTAACCCTTGCCAGAAATGCGACGTAAAGAGGGCTTCCCTATCTGAAATGATAGTACTCGGAACCCCATGAAAGCGTAAAATCTCACAGATGTACAACCGTCCAAGATCATCTACACTGAAGGTCTCTCTAATCAGCAAGAAGTGAGCAACCTTCGTAAGCCTATCAATGAAAAACCATACTACAGCATTCCCTCGAGGAAATCTCGGTAACCCTGTCACGATGTCCATTGCAACATCATTCCACTTCCACTCAGTAATGGGTAGCTTCTATAAAAGCTCTGCTGGTCTCTGGTGCTCTGCCTTTACCTGCTGGCAGGTGGAACACCACATGAAAAAACCAGGAACATCTCTCTTCATACCTGGCCACCAATACTGGCGGTGTAGATCATGATACATCTTGGTGACGCCAGGATGAACTTCCCAAACTGAGGAATGAAGGTCTCACATCGGCTCCTCACGTATATCTGCCAACACCCATATGCGTCCCTGGAAACACAAGATATCACCCTCACCTACGGTCCATCCGGGAAGAGGGTCCTCTCCTGATACACTTTCCCGTAGGACTAGGCCTTCAAAATCTGATGGCTGCCTCATTCGAACTCAGTCAAGAAGGGTAGAGGTAAAAACTACATAAGATAGAAAGGTCTGACCATGTCTGTCATGCACCACCAAATGCATTTCAAAGAACAGAGCCATAAGCTGCCACTCGCTTCTGGCCTCCTGAACTACTTGTATCTGTGTCCTCCTGCCCAGTGCGTCTGCCAGAGCATTGCCTTTCCTAGGCATATAAGAAAGCTCGAAATCTAAAGACTATAGGTACTCAACCCACCTCCACTTTCTCAGATTCAATTCACGCTGTATGAAGATATACTTGAGGCCCTTGTGGTCAGTATATACCACAAAATACTCTCCCAGAAGATAATATCTCCAATAACGCAAAGCATGGACAACTGCAGCCAACTCCAGGTTGTGCGTAGGATAGTTCCTCCCATGTGGCCTCAACTGCCGAGATCCATATGCAACAACACGATCCTCCTACATAAGCACTGTTCCAAGCCCGATGCCAGATGCATCACATAAAACTGTATAAATCTTTCACGGCTAGGGAAAAACTAGAATCAGTGCTGAAGTCAATCTCCCCTTAAGCTCTTGAAAGGCTGTATCGTATGCTTCTGACCAAATGTACTTCACCCCCTTCTAAGTCAAGCCCATAAATAGTGCTGCTAAGCATGAGAAGTCCTGTATAAACCACTTTTAGTAACCAGCCAGCCCTAAGAAACTTCATACCTCGAAGGCATTCTTTGGCTGCTCCCAGGTGACTACTACTCTCACCTTCTCTGGGTCTACTGATACTCCTGTCTCTGAGATTATATGACCCAAGAATTGAATATATTCTATCCAAAAGTGTCACTTTGAGATCTTAGCATATAGATAATGCTCCCTTAGTGTACTCAAAATGATCTCAAGATGGGTAGCATGGTCGTGTCAAGTGTGAGAGTACACCAAGATATCATCCATGAAAACCACCATGAAGGAATACAAATAAGGATGAAAAACTATGTTCATCAGTGCCATAAAAACTGTTGTCACATTTTTGAGACCGAACAACATCACTAAATACTCATACAAACCATACCTGCTCCGGAAGGCTGTAAGAGGTATATTAGATGGTCTGGCATGCAATTGATGGTAGCCGGATCTCAAGTCGATCTTCGAGAACACTCTGGATCCTCGAAGATGATCAAATAGATTGTCTATATGTGGAAATGGATATCGGTTCTTGACCTTCAACTAGTTCAGATTCTGATAATCCACACAAATCCTAAGGGTACCATCCGCCTTCTTTGCAAACAGAATGGGTGAACCCCAATGATAAGTACTGGATTGGATAAAACCCTTTTCCTGCGACTCCTCCAACTACTTCTTGAGCTCCTAAAACTCAGGTGTAGCCATCCTATAAGGAGGAATGGTTACCGGTGCCTCTCCTAGCACAATCCCAATAGAAAATTCTACCTCACGCTTTGGAGGCAAACCTGAAAAGTATTCTGGAAAGACATCTAGAAAGCGATCAACCATTGAAGGAAAATCTATCTCAGAATTCCCCTGGTCATCCAGATATAAGCTAGCAATTTGGTCCATAACACATCCAAACCCATGATGATCTGGTCCAGCTCTGCTCTCTTGGACATTCCATTCGCCCTTGTGAAGAAAAGATCTACCCTCTGGTGATGTGAAACTCACCCTACGACGATAGCAATCAACAAAGTCCTGGAAGGGAACTAACCAGTCCATCCCAAGAATGACATCATATCCTGTCATCTCCAAAACATAGAGATTCCACAAAAAATGACACCCACCAACCTCAAGGGGGCAGTCTAAGCACTAACGCACACTAGCAGTTCTAATTCCCAAGGGAGTGTCTAGTGTCATCATATACTCAGAAGTATACACAGTAAGTCTAAGGATTTTTAAATTACGCACCGAAATGAATATATGAGAAGATCCTGTATCGAAAAGTGTAGAGGACAAAACTGAGGCTACTAAAATTGTACCTCGAACTGTAGAAGGTCTAAGATCCTACTCTTGATGAATCTTCTCTACCAAAAAAGTCTAGCCTGTACCGCGACCCTGTATAGCAGCCTGAGATCGCTGATCTGACCCTCCCTAAGCCTCACCACTACGTCCACAGCCTCTACCCTGTCCTGAACAACCTAAAGAATTCCAGCCCCTAGTATGCTAGAGAACTTGTAATCCTACTTCTGTACGCAGAGTCGAACCTGATCCTCTTTCACTAGCTGCTGGAAGGAGAACCTTGTAGAAACACTACAGATGACCCATCTTGCAGCAAGATCGACACTCCACTGGGTCTCTTAGGCACTGAGGCTTATTATGACCACTTTTTCCACACTGATATCACACCACTTCGTTTCTGGAAGGAAGATATCATCTACCAGAAGGAATACCTCGCTTCCTCGGGTCACCTCGTGTAGACTCTCGGTGGCGCTTCCTGCTATCTACCTGAAATGAATCAACCCTGGATGCTAAACTACTCAGGTCCACAACTCTATCCTCCCTTAGATTTATCTCCATGATAAGTTCCTGGTTGACTATCAGAGTAATAGAAGTCAACTAGAAGATGTTCACATACGATCTGATGTTCGGTCTGAGGCCTTCCTCAAACTTCCTTGCTAAAAACATCTCGTCATTCCCCAGAACGGGTGTGAAACGCTGTAACTCTATGAAGAGAGAGGAATACTCCATAACTGTGAGAGTAACCTGATGCAGGTTCATGAACTCTCTGGCTCTGTCCGCCCTCAACGTCGCTGGGCAGAAGTAGTCATTGAACGTACGCTGGAGCTCGTCCCTAGCCATAGCCTGTTGGCGACCTGCCAGCGAAACCACATCCCACCATTTCTTGGCGGAATCTCATAGCATATAAGTCACGAGATTCACTCTCCTCTCTAGAGGCGTATCCAGGTGCTCGAATATGGATAGCATGGCTCCTATCCATGACTCTGCAACCTGTGGTCCTCCATCCCATGTGAACGTGGGAGGATGCTGCAGCTGAAAAACCCACGTCAGCTCTGCCATAGATGGGGCAGGATGATGAGCTCCCTGGAAGGTCATCATGAATCTCATGAAACCCTCTCTAAACTGAGCGTCAGCACTAGTGTCTGGAATCACTGCAGGTGCCATGCTCGGAGTGATAGGCGGAACTACTAGAAGTCCATGATCTGCCATATCAGGCATAAAGTCACTGCCTGGTTCCTGACATGCAACGAGAGGACGTCTTGGCGGCACGAGTCTGCAAGGTCACAAGAACACCTTCATTAAAAATGGACACAGTTGCAACATAATAGAGTAAAACTGAACAGGAGGGAAACACTCTAAAATTTGGGGAAAACCTGACTACACGGAGTGTAGTACCACTCCATGACGTGTTTCTTGAAATTTTACCCTGGGCGTGTACCTTGGCCATACATAGTTGTGTAAACTGTAACGACCCAAAATTTTGAATAAATCTTGTTTCCTAATTTTGTGTGTTGTTTTATTTTATTTTATTTTTATACTCAACAAAAATGTTTCATTTGATAACATGAGTATAATTAAAATGAGACCGTTGGGTTTTGACTATTATATGACCATTGGTCACTATGACCGTTGTAAACTAAATGTTTCGATTATTGTCTCTAAATACAAGTAATCTTGGTTAATTAATATAGAAAAAAGATTTGATGGCCTCAGCCAGTAGTCTTGGACCGATCGAAGCCCATCTAACAAAACTTGGGAAGGAGGTAGCACCATTGGGATTTGCTCTGGACCAAACCCAAGCTGAACTTCATCGTGTGAAGCTAGAACGTGATTGCCTTCACGAGAAGTTCAAAGTGATATAAATTACTACTCATGCGATGTTGGCTGAGCCTCCCTCAGATTCTCTCACCTTAGCACACCTTACACTTAGATCATATGCTAGTGTGATAAGGGGCTACGTAAGGAGACCGTAACTGCCTTGTGTAATCCTTTGTTTTAAATAAAAAATTCGAATTTCTTCTTATGATAAAGTTTATGAATTTTCAAATGTCCCGATAAATATAGTATGCATATTTTTGGTGAATTTTTGAGAAAGGATATTTTAAAAAAATGTTTATGTAAACCTTAAATAATTAAAAATGTGTAATGATTTTCAAAAAAGGGTGTTCTACAATTATGTTCAGTATGAAATTTAGAGTCTAATAAGATCAACTTGATTTTTGATGAATAGTAAATTATGAATAGTGATTTTATGATTAGAATTAGTAATGTGTCCAAATGGATTAGTAATCTCACTTAAAGAAAGTATTAATATAATCTAGGCGCCTTGATTAAGTAATATAATTCAATAAAATGGTTAAATAACGGTTTCATAAATTATTATTCAAGTATTAGTTTTTTCGGGTGAATAGTGTTTTTTTAATTAAAAATTAAATTAAAAATATTTATAAAATTATTTTTATAAAATGGATTTCATTTTTGAACTCAGAGCATCGATATTATGTTAAGGTAAATTTTGGGGTTTTTTCTGAAAAAAATGAATTTTTGGTGAATAGTGTATTTATTTAAAAAATAAATTAAAAATATTTATAAAATTATTTTTATAAAATGGAGTTCATTTTTGAAATCAGAACATGGATATTTGGTTAAGGTGAAATTTTGGGATTTTTCTGAGAAAGTTGAATTTTCAGTGAATAGTAAAAATACAGTTTTAGGGTTTCAGTATGTTTAATGACATCATAACTATGTCATGATGATGTCATTAGATATTTTATGGGTTGGACGACCAAAGGTGATGAATTATTGTATTGGGGGCCCCATGTGGCCTAACTTCATGGGAAATATCTTGGGAGAGCACATGGTTTTGAGAAACCCACTTATGAGTTGTCCCTTGGCCATTAATGCCTTGTCCCCTCTCTTTCCCTATAAATACCAAGCCATTATCTCATCCTTCGGACTCCAAAATCATTCTCAACGAAGTTCTGGTCTCCTTAACTCCCAATGAGTCCTCCCAAGGTGCCCCCAAGCCCTCAAGGTCCAAACCTTTGAGTTTTGAGAGTTACGTTTTAAGGTAAGGGATCCGACCTCTCTCTTTCTTTTCAAGTAATCTCTTTTATGTCATTCCTTTTATGCTCCATGTTATTATGTTGTAGGATGATCTTTTATATTAATTATACTGTCATTTTTATGTTCATATGATGAGAGACCCCCTCTTACTCTCATCATTTCATTTTATGAAAGTTTAAGTGGCGCCGTTAGGCTGCCGAAGTTTTTGTAACGGATTCTTTCACCCTTCTCATTTTCAAGTTCTATTTTCTTGTCAAGTCTTTAAAGTTCCTTTTTATTATGTTGGGGTATGATCTCTATATCTATAATACTGATATTTTATGATCATATTATGAGATACCCCACTTGATCTCTTCAATTCAGCATTTTGAAGTTTTAAGTGACGTCGTTAGGCTGCCGAATTTTTAAGTGGTTCTTTCACCCTTCTCGTTTTCAAGTTCTACTTTCATGTAAAGTCTTTCAAGTTCCTTTTAATTATGTTGGGGTATTATCTCTATATCTATCATACTGATATTCTATGTTCATATGATGAGATACCCTATTTGATCTCATCAATTCATTTTTGGTTGAAGTTAATGTGACGTCGTTAGGCTGCCGAATTTTCATAAGAGAAATCATATTTTTGTCATCCTTTCATGTTCTTCATTTCATATGGTATATTTTCAAATTTCATTACCATGTTCTTAAATACCTTATATTCTTTCCCTCTACTATTTTATGAGTCATTTATTAATGTTTGACCCATGTCCCCTCTCTTTTAAATGTTTTCTAAAAACCCGAAACATAGCCGTTATGCTGCAGAATTTTCGTCTCAAAATGCCTCTCTCTTTTCTCAAAATTATTTTATGTTATAAAGTGAATACTCAAATCTCTTATTTCTACAGGGGTATTCACATATATATCAATATGTTCTATTTTAAATTTTGGGATTTATATACATGAAACCCACTTTCCCTTTTCGTGGGTTTAAAGTGACGTAAAGATCATGTCTTTAAAGCAATTTTTTTTCTAAAAACGTTATGATTATGAAATGAAACCCATTTATTTTATGCTATATGGGTTGTTTATGAAATGATTTATGATTATATATGTGGCTCACATGATAATAAAGGAAAATTTAAGGGTGCGCCCTGATAGCGCTTCAATGCATTGGGTAATGATGTAACCACTAGAGATTACAATTTTCACGATATCTTGGTGAATAACCTTGGTAATTTTCAAATGACAGCTTGGGGATGGACCATGGTGATATGTTCATGATTTTCTATGTTAAATTATCTAACCACATCTTAAAGATATGAAAATTTTTATTTTTATTATGATATGCCACAAGATTTCTTTCTCATGCCTTAAAGTTATTTTTCATGACATAGTTGATGTATCTCAAGTTCACGTGTTAAATGTTTCTCTTGTTCCCTTACTGGGCCTTCTGCTCACCCTTTCTTTTGATGTATGTCCCCAGGTTATGAGATGCAGTAATGAACCTAGGATGAATTTAAGGGGAAGCCTTTCAAGTGTTTAAGAAGAATGTTTTTTTCTCATGTAATAAGTTCCTGGTTTTCAAGACACTAAACCTTAAAGATCCTCGGTTTTGTATAATGTAATGAAAAGTTATGTTATAAAAAGGCAGGATGCTATAGTTGGTATCAAAGGATGGTTTAGTTATTTGTGGAAATTAGGATATGAAAACTCTAGGAATAACCCTATAGAAAATTTTAAATATAGGAAATCTTCCTGGTATTTTGGTGAGTATTGAGTAAGGGGTTTCCAAGCAAATACATCCCTATCTGTATACGAGCAGGTAGCGGTGGATCTGGCATAGATGTACATAGGGGTAAAACCTGAAAACACTGCTTTGATATAGACTCGAATGGGAACTAGTACACGACAACGGGCCTTGCTACACTCTTGGTTACGACACTCCTGGGGGATATGCTTTAGTAAATTCATAATCTTAGTATGAACCATTGTTAAAGGAACAAAGATAAAATAAAATAAAGATTCACCTAAGAATATATGATCATGGATAACCTAGATGGGAACCTAGGGGATCACAAGTTAGGGTATAATTTTCTTCTACAAGTTATCCTTATATGCTTTCAGTTCCTTTTCATGATTATTGGATAAGTACTTAAGCCCCTAATTATACTTTCTCTTCTTAGTTAATGGTGGGAAATGGAAGAACATGTCCCAACAACCAATGTGATAGGAAATGCGGCGATTGCCGTATTAATATGATAGGGATGATTAGGGGATTAAAAGATGATTATTATTTTGGAAGACGTTCACTATTTTGGGACCCTATATGATCGAGGTAAATAGATTACTACGGTATTTTCATTGAGGAGTAAGGTTGACTTATATTTTGAAGAATCGATGAATTTATGGTGGACTTATAGTAATTTAGTTTACTTATGGGGAATGATTAACCTATCTTGAGTAAAATATGTTTAGGTTAGCTACTTTTGTTATAAGATGTTAGGAGTGGTTGATGTTGTTTGGAGATGAACAATGAAGTTTATTTTGGAAGACTATGTTATCAAATCCTTCTTATATTTGGGTTTCAATCTTAGTTTGGTTTATTTTGAGGAATTTTAAGGAACGTTATTTATGGAATGGTCTATGATGAACTTTGCGTAGTACCATGTAACTTTGAAGATTTAAAAGTAGTTTCCATTCCTATGGGATTATTTCTTTCTGAAGAGTTGTTTTACCTTAACCTTTTTGTTTTTGGGATAATGTTTAAAGATATAAGAAATAAATAGATAATCTTATGTGGATTATGTGATTCTCTAGAAGATGATTCTTGTGCTTTTGATGAGACCAAGTGTTTTTGTATTCTCATCATTTGAAGAAAAGATTAGTTTTGGTAGAGACTTATTAAAGGATGAAACTCTACTTGAAGGTAGGTATATTTTCTTATGTTTTTGTTCTATGTAGTAAATGAATTCCTCAAAATTATGAAAAGGAATGTAAAACAAAAACGTTGTTGGTTTACGTTTTCTACTAGGTAATCAAAGACCATTTACACACATCATAAGTTTGGGATTTTCTCGTGGCTAACTTTCTCCTAATCATGTTTTCTATCACTCTCCCTTAGAACGTGACCCTTGGTTTTTTCCTCCATGTCCATGTTGTCCTACATGGGATCCTAGTATGGGTTAACTCAAGTGACCTTTGTACTTCCCTTTCTTTCTTTTAACGTAATAGTTTTACTAACTCCTTTTCTGATGTGGGACTTTCAATAAAATTTCAAAACCCAATTTTAAAAATCGCGAGGACGCAATTTCTTAAGGGGGGAAGATTGTAACGACCCAAAATTTTGAATAAATCTTGTTTCCTAATTTTGTGTGTTGTTTTATTTTATTTTATTTTTATACTCATAAAAAATGTTTCATTTGATAACATGAGTATAATTAAAATGAGACCGTTGGGTTTTGACTGTTATATGACCATTGGTCACTATGACCGCTGTAAACTAAATGTTTCGATTATTGTCTCTAAATACAAGTAATCTTGGTTAATTAATATAGAAAGAAGATTCAATGGCCTCAACCAGTAGTCTTGGACCGATCGAAGCCCATCTAACAGAACTTCGGAAGGAGGTAGCACCACTGGGCTTTTCTCTGGACCAAAACCAAGCTGAACTTCATCGTGTGAAGCTAGAACGGGATCGCCTTCGCGAGAAGTTCAAACTGATAGAAATTACTACTCATGTGATGTTGGCCAAGCCTCCCTCGGATTCTCTCACCTAAGCACACCTTACACTTAGGTCATATGCTGGTGTGATAAGGGGATATGTAAGGAGACCGTAACTGCCTTGTGTAATCCTTTGTTTTAAATAAAAAATTGGGATTTCCTCTTATGATGAAGTTTATGAATTTTCAAATGTCCAAATAAATATAGTATGAATATTTTTGGTTAATTTTAGAGAAAGGATATTTTAAAAAAATGTTTATGTAATCCTTAAATAATTAAAAATGTGTAATGATTTTCAAAAAATGTTTTTCTACAATTATGTTCAGTATGAAATTTAGAGTCTAATAAGATCAACTTGATTTTTGATGAATAGTAAAGTATGAATAGTGATTTTATGATTAGGATTAGTAATGTGTCCAAATGGATTAGTAATCTCACTTAAATAAAGTATTAATATAATCTAGGAACCTTGATTAAGTAATGTGATTGAATAAAATGGTTAAATAACGGTTTCATAAATTATTATTCAAGTACTAGTTTTTTCGGGTGAATAGTGTTTTTTAATTAAAAATTAAATTAAAAATATTTATAAAAATATTTTTATAAAATGGATTTCATTTTTGAACTCAGAGCATCGATATTATGTTAAGGTAAATTTTGGGGTTTTTTCTGAAAAAAATGAATTTTCGGTGAATAGTGCATTTATTTAAAAAATAAATTAAAAATATTTAGAAAATTATGTTTATAAAATGGAGTTCATTTTTGAAATCAGAGCATTGATATTTGGTTAAGGTGAAATTTTGGGATTTTTCTGAGAAAGTTGAATTTTCAGTGAATAGTAAAAATACAGTTTTAGGGTTTCAGTATGTTTAATGACATCATAACTGTGTCATGATGATGTCATGAGATATTTTATGGGTTGGCCGACCAAAGGTGATGAAATATTGTATTGGGGGCCCCATGTGGCCTAACTTCATGGGAAATATCTTGGGAGAGCACATGGTTTTGAGAAACCCACTTATGAGGTGTCCCTTGGCCATTAATGCCTTGTCCCCTCACTTTCCCTATAAATACCAAGCCATGATCTCATCCTTTGGACTCAAAAATCATTCTCAACGAAGTTCTGGTCTCCGTACCTCCCAAGGAGTCCTCCCAAGGTGCCCCCAAGCCCTCAAGGTCCAAACCTTTGAGTTTTAAGAGTTACATTTTAAGGTAAGGGATCCGACCTCTCTCTTTCTTTTCAAGTAATCTATTTTATGTCATTCCTTTTATGATCCATGTTCTTATGTTGGAGGATGTTCTTTTATATTCATTATACTGTCCTTTTTATGTTCATATGATGAGAGAACCCCTCTTAATCTCATCATTTCATTTTATGAATGTTTAAGTGGTGCAGTTAGGCTGCCGAAATTTTTGTAACGGATTCTTTCACCCTTCTCATTTTCAAGTTCTATTTTCTTGTCAAGTATTTCAAGTTCCTTTTTATTATGTTGGGGTATGATCTCTATATCTATAATACTGATCTTTTATGATCATATTATGAGAGACCCCATTTGATCTCTTCAATTCATTATTTTGAAGTTTTAAGTGACGCCATTAGGCTGCCGAATTTTTAAGTGGTTCTTTCACCCTTCTCGTTTTCAAGTTCTACTTTCATGTCAAGTCTTTCAAGTTCATTTTTATTATGTTGGGGTATGATCTCTATATCTATCATACTGATATTATATGTTCATATGATGAGAGACCCTATTTTATCTCATCAATTCATTTTTGGTTGAAGTTTATGTGACGTCGTTAGGCTGCCGAATTTTCATAAGAGAAATCTTATTTTTGTCATCCTTTCATGTTCTTCATTTCATATGGTATATTTTTAAATTTCATTACCATGTTATTAAATCCATTATATTCTGTCCCTATACTGTTTTATAGGTCATTTATGAATGTTTGACCCATGTCCCCTCTCTTTTCAATGTTTTCTAAAAACCTGAAACATAGCCGTTATGCTGCAGAATTTTCGTCTCAAAATGCCTCTCTCTTTTCTCAAAATTATTTTATGTTATAAAGTGAATACCCAAAGATCTTATTTATACAGGGGTATTCACATATATATCAATATGTTCTATTTTAAATTCTGGTATTTATATACATGAAACCCACTTTCCCTTTCCGTTGGTTTAAAGTGACGTAAAGATCATGTCTTTAAAGCAGTTTTTTTTTTCTAAAAACGTTATGATTATGAAATGAAACCCATTTATTTTATGATATATGGGTTGTTTATGAAATTATTTATGATGATATATGTGGATCACATGATAATAAAGGCAAATTTAAGGGTGCGCCCTGATAGCGCTCCAATGAATTGGGTAATGATGTAACCACTAGAGATTACAATTTTCACAATATCTTGGTGAATAACCTTGGTAATTTTCAAATGACACCTTGGGGATGGACCATGGTGATATGTTCATGATTTTCTAAGTTAAATGATGTATCCACATCTTAAAGTTATGAAAAATGTTATTTTTATTATGATATTCCCCATGATTTCTTTCTCATGCCTTAAAGTTCTTTTTCATGACATAGTTGATGTATCTCAAGTTCACGTGTTAAATGTTTCTCTTGTTCCCTTACTGGGCCTTATGCTCACCATTTCTTTTGATGTATTTCCCCAGGTTATGAGATGCAGTAATGAACCTAGGATGAACTTAAGGAGAATCCTTTCAAGTATTTAAGAAGAATGTTTTTTTTCCTCATGTAATAAGTTCCTGGTTTCCAAGACACTAAACCTTAAAGATCCTCGGTTTTGTAGAATGTAATGAAAGGTTATGTTATAAAAAGGCGGGATTCTATATAAACCACCCGACTACACAACATGTTTTCAAACTACACAACATGTACTAACCCTTTTTCTCCCTACCCGGTTACTCTTACACAGCTAGGAACACGGTCTGTCCCAGCAGGAAACTACACAGCGTGTTTGTCCACTACACGACGTGTCCTTAAGATCTTTCCCCTGTCCGTGTCATAGTCACATGGATTGGTACAAAGACCACTACTACACAACGTGTCAACATGGTACACGACGTGTTTCCCTATGGATTTCCCAACCCATGTATTCAACTACATGGCTAGGTCACATGGATCCTCTAAGACAAAACTACACAACGTGTTCAAAGGAGACACGACATGTACTAGACATGCCTTACCTAGCCCGTGTTGTTAGTGACACGGCCTGCCACAGGGTCAACACTACATTACGTGTTCTAGACAGACACAACATGTACAATAAAGGTAACATCGACCAGTGTTGTTAGCTGCATAGCCGGATCCACGGTTAACTATACACGACGTGTTCCAGAGGGACACGACATGCACTTGAAGGAATTCCTCGGACCATGTTGTTCGTGACACGACCGGATATCCAAGTCATACTACACGGCATGTAAACTTCAGACACTACATGTATGTCAAAAGATAACACTACCCGTGTTGTTCGTGACATAGACGGGGTACCTATTTCAGACTACACGGCGTGCTAAACTAGTACACGGTGTGTTCTTACAAGAACTTCCATAACCCCATGTCCCTTACCACACAGTCAGTGACACGACTAAAAACTACACAACATGTATTCATAAAGTACATGCCGTGTATTCTGGGATTTTCCAGACAATAGCCTCAGAACTGCACCGAAGCCCAGAAAACAATGAAAAACAAGCGTTAAGGTGCCAAATTACGATCCGTGGGGGCCCATACTCCCCACGAATCAAATCTTGGCATCATAATAATTCATATAACGAGTAAAAAATATAACAAACTCACGATCCACCAAATTCCGATCCTCGCAGGCCCATAACATCTCTAAGACCAAAGTTTGGCATCCATGATAAAGAAGCTCTAAACAAATGATACCCTATCAATATAGCAGGTATTCTATCACAACAGCTATCACAACAACATGCATAGTCTATCACAAATTCTATCACAACAGCATGCAATTTCTAATGAAATCTAGATAGAATGGAAAAACGCATGACATCTGATTTTATAACAAGTGCCTATATGATTCATGAGATGGCATACCCTCATCTCATCGGGTTGCAAAAAAATAGAACCACAATCATATAAATTGTAACAGCACAACACAAGTGCACCACCCAATGGTTAAATCAATTAAACTATAACATTTGCAAAACTCAAAAATTGAAATATTCGAGGTAACCTGGATTTTTACCTGTACACTGGTTCAAGAACTCTCGATCAGAAATATTTACCATTTACCTATTCCTTCCTATCCCGTTCTAATGTCACTAAACATTAAGTCAATAGAAAAGAAAAGAACCTCCTCTGATACCACTTTGTAATGACCCGAATCCGGAGCCACACAACTGGTGCCCCGTACTCAGTTCGCCACATGACCTCAAGCGCATTTCCCCAAATGCCAGAGGCTGTCGACTAGCAGTGAGGGACTTGATGAGTAATTAGGGAAACTATAACCTCATTTGGTAAAGTATACAATGGAAGGATAAACATAAACAATAGTGGAAGCAGTAAACAACATACAACAACTGAACTAAACTGCGGAAGCAATGTATAACATAATAATGATGCATCATGGTACATGTATCTATGGAAAGCAGTAAACAAAGCAACGTGATGAAATACAACTGAAACCAAAGTACTAAAGGTAAACAGTAAACTTCAGCAGCATCACAAGACTAAGATCGGTCCCATGCTCTCCAGCTCTAACCAACAATAAAGTACCTGAAGTAGAAGGGCTACAATCCCTATCCACAAATGCAACCATATAACCTATTTGGGCTGAAAAGCAGGACCCAAACAGGGTGTGAGACTAATACTAGTAGGCAACCACCATAAGATCTGTTCCCTACTATTAGTGAGCAATATAGCAAAATAATGGAAATAAATGCAGTAGAGGAACAAAAATACACTAAAGTAAACCATCCTACAAATCTCCATTCACATTCATTTATTAATTTAATTCAATCATTAAATTATCAACCAAGGAATATAGAAAATAGCCCTATATTCCAAAAGCATATCAAGTAACACAACAAGTATCTCAACAGACTACCTAAATAGTAAGCAGTACAAAACCCAAGATTTTTCTCTAGCTTGGTGGACTCATCACAACCAACCAAACAATATTCACACAGAATCTATGGGTGGATCATACTAGCAGACCCCTCTAGTCATGTAATCATACAAAGGAATAGACACTCTGGGAAGCTCTCACCGTCAATTCCCGTGCGGTCTGGTCACGATTGCTATAGAATCTATGAGGAAGCAATTGCGTCTAATTCCACCTGTAGTCTCAATACGTAACTAAGGACACTCTGAGGAAGCACAAATTCCAATTCCCACAGGTCCTGTGAAAGATACTAATTTATAACAGACTCTCTAGGAAATCCCTTAATCGTCAATTCCCTCTTCAGTCTACCGCACTAGGTTCACACAGCCCTCAGCAGTCTAGTCGTGCGTAATCGACTATCATAAGCCCTAAGTAAGTTCAAAAACTACTTTTATAATAGATAAAATGCATCAAAATCATATAAATAGTAGGCAATACAAGCAATCAATTATATCACGGTAGGAAATCAATGCAACAAGGTCTGCCTCACATGAAACCTAAGCCAAACGGCGATAAACCACCAAACAAAAAGGTAAACAACCCCGGGGTGATCCTCAAACATGTTAACAAGAAATAATTATTCATCTAATAGCCTAAAGGACACAAGAAATCTAATGAAGATAATAATACAGGTTCAAAACCCTAACCCGAGATACCTAAAACATGGGAATCCATAACTTTTTGAACAAAAACTCAAAGACATTCAATGTAAGGCAACAAACCACCTACCTTAATCCTAGGAGATCGATATACTTGAACCTCGGCCCATGAATCGTCTTATAATGGAGTAGATCTTCAAAACATCTAAAATATTCAACCTACGATAACTCTCATAAGATAAAGAATTAGGAAACATGGCCAAAGAAGAACCAAGAACTCACCGCTGTGATTCTATTGCAACCGATGACATTCGATTCGGATAATCGGTGACAGATTGGCAGCTCGGATAAGATCTGTAGCCATACCCTCGATCTCGGTCGAAGAAGCTGGAGAAGAATACGTTTTTGGGGTTAAGACGCGACCCTGGTTCATTTAATGAAAAAAAGTACACGGTGTGTACTAGGATTTTCCATACTCCGTATTAAGCGGCCCCCACATCACCCTTACATGGCCGTGTGTGTGGCCATGACATGGCCAACACACGGCCTCGAGCGGCATCAAAGTACAAGGCGTGTAATTATAAAGTACATGGTGGGTACTTAAAAAATTTCCAAATTCTCCTCTTTTTCCCAAAAACGACCAGAAAAGGAAAAACATACCTGAAAAGAAGGTCTGAGTTCTTACAAAAATGTATTTTCTTTTAAAATTATTTAGAAATTAATATTCTACTTTGGACTAGTTTTAAAGTTTTATAAGTATATTTTGACTAAATTTAGTGGAATTATTGTCCTCGGAGTAAACTGTATACATTAATTTGGTATAAAAAGTTTTTGATACTTAAGAGAGAACTTTTTAAAAACCTCTTTTTAATTTTATATTTTAATATTGATTTTAAATTCAATTATACCACTTCTATAGTTTGAATCTAGAATAGTGAATTCCATATTTTGAATCTTTGGGTAAATATTTTGTAAAAATTTCACTTTTATTTTTAGAAATTATGAATAATAACCATCGTAATTATTCTTACCAAGGTAAAGGGTGAATATAGTAATTTATTTTAAAAATATAATTTTGAACACTCATATATGACTCTAAAACTTTTTTTGATATTATTTAATGACCATATCACATCTATGACCATCCAAAATTTTAATATATGTCCTTTCTTTTCCATTTTACAATGATTTTTCTCTCTATATTATTTTATCATTAAATTTTTGACATAGGGATAAATAGAGGATATGTTCAATTATAAATATTAATTTGAAATATAAAGTATTTTTTTAATTATGGTAATTTATTTTTAATTTTATGTGAAGAAATAATTGTGATAAATTCTTATGAAACACTGACACAGTTTATGTGAAAGAAGTAAAAAAATTAATAAAAAGAATTTGGAAACTCTAAAAATAGTATTATTTAAGTTAGTTTTTGTGTTTTATGATTTTTTAGATAATAATGACATATTATAGAGTTTTGGATTATTTTTATTAAAATTACATTGGGTTTATATAGTTTTAAATGTTAAATTAACTAAATAGTTCCAAAATTGACATTAATGTTATTTTATAAAAATAATTATTTATTAAATGATTTAAAATTACTAAAAATATTATATTCATCCATGTGAATTGAAAATGATTTATTACATCAAAAATTGTATATTTTTGGTCATTTTTACTTTTATATTAGCTATATTAAACCATGAAGAGTTTAAAAATCATGTAAATCACTGTAATTGTTAAAGTTGTTATTAAAGGGTTAATTTTTTTTATAAGCATAGAAATGTGATCCAAGATTTTAAAAAATTTATTATAAGATAGGATGTATACAAAAACTTATATTATATTCTAACTTAACGAAACTAGATCCATTTGGACACAAAAATTAATTTATATTAATTTAATTTTTTTAAAAAATTCAAAGAGTTCCCTCCCCTCTTTTATAAAAGGTCACCTCATCTTCTCATTTCTCCATACATAAAGAAATTTTTTTCTTTATAAAATAACTACCCAAATAATTTTAATACATGCCTTCCAATATCTTATAGGCCTTTTTTGGATCATAAATCCAAATTAGGAATTATTTGGTGTAAACTTTAAGATGTTGTTCGAAGAAGATATAACATTATTAACTGAGTATTTATGTTTTATTTATTATTCCACCCCTTAAAAATCATATTCAACCATGATAAAATAACCACACTAGTATAATAAATATTTTATAATTCTATTATTTTGTTTTCATAATAAAAATCTATCTACAACCTCTATAAAATGGGAAAGGAATCCATTGTTTGTGTATACTGCAGACTACAACCTCACGGACAATTGTAATTGGTTTTCCATCAACATATATCAAAGTTGGTTATAATTATTTTTTAATATATTTAAATATTATATTAATTAAATATTTACCATTATGATAAGATAATATTTCATTTAACTTATTACCTTTTATTAAAATGAAAATTGATAATATAGTTCATGCGTATATGTAAACTACCACCTCCATAAAGTGATTTTAATCATTTTTTATCAACACATCAAATGGATGAAATATATAAGTATATTTATAAAATTAATATGGTGTTTATTTTATAATTATAATTATTTATAGATAATATAATAGTTACCTTCTTTCTATAATGATCATTGAAAAATGGGAATGTTACTCATGCGTTTGTACAGCTTGCCGTCTCTATGATTGTAACGAAGGTCATTTTTCCTAACCATATATAATGGTTTATTTAATAATAATTATTGATATATGAAAATTATAATTTTTTCATTATTATTATTCTAGATACAATGGAATGATGAACCTTTTTACTATGGTTAACATGTTGAATTTGTTTTGAAATTATGAACTAAACTTCTACAAAACACAGATGTTGACTAAACTGATTAAGTAATTATATGTGTCATTGTAAGAAATGAAAAAAATTGTTTAATGATAAATTAATAAACCAGGAAGAGGTTATTTTAAATCTAGATAATTTATTTATATTTATTTTATAGGATTTAAAGAAATTACATGGAATGTGTGGACATGAGGTAAGGGACTTTGTCTCAATTTCCTTTCATTAAGGAATAGTTTAATGTTATGCACCTAATTTATTTTATAAGGTTCATATGAATAAATTTTAAATTATATTTCATGAATACATCATATTTAATGGTATTTTAAGTTTCAATTTTAATTATTTTATCCATGTGGATTTGAATTTAAATTTACTAAGTGGTAAATGGTTTTAAAAATCAACTTACTTTCATTAGGTTATAACTCTTCTTATTTTAATTTTATCTAGGATTATGTATAAATTTATATATAAATTGATTTAATAAATATTAATTTTTTAATAGAATTAAATTGGTTACACATAATCTCTTCATTGATTAAATCTCAATTTAAGGATATTATATTTTTATGGTTTATTCATCTCAAATTCCATTTCCTTGGGACATAAATTTATGATATGAAACTATCTTATTTTATTAGCTATATATACTTCCCCATTTACATGTTATATCACGAGTATACTTATATTTATGATATCTAAATTTTACTTTTATGTAATTCTTTCCTGGTTCTTATGATTGAAAAGATACCAATGTGGAAAAGGATTTATGTTACAATCTCCTTTCTTTTTGGGATTTTTATTTACAAGGGTAAATTAAGTGAAATATTATTATCATATTTTCATGAACCACATATATATTATTATACTATTGTTATGAATGTCTTATAACTTTTTAATTTCCTCTTCCATCATTATTGACTAAAGAAATATCAAGAAAATTGTTTTTAAGTGACACTTATATGGTATATTCCTTTAGATTGGAAATATTTCTCTTCCATATCCATGTATTATAAATTTTTTTAAAAAAATTTCTTTTTTGAATATAAATAAATTCCTAAATTTATTCATAATGATCTTTTTTCATCTTTTAATGTTTTTTAAATAAAAATTTCTTATTATTTTCCAAATGGGTTACTTTTTACTCCCTTTAAAAAATATTGTGTAAATAATATTTATTTTTAACACTTATAACATGAAGGTATTTTCCCATAGTCATGAACATTATTTTCCTTAAATATACCATTATAAATTTTCATGTTTATTTTCACTGTATGCTATTTTCACAATATTTTATGAATTTTTACTTTTTAAAAGTGATTCTTCTATTAAAAAGTTTATTTTCCTCCAAAATGATTTTCATGATCTTTTAATGGTATTTACATTTATAAAATCTTAAAATCTATGATATTAATTGTGATACAATTGGGATATTTTATAATAATACTTTTTTGACACTTTCTCTAAGGCCCTATCCTTGTGTGTTATTGTTCAATGACATGAATTATACCCCCATTCCTACTTCCCAAAGGTGGGTGGCATTCATCAAGTTCTCAACGATGTATGATACTTGATTGAAATAGGATGATTGTATGTTGGTTCCTCCTTCCATGGATTTCTCCGTAGAACTCTTCACCTAAACCAGGTCTCCATCAAAGATTAATATGTGGTTTGTAAAACTCATTCCCGGTCCCATATCTTTGTTGATGTCATTTAATTGCTTCTGTCTAGACATTCCAAGGTGTCTTGATATTTAAGTAACCTTTGGTCATTGGGGGTATTCACATTGGGAATCACTAGAATGTTTGGATGCTCGAACATTATTCACATGTATTCTTCCTCCTTAGAGGTCTTCTCATAGAAGAATTTCAGGTGTGGAACCAAGTGAATGTTGTGTAGATCATGGTGTATCTGATTTAATGGAACATCATCCGAAATTTTACTTAGGAATACCATGTTTAAAAATAAGTATAAATGTTAGAGGTTTTGATTTTAAGGTCTTCAAGATATTAAGAAAGGCTGATCAGAATTCCCAATGAAAGTGTATGAAGACGGTGCATCTCTAGGAGGGAGAACATTGATGGATGGACACCTATGAAGATAGAACCAGGGTGGCGTGTCCCATTAAGGTATTTTTTCACACTATGAAGGGGTATATACCTAGGAGTTAGACACCAAGGTTTACCATTGGATGAATCATAATTCCATATGAGAGAAGACCCGTTTTGGTGTGTCCTATTAAGGGAATATGTAACACCATGAACCGATATGTATCTAGGAGAGAAGAACCTAAATATTACCATTGGTTGGGATTTAACCTCATGGAGGCATCCTGCACACTCTGTTTATAGGATAGGGATCAAGACCCATGTAATTCGATGAATGGTGTGGGGATTACACATGGGATCTCCCCTTCTCAATAGGTTTTCCCTTGGTTGGATTGTGTGGGCCTTAGACATAGGATATGCCTACGTGTATCTAGGATAAATGATGATGTGAATGAGGATTATGTGTTGGAACAAGCCATCTAGATGGCATGATCTCACCAAGAGATTATGGACGAGTTAAAATTAGTATGGAAATGGGTGAAGTGTTGGGAAAATTGGATAGAATGGATTGATTTTTAAAGGTTTCGGGCCTGAACCCCAAGGTGGATTTCTATATATCCTAGTTAGATGGTAATTAAAGTCCATGTATTTTGATGAATGGGGAATTGGGGCATACACCTAAGGAGGTGGCCTAATGAGAAGTGGAGTATATTGTTATGGCATATATGTAAGAGTTTCCTATGGGGACATGTGGATGATTGGGGCTTAAACCTAAATAGGAGGACAATGGGGATTGTATGGATTTCATTACCATTAATAACCTCTAATATCATATGATTCATTCTCTGTATGAGAAACAACAGGAAGAAGTATCCCTAAAGCCCATGTTGTGAAATATGTGTTAATGAGTTATAGTGTGGGGCTTACGCATAGAAGATGCCCATAAAGGATCTCATTACATATGAGGAGGATATCAATCCTTGAGGCTGGGTCTTACGTGTGGAAGCATCCCATTTTGAGAAATCCCAAAGGGAGAGAAAATTAGAGGGATATTTTAACCATCCCTTCTCTGACATAGTGGCTGAAGGGGGAGAGGATATGTAAAGGTGGTGCCTCCAATAAAAAAGGATAGATTCTTACTCGAGGATGGATGATAAAAGGATATCATTCTCTATGTGGGGGTGTAGAGGATGTCATTCTATGTTAGTAATTCACAGGACATCATAATTTTTCTAGAATAAAAGATTCCAAAATTTATTATCATGTGTGAAGGAAGTTTAGTGCTAAGAAGTTTTATATCATGTAACTTAGATGTGTGGGAATCACTCTTCACTACATGGGCTTACATAAGCATTTCTCATCAAACCTTGGGAGGGGGATGGATTCAACAATTATAGGTTTTAATGGTGTGAAGGAATGACCACTCACAAGGTCCACATTAGTATTCTTATACTAAAAATAAAGGTGAATTAATGTACCTGTGATGAAAAGTAATAGTTAGGAAAAAATAGGGGAAATGTTGTTAGGAACCATGAAATGAATACGTGAAAGCCAGTATGTTGGCACAGAGGATGCACATGTAATACAAGGGAGTTTCATATAATATGGGATCATACATGGTACTTCTGAGTAAAGGTAATCCATGGAGCATAAAAGAGAATGTACATGCAAGATTGGAGACCTGAACACAATAAGAATGGTTGATTTCAAGATTAGGATGCACCAAAGACAAGTTTTGAGTGCAATATGAGTCTTTTTCATGTACCTGACATCAGTGAAAAATAAATGGGCAAGGTTCAAACCACTATGATCTCACATAAAGGGGGAATCCCAAGGAATGTGTCACACAAAACCTTATACCTTGATTGTTCCATGGATTGAAATATGTCATGGAAGGTGTGTCTTGTTCATGGAACAAGGACACTTTGACTTATAGAGGATCATCCAAAATATTGGGGGTGCACTTCAATTTATAGAAAAAACCTTTTGTGTTATCACATAAGATTTTGGGTGTAGAAGAGTTCTTTTATTCATCTTTCTATGTGATCCATGGTGGTTGCATGCATAAGGTACCCATTTGATGTCATATTGAGCGCATAAGATCCATTTGAAAGATTTTACTCATGTGTGCGACCTTTGAAACTTATGCATACTTGAATTAGGTTCATAAGAATACTTTTTTGTGTTGAAGGGTTCATTCCGTTTAACCCAAAGATGGCTATTATGGATCTGTGTAGAATTTGGCACAAAAAAAAGTACCCCTCATAATCTGAGTTGAAAGAGGACTAGAAGGTCAGGTTCTAAGGGAAATGTTGAAGAGAGCTTTATGTCTACAATGGTGTATGAAAAATTATCCAAGTGCGTGGAATAAGTATTGCATGCACACAGTATCCTCAGTCCTTGCTTATAAATATACGAGGGGCCCTATTCATATCAATTTGAATGTCTATATGATAGGAAACCGCTCTTGTGCACATAATCCTAAGATTTATTTATGAAGCATAGAATATTTGTTTCTATACTTGATTAATATGTACAATCAATAGAACATGACTACAAGAGAAACTGCTATTTCCTTTCGAAGAGCGGAGATGACCGAGAATGATCAAATAATTCATTCTAGGAGGGTCATATTAGAAAATAGAATTCTCTTGGGTCTATTGTCGCAAATACAGATGGATTATCTACTAAGTGACAACCTCTCATTGTGTACCTTTTTCATACCATATGACGTAGAAATCATAGGCTTAAAAACTGATTCATAATGATCATGGTTCACTTATGAAGACAACCTCCTATGTTACAACATTTACATCCATATTCACTCAACCAGAATTCATTATGAAATGGACATATATGTCTTGAACGTGAACACAAGGATGATCACATGAGATGATCTAGAGGTGGAGGAGTACGCCCCTCACTATGTCAGTACTTTCAAATGCATCATTAGGAATGAAAGTGTAGGCTCATAGATGGAATGGGATCTGGGGTCTGGAGGTAACTTCATAAGTGAATGGACATGGGTGTACTGGTTACACTACACATGAAAGGATTCTAGAGAAGATATTCACAATATTGGGTTGTATGAAGCTATGTGAATGTCATAGTTCGACATCTATCTTCAAAAGATATTGGATTTAGATATGTTGAACTGATGGTATCCAGACACAAACACGTTCCACCTTTACTATAGGGAGGTCAGTAGAAGCCTGTTGGATATTCATTATATCAGAGACATTCCTATGGAGGGATTCCAATATTATGAGTTCCTCTAACAAGATAATTAATGTGTGTATCATATCCAGACCCTAATTCTAACATGGCATCTCTTGGAGGTGGAAAATCCAATGCTATAGATCAAATAAATCGTGAAGGAATTACTATTCTAGGTATGGTTTGATATGTACCTCAAGAAGGATTTGAAGGTAAGGATATTGAGTTAAGGGAAACAGTGTCCGAATGTATCATAAAGGGGAATAGTGGGATCACATTGGGTGATCTTGGAGGTAGGAGAATATCATAGGTGGGGTACAAAAAGGATGAGAGCTCGGAACTTCTAATCCACTATGTTGCATTTCTTTCCACTTTCCTAAGTGAGTGGCTATTATCGATGAGGGACAAAAGGATATGGATATTACCTGGGACCTTGGTCATAGTAGGGATCCTATAATCTCACAATAGAGTCAACCTATGAGTGCCTATTTTGGTAAGGCTATATAGTTTATGGGATGCATTTCATGGGTAAGACTGACCATGAGAATATATAACTCTCTCTAAGTGCTACATGGCTAGATTACATCTCATATCGATGGATATGAATTCTTGAATACCATCCATCAAACATGCACTATTTTATGGCCATACATGCTGAAAATTGATGGATTTCATCCACCAAACCACAACAATGAATTAGTTGGACTCCATATCTATATCCCTAAAAATATCAACTTCTACCCTTCCGCATTCCAGTCAGCCAGGTGGATGATGGACTATGAGGTTCTTGAGAGAAGAGAGAACACTTAAAGAGTTTCATTAGATACATTTTAGTGGGATAGATCAATATAAATTTACTCTGTGAAACATATGTGTCATCTGGTTCACCAGGCAGTTTAGATAACTTCAACAAGTGAAAAAGTAAGTGTATACTAAGGTTCATGAATAGTGGTACCCCTGTAACCTATTCCATATATGGTGAATATTGATGACTGTTGGATTTGGATAAACAATTGTGCTACCACATATGGTTGCCAATTCTGTCCCATCAATAGAATATTTCAAAATCTAGGTAGCTGATTATCTAGAGGCAATCTTGTGAAGGCACATTAAGATGATCAAACCAGCAAGCGTAGAGACAGGGTGGTGGGAACGAAGTTGGGATTCCACCCAATAGGTCTGTAAAGAGGCAAGCTGGGAAATTTGTGTGCCATGAGATGGAACCACAGTGATAGGGATGTCACATGGCACAACCATACCTATGCCTCCTGAAGAGGGGTGGTCCTAAAAGAAGCCTCGAGTGCCATCCAAAGAAGATCCTCAAAAGAAGATAAGGTATACTTTTCAACCAGTTGATGATGATGTTTTTTCATATCTTTTGTCTTCTTGGAGAACATTGTGAAAATTTCTATCACTAGAAGACCTGTGGTGGAGGTTGGAGCTCGGCAAGCTCAAATTCCTAGAATTCATGCACATTCTGGTGGTAGACAAGGTGAGATTTCATCAGAGTATTGAGTACCTGACAATCATGGATATCAACCCATTCCATAGGGGGTAGTATGAGGAGGCTCCCACCCTAGTGAAGGTGATTCTGAACCAAGAGTAAAAGGTGATTGTCAACCAAGAGTCCAATTTGAAGGAAGATCCATCCAAGGATGAAAACTAAGAAGAAGAATAAGAAGAAGAATAATAACAAGATGCTTAATAAGAAAAAGAAGAAAAAATTCGAAGAAGGATATGGTGATGAGGGGACCCAATGAATAGATGCTTAATAGGGGATCCCCTAAGAGGGCATCAAGATCATGAGATCTGAAGAGGAGTTCACTAAGTACCTTTTGGTAAGTCTTAACTTACATATTCCTCCAATCATTCCCTTTCACTACACAACCCCAATTACCAAGACCTATATTGAACTAGAGGTACTCAGTAGTGGTAATAATAACAATGATACACGTGTGGTAGATATTCCAATGGGTACATAGAAGCATGTGTTGGAGCCAACACCTGAAACAGAGGTGGGTGATGAGTCGATTGTTGCTAAGGCAACTAGTGGTGGTCTAGCCAAAGAGTTTTAGGTGGAAATATTAGAACCCCATGTACTTACTTCCATCTATGGAGGACACATCTTGGTATCCCTATAGTGTAACAAACTAAGGTGGAATATATGAAATGGATCGACATGAAATAAATTCATCCTCAAGGCAATAGAAATTCTTGAACCAGTCAGTCATAATTAGGTTTCCATGGAGATTTTTCATCAATGCGTACCTATCCTATATTGCTCCAAATAAAACTATGCAAGAAGGAAAAAATACAATCATTTAGATTCCAAGTGGTGGGGGATGTTTTATGGTGGGAGTACCTATGATGACTCAGTCACTTGACCCAGGGGTGCTCTATAACAACCCAAAATTTTTAAATGATAATTGTTTCCTAAAAATGTGTGTTTTAAACATAAAAAACTATATCTCTTTAATAATTAAGTGAGTATAAAATAAAATATGAACTTTTTGTTTTCAAAATTTATATAACCATTAGTCAATATGACCATTGGGAACTATACCATTGATAATAATTTTAATGTTATCATTAATTCTTATAAGTTAGCTTTTGTTAAAGGAAAATTGATAGAGAAAGAAGAGTTAATGAAATAAACCAGTAAAGTCATTCTGCTTAAAGCCCATTTTTTAGAACCTATGAGGGAGGTATAATAAATGTGTTCTCTCTTGACTAATCCCAATCCAAGAATTAACAAGTGAAGCTTGAACGAAATCACCTACAGGAGAAGTTTAAGCTAGTGAAGATTATCACTCAGTCGATGTTTGCTAAGGATCCCCATGAAACTACCACCATATCACACCTTAGGCTTAAGGAATATGTGGTTTTAATAAGAGGTTATGCTTTGAGGCCCTAGTTTCTAAAAATAGTAATTTATTTGTATAAATAATTTTTTCCCATCAAATCTGTTTTAAGAATATTTTCTCTCAATAAATCAAGATAGAATTTGATAAATTGGTTTTTTCATATAGAAATTATACTTTTCAGAATAAATAATTATTATAATAAACAAAGGCATTGTGAATAAATCTTATTTTAATGATATATTATAGTTAAATAACTATAACTTAAAAATAAATGATTATTTTTTTAAGTGTCAGAAATTTTACTATGAATTTTCAATCCACTATTATTTTTAATAAATAAGGATTTTTACATTTAAAAGATAAAATTCTAATATTTATAGAATTATTATGATAAAATAGATATCATTTTTGAAATCAGCATGTCAAAATTAGGTTAAGGTGAATTTATGAAGTAATAATTAGTTAACCATAATCCAGGACTAAAAAAATATTATTTTATTATTATAAACTATTATAATATATTTTAATCATTTTTAAAAAATATAATTTACTTTCCAAATTCTTAAATGAGTAATTTAACTTTAAAAATGTTATTTTGTGAAAACATTAATTTCACATGCCTAAATAAGTAATATAAAATTGTGGTCGACTCTTCTAAATTAAAAAAATTTAAAATGTGTCCTAATTGTTCAATACCATGGTCAAAATACCATGTTCGAGTCCATGTTTTTTCATTTACCAATACCTAGGTAACTGATGCCTTTATTTAGATATTTATAAACAAATCCCCATCTTTTGTTATAAATACCCACCCATTTCTCCATTTCCTTTCACTCCCAATTAATATTCACTAATATTTGATTGTTTTACCTCCCAAGTATTCCTTCCAAGGTTTCCTCAGGCCCCCAAGGTCCTAATATTCTTGTTTTAGGTGTTACTCTTTAAGGTGTGGGAAATCTAAACTTCTCTTTTCCTTTCAAGTTCCCTTTTTTATGTTTCACGTCATTCAAATATCCATAAAATATTCTTCTATCCAATTTATCACTCTATATATTAATATTTTTTTTATAAATGGAGATCCATTTTCTCTATATTTATAATATTTTCTAAAATCATGTTATATACCTGTTATTCTTTTGATTTTACTTCTCAAAATTTATATCTTCTCATAAAGAAATTCCCTTGTCTTTTATTTTTTTGAATACCCAAACCACTTTCTTTTCCATGGGTATTCAATAAAATGTAAACACGGTTTACATTATTATGTTAATGACATAAATAATACCCTCATTCCCTGTGTGTGGTCTATAAATGACATAATGATAATGTTATTTAAGCACTTTTTAAAAACACCATGATTTTTTATCGAGAACCTCTTTCTTTATTTATCCACGGGTTATTTAAGAAATGTTTGATTATAATTTATTTGGTTCAAATTAATTAAGAAATATCTTGGATTCTCTATGATAGTGATCTAATTAATTGGGTATATAATTTAATCTCTAGATATTACATGTTTTATTATACCTTGGTAAATAATCATGGTAACGTTTATGACACCTCGTTGACAAGACTTGGGGATTTGCTTATGAATTTATCATTTAAATATTGTAGAAACATTTATAAGTTATTATTCATGTTATTATTATTATTATATTCCTCTTTATCAGGTATTTATGATATTCCTAAAGTTTTTATTGAAAATTATCATGATCACATTTAAACTATTTTTCTTTATTTCCCTAACTGAGCCTTATGCTCACCCTTTATTTTAATATATATCCCCAGGTTATGAGATGGAATAATTTCACTTAGGATGAACCTATGAAGAATAAATTCATGTGAATTATAATAATTTTTTATGTTTTCAGGTATTATGTACTTTATTTAAGAGAATCTAAACTTTAAATGACCATATTTTTATTCAATGTAATGTGAAGTTAGGTAATAAAAATTTGAGATGCCATAGTTGGTAATATAAAATGGTTTAGTTATTTGTGGAAATTTGGATTTTAAAAATTTAGGAAGAACATTAGAAACAAGTTAAAAAATAGTAATTAATTGTAGTATTTTTGTAGAGTATTAATAAGTGGTTTTCAAACAAATAAATAACTACCTAGATACGAACAAGTGGGAGTGGTTCTTGGATAGGTTTACCTAGGGGTAATAACTCTGACAAGGTGTGTACGACCTGACTCTGTGTAAATTGGTACACCAAAATGGGCCTTACGGCACACCTATTTTACCACTCTTGATGGATATGTTTGGTTAATCATAATTTTTTTAGGAACCATTATGAAGGATTTGTATAAAATTTAATTATTTTTAAATAATAAAATCATAAATCATGATGTTTTAAGACATAAAATTATTTTATAAGATTATTAAATGAAAAAAATTACTCAATGGGGTTTTATTCTTTTGGAAAATGGAGGAAAGTAGGAGGAACCATGTAAATGGTGATCACAATGGACCTGGAGCTGATGACCCTCCAATGGAATCTAGAATGGAAAAATTCTTGGTGATGATGAATCTACTGACTCAAGTTATGAGCAATAACTTGAATCAAGACGAGAGATCAGATTCTAATCAAAGGGAAAAGCTTTCTATTGAGTCTTTCATCCATCAATGAAGAACTTTTTTAGTGGTTATACCAAACCATTTATTTAAGAACAATGGATAAGATCTATAGAAAATATTTTTTATGTACATTATTGTTCGAAATAAGAGAAAGTCTCTCTAGCTATGTACTTTTTAGAGGGAGATACTGATCTGTGGTGGACATTGATTAAAAAAATGAATCTAATAGAGGATATTGATGAAATGGTGTGGAAAGAGTTTAGGGGAACCTTTTCATAAAATATTTCCTCGTTCGATGAGAACAAAAAAAGAGAAGGAATTCATAGAGATGAAGCAGAAGGAAAATTAATCTATGGGAAGATATGAGATGAAAATTAAAATAGTTTCTCGATACACCTCTTGTTTTGTCATGGATACTAATGGAAAGGTTGATAGGTTCTTTAGTGGACTAAGACCCCATCTATGGATGAATCTAGACAATCGAGAAATGATAATTATGAAGAGATAATGCGAAGTGATATGATGGTTTAATTGGAGTTCAGAGAGACGCAATGGTCCCATATATCGAATGAAAAGAATACATCAATGAAGACAATATCAAAGAGTAACTTTGATCATGGAAGAGAAGAAAAGAAAGTGAATCATTTCACATGCAACAAATGTGGGGAGAATAATTTGTGGAACTGCTTTCTTGGGAGTGGGAAACATTAAATGTGTAGAAGAGAAGGTCGTATAGCTTATAAATTTCATAGTGAGGAGAAGCCTTAAATTCCCAACACTAAAAAAGGAAAGAAAATGGTGGTTCTGGATGATATCCAATGCTTCAAGTGTGTAAAACTTGGGCACTTATACAATCATTATCCAAATCTGAATTAAATGGATGAGAATCACCATCAACCTCAGAATAGGTCAAGGTATCAAGGTTGTGATTTTTCTATCATGATAGCTAGAGTTGAAGCTCAAAATGATGTGGTGGTAGGTAATCTCATTATTCTCTCAAATCTATCAAGTAATTATTTTTATTTTTCTTCTACGCATTCATTTATTTCCTCCATGTTTGAGAATAATATAGAATCAGTCCCTAAACTTCTAGAATTAGAGTTATCAGTAAATAATTATAGAGGGATTATTCAAAAATAAATATTGTATAGAAACTATTTTATTTAATTTAGTGAGAATAATATCATAAAAATATAATAGTCATTCCCATGCTAGAATTTGACATTATACTAGGGAAGGTATGGCTCTCAAATTATAATTTTAAGATCAACTATAGAAGTAAGAAAATCTCAGTAGTATTGAATGGATAACCCAAATATTTTTTTAAAAGATAGATATAATGACCTAATATTTTTCTAGAATCACCACCCATGGCCTTTTTATGGACATGATCAATGAATATAAAGAAGGAAATAAAATAATAGGAATAGAAAGTGTCCCCATCTTTCATGAATACAATGATGTATTTAATAAGGAGTCACCTGGTACTTACCCATAAAGAGTGGTAAAGCTCTCCATTTAACTCATTCCTAGATCCATGAGGATATCAAATACCCCATATATAATGGAAAATGTGGAGCTTTAGGAATTAAAGAAACAAATCCATGATCTTTTGGATAAGGGTTTTATCCAACTAAGTTTGTATCCTTGGGAATCACCTATTCCCTTTGTGAATAAGGTGTATAGATCAATGCAACTATGAAATGGTTATAGAGAACTTAATGGAATCACATTAAAGTCCAAGTATGATCTTCTAATGATTGATGAATTATTTTACCAACTTCATGGGGCTTAATTCTTCTCAAATATTGATCTCCAATATGGTTTTCAACAATTGAGGGTGAAGAAAGATGATATTCCAAATAATTCCTTCTGATCAAGAAATGGGAATTATGAGTTTTTTATGCCATTTGGATTTAACAATTAACCTACTATTTTTTTGGATTTGATGAATAAAGTCTTTAAGGACTACCTTGAAAAATTTATGGTAGTTTTTATTGATGATATTTTGATATATTCCAAAAGTTGAGAGGAGCATGAGGATCATATAAGGGTCATATTGAAAACAATAAGTAAGTATACTCTATTTTTTAATTATAGAAAATGTGAATTTTGGTTACAATAAGTTTATTTATTGGGGAACATTGTAACCAATGAAGGAATATCTGTTGACCCTACCAAGATAATGGGTATGGAGGCGAGGCCTCATCCTACATGAGTAACCGAGATTAATTTTTTTCTTTCCTTAGAAGGATATTATAGGAGGTTTGTGAAAAAATATTCATGAATTTTACATCCACTGACCTAGATTACTCATAATGGGGTTAATTTTATCTAGATAAAGGAGGGTAAATAAATTTTCCTAGAGATAGAGAAGAGATTGGTTACTGCACTTGTGTTAAATCTTCCCTCTATTGGACAAAGATTCATTATTTTTATTGATGAATCACTAAAAGTTCTTGGGTTATTCCTCATGCAAAATGAAAAGGTTATTACTTATATATCTCTACAGTTAAAGTCTCTTTAGAAGAATTATTCTACGCATGAACTTGAACTGGCTACAGTTTTTTTACTCTAAAGATAAGGATACACTATCTTTATGGTGATAAATATGATATATACAAAGAACACAAAATTTTGAAGTATATTTTCACAAAAAAGGAATTGAACATGAGACATAGGATATGGTTGGAAATTCTAAAAGACTATGAATATTCAATTCATTGTCATCCAAGATAAGAAAACAATGTTGTTGATGCATTAAATAGGAATGACCCTATTGTTTAGAAAATGGTGATTATTTAAGGAGATCCTTTGATCAAAGACCTAATAAAAATGAACGTGGGGATCGTAAGGGAATGGAAATCATAAACCACATCATTAATTATTTCTCAACCATAATTACTAGAAAATATCGAGAATGATTATATATAAGATACTTTGTTTTATAAAAAGATAGAGGATGTGAAGAATGGGAAGTTTACTGAGTTCAATATTGATTAATAAGGTGTACCAAAATTTTATTCAAGGATATTTCTTCCATATATTCTGAAACTAATGAAGGTTTTGATGGATTAATATCATAACTATTGATTATCTTTACATTCTAGAAGCACTAAAATGTATAGGGATCTTGGTGATCATTATTGGTGGGATAACATGAAAAGAGAGATCACCGAATACACTAAAATGTGCCTGGTTTATTAGTAAGTTAAGGAATATTGACAAATATATTTAGGTATTTTACTACCACTATCCATACCAAAATGGAAGTGTAATAGTATCAATATATAATTTGTCACTGGTCTCATGAGAATAACCTAAGTAAACAATTCTATATGGGTTATAATGGATTGTCTCACCAAGACTACCAATTTCATCACTATTTGGGAAGATTTATATCTTTAACAACATGAGAAGATATACCTAAAGGAAGTGGTAAGTATAAATGGAGTACCACTTTATATCATTTCTTATCTTGATACAAGGTTCACTTAATAATTCTAGAGAAGTATTAAACTTTCTATGAGAACCAAATTTAATTTCAGTATGTCCTATCATCCCCCAATTGATCTCCAATCTGAAAATACTCTTTAAACACTGAAGAAAATTCTAAGAACATGATTAAATTAATTTAAAGGTGTATGCGATTGACACATCCCATTATTTGAGTTCTCATACAGAAACAACTTTCATTCAAGTATTAAAATGGCACCCTATGAAGCTCTATATGGAATGATATATAGAATTCTTACTTGTTGGGATAAATATGGTGATAGAAAATTTCATGGGCCTGATCTTGTGAAAGAGATGGAATAAAAGGTTCATGTCATCGATCAACACATAATGTTTGGTCAGAGTATGTAGAAGATCCATACTAAAAACCATATAAGGGACTTGGAGTTTGATATTGGTGACAAAGTCTTCCTTGAAATTTCACCTTGGAAGAGAGTCATGCATTTTGGAAAGAAATTGAAGCTTAGCCCTATGTACATTGGCCCCTATGAAATTCATGATCACATAGAAGCAATATATTATTGGCCTAAGCTTTATCCAAATATAGCTCATTATAATGATGTTTTCCTTGTATCTCTCTTGAGTAAGTATATACTGGTCCCTTCATATGTACTGAATCTTGAGGTGGTACAACTGGAACATAACCTATCTTATGAGGAGCATCAGGTAGAGATCTTGGACTATGTGGAAAAGGTTCTATAAAACAAGACTACCCACCCCATCTGAGTGTTGTGGATGATCAGAAAATATGATGAAGCAATGTTGGAACCAGAGGAAACCATGAGGCAGAAGTACCCTCAGATTTTCTCAATTGAGTGAATGAGTTGAAATTTTAGGGATGAAATTTATCAAGGGGGTAAGAATGTAATGACATGAAATTTTTTAATGATAATTGTTTCTTGAAAATGTTTGTTTTATACACAAAAAACTATATATATTTATTAATGAAGTGATTATCACTACTATAAAAATGACCTATAGTCACACACCTATAGCCACCGTTTAATTAGTCCATGGATATAGGTTAAAATATTGCATTGGGTAATTGAAAATTGTGGTATTAGAGCATATAACCTGATGAATTAACCTTGTCCCGTGGCAACATCTCCTCAATTAGATTTACTCCATCGCGATTCATCTCCCACCCACATCTCCCTCATCGTGACTCATCTCTCACCCCTAAAAACTTCTCCTCGATAGATATATTCTCCCTTGGATGATCTCACCAAATTCTACCCTTAGTTTACTCATCCCTTGAATGATCCCTACCATCCCCTTCATTTCATGTTCATATCTTCCACCCCTTCGTCATGTATTCCTCTTCCAATCGGTGCATCAGCTGAACCGAGACCTTAGATGAGCGGGATCCGTGTGAGATGACCCTTGAAATTTATGAAAAGATTTCTATGGTTAATCCTTCATGGAAGCTTCTCTCCCAAGAAATTAATACCCATATATAGTGGATGTTCGGCCATACCTCTTCAATTGATGGTAATTTTAAAGGTTCTTTCCATCATTGTTGTTTATTACCCACCATGTTCCCGATTTGTTTTCCTGACCCCAAATTGGATTATGTATTGAAGAATAATTGATGATATGTTGTTAAAACTAAACTAGGTTTGATGGAAAATGATGAGTTATTGATGATGAAAAAGTGGTGAAGAAGGGGAACTGCCACACCACTGAGGGTCCATGAGGTTTACATTTTTTCTACCGTGTTTGGAGAAACCTGGTTATGGTGATTCTTTCTTTCTAATTCTGTGAAGCTCATAAAAATATCAGTATTCTTTTTATTATTTATTTAATGAATTATATTGATTGGTGTTATTGGTGATCACTTCTATTTGATCTTTATTTCTCATACTAATAATGATGTTTGATTTTGTGTTAATCCAAATGGTTATTTTAGTTTCTATTTAGCATGTTAAACTGCTATAATTTTTACATGAATCTATTCCTTGTAATGTCTTGTTCTTGTGAGTTTATATTTTTTAATCAATATTTATAGATTTAATTTTATTGTAATAAATTTCATGATTCGTATTATTCAATTATTCATGATTCTATCTTCTATTTGCAATATAATACCTGTGTTGAATTGTTTTGAAAATTTTGGATGAAAAATTATGGTCATATCAATCCTTTAGTTATTGATTACATTATATAAATTGGTCAATTCATCAGTTATAGAATTTTTAGGGATGTAGAGGTTAATGATAAATTATTTACACACTATTACAAATATAAGGATGAAAAGATATAAAGATTATAACTTTTTTTAATTAGGTGGGCTGGTGCAGGCTGGGGGGGGGGGGTTGGGGGTGGTGGTTGGGGGGGGGGGGTTAGGGGATGTTTGTGGTGGAGGGGACTAGTTTGGGGGGGGGTGGATAGAACATGGGGGAGGGGGAGTAGGGGGGTATAGGGGGAAAGTGTGTGTGTGGGGGGGGGGGGGGGTTAGGGGATAGTTGTTGGGGAGGGGAATATTAGGGGTGATGGGGCTGGTTTGGGGGAAGGCTAGTACAAGGGAAGGGGTGGGGTGGTGCAGGGGGGTTAGGGGGCTGGAACAGGGGGGTTAGGGGGTCTGGTGTAGGGGTGGAGGGGTTGGGGGGCTGGTGTAGTCTAGGGGTTGGGGGGATGGTGCCAGCTATGTGGGATGGGGGTGGTGAAGGAGGTATGGGGGGACTAGTTTAGGTGGGAGGGGACTAGTTTGGGGGGGGGGGGGGTGGGGGGCTAGATTTGGGGGACAAGACTTGTTTGGGGGGGAGGCTAGTACAGGGGAAGGGGTGGGGGTGGTGCGAGGGGTGGGGGTTAGGGGGCTGGTGTAGGGGTGGGGGGGGGGCTGGTGCAGGCTAGGGGCTGGGGGCTGGTGTAGGCTAGAAGTTGGGGGTGGTGTAGGGGGGGGGGGGGGGGTTAGGGGATGGTTGTGGGGGAGGGAACTGGATTGGGGGGAGGCAAGTATAGGGAGAGGTGGGGGTGTTAGGGGGGTAGGTGTAGGGGTGGGGGTTAGGGGGCTGTTGCAGGGGTGTTAGGGGATGTTTGTGGGAGAGGGGACTAGTTTGGGGGGAGGGCCTAGTTTGGGGGGGAGGCTAGTACATGGGGAAGGGGTGAATTATACTTCATGTTTGGATTACACCTCCCTAATGGAATTAGGTTTCTAACCTATGAACCTAGTTGATCATATATTCAATATGTTTCATTCAAAACATGAAACTAATTTTTTGTTTGAACTCTAAAATTTTCAACCACTTTCTGGACATTTTTTTTTGGATTATCTACCACCTAAATTTCTAGATTAAAATATATATATATATTTTTAATATAATTAATTCCTATAGAAATTAATTTTATCATTCCCATAAACACCATATCATTGAGAACATAATAACCGATTTATTATTATCCTTCTCTGGTTGAGATTTTAATAAGTCACTCCATCTAACTTTCAAAATTAACTCCATTTATGTTTCTTCTTTATCTTCTTTAATAGAGAACTTTTATTTATTAACCTCAAAAATATCAAAATTCTCTCTATGATCCCATGGTATTCAATTATATTCACTTTTAGTGTCATCATAGTCTTATTCAAACATCATTGAAAGAGAACACATCTTCTTAATCTTTAAAAATTTATTTCATTTCCCTAATAAGGTTACGTCTTATTATTATATTCTGAATTCTTCATCCAATAGAAATTATTTGATGACATATCTTCATATTCACTCTCCTCTTCCTATAAAATTAGAAAATATATAAAAAATTGTCTAATTAATCAATAACTAAAACACTTCAATGTAAATTTACTAGTATATATACCTTTTCCCTTTTGGGAACTTCTTATGATAAGTGACATTGTCTTATCAGACTACACCTAAACATCTCTATCTAAATATGAATCTTTCCTTTCACCCTTAACCACATTATAAGTCTTCCCATTAAAATCACAATCATCATAAGTTTAAACATTAGCATCGAACTTGTTTAGAAAGATATGAAAAAACTTTTATATAATTATTGAATCCTATAGAGCTTCTAAAAAATCTATGATAGATATCCTAATATCATTAACATTTGTGAATAAATCATCTACTAATTATCCTTGAATTAGTATAGATGAGAATAACACTAATAATATTGAGTCCCCATTATATGTATTCATCTAGAGAGTGGTGAATAGGTGAAAAATTATTTTTTATTATTCATCAATGATGAATCCTTTTCTATACCCATACAGAAAATAAGAACACAATGATGTGTAATGTTCACTATTCAAAATAAACAGCTACGTCCATTGCATAGAATAGTATTTCCCATTACTATATGATCTCTTATAAATAGATTATAATGAGAAATTTTTTGACTTGAAACTCTTGTGTATAAAAATGATAGTCAATACGTATAATGTGCTCCAAAAGTACCCAATTTAATTCTTGAATATTGTTGTTTCAATTCTAGAAACTACGTATAAATGGAAATTAACTAAGTATGATTCCATAAAATTCATATTTATATTAATGAGTGGTGATATTTGGAATATTCTTGAAGAACCATGAGGATCATAAGATTCATTTTAGCTCTAAAATATAGAATCATCAAAGGCTTGAAAATGTCAAAAGAGTCATTTTTATTTTGTTAGTGCCATTACAAATTTCCATGAGAGTCATGTTGAAAACTATAAGATTAATTAGAATCTTTATAGGAGTCATTTTTCAATACATAAGAGTCATCTAGGTTATATAAGGATTGTCATTGAAATTAATATTAGAAAAATAATGAATGCTACATATGTTATGTAAGGTTTATTGTGATTTAATAAGAATTTTTTTCAAAAACATTAATTAAAATGATTTATTAAAAATTACATAACAATAATAATAGTTGAAATATAAAAGGAAAGAACCAATTATCACATGTTCAGAAATAGTGTCTACAAAGAATGAATACACAATCATGAAGAAGAAATATCACGCACCAAAATATTGTCTAATCATATTAGAAAACTAGTTTGAAAAATCCAAGAAGATTGAGTAATAAAAAAAAAAAGAACATTATCTAGTTATAAAATTGATAAACCTATATAAACTAATAATAAAGTATAATTTCAGAAGAATAACATGCTAAAAAATGAGATTTCAATCTTTAAAATCAAGAAAGATATAGTCATGAAGAGTTTTAGGTATTTTATACCTTCATGGAATGGATTTTCTAGGTTAAGAACACTTTCTAATCCATATTTCTCACATTTAAGTGTTGATGGAAGTTTACTTTATTACCATATTTTGGTGATTTTTGATTTTTGAATAGGAAATTGAAGGTGATGTTTTAAAAATAAAGAGGGTTTTTAATGATCATATCATTTAGTATTTGGATGTACATACTAATCTGAATATTATTTTTTTTGTTAGTTGCAGATTCATGTATCATTTATCATGTACAGTTGACACACAAATCACATATATATAAGAAGTTGTTATATCTCATTTTCCCACAATTTTTTATAGGCAGTTTCTTATGATGAGGCCGGTTTTATACACCACCATCGACGAAAGTGAGTTCAACATTGGATTTGGGTAAGGTTTATTCTGTTTTTATTCTTTGACCCAATTTTAATTAGGGAATTTTTTATTTTTGGGTTTATTATATTTTTTCAATGCATTTTGGATTTCATTAAGGTGGATTCGAGTAACCATTGAAGAAGGCTTACAAGTGTATGCATAGGTAGGCATATACATATATAAGTTCACCCTTTATATATATTCACTCATGGTAGTATGAATATATATATTGGGGCTAGGTGTGATTATATATAGATATTAACAACGCATACATGTGTATGTGTAAAGGGGTATATGAAAGTATAAAAATATATCTAAGGACACACTTGTACATATTTGGCCATGAAAATATGTACATAGGGGCTAGGTTTCATTATATATATGTGAAGTTGCATATGCATGCAAGTGGAAAAAAAGAATATTTGAGTTGTCATCGTCAAAAGAAATGCGCCTTGAGGTTGAGGTAAGTTCCCTCTTCCCAAACCATTAATTTGAATTCTATGATTGCCTTATTGTTTTAAAAATGTGTTTCCATAATTTCATTATTTTTTTAAAAAATGGTTTACTAATAACCACTAGCTTTGTCAAGGAAGAATATGAATACATCCCTTGAACTTATTTATAGTTTTTGTTCAAATAGGTTTACAAATGCAAGTAGTTTCTAGATACTAGAACAAGAGATCTAAAAACCTTACATTGATCACCCATAGAGACATTCATGATCTCATTCAACTTCCCATCAAATTCATCATAAAAGACCACTACATAATTTTATGGATCTATTAGTTCTAATACCAAGATTACTGACATCTTCTAATGTATCATGGAACTCAACCATAATATTCCACTTGAAATCTTGAATAAGGAATGGTGTGAACATATAATACTATTGGGACTGAATTTGTAAGGATACATAATTCAATTTTGAGATAAATTGATCAAATCCACTCTAAAAAACTAGAACAACTGAAGGTTCTTAGGTGGAAGTTATATAGGGTTGAAACCTTTCAATGAACTCAGACTAGATTAATATAATAATTTATAAAGTGTTTAGGATTCCATTCATTTCATTCCTAAAAGACTTAACCTCATTAAGAAAAGCTTGAGACATTTCTAATTGCACCATTGAAAGATTTTGGAACATGTACCTTTGAGATACAACCATAAAACCAAGATCATTGAAATTAAACATAGTAGTATAAAAATCCTTCCAATATATAAATAGACCATTCACATCATTAAGCTCTTTGAAACTTATTTACGAAACAGCTTTTTGAATAAGAGAGAATGATTGAAGATTCCTAATCAACTTTGTTTGGGTAGTCATTAACCCCACCAACTTGTCAAAATCAACCATGGGAATATTGGACTTCTTAAGTTCTCTAAAATCATCAATAGTATATTTTAACTCATGTTTCAGCTCATTATAATCTCATCAAATATTATCAAACTCATTTAGAATATCAGAGTAAAAATATTTTATTTTATAACTTTATGAGATCTTACTAATAGAGGGTGATTCTCATGCACAATAGGAGGTGGTGATGGTATAGTAGAGAACCCGAGAGCTGGGTCAAGTGGGAGAAATCATATACCTAGAGCATGGAGGAGGGTGAAGGGGGGTCTGCAAGGGTTGGGGAGGGGGAGGGTGTAGATGGGGTGCAAGGGGGGAGGGTGTATGGGGGTATTGGGGGGTTTGTAGGGGCCGGGTAGTATTTAGTGGGGCATGGGTAGGGGGGTTCAGGTGTGGTGCAAGGTGGGAGGGTGCCAGGGGAGGGAGGAGGGTGTGCAGGGGGTAGGGTGATGGGGGAGGTGGGCAGGGGCGGGGGGGGGGGGGGGTGCGGGCAGGGGGGAAGGGGTGTAAGGGGAGGGAAAGGGTGCAAGTGGGGAAGGGGTGTGTGTAGGGGGGTGGGGGTGCTGGTGAAGGCTGGGGGTGTGTAGGGGAGGGGGAGGGGGGAGGATGTAGGAGGGGTATAAGGGGGGAGGGTTCGGGGGGGGGGGGGGGGGGGGTGCAGGGGTAGGGGGGAGGGTGCAAGTGGGGTGCAAGGTGGGAGGGTTCAGGGGTAGGGTGGGAGGGGAGAGGGTGCGCAGGGGGCAGGGTTAGGGGGGAGGGGGGGGGGGTGCAAGTGGGCGTGCATGACCTTTTTTATATCCATGTAGGGGGTTTCCCTATTTTTATTGAAACAGTTGTTTGAACCAAAATAACCTTTAAGTATCGTTAGACTTTTAAGATGAAATTCCAAGTAGGCAAGTGGTGTAATGACCAAGTCACCACTAAGTGACCCCCTTTGATCTTATAAATTATATTTCCATGTTTTAATGAATTGAATGAGTTAAATGGAATCGAACATGGTTAACTAGGAACATGATTGGTTTTGCCTCATCTAGTAAATTATGTAACGATTATGCCTCTTTTGTAAAGTTTAATTGGATGTCATGAAATAAATATGGTGGATTATTCATGGTGACTTTCACTCAACTTTTGAAATTTCTAAAGGGAAAGTGGTAAATATCCAATTATAACCAAACACTTCCACTGCAGGGGGTTCATGGGGTGGGAAGGGGGTGGGGGGGGGGTTGTGCAGGGGAAGGGGGTTTTATGGGGGTAGGGGAGGGAATAAGGCATATGGGGTGTGCTAGGGGAAGGGGGAGGGGGTGTGCTGGGTTATGTTGCTAGTGGCAGGGGTAGGGTGCAAGGGGCAGGGGGCGGGTCCAAGGGGTGTGTAGGGGTGCAATGGGGTGGGCAGGGGGTAGTGTTAATCCCACCCGTGAGACCATATTTTCATATATTCTTTGATCATATAGTAAAACAAAGTCATATTTTAGATATTTGAATACTTTTAGGAAATAATTATGCCCAATATTTTCATTTGACATTATAAGTCATACGATCATCAATGCTGTACAACATAACCACAATTTCTATATCATTTAGAGTGCTTCTTAGGACTTTAATCCCAATGAAACACCCTTATTCTTGACACCATAGCATTAAATAGTTAATCATAAAGCAAAACAAACATATCCATGGACACATCACTATTTAGTTATCTACTTCCTAAACATATATTCTCATCTTTCACAACTCTAATATATCCACCCAAATGCCCATAGGGGAGGTGCAAGGGGGTGGGTGTAGTGTTAATCCTACATATGAGACTATATTTTCATGTATTATTTGTTCCCATAGTCAAACAAAGTCATATTACAGATATTTTAATACTTTTAGGAGAGACTTATGCACAAAATTTTCTTATGACATTATAAGTCATACGATCATCAATGTTGTACATCATAACCACAATTTGCCATAGCATTTTGAGTGCTTCCCAGGACTTCACTCCCAATGAAATACCCTTCTTCTTGACACCATATCTTTGAGTAGTTAATCATCAATAAAAACAACCATCTCCTTGGCCACATCACTATTTAGTCATCCACCTCATAAACATATATTTTCATCTTTCACAACTGTAATATGTCCACCAAAACGCTCGTAGGGGGGTGCAAGGGGGGAGAGGGTAGTGTTAATCCCACCTATAAGACTATATTTTCATATCTTCTTTGATCAAATAGTTAAAAAAAGTCATATTTTAGATATTTGAGTACTTTTAGAAAAGAGTTATGTGCAACATTTTCGTATGACATTATAAGTCATACGATCATCAATGCTGTGCAACATAACCACAATTTACATATCATTTCGAGTGCTTCTCAAGACTTAATTACCAATGTAATTCCCCGTCTTCTTGAAACCATAGTGTTGAGTAGTTAATCATCAAGAAAAACAACCATCTCCATGGAAAATCAATATTTATTCATCCACCTCCTAAACATATATTCCCATCTTCAACAACTCTAATATGTCTACCCAAATGCCCGTAGGGGGGTCTGTCTAGGGGGTGGTCTATCCAGGAGGGGGGGGGGGGGGTTCAGTGGGGGTGTCCAATAGGGGTGGTGGAAGGGGTGTCTAGCAGGGGTGGTGTAGTGGGGGTGTGAAAGGGGATGGGGGGGGGGGCTGTGTAGGGGGTGGGGGGTGAAAGGGGGCATGGGTGGTGCAGGGATGCTGTCCAGGGGGGGGTACTGTCCAGGGGGTGGGGTGTCTGTATAGGGGGGTGATGTCTGGGGGGGAGGGGGGTTGTCTGGGGGTGGGTGGGGGGTGGGGGTGAAAGAGGGGCATGGGTGTGCAGGGGGGGGGGGAGTGGGGGGTATGTCCAGGGGGTGTCTGTGCGGGGGGGGGGGGGGGGGGCAAGGGGGAATGAGTGTGCAGGGGGGAATGGGTGTGCATGGGATGTTTGTTGTCCAGAGGGGCTAATGTCCATGGGGGTCTGTCCAGGGGGGTCTATCCAGGGGGAGGGGGGCTTTCTAGAAGGGGGGGGGGGGGGGTGTAGTGGTGGTGTCCAACAGGGGTGGTGCAAGGGGTTTCCAGCCGAGGGTGGTGTAGTGGGGGTGTGCAAGGGGTGTGTAAGGGGGATGTGCATGGGGTGGGGGGTGTTTGGTCTAGGGTGATGGGGGGGGGGGTGGGTCTGTCCAGGGGGCGGTGCATTGGGGTTGTGCAGTAGGGGTGGTTGAAGGGGTGTCTTGCAGGGGTGGTGCAAGGGTGTGCAAGGGGGTGTGTGCAAGGAATAGGGGATGTGTGTGTGTGTGTGTGGGGGGGGGGGGGGGGGGTCTTTCCAGGGGGTTTCTAGGAGGGAGGGGTGCTATCCAGGGGGATGAGCGGGGTCTGTCTAGTGGGGGCTTTGTAGGGTGGGAAGTGGGGCTACATGGGGATAGGTGGTGGTAGTGGTGGTGGTGGTGGTGGGGGGGGGGGTTGTAAGGTGCAAGGGGGAGAATGGGGGGGGGGGGGGAGTTTACGAGGGTGGTGGAGAAGATGAAATGGGAAAACACCAGCTGAATGGTGCTAGTTTTTTAGGAAATGTGAAAGCCTATAGCCACGATTTCAAATCGTGGCTCTAGTTCCACAGCCATGGTTCCCAACCGTGGATATATGTCCATAGCCACAGTTTGCAACTGTGGCTATAGTTGATGAGAAACTTTATCTAATGCCACAGTTTCCAAAATTTTTCTATAATATTTACCCTATAGCTGTGATAATACCATATATAGTTGAGCGAACCATTGCTATAACCTAAAGCCATTGTTTTTGGTCCTATAGCCACAGTTTTAAACCATGGCTATAGCAATATTTCATAGTAGTGTATAAATTGAAAATGTGGCCTTTTGTGTAACATAATCCAAGACTAAAAACATGTTATTTTATTAATATCAAATATTATAATATATTTTAGTATATTCTAAAACATATAATTTACATTCCATATTCTAAAATGTAAACATTATCTTTAAAAATGTTATTTTGTGAAATATTTAATTTCCCTTTCCAATTTAGGTAATATGAGATTATGATCAACCCTTTTGGATAATAAAAGATAAAATGTGTCCCAAATGTTCAATACCATGAAAAAATACACTGGTAATGCCCATGAGTTTTCATTTATGACTACCTAAGTTTCCAATGCCCTTATTTAAAAATTAATAAACAAATCCCCCACTTTTGCTATAAATACCCACAAATTTCATCATTTATATTCACTCAAAATTCATTCTCCATGAATCTCTAATTGTTTTACCTCCCAAGGAGTCCTTCCAAGTTGTCCTAAATCCCCAAGGTCCCAATATTTGAGTTTTAGGAGTTACTCTTCAAGGTAAGGGAAATCAAAAATTCCCTTTTCCTTTTAAGTTCCCTTTTTATGTAGTACGTATTTCAAATTTCCAAATTATGTTATTCTATTAAATTTATCCCTATACTGTATTAAGAGGCTTTTAAGAATGGGATACCTATGTCCCCTCTATTTTAATTTTGTTTTAAATCCATGTTATAGTACTCGTTACACTATAAATTTTACTTCTCTAAGTTCTCTCTTCTCATCAAGAAATTCCATTTTATTTTTTTTAAAAATTACCAAACCTCATTCATTTCTAGGGGAATTCAAAAAGATGTGAAAATGATTTATTTAATTCTATTAATGACATAAATAAAACCCTAATTCCTTTTATGTTGGTTATAAATGACATATGATCATGTTCTTAATAACTTTTTAAAAACAACATGAGTTTGATATAAAAGACATTTATTTTATTCTATATGGGTAATTTATGAAATGTTTGATTATGATTTATGTGGATAAAATTAATTAGTACATTTGAACTAGGATTCCTAAGATATCTCCAGTGCATTGGGTAAATAATTTAATCTCTAGAGATGACATGTTTTCTAATACCTTGGTGAATAACCATGATAATTTTTATGACACCTTAGTGAAAAATATTTGTGATATGATTAATAATGTCTCATTTAAATGTTTTATCCACACTTCCATGTTATGATTAATTTTATTATTATTATTATTACATTCTTATTTCTCATTCCTATATGATATCACTCAAGTTCTTATTGAAAATTCCCATTATCACGCGTAGAATGTCTCCCTTGCTTTCCCTTACTAGGCCTTATGATCACCCTTTATTTTGATGTATGACCCCAATTTAAGATATGTAGTAATTTTAAATTGGATGAACCTATAAAGAATTTATTCAAGTTAATTATAAGAATTATTTATGTTTTCATGTATTATATATCTTATTTCCAATAAAATAAACTTTAAAAGATCCTCTGTTTGTTCAACATAATGTAATGTTATGTAATAAAAAGGTGGGATGTCATACACTTAGCTTTTACACGCCATCTATCTCACAATTTCTTACCTATCATCGCTATGAAAATTGATTAAGGCGCTTTTTACATGTGTTTCTGGGGGGACTTTGAACCAAGTGAGAGGATGAGGTTGGGGAATCTATGAGATCCCTTCTAATAGTTGTACCCTTTTATAAGGATTCATTCATTCAAACCGATCCAGAGTTGGTGGTATCAGATGAACAAGAAGTTATGGTTGAATGTGATACCACTGGTGGGGTGGAACTTGAGTCTACTATATAGGAATCATGTGAGAATGACTTCCCCCATGATATAGATCCCATTCCCTCATATAGGATAACATAAGAAGACCCTTCCACTTGACTTCTTTCTGATTCTCTCAGAATATGGGCCCACTGATCTTAAGGAGCTAGATTATTTCGACCTTGATGTGGTTGAATAAAATCACATCATCATGAGTAGGTAATGGAGATATTTTCAATGCTCCAATGACCAGACCTCTGAACCACAACTGGTGGGCTAGATGGGGTCACTCCACTACTGTTTTTGCAATCTATGCATCTGAGGGATGATTCATGTGGCCTTCATGAGGTGGTTCTTGATTGTCCAGCTGAAAAGGTTAAGGAGGGGAGATAGAATCTGGAAGTTTATTGGTTTCATGAGAAGTCTAATAGCATAAGAAAACTTCGATAAGTCACCCAATATATTGAATGCCTACAGATTTAAGCTAGATATCATACTTCTTTCCTTAGAACATAGTAAAAAATCATCTGCAAGATGAGGGCACAACTGGAGGAGGCTGAGAACCAAATGAAGCAGACAATTTCATAGATTGATTATATTTTTTCTTAGTGGATTCGAGCATATAAAAGATTTGATGATATTTTTCCAATGGACAATGATGAAGAAAGCTATCTTGGGAAGGAGGAAAAAAATCCCGGGGACCACACACCAAATACTAGAAGAGTTAATTCACTCAATCACAAGATTAGAAAAATAGGGATAATTTTGACAGAACACATGAGAGGCACCATATGTGGGTGAACCTACGGTGTCTGTTTTATTTCCTTTGGACGTTTTTGGGCAAGGACATACTACTTTTTCATCTTTAAATATCTCACTTCAATTATATTTTTGAGTCAAATAATGACCAATTCCCAAGATCTCATGGGTCATTATAGGTGTGAGAAAAAAGGGATGACCACATGCTTGTTCATTTTTCATGAGACTATTATATAATCATTGATCACATGAGTTCTTCCATCCATTATGATTTTTTTAGTTAAGAGAGGTTGGGGATAGAGAATAAGGCTCTCGAAGTAGCTAACTTTCTTCTTCCAACATGTGCTAGTGCATGAATGATATAATGCTATGTGCGTTGGAATTGATCTAAACAAAAGGAAATGAAGAGTTTGAATCACAATGACCAAAATTGGGAACAAAAAGAATATGGAATAGTGACACAAGATAACTACTAATCATGATCGTAACATATAATTCTTACTGTTATCCTGAAATAAGAAAAAATTAATGATGATCGTCTACAAACCATGTTCGAAACATAGAACCTGTATCAGAATTTCATCCAAAGACTTCATGAATTTTGGACCAAAATGGAAGGTGAGACAAAATGGAATGAGACAAAATAATTAGGGGTTCCTTCAGATATTAATGTGGATGTGGATCCAAATGATGGGAAGGGAAAGTATTACAATGGAGATATGGACTATTAAAAACTCTCGTAATTATTCCACCGTATCATAGGACACATTACTATGAGAGTTTTGATCTTAAAAAAAGATCACACCAAACTTCTAAGGAAGGATCATCTCAGATTCTGAGTGACAGAAGTTGATGTGGACAATGTGGTAGGTGGAAAACATCAAGGGAGAGGACCTCTCAAGGGAGGTCATGAGATTCCTTTTAGTTTTACATCATGAAAAGGAGGACGATTTCATATAGAGAGGACGATGCATGGTACATTTTAATATCATGTGATTGAGACACTGTTTATAGTTTATGGTTATACTATCCATATCCTAGATAATAGTTTAAATTGACGTTGCATGGGATAAGAAAATGTTTGTTCCTAGAATATTTGTGTGTAATGAAGGAAATAAACTTGACATTAATGATCCCAGAGAGGTTTTCATACCATACAAGTATTTGGGAAGAAATGGGAAGAAGGTATACATGATGTGGTGAGAGACTGTCCTGACATTAATGAATACCAAGGAGGCCTTGTGCCAAACCACATTTCCTAATTAAGATCTTAGTTTATGGTCATAATGTTTGGTCCAAGAATCCCCCATATGGATCAACCACATCGGTACCCACCCTAGCAGAACTCCTAATCCTATGTAAGCCATGATTGGTGTAGGAAACTGGGATTGGTATAGGGGTTTTACCTATTGGGTGGGAATTCACATTAAGGGTTACATGAAGATTCAAATCCCTCCATGAAACAATAATTTGTAAAGGAGTTAAGTCAATACATTCAAGGTTTTGGTGGAGGATAGATTGGTGATTAAGGGTTGACTATTGACCATGTTTGAAAAACAGGGATCATAAACATACCAATCTTGAGTGGGGTGAGAAAATACAGGATGAACTATTGACCAAATTAGAAATATAGGAATCACTATTTGTTACCAAAAATCCATTAGGGCATTGGCCCTGGATGGGAGGTGATCCAAAGATGGCATGACACCATCATTGTCAGGGGGTACTTCTAGATGTTAAAGATTGTGGAAATCTAAACCCATAAAGACTCGAAGTGTGGAACCATAATATCAGGAGTGGGAATAAAACCTGATATTTGTCAATAGTTTAAGGTCATATTTCTTGGACCGTAATATCTCATTTTAAGGTCCTGAAGCATAGACAAAAAAGGGAAAAGTTCAATCCAAGGGTTTGTATGGGAGACATAATAGATAAAACCTGATGTGAATGATGGGAAAGGAGGCCCACATAACACACATCTACCTCAATATGGACTACATATAGTTTAGGTTCATAGGTCTTGAACTGTAATCAAGGCCAAGTGGCTAATGTTTTGAAGGAGTTTAGTACTGGGCCTAAAGATGAGATTTCTCAAAGTCACTACATATCCCATGAAGATGTGAATCAAGACACACATAGTTATAGATATTCCATGCAGTTTATTATCATGCGGTGTGGATGAATAATAAAAGACATGAAATAAATAAATGTGGAAGTCAGACCCATGATTGAAGATATGGGCGTCACTACATATCTTTATAAAGTAAGAATCAATCCACACATAGTTCTTTATCACATTGTGGTAGATGGAGACATTGGTAGGGGAAATCCTCTCTTAAAAGGGAAAATAGGCATTCCACATTTATCATGAGGTATCCTAAAATCATTCAGGTCATGGTTGTAGTTTAATGTCATGCATTGAAGATATTGGATCTTAGTTTAAGGTAATAGAGTTTGGACATGATGAATTGTATCTGAAATGGGTATGTTTAGTGCGGTGTTACGATATACCCGATTTGAATGAGGTCCAAAGAGTCCCAAAACCACACAACACATCCTAGAAAAGACCTTCATAGAGTTTAAAGTCATGATTCTTAGACTATGCTCACCGTTTATGGTAATGGAGTTTGGTCTTGGGGGAGGAGACTCCCCGATGTGAGTATATGTGGCACAATAGGGTAATGAATCAAATGTGAAATGAATACCTTGGAGACCTGATGATTCACCACATCTAATATTAATGAGATAAGGAGTCTCATGTGCTACAAATAGGGCCTAAATATGGAAAGGGGGAGGTGAATTGGTTACTATACCCAAAGATAAAGTGTCTGGACATCGTTACGTATCCCACAAGGATGGGAAAAAAGCCACAAATTATTCTTGATAGAGGATCTCTTTGCATAGGTCTGACCCATACATAGGGAGAGTGGGATTTGTTATTGATTTTTTATTCATGGGTTTCTAGACTAGGATAGTAAATACAGGTGTCACTATATATCATTTGTAGAAAATAATCAAGCTGTAAGTAGTTCTTCATATGTGGCATGGTAGATAAACAATGCCAAAGGTGATTTCCTCTCAAGAAAGAACACCATGATGTTGTGTTGTTTTTCTTTACGCGTCTAGGATGATGATGTAGTAGTATAAGGTTATGCAATATGACTAATCTATGCAGTTTATCATCTTGTGGTAAGGATGATGATTGTAACATATATTATCATCTTGAAACTAGGATAATGGGGGGATAAGTGTTCTATAGGGAATGTGTCTGATTGAGAAACAATAAAATAACATGAATGAGGACTATAGAGGACCTCTTCACACCACACACTCCCATGGAAAATCCACACAAAGATTAGAGTCATGATGTGTAGACTCAGGTGCCCAGTTTAACATTGTGTGCTTGGAACACTGTGTACATTTCTTTTATGACTATGTAGAAAGGACCATCAATGTAGTGAAGCTTAGCATAGTGTATCTATAATGTTAAAACTATTTTTTTTAAATTCATACAGTTTAGAATTTATGGTTATTAGTTTACATTCATAGAATTCAGACCATTGGTTCTTAGTTTAAGGTCATATAATTCAGACCTTGAAGTTACTCTTTCATGTGGTGAACTACATGAAAAACATTTCATTGGTTGGAGGTGTGATTTTTTCTTTATCCATGATGAATAAAGACTATATATCATTGGTAAGAGCTTGTGAATGATGTATAACCCTTCCCACTTTGGTTCCAACCTTTGTGGATTCCCACCTAGTATCATTGGTGTTTGGAGAGCTAAAACTATATCACCTTGATTGAAGTAGCAGAGGAAAACCTTGCTATTGAACTCTCTAGATATCTTGTTCTGGTGCCTCTCTATATTATGTAAGGATCAAAGCCTATTCTCATCAAGGGTTTCTAGTTCACATAGATGGACTTCAGATACCTTTTTTGATGTTCGCTGACTATAGATAGTTGTTCATAGTAAAGTAAGTTGAATCTCTATGCACATAAATACTTCTGTTCCATACACCATGAAATATGGGGTCACTTGGTTGAAATTCTGATTCATCATCTGAATAAGCCTATGGGAATTAGGGGGATTTTTAGGTGAACATTTCTTATTCTAGACCACCAACTTCTATAGGACGTTAGAGAGTGTTTTCTTGAATACCTCAATCTTTCCATTCTCCTGTGCATGGTAGAGGGAAGTATGGTTGGACCAAATGTTGAACTTGGCGTACAGATTCTTCAGCTTAGCAGACTAGAATTTGGTGGCATTGTCAGTGATAATGGAATGAGGGACACTAAATTGATAAATGATATGGGAGATCATGAATTATACCAATAATTAGGCTTTGAATTACTTGAGAGGAATTGCTTCTTCCCAATTGGAAAAGAAATCTATCATTATTTGAATGAGCTTGCATTGGATAACTATTAATAGTGGATATGGTCCCATGACATCAAGTCCCCAGACTGCAAATGTCTAAGAATACATTATAGTATGGTGGGGATATGGAAGCCAATGCATAATTTTGGAATGGATCTTAAAATCATGGAACCCCTTGGTGAAATTAATATGGTCATGGATCACGGTGGGCTAGAAGTAGCCCAACCTTCAAATATGGTGGAATGAATTTATCCCTTCCGGAAGAGAATCACAAAAGATGGAATGATCATCCTCTGTGACTTTAGGAATCTCGTATCCTTGAATACAGTAGAAGTTAATTCAATAAAATCCATGCTTATAGAGAATCTACTCGAGGTTTGTCCCACTCTGGTGGGTGAACCGCACTTCACGCCAATGAATTCTCTCTCATTCAGCTTTTTCTAGTGGGAGAGTGTCATGATGGACATACTCAACAAAGGGATTTGTCCAATGGGATTATTCTTTGGATATGTTAGGATCCAAAGGCCCCTATATAGTGGTAATGGTGATTAGTTGGTTAACATGTTGGATATCATCATCATCCATAATGACGGGAGTGATAACTCTTAAGTGTGCATGATGAATGAAAAGGTCATCCTAGTTAGGATCTGCAAGGGAAGTAGCTAGACTAGAAAATGCATCAGATTGACCATTCTATGAACGAGGAAAATAAGTCACCACTGGATGAGAAGATAACTAGGCCATCAGATGATAATCATGATACAATAAGGGCATATGATCTAGCTTCCTGATAATGTAATCACCATTGATTTTCTTGTGGACTAACTCGGAGTCTCCCTTTATGTGTAGGTGGGGAACTTAAATCTCAAGGCCCAACTCAAGACCAATAATGAGAGACTGATACTCTACCACATTATTGGTGCAACCCTCTGATAGAAGTATCAAATTGGGTAGGACAACCTGTGTTGGTATAATGAAGATAACTCATAGTCCGACTCTGTTGAGTCTAGGTCTGTTGAGGCTTCTACCGAAAAGACTCTAAGAGGCACCATCGAAATGTATCTTCCAATACAACATAGCTTGATCCACTAAGAGGATGGCATATTTTTGGAAATCAGAATCTAGTGGTGATTCCTTGGGGGTCTGTTGAGAATCAATGAAATCTAGTAGTGCTTGACCCTTGATGACATTCTATGGAACGAACCTAATATTAAACTAATGAAGAATCACTACCCAACGTGCTAGCTACCCTATCAACATTGAGTGGTTTAGGAAATAATTTAGCAGGTACACATAGGATACCAGCTTTATCTCATGATATTGAAGGTAGTGACACAACTTCTGCACTATGAAAACCAGCCAAAGGAAGATCTTCTCATTAGGAAAGTATCTATAATCTATATCGAGGAGAATGAGACTGAAATAATATAAACTATTCTCTTTCCCTTCATTGTTCTTTTGGGTGATCATCTCACTAAGGGATCATTTGAGGGCGATCACATAGATGATCAATGGATTCCCAAGGACCAGTGGCATCTGAACCGAAGGTTGTAGTAGGTATTTATTGATCTACTTAAATGTGTTCTGGCACTCTTCCACTATTTGTAGAGGACGCATATTTTCATGATCTTGGAATAGGGATTACACTTTCTAGTCAATTTTGTGATGAATCAAAATTTGTAGGCTTAGTGGAATTAGAGGCCTCAGAACTAGAGGCGGTTTCTTAGATGAGGCATCTAGTTAATGGCTTGATCTTCTCTAGGTCAGTCTCAATTCATGTTTATCTAATGAAAAAGGAAATAATATTTCTAGAAGAAACCCCAAAAGAAAATTTCAAGGGGTTCAATTTCAATCTCTAGGAACGAAGGGAGTTTAACTCTTACTTAAGATATATGATATGGGTCTGGTGCTGGCGGGATTTGACCACCAAATCAACCACATAAAATTCCCTTAACATCCCAAGGATTAGTTTGAATATGTGGTGGATGGATCACTGATAAGTAGCTCATGAATTCTTCAGACCAAATGGAATTACCTCATAACATAAAGAGAATTATAACACCCTGAAGGCATTGGACTCCTCATCTTTGGGGGAAATCCGGATCTAGTTGTACCCAGAGTACCCATCCATGAAGGGGAGTGCCTCGAAACCATATTTGGAATCATTCAAAAACACCATCACTAGAAGGGGAAAATAATAATTCGGACAATGGAGGTTGAGATCATGGAAGTTAATACAGACTATGATCTTTCCATTCTTCTTCCAAACTAGAGTGATGTTGGATAGCCACTTGGGGTAATAAATTTCCTTGATGAAGCTGGGAGACCAAGATGATAGGTTTTTAACTGAGGGTCCAGTCCCAAAATTTCATTTTAACCCTAGGAAAATAAATCACCATCCTACTTTAGGAAATCCATGTATTGTTGTTGTTATTCTACAAGAATGACTACACAAATTAGTGTCAGCCTCCGATCTTCCTTGGTACTAATGATCTACTAAACCATCTCATTGAAGGTGGTGGAGATTCCATCCTCAAATATATGATGATAATATTATAGATCTTCCTCATCATCTGAGGTATGTGAATTAACTAGAAAAGACAAATCATCCAAACTAACTGATTATAAGGGAACATTGTCACTTTTTGGGTAGTGTTAGAATATTTACTACGAGACTCATACTCTTTTGAAACCATGTTGACATAAGCTATCATTCCAATTCCATCATGCCTTTTACTTCATGGTCCATTCTTGATATCTAAGCAATGGCGACAGTTTAGTTTGTTCCAGTTCAACCCAGATCAGGGAAACAACTGAATTTGACGTACAACTATAAGAAAGGGGATAATATCTAAGTACTTTACTAGGGTAGAGAGTTTTTTTTTCCATCTATCCATTTAATGTGTTGAATACATGTTGGTATAATTTTTAGGATGCCAAAACCCTAATTGAATACCACCTCTTCCATAAACCTACTTTATTTCACATGTGTCCAAATCCTCGCAACCCTTCCATGACTATTGGTAATGAGTATATTCATCTTCAAGGGACACCTCTATTTGGTTATTCATACATACCGAAATATGGATCTACATTTGCACCCATAATATGTTCTACTAACTAGAAGAATGTTTTCATCCTAAAAAAGTTCCTCTAATCTTTATACAGCATGTCAATATTATAGTTAAACCTATCATTTTAATATAATCATCATTCATCCATGAAAAAACTATCTCATTTCATCATTAATGATTTAAAATCCTTGAGTTATGATTTACAAAACACATAATCCAACCATTCAAACATACTGAATACCCTTGATGTTACAACTTCATGCATCATTTCCACCATAAAAATAGGGATAAAACATATCATCCTTGAAGATTTAATTGGTCCTCAGTGCATTATGCTAAATAAAATGATGTTGTAGTATGATAATAAAAAATATAAAATGAATTAACCTACTCATGATGTAGTCTATGAAAGGAATGGGATCTAAATTCACATTGGGTTTTATATAGACCTTGTCATGTAGACTATATTCCTTGATTTTTGGTAAAATCTAGATGACCTTATAATATAGTAATATATATAAAAAGATATAAATCCTTAAAAAATCAATATTCTATTTCCCATCACCATGTACTTACATTTTATGCACCATTCCTAAATATTTTCTACATTAGCAATGATGGGATCATAATTCAAATCAAGTTTTGCTTGTCCCATTTAGCCATAAAGTATACTGTATCATTTAGTCAAAAATTTCTAACCTAAAAAACATATCAATTTGGTCAAAGTATTATGGCACTAAATCCCATTCACCTACCTATGGTATTATCTTTCAAAAAAACAAGGGATCACCATTCATATCAAGATTTTCCTTTCCCTTAAAGTATTATTAATATCAAATTTAATTAAAAGCTATCGAATCTGGAATAGGAGTTGTATTATTCTAAATTTTATGTCCTAAAACTACCTAAGGAAGGATATAAATAACTTTCTAGGTTAATAATCAATAAATGGAAGCCTGAGTAAAATCTTAGTTCTAACCCATTAGGACTTCTATATTTGAGGCTTATGAAAATGTTATGGTTATTTAGAGGAGATAAAAATATCATGAGGTCCACTATATGGCCATAGAAGGATGCAAAGAATTATCTGTAGGTCCCTCATCCTATTAAAAAGAAATTTTTTATCACTACTCCATTATAATGATATCATTTTTTCCATTTACACATAATTTATCAGAGTGTGGCCTCAGAACACTTGATCACTCTTGAACCTTAGAATCCTCATTTGGAATTACCCATAGTTATACACATCACATAAAATCATGTCATCTACATTAGAATGAAAATACTATAGTGTATGGTGATTGAACCTTTTCCTTTGTGTTTTCTAGAGGCTTATAGGTTTGAGAGGGATCCTAGATCCATATTACTTATTAATTTAAAGGTTTCTTTCAATAAATTTATGTTTTTATAAACTTTTATTTTACCGTAATATAAATACCCCCTTTCTGCGTAAAGTTATAATGATTTTTATAAATGATATGAAAAGTTTATATGGCCTTCATACACTACATAAATATAAAGCCTAAATCGCATAGCTATGTAAGGATATCTCGTCTTTTTCATTAACCACATAAATGTTAGTCTGATAGATTCTTCCTCTAATAAGGTATGTTTCACTGTTATTTTTAATGTAAAATTGGGAAAAATATAAATGAAATCATGGGTTTATAATATAAAATAGTTATAATTCTTTAACTTTGACCTTATATAATTTTTTGAGTCTAAAAATGAATCATCAGAATAATTTAAATGCTAACTAAAAATTTATTGTGAATTAAATGGAGAGTTAAATAGATTTTTATAAGATACATGGGAAGGATCTATTCTATTCTAAAACACGAAAACTCTTTACCTAAATTTTTTCCTTCTTCCATTAAGTTTGAGAAATCAAAATATCCCCTTTAAGTTATTTTGGGTCTTTTTAAAATTTATTTGAGGATTCAACTTCAATTTCTAGCCTATACACACCACTCCCTCACTCTCTCTCCTATTCAAAGTGAAGCATTTTTAAATATTCTTATGAGTTTTAGGGGATTTAATTTATATCTTTTTTTGGTATTTTATAATCCCTCACAATTATTTTCCAATACATGAATAAATTTGATAAGCTATGACATGATAATAATTGAAATGTTTAAAATATTATAACTTGTAGTATGATTTTTTATAAACTAGAAATTTAGGATGAATAAAAAATAATTATGTCTTATGATCCAATTTCATGATTCCAAAAATTACCTTGAAACTAGATAATTAATATCTCTTGATATGAAATTAAATGAAAAAAATATTTTTCTTCCATGTTTTGGAAATCACATCTATTTTTGTGTATATTATTTTATAGGACTAAATTAGAGGGTAAAATAACTTTTTAATCTTGATAATTAAGATAATAATTAATTATCAATTTTAATACATTATTAATGATAATTATATTTCTTTTTAATTATCATAGAAAACGAACAATTATAAAGTCTTTCATCAAGTAAATATTATTTTATAATATGAAAATAACATGATTCAGAAAGTTAAATTTTTATATAGTTTTTTTATTGAAGAATTATTATTAGATAATTATCACATATGTAGATAGTTATTATTTATTAATGAAAATTGAACAAGTGGGTGGGTTTTTTGTTTCAGATTGTGTTTTTTGTATTTCTACAGGGGCTCTTGATATTTACTATATAGTGTTTTGTCTCTTATTATAAATTTTGTTGTGTTTAGAATGGTTTAAATGATTGAGAAAGATAACAATGTAATACTAGTTATATTATTTTATTAAATTAAAGAGGAATGAGAAGGATAAGTACTACATTTTAGGAATTATTTAAAACATGATAACAATTACCAAAGCATATATATATTTCTCTATAGATATTATCATCTATTATTTTAGGTTTTCAAGTTTGGTAAAAACTGTGCATGAAAATCTAGTTAATACATAATGAAATTAAAATGGTTTATTGATAAATATAACTATTTAAGGAAAAATGAGCATGTATTTTTGTGTGTGTTATGTCTGAACTCATTAATGTGATTGCCTTAGTTGCATTCAAATTTTTATACATTAATATATTAAAAATGTATGTATTATCTAGGGATTTAGAGCCCTGATGTGGTTCAATTGATAACCTTTTCTGGTTATGATGATTCGATGAGATACAGTCTAAATTTATTGGGTTATAAAGATATTTGATTATGTATTGAGAAATGGAACTGAATCCATGGTTGTTGTGATTTTCCATGTCATTGAGGGTGGGATAGATTGTACATATACATAATTGGGTTGGAATGGTATTGGAGTAGTCGGTATGAGTTCAAAGTGGGGATTTCTCACCAATATATTAATATTTTTAAATTATTTCTTAATTATTCACTGATAAAAAAATTGGGGGAAGTTATTTATATGGTTATTTTTCAAATGCATGACGTAGTCTAACTTTATGCACAACAAGTGATTTTTTTTGGTATCTTAATAATTGTCATAGAATATCCAGATAATTTATGAATTGATAAATATAATAATTTAAATAAAGTTTATGGTTATTTGTTTGTTTATATATGATGATAAATTACTTGTAAATATAATAAGATAATTTAAGATCCAGAATGTACCAGTCATAGAATATTAAAACATAAATTCTGGAAATGAAAATGCAATAATATTTATTAATATGTAATGAATTAATTAAATTTAGGAATCATGATTTTATGATTATTTGATATCTAGAAAATAGTAGTGGTAGTTGGTGGTCCTATGAAATGGTATTAGTAGATGATTCTAAGGATACTTAGTTTTTCATAGTGTGGGTTTCCTAGGATATTATTTATATTTTGATATTTCATATGACACCCCCTGTTTGGACCAAGTTGGATGGACAAGGAAGTAAGATGGGTTTGCTATTACAGAGTGTTGTTTTTTGTTGTCAAAGTAGAAAAATAAATTCACTTTGTAAAGGACTTCCAAACCAGACGATGCTTTGCTGATATGTATTTCACAAATATCATAAGTTATGAGAAACTGTGATGAAATCCTTATGAAGGAAAGGGGGAGAAATGATGATGTCAGTCATATACAGTTATTATTATAAGGAATGATGCTGATAGAAGATAAGGAAGTTTCAGTACTTTCTATTGTAACTCTAACGATGATAAATATGGTCTATCAAAGGATATATATCATGATAGTGGGGTTCGCGATGATAGCTGAATAATGGTTATTGGAAGCAGTGAAGAGAGCAATGAAAAAGGAACGAACAATCTGGAGCTAGCTCCAAAGTACAACTTAAGGTGGTGACATTTCCCAGTGTTTACCAAATTTTTCGGCCAAAAATCAGGAGATGGAGAAATGTGCTTTTGGAAAAGGATTTTGTGCGCAAGTTTGAAGATAGAATAGAATTTTGAGTGCAAGGCATGATTCAAGGTCAGAACATCAAAATCTAGAAAAGGCATGCAGTTCACGAAAAATTAGGCATAGTGCACAAAAAATAAAGGCTCCAAAAACTATTGGTGTGGTGCATGAAATATAAGAATGAAGTGTTTCGTGCAAGAGGTGTTTCGAGATCAAGAAGCTCGAAAATTGGAAAAGGCATGGACTACGCGAAAATTTGTCTGAGTGCATGAAAAACAGTTTGTGTGAAAGATTGTTTTTTCACTAAATATGGAATGTGGTGTGGAATGTTTCCCACAAATTATGAATTGTTATTATAAAGTTGAAAAATGACAGTGGAAAGAGGTGCGCAAAAAATTAGAGATGTTCACGCAATGTGCGCGGAACATCAGACTTGTGTGTGTAAAAATTGATTGTGTGAAAAATGTCGGTTTGATGCTTTACACGCAAGAGTGGCTTCAAGTTTAGAATGATGAAAAATGGAAATGTCATGAGGTGCACAAAAAATCTAGGAAGGTGCGCGTAATATAATGAAGTGAGAGACAATTTTATGCGCAGGAAGGGGTTTTATGCGCAGGGTTAAAAAGGCCTATAAATACGTGGTGACCCCCTCTCATTTGGTGTGGTGCGACACTTAGAGAAATCTTGAGCTCTAAAGTGCATAAAATTATATGCTAAGTGAGTTGTGCGAAAAGAAAGAGGTTTTCATGAAAAGAGAAAAGGTGCACAAAAAAGTGGGAAGTTATGCGAAAAGTGAAAATTTGCGCGGAAAAAGGAAGATGGGCGAAAAAGGTTTTCTGTTCCAAAAGATAATTTTTAAGTGTAAGACATTTTAATTCCCCACAAGGTACCCTAAAAAATTACGGAAAAATTTATGGTATTTTCACGTATTTGGTTGTGCGTAAGATAGTTCTTACCTGCTTCTGGGTAAGAAAGTGAAGATTTGTACTTCATAGAATACATCTGTTAAATTTTAAGGAAGCACTGAAATACTGTAATTCCCTATTTGTGCTAAGAGGGTGTTCACACACTTGAATATTGTTTTCCAGGTGCTACCCGAGTGTAAGGGTATATCATACTTATTTAATTCCACATCAAAGGATTGTTTTCTAGTGGATTGTGTGGTTCTAGATTATTTCCATACTATACCAAGGACGTAGATACTCTTGTTGAGTAGTAAACCTTATAAATATTGTGTTCTTTTTGTTGTGTGTGTTCAGTATAGAAGAAGCTCGTTAACAAGAGGTGAAGGTTTTATCTAAAAGAAGGAAACATAAAAAGAAAAGATATCACCGATTCACTCCCTCCCCTCTTAGTGATACTTAGATCCTGATTGGGAACTTCACCCACCAAATCGATAGGGTAACTGACACCCAGATATTTACAAGAGTGTTTTATATAATATCCAACATAGATTGGTAATAGATGATTAACTTCTACCCATACCCACTCTCCCTCTTTATGTATATGATTAGGTGTATCCCAGGCTGTAATGAATTACTATAGAGAGAGAGTTCCTACTTGTGTTGTGATGGATCATAATTTTACGATACATCTTTCTGCAATTTGTAATGGCTCGAGTTATAGAAAATAATTGCACCCATAAATAGTGTCTTAGAATTACCATGGGTGTAAATTAATGGGATTTTATTTCTAAAGTTATTTTAACACCCCAATATTTTATATTTATTCTCTCTTACATAAACTTCAAGTATTTGATAGCTTACTTTACAAGCAACCCAAGTCTAAGTGAACCATCATAAAGAAATAATTTATAATAGATCCATTAAATTATAAATTATGAATAATAATTAAAAAATTAGTAATAATATGTATACTGGTTTTATATAATTCAAATATATTTTTTAATTTATAATAAATAATAATTCATTTTTTGGAAAAGTCATTTTAGTCTTCTAGAATATTTTTTTTTCAAAAGTGGTTATTATTACATTTTTTTTATAAAAATTATAATTAATTTATACAAATTTTTGAAATTTTATTTAAGTAAATGAATTTAATTTTTTAAATCATCATGTCAATATATGCATAGGGTGATGTTTTAGGATTTTTCTAATAAGATTGATTTTTTATAAATATTGAAAATATGGATTTTTATGAAAAAACAATCATTTAATTTCAAGTAAATGCCCCTTTATTTTTAAAGTTTAAAATGAAATAGACATAAAGATAATTTAATTTGAAATAATATATTTAATTAATTATTAATCATAATTATACTTTTTTTGTATAAATTCATTTTTCTGCTAAAAGACAATTTTTTTAAAAAAAACTATTTCTTTTGCATGCAATGTGTTTTTATCTTAATAAAATAATGTATCATCTATTTAATTATGTTTTTAAGGAAATATATATTATATATTAAACCATATATATTATCATTCATTTTATGGTTTTTAAAATTATTGAATGGAATTAAATATAATTTTATGTTTAAAAATGCATTTTTCTAAAATGAGTTTTAATTGTGGTTTGTGCTAATATTTAAAATTAAGTTATAAAAAATTTAGAAATTGAATGTCATAAAATTTATTCCATATTTATAATCATTAAAATTATTATAATTAATTGGTTTTAACTTATTTTTTTCATATTGAACAGTTACAAGAGTAATGTTTTGTTACCACAGTTAAGGATAAAATAGGTTTACCAGGGGTTAAACCAAGACATAATCGTACGATTGCCATCAAATTTCATCTAATTCATATTTTTTAAAAGTTATTTAAACATTATATTATCATTAATTATTATCCTTGGCCATTTTGTTTCCACTTTCACAAGAAAGTAACCATATGTCATTGAAATATTTAAAGTAACTCTATATGTGTTCATCCTCTTACTTATAAAAGGGAACCACTTATACTACATTATTAACATAATTGTAGCCTTATAGATCAACCATTTTCTAATAAAAACATTCCATGAATAATTAACTCCATCTTAGATATTTTTTTCTTCTCTAATCACCAATCCTTCAACTCTAAAGTTGTAAGCTAAAGGAGTTCTATCAAATAATAGGTACACATCTTAACCAAAATACTATTAGATGTTATTATTATGATGACACAACAATTTACCACATATTACACTTTAAATGGGAGATGTAAGTATTTCTCGTACATATATGTGGACTACCACCTCCACATGGTGATATGATTCATTTTTCATCCCCATCTTCCATGGTTGGTTATTTTGGTATATTTATTTCATATATATATATATATTATATTTATGAAATAGTAATTTTTTTAATGTGAATTTTTATTTTCCTTTATTTCATTCCATCCATAAAAAAATAGAAACACCACTCATGCGTAAGTATGGACTACCATCTACACATAGTGATGTAATTCATTTTTCATCACCAATCTATTTGAATGGTATAAAATGGATATAAGGAATAAATATTATTTTTATATATTTTTTATAATTTTGGATATAAATTAACCTTGATCAAAGTGGAAGGACTGTAATTGCCAATCTAAAGCATATTTGAAAAATGAATAAGTTTACACTTGAAATGATGATGATAATGAATGATTTTTAATTAATGGGTGATCATATGTTATAAGTAAAGAATATATGGTATTATAGGTATTATTATCTTTACATTATATATTTATAATAAATATAAATTTAGTATACAATATTTTATATTTCATACAAATCATTACAGACCTCAGGTATGGGTTATATGTTATAATCTTTTTTTATCGGGATTGTTTTTCTTTACTCTTTTATGTTGAAATTATATGATCTATCTCTCCAAAATATTATTTATTTTCTTATACGATGGTTATTTATATAGAATAAATTATTTCCTTCCATTTCTCTATTTTTAGGTACTCAAGAAACCATATGAATTATTTTAAGGAGTACTAACTTCATATCTCTCTTCTTTCAAGAAATTTTCTTCTATATCCATATTTTATTTAAATTTTTTTACAAAATTCATATAATATTATATAAGGTTTCATTAAAGTAACTGTTACACTTGCTTTAATTTATATAAATTATTTTTTAAAAAACTTCTTATCATTTTCCAAATAAATTACTTCTTACATTTTACTAAAAAATATGATTTTTTTTGTTTTAACGTACAACGCTAAACCAGATTTCCCCATCATCACAAATACATTTTTATTGAAATATTAATTTATAATATTCCAATTTTATTTATAAATAAAATGTTTAAAATGACATTTTTTAAATTTTAAGACATTAAATGAGTTATTTTAAAATGAAAAGGTAATTCTCCTCAATAAATATAATATTTATTTTTAAAATGAATTTTGATATATAAAAACATAAATTGATGTTTTTTAAGATTTATTGAGGATTGTATCCAATTATACCATCTTTATTAATTCCGTAAATGTCTTATGATTATTATGATTAAATTTTTATGATATCTATAATATTATAATGGGTTATGATATGATGATATAATGAATGTTTCAAGGTTTTTGGGAAGACATATGGATGGTTTTCATTATGTGATAGGTGGTCCCAAAATTAAATTTCCATACAATGAATTTGGTAAATAAGTATATCACATGAGATAATTAGGACTAGAATGGATAGCGAACCTAATTCAGTAAGGGGATTTCTTCAATAATATATTCTTAGGACTGAATAATATCTAAGGAAATTATGGAATGGGGGGTGAACCCAATCCACTAGGACGGTCCTATATGTGATCCATGATTATGGAAATTATTTTATATTCATATTTTATGTCAAAATATTTTGCCTTATTCTTATGTTACTCTCTCATGTATTATGATTGATTACTGATGATTATATACTCTTATGACTTATGTCTTAACCTCATTCGATGATTTGTTATTAAGGATCATTGACTGATTGATTATTATTATTATAAGTCTTGATCATGTTATCATACCATTATTTTTATCTTATGGTCACTTATGATCAATGATTGATATATCTTCAATTTACCCTTACTGAGAATCTCATAAAACCTTTCTTAATTTTCCTTCCCCAGGTTATAATGAATTTTTGTATATGAATATGTATATAAAGGGGGATATTTCATAAGAAATTAATGGTAAATATTATAGATATTTTATGTACCACATTTTTATGAATCTAATTTTGAAAATATAATAATATTTTATGGTCCTTAGGGATGTATCACTCTAAAATTTATTGAATATTCAACTAGAATGATGTAATAATTTTGTATGTAAATATTGGGTAATTATAGTTATTATTAGAGAAAGTTTTAGATACCTTTGGAAACTGGGATAAGATAAATTTAGTGAGAAACCATAAGATAAGACCATTTATAAGATAACAAACTATGTTATGGTGAATAAAGGAGTGTGTCTTCCTAGAAAATACATCCATGTATGTATAATATAAGGTGGATGTGGTTGTTCTAAAGAGGCAAATAGGGGTAACAAATATGAAAATAGTATATTTTGTATTAACTCAACCATCATATATGCTTGATGAGTGTGTAGAAACCCATTTTTTTAGCCAGATAAAATTTTAGGGGAATTTGAATATTGGTTTTTACTAAATGTGTTGTTTTTAAAACGGATCTTTGGAACTTAAATCCAAGAGTTTGATACATCAAAGTGTTTTTTGGACATTGGGGATGGACTAAGTACATTCTTGGATGGATAAAAGAATTTTGGGAGCACTAGACAGGTAAAAGTAGGTTTTAAAGGACCTATGGAGGGCGCATGGTCTGTCTGAAACCATGCTTACCATAGCCACAAACTGTGTGGTATATTGTAGGTGGGCAGAGGCTATCTCATGGGCTGTGCATTGTTTTTAAAACCATGAACCTAGTCCGCATGGTTAGTGGTTTGGGCAGTACAGAAACACTATTCACCGCACGATTGGTGCATGGTTTACAATCTGTGTAAGACAAGCTATGCTAGGTATCTAGGTTCCTAGTAAAGGGCACATGGTTGGCACAAAGTCTACTAAATCGTATGGACCAAACCCTATAAGAAGAAATGTGTTAAAAATTGAAAATTTAATTCCATAAAATAAAAATGAAATAAATAAATCTTCATAACACTTCCCTTATAATTGCACGAACCACCACTTAGAGGTATCCCCTTGGCCGCATGCTAAATCTCCTCCAGACATTGTCTCTGTCGGCTGATTCAAGGTGGTTACTTTGCATTTCTCATGTGATTTTATGATGTAAGCACTTCTCCCTACTACTCCTCATACACCTTGGAAAATTTTTGTCTTTCCCTCACCCCTCACGGTTCAATCAATACCCTAGGTTGGGTTTTAATCTGGATTTTTGTGTTCTTATGGTGTTAGTGTGTGCGAAGGCTTCCTCGGGGCTCTTGAGTATGTGTTATGGCATCCGCAACTAAAGGCGAGTCGGGTGGGTTAGATTTGGGTTCCACCAACGTTTTGGGTATGGTTTTATAACTGATGTTTTGTTTCACACCCTTTAATTAATAATATTATGGTGTGTTGTGTCCCTAAAATTTATTATATGGAGTTTTAATCATCCTTGGTGGTTCTCACACACATATATAGGTGTATATATATACATATATCTTCCTCATACATATTCCTTCATGAAGAGGGGAATACAATCTTTGGATTAAAGGATATGTATATATATATGTGTGTGTGTAATGAATGTATGGGCGTGTGAGTGTCAGGAGACTTAGAGTGGTCACCACCTAATCAGGCATGTTTGAGAAGGTTTATTGGTCTTATGTTTGAGGTAGGATCCCAATCCTTGTACTTTTTATTTAAGAATTATTTAATTGATTCTTTAAATATGTTGAATTATGAGTTTCCTTGATTAATGATTTTGAAAATCTTGAATGAAATTATTAAATGTGATAAATAATTTGTTTTATGAATAAAGTATAATTTTTATAATAAAACCCCTCCAAGAGAGGTGTTAAGTCTTAAAACCAAAAGTATTGATAGTTGTTAAATCATGTTTAGTTATGGTTTGAGTTTTCCATATGTCTTCATGTTGCTGTTGATATAAGTCTTGTTAGTGAATGACCCTTTTGACGTTATTAATTGATGTTTCCCATGTGAGTTAAATGAGGACTTGGACATGTAATTGTTGTTAAGAATGTAATTCTTGTTATATCATTTGTTTGACTTGTGAGTTATGCTTAATTCTATGCCATGAGATTGATTGTGAAGCTTGATGAAACCCTTGGGTATTCTTTTTTAAATGGAACTTGAAAGGATATTGGCCTTGTAAACCCTTAGGTGTTTGTTTTTTTACCATTTCATGGGATTTATAACATATAATTGATTTTTATAATGATTTGTGAATTAAATAGATTGAATGGGAAGGGATGAGTGACCATGACACTTGGCCCTTATTTTTTCAATGCCTTATTAAGAATTATTTTCATTCGTATGGATATTCCATGTGAGATAGACACTTCCACACTGTGTAGTGGGATATTATGACAAAGAAAATTGTTATAAAGATTTTCTTGTGTGAGTTGAATGATATGTGATATCTTGATAGGCTTATTAGGCTTGTTATATTAAAATTTCCCATGTGAGTGTTTAAAGGGATTTTGAATTACTAACCCATGTGAGTTATTTTGAGACCTAGATATGTGAGTAATTTATTTTTCATGGGGATCATGTTATCTTGTTTTACTCGCATAATTAAATGAAATACCAAGCCTTATGAGGTTGGTCAACGCTTGAACCACCCTATCTAGGTGAGTTTTTTTAAAGGATTCTCTTGGTTTTGACTTTATCATGTTAAATGAATTGTTTATATTGAATTTAATTTATGAAATGGTTAAGAGCCTTGGGTGATATATAGACTCATATTATGGTTCCATGGATAGACACAATTTCCTTGAACCATGTTTATGCCATGGGTGATACATGGATCCAATTGAAGGACGCAATTGGTGGGATCATTGAGTCTTGACACTTATAAGCTGAGTGATATATGGACTCACATTATAATTCCATGGATGGACTCAAACAGTATTTTGACTTGTAAACAGATTGATACATGGATTCATATTATATTTCCATGGAAGAATTCATATGGGATATTGACTTATCTACCAAGTGATACATGGATCTAGTTATATGAGGGATACCACAGAAGGACTCAATAGAAAATGATTATATGTCATAGGGGGTACTTGGGGTTTCCATATAGGATATTAAAGTATGTACTTGGAGGAAATAGAATTTATAACTCACCTAGATTGATATCAGGTTCCTAATAGGTTCTCTAGGGATGGGATTTTAGGGTGTCAGTTGATATTATGAATTGTGTGATACTTTAATTACAGCTTAGGAATTTCAAGGATGGACTCATGTTATAAATTGATTAATTAATGAAATGAATTGATTGTCGTGTCTACTAAGACAAATCACAAGCTTGGATTATGAATTTATTATGGTTTATAGATGTCCATGTTAGGCTTCTTGATTGTATCTTACAAGGGATGTCATGCTATACACCGGGTCTCAAGACTTATTTAATTAATTAGTTGAAACCTCCTTTGAACATGGTAAAATTATATTGGTGTGACTATTAAATCTAAGACTTATCACTTAAATGATCATGAATAAATGTATTTTAGTATACATGGAAGCCTAGGATTTGTAGGTTGATTACTTTTTAGAATATCCTATCTTGTTATATAATAGTTTCAGAATGCTAGATTTGGATATCAAAGGTTGAATTGGGCTTGACATAGTGGGTGCCATCCTACTGAGATTTAAATCTCACATATTGCTCAGACACCATTGGTACCAGATTAGACCTTCTTGGTTACTAGGATTTGAACCTTTACTTGTGTTGTATTTCTTGTAACTAGAAGTTGGGAGTAAAGGACTGAGTTGGATCTTGGGATGCTCATGGAGATCGCCCTTGGTACTTTAATATCGTTTTATTTATTTTATTATAAAATGTAACACATGTTTGTATCTACTCGTTTAGTTGATGTATCATCGTATATAACCCATGTATTATATTAAATGGCATTGTCCATACACTATTTTTAATTTTAATTGAATCTATATTCCAGTATTTAATTAATTATTTATACAGATTTAGCAAATATATTAGTTTTTTTATTTTTTTAACGATGTGAACTCTGAGTATGAGGGTATAGTCTCCCCAATGAACTACCTTTACACCATCTCTTCTAGTCTATAACATCTGGCATATAGGGAGACATGCTTGAGGGCTTGTTGAGATAGGTCCGACTACTGGTTTAGTGGCAAGTCGGTCTGGGATGTTAAAATGTGGTATAAAATCTATTCTTTCTTGTGTCTTTATATTTTGGGATTATAGATAAGTGACTACGAAAGTGTCAGTACTTGGTAAATAGTTATGCGTTGGACTGATCACCCCATGTACGGAAAATGAACTGTTGTCTAGGGATAGGAAATGTTGTTTATACTGTTCGATGTTAGAGTTGATATGATTTCTCCTTGAGTGAATGGTGTATTTTCCATGTCTTATGGATTTATGGAAATTTGTTTTATTTTTCCCTTGGAATGAAATGGAAAGGAAGTGACATATAATGAATCATATTATAAACATATAAAAATTCACATTCCATCCATATGAAATTCCATGTCGCTACATTAGAATGTTGCCTAATAAGTATTATTGTGTTTCTTGAGTGATTCTATGTTTTTTTGTACCTGTTAAGGTAATATTTTAGTATTACTGTTTCTTTGTCATTTCTTACCTACAGTTTAACATGGTTATGTGATTATATTCTCTGTTTCCTCTACCTTTATATTTTTTACTAATATACCATGTTTTTTTTGTTATATCATGATTTTAAGTTACTAATATTAATATCATGCTTGTTTTGATATGTGAAATGGTTTCACGGGCTGAAATGGTTGGTTACAGTTCAAGCGGGAACTAATTTTCAATAGTAAGGTGTATGAGTGCCTTATGATTAGAAAAAGGTTAACCTATATACTTGAACCATATATGTAATTTTATTAGTATTTATATAAATTTTTGTAATGAAAAATTCTGCTAAAGTTAAATGATAAAGTGTAATGATTTCAAGTAATGAGATCCAAATTCAAACCATAATGTGTATGGACACCTTACAGATTGGTATATAGCCAACCATATGAATGATCCACTGTATAACCATGGTATATTTGGGGATGGTTATAAATATGAAATATATTAAGTTTTGAACTTAACAAGATTGGTTATCCTTTAAAATGATCAACTAGACCAAAGTAGTCCAGTTGAGGCATTATTTATAAGATAAACCATTATGGTGTTTATGATTTCTATAGTTAAAAAAATTCTATTGGGTTTCTTTTTGAAGAATTCAAGTTCGTTTAATGGGTCCCTTATAGGTATCCTTATTAGTTAAATGTATTTTTTTATTCTATGATCCTTAATTATGAAAAAAATGTCAATGAATGTTAAATGTTTAAAAAATAAGTTTATGAGACTTTCCTATTGTTTCTTAGAGATGCTTGCAAAATTGGTTACCATGTTCCCTATTCTGTACACCTATACTTGAGGTTTTTTTCAAAATTCTAAAAAGGTTTAACGATTGACGTGAATTAATGAAATGTATTTAAATTGGAAATTGAAGTGGTGCCTTTTTTGTAGACCCTTGTAAAAGGGTATTTAAAATGTTTTCAATTGTACACCTTGGAATAGAAACAAGAGCATATAACCATAGGATTTTTTTCTAGAAATGGATTGAATGAAGGGGCCTCTTGAGCCCATTGGAATCTATTTTGAGAGACCAAGAGATAGGGTCAATGATTATTCTTTGTAAGGGGCTATCTTGTGGTAGGTAGCACCCTTAAATCATGATGCCTTGTTTCCACTATGAGATTTCAGATATTTGGGTTTATTTAGGTGTCATTGTCCCTAGTAGGATGTTTGGTTTTTAAAAGGATTCCCTTGTTAAAATGGGTGGTCATTGCATCTTAACCTTTAATATGGGAATAAGCATCAAGGAATTATTGGTCCAGCAGGTTAGACATGCCTCGATCATGGTCATCTGCTTAGGCGGTTGGGTGAACCTATATTTTCTTCACTGATGAGAACTCAATACGCCATCATCCAAGTTAATGGTTGTGAAAGATGATGTGATTTTGAGCCAGATTATTTGTGAGACATATGATACACGATTTCATAGGGAGAGAAACCTATGTATAGTTCTTAGTACATATCATTGATCTTGAAAACTCAGGGTAGTATGTGTTGGTATACGTTGTACCCATTGAGTTTTAAATGATGTAACAAACTGGTTGAGTTTGACCAGGTTTTTGAGCATTGAGCTATTGATTTATTTTTTAGGACATCTCTGGAGTATGGCGACCTGATCATTTGAAAAATCAAGTTCATCCCACTGCTCGAGAGAAATATCTGATCCTTGGGTGTTTTGACATAGTGTTCTATTTGATTTATGATTTTATGCGAAATGATTTTTCATGGTGATCATGTTTTATGGAACGTCACATGTGTGTTTAAGGGGAACATGGATCTAGTGTGCTGGTGAAAAACTAGTTCATCCTTTCTTTCGATAACTAGGACACTCTATAGGTGGGGATAATCATTTAATTTGTATTAAATATGATTTTCCATGTAGATGGAGAATAACCTTGGAGGACCATTGGGAAATGGTCAATTTTATTTTAATTCATGTAAGAATTTCTAGTTTTAAATATATGTTTGTGCTTTCTTGGAAGCACAATGTTTTTGGGGTTAGTGGTGTATGAAACCTTTGGAAACACCATTAGTCATAGATATACATCGGTGGTAAATTCAAAGTAATCACAAGGTGCCTCATGTTGTAAAGGATCGTGATCTGTTAAAGATGATGCATCAGTAGGGCGAAGCCAATCATCATTCAATAGGCCGACCAATAGTGGCTCAACCATTCATCTTCTAGTTATCCTAGATATCATCTTAGTGTTTCTACTTAGTGATGAGCATGTCCATTATAATGGCATCATTTATGATGCACTTAGAGAGTGTCAGTTATACACCACTCTAAAGTTTGAAATCAGTTTGTCTCGTTTGTGATCTCTCTTAGAATTTGTCTTTGATACATGGGTTTTGTTGAGGCCTAGTTAGTCCTAAGTGATACTTGGGATTCTATGTAAGAATTCCTTGGATGGACTTTTGGAAACATTCTGCTTCCTTTGAGGTGACCCCAATCATATCCCACTATGGGCTCATTCGATGTTCTAATGTGGATGTTTTGGTTTTATACTAATGTCTCACATATTGAATAGGGTATGTGAGACTTAAGGAAAATTACATGGACTTCAGTGGGTTGACTCTGAAGTTATCCCAAACATTTTTACAGGATAGGATGTATTATTTTGAGTGTAGTGTTTTGAGTGGGATGGAACCGGTCCACACCTTTATTTATGATGAGGCACAAAAATTTCAAATGGAAAAGTGTTGGTTTGTTCGAGAAAAGTCATTGGAAGTCAGATGTGAGCATTATTGGATTCATTTGTTGTAAATGTAGGAACCTTGAATGATGTAACTTAATTTTTGTTGAAATATGTTAGGATAGTCATTAAAATGCTTAGGTGCATACTTTGAAAGGAAATTCTAGCTGTGGGAAAACCCCTAATAATGAATTGGACTATTATTTATGGTTAAAAGCTAATGTGGGGAGAACCTTTGGCCAGATGTTTAAAAAAATTACAATGTGATTGGGTATTTCGTTAAAATGTATCAGGTATGAACCCCTTTGATGTTTCAGTTTTTATCTAACGTTGGCTATGATTTTGATAGCGTAAGTGTCATGTGCTTAAAATGTACTTTGAGGTGCTCTAGGAATTTGGAAATGTGACAAAACCATTTTAATAAAAACTTTAAAAGCAATGTAGGTTTGGTGATCTCTTCATTGTTTTATGAAGGCTTCTTGGGGATGATAAGATCTATGGTGGTGATTTTTTAAGAACCCACGTTTTTAGAACTAGATGAAATTCGAAGGGAATTCAAATTTTGTTGATTACTGTATGGGTCATTTTTTTAAAAAAAACTTCAAAAATTAAATATAATAGTTTTTTTGCTTCAAATTGATGTTTCTAGAACTTGGTGAAGTCTTGAGAAGTTTCCTAGGTGGCTGGAGGAGTTTTGGGAGCATCAAACTAGGAAAATAAAGTTTTAAAGGACTTGTAGAGGGAATACCGTTTGTTTGAAACTGTGTGGCCCCTAGCAGGAAACCATGTGGATTATTGTAGGTGTGTAGAGACTATCACATAGGTTGGAACCTGTTTTCCAAACCATGTTCCTAGCCCACACAGTTAGTAGTTTGGGTAGTACATAAAAACTATTCACTATATGGTTGGCACATATTTTCCAAACTATGTGAGACATGCCATGCAAGGTGCTCTTGGTGCCTAGTAAAGGGCACACAGTTGGCACATGGTCTGCCAAATAGTGTATCCCAAACCATGCATGATGAGCTATATTAAAATTTTAATTATTTTAAATTCAATTAAAATAAAATTTAAATAACAAACTCTCCCTACCCGTTCCCTTATAATCATGCGATGAACACCTTAAAGGGTTCCTCTTGGCCACATGCTCAAGCCCCTCCCCACTCCCTCTCTATCAGACAATTCAAGGTTGTTTCTTCACAGTTGTCATAAAATATGAAGAGGTATGACATTGACCATACTCCTCCTCGTTCACCTTAAATGATTTTGGTCTTTATGTTTCCCCTCACAGTTCAACTGAAACCCACGGTTGTGGTTTAATATGGATTTTATTGTTTCTTCTGGTATTAGGGTGTGCGATGGATTCCTTAGGGCTCTTGGGTTCATGTTATGACATATTCCATATAAGGAAAAGCAGGTGTGTTCAATTTATCTCACCGCCTTTGTTTTAGGTAAGGTATCACACCTACTATTTTGTTTTCACCCTTTAATTGAGAGTGTTAAGGTGTGTTGTGTCTCTAAAATTGATTATTGGGAGTTTTAATCAACTTTGGTGGTGGGAACACACATACATAGGTATATATACATATATATCATCTGTATTCCCTCATGGTAAGGGGAATACATGATTTGGATTAAAGGATATATATATATATATATAATGATTTTATGTGCGTGTGAGTGCATGGTGGTTTAGAGTGGTTTCCATCCAATAAATTTTTTTGGAAGTCAGATTGGGCTTCTACTTGAGGTAGGTTTCCTATACTTGACCTTTTTATTTATGAATTCCTTAAGCGATACATTAAATAAATTGAATTATGATTTTCCTTTATCAATGGAACTAAAAATATTGAATGAAACTCTTAAATGTGATAAATGAATTATTGATGAATAAAGTCATGTTTAATAATAAAACCCCTCCAACGAAGTGTCTCTATCTTCAAACAAAAAATTAGTGATAGTTGTTATATCATTCTTAGTTATGGTTTGAATTTTTCATATGTATTCTTATTGGTGTTGATATATGGCATGTTAGTGCATGGACCATTTGATTTTTTAATTTAGGTTGACCACATTAGTTAAATGAGTACTTTTCCATTTAGTTGTTGTTAAGATTCTAATTCTTTTTATGTCTCTTGTATCCCATGTGAGTTATGTTCAAATCTGTGCCATGAGGTAGATATTTAAGCTTAAATAACACCATAGGGTTTCTTATTAAATGGAACATGAATGGATTTTGTCCTTGGAATCCCTTAGGTGTTCCTTTTTACCCCATGTCATTGGATTTTAAAAATGTAATTGATTTTTATAGTGAATTTTGAATTAAATGGTTTGAATGGGAAGGGGTGATTGACCAAGACCCTTGTCCCTTATTATGTCATTACTCAATTAAGCATGATTTTCCATCATATGGCTATTCCATGTGATATAGAAACTACCACATAGTGTAGTGGGTTAGTAATATTAAGAAACATGTTAAAAATATTTTACCATGTGAGTTAAATGATAAAAAAGCCATGTGATAGCTTGATAGGCTTGCTAGGATTGTTATTTTTAATTTGGTCATGTAATTATTTGAATGGATTTTGAATTTCTACCCCATGTGAGTTATTTTGTGACCTTTATACATGATGAATTGATTTAGCATGGGGAGATCATTATAATGTTCAACCTGTATGAGTAAATTAAAGACCAGGCCTTATGAGGTTGTCCAATTCTTTAATCACCCTATCAAGGTGAGTTTGTTAAAGGATTATCTTGGTTTCGAAATTGGTAAGTTAAATGATTTTTTTTAATATAATTGAATTTATTAAATGGTTAAGATCTTTGGGTGATACATGGATTCATATTATAATTCCACAGATTGACTCAATTGAGTTTAACCATGTTTATTCCATGGGTGATACATGGATCTAATTGAAGGATTCCATGGATGAACTCATTGAGGGTTGAATTTTATAAGAAAAGTTATACATGGACTGATATTACAATTCCATGGATTGACTCATTGGGGTTTTGACTTGTAATCCAAGTGATACATGGATTCATATTAGAATTTAATGGATGGACTGAAAGGGGATTTTTTTTCTTATATGTCGAGTAATATATGGATATAGTTGTATAAGGGATTCCACAAATGGACTTAAGAGGAAATGATTATTTTTCATGGGTAATACATGGGGTATCCATATAGGATTTTCAAGGAAAAACTCAAATGACATAAACATTATGCCTCACCTAGAGCAATATAAGGTCTCTAAGAAGTTTTCCAAATATGGTATTATAGGGTGTTGGTTGATATTATACCTCTAGTGATACTTAAATTCCAATGTATTAATGTTAAGGATGGACTCGGGTTCTGAATTGATTAATTAGTGAAATGAATCAAGTGATGCATCTTCTATGAAAAAGCAGAATCTTGGATTCAATCTTAATTACTCTTTATAGATGGACTAGTTAGGTATGTTGATTGTATCTTACAGGGGATGTCAGGCTACAAATTAGATCATGAGACTTATTTAATTAAATATTTGAGACCTCATTTGAACTTGGTAAAATTAAATAGTTCTAATTGTTAAATCATATACTTCTCACTTAAATGAGCATTATTAAACATATTTGAGTATATCCAAGAGCCTGGAATCTATATGTTTCTTACTTTTGAGTACCTCTTTACTTGTTATATAACCTCTTCCACACTACTAGATTTTCATAACATAGGCTGGATTGGTATTGAAACAAGGGGTGCCATCCTTCTGATATTTATATCTCGCACTCTTTTTGGGCAACATTGGTACCCGATAATACCTACCTATTTGGAGGGTTTTGGATATTTTCATGTGTTTTATTTATCCTACCTAGAATTTTGTACCAAAGGACTGGTTTGGAGCTCAGGGTGCTCATGGAGATTTCCCTTTGGGATTTTCTATCGTTTTTGTTATTTTATACTAAAATGAAAATCATATTGTTAGTTACTCTTTTAGCTTATGTATCATCATATAGCACACATGCATTGTATGAAAAGGAATTGGTCATACACTATTTTCAGTTTATATTGCATCTATATTCCACTATTTAATTATTGATTTTTACTACTTCCACTGATATCTTAGTTTTTCTTGTATGTTTACCACTATTCAATCTATTTATGAGGGTATAATATCCACACTAAAGTACCTTTAAACCCTTGATTCCAGTTGACAGCCTCTAGCATATAGGGAGATGCACATGAGGCCAAGTGGTGACTGATCTAGCTATCATTTTAGTGGTAAGTCAGGAAAGGAAATTATAGAGTGGGCCTCATAATCGATTCTAGGATAGACATTCCTAAAAGATATTATTGTTTTAATTAATTTTTTTAAAACCATTATGAATTATTTTAATTCATGATAAGAAAGGATATCTTAGTTTAATCCTAAGGTGTCATAGATTTAAAATAAGCTGTCAAGATTTAGACATCCTATAAATTTTTTTCATCATTATATAATTTCCCAAGATTATTATTGTTTTTCATACTATGTTTTTTAGTTTTAGTCAATGGTTGGAACTAGAAGTAATCATTTTAACATTGAATGTGATGGAAAATGCAATTATTTTCCTCTAGAGAGATCAAATATTATGGGAGATTCTATCTAAAATGCTATTTCAATGCATACACTAATTTATAAATCCATGAATCATGATTGGATGATTAAATAAGGCAACGATTTTTTTATCCCTTTATGAGGAAACATTAACCTTATTTAGTGTGTATGTTTATTGACTAATTGTTGGGAAATGGATCAATACCAATAAAAAGATAATTTATATTATCCAGTTCATGAAAGATGAAAATTTTATCTTAATATTTATCATTTTGAAGGAGAATCAGATCAATGGTGGAATCTTATCAAGAATATAATGAAACAAGAATAAATTTACTCCGTAGAGTTGGATGGGTTTGTGAGATTATTTTCAGTAAGTACCCTACCCAAATTAGTACGAAAATGGAGAAGAAATTCCTTGATCTAAAGAAGAATGATGATAAATTTATTAGTACCAATTAGGTAAATTTTATAAGACTTATGAGGTAAACTTATGATATTATCATTTAACCATAAAGTAAGATTTATAAATTCATACGTGGCATAAAATCATTTCTCTAAATTGATTTATCTATAAGAGACTTCAATAGATATGAATATATAATTTTATGTGTCATCATGGTGAAAATGGAGGTTGGATTCACCCATAAATCATGTAACGCCCTGACCCTTGTTACCCAGAGTCGGTGCATTATTACATAGCATTGGCTTGATCACAAAAGATAAAGTCTAGGATGATCGATTAGTTTAGTAGCCTTGGAAATAATAGATACATTCATAAGTTTTACATTACATTATAAAATGAAAAACTACAACAACATAGTCTCCATAGGACACACTCATACCCCTTAGACTATCCCTGCAAGCCAGTCATAATATAATTCTTCACATCATTAGAAAAAAAATAAAACATAGAAATGGGTGAGATCAGATGCTCAGTAAGGATAACAATATAACAGAAACATACATAAATAAGCATACCAAATTAAGGCAATGTAAGACAAAAACAAAAACCTTTTAAACATTAACTTCAGCATAATAAGGAAAATATAAATTCAAACAATTCCATTTACTTATTCACATGGATATTCTAATAGTCGATTAATCACATTCAATATCAATATCCACTTTCATAATGATAGAATACATAATGTCAGACTTCATAACAACATAGTCAAGGCCTTGTTCCAAGACTACAAATAAGATTTTGTCAAGGCATTATGGTAAGACACTAGTTTGTCTCATGAGACCTACCGATGCATCGATGATCTATATAGGGCTCCACCCGTCACTTACTAAGTCCAATTCATTCCTCATATGAAAAGGTTTAAACATAACATAAACATTCGTATTAAAACTAGCATATGAAATGTCAATATTTTATCCATAAACCATGAATGGTATAAAAATAACATATCCACAGTCAAATATATCACCAAACCTTCAATACAATATGTAAGTTTTTTATCATAATAAATCAAATTCAAATAAACTCACAATTTATCAAAGGATGTTGACATAGATGAAATCAAAACGATTTTTTAGAGAAATATCTCTTTAAATTTTGAAATCATTTAGAATTCATATAATTATAGCATAAAACATTTATATTTAAAATATTCATATAAGATTTTAAGTGAAACTTTGATGATGTTATAATGGTGTAAAATAGCCGCACCTGCCGTATAAGTTAAAAAAACATTATTACCTTAATTTTCTCGAAAAGGTCATAAGGTACTTTGTCTGGAAAACAATGGAATGATTCCTTTCAACCCATTTATAAAAAGTCAAAAAGGGTATAAATGAATTTAAAACAGAGTATAGTAAATAGTAAAAATGTTTTGGAATACATTTTTAAGAAACATGGATGTGGATGATAAAGAAGTCATAGTAGATACTTACGTAAAAACAACCTCGAATAATAAAGAGTTTGTGAAATTAACCATTAACATATACTTTTATTTGATTGAGGGTAGGTTAAAATCCAGTATAATGGTGGAATACTTGTTTTTAAATTATACAAGAACCATATACATTAATATGATATCATATATGATCTTCTAATATTGATTTGTTAATGATATTTTAGTAGTATAATCGTTTTGGGTGTTAACTGATTTGTTTTACTTTATATGCATGGTTATGTAAGCCATGTTTTTTATGGATAGGATGTATTTTATTCATATATAGAATGATATTATGTTCATAAACATTATTTTTAATAATAAAATGAAAATTATTCATGAATGATTATGATGGGGAATGAATCTCATCGCGTTCATGGAGACAGTAATCCGAACGTACGCACGAGTGATAATATCCTTCTTTTGATATTAAAATAAAATATAATTGTTTTTTATATAATATATACAGAATAATTATTATGTTATATTTATTATTTAATTCATTTATACTCATTATTATACCTATCCAAAAGATGAAGTGTTTGAATAAGAAACCACACCACGACGTGGAGATAGTAATCCGTACGTATGCACGTATGGTGACTTTGTCATTTATAGGATGGATAGAATAATGAATATGGTTGTAAAATTTTGATAATAACATCAAATTATATAGAAGATACTGGATTTATTATTTTAGAATGAAAAAAAATAAATAGGAAGTAGAAGAAGAAAAGAACTTGAAATAGGTGATGAAATATTTACCTCTTCTTCAGGTTCTTCTTTTTGATTTAATCAAAAGGACTCCCTAGGTTGGCTTTATGACTAAGTTAAGGCTTCTAGGATTTATTGAGGACGGTTGGGAGGATATTTGTTCAGGGTTTGGCTGAGACAAAATTATTTGTAGGTGTGAAATAAAGATAATGGGAAGTTCCCTTTTATAAGAGGGGTGAGGGGCACCATAGGAAAAGATTGAAATATTATTTTATAATAAAATAATTTTCGGTTTATAATGGATCCAAAATGATTTATTTTGAGGATAAGGTGGGGATAGATATAAAACCACTCAACCAATAGGTTTTATACAGGTCTGGGTCACCATAAGAACCTTATCTTTTAGATTTAACTCTTAGTTAAATAGTTTGACATTTACCATGTCTATTGGTATTTTTATATTATTTGGTTAATAAAATTACTATAAACTTCCACGAGAACCCCAATAGGTTAATTAATGACATATATAATATTATTAAGGCCCTTTTTCCAAACCTTAGGTTTTAGGAATATTATATCCACCAATAATATAATATTTGTTTTAAAAACATGATTATGTCAATTTTCACATTATTTAATAAATGATTTTTGTTAAAGTCCTAACAACATTATGACTTCAAAATGAATTCATATGTTCAATAATAACATTAAATATTAACCACTAAAATTAGGTTAATTCCTCAAAAGTCTCAAATTACATTTATTTGGATATTTTTAATATAAATTATTTTAATATTTCATTATTAATGTAATTACTGTGTCATCATTATGTCATAAATAAATTTAATTATTTAATGTATAAAAATATAAATAAAATATAATTATGTAGGAAATATTTTTAGATTTATAATGAATATTTATAGTGGAATTTATCTTATGTATAAACCTATATTTAAAATGGTTTAGTTATTAAACTTTGATTTTAACTCTTTTAACTCTTCTTTAAATAAAATAATAATAAATGTCTTAATCCAATAAAAGTAGTCCTAAAGGATCATATTTTATTCCAAAGGTTGTTTTTGGTCGAATTACACTTATCAAATAGAATTAGGACACGTTTTAGGGTAATAATAATATCATTTTTATCCTTAATTACCCTATTTACTTTTAACCGTGGTAAATAAAAGTAAAAAGTTACTATTCACCAAAAACTATTTTCATCTCAATGAACCAAATTTTTCTTACTGATATCAACCGTGTCTTTATGATTTTTGAAATTCCACTCACAAAAGAATTAAAATTATGTTTTATTCGAATATGCACATTCTCCTAGGAGGTGGGTAAAAGACGGTGAAAAGTTCAATAAAATTTTATATATCCAATATTATGACAAAATGAATCCAATTAATTAAATTGAACATATATAGGTATTATGTATCTATTTTGACCTAAAATAAATTTAAATAAAATAATTAATTATTTAAATAAAAAGGTGGGTTTAAACAATAACGCATTGTTTTTCACTATTCAACAAAAATAGAACTTTTTCAGAAAAATACCAAAAATTCACCCTAAGCTAATTTCGATATTTCGAATCCAAAAATGAAGTCCATTTTGATAGATAAATTTTCTAAAATTTAAAAAATTGCATATTAATCTTCATAATGGCTAGTTTTATTGGTCGTAGTGTGTTATAATATCGAAGTTGCATATAGTGCAAGCCATTGCATTATTCAAAGAGAAACATACTGTGGAAGCTTGGGGTGTTAAATTTTTAACACCTTCAAATAATTTCTTCCTTGAAATTTATATAATACTAATGAACAAAAAGATTCAGTTGGTTCCTCATTATAAGTTCCTCTGGTTCCCACGTTTCCTTTTCCATCTTATGGTTTCTCCATAGAAATTTTACCAGACGAGTCATCTAGTTTCTCAGCACTTGTTCACCTATATCAAAAATTTTGATAGACTCTTCACAATAAGACAGATCGGGTTCCAGTTAAATTTCCTCATAGGTGAGTACATGCATTTGGTCCAGCATGTATTTTCTCAACAGTGATATTCGGAACACATGCTGAACTTTGGAGAGACTTGGAGGCATTGACAAATGATAAGGTACAACTCCAATTCATTCTAGAATTTTTAGGGGTCTGATGTACCTGGGACTTAGTTTACCCTTCTTACCGAAACATATAACACCCTTCCATGGAGATAACTTCAGGAAAACATGATCTCCTACCTAAAATTCCAAATCTTTCCTTTGGTTATCGGCATATATCATTTTCCTACTTTTGGATGCTTTGATGTGGGTTTGGATAACCTTCACCTTTTCTATTGTTTCCACCACAAGTTCTGGGCCTACGAGTTTTCTTTCACCAACATCATCCCAACATGTTGGTGTGCGACATCTCTTTCTATATAACGCTTCATATGATGCCATCTGAATACTTGAATGGAAGCAATTGTTATAGGAAAATTCTACCAGAGGTAAATATTGATCCCACATACCTTTAAAGTCAAGTGAGAAATATCTCGACATGTATTCTAAGGTTTGTATTGTCTATTTTGATTGTCCATTAGTTTGAGGGTGGTAGGCAGTGCTCAAACGAAGTTCAGTATCCAAGTATTTCAGATGAATTTTCCAGAATATTAATGTAAAATGGGGATCACGATCAGAAACAATCGATAAGGGTACTCCATGAAGTCTTACAACTTCATTAATATATAGTCTTGCTAGATGTTCAAGTGGAAAATCTTCTCTTATAACTAGAAAATGTGCTGACTTGGTAAGATGATCAACAATGACCCATATTTCATCAATATTTCTATGAGTCTTTGGTATCCCCATAACAAATTCCATAATAATATTATCCCATTCCCACTCGGGTATAGGAAGAGGTTGCATGACTCTTCCAGGTTGTTGGTTTCCAGCATTCACCTGTTGACGAACCATACATCCTGACACAAAATCATAAATCTCCCTCTTCATGCTCTCCCACTAAAAATGTACTTTAAAATCTCTATACATCTTGGTACTACAAGGGTGTATAGAAAAGTTTGAGATATGATCATGCTCTAACAATTAACTTTTTAGATCCGATATATCAGGAACATAAAGTCTCTTCCCAAATTTCAAAATCCCATATTCATATATAAAGTAACTCAATCTCCCATAATTAACAGCTTTAATCTTCTTTTGAAACACCTCATCATCAGCTTGAGAACTTTTTATCCTTTATAGTAAATATGGTATGGAAACCATTTGAAAAAGTTTTGATGTTTCACATTCCATGATTTTTCCCATATCAATTTTCACTAGATCCCGGAAAATAGGATCTATTTCAACTCTCATCTTGTTCAAAACTCCATGGTTCTTTCAGCTCAAAGAATCTTCCACCTTATTTGCCTTCCCTGGGTGGTAGTGTATTGTGAAATCATAATCCATTAGTAGTTCCAGGCACCGCCTTTGCCTCATGTTGAGTTCTTTTTGTGAGAAAATATACTTCAAACTCTTCTGATCAGTTTAAATCTCAAATTTTCACCATAGAGATAGTTTCTACATATTTTCAGAGCAAATATTATAGCTTCTAACTTAAGATCGTGAGTAGGATAGTTTTTCTTAGGAATTTTTAGCTGTTGCAATGCATAGGAAATAAATCTATCATTCTGCATAAGGACACAACCGAGTACTTTCTTTGAAGCATCACTATAAATAAAAAACTCATAATTCCCTGATGGTAGAGTCAAGATAGGGGAATTGACTAATATTCTCTTCAGATATTCAAAACATTATTCACTATTTTTTCCAAAAAAAATTAACCCCTTTACGTGTGGGATTGGTTAATGGGTTAGACAATTGGGAAAAATTCTGGACAAAACCCTGATAATAACCCGCTAAACCAAAAAAATTGCGTACCTCAGTTATACTCGTCAGTGCTGTCCATTATTGGATTTCCTTGGTCTTTGAATGATCAACAGATATTCCATCCTTAAAGACAATATGGGCAAGAAAAGAAATCTCATTAAGTTAGAATTCACACTTGCTAAACGTCCTATATAATTCATTTCTTCTGAGGGTTTTTAGAATGGTGTGCAAGTGATTTTCATGATCCTCATAGATTTTGTAGTATACCAGGATATCATCAAAAAATACCATTAGAAAGTCATCAAGATATTCCTTGAAAAATTTGTTCATTAGATCCATGAAAATAGAGGGTTCCTTAGTCAGCCCAAAAGTCATTACTATAAACTCATAATGCCGGCACCTGGTTCAAAATGCTGTTTTCGGAATGTCTCTTTTTTCACACACAGCTGATGATATCTAGATCTAAGGTAATTCTTTGAAAGATATTGAGCTCCATGAAGTTGGTCGAATAAATCATCAATTCGAGGTAGGGGATAATTGTTCTTTATTGTTATTGCATTGATCCCCCTATAGTCAATGCACAACCTAATAGATTAGTCTTTCTTCTTAATAAAAAGGACAAAGGCTCCCCATGGAGAAACACTAGGTAAAATAAATCCATTATTACTTAATTGCTCTAGTTGTATCTTTAGTTCCACTAATTCCACAGTGGCCATTCTATAAGGGGTCTTCGATATGGTCCTTGAATCAGGAATTAAATTAATGGAAAAATCAATTTCTCATTCTGGAGGATGTCAAGGTAAATACTCTTGAAACACATCAACATATTATTGCACAATAGGTAAATACTCTATTAGAACATTATTTTCCTCATCCATAGTTATTTCATTCTCTTCTTCCCTAATAATTGAAATTAGTAGAGCTACTGGGGGTGGATCTAGATAAGAATCTGGTGGTGACGTTTCTTCTCTAAAGATAAGGTACTTTATAACATCATCGAAAATTGCAACCTCCTTCTTACAATAAATTTTAACATCATGGTCTGAAAGCCAATCCATTCCTAGGATTATATCAAATTCAATCATTGGTATGATGATGCGATCAGCAGATAAAGAACATTTATATGATCTAATGTGAACTGATTCACAAAACATTGTTACGATGATACTTCCCTTAAGAGCTTTGTCTGAAAATTCCCATGTTAATTAAAATTGAAAATATCTAATTTTCAAAGAAAACTGGGAAGATATGAAACAATGCGATGATCCAGAATCAAATAAAGCATTTTCTAAACTAGAGAAAACCATTAAATTACCTGACACCATGTCTTTAGGAGCTTCAAACTCAGCATTAATAATAACATAAACTTGGCCTTGCTCCCTTTTCCTTTTTTGAGGTAAGTTCCCTTGGCTCTTAGGACATTCATTTGCATAATTACCCTTTTCTCTACAATTGTTGCATTCAACATTGACAGCCTCTTTCTTCCCCTTGCAATCACAAGATTTGTGGCCTTTTTCACCACACTTGCAACAAACTTCCACTCCCTTTAGGCAAGTACCAGGGTGTTTCTACCCACACTTGCAACAAACTTCCACTCCCTTTAGAGAATTATTTTTCTGTCTTGATAGTACATGAAACAATATCTTTGTATTATGAGAAGGATTGTGAGACTTATGATAGATGAAGAAATGGTTTTAACCCATCAATGAATCGATCAATCTTACACCTTCAGTTACATATATAATCTGATGCATGCCTTGATAACCTTTTAAAGTTAGCCTCATATTTTGTGACATTCTTATCCTTTTTTTGCCTCACACTCAAAAATTGTCTTTCCATATCCGCTCGATCGTCACAAGGAAAGTATTTTTCTAAGAAAAGCTCTTTCAACTCCCTCCATTCCATATTTGATACATCATAATCTTCCTTTGTGTTTTGAATCAATGACCACAATTGATCTGCATCTCCCGTGAGGCGATAAACTACCATGAAAACTTTTTCACTTTCGCTACTCCCCAAAGCATGAAATATTTTCTCTAAGGAATTTATCCATTTCTCAGCTACTAATGTATTTTTACTCCCATTGATTTTTTATGGTTGTTGCCTCATGAACCGATCTAACATTGATCCTCCACATTATGGATCAATGTTCTTGATATGGGTAAGGTTATTATTTATAACCTGAGTGAGTTGTTCCGGTATGGTGACAAGCTAATCAGCATCAGTTGCTTCACCAGCTCCACTATAATTATCTTGAGTAGTAGGGATATACCAATATTGATTACGTGCGTTGATACTGTTTCCATTCCTTCCACTAGGAACCATTTTTAAACAATGGAATACACTAGATTAGTTTACAAATCACAATACATAAATCCAAACTTGTAAAACAATTAACATAAATTGAAGTGTTTATGGATATAATCCATAATCATAAAAATGTTTTCTTTGAGGAAGTATATAATCATAAACCCGTTAGAATGGTTTGTATAGAAAATGAGAATTATCATAAGTATATCCCCCAGGAGTGTCGTAACCCAGAGTGCAGCAAGGCCCGTTGTCATGCACGAGTTCCCGTTCGAGTCTAGATCAAAGCAGTGTTTTTGGAGTTTTCCCCTAGGTACATCTGTGTCAGAGCCGCCTATACCAGCTCATATCCAGACAAGTATGTATTTCTTGGAAAACTCACAAAATCTCTACAGTACCAAAATTCTAGGAAATTCTTCTATATTAATCCTCAAAGTCTATCTTAAGGTAATGTTCTCTAATTAGAGTTTTTATAAATCTAGATTCCATGGTTTGTACTATACTTCCTCTAATACCAACTGTAATGCCCCGAACCAAGTTACCCAGAGTCGGTGCATTATTACATAACATTGTCATGATCACAAAAGATCAAGTCTCGAAAGACCGATTATTTTAGTAGCCTTTGAAATACTAGATACATTCATAAGTTTTACATTACATTATAAAATGAAAAACTACAATAACATAGTCTCTATAGGCCACACTCATATCCCTTAGACTATCCCTACAGGTCAGTCATAATATACTTCTTCGCATCGTGGGAATAAAAATAAAACATAGAAAGGGGTGAGCTTAGATGCTTAGTAAGGATAAAAATATAGCGAAAAATTTCATAAATAAGCATAAATATTTAGGGAAATGTGTTACTAAAAAAACCTTTTAAACATGAACTTCAGCATAATATGGGAAATATAAAATCAAATAATTCCATTTACTTATTAACATGGATATTCTACTAGTCGAATAATCATATGCAATATCAATAGCCACTTTCATTATGATGGAATGCATAATGCCAGACTTCATAACCACATAGTCAAGGCCTTGTGCCAAGACTAAAAATAAGATTTTGTCAAGGACTTGTTCCAAGACACTAGTTTGTCTCATGATACCTACCGATGCATCGAGGAGCTATAGCGGGCTCCACCCATCACTTACTAAGTCCAATGCATTCCTCATATTAAAAGGTTTAAACAAATCATAAACATTTGTATTAAAACTATCATAAGACATGTCAATACTTTATCCATAAACCATGAATGGTATAAAAATAACACATCCACAGTAAAAAAAATTACAAAACCTTCAATAGAATATGGAATTTTGTATCATAATAAATCAAATTCTAATAAACTCACAATCCATCAAAGGATGTTGACATAGATGAAATCAAAACTTTTTTAGAGAAATATCTCTTTCTATTTTGAAATCATTTAAAAGTCATATAATTATAAAAGAAAACATTTATTTTGAAAAAATTATTATAATCTTGTAAGGGAAACTTTGACGATGTTATAATGATGGAAAATAGCTGCACCCGCCATATAAGTTAAAAAAACATTCTTAACTTAATTTTTTCGAAAAGGTCATAAGGTACCTTGTTTGGAAAATGATGGAAAGATCCATTTCAAACCATTTTATAAAAAGTAAAACAAGGGTATAAATTAATTTAACCCATAGTCTAGCAAATAGTAAAAATGTTTTGGAATACATTTTAAAGAAACATGGATGTGGATGATAATGAATTCCTAATAGATACTTACGTAAAAACAACCTTAGATAATAAAGAGATTGTGAAATTAACCCTTACCATGTACTTTTCCTTGGTTGAGGGTAGGTTAACCTCCTGAATAATGGTTAAATAATTGTTATTAAATTATACAGAAACCATATTCAATAATATTATATCATATTTGATCTTCTAATATTCATTTTTTACTGATATTTTTTAGTATCATCGTTTTAGGTGTTAACTGATTTGTTTTCCTTTATATGCTTGGTTATGTAAGCCATGTTTATTATGGATAGGATGTATTTTATTCATATACAGAATTATATTATGTTCATAAACATTATTTTTAATCATAAAATGAAAATTATTCTTGAATGATTATGATTGGGAATTAATCTCATCGTGTTCGTGGAGATGGTAATCTGTACGTACGCACGAATGAAAATATCATTCTTTTGATATTAAAATCATATATAATTTGATATTATATCATATATAAAGGATAATTATCATGTTATATTTATTATTTAAATCATCTATACTCATTATTATACCCATCCAAATGATGAAGTGCTTGAATAACAAACCACACCACGACGTGGTGACGATAATCCATACGTACGCACGTATGATGACTTTGTCATTTATTGGATGGATGGAATAATGAATATGGTTGTACCAATTTTATAATAATATAAAAGTATATAGAATATACTGGAGTTATTATTTTATAATGTAAACAACAAAGAAAGAGGATGTGGAAGAAGAAAAGAACTTGAAAGAGGTGATGAAATATTTACCTCTTCTTCGGGTTCTTCCTTATGATTTGATCAAAAGGGCTTCTTAGGTTGTCTTTCTGACTAAGGTAATGCCTCTAGGATGAAGGTAGGAAGATTGGGAGGATATTTGGGATGGGTTTTTTCGATACAAAAGGATTTGGAGGAGTTTAATTAATATAATGGGAAGTACCCTTTTATAAGAGGGGTGAGGGGCACCTTTGGAAAAGATTGAAATATTATTTTATAATAAAATAATTTTCAGTTTATAATTGTTAAAAAATAATTTATTTCGAGGATAAGGTGGGTATAGGTATAAAAACACTCAAAAAATTGGTTTTAGATAGGTTTGGGTCACCATATTAATCTTATCTTTTAGATTTTACTCTTAGTTAAATAGTTTGACATTTACCATGTCTCTTTGTGTTTTTATATTATATGGTTAATAAACTTACTAAAAACTACCAAGAGAACACCAATAGGTTCATTAATTACATATATAATATTATTAAGTCCCTTTTGACAAACCTTAGGGTTTTAAGAATATTATATCAACCAATAATATAATATTTGTTTTAAAAACTCAATTATGTCAATTTTGACATTACTTAATAATTGATTTTTTTTAAAGTCATAACAACTTTATTACTTAGAAAAAATTCATATGTTAAATAATAACAAGTCATATTAACCTATAGAATAAGTTTAATTCATCAAAAGTCTCAAATTACATTTATTTTGATAATTTAAATTTACATTATTTTAATATTTCATTATTAAGGTAATTACTACGTCATCATTGTGTCATAAATAAATTAAATTATTTAATTTCTAATAATTATAAATAAAATATCATTATTTTGGAAATATTTTTATATTTCCAATGAATATTTATAGTCTAATTTATCTTATGTACAACTATATATTAAAAATGGTTTAGTTATTAAACATTGATTTTAACTCTTTTAACTCTTCTTTAAATAAAATAATAATAAATGTCATAATCTATTCCATGTGGTCCTAAAGGATCATATTTTATTCTTAAGGTTGTTTTTGGTCGAGTTAAAATTATCCAATAGAATTAGGACATGTTTTAAGATAATAATAATATCAATTTTACCCTTAATTACCCTATTTAATTTTAACCGTGGTAAATAAAAGTACAAACTTACTATTCATAAAAAATTATTTTTATCTTATTGAACCAAATTTTCTTACTGATATCAACCTTGTCTCTAGGATATTTGAAATTCCACTCACAGAAGTGGTAAAATTATGTTTTATGCGAATTTGCAAGATCTCAAAGGAGGTGAGTAAAAGACGGTGAAAAGTTCAATAAGATTTTATATATCTAATATTATTACAAAATGACTCCAATGAATTAAATTGAAAATATATAGGTATTATTTATCTCTTTTGAACTAAAATATATATAAATAAAATAAATAATTTTTTAAATAAAATGTCAGTTTTAAACAATAACACAGTATTTTTCACTATTTATCAAAAATTGAAAATTTTCAGAAAAATACTAAAAATTAAACCTAAGATAATTTAGATATTAAGAATCCAAAAATGAAGTCCATTTTGATAGATAAATTTTATAAAATTTTAAAAAGTGGGTATTACTATTCATAACATCTAGTTTGATTGGTCGCGGTGTGTTAGAATATCGAAGTTGCGTACAATGCAAGATATTGCATTATTTAAAGGGAAGTGTACTGTGGATGCTTGGGGTGTTAAAAATCTCATGGTTTTTATATAAAAATAATTATGGGACTGAATGTAAATTCTAATAAAAACAACCATCGTTGGAAAAAGATAATTTTTCTTTAATGTAAGAAGTGTGTTTTAAAGAAAGGTGTAATATTTCATAAGGGTACTTGTAAATATTTTAAATGTGGAGAAAATGGCCAATAAGAATAAAATGATTATGTAATGGGAATAATTAGGATAATTGTGCAAATAAATTGAAATATCTATATAATGAATCACCCCCACTCTAATGCTATAATTGAAAGTATTATAAACATTATAGATACTAGTGATTGAAAACAACGGATAATGATGATGATTGATGTTAGTAACCTATTAATACCATAGACAATGTGAAATATATTTAGATCACTATTACTAATGTGGGTTATGATAAATAAGTGGAGAAAGGTACTCTTATCATCCCTCTAGAACTGCTAATATCTTATTTGATTCTATTTATACCCACTCTTTTATATCTAATGAATTTTATAATGGTAGCACATTATCATACCAACTACGAGATATTGACATATTAGTAAAAACTCATAATTTTTTGATGATTTCATCTCAAATATAATGTTCATATCAGATTAAAGTATGTGGGAGTGTTCTCCCTTTAAATATTATTACTCTCCATCTAGTTTAATTTGAGGTGATTTTGGGAATGTATTGGATTTCATTATATTAATTTCATATCAATTACTATGGAAGGGAAGTAATATTTTATATTCAAAACCAACCTATGATTTTCTATCTATGTGAGGATAAATATGAGATTCCAATGAAAACTAAATCCATTGCATGGTTCTTGATTCCTATTCAATGGGGATGTTTATCTAAGATGGTTGGGATTGACTCAACATCAAAGATATTCCTATTTTATGGGAGTTATTTCATTCGTTTTCAGAATATTTTCCTATTCTTCCTATGAATTTTGATATTGAGTTTTCAATATAACTCATACTTAGTTCTACACTAATATCAATGACTATAAATAATGGACCTGATTTAGTTTCTAAAATTAAAAAAAACTCCAGGTTAATATTGATAAGGGATTCATTTGTCCTATTGCATCACCATGGGGCACGTTTTCATTTTGTTAAGAATAAATATGGCTCAATGCTGATCTATATTGAATAGAGGGAACTTACGAAGGTAAAATTTAAGAATTAGTATCATATTCTATATATTAATAATTTGTTTGATCTGTTATAAGGTTCTAAATATTTTTCCAAGATTGATCTTCAATCTGGACACTATCAGTCAGTGTTCAAATGTGAAGACATGCCCAATACTATATTTTGTTTGAGGTATGGATACTATAAATTTATACTAATGAAATTTTGTCTTAGTAATTCATCTGATATCTATAGGGATGTAATGAATAGAGTCTTTATATATTACATTGATCAGTTTATGGTAATATTTATTGAAGACATTCTTATGTATTATAAGAGAAAGAAAGATCACGTGGATCACTTGAGGTTTTTATTGAAGACCATATAGAAGGATAAGTTGATGAAAAATTTTAAAATTGAATATTTTGGTTATATAAATTTTCTTTTTTGGGTCTTATAATATCAAAATAAGGTTTTTAGTGAATCCATTAGAGACAAACATTATTGAAAACTGGACTAAACCATCCACTATGATTGAGATATGTAGTTTTATTTTATTGGATGGATATTATCAGTGATTTTGGAAGGATTTATCACAACTATCTAATCCACTCAAAAAGTTTAATCAAAACGGAGTTATGTTTTTTTGGACTAATGAATGTGTTGAAAATTGCATGGAGCTAAAGAGAAGGTTTATTATTGGGCCTTTTCTCACACTAACCTACATTAGATAAGGGTTTTTTATTTATAGTTATGCATCGAATAAGGGTATCAGTTGTGTTCTTGTATAGAATGATAATGTGATACCTTTTGCCTCACACCAATTGAATGTTCTTGAGAAAGATTACCCAACTCATGATTTGTAGTTATAAAAAACAATATTTTCATTAAAGACTCAGAGGAATTATCATTATAGAGAAATGTGTGACATATATACTAATCACAAATGTTTAAAATATATATTCACATAGAAAGATATTCATTTGGATCAAATAAGATAGTTATAATTGATTAAATTTTATGGATTCTAAATACATAACCACCACTAGAAATCAAAAAATGGTGGTTGGTTATTTCATTTAAAAGGATTATACCAGCTTATCTATTATGAGGATCACAAAATACTTGAAATTTATAGATTTTAAAGGGATGGTCCATGAAATATTGATGGAAGGGGATAAATGTTATCTTTTTAAAATGAGTACTCAACTATATACACACACATATGTATATATATATATGAGTATTAAATACATATATAAGGAGGATGTGGAGCTATAAAAAGAAGGTGAGGAATGTTCTTGAGTTCATCCTTTATTTTGAGGGAATTATAATGTTTAGTAACTGAGTATGTCCCTCATCAATACCAGACATCATGTAAGGGATATTTGAAGATGTTGGCATCTCATCATTATCTAATCGTCTAGGAAATATAAATATGTATAGATATATAAAAAATTATTTCATATGGAAAAAAATAAAAGGAGATATTTAAGGGTATGCATCCTAGTTCTTGGTATGTCGGTAGTTTATTGGTAAGAGACTACTATCTAAGGTAATGTTACAACTATTACCCATATTGGAATAAAAATCAGAAAACATCACCATAGACTTTTTCCTCGATATCCCCCAAATCTCTAAAGCATGTAATGCTATTTAGGATGTAGTTGATCAGCATACAAAGTACAAAAACTTCATTTCTTTCAAATATGATTACGTCGTTGAATATATTTCTTGGATATATATTAAGTAAGTGGTATGGTTTCATAGAGTAACAAATTTTATTATATTTGATTGAGATTTAAGGTTTATATAGAAGTTCTAGAGAATCCTTTAGTATGTTATGGATATAGAGATGTGTTTTGAAACTATATATCTACATATGATAGATGGTTAGTTTTAGATAACCATTAAAAACGTTGTGGTTATTTTGAGATCCTATTTTCTGGATTTAAAATGTTGTTGGGATAAACACATTCCTCTATCCAAGTTTTCTTACAACAATAGCCATCACTCGAGTATTCAGATGAGTCCTTATGAATACCTACATATAATGATGTACAATAAATTAGCATGTTGGGATTAATTTAGATAAATAAATCTATTGAGATCTACTCTCCTTAGGAAAATGGTAGATATGTTTAGAACCATTCAATAGTACATTAATACATCTCATAGTCTAATGAAGAGTTATAATGACAATTATTGGTGAGTTATGTAATTCTAGGTTGTTGATAAGGTTTTAACATGAGTTTCTCCATGTATTAAGGTTATTATATTAGAACATGAGGGAAAGATAATAAATGTTAATATTAATCATTTTGAAATTCTTGAGCTAATTGAGAGGATTTCTTATCACTTGCCACTCCCACCAAACCTCTCTCAAGTTCACGATGTGTTCTATATATATTTCATTTGGAATTACATACCTGATCCTTAACATATACTTGGATCAGATGTTATAAAATTGGATCATGATATTTTCTATAAAAAACAACTAGTTAAAATCATGGATCATAGAGATAATGTTCTTCAGAAAAAACTAGTAACACAGTTAAAGTTATCTGGATGAATTTGAAAAGTGATGAATCTACATGGGAACCAAATGATGTGATAAAGAATATATATCCTAATTTTTTATATTAATTTGATTGAATTTTGATGAATAAATACATTTTAAGGGTGTTACAATGTAACTTCTTATATTTTATATATATTTTCTTTGGAATAATCATTAGGTGTTTAATAGCTTGCTTAACATGCAACCATGAGTCTAAGTGAACCATGATAAAGTAATTTTTAATAACATAGAAATTAAATTGGAATGTATGAATATTATTAATGAAATTTTGAAAAATTTTAAAAAATGTTTTCAATAATGAAAATTTAATGATTAATTCCTAAGGAATAAGTACTCAATTATTGGCAAAGTCGTTTTATGCTTCAACAATATATATTATTTAAAAGTGTGATTTATTATATTAGTTTTCACAAAAATTATAACTAATTTCATCCATTTATGTGAATTTTATTTTAGGTAATTCATTAGTTTTTTAAAATCATATTTTCAATATTATCTTGGGGTTTATTTTTAGAATTTTACAAAAACATTTATTTTTTAGTGAATAGATGAAAGTACTAATTTTTTTAAAACAAATTGATTTTTTTTTTCAATTAAAATTTTCATCATATTTTGAATTAATCTTAAAGTAACATTTGTATTATTTAATTATAAATAATCTAATTAATTTCATAGTATTCATCGTTATCCTTGATATTAGAATAAGTTCATTTTTTTGGGAACAAAAAACATTAAAAAAATATTTTTATGCACTTAATGTATCCTTATATAAATAAATTAAATTAATATTTATTTATTTATGTTATAAATAAATTTATAGATTATATAATCTATAATATATTTTATCATTCATTTTTGGGTTTTACATATAAAATAATGGAAGTAAATTTAGTTTATTCTCAAAAATAAATGTTCTAAAACAGGTTTTCGTTATGGTTAATGCAGATATTTAAAATTATATTTTTCCACTTATAGAAATTTAAATTGGTAAAGGTGATACCATATTTGAAATAATAATAATTAATTTAAATTCAATAGGGTCAAATTAATTTTTGGGTAATATTGAATAGTAAAAATAGTAATATTTTTTGACTACGGTTAAGGTTAAAACATGTTTATCAAGGGTTTAAACGAAGAGATAATGGAAGTATTTCCACCCACATATGTTTAATTATTTTTTGTGGAAATATATTTGGACCTTATATTATCCTAAATTAAAATCCTTATCTATTTTGTGCCACTTTTACATGATAGTGACCTTATATCATTGCAATATTTTATGAAATTCCATGTATGTCCCTCACTCACATATGAAAGGTTAGCTCCTCTTTTGCTTTATGAACACTATTTAAGCATTATATCTTGTAAAATAAATACTAAAAACCTTCCAATAATCCTTCCGTTAATGTCATATATTTTTTTCTATTACCAATCCTTTTAGTCTTATGTTATATGTCAAATAACGTCTCTTAAAGAAGAGGTATAACTCTTAACAAATCTCTTTTAATTTTATTTCTTCTTATATTTATAATAAAAAAATTGTATCCATAATGCCATTGTTAATATTTTATAACAAATATATTTAGATGTTATTATTATAATGTTAATACCATTTACCACCTCTTCCCCATCAAATGGAACATCAAAGTATCACTTGTGCGTACGTGAGTACAACCGCCTCCACATAGTGATATAATTCATTTTTCATCCCCATATTTCATGGTTAGAAATTATTATAGATTTAATATATATATATACTATATCTGTGATATAATAATGGCTATTTAAAATTTATTTATTATTTACCTTTATTACATTCTATCCATCAAAAAATGGAAACATTGCTCTTGTATGAGTACAGACCTCCATGTCCATGTTCTAATGTAGTTAATTTTTCATCACTGATATTAATGGACATAAATATGTATTTAATTAATATATGGGATATTTTTATAGTTATTAACATTATGTATATGAAGGAACTATGAACAAATTTTATGGAACATAACGGTCAAACCATAACATACCTGAAAAATAAAGCTGTTAACACCATGAATGATGATAGTTAATGATTGTTAATAAATATGTGAAAATATTTTATAAGTAAAACATATATAGTATTATAGGTATGATTATGGTTATCGTATAGAAGTATAATAAATTTAAATAAATTATACAGGAGGTTATAATACTTAGGATGCAAGACCCATTTGAGGAAAGAGTTTTATGTTACAATCTCTTTTTATCAGGACTGTTTATTCTTAAATTTAATATGATGAGATATTATGATATATATCTCCAATATGTTATTTATTTTTATATCCTTGGTATATTTCTATATTATACTTATTTTCATTTATTTTTCCTCTATATATGTACTTAGGAGACCAAAAGAATGTCTTTAAGGAAAATGGAATTCATTTGTCCCTTCGATAGGGAATATTTTATTACATGTACATATTTTCTTTAAAATGTTTTCTCATATATTTTCACTTATCTAAAAAGATTCATTAAATTAAAATTTTACCATTTTTAAATTCTATAAAAAAATTAAAGGAAAATTATTGTTGTTTTTTGAATAAGCTAATTCTAACATTTTACAAAAAATGTGAAAGAAATATTTATTTTAACATTCACCACACAAACAAATTCACTAGCCATCATGAATACAATTTTATGTGAATATTTATTTATAATATTCCATTTTTTTCTAAGAAAAAAATTTCCTTAATATTTTCAATAAAAGGTTTTTAGGTATGTGATTTCAAAATTATAAGGTTATTTCCCACAAAAATTATTTCAATTATATTTTAAATATATTCTCATATATAACAAAATACATTGATGTTAATTATGCTATACTAGGGATATGACCCAACATTACTAAATTTATTATTTCTCTAGATGGTTTAATATTATGATGATGAAATATTTATGAAACCCATATCCTTAGCATATGTTATGCTCTGATGATATGATGAATGTTTTATTGTTTTTTTGGAACAGATGTGTAATATAATATTTCTAAAAGAAAAAAATTAAATCTTTTGAAAGTGTAAAGTTAGTAAAATATGTTTTTAAATAAAGTGTTTGTGATTATAAATATAAGGGATATAACATTTTAAAATTAATCCTTTCAACTCAACACATAAACTCACCCATTCTAAGGTTTCCCTTCCCCAGGTTATGAATAAACATATTATGTATGATATGATTAATAATGGTGTGAGTTGTGTATAAAATAATGGAAAATGATATAGATATTTTATGTACTAGTGGTTTATGTATCTAGGTTTACAATGATGTTATTCCTCTACGATCCTTAGGCATGTATTGTTGTGAAATGTAATAAATATTGTACTAAAATGATGAAATATTTATTTATTCAATGGTTGGGTTGTTATAGGTATAATGGACCTATAAAAGATGTAATGGTTTATAGGGATACACATGGTAACTATTAGAGTATTACATTTATGAGATGATGGGTTTCATGAGATGATGTAATGGTTGTGATACTATTTCACGAGCTATGGGATAACTTAAGAAGGCATGGGAATATGGCATAGTCATTAAAGTGTGAGAGCAATAAACAGGTGGGGAATTGGAAGTTGTTTATCTTCATATATATATATATATATATATATTATTTTGATACAAAATGACATACTTTTATTTGTTACATAGTGAGTGGTATTTGGCAGGGATGGGAAAATATTATTACTTGTTTAGGTTAAGAGTTAGTTTCATTTATTTATTCAATTGTATATAGAATAAATATTTTACAATTTTCTTGGGAGGTTTCAGGGAGTATCCTACTGATTATACATGTTATTATCACCATATATATAAACTACTTTTCCAATTTAGTATGATCAAGTTGGGGATCTAGATAGAAATTACTAGTTTAAGGATTTATTCATGAGGAATTGAAGCTTCATGGTAAATTATAATGATTTATATCATTTTTATTTATATTTTACTTATATACAGTATTGTATAGAATCAAATCATGTAGTGGTATTTCTTATTTGATGTATTCAAAGTATTAGTTCGTGTAATTTTACTCTCATATCTTATTCCTTAAATCTTTATAGAGCATAATTCATACCCTATGTGTGATTTATATACTATTTGTACTATTCACTAAGCTATGGTCTATTAGAGGTGGGATTCTGGGGTTAATATCTCTCTTCTTTTATTGTCAGCTTAGGAGGGGTACCTTTGAAGGGAGAGGTTCCGGATATAGTGGTATCATAGGTAGGTGGTTGATATATAGGATAGAGTTTAGATTTAGAAATGTGTGAGGATTGATGTGTTGGTAGGGAATCAATGTCTATTAGGCTGTTTATGTGTTATAAACACTGAAGACTAGCTAGGACATGGGATTTTAGGTGCCCATGTGATTTGACATAAGGACTTTTATGATTACGAAACATTCTAAGATAAATGATGTTTTTTAAGGGGTAGAAACTTGGGGAAAAATCACGCATCATGGGAATATTTGTATTTAATTTAATTGGGTAAACAATTTGAAATAGGATAAAATAAATAAATTAGTTAACATTAAATAATATGTGTCTTGGGTTAGAAGACCCTAATTTTTTTTTTATTTTTTAGTAATGAATCCAGATTGACTATCCCATCAGGTTCACTCTAACTTTTTTCTATAATATATTATAATAATTCATCATATAGGGGAGGTGAAAGTCGGTAATAGTTAGAGGCAGAAACACCAAAACGTTTAATTCTTGAGTATAGAAAATTTGGAGGCCTCCATTTTAGATCATTAGTCATAATATGGTTATAGAATGTGGTGATAGCCTTCTTTTAGATTCTTTCTTTCAGGGAGCTTTGGGTTTTCCAACTCATAATAACTTTCCTTCTTGGATGGTTTGTATAACTAATTCCTCAATCATGGTATTGATTTGGAGATATGGGATGGGGAGAGGGTTTCTATAACCATATTTAAATAATTACACAACTCATTGCATGGGATCAAAGCAGGGAAGATATGGTATGGGGTGGGGTTTTTATCATCATATACATTCTGTAACTCTTCTATAATGCATGGTGTGGTGGATATTTGGTCCCTAATAAGGGTTTCATAAATTTTTTCTATTTTGTAATGAATATACTTATCTCTCAATCTTGGTTAAATGGTACTTGGTCCAAGGTAAATGGATATTATATGTTATCAATGTTGTGAATTGAATACATGTATGTTATATAATTATACATGTGGATATGTTTGTTATGTGTTTTAGATTATATGTTCTTGTATTTTGAGATGGATATCTCTTGCAATAGTAACATATATTATGAACTTGAATATATGAAAAGGAGGGACACTTCAACCATCATGGTGTTTTATTTTTTATAATACATTTTAAAACCATGTGGGTGATCCATGGGCACCCAAAGAAGAAAATATCATGATATAGTTACAAGTTTACTTATTTTGTATATTTATAGAATCATTATTTTTATCAATGTAAGTGCTTCTATTGGTTAATAAATAATAAATGGTGCTAATTTACAACTCTAGAATGAAATAAACCTATATTAATTGAAAAATATATTGTTAAATATTTTGTGCTATTACATGGGTGTTTGATCTTGGTAAATGATGATTTTTTAACAAACGTGTAAAAATGTGAAACTAGATAACTTTTATTATTTCTACTTAATTATTTATCATTCATGTTTTATGAATTTACTAGTATTGATGTTAACTTTATTTATATTAAAATGAAAAGGGTAATGGTATAGTTATGTTAGTTGAATAAAAATAATATGATAAAATCATGATAAATATGTAAAGTTATAAATCATGATTGGCATGTTTTAATTTTATCAAAAGTATCAATTTAATATGAAATGTGTTAATGTTTTAATTTATGTAGAAGGTGGATTATTTAAATTTTATAACATATGTTGTGATCTATTTCCTTAAACATGTATTTAATTTAAAAAATTTCCTTTTACAAATAATTTGGGAGTGTTTTTACATAATGGTATTTTAATGACACCTTGTCATGAAGAATTATTAAGAGGTTTTTAAGGGTTTTCTAACTGGGTGGGTTTAAAATGAATTGGTCTGTGTGAAAAATCCTTAGCAGTATGATTTATATTTTTGATAAGTTTATGTATGAAATGTTGTGACTCATGCCTAGAAATTAAGAGATAATTTTAAAAACATTTTTATGTTTTAGACTCCTTAACGAATATCGCATAACGAATTATTGTAATTAATATATCAAAGATTTTTAATAAATTATTTTCCAAGCATGCTAATATAATTTTTTCAAAACAAGTTATCCACGATAATTTCTAAATTTTATGAATTAAATAAGCTAAATGATTATTATTATATGTTTTAATTTAGTATAAACCATAGAAAGGGAATATTTATAAATTAGGTGACAAATTTAAAATAATGTGAAAACATTAAAAAAATATTTATATTATGATATAAGATTTACTAGAATTGTACATTAGGAACAAGACTTTATAGATTTCTATTTTATAGTATTGATAAGTGAATTTTTTTATTATATTAAATAATAATGTTTTTTTCCTAAATGAAGTTATATACTTTGTGTTTAAATCTAAGGGAAGTAATTTTTTTTGAAAGGTATTTCCTCCTTTAGTGTTATAATATTGTAATGATTATTTAATAAACATTAATTTCTTGTTATGTTTGTTAAAGAAGTATGTGGGGACTATGTTGTGATTATTTGAATTTAATTTTGTATGAAAGTCACAGATTCATGATCTGTATCCGAAGTTGTTTAAAAATTTATTTTTTGGGATTCAATGATGAATTTGTACTCATATTGATATATGAAATCAATTACCATCCTTAATGTAATGTTTTATTGATGAAGTTGTCTTTTTTAAGGGCATATACACATATATATTTTTATAATTCAATGAAGATATACAGTTTTTTCCTCTAGTGTGTTGGTTTTATTTTCGTTAAAGTAAGATCGTTGAGAGCTATCTCTTATGGTGGTTGTTTGGAACCCTATATATTCTTCCATGTTTTTTTGATTACCAGGGATGATATTTATATGAGAGGTATTTGATTTAATTCCTGATGTTTATAAATCAATTCCATAGTTATTTCATAATGCTTATAGGTGTTTATGGGCTTCTTTTTCACTTTTTCCTAATTAATTTATAGGCTTATTTTATTAAATTTTTGTTTTTTCAAATTTTTATTTTACCCTTTAATAAATAATCCCTTTTGAATAATGATAATATTGTATTTTTAAAACTTGTCTAATGGTATCCTTCCATCTATGAGCTAAGTAAATGTAAAGCATAAATTTTGTAGCTACACAAGGGTGGATCAACATTTTCATTACACACATAAAGGTAAGTCCCTTAACATCTTCCTCATGTATGGTTAGTTGCACCACTTTGTAAAAGTGATTGTTATTTTCTTAAGTTCACATAATGGTCAACCAAAAATATTAATGCCTACATCCGAGTAACCAGATGCATAATGGAAAACCCATGTTTCCTTTACAAAGAGTACATCTGTTTGATATAGGTATTGGATTTTGTCCCGAATTCACTTTTTTCATTCTAGTTGGACCTAAATTGTAATTTTTTATGAAAAATTTACATATATCTTCATAAAATCATGGGTTTAAAATATAAAATTATGATAATGATTTATCTTTGACCTTAAATAAAATTTTGAGTAACGAGTTAGGTGAATTATAAAAATGAAAACAAGAAATTTTAAGTGATTTGAATGGATAGTACAATTGAGATTTCATAGATATCTGGGTAGGATATGTTATTTTCTAAAACTAATGAATTACCTTCCATAATTTTAGTTTTATTTTCTTTTGGGCATAGATAAAAAAATCCCACATTAAATATCTTTTGAGTATTTTAAAAAACATTCGAAGCTTCTACTTGAATTCACATCCAAAATGTGCCACTCTCTCTCTCTAATGTTCTTAGTGTAGCATTTTTAAATCTTCTTATGAGAGGTAAGGGATCTTATTTATCTCTATGTTATTTTATGTGATTTTTTAAATATACAAATCTTTAATTTCATATTGATTAATGAATGTGAATAATAGTAATAAAATAAATATAGGAAATTATCTTATAGAAATAAATAATTATTACCTACAATATCGTTTTTTTCATAAAATTAATATTTTTAGGGGAAGAAAATAAAATAACATGTTTTGATCTTATTTCATAATTCTAGAAATTATATGGAAACCAGACAACTAATATCTCTTGATCTGAAATTAAATAAGTAAATATTTTTCTTTCATGTTTAATAAGTTACATGTATATTTCTATATATTTTTTATAACATTAAATTAGAGGATAATAGTAACTTTTAACCACTTTAATTAAAAGAATAAGTAATTATCACTCGTTATACATGATGTAGGATAATTATTTATCCTTGTAATTATCTTATAAATAGGATAAGAATAATAAAATTCATTGTGTGAATATTTTTTGATAATTTGAATATAGAATGTTACATGAATTTAGGGATTATAATATAATTATATTATTGATGAATTGAAATGGGATAATTATGAAATGTATAAATAGTTAATATTGTTTGTTAGAGATTAAAAAATTGGTTTATTTTTATGTGACCCATTTTGTTTGTTGTATGTTTATGCTACGTATTGAAATTTACTCGATGGTTAGATATCTCTTGTTATCATTTCTATTGTGTTTAGAATGGTTTAAATACATGACATGGATAAAAATAAAAATTTAATAATATTAATTGATTATATACAATTTTTATGAGAAGAATAACTATTTAAATTTTAAAATGATTTAAAACATGAGAATAATTCATGAAGAATGTGTATATTACTTTATTTCTATTATTAGATACTACTTTTTGTTTCCTTGTTATAGAAAACATAGTCATAATAAACTAGTTATTTCAATATGAAATTAAAATGGTTTATTGAGAGATATGTTTTTATGGGATGAATGATCCTATCTTTGTTTACAAGAGGTTTGAACTCCTTGATGCGATGAAATTTGTTTCCTTTTAATTTTTATATAGAAATATATATATACTCTAGTTATTTAGATACTTGATGTGTATTGATTGCAAAAATTGTGTTGGTAGAATGATTTGACATGAAATTGGATAGACTCCCATGGATTTACAAATGGTTGATTATATATTGATAAATGTACTGCGTGCCTAGGTAGCAATGTTGGTCGATTTTTGTGATGGAGGAAAATATTTTACATATGTGTAATGATGTGGTAATGAAATTAGAGTGGTGAGGATTAATATAGTTTGGGGATTTCTAATTGATATATCAATCTTTCTTAATGGTTTTTGGTGGTTTCTTAATGTTCATATGATCAGATTTAATTTAAATGATGGATTTCTAAATACTTGAGGCAGTCAAACACAATAAATGAAAATTTAATTTTAGTTGTGGTTGATTAGGGTGAGTCCTAACAAATACAGATATTTTATTAATTGATAAATGGATTTATTTAAATAATGGGGTTGGTTCTTGTATTTTTTACTGATGATGATGATACACTTGAGAGTATAAGAATAAAATTTGTAGTACGGAAGGAACCAACATTAAAATGGTAATATTGAAAATGAAAATGTAATAAAATCAATCAATAGATAATGAATTATTTAATATTGAGATTGATTCGTGAATTCTTATTTGATATTTAGATCTTGGTAGTGGAAGTTAAGGGTACTGTGTTGATAATAACAACTATTGAGTTTAATGATAGTTAAATTCTTTTAGCATGGCTTGTGTTTGATATTATTTTAATTTTCATATTTTATTATATACCCCACCTTAGTTGGTTGGTAAAATGAAAACCAAATGTTTTTGGTTTTTTATCTAACATCCGTGATTGAGAGGTGATGGGAGGTTGACTTCTTGGTCTCATATTCTCCCCCTCTAGTCATAAAATATTATTCATACCCCAAAATATAATGTATTGTGGTATAGGGTGTGATTTTACTAGGGTTGTGATGTATCAAAATTTTACTAATTATTTTTGTATGGGTTGTAATATCTAGATCTACAACACATAGTTCTATTTGGATGTGGTGGTTTCAACTTCCTATAGCGATACAGACATGGTATGTCGTGGTTTTAGGTATAACTTAGGTACACAAGATATAGAGGTTTCTAGGAATAAATTTGGTTAGTACTAGGATATATGGATTTTGAGATTTTGGGTTTCACAGGAAACCATTCTAGCTATTATACTTTTAGATATGGAACTGGTTGACGTATAGGAGGGATTGGAATAGGTTGTTGCTGTTGGGGTGTGATGGTGAAAAACTAATAGATAAGTGGAATTAGAGTACCTTCATATGTATATATATGGTTTCAAAATATAATGACTTACTTTTTGGTGATTAATCCATGATGAAGATGTGAAACTATTATTACCTTCTTAGGTCAAGAGTTAGTTTAATTTAGTTATTCAATATTAATTATCTTTCTTATAAAAAGTTTTCATGATAGGTTTCAGGGAGGATACTATTTATTATACATGTTATTCTCACCCTATGTGTATATAAAATGTTTTTTCAGGTATGCATGAGCTAGTTGGTGATCATGTTAGACATTACTCGTTTGAGGTGTTTTTCAGGAGTTGTTGGAGTATTATGGTAACTTTTGAATATATTGTTTTCACTTCAATTATATATAGTTATGTATAAAATCATATAATGTATTAAGAATGCATCTTTTATTTATGTAGGATATTGGTTCGTGGCATTCTCCTCTTATCTATTAGTTCTTAAATTATTATTAGTTCATTTTTAAAAATTTATTATATTTTAAAGAAATTATTTTAAAGCATTATATATTATTATTTAAATTTATTAATTTAAAGAAATTATTTTAATAAAATTAATTGATAAAATATAATAATGATATATTTATAAAAAATGTCCTAGAAATAGTTAATCATATTTAAGGAATAAAAATTTAATTATTCATAGTCAAAGAAATATGTTTTATTTAAAAAATAGTGTTTTTATTATATATTGTAATTTTGATTTAAAAGTTAAAATTCAAATATTTAGTGCATAAAATTTAGTGAAATGTATTGGTTATATTTATAATCAAATGTATTAAATTTTAAATAATAATTCTTAATTAGAACAAAATAAGAATAAAATAAACTATTATTTAAAAACATAATTTTCTAAAAGATAATTTTTTATGTGATATGTGTTTTTATTTTAAAAATAAATTTTATTGAATTTAGAAGTTTAATTTAAAACAAATATATTATTATTTTAACTTCCATGTGAAAAATTATTATATGATCAATGTGATTTTTAGTAAAAAATATGTTACCAGGGAAAAAGTTACATCCCAAGATAAAGGGAAAAATGTGATAAAATGTTAGAATAAGGTATAAAGTGATACAATTTCCCAAAATATTATCAAAAAGAGTGTATATGAGTTTTTGAATGACCCAATTTCATTATTTTTTCAATTAAGAACCACTTGGTAGGTCCAAATTATATCCATTAAACATTAATGAATGAGTATTTGAAAAACTTCCTTTCATTCTTAGCTATAAAGGTTCCCTTCTACCACCCTTTCTAAACCATAAAAAAGTAAGATTTATAACTATAATCTATCCATATTCTCTCTAATTTTCATCCATTACATGTTTTGGTTGTGAGGGACTCAATAGAATTCCCCAAATTATTAAAAAATGTTGGCTTCTAAGAAAAGATAATATTTATTCATTGTAATTAATGAATTATTATCCACAATTATACTTTATATTTACATCATCATTATTCATGGAACTCATTTAAAAAAAATTAAATTCTAAATAATATCGTTATTCTTATTTAATAGTGGTATTGTAATAAAATTATTTAATAATCATACTCATCAATTTATTTTTTTATATTCTGGTTGGGGTTGGTTTAATCACCTACGTAGATGATGCTATAATTTTTTTTATCACGGTTGATTTTAAAAATTAATATATTTTTAAGATATTATATTAATAATGATATAATTATATATGTTCTTAAATGGTAATTATAAATTTTCACTCATTATTAATATAACATTTTATGTTTGATAAAATTTATCAAAACAAGCACATTATAGATTTCCTATTGGAGTACCATTCCTAAAAATTCCATAGAATGAACGTGGAACATCTTAACACATTATATAAATACTATTTTATTCATTTTATTATTTTTTATATGATAAACTTAGGAACAAGGAATGTTCAACGTGGCCTCCATACCAAAATACACACATAATAGTTAAAACTAGCAACAAATGGTGATTGATATAAACTAAAAATAATTAATATATGAAAATTAAATATTAATATAAAAGGTGTGAATATTATTAGGTTTATAAAAAATATAATTATTGAGTCTAATATTAGTATACAGGATGTTAGAGCGTTTTTAAAAAATCCAGAATCTAGGGTAAGGGTTTTCTCCACTAATTATACCTCTTTTGTGTTTAAATTTATTATTCAAACCAATTATTATTTTATATATTATATCCTACCAAATGGGAATATATTATTCAATTTTATATTTTATTTTTTATCATATATATTTTTCACTCATATTCACTAAATGATTAATCCTTAATACCTTACATATTATGATGTTCATAAGGGGTTTTCTTCTCAATTTACTTTATTTGAGACATATTTCATATTATGATCTTATTTTATATTAAATGGGGTATATAATACCCCATAATAATATTTTATCATGATTTATATTTGATGAATAATACTCTTAATTCTATTCTATCTTTCCATGAATCTTGATTCATACACTACTAAAGTCTTAAGGGGTTTTCGTGACTCAATCTACATTCATTGGGTCATACTCTTTCTCCTTTACATTTATTTTTCCAAGAATACCATTATATTACATCATATTATATATTATATTTATTTATAGGAAAATAATATTTCCTTATTTAAATCTTGTTTTCTTATTGATCGTTACTTAATAATAATATGTTGTTATAAATAAATACATCAACTCATTATTTTGGATATTTCTATTCCATGATCATATTATTTCATAATTTTTTTTAATTTTTAAATACAAACAAGTATTCCTAAATTTATGTTTTATTTTTATATATATCTCAATTCAAAATGAAATTTTAAACCACTTTTATCGATGTTAGGTACTTCATACTAATAATAAAATGTATGCATTTCTAATTTTGTAATATTTTCTAACTTTCCCTAGAAATTTATTATGATTTTCATTTATCTATTTTAAAGGATTAATTATTAGAATTTAAATTATTAAATGAAATATTTAAATTTGTTTTTTATGGTTAGAAAATTATTTTGACACATATTTTTGTTTTTCAAATAGTGTCACTAAAAATAAAGAAAGATATTTTCATGATTTGTCTTTCAATTTCCTATATTTCTAATAAAGGTTCAATATTTTTTAAATTATTTCTATTATATTTTCAATACATATTTGAAACAAATCCTAATATAAATATTGTTATCCTTACATTATTTTTGGAAAATTATATACAAACAATTTTTTCCATATTTAACATGATTTCAATAATGAGATGAAATCTATGGAATTTATTTATTTAATATTATATAATTTATTACCTTAATCTTAAGTATTTTTAATTGATATTAATATTCTTTTATATTAAATCATTTTAATATTAATCATTATATTTTTTTACTCTCGCCAACGAGCCTGTACCCTAGTGGTACATGCTCTTTCTTGGAATCCAAAAGACCCAGGATCAAATCCGGGCAGGGGAGAATTTCCCAGGTACTGTAGCAGGTACTGCCACAGTGGTGGCACTGTAGCGGCGGAGGTACTGTAGCAGTACTGTTCACCGAGGGGTCTTTTGGGCCATTAAATTGGGCTTTCGAGCCTTGTATTCAGGCCACTTGGCCTTGGGCCTTCGGGCTATGTTATGGGTCTCCTCTACCCAGTTTAAAGAGGTCTTTGCTTTCAAATAATAAATTGAGGCTTCTTCCCAAACCTTTAAAAAAATTACATGTTTTTACTCTTTTTATATTTTTCTTAAGAAACATATAAATCAAATTAATCATTTGATTTTAAAAAAATCATGTATCATTATGATGGACAAATGAAATCTCTATTAGGGGATTGATACATCACTTATTTTAAATTAACTTATCAAAATCAATGCATAAATATGACCATCCATCCAATTAATTTCTATCACGAGTACCTTATAATTTTATCTTCTAATTGAAGGGTATTCAACTTGTGGATCACACCTTATCGTTGACCGAGGAACACTATATATATAATAGTATATTTTTTTTCTATAATTAAAAACTTGTAAGAAAATCATTGATTGATATAGTAGGTGTTGATATGTTTGTTTAAATTCATGATGTTTTTTATTCATCATATATGGTTATATGTAACCCATTTTATTTTCATAGGTTATGCACATTGTAATTTTTGATTTTTTCATATAGCACACATATGTATGGCTTATCATTAAATAATTTATGGGATTAAAATTATATAAAATTTCTGTGCAATTCAGATATATGAATTCAAATATGATTACTATCAGATGTCGTCAGTGATCCCCAAATTTATTATGTTATGGCGTGTGGGTAGTGATGACAAATCCATTATGTTATGGGATATGGGTGGTTTTCCAGTCCATTATGTTAGAGGAAATATGTGGTTAGACTAGTCTAATGTGATATTAATTTATTATGGGTTAATATTAATAAATGTGGTTATTTTATGTGCTTATATTTGTGCAAGATTCCTATATTATATAACCATGGGTCATGTATATTATCCTGTGATTTTACATTCTTATTCCTTAGTAAATGTTATGATTTCATGATGATCCATTAATAATTTTATTTTCCTATTCTATAATATATAACCATTTCATCATAATTTATGATGAATTCTTACTATTCTATAATCATTTTCCATTAATTTTTTATTTATATCATGTTCAAGTTTTTTCACTTATTCATGGTTTGGTGACAATTTCCCAATTCCACATTATTATGATTTTGTCTTACTGGGATTTTAAGATTACCATTTTACCTATATTTACATTTTACACAAGTAATGAATAAGATTATTAGGTATAATATTTCAAGTATAATACCATGTGTGAATTTTTTTGGGAAATATAGAATCATTTTTTAGTAATATGATTACGTAGATAATCTATAAAGACAATGAACCTTTGAGTTCACTAAATGTGTTTTAATTTTGAGATATAATGTGTAATTATTATAATTTATATAAAATATATGTATATTAGGATCATGACACCTTTTATAGGGGTGATTTGGGTCAGAGAGCACACTATCTTTGATGCTTATGCCTTGTATAAAACGTTGGTATTAGCTACGTATCCTTCAATGATTACCCTTATGGGGATTATTGATTTTAAGTAATTCTAATATATTACATGAATGGTTTTTATGTACCTTATACATGTGATTAATTTGGATATGTGTAAATATATTTTTCTATTATTTTTTGTTATTAACCCAAATTTTTAGTTGTGTAATGAGTTACAAATTAATATGGTCTGAAAATATTAATTTTTTGGAAGGAATATGGATTCCAATACTATATCAATATAATATTCCATGTTTATAAGGATTGCATGTTACATAAATATTTCATAGGATGAAAAATTTACAAATGATATGCATATGATGCATTTTAAAATGATGAGAATTTGTAAAACACTTGATATACATAGTGTGATATTCCTTCCAAATTTAACACATATCATGACCTTAATTAACCAACTTGGTAGTTTCATGATAAAAAAGAGTGCCCATGAATTATATTCTATAAGTATTAGGGAAAATGGATTATACTAAAAGTTATGTAACAAAATCCCATTGTATTCTTTGTGTGACACATAGTGGGAAAATCAATGATATATGATACCAATGAAATACACTACTAGAATTTGAGGTATTTGTGGTCGGTTATTTGTTAATGGATCCTGTCTCAAATTAGATTTTTTGATTGGGTCCTGTCGAAAATAGCTCTAGGTAGAAAATAGAATCACAAATAGTCTCGTCGCAAATTGTTTTCTGTTTATATATATAAAAACCTATTACGATGGGACCGTTGAAAACAATAATTTGCAACGGTCACGTTCTCTCGTCAAAAATAAATATTTAAAAAATATATAAACTATTTATGATGGGAACCCATCGCAAAAGGACCCATCACAAATACTTAATAAAAAAATATTCAATAAAATAATGAAAAATTAATATTATAAAATAATAATAATATTAATACTAATAATATAAATAATATACCATTATATAATAATGATAATAATATTAATAATATAAAAAATATATTATTACAATAATAATAATAATAATAAACTAATAATATAATAATTTTATTATTATTAATAATATTTATGAAAAAATAATATTAATTTTATTAAAATAAAAAAATTATATAATATTAAAATTCGAAATATTTGGAAAAAATATAAAAAAATATTATTATTATTATTAAAATAAAAATAATATTAAAAAAATAATACTAATAATAAATTAAAAAATATAAAAATATTAAAAATAAAAAAATTAAAAATTTAAATTAAGATGTATTCGCACCAATATAAAAGACATAAACAGTAAATAGAAAATATTACAATAAACATTGAATTCATATGATTATAACATGAAAAACAAATCATTGGGGGGGTGGTCTTCTAGAGGAGGTGGAGGAGCTGGAAGATATGGTGGAGGAAACTCCATATATAAACTACTAGTCAGATGACGCATGTACTCCATCTTTTTGTGCTTCTACTGCTTCCATCAAAGAATCTTAACTTCCTATTGCTGTTGTTGTCATCAGTGATCTCCCTCATGTTGTTGCTGGTGTTTCCACATATCCTCCTACTCCTTTCACAAACTCTTTATAAGCTCACTTCAAGCTCGCAGCTGCTCCTGATACCGTGAGCCAGAAGATGATGCCTCTCCATGAGCTCCTCTTGAGCTTGATTCCAACATCGTAGTAGTACCAAAATAAGTTTTAGGAGTCAATCGAGAGCCGATACCATCTACTCAGCCCTTCTTAAAGGCCTACTGGGTCACCAGCATTTGTCCCCCCTCATCAAAATGGTGGGCACTAGTCTAATCAGCTATCTCGGCCTAACTCTAGGCCTGTGTCTGAGAGGTCGTGGCTTTATATGGCTCTTTTAGTTCCAATTTGAAATGAAACTAGTAAAAATATTATATGTAGTTAATTTTCAAATGGAAAATGAAATAATATTGACCCCAATCTGACGCTGACGATCACCTTTAATATCTATAGTGGCTGGATCACTGTACATACTCCGATAAACATCGTACTTCGTAATATTGGGTTGATCTAATGCCTATGTGAATATAAAATAAAATTTTTATATTTAAAGTTATAGAAAATATTTTAAAAAGTTCATACCGAATGATCTCTATTCGTACTAAATGTACGACTATAGGCTCGATGTGTCACCTCTTGTCTCCCCTGGTTCTATCAGCCCAATGAAGATCTCCTATGAAATCCACCACCCAACCAGTGTGAACATAATCCACCCCAAACGTGAGATGAAATGTACTCTAGTCAGTGGGCTCTACATGACTCATCAAATACTGCCACTCTTACTTTCTTCATGTCTGTCCTTCTCAAATTATACAAGAACCTGATGGAAACGGTAACGCATAAACACCTCTCATGCCATGTGGGTAACGTCACACATGCTATCATCGATGAAATACCATAAAACCAACAAATAATTTATAATATCATGTTATTAATGAAATAAATTTCAAAATAAATATCATTTATTAACGTACCAACCAATGATCGAACACGCTGAGCTGCACATCAACTGGAATCTATTCTCAAGTGATCCATAACTGAGAAAAATAATTACACATGATAGCGCTCCCCTGTCCAACAGCTATATGCATAAAACTTTGAAAAAAGAAAAAATTATCAAAAATTTAGTATATAAATAAATTAATGAAATATAACTAAAATACACAGGTTACCATACCTTCACGTGCATGGATCGAGGCCAGGACATGGATTTCACTTAGGGATAGGGTCAGGAATCATCAGTTGTGCAAGACAACACCCCCTCAACATACCCCATGAACTGCCAGTAGACTGAGAGTATGATGATCCCAAATTCTCCTCATCCATAGGTAGGTCACCATCCTGCAAATAAAGAAATATATCATCTTCCATCTGAAACAAAAAATGATTATTGTTAGCAAATAGTTGAAAATAACTATTATATATAGATACATATTATTTATGATTATAACCACCATTTAACTATGTCAATGTTCACCTTCATCATAATCTTCATATCTGATGATGTTAATGTATTCATATTCCTCCTCAGCATCATTAATATCCATATAAGTTTCAGTTTCATCATCTCTTTCCATTTCAAATTCATTTGTTACATCATTAACATCACTGTCACCACCGACCATTAATTGTGGCTTGTCATCATCGATATTCATGTCTCTTTGTAAAAAAGATGGATTTTGAGTAGTCTCTTGAAAATTTCAATTCCTTGCTCTTTAGTGAAACCACATTAACATTGAGTAAAATTATTTTCCCAAAATTTTATTTTTATTATGTTCCACCAATTACTCAGGTCTCTTGAAGTAGCACAATACTTTGCATAATAAATTTTATGTGACTGTTGAGCCTGTAAAAATGGTTTATTTACAACAAGTCATTTATATTTGATATCAAGGATTCCATGAGTTGTATGAACCCACAAGACTCTCTCAGTATCCAACCATCATCATTTAAACATCATTATGCTATTTTTTCTTAAATAACATAGTTCAATAATTTTATCTAGAATGCTATAAAAGTAAACTTTAGTTTATATATGATGATATCCTCTAAAAAAAACTCCACTTTTCATTGTTTTTTGATTCCCCATATGCATGTGTATGAAATTGAAAACCATTCACCACCTATGCATTATAATATTTAATCATTTTTGGATGGTGGGATACTCAATATACACAGTCTCTTATAAATTTTATCAACATGTTGATACACCTGAAATTTTTCAAAACAGTTATCAATATAATAAATTATAAACAAAATTGATATGTTAAACCATCAATAATTTATGTAACCATATTTTGAAACCATTGATATTTTTTTCCATCATTCATCAAGATAAGCTATTTTAATTTTTGGAAGCTATTTCTTGATATGATTATCATATAACCTACAAATAAAATAAGTTGACATACTATAACATAAATTATAGAATAAGGTATTGAAGCATTCGTAGTACAAATTATGTCATTTCTTCATAGTCGAGCAGAAAAAATGTATTTTCTCTATGATTTTCATCATATGAAATCCATCATTCATGAACTCCACCAAATCCAAGCTATGGCTGATTAAAAAGTAATAATTTATTGGTCATTTAATTATCAAAATTCCCCTCATTCCATCCACTAGTGTAGAAAATGTTTTTTACGGTGGTTATTTTTTATTTTTAACGTTGGATTTTGGCCTACGTTATTACAGGAGAAGTTATAAATATAATTTTTTATGTCGGTTATTTTACAGCGGACGTAAAAAAACAAATCCGAAGCATTTTTCACGTCGGTTGATAAAACCCCGATGTGGAAAATGCTTCGGAGTCATGGTTTATTACGTCAATTATTTAATAACCGATGTGGTATATACTGTTTCATGCCGGTTATATAATAACCAACGTCATAAATCACTCCTCCGAAGTTTTTATCACGTTGGTTATTTTTATAACTGACGTGATAAACCTGTCTGCCAAGTGGTTTCCAACGTCGGTTATATAATAACCGACGTGAAAACATATCTCTGACATTGGTTATTTTATAATTGATGTAAAAAACTATCCATTTCCATTTATTATGTATGTTATGAAATAACCAACGTAAAACACATTTCCACTGAATTTATTACATTGGTTTCCAAATAACCGACATTAAAACTAATCCCAATGCATCTTTTATTTCGGTTATGAAATAACCGCTGTAAAAAACAATTGTTTTTTAAATAAAACTGAACCACTACTATGCCCAGCCAAAATACGTGTAACAGACCAAAAGGTTTCCAAAAACAGACTAAAAGAGACCAGAATTCCCTCCTCCCACCCCATTGGATAGCACCCACCACACCCCTGGACACCCCCACACCCCTGGACTGCCCCCACCCCCTGGACAGCCCCCACACCCCTGGACAACCCCCACCCTCCTGGACACCCCACACCCCTGGACTACCCCACCACCCCCTGGACAGCCCCCACACCCCTGGAAAACCCCCCACCCTCCTATATACCCCCACCCCATGGACAACACTCCCACACCTCTGGACAACCCTCCCACACCCCTGAAACAGACCAAAACGTTACCAAAAACAGACCAAAACAGACCAGAACCCCCCCACCCCACTGGACAGATGCCACCAAACCCCTGGACATCCCCCACACCCCGGGACTGCCCCACCCCTGGGCAACCCCTTACACCCCTGGACAACCCCCACCCTCCTGGAAACCCCCCACACCCCTGTAGTGACCCCACCCCTGGAAATCCCCCACACCCCTGGACAACCCCCACCCCCACCCTCCTGGACGCCCCTACAACCCTGGACTGCCCCCACCCCCTGGACAGCCCCCCACACCCCTGTACAACCCCCACCCTCTTGTATACCCCCACCCCTGGAAAACACTCCCCCACCCCTGGATAGCCCTCCCACACCCCTAAATCATACCAAAAAGTTACCAAAAATAGACCAAAATAGACCAGACCCCCCCCACTCCACTAGATAGTCCCCACCACACCCCTGGACACCCCCACACCCCTGGACTTCCCCGCACCCCCGGGACTACCCGCACACCCCTGGACAACCCCCCACCCTCCTGGACCCCCACCCTTCGGACAGCACTCCCACACCCCTGGACAACCCTCCCACACCCCTAGAAACCCCCACCCTCCTAGACACCCCCACCCCACTGGACAACCCTCCCACACCCCTAGAACCCCCACCCCACTGAACTACCCCCACACCCCTGGACACCCCTGAACATCCCCCCACTTGCATGGACATACCTCCCACCTTCCTGGACACCCTCCCACCCCACTACATAGCCCCCACCACACCCCTAGACACCCTTCACCTCATTGGACACCCCTAGAGCAAACACAGACCAAAACCCAACCAAAAACAGACCATAACCCCCCACCCCACTAGATAGCCTCCACAACACCCCTGGACACCCCCACACCCCTGGACTTCCCCCACCCCCTGGAAAACCCCTGGATAACTGGTGTTGGGAGGGGAGGCTCCGCCATCCCTCGAGGGGATGAACACTGCTGGAAGGTTCTGATCACTCCCACATGTGAATCTTGAGCTCTCAAAATGTTTCGCCAATGATTTATTCCCCTGTAAACATCATTCATTCTATCACTTTGATGCCAATATAACCAGGGGAAAACACCTTCACACATGATGGAGTTTCCCCTAGTTATACTGGAATCAAAGTGATAGAATGAATGATGTTTATAGGGGAAGGAAGCATTGGTGAAACATTTTGAGAGCTCAAGCTTTGCCTGTGAGAGTGATGAGTACCTTCCAGCAGCGTTCAACCCCCCGAGGGATGGCGGTGCCTCCTCTCCCACCCCCTGGACTGCCCCCATCCCCATGGACACCCTGGAAACCCCCAACCCACTAGAAAACCCTCCCACACCCCTGGAAATCCCCACACCCCACAGGACACCCCCACACCCCTGGACACCCCCTGGATGGCCCCCACTTCCCTGGACATCCCTCCCACCCTTCTGGAAATACTCCCACCCCCTGTACTGCCCCCCACTCGCATGGACACCCAGGATAGCCCCACCCCACCGGACACCCCTCCCACACCCCTGGATACCCCCACCCCACTAGACATCCCCCACACCCTTGGAACCCCTCCCCCCCAGGCTAGAATCAGTACCAGAAAAACCATCATAAGTAGACCAAAACAAGAAGTAGAGAAAAATTAATCATTCACATATATAACATTCAAAACATACAATGTCAACTTAAAAAAAACTAAATACAACCTAAAAGACCGCCAAATACATAATTACAATGAAAATATTCAAAATAACATTTTACACGACAAACAACTAAAATTAAATCAAACCTATAAAATAATTTGACCATTCCACTTGTAAGTTTTTGACGTCTTGAGCACTATAGAGTTAAGGGTCATCAAATATATACAAATTAAAAGGATAGTAGTTAACGTGAATAATGAATAAATCAAATGAAATATTATGGAAAAGTTTAAAAGGAAATCTTACTAGGTCAAAGTTCACAACTGATCGAGTTGTTATTATTTCATACATAAATCTTAACATATAATATCTGGATTCAATGATGCCTTGTTGTTCATGACAATTCTGTTTGAATGAGTGTAAATTCAATATACTATTTTTATGTAATAAATCAAAAAGTACAAATTATAAATGGATATTTACCTTTACATTTACATATTTGATCTTCACACTCCTTTTATTTGTATTTTTTTGAAAGTAAACCCATCCCCTGTTAGAAAATAATACAAATGGGATAAATTTAAAATTCATTATAATATATAAAACTATTGAGAAATTGAAACTTACTTTTACAACATTTTCTTAAAACTTTCCCACACATCACCATTGACAGAGCATATCCAATAAAGTGTTTTCTCCATTGGGAAAAAATACCTAACATCCAATGGTCACTGATAAAACAAAATTTAAGGTTAGTGGTTTTTTATGTTAAAAGATAATGAACTCTTTGAGAGAGATGTGTTTCATACCTCTCACAAAAAGGCATCATCCAACATTGTGTGACTATATTCTGTTCAAGTCTTTCTGCAATATAAAACATTCTTTGTTCCTCATCCAATGCACATGATTCAGGGGAAATGAAATGCGGGTCCATGAATCCATATACATATGTCCCCTCATTCTTCTCAAAAATGTTATAAAGATAGCTAATACAAAATAGACATAATTATACATTTTTAATAAATATAATGCAGGGAAAAGGTGTTTATACTTACATGGAAAAAATTTTCACCACGTTGATTCCCAACTTATCTCAAGTAACAAGATCCATGATATTAGTTTTCATAATCCCCATAGTTATTGCACGTCCACAAACATGAGCTTCCATTAGAAACTCATAATGATCCGCCAAAAAATTTTAAAATCTTGACAATCTGTCCAGACTAATAGAATCTGTATCTAATGTGATAGCCATTTTTCTTTGTTGTTGTTTATACAATATTTCTTTACCTTTGAAGTATTCCTGTAAAAATAAATATAAAAATATATTAGTTTTAAAATGATAAAACAAATTTAATAAAAAAATAAAATAGAAGATATAACATACATACCTCTATGATAACGAGTCCAAGAAGTCTGGATGGAAAAATTAAAAAATGGTCGATACTATGTCCAACTATCATCACCTCATCTGTAAGTAATGGTACTCAAGATGATCTATCTATAATATCCTATACAATGACCATCTGATTCTCAACCTCTAATTTTTGATGATGAACTATATCTCATATATAATATACCAACCCATATGCAACCACATGATGTTGAGGATCATCAACATAAAACTCGCAATAAGTTAGAAGCTGCGGCGGAGGAGTAGGATAAGAAATGGGGTCCACGGGCTGAGGTGGGGGAGTGGGATCTACTGGTGGAGGTGGAGGATAAATAATGGGGTTTTCAAGGGTAGGTGGAGGAGTGGGAGCTACAGTATGAAATTGTCTTTGCATGTCTTCAAACATAGACTGTACCAACACTCTAATCTTTTCCTTCATTGTTGCATTAATATTATGAACTTTAGCCTCCAAGGATTATATTTTTTTTTATAAACAACCTCAATGTAATAAGTTGACGAATGTGGAAACACTTTTCTTACTGATACACCTGCCGGATATCCTCGTAGACGACCAGGATGTTCGGGATTTCCCAATGCTGCAGATAAAATATCTTGCCTCCCAACAGCTATAAATATCCCATGCGAGCTCTACTCCTCAAGAGAATCTTGTATTAATTAATTGAAAATTTCTGTAATGATTGAAATTATATTAAGAAAATAGTTAACTTAAATAAATAAAATAGATATCTTATAACCCTCTCAGGTACGATTCTTGAATCTTCTGAAATATGTTTCCTTTTTTCCCATCTGAGCTCTCTTCCATTTTTCATGTCTAGATATAGGGGATTGAGGGACCACCTCTCTAGAGCTTGAAGACTCAGCTCTTAGTTTTTGTAATTTTTCCGCCATAATTTGCTCTTCCAATAATGTATACCCTCCCCGAGATAAACTATGATGGTATACATTTTTAGATTCGATCTCCTGATGAGATTTACTTGTTTTCTATATTTTAAGAATAAAAAATTATTAAAAAAACATTTATAATATCATTTATATAAGAAATATTATAAAAGTTTACATTTCCCTTACAAAAAATGAAACTTTTCTTATACTTTCAACAAACTATCTCCATGTGTCTTCATCTATGACAGGATATATATGACATGGATTGTCATGACTCCTATGACCAAAAATGAAATCAGATGAGAGGGTTGATTTAAAATCCCTCCATCTCCTAGAAACCATCGATAAGCATTTATTCTGGACTCCACCAGTGTTAGGAATATCAAATGTCATATGATAAAGAAGAGGTTCAACATATTATATATACTAGAAACATTTAAATAATAGGCAAACAATAACAAAATATCTTACCAAAATCGTCTCCCACAATTGAGAGATTATCTCTTTGTCCACACTTCTCTAGTCATCATACAAAATGATTACTTTTCTCTTACCCTGAGTTGATACAAAACTCTTAAAATATTTTTCATTTGGACCCCTATGAATAACATCCTCATCAAACTCAACGAGTATCCTCTGATCCTGCGTACGGGAAAGTGATAATTTTGGTAAACGTCTGCACCCACGTTTACCAACTATTGAACTCTTTGTCGTAATGGGAGAACATGAAGAAGATTGGGGAACATCAAGAGGAGCATGTGAATGTTCCTCCCTAGAGGTATGACCAATATTTTAATCTCCAAAATCATGTGGTTGATCAACTGATTGATCTATCATTATCCTTCAAAAAAAAAAAACAAACATTAGTTCACAAATATACAAATTGAAATATTACAATACTAATGTAAATAGAAAATAAAAAATTTGTACAAAGTTATGTAAAAGTAAACATAGTTAATATGGTAATAATGTTAAACAATGGTAAAGATGGTAAAGATGGTAAAGACGGTAAACATGGTAAACATGGTAAACCTGGTAAAAATGGTAAACATGGTAAAGTAATTGTCACTAAACAAAAATAATTTATATATAATTTATGTAATGGTAAACATGATAAAGTAAACTAAACAAAATTAAAACAAACAAATACTTATACTTATTTGTTTTTATACATGTTTTAATAAAGAAAAAACATACAATATCTAACATTTTATGAAAATAATAAATATAAACAAGAAATAAACAAATGTTACCTATAATTTTAGGAATGTACAAATAGGCTGTTTTCCCAAATTCCTTCATCATGATCATTCCTTATGGCACAAACCATGTCTTCAACATGCTCATTATTATGTTCTGTTAATATTTCCATGGAAGTAGGGATCTAACATAAATCAGCATCTTTATCAAGTTCACCATCACCAACATATTGTTTTTACCTTGTAAAACAACAGCCCACTGCATATCTGATTGATCTACTACATAGAAAATTTGTTTTTCATGTGTTTCCACTATATAAGAATCAGTTGTGTCTTCCAATTTATTCAGATTAAAAACTATCATTCCAAATTCATCGTGTCTGACACTGTTGTTACCGATAAACCATTTAAATTTAAAAACAAGAACTTTAATTTTAAAGTAATCAACCTCCCATATGTCTTCAATCACTCCATAATATGTACTTGATGCAGAAATTGGGTTTTTGTCTTTAGCACTCGAAAAATGCATTTCTTCTGCAAACACCAATACACCACTATTTTGAACTGAACTTCTCTTGTCCTGATCTTTCTTATGAAATGTATAGTCATTAATGTTATAACCAGACTATGTTATCAAATTTTAACATGGACCACCCACTACCCATTTTAATGTCTCCGATACATCCGATCTACCAAGACAGGTCTTTTTAAACCATGACCAATGTTTTTTTCTCATTCAAAATCCACATTTCTTTCTTCCTTGGATGAAATTGTTTCAACTCATTAATATTCAATGTGATATACGGTTGAGTATCAGCTATGTTATTCAAGATGTATGATTATAACTTCTTCATCTGTTCATCTGACAACGATTAGACTTTAAAGACACGAATCCCCTTTCCCTCATTATTAACTCATTCATGGCGAGATGGAGGCAAACCTATGTGCTACGCTACAGCCAAGTAGCTCGTAAAAAACTTTGCAACCTCCTCAGAAATATACATTTCAATAATGGAGGCTTTAGGTCGACATGGATTCTTAACATACCTCTTCAATACTTTTATATACCTTTCAAAATGATACATCCAACGATGATACACAGGTCCGCAAAGATTTATTTCTCGAACCAGATGAATCCTTAAATGCACCATTATATCAAAAAAGTTGGAGGAAAATATATTTCTAATTGAAAAAGTATACAAATTGCATCTTTTTCCAAAATGTTCAAAGCATTCACCTCAATTAACTTATTACAAATTGAATTGAAAAAATGACACAACTTCATTATAGTCTTTCTGACACGGATGGGCAATATTCCACGAAATCCAAATAGTAGAATTTGTTGCATCATGACATGACAATCATGATATTTCATACCTATCAACTTCAAGTTGTTCAATGATACAAAATTTTTTACATTTAAATAATAACCTTGAGGAACTTTGATATCATGAAGACACTAACAAAAGATAATTTTCTCCCTCTTCTATAATGTATGGCAAGCTGGGGGAATAAATATTCATCTTCCATTAAGAGTGGGAGATAACTCCAAACGTATTCCCATTGATAGTAAGTCTAATCTTGCATTCAACCCATCTTTTGTCTTTCCATTAATATCTAACAATGTTCCAATCAAACTATCATAGATATTCTTCTCCACGTGTATGACATCAATATTATGTTTAACTTCATGATATCTCTAATATGGTAGCTCAAAAAATATTGACATTTTCTTCCAAATATGTCTATAATTACAATATTTCTATGTCTTTCCCAATGTCACATCAAGGTTTTCCACCCTCTCAAAATACAGATCTAGGGATAAAGGTTTTGGAGCAATACCAAATTCTTGTGATCCATCGAATGCTCTTTTTAGTCTTCTATAAGAGTGATCCATAGGAAAAAACATTCGATGACCCATGTACACTATTTTCCTCTCATGATGCAATTGACAATATGATGTCTGTTGTTCGCAAATAGGACATGCTTTATGCCATTTAACACTGTATCCAAACAAATTTACATATGCTGGGAAGTTATTTATAGTGAACATAAGCACTGCAAGCAGTTGAAAATATTCCATTTTATAAGAATCATACACCCTAATACCATCCTCCCATAAAATTTTCAAATCATCAATCAATGGTGACAAGAAAACATCAATATCATTTTCGGGATGCTTCAGACCAAAGATCATTATACTCAACATGACATATTTGCGCTTTATACAAACTTCAGGAGAGTGGTTGTAAATTACCAATAAAATAGGCCATGAACTATGTGTGCTATTGAGGGTTCAGTATGGATTCATTCCATCTGTGCACAAACCTATTCTAAGATTTCTAATTTCATTTCCAAATATTGGATACTTCTCATCAATTTTATTCCATTGTGGAAAATCAGCTAGATGACATATTTTTCCATCACATGACCACACATCAGCATGCCATCTTAACCTTTTTGAATCATGTGAATTAGTAAATAAACATTTGAAATGATGAATTATAGGAAGATACCAAAATCCCTTTGAAGGGATCTTTGTAATCTCTACATCAACCTGTGATTTTTATTTCACCTTATACTATGATGTCCCACATTTAGGACACTCTGACTGAAATTCATATTTCTTCCTATATGTCATACAGTCATTTGGACATGCATGTATTTTCTTGTATCCCAATCCCATCAGGAATAATATTTTCTTGGCCTTATAATGTGAATCTAGAAGATCGTTATCGTTTGGACGAATGTCTTTTATCAACTGTAGCATCTCTGTACAACTTCTGTCATTCCATCCATGTTTCGCCTTCAGGTTAATCAATCTTAACACCACTGAAAAAAATTTTAAAATCTGTACAACCAGGATACAATGTTTTTTCAGTATCACCATATAGATGCGAAACTGTTGATTCTATCTCGATTTGTTCCACTGCAATATCATGAATCATTTCTCTAATTTCATCGGAGTTACCATCTTGCGAATCATCATCATCAGTGACATTCCGTCCAGTTTCACCATGCCAAATCCAAGGGCTGTAACTCGGATTAAAACCTTGACAAATCAGATGATATTTTATCTCTCTGCTTTTCAAATTCTTCATATTCAAACATTTAAGGCATAGAAAGAAAAAAATGTCACAAATTGGAACATTTAGTTTAGAAAATTACAAAAAGGCATCAAAACCTTCCTCATATTCATTTCTCATTCGATGTGCTGTAATCCAACTTCGAATCATTATTTCTTATAACAAATATCAAAATTATACATATTTTTAAGATAAGACAAATATATGTTTATATTAAAAAAAATCATAATTTGAATGTAAATTATTTTTGTAATATAAAACAAATCTAAGCGTATTTAAAAAAAATATGCTTGAATATGATTTTAAAAAGAAAATATAGTTAGATAAAACAGTTTTAAATTCATCTTGGATCCTTTCTTCTTAAGGTTCACAAAGAATACATCCTAGTGAAACTGGATACCAAATTCACCCTTCCGTAACAAAATGAAATATGAAGTATAAATATTAAAATATGTATACATTCACTAATGAAAATTACACAGATCCTAACGATTTGAAACCTCTGGACAGCCCCCCACCCCTCTAGATATCCCCCTACCCCCTGGACACCACCCCACCCCATGGATATCACCCCCACCCCCTTGGACACCACCCCCACCCCCCTGTACACCCCTACCCCCTTGGACAACACCCATATCCCCCTTGGACACCACCCCTACCCCCCTTAGACACCACCCCACACCCTTGGACACCCCATGGACAACACCACCCCCTTAGACATCCCCCCACCCCTTGGACACTACCCCCACCCCCTTGGACACCCCTGCACACCACCACCCCCTTCGACATCCCCCCCAACCCTCTGGACAACCCCCACCACTTGGACAACCCCCGCCCCTCTAGACAACCCCCACCCCTTGGACACCCCCACCCCTCCTGGACACCACCCACACCCCTACCCCATGGACACCCCCTGGACACCCCCAACCCCTGGACACCCCCACCCCCTTAGACACCACCCCCACCCCCTTGGACACCCCCTGGACACCACCACCCCCTTGGATAGCCCCCACCCCTCTAGACAGTCCCAACCCATAGACAGCCCCCACCCCTCTAGACAGCCCCCTCCCCCTTGGATACCCCACCCCTTCTAATAACCCTAGAACACATCAATTACTATTTAACCGTCAATTTAAAAATTACCAAACATCCCTAATAATAGAAGTAATGAAGAAGAATATGAAGTGGACGAAGAAGAAAAAAAGAAACGAAGAAGAAAGGGAGAAGAACATGGAATAAGTAAATTATATAAGGAAATTCCATGGAATCCAAGAAAACCATGGGACCCCAATGGTTGATAGAAATTTGGAGAAAATGGAGTAAACCTGATAATCATATCAAATTTAAAATAAAAAATCGAATAGAGAAAATCACATTGTAAAGCCTATCATCACGACACAATGGGGTCAGGATAACAATGCATTTTTGAAAACCATGACATGGTCTCCCCCATAACCCATAATTTTATCATAGTCAATGACTGGTCAAAATATATATAACCAAATAGAATCATATTGCAACACCCCTCATCTTTTCATAATTCTTGAATCCCTAAAAATCATAGTGGAAACCTCAAACATAGACTATACCAACCCCCTTGGACACCACCCCCACCCCCTGGGACACCACCCCAAGCCCTTAAACAACACTAATAAATTATTGCCTAATATCCATGAAACAATACAATCATCATGTCATAATCTCACAAACCATGATGCAATAGTCAATCCCAACTGACACTTACCCCCCACCCCCTTGGACACCCCCTGGACACCACCACCCCCTTGGAAATCCCCCCACCCCTCTAGACAGTCCCCGCCCCTGGACAACCCCCACCCCTCTCGACAGCCCCCACCCCCTTGGACACCCCCACCCCTTCTGGACACCACCCCTACCTCATACCCCCTTGGACACCCCCTTGGACACCCCCAACCCTCTGGATAGCCCCCAGACAGCCCACCAAACCCTCTGGATAGGCCCCCGCCCCCTTGGATAACCCCCCCACCCACCCACTTGGAAAACCCCCACCCCCTTCGACACCCACACCCCTTGGACCCCCCCCCCCCAGACCCCTAGACTACCCCCCTCCATGGACACCCTAGGTACCCCCACCCCCTTGGACACCCCCTAGACACCACCACCCCCTTGGACAGACCCCACCCCTCTGGATAGCCCCCCCCCCCGCCCACTGGACAACCCCCACCCCCCGGACAACCCCACCCCTCTAGATATCCCCACCCCCTTAGACACCCCACCCCTCCTAGACACCACCCCCACCCCTACACCCTTGGACACCCCTAGAAACCCCCAACCCTTTGGACCCCCCCAAACAACCCCCAACCCTCTGGATAGCCCCCACCCCCTTGGACAGCCCACCCCCACCCCCTTGGACAGCCCCCACCCCCTTCAACATCCCCATCCCATTGGACCCCCCCCCCACACACACACCCCTGGACTGCCCCCCCACCTCCATGGACACCCTGGACCCCCCCCCCCCCCCCGCCCAACCCTCTAGATAGCCCTCCGGACCCTCTGGATAGCCCCACCCCCCTTGGATAGCCGTCAAACCCCCTGGACACCACCCCCACCCCTTTGAAATCCCCCGCACCCCCTTGGACACCCTAACCCCCTTAGACAGTCCCCGCACCCCCTGGACACCACCACCCACTTGCACAACCCCTCACCCCCTTGGAAACCCCCTGTACATGCACACACACATGATAGAACACACAAAAATCATAAACTTTCATGATATCACTTCTATATGTTTATTTTACCTGAAAAGAATTTAGCATGGTATAAGTGAACACTATGAAACTTACCAAGATAGCTAGAACAAAGAAAAATAACATCTCAAAAAATTAGTTTAGGGAATCATAGAAAATAAAAATTAAAAAGGTGTCGTGCGAGGATTACTTGAGTATTTTGAGTCAAACTGATAAATATGATAATAATAAATATGAAAAATGATGTTGGAAAAATGAGGCCGGAGGGCACGACTTCAACGAATCGTTTCAAGGTTTTCCGTACGAGAGAGACGAGTCACATGTCGCCCGATCGAAGAAAATAGAATGACTGAATATTGGGTGTGATAAATCATTTAAAAGATTTATCACGTCAGTTATTTAATAACTGATGTGGTAAACTATTTTTTTAATGTTTATAATGTCAGTTATTTAATAACCGATATAGAAAACAATTTATCATGTTGTTTATAAAATAACTGACATGATATATGTCGCTTTATACCGACGTGATAAATTTCTAAGATTGGCTTTATCACATCAGTTTTTTATAACTGACATGGTAAAGCACTGAGCTTTCCTTTATCACATCGGTTATTTTATAACCGACGTTATAAATCATTCCAGATTCGATTTTCACATTGGTTATACAATAACCGACTTAAAAAAGCTAATATTCGTATATTTTACGCCGGTTATTTTATAACCGACGTGATATATCGATCATTAATGTTTTTCTTGTCGGTTATATAGAACCAATGTGAAAAATTCCAACATGTTAAACTTTTTTTTCCACTAGTGATCCCATGCAGTTTTGTTTTGAGAGATATTCAAATTCTAAATAATGAGGGCATAAAAATAAATTTCTTCTTGAAAATAAACTTTAGAAATTGAGCCTTCAAGTAATGCTTTGGTACGTACAATTTTCTTCAATTTCATCATGCATCTCTTGAATGGGTACATCCATCAAAACTGTATTGTACCTCCATATTTTGATTCATGTGTAAAATGTAATATAAAATGTTCCATTGAGTCAAAGAAAGTGGGTGAAAAGATTTTTTCCAATTTACATATAATTATAACAACATCTTCTTCCAGTTTTCTTAGTGCATCATATTATGTTGTCGCCGTACTAATTTATTCAGAAAAATATTATATGTCTGTTATCGAATCCCAAATCATATAATTAAACAAACATTTTAATCTAATCAGCATATGTCTTTCCATTATAACATGACTATCATGGCTTTTTAATTTGGCAATATGAACATTCTAGCACATCTTCCTAAATCGGAAGCATATCTATCTGGAAGTATCAAATACGCAATCCACTGAAAAAATAATATGTGACTCTCTTTGGAATGTGTATAATATTCTCTTGGCTTCATTAACCTCCGTGATCTAACATTTTCAAACAGTTCAAGTTCTGGTCGCCTGCAAATTTGGGAAAGATCTAATCATGCCTTTACATTAACTTTTGTCCTACATGGTGTTTCCAAAACTATATGAAATAAATTATCAAAATAATTCTTCTCTATATGAATGACATCCAACATGTTGTGGACCAACAAATCTGACCAATATAGATGATCCTAAAAAATATTCTATTTTATCCAATTTTATACTTTTCCAAAGCCATGAATTTTCTTTTGGTTAATTGTTGGTCCAAATGTGATGAGAGGTGATTAAAATACAATTTATTTTATCTCTCTACCTGAGATAATTTTTGGAGATTCATCCCATTCAATTGTGCCTTTTTTGAAATGAGATTTGTTCCTCCTAAAAGGATGATCGGTTGGATGAAATCTGTGATGATAGTCCAAATAGAAAAGTTTTTTTCCATTGATGAGCATAAATGCTTGGTTGTCTCCCATATAGTAAGGAAATGATTCTAGACCATGTGTACTCCATCCGAATAACATGCCATATGTCGTAAATTCACTAATTGTCCACATCAATGCATCTTTTTGTAGGTAATTTTGTTTCAAAGCAACATCATATGTAGTAACACCATTACTCCACAATGAATTTAACTCATCAATCAATGGTTTCAAATAAACATCAATATTCATTTTCAGATTTCCTAGGTTTAAAAAGGACTAAAATATATAAGGAACCTTCCTCAACATCCATGGAGGTAAATTGTACAGAGTTTTAAATACAAGCCAACATGAATACTAACTACCACAAGAACCAAACGAACAGAAACCATCAGTAGAAAGACCCAATCACACGTTCTGGGATTTTAAATAAAAAGACGGATTCACTCGGTCAAAATGTTTCCATGAATCACTATTAGATGGATGATTCAAGTTTTTACCTATATAAATATTAGTTCTGCACCTTATCATCATTACCAGTGTGTTCTGAGACATAAATAAAAGTTGTAACCTGGGTTTAAGTAAGAAATATCACTCCTATTTTATAGTAATGAATCTTGACTTCCCTGGTTGAGCTTCTTTATAACTCAATTTCCACATGTGGGACAACTATCCAATGACTCATTTTCACCAGAATATAGGATTCAATCATTTGAACATGCATGAATCTTTTGAAAACTATGGCCGAGATTATGAACAAGCCTCTTTCTCTCATAGTAATTTTAAGGCAACACATTTTCTTCAGGTAAAAATGTTTTATCCAAAGAAAATATCTGATAAAAAAGTTTTTTAACATTTCATTATATGATTTAATAGCCACAAAATTTTCAACCACTTATAATTTTCTTATCTTGCAACCAGGATATAATGCATCCTTAGCAGACCTCAAAAACTCATAAAATTCAGAGGGTTCCAACTTATGAGTTAAATCAATATCATTCTAAGTTTCAATTTGTTTAACAAATGGACCTGCAACATAATGTACTAAATTCTTGAAAACGTGATAGATCTGGAATCAAATTATTAGTATCTTCCCTAGAACTATGTACACCGTGTTGATACTAAAAAACATAATCTTGTTGAAAACCAAAACACAAGAGATATCCCCCAACGTTGTCAAATGTGTCAAACTTTCTTAGAGAACATTTTTTTCAAGGCCACATAATTGTGCCCTTTGAAATAAATTCTGGTTTTGATGATGAAAATGATAAGAATGCTTCAACACTCTCAATATATACAGGATTTAAACCTGAACTATTTGGATTTTTGTACTGATTTATCAAAGCACGATCATTTAATAATGACTGTTGTCGAATTCCTAGATCCTTATTTTCATCAAAATATTAAATTATTATGGGTTTTGAAAGATTTGATATAAGAGAAACACTATCAAAAAAAGAGAAGATTAATAATTACAGTTACTTCTTACTAATTACCCCTAATTACAGGAAACACAATTTCTAGCGGATTAAAGGATGCTCTTCTATCTGACGGCTCATTTACTTAAAACATTATCACACTGAAATCATAATAAGGAAACTTCTCGGAGGAATGAAAATCCATTCCCATGCATATAAGTTTGCATAAGCGTACCTCCAACTATATTCTTCATTGTGATTTCAATGTGAGAAAGATAAAATTAAATGAGTCTTCGAACAAAATAACCCCTTTTCGTTGACGAATCATCTTCTTGAAACATTCACCTCCAGAAAACATTATCAAAAATGTGCTCTTATGTATGCATATCCAATATCGTGTAAACGATATTGGATATTCAGATGTAAGAGCACATTTTTCATAAAGTTTTGAGTCAGTGAGAGTTGAAAGGACAAGTGTCATCAAGAAAAATTAAGGATTCCAATCCACTGGAAGTTGTGCTTGGTTCTTAAAATTTATTACAATTATCCCTATTAATTACTAATTCCTTAAATTTATTACTAATTCAATCAATTAATTACTAATTATTACTAATTATTACTAATTATTTCCAATTATTACTAATTATTACAAATTATTACTAATTATTACTAATTATTACTAATTATTACTAATTATAACTAATTATTACTATTTATAACTACTTATTACTATTTTTTACTAATTATTTCTATTTTTTTTCATAATTATTACTATTTTTTCATAATTATTATTATTTTTTCCTAATTATTACTATTTATTACTAATTATTGATAATTATTAGTAATTATTACTAATTATTTGTAATTATTACTAATTATTACTAATTATTTCTAATTATTACTTTTTATTGCTAATTATTACTATTTATTGCTAATTTTTACTATTTATTGCTAATTATTGCTATTTATTACTAATTATTACTATTTATTGCTAATTATTTGTAATTATTGCTAATTATTAGTAATTATTGCTAATTATTGTTAATTATCGCTAATTATTGATAATTATTGCTAATTATTACTAATTGTTGCTAATTATTTCTAATTATTACGAATTATTTCTAATTATTACTAATTTTTTACTAATTATTACTAATTATTGCTGATTATTGCTAATTGTTTCTAATTATTGCTAATTATTAATAATTATTGCTAATTAATTACTAACTACTGCTAATTAATTACTAATTATTGCTAATTAATACCAATTATTGCTAATTATTTCTATTTATTAGTATTTATTACTAATTATTAGAATTTTTTTCTAATTATTAGTACTTATTACTAATTATTACTAATTATTACTAATTATTACTATTTATTACTAATTATAACTATTTTTTACTAATTATAAATAATAATAATTATTTTTTAAAAATTATTACTATTTTTTACCAATTATTACTATTTATGACTAATTATTAATATTTATTTCTAATTAACACTATTTAATACTAATTAACCCTATTTATTACTAATTAACACTGTTTATTACTAATTATAACAAATTAATACCATTTATTTCAAATTCATTCTGATTATTACTATTTATTACTATATATTACTATATATTATTGTTTTTTAATTTTTATTACTATTTATTACTAATTAATACTATTTATTACTAATTAATTCTATTTATTACTAGTTAATAATATTTTTTACTAATTAATACAATTTTAACTAATTATTACTAATTTTTCCTAATTATTACTATTTTTTCACAATTATTAATAATCATTGCCAATTATTTCTATTTATTGATAATTATTACTATTCATTGCTAATTATTACAATATATTGCTATTTATTAGTATTTATTTCTATTTATTTGTAATTATCGCTAATTATTAGTAATTATTGCTAATTATTAGTAATTATTTCTAATTATTAGTAATTATTTCTAATTATTAGTAATTACTGCTAACTATTGGGAATTATTGCTATTTATTACTAGTTAGTACTAATAATTACTAATTATTAGTAATTTTTACTATTAATTACTATTAAATACCATTTAATACTATTTATTACTAATTATTACTAATTAATACTATTTATTACTAATTATTACTAATTAATACTAATTATTACCAATTAATACTAACTATTACTTATTATTACTAATTATTACTAATTATTACTAATTATTACTAATTATTACTAATTATTAGTATTTATTACTAATTATTACTAATTATTAGTATTTATTAATAATTATTAGTATTTATAACTATTTTTACTAATTATTTATATTTATTCATAATTATTACTAATTACCTTTAATTATTACTAATTAGATATAATTACTATTAATTACTGTTAATTACCACTACTAATTACTAATTACCTCTAATTATTTATATTCATTAGTAATTGTCATTAATAATTCCCAATTACCACTAATTAATAATAAGTTGCACTAAATATTTCTATTTACTACTACAAATAAATACTGATAACAAAACAATCTAAATCTAATTTAATTACAATTAATTAACAATAATTAAAATTAATTTAAAAAATGAAATAAATATTAAATTTAATATAACATAAATACCATTAAACTTGATCTCTTATAGGTGTAGGTGACTTCAAATTCTCTTCGTAAAAAAGTTTACTCAGAGAAATTTTAACTCTAAAATTAGAGTTTAGAGAGAGAAAGTAGGAATAAAGAGGAATAATGAAAAAAACTGATGGGGGTATATATGGGTTAGATTTTTTGTGATGGGATTATTTGCGACGGGAGACCCATCACAAATATTTTTGCCACATGAATTACTATTGGTAGTTAAAAGGGTATTTATGACGAGTCCCGTCGTAAATAGTGTCATGCCGAAACATTATTTGCGATGGTGGAATATCCCATCACAAATAATTTTTTACCGCTGCAGGTTTTTGCGACTATGGGTGCCTCCCTATCCCAAATAGTATTTACCGTCATCGGGTATTTTTGATGGGAAGGCACCCCCAATCGCAAATACTCTTCCCCCGGTTTGGCGCGAAAACCGCGCCTAACATTTTGTGACGAGAACCCTTTTCCCATCGCAAATAACTAATTATTTGGAATGGACTGATGCCCCTATCACAAATCACCTTTTTGACCGACTATTTGCGATGTGATCTATTCCAATCGCAAATAACACATCACAAAAGGTCCTTTTTCCCATAGTGATAGAGTTGAGTTTTTTCTATATGATGGAATTAGAAAATGGTTTTTCCACTCCATTATCCAAGATTATTATATGATATGATTGGTGTGATGTCTAATCTAAAATATTGTTTTTTTATATAAAAACTAAATTAAACAAAAAACATTGTGAAATATGGATCTTGTCCCACTAAATTGATATGATGTTTGTTGTCTTCATTTATAGTGGGTGCAATTACATTAAAATTATTGGTTAAAAAAATGTAAATCATTATACTAACCCATAGATATATCTTTATTATAGACTATGGAATATATCCTTTTTATCATTTTGAGATCCATTATAGATATGAACAATATATTTATTCTAAATTAGTACCTATGGTTTAGAAGTGTTTTCAATGATATAGATTTTGAGAATTAGTATATAAATATAATAGAAATTAATTTCATTAATTTTGACCCACATGAGTATTGGATATCGGGTGTGCATCACACAATTGTGCTGATAAACACTAACTCAATAATAAGAGAGAATTGAGGAAATTAAGTAGATCTATGTTTTATAAATAGTGAAGTAGTTATTGAATTATACGTTGGAACTTAAGATCTATGTCTATCTGGTGAATTAGTTTTAGAATTATAAAATCATTATTATATTACTTCTATAAATATAAATTTCATTTATATATCTTGTTTAGAAAGAAATAAATTTCATATATTATAGATAATAATAGTTGTTTATTTATATGAATGATTTTTATGGCATTGGTAATGTGGTGAATGGCTTATATATTTTGGATATGAACTATCATATCTATAAAATTCAAGATAATAAGGTCAATATTGTTTTTAAGACCACTTATCTTTGGCATTTTCACATTAAACATATAAATGAGAAACACATCTAAGGAATCAATAAAGTGGGATTGGTCAATTCAATCGATTATGAATCATTTTACACATATTAATATTTTTTGTTAGGTAAAATTACCAAATAACCTTTTTAGTGTAATCGGTGAGGGAGCTATTAGACTATTGGATCTTATACATAATTATGTTTGTCAACAATTGATTACTCAAGAAAGTGGTGGGTTTTTTACATTGTAACATTTACTAATGAATTAAGTTTGAATAGTTATGAGTTTATTATGAGATTCAAGTTAGAAACCTTATAAGATTTCATGGTGTTTAAAATTAAGGTATATAATCAACTAGGATTAATTATAATATCCCCTTATCAAATCATGGTGTTGGATACTTAGGCTAGGAATTTACTGATCATATTAGAGATTGTGAGGTTGTTTCAAAAATCATTTGTAACATCCAGAAATTATTATATATGTATATATATATTATATATGTGATACCCTAAATGATTATCCAAAACATCAAATTTCATTCCCAGGCTTCTTAAAACATATTTTATTTTAATTTTTGATTATTATTACATTATTTTCAACTGTCTTATATAACTATGAAATTAATTTATAGTGTTTGAATTATTTGAATTATATTTTTTCATGAAATAAATTTATTTGAAGAGATATTTTTTTTTGATATTAATATTATCACTGTAAAATTATTTATGTAAAATTAATATTTTAAAGAAGAAAATAAAAACATTATTATTTATTAATTAGTTAATTAAAAGGTATCATGGTAATTGATATTAGGAGTCTTAGTGAGACTTATAAAATGTTTTTAAACTATTATAGTAATATTATTATTTTATTTCTATTATTAAATTATTGGAATGGTGAACTCATAGTAGGAGGACCTCTCCATAAATAGAGGGGAAAATTCTTCAAATGATTCTTGGTCCTTCATTAATATTTTAATTGGTGAGTCATATAAGAAAAGTTATGTTTTTAAAGTTCCAATATCTAATGATTTTCCTAAGATGAAAATGATTCTATATAGGGTTTACTCTAGAGACTTCTTATCAATGAAGTGTTACAGATTATTTCATTACATCTATTTTTTTATTAGAAAATTTGGCAGGTGTAGAACATAAATAAATTTTTGAGGAAGGGAGCTTAAGTAAAGTTGATTCATTTGGTTTCATATTGATCTACTTAACTTGTAAGAACCATGTTTTTCACATAGGTATGAATACTTTAAATTCTGGTCTAATTCGTTATCTTGGGCCTTTTGTGGATTCCTTTTTATTTGGTAAAGGTCCCAAGGGTGTCTGGTAGTTGTTCGGAGCCTGGAACACATATTTTTGGGGAAACTGGACAAGTCGCATCGTGGGTACATATTTGGTGAAAATTTTTCCAAATCATGTTAATGGTGTTTTTCTTGATATAACCACCTCACACGGTCGGTGTATAACTATGAGACCTAACCATGCAAGTTCCCCTTCTACCAAGGAAATCATGCAGGGTTTGTGCATGGTTTTTCAAATCATGTGGGCAAACCGTGTACATGGTATTTTTCAGGGTAATTTTACAAATTTTCCATTAATGCTCTAATTATATCCCTCCTTCTTACCTAATCCGAGTTTATGTGGGATTTACCCATATGGTTGTCATTTTAGAGATTTATGAAGGCCTAAGGTAGGAATCAATTGATCTCCTTCATCCGGGATCCGATCGCGCTTTTGATCATCACGTTGGATACACAACATTAAGTACTCAAGTCCATTTAATCCTTTCTCCTTTTTCTCTTGTTGTTGTCCTAGTTTACAGGGTATGAGTGTTTTTCTCTTTTTCATAGATCTACTCTAATCCGAGCCAAATCAAGGTCCAATACAAGAATAGGAGATTCCAAAAAAGCCTAGGGTGGGTGGTCTATAAATCTTTCTCAAGTTTGTTGATTTTGGAATTGTCGTGTGGGACCACCGATTTCATCAGGTTCCATTTATAGAATTTATATTCCATGTTAATAATCATTATAACCATTTGTTCATTCTCTTTAAAAATATGTGATTAATTTTTGGTGAATATTCCCACAACTCCATTCATCCCATGTAAGATGTTATTCCATAATTGTCATTTTAGTTTTTTGATATGTTTGATCCACCGTTCGGGTGTGCCTTGTATTGAACTTCATAAGGGTAAGAGTTTCTATATTAAATGGCTTGTTTATAATTATAATTTAATAATTTCATGTACTATGTATTCTCACCACTTAACCAACCAAAGGTATGTGCTTCAGTTTGACAATAAAATGTGAAATGTGAATAAAAAAGTATACTATGTATATGAATTGAATATAAATGTAAATTAATGGTATGTTGTATATCCGTATCACCACTTACCACATTAATGGATGGTAGCGAAATGATTCTTGAATATAGAATATTATTTAAATCTATTAAAATGTTTCATGCTACTTGGCATTTTTACACTAATGAAAGGAAATGGTTGAACCAAATGACTAGATAAAATGGTTGCATTCTACTTGGAATTATCACACTAATGAAAGGAAAGGATTGAACCAAATGACTTGATTAAAAGTTTTCATGGTACTTTACCTTATCACAATAATGAAAGGAAGGTCTTGAACTAAATGAAATATTATTTTAATTCAATATCAAATAAGAGTGTCATGACTCGAGATCGCCTTGGATTATGATCGGAGATTTCCATGAGTACTCAGAAACCCCATTAGGATTCAAGGATATGACGTGATTAGGTTAAGACCCACATAGATCGTTATCCTTGTATATTATTTGGATGCCTAGTATGTCAACATAGTAGCCCTTCTATTTCATTATAGGAAGACTTTGATACACTCCTTGGATTCATCTTTGACTAGTATGTGCCATGGCTAAAGCCCATTGGGCCCAATCATTGCTTAGACCCGTTTTACCTTGGATGAACTCCTTGGACTCAGTTGGCATCTCATTGTGAAATAAGTTGGACTATGATCCTTAGATTATACTCTTAACCCATTCTAGCCTAAAATTATTATCGAGTTTGAGACTCTTGTGGTCTACGTCACCTTAGATATTACATTAGGACTTCACTATTAAATATCATTATAGTTTCCTTGTTATAACATATAACCTACACAATTCTTAACATGTGAAATTTTATAGGCTGGTAAAAATCAAAAAATGAATTGGTTACATGTTTAGAAACCATATGAGGGATGAAGCATGTTCTTGGGTATTTAGTTACATTGTACTTATTTACCTTCTATATGCATGATTACAAACTATTACATTTCTATTACACGGGCCAGATGTTATAGACATCGTTGGTAGTGAAATACTGAGATTTATCTCACACACTCTTTAGGAATTATTTGGAACCAGAAGTTGATTACATGGTTACATGTGTCGACAAAGGGAAGCATAGAGATTCAAAAACTTTATTTCTTGTTGTTTAGTATGGAGCATTATAACAGAGGACCGAGTTAGAACTCAGGATTCTTGGGATAGTATTTGATTTCCTTATACATTGTGAAACATGTTATTCCTACTATCTTGTATCCATGTTTTGCAATTTTCTAGTGAGATGAAATATCATCAGTTCTTGAGTTCTATTCTAGTTGTTTCAGTTATTGTAACTGTTGTCTCTATTTTCCACTGTGCATTTTGTTTACATATATTACTTCTTCTATTTTCTTATGTTTATATTCTCCATATGCGCTACACTTTGGTAATGAGGTTATTGTATCCCCAAGAACACACCCTAGTCCCTCACTACTAGTCGAAAAACTCCAGAATTCGGGGAGATATGCTTAAGTCCATGTGGCCCACCGGGATCAGTGCACCGATTAAGGGGCACCTGGGTCTGGGATGTCATAGAACACATTAAATTTCATTTTTTTCATTAAAGAATGAGTATTACTGATTTTGGATAGCATGTTCATGACATTTTGGTGGTTTATATATGAAAGACTTGAAATGACCATAATAGTTTGACCCATAATCATAATCACCCATTGACCTAATATGATATAGATTTATTGGTTATTTTATATTTATTTAAATGAGTGTCTTTATTCATTATTAGTTGTGTTATTGGAAAAAACTATCAAGTATTACCTATAAAATAGGAATAATTAAAGCCCTTTAGTAGCTAGATTTTTCATGGAAATTGATATATTTGAATCTCTATTTTATTTCATCTAGATATAGAATGAAGACACAATTTTCTTTGAAGAAATTATTTATCAAAAATGTAATATTTACAAAAATAAATTTTTTAGTATTGGTAATTTATCATCTGATTGTTGTAGAAAGATATCCTTTAAACACCCCCTTACCGAGAACTAATTGATATGCATTGAGAAGGGTAATTAGAGGATACATATAGATGAAATTAGGGGATATAGTGTCATATATTTAGGAATGGATCACCCAAATCCACCTCATATTGATGAATATGTCATCACTGTAAATCCTACTAATGAGATAAGGGACTATAATGGAGTTTTAGAGGTAGTTAGCTCTAATTTTTCTATTAATATTGTACAAGAAAGTGATTAATGAGGTAATGTTGTTTTTTTATAATGAGACCACTAATATAGAATAGAGTATTTTTTCTAAAATTATTTTAATAGGTACATAAAATGTATATGAGAATTTTACATCATTTTCTAAGAATGGGAAAAGCCATTGATTAATAAAAATGGGCTTGTTAACCCTCATCCATTGATAATGAGATAGTGTAGGGACAATTCTAATATAGATAGTTTATGTCTATATAGTCCTAAAAAATATGCATTGTCAAGAATAATCATATTGTAAAAGTTAATGTACCTCAAATTTTACCAAAGGTGGTTGAAAACTCATAACCATCCTTTTATTATAGAGAGGATGAAGATAAAACCATAAATATTAATAATATATAAATGTAAATAATGTGAAAGAAGGATTGATGTTGGATATATTAGGATTAATATAAGATTTATTTAATAAATATAAATATTGAGACATAACTATAGATGCGTACATAAAAAAAAGGAAATAAGTGATTTCCAAAATTGAATTGGAGTTTGGTCATGATCCAAATTTAGATTTCCAAAACACAACATGGAATTTAATTTCATATTGGATTTGAGGTGTTCCATATTTTATGAATTTTATGTAATAATTTTTCTTGTTAATTTAATTTCTTTATTTAATTTTAATTTATTTTCCCATGGTTCATACATGTATATTTTAAGTGATTGTAATTTATTTAATGTTCTTAATTTCAAAAATTCCTTCAACTTTGGCTCACCTATTTTTCAAGTAAAAAAATTATGGGAAGGAATTAATTATAAGAATTTAATGGATGTTAATGTAGAATATTTGGTTGTTTTTGAATTCATACAGTTCATTCAAAAAAAATTGTCCTATTTTTGTTTTGATATTTTGATTCTCTTTCCAATTTAATTTCTAATTTTTGGTACATTTAGTCACTTTTTACTTTTGATGTTTCATTAAATGTCTAGAAATTGATCTCTGGTTTTTGAACCTTTGTTTTTTTATTAAATATTATTCTATTTAGATCTAATATAAATATGTTGATGAGGTTATCCCTTCATTTTTGACACTGGGGATGCAAGTTAAAAGTTGTTTTTTATAGCATCCTTATTTTTTTAAATATATTCATTTGGGGTTGTGTTTGTGAGGTTTGGTTGACGTTGTGTAAGGGTCAATATGATATGTAGTTTTTTTGGTGAATTCAGTGGGTATCACAAATTGAGATATCCCCTACTATACCATAATCACTTTGAGAATAATTATTCCTCAAACATGCATATTTTTCCATTTGATGGATTCTATAATGTTTTGTATAGTATCATCATTTATTGATATTGGTCAAGTTAAAAATATCTTAGGTTATTTATATTTTTGGAGTCTGTTTATATTATACATACATTACTATTGATTTTGGTTTAGTGGACCTCAATCCTCATAGTGCAGTTCCCTTAAAAAAATCATTATATACTTTTTGAGAATTTTATGAGTTTTTTAAAAATATTGAGACAATGCAGTGGTAATAAAATTGAAGTTGTTGGTACCAAGAATGTACATAATTATTGTTTTATATTTGATACCTTAATATATTCAAAGAACTATGGTGAGTTAGAAGATACAATTATTTTTCATTTCTACAATTATATATAAGCTCCCTCCTAAATAAGATATATTTTTTCATTATTTCTATCTGTAACAAGGTGGATATTAGACTCCTTTATTATGGTAGATCAAAAATATTTCACTCAATGCAATGGGGTTAACAATATGTCAAATATATCACTTTGTTAATGGATATATTTTATACTCAAATAATATAATGTTGTAAAACAATGAACATAATAATTGTTTCATCCGTCCAAATATATGGAAGTTTTTCCCCTTTCAATTATGTTGGATCAATTGGATGGTGAAACCTAAATGAGGATACAAACTTTATTATAAAAACATGACGATCCTGATTTGTATAAGTCTTTTATATAATTAATTCCATATTAGTGAAATAAATTCTCTATTTTTATAATAATTGAACTTTTTAATTTGATAAATTATCATGAACATATATTATCCTGAAAACTCATGTTTTTATTCAGTACTGATTATTATTATTATACTAATTCGTTTAAAATGATGCAAGATCATACCCTCTCCATTTTTCATAGATCATGAATCAATGGGAGGGCTCTCCCTTCACCTTACCTCTTTTATTTATAAGGTGAAATTCACTATAGTTTTTTTCAATGCTTTCTATAAAAATTTATATTCTTCTTCAATCCCCTTCTAATTTTTATATTCAATTTGGGTTCATGGAGGATTTTTTTTCATGTCAATGAAAAATTATGAAATTTCCTGGAGATTTTTTTCTCAAGAGTAAGAGAGGCCCAGTAATTATAATCTACATCTGATTAGAGGCTCATATCAACCTATAACTTTTCATTAAGTGTTCACACTTCCAGGGTTTTCTTAAATTATGGAATTCTTATATTTTTGGGTCCCTAATTATATTTTTGTAATTCCTTAGGACTATAAGAGGGATATTGTGTGCATAATATACAATACCATTTATTAAAGAGGCCCAAATAGGGAGGTACCTCTTTGTACCTTCCTTTGTTGATATAATTAAGAGTGATTGAATTTTTAAAATTATGTTTTGATATAAATTAATTTAATTGTTATATATATGATTATTTTTATATACATTTTATTAATTTTTTTTTTCATTTTAAACTATTTTGTGGAAAGGGATTCCTTTTAAATCAAAATTTTTGGTTTATATAACCTTGAAAAGTCAAGGTATGTTTTGAGATTAAAGTGATGTTTAAATTTGTTTTTACCAAGTTTGTTTTCTTATAAAGATGTATTATAAATTATCATGATTTATTTATGTGTTTTAATGAAATATTTCATAAACATAGGGGTTTTTGGTTTATCAAAAGTTTTTATTTTTATGTTTCATTAAAAACTTATTTACTACCCATTTTACAAAGGGATGTAATGGGTGATCTAGGATAATTAAATCTTGATGTTGAATAATAGATTAAAGATTTCCAATTTCATGATTTAGGTAATTTAAACCCATTAATTATAGAATTTTCTCATGGGAGATCTTGGGTAAGTTAGTGGGAACCTAGGATCACTATCTATGTTAGGTAATTGTTCTTCACATCCTAGAATTTTTGTGACTAACTATGCATTTTTCTATAGAAAGTGGGTTTTCTACTAGTTTAGGATCTCGTTTTAGTAAGTTTCCTTCAGGAAATAAGATATATATTATGATATGGATATGGTTATAGTACTCTAATACTATATTTCTTGACCTTAGTATCCCTTAGACCACTCTAAAGATTATTAGTTAGATTATTGTTAATGAAATGTTTCTATTTAAATTTATCTTATTGAACTTATATATTTTCATTTAAAAATATTTAGTTTTTTTACATAACATTATACTTTAAATGAAATACTAAAATGTTACTTATTATATTTAAAATGAAAATTTTACATTGATAAATTTGGTTTAAAATTGTACATAATGGTTATTTTATAATTTTTATACATAGATCTTTTGGTGGAATCTAGATGGGTATATTTTCTCAGACCCAACATACACACTTTTTGTGTATGTTGGCTTGGTGTCCTTTGATGCAAGTATAAGAATATATACACATTGATATGTAGGATGTTAATTATTCTTTTTTTATGTATTGAGTAGGTGAAAAGTTGATGGAACTATCTAGTCACATGAATTTGAGTAGTATTATCATTCTCACTTGGATATATATTTCTGGATTACCTATTATATTGTCCCCATCAGCCACATCTTCCTCCTTTATTTTATTTTCCTCCCTTATTAAACTATATTTAATAATGGGTATATATAAAATATTTTTGTTTTGTATTATTTTTATGTGAATTATGATTTAATTTTTTATTTAATTATTGAAACTATTTATTTCAAATGTTGGTAATATACTTTTTAAGGAACGATCATGTCAAGTTCTCAGTTAGGGCCTATTATTCTTTGTTAGGGTTTTTGTTGGTGAAATAATCCCCAATTTCTAGATCGAGAGCTCCTGGCACTTTTTTATAGACTATATAAATTTTTAATTAAACCTAGTATTTTTTTTAATTCTCACTTAGGTACTTGGTTAAGGTATCTTAGGTTAGTTCATTGCACCCTCCTTTTAGAACTCCAGAGTGGAATGGTCTATCTAAAAGAAAGAGTCAAACCCTGTTGGATGTGATTAAGTCAATGATGAGTCATTTTTACTTTGTTATATGATTCTTGGTACATTATCTAAATACTAGTCCATTCCTCATTAATTTAATTCCATTGAATTTAGTCATAAAGACATGGCATGAGATATGAAGTGGGAAACTTCCCAAATTTTCTATTACTAGGAGTTGGGGTTGTGAACCATTTTAATGATGTTCATAAGTTTTAAAATAATATCTTATGTTAAATAAATTATTTTTTTAGTTATACTATGGAAAAAATGATATATTATTTATATAATCCTACTGAACACAAAATTTATGAGGCATAATATAGAGTTTTCCTTGAGAAATCACAAATTAAATGACGAATCATAAGGTGGAATGTCATGAACCAAATCAAGACATCCATCCATTGGATGTTAAATAAGGTCCACAATAAGGCTATAAGGGAATTATTGATCCTAAAGTGATAGAAAAAGTCCATGGGAATCAATGAATCACCACTTTGTATTTATTTTACCCAATAAAATATTAAGAGACGCAAAAAATGTAAATTTAAAAAAAATCCATCATGAATCGTACGCACATCATATGTCTATGAAAAAAAGAAAAAAATAAAGCATAAAATAAACCAATACAAATATGTAGAAGTAGTAAACAACATGATAAAACCAAACCCTCCATAATCCACAGTCTCCTTCATCTACAAGGCAATTATTCCCACATAATACCATTGTTTTGGTCACCAGTATTTATAATTTCCTTATATATATAAGAAGTAGCAAAATTTTTAAGTTTGCAGTGTGATAAAAGAAAATAAAATAAAACTAAAATATAAAATAACCTCCTTTTTAAAAATTAAGTCACCATCCAAATATAAGAACCAAACTTCCCCATGGGTTGGAATAGATAAGATGAAACGTCCAACTAAAAATGATAAAGATAGGCATGATCAATAAGCTCAGTAAGAATTATAGGCAATCAATCCCCAAGTGAAATAATTTAGATAGAGGGTCCAAATTATAATATTTTTAAATTCAATAATAAAAACATATTTCTTATTTTAATAAAAACCACAAGTTATTAATCTATTATAAATATTTCATTTTCCTTTCATTAAATGAAAACAATCACTAAGAAAATGTTTTTGCGAAAACATCCTCTTTTATTAAAATAATTAGTCAATAAATAACTCATTAAATTTTATTTTTTAACATGAATTTCAATACACATTATGAAAACACTTTTGATGAAGGAATAAATGGTATAAAAATGAGTTTAGTATCAATGAAAAAAGATGCCATCAAGTATAAGAAAAATATAATGTATGTAATAATGGTAAAATCATAAACATCTAGTGAGGATCCACTCAACATACTTGATTTAAAATCATCTATTTAATTACTGATGTGATACAAAGTCAATAACCAAATCATCTACTCTCAACTAGATTTTCTAGTGGAACATCCCACCATGACCTTTGCTTACCATTAATGGTCTAGTACATCTAATAAATAATAAATAGAAACAATCTCTTTAATTCTACTAAGACCCCTAATATCCCATGATAATTGTAAATTGGTGAGGGAAAATTAAATAATAAAATATATCAATCACGAGTCATTACCATTCATCAAACATGCTATTCCCACCTCTTGAAACCATCTATATGAAGACCCTCCCTAAAATAGAGGACACCCATAGAGGTGTGCACTTTTAAGATAAAAATATTATGAGTATCAATCGAGACTTATAAATTTGGAAATTTAAAATCGTTTGAAAGTAAACAGCATTATTTTAAAAAACTAATTCCAAAATAAAGGAAACAGAAAATCACAATTTAAATGTTCCAATAGGGACTTAGCATGTTATTTTAAAAATAAAATCCAATTGGATACCAATTTGAAACCATACTTGATTTTCCTATTTAAGTCCTCAAAGTTCCACTTTTATAGTTAGACATGTCATAAACCCTTCTTTACATAGATACTACAATAAAGGAAGAGTGATAATGACCGCATGTCCCACCTCCAGTAGGGATTGGGTTGGTGACTAGCACCAAAGGTATTTAAATCTCATAAATGGGTTGCATTACCCTCTATAATAAAACGTGATTGAGTGATAGAATTAGTCAGCCTCAAACAACTCCATTAAATAATATAAATAAATCCAAAATCATCCCATAATGCATGTTTAAATAAAACAGATAAATATAAAATTCTCCACGTAAAATCCCCAAAATAAAAGATAGGGCAGTAAAATAGTAACATTTCCCAAAGGTCTGAGCAAGTAATGTCATGCTTTATCCACAATTTCTTCTAGGAAACCTGAAAATCAGTTTTATATACATAGGGTGAGAATACAAGTATAATGAGTAGGAGAACCAAGGCCTCGCATTCACATTTGAAAGGGAATACTAATGCATTCATGAGAAAATAGTAAAACTAGATGCTTCATCATTACCATGGCTCACTCATCGAATAAACAATCCATGTATAATAACATAATAAAAATCTTATTAATGATAGGGTACCCTGCAGATATTTCTGGATGATTAACTGCTCTCACACCCCAAGGGAATACATCCCGGAACACCCACTCCTTTCTTATATCATCACATCACCTTGTATCACATCACATCAAATTTTTTCCATAGATAGAGAGGTTATCAAATCACATCAAATCTCGGTCTAAAACTTCTGGCCCATCACATCACTTATCTTAATTTGTGTAGTAGTGTATTGTGAACATGTCGGAAATCACTTCATTCCCTCCTACTTCCATGCACGACCCCCACCGTAATTCATATTTCCCGAAGAGACTTCGGTCATCACATATCATCATAATTCATATCAACAATGGAAAATTTTACTTATGTCCATTACACCTAATGAATGTCCTTCTCTTCACCTAGAAGAGGGAGTGAGGAATTGTAACGACCCAAAGTTTCATTAATAGAAATACCTATAGATCTAATTAAATGTCTCTTTATATAATGTTTATATAAAATGTCAAATTATTTGGTTTTATGTTAAGAATTGTGACCGTTGCTTTTATAGACATTAAACAGTGATCACATGATTAGTATAAATATAGGACTTTAACAAACCCAATTTACTCAAACAAAGGAAGCGATGACCTCATCCAATATAATTTCTCAATACGAAGCCCATTTGTCAGAGCTCAGGAAAGAGGTGGCCTCTTTGGGATTCGACCTTGACCAAGCCCAAGCTGAGCTTCATCATGTCAAGCTCGAACAAGACCGTCTACGGGAAAAGTGGAAGTTGATAGAGATTATCACTCGAGTGATGATATCTGAGCCACCCGTTTTAAAGTACAAATAGTGTTTTTAGTTATTATTTAATTAAGAATTATATTTTATTAAATTAAGGGATTTTTTAATTAAATAATATTTTAATAAAATATTATTATTATTTTTAAATTAATTTTTATTAAATAAAAATGGTCTTATAATTTTATGAATGCAATTGCAATTTTTATTAAGGTTTGAAATCCATTTTTGTCAAAACCCATGAATTTTCGATAAATGTAGGTTTTTAATTTAAAAGTAAAAATTAACATATTTAGAAAATTATTTAGATAAAATAAATGTTATTTCTGTAATCAAGACGTCGAAATTATCCAACTGTGAATTTTTCATAATTTTCCGAGACAGTCAAATTTTTGGGTAAGAATTAAATACCGTTTAAATATATAATGTGTTTTATGACATAATAATGACCCAATAGTGATGTAATAAAATACTATAAGCTTTATCTTCAGACAATATATGTTTTTGCATTAAAATAATGTGATTTTGGGTTTGTTTGACTTATTTTACAAAGCATTAATGGACCCCTCAAGACTTATTAAACATCTTGTCTTTTTAAATTATTTTCCATGGGAGTGTGACTCACCTCCACATAAGCAACCCCATTATTTTAAGAAGTTCAGACATTGGCCTTATAAAATATTGTTTTCCTCTCCCCTTTTCCAAAAAACCATGGGAAAAAACCATGAGCTGATTTGTGGTTTGGATTAGTTTAATGTAAGGGGTCCCAAACCTAAATAATAAAGAATTGACTCACCTTTCCTATATAAACCCACCCAAGCTCCCACTTCCTCCTCACTCAATGCATTTTGAGTTCTTCCAACCTCTTTAAAACTCTCTCTATAATCCTCCCAAGGTGCCCCAATCTCCCAAGAATCCTCCTTGAAGCCTCTCTCAAGCCTTTGGATGCACACTTCTAAGTAAGGGTTTTTCTTCCTTTCACTTTTTTGTCCAATTTTCGTAGTATTGTTATGCCCTTTTAATTTCAATTATAAATGTTGGGGTATGGTTTCACACGTCCCCCATACTTCCCTCTTATTTTTTGAATGATGGGAGACCCTTTTCTCTCTCATTAAATGCCTCCCATGTACACCCGTTACTATTCCGAAATTCCGGAAGGAACTTCTCTCTCCTCATTTACATTGAAGAAATAATTTTGTATCATGAATATAAATTCAATTACAATTGTTGGGACATTTATCTAATGACCCTCCTTATTTTACATTTCATTTATATGTGATGATACACCCCTTTCTCTCTCATCAAGCATTTTTATGAATTCTTATATCACGCTGTTACGCTGCTGAAATTTCACCAATTTTCTAAGCCAATGCCATTGTGTAGTGAATACCATGTCCATTTCTACATCAAGGGTATTCTCCTTCATTCATATTTACTTAATGATTATAAAGTTTCATTCCACATTCCTTTGTTGTGGAATAAATGATTATGTTTTATGAATCCATGTTTTATGATCCATGTGGCACACTTATGCATGAAATGAAATGTTTAAGAAGGGTGCGCCCTTATAGCACTCCAATGCATTGGGTAAATTATAGTATCATGATACGTCATGTGCAATGAGTGTTGACTCATTCTAATTCATGTGAAATATGGGTTTACTCATGCTTCATGTGCAATGAGTATTTACTCATGCTCCATGTGCAATGAGCCTTGGCTCATGCTAATTCCATGTTAAGTGTTGTTTCCACATTTCCATGTTAGGATTATCATGCTCTATCATGACTTTATTTTAATTTTTCTCTTATACTCTATTGATATGCCTATTTTCTAACATGTATTGTACTCCTCATGTATTCCATGTTTATTTCCTTACTAGGCTTTATAGCTCACCCCTTTTCTTATGCATGTCCTCAGGTTATCCCATGCAATGCTAAGTACGAGGGAATGTAGTGGTCATGTAAAGGAATTTCTCAATAAAGATGTTGTATTTCATGTTTTAAGTTGTTATGTAATGGTCCTAAACCCCAAAGATTCTATACCTCTCAATCTTTCATGTTGTATCAAGTGAATAGTTTATGTAATAAATTATTTTTAAGTTTGTAATAAAAATAGGGTTGTCATAGTTAGTATCAGAGGATAGGTTTAGTTATTTTTGGGATTAAGATTAGAAAACCCTAGTAAAGCCTTAAGGACAAGGATAAGTATAATTAAAACATCCCTAAGTTCTGGTAAGTACTGAGTAAGTGGTTTATCAAAAAAATACATCCCTATCTGGATACGAGCAGGTAGAGGCGGCTCTAGCACAAACGTATCCTAGGGGTAAAACCCCAAAACACCGCTTTGAGCTAGACTCAAACGGGAACTGGTGCACGACAACAGGACTTTCTGCACTCTTGGTTACAACACTCCCAGGGGATATGTTTTGATAAATTCACAAGCTTAGTATGAACCCTTATTAAGGGAAATAAAAAAATTCCCCTAAGAATATATGTTAGAAAGTAGATCATGAAAAGCCTAGATTGAAGCCTATAGACCCATGATTTAATGAAATAAAAGTTTATTTATAAGTCGTCAAATTTTAAATTTGGATTACCCTTTATGTGTTACCCCCTAATGTTCCTTTTATTCCAGCCAATGGTCGGTAATAGGAGGACTCATGATAACAACCGATGCGAAGATCAGTGTGATGACTGTACTAATGAGATGTCCCATCTAATGAGAGCGGGAATCATGAAATTTTTCATGCTTATCTCTCAGCTAACTCAAGATTTGAATAGAAACATGGGTCAAGAGGAATGTCCAAACCCCCATAAGAAGGAACAAGTCGCTATCGAGAGCTTCATGAGACAAAGGCCTCCTAATTTTAGCGGGTCATCCGATCCCACGATCGCTGAACAATGGATCAACTCCATTGAAAAGATATTCTATGTCCTTCAATGTTATGAACAAGAGAAGGTTATCCTAACGTCTTATCATATGGAGGGTGAAGCTGATCAATGGTGGACGTTGATCAAAAATATGAAGCTTGAGGAGGAGATCGAGGCGTTGGAATGGAAGGATTTCCAGAAGATGTTTTTCGATAAATATTTTCGGTGCACCCTCTGGCTTAAGATGGAAAGGGACTTCCTTTCCCTCAAGAAAAAAGAAAAATAATCTATTGAAGCATACGAGGAAAACTTCACAAGGATTGTACGATACTCTTCCGGCTTTGTCGTTACCCCCAAATGCAAGTTTGACTGCTTTTTTGGTGGATTGAATCCTAGCCTGCGGAAATCATTGGCAATCCGTGACTTCAACAGCTATGAGGAAATTCTCAGATGTGCCATCAAGGTCGAAATGGAGATCAGGGAATCACATGGGTATCATGGGGACATGAAGCATAAGGTGGACTTTAATGCTGGCGTTCCGATGGATAAATCGAACGGTGCTAAGAAGATCCAGCACCCCACTTGCCAAAAATTCATAAAGAAGCACCCTGGAAATTGCCTCAAGGGGATGAGGAAATGCTTTAGGTGTAGAAGAGAAGGGAACCTAGCTGTTAATTGTCGGCAATAAAGACCTGCGACTGTGACATAGGATAGTAACACTACTTCCAAACCTCAACGCGTTGTTCATTGCTACAACTGCAAAGAACCAGGGCATCTTGCAAACCAGTGCCCTAATCCAAAGGTTTTCAGAGGCAACCAACAACCTCTAAGGTAGCAAGGAAGAGATTTTTCCATCACTTATGCCGAAGTGAACCCCGACAACGAAGTGGTGACAGGTACTGTAGTTATTCATTCAATAATAGAGAATGTATTTTTTGATTCAGGTTCTACGCATTCTTTTATATCTCAAAAGTTTAGTAGAACAATCTCAGCAATACTACAAATCATGGAAGTGAAGATGTCGGTGAGTACGGAAAATGGGGCAATCATTGAATCCCATGAATATAAGTCCTCCCCTATTATAATATGTGGATTGAATTTCCCAGTGAACCTCGTCATACTCCTTCTGGTGGAATTTGATGTAATTCTTGGCATAGATCAGCTTTCCTTATATAGAGCCAACATAAATTGTCGGGAGAGGGAAATCGCACTCCATATAGAGAATCAACCCCTGATTATTTACAAGTTTAAGGAGGAAGATGAATCTCCTTTAGCTTCATCATCTCAGGCATGGATATTACGGCCCTATGAGCACGCGTATCTGGCTCAGATGATTGAGTCCAAGGGAGAAACCATCCTTGAAGAAATGCCTATTGTGAGGGAATTCGCTGAAGTGTTTCCCGAGGAACTGCCTGGTCTTCCTCCTAGAAGAGATGTTGAATTCTCATTTGAACTTATACCAGGGGCGCTACCAATATCCAAGACTCCATATAGAATGGCTGTTGTTGAGCTTGAAGAGCTGAAGAAACAACTACAGGAGAATCTAGATAAAGGGTTTATACACCCAAGTGCTTCACCATGGGGTGCACCAGTCCTCTTCGTCAAGAAGAAGGATGGGTCAATGCGGCTTTGTATCGATTATCATGAACTTAAAAAAATCTCGATAAAGAACAAGTATCTACTGCCACGAATTGTTGACTTGTCCGATCAGCTGCGTGGTGCACAATACTTCTCCAAGGTAGATTTGCGGTCAAGATATTATCAGGTAAGGGTGAAGAAGGAAGATGTCCCCAAGACTGCTTTTCGTACAAGCTATGGGCACTATGAATTCATAGTAGTGCTTTTCAGACACACTAATTCTCCAGAAATCTTCATGGACTTGATGAAAAGAGTCTTTAGAGAATAACTAGACAAATTTTTGGTAGTCTTTATAGATGATAATCTAATATAATCCAAAATCAAGGAGGGTCATGAGGAGCATTCAAGAACTGTACTGGAGACTTTGAGCAAGAAGAATCTCTATGAAAAGTACAAAAAGTGTGAGTTCTAGTTGAAGGAAGTCTCATTCTTGGGCCATATCATCACAAGCAATGTGATATCTATGGATCCCTCCAAAACAAATGCAATTGAGGGATTTCTGAGTCCAACATCGGTAACGGATATCCGTAGCTTCTTGGGGTTAGCTGGATATTATCGACGATTTGTGAGAAATTTCTCACGATTGTCCAACCCTCTTACCAAGATAACTTGAAAGGGAGTAAAATTTTCTTGGAGTGAAGAATGCGAAGAAAGCTTCAAGGAGTTGAAATGGAGGCTTATCACTGCGCACATGCTCACTTTACCCACAAGTGGGGAACTTTTTGTGGTATTCAGTGATGCTTCGAAGAAGGGCTTGGGCTGTGTGTTGATGTCGAATGATAAAGTAATATCCTATGCCTTAAGGCAGTTGAAAATCCATGAGCAAAACTATCCAACGCATGATCTGGAGTTGGCGGCGGTGATCTTTGCCATGAAAATCTAGCGGCATTATCTCTATGGGGAGAAATGTGAGATATATACTGACCACAAGAGTCTTAAATATATATTAACACAGAAAGAGATTAATATACGCCAGAGAATATGGATAGAGCTCATCAAGGATTATGACTGTTCAATACATTATCACCCTGGGAAAGAGAACAAGGTGGAATTTTCCCTATGTAGAAAGGACCCAAAGATTTTATCAATGATGAGAATTGAGAAGGATCCAATCTTCTTAGACTTGATGAAGATGGGCATGGGAATCATAAAGAAGGGAACATCATCAATCCTTTCACAAATGATTGTTCAACCATCTCTTTTGGAAAGGTTAAAGGATGCTAAAAAGGATGATGAGGGAATTCAAGAAAAATTAGAAGCTATAGAAAAAGGGAAATCCTCGGAGTTTAATGTTAATAAAGAAGGAATTGTACGATTTGGGAAAAGACTATGTGTTCCATCAAGTCCGGAGCTGAAGAAGGAATTTTGGATAATGCACATAGTTCAAATTTCTCTATTCACCCAGGGAGCACAAAGATGTATTGAGATCTCTGAGAAAAACTTTGGTGGGATAATATGAAGAAGGAGATCGCTGAATGTACATCAAAGTGCCTGGTGTGCCAGCAAGTGAAGGCAGAGAGGCAGAAGTCTAAGGGGATGATGCTACCATTGCCCAAAACAGAATGGAAATGGGAGAACATCACCATGGACTCTGTCACCAGAATTACGAGGACATCCAAAGGAAAAAATGAAATCTGGGTTGTTGTGGATCGTCTTACAAAGACTTCACACTTCATTTCTATTCAGGAGGATTTCTCATTGGATCAACTGGCACATATATATTTCAGAGAAGTGGTAAGGCCACATTGAGTACCACTATCAATTGTGTCTGACCGAGATCCAAGATTCACCTCTATGTTTTGGAAGAGTCTTCAACATGCTCTGAATACTGAACTGAACTTCAGTACGGCCTATCATCCTCAAACTGTTGGACAATCTTAGCAGACTATCCAAACACTTGAGGACATGTTGAGAGCATGATCAATGGACTTTAAAAGAGGATGAGATCAACATCATCCTATGGTTGAGTTATCTTATAATAACAGTTTCCACTCGAGCATCCAAATGGAACCTTATGAAGCCCTGTATGGGAAAAGGTACAGAACACCAGTATATTGGGATGAGGTCGGTGAACGTAAGATGCTTGGACCAGAAATGGTCAAAGAAATTGCGGAGAAGGTGAAAACCATTTAGAAGCATATCATGGCAGCCCAGAGTCGACAGAAGAGTTATGCAGATTACCATTGATGAGACCTTGAGTTTAAAGTTGGAGACAGGGTTTTTCTATGCATATCTCCGTGGAATAAGGTCATGATGTTTGGAAAGAAAGGGAAGTTAACTCCAAGGTACATCGGCCCCTTCGAGATTCTTGATCATGTCGGGGCTATGACCTATCGACTAGAACTTCCACCTACCAGGGCCAAAGTACATGATGTCTTTCATGTATCCCTCTTAAGGAAGTACATACCAGACCCTTCACATGTACACTCTTCTGAGGTGGTATAGTTGGAGGATGATATTTCTTATGAGGAGCAACTAGTGAAGATCTTAGATCGTAGAGAAAAAGTTATACGAAATAAGACAATTCCCCTCATCAATTTTTTGTGGAGAAACCAAAAGTTTGAAGAAGCAACTTGGGAATCAGAGGAAATGATGAAGCTGAGTTACCCACATCTATTTTAGTGTTGGAAAATGAAATTTCTAGGGTGAAATTTCTTGAGGGGGGGATATTGTAACGACCCAAAGTTTCATTAATAGAAATCCCACTTGATCTAATTAACTGTCTATTTTTTGTAAAATGTTTATATAAAATGTCAACTTCTTTGGTTTTATGTTAAGAATTGTGACCGTTTATTTTATAGCTGTTGAACAGTGATCACATGATTAGTATAAATATAGGGTTTTAACAAACCCAATTTACTCAGACAAAGGAAGCGATGACCTCATCCAGTAGAATTGCTCCATATGAAGCCCATTTTTCAGAGCTCGAAAAAGAGTTGGCATCTTTGGGCTTCACTCTTGACCAATCCCAAGCTGAGCTTTATCATGTCAAGCTCGAACGGGACCGTCTACGGGAAAAGTGGAAGTTGATAGATATTACCACTTGAGCGATGTTATCTGAGCCACCCCAAGAGTCTGTCACCATCACACACCTTACCCTTAGGTCTTATGAAGCTGTTTTAAGGGGTTCTGTAACAAATCGCTAGTACTATGTTCATGTACATTATTTTTGTATGTAATAATGAATATACTTTCTTGTCATTATTGATACATTGTAAATAGTTTTTAAACTACAAATAGTGTTTTTAGTTATTATTTAATTAAGAATTATATTTTATTAAATTAAGGGATTTTGAATTAAATAATATTTTAATAAAATATTATTATTATTATTAAATTAATTTTTATTAAATATAAATGATCTTATAATTTTATGAATGCAATTGTAATTTTTATTAAGGTTTGAAAGCCATTTTTGTCAAAACCCATGAATTTTTGATAAATGTCAGTTTTTATTTTAAAAGTGAAAATTAACACATTTAGAAAATTATTTGGATAAAAAAATGTTATTTCTGGAATCAGGACATCGAAATTAACCAACAGTTAATTTTTCATAATTTTCTGAGACAGTCAAATTTTTGGGTAAAAATTAAATACTGTTTAAATATATAATGTGTTTTATGACATCATAATGACCCAATAGTGATGTAATAAAATACTATAAGCTTTATGTTCGGAAAATATATGTTTTAACATTAAAAGAATGTGATTTTGGCTTTGTTTGACATATTTTACAAAGCATTAATGGACCCCTCAAGACTTATTAAACATCTTGTCATTTTAAATTATTTTGCATGGGTGTGTGACTCACCTCCACATAATCAACCCCATTATTTTAAGAATATCGTACTTTGGCCTTATAAAATATTGTTTTCCTCTCCCCTTTTCCAAAAACCATGGGCTAAAACCATGATCTTATTTGTGGTTTGGATTAGTTTAATATAAGTGGTCCCAAACCAAAATAATAAATAATTCACTCACCATTCCTATATAAACCTACCCAAGCTCCCACTTCCTCCTCACTCACAGCCTTTTATGTTTGTCCAACCTCTGCCCTACTCTCTCTATAATCCTCCCAAGGTTACCCAAGCTCTAATGAAGCCTCTCTCAAGCCTCTCTCATGAATTTGGAAGCACACTTCCAAGTAGGGGTTTTTCTTCCTTTCACTTTTTTGTCCAATTTTCTTAGTATTGTTATGACCTTTTAATTTCAATTATAAATGCTGGGGTATAGTTTCACACCTCTCCCATACTTCCCTCTTATTGTTTGAATGATGGGAGACCCATTTCTCTCTCATTAAATTCCTCTCATGTACACCCGTTACTATGCTGAAATTCCGAAAGGAACTTCTCTCTCCTCATTTACATTCAAGCAATACTTTTGTATCATGAAACTAAATTCAATTACAATTATTAGGACATGTATCTATATGACCCCCCTTACATTCCATTTCATGTAGATATGGTGAGATACCCCTTTCTCTGTCATAAAACATTTTTATGAATTCTTATATCACGCCGTTACGCTGCCGAAATTGCACCGATTTTCTATGCCAATGCCATTGTGTAGTGAATACCATGCCCATTTCTCCATCAAGTGTATTCACCTTCATGAAAATTTGATTATTTATTATAAAGTTTCATTCCACATTCCTTTTAAATGGAATAAATGATTATGTTTTATGAATCCATGTTTTATGATCCATGTGGCACACTTATGCATTAAATGAAATGTTTAAGAAGGGTGCACCCTTATAGCACTCCAATGCACTGGGTAAAGTATAGTATCATGATACATCATGTCTAATGAGTGTTGACTCATGATAATTCAAGTTCAATGAGGTTTTACTCATACTTCATGTGCAATGAGGATTTACTCATGCTCCATGTGCAATGAGCCTTGGCTCATGCTAATTCCATGTCAAGTGTTGTTGCCATATTTCCATGTTATGATTATCATGCTCTATCATTACTTTATGTTCATGTTTCTCTTATTATATATTGATATGCCTATTGTCTAACATGTAATTTACTCCTCATGTATTCCATGTTTATTCCCTTAATGGGCTTTATAGCTCACCCCTTTTCTTATGCATGTCCTTAGGTTATCCCATGCACTGGTAAGTGCGAGGGAATGTAGTGGTCATGTAAAGGAAGTTTTCAATAAAGATGTTGTATTTCATGTTTTAAGTTGGTATTTAATTATCCTAAGACCCAAATACTATAGACCTCTCGATCTTCCATGTTGTATCAAGTGAATAGTTTATGTAATAAATCATTTTTAAGTTTGTAATAAAAGCAGGGTTGTGATAGTAATAGTGGGTGGCCAGTCTTCCATCATCTCAATGGGAAGTTATAAAAAACATTCCTAAAACATTATTTCATTTTCAATAGGTAATAGACATGGGTGGGGCGTGTAATGAAGTCACAAATAAATAAAATGTATATATAATATCATAACACACAATCCCAACCTAGGAGTTTACAACAAAATCATAAACCAATTTACAACATTACCACTTTCGCTACCTCCCCTAAAATATCCACACCATATAAATAAGACACAATCAAATAATTACATTTAATTTCAAGTAATCCATTTTATATATTTCTCTTTTATTAAAAAATTCCATTCATTACCAAGTTCTTTTCCATCCCATTATTTATCATATTAACATCAACCACTATAACCCCAATTTTCCATTTAACATTATCCCTTAATTTCATTACTATTTGGGAATATATCACAACACAACCAATTTTCATATCATATATCTCAAATTACAACTAGAAGTCACACCAACATAATATTTTTTAGATTTAGGAAAATGGTCCTTCATCACTTTCCACTTCTTTATTTAAGTAAACTCTCACACAATCCACAAATCCTGGGTTGACCAATTTAATAATTTTCTATAAGTGATCAACCAATTCCATTTAAAGTGATTCCAAACAGTCACACCAATAAAACTTCCACAAAAAAATGGAATTTAGCACAAACAAAGGCTTCAAATAGCCATACTTTTCATGAATACATCAAACATGTATAATCACTTAAACAATATTACAACACAAGAAAAAACATGGGAGGTCTTTCTTTTTATAAAAAATAATTATAATTAAATTCATGTGATTATGACTCTCTCTTTCCAAGATAACGTTTCAATAATCTCAATTAATAAAAAATGTAATAATAAGGATAATAATTCTCTATGCATGTAATAATAATATATATGAAAACAATTATCCAGAATATGAATAAGTCTTAAAAAATATAGATAAGAATCTTCATTCCCCATGAATTTCAATTAAACCTGGAATTTATATTTATTAGGTTGAATATACTACTTAAAAAATACAAAAAAGTATAAATCCTCCCATATGATACAACATAGAGAGACAGATGAAGGGCCTCCTATTTCAATTTTTAGACCTAATAAAGATTAGAAACAATTTTTGTAAGGCCCAACATGAATCCAAAATCATATGACTCTCCATCTTCAACAGTTTAAATGTAAAAATGAGTATTAATTAAATATTTAAATTATAATTAAACCCTATTAAAAAAACTAGGTGCTTACCTTATACTCGATATTGTGAATCTAACAGAACCAACAACACATCTATCCGATTAGTATTAAGGGAGATATTGAATAAGGATGTTGAATAATATAAGGTATTTACTTATCCGTTTTTTTAACCAAAACATGTTTTTCATTTAATTATCGCATTTAGTTCCATAATTTAATATTATCATTTAATTTTAAAATTATTAAACACTTTACTATTTAATTATTATGTTTTAATTTCACCATCAATTTTCATACTGGTTTTCATGACTTCATTATTTTTATTATTTCAATTTATCCCAAACATTTTTTATTTTCCTTAAAAATTATTCGGCCATAATTTCTCTCCTCAATTAATTTTTTTTCAAAGCCTTAAATTCTTGTCACATCTGCCATTTTCAAATTTATTTATTTTATTATTTTTTCTGGGCCTTAGGTAGTTCTGGTTGAAGCCTGACTTAAATTTTTGGGTTCTTATTTAAAAATTCATGTTTTGTCCTTGACAGCCTTTAGCGCACTGCGGTCGAAGCCGTTCGACCTTTCCCAAGCCACCGTGAGACCTCTTGCAGTTAACCGCACACCTGCCCAGTGTTCAAGGTAAGCATATAAAATGTAATGAATAATGAAATGGAAATAAAATAAAAATAAGTAGTGTAATAAAAATTTAAGGGATTACTTTAATGATAATAATAATAATATTTTATAAAGATATTATTATTATTATTAGTGTTAAGAATATGATTTTAATTAAGATATTATTATTATTATAAGCACCATTCTATTAATTTTTTTATGGGCTGTGCGGGGTTACCGCACGGTCACCCTGTATTAAAAAAAATTAATGGATTAAAGTGGGAGTAGAATAAAATAAGAAATGAATTAAATTGAAGGAATAAATTAACAAACTAAATATAGGGAAGTTAAATATAATTTTAAGAATTGTTTTAAATGATAATAATAATAATATTATAAGAGAATATTATTATTAGTGTTATTGGTATTAATAATTTTAATATTATTAATCTTATAAATTTTAATGTTGAGAATTTTTTATTAAGCTAATAATATTCATATAATTATTATTATAATTAATTCTATTTTTAAGTAGTTTTAATTTTTTTGGGTTTATTCCCTTCCGCTTCCTCCCTATCTTCTCCTCTGTGCACCTCTCCTCTTTCTCATAACAGTTTTCTCCCCATATCTCTTATCCTCCTATTTGTGCATCCCACCTCCCCTCCGACCACCTTCATCTGGTGATCCACCCTCCTCAGGTGCCCCTCTCCCTTTCACACACCCCCACTCATGCCCCTACCTCACACACCCCCCTGGGCTTTCACCCTTCTCTCCCCAGTGCACCCCCTCTCCTTATCCAGTGACCCCATGGTCGACGACCTCCTTGGCCAGCGCCCCTTGGCCAGTAACCCCCTCTGCTTCCCTCGCACTTCCCTCGCATCAGCCTTGCTCCGAATAAATTTTTTTACCCTTGAAATAGTGTTTCGATTGGGGTTTATTTTCATTGAGGGTGAGATCTTGACCTTGTTAGTTCGAATGTTTGAATTAGGATACAACTTGGGTTCCTTGTCATGCGTTTGGTGTGTGATTGTAGCTTTGCACCAAGTATTGGGGTTTTCAACACTGGAGGTAGGTGGTTCTGTGGTTAACCATTTATTGATGAATTGATTTTCTTGTTTGTTTTATTTGGTATGTTTTATGAAGTATACGTTGTGTGCGTATGTGGTTTCTAAAGAGTTTTGACTTGTGTTTGGAAAAAAAAATATTTCTACTTGTGAAATTGATTATGTGCTAGGTGTAAACCCCTATTATGCATTTTGGATGGTTTTTGATTTGTGAAATTAGTTTATAAAAAAATATAAATGGTGAAAATCATGTTTTAACATGAATATACTATGTGTTTGGTTTTAAAGTGGTGTTTTAAATGAAACCAAGTGTATTTTGAGTGTAATTTTTAGTTTCACCATTTTTTAATGTTTTATGAACTTCTCAAATGGTTTTTTAAATTATTTTCTCGGTTATAAAGTATTAATTATCCTGATTGAGAATGTGTATAATTTTTAAATTTTCATTTTTACAAAATTGAGTACTTTTTTTGTGTGCAAGCCTTTGTGTGGAACTTGGTGTCATTTTGTAAAGTATGAAATTGATTTGTTAATCTACGTGCAATCTTCAAATTTTGTTTTGATTTAGAATTAATGTGCGACATATTTTAAAAGTGGGTTTTAGGTGAACTAAGGATGAAATGTCTTTGAGGTGTTCATTGAAAGTTGTTTTAAATTTTTTGTTAATGGTTAGTTGAATAATTTTAAATGTGAAAAACATATTTAAGAAATATTTTGGTGTGAGTATGTTTTCAAGAATGGGTTTGTGATAAGAAAGTGTTGGTTTGTGATTCATGATATTTGGTTGGTTGAGAAGTTGTGTAAGTGGTATTATGTGACGTCTGAAACTTGATTGAGCACAATAGGGAAACCTGGGTATCGAGGTGGGTGGAATAGGACTAGTATGTTAGTGATATGGAGTGGTATCAACCCTGTTTCACTTAATAAGTTTGACAATGACAACAATAACTAATCTATGATGACGATTATTGGGTAACAATAAGTTATGGGTATGTTCCTTACTAGTGTCTCATGCACGAGAAGGTTATTGGATCTTTTCTATGGTCAGTTTTACACCAAGATACGAGGTACCTAGGGCCCCACAACTAACTAGTTCTTAGGGGTGTTCCAATGACTAGTGCTCAATGTTTATTTTTCACATACTGATGGGATATGGTAGGTTGGGATGGTAATTTTAAAAGTAAGTGTGTTTTATTTAAACATGCATTTTTTAATTCTTTTTTTGAAACTGATTTAAATTTTAAGTTGCACTCATTCAAAGTTGCTCTATTTTAATGTTTTTTTATTTAAAATTATTCTTGAATATCTGTAAAATATCAAGATTCTAAATTTATTTGTAATTTAATGTTTAATGTATGGAATCTCTATCTGGGTGGAATCCTAATAGGATATGGTTCACACCCTACATACACCCTTGGGTGTATGCAGACCTTATTGTCTTTTTATTGTTTCAGGTTTAGACAAGATGTGTTAGGCTGGAAGTTTGGTTTCCTAGTGTCTTGGTTTTGAGATCTTGGTGGTGGTGGCATTCAGATGTTTCTCCTCTTTTTGAACAATGGTTTGAGAGTCTTTTGTATTTTCCTTGGCATCATTATCCTTTACAACCTTTGTTTAGTTGTAAAATGAAATTTTTTGAATTTATTAATGTTGCATTGACTTTTATTTTTCAGATATATGTTTTGGGTTATATTTGTTATTCTAACATAGTAAATACAGGTAAATCTTTCCCATAACTTTTCATTCAATACCTGGGCACTTATGCTAGCCCGTGGGGATTATAAATACACTTCAGTCCATGTCGCGGACTGGGTCGGGTGCCGGGTCCGATGGAGACTCGGCCCAGTTCATGACAAAATGGTATCAGAGGAGGTTTTCTCTTTTTTGTGGTGTTATTTTGGGATAGAGTCAAGGTAGACCAAAGTAAAGGGTTTTAGAAATCGGTGTTCTAGTGATGAGTAAGGATCCTGACATACATACCTTGTGGCGGGACTCGAGTTACCAGGATAAGTTGGGTTTTGTATGAGTCTTTGGTCCTTGTGGTTGATCTTGTTTAGGGGAAATGAAAAGGGAGTAGGATCAGTGGTCCCAGGGAGATCACATGGTCTGGGAAGCCATGTGGACTCAGGGATGCTGTCCAAGAACACTCTCTGTGGAAGTGGTGTGATTGGCGTATGGATGCCAGCCATATGTCCCAATCACCTACTGACACTAATCTCTTCTTTCATCGTTCGTTGTCTCTTTGTTTTGAATTTGTAAAAATCTGGTTTTTATTTTAAAATGATTTTGAGATTGAATAATTGGTGGTTGTGTATCTTTTCCTTGTATTTTGGAAATTTTGGATGTGAGGCATTTCATTACGAGAATACTTTTTAATGATTTGTGTATTGAGTTTGAATTCTTATTGGTCCGTTGGTGTAAAAGCATGTGGTTTGTGGTTTCTTTTAAAAAATGCATCGAGAAGCCCTTGCAGTGGTTCACCCTGCACGTTTAGTGTTTGATTTCGGTATTTCTTAGACATCGGACCAGTTTGATTGGGTCCATGGTTTTCATTCATGAATAGTACATGCCCCCCATTAATCCTTAACATGAGGTTGAATTGTGTCCATGGTCAATTCGCCATTGGGTTGCCCTCCAGTTGATCGAAGGGCTCTCTTCTTGACTTCAAGGATTGAACCCACCTCTCATTATAATCAAGAGGATCATACCACATCAAGAGGGTTATGTGAAAGTGGTTGAATTAATCTTGGGTTTCCTTTAGTCACTTTATAGTCAAGGGTGCAGTTTGAGCTCGTTAAGTTGAATGTCCTATTTGGAAACAATGTAAGAGATTCCAGTGAATAAAGGTGGATGGATCCTAGAGTTGTCCGTGAGAGATGCTATTATAAATAACCTCTGGTCCTTTGTTGGTTTCGTTTAAGAAAGGGGCAATGTTAGGCTACTACTATGGTACACCCAGTCACATAGGGATGCTATAGTAAATTGTTGGAATCACGTGTTGTTTAAGACTTAGTTTGAAGTCCTTCTCCGTATAATGTTTCTATCAATAGCAATGGTCATTTTCGTTGATGATTTTCTGTGTTTTGTTCTCATTAAATGTGACAAAGGGTGATGCACATGCACCATTTTAGCTCTTGTGTGGGTAAATGTTCGGTGTGGGATCAGTTGGATGTCGTCGTGTGTTCTATTTGCCGGTGTTGTCTCATTTGCGGTGTGATTTCGTGTGACACCAAACAGAGAAGCTCCATTTATGAGTCTTCAATACCGGACTGCATGGTAGGAGATACTTCAATATTATGTGCTCCAACAATAGGCCTCACAGTGAAGATGGCACATGGCTAGAAACCCAAGGAGTGTATGGGACCCCAAACTTATTTCTGTCATCAATATTGAAGGTGAAGGTGGTTTAAATTGTTTCTGGTGGTTCTATTCCGAACGAACCGTTTGGGTGTGTGGGGTTTCTCATGGATATGAGGAGGTGTGGTAGTCTTGTTACCTTAATGTCCTAGGGGTGGCATCCCCCCAAATTTAATTTCATTTAGTGGTCCTTATGGTTTCTGTTGGGTAAATCAGTCACAAAGTTGAATAGTGATCATCCAAGGATTTAGGGATGTTGTTCTTTCTGCAATCTTGGTATTGATGCCCTGGTAATAGGACCTCTCCCTCCCCGCCCATTGTGGTGGGCTGTTTGGTAACTATTGCGAAATTTTCAAAGTTTCAATAGCTTCTAGCAGTTCTAATGGGGGTGGGGAGACCCACAATGGGTCAATAATAGATGTGTAACTATAATGAATTGGTGTTGACCATTTTCATAATGGTGGAGAGTCTTCTCGGGCCTCCACATGTCAGTTTTCTAGTCTCATCTTGGGCGTTAGTAAGTTTCTAATGGTGGGGAGCCCCTCTGGGCTTTACCCATGTTTTTCTTTTGGTTATGTTCCTAAATATGACTTGGAGTTGAGTGATAAGAGTGTTACTTGGATGTGGTCTTACCTTGTTTGTTCATTCCAGTTAAATTATGTGGTTCTCGTTCATTGGTTCTTCAGGTGTTTCAGTTTATGAAGTTGGTTTCCATGGTTGCAAGAGTTACATTCCAAAATCAATAAACTAGAGGTGTTTTAGTGCTCTGGGGTCTGTAACACTTAGCAAAAAGTCTTTTAGGGATTTCTAGAGGATGTCATTTATGTCACTTTCTCTAAGAATAGTGCGTTTTCCCCTTTCCACTTAATTTTTGTAGAGATCATCTTTGAACCATATGGGGGTTTTCTTTTTTACTTTCAGTCTCAACCATAGTTATGGATTTTAGGGGATAGAATTCTTTATGATGGGAAGAATTGTCACACTGACCATTTATTTATTTTATTATTTTTGTTGGGAAATGGGTAGTTTGGGTTGAAGCCCGACTTAAATTTGTGGGTTCTTATTTAAAAATTCATGTTTTGGCCTCAACAGCCTTTAGCGCACCATGGTCGAAGCCACAAGGCCTCGCCCGAGTCACCGTGCGACCTCACTCGGTTTACCGCACAACCTGCTCGGTGTTCAAGGAAATCATATAAAATGTAATGAATAATGAAATGAAAAAAAGAAGTGTAATAAAAATTTAAGGTATTATTTTGATGATAATAATTATAATTTTGTTTAAGATATTATTATTATTATTAGTGTTAAGGATCTGATTTTTTTAAGATATTATCATCATCATCATCATCATTTTATTAATTTTTTTGGGCCATGTGGGGTAACCGCGATGTTTCCCTATATTAAAAATAATTAATGTGTTAAAGCGGGAGTAAAATAAAATAATAAATGAATTAAATTGAAGGAATAAATTTGTACAATAAATAGAGGGAAATGAAATATAATTTTAAGAATTGTTTTAAATGATAATAATAATATTATAAGATAATATTATTATTATTGGTATTGGTATTAATAATTTTAATATTTTTAATCTTATAAATTTTTATATTGAGAATGTTTTTTATTAAGATAATAATATTCTTATAATTATTACTATAATTAATTTTGTTTTTTAAGTATATTTTTTTGGGTTTTATTCCCTTCCCCTTCCTCCCTCTCTCCTCCCCCTCTCTCCTCCCCTATTTCTCCCTAAAGGTCGTGCCCCACCCACTTTTCATCCTTTGCGCGCAACCCTCCTCCACTTAGGCCACCTTCCTCCAGTGAGTCACCATCTGTAGGGGCCCCTCCCCCTCATGTGGATCCCCACTCGCACCCCTACCTCACGTGCCCCACTTTGCTAGTGCCCCGCTCTCCCCAGCGCGCTCCCTCTGCCCGACCAGTGAACCCGTGGCCGACGACCTCCTTGGCCAGCGCCCCCAAGGCCGACGACCCCCTCAGCTTCCCTCACACTGCCCTCTCACCACCCTTGCAACGAGTAAGTTTTTTCACCCTTTACTTAGGGTTTCGGTTCGGGTTTCTTTTCATTGATGGTGTGATATTGAACTTATTAGTTCGAATGTTTGAATTTGGGTTCACCACGGGTTCCTTGTCTTGCGTTTAGTGTGCGCATGAAGTTCCCACCGAGTATTGGGGTTTTCGACACTCGAGGTAGTTTGAGCCATGATTAACCATTTATTGATGAATTTGTTTGCTTGTTTATTTTATTTTTTATGTTTTATAATGTATATTTGGGGTACGTATGTGGTTTCTAAAGAGTTTTGATATGCGCTTGGCTTAAAAATATATTTTTACTTGTGAAATTGATTATGTGCTTTGTGTAAACCCCTAATATGAATTTTGGAAGGTTTGTGATATATGTAATTGATTTATAAAAATATATATATGGTGAAAACCATGTTTTAACATGAATATATTGTGTGTTTGATTTTAAAGTGGTGTTTTAAATAAAACCAAGTGTATTTTGAGGGTAAATTTTGTTGCACCATTTGTTAAATTTATATGAACTGATCAAATGGTTTGTTAAATTATTTTCATGGTGAGAAATTTTTAATTATCATGATTAAGCATGTGTATAATTGTTAATGAGTCAGTTTTTTTATACAATTGAGTACTTCTTTGTTTTCAAGCCTTTGTGTGGCACTTGGTGTCATTTTTGTAAAGTATGAAATTGATTTGTTAAACTATGTGGAAGATAAGAATTTTGTTTTTATTTAGAATTAATGTATAAATAATCTTTAAAGTTGGTTTTGGGTGAACTTTTGATGAAATGGAATTGGGGTGTCTATTGATTATTGGTTTATAAATTGTGTTAATGGTTTGTTGAATAATTTGAATGGTGCAAAACATATTTGAGAAATACTTTGGTTTGCATATGTTTTCAAGAATGGGTTTGTGATAGGCAAGTGGTGGTTTCTTATGCATGATGTTTGGTTGGTTGAGAAGTTGTGTAAGTGGTATTATGTGATGTGTGAAGCTTGATTGTGCACAATATGGAAACACATGTATCTATATGGGAGGACTAGGACTAGTATGCTAGTGATCAGGAGTGGTATCGTCCCTATTTCACTTAACATGTTTGACAATGAAAACAATAACTAAATTATGATGATGATTATTGGGAACCACTAGGTTATGGGTGTGTTCCATACTGGTGTCTCGTACATGAGAAGGTTATTGGCTCTTTCCTATGGTTACTTTTACACCGAGATATGAGGTACCTAGGGACCCACAACTTTCTTATGCCTAGGGGTATTCCTGTGACTAGTGCTCAATATTTATTTTGCACTAACCATTGGCATAGAGAAGGTTGGGTTTGTAATTTTAAAAGTAAGTGCATTGTCTTTAAAATTTCATTTTTTTCTTGTTTCTTTGAAACTAATTTATATTTTAAGTTGAACTCATTCAATGTTGTTCTATTTTACTGTTGTTTTATTTAAAATTATCCTAGCATTTTTATAAAATATCATGCTTGCAAATTTATTTGTCTTGTAATGTTTAATGAATGAAATCTCTAAATGGGGTGGCATCCTACTGGTATTTGGCTCACACCGTGCATACACCCTTGGGTGTATGCAAACCCCATTGTCTTTTTTTGTTTTAGGTTTAGACAAGATGTGTCAGGTTGGAAATTTGGTTTCCTAGTGGCTTGGTTTTGAGATCTCGGTGGTGGAAGTATAATGATGTTGCTCCTATTATTTCATGAAGGTTTGAGAGTCATTTGGGTTTCCCTTGGCATCGTTGTCCTTTTTAGCCTTTGTTTATTTGAAAAACGTAATTTTATGAATTTATTAAAGGTGATTTCGGTTGAATTTTTCAGATATGGTTTTTGGGTTATATTAGTTATTTTAACATGGTAAATATGGGTAAATTTTTTGTGAAATATTTTCATTAGATACCCGAGAACTTGTGCCAGCCTGTGGGGATCGAGAATGCCCTTCGGGCCATGTCGCAGATCGGGTCGGGCGTTGGGTCAGATGTAGATATGGCCTGGTTCGTGACAATACACCTCTCTTTAATCTTTTATTCTTCTCAATATTTTTTTCTCATTTCCATATTTGTATATATATATATATATTACATACATGTTTTTTTTGTTAAACTAAAATCAATGTTTTAATATTTTCAACATTTTTTCCATCATTTTTAATGGATTTCCCTTTCATTTTTCAATGTCACATATAAGTATATAAATAATGTGAATTCATATATATGAAAATATATATACATATATTTAAAAATTACTTTTTTTAATCATATTTGGATTTTTTTAAACTTGATTATATATACATTTAAAACCCATTACATCATATATATTATATATATATATTATATATATATATATAACAATGTATATTAATAAGATGATATATATATTTATAACATTTATCAGTTATATTCTCATTTACATATATAATATGCACACATGACGTCAGAAATAATTACTATTAACATGTAGAGTTTATGGGCCAACCAATACCCTATACCCATACCTTCATGTTTATGTATAATATAATTAAAATTTTATTTAACAAACCCTTTAAATGTTGAATAATTTTTTTTGCGAAACATAAGTAATAATTATTAGTTGATTAATTCAGTGAACCCCTATATTTTTTAATGATTATCTCTCCAACCTATTTATTCACATATTTTTCTCCCATTAAAATCATAACTCTCACACACCCACTATTCATGAGTATCATATTAAATTTATAATTTTTTCTCTCTCTCATATTTAATCACAAAAAATTTAAAAAATAGTAAATATTATAATTATAAAACAAGGAAACTATCTTTACATATTGCATACCATTCAAAAACATAAATTGCTTCTTTTTAAGCCATATATATACATATATAGCGATATAAATATATTTATTTATAAATACATACTTGTGTATATGCATATGTACACACATTTGAACATTTTTTAATATATTAAATATACATACATATATATATATATTTGTGTGTGTGTGTTAATATATGCATAACATATTACTGCATAACACACACAAATATTTTTATATCAACGTATGTGTGCGTGTGTGTAACATTTATAATTTTTTTGGAACATTTAATTAATATATAACTCATAAATATTCATATATACAAATGTATTCAATATTTTTTATAATTACTAATATATCCCACCTAATTAAAATATTTAAAAACATATTTAAATTCTATAATATTGAATTAATAAAAAATAAGTAGATTTTCCTAAATTAAATCATTTTAAAAACATCCAAAATAAATTTCCAAACATCAAAATTTATATTAAAAAATTATCAAACCCATTTAAACTACTTTTATTTTTTTTGAAAACATTGACACCTCTAAATCGCTATAAAATATTGTATAATGAAAATGCAATTATTGAGAATATTCGAAAACCTTACATTATATACCACTCAAATAATTCTCATCATTGAGAATCCAAATGAAACTAGAATGAAAAGTAAATGGTAGTCTGAACAACCAACCCATGAAATAACTCTCTAGTTTCTTAATATATTTGGAAGACTAAAGTCACTAGGAAAAAGAAGTGTAAATCTACCCAATACTATAAAAACAATCTCCCTGGGGAGATACCTCTAAAATATGAATAAGGCCACAAAAATGGGCATAACAAAAAAATTAATAAATACACATCAACAAACTATGAACAAAACATTGTTTTCAACTCAATTCATCATTCATAGTTTTAAACAAGTACATGTATTTTAAAATCACCATTCATTTAAAGCCATTTTTTCAAAAAAAATTACCCCTTCATCAAATCACATTTAATTTTACGACATTTTTTCGACTCAATATTTTCAATGACATTAAAAGAATATTCTATTTCACAATTCCATTTCATTTATTTCAAATAAAATACTAATTTTTTTTAAACCCATGGATCTTATTATGAAATATTTTTTTCTCAAGATTCCTAAATTTGAAATATGAAAATCAATGTAAACAAAACAAAAATAAATGTTGAAAGAATATATTTTATCAAGCTATAAAATTTCCGAAGTTTTATAACAAAAAAATATTTACTAGGATCATATCCATGTATAAGAATAATCAAAACATTTTCCAACAAACACATGCACTAATATTAATATAGAAAAACCTGCTGCAAGAATACTAATCAGAGGAACCCATCCATTGCACCATAATATTATCCACATTGGGTGGCATTGATTCTTCGTAATAGTTTTAAAATGTTTCGAAATATAATTAATCATGATGTAGAAAAGAGTTTAAATCCCTTCATATATTTGAGGTCATAACATGAATCATTAAAATAAGTTCAATCACAAAAAAACCCAACCAATTAGATATTAGTCAAACATTTTGAGAACATCCTTTATAAGAAGATGTTGGTGTGGAAGGAAAGCCCATATACTATAGTTTCAAGATTTTCCAAAAAACCCTTTTCTTATATTAACGAATCTAAGTGATTAAAATTTTTATAGTAGGTGGGTGATTTTATTAATAAAAACATACCATAACAGAACACAAGTCATCTCACCCCAACAAACACACTACTCTGACAGGACACATCACCACCACTTCACAACATAACCACTATCCCATACTCACCAACCAATGAAAACATTCACCAAACATTTCACATAACCACATATCTTAACCACCTCACTGTCTTCAAGAAACACCCTTTTCACATAACAACGTGATCCATTTCATCTTGCACACTGACCAAAACAAATATCACCACTATCATCACACATAAAATATCCACACAAAAAATCAAGGAATTTATCTCTACCATGTCAATATGTTATCCACTTTTGATGGAACTGAATCTCCCACACAGTTTAAATTGTGTCAAAGAATAATGTGTCTCGATTAGGGACCATGTTTTCCTTTCTTCATATGCTTGAAGTTTTTAATGACACATCACATAAGAAAATACAACAATACCAACCAAACATAGTAGAAACACATTTTGACATCCAATATTATTCAATGGATCACATTAATTCACCACATTATTTATCATGGATATTCTAACACATTTTTAAAATTTCCATGGGGAACCAGTTCATTAGCCATATATAAGTTGTTTTCATTTAAATATATGGATAACATAATAAATTAGTCACATAAGGGTTTTCATGATCCACTGTAGTCATATAACAAGAAATGTTTCCAAATAAGTGTTATTTCAATAAATTAATATTAACACTTTGATTCAATGAAACCATAAAAAACCCTCATCATTTCCTCTTCATCTTTGTTAAAACATCATGCCTTTATTTTAAATAGTTCTAACATATGGCCCAATGAAATATGGAAATGCACATGGTGTATTACTATGTTTCATGCTTTTTCATGATTAAACTAAAATTATTTTTTATTTCATTGATTATAAAATCATTCATATATATTGTAATAAATACAACCTGATTCTATTTACATATTTAAATACAACATATTAAACAAGCTATTTGCTCAAGTTTGAAAATCTAGAATTTACATTATTACCCCACAAATGTTTTCAACATTTTTTATGATTACCGTAAAAAATTTATCCATAAATTAATATGTGAGGAAATTTAATTTTTGTACTAAAATTTATAATTAGTCATAAAATAATATGTTTAATTATATAAATAGTTATGTCCCTCAACATGTTACCACAATGCATGATTATAATTTTCCAAAATTTAGAAATACATGTCATTTCAATTTACACCCTCACACATTCTTAAAACACATGTTTATATCAATATTGTATAACTGCAATCATTCCAAAATAAGAAGAAAGTTATTATTGTTCACATTTCAAAATTCAAAGGAATTATCAATAATCAAGAAATCCATTTTCAAAAATTTTAGAATTTAAATGTCCAAAACCAAATTTAAAAACTAGTCCATAAAATATTCTAATCATTAATTAAAAATGGAAAGAAACACATTGAAAATTAACTCACTCGAGAACTTGAATAATTCTAATAATGGTTTTTAAAAAAATTATTTTATAATGATAGTATGAAATCTACTCTAGGTAACATACTTAATAAGGGATTTTAAAATTAAACAATTGTTCACAAAAAATACACAATGCATGATTCTCTAAAAATTTAAAACATTATGAAAACTATATAGAATTGTATATGTTTAAGGAAGGAAATTAAATTAAATTAATTAAGAATAATTTGATAGAAGAAAGGAAAACTCCACATTTAACCCACAACATGGTTTTAAAAAATATCTCAAGCCAGTTTAACCTCAACTTACTCTTCCCTTCTGGGTTATACAACTAATTTAAAAAACAATAACAATTCATTAGAATTTCTATAATGGAAAAAATAAGAGAAAAATAAATAAAATTACATGTTTTATTTAATTAAAATCATTAACTTCCTAAAACCATCCAGTTCAATAAAAATTTCAATCCATCATGATTTATATACTTCTCCTAGTCTTATACCCTACAAGTGATACCACCTCACTTTGTTATTTAGTAGGAATAGAGTTCTTGTATTGGATTATGGGGGGCCTAAAAATCAATGTCCTATCTAGTATTCCCTTACCTATGTCATGTATAAGGTAAAATAACAAGGTTTCCCTACCAACCCATGATTTTCTTACTGTGACTAACTACGAACTCCATCCTAATTGTAAACCGTCACCTCTGAAACCATTCTATCATAACCCTCTCCATCCAAAGATTGTGTAGTGAAGGAATAGTGATAATGACCCTCGATTCCTACCTTTAGTCGGACAAGGGTTGGAAACAACCATTTATTATATGGAAATATCATAAATGGGAGGCATCAACCTCTATAATAAAAGAAGAACATGTGATAGAATAAATAAAATACAAAGAAATGCATGACATAATATAAAAACCCCCAAATGAACCCACATTACATGTATATATAAATTATATATATATATAAGTATCTTAATAAAATCCCCAAAATAATAGCAAAGGAAGTTACATAGCAATAAGTCCCAAATATACAAGCTAGTAATGTCAAGAATAATGCTCAAAGTCCTCCTGGAAACCTAAAAATTAGTTTTATTTGTGTATAGTGAGAATAAATGTTTACTCAGTTTGAAATACAAGGCCACTCTTTCACATGTGAAATAACATACTAATTCATCCTTGATCAAACAGTAGAACCAAACATCCCCTATACTGGTATACTAACAAATCCCATCATCATTGTGTATCACACCCTAAATAACACATCCATGTATAATAGTATACTAAGATAAATATCAAGAATATGGTTCCCCACACTACTTTCTAACTAATTAGATGCTCTCACAACCTAATGGAAAATGACCTGAAGCTCCCACTACTTCCGTATAACATCACATAACATCACGTCCCGTCCGTGGACACCAATGTCATTGAATCACATAACATCTCTCCTTAAAACACCCGGTCCATCAAATCACATCACATCTTGTAATCAATCTATTAGGGTATCATGAACATGTAGGAAAACAACCTCATTCCTTCCTCCTACTATTCACAACCCCCACTATAATCTATCTCACCGAAAGACACCAGGGCTAGAATATCTCATCTAGATAGTGGAACTTTTGAATTATGACCATCACAACCCATGTATGCCCTTATCATCACCTAGATTAGGGAGTGGGGAAGAGTGAGTGGCCCTCCATCTATTCCCCCATCAGAAAGTTGCGAAAAACACCCTCAAAACATTCGATCATTGGAACAAGGTAATCGACATGGGTGGGGTGCTTAATGAAATCATAATGAAATACAACATATATATAATATTATAACACACAAGAATAACCTATGGTTTTACAACAATACAACCATCCAATTTACAACATTTCCACTTTCACTATCACCCCTAAAATGAAAACACCACATAAAAATCCACAAGACACAATCCAGTAGATACATTTCATTTCAAATAATACATTTTATAGATTTCTAATTTACTAATAAATTCAATTTATTTATCCTATTTTTTTCAATACAATTACTTCTTATATTGATATTAACTGCTGAAACCAATCTTCTCAATAAATTAATTCTTTTATTTGTTATTCTCACCTATGTTATATTAATTTAACATTAATATTTAATGTCATTATTATTTGGGTATACATAGCAAAGAAAATAATTCTCATCTCACATGTATCATATCATAACCTGACATCACACAAACATAATATTTTTTAGATTTAGTGAAATAATATTTTCATCCCATTCCACTTCAATATTCATGTTCATTCTAACACAATATACAAATCCCAGGGTGACCATTTTATTAATAAACTAAAAATTCCATTTATAGTGATTTCATATAATCACACCAATCAGAGATCTAGAACACATATCAATTTTATAGAAACAAATACTACAAACATCCATACTATTCTTTGTTGCATCAAATATGTATAATTATTTAAAAAAAATAATAAAACATAAGGAAAAACATGTGAGATCATCATTTTTATGGAAAAAGTAATAATTAAATTCATGTGATTGACACTTTATTTACATAGGATAATATTTGAGTTATATAAATTAAAACAACAAGTGATAATAAGGATACTAATTCTTTATACAAGGGATACTACTTTGCAGGGAAACAATTATCCATAACATGATGAAATCTTATAAAATATAGATGAAAATCTTCATTCCATATCAATTTCAATTAAACTGGCTTTTGTCTTTATTAGGATGGATATACTACTTACCAAAGATAAAAAAAATATAACCCCTCCTACATTTTACTAATTAGAGAGAGATTAAGGACCCCTACCTCAATTTTTAGGCCCAAAAAAGATAAGAATTGATTTTTACATATCCTAGAGTGAAGCCGTAAACATCTGATTCTCCATCTTCAACAATTCAAATATAAAATATTAATTAAATAAATTTTTAAATTGGAACTCAGAAATTATAAAAGAAAATTGGGTTATTAACTTCTACTCATCAAGATTAATCCAATTGAACTGATGACACATTAATCTAATTTTTATCAAGGGAGATATGAGGTAAATATATTAAATAATATATGGTATTTATTTGACCATTTTTTATTAATAAAAATTAGTTTTTAATTAAATTATAACATTTAATTCAATCATTTAATTCACTAATTTAATTAAAATAGTTTTAATATTTTATTATTTAATTTTTATGTTTCAATTTCCCCATCAATTTTCATTTATGTTTTCAAGACTTCAATATTATTAATATTTCAATTTATCTGAAATGTTTTTTTATTTCCATTTAAATGGAACATGACACACTCTCTCCCCACACTTTGTTTTTTTCAATTCCCTACACATGACTACCTCACATTTTTTATTCTTTTCTATTTTTTCTTATTTACACACACACACACACATATATATATGTATAATATCTATTTTTTGTCAAACTAAAATCATAGTTTAATTTTTTAATGTTTTTTACATTGTTTTTTTCAAGGATTTACCTTTATTTTTTTAATGTCACAAATATATATAATGTGACTTTATAATATATATATATAACTGTTAATTTTTTTAAAACACCTTTTGACTCATTTTTACAAAAAAATCATAATATATATACATATAAAACCCATATCATCATATATATATATATATATATTAATAAGATGATATATATATATATATATATATATGTATAACATTTTACTACGCTACTCTTATTTACATTGTAATAACCCTGACCCCAATAGCCCAGATCTTGTGCCTACTTTATTACATTGGAATAAGATACAAGAAATCACATCACAGAGGACCAAATAACTTAATAGTTATGGTAAACAAGATACATATATGAAATTAAAATTACATATTGAATAAAAAATTCAAAATGAACTTTCATTGAGGACACCATTATTCACTTTTCCATAATCCAACATATCAATCATAATATACATTTTTGCAATGTGGGGGAAAATAAAATATAAGAAAGGGGAGAGCTGAAATTATCATTAAGGGTTTAGTATAGAAGAATCTATCAAAAATAAAAAAGGAAAATAATTATGGAAAGGTAAATAATTTAACATACATTCCATATAATCAATAAACTCAAAATTAAAATGCATCCATATATTTTTTCATAGTAAAAATATCTTGGTCTTGAATGTTGAATGAAAGAAATGCTTAATTATTAGGATTACATAATCTCAAGAATCATAGTACCTATAAAATCAATACCTTAAAAAAGATTTCTTATTCATTTTTAGTAAAAATCCATTTAATTTTGAAAATATTATCATCTCATGAGACTACTGATCCATCAAGGGGAAATCTATAACCTGTCCCCACCCGTGTCTGCATGTCCAGAGCATTCTTCATATATCTAATAATAAATTTAAAAATATATTTTTAAATAACGGTTTCCCATACCACATTAAAAAAATTAATACCATGGAAATAATTAGATTCATGATATGATATATCAAATGGGCTGTATATACGACTCATAACAGATGCTATGCGTATAATATCAAAATATACCTCAATGAAAAGAGTTCAAGAAAAAGTACCTTATAAATGAATTGATTATGTGTAATAACTATAAATACAAATAAAATGTTTATATTAAACCTTTAATGATAAAAATTAATTCCCCACATAACCTTATCATGAAATAATCAGTTAAATATATGTTTAACCCAATTAATTAAAATCGAGTCAAGAAATCCCTTACCTGTTGTAATAAATCAAATCATATTCCCCATAAAAGTAATAATGACCAAATGAGACATTTAATAAGATAAAAATAATTATATTAATTATATTATTTATCAAATGGAAGTGCACATTCACAACACACAATAAATAATGTGTGAATAAATTATTTATCTCACCGAAGTAAAAGTGATTTGAGAAAACCCCCACCTATTGCTTCCATTTAGTGTAGAATTATTTAACCTCTTGTATAATGGTTTAAATAATGTTATTAAATAATTATATAACTAAATTTATATTTATAATATCTTATGTGAGGATTTTATTACATATTATTACCCATTAATTAATAATATTTCACTATTTTCATGGTTTTGGGTGCGTTGGTTTCACGGTTTCATGATTAGTTCATTTTTTGTAAAATTATGGATGTTCTTGTAAAAAAGGATCACAACACCTAAAATGGAATGGAATAGTATTAATGAAATTAAATAATTTAAAATTTACCCATATATCATTTTTATTTCTTGCATGAGGATTATTAATCAGAAAAAAATTAAATGATAAATATTTAATTGGTTTTGGCGATTTCTCTTAACATCACGAAATAGTTTAATATTATTTAATATTTTGTGTATATATTAGTTCCATAACATGAAAAAGGATATAATAATATTATTAAAATATTATTTAACTATATTAATAGTTTTATGAATATCATTGAAGGTTGGAATGAGAAACAAACAAAAGCATTATTCATAGAGGTGATTAACCGACATAACATGTACAATGGTTTCATTTATTTAAACAAGTGTAAGTAATAAATGGGGTGGATATAATTTATTAAATTAGAAATAGAAAATTACAATATCTAAATTATTATGGAATTATTATTCCTTGATTTATTAAATAGGTGATGAAAATATAGAAGAATAAAAGAAATTAATAGACGTGTTTTAAGATACTTTTATCTTGAATATTACATTCCCTGAGGACCCCATAAGGACCTTGGACATGGTATTTTTGTGATACCATAAGAAATTTTACATGGTTAGTGTGAGGAGGATAGGTTTTAGTAGATATTTTAGGATTTGAAATTCTTTTGGGTTGAAATGGGGTGGTGAGGGATGGTATTTATACTTGAGGAGAGGTGGGTTTTAGTGATTAAATAAAAAATATTTTATGGTTGAGGCCAACTACATTAAGGGGGAATTAATTTAAAAGAATTAAATTTTTATTCAATGTATTCTATACAAGTTAGGTTCTATAAATACCTCAAAAATAAAATAATTTTTTTATTTTATATGCATTTTATTCTTTTACTTTATAACATTAACCCTTTTTATTATTTTACGTATACTATAGTATATAATATTTTAGCCATGGTATATTTTTTATGTAAAAAAATTAAAAATATATTAAAAACTAATTTTGAAATTCGTTTTCAAAATATGGAATCCATTTTAATAAATTACATTCACATAATTTCAAAAAATTATATTTAAAATAATCTAGTAGACATAATGGAAAAGTTTGTTGTTAAAGTGTAAGTGTTTAAAATGTTTATATATACAATTTCAATGTGAAATTGATTTAAATAAACTAATTTGTTTTTATTTATTTATAATTACACTAATTAAAATTAAATATAAATCTAAAATCTTTTTTAAAAATATAAATAAATAATACAAAAAATGGCTTTCAATTAAAATTCAATATTTTTCATCATTCATAAAAAAGTGAAACCTATCAGAAAAATACATAAAAATCAACCTAACAAAATTTGGATATCCGTCTTTCAAAAAAAAGTTTAATTTATCTAATTGAACTTATTAATGTTTCAAATTTTATTTTTAAAATTGGTTTGCAATCAAGAGGTTGCAATGACGCCTTTAGAAAAAAAGATTTCTTTTATGATTAAAATTGGATTTATTCTTATCTTAATCCAATCAAACATATAGAACTAATTTAGAAACCATTGATTGAAAATATAACCTATAAATTTCATTAATATATTTCATTAATAGTGATTAATTTAATTTATTAACATAAAATGTCATTATGGGAATAAAAATAGTTTTTATATAGAAACACATCGTTTATGTTCAATTGGTTTTCATTTTTTATAATTAATTGGTAAAAAATTAATTAATTTTAAACACAAGTGTAAACTAAATTTTATTTACCTAATTAATATCATTAGTTATTTATATTCTAATGATTATATTACAATTATCATAATTAAATAATAATATTTAATCACTTGTTTTAGCTCAGAGATCTCTATAACCTAAGCTATCAACGAAATTGAATTTATTTAAGAAAGTACTTATCCTAAAATCTTAGAGTGTCACATTATAACAACATTAAGTAAATTTAATCCTTCCAGTTTTAAATTTCACCTCAATAATCAAAGGTTGATACTTGAAAATACATTTGTGGTAAACCCACTTTGAAAATAGGGTTAATAAAACATTCTCTTAATAAAAGAGAAAGGGAAAATAAAAAGTTCACCAAAAAATTATGATTTTGATTAGGATAAAATTGTTGGGATCTCAAAACAGATACATGAAAGAGAAATCATACTATCATGTTCTGATGGAGCATGATAATGAACATGGTCATCATAATATCGACCATTATAAATCCATAAATCTGTGATAGGTTAAAGAGACCATTAATCTCTCATTAATAAAATTAAACGAATAAAATTTTTATTCTAAAATATTTTTCTTATAGTTGGGGAATTTGTTTTAATTCTTAGTTTAAGAACATAATATTATATACTTACATGATTGGTTGTGATTCATCCTTTAAACAAACTCCACAAAAAATATCTTTTCTTCCCAATGACATTTCAAGGTTTATTCATTAATAAAATTACAAAATATTATATCTATCTTAATAAAATAGGGTTAACAAAATGAAATTATACTTTATCTATTATACTTCTCAGATAAAATAAACTATTTTTTAATTATGAAGATAACAAGTAGGCTAGTGGTAGGCATTTCAGCCTTTTCGCCAATTGGTTGTGGGTTTAAGTCTCACAACTCTATTGGTTTTGAATAGTTGTTGTCTAACCTACAGGCTGTCCTTTTTATAAAACTATATTAATATTATAAAAATAACATTAAAAAAATAAGATTAAAATATTTTTCATTTAATAAGTGTTTTAATATCAAAGGTTATCTCTTAAGTTTCATTTTTCATTCCCATAATGCATCATTCATTCTAGGAGTCTTTGGTAAATTAGTGACAAAGTCCATAGTAATGTTATCCCTTACTCTAAGAAATGAATACCCAATTTTTTTCATTATTCTTGAAGTAAAAAAATTCCCTTTTAATGGATCATAAGATCCCTAAAGAACAAAGATCTATTCCTTTTATCAAAACTATTTTCCAAAACAAATATAGTTTGTATGAGTTATCAAATTTTCATTAACACAATAATCTTTAAATATCAACCAATGTTAAATATAAAATATTTCATAAATGGTTACCCTTATAAACAATACAAAATATTAAAATAAAAAAAAAGTTCAAAAGATGGTCCCTAAATTTTCAAAATCAACATATCATTAAAATCTAAAGTAACATAAAATATTCATAATTTGTCACATACCAATAATGTCAATACCAACATCATTTATTCTTTTGAAACATTTTATTAATGTGAATTACTATAATACCTTGTTTAAAGAATTCATGAATCCTTATTACTTGAATCAAACACATATAATAAGATATATTCCTTAAATGAAAAATGGTTGTAGACTCTAACAATGAATTCATAAACCAAAAATTATTAATCAGTTCCAAGGTATTTAATACTATCAAATTTAATTTATGCATATTGATCATCTCTTTATCCAAGCATCATTATCTCAAAATAGGGACCATATTAAGGGTTATCCTTAACTCAATCATGCGTTTTCCAAGAAATTGAACTTTCCACTAAATAATTGATCATCAGTAATATTCATGAGACACTTTCAAAACATAATGAAAAGTTACTACAATACCATTATATTATAACTAGGATATCAATAATAACATAATTTCTCAATGTCATTGAAGGATCTAAAAGTTAGAAAAATTTAATCATTCTAATTTAGCAAAATAAATAGCATAATCTTGACCTTGATCCCTTTGCTTCATGTGAGGTATATTATCATGATGGTTAGGTCATTCATTTTCTTAGTGACCTAACTGTATATAGTTGACACATTTAACATTTAAATCATCTTTGTTTACCTTATAATCATGATCTTGGTGACCTTTATTTCCACACATGTAAACAATCTCACTCCCATCAAACATTTACTGGTGTATTTATTTCCCAAATTATCACATGATAAAAAATCATTCTTTCACTTTTTACCTTAATCCATATCTTCCTCATTCTCTTCATCTCTTTAATTATCTTAAAATCATATGACATGAGTAATTATTTATATATCTTGAGAGAACATGATACTATATCTTTGTATGATGAGAAAATTTTGGAGAACAATGCCCTTTGGAGGAATGGATTTAACCCATCAAAGAAATGATCAATATTACTTCTTCGGATATGTATTTAGTCTTCAAAGAACCTTGAAAATAATGTATAGTTTGTTATATACTTAGAATTATTATCACCCTTCTTTTTTCTTAGATTCAATAATTATCTCTCTATATCTGCTCTTAGTTTGTGAGGGACGCATTTTTCCATGAAAAGTTCCTTAAAATCCTTCCATTACCTATTTCCACATATTTGTTAGTGTTTTGAATCAATGAACACCATTGATCCTAATATCTTAAGATATTATAAACTACCATGATAACTTTATCACTTTCATTAATTCCTAAAGCTAGGAATATCTTTCTAAATAACTTATACACTAAACCTCTACAAATGGATTTGTAGTTACATTGAATGATGGAGGTTGTTATTTAATAAAGTGGAATAACATTTTTACACCACATTTTGGATCAGTATTATCCATATTGGAAAGGTTATTACTCATAATCTCAGTCATTTTCCCCAATATAGTTATAAATTATATAGCTCTTGCTTCGGCACCAGCTCCAACTTCAACACCATTATCATAAAATGGGGGGAAATACCAACATTAATTACATATATTGATATAGTTACTTTTCTATTCTCTAGGATCCATTTATAAATAGTTTCATACACTAGATTATATCATAATATTATGGAACATATTTTATAATCTAAAAACTAGTGAAATACTTAACCAAAAATGACAATTTCTTTCATAGCTAATATCATAATCATAACATGGTTTCATGGGGATAAAATTATATACTATTCCTCAAATTATATATTAGTTTTATGATCTATAATCTATTATTTATGAGATATAATTTTCCTCTGTTTCTAATATACATCATCTAATACCAATTTTATCATCACCAACCCTAGTATCCTATAGTTGATGCCTTACATTATTACATTGGAATAATATACTAGAAATAAAATTTACAATAACTAAATAATTTAATAGTCTTTGTAAATGAGATACATATTTGAATTTAAAATTACATTTTGAATATAAAATTCAAAAAGAATATTATTTTAGAACACCATTATTCCCATTAATATAATCATGTATATCAATCATAATAAACTTCTTGTAAACCTAGGGGAAATAAAAAATATGAAAGGGGTGAGCTCAAATGTTTTGTAAGGCTTAATTATAGTGAAATATTTCATAAATAAATAAAGGATAATCATAATGTAAGAGAAAATAATTGAACAAACATTTATTTTTATCAATGAACGAAGAATGAAAATGCATCTACAGATTTTGTCCAAGTGATTTTTTTGGTACTGAACACTATATGAAAGAAATGCTTAATTATTTGGATGACATGATCTCATGCATCTTTCTACCTCAACCATCAATAACTTTCACAATATTTTTTAATCAGTTTTCATAAAAACCCCATATAAATTTTCCAACATTTTTATCCCAAGATAATATCGATGCATCAAGGGGCTATCTAAAATCGGTTCTCACCCATGTCTTCATGTACAAAGCATTCATTTTTTAATGAATAATTGATTTAAAAATATATTTTTAAATAAATATTTCTCATAAAACTTTGAAAATTTTTAATACCATGAATATATTGAGATTCATTATATTATATATCAAAGGGACACTGTATAAACCTCATAATAGAAGGTGGGTGTATAATATCAAAATGTTACTCACTAAAAGGAGATCGAGAAAAAATCCATTAAAAATTAGTAAGTTATTTGTACTCTTTGTAAATACACATAAAAATTTGGATGTAAAACATGAGATAATAAAAATTAATTTATCATACAACATTTTCATTACATAATCAATGATATATAACATTATTCCAACGTATTAAAATGGATTCAAGAAATTTATTTCCACTTGTAACAAGTTGAATAGTATTCACCATAAAAGTAATAAGTATCTAATGAATAATTTAAAAATAATAAGATAATGATTTTAATGATATCATATATCAATGTTATTCAAAAATACACCACACATATTAAATATGTGGTTAATGAATCATACATCTCACAGAAGTTAAAGTGAGATGAGAAAACAGTCACTTCAGAATTCCCTTTAGTGTAGTGTTATTTAACCTCCTATATGATGGTTTAATAAATGTTATTAGCTAATTATAGAACTATATTCATATTTATAATACCTTATGTGATGTTTTTATAACATATTGTTACTTATTGTTTAATAATATTTCATTACTTTTATGGTTTCGGTTGTGTTCATTTCATGGTTTCATGATTGGTTCATTTGTGTAATATGATGGATGTACTTGTAATATGGGATAAAAAAAATACCGAAATGGAATGGAATATAATTAGAGAATATTAAGAATTATACATTTCTAATATATCCTTTTTATTTCTTAAATAAAGATTATTTATTAGATAAAACATTAATGATAATTTTTTAATTTATTTGGGCGATTTTTCCAAACATCAAAAACTAGTTTTGACTTAATTAATATTATGTGTGTATGTTAGTTATAGAAGATGAAATAGGATATAGTAAACTTATTAAAAAATTATTTAATAAAAAAAATTCTTTGATGACTATCCTTGAAAGTGGTAATGGAAGAAAATAAAAACATTATACATATAGTCCCTTAACCTGCATAACATGGACAATAGTTTTATTTATTTGAATAAGTGGAGGTAATAACTGAGGTGGATATAAAATATTAAATTAGAAATATAATATTATAGTATGTAGATTATTTTTGAATTATTATTTCTTGATGGATGAACGAGGTTAGGACAAAGTAGAAGAGGAAAATAAATTAAGAGAGGTGTTTTTAGGGAATTACCTCTTGAATATCACCTTCTTATAGCACCCCTTTAGGACCTTGGATTCAGTAATTCGGTGAGACCAGAAACACATGGACATGGTTATTATAAGTAATATATTTTTTTGAAGATATTTTAGAGGATTAAAGGCTTTCAAGTCAAAATGGGGTGGTGAGGTGTGGTATTTAAACTAGAGGTGTGGCAGGTTTATGTGATTAAATAATGAGTATTTTATAATTAAAAAAACACATTGAGGTATAATTAATTTCCAATAATTAGATTTATAATAAATTTTTTAGACTATTTAGGGCTAACCAATAACTAAACCGCCCATTAAATTTTTTATTTATAGGTATTAAATTATTTTACCTTTAAACTTTAACCCTTTTTAATGTTTTACCTATACTCTGGGAAATAATTTTTTGACCACGGTATATTTTTGATGATTTAAAATAAAATTCACCTTGAAAAAAAATATGGAATTTTTTATTCCAAATATTAAATCAATTTATCCAAATTCAATTCATAGAATAAAAAATATTATATTTAAAATAATCCCATAGACACAATAGAAAAGTTGGTTTTTAAAGTCTAATAGTTCAAAATTTCAATATGTTTTTATATCCAATTTTAGATAGAAATTGATTCTAAAAAACAATATTGGTCTTATTGATATTTAATTTAACTAATTAAACATTAAAAAAATTAAAATATAATCTAACTATAAAAATAAATTAGGTGAAAATGTAGTTTTTAATTAAAATTAAATATTTTTCACTATTCATCAAAAAATGAAACTTTTAAGAAAAATACCAATATTTCATCGGAATATAATTTTTTATACCACTTTGAGAAATGATATTTTTTTTCAAATATAACTTAAAAATGTGTCAAAATATAGTTTTAATATAGGTTCGTAATCAAAAGGTGCCAAAACTTCCTTTTGAAAAAATAGCTTATTATGCTAAAAATTTGATTTATTTTTTTCTTAAGCATGTCAAAAATATTGAAGAAATTTAGAAAAACTTAATGAATAAATAACATATGAATTAAATAATACATTTCACTAATATTTATTAATTTATTTTATTAATATAAAATGTTATTGTGGTTGTAAAAATAGTTTTTTATAAAACACATCATTTCTGTTCAATTGGTTTTCATTTTTATTTATAAATAATTCGTAACAAAGTGATTAATTTTATAAACATATGAAAACTATATTTTCCTATTTTAATTAAGATGATTTATTCCCACCATTCCAATAGCTAGAGGAAAATTATCATAATTAAATAATAATATTTAATCATTTGTTTAATATCTATTTTAGTGTAATGTAATTTATTAGAGAAACAGAATTTATTTATGTGGGGTCATGCTGTGAAATATTGGGGTGTTTAATATATATATAATATTCCCACATGATGTGTGAAATAATATTTATTAACATGCAGAGCTTCTTAACATTCTAAAACTGTATACGTAAGATCTCATTTTTTATATAATATATTTAATATTTTCTTTAACAAAACCCATTAAATAATGAAAAAAAATTGTGCACAGTGAAAGTAATAATTATTATATTATAAACTTTTAGAACCTCTCTATTTTTTTGTTTTTAATGATTCTCTCTCTAACTTATTCATTAACACATTTTCCTTCCATTAAAATCATAACCCCGGACACACCCACAATTCATGAGTATCAAATTTGATTTTTAATTTTTCTCTATTCTATTTAATCCCCCCAAATTTAAACCTCATAAATTATTTAAATGTAAAACACATAACCTGTTTTTACATATTTCATTCCATTTCAAAATCTTATATCATCAATTTTTTTCAATTCCATATATACACATATATAGAGATATAAATATAAATACACAATAAATAAATATATTAATTTATATATACTAATTTGTGTATAAACATATACACAGACACTTGAACATTTTTTAAACATATTAAATATAAATACATATATATCTGTGTATTTGTATATGCATAACATATATATACACAACACACACACATATTTATATAAAAAGTAGTTTGTGTATATATATTTATAACATTTGTAACAAAAACATTTTGAATTGTTTAATTACAACATCACACATGTAAATTTACATATTAACGCATGCATATAATAATATGTTATAAAATTCTTAATATATAAATCCTAATTAAATTTTTTTTAAAAATATTTAATTTCCTAAAAATTTAATAGGTTACAACTAAATAAATATTCCTAAATTCAATCATTTTAAAATATTCAAAAATAATTTTCAAAACATCATAATTAATATAATAAATTATCAAACCCATTTTAAACAACCTTTAATTTTTTTTCCAAAATGCCTGAACCTCAGATTCACTAAGAAATACCCTATAATGACAAAGGAAGGATCAATAATATTCATTACCTTTACAAGAATCATATAAAACTTTATATATATCATCCATTTGATAAATTCATATATCCAGATATGGATTTGTACATAAATACGTATATATATACATACTTTTTTGTATGGGTATAACCATCCAGCAGGTCAAAGATATTTGAAAACATCACACTTTTAATTTAAAACTATTGTCCTATTAATTTTTTGTTACTTTGTGTTCCAATTTTGTTTATAAAACCCAAATAGAACCTTTTCAAGGACTAATTGGGATATCATTAAAACAAAAGACTAATTTTATTAAAAACAAAATTTTAACACAATTTCAATTAGAAAAAAACTATTAAATTTAAATGGAAATCATTAAAAAAATGATTTTACTTTTAAATAGCTCAATATAGAATTAATACTATATAAAATTATCAAAAAATAAATAAAACATAAAAAAATAAATCCCTAAAATTTAATTCCCTAAAATAAGGGGAAACCACCTTTAATTGAAAAAGAACTCCTTGCCTTTTCTCTGAGAGGCCCAATATCATCTCAATTGAGTCATAAAAAGACCATAAAATGAAAATAAACCATATAAACAAATAAAGTCACCAAAATAAAAATTTAAGAACACCTTAGGGTTCATCCAGCCACACACTACAGCAAGGGAAAGAAGAAAGAGGAAGATGTATGATACAGATGAGAAGAAAACCCTACCATAAGGGATTCTACAAAAAATGATACTAAACTAGGCCGCCAGAGGGAGAGGGAGGAGGCATACCATATGAAAGTGATTACCTAATAAGTTTTTTCAAATAAAATGATTAGAGGAGAGGCTTAGACCAATTCTGGGGGGATGAGAGGAGAAAAAGAGTAAAAATCCAAATTTTTAGTGATATGACACTGTACACATTCTTTCACATGGTTTTCAAAATAATGTTTCAATCATGATCCCAAGATTAATATCCTAGAGGAACTCTCATGGTAAGGGTACATAGTAAAGGAAATTATGCACCATATATGTGGTCACCTCTGTAAAGGTTATAGACGCATTCACATTATTTACACAATGTTTCTACTAATCATGTGCCAACCATATGTCTATGTCGAATATATAAAAAAATTAAAAAAATTAATCCATTTTTATGAAATTTTAAAAATTAGGGTAAATATAATTAAATTGTTAAAAAATAATAATTAATATTGGGTTGTTATAATCCTCCCCTCCATAATATTTTCCCCTAGAAACCCTTTAGATGAAAGGGTTGACTTTCAAGGAATTTGGTCCAACCCCTACACTACAAACACAATTGGGAAAAAAAGGAATATTTTCTAAAATTAACTCTAATGATTAATGAAATCATCTAAAATATAAAAATGGGACATAAATATATTGCCCAATTCCCTTATGTCAGATAAGCGAAAGGAAACCTAACAAGAAGGGTACTCCAAAGGAGGAAAAAATTATTATTACACAAAGTGCACCCTCGACATCATAGGAACTAATCAATGAAAGGAGATAAAATATAAATGATTAGAAGAAATCTACTAACAACCCATCAATAAATTTTGGCCATTGGGTGGGTTTGTTTAATATAAATACAAAATGAGTCTCCAATAACATGAAAAATATCATCCTAAAAACAAATTACACATAAAATCAAAAGAGCTATTTTTTCATAATAAGGATCACTTTTGTAATGTTTTACCCATTGTAGTATCCTCACCATATAAGAATCATACTGACACACTAAATATCAAATAATACAATTATTTCACTGAATGATAAAGATTAATATTACTACAAATAAAAATAAATCAAAATAAAAAAGAGATCTCTCATGAAATACAACATAATTAAAGGAGTAATAACAAATAAAACAACAAAAAACATTAAGTACCATAATAAAATAAATCACAAGGTGGTAGGTACAAATCTTTACTAAAAAATAAAAATAAAGGAGAAATAATGATTTAATTTAATTCATGATTAAAATTACATCAAATGGGATATGCTTGGAAAAGAGTAACAAAAACTAGACTTATAATAGAGGTGATAGAGGAAGTAATATAGGGTTACATACCCAAAACACAAAAACCATGAAGAATCAATCTGAATAATCAAATCACCAGATTGGATACAACCTAAACTTGTGGTAGAAAACATCCCATTTATTCACGAACACACCAAAAACATCAACTTTTTAAACCCATGCAATAGTATCACATGACTAGGATATCATCCCAAAAAAACCATGAAATACTATAAACCACTATGAAAAATGGGTCTCCAAGGCAATCAACCTTCTACCAATAGACTCAAGGAAAGCATGAAGATAAGAAACCCTTGAGTGATCCCAATAAAACTGAATTCATAAAGAGGTTTTGAGACTTTACTAATCTACTTGTAGTTTGTGTAAATTAGTCAACCAAAAGGTTTCACACCGTACCCAGAAGATACACCACTTGAGAAATAATTAAGAGATAAAATTCCTAAAACATATCAAAAGGTTATAGGGGAAAATATAAGAAAAATAACCAAAACAAATTTTTATTGAGACAAATTAAAATTCAACTTGACTTAAATCACATAAATCATAAGAAAGAGGGATAATCCTGAGAAACCAAAGCATAATCACCACAATTAAAAAATAAAACACCAAAACAAAAATATAATCCCCATTTAAAATAAAAAAATAAAGACTAAAAATATATTTTTTAAAACCCTTTTTGAACAAAGTAGTTTCCCTTATTTAAAATACATTTAAAAATTATACACCCAAGGACAAACGAAAAACATAATGTCAAAAAACATTTTAAAATTATAAAGATCATTATTTAAAGCACAAAATAATTCTCAAAATTATAAACCCCTCTAACATTGTTAATTAACATTCTTCGATTATTATCTCAAAAACATACATTAAAATTTGTTTAAATTTAAATAATTTATTTATTTTTTTTCAAGATCCAAAACCATACCATAAAATGAAAATATTTTAGAATCCATATTTCTATTTTCAAAACATGTCATCCAATTTTAAAATAATGATTAAATTTTAAAACACCCACATACATATATAAAGGCATAGAAAAAATTACTAAAACTATAACTTTATAGTTTAAAATCAAATCTATCTAATTTAAATTCAATTATACACTTATTTAGGAAAACCATTAATTTGAAATTCAAAAACTGAATTTTTCTTTTAATCATTTTATAAAAACTAATTTCTTTCCTACAATACCAAAATATCACCATTTTAAAATCAATATTTCAGTAATAACAACATTCACTTTTACGAAAACAACAAAACATTATATTATTAAAGAAGAAAAACCAAAAAATTATACTACAAAATTTCAAGAGGGGGATAATGTTAGTCTATTGCTTGGTTTCATTGCTTGGAAGACCTTGTGCCAACTTAAAAAATGATTCTGGGAGTCATCATGTGCCATGTAATTTAGATCCAAAACGTTTTATTGTCCCTATAATATGACTAAGACCCACCTATTAACTCCCCTTTATTATCAAAAAATGTTTAAAGAATTAATCATCTTAGAACACAATAGACTAAAATCTTGATTTCCCATGGAAACTCGTGGCTCTGAATGTGAAAGATATAGCTAGACTCTTCCCATAAATACCTCACGATTCCTGATTTTATAATCTCTAAGTACCATTAAGTCCTAAATAATAATGGGAGTTATGAAAATTAGAACCTTTAAATAACCTTGGATTTGATTCTTTTTTTATGAACTAAATGGAGTTGTCCCTGTGTCGGATGCCCGAGCTAGTGCATGATATGGCTCAAATGGTTTTCCTAATACAAAAAGGCTAGAACAAGTGTTCATCCACCATGGAATCAACACTTGGGAATGATGTATCCTAAAAAATTATTATGATATGTAAATTAAGAATTGAAATTTTTTTGGCATGACTCATCCATATGTTGAACTTCCACATAAAATAGAAAAAATGTTGTAAATAATAAACTAAAAAAATTACATAATTTTTAAATATCACGAGAAAATAATACTACCTCAACTCAGGTCTCCCTTACCTTCCAAGTAATGATGCCAATATTATGTCTTTTCTTTAATCACTGACTATTATAATTACCCACCATATTTAGAAATAAGTAGAAGGCCTAAGTGTACAATGAAATAAAATAAAATAAAATAAAACTAAATAAAAAACATACCTCAATGTGACTATGAAAGTCGACATACAACTAATATAACCTCAATGAGTCATGGGGGGGATATATATGATGAAACCAACAACTGAAAATATAACGATCATCATGAGTAATAAGTTTAGTAGGAATTCTAGGTAACCGCTCCCCATTTAAAAGACTATAGATGGAGGATTCTTATTATTCTATTTAGAATAAAATAAAAAAAATAAAATGTTTATTCTAATGATAATTTTAATTCAATACTATTTTATAAATAATTCATTTTTAGTTGTTAAAATGAAAAAAATTACTGAGAAAACGTTTTCGGGCCAATACCCCTTTTATTAATATAACTAGTTAAAAAATAACTCTCTAAATAATAATTTAAATTTTAATTATCAAAATAATTTACATTAACCATTTTCTAAATAGGAAAAAATGGTAAAAAATGAATCCATGATCAATGAAAACACACAAAATTAAGTATAAGAAAAATACAGTTTATGAAATCATGGGGAAATCTTAAACATCAAGTCAGTAGACACTAGATGTACTTGGTTTGGAACCATCTCCTATAATTTACCTGAGATCCAAAGTCTATAACAAACATGGATACACTCATCTATCCTCACTAGTGTCACATCCAACAATGGATTTTCCCTAGCATGGGGGATCTAGACAATATAATCAGAAATATATATAAATAGTCTCTCAACTCCCACTAAGATTCCTAGGATCCCATGATAATCATAAATGGAAGGTGAGTAAGAAAGAACAAATGAAATATCCTGAGCCTGAGTCATTACCATCCATCATACAAGATAATCATACCTCCCAACACTATCTATGTGATGTCCCTACCTAAACTATAGTTCTTTCATTGAGGTGTGAACTACTAAGATAAACATTTTGAAAGGGACAACTGGGATTTTTCACTTAAAGAATTCAAAATAATTTCCTATGAAATAAAATTCATTCCAAAATATAATTAAAAAATTAAGGAGAACATAAAAACATATTTTATAGGTTCCAAACTAGGCCTTGGCCTTTTATTTTAAAAATAAAACCTACTTAGATACCAATTTGAAACCAAACTTGAGTTTTCCCATTAAAATCCCCAATGTTTCACTGTTATTGTTACACCCGTATATAATTATATATAAATACATGTGTTTTACATTAAAAAACCCATATATATACATATAAAATTTAACACAAACTTGTATATATTTACTTGCTCATGTATATGGGTATTGTTTGGTCCAAGTTGGCTAATTTTTTTTTCATATTCTGAATGATGTTTGTACCGATTTTTTATCATTATAAAAAACATTTAACTTTATAATCATTGATGAAAAAAACGTAGGAGTAAAAAATTCAGAAGATCCGATGCATTCTTGTTAAGAATTTCCACTAGCATTGGTTTTCTGTTCTGAAGATGTTTTCAATTAGAAGTGTTTTTCAGCCTCACATTGTCTCTAGAAAGATGTTTTGATTAGAGTGAGAAGTTTTTATGAATTATTAATTTCTTTTGATATGTTCATCATCAAATATGATTTTTCATTTTTATTATATATGTTTTCAAAATCACTTGTTAATAAAACTTATAATCTAATATTTATGAAAGAAAGGTGAGAAAATGAGTTTTATTTTTTAGTGGTTTGAAAATCCGTATGTGTTATGATAGAAATAAAGAAGGTGATGAAATTATGGGAAGTAATAAATGATTCTTATGTAAGTTAGACTATTCTATATTGATCCTAATGTATTTAATATAATGAAGAATTCATGATATAGGAAAAGGATTATACAATAATATTTTATGAAGTCAAAGTATTTTGGTCTCAGTTCATTGGTATGAGTGGTACCAGATGCTGAAGTTGTTTGGTGACAATGAATTTTGAAATTGATGAAGTTAGATGGTTTTTAGACTCACTGATCAACTAATCCATCTGAATGCATAATTCATTTGGTTGGTCAATCCGTGAAACGAACAATTTCATAAGATAAATCTTTAGTTGCCTAAAATTTGAAAGAATTAAATATTTCCTACCACCAATCCATCAGGCATGGAGGGATCGAGAACCATCAGACTCATTGTTGGTATGTTTATGAAATTGGATACAGAGTCCTATAAGAGTAATATCATGTTAGTTGGATTTTTTTGGACCAAATGAAAAAAAACTATCAGAGACAAATCAATCATATGATGTTTAACATATACTGAACCATTTTCAAAATAGATCCAAATTATTTTAAGTGGGTAAAAATTATCATATTCTAGACATCATCAGATTCAATGACATCAGTTTGAGGAATTGTTAAGCAGTTGAAGAAAAGGGTGAGGATATTTTGAAGATGTTGTTGAAGTGCTCTCAAGGGAGTGATAAAATCATTATAAGTTAAAACAATGATTATGCAAATACATTTGAGTAATTTTACTAGCCTGAGGGTATGTTGATAAAGAAACTAAATTCTAAAAAAGTTGTTAAAGTGTTTATAGAAGATTTTTTTGATGTTTTAGCTGGAATTGAGCTTCAGAATGAGAAGTATCTAGTTATTATTGGAATTCAAGGGGTTTAATAAAATTATAGTGATCCTAAATTTCATCATAATTAGGAATAGTATTATAATGAATAATTTTATCGGAATAAATAATTTTTAGGAAGTTTGAAGGAGGATAATTTTTTTGAGATGATTAAAGAAGTTTTGAGAATATTTTATAAGGGTTGAGAAGTGATGAAATTGTTAAATATGAAGTCGAAATGAAAGAAAATTTCATGTCTTTGAAAATCTAGTTTTTTAAGAAAGAGAATGTATATTACTACCTATTACTCTTTTCTCCCATCTATAGATTGAAGTAATTAGAATGTACTTTCTCATTATGGAAACACTGTTCTTGTGTGGTAGTGAGAGAGAGCACTGAATGTTTTGTGGCTAAGGAAGTTTCTTTTTAGAGTATTCTTGAGGAAGTTTTCTAGATAGAAGAAGAGATGGAAGAGGTTTCCAAATACGACAATTCCATAAAAATGACCATTCTGGGTAACAAAATAAGTGGTTTAGAATTGTATCTGATGTATATATTTATACTTATTGGTTTTCAGACTGAAGAAATTGAATTGAAAAAATTGGACTGATCCATGAGACTCAGTTTTTGTATGAAGTCGAGAAGTTTTGTTTCTACCTACTTCTGAGATGGAAAGTGGATATTTGTGGTTTTTAATAATTATAAAAGATGAAGTTGTTGAATCAGTAGAGTGAAATGTTTTAGAAACAACTAGTTGAGGATTATTATCTTGTAACACATACATATTTTATATCATTTTTGATAGAAAAAAGACATGAATTTCTATATTTATCATTGTGATATAAAACTATAAGGGTATTCCATACTTGTTTTATTTAAAAAAATATTTTCTTATTCTATAATATGTCGTTTTGGATTATTTCCGAACCATTAAAAGGACTAGATACTATTGTTGACTAATGAATCTTGTAAGTTATTGTGCTCTTGTGGATGTGTGAATGTTTTGTTTTTAGAAAATTGGAAAATATTTAACTAGAGGTGAAGGTTGTTATATAGGAAAGACTCATAAATTAAAAATCTATCAATGATTAACCCCTCAAACTCTTATTGATAAGTTGACCCTGGTTGGGATTTTGAAAAAATTCCAGTATATACCAAAATATTTCTTACTATAAAAAAAAGGTTCCTAAAACCAATTCAAATAAAGAGTTAGAGCAGTTCACACACTTACTTGGTGAGTTCACAACGTACCCACAAATCCCCCTGTATACATGATTCATTAATAGGTTTATCATAGACCAAGAATTATTGATAGCAATACAATGTGCTCTATAATTAGTTACTTAGGAAAAATCTTCATGAGACTTCAGTGACTTTAAAACTTTCCAACAGTTCAAAATAGATTTCATCCTTTAAAATGTTTCCCTAGAAAAAATTCAAATAAAATATTACAATAGTTAACACACATACATGATAAGTTCACAGATTACCCCCATCATTATATAAAATTATATATATATATATGTATATATGTATCTATTTTTTATTAAACAAACACATATATCCACATATGAAATTTCACAAACACATGTATATATATACATACCCATCTATATGAGTATAACCATCCAGCAGGTCAAATATATTTGAAATTATCACACTTGTAATTTAAAAAAAGACTTGAATTAATTCAATGATACATGGTATTCTAAAACAACTTTAGATAATCCACATAAAAAATATACAAGGAACATTTAGTCATTCATAAAAAAACATGGCCTTTGATTCAAAATAGATATTTAATACCATCTCAATTAGGGGAAAACATAAAATAGAAATGTAAATCTTGGAAAGAATGATTCTAGATTCTAATAAATCAAGATAAAAATAATAAATTCTATTTATATAAATAAATATTGATTAAAAAAAATGAAAAATAATTCTCTTAAATGTTATTCCCTAATACAAGGCGAACCCAACCTTTAATCAACACTACCTTTGATGTGTGAGGCCAAAATTCATCTCAATCATGTCCAAGGAACCCTGAAAAATTAAAATAAACACTAAGAATATATAATATCAATCAAATAAGTCTGTAATAATACTTTATGGTTCATCAAAATTTATGAAATATCAAGATAATACAGGGAATTATGAAATAGACAAAGGGAATGAAAACCATACCAGAAAAAATTGCACAAGGAAACTGTTTAAAATAAGCCTTAAAATTACATGTTCAAGAAAATTTAAAACTAAAATCACTTTTTTTACAAAGATATTTTCGGCTTATATTTTTAAATAATTTGGTTATAACTATTATAGAAAACTCACAAATTACACGGTGTACACTTTTACTCTGTATTCATTTTTCCCACAATATAATTTTTTTAAAATAAAAAATGTTTTTTATGAAAAATATTTACAACTTTCAAATTTTCTTCTAATTTTCCCTTACACATTCACAAACCATCTGATTTTTTTAAAAAAATATGCGGTGAGCATAAAAACCTTGATAAATTTCATAGAATGAAGAAAAATATTAGTAATATGAAAACCTGAAAACCCATTATAAACCTTTTATTAAAAACATACATTTTTTTCTAAAAATGGGTTTAATTTTTTACTTAAAAAGATATATATAATATCTTCTGAAATACAAATATTTCCATTAAAACTCATTAACAATTATATAAATGTAATGTAGGTTCCTTAGGAAATTATCATCTTAAAACCCTTATAGAACCATTATAATTGAAATAACCATATGACTGACTCCAAATATAATCTTATGGAGAATATAGTCATTACCCAAGGAATTAGAGCACTATATGGTCCACCCATCATTAAGCTATGTCTAGCTCAACTGTGAGATATAATTGGTCTCAAAACATAATATAAAAAATTTCTAAAGAACTCATCATGGATAAATCCTGTGGAATACTATTTCAAACCTATATGAAAAACACTTTCAGATATCAATAGACCCTTTTATTTTAAAATCTAGTTTTCAACAGAGAATTACCCATAAAAATGGAAGGATATGTTTTTTATGAATAAAAAATGAAATATTATAAAGTAATAACAAAATAAGATAGTTTTTATAGTGAAAGTAAAATCCATTATCCTGGTATATGTTAAAAAAACACACTTTGTTGTCCTTTAGTAACGAAATTAAAGCATTATATAAAAAGATTCATTTTTAAATACATTGAATGAAATTAAAAATTGACATAAAAATTTACTTTGAAAATAATTTATATCCATAATAAAATATCAATAAAATAATGGATTAGAAAAAAATAATTTTTATGGAAATATTAAAAGAGGATTTTAAATCAAAGTACATTACCTTGAGTCCAAGTTGTGATGAACATCATTTATATTCCTAGATAATAAATATAGGCTAGTTATTTAATTTATTGAAAAAATATTTCACGTTTATTATTCCTTTATTTTCACTTATTTACATGTTATAATATTTACTTAATTATTTATATTTAGATCATATGTTTTGATGATATTCAGTTCATAAGGCAAAAATTACATTGATAGGTTGACTATGGTAAAAGAGGTCATTATTCCATCATATACATAATAATATTTTTGAAATAATTATCATTTTTAAATGTAATTTATAATATTAAATTTATATATTAAATATTTTTATGAAACGTTAACTATGTTATAATCATGTAGATGGTAAGTTATATGCATGCATGAGTAACATTTCCATTTTTCAATGATCATTATGGAAAAAAGATAAGTATTAATAAATATTTCCAGAATCATCATAATATCATAAATACCATATTTCTTCATTAAAAAATCTTAAATATATATCATTATTTTGACGTTGTTATGAAAAATGAATCATATATCTTCATGAAGGTCATAGTCCACATGTACGAATATTCACAGTTATCAATTTTATGGAATGAAAATGTAAGAAAATATCAGATATATTATAATTTTAGAATAAAAAATATGTTATTAATATCACGTATAAACAATAAATCCATCGTTTTAACCATCCATGAGAGCTGGTTATGGAAAACATATTACATCAGTCTGTGAAGTAGTAGTCCTCCGTACACATGAACGTTCAAATCCATTCCCATTTGTTAGAGGTTGGAGTTGTGTATAGGTTATTACTTTACTAACAATGATTTATTATTTAAACACAATCAATAAATAATCTTTATACCAATAGTACAATCATATATTTCATATTTTAGTTAATACTATTAACTATTTCTAATTATAATGGCTATTTTATAGTGGTCATATTGAAATAATAATATTTCATTATTTGTTTAAGCTTAGTTATTTGTAACTTGTAAAGTATTGAACCTAGTGTTTCCTTTTTAAAATATAGGGACATTAAATTATATCCACATTTAATAAATTTTATCCTCACAATTTGAACATGGTCTTGGTAAACAGGGATTGAATTTTTAAAATTCCTTTGCTAAAAACCCACCTCACAAAAAGGGTCAATAAAACATCTTCTTGAAAAGAGAAAAAGGGAAGTATGAACGGAATATAGAATAACAAAAACTATATTTCTAAATTAGATAAAATTAGTCATAAGTGAAAACATGAATATGAAAGATAAACATAACTACCAAGGACTATTAGAGAGTGATAGAGAATATGGTCATGAAAAATTTAACCATAAAAACCCATAAATCTGTGATAAGTTAAATGATCATTGATTTCTCGATCATAAAATTTAATAGATAATTTTTTTAAAAAATAATTTTTCTAATGTCAGTGAATTATTTTAATTCGTATACAATGAACGTAAGGAAATATTTTTACTTTTCAATAATAATTTTATCCTTTAATCACTTTTCACCAAAAAATCATATTTTTCTCCAAATTATGTGTATTAAAGATGTTTTTTTCACCAAAATCACTAAAACCAACGTTTAATTATTCACATAATACATTAGAGAATAAAAAATTATTTCTCTTTTCTTTAACCACAACCAAATATTTTTTCACCAGATAAGATAATTCCCAACATGAATAAACATTCAAACAATAAAAACAATTTAATCACCATAATTCAAAAATAATACCCAAAGTCCAACTTAAATAATTTAATAAATGTCTATTCTTTCAATTTCTCAAAATATTATGTACTGAGAAAGAATCTTAAAAATATGAAGCATTTGATCACATAATATTTCAAGATTATTTTAAAATTTATCTTCAAATAACATTAATCAAAGTTAATATCACATTCCAAAAAATGTTTTCCATAACAATATAATATCCAAGATATGTTATTCATTTATATAAATAAACTAAATCAACATAAAATAATAAAATTATATATTATTCCAAATGTAATCAAAAAATTATTCCTCAAATAAAATCCTGTAATATTCAATTCACATAAATTGTGTAGGGTTACCAAAATAGTGAGGTAATTTCAAAATAAAATTTATCATCTAATCACCTAATTACTTTTCAACCTATTATATATTTATATTATAACACCAATTTTACTTTTATTAGCTTCAAATTTATCTTTTATATATTTAAACAGTTAAAAACAATGTTATACTGACCAGGACATCACAGTGGATATTGGTAGGCCCTACACCATTTATGTTCACTATCATTTAAACTTCCACAGGGATTCATTTCCCTTATATTTGATGCATTAAGAATCTAACCTTGGTTAAAGTTGTTAATCACCGCTCCTAATAGATGGTAAAGAATAACCACAATAGTTCTCATTACAACTCCTATTCTATTGGGTAGCTTGTTCATACATCCACCAAAAAAATTTCACATCCCTTTCTAATTTGGTTCCTATAAGATTCAGTCATTTAGTAAAACCAAAATGGTTTGTGTGAGTATATTATAATAAATTATCTTATGAGGATAATGAAAATTAAAATAACTTTATTCATGTTATCTTAAACTCTTTTGAATAATCCAAAATAAGTATGATTATTCCTAACAAACTAAACATTATTGTTATTGAGGACGATTGAATTTTTATACAATAAAAATATTTTACTCTAAAATTATCACAACAATAAACTAGTAACAAATATAAGTAAATGTCCTTAATAAATACATATTCTAGCGATTTTATACTAGAAAACTCTTTTTCCCAATGATATTCTAGGTTTTGAGTTTTAGATAATTATGTCAAAACTATTACATATAAAACCCAAACATTACAAGGTGGAAACCACCACTAAACATCAAATTTTTACATAATATAAATCTTTCAAAATTAAATAGGTTTTATTTTTGTGAAAAATATTAACAAAATTTAACTTGGATACTTATTTGCACTTACCCATTACTAAACCCTATGAACCAGAATTTAAAAACCATGGGGAAAGCACAAAAAACTTTGTAAGGGACATGAGAATAAGAAAAATATTAGTCCAATGGAAACAATGGAAACCCATAAAAACCCTTTTCATAAAAACATACCTTTTTACCTGAAATGTGAATCAAATTTCCTGTAAAAAGGTCAATATATTACCTTTTAAAATCCAATTATTTCCTTTAAAACTCATTAGAAATCATATAAAAGTCATATAGGGTCCTTGAAATATCATCATATGAAAACCCCCATAAAAATCTTATAATTGGAATAACCATATGACCAACTTTCATTAGAATTCTCTAGAGAACATAATCATTACCCAATTCATTGGAGTGTTATCTAGGTTCACCCATTTTATACACTATATTGATCTCACTCATGAGCTATAATGGGGCTCAACCCATCATATAAATAATTTCGAAGGACCATATCAAGAATAAAAATTTTAGAAAACTCTTTAAAACCTGTAAGAAAAATACTTCTGAATATCATGAACCACTTTTTTTTTAAAATTAATTTTGAATACCAATAAAATGTGAAATATTGTTTTTCATTGAATAAAAAATGAATGATTATAAAACAATATAAAAATCAAATAATGGTTATGATGGTGGGAAAATTCATTGTCACCGTATATGTTAAAAAACATTCCTTTTTTATTTTTTTGTAAAGAGAGTGAAACATTACATAAAAATAGTTCTTTTTGAAACAATTGAATGAAATAAAAAAAGTTACATATATATATCCTTAAAAAAATTATCTTCTTATATAAACTTCCAAAAAATAATGGAGTAAAAATAATTTTTTATGGGAAACTTTTGAAGAGGATATTAAAAATAATGTCCCTTAACTTGAGCCTAACTTGTCATGTTTGTTATTTATCTCGAGGAATAAAAAACATAGGTTAATTATTTACTTAATTTAGAAACATTTTCAAGTTAATTTTTTTATTTTATTTATTTTATTATCATGTTATTATAGTTACTTAATTAGTTAAGTTCACATTATAGGTTTTGAAAAAATTCAGTTCATAAGTCCAAAATGACTTTTGTAGGTTGACTATGGTTAATGATGTCGTTTTTTCCTAACATGAAGAATAATAATCATGAAATAATTTTCATTATTATTCATCAATTACACATTTAAACACAACTATAAATATGGTTATGAAAAATGAACTATGTTATAATCCCGGAGATGGTAGGTTGTACGTACACATGAATAACATTTCCATTTTTCAACGAACATTATGGAAATAAGTTAATTGTTATTATATAATAAAATAAAATTCATAATAACATAAATACCATATTATTTTTTCAATAATATTTGTTATATCATTCGTGATATAGGGTGGTGAAAAAAGAATAACATCGCTTCATGGAGGTGGTAGGTCACACAAACACACTAATAACATTTTCATTTTCCAATGAGTATAATGGTATGGTAATATATGATATATTATAATATTATAGTGATAATTATTTAATTAATATCATAAATAATATTTAATTTCCCTATTATTACATGCCACGATAGATGGTTATGTAAAAAAAATAACATTAATCTGCGAGGTAGTAGTCTGCCATGCACATGAATGATAGAATCCTTTCTCATTTAGTAGTTTTTAGAGACGGGTATAGGTTATTTAATTAACATAATAACATCTCATTATATGGGATATAATTATATTTTTAGATATCCTTGGTTAACTAATAATAGATGTAAGAGGAAGAAGAAACAATGTTAAAATATAAAACTAAAACTATACCTATTCTTTGGAAATCTTAATTTCTTAAAACCTTAAGGCAACATAGATTTGTATTCAATCCAGAAATATGGATCTATAACATAGGGATGGATTTTATGAACATATTTAGGTTGATATTGTCTAAAAATATGGGTTTTGAATTTTTAATTAAAGGTAAAAGAGATTAACTTTTATAATAGATAAGAGGGGAACTCTTAATATATCTTAAGATTTCATATTAATATGAATTAGTTTTGAATTAAAAATGGATAAAAACTGGTTTATTTTGAATATATGATAATTATGCATCTAAATAGTCTCTTAAAATAAAAATTACACACTGTTAATCACATTTATACCCTTACCTATTTATTTTAACCTCTCCTAATCCTCTTTCACACATACCATGTAAATACATATTTTTAATCATTGAGGGTCAATACAGTTACTATAAATAAAAAAGACCCATAAATGATACATTATTGTTATTATAAACAATACCATAATCCCTTCCCAAAATATAATATTTTTATGAATTTTTCTTATCATTTAATCAATTATTATTTATTTTAATATTTAATTAATGTCAATTTTTAGAATTATTCGTTATTTTGATTTTAATAACATTAAGAATAAAAGTAAATCCATAAAAAATTAATACTTTCTTAAAATTTTACTTTATTCTATAAAATTAGTTTATCATATTAATTATCTCAAATCATATTACTTTTAGCATTTTTATTATTATTTATTTGATTATTATATTAATTGAATAATTAACACGCCAATATTATTTAAGCGTTTAAGGCAATAATTTAACAAATAAAAGTCATAAATATATTAACATGTTGAAGAAAAATAATTTAAATTTAAAATTAATATTTATAAATAAAAAAATCAATTTTATATCCCCATGATAAAAATGTTGTTGTTATTAAAAACAAGAGTGTAACATTTTTTACTTTTCTCTAAATAAACTATCATAAAGTTACAATAAAATCCAGATGGAAAACATTTCATGCAACAAAATCATGGGTGTGTGTGGATAAAATAGAGTCATAAAATAAGATTAATAAAAATATTACGGTCATTTTATAATCATTTTTATTTTTATTTTTCCCTCAATTACAGATTTAACCCTTTATGATGGTAAAACAATTACTAAGGTTATTATTTATATTGGAAAAACTGTTACAAAACTATTTACCAAAATTTGATCCATTGATAGAAAATATGGTATCCATTATTTAAAATACAAAACTCATAATTGGAAGAAATTAATTTTAAAATTAATCCTACCAAATGCGATGAAAACAGTTTTTCAAAAAAAAATGTCATTTAAGGTAGAAAGTTTTTATACTGAATTCAAGTATAAAATCCATCTAAAAATTCATAATTGGATTATTTTGAAATAAAAAAGAACCAATTAAATGTTAAAACTAATCCAAAATATTATTTTAATTTTTAAATACTTAAACAGAAAATTAATTTCATAAAAATCAGTATTTTTACCTAGTCATTGAAAAATAGTCCTTTTAGAAAAGTCTCAAAAATCTACCCCAAGTTAATTTTGACTTGATGAATTCAGTAATTCAATAAACATTTTCAAAAAAAAAATCTATAATTACAAAGTATTAATTACAATGTTCACTCAAAAAAACAAGGAGACTCATTTTCGAAGAAAAAGTATTTTTGAAGAATAAAATAACTTTACTAAAAATTAAGTGCTTATATAAAAATAATTAATAAATAAATTAGAAATGAATGGATCCATTATATATCTCATAATTAAATTTATACTATTCATTCCCTTCAATTTAATGGATATTTTATAATGGTGGCATTTAAATATTAATATCGAATTCATTTAAGATTAGTGTTGCATATCTTGGCATTATCATTCAAAGCCTTTACATTTAAAATATTAGGATATTACAAAAATAATATAAATATCAAAAACCATAGGGGTTTTTAGGAGGTAGTACATGCTTGATGGATGTGCTCTAGGGTACGTGGAAAATGAAATGGTGGAGGGGGATAGTCTTAGATTGATTTAGGTTGGAGAGAGGGAAAAAGAGTAAAAAAGGAAAAACTTTAATTGATATGGAACTATATAAAATTTTTCATAACAGTTTCCCAAACTGTGTGCCAACCTTTTTCCACTCACTATATTTCATAAATCACCTCACATTGTAAGGGAACATGGTTAAGGGAATCTTGTTTCGGCCAGGTGGTCGGCCCTATAAAGGCTATAAATGTTCTCACATATTTTTTTTATGGTTTCTAATAACATTTCACCAATATTGTTCCTAAACTAAAAAATAAAAAAATTTAAACATTTAATTATGTTTAGTCCTACATTCATGAAAAAGGATAAATATAATTACATAATTAAAAAAATTAACAAATTAGGGTTTGGTTTTCATAAATAAAAATGAACTTATAGAAATTCAAGACTACAAAATATGATGTGTTCCTAAGATTGATGTTGATCTGATTCCATAAAGAGTTGTGGAAGAATACTGACTCAGGTAACATAATAAACTTGAAGGTATTATATTATTCATTGATACCCTGATAGATATATATTTATTATATAAAATAATTATGAACGAATGTTCAAATATGGCGAACCTTTTACCTATAGAGAAGCTATTGAGAGTTCTAATTTTGTGAAATGGTTAGAATCAATGAGATCTATGATGGTATCCATGTACACTAAACATGTCAAGAACATATTCTATGCTCTATAAGTGTTTATGACCATAGTGTATAAGTGGGTATTCTATAATAAAACTAATATGGATGGTATAGTATCTAATAATAATGTTTTTATCAAAGTTAAAGGTTACAAAAAAATTCTTGGTATTGAATTTGAATAAATTATTTCTCTAGTTTCAATGATTAAATCTATTCAAATATTACCTGGAATATTATCACATTATTGTTATTAGATAAATCAATTGGATGTCAAAAAATATTTTCTTAATAGGAATTTAGAAGATAATTTGTATATAATACATTTTGAAGGGTTTCAAGTGATAAATGAGTCTTATATGTTTTATAAGTTCCAACAACCTATTTATTGATTGAAGTAAGATTCTAAAATTCAAAACATCTAGTCGGGTGATTTAACCAAGTAGTTTTGTTTAATCAAGAGATTGAATTATTCTTATATATACATTTAGTTTAAAGGATTTTTTTTCTGACATTTATGGTACGGTATGTCGATGACATACCCCTTATCAAAAATGATTTATTGAAATTTAATTCTATGAAGGTTTGGTTGTTAAATTTATTCTTAATAAAAGAAATTTATGAATAAAACTATGTATTAAGTTTTAATATCAATAGATGTTTATCAAATTGTTTTCTTATACTGATTAAAAACAAATATATTGGTAAAATTCTAAATAAGTTTATCATAGAAAACTCAAAAAAGGGGGTTTTACAATTTTTATATGGAATGAATATTAGGAAGATTCAACATACATATAAAGATATAAAAAACACAGATATAATTAATTATGTGTTTTCTATAAGATTTTCCATGTGTTTTATATTATTTACTCTACCTGATGCCTTTTGTTCTTTGATCATAATAAGTAGGTTCCTATTTAATCATAGATATATTCACTAGATTGTTGTTAATAATATCCTTAAGTACATAAGAGAAATTATATATTCTTAGTCTTCAGAGTTATTGATAATATCATTATAAAAAGTTACAGAGATAATAGTTTCCAAACTGATAAACATGATATGATATTCCAATATGTTTTCCTGTTTTCCCTTAATAGTGAAGTTATCAGTTCAAATATTTCTGAACAATTTACTATAAAAATTTCAATAATATTGGTAGATTAACTCATTACATCATATAATATTTAAGGAAGTTATTTTGGATCATAATGTTCATTATTGAACTTGTAGAGGTTCCTAGAATTGAGGATGTAATTGAGATTTTTTGTGATTATAATGGACTTATTTCTCAATTAAAGGAGCCTTGGTCTAACCAATGATCCAAACTCATCCTTCACAAATACTCACTAATTTATTAAATCCTTGATATGGGAAATATAAAGAATCAATTGGGTGGATGCATATAAAAATATAGTAAATCATTTGACAGAACCATTAATGAAGAAGAATACGGAGGGTCATATTAAAACTTTTCGTATTAAATATATGTGATATTGGATAATAATTTTACAAAGTATCATTGTTTTAAAATAAAGAAAGTTTATATTTATCATCAATTATATTTTTATATATAGATTACATGAATGGTAGAATTATAAAATCCTTTCAATGTATGACATTGAGTTTTCCCTATTTAATGATCATAAAAGAGTATAATGGATTTTTTTGATATGTTATGATTAGTATGTGTACAATATTGCATATGATGTAGAGTAGACTCATGAGATCAAAGATGAATTCTTATTATCTATACCGAACCATGATGGTATATCATAAATAATTTCATATGCTCATTGATATAATTAAGGTTGTATATATAATGTAAATACTCATTACATGATGTTGAAAAGATACTTATTCTGTGAACCTTTAAACATTAATACCATTCTTATATCGTCCTTGAGGATGTTCTAATCAGGTGGTGTTTGGTAATTTTTTGATCGTGTATTCAATTGAGTATAACTATTAAACTAATCAAGGGGTGGATGAATATGTTGTGAATCATGTCATCATTTGAGTTTAACCAATATAGGATTTTACCTATAGTATTAGAAGTATGGTATTTTGTCTTGTGACTGAATTAGACTAAGTAAATTCACAGTCATGTTTATTTTAGTGACATGTGATGTGATCAACTACTTATATTGACATATATGTTATATATTCATTTTCTTTTTTCAATCTATTTTAAGGAATCATAAATATATGATCAAGAATATATCAGTTTCACATTTTTCATATATAAAGGTCAATGGATGTCCAGGACAAAGGGATTATTTAAGCATATATAGGATCTATAATGATACATCATGTAGTGAAAATATTCATATGGATATATGAGTGTTTTTGATTAAGATCATGTGAGATACATTTATATATTGGGTAAAAATAAAGTCTTTCTAGAGGTTTATCTTTTCTTATGTTATGGATTATATAATTTATAGTTTTTTTCAATACTATAATGGATTAAAGGGTAACATGTAATGTCATGGAATAAGGATTTATTTTTGGTTCGAAATATTTTTCTAAAAGTGGGGAGAGATAAATATAATCATGTCTAAAGGATTTTGGATGGATTAAAAAAGTTTTTTGTATTTTTTCATAAATTTTATTAGGATTTAGTTTTAGCGGGATATTGTTGAGTATTGTTCACTAAAGCACCGACTACAATATAGTGAATGTAATCCTGACATGATTATTATCAAACTATAGTTATTAGTTCCATATTAAGATGCATGAGATGAATGATATATGATATAATTTAATTGTAATTTCTTGGGCCTCTCTGGTCCATTATTTTGCTGAAATTAAGTGTTTTAAGTGTTCCGGGAGGTCAATGTGACTTATCCGTAACACTTGTCCAAATTTCTAGTTTTGTGAACTGAGTTTCCATATACTTACAGTTTTTCCCCTTCGACAATTTCTTTGATGTGAAATTCATTAAAATCCTTATTTTAATGCATTTAAGGTAGATTCAAATCCCATAACTCATGTATTAATTTTTCCCGAGGCCTAGGATGTCATTAGTTGGTCAAAATGCATGGTTTAATGTGATCCCCTTTTAATGGAAAATCCAACGTATCTTAAACCGACGTTGTCAAATATTTTAAAGGAATGAGGTATCTTCTTTACTTGTTCTACCTTATTTTTACCTAGTGAGAGACCCTAGAACCTTCCCTTCTTCCCATAGGGGAAGTGTGATTGAACTTTAATCATCAGATATTTTTCCCTTGAAGTTTCTTCATGCTGCGTGCACACCCCCTGTTTTAGTGCAAAAAAGAAGTGTCGATACATCATCAATAAAAGGTATGATTTACCTCTATTCTTGTGTTTTATTCAATCCTTATTCTACTATTTCTCCTTTCCATGTTATGTAAATTTCCCTCCATGCTTCTAATAGAGTTTTCTTGGGTTTCGGTTGGTGTGGTCGTGTAATGGCGTCCGTAGTTATCGCGGGGAGGTGATCGTAATCTATTATGTAGATCGTTCTCATATAAAGAACATCAAAACATTTTGAGGTAGGGGATTCGTGGATCCTATATTCTCTTATATTCAATCATAGAGTTAGCATTATTTATCCCACAAGATCACAATGGTATTGACATACATAATATTTTAACTGGATTAAAATAAATGGTATCGATCGTATGCTATTGCCTCTTATTTTTCTAGATAGTGTGATATCTATGCTTGCCTTGTTTAGAATTCTTTTCTTGATGGAAATTGGTAAATAACATAAACTAGTATTTATTGTAATTATTTTTCAAAGATAAAGAGGCATGTAAATGAATATAGTTGTTACTGTTATAAATTGATGACAATAAAATTGATTAAGTAAACATGTTTAATTAATTTGTGTTAAACTACTATTTAGACTACCCATAGTTGGAACATACAAATAATAAATGTTTTAATTCTAGATGGATTAAGGATTCGACTATTTGATAAAAGATAATGTTTAGTAGGGTTATGAGTTACCCTCTTACTTCTAAGGCTGAGTGCCTTGTGCTTTGGAGCCATGAGTTCCCATTATGTATGAAGGTTGGATGCCTTGTTTAAGGGCCAAGGGACTAGTTGATATAATGTTTGTTTTCTAATACTTGTGTTGTGATACAACCCTGTAGGGATGTTATGATATGTGTGGGGAGGGAGGCACATTGGTTGTGGCAGTAGTTCATGCCAAGAGTGGTGAGATGCATCAGTTTATGCATGTGGGTGTTGGGGAGGACACCAGAGATGATGAATCGTGTTGCCTATGAATGATTGGATGTTTTTTGAATCTTTTTTTTATGTGTATTACATTCTTCACTTCTCAAGGAAGCTGGTCATTCTTACCCTTCTTCTAAAAGGGGAAAAGATGAACGTTGTATGCCACATGCTTTTCGTGTTTAGATTCTTAAGGGAGGATGGGTCTACAATCTTGCTGTAGTTGGAAAAGACTCGATGGGTAGTTTACCTACTCACCATTTTGAGACCCTTGTGTTGGTATCTTAGAATGTTTTCTAGAATATCTTGGAATATGGAAAGTAATATTGCTCTTAATAAATTATTGAATAAATGATGTAAATCCATGGGGTTAGAGCTTGCTGGGACGAAATGCAGAGGACACAATTTAAAGGAGCACTGGAATTTTTGTGTGATGCTTAGGTAATATAATATGGAATTAATAATGGTTAATTAATGTTTAATGAATTAATTATGTAAAGTTAAAATGATAAAAATGGAATTACATAACATATAAATATCCTTAAATGGTTATATTCTTATAGGATACCTAATCTTAGTAGTGGAAGTAGAGAGTCTAAGAGACGTTAGCTGTAGTTGAGTCTAAGACTAGGTCATTCCCATAGTGTGGTTGTGAGCTATAGTATATTCTATAATTTTGTGTCTATATATGATAATTCACCCCATTAGTTAGGGAAACTGACACCCTAGGGATTCTGATCCCTGGGGGTGTTTTTACCAACATTCGAGTGGGAGGATGGATGCCTGACTTCACCATTTGGTCCCGCTCTCTTCTCCTGGTAGTTACTTGTGTTGGTAGTCACAACAGTTAGATTCCCCCATATATATATGTATAGGGTTTTAATAGCTTGTGATTATTCACACACTTATATTCTGGATATAGTTTCCTATGGACTACTATAGGTGTAACGTGTATAGTCTTTGATGGCATGAGGGTCCTTACACGGTGTATGGTATGTAATGGGTTGAGGAATAATGCCTGATGTATGATACACATTATGTATAGTCTTTGGTTACATGAAGATAGTGGTTTTGTTGCATGAGGTTCATATTATGTTTCTTCGCCCAGGTGTCTGCGGGCACAAATTTTTGGAGAGGGATGCTTAGGACGTGAAACATTGGGGAAAAGTGGAAAACTAATGAAGAAGTGGTAGAGGGGTACCCTTGATATTATTTATTATATTATGTAATAATTTATGCGATACTTGGTTAGAGTATCCATGGTGAGGGTGGGAACTTAGTATAACAGTTTAGCTGACGAGTTATTTTCAATTATTGTTTACTGGGCTTTATTATTCTTTCTTTACTTTTGTACGAGAGGGTTCAAGGAGGATCCTAGTGAGTATATAGTTATACTCACCCCATGTATATATAAACTATTTTTTGGGTCACATGGAGAAGTTTGGAGATCAGGCTGGTTATTACTAGCTTGGGGTTCCCGGAGCTATTTGGGCTTCATGGTCTCGGTCGTTTTCACATTCTTTTGGTACATGCAGTTTCCCCTTCAGCTGTATTAGTTCTTCCATGACATTACATATGTGAACTTGGGTTTCCTTTAATATTTTAGTCTTATTTGGATTTATTTGTTTTATTTATTATCTCTCTCTTCCACATGTGGTCTCATAAGGGGTAATTCCTCCCATTTGTGTGTTTTCTATACCCTCGGTGCTAGTCGCCAACCTGGGGAATACTAGAGGTGGGACTCATGGGACACTATCTCCATTCTTACATTTTAAGTCTAAAAGGGGTACACCTTGTGGGGAGGGGTTTGTGAAAGTGTTGTATTAGAGTTCTAGTTGAGGGATATGATGGAGTTTGGTGTTAGGCATAGGTGAGGTTTCATGGGTTGGTAGGGAAATGGTGTCAATCTAGTTTTTCAAGTGATGTAAAAACTATATACTAGCTGAGACATAGGTGTTTAAGTCTCCCTATGATATGATGCATGGACCATTAAATTTACAGTGGCTACTAAATGTGGTGATACTAGTTTCAGGGTAGAGACCTAGGAAAGGATCATGCATCATTATTAGTTAGTATTGTGTTTGAATTGGTAGACATTTGAATATGTTAATATAAAATGATTAAAATAAAAAAAATTAATATTGAGTCTTCAATATTCCATGTTTAAGAGCTCTAACTATTTGTTATTTTTCAGGTATAGCTCCAGGTTGACATCCTCATCTGGTTCCCATTGAATATGTCTAGCAGGCTATACCAGAAGATCACCGTAGGGTAGAGGTTGATGAAAAAGACACTTGGAGGAGGAAACTCTGTGAGTTTTAGTGCCAAAATCTACAGAAGTATGAGGAATTCGTTTCAGATACAGTCACAGAAGACCGGTTTGAGGAGTTTGAGGTATCCATCGGTTTGATTCATGCTCGGAAGGAGAATTGGGTGTATTTTTTTGTGATGATGATGTGTGGGGAAGCAAGTAAATGGTGTTTCTGGTTCCCCAGGGATCACGAGGATTTGGCGTTCTCTTGGGAGGAGTTTTGAGACAAGTTTAGAGCTGAGTTTCTTTATTCGACCATGAGGGTGTAAATTCACCCGGAGCTACTTACCTTTCCATAAGGGAGATCGAATGTTCAAGAGTTTGGAATCTATTTTAAGAACCTTTTATGATATCTTTTAGACCTGTTTCCAGATGTGGAGGCCAGGGTGAGGCATTTCGAGGGGGATTTGCATCCAGAGATCCAGTGCCAGGTCACCCCATATATGCTGAAGACATATCTAGAGGTGATGGAGAGGAAAAATTCCCTCTAGAGGACATTATATAGAACCATATTTTCATAATAGGAGATTCTTCTTGATTCCTCATGAAGCAGATCTATGGTCCGGTGTTACCGGTTTTCAGGGCAGAATATTTTTGGTTCAGTTGGGGGTAGGTACCCACCCTCAGAATATCATTTCTCTAGGGGTGTCATCTCTTAGGCCTATGTCAAGGGACCAAACACTTGTTTTTCTTGTGTAGGACATGGTCATCAGCATCTAGAGTGCCCGACGTTTCAGAGCAGTCATTGTGCACCAGGTCTTCCTCTCCTGGTTCCTTTGTTGGGGAAGTTCTAGCCGAGATAACAACATCTTGTTACACCCGCATTGGATAAGTAGAGAGCTGATGGGGTGGGCAATAGAAAGCCCTCTGACACTCCCCATCCTTAGAGTTCAGAGAATGGTCAGGGTGGTGGTCAACATCAGGGTTAGAGAGGCTGTGAAGTAGGTCGTGGTCAGCTTCATGCTTTAGTGTTTCTAGTGACAGGCGAGATAGATCTCATTCGAGGTACCCTTTTCTTTTTTTTTTCTACATGGGTGTATACATTATTTAATTTAGGAGCAACACACTCCCTCATATCACCATCCCTTGTCCATTATTTGTTATAAGAGGTAGAGAGGCTTCCAGTTCCCTTGGCATTGACTACGCTACTTGGAGGTCAAGCAGACTTGTTTGAAGTATGTAGAGACTGTTATCTAGTGCTAGGGAAACACCACTCTTTGGGTGATTTCTTATATTTATGGATACAATCATAAAATATCATCCTTAGAATGGATTGGATATATTCAGTGTAGGCTATCATAGATTTATTCTAAAGGTAGGTGGAGTTATTTGATGCTGATGGAGATCTAGTAGTGTTTGTTGGTGAGCGAGACCCTCAGATGGGTTAGAGGAGTGTTCCGTTATTATCATACTTGATAGCTGATATGATGCTGATTTCTTCATAGGTACAACATTTGGTGTTTCATTGGATCATCGAAAAGTACCTGGATGTTTTTTTAGATGAAGTCGTAGCATTACCCCCTCGAGGAGAGATCGATTTTCAGATCGAGAAACATCCCAGAGCATCTCTTGTCTCTATGTCTCCATATAGGATGAAACCTTTTGAGTTGTTGGATCTGCATATACAACATGATAGTCTGTTACAATGCAATTTTGTTAGGCCAAGTGTGTAACCATGGGGCATACCAGTATTGTTCATAAATAAGGATAAGGGAAGTTTGCGGTTGTTTATAGATTATCTTTACTTAAATAAAGTGATAATGAATAATTTTTATCCTCTTCCATGGATTAATGATTTATTCGAACAACTAAAGGGTGCAAGTTGGTTCTCGAAGATCTATTTGAGGTCAGGATATCATCAAAAGCATGTGAAGGGTGAGGATATCCTAAATACTTCTTTTCATTGTCGTCATGGGAATTATGAGTTCTTTGTAATGTTGTTCGGTGTGATGAATGATCTAGTTGTGTTCATGGGATTGATGAACACAATGTTATGTGATTTCATAGCTAATTTATTGTTGGTTTTCATCGATTACATTATAGTGTACTCTGTGTCTGAGGAGGAGCATGCAGAGCATCTACATGCTATTTTGTGAGTTCTTCGTCAACTTCAGCTATTCAAGAAGTTGTCGAAGTGTCATTTTTGGGCACGAGAAATCCATTTAATAGTGAATTTTTTTATCCCATTAGGGATTAGTTGGGTATCCATTGAAGATAGAAGCAGTTTTTATTGGGAATACCACAAGATAATGAAATTGGTGCATAGCTTCCTTGGTATCACATGCTACAACATGCAGTTATAGACAATTTATCTCAGGTAGATACTCCTATGAAAACATTGTCCAGGAAGTATCAGGTGTTCATGTGGAATGATTAGTGTCATGAATATTTTGATTATCTTAAAGAAAATTTAGTCAGTGCTCTGATTTTTTGTCTTCCAACGGTGGGAGTTTAGTTTGTTGTTTTTAGTGATGCTTCACATCTGGGTTAAGGCTGTGTTCTGATGGAGCAGATATCATTCATTTATTATGGGTCTTGGTAGTTTCATCCCCATGAAATTTACTATGCCACAGATGATATTGATTTGGAATCCATGGTTTCTTCTCTAATGTTTTACATACATTACCCTGTTGGTGATCACTTTATGGTTTTCACCAATCATAAGAGTCTGTGGTATGTTTTCACCCAGTGTGACTTGAAATTGCAGTAGCTTTGGTGGATAGAATTATTACACGAATATGACATAGGAATATCGTAAACACATGGAAAGGGTAATTTTGTAGCTGATTCACGGAGAAGGAAGTGGAATAGTGATTCAAGGAAAAAATATAGTGATTCCTATAGAGTAATGGGAGAATATTCAGTGTTGCATATAGATATGGGAGAAATTGGGGGTAGTGGTTGTCTATTTTAGATTATGGTGTAGTCATATATGGGGTAGTAGGTAGAGGAGTCCCAATTGGGGGATCTATATGTGGAGGTGTATATTGATAGAGTTTTTTGTGTTGAGGCCCATGATGGTTGGTACAAGGATGAACAACATTGATTGTTGTATCAGAAAAGTTTTTTTTTGTTTCTTCGGCTATACGTGAGAGAGTTCTCAGAGAGTTCCATAGTTGACCTTAAATTGTACATACTGGCATGGAAAATATGTACTAAGCATTGATGAGTCATTTTTGGTATCCTAGGATGAAGGATGCAGTTTCAGTGTTTGTGTCTCTATGTTTGGTCTTCAAGAAGGTGAAGGCTGAGCACCGTGTCCCAGGTGGTTTTCTCCAGTAGTTAGATGTTCTTTAGTTTAAGTGGAGGACAATTTAATGGACCCTATTACCGATTTACCTTGATCTTAGGGATTCCATGACGCTATTTTTGTGGTGGTGGATCATTTAAAAAAATCATCCCACTTCATAGCGATCAAGGAGTCAAGATCAATGGTGGTTTTGTCGAAGAAGTATCTAGTAGAGGTTGTGAGACTCCACAAAGTCCTGAGGATGATCATTTCCAACATAGATCCTTATTTTAACTCTAGGGTGTGAAGAGGTATCCACCATTATTTCGGTTCAGAGCTATGCCTTAGTACTGATTTGTATCTTTAAAGGGACAGTCAGATAGAGAAGACTATCCAGACTCCTGAAGACATGTTGCACTCTTGTGTGCTAGATATTGGAGATTTTCAAATGAGGAACTTACACTTTGTGAAGTTCTATTAAAAAATAGTTTTCAATCCACTATCAGTATGGTGCTGTTTGAATCCTTGTATGGACAAACTTTTTGTTCTCTGTTGTGATGGATTGGGGTCAAAGAGTCTGAAATTCCTAGACCGGAATTAGTGCAGAATACGACAAAGATGGTTTAGGTGATTCATGTGGGGATGAAGGCAACACTCAATTTTCAGAAATCATATTCCAATCAAAGGAAGATTCCTTTATATTTTGATGTTGGGGATCATGTGTTTCTAATGGTTACTCCCCGGCATGGGCAGTGATGTTTTGGTCATGGGAGTAAGATTTATCCCTAGTTTGTTGGGCCTTCCATGGTGTTGGCTCATATTGGAGCTACATCGTATCAGGTAGCACTTCCCCCCTTAGATGAGCCAGATACACAATGTTTTTCATGATTTACAGCTCCATCATTAACTTCATGTTGAATCTCACATCATCTATTCAGGTGAGATCTATGTTGAAGATTAAGAGACCTTTAAGGAGTGGCTTGTAGAGATCCAGGACTGTATGGAGAAGGTGTTGTGTGGGCATGCTATCCCTTGGTTCATGTCTTGTGGTTACACGGTGGCGTGGATGATATTATATGGTAACATGAGTCGAAAATACATGATTATTACCCCAATTTGTTTTATGTTTAACTCTTTTCATGTAATGATGTTTGATTTTGGGTTTTAAAGCTTTCATTCTTATGAGATGGCTTTCTTTTGTTTATTTTTGTGGCTTGCTCTCTTTTGAGAGGTATCTTGATGGGTAGTTGTTCATAACCCTTTTTTGTTTCCTTTTAGGATTGTTTTAAATTATAGAGGACAAGAATGTTTTGACAGGTATATGATGTAATTTACCGGACCTCTCTGGTACATTCCTTTGATAAAATTTGGTGTTTGAGGTGTTCTGGGAGGTCGAGGTGACTTATCGCCAAAACTTTTCCTTCCAAATTTCCAGTTTTGGGAATAGTGTTTCCATCTTCCTATAGTTTCACCCCTTTGATTCTTTATTTGAAATAAAATGCATTCAAAGACTTATTTTAATTAATTTAAGTATGATTTAAATCCCATAACTCCTATATTAAATTTTTAAGGATTGGGATGTTTTCACATGGTCAAACTACGGGGTTTAATGCTATCCTCTTTTAATAGAAAATCCAGTGTATCTTAAACCGACTCTTTTAAATCTTCTAAAGGCTCGAGATATCTTCCTCCCTTGTTCTACCCTCTTTTTACCTAGTGTGAGACAATTTAACATTTCTATCTTCCCATATGAGCAGTGTGATCTAACCATAATCCTTGTATGGTTTCCCCTTGCAGTTTCTTCCTACTGCATGCATACCCCATGTTTTGGTACAAGCAGTAAGTGTTGATCAATCATCAATAGAAAGTATGATCTACCTATTTTAATTTGTTTTATTTTATCCTTATTCTACCATTTCTCCTTTCAATTTTATGGTATGTGATATCCATGTTTCTTATGGATTTTTCTTGGGTGTCGTTTGGTGCGGTCATGTCGCGACGTCGTCGAGTTGATGCAATTTTCGTGGGGGAGACTATAATAATCCATTATGCAGATCATTCTAGTATAAAGAATTCAATAGCCATTTGAGGTAGGGGATTCAGGGCTTCTCTATTCTATTACATGAAATCATAGAGTTATAATGATTTAGCTCACCAGATCACAATGGGATTGACATAATTAATAATTGAACATGATTAAAATAATTGTTATCAATCGTATTGTATTTCCTCTTGTTTTGATAGATAGTGTGATATGTATACTTTCCTTGTTTATCATGCCATTCTTGAGGTTAATTGGTGAATAACTTAAAATAGGAATAATTATAATTATTTCTAGAAGATAATGAGTCATGCAAATGAATTTGGTTGTTGTTGTAAATTTATGATAATCATATTGATGCAGTAAGAATGATTAATTAATTTGTGATAGCTTACTGTTTAGGTTACCCATAGTTGGAACCTACAAATAATAAATAGGTTAATTCCAAATGGATTAAGGAATAAAATATTTGATAAAACATAATGTCTGGTAGGTTTCTGAGTTTCCCAATTTCTTGTAAGGATGAGTTCCTTTTTCATTGGTGGCATGAGTTCTCCGTATGTATGAAGGCTGGATGCCTTGTTTAAGGGAAAATAGACCAGTTGATATGATGTTTGTTTCTGACTAATTTTTTTTGATGTGATTCTAGATGGTTGTTGTTATATGTGGGGTAGGGAGGCCCCTTGGTTGTGGTGGAATTTGATACCATGAGGGAAGAGATGCATTGATTATGGCATGTGTGTGTCAGGGAGGACACCAGAGATGATGACTCAGGTTTGATATGAATGACTGGATGTTTTATGAATCTTTTTGGTTTTTTATCTTGTTTACATTCCCTACTTCTTAAGGAATTTTTCCTTTCTTACCCTCCTCTCAAAAGGGGTGAAGACACGTGGGGTATACCATGTGCTTTCAATGTTTATATTTTTGATGGAGGATGAGTCTATGCTCTTGATATAGGTGGAAAAGTATTGATGGGTAGTTCACCTACTCCCCATGTTGAGCCTCTTGTATTGGTAGATTATAATGATTTCTTGAATGACAGGGAATTTGGGAATGTAATAATACTATTAATAAATGATTGAATAAATGATCTTACCAAATGGGGTTGAAGATTACTGGAATGAAACACTGATAAAGATAATATTTTCTACATTTTTTGTATGAATTTCAACTATTTTAATCATCCTAAATAATTAATTTGAGTTTACATGAATCAATTTTGGATTTATGATGTATTTTGAGAAAAATGTTGAAAAACACATAATTATGGATTTTAGACAGATTTTTACATCAAGGGTATTTTAATCATTTCATGAAAAATATAAATCGAACTTTTGTGATTAATTTTTTTTAGAATCCTGATTTTAGTTCATTCAACTTTGTCTTCTGGACTAGGAGCTGATTCGGCCATCTAAAGGGAATCAAAATTCATTGAAGTTTGACATTTGTCCTAGCGGAAAACGTAGACCCCACCACTGTAATAGAACCCAAACTCAGCCTACACATATATAAATGAGGTGTTTCCACCTGGGATATAACGAGGACATATTGTAACGACTCTAAAACAAATTTATGGGAGTTTTGAGTCATTAAGGCAGCTATTTAAAGACATACTTTTGGAGGAACCATCTAGGAATCTTCATCCAGAAACAGAAACCGCCAATAAAAAATTCATAACTCCTACAAACGGTGGCCAAATGAGCTGAAACTTGTAGGGGGAATGGATGACCCATTATAGAACAATATTTATGAAGGGGTAAATTAGTAAATTTTCCATTTATTGGGACAACATGGTGCAAACCTTCAAGGTCCATAATTCTGCCTATAAAAGGAGGCCCTCACCTTCTTCCCAAATCAACCCATTCTCCATTAAATTTCTTCAAGGCACCAAGGAGGAGATATCCACCGAGAGAAGGATAGGCCAAAAATCTTTCCCATTTAATTTTTTTATTTATTTCTTTTCATTATTTTTGTTTTAGTTTTCAATTGTAATTTAGATTTCTAATAAAATTCATGCATTATTTTTATTTCTGTGTCCACCCATCCACTCTGTTTTCTTCTTCATATTTTATCCTTATTTTCTTATTTTATTCTTATCATATTATCCACCATGAAATATTACCATAAAAAATGAGGGGTTAACTCGAGACTTGGCTTGGGGGAGCTATGTGGAAATTTCATTTATTCTATGCTTAAATTCCAATGTTTTATTAAGTTTGTGATGAGAAAGAGTGATGTGCACGGGTGTGGCGATCGTCCAGCACGACACAAATCTCAAACTCATTTATATTATTTTATTAAAATTTTCCCTCCCTTTTAATGGATACAAGCTCTTCATATGATGGAATTGAGCCATTAAATGGTTGAAATGGCATATGATGGAGCCAGGTCTTGGAAGATGTCACACTCTCGATCGAGGTGTGCCATCAAACTTGATTATAGGAGGAGATGAAGTTAAGATTGCTAAATTCATTCAAGATTTCACACCAATAAAAAAAGAATAGTAATTCATGAATGAGATGTCATAATTGAATTATCAAACTTAATTTAAATACCAACAAGGAGAATGATGAAACCCACAAACCAACCCATAATGGACAAGTTCGTTCTCAATTAATTACATTTTCTCATTGCATGTTAGTTTTATATTTTATTTTAATTAAATTTTATTACATTCCTAGGTAATATAAAAAAACCAAAAGAAGTAGTTTAGTTTAATTAGCTTAAGTGATTTAATGACTGAAAAGGCTCCTGAAGAGAGATGACCCTTGTCAGCCTCTATGCTGCACTAGGAAAATTAAATTACTTTGGTCACACCCTATGATAGGCGTGTGTCAAAACTGGTGCTATTGCTGGGGAGCTAATCATCTATTTACTTTACTTATTATATTTTAAAATTTTAGATAACTTTAATTATTTTTATTTTTTTTTCAAAAATAACTTTTTTCCATGAAGCATTAAATTCAAAGTATTTTGCATGGAACAATTACTCACAGTTGCAAGAACAAGAAAAAGACTACACTGAGGAGGCCCTCCAACGAAGAGCTGATGCACTTATGATAATGTTCAAGAAGGTGGAAAGAGGCATAGAAACATGGATCTTACTGGAAGATTTGATGGCCATGGTCGATGAACACCAAGTTGACTTAAAAAGATTCAAGGCCAGGATGGAAGTGCCACTAGTCTTCCTGGATTTCATTGAAGACATACCAGAATTCGAATCCAAGATCGAAGTGGAGGAGCCTGAATACCTACCTACATCTAGTGAATATCAACTCCAAAAGGCACATTCAATTGAATATGAGATTAAAATATAACCGACTCAGGGAGATGATTCAATCTTAAACTCAAAATATTTTAATTTTATTGAAAATAATTTGAGTATCACCCCTAATAGTTTTGAATTTTCTGATTTGGTCATCTCATATTATGACTTTGTGGATAATGAGGGAAAATAAAATGCAACTATTGAGGAACATTTAGACCTCCCTAAACACACTTAATATTTACTAGAAGGAGCACAAGAAGAGAAAGGTAATGTTTCACAAGTAGAAACTAATGAGGAGGAGGCTTTTTTACTTCATCCTAGCCCTTCCATGCAAGCTGTACCAAATTAAGAAGGGGGCAAATCTGGTATATTATGCCCATGCAGTCCTCCTCAATAATAAAAATAAATTGCAAGCTGGGAAGAGCCACATGTGGTGGTTCAAATCAAAGAAGCTTCATCCACCGACAGATTTTGGATAAAAGCTGGTACTGCCCTTTAGAGGTAGTAAAAGATTCCAGGGCCCACTTGGGGGATCATACTAAGATTTATCTTTACATGCTTTATAGTAATTTAGATTTGAAATTAGTTTATTTGAAAAGAGTTTAGCATGCTCCCACTCCCTCTTATCTTTTTGAGCCTTAATGACATGATTCTTGTGATTAATTGAGTTGTTTTCTTTTATAGGTTCATGATGGCAGAAGGAAACCCAATGCATTGGACGAAGAGGACCAAATCTTAATTTCAAAAGGGAGTTCACATTTTATGATTATCTCTTAAACTCCTTACATTTTTTTGGTCGAAAGCATGATTTGATATTTAAAGATAAGAATTTCATGCCCACAATTGAATTAATGTTTTACTCGAATTATCTAAGAGACATGAGTTTCTTAGGAACCCAGCGATGCCATGTTTTAGATTTCAATGTTTATATGATTAAATGATTGAAATGTAGAATTTAATTTTTAAATATAAAGCATAGATATTGAAATAATGATTCATGATTTGAAGGAATTAATTAATTCATGTAAATGAAATTACCCTATCATCTTTCATGCTTTGAATTTCTGAAATTTATGTGAATTGATTTATTATTATTAGTCATGACATGAGTGATTGTCAAATGTTATATTTCCATTCCTGATAGGATTTATAGACCAAGTACTTCCTATTTATTATTGTGCATATTTCTTGAGTGGTCATGGGACATGTAACCGACAATAAATTGTATTGAAACTTTTCAAAGATATGATTGTGCAAAAATACATTTAAAATGATTGTGGCATCATTTGAAAATCCACTTATCCTTAAAATACCACCGTTACATCAATCCTTATTTTAGCCCATAGTGACCATGAATGACATTTATAGGGATGAGCCATGTTTCAAGCCATTTTCCATTCCCACCCTACTCGTGGTATTTGCATGGTATTTTAAAGTTAATGTGTGGGGGTAAAAGATAATCATGGTGGACAGGATGATACACATTGTAAGGAAGAAGTGTGGGGGTGTTATTGTGGAAATTTTAAAAGGTTGTGAAATAATTTATTATAATATATTGTTTTCCCCTCTTGAATTAAAAAAATGATGAAAATGAAAAGATCCAAAAAATGGGTTGTGATTTGGGAGAACAAAAATGACCATTTTCCAGACAAACTATATTATGATCGTATGTGGTTAGGTGATGGATGTGTGGTTTTATCTAATCATAATTTTTAAAAAATGAAAAAAAACTACAAAATAACAAAATCAAGAGGGTGCACAAATCATCCATTATACTTACATGATCAAAACCTTTTATTTGAGTTTTGGGAAGTGGGTGTTTCTACTTTGAAGGGGAGAATTTCATTACACTTTTACTTTTAATATCATTCATTGTACTTCATAGATCTTCCTCCTCCTTGATCATTAATTTTTAAAGCATCAAATCCTACCAACCTTATGCTTCAGAGTCATTTGAACCTTTATTTCAAGTCCTCATGATTTTATGCGTCTTTTGCCTTTACAAAGTGGAGAAAATAGTAAATTCACAAGCCTATGGATAAGGAACATGTTCTCATGATACGAGAAAAAATCTACTTGAATTTTGTCATGAGTGATGTGAGAAAAGAATAAAAACTGAGGTAAATCATGACTTGGCACGGTTAATAATAATTAATCAAGGAGCTTGAATGAATGAAATGAGAGGTTAGATTATTATTCAATGTAGAAAAGTAAAATATGTGAATTATTTGTTTCTTTGAATAATGAGAAATTAAATTTATATTTTAAGAAGTTTTTTGAATGACTGATTTAACATTGAAAATTATTTGATTATATTTCATCGAATTTGAATATTGGTAACATTGGTGTCCTCTCAATTCCATGTTGTGATTTTATGCTTGAGGACAAGCATAGTTTAAGTGTGGGGGAATTGATAGAGCTAATATTTCCCACATTTTTTATATGCATTTCAAATTTTTTAATCATACCAAATAATCAATATGATCTTATATGAATCAATTTTGGATTTATGTTGTATTATGAGAAAAATGGTGAAAAACACATAATTCTGGATTTTAGACAGATTTTTCCATCAATGGTATTTTAGTTATTTCATGACAAATATAAATCCAACTTTTATGATTAATTTTTTTTAAAATCCTGATTTGTTTTCTTTCAACTTTATCTTCTGAACCTGAAGCTGATTTGGTCATATAAAATGAATAAAAATTCATTTAAGGTTGACATTTTTCCGGGCAGATAGCGTGGACCCCACCACTGTAACGGAACCGAACCTCAGCCTACACATATCCAAATTAGGTGTTTCTACCTAGGAAAGAACGAGTACAGAGAGGAACAACTCTACAACAAATTTAGGGGAGTTTTGAAGTCATTAAGGAAGCCATTTAATGACATAATTTTAGAGGAACCTTCCTGGAAGCATCGTCTAGAAACCGAAACCGCCAATGAAAAATTCATAACTTTTACAAACAGTAGCCAAATGAGCTGAAAATTGGAGGGGTAACGGAAGCCCATTACGGAACAACCTTTATGAAGGGTTCCACACATAAATCGTCCATTTATGGGGACAACAAGGTGCAAACTTTTGGGGTCCAGAATTCTGCCTATAAAAGGATGCCCTCACCTCCTTCCCAAATCATCCCATTCTCCATTACATTCATTCAAGGCACCAAAGAGGAGATCTCCACTGAGAGAAGGATAGGCCAAAAATATTCCCATTTCATTTATTATTTATTTCTTTTCTTTATTTTTGTTTTAGTTTTCAATTGTAATTTATATTTCTAATAAAATGTATGCATTATTTTTATATCTATGTCCATCCATTCACCCTGTTTTATTCTTCATCTTTTATCCTTATTTTATTATTTTATTCTTTTCATATTATCCATCGTGACCTCTTACCCTAAAAAATGAGGGGTTAACCTGAGACTTGTCTCGGAGGAGGCATGTGAAAATTTCATTTATTATGTGCTTAAATTCCGATGTTTTATTAAGTTTCTGATGAGAAAGAGTGATGTTCATGGGTGTAGCGATTGTCCACCACAAAAATAATATCAAACTCATTTGTATTCTTCTATTAAAATTTTTCCCTCCATTCTTCTGGATATAAGATCTTCATACGATGGATTTGATCCATTGAGTGGTTGAAATGACATACGATGGAGCCAGTTCTTGGACGATGTCACACTCTCGATTGAGGTGTGGTATCAAACATGATTATAGGAGGAGGTGAAGTTATGATTGCTAAATTCATTCAAGATTTCACACCAATAAATAAAATAATAGTAATTCATGAATGAGATCTCATAATTGAATTATCAAACTAAATTTAAATACCAAAAATGAGAATGATGAAACCCACAAACCAACCCAAAAAGGCCAAGTTCTTTCTCAATTAATTGCATTTTGTCATTGCATGTTAGTTTTATCTTTTATTTTAATTAAATTGTATTACATTCCTAGATAATATAAAATAAACCAAAATAAGTAGTTTAGTTAAATTAGATTAAGTGAGTGAATGACTGAAAAGGCTCTTCAAGTGAGATGACCCTGGTCAGCCTCTATGATGCACTAGTAAAATTAATTTTTTTCCATTCCCTACAACAGGCATGCATCAAATGATGAGGTTAAAATTTAAAGTAATAATGGACTTTAGGTGTGATGCTCATGAAATATAATTTGGAATTAATAATGGTTAATTAATGATTAAAGAATTAATTTACTTAAATTATAACTAATAAAAATGGAATGAAGTAATATTTAAAGATATTTAAATGGTTGTATTCTTGTAGGATACATTGTCTTAGTAGTGGTAGTAGGGAGTCCAAGAGACATTAGCTATAGTTGAGTCTAATACATGGTTATTACCATAGTGTGGTTGTGAACTATTGTAAGTTTTGTACTTTTTTGTTTCTACACTCTTCTCCACCCCATCACTTTGGGCAACTGAAACCCTGGGGATTTTGAGCCCTGAGGGGGATGGGGGTGTTTGCTCAACATTTCAGTGGGAGGATGGATGAATGACTACCCCCTTTGGCCTCACTCTCTTCTGTTGGTAGTTACTTGTGATGGTAGGCACATTAGATAGTTTTCCCCATATAAGTGTGTAGAGGGTTGTAATGGCTTGTGATTATTCACAAACACATATTCGGGATATAGTTTTTTATGGAAAACTATAAGTGTAACATGTATAGGCTGTGGTGTATTGAGGATCCTAACTCAGTGTATGGGTCGAAATGGCTTGATATAGAATGCCTTATGTATGATAAATATTAGTCGAGTTGCGGTGGCTCCCAAAAACTACCTGGTTACTTTGGTTATGTGGATGTAGTGGTTCTGTTGCAGGAGTTGCATATTTTGGTGCATCACCCAGGTACTTGCGAACAAGCCTTTTTTGAGAGAGATGCTTAGGATGTGCGACATTGGGGAAATGTAGAAAGCTAGTGGGGAAGTGGTAGTGGGGTACCCTTTATATTATTTATTATGTTACATACTATTGTATATGATACTTGGTGAGAGTAGCCATGGTGAGATTTGGAACACATTGTTCTTGTTTAGCTGACGAGTTAGTTCTACTTGTTGTTCACTCTACTTTAGCATGCTTTCATAACTTTTTCATGAGAGGAGATGGGGAGGACATAATTGAGTATATGTTTATACTCACCATATGAACATATAAAATGTTTTTAGGTCAATTGGAATAGGTTGGAGAACATGATCATTGTTACTAGATTGGGATTCTGGAGCTGTTTGGGCTTCGTTGTCGCTGCCATTTTTACCTTATTTTGGTACTTGTATTTTCCCCTTAATTTGAATTAGTTATTAAATGACATTATATATGTGGACATTTTTTTCCATTTATATTTCTATCTGATTTAATGTTGGTCAGTTTTAGTCTTATCTCTCTTTTCTACATGTGTTCTCTTAGAGTGTTATGCCTCCCATTTGCATGTTTTCTATATCATCGGTGCTAGTCGCCAACCCAGGGCCTACTAGAGGCAGGAATCTGGGGTCATTATCTTCCTTCTCACATTTTCGGCCCAGGATGGGTACACCTTGTGGGGAGGGGTTCGTGATATTAATTATATTTATAATGATAATTCTCATATTTATTTTAACCTATTGATCCATCATTTGAGAAATTGTAGATAAAAAACTGATTGTTAATGTATTTTAGAAATAAAAATAATAAAAGATGTGGGAGACTATTTCTTTTGATATTTTATAATATGTGAAAAATTATAACTCTATGACGATCCTTCATTAATTTAATGATGCATATAAAATAGGGATTTTAGACCACTTTTTGAGAAAACAACTTTATTCTTGGTTGGATGAAGATATATTAATTTCCATTCACTTTATTTACTGTTGAGGAGAAGGTTCTATCACATTATTTTGGTAAGAGGTCCTACTAAAGAGTTTTTTGAATCTAGTGTCTAGAGGATACTATTTCATGAAATAACTTTTTCGTTGATGTGTAGAAAACCTAATCAAACTCACTACTAATTAAGATAAAAATCATGGATAATGAGGTACAATTATTTTACGGTTTTCTTATTTCAACTTATTGATCTCCCTAAAAGTTTATATTGGAATGTGTTTTCTATTTTCTTACACTATATATAGGCATAGTGATTTCCCATGAAACCCATAACTCATGTACCATCAACATAGTACAAAAACCTAGAAATCACATATCATGATTATATATCCTCAACACTTTAAGCGAATCAAGTAAACTATTATTGAATTAATTTATATTATCAAAAAATTACAAGTAATGATTTTAGAACTAATATCATATATATATAAATATATAAATGAAACCTACAATCTCTTTAAGTAATTATCATACCAAATTATATGGAATAAATGAGTAGAAACAATCTTTTTGGTTATTTTTCATCTGATTCCTTTTAAACCTCAAGTGATTCTTTTTTCACTTCTTATAATAATTATATTCAACTATTTAACAACTTCAATATTTTTATTCTTGGGAAATATTTTTTCTGACACATAGAATCATCCTTCTTCCCCATGAATGATTCCACCACTCTTTTACCAATCTATATGTCTCTTCTATTAATATTTTCCTTGACAATATTAATCACATATTCATGTTCAATGATGTTGATTCCACTTTACCAAAAACATATGATTTTATCATATATTATGATGTTTTACATTTATTTAACAAGTAATTTTATTAAATTTGATCACAAAAAAATGATGAACCCTTTTTTAATACATCATTTGAGCAAGTGTGTCAAAATCCTTGTTTCCCTATGATTTGGGTTTCTTTGGAAATTCTCCCATCACATAGCTATTTTGGTTGGCTATGGTACCAAGCATATCATATATGGATATTGGATTTCTTTGCATATAAATTTTGACCCAATCTATCATATGGAAAAAATCATATTTGTTATGTACCCTACACATTAGGGGTTCCTAGATAATTATTACCAAAATATATTCCAAATGTGGGAAACTAATATATTTAGGTTCACCCATAAATTTCATACCTTACACAAGATAATAAATGGTAATATAATATTAGAAGAACTTACCATGTTTTTTATCAATGTTATGACAAGTGTTTCTCTGGAAAGAATCTAACAAATAATATTTTAAGGGAATTAAAAAATATCAACATCTTATCTCATGTATTCCCTTTATATGTATGGTTTCTTTTTATAATTGTTTTATCCATTTTTATCTTAGTACTGAACGCCTTTAAATTTTTAATAGAAAATACCCTTTGTAACTAGGTTCATATCAGACCCTTTCATGTCCTGAAGGTCTAGAGTACAAGCCCCAAAGGCCAAAATAAAAAAGGACATGCATTTTTTCAAATGACCTAAATACCCAATGTCTAAAAGACTATACTAGAAAAATCCATCTCAATTCTCCTTCTATTGTCTATGCTTAGTCACACCCAATGTCACATCATGGTCTAGTCCTTCCCCATACAAGGATTTGAATGAACTTTTACTAATGGTGTTTATGCCTGCTACCTCCATGTTTACTTATAGTGGGCACCACCTATGAGTTTTACTACTACATCTTTGTCTACTAGTCTAAGGATTATACAATACTCAAGACTTATACCCACATGATAACCTATAGCTCCATTATACCAAATGTATAGAAGGATTTAAGGCCTTTGGGTAGCTCATATACCCACAAAATTAATATATTTAGGCCATAATGATGTTTAAATATTTACAAAAACTAAATATTTTTTACTAAAAAAATTAATATCCAACTATATTTACACATATCTAAATCCATCCCATGAATAAGTTATATAAAACCCTTTCATGTAAAGTTTTATAAAAATATGAAAATAATGAAACTCATATGTGTAATCATCTTATGACATGTGAAAAATACCAAATTCACTAAATAATGCCTAATCTCGTTGGTTAGTAAGCACTTTGACCCAAAGTATATCTAAACATGGTTCCTTACTCAATAGTGACTTCCATTTCATCTTAATTTTAACACTTAATATGTTAAAATATAATCCATATTTAAATTTGATCACATAATTTAGGGCAAAAATTTTTCATTTATTTTTTCCTTTATCTTATTTTCATAAATAAATGGTGGTTTTTGAAATATATTGGTTTTGGGGAATAAAATATTAATTGTGTCAAAAATTGAATTAATTTTTATTAATTCAGTATACAATTTGAAAAATAAAATTTTAAGATAAATCATTCAGTTTTGGAAGTTGTTTGATGCAAGGAAGTAAGATAAGTAATTTTAAACTAAATTCATTTAAGTATATGGTATTATGATATCATAATATATGGTTGATACCGTAATAAACATCCCATTTCCAATATAATCTTAACTCTTATGTTATGGATGTATCAATATGCCAATGGGGAAATATAAATAACTCTCCGTATCGGTTGAGGAAAATATAATTTGATGAAGAGGATCTTGAGAGTAATTCAAGGGTAGAAGAATCTAGTTTTAGTGAATAAGAGTACTTTATCACTCCATCTTATCCCCTAAACATCACCATAGGGATATCCTAGATATAATATAGTATGAGGAAGAAACATGATATGTATTCCCAACTATATCATAGTATAGAGACCCAATGCAAGATAAAAAATACTATGCAACATAATCATCCTTAAATTTCTCTATTTTGTGCATTTAAATATAAATGTTTTTATAGTACATTTCATATCCAATGAAATATTGAAACACACCCCTTGGATACATCATCACCAATATATCCTTTATTACTTATCTAAGATATGTCTGAGTACCAATGCAGTGTGAGTGACTATCATGTGATATATCAATATTTAAACAGATTCTAGAGAATATATACCTGTGAATTAATTTAAAAAACAATATAGTTCCATGACCCAATTAATGACACATAAAATTTAATTTTTTCATAGGGATCTAATTCTAAAATTTCTTTTGTGAGGTTTTAATTGTACTCGAGAAGTGTTCATGCCACCCCAAATCACTGAAAAACTTTTAAAAGGATAAATATTTTTGGTTATAATTTATATTAATAATTAGGGATCATAGATCCATTAATATTCACTGTAAATTACATTCACATATTATGGGTGACTAAAATAGTCCCATAACATTTATGTACAACTTGATCAGTAAATTCATTATTGACATGGACAGATGGTAGCTAATCTAAGGGATAGAGTGAGAGAGAGATAGAGAGGGGAGAGGATAATCCACAAAGGCAAGGGGAGTTTAACTTCATTAGTAGAATTAATTTTTATAGACATGTGGATAGATCTAATCACTTATATTCCATGGTAAATATAACAAAAGTAGAGATATTGTACTTAGTGAAGCTCCCATACCGATAAGGGAAGATGGCGAAAGATTTATCTCATCAACGATCAACAATTAGGAAAGGAGACATTGAGGCTTTTGTAGAGGAAATTTGAGGATTATAAACCATTTCCCATTATAGATTCATCTTCATCTATGTTTTTTACGAATGTTTTAGTGTCAGCATGATTTTTGATGAAATTAGTGGGGAAGATTGTGGTGTAATTATATATTATTTCTACTTCATGAATGAATAAAATTTGGCTTTATTTTAATTATGTTATTAACTATATTTTATCCTTATCAACTTTTATATGAATATATGGTAGAGGGTGAAGTATTAAAATAAAAAAAACCAATCCTATATAAGTGGATTAGGGATTTTTTTCTTTGAATAGTGTGATTATATTTTTAGGATAAGGAACCCATCTCATAGAGTTAAAAAGACTAATTATCTTAGTGATGTTAGAATAGAGAACCTAATGGTGACCTTTCTTTTTACAAAGAATATAAAGCATACATTTAGAGAGAACATGTGTAGGAATATAGAGTTTGTTTTGGAGAGAACTGATAAACTCAAGACTAAGTAACATAAATATACTAGACCAATCTTGAACCCCACTATTTAGTCAACTTATTCTTAAAACCTATCATTATTTTCTTCATTTAACTTTAATTCTTGTTTCATACTATTTTTTAATTATTTATTTCACCAAGAAAACTCTATAAACAATCACACTAGTAGAAATAGTTAGCAGATTAATCGGTCATCCATATAGATATGATCTATTGAACTCCCATATAATGTGATACTTGACCATGTGCACTCGTATGAAGGTTGTGTACCTCAACTAAAAAGATTACAATAAATCATATATCTAATTAATAATAAAAATCCAAGTTAAAGAAAAAAATCATTTATCATACCTATGAGTACATCCTATAATTTTTGTATGATAATTTAAAATTTCAACATTTTAAATAAAACCATACATCCATTCATAATATATAAAATTTATATAGATTAAAAATAAGATAATAATTAAATAAGGAGACACTTCATAAATTGAGACTTGAAATATAAAATTCATGAACAATTAATAAAATAAAGAAATTACAGAAATGTTTTAAATTAACTTACAGTATAGACATTGCCTAAAATAAACAAATATGAATATCAAACATTTATTCTAATGTGGAATCTTCAAAATTATAAATTTAAATTTTATTTAATATGACCTCCTTCTTTTAAAATATGTGGAATTAAGGAAAAACTTTTATAATCACATTGAAATTTATATTTTATCTGAAATTGTTACAAAAACTGAATATGATACATTTTTATTTATTTAAAAAATTGATCAAATAATTGAGAAATCCTTTTGGAATGGTTCAAATAATTTTTTAAAATAAATCCTTCAAATATAAACATTTGATATCATTAGTTATGAATAATTCATAAATTAATAAAAAATAGTTTATAATTGATCTTATTTATAATTTATAAATATTTTATTTATTTAAGGACCATAAAAAATCACATTAAAAATTGATAACATCTACTAAAACATTTCAGTTATATTTTAAATCCTCCTAATATTTATCATGGTCCCTTCGAGTTTATGTTGATGATTTCCTTCTATGAATTTTTATAAAAACATGTTTTTATTACAATATTACACACCATTAACATTTCGTATATAGACCATTATGTGGGGGTGGTTTAAATTGGATAGAATGTTTCTCTTATATAGCCTTTGTTTTTTCTATTTAATATTAAAAATCTACATCATTTCAATTAAATGGATATTCCATAAACCATGACCATTTTGGAAAGAGATTTTAGGTAGATTATGGAGTGTGGGTTTGGTTTTGTCATGACAGTCTTATAAAATCTCATTCCATACAAACCATGACCATTTTCATATATGTAAGCTATTTCGGTCCATGAATTCCCATAATATAATATGATGTGGTATATACATGTAATTGAGATAACAAAAAAAAAGTTATCTAATGACCGTGTATTAGTCATGTAAAAAAATGATGGTATATTTTTTTGAAATGTTTTTTGGTATGTTTTACATAAACTAGGATATTGTCTTAATTTTGTTTAAGAAAATGATTTTTTCCACTTAAAACTTATTGTGTTATTGAAATATTTCTGAACCATTACTATTTTGAACGGAACATTGCACACCTTTTCAAATTATCATTTTTCATGTTTATTCTTTCAAATTATCGATTCAAATGATAAGAATGACTAAATAATACCACATATGGGATTTTTTTGATATAATTTATGCATATATAGTGTAAAATATATAAATAACTTATAAAACCATAAAGTCTATCCATTTTTGTAGTCTCAAATAAATAAAATCAAGAGTTTTTGATATTTTATTTGATGATATAAATCCTACAAATCTTGGGGAAACATGATTGATAGTGATAAATGAGATGTATCTAGTGTGATAATTCTGCATAGGGTATGTCTAGGCTATATGAATCTACTAACATTTGGGAAGGATCCCTTTTTCATCATGGTTTTATATAAATATAGAGTTTAAGGGGAGATATGGGTTTTTTTTAACAAGTTTATCAGAAATCTAATTCCTACAAATCCAAAAATATTCCCCCATTTCTATAGGATATCCAAGTAAAATCAAATGAAACGGAATGTTCATCCATTTAAGGAGAATTGTTTTATAAATTATTCAAGAGTTACAACTCTTTATAATTCATGATGATTCATTTGTGATAATTTATTTAAATTTTAAGCAATTGATTTGGAATTTCAAACTTCTCATATTGAAATGATAGATTCCCGGTCTTTTAAAACATTAACATTACATGATTTTTGTAGAAAACTTAAAACATTAAACAAAAAACACCAAAATACAATGTTAGTTTAGTTCCTTTAGAAACATGGAATCATAAACACTGGTACATGGGTGAGCCACATTATCTCTCACTTGGTTCTTCCGGACTTACACCCTTCTTAGACACATCATATATAATTCATATCTTCATAACTCGAGTAAATAAAATATAAAAAAGGGGTGAGCTGAGATTCTATGTAAGGGTAAAAATGGTAGATATGTAAGAATAAACATGAGAATAAGGGTATAATAATGTGATCATAACTTTAAAATATCATACCCTACATATCAAAGATCAAAAACCTGAATCATGGCCTAAATATTGGAAGTTCATAAGACATGAACCAAAAGGGAATCAAGAGAATAAACCATAAAAGCATAACATAGGAATAAGACATGGGATTTTGGCATAAAAATTATATTATAACATTGTTAATAATTATAAGTAGAAATAGTTTCACTCATTATGTTAAGGACATGAAAATTGGCCATCGCATAAGCTTATGGAAATGAAACCATGTCCACGCATGACAATGTGAACATGTAATCATGCTCACATATAAACTTGTATACATGAAACCAGGTCCATGAATAACCTTATGAATAGGTAATAAAGTTCATAAATAACATTTTGAACATGTAATAATATTCATTCATAACATTGTGAGCATTTAATCAGGTTCATGCATAAACTAATGGAAATGAAACCAGGTCCATTCATAATATTGTGAACATATAATCAGGTTCACACATAATATTGTGAACATGTAATAAGGTTGACTCATAACATTGTGACCATCTAATTAGGATCATTAATAACATTTTGAACATTTAATCTAGTTCATACAAAACATATATACTCCTGAGTCATCTGTATTTAACCAATGCATTGGAGAGAGATATAGGTCCCTCCTGTAACAAAATAAAATCATAAATACATGTTCCACAACAATATAAAAAATCATAATATCATATACCATGAAATTAAATTAGTATCATAAAAATTTCATCGTTTAATTAAATATGGGAAATAGATAGGTCTCATAAACATTTCATCAAAGCATAACTTATGATAAGAAGTAGGTTTCAAAAGCATATAACTTGTGGAAGAGAAACAAGTGTCATAAAAATCATTCCAACAAAACATAAACCAATCAAGAAATAATAGGAATGGTATTGATTCAAAATATCCCCAATAAATCTCAATATATAATAAAGTATTTTGTCTTAGATTGGTTATGATTTGGAAAGATCGCATGGAACATAACTTTTCATTAAGAAATACTTTTTAAAACTTATAAAATTTTAAAAAATATATTTCTTTGAAATAAATTTTAAAAACATATAATGGAATCATTAAAAATCATTTAAAACATTTCTTAAATAAAAAATCCCCTATTATTTGAAAATTTATTTTTACAATGTTCTGAAAACATTTTTCTTTTGAAATTAATATTGAAAACATAAAAAAGAATGATTGAAAATATTTTAAAAAAATTACTCAAAAACATATAAAATAAACATGAAAAAAATTGAAACAATTTTTAACTATAATTTTTTTAAAAACATTTTGGAATAAATGGTTTTTAAATAACAAATATTTCTGACCAAAGTGAGAGATAAAGTCTGATTTTCTTAAAAACACTTTCTTAATTATCTTAAGTAGCAAAGAGTGGAAAAATGGAACCAACCCATTAATATATAATAAATAAATATAATATAGAAATATTCATGTCTTTTCTTGTGATATGGATCAAAATATTTCATCAAAGGAAGCAGAATAATAACCAATCCTGATAAACAATGACATTTTAGCAATAAACTATTACCATTTGGTGACTTTGAATCCTAATAAACATGAGATAATAACATTAAATTAAAATTTAAATATCCTAAAATAAGTAGAAACATTATATAAAAATTAAAAGGGTTAGTATATACACCCCATAGGAAAATAAAGTTGAAAACATGACATGTATCTCAAAGATGGGAATTGATACAAAAATTACTTTACCGATTTGGTAACTTTTGAACCATAAACCCCCTGAAAGAAAGATCTTAAAATGGATATGTAAATACCCATATGGATAAGAATAAATATCATATAACACATTCATGGGTAGTATAAACACCACACAAAATAATGGAGTGGTGAATAAATCATAAGTCTCACAAAATTAAAAAAGAGACAACAAAACCCTCACATTATGTATTGAATTTATTCAAATTCATTAAAAAATATGGTATATTAAATATAATTTTATTATAAATATACAAAAGAAACATATTAATATATATCATACCATATATTAATCACTTATGACATAATATTTCCCATTTATTAATAATTCCATGTTAAAACAACATTTTGGTTAATAACTGCTTTGTTTTTTGTTTGTGTTTTGACTTGTTGTTCTTGATCCACTTACATAGATCCTGATTTAATTATTTACAAAAGGTAAAAAATGATTCATATATAATATATATTAATTATATAAATATTTATAATAATCTATAAAATAAATTAATATAAAATGGAATAAACCATTCACGGAGACGGTAGACCGTACATATGCATGAACATTGTCTCCATTTAATTATCCTCTTGAAATAAATAATGTAAATGACATATATATATATAATTTAATTATAGTATAGTTATTATGTCATATTTATAATATATTTTTACTAAACCTCTCATTAATACATTCCTTGCAAAGTGTCAAAGAATCAAATCTCTTTGAGGAGGTAGTAGTCCACACTTCCACAAATGAAGTTATCATTTTTAAGCAAAATGGAATGCATGAAGGTGTATTTTATATAATAATTTAATATGAATAAATAAATAATAAATATAATATATATATATATATATAATATAAAAATATTTTTTTCAATAATAATTCTGAACCATGAGAGTTGGTAATAAAAAAAAATGATCAATATCGTTTTGTGAGGCAGTAGTTCTCCATACACAAGAACAATAAGTTCATTACCCATTTGATGAAAGTGTTTTTATGTAAAGGTCTAAAACATAGAATAAAAACATATAAGTATATTTATTATACAAATTTTTTTCTATAAAAATTGAATAAGAATAATTTAGAGTGTGTATAATTAAAATAAATCAAAAGATCTTGTGGAAAGATGTTACCCCGTTTTCAGGTAACTCCTTTTGGTTTGCATGAAAGAGATTTCATGGTTCGATTTATGCACAAAGTGATGTTTCTAGGATTATTGGAGGGATTTTTAGATCTTATTTGGGATTATTTTGGTAATGAAAAAAAATATTTATAGGTTTGAATATGTTAGAGGGATGAGTGTCTTTTTATAGTGGAGGAGTAGTGGCATTCTTTTAATTTTTTTACAAGGGAATTCCACCAACATTTTTTCCAAGTCATTTGGAAAAAATAATTATAAAAATTATATAAAATGAATATTAGGGTATATATATTGAATTAATATGTAAGTTTTACAATTTTATATGTCATTTATGGGCTTCAGATTATAGTTTAGTCCTTTGTTAAGAAAAGTTTTATCATAATTGTCGTAATAAATTTTAATCAATTTCACTAATATTTTTGGTCAAAAACTAAGTTTAAATTGTTATAAAATATAAATTATGGTTATTAAAAATATTTTATCTATTATAGAAAATTAAATTTGATGAATTTCCATATATTAATTTAAAATTAATCTTGACATGTCACGACAACAAGTTTTTTGGCGAAAATGATAAAAACTATGAAATGTTTTTATATCAAATTTCAATGTGAAATTGATTCCAATGAACTAAATTGGATTAATTGTTATCAAATTTATATATATAAACATTAAAAAAACATAAATATAATTTAATGGTACAAATTAATTATATGAAAACGTAGTTTTGGATTAAAATTCAGTGTTTTTAACTATTCATTGAAACATATAACTTCTCAGAAAGATACCAAAAATTCACCCAAATTAAATTTTGATATTATTCTTCCAAAAATGAAGTTTATTTTTTCAAATAAAATATATAAAACTATAAATATCATATTCAAAATGGGTTCTCCATTAAAATATGGTAAAATTACATTTTAAAAAATATACCTTTTTATTGATAAAATCAAATTTTTTCTTATAATATACATATAAAATATATTGGACGAGTATAAAAATATTAATTGAATATATAATATAAATATTTTATTGAAAAAATTTATCAAAATAGGTTTTTTTGTTTAATTAATATCAAATGCTGTTTGTACGTAAAAAATTAGTTTTATTAGAATAAGAATTTCTTTAATCTCAAATAGTTCTTACATTAATTTCTATCTTATTTAAAACCAAAAGATTCATTTTATATACATGTGTATGCCATAGTTTCATAATTTAGTCAGCATAATTAATATCTTCAATTTTAATAGCCAAGTAATAATAATAATAATATTTTAATAATATTATTAACAATATATTCTAGTTCTGTATAACATTTTCTTATGTGTAACAGAAGTGGTCAAAGAGACTTTGTATTGTGTGTAACACTAAACAAATAAAGTTTTGTGTGTACTTAAAACTAATATATGCATTGTGTGTATTTTAACGCATGCTGTACTTAGTGTTTTTATATAATGAAAGATATATTCAGTGTCAAAAAATATCGAAATGATTAAATTATTTAGAAACATCTTCACAAAATCTCGGGGTGTTATATTCTACCACCATTAAATGAATTTCTCCATTGAAATTCATCTTTTTTATCAAAATTTTAATAAATGAATGATTTTTTCATTGAAATTGACATCGTGAAAATGAATACTAAGAATTCCTAAAAATAGAAATTTAGAAACATAATGTTTTCCCAAGGTAACTCATAAATAAGATTTCACATAGGATAACATAGGTGGAATGTGAAAAATTATACATAGAAGAGAAATTAAACAATTAAGTTCTGATAGAGTGTGATAGAGAATGTAGTCAATATAATGTTAATGATCACAAATCCCTAACACCAAGAGGGCTAAAAAAATCATCGATATCATAAAATATAATGAAAAGAGGATAATATATTATTTCTAGACCCATTTTCCTAAATTTGAAGAAGTTTCATGAGAATATATACTTCCATTATTTCATTATATTCCTTGAAAAATATAATCTTTTAGTTATTCCTTGATTAATTCTAACTTCATATATTATTGTAGTGAAAATTTTTGAATTTTTCATTCTTAAATAACTAGAAGATCATGATATTCATAAATAGTATGATAGGAAATTATATCTTTCTTTAGTTAAAATAATAAAAAAATGGTTATCACATGTTATCCAATGTTAATTAATCCTCATATGGTGAGATAATAATTTTATCTCTTAAACCTCATCTTAAATTTGACATTACCCATTCCATAAATGGTTAACCTTTTCATCCTTCCAAAACATGAAAAATATGAAACATTAGAATAAGGGTCACTAAATAATTTTAACACCAACCCCCCATATATCATAAAATTTCTCTTGGTTGTCACATTCCAAACATGTGAATACCCTCATCTTGTATTATCTTAAAACATTATAATAAATTTAATTACAATAAATCCTTTTAGAAAAAGTATATTATTTTTTATTCCAAATATTACTGGATATATTCCATAAATACAAGATGTTGTAAAAAACATCCATGATAACATAACACAATTTTTATAGAAATTATTTATTAGTTCTAAGGTCATAATTCATATCCAATTTCTTTATCCATATTGTCATCTCTTTACCCACATAAAATATCAATTTATTATCCTCAGGAATATGATAATGGTTACCTTCCCTAAATGGAACATTTTCATTAAATCAATTTTTTAGGTCATCATTATCATTTAACACATTCTTGAAAATACTTCAAGTAAAAACATTTAAAAAAAATCATTATATACATCATGATTTATATAATATAATCTTTGAATTCCAAAACTTATACACTTCAATTATAGAAATTTATTTCTAAACCATTATTCATTCTTTAACAACTTATTCCTTAATATCAATTTTCTATAATATTAAATATGAATCAAGTCATTAGGCTCCTCAACCTCAATATAATCATGCATAATATGTTTTCTATAAAAACAATACTGGATGAAGATCCCACACCTTTCACATGTCATTCATTGTTTCATTATCTTCATTGACAGAACCAATACTTCTATTATCTTCCTAATTCTTTTCATGAGATTTCCAGTTAGGAAGTCAATCTTCAGAAATCCCATAGTTTCCACATCTAAAACATTCAACGTCAAACCATTTCTTTAAATCCCCTTTTGTTGAGTAAAACTAGAAATCATGGTGTGAGTAACCCTTATCAATGTGAAAAAACCACATAATAAAAAACAATTATGTATATGATATTTAAATCACGACACATTATTTAATATATGTTACATTATGTTTATACTATTTTATTAATAGTTTTATTTTATTTTAATCCATAATTATGGTTCATAATGAGTTTGTGATTTTTCAAATAATATCCCCTAGGAGTTTCAAACTAGGTGTGCAGCAAGACCCGTTGCTGTACAAATGTTCCTGATAGAGCCTATCTCAATATAGAGTTTTAATGGTTTGATACCTCTATGTACATCTATTCCAGATCCATATATACCAATATTATCTATACATGTATGTAATTTCATGGAATATACTCTTTTAATAAATTAACAAAATTTGAGGAAATTTTAATATACTTTAACTCATCCTTATACTTATTCTTACATACATCCCTAGACTTATCCATAAAAATAACCATAGGAGTCTCATTAAAGTTGTATCTTCCTTGTTTAAAAAGGTTAAATAAAAATTTTCTTCAATTCCAAATATAGAATACCTAGGTTATCATACATTTATATTACATCATTTTTGTGGAATAATTAAAAAATTACACAAACAGACTCCCAAATACCACATTAGTTTAGTGCATTTGGAAAAAAAGAAGAATAAACACTAGTACATATGTGAGAAACATTGTCTCCCACTAGGTTCTTTATGACTATCAATATTCTTAGACACCTCATACATAATACATTTCTTCAAAATATGGGTAAAGGAAACATAAAAAGTGGTGAACTCAGATACTCTGTAAGTGTAAGCATGAGAGATATGATATAATAAACATGAGAATAAGGGTTTGAGAACATGATCATAATATTATAAGAACATACCCTGCTAATCAATGATCAAAAACATGATTCATGGCCTAAATATTGGAAGTTCAAAAGTCATTAACCATAAGGGAATCAAGAGAGTATTCCATGAAAGAAAAACATATGAAAAAGACATGGAATAATGGAATACACATCAACTTATAACATTTTGAACATGTATAAGTAGAAACAATTTCACTCAGGCTCTTGCATAAACTTATGGGCATGCTACTAAGTCCACACAAAACATTGTGAATATATAAAAAGGTTAATGTAGAAACTTATAGACATAAAATAAGGTATATGCAAAACTTTTTGGACATATAATCTTTTTCACACATAACATTGTGAACATGTAATAATGTTCACTCATAACATTGTGAATATGTAATCAGGATCTCACATAAACTTATATACATGGAATAAAGTACATGTGTGAACTTATGAACATGAAATAGTGTTCACACATATCATTTTGAACATGTAATAAGGTTGAATCATGACATTGCGAATATGTACTCAGGTTCACTCATAAACTTATAGACATGAAACCAGGTCCATGCATGGAATTATGAACAAGTAATTACATTCACACATACCATCAAAAAATAAAACCATACATAAATGTTAGAAAAGATTATAAAAAATATTAATATTATATCCCATGAAATTAAATGGGTATTATAAACTTATAAATATATCATTATGTATAGAAAATATATTGGTCTCATAATCATGTCATCAAATCATAACCCAGGAAAATAAGTGTGTTTCAATAGAATATAACTTGTGGAAGAGAAATGGGAGACATAAACATCATTCCATAAAAACATAAACCATTCAACTAAGAGTTTGAATGGTATTCTTGGATCATATTCTTAGTAAATTATAAACTATAACAAAGTATTTCATCTTATATATGCATATATTTTGAAATATCACTTGAAACATAACTATTCTTTGAAAATAAAATTTTGAAATAAATTTAAATTTTAAAATCACATTATTTTAAATCAAATATGAATACATATTAAAGAAACATCAAAATTCATTTAAAATATTTCTCGCTAAAAATATCCATATCTATTTTAAAAATTATTTTTAAAATGTTTTGAAAACATTTTTTCTTTGAAAATAACCTTGAAAATACATAAATAATGATTGAAAACATTTTGAAAATTTTTCCCTATAAAACTTATCAGATAATAAGGAAAATTATTAAAACTATTTTTAAACAGAAAACATTTTTGAAAACATTTTTAAAAAACATGGTTTTGGAAAAACACTGATTTCTTACTATAGAGAGAGATAAATTCAAATTTTTGTAAGAACAATTTCCTAATTAGCTTAAGTACCAAAGAGAGTAAAATGGTACAAAAATTAATAAATAATGAATAAAAAAAATAAATGAAACTTCCATAGTTTTAATGGGATATAGATCATAATATTTCACCAATGGAAGCATAATTGTAAACAATCCTGATAAATGACGAGATTGTAGTAATAAACTTTTACAAATTTAGTGACTTTGATTCATAATAAACCAAAGAGAATAAAATTAAATAAATCTAAAAATATCCTAAAATAATAATTTTCATTATATAACATGTCTAAGGGTCTATATATACACTTACATAGAAAAATATACATGCATAACATGGCATATATATCAATGAATACAAATTGTGACAAAAACTACATTATCGATTTGGAAACATTTGAACCATAAACCCCATGAATGAAATATTATAAAATACATATTTAAATACACATAAATTTAATTATATGAAAAATATAATAAATTAAAGGGTACTATAAACACCACACATAATAAATGAGGGGTTAATAAAGGATAACTCTCACAGAATTAAAAGTGTGATGGGAAAAACCTTACCTTAAGTCTTTCCTTTAATCATATGGGATAAAAACCCCCATATAATAAATATAAATTTTTAATAAATCTACCAAATAACCATGTTACTAGATAACATAACATATTTTATTTAATTATATCTTTATATTACCCAATTATAATCAATTTGATGTTAAAGTAACATTCCAGGTAATAATAACTTTGTTTTTCATACATATTTTGACTTGTTATCATCGATTAACTTTCGTAGATCATGAATAACATTCTTAATGAATTTAAGAAATTATTTATATATAATTTTTATTTATTATATAAATATTTATATCAATATATAGATGATATAAATATGAAATGGAATACAATGTTTATGGAGATGGAAGGCCATGCATACACATAAACGCTATCTCCATTTAATTGTTATTTTGAAAGAAATAATGTAAATGAAATATAAGTATATATATAATATAATTTCTAATAATTTATTATGAAATATTTTTTATATTATTTTACTAAATCAATCCTTAATGTATTACATGAAAATTTTGAATTAATCACATCGCTTTGAGGAGGCCGTAGTTCACAGGTCCACAAATGAAGTTAACAATTTTACAAAAACGGAAATCATTAATGTATGTTCTATATAATAATTAAAGAAACATTAATATACCTTATATATAATATATATAATATAAAAATATATTATCCATCATAAATAAAAACCATTAGAGGTGGTAATGTAATAATGAACAACATGATTTCGTGAGGTGGTAGTTCGCCGTACACAAGAACAGTATGTTTGTTACCTATTTTGTGGAAGTGTATGTAAGTACTAGCTGAAACCCTAGAATAAATAAATATCAGTATATTTAATATAATTATATTATTATATAATCAATTAATATTTATAAATTAGAGTTGTAGAATGAAAATAATACAAAAGAGCTTTTGAAATGATGTCACCTCTTTTTCGGGTAACCCCCTTTCGTTTGAACGAAAGGGATTAATTGGTTGGATTTATTCCACATGTGAGGATTATAATATTAAGTTAGGGAGTTTTAGAGATTATTTTTAAATATTTTTATCAATCCATATTCTTTATAGTTGTTAATAATTATGATTGTTGAGTTCCTTTTTATAATAGAGGGGGAGAGGTATACTTGAATTTTTTTGAAAAGGGAATTCTATCCCCAACTTTTCCATGTCATATGGATCTAATAATAGTAATAATTATATAAAATTTATTATAGAGTATAATTATTTACATAAAATAGATTTTTGACAAGGTTATAGGTCATTTGGGGCCTTAAGTGTATGGTTTAGTCCTTCGTTAAGATATTTTTTCTCTTAATCACGGTAATTAATTTTAATTGATTTAACCAGATTTTTAGATAAAAACAATGTTGAACTTATTATAAATTATAAATTAATATGTATAAAAATATGGAGTCCACTTTTCAAATAAAAATCATATAAATGAAAGAAATTATTTTAAAATTAATCACGCACATGTGTCCAGAGAGAAAGCTTTTAAGTAGAAATGTTAAAAAGTTTGAAATGTTTTATATCCAATTACAATTTAAAAATGATTCAAATGAACTAAATTGTAGTAATTTATATTAAATAAATAAATCTTATCTTTAATATCAAACTAAAATATAACTTATGTATATAAATCAATTATATGAAAAAACTGTTTTGATTTAAAATTCTCTGTTTTTCACTATTCATAAAAAAATAAAACTTCTCAGAAAAATAAAAAAAATTACCCAAATTAAAATTTGTTATTAATATTAAAAAAGGTATTTTATTTTTTCAAATAAAAAATATAAAAGTTTTAAAATCATATTTAAAATTGGTTTTCTATTAAAATTTTGTAAAATTACATTTCAAAAAAATACTTCTATTTATTCATAAAATTTGATGTATTATTATATTATACCTATAAAATCTATTTTATGAGTATAATAATATTAATTTCATATATAATATATAGTTTTTTTTTAAAATAATCATCAAGAGTGTTTTAATTTTATTGAGATAAAATCGTGTTTTCTGTAGAAAAATGGTTTTCTTTTAAAATGAATTTCTTTTTCTCAAATAGTTTTCACTTTAATTTTTAAGTATTTTATAACCAAATGATTAATTTTATATACATTTGTAAACCATAGTTTCATAATATAGTAAACCACATTCATATATTCCATTCTAATGGCTATGTTAAAATTATAATTTTAATAATAATATTAATAGTATATTTTAGTTTGGTAAAATATTATCTCTTATGTAACACAAGTTATCGAATGGACTCTAAATTGTGTGTAACAAAAACAAAAACATAGTCTTTGTTATAAAAAAAACTAACCTATGTTTTTTTAGTGTAATATTAACTTGATTTTGTGTATAATTAAAGCCAAACAAAGTGGTTTCATTTAACAAAAACTATATTTAATATTGAAAAAAGTTAAAATATAACATTATTTCCATTTTTTCCACAAAATCTCAGGTTTTTACGAACATATTATGATAATAAAATAAATAATGATATAATGAACTAGGATAAGTTGGAGGATTCATGAAATATTTCATATCATGTAAAGTTTCCATACACAAAATTATTGTTTCATGGAATTTACTTAAATATATTTCATCCCAACATAGGCCTTGATGTGGTTTAAATCATTACACTATGGTATATGATTTATTTCATATTTCCATCATTTTTCACGTTTTTTCCAATTAAGGTGTTCATAAATGATGGTTTTCCTTAACATTAATCTAAATTTCTAGAGGAAATGTCATCACAGACCCTTTTAAATGAAGATGGATCTAGATACTAGATTAAAATTCTAGAATAACATAGGGCCTTCTAATGTTTAACAAAAATTCTTAAGCTTCAACACATCTTATTTCTTTAGTGTCCCTAGTATTGGGTTGCATTAGGATAAAAGGTGAATAAGATGTTATTACTCATCTCTCACACCATTAAATGTACAAAATTTAGCTATCCCAAAACTCTATGCAAGAGAAGTTAAATCCACCCATTTGAAATATGGTTTTCTCACTGGCTATATTAGTGGACGTTGGCCTTTGATTGCTTCCATTTGATCCAAAAGAGGATAAAATATTAATTCTAGTGATACCACTATCTAATTTGTATTTTTATCTTGGAAGTTTTTTGAGTTTGATATTATTGGATCAACTAAATATATGGTTAATTTACTGGCTTAATTGGAGGCTAACATTTCCACATTGTAGAAAATTCTTGGAAATTTATCAAATATATAATTTAAAAAAATATGATATTGTGATACCAAGTGGATCGATTATAACTTTTCTATTTGATCCCATTATTTTAATTGAAGAGGGTTCACTCGAAGAGACATGAATACTTCTTTATTCAAAATAAAACGTAGGTGTTATGTTTCTCCTAATAAATCCAATTTTTTTTGTTTCTTTATTCTGCCCTTATACTGGTAACAAAATTCTTTGAAAAAGAGGATCTCAATTTCATTTAGAATTGAGTGGGTTATTGATATAGACAAATCATTTAACATACCCATAAAACTATCCCACCAGGTAGTAAGATTTGGGATATTTAGTGGGGTACTCAAATAATTTGATTTCCTGAAGAGATGAGTTTATTCTCCTTCCCTCACCACCATATGAATGAAATTCATGAAAGATACTTCATCTTTTTCATGTTCCTTCTAATTAGAATCACACTCAATAATATTTTAGGTGTCTAAACTGAAAACATTCCTCAATTTGAATCCCCTTGTCAAATCCAAATCCTTATTTACATAAGTTGAATATATGACCTCATCAGTTTTATAATAACATTCAATGTATAAATCAAAATCACCATATATTTCTTTTTTATGTTTCTCATAGATTTTTATTCTCTATAATGATTTGATTTCACCATTTAGTGTTCTTATTAATATGAAGTGGGAGGTTGTTCATTAAAAGTGATTCTGATGGAATATTGTTTAGACTTCAACTGAGTGTAAGACTAATATATGTGTCAATTCATGAACCACCAATGAAGAATACCATAAATATATTTCCAATATAGAAAACCCCATCCATGAAATGATTGATTTTATTTGATGATGTATAGCATCATATCGATTATATTTTAGTTTGATTCATGATATCAAATTGGGGGGGGGGGAGATTTCCCCTATCATTTAGGTTAGGGTTTCATATTTTTTACCATAAAGGATGTTTAATATATTTTTTCCATTCAAGACCAAACACTAGAATGTAATGTATACATGATATTTTAGGATGATTCTTCTTGATAAATATTCATAAAAAAACACCCCCTGACAAGAGGGTTAGGACTATCATAGGATTAATACTTGATCTTCATTTTTAAAATCTATGTATCTGACTTTTTATCACTCTTTTGAATCATTTATATCTTCTCTATTCTCTAGGGATAGCGAAGTTACAATTTATTGACCATTTGGAATACCGAAATACTGGATCTGGAGCATGATTTGAGAAAAATACAATCAAAAATACCTTATACAGTGACTATATAGATTGATAAATGGAGTAAAATATAAAAAAATAAATTCACCCAAACATATTATGTTTACGTTGGGAGAAACCTTCTTGATTATTTTCTAATGCTTTTTGAGGATATTTAAGTAAACATGTTAGAGGTTCTCATGCTATTTTAAAAATTTATTTATCTTGGGTTCTGATTAATGCATATTTCAATTATATATTTTAGTATAATTATATATTTCAAATATCCACATAGGTAATAGTTTAGTTTTTCCAGCCCTATTGTACCTACGACAGTGTGTTTGGGAGGTTTGGTTTTTGAGCCTCTATAACTACAATTTTATTTCCTTTGAAACCACTTCCTTAGAACTACTATAATAATTAATATTAATATATTTATAGATTATTGTAAATAAATATATTATAAATTTATAAGTTAAATAATTATCTTAATATGAAAATAACCTAAATAAGAATCATAATCATAAAAATACTCTTATTGGATTAATTACAAATGGATATATTTAAAATTTTAGTTTTTAATATTTTTCATAGGTTTTATGTAAATAATATGTAAGGGTTCAAGTTAGATTACAATAAAATGTAGATTCTTAATTTTCATGAGATTAATTTAAATATGGTCTACCCACATAAGAATAAATTGGTATGGGGGAGTTGTGTTAGAATAACAAGGAGGGAGAGGTGCTACATCATATTAAGATAAAATAAAAACCATAACGTAATATTAAACTAAGTCAATTAATGCTCCTGCAAAAGTAACTTGTGGATGATATAAGAATAACAAGGGAACCCATGTTAGAATAGAAGTCACTCATGTCAATATAAACTATCGTGAATGAAATATTATTAGATTAACTCCCATGAAAACCACTCATGTGTGATTAAAAGTGGATTGTATGAGATTATTAGCCATAACCCGAAGCCTATATAGTAGCAAAACAAAAGGTGAGTGGTCCACACGACACCTCCTATGGAACACCAAGAGTATTATTCATCCCTATTCTCACCTCAATGATGAAGATCGGATCACCCCAATGGTTTCTTGGGCAACAACAAAGTGTGATAACTTGACCCAATGAAATATAATTTAAGAAAACAATCATTACCATTATTATGATTTATAGGCGATAAATTAACCATGTGTTCACCACCCACCAATATCCCAACCTTTCAAATAGTATAGTGACCCCATGTGACATAAATCTGAGCTCAAACGCCCTAAAATTTTCCCTGAAAAATGATCTCCAAACACATGTTTTCTAATTCAATCCACCAGAATTCCACTGTATACATTGAACATATTTGATACCTGGATACATTCATGTTTAATTATAATAATATAATGTTTTATATTGTATTTACTTGTAAAAATATTATAACCCCCAATAAGTTCACTATGCTTCACTTATCCAATGAAATTGGTAGACTAGTGATATTGAGAGAACATTTAAGATACAGAAGGAGTGAGATTTATATTATTCAGAGGAATCTCTCCTCAGGAAATTCTATGGAAATAATCCATTAATAGTTTAAATATTTTTTTTGTCTCCTTTATTGTCCATATAAATAATCCATCATATCTACTGTAAAGGGTTATCAACTTGACTTATGAACATGATTCTATTAGCTTAGTATATATACTGTATTTTAAATTAATATATTTTCACATATAATTATATTTTCCGTCTATCTATTTCAATTTTTACCCTATAGTGATCATATATAACTCCCCAATATATGAGTACTAACCAATGGATTTTGTCCATGGAAAATTCATGGTTCTATCTAGTTTCTCTATTAAATTCCCAAGGACTTGGTTCAAATTCATGATAGGTTGTGAGAGAGTATGGGATTGGGATAGTGATTATATCCTAATTCTCATATAATCTTGGTATATTTCTTATTTTAGAAAATATTCACTCCCTATGATTTATTATTTCATTTATCATATGATGTATTTTGGTTGGTTAGTAGAATAAACTACATGCAATGGAGCCAAATATGGAATAAAAATACCTACTCATTTGAGAGGTGATTGTTATTTTTTTCCATCTTGGATTTTGGATCATAGAAGTTTAAATTATATTTTAATTCCATTGAGTACCCAAAACATAGGTATGGGGTTTTTCCCAATGAATTGTATTTAATTGGTTTTTGAATTGAACATAGACAATCTTAAAATAATAGTTAAGAAAAAATTAGATTCTTTAGGATCATTTTATTTATTCAATAACCTTTTATATTTTTCATTTTATTGTATAATTTCATATCACACCCCAAAATACCTTCTTCTATATTCTTTAAATCATAAATAAATATATATATATATATAAGTGATTGGTAAAGTAATTGCCTTTTAACACATAAAGATATAACTATTGGTCATCCCACTACGATAAACATTAGAAATTGAAATTTAATGTGGAATTGAATCCATAAAGAATTTTTTTCTGCATCATCATCTAGGAGAGCTTGAAGATAAACTTGACAACATATTTCATCCAATTCCTTAATATAACCAACACAATCATCATAAGTTAAGTGTTTGTATTTGATATGATTGAAAATTTTATAGTGATTATAGTAAATATATGATATCAATTATACTAAAATAATTCTATAAATAATATATTAAGAATAATTTATTTTCCATGATATGATTGATTTTTCATATTTTCATAAATCCATACATATGATGTTAAAACATTATTCATATTTTATAAATGGTTCCTTGACTTGATCTGAAGATAAAACAATAATCCACCTTCATTATTGAGTAGATATGAATAATTTTTAACAATTTAAACTATATGTAGGATTTTATGAGGTAGAAAATCATCTCATTATGTATTAGTAAAAGAAAATTAATTTTTTTAATTTTGAATTTTTAGTCTTGTAGATTGTGGTGTTTTGAGAATTTGGACTATGATTGATATTTTGAGAGTTGAAACACCATCTGGTAATGTTTTTTGATATTGTTATTGGTCTTAGGAACTCCTCAAGTTCTTATGTGAATGCTGGGATAAGGTTTGGTCTAATTGTTGAATATATAGAAAAGAGAATTTAGGCTCGATAAGGGTGTGAAAGTAATGGAATTGTTTTGGGATTGAGTATTATAAAGTATTTCATTATCAGGATTATTCTTCCTACTATTTTTAATGTATATGTATATTTAGTGATTCTGTATGTGCTACATCTAAATGGTATAGTTTTTTAGTTTTTTTTATTTTTGATTTTAACTATTTTTTAATTTTTTCCCAAGTCATTAACCATAGTATCACATGGAGGAGGAAAACAATATCATAAATATGGTAAAATATCTTATACATGGGAGAAAATATACTATGTATGAAATTTATTTTAAGGGATAACATTTTGTATGGAAAGTCATGTTACCCAAGGTAATAAATTAAATTACATATTGAAAATTATCCTACATATTAAAGAATTTGTTATGTATTAATATTTTCTGAAAATAATATTGTAACACCCTAATATTTTTTATAAAATATATTTTTAAATAATTTAATTTCATTAATATCTTGAATTTCACTCTACACCATGTTAATATTACACTACATACAACACCAGCTTAGCTTGCGTTATATGCAACACTGAGTTCATATGAAATATAAATTTTATTATTGTAAATATTTTAAATAGAAAAAATTGTAATAATTAAAAAATAAAATTGTAACATTGCTTTTTGAATATATCATTTGAATAATATTTTCTTAATTATAAAAGTATGGTTTAAAATTGTATAGCACTTTTTAAATTAAATGTAAATCGTTTTATGAGAAACTATATAAATGTTCATATGTGTGTTTGTACAAATAAATAAAAAAATAAAACAATTTCTATTAAATTAATTATATATATTAATATGTATATAATATTAAATATAATATGTAACATCCATATTATGTGTTTTCTATACATTATATTAGAACAAATCTGATTTACACTTAAAAGAAGTATTTTTCTAAAAAACGTTTTACCTTCTTTTGATGGTGCACTTGCTAAAATCTTGTTTTGGAATTTTTATAAATTTTATTTTAAAAAAATAAACTTCTTATTTTAAAAATGTAATATAATAATTTACTATGTCTGATTTTTTTTGTATTTTTCTGTTAGGTTTCATGTTTTGATGAAAATTAAAAAAATATTGCATTTTAATTGAAGGCATCTTTTTTATCTAAATATTTTATTGTGTTAAATAATATTTTTAATTGGTTTTAAATTATAAAAATATAAATTTTTTATCAGATAAACCAATTTAGGTCAATATAATTAGTTTCATACTGAATCGGGATATAAAAATATTCTAAACCTTTAAACATTTTTACTTTAATAACTCGATGTTTGGTCCCATCTACTGGATTCAGTTTTGATTAATTATTGAAAATTATGTAAATTTAATTTGAAAAAATGAATTCAATGTTTGGATTCATAAGTTCCAAATTTATTAAATAGGCCCCTCTTATTTTTTAAAAATATGAATAGTAAAGTTAATAACTATTCTTACCATGGTTAAGGGTAAATCGAGTAATTGAGTGTAAAAAAATCTTATAAATATTACAAATATACTATAAAACTTTCCAAAAATGTTATTTAAATAATTTAATTAGACCCTTAACAAATAATTATATAAATTTAAATATTTAATATACACTTTTCCATGAAAACAACTTGCGTATATTTAAAATCAAAAGAGAGTGACAAAATTCCACACTCTTACTTTTAATAACTATAATATTTTAAATATGGGGTTAAATATAAGATAACATTGAATATATATATATATATATATATATATATATATTATAAAATCTATAAGTTTTATCTGCATAATGTGAGTTTATTTTTAAATTTTATGAAAGAAATAATTATCATAAATAATTACAAAATGATGATGCAGTAATTATTCATGTAATGGGAAAATCAATTATATGGTATTAAAAATATTAGAATAAATATCATTATAATTATTTAAGGTGATAAAATAATTTTATAGGTGAATATTACATTTTAGGATTATATTTAATTAATTGGTTTGAATTTATATTTCTACATTTAGTTTCCTATAGTAAAATTTATGAATAGTGTTAAAATTGACACAACTTTTGTTTTATGAAAATATTATTTTATTAAATTATTTAAAAAACATAAAAATACTAAATTATAAAAAAAGAAGATAAATTATGTTATATAATATCATAAATTTACCATTTATGGTTTAATTTACAACTTATAAGTTAAACAATCAACCTTTTAATATCAAATTTTTTTTTATCATAGTTAAAATTAAAATAAATTAACTAAGGCTAAATCAAAATGAAAAGGTATAAAATTAAAACTAAACTTGTGTAAAATATATTTTTTGAAGGTATTACCACAAAATTCTAAATTATCTTCAAATACCTTTCCTTTTGGAGGTATTTTTATGGAAATGTAATTTATTGAAAATTAATCTTTTGAGAAATTTCAAAAGTGCCCCTTACCTTCATCATTAAAGGACACCTCCTTACTCTTATAATTTAACAACATTCAGTCTTATATATATAAAAAACCATTGAAAATTTACCTTCTTTGTTTACCTATCCACATTCTAGAGGTTACAGTCTTCCTAGAAGACTAACTCTAGAGTCCTATATTGTATATCTAAAGGACTCATTTCAATGAAGAGGTAATCACTCTTACCGATCACTACCTTTTTTCATCTATACCTCCTATAAATCTTGGATAAATACCATAAAATAATATATTTATAGACTTATATATGTATAAATTTTATTTTGATTATGAAAATAACATTATACATCCCTTTTCCCATCGAATAAGAAGTGGAAGTATTTCTCATGCGTACGTACGACTTACTATATCCACAAAGAGATAAAATTCACTTTCCATAACCATATTTTATAATTGGTAATGATGATGGGTTTTATTTTTATATATTTTATTTATGACATTTTAATAATTATGTAATGAAAATAATATATCTACATTTTTACCACCTAGTTTTTTGGGAAATAATAACGTCGTTTGTGCGTATATATGGCTTACCATCTCTATTATGAAATGTGATTCATTTTCCATATATATTTCACGTGGATGGTAATAAGGATAAGTTTAATGAATATATATGATATATATAAAATCATAATGATTTTTAATGATAATATATCATACATTTTTCTTTCTTCAAATCCTATAACAAAATAAAAACAACATTCATGTGTGCATATGTCCTGCCATATCCATAAACAATGTATTTTATTTTCTATATTTAAATTTTCGGAACTTCCATAAATATATATTTTATGAATATGTATAACATTTATGTAATTTTTATAATTATGGATATGATTTAATAATGATATAATTATGAGAACCAAGAATAACAAGTCAAAACTTCTATGAAAAACAAAGATCTTATTACCTAAAACATAACTTTATCATGGAAATATTCGTAATTTAGTAATATAAAGTATTAAGTATATAATATATGGTATTATTTATATTAATATTTTTTGGTGTTAGATTTATAATAAACTTATATTTCATATAAACGAGTTTGGAATGTATACAAAGGAAGTCAAGACTTAAGGTAATGGAATTTCATATCACTTTTTACATTCATGGAATACATGCCATATTCATCACTCGTTTATTTTTTGTAGTGTATATACTTATTATAAATTAATTATATGACCAAAATACTTAAATTTATGGGTATTTAGATATCTATTTTAGGATCTTTCTTTTATATGGTTAATGGTTCAAAAGTTTCCAAATCAGTATGGCAATTTTCTCACAATTTTCTTTCATTGAGACACATGTTATGTTATGAATCTATATTCTTTTATGAGTAATACATACTAAACATTAAAATGTTTTATAATTAATATAATTCTTTTAATGAGTTTATATGTTTTATTTAATTATATTATCTCTTTGGTTGGAAATTCTTGTTCCTTCAAAACAATGTTTTCTAAAGATTTTTATAAAGTGTTTCAAATGTCTTTTTTTGAATTTTAAAAGAAAAGTATTTCAATGATATTTAAAATGGTAATTATTATATTACATTATATGTTTTAAATTTAATTTAAAATTAGATAGTTTGTATAAATTTTTTATGATTTAAAAATATTTTTTCAAATTGGAATTGATAATTCCCTCAAGAAATATTCAAACAAGATCAAACAAAATTATTTTCCATATAAGATGACATTAGTGGATGTCACTCATGATTTACTAGGTTTATTATCCATGGATGTCAATTATAGTTTTTAATTGATCTGATTATGTTTTTAGGAATTTATTTTTAATAATTACATTACTTTTCGATGGGCAATGGTATGATGAAATGTTTATGAAAACTATCCCATTTCATTATTTCTGATACGATGAATGATTTATGTTTTCTTGGAACACATATGTATGGTTTTCATTATATTATGGGTGGGAAATATATCTCCATACAATTCATTAGATAATGATAAATGTTTTGGGATCTCAAATGGTACATGGGAGGTCATCATATGCCCACAACAAGGGGATGTATATGAGGTCATTTTAAGCCATTAACGAGAGGGTACATGAGAGTTCATCATAATTTTGATACTAGAAGGTAAACTGGAGGTCATACCAAGCCTAGATAGGTACATGGGAGGTTATCCAAAACATAACATACTATTAATGTCTTGGTAGGTATTATTTACATAACATATTCCAAGAATATGTATATGCAACAAATTCCTTGTCTTATGCCATTGTTATACTCTCATGGATTATGTGATTTTATTTTCTCAAGATTCATGTCTTGTAAACAACCAATATTTGTTACACGACTCATGTATATTATCTTTGATATATATGGTATGATCTTCAAATGTTATTCTCATTTTTACATACCCTTATACTCATGTTATGCTTATGTGTCTTCCAAATTTACCCTTGCTGAGGATCTGATCTCACCTTTTTTTTCCTTCCTCATGTTATAATTAAATGTATTATTTAGGATTAGAAGTGGGAATATATTTATGGTTTATTTTTAAGGTCTTAAATCAAATTATAAGAATGTATTCCATGTTTCCAAAGTCACTAAACTATTACAGTCTTTGGGAATGTGTTTATGTAATGTAATGAATATTCTCTAAAAAATATGTAATATCCATGTACAAAAATACTATGTTTTTATAGTTGGCCTTATATAAAAGGGTTATTCAACCATTGGAAACTCGGATGTGAAAACATTATTGAGATCCCTAGTGATATTTATAAAGATATTTCTTGTGTTGTCACTAAGGATAAGTCTATGTATAGGTTACAACTGTAGAGTTTTCTTAATAATCATGAATAACCTAATAATACAACTAATGTGTCATATATTAAATTAGGTTTCCCAATTTATACATCTTATTAGTGATTTTCTTAGTTATTTGGTTTTACACTATGATAAGAGTTTCTCATGCTATGCTTTTTGGTTTTAGTCAATAGTGGGAACCAGAAGGAACTGAGTTAACATTGAATGCGATAGAAAAAATTTTGATGAGTAGTATAATGGGGAGATAACTCGATTAAAGTATGTTGTGATCATGACTAATAATTTTTCACAAAACATAATTAACAATGTATACCTTGACCAAATATCAGACTCAAATCAGAAGGGATGTAAAGAGTTTTCAGTGAGTTACTGTAATAGATACCCCAAATAAAATAATATTCAGTTTAATTTTTGTTAATAGTGTTGGAAGAAACACCAAATTGGTTGTCTTAGAGGAACAATAACATGTTTCAACTATAAAATTTAAATACACAAATACAGTAAGTATAAAAGGAAAATAAAAATTTCAATTAATGTAATAGACAAGAATATTGGCCTTCCTAAGGTACTATCAATTGATGATTGTTTTAAATGTATAAATAATTGTAATTATGAAAATAGATGTCCTAAGTGTAACACTCACTAAAATAATCAGCTTTGTGTTACAAGTAATGGTTATATTTCTAATGATGATGATCCTATATGTGAAATGTGAAAGGAAATAAGTATAAAGTAATAGAATGAGGTATTTATGTAAATAGATTAGGTATTAAGTGAAATAATTTATGTTTTTTGTTATTTTTATTGAAGAATTGTGTTATATTTATTAAGAAATATATAACGGTTGTTCAATTTAGGTTTTTCAGTAAGGATGTATGAGAAAAAGTTTAATTTATAAGATGGATACGAAAATTGATTTAATTAAATGGGGATATTCATGGGGAAAAAAGATTAAGGGAAATATAACACTTAATATGTTCCTAATGTTTATATAATTATGTTTAGATAAAGATATGTTAGATATGAATATATAAATTGGACGGTATTGATTACCTTTTAAAATGATTAAGGATTTTTTTGAAAAAGTGGTTTCTGAAATCATGGATAGAGTTTATGATATTTTTTGATTTATGTAATATATAAAATAATCATTGGAATAATGAATCATGCATGTTTTCAAAAAGGATTTACGGTAATTAACAAGTTTTAGGAGAATATATGGTGAAGGTATTCCCATTTTTGGTATTTGATAATCAATAGATGCTTTATAATATATGGTGTATAAATGATAATATTTTTTTGAGGAATTTAGTGACCTTATATGAAATGTTTTCTACTTTCAAATTCAAAGAATGGTTATAAGGTTAATAATTTATGGAATAGTTTATGTTAAACTTCAGATGAGGTTTTAGAGGTTAAAGTATTATCTCACCATATGATGATTTATGTATGTTGGATAACATGTGTAATTTTTTTTAATATTGAGATAGAGGGGATAACATATCATTATGTAGATCTCATGATCTTCAAGAATGAAAAATTCACACTCATTTTCTAAAATAAAAGATGAAGTGTAAATAGATCAAGGCACAATAAAATGATTACATATTCTTATAAAATGCAATGAAAAAAATTAAGTATTTCCTCTCATGAAAATTATCCAGCTATAGAGAAATGATATTAAAACAAAAAATTCTATCCCACTACATTATTTTTGATGAATCAAATGGTCCCTAATATCATCTAAGATTTATGGCTATGTGATTTTTAACTTTATCCTAATATTATTCTCTATCACTCTTCATCAAAACTTGATAGTTATATTTCTATTTAATTTCCATGTTTTCAATTTCCACTTATAATATCTTATGAGAAAACCTAATTATGATTTAATATGGGTAACTGTTATGTTTCCAAATTCCTCTTTTTAAAAGGGAGTTTTAGTAATCATTTTTATGATGTGGGTTACTATGAAAGGAACTTTCGGGTATTAATCCTTTGATAACCCAAACAAATTTCTTGGGTGAAATTAATTTTAAGGGGTGTAGAATGTAAGACCCAAATATTTTTATTAAATTTATTTTTTCTTAACATACTTTATTTAATATCTTTCACTTCATGCTACCCCGTGTTTATCTTGTACTATATTAAACACTGACTTAACTTGTGTTACACGAAACATTGAGTTTGTAGAAAAAAATTATTTTATTGTTATAAATAATTAAAAAATTGAATTATTGAGATTATTTATATAATAAAATTATTAACTATCCATTATAATGGTGTATATTAATGAGATTAACTAAATTAATAATGTCTGGTTTACACTTGTAAAACCCTTTTGAAATTAAATGGATCTTTTTCTGAAAAATTATTTAAATTTTTATAAGTGTGTTTTATGCCTATAAATAAAAAATAACAATTTTTTTTGGATTATATTAAATATATATATATGAAAAATAAATTTTAAAATCCATCTCATGTGTTTTATAGACATGATATAAGAACAAATACAATTTACGCATAAAATAAGAATTTTTCTTAAAGGGTTGGGTTTCCTCTTTTTGATTGAATACTTGTTAAAAATATAATTTTTGTCAATATTATAAATCCTATTTGAAAAAATAAAATTAATATTTCAAATCAGAATATAAAAATTTACATTGGTTGAATTCCCCGTATTTTTCTATTATGTTTCATGTTTTGATGAATAGTAATAAATATTGCATTTTAATTGAAAACAAATTTTTCATCTAAATAATTCATAGTGAAAAATTATATTTTAATTGGTTTTAAAGTATAATTATATCCATTTTTATCAATTAATAATATTTAGTTCATTGAAATCAATTTCAAAATGAAATTGGATATAAAACCATTCCAAATATTTCAAAAACTTTACTTTAAAAACAAGTTGTTTTGTCTTGTACTTGGGATTAATTTTTAATTGATTTTTGAAAATTATGTGAATTTAATTTGGAAAAATGGAATCCATATTTGAAATTATATGCTCCCAATTTATTAACTAGTTCCCTTTTATTTTTGGATGGTATGAATAGTAATTTTAATAATTTTGGTTACCACAATTAAGGGTAAATATGGTAATTGGGGGTAAAAATAAAATGATAAATGTTAGGAAACTACCATAAAACTTGCCCAAATTTTTTTGGAAGAAGTTTATTCGACCATTAAAACATAAGGTTCTAAATTTAATAATTTAATGGACAATTTTCCATGAAAATTAATGGATATTATTAGAAAAAGGAGAGTGACAAAATGCCACACCCTTATGTTTAATAAGTATACTATTTCTTATATGGTGTTAAATAAAATATATTCTAGAACACACACACACACACATATATATATTATAAAATATAAATTTTTATCTAAATCATGGAAATTTAGTTTTAATTTTTATTAGATAATTAATTTTCATAAATAATTACACAATGAGACGTAGTAATTATTCAAATAATGAAAAACTCATTAAAGGAATATTAAAAAAACAAATATAATTAAATTAAATAAGATGATATAAAACTTTTCTATATGATTATAACATGTTTGGATTATATTAAATTAATTAGTTCAAATTTACCTTACTGTATTTATTTTCATAAATTCAATGTTATGAATAGTCTTAAAATTGGAAATAATGATATTTTATGTAAATAAAATTTTATGAAATTATTTAAAAGTCATAAAAATCCTAAATAAGGAAAATATGATAAATTATATTCTGAAATATTATAAATTTTCCATTTATTTTTCAATATACACCTTAAATGTTAAACTCTCAACCTTTCAATATCAAAAAATTGTTATCATAGTTAAAATTAAAATAGGTTAACTAAGTGTTAATCAAAATGATAAGGTTTAAAATTACACATAACCATGTATAAAATCTATTGGATGAGAGGTTTAAAACCATATCCCAAATTATCTTTGAATCACATCCCATTTTCTAGGAATTTGGATATATATTTAATTTATTATAAATTATTATTTTGATAAATCCCAAAAGTGCCCATCACCTTCATTATAAAAGTATTCCTCCTCCCTCATCTCATTTAACCTATTTGAACCTTAAAGATCAATAAAAACTCCAAAAAAATATCTTTTAAAATTACCTATATACATTATGGAGGTTTATTTCTTCTAAAAGTACCAACTCTAGAGTCCTTTAGAGGAGATCTAAAAGAGTCATTCTGGAAAAGAGATAATCACTCAAATAGATCAATCACTTTTTACACTCTTCTATACCACCTCCAAATCTACGATAACTATCTTAAAATAATAAATTTAGCATTAGAAATATTATTAAATATTTTTTTTCCTATGAACACGCCACTATAAATCTCATTTCCCATCGAAAAATATGTGATAGTATCGCTCGTGCGTACATATGAATTACCGTCTCCACGTAGTGATACAATACATTTTCCATCACCATCTATTATAAGTGGTAATTATGGTGGGTTATATTTTTATATATTATATTTATGAAATAATTACACTTATTTAATAACAATATAACATCTTCCTTTTTACCACCTAATCTTTTGAGAAATGTTCATGTCGAACATCTATACGTATGGCTTACCATCTCTATGATGGGATGTGATTATTTTTTCATATATATTTCACATGGGTGGTAATAAGGATGAAATTGATTAATATATATGATATATAAAACATAAAAATTATCTATTTAATTATAATATATCATATAATTTTCTATCTTTTAATCCAAAAATAAAATGAAGATAAAATTCATACATTTGTACAACCTACCATCTCCATGAATGGTAAATGTTATTTTCTACATTTAAATTTTATGAATTACCATAAATAAATATATGATGAATACATATGGAATTAATTTCATGGTTATAATTATTGATATTTTTAATTAATAATCTAATTATGAGGGCCAATAATGAAAAGTAAAAATTTATAAAAAATAAACCAGATATTACCAGAAATTTTAGCATGGAATTGTTAAAAAGTGAGTAATATAAATTGATAAGTAAAAAATATATTTTATTATAAATATTAATATGGTTCTTTGTTATGTTTATAATAAAATTATATCTATTAAATAATAGGATTTAACATATAAAAATAAAGTTAACACTTAATGTAAGAGAATTTCATCTCACTTTTTATATCCTGGAGGTACATGACATATTCAACACTCATATATTTTGTGTGGTGTATAATTAAAACGAATTTATTCCATGATCCATATTATTAAATTTATAGGTATTTATATATCCATTTATGATCTCTCTTTTAAGTGGTTTATGGTTCAAAAGCTACCAAATCAGTAAGGTATTTTTGTCTCAATTTACCTTCTTTGAGATACATGCTATGTTATGCACCTATATTATTTTACAATGTCTGTATACAACCCATTAATATGTAGTATCATGAATTTACATATTTTCATTATATTATAAGTTTCATGTAATTATATTCTCTCTTTATTCTGAAATACATGTTCCTTCAAAATAATGTTTTCTAAATTTTTATAAAAGTGTTATAAATAATCTTTTATTAATTTTAAAGGAAAATGATTTAAAAGATGATCCAAATGGGTTTTCTAATATTAATTTCAATTTTTTAAATATAATTATCTATGAAAAATGTTTTCTAAATGTTTAATGATTTAAAAATCATTTTTTAAGTAATAAATGATATTTTCCTCAATAAATGTTTTAACAATATCTTTCAAAATTAATTTCCATCAAATATAAAATTAGTGGATGTTTCTCATTGTTTACGGGGTATATAATAAATGTATTCCATAGATAGTAATTTTTTGAATGATTTATGTTTTTATGATATTCTTTTTAAAAATTAAATTATATTTCAATGAGTTATTCTATGATGAAATGTTTATGAAAACCATTTCATTTCATAATTTCGGATATGAGGAATAATTTATGTTTTTTCGGATCACATATGTATGGTTTTCATTGTTGGATGGGTCGAGCCCCTATATCACTCCAATGCATTGTGTAATGATATATATTCTCTGAGATCAAATGGTACATGGTAGGTCATTCTTAGCCCACAACAAGAGGGTACATGAGGTCATCCAAAGCCTGCAAAAAGACGGTACAAAAGAGATATTCTTAAACTCAAAACTAGAAGGTAGACTGGAGGTCACCCCAATCCTAATGTAGGTACACATGTGGTTCTCCCAAGCCTAACATACGTTTTATGTCTTGGTTGATATACTTGACATAAGATATTCTAAGCTTATATTTATGCCACAAATTACAAGTCTTATTCCATTGTTATACTCTCATTGATCATGTGTTTTGATTATCTCATTTTTATGTCTTATGAACTAAAAATATTAATACTGTGAAACATGTATGTGTTCTTTTATATGAAAGTTATTATCTTAAAAATTTATTCTCCTATTTTCATACCCTTATTTTCATTTTATGATTATATATCTTCCATGTTTACCTTTAATGAACATCTGAGCTCACCCTTTTTTTATTTTTATATTCATCACATTATAAATATAGGTTATAAGTAGGAGTACTAAAGGGGAATATCATAATGGGAGATGTTGAATATATTTCACGAAAATATAAGAATGTGTTCTATGATTCCATCATTAATAAACAATTATGGTCCTCAAGAATGTGTTTTTGTAATTTAATGAATATTCACATAAAAAGATGTGATGTCAGTGTACAAAAATCCTGGTTTGTTATAAAAATACCATACATATGAAAATATGTTATAATTTATATTTTTATTATGGGAAATATGTTATATATGATGAACTATGTTTCACATATATTAAAAAAATATAATGTTTTGAAATATCAAAATGAAATTATATTATACATTTTAATTATATTATGTATAAAGGAATTTCTAAGGAAAAAATCATGTGTATTAAAATATATTGTGTATTGATTTTTTAGTAAAATATATTACATATGAGTACAATGTTAATCATTGGATAAAATATATTATGTTTCTACATTCTCGAAATAAAATATATTTTATATGATTAATATATTCTATATAGATTGACATATGTTGTTTGTGAATATTTTTCCTAAGGAAAATATCATACCTAAGAAATATATATTACGTACCAAAATTTTCCTAAGGAGAATATATTATATATAGATTATTTAATTAAGTAAATTTCTAATTTATTGATACTATGTTACAAATTATATAAATATGTTACACACTGATTTTTTTCAAGCCAAATACATTATTTTATGTGTAAAATATATTATGTATTAAATTACTCCCATGGGAAACACCATAAATAAGAAAAATATCTTACATTTTGAAGAATTATGTTATTAATGGGGATAATTTTATTATATAAGATATACAATATTACATTTTTAGTTTTTCATTGTGTAAAACCATTTGTATTGAATAAATATGTTATGAATGACATATATATTACATATGGAGTTTTTTATAAAGGAAAATATTTAATATAGATTAATATATTGTGTATGGACTATATATATTATGTATAGAGTAAAAAAATTATGTATAGATTTTTTAGAATAAAAAGATTATTTATATTTTAAATAAATTATGTATTAATGGAAAAACATGTTTTATAGAAAACACCTCATACCTATGATATTATATATCTTATGCGTGTTATCCCCTAGGGTGACACAAATGATAATTTTAATTAGGTTCTATTCGTTTCTAAATTTTTAAAAAGTGATATGTTTTTATATAATTTTAAAAATATTAAATGAAGGATTTAAAACTTATTAAATTGAAGTGAAATATCTCTCAAAACATATACAAGGGGAACTTGACCAAATAGATCTCCGATTATCCTCAACATACAATTGAGAGATCTTTATAATTTTTCAATGGGTTCAAGTGTTGTTTGATCTTGTAGTCATCTTAATCCATGTATAATCCTTGATATTGATTCTTTACTGGTTTTATACTCTAGTTATCACTATTAAATTATGTTCTATAATAAGAAATTGTGTAACTATTCAACCTGATCATTATGGAATCATCATTATATCAATATATTTTTCTTGGAATATCTAAATAATATCCTGAAATGCTGATCAAACTATGTTTTTTTTAGAATTAATGGAGGGATGTTTTTTCCTTGAAGTTATTTATGGTTATAGAAATATTAGTGAAAATTGGGGGATTAATTTAATGAGAAATTAGGTTTATTTTGTGTTAAAATTATGGATATGTATTGAAGGTAGTGCACACCCCTTTTCTCATGGATTAGTCATTTGGAAGTCATTTAGTTAGTAATTAGTTTAATATTCCCTAGATATTATCTTTTTAATAATGTTTTGAAATGTTTTATAAATTTATTTTAGAATGGTTAAACTATTTTTTATTGGATAAGTGCCTCGTGTTTATGTACGGTTGCTGAATGGGATTGGATGGTCATTGGTGGGGGGAGTAATTTTGAAGGTAATAACTCCCTGAATGAGGTACATATTCCCTCGAACATCTCCCTAAGTGTATGAATTTTGTTTATGTAGCATTTGATATATTTTCCTACAAATTTTGTGGGATCAAACCTTTATTTAAAATAAAATGTATTTCTTAACATCCATAAAAATTTATCAATGACCAAGATATACCCTTTAATAGTAGTTAGTTCCTCATCCATTTATAGTCAAGGACTTGATAATAAATGTATAATATTAGAAAAAAAGACCCTATAGGGGTATTAATGATATTAAGGTAACCTAGTGTACCCTATATGGGTTTATTTTCACACCTCTTTTTAGAGGAGACAATAGGAATAAGAATGATTTTCCTAAGTAGGTTATGTTGAAACCCTGATATACCTTATTTCCCCAACACTATTTTACTAGGGAGTTGGATGAGTATTGATCCCACACAATTATGTTATTACTCATGTTGGAATACCTTGTTTTGGATTTATTTATAGTTTGGGAGTTGTATGATAGTCTCAAGATGACTTGGGAAGTAAGAGGGTCATTATTACATCTCTCTATAGTGATTCTGAAGTGGATTTTATTATGAGGCATTTTTGGTTGTGACATGATTGTCCTAATGTTCAGGGACTCTATTCCCTTGAGTGTTTTGATTTAACCCTAATTTTTTACATGATATAGAGGATCTCATGTAAGATATTTGAATTGTGAGGTATCCTAGGGGGATTTAGTGGGTTATCAAACTTTTATTAACCCATGAGAGTGGTGGTGCAATAAGGATAGGCTAGTAATGACATTGGATAGATTTAGTGATAGTTATATGTTGTGAGATTGATATTCCAACCTTGTTTATTTTCAATGGGTTCATGTGAATAGCCAACCTATTCTATTATTATAATGATATGTATTAGTGGGGTTCTCCACTCGATGTTATATAAGATATTATAGGTAAGGTTCCAATTACAATGATATAAAAATTATTATGGGTTTGGTTTTATCCCACTAGATGTGATATTATAGTGATGGTGTTATTCCCCCAGATACAATTGATGTTATGATTTGGGTGTTATTTCCCTCAGTGAGACATCACAAGGTGGGGAACTATTCCCTCTAATATGATATATGAGATATACATATGGGTTGAATTTATCCTTGATGTGATATGAGATATCCATGTTGTGAGTCTCTCCCCCCATTGTGATATGATACCAACAGGGTATGCACCTTTATTCTTTACCATTGTATATGTGATGTGATCCACGATTGTTGATCCCCCCGAGTGATCATATGTAATTACATATTCATGATATTCTAGGGTAAGAAATGTATCCCCCTATTGTTCCTGTAACATTCTCAGAAACATCTAACATTTGTCAAAGAAGGTATGGCCAATCATAGGTTTCACCGTAGAACTAAAGGATCAATATTATTATTATTTTTTTCTTTCATTTAATTACTTTATGAGAATATCAATTTTTCTAACACTGTAGTACTGGTTATGCTGTGGTCACTATTGGTGGTTCACTAAAACTTTTCATACCTAAGAAAACCTCATTATTCATATGTTTAGGTAGATCATAGGCCTAGTATTATATAATAGGGTTAAATCATCTTAGTAGGGTATTAATGGTCCAGATGAGGTGATTCTTGAGGATGGTAGTAGAGCCTACTGTATTTTATTTCATTATATATATATATATGTGTGTGATCTACCGAGTGGGTGATCAGTTGGGATATGTTCTTATATGAACAATATATTTTTTATAGTATGATTCATGATTATTGTTTGTTTATACTGTAATGTTTTTCTTTGGATTTTATATGATATATTCTCTATTATTTTACTCTGATATGATGGAATAGTCTCCCCATGGTTTCACTTTATACCCTCAATATTAGTTAACAACCAATATCTTATAGCGAGGAATACTTGAGGTCATGTAATACTCTAGTCATAACATTGATGACTCGTTTCAGTCTAGGGAATTAAAAAATCCTATCATGAAATCATTTTCCATGTATTACTATTTTTTGGATATTTTAGATAGGGAATTTTGATGTTTTGGAGATTTTGATGGACCATGTATTGGTGCATCGTGAACACCTATAATCTTGGGATTTCTTATTTATTGGTATATGGGATTATTTTTCTTCATTTTCTCTATTAACATTGGGATACTTATTAAAATACGATATGTATCTTTTATATTAATATTTATGGTTTTGGATGATGTACTTTTGGATAGAGTCCAATGTATAAGCATAAATATTGTAACATATGAATCACATGATGTTAATGTTCTTAAATGTGATCAACAACACAAACAAAGAGGAATTGGGTATTTAAAGTGACAATAATAAATTGTAAGGTATTTTCCTTGATTACTTTTCAGTGGAATTATATTTACGTGGAACACAATATATTTTATCTAATGATAGGTCATTAAGATTTTGAAGAGGGGATCTCCTTGATTATTTCTATACAATACCAATATAAAAGGTATTTATAACAAACCCTAGTGGGTTGGTGCATGCACTAGGTTCCTTCATGACAAACCCCTTATAGGTGATTAATAAATAGGTTTGTTTACATAATGTGTCGGTAATGACCTATAAGGTTTTCTCATATAAAATCATGGTGGAGTTTTATTTAAATAAAATATATAACTATGGATTACTTGATACTAATAATCATTGGGAGATGTTTTTATGTGTAAAGGGTTGAGACTATGGTCCTTGAGGGGGAGTTCTGGTATGAAGATTCTAAGAGAGGATTAGTTCCTTTGAATGGTCTGTTGACTTGGCATGTGATTTTGGTTAATGATATGTATATAAGAACCCTAAAGTTAGTGTTGAAATGTGTTATACCTTGTTATATCTAAAATGAGTGTGGGTATGTTTTATTGTGAGTTGTTCCCTCTTTGAAACATAGTTTTTAGACTAGGTGAGGTACTTGAGTGCTTTGAGATGTGGCTTGGGATATTAGTTTTCCAAGTAATGTGATTGGGTAGTAGGTAATTTTCATGTTACAATCAAGATGAGATGTGATATATGAGGGTAACCCAATGAAGGTGTTAGACAATAAATTTGATTCCCCTTAGATATGGGATGCATGGGTAGATGACTTGTGTTTTCAATTGACACAAGGGAATGATGGTAAAATATATGGTATGGGAATTAGGATACCTTATGTACTCTGGGTGTAGATACCCTAGTGAGAGTGAAGTAAAGATAATAATATTCTCCTCAATTTTTTAATTTAAATCACTTGAGTTTTTTTTGCTATCATGGTTTAGTTTTAGAGGGAGGGATGAAATAAATTACAGTTCTCATTGAGATGGGGCTCAAGGTAGCCCAAGTTGGATAATATGGTAGGGTAGCACTGAGGTGTATTTCCTCTTGGGTATTACTTATTTTGATAACTCACTATAGAGGAAGAAATTTATAGATGAATTACGTGCACATGAATGGATTTATAATTCAGTTTCATATGAAATTGATCATGAAGATTTGTTTTTAGATGGTTTAGTAAAAAAATGGTTTCATGAGGTTTTGATGAGAATGATATATTTTTTCCTTATGTTGAGAGGAAAAATCTATAATGGATTGTAGTAAAATGGTATTCCTAAAATAATGATGAATATCAAAACAGGTTTATAGGATGGGTGAGCATGGTTGGTTGGGAGATATTAATGTGCACTATTGGAATTATTCAACATTTTTCTTTAGCAGTTTAGGGATGAAACTGTAGTGGGGATCAGACCAAAGGTGATTGAAACATGTTGATCCTATTTTAAGTATTTATTGTAGACATAAATAACAAAATGATATTGAACCTAACTAAGAGGTGGTTTTGGTTTTGAGGATGGTGTTTGGAGGCAAGCAACAAGGTAATGTATGGTAAATATAAAGTACCTAGATGGGGGAATCAACTTGTAGAAATTGATATAAGTTAATACAATTTATAACTAATAGTAATTATGATCAGGAGGATGTTTGGGTGGTAAGGTAAGGTGTGTGTTTTAGTAAAGAAACTAGTTAGTGACCAAGTTTGTGTAAGCATCACTGTTTGTGAGTAACATGTGTACATGTTCAATAAGTAAATGCCTTCTATTACATTTGGAGTTTTTCAAATATAAAAAAAATTATGTGTTGAAAAAATATGTTACGAATAACCTATAAATATCATACATGGAATTTTTACTAAGGGGAAAACATTATGTATAGATGAATATATTACATATGAACCATATATATTATTTATGAAGTAAAAACATTACATATAGGGTTTAAAAAAATAAAAAAATATATTTGTTTTAAAAACAGTACTTATGAAGTGGGGAAAACGTGAATTGTTGGAAAACACCCCTTAAGTAAGATATTATATATCTTATTCATATGAACCCCTAGGGTGAAACATATAATAATTTAAATTAGGTTACATACTATTCCAAATTTTTGAAAAGTGAACTATGTTTCTAGAATTTTCAAATATTAAATGAAGGATTAAGAACACTTATTAAAGAGAAATGGTTTATATCTCATATTTTATATGAATGAAATGAGACCATATAGATCACTCATTCCCCTATTCTTCCAATAGAGAAATATTCATCATTTCTCAATGGATTCAAGTATTATTTGATATAGGAAATGACTTGAGGTAAAGATTACACTCTATAGTGATTCATTTAGGGTTTCTTCCCCACCTCCCATTTATTAAATTTTGTGACCCGAACTAGGGATATGATTACAATTCAACTGGATTGCAGTTTAATTATATTTATATATAGGAGATTTTTAATTTATTAGCTAAAGGATATCTTGTAAGGACGATCACTATAGGTTTTGTGTGGATTCAAAGACTTGTTTTTCTTCCTTTAATTTATTTAGGGTTCTCTATTTTTTTGTGAAAACTGAGGGATGAATTGAATGAGAAATCAAGGATATTATGTCAAAATATATTAATAGATGTTGGGGTGATTCGCAACCTATCTATCAAGGATTAGAACTTCATAAATCACCCAATGAGTAATTACATGAATATTCCTATATATTAATTATGTAATAAATATTTCTAAAAAAATAATTTATTTTGTGAATTATTAAATCATATTTTTGGGATTAGGGCATCATGATACTGAATAATGATCGAATGGGATTAGATGAGATTCAATGAGGTAAACCAAGTTTACATTAAAGTAAATAACTCTCTAAATGAGGTCAAAGATCCCTTGAATATCTCCTAATGTACATGAATTTTTTATATAGAATGTGATATGTGGTTTCTACACTTTTATGAGATCAAAACATTATATAAAATTAAATTCATCCATTTACATCTATGAAATAAATATTGTTTCAATAGAAAAGATGGATCCTTGAATGGTAGTAAGTTCATCATCCACCAATGGTTGAGGGAATGATCATAAACATGTGAGATGATATTAAAAACCCCTACAATGGTAAAAATAAAATAAATGGAATATAATGGCCCCGGTATGGGTTACCTTAAACACCTCCTTTTAGAGCAGAGTGTTAGACTATGAATGAATACCCTGAGTGGGTTCTGATAGAACAATGATTTTACATATATCCATCTATCTAGTTGATTAGATAGAGGGTGACTTTTCCTCCCCCACAAGAATGTGAGTACTTAGGTGGGAATTCCTTGGGTAAGATTTATGTATAGTTATGAAGTGATTAGACTAACATATAATAGCTTTTTAAATGATAGGGGTATTATTCCATCTCTCTAGAGTGATGTTGGAGTGTAATTTATTATGAGGCATATGATTCCATAATAATATTATGGTAATGCTGAGTGACGAAATTCCCTATGTGTGTTTTGATTGTACCTATATTTGGGAAAGAGATAAAGTATCTCACGTGGGGTGTCTAGATTATTATGTGACTTATGGGAGAATTATGGATTCATTTTATTTTGTTGACCCCTTAGAGGGGTAGTGCAGTGAGGCCTGGTTAGTGGTAGCCTTGGATAGATGTAGTGTAAGAAATAATTTCTGTCATTGAGAGGCAAACCATAGTTATATGTGATGGTTTTGGGATGACATGCAACCCATGTTGTTTTTATATAAAGATACATATATGTGGTTCCTTTCCTCTTAATGTGATATAACATAAATGGATGGGGTGCCTCACCACTTCAATGTGATTTGAGATATTATGGGATGACTATTTTTTCCCATGATATATGAGGTGTTATGAATTTGATGATATTCCATTTGATGAAATATAATGGGGAATGTGTTATTCCCCTCAATATATGGGATGTTATGAGGTGGACTCCATTTCCATTAATGAGATATTACAGTTCAAGTGTTATTCTCTCTAATATGATATATAAGATATATAGGTCGGTAACCCTTATGCTCAATTTAGATATGAGATATATGGGTGGGTATCCATTTCCAACAAGTTGATATTATGATTTCAGGTAGGGGTACCCTTACCACCTGATGTTATATGAGTTATATAGGGCATGTAGATTTCCCCATGAGGATTTTATATGTGAGATGATTTGAGTGGGATTATTTTCACCTATGTGATGGTATATACTTTCTAATATTTGAGATTTTAGGGCACATTATGTATCCCTCCAATGCTTATGTGGCATGCCCAGATTCATCCAACACTCATCAAAGTAGGTATGGTTGATCCTATGTGTCACATTAGAATCTAAGGATTGATAGGAAGTATTTATTTTTCCCCATTTATTTATTTTATGGTTATATCACTTGTGTATACACTATAGTACTAGTTATGTTAGGGATGTTATTGGTGATGGCCTTATGATTTATAGTCACACATTGGTTGGGATACCATGACACATGGGTACTCAACCAAACCTCATTATTCATAGGTCCAGGTAGGGAAGGGCCCTAGTATTTTCTAATTATGATATAGAAGGTTGGAAATGGTATAGATATTTAGATGAGTAGAGGCTTAGATATGGTAGTAGAGCCTCTTGTATTTAATTTATATTGATATTATATATATGTGATCAATGTAGTGAACTATCTATTAAGTCATGTGTCTATATATGCATTAAATATTTTGTGGTATGACTATTTTTTTTACCCTTATTATTTATTATTAATGTCATATATTATTTATGATGTTCTTTTACATTTATGTGAGGGTATAGTATCTCCATGGTAACACCTTAGGCCCATCATTCTAGTCTCCATTATCTGAAATATTATTAGGCATGCTTGAGGTCATATAACACTCTTACAAAATTAATGATGAGTGATCTTAGACCATGGTGTTACAAATGATCAATAAATTGAACTTCCAGTGATCATTTCGTTAGCTCAACCATTGGTTAATATGATACATTGTTAGTTTTTTGTGGTGTTCCTAGTACACTTGTATTTGGTTTTGCAAGAACCTATCTAAAAGAGGGATTTTGTGAAACAATTTTGATCTAGAGATAAACCTTTCATCAAGGAGATATATTTTCCTGAGGATCTCAACTAAATGTAACATAGTTAGGACCTCAATGGTATTTAACATTTTTGTTTTAATTAGGGTGAGGACCTCTATGTTAGGGAATGTTTTTTTCAAAGAGGACATCTATGGTATATTACATTGTGGGGACCCCTATGGTTAACTTATCTGTTGATTCATGGAAGACCTTTTTAATGAGAAACATGGTAAATGTTTTAGGATTTATGATTTCTTGATTATTAGAATGAGGAAAATATTCATGTCAGATAAATTGGGGGGAACCTCTATGGGTGGAGTTTATTATATTTGTTTCATTATGTCTACCTCCACTTTGGGTAGATTGTTTTATAGGCCGGACCATCATAAGAAACACCTTAGGGAGGACCACCATAGTAGTTGCCAGTTTGTTTTTTGTATAATGGGAGGGCATTTTTCATATGAATATTTGGTCATATGGAGGACATTTGTAAAGACCCTGACCCTAGTAGCCCAGAGTCTGTGGTTTCTTTATTACATTGTCATAAGTTCCTTGTAATCACATCATAAAGGAACAAATGAATTAGTTGTATTGGTAAACCACATACATACTTGAGTCTCATATTCTATTTGAAAATATGTAATAAAACATAGTGAAAGTAAAAATTATGAATCCTTAATATCATTAAAATATTTATTCTGCATATCATGGGGAATGAAAAAAAATAAGGATGGGATCAAATTCTCAATATAATTTATGTAAAGAGGAATCTATCATGAATAAAAAAATCATTAAATAATGAAAAATCAATACATAATGGTAAATATCCAAATACACATTTGATTTAATCAAATACTTGACAATAATTATTATATAAAGAATAATAAATATGGAAAATAAAATAATTGAAACAAGTATTCCATTAAATCAATAATTTGTTTAGAAAATGAATCATTGGATAATTTCAAAATAATAATCTCATTGATAATAATAACGGAATTCATAATAAGGGAAACTATTAATATTATATATCATGATCTCAGACATCATGATATTTATAAAATATATACATTTCATAAAATGATTTAAAAATATGGGTATACCACTATTTCATTCTAGCTTTTTGAGTTACCTCATGATGAAATCGATGCATCGAGGGGAGATTCAATTCTTGTCCCCACCCTTCGCTGCACTTCCAATTCTTTCCTCATATGTCGAATGATTAATTTACATTTGAGAAAATTGAAAAAAAATTGGGGGGTAAAAATGACATTAATACAACATATAAAAACATTTTTGAAATAATTTTTATAAAAAATGGATTTTGAAGAATGGTTTTTCCTCTGGAAGAGAAAAATGAAGTTGGATTTTATCAAAAACATTTTCTCAATAATTTTAAGTACCAAAGAGAAGGAACTAGTACTTATACTTGAAAAATTAATGAATAACCATAGGAAAATAAAATTATTTTATTATATTATGATTAAATTATTTCCATCAGTATAAATTCAAGCATAATAATTCCTGATTGAAATGAGATTCAAAACAGAATTCCCTTACCGTGTTGGTAACTTTTGAATAGTAATAATTATAAATGTAAGAACATCAAATTAAACATAAAATCCCATTAATATAAATATATTACTGAAATAACATATCAAAATAGAATTATATACAACTCATAAAATAATATAGTTTTATTACAAGACATATATCCCAAATAAAAAAACTCGAGATAATAAACTCTTACAAGGACCGCAATGTTGAAGTGAAAATTAATCAATGAATAGATGTTTTAAAAAAAATATTAATAAACACATTTTTTTTAAAATACTACATAATATAATTAAAATTAATTACACACATAATCTTACAGTATAAAATAAAATTAATATGTAATGTAAAATAATGAAAAAAATTGAGGTATGAAATTATTTACCACATAAAAATTTTCAAGTTAAACCCCCTTGGATAAAATAATAAAAAATAATAATTATAATACCATGAATTATTAATTATTCATGATATTACATGTCAAAGGGGTATTATATAAACCATATATATAAATTAGATGTATAAAATTATAATATGCTCAATGAGAGGAAATCGACACAAAAACCCCTACCTCACGCTTCCTTTTGACTGAACGCGCATTAAAATCGTGTATAATGGTTTTATTGATTTTATTAGTTTATAAAATAATTATATTCTTATATATAATATCATATTTTATCCCCTAATAACATCTTACCACAACTTCATTAACAATATTTTATTATTATTATTATTATTATTGTTGTTGTTGTTATTATTGTTTTGAGTTTTTATAGCCTTGTTTTCTCATGCATGTTTTATCATGAATGTTATGATTCTTGTGTATATGATATATTTAAATAATATATAGAATTATATTAATGTTATAAATATCATATATACTTATTGTATTAATTTTTGAAATCATTATTAAAATTCAGACAATGAAAATGAGTCATATCACTTCATGGTGATGGTAGGTCGTATATACAGATAAACAACACTATCAGTCCCCTAAAGGATGAAAGGGTGAATAATTTGATTGTATATTATTTTAATAGAATTAATATCATATCATATTTATTATATATATTCATTATTACTTACATTATGTCTATCCATGTGATTCATTGATGGAAAACAACTAATATCAATTCATGAGGTAGTAGTCCCCTATATACACAAGAAGTGGATTTGTTCCCCATTTGATTGAGGAGGAGATGGATAGATATTATTAAATAGATATTATAAAATATAAGTATATTTTATATATTTATTTTATTAGATTTTAATTTTTAAGACATCGTTTACAGTAGTAAGATAATAAATTAAAAGAAAGAGCTTTATTAAGACGATTTCCCTCTCTTAGAGAAACCTCCTATGGATCTCCTCCTATGGAAAATGGGGTTGTTCTATTCAGAAAACAAGAATATCTAAAATGTAAAAAATTATTATGGGGATATATTTCTTAGGGTTTTTTAGATCCAAATGTCTTGATATGTGTGAATAAATTATGGGAGTTAATTCCCTTTTATTATTGTGGAGGTGTGGAATTTTTATAAATACCCAAAACAATTCGATAATGGGAAGTGAATCTCACCCTAGGTGCCTAAAAATTTGAAAAATATTGTATTGGGGTGATATTAATGTCTACAAACACCTTATACACATAATAATAAACATTATTTAAACATATTAATCACTTATCCTTTATGTTTAGTTACTTTAAACATTTTATTTTTACCACGATAATTAGATTTTAAGACTAGGTAATTTATTCTTTAAGGATAAAATAAAATTATCCTTATGAGATATTATGGAACTAATAATTATTAATATGAAATAAAATTTATCAAATAAAAATTATTTTTATTTAAAAAATTAATTTTAACACGAGTGATTGTGATGTCAAAAACACAGTTTTAACCTTAATCATGATAAATAAATTTTAATGTATTTCCTTATAATTATGAAACAGTTTCAAGTTGAACTTATTATATAATATGAATTATTATAATATATAATATTTGATAAATTTTATGAAATTAAATTCAAATAAGTGGTAGTATTTAATTTAAAAATAATGATCTAATTCTTGTTGAAACACAATTTTCCACGAAATTCATTTTTCAAGCATATTATGATCATTTATTAACTATATTAACCGTAACACCCCAATCTATCATAGTATGTTATATCTTCAAAGTAATTCAATAACTTGTGCAACACGCAACACTGAGTTCTAGATCACCACAATTTACCAAACTAGCCGTTCATAAAGTGGTTATAAATAGTATTAACTGCATTTACAATTTTATATACACCATAAAATTTTAACATACATATTATGGGTTTCTTAGACATAATATAAGAAGAAATTTAATTTTCAGAAAAAGGAAGTATTTTTTAGAAAATAAAATTTTACCACTTTTTAATAGAAACACCTTTTTAAATCCAATATTTGACACTTTTATATATTCAATTAGATAAAATAAACTTCTTATTTATAATTGGTACATAATAATTTAGTTTTGATAAATTTTTGGTGTTTTGATGACAACTTTCATATTTTTCTGAAAAATGAAAAATACTAAATCTTAATTGAAAACAACTTTTTTAGTAAAAATAATTTATAGTGTTAAATTATACATTTAAATGGTTTGGAAATATAATTAGATTATATTTTTACCATTTAATATAATGTAGGTCATTGGAAGTAATTTTATATTTAAATTGTACATAAAAATATGTCAATCTTTTGATAGTTTTTACTTCTTAAAAACCCACTTTTGGTTTTGACAACGTTAATTAGTTTTAAATTAATTAATGAAACTTATGTATTTTGAATTTGGAAAAATGGATTTAATATTTAGAATCAAGAGTACCAAATTTTGTAAATAGGTAACTTTTAATTTTATAAATTAGGAATAATTACTTCAGTAAATATTTTATTTACCATGGTTAAAGGGTAAATCTGGTAAATAAGGGTAAAAGACTAATATTATAATAATATTAAATTAGCCTAACACATGTCATAACCCTATAGGTGGATACATTCTCGACCATGGGCTTCATTGGGTCTATTTTGGGAACCCATGGAGCCACTTGGGAGTGATAGTGACATTTTATATTAAATAATCTAAAGTAAATAAAAGTAAATAAAAAATCATGTATCTTTTATTAAAACAATTTTTATATGAGGTAATATAATTCATCCATTCGACTGTAAATAGTAAGTATAAAGATACAAATATTTCATACATCATTATATTTTATTTATAATTTTTATACATAAAATAAATATATTTATTTATGACACAATAATGATGAAATATTTTTCTTATTAATGAAGGAATCAAATAAATGATATTATAAATATTAAAATAAATACAATTTGATTTTTTTTGATTCCATAAATGATTTTTATAAGTTAATATGACATTTTAGGATTGATTTAATTTGTTTCTTTCGAAGTAATCAATTTTTTATGACTTTCAAAAAAACCAAATACTAAATAATGTCAAGATTGACATAAACGAGTTTTTAAAAAAAATACTATATTATTAAATGATATAATAGTCCTAAAAATATAAGGTTCATCCAAAAGACTTATATAATAATATATATGTCATTAATGAACTATTTTTGGTTCTCATGTCATTTTATAGTAAGTTTATTAACTATATAATATAAAAATACATGGAGACATGGTAAGTGTTAAACTATTTAACCAAGAGTTAAATCTAAAAGATAAGGTTAATATGGTGACCTAAACCTCTCTAAAATCAATTTTTTTAGAGTATTTCGACCCAACCCTACCATATATTCAAATTAAATCAATTTGGAGCAATTAGAAACCAAAAACAATTTTATAACAAAATAATATATCAATATTTTCATTAAGTGACCCTCACCTCTCTTAAAATATTATACTTCCCCTTCTCTCAAAATCACACCTACAAATAAATTTGGCTCCGCAAAACCCTACCAAAATATCCTCCCAACTTCCCTCAATTCATCCTATAGTCCTTCTCTTGAGCATAAGTCCATCCTATGGAGCCATTTTGTTCAAATCAATAGGAAACACCCAACGAAGAGGTAATTATTTTTTTACCTCTTTCAATGTTCTTTTCTTATTCAAATTTCTTTATATTTGTTATTTACATACCAAAATAGTTACTCTAGTACCTTCTAAATACTATTATGTTAGTATAAATATGGTAAAACCATACACTTTATTCTATCCATCCTATTAATGATAATGTCTCCATGCGTGCGTACGTATTGCTTACCGTCTCCACACCGTGATGTAAATTTTTATTCAACACTGTGCTATTTGGATGGATATAATGATGCGTAATATGTATATAAATAATGAATATAACACTATAATTTCTCAAAACAATTAATATATCATCCAATTCCACACCTTTTAATCATTAAGGAAATGATATTGTCTCTCGAGTGTACGTACTACATACCGTCTCCACGACGCGATGAGATTCATTTCCTGGTTCACTGTTCAACAATGATTATAAAAATATACATTAGTAATAAGTATTTAATATATGACATAATAATTCTGCTATATATATATATATGTACTTACATATATCTTATTCACTTACTTTCGTTCAATACAATATGAAAATAGAAACAACGTTTATGCGTACGTACGACATACCATCTCCATAAATGGTGTTTTCCATTTCATATATAAATTTGTTATACATATTTATATTCTAAATATATATTATATATAAATCATGTTTTATATTCTATAATTATTTAAATCATTATCTAAAATATACAATAAAGAATAACAAGTTAAAACACATACGATAAAGAAAGCGATGATTACCTGAAATGTTAATTTAACATGGAAATCATTATTAAACGGTTAGTATAAAGTCATAAATTATTCATGTATGATATAATAAATATAAACATGCTTTTGGGATAATTTAATAACATACTATGGTCATTATATAAGAGTTTAAATGTACCCTCGACCAAAGGAAAGTGCAAAGTAAGGGTTAATTCCTCAATCTCATTATTATCTAAGATTGTTTATGTGTAAGTATTTTATAAGAATTATTTATTATCCATGTCCATGTTTCATAAAATACATTTAAAAATAATTATTTTAAGGTACTCTTTAGCTAAAACATCATTTTAAAATTTTTAAATATTTATTCTTCTAAATCATTCTCATTAATGTCCATGTTTTCAAAATGGTTTTATGGATTTATTTATATAGAAATGATTATTTTAAAATGTTAATTACATTCAAAAGTTTCAAAGTGGTACGGTAAATTTTTATTAAAAAATATATTTTAAATGACATCCTTTATAAATGTGTGACTTTTAAATTATTTCACAAAAAAGGATATTTTTTCTCAAAAAGTTTTACTGATCATTTTCAACTATGTAACAATTATTTACTGTATATTATTCTTGATTGAGGTTAATTTATTATAATACAATCTTCAATATTTTATTGAATGAGTTATTATATTTTTGACTGTGTACGTGCTATTTTTATACCCTTCTTGGTTTATGGTTTTAGTATAGTCATTTCGTATGTTGTTTTATTGTGAATGTTTATGTTATGTTTCAACATTTTCATATGAGGAATGCACTGGACTTAGTAAGTGATCAGTGTGGATTGGTATAGCCCCTCGATGCATCAGATGGTCTCACGAGACAAACAAGTTTATTGGCACAAGGCCTTGACAAAACTTTTATTTTTAGTCTTGGCACGATCCCTTGACTATGTGGTAATGATGTCCGACGTTAGGCATTCCCTCATTATGAAAATAATTATTACATGTGATTATTTGACTAGTAGAATATCTATGTGCATGTTTATATGGTAATGTTTGATTTATTTTCTCTATATTATATTCAATTTTATGTTTAAAAGGCTATTGTTGTTATTAAATATCTTGCCTTAAAATTTTATATGTTATGCTAAATTATTTACCCCTACCAAGCAACTAAGCTCACCCCTTTCTTATGATTTGTTTTCCCAGAATTCCAAAAAGTGTATTATTTTTGATATGTATTATAAAGCTAGTGGAATAATGGATTTATAAATGTATTATTTAAGTTGTGTTTTATGTTTGAATGTGTAATGTAACATTAATGTATGTAATCTATTTTCAAAGACTACTAAACTGGTCAATCCTTCGGGACTTAATTACTTGTAATCATGCCAATGTATTAAAATAATGCACTGGCTCCGGGATTCTGGGGTCATGGCATTATAGTTTGTATCAGTGTAATTTTAGTATAAACCTTGAAAACATGATTTAGAAAAACTCTGATTAGAGAACATTCCCTAAGACTGACATTAAGGATTAATATAGAAGAACTTCCTAGAATTTTGGTAATGTAGAGATTTTGTGTATTTTACAAGAAATACATCCTTTTATGGATACGAGAAGGTAGAGGCAGCTCTGGAACAGGTGTACCTAGGAGTGAAAACTATGACAAGGAGTTTCAGGCATGACCCGGGGTATCTTGGTAGATGACAACGGTCTTTCCTGTACTCTTGGTCATGACACTCCCGGGGGATATGCTTAGGGTAATTCACATTTTCTTTACAAGTAATTATGATGGATTTATGAGAAAATAATTCCTAAAATAATTTTTTTTGTGATTATAGATTATATGCATAAACTTTTTAATGTATGTTAGGTATTTTACAAGTTTGGAATTTTGTATTGTGATTGATAAACTAACCTAGTGTATGCCATTATTTAGAAATGGCGCCCAATAGAAGGAATGAGAACTCCAGAAATACGCATGATCCAAAGAGTAAGAAGGATCATATTTTTCAAGGTATTAAGCTAAAATTTAGAAGGTAAATATTCTTCCACGTATTCTCATCATATGAATAAATAGTATAATGTGTTAATAATATATGTAAATAATTCTATGAGTCTTATGGATTTGAAGAGAATCAAGAGAATAAAATGATGGTAGAGAGAAATATGGATAAAGGGAAGTGGGTAAAGAAGGATTATTTCATATGTGATAACTGTGGAAAGAATCGCCTTGGTAAATGATTGAAGGGAATGAGATTTTGTTATAAGTGTGTAGAAAAAAAGGACACCAAGTATGTGATTTCAAGGGTAAGAAAAAAGTATCAAATGTTCAATTCTTCGCCTTCAAAGAGTTGGGACACTATGCGAATCAATGTCCAAATCATCAGAGTATTCCCCCAATGATGCTATTGGATAATAATCTAGTTATTATTCTACAACAGATGAAGAGGAATGACTAGTGTTCTTTTGTTTTTATTAAATAATTATTTCATTTGAGTTTGGTAAAAATGATGTACTGGTTATATAAATTATAGAAATAAATAAGGACTGTATTGCAATACTATTTCATTAAGGATTTGAGATTATATGGTTCTAAGAAAAGGGACTCAATGGCAAGTTAAACATTTTTAGAAAATATATGGTTGAAGGAACGTTAAACCATAATATGGTTATGATACTGAGGTAGTGATTTTGGAATAAGATATGACTGATTTGGAAAAATTATACTTGATATTCTTGACTACTTTGAAACTAATTAATTGTTTTTATTCCATTATTATTGTAGTTTACAATATTTTGGTATATCAGGAGTATACCCAGTATTATATAAGGAATAAGGGAGAAATAATGGAATCCATAAGGTTTTATGATAATTTAGGGTGTTACCATTTTTTGAATGAATATATGAAGAAGGTATTTACATGTTATTACATGGAAAAAAGATCTTCCTTGTGTTTACCTTCATTCTAAATTTTGGATTGTGAGTTAGGATAAAAGTATTTTGGATAATTATAATGGTTTGAGTGGATTATGTTTTACATTGTATACTATTGTTAAGGTTAAATAATTTCATAAGATTTTGTTGGATTATTAGAAAAAGGACAACCCAGAGGTTGGACGACAACCCGTCGCGTCTGACAAGGCCGCGAGACTTGAATCCACAATCGAAGGACGAAAAGGGTGCATCACCTACCACTGGTCAACATGATGTCCTGGTTTGTATAATGTATATTTTTAAATATTCCGACAAATGAATTATAAATTCATTATTTTTGGAACCCTATACGATTGGGATAAATAGAATATTTTTTAAATCTATTATCTTTTGGAGTGATATATGAGTTTGTGGTAGGAAGTAGTTGAAGGATGAAAATCAAATTTTCAAGTATATTTTTTCCCTCTTATTCTATGAATAAATTAATTCTTAAAATTTCGGGAAGGAAACTTAAAACCCAAAATGTGTTATCCTAATACCTTATGTTTTGTTGAACCAATGATATTTTAAATCATCATAGATTGATGGATTTGAGGCCCTAAATTTTATACTTATTTGCGATTGATGACCTCAATCACTCCCAATAAATATTTACGTTTTCCTCCAATTAGGTGTCTCTAATTTCCACCAATGTTCTCTTAATCGAGATCATAATTAGGTGGTGAATTTTTCATTTCCCTTTCCCTCTTATTAAGAATAAATTTTGTTAACCCAATTACTAATGTTGGTTTTCCCCAAAGTTATTTTTCTATTTTGAACCTTTTATTTTAGAAGAAAAATTTCAAATTGTGAAGAAGAAATTTATTGAAGGAGGGGAGAATGTAACACCCCAATATTTCATAGTACATTATCTCTTCAATATAATTCAATAACTTGCACAAAACACAACACCAAGTTCGAGCGCACCCCAACATAACAAAATAGCCATTCAAGAAGAGGTTATGAATAGTATTAACTACATTTAAAATTTCAAATATTACATATAATTTTAACATCGATATTAACTGTTTCTTAGACATAATATAGGAACAAATTCAATTTTTCAGATAAAGGCAGTATTTTTTAGAAAATGCAAGGAGAAATTTTTTTAAATAAAATATTTGACACTTTTATATATTCAATTTGACAAAATAAACTTCTTATATAGATTTAGGACATAAAAATTTAGTTTTGATAAATTTTTCGGGTTTTTCTGACAACTTTTATATTTTTGCGAATAATGAAAAATACTAAATTTTTTTAGAAAACTACTTTTTTAATAAAAATAATTTATAGGGTTAAATTATAAATTTTAATTGTTTTGTAAGTATAATTAAATTATATTTTTATCATTTAATATAATTTAGGTAATTGGAAGTAATTTATATTTAAATAGTACATAAACATATGTCAATGTTTTGATAGTTTTTACTTCTTAAAAACTCGCTTTTTGATTTCGACAACAAGAATTAATTTTAAATTAATTTCTGAAACTTCTGTGTTTTGAATTTGGAAAAAAGGATTTCATTTTTGGAATTTGGAGGTCCAAATTGTGTAAATAGTTAACTTTTATTTTTAATCATCATGAATAATTAATTTAGTAAATATTTTATTTACCATAGTTAAAGGGTAATACCGATAAATTAGGGTAATATCATAATAATATTAAATTACCATAACACATTTTCTAACCCTATTGAGTGATAAATTCCCAAACAATTTCATCCTTGGGTTGATTTTGGGACCCCATGGATCCACTTGGGAGTGATAATGTCATTTTATATTAAATTATCTAAATAAAAGACAAAAATAATAAAATCATGTATCTTTTAGTAAAAAAAATTTATATGAGGTAATATAATTGATATATTCGACAATAAATAGTCATTAGAAATCTAAAAATATTTCCTATATCATGATGTTTTATTTATAATTTTTAGACATAAAATAAATATATTTATATATGACATAATAATGATGCAGTATTTTCTTTATTAATGAAATAATCAAATAAATGATATTATAAATCTTAAAATAAAAATAACTTGAATGTTTTGATGTCACAAACGAATTTTAAAGGTGAAAATGACATTTTATTGTTGATTCAATGTATTTTTTTTCGAATTAATCAATTTTTTATGACTTTAATCAAAACCAAATACTAAAAAATATCAAAATTGACATAAATGAGTTTTTAAAATAAATACTATATTATTTAATGATATAATAGTCCTAAAAATATAAGGTTTGGACAAAAGACATAAATAATAATAGATATGTCATTAATGAAACACTCAGGGTTCTCTTGTCATTTTTATAGTAGGTTTATTAACTATATAATATAAAAATACAAAGAGACATGGTAAGTTTTAAACTATATAACCAAGAGTTAAATCTAAATGATAACGTTAATATGTTGAACTAAACATGTATAATTTTTTTTGGTTCAGAGTATTTAGACCCATACTCACATTAGATTCTAAATAAATCAATTTAGAGAAATTAGAAACCAAAAATGATTTTATAATAAAATAATATTTCAAAATTTTCATAAAGCGACCCTCACCTCTCTTGTAAAAGGAGACTTCCCCTTCTATCAAAATCACACTTCCAAATCCATTTGGATTGGCCAACCTCTGCCAAAATCTCCTCCCAAATTTCCCCACTTTAATATAGTTGCCTTACCTTGAGCATAAATTCAACCTAAGGATCCCTTTTGTTCAAATCAATAGAAAACACCCAATGAAGAGGTAATTATTTTATCACCTCTTTCAAAGTTCTTTTCTTCTTCCACTTTCTCTTTATTTGTTATTTCCAAACCAAAATAATAACTATAGCACCTTCTAAATAATGTGATGTTATTATAAATGTGGTAACTCCATACTCATTATTCAATCCATCTTTTGAATGATACTGTCACCATGCGTGCGTACGTACGGCTTTGTGTCTCCACATTGTGGTGTAATTTATTATTCAGCACTATGTTATTTGGATTTATATAATGACATGTAATATTTATACAAATAATTAAAATAACGTTATGATTTATCTTTATAATTAATATACCATCCAATTCCACAACCATTAATCATTATTTAAATGATATCGTCGCTTGAGTGTACATATGACTTATCGTCTCCACGACGCGATGGGATTCATTTCCAGGCTCACTATTCAACGATGATTTTAAATATATGCATTGTTAAAAAGTATGTAATATATTACTTAATAATGATACTATATATATAGATATATATTTATGTATTTATGTGTGTACATACATATATTTTATTCACTTACTTCCGTTCAATACGATATGAAAAAAGAAACAACGTTTATGCCTACGTACGGCCTAACGTCTCCATAAACGGTATTTTAAATTTCATATATATATATATATATTATAAATATTTATATTCTAAATAAATATTATATATAAGTAATTTTTTATATTCTAGATGTATTTAAATCATGATCTAAATGATACGGTCAAGAATAACATGTTAAAACACGTACTATCTCGAAATATTAATTTAACATGGAAATCATTATTAAATGGGTAGTATAAAGTCCTAAATGAATCATGTATTATATAATAAATATGAATATGGTTCTGAGATAATTTAATTACATACTATGTTCATTATATAGGAGGTTAAACATACTCCCAACCAAAAGAAAGTTCATGCTAAGGGTTAATTCCTCAATCTCATTATTATCAAGATTGTTTATGTGTAATTATTTTATAGGAAATATTTATTATCCATGTTCATGTTTCATAAAATACATTTCAAAATTATTCTTTTAAGATACTCTTTAACTAAAATATTATTTTAAATGTTTTAAATATATATTCTTTTTAATCTTTAACATTAATGTCCTTGTTTTCAAAATGGTTTTATGGATTTATTTATATATACATGATTGATTTAAAATGTTAATTACTTTAAAAAGATTAAAAGTGGTATGGGACACTTTGATTAAAAAATATCTTTTAAATTACTTCCTTTTTAAATGTGTGACTTTTAAATAATTTCACAAAAAGGGATATTTAACTCATAAAGTTTTACTGATCATTTTTAACTATGTAAACATTCATTATTGGATATTATTCTTGGTTGAGGTTGATTTATTATAATAAAATCTTCCATATTGTATCGAATGAGTTTTGATATTTTTGATTGTGGATGTGCTATTTTTATACCATTCATGGTTTTGGTCGATGTATTTACATTTACTATGCTAGTTTTAATACAAATGTTTTTGTTATGTTGTAACATTTTCATGTGAGGAATGTACGGGACATAGTAAGTGAAGGGTGGGGCCCACTATATCCTTTCGATGCATCAGTGGGTATCATGAGACAAACTAGTGAATTGACATAAGGCCTTGAAAAAACATTTATTTATAGTCTTGGCATGATCCCTTAACTATGTGGTAATGATGTTCAGCATTAGTCATTCCTTCATTATGAAAATAATTATTATATGTGATTATTAGACTAGTAAAATATCAATGTGCATGTTTATATGGTAATGTTTGATTTATTTTCTTCATATTATTTTAAATTTTATGTTTAAAAGGCTGTTGTTTTTATTACAAATCTTTCTATAAAATTTTATAGCTTTTGCTACATTATTTACCCTTATTGAGCATCTTAGATCACCCCTTTCTTATGTTTTTCTTTTCCAGGATTCCAAAAAGTGTATTATGTTTGATATGTAGGGTTAAGCTTGGAGAATAATGACATTCTCAACAGATTATTTATGGTTTGTTTTATGTTATAATGTGTAATGAAATGTTCAGGTATGTAATCTATTTTTTATGGCTACTAAACTGACCGGTCCTTCGGGGCTTAATTGCTGGTAATCATGACAATGTATTAAAATAATGCACCGACTACGGGATTTTGGGGTGAAGGTGTTACATGAATCGTAGTTATCATTATACGGACTAAAAATCATAGATTAAGATACATAATCTATAAATATAATTTAAAAATATACTTATTATCAATAATTTTAATTAATTAAAATGGAGGAACATTATGGACATAAAAATAATTTTCATAAAAAGTGTTCTAAGTCTAAAAATAAATTAATACTGGAATTGGGTAAAAATATGGTTCAAACATAATTAATTTTTTCAAATATAACTAGATAATACTTATTTTAATTTAAAATAAATTTCAAAATTATAATAGGTCATTTAAATTTCTTAATTTATTGAAAATAATTGACAGTATCACAAAAAGCTATATTTTCACTATTCACTGAAAAATCACACTTCTCAAAAAAATCCCAAAAATTCACCCCAAAATAATTTTTTATATTCTATTTTTAAAAATAAAATAATTTTATTAAATCAATTTTTAGAAGGTGGTAAATATTAATTATATTATTTTCTCACTAAAGCAGTAAAAACCATTTTTGATGCAAACAGATTTTTCGAAGAATAAATTTAATTTAAAAAATATTAAGTGATTATTATCAAAAAAAATATTAAATATAACACACACACACACACATATATCATAATTCAGTTAATAGTTTTCATACCCACCAATTCAATGGCTAGGTTATAATTTTCATTTTTAAATAGAATATTTCATGGTTCGTTTGAGCTCAATGTTACATGTCCCATACACTATCAAACTTAATGCTATATTTTTAAAATATAATTATTTCTATTAAGAAAATCTATCAAAGATAATAAATTGATTTAAAATAAATATAATTTTAAATTTCAAGGTGTCACATTCTCCCCACCTTCAATAAATTATGTCCTCGCAATTTGATCTTGCACTTTAAAATCAAGGGTTTGAAATTTAAAAATTACATTTTTGAAAACCCATATTATAAAAATTGTCTCCAAAAAATCCTACTAAAATAGGAAAAGGAAATTGTGAAGTTCATGTATAATAACACATAATTATGTTACAATGTAGGATAACCCTCTTTGGAAGTAAAAATATGTACATAGAAGAAAAGCGTAAATTATTATGGAGAGTGATAGAGATCATTGATCACAATAAAGTGGCTGATAAAGAGATAGTTAACAACCACCAAATGGTAAATATATGTTTAGTTAATTGACTATTTTATTCATCATATATGAGGGTAATAAGATAAAATTTTCATTTCATGGATTGTTTCCTAAAGTTGAGAAATTATTTTATTGTCTAAGAATATATATAATTATATATAGCTGATATCTTTCAATTTCATAAGAACACTTTCATCAATTGAATTTGTTTTATTCAGTTTCAACTTCATCACTGTCTCTGATAAATGAATATTAAAAAAAAATTAGGCTTAAAACTCTAAATTTTAATTTTAAATAATTATAAGACCCCTAAAAGAGTGAAAATTCTTTCTAACAATGTCTAAATATTTTTCAAAACCAATATGGTTAGCCCAAGTTATCCAAAATAAGACATTAATCTATGAACTTAAACAATAACACTAATGGTTCAACAATGATATTTATCCAAAAAATCTTTTATGTAAAAATAATTATATATTAACCAGAATATCATGTAGGATAGTTGTAAGCACAAAATCATTATCCCCCTTCTATTGTGGGTTCAAGCTCTACTTCCTTGATAGATGCAATGGGTTGTCACCCTTCATTCATGTCTTACTTTTTTGTTATATCCATATTAATATAATTCTTATAATAATTCCAAAAATATGACAAACATCCTCAAAAATAACATTAGTCATAAAATAATCAGAATTAACTATCATTTCTTTAACATCAATGGTCATATTAACCCTAAATTTTATCAATAAATTTAAAAAAAGGTCTGCAAACCATAAAATAATTATTCATTAAATAATTTTTTTACTAATACATATACTAAACTAAAGGGTTTTATTCTAATTAATATTTTCCAAAATATCCTTAATCATCTTAAAATCACATCACATAATACCTCAAATGGAGTATCTACTCTTTTAGATATATGATTAACCTTATACATAACTTCCCATTTCTTTACTCATAATCACCACATCATCCATTATATTCAATGTTAATACAATTCCTTCAGATTCTAGTCATTGACTAATACCAAAAATCATAGTGTGAGAAACAAGAATCATAATGGAAAACCAATATAATCCTTTATAGGTTTCCTAAATAATGAAACTTTTTTCAATCTAATACACCTTAGGATTCACCTCAGTTATTTGTTCTCATTATCTATTCAAATTTATAATAATGGTTCATAAATAAAATGTGAATTATCATAAGTATATCCCCCTGAAGATTCAAACCAGGTGTGTAGTAATTCATGTTTTCATGCCCTATGTTGTGATCGAGTCAAATATCAATGAACCCTTTTCAAAGGAATTACTATTAGGTAAAACTGTTAAAGGACCATATCTACTTGTAGTATCCGAATGTGGATGTATTTCTAGGAAAAACTACATAATCTCTTCCTTACCAAAACATTAGGACATTCTTCTACACATATCCTCAAAGTATACTATAGTGTTAAATTCTCTAATCTACATTTTCCCAAATTTAGTTAACATGGATTCTACTAAACTTCTTTTGATACCAACTACAGAGACCCTACCCCTAGTAATCCATATTTTATGGTTAATTTATTACATTGGGATAAGATACAGGTGGTCACTACTCAAAATACTGAATAATTTAGTTGTCCTGGTAAACTAGATACATACTTGAATACCACGTTATATTATAAAAAAATTAAATTCAACATAGTGAAAGTAAAAAAAATGGATCCTTGAACTCATTCAATGATTCCTTCTTCAAATCCTGAGGAAAGGAAATAAAATAATGGGGAGATAATATTCTTCATAAGTGTTACATAAAGAAGAATTTTACATAAATAAATAAAGATAAATCAATTAGGCATAATAAATATGGAATGCTAAATGTCTTAACACACATTACATTTAATCAATAAATATAATATTTTGATTAGATAAGTAATAATCAATATAGAAATGTAAATAACTAAAAAACACAAGTAATTTAATCAATTACATGATCACAAAATGAATCCATGGATATTTCCAATACAATAATATCATTGATAATAATAACTAATTTCATAATGAAGTAAATGATTAATATTTGACTTCATTATCTGAAAAATCATGATATATATACCGTCAATACATTTTAAAATCTGATTTAAAATTATGGGTAAGAACCCATTTAATGGTAACATTCTAATTATCCCCATGAGATGACTAATGCATCAAATAGATATATAATTTTGGGCCCCACCAATCACTTCGTGTCCAACACATCATATACTGAATGATTAATTTAATTCATCGATAAATATGACTTATCAATAAATTTATTTATTGAATTAAATATACGAAAAATCAATATTTCTCAAGTCAATAATATAACCTTAAAATTAAAACACCTTTAATAAAAATGATATATTTTTTAAGTAATAAGAATATCCATGATGAAAAATGTAGATATTTAGAGGAAATTTAATTACCAATGATCACAAGAGAATACATATTTCATGGGAAAGTTATTAACTAAAAATACTAATCAGAAAAGCGATTTTCAGCACTTTCCATTACCAAACTAATCATAAAACATCCAAATAAATATTAATTATGATATTATTACAACATATATCTTCTAGATTTTATGTGAAATAAATGGTTTTCATCATTGATTAATATAAATACCATATATAATATTTAATTTTTTTGTGGAGAATTTTCTTTTAACTTTAAAAGAAATTTTAAAAAATATAATTATATTGAATATTAGGAAGAAAAATTCCTTCAAAAAATAAATTTTTAAACATGTAAATAAAATATCAAATAAATGAGTGGTCATCATGGTGAGAATATTTTGTTCATGATGAGAATGTTAAATCAAAGAATCTTTTCACATTGTTTTAAGAAAAGAAAAAAATATCTTTTTGTTGGAAAATGGTTTAAATATTCCTTTTAAAGATTTTTATAAAATCCAACTATGGGTAAAAATTAATTTAAACAATCATAGTATAATATTTCTTAAAAAAGTTTTATAAAAAATGTATTTAAAAGAAAATGTTTTTCGATTAAAAAGAGAAATAATTTCAGGTTTTAAAAAAATCTCAGCCATTTGATGTTTCAAAGAGAGTAAAATATTACTTTTACTTGAAACATTCATGAATAATCAAAATTGTATAAACATATATGGGTTTGTTATAAAATTATCAAATAATTTATTTCAATGATAATTCAATCATCAACAAAATTTATTAAAATGCGATTGAAACCTATATCACTTACAGCTTTGGTAAATTTTGAATTGTAATCCCTAGTGATCGAATAAAATCAAAATAAACATTAAAAAACATTAATATAGAGATATTGATGATATAATTTGTCAAAGGAGTTGTATTTACACCTTATAAAAAAGATAGGTGTATAACATGGAATATATCTCAAAGATGACAATTTTAGATGAGAAACCCTTATAATGGCCATAATTGTGAAGTGAGAATAAGTAAATGAATATATTATATATATCAAATTTAAATAAACACAAAAAAAATTTAAATAAAAAATAATATAATCAAGTCTCATTACACTCATAATATTATAATATCAATGACATTAAATAAGTAATGTAACCCAATGAAAAGAAATTGAGTAATGAAATTATTTACCATTTGGTAATTTTCTAGTAACATATAATTGGATGAATTATTTAAAATTAATACATAAAATACCATAAATTATGAATTATTCATCATATTTCATGTAAAAAGATATTTATATACACCATATTGATAAATCAGGTTCCTAACATTACAATATGTCTCAATGAAGGAGAATTGAGACCAAATCACTTACCTCTCACTTCCTTTTGGTTGCTAATGATTACACATCTTGTATAATAATTTTTATCATGTTATTAATATATAAAATAACAATATTAATGTTTATAATAACATATATGATCCACCTATCACATATTACCACACATTTGTTAGAAATATTTTATAATTATTGTAATTTTGGTTATTTCTTGTCATGTTTTCTAATGCGTGTTTTGTCTAGAAAGTTATGATTCTTAGGTATAGGACATAGTTTGTAATGAATCAATATGGGTGTCCTTGAACCCCGACACCCGAACCGATCTGTCCCATACCTGAAGGGTGTCCCTGATCCCCACGGGCGGGAGACACGCACCCGAGCAATGAACAATGAAACTAGGGGAATGATTTCTCCCAATCTGAATGACAACACAACATATATGTAGAGAAAAGAAGAAACAATGGAATACTAATAAATATAAATAACATAAGTATATATAAAATAGTGGAAATAGAACAACATAAATATTATCTAAAAACTCCAATGATATGTTTGAATGCAAGGGACTAGAAACTAAACAACTACTCCAATGATGACATTGATGAACTCCGACCATCTCACCTATAACTACACTGCCCAGCTAACATAAAATTTGCAGCCTCACTGCAACACCTTACCTTTCCTACACTATAATACATACAAAGGTCTACGTACCACCAAAGCAGTGCACATGGTTTGAGCTAACAAGCTTAATAAGATCCCACCCAGTTCTTCCATTGAAAGTCTATGTATAATAGTTCCTATATTCTTATTTAAAATTTAAAACATTTCATGATAAGCAGTGAGGAATTTATATAAAAAAACATGGTAAACATTTCCTCTTCCATAGTTCTAAAAAAAAATAAGGTATATTAGTTTCAAAGAAAATTTTCCATATCATTTTCCACAAGCATAAACATGCATATCAATGCTTACTTAGAAAGGCAAGCCACACAAAACAGAAGCACATGTATCACAATACTAAGGAATACTAAAGGTAAAGGAGGAAAACTACTCGTACCAAAATAATCAAGTTCACAAATCCAATCCTAGAATAACGGTCCTAGGATGTATAGGAAAACCCCAAGATTAATCACCCCAAAATGTCAATATCGGTCTCCTAGAATAACTTGCCTAGGAACATATTAAAGTCCCAAGAAAACCCTCATTAATAATCAAAAAACAATGTACAATAACCTCAAGATAAACCTTCCACCTAAGTACCCAAGGTAACCCATGTGATCTTTTTCACAAACCCATTTCAATGTCTTGAAGACAAATCAAAACCATTTATAATCCATTTATCAAAATCCAGGGAAAACCATTTTTTTTTTCAAACCCCATTTTCAACACAAACAAAAATCATGAAAATTTCATAAATATATTTATAAATCTATTAGAACAACAAAAAACGTTTGTTCATTATCATAAGATAGATATGGAACCACCTTTCTCAATGTTCAGGAAGCACATGCCCATAACAGAACCAAAAAAAATGAAACCCAAAAAATTGTCAATAAAGGCCCTAGAATAAAACTCAGTCCTCAAAGGATTAATTCAAAATAGAAGAAAAGGGGTTTACATATAGAAGAGAATCCACATAAATTAATAAAGATCCTATATCACACCACTACTAGTCAAGGGACATCCTTCAAGACAAGATCTCACAGCATATCTATAAGAAGACAACAAGGATCAACCAAATTGGATCAACAGATCTGATAACATAATGCTAGGGTGCTGCCTTGATAAATAGCATGGATGAACCAGAAAGAAAACTTTACCAAATAGATAGAACATAGAAAAAATGATGAACCAGATCTGATCAGATTGATGTGGATGGTTATAAACCACTAAAAAATCACAGGCGATGTTTTGGGATGTGATCCAGGAGGTTTCGGAAGAGAAAGGCTGAGTGAAATAGAAAAATTTATGACTTAAACCTAGGAACGAGCCATGTTATAACCTGTACCCCTTGGTCATGACGTGTAGTCCAATCTGGATAATTTATACTAAAAAATCTATCTTATAGGGTTAAAAATCTTCCATTTAAACCCAAAAATACATGCACCTCTTGTATACGACATGTACCAACTCACAAAATGTTATCCCCATTCACAACAAGATCTCCCAATCCATGACATGCAACCAACACCAAGTACACAATTTATACATCAGGTACACAGCTTGTACATGTTCTGTAGTCTGCAGTAAACCCAGAATAATCACATAAAATGATTTTTAAAACACGAAGGGAAATTATAAAAGGGGGGAGCATACCCGATCAAGGTAACATGATGTTACAAACTCCCCACCATAAATACTTTTCATCACTGGGAAGTCAAGTGGAAGTTGCATCCTCTAGAAAGAGATGATGCCACTACTCCATCATCAACGACTCATGTTCCCATGTCTCATTAGAATTAGATCTGTGTTGCCAAAGGAATTTGACCAATGGAATCAACTTCCCCCACAAGTATTTACCTTGAGAGTCAACGATCTCAATTGGTTTCTCCAAAATAGAAGCATCTAGTTATAACTCAATTTCCTCCCAACTCAAAATGTGAGTGGGATCAAGGTGATACTTCTTGATATGAGATACGTGTTAACCATCATGACTACCTATCAACTTAGCTAAAAATGCTAACCGATAAGAAACCTACCAAAGTAGTTAATGGATCTCAAATGGTCCGACATATCTTAGAGCCAACTTTCCCTATTTTCTTAGTCGACTATCACAAATCCAAGGAGTATCTTTCTATAACACCAAGTCAACAATAGAAAATACAAAAGGACAACACCACCGATCTGTATACGATTTTTGTCGACTTAGGGATTTAACAAAATGTTGTTGCACCTCGTGAATCTTTGTCGACATCTCCTAAACTAGAACTGGTCTAACCAAATATGCAAGCCCCACTTCTACACAAAAATGAGGTGATCTACATGGGAGACCAAACGGTGCTTCTAAGGGGTTCATTTTGATAGAGAACAGGTAACTATAGTTTTAAAAAACTTCAAACTGTCCCACATGGCTATCCCACGATCCACCAAAATCCAAGACACAATCACAAAGCATATCCTCTTGGATTTGAATTACACGCTCTGTCTATAAATATGTATATGGATAGTAAGTAGTGCTCAACCAAACCTTAGTACCCATTTCCTATTGAATAATTCTCTAGAACCATGAGGTAAACCTAGGATCCATATCTGATACAACAAGAGGACTCCCATGAAACCTCATGATCTTCTACCCATATAACATACCCAGAACTTCATGTTAGGTGGTGTATTTAATTAGAATGAAATGAGAGTAATTCTTCAACCATTGAACAAACACCCAGATAGAATTTTTCTCTCAAGGAGTTTGTGGTAACCCAACAATAAAATCCATGGACACCTCGTCCCACTTCCAAAATGGTACAGGAAGAGGATGAAGAAATCAAGAAGGTTTCAAGTGCTCTGTCTTTATCTGTTGGCAGGTGTAACAATGGGACACATAATATGAAATTTTATGCTTCATACCCAGCCACCAGAAGCATCTTCTCATGTCATAATACATATTTGTAGAACCTGGATGAATGGACCATGAAGAGATATGGCAATCAAAGAAGATTTAACTTATTGCAGGAGTTGGGATGAAAACTTGCTTCCGGAAGTGAAGTTTTCCATCTGAAGAAAGAAACCAACATAAAACTATCTTTCCACCATAATGGTTTACTTGAATCTTCTAAAACTCATAATCGTATTGTTTAATTTTCAAGATAGACTCCAGGAAAGATGATGATAACATAAAACTGGCCAGAACTACCCCTGAAACATCCCCCTAAGTATCCACGAAAAACTTAAAGAAAATACCCATAATATTCCAATCCTCATTAAAATTTCAGGATATCCTATGATGTTACCTTCCTACTTAATGAATCGTCAACTATATTCCCTTTCCCTGGAGTGTAGGAAATGTCAAAGTCAAATTTCTAAAGTTATTCTACCCATCATCTTTGTCTGAGATTCAAATCCTTCTGGGAAAAGATATAGCTTTGGAATTTATGATTAGAGAAGACTATGAACTTTTCCACAAAGAGATAGCACCTCCAAAATTTAAGCACATGCATCAATGTAGAAATATCTAAATCACGACTAGGGTAGTTATTATCATGCGATCTGAGATAAAAGGATCCATTAGCTACCATAGGATCATCTTGCATCAACACACATTGTAAACTAGCACCAAATGCGTCATAGAACACAATGTACCCCTTACCGGGATCAGGTAATCTCAGAACATGTGTCAATGTCATAATTTGTTTCAGTTCATCAACAGAACACCAACACTTCACATCCCAGTATAATTTCACTGCTTTATTGGTAAGAGCAGTAAAAGGTGATGCCATCTTAGAGAAATCCTTAATTAACTATAGGTAGTATCTATAAATACCTAGGATGCTTCGTATATCAGCAACATTTTGTGGTTCCTTATAGGACAAAAGTGTCAAGATATTGATGGTATATATGATTCTTCAGGGACATAAAAACTATAGGAGCGTTTGTTAGACCCAAAGGCATCACAAGATATTCATAATGGACATATCTATTCTTGAAGTCCGTATTTGGTATATTAGACTCCCAGACTCTAAGATGATGATAACCCTACAAAATAAAAACCTTAGAAAACCACTTTCTCCCTATAAATGATCAAAAAAATCATCCAATTAAGGAAAAGGATAATTTTTCTTAACTATTACCTGGTTTAACTTTTGATAGTCCATACATAACCAAAGTGAACCATTCACTTTCATGAAAAAGATAACAAGGGACTCCCAAGTTGAACATAATGGTGAAAAAACACTTATCTAATAGTCTATCCAACTAAACCATGAGTTCTTTATACTCTGTTGGTGTCAAACGATAATAAGGCATCAATATAGGTTGTGTTCCAAGCCTTAGGTCTATTGTTAAATCTACCTCCTTCACTGGAGGAAGACCATAGAATTCATCTGGGAAATGTCAAGAAAGTCTTAGACCACAACTAGAATATCCTAAATAGAAAAATGTCATCAGTAACAAACTCAATAGCAACCAAAAAACTTTTGAGCTTTGGGTAGGACGGTCCTGCACGATTGGACCTCAGGTCTTGCTCACCCTGAAACACAAGAGTTCTCCTATCGGTAGTAGGAAACAAAACATGCCAATGATAACAATCAACCTCAGTTCAATGAGTGACAAGAAAATCCATAATGATTTTTACGTCAAACAGATCTAGATCAAAAACATGAAAATTCTAACCAACTCTGTGTCAGCTATCATGAATGAACAATAAGGTCACTAAAACCCCTCCTATTTCCTCTTTCCAAGAGTTGTTTCTAACTCAATTATAAATTTATTAATTTCCATGGTAGTTTAAGAATATCAATAAAATGGGAAGATATAAATGAGTGTGAGGCGCCAGTATGAAACAAAGAAGTAGCTACTAAAGCTACAATAAGGATCATACCTCTACCTATTTTCTGGCCTACATCAACCTCCATTGGAAACTCCTTTACTGTGTGTAAATTCTTCACTCCTGAGGCCTATGGCTGAAGCCCTATATTCTTTGAAGCATCTTATTGTACCACAATAGCCTTTAGAGCTGATGAACCCTAACCATAACAAGACATGTTCATAGCCTGATAGAAACATTGTAGATGACCGATATATCTATAGATATTGCACATCTTTGCAGGAATATGACAAGAACATCAATTGTATCCCCCCATAACGCACTAGTAGGAATTCAAAGGAACACTGCCAGTTGCAACAGATGGTGTGGAGGAGGCTCACTACTGAGACCAACTGACACCACTCATGTGATAGTCCTACCACTTCCCCTTCTTCCCATGTATTCCAATGAAGTTATCAACAGTTGGAAGAGAAGAGGGTGTAAATACAACCATTCCTTACATGTTCATCTCTACCATCATTACTCTATCCACCGTTTTTTCATAGTTTTAAATCTTCAACATGAACACTTATGATTTAATTTCTCATTTAAAAACATGCAGGTACTTATGCACCTTCAACTAGTCATTGTTTACCATGTCCGAAGAAAAACGAACAAGATCAGAAAACTAGTTGGTGTATACCAACACCAAACACTCTCCATATTGCAACAACATTAACTCCATAGATTTTGAAAACATCAAAGACTCTTGAAAAAACTGTTGGAAGGACACTGTTTTGAGATCCTTTCAATCCATGCCCACATATCATTATTCATAAACCATAGAGTCCCACCAACACTTATTGGAATTCTTGAGTCTGAACACTACGCACTTCACCCTGATACTCTAATGTGTCTCCAGGAAGTTGATGATTTGATCAATCATGTCCATCATATCCTCTACCTCTTGAGTTTCAGTCGCCCCTTTAATAGATGGTGGTTTCTCGCACAAGAACTCTCCTGATCGATCTCTTTCTCCTCCAGCTATGGGTTGAAATTCAACCATAGAGTTCTAAACTCTTGGAACATATTGATTGACAGCATGGACTGCCCATAAAATTGTATCAATGAAATTCTGATCCATAGGTTGATTTCCATGAGGGACATCTTTTGCACCTTCCTGAGGAGCCTATGCAAGACGTCTCAAAGGCATACTACTGCACACCGAAACATAATAATGATTATACACTGAGAAAATTTCAATTCCAACAATAAAACACATGAGAAAAACTGAGATTTTTAAAAGTAAAAACCAACACTAGAGACCAATATACCAATATACCATTGTAACTTAAGTATAGTTATGATAAGATCTGGCCAACCACTCATTACAACAAACCTCTCAAGCCTGAAAATCCCTTCCCCTATATATAAAACATCCCAAGAAAAGAATCTTGAGAACAGACCTCCTTTAATAATAAATTGTAACAAACTAACCCAGGTTGCCCTGAAACCTAGAACCCGACCTGATATGTCACATACCCGAAGGGCATTCCCAATCCCCATAGGCTAGCAACTAGCCCCCGGGCATCAAACATAAAAATTGAGGAAATGATTTTGCCCAAACTAAATGACCACACAACATATAAATATAGAAAAGAACAAATAGAGTAAGACTAACAAATATATATTCCATAACTTTATAGAAATTATAGGAAATAGAACAACTAAAATATTAGATAAAAACTCCAAATGAAAAGTCTAACTGCAAGGGATTGGAAACCAAACAACTCCACCAAGGATGGAATGGAAGAACTCCAACCATATCACCATGAGCTACCCATACCAGCTAACATGTACCTCACCACATCACTACAACACCTTGAATTTCCCTACACTGAAATACAAACAAAGGTCTGCGCACCACCAAAGCAGTGTTCTGGGTGTGAGCTGACAGGATCAGTTGGATACCACCCAGGTGTTCTATAGTAAGTCTCTGTATAAAAATTCTTGTATGATTATTAAAATTTAAATCATGGCATGATAAGAAGTAAAGAAGTTTTATATAAAACTTGGTAAACATTACCACTTCCACGGTTCTAAACAAAAGTAGGTATATCAGTTTCAAATCACATTATTCATATCATTTTCCACAAGCATAGACATGCATATCATGGAAAAATCATAAATACAAAAAATAAAATATAGAAGCATAGGTATCACAACACCACCGAATACTAAAATTATTGGTAGTAGACCACTCATACCAAAATAATCAAGTGCACAAAGCGTATCCTAGAACAACAGGCCTAGGAAGTAGAGGAAAACCCCAAGATTAATCCCCCCAAAATTTCAATATCAGTCTCTTAGAACAACATGCCTAGGGAACAATGTAAATCCCTAAGAAAAACCTCCTTGATAATAACAATGAAATGGATGATGGACTCAAGATAAACCATCCACCTAAGTAACTAAGGCAACCCATTTTTTCTTTTTCACAAACCCATTTCAATGTCATGAAAACCATTCCAAACTATTTATAGTATATTTATCAAAATCCAGGGAAAACCATTTTTATTTAGAAAAACATTTTTAAACACACACAAAAAACATTCCAATTTAATACTTCAATTTATAAATCAATTTTCAAAGAAAAACTAGTAGGTTCATTGTCATAGGGTAGATACCCTACCACTTACCTCAATGTTTAGGGTGTACATTTCCACAACAGAACAAAAAGCAACAAAACCCAACAACGCCATCAAAGAAGGCCCTAGAATCTATCCTGGTCCTCAAAGGATTGATTCAAAGTAGAGGACATGGGTTTTAAGGATAAATGATAATCTACATACCTCAGAAAAAGACATCCCTTGAACTATGACTAGCCAAGGAACAGTCTTTGAGAAAAGATCCTACAACAGGTCTATAAGGAGACAACAATGATCAACCAACTTGAACCAAAAGATCTGATAATTAAAGTATATGGCACTACTGTGATCATTAGAAAGGAACAAACATAAATAACACTTACTTGGAGAGATGCACCATAGAAACAATGAAGAATCATAGTAAATCAGATTGATCTGGGAGGTGTGACGCCTCTGAAAAATACCTAGGATCTATTTAAGAATGAGATCCAAGAGGTTCTGGAAGAAAAAAACTGAGTGAAATAGAAAAACACGTGACTTAAACCTTGGTATAGGACGGGTCATAATGTATACCCCTTGGTGATGACATGTAGTCCATGCTGGATAAGAAAACCCATCACCATGGGTTAAAAATCATTTATTTAACCCTACACGATGTAATCCTCAGGTACACAACATGTACCATCTCATGGTATGATCTCCCCATTCACAACATGGTCTCCAAGTACATGACATGCATCCAAAACCAAGTAAATTATGTATACTTTAGGTACATGGTGTGTACCTTTCTTTTCAGTTTGCAGTAAACCTAAAAAAATCAAATAAAAGGATTTTTAAAACTAGTAGGGAACATAGAAAATGGGGGAACATGCCCAATCAAGGTAATAGGATGTTACATAGTTACATCATATAAATAATAATATTATTGATATAAAAATATTATTTTCTTATTGAATTCATTTTTAAACCCACTCTTGAAAGGTATACTTGGAAAATTATTCATAACGCTACGTGGTGACAGTAGGTTTTACGTACGCACAAACAGTGATATCATTTTATTTTTGGATGAAAGGGTACTTACATGGATGGATTATTAATTTTATAGAATTAATATCATGTCATATGTATTATATATATTCATTATTTACATCATTGTGACTATTCATGTGATTCAGTATTGGAAAATAAATTATATCAGTTCATGATGCAGTAGTCCATTGTACACACGAGTGATGGATTTGTTTCCCATTTTATGGAGGTGGAGATGGATATATATTATTCCATATATATAATAAAATATTAGAATTTGGAGGATAATGGTTTTATTATATTTTAATTTTTAATACATAATTAAATGTTGTAAAATAATAAATAAAAAAAGTGCTTCATTAAGACAATTACCTTATCATAGGAAAACCTCCATCAGATCTCCTCTTAAAGACACTTGGGTTGGTCTTTTTGGAATAAAATCATCTCTATAATGTGTATGAGAATGATTAGAATATATTTTTAAAGGTTCTGGTTGATCCAAATTTCTTTAGAGGTGTTATTAAATGAGGGGAGTTGATTCCCTTTTATAATTGAGGAGTTGCATTTTTGTAATTTTCTAAAACTATTCAACAATGGGAAGTCACTCTCAGTATGAGTGCCTCAAAAATTTATGAACTATATATTTTAGGGAGGTAAAGGTAAATCCACACCTCCACCACATAAAATAATTTTTTTTGGAATTGTAATTCCCTTGTGATTTAGGTTTACTTATTTTACCATTTTATTTCCCACCGTGGTAAATAATTTTTTAACTTGTGTAATTTATCCATTAACCCTAAAATAATGTGACCCTTATTGGTTGATTAATACCAAATTATTTATAATATTATTTATAATTTATCAAATAAATATTATAGGTGTGTGTAAAATTAATTTTAACACAAGTTTACACAACATGCAAAACCTCATTTTAACAATAACTGTTGTAAATAAATTTAAATTTCATTACTAATCATTATGACCAAAATATATGTTAAAATTATTATATAATATTAATTATTTTGATTCAAAATATGGAATACTTTTTATTAAATTAAATTCTTATAAGTTGTTTTATTTAATTTATAAATAATCCCATAATCATGTCGAAAAAAAAGTTTTTCATGAAATGCATTTTTCAATATAAGTTGATCTTATGTTAACAATATGACTATTAGTCATAATTATATGTATTTTAATTCAATATTTAGATATATAATCTAAAAATGTAATTTAAAATTTTCTGTATTAGTGAAAACATTAACTAATTAAAATGGAGTAACATTAAAAAATTAAAAATAGTTTTCTGAAAAATGTATTATAAGTATTAAAATAAGCATATACAAAAATTGGGAATAAATATGGTTAAAATGTAATTAAATCTTTAAAATATTACTAAATAATACTTTTTTTTTAATTTTAAATCAAATTAAAATCATAATAGTACATTAATATTACTTAATTTATTGAATACAAATGACATTTTAAAAAAAATGAAATTTTCACTATTAACTGAACTTCACTCTTTTCAGAAAAATCACAAAAATTTACATCATTATAATTTTTTTATTTTTATTTAAAAACATTAGTTAATTTTTTTAAATACATTTTCTAAATATGGTAAAAATTAATTTTATTATTTTCTCACAAAAAACAGTAAAAATCATTTTTGATGAAAATGTATTTTTTAAAGAATAAATATAATTTACTAAAAAATTAGTGATTATTATCAATAAATGTGTATTGATTAAGACCTAAATTTGTATTTCAAAATTATTTTAATCCTACTCATACCCTCCAATTCATGGGTTTGGTAATAAAGGTAATATTTAAATAATATAATTCATAGGTTATTTAAGCTCAATGTTGCGTGTCGTATACACTATCAAGCATAATTTTATTTTTTTAAAATATTAGGGTTGCATGTATCAAAATATTTAAAAGATATTGAATTTATTTAAAATAAATAAACATTAAAATTTTGGGGTGTTGCAACCATAGTAATGGGTACTATATGGAGAACCAATGTAGTTACTAGATTAAAATTCACCATCAGAAGGGCCTCTATGGATAGTATCCATATGATTTTGGGTAATACCCCTACACTAAGGGATCTCATGATGGCCACTAGATTTAATGTTTTGTTCGTAACCATGTTGAGGAAATTCTAAATTTCTAGTGTATTGATTGTTAATAAGGGGAGGACCTACATTGTTGATATATTCATGAGGAGTATCACTATGAAAAGTTCTCCTGGGTAGAAACCCAAAGTTTTTAAATAAATAATTTTGGGGAGGACATATATAGTGGTTTTTATTTTCCCTCACTAGTCAATTATTAGTTTAATTAGTAATTGGTTCTTACCTAAATGAAGTTTGAGGCATACTATTAATGCTGATTCAATATTTACACTAAGGTAAAGCTAGGATATGCAAACAAGTCACAAGGATATTGGTAGCATTGGGATATGGATCAATTATTAAAATTAGGATATACATTTCCCCGTATGGAATATCCATATGGGTGAGATATTCTTAACAATTTCGATTGAAACTTTCGAAATAACTTTTACAGTGATCGAGGTCATTTTGTGATGGTGATAGCTAATGTTAGTGGGATCCTTCAAAGAATCACCTAATTAATTATTCAAAGAAAATAAATTTTCCTTTTAGACTCTTCCAAATATAAATGGTAAACATTTTATTGCTCTATTGGGATATTATTAAAGAGATTTGAGGTTATGAAGTGGGCCTCATGCCCCTCCTAACTTCTAATTGAGGATATGACCATCATGGCATCAACTCAACCATGTTGTCATAATATTTCTCTAGGGTAGGGATGGTACCATTATGCATGACCTCTCATATCATGTAATTCCATAATTTTTATTAAATATAAAAGGTTGTTAATAGAATTTATTAGGTATTTGGTAAAGATTTCATTATGGCGGTGGTAGCATATGTTTGAGGTTTCTTTTGGTTAGTGGCTCTCAAATACAATCATAAAATTATATTAAATATTGAAATTAATTACAGTACTGATATAAAAGGAATTAAAATATGATTATAAATAAAACTTATAACCAATCACAAATATATTTGAACAATCATGATGGTTTATTGGGACATTATGTTCATTTCCTATGTAATAACACATAAAAACATGTAAAAGAATAACATAAGTAGTCAATTATAATAACCCAAAATGGAATAATTATAAAAATTAATCCTAATGTTATTTATCTATAGAATAAACCATTACCCAATTAATTTAGGGTTTATATCTCATGTCCCCCCAACATCATATATAATATAAAAGAACCATGACATGAATAAAACACCTAGAATCATTTATTTTAACCTGCATGAATCAATATCAAATTTAATCTAAAAAAAGAATTTTAATGAATATGTTAAAAAAATTATTATTAAGATGAAAATAAAATATAATAAAATAATAAAGATAAATAATAATTTTAAATAAAAGGTTATTGACATATATTATTAATAATTTAAATGAAGATAATAAATGTTATAAATTTTTAAGAAGAAATATCTCTTAAATTTTGATATTTTTTTAGAAAAGAAAAATGAATAAAGGGAATACAAAGGAAATATAAATATTGCAATAATTTTTTTAAGAACATGATATAATTAAGATTCTATAGTAATTCATCCCATGGAAAATAGAAGAAAGTAGTTAGAGAAAGATCCCATGTGATAAACAGAAATGAATAGATGGAATGATTCTATTCCCAAAATGCTATATAAGACACAATTAAAGGAAAATATAATTATAAACCCATTATATATAACTAATAATATTTAAATGGAATAAAATAACCAATTTTAAAGAGATTAAATCTTAAATAATAATAGATATCGTGAGAAAAAACACATTACCTTAACCCTTCACTTATTTAAAATCACTTTAAATCCCTATATAATTTTATTGAGAATATTAATATTCTATTTTAGTACCTTAATTATATTTATTTCATTTTTATGATACACCCATGTTAATTAATTTCATATTTATTAGTTAGTGTAATTTTTTATTGATTATCATAAGTTTGTAGTTTCCACAGTTTCATGTTATTTTCAGTATTATGTTCTCGATTATTGTTCCATTATATAGATTTTGTCAAATTAAAAATGATATAGGTACTAAAATATAAATTTAATAAATAATTTAATTTTACATATTAATTTAATTTGAGTTACATGTATTGTTTATAAGGATAAAATCGTGATCACTCTGCCTAACAACATCAAATATAAATACTTACTTTATAATTAACATCTATATGATTGTTACCGTTATATTGCAATAATAATAAATTAAAAATGAAAATATATTTCATAAATATCTAAAATTAATGTTTCTTTAATCCTTCACAATTATGATTATGAAAATAGAGTATCATCATTCTTGTATATGGTTTAAACAACCCAAACAACATCTACCATAGAGAAGGGATGATTATAAAGCCATAGATATTTTAATATTATACTCCTATTTTAGAATTATATTTATTTAATTCAGTTTTATTAATGTTTTAAATTATATTAAAGAATATTTGGAGGGAAATATTGAGAAAATAGACAAAAAAATATGACACCTATATTGAAGATTCAAATCTTCCCTTAGCGATCTCCTTTGTAATGTAACCTTTGGGACTATATCATGTGACCAAAGGCTATATAATGTGTAAAATTATTATATAATATGTAAATTTATCATAATATTAATATAAAACTAATATTTAGATGTGTTTTCTAAATGTTAGAATGAGTCCCTTTCATAGATAATAATTGATGTAATTATTAAGAATATCCATTCTTTAAGGGTTAATAATGTAATTTTAAAGTAGAAAATTTCTTATAAATCATAAAGGGATGCTACGGAAAACCCCATATCATCGAAATATGACTTATGATATTGTTTTATATTTTATTTATTTTTAAAATATTTTTAATTAAAACCCAATTTATATTGATTTTGTGGGTTATTCTTGTGATTTGAGTATAAAAAGTTTGGAATAATTGTTTAATTATATTTTATTATATTTATATGCATTATTAAAGTTTATAATATTCTTATAAATTCTTAATATAATCATTATGCCTTTATTTTTTAATTTTCATATGTTTCATAAGTAGAGTTTTAGCATTACATTAAAATCTTCATACTTTTCCAGAAATAAAATTTTATATATATTAATTAGAAAATATTTATATTATATTTCAAGTATGTTATCATTTATGATACTTTCAATAAGTTTATATAAAGTACTATATCCTTATATATAAAGGTATAATAATAGGTATTAAAATTCAATTTCAACATAAACTTTTATTTTTAAAAGGAGTTCAAATGTTTTACCTAATATTTAACATATTCAAAATCACCTTTTGACCATAAAAATAATAGATTTATATAAATTATAAATTTGAATATATTTCAATCTATTATTTTGTGTTTCCTGACTTTATGGACATGTATTTTATAATAGGTTATGATAATATCACATCAAAAGAGTAGGAGCATGAAACACCTATTTATAAGGTAGTGTAGAAACCTTTCCCATTATAAGGCCTTATACTAGGGGATGCCTGAGGGCTAGAGCCCATGGAAAGAAAACTTGTGCGAGATAGGCCCAAATAAGAAAATATCATGATCATGGGATAGACTGGGACATCATAAATGGTATCTGAGAAAGTGTCTATTTGATGTGACATCGAGGATGATGGGCCCTTATAGGGGTGGATTATTGAAATCCCGCATCGAAGGAGGAGCATGAAGGAACCATTTATAAGGTTGTATGGGGACCTATCTCATCATGAGTCCTTCTCCAGGGGAATTCCTGAGGACCAAAGCCCAGGGAAAGAAAAACCAAATGGGTTACACCCAAAGTAGATAATATCATGATCATGGGCCAGACTGAGTCTTCACAAATGGTATTAGAGATAGTGTCCATTTCTTGTGCCAATGAGGATGTTGGTCCCTTCTAGGGGGGTTGATTATGGCAATCCCACATTGAAGGAGGAGAATAAAAAAACAACCCTTTATATTGTGGTGTGGATACCTCTCCCATCATGAGGCCTTTTATGGGGGATGCCAGAGGGCCAAAGCCCATGGGATGTAAAACCGTGTGGACTAGGCCTAAATCGGATAATACCATGATCGTGGGATGGACTAGGCTGAAAAAATGGTATCAAATATATTGTCCTTTTTATGTTCATGTGAGGACAGTGGGCCCTTCTAGGGGGGGATTATAACAATCCAACATCAATGGTGGAGGAGCACGAATAACACTTTTATAAGGTTTTGTGGACACCTCTCCCATCATGAGGCCTTTTACTCGGTGATTCTTAAGGGATAGATAGTAGGGAACAAAAAACCATGTGGGATAGTACAATATCCAATAATATCATGATCATGGTCTGGACGGGGCTGTCACATAGGTTTCACTGTTCAATATGAACAAGAATTAATATTTTATTAAAAGGAATTCAACATTTTTTATCAATATATAATCAATTGAATTCGAATATTTAATTTGAAAAACTGATTCTCTATATCTAAAATATTATAACATATTCAAAATATATCCAAATTATTTTTATGCATTATAGATACTTAAAAATTTAAATGTAATATAATTTAATATGAATTCAATCTCTTATTTTTAATAGGAATTCAAATTCAAATATATCATTTCAATTATAAACCAAAAATATATAATAATTACATTTCAAAACAAATTATTTAGATATTTAAATAAGAAAATGATATATATAAGTGAATTTATAATATTTTTATATGATATTTTATCAATAAAATGTGATTTTACATAACTTTAATTATTTACTATCAAACCATCCTATTTATAAATTTTAACAAAAATCTTTTTAACAAATTTCGATATAATTATTAAAAAGTTATAATTAATTTTATTAAATTATATAATTAATTATTAATTATAAAATTTTAATATATAACTGATATCATATTAAAATTTTAATTTTACAGAAATAAATGATTCTATTAAAAAATAAAATAACATTATTTCTTCATACATTTTCATTATATGTTTTCAAATATTATTATAATAATAATTTTTTTTTTAATTCAGAAAATTATTTTATATATCCCTTTATAAAATTTCAAATAATTATATAAGTAAATATTAATAATAAATAATGATAAGGGAATATACTAACCCTTTAAATAAAACATATTTTATAAAATGAAATAAAAATAAATATTTTTTTATTGTAAAATCAGTATATAATTGATAATATTAGTTGAAACTAGCTGATCATATAATGGTTATATTACCTATTATTTTAGGGATCTTATAATGGTATCCCTAATGGATATATAATGTCTTCCTTGAACAGCTACCCCCAATGGTCATATTACACTTTCTATTATTTTATATAACCTTATATACTTCTATCAAATTATTCATTTTTTCTATCATTTCAACATAAAAATTACTAATATATTTCAATCTGTTTTAATTTTGTATATAATCACATTTTGTTTTGTGTTCTTATGGTATTCCTTGACAATTAATACTTAAATATTTTAGTTCTATTTATTTGTATGTTTTTATTATTCCATTATATATATATTCAGCCTATGGGGTGTAAGAATCCTTTATATATAATGTTATAGAATAATAATAATATATTTTATTTTATACTCACATTTTATCATGAATAATATTATTTTATTTTATTATGACAAATAGATGATTTTTTAAATAAGAATATGTGCTTAAAATTTGGATTTTTATATTCTCGCCTTAAAAAAGTTATATCATTGGAGGTTTTTCCTTTAAAAGGAATTAAAAATACCATTACTTCATTTCTCTGGTAACTCTCTGTATAAACTATTTAATCATGTAACATATTTATAAACCCTTCAACTAGATTCATCAATCATCATATATTTATGTTTTATACTTCAAAATATGTTCTAAACAATTATGAAAATTAAATTATACCTTTCATATTCCATTCATGGTTTCTTAATGACCATTCATAAAAAATGTCTATTTTAAACAATTAGGCTAAATATTCCATTGGTCACCTTCTAGAACCATTCTATTAGGATATATACTTTCATAATAAACCATTTTATTGAATTTAAAATATTTCAGACCCTACTGATCACCTTAATAAAACTATGGTTTACCGTTTTTCTCCTTATTTTCTTATTCATTATTTATGTTTTTAAAATATTGAGTAATATATTCAAATTTAATACTCATGTAACACTAATATGATCCTATATCAAAATAATTTTTTTACAACATATACGGTGTAAATGAAATTTTATTCTCTTACAATTAGGTTTTAAACTAGAACCTTCTATAGAATCCCATATCCATCACATTCAATCTCCAAGAGTTTGAGATTTATTAAATTAAATGGACTCAATATCCACCTTTTTCACATACCTAACAACTTTATCATAACTTAAAAATTCATGAGGGAAAAATTACGTTAAAAAATATAGTTTCATATTTTTATAAAATCTATCAATCCTACATTCATTATTTAGAAAAAAAAATTATGTATTACATTCAAATATTGTAAAATTTAATTTATAAATTGAAAATCATTCCACTTCCATTTTTTCAACTCAAAAAATTAGTTGTCAATTAAAAGTTGATGAAACATAAGAAGATATTTTAAAAGAAAAATATTATTAAATATATTATATTCCATGGTATAAATCACATTCTTATTCTTGGTAATATAAATGAATGGCCATCATAGATCATTTTTCCCTCGATATGATAAACTGAAAGAGTTACCTTATGATGTTAAGAGTAATCAAAATCTTCAAATATATTCTCTGAATAATTTTTCTATCCTTAAGATATTTCTATATAATAGGTTATTTTAAAAATGGTGTTTTATGGGGGTAAAACCATATACCTTTTTTAAGGATTTAAATTCTTGGGGAATTTAATTTTTTGAGTTTGTGGGTGATTTATTTTCCTAAATAAGACTCTTAATGTGATTAAAAGATTCTATAATTCATAAATATATTTTTTAGATATGGTTTGATCTCTGTTAGGGGGGCCCAAGTGCTCAATAGGAAGTCTGATATGGGCAAGGTAATTGGGTTGTTGGGAAATATAGGCTGTGAGATTTAGAAGGACATGATTAGAGGAATCAATTTTTGATCATTATGTTACTATATTACCCATAACATGTTCATAATAATTGTATATGGGCCTTATATTGGAAGTAATGGTTGTTTATCATTCTTAGAGTTACCCTGACACTGGCCAAAGAAAGTTTGGTTTTATCTTATATTTTACACATGAGCAAAGGATGGATAATGGTTATTTATTTATTCATTCATAATTATGTTTATTTTTTAGATGGTCATATCACATACATATAAATTTTGTTTACTAGATATTTATGGTACCACATTATTAGGGACTTTTTGAGTTGTACTCACACTTTGATCAGGCTGCGATGGAACTTGGGTACCCGAGAAGACTTCCCTAATCACAGGTTTAGGTTGGTAATGGTCCCAGGATAGATCTATTAGGGTATCTTAGAAGATCTTGGAGATATGTATGAGGTGAGGATCGTGGATGGTAGTATAGTCTCCCTTAATTTTATTATTTTTATTTTTCATTTACATGTAATCACCCTAGTGGGTGGTCAGATTATGAATGACTATATATTTCTTCATTCATTGGTTTTTTCTTAATGGAAATTTTTATTACTTATGATTACTCACATATATGTTATATATGATTAATAATTTATTTTAATGGTATTTTTCACTATGATATGGGGGAGTAGTCTTCCCATGTAACTATTTTAGACCCACACTACTATTTAGTAGCCTTTGGCATATGAGGAGGTCTATCTGAGTTCCAAGACATGTAACTCTCTAGTCGAATTACTATTCAGAGTAGAATGAGTGAAGGAAATTATAATGTGATATTAGAGACTTTATTTTACACATCACAAAATATATTAGTGTTTTTATTTTTTATTTTTATTTTGGGAGATAGTATATGGGTTCTAAACAAATGTGTCAAAGCATGTGATGGATATTGGACTACTATGTCACAAAGAACCTTCTCGATTATAATTCTATGTTACCATGGATATGGTATTTCTATTGATTGATTTTTATTTTTTGGTTTTTTCATTTTACCTTGTGTGAAGGACTTATATTTTTGATACTTATGAATTATTATTATTTTTGGAACATAGCCCATTAGTAAGAGGCCAGTTTTCTTGAATCATTTTCCACATGCATGATTCACAACACATATACCATACTGTGTGCGATTTTATATCACTAATTATTGAGGGTTAAATTTTCTAAAGTGTCAACTATAACTTATAAGATATCTTCTTTTATAGATTAGTTTTTTCATTACAATCATTTGGACCACAATATATGTCTGTTCTAATGATAGTTCATGTGGATCTATTTCAGATTCTCTTTGATGATAACTATGAATTCCATCTTTGTAAGGGTTGTGTAGTGACCCATAGCAGGTCTATATATGCATTTAATGCCTTATAAGTTGTTCAGAAGAAATAGTTTCAGTTATTTATAATTTCAGTGATAAACTATATGGTTATTCACATAAATATTTGAGGTGGAATTATATTTTAAAAACCATATTATTATGGTATCCTTGATGGGAATCATGATAGGGTGGTGATTTCATATGCATATATGGATAAGGTTGTGATTCATTAGGTGGTGAATCCCATATATGGAGAAATTTTGAGGATCAACATCGTATTATATATTCTCGATAGGGTATTACAATATATGAATACCTCATGGGAATCAGTATAACAAGTAGGAAAAATATGTTCCATGTTATGAATGATGTTTGTGAAACCCTGAAGTGGGTGATTTGTCAAATTATTTGCCATATGATTTTCGAGATGAAAATAGAGAGGCGTTTCCCTTGAATTATGGCTTATATTAGATAATAATTATGGGTTTGGTAGAAAATACTCATGTTTTGAGATATGGATTAAGAGATTATTCAGATGGATATTATATTTTAGACACATGATGATATCCAAGGGAAAAGTGAAGGAAGGTTACTCCCGTTTTTTTTGATTTCCATAGAGGAAGGAAGAATAGGTATGTGTTTAGAGTTATGTGATAGTTCTTGGATAGTTATATTGTGTGTGTCATATAGTAATGGAGGTTACCTGATTTGTTTTATGTAAATCACTTGATGTTCTTTTGGTATCATGTTTTGGTTTCGAAGGAAGTATTAGTGGGATTCCAAGACCTATTTATTTTGATTTGGTTTTTGATGTGTAAAAATGTTAAATAATTGATGCACGCTTATGGTTTTTGAATAAAAATAAGATGGTGGTTGATCAGAAAATAGATCAAATAATTGGTGAGATATCTAACTTTAAATTGGATAATTGAGGGTTCTTCCAGATATATGTGATCAACATTAATGAGGTGTATTATAATTAGTTAGGTATGTGAGCTTAGGTTTGATGGTGCATGACTCATGTGATAATAAATTTTGTTTTGTAATTGGGTTGTATGGGAGAGTTACCCAATTACATATTGATGGGATCATGGTAGAATATTATGGGTATGAATGATGTTGTTGAATTATATATTGATGTGTGGTCATGTGGGAGATATGGACTGGTGAGTTTTTTGTAAAATTTATGAGCATGGAGTCCTAGGGATTAAATGAGAATGGTAGGTGTTTCCTATGTGATGATAATGACACTATGCATGTAATGGTGTGAGGAGTTTTCAATTATGATTGTGGATTGAGTGGAGAGACATGAATTCATTGACTAAACCTAATGAGGTTATGCTCTAGGAGTGGTGTTAAGAAAATCATGTGGTGGGAATTGCACTATTGGATGGTTATGGGTGCGACCATAACTGTGAATAGAATTTCTATAGGAAATGAGGATAATGATCACGGTGAGTTAATAATGGTTTTTATTAGATGATTCATTTTATATTTTTTTCTGAGAAGTATGGTCATGTCTATTAATTGCTTTTGATAATGGATGGAATGAGGGTCGGGGAGTTGTGAACCTTGTAGTGGAAGGGTCATGGGTGTGATTTGAATGGTCATTGGATGCTAGAAAGGGAAATTTGAAGTTAATGGGTAGGAATATCAATCCTTAACTTATTACTTGGTGATTAGCTAATTTGAAATTCAGATGTTATATTAGGAAGAGTCTGTGAATTGACATCAAGCTTTGGATGAATTCTACATGATCTGAGAATAGGTCAGATTAGTGGTTTTTCAGTACTCAATTGAGAGCATGAAGGTAGGTTAGATTTGTTGGTTGAGGATCCAATAATGTAATTACAGTAGAGTCCATGTGTTGACATTAGTATGATTTTTTGGATGAAATTGGTAACACTTTAAGGATTAAGGCGTTATGATTTATTGGTCATAAGATAGAGCATCTGTGGATAGGGATGAAATTTTTTGGGAAATATAGGGAAACAGTGGTTTGACCAGTGTTTCCATATATAGTTGAGTGTGGAGAGCTTGAAGAGAAACTGAGCGGTTCTATTGACACTGCATTTTTTCAAACTCATGAAAATGTATTAAATGAAAATACCTTAAGAAGAAGAAATAAAAGAAGATAAGAATGATTATGGTCACACCCTTCACCAAATCAACTTCATTCGGGTACCCCCAAAGCAGCGTCAACGTGTAAGATACTGGCACATCCAATGTAACTATGAAGGTCCTGATTGTCGTGTTACATTATGGCACTGCACAAGGTACCTTCTCATTAGCTTGCATGATAGACCTGTGTGAGCCAAATGTTTTTATAGTTTCCCATATTTACCTATAGATATAACCCTTTGGATCATCATTTGGATGGTGGAAAATAATGAAGAAACATAGAATATCATCTAACCCTTGTAAATTTCCTTTGGATTTATAAATATTTTAGGTAGCTCTCTAAAATTTGAGAGAAGAAGGAATAAATGGGGACATTGGAATTAAAATCCATTCAGGGTGTGAAATATAAGGCACCTATGCAAGGTTCCCTTTCCACTTAGTTGTAATGATCTAAGTGTGAAGGTCACTTCTCTGGCTAGGTACCAATGTGAGATACTTATGTTAACACCTGAGAAAATCTTTTAATAATTGAAAAAATTCTCACTCAAATGTAGTTTCATAGGTGGTCTGTCACCCAAAACACCTTCAGCTCGCATAGGCCTACACACATGAGGGCCTTCCATCCCATGCAGGCCTACCATATGAGAGACCCCCTTGTTCTACCTAGCCTATACCCTATGTTATCAACCTCTCAATCCTTACAACAAGCCACCAATGTTTAGGATCTTCTTCATTTGGCTCCCTCATCCGAGAGGTACCAAATTGAAACCATCATCCAAACATCCAGACATGAAAAAACTGGGTAAGAGGAACTCTAGAATGACTCCCATTTGGATATGCATTCCTTCAGTCATATGTTTCCTGCACCTATCTCATTTTATGGGTAGGGTCCTCGAGGTGAATGTAGATATGAATTCCTATATTCATAAGTAACACAAACCTGGGGTGGAGAAATGGGAGTCCCAGTCTTCGATAAGAGGCATAGGGATTTTCCTTTCCCTTAACATCTCTAATACCATGGACCTATAGTTTTAGGTGGAGAGGGTGAGGATCATTCTTGCATTTTGATTTTAGGATTTTTGAATTATCCTCCTCTCTTCCCTAGGAACCCATATTAGGTAATCCCTCCCAGAGTAATCCCCTAGCCTTTATGCAGGACCTATCCGACATGATTCCTTCCTTGTTCTCCATTGTTGAGGTTTATATCCATTTGGGTAATTAGATGTGACAATCCTAGTTACAATGATGGGAGGTAATGGTAACATGCAAGCCCTATCGTATTCTTCCATCATCTGGGCCTCTTACTATAGTCAGAGAAGGATCATGTGGTTTTTGGTATCTACTGCATCCTTTTGTTTCTCACATTCCAATAGAACTAAAATTATCTTAGAGATTAACTATAGTATTTAATCCACACTATCAGATTCATGTCTTGGTAGATAATATTTTTCAGGATCTTCCTCTTACCTACCTTCCAAAGGCCTCCATAGGCATGGGTCCTCAAGGACATGTATCCAATTATAGGTAATACTTCTATATAGTGTAATCCCTGAAACCTGACCTTATGGAATCCCTCCTTGAGTAATCCCATAGTCTTTCTTGTGGTAGGTAACACTTTTTCTAATATTCACCCACTCGGTTCGTACCTAGATAGATCATCATCCATGACTATCCTAGATACCAAAATAAAAGAGGAGATATGCATATTCAACGCACTCTGTAAATAACTTTAGGCTCTAGAATCTGTCTACTAGAGGATAATGAAGATTGTTTGGTTTCTCCAAATCTATATCATCCTCTTGTTTCTCACACCAACCATGAAACAAGTGGGATTATAGGTATGTTGTGATCATGACTTTAAATGATCTCCAAATAATGGGCCTCTCCCTTAGTTGGAAGCCCTGTATAAGCTAAAATCTCATCCAAAGTAAACCTCAATGTGTAATCGCTAACAAATTTAACTAAGAGAACTCTAATTTATAATATACTAAGGATAAGCAGGATTCCTTTATAAATCCCTTGCTCAAAAGGGAATCATTTCAAGTGCAATACCTATCCAAAAATAACATCATTTCAAGTGAAATAACACACCAAACTATGGGATTCCTCTTTATGAGTATGACATATCCAATTCTATTAACGGGTTATACTCCCCTGTAATAAAAACCTTCATAGGACCTTCATGGGTATGTGTCTTCATAGTTGAACAACGAGGGATTTATTTCTAAAAAAATGGGATACACAGGAAGCCTCTCTGAGGACTAGTCCCAACACCCTGGATCAACCATAATTTTATATATTCCAGATTCCCAATAGAATATTATTCAATATGGGAATCCATTTCCCTTTCTCGTTCCCTGGGTTGGCTTGGCATAAGTCCCACAACAAACTTTTACTAAGAACCCTCCACCTAGACATCCTTACTGCATAATGTAAAAATTGCATATTTTATTCCCTATCACATAACGCTAAAAGGTATGTTATTTCTCATTAAATGGAACCAAAATAAATTGGTGTAGATTCCTTTCATGAGGATACAAAGGAAGCCCATTCATGGGTGAAATCCTGACATCCAAACAACTCCCATCTCCATGGATGATGACACACTCCAGAGCACCACACTATGTGGCTCAAAAAAATGTCATAAAAATAGATGAAACAAGAATATATAATCCATTAATAAAAAGGGTACCATTCTTGGACAACCTTGGATACATATAGATATCTTCGTTGAGGAATAACTTCAGATACATACTGATGATTCACAATTATTTTCATGCTAACAAATGATTGTTAATTCATCGGTGGCATGTATTCTAATATGGAATTAAAAAAAGATTCCCAAACAGGTATTAAATCTATAACAGAGTCCCGAAGTAGGAACTTATTCACCCAAAATAGTACAATGATCCTGACCTCCCATACTCTCAAACAATGCGAGTACCCAAACATTATTGGACCACTTCCCAATAATCGTCTTCCTTTGGTAAGAAGGACCGCATAAGGGAACCATTGGGTGTTTTATGATCCATAAAAAACGTTTAGATATCATTCCAAAGTACTAGACTCAATATGAATGATTTTACGAACCCCAGACCCCTTGAAATATGATGTTGGGTGATCGATTCTTCATTGGAAACAAAAAATAGTGGGCACAACATGAATCGTTAATATAAATGATAGTGCCACCAACCTATTAGGCCCTTATCTCTCTCAAAATGAAAGAGGGATAGACACGACATTCAGGAAAGAATGTTTTTGTTTAATGAGATGGTGATTTGATGCGGTTTTATTCTTTGACTTTGTAACCTATATTTTATGCAATTTTAATAAGACCTCTATTCAATTGAGATAGAGTCATACCAACTCTCATAGATATATCCCTTAGATACTATCCATATTGGGTCCTTTTAAAAGTATATGACACCATCACAAACCTAGTGTCTTTAATGATGGATCTCAAATGCACTGGTCTCATAATATTGTCAGAACAATACAATGATGACCTTGAAGGCCACCCGATAGGACCCCCGTCATGAAAATCGCCAAATCTCATCCATTTAGCGATGGTTCGGCATCCAAAATTTTATGGTAGGCATGCTTGATAGTATGTTAAAAGTCATATAGACTCAAGAATGGAAGACGTCCCACCGTGGACAACAATGGATCAACATGGAGAAGTTACAAAACTCTTCCCCCTCTAGAGAAGCCTACCAATCACACTAGGCAGGAAATTATAAGCAAGAATATATACCCAAATAAAGAAATCATGATAGTCAGTTTACTCATCTGGAAGCACCCAGAGAAGCCCACAAAAAAACAAGGTAGAAATAGTGATCAGGAACAAATCCCATTCCACACCATGAAAGGCTGTCAATCAAATTTAGCAGCAACATGTGAGAAGAAAAAATCATCTTCCAACATCAATAAGTCCCGCCAGCAGCCTCATATAGTGATGTCCAAAGAAATCCATAGGTTGAATCTGATGGAAAACTATGAGAAGTCACACACACCTGACCTCACTTATCAAGTCTACCATCATCCTCATTTGGAATCATCGAGAGAGGTCATTCATAAATTCCTAATGATGAATAGGGGAAGACCAAGTTCTCTATCCCCATACATGAGGACTTCCAGTATCCATTTGAAGGAAATAGAGGATAAATAGAAGCCACATACCCCTACTCTAGATATGGAATTTGAATATATCATGATTCCAATCCATAATTTCATCAAGCATATCCTGACAAGGGTAAATTGAAAGACTCAATTACCTTCCTACATCATATAGACCATCCTGGATATTTTAAAGGTGACTATGGAAGTGGCAGTGGGGAGGACACAAAACTCATCCCCTGCAAATGGGGTGAATCATGAAGAAGTGATGTTGGATATTACAAAAACATATTCTCTTGTCCAAGAGGGTCATAAGAAAACTCCCCTGAAAAATATGGAAAAGTGTATTGGGAACAGACACCTATTCCAACAGGAGGTATCCATATTATTCCAACATCAACACCAATGTAGGCATAAACCCCCACTAAAATTTCAAAATACATCTAGGAATTTTGGATGAAACACGTGAGGTTGAAAAACAAGTTTCTTTACTTGAAAACCCCTTTTCCTAGCAAGTGGCCCTAGTTTCTCACAAGAATACATCCAAAAACAAGCCTCTCCAATAGAGACCATAAAATGAAGATCTGGTCTATGATTTCACTCTACTAAATGTTGGAGTTCTTGAATCCCGCACCCACTTATCTTTCGAAGCTCAATATTATACTCCCCTATTACTAAATTATTGGAGCAGTAGCCGAAATTCCAATGTTTATCCCTAGACACTTCATCATGATGGATTGCTTCATTTTCATCATCTGATTGATATCGATATTCCACCTCCTAATGAGAGTCATGGAAGCCATCTGGATGACTAGACGATCAAAGAGAAAGATATTCTTCCTCTTTTTTGTAACCCACCATGGTATTAATCCCCATGATGTATTTCGATGGAAAATTTCTCCCTATATTAGTGCTTCACTTCATCAAAAGTGTCCAACCGTGGTGATTTAATGTTGATGATGCTCCGCTACCACGAGGAACTTGAGAAAACAAGTCTATTAATATTTGATACCATGTTAGTTACAAGTGAATCTCTTTATTATACAAAAGATATCCCAAGGTAAAAAAAATTATCTAAACCACCCACGAATCATCTTCCTTAAAATATTGATGCGGAAGTTTCTACGAATATTTATGATTACAATAAATTAGCAGAGAAGCGTCCGCTTTGGTTGGACCAGGTTGAGGAACATGTGAAAAAATACGAAGAATACACGCTTAGATTAAGGAAATATATGGGCGATGATGATTTACCACTAATGTTATGTCCATTAACCACTCCTCAATACAGAATTCTAGAGGTGTTTTCAAAATACTGTGTGCATGACATCCACTTCAATATATGGAAGACAAATCGTCACTTAAGATTAAAGGAATTACCCTATGAAGAGTATCAAAGTCATGTTAAGCTAATTGAAGGGATGAAATGAACAATTGATTTGGAAGTTCTCCTCGATGAACAAAATCCACAATTGGGAAAAAAATAATGATCTGATCGTCACGCGTGCATCAACATGTTAAAAGAATTGTGTCATCTGATCATAGATACCCCAATGAGGGTTCTTATCCTATGATGTATTGAACACGAATCACTAAATTTCACCGCACCCCCAATCCGAAAATCCCATAAAATATGGAATCTTTCAATGTCATATCTTTAGGCTGGATTCAATAAATGTAATTTGTTCATAAATAATGATATTATTTACAAAAAAAGTTCAAACTAACTCTCACAGAATCGAGCCAAAAGAGAGAAATTCATCGAAAGGATTTTGCATCAATAATATGTGAATATCAAGTAATCCACCTTATTAAGAGAATTTAATCATCAAATAGCACAAATTTCAAATATAACTCAAAGGAATCCATAAATAGGTGGTTTAGGTGAAACCCAAATGATGTACTGAACTCATGTTCGAACAAAACTCCATAATATCAAAAAGGAAGTATTGGTATTATTATCCATTCCAATACAAGGGCTATCCCTTTCCACAGGGCTAGGGGATTTTTCAACACAACCTTAAAGGTCATCAAAATAGGTTTGAAGATTTTTTGGTGTGGAATGAGAACATCACCAGAAATCAGGGCTGGGAAATTTTGTACCTTGACAACCTCCTCATCAGCAGAATTAGGTCTTCTACCAATTACGGAAAATACCATAGAATGAATCCCCTCAATAATCCCATTTTGTGATTCTGTTTATTTACTAGGAACATTCATGATAACATTTTCTTGAGATTCTATTCATACTAACATCCTCCAAATGGCTCAAGTGAACTGGAAATGAATATGAAATGGACTCCTGGAGGGCTTATAAGAACTGAGTCTCACAAAGCTATCAATGAAATACCTGAAACACATCACATGTCAGTAAATTTCAATAACACTATACTTATAGTCCCTAGAGAACATAAGACCAATATAGAATAACTGGAGGAGGATATTTTGGTTCAGAATATGGTACACACTAAAAATTAGTTGGTGGTGTCCATACCTTGAACTAGAGGCTTTCCCTATATTTTGGAATTACATCAATCAATCCACTAATACTTCCATATAGAGAATACAATAATGAAATAGGTAAAAATAATACCTTGATTCACCCAAATCCTAGATTGGTTGAATCCCTTTTAATTTAGGGATGATTTTCTTCTAAAGAGGAAGAGATGAATGAATTTAGAAGACTTAATGTATAATTACTCTAAGGCAACCTTCATGCCAGATATTTTCTGCATGAAGATCCTCAACATGAACTTCCAAACTTCATTCCTCAACTGACAGGTTTCACCATAGCAATAGAATGGGATCCAAAACATCCACTCAATATTGGATACCAAGAACCAATATACTTCTATTTCATATAAGTAGATCAGGAGTTTCCTCCATTGAGTATGAAACCAAAACAAGGCCAGACATGTCATTATAGTCCTACCCAAATATGTTACCCATAATAGATACCAGTGGGGCCTCCACAATCGGACCTACGGGTTGGTTTCCCTCTTCCAACTCCTACCCATCCAGAATTCATCGAGGTCTCATAAACACCATTGAGTCTCTAATATCTCGACTAGAAGCTATGGAGGAGAAACGTGTGTCAGTATATCCTAAGATAAATCCTTAAACTTATTTGTTGATCTGAATCTTCCCACACTAAACTATGGGAACACTAAAATTATAATTTTCAATTGTTTAGGGGACCCATAGTAGCAGTTGATGAATATTTTGTCCCACTATGATCCCATGATGGGGACCCCTTCACAAAAAGAAGTAGTGAAACTCAAGTTCTTTTGTGCAATCACTAAATGGACAAGACTTTTTATTATACACTAATTTACTAGATATGTCAATTATAGGGTGGGAAGATCTCTATTGGTTTTTCCATTCCCAATTTAGGTTGATGTTAAAGAAGGAAACAATACATGGCCTCTCACACTACAAATAGTGGGAATTTTAAGTGGATATCAAATTTCATCGCTTGGTGGAAGATAATGAGTTACTCGTTGAACCTAATGCTTCCTCAAGAAGAATATTTAATCATAATTATAGAGAATATTCAGGATGAGTTACTCACACCACTCATCTCTATGAAATACACAGGAGGATTTTGGGAGCTTTCTAGGATTTCTCAAAGAGAGTAATAATCCTTCATACAATCCAAGTCTATGTCTTATGTAATTCAATCAAGTCAAGGAAATAGAATATATAAAGCATAGGATTCCACTATTACACTAAATCGATCCTCTACACCCACTCCAGATCCAAAACCCTCACCATATCATATGGTACACCTTCCTAAGCATCAAAAACAACACCTTACTATTCAAGATGATTAAAGAAAGAAGAGATTAAAATACTTTTAGGAGATAAAGAACAATGTTAATTATTTTCAAAGTGACCATGTCTCAGTCATCTTCATCTAAGTATTAGAGAAAAATTTGATCATGTTACCAAATCCCAAGAATCCCATCAAGGATAGTGATGAAGATATCCGATAATATTTCTGCTTCCATCAATTATTGGGGAACAATATCTAGGATTTTTTTTCAATGAAATCAAACATAATATGGTGGAAACTAAGCAAGTTATGATGGGAAATCCACAAACACAGATAACATGTTTTTCTACCACTGATCTGGAGGATTAAAATGATTGAAAAGAAGTTAGCAGCAAGGTTATGAAAATTTTTAGTGATTATATGGTCTGTAAAATGGTAAACATACCTCATAGTATCCTCCAAGTATAGTTTAATTAGTTAACTATGTCCTCGAATGATTCTACCATGTCACAACCTACATAATAATCTATTCATCCTTCTAAAATATAGTCTTACATAAAGATGAATTTCCATAAAAATAAGAAGAAAAAATTGTAAGATGAACTTATACTAAGGATAATGTTGGATTTGAAATTATCATACATTGCGCATTCGTTCCCAGACACATGGGTGCCGCCCCACCAAATGGAACAATAAGAATCAGCCTGCTAAGTAGAGTCTGCATCAGAAGAGATTTTGATATTCAATTCCATTATAGTTATCCACTTAATGGATCCCTTATCATATGATTACTATGACTATGAACCAAAATTACCTACTTCCAATTGGGAAATTATGGGAAGATGTAACCATAGACGAGGATACAGGGGAATATGCAGTCATTCTAGAAGTCAATACTCTAGTCACGTACCCACTCATATCATATATGTAGATGAAACTCATGAGAGGCCCCTCTAATGAGTATAGAAAGAGAAAGAAATTCCACCCACATAATCTAGAGTTTTTATTGAATCAATCGTTTTGGAAAATCGACTACATGAAAATCATTGCCCAATCAACCTCGACGTGTAGGCATACCTAGTCAAAAAGATCCACCAAGTATGGATGTACCCTTAATACTAGTTCAAAGGGATAAAAAAACTACATAAAGTACATTAGTTCCTAAAGTTCTTGGAAAAGGGCGTCTACATGCTGGGAAGTGTAGGGATCTGGACCAAAATTATGAAATTTTAAAGCAGTTAGCCCAGGCTCTAGCCAAGTTTTCAATTTTGGATAATTTGTGTCTATCAAAATGCATTTAGAAAGAACTTATAGAATATTTTTTCAAAACATAAATAATTTTAGGTTGATGTTTCTGCCACTGATGTATATTTTGCAATAATGATCACGCAGAATGCCATATGATCATCTCTTTCAAGAACAGGACCAAGATTCCATCAAGTAGGGACACATCAGACCTTTTTACATATCTGAAAAGATAATTGATATTGATATTAAATATTGCTTCATTAAAACTATTTTGGGAATCAACCATATTTTAGAATGAACACTCCATCAACTGGGCTTCAATGAGGCTCATTTATCCCCCATCTACTCTAAAACTATAGGGTTAGAAAAAATATATAAAAAGACTCTTGGAGAAATAAAGATCTGAACTCAGTTTGGGTATCTCATTTCTGACTCATAATTTTTTTTGTTCAGTATGAAATGACCTTAAATGTATTTTAGGGAAGTCCTTGTTTACATCAACATGTTTCCATCCCCTCATCATACCACCAATTCCTTAAATATTGCATCACTTGTTAAATTGAAAAATTACACAATGAGGAATTCCCATTTAAATCTAGTGAATCACAATACATTAACGTATGATTCTATTAGAGGTAGGGGAAACATCCCATAATTGACGATGTTTCTTGAATTAATTCCATTAATGGTATGGAGATGATCTCAACTAATCATTTAAAGAATATTATTGAAAATTATGTTCTTCTTGTCAATCAAATCAAAATATGTGTCCAAATTCTATAACATATTCATCAACTTCCATGATATCAATCATAATGGATGAACCCATTTTTGTTGGAGAATAAATTATCAATTCTCTAAGAAGTGATGAAATCCTAGATGAAAATGGCCTCATACCATCCTTTTATCTTTAGTAGATCCCTACCTCGATAGTAGTTCCATAAAAGGATTTCATAAAATTGAATGAAAATGAATATACTCATCCTATATCCCCCATATCCTCTTTGGAGATTCTAAAAGTCCCCAAATCATCAGTCAATTAAGAAGTAGTTTTTCACCCTTCTTATGAAATTTTTTTAGCTCCTCCCCTATCTTTGAGAAATTTTATTCATCACATACTTCCCTTAATAGAAACACATAAGTGGAATAGGAAAAAAATAAGAAGTGGAAGAGGAGGAATACCAAATGGATTCCTCTCCATCATTTTAAAAAGGTGTCTCTATCACTATTGAAGAAATCAAAGATATAAATCTAGATACATCAGAAAATCAAAGACCCACTTTGATCTTTGTGACCATGAATTATGAATAAAAATAGGTATATAATTCCTTATTAATGCAACACTATTATGTGTTCCCCTAGAATTACACATAGATTCTAGGATTGATCTTGAGGTGGACACCCATCACATGGGATTTCCCAACTTCTAATACGGATACAAACCGGTATCAAGAAGGAAAAACCTAACTCACATATCTAAAATTGAGGTTATGATGTGAAATATCATCAGCGATGATTTCATTTGAGAAGTTTATTTACTAAAATGTCTAGCCAATATCATCCAAGCAAATAAAAAAAGTAAAATTTGAATCTTCGTCAACTTCAGAGATCTAAATCCTCACTATTTGAAACTTGACTTATTGATCCAATTATATTGCTACTGATTGATGAAATAGATAGTTATCAAGTCCTCTCCATCATATATATAAATTTAATGTAAACCCAAATTCTGATATCCCTATAAGATGAAAATTACCGATTTCAGGACCCTAATGGAGTATTTTCTATCTATCGGGTAGTTCCCTTTGCTTTGATGAATGTCGACACCACATATTAATGTTATATGAATCACATATTCAATACTTTACTATGTAAGTTTGTTAAATGATACATTAATGATATTATGGTTAAGCCCTAATAATGTTATGACCACTTGGATAACTTGGAGACCATATTAAAAAAACTATAGCAGTATATCCTGATGATGAATTCCTTAAAATGTGGATTTGAGGTAACCTTAGTAAAATTTATTAGCCTTTTAATATACCATCATGACGTGGAATTTGACCCTTAGAAAATTGATGCTATCCTTATCATGTCACATCTTTAAAACCTTAAATATTTAAGAGGATTCCAAATACAAATGGCCTACATGAGACACTTTATAGCCCACCTCACATGAAATTGTTTTCTTTTCCCCAAATTGATGAAGAAAATGGTAATATATCAGTGGAATAATTATTTTCTGGAATAATTGGATATCCTCAAGAAATATCTCTTCAGTACACTGATGCTAATGACACTAATTGATGTAAATCCACTCATTCAATATGTGATGACCTAGAGTGATCACTAGGAACTCATCATGTACAACAGAATGATTATATGAATGAAAACAACCTTTATTATCATAGTATAACCACAATAAATATTGATAATCATTACTCTAATATCAACAGGATCTCCTTGACATTAATCCTTGTGATCCAAAAAATAATGCACTGCTTGTAGCACCATGAGTTCCATTTGGTCTCTCATAATAACCCACTCAAATATATACTTAGCCTTCCAATATTGGGATAATTTTTGGAACAGTGTGCGCTTACCCTGTATCAATTTGATATACAATTTGTGCCATAGATAGTAGTGAAAGTCCATTCTTTGGAAAATTTTCGTACAGAAAACCCATATATAGAAACGATGTCATTTAATAGTGAATTTTTAGATGAAAAAATATTTTCTATTCAAGAAGGACCAAGAATTTGTGAAATGTATTTTAACGGTGGATCCATGATCCTAACAAGTATGAGAATAGAAAATCTTATACTTAACAAAGTCATTTTAGGGATAATACACATCTCTCCAACAAATATTGTTTTACTATGCACTTTTTTGTTCAGAAGTTTTACAAATAATGAGGTAGAATATCATGCCCTCATTGTGGGCCTAGAATAGATGCTCCACATTTCATTGGGCCACCTAGAGGTTATAGGAAATCCAAATTTAGTAATCAAATAGATAAACAGGAACTATGTTATCATAATAGTGAAATTAATTCCCCTCTACGACCTTGAATGAGGGTTAATAGAAGAGTTCCCCTTGGAGTAAACATTGAATTACATCCCATTATCAAAGAATTCATAGGTATATGCCTTGGTGAATGTATCTACATATTTGGAGAATCCAAATAGGGATGAGCATGTTATCATCATTGCACATAATTGAATGGTATCACCTTTTTTCAGTGTCAAAAATGGAATAGATCAACCACTATAGGAAAATGGGTATATAACCATGCATCTATACCCACAGTTTAAATACACTATGGGTATAGATGGTATTTTTTACTCTATACCCATGGTTTTGTTAAAACTGTGGGTATACTAACCACAATTTGAAGCTTTTATCAGAATCCCCCTCCCGATTTTAATTTCCTTCCCCGCATCTCCCCAAAAACCTATCCTCTATGTCCTATACTCCCCTACTTGACATCTACCTCTTACCCTCACCTCCACATCCCAACCCCACCTCCAACCCTCCACCTTCTTGACGTTGCCTCCGCCTCCTGGACCTCACCTCAGTATCCGTGGCTGCCTCCACCACTGTCCCCTTCATCCACCTCCCAACCCTCACCTCCATCATTGTGGTCGCCTCCACCTCCACCTCCTCCTGGCCTCCACCTCCACCTCCTCCTGGCCTCTGCATCCCCCCGACCTCCTCCTCCTAGCCTCAAAATGTATTCTTATACTTGTGTGTACTCTATTTATTTAGGAATTACATTGGCCATACATCTCACCTTGAGTTAAATAAATACTTTTCTTAACCATTTCATACATTAGGCTTCCAATTTTTGATGAAAATAGAACTTTTTCCATATATATCACCTTTTCCTCTATTCATGTTTCTTTCCCCTATGATAATTTTATATTTCTAACCAAAATATTTGAAACTGATTTACATATGATCACTTAAAACTACTCGATAAACATTTCATTTTACTCCCTTTTAAACAAAACTAAGATCTCAATACTCCTGTCCATTTCAATATTAATCCCATGAATATTCCTTACAACACTAAAATACTAAATTTTAAAAGATATGGTTATCTCCCACTTCAAATCCAATAATTGTTGAATGTACAATCCAACTAGAATCATACCATTAATAAGCAGTAGTAGTATAATGAATCCATTTCCTCCTCCATATATAACTTACCTAGAAAGGAATTATATACTAATGTTTCCTCTTCTAGGGTACCAATTTATCCACCATCCATTAAATGTAGATAATGTAAATTGTGGCCATATATTTATAACAACCATTTGAATCCCAATGAAAACTGAAATTCAAAATAATTCTTCCACTTCTAGTGTAACCACTTTTTTGTATAAAATTATGGAATCTAAACATCTAGTGATCCAATTAATTCCTATAAATTATATTATAATTTAGGTATATCTACCACTTTTTTATCATAAAAAAATATTATCCCGTAATCTAAATTTAATGGAACTTGAGTGATTCCAATTCTCTCATCCAGCTCGACTTGATTATGGCCTATGGATTTTTTGAACACGATATTAATCTATGTTATGTTTTGGTCTTTATAAAACACCCTTTCATTAAAGAGAATGTTTCACGCTCTGATGAACTTCTTAATTTTTTCATCCTAGATAGGATAACCAAAGTTCACGTATCCATAGATTATAAATAAATAAATTTTGGAATTATCATAAATATTTTTCCTCCCCTTAGCATCATTGTTAATATATTCTAGATGGTCGTAAAATATCATATGACGAATTTTCATTGGTTTATCATACCATAACTACTCAAAAATATCTTTTATTTCTGCTATTTATGAAATTATATTGAGTAATTACATAAAAAATATACTTATTTCAACCAAATTTATTTATACATAGTGGAATGAAACTTCACATTGTGTTCCTTCTCAATTAATTTTATGTTAATCTATTTGGCCACACTATTTTATTCCAATGTACCAATAACAATTTTCTCATGCATAATTCCCTTATTTTGTAAATATTTATTGAGGTTCCATCTATTATATTCTTCACCATTATTTGACCTAAGGCATTTGAGAATTATTCTAGTCTCTCTCTCTACCATGAATTTCAAATTGATAAAAATTCCAAACACATCAGACTTATACTTCAAGAAATAGATCGAAAATTTCTTAGAGTTTCATCAATAAAAGGAAAAAATATAAGAAACATCCATGATACTAAACTGGTTCTAGTCCCCATACATCAAAATGAACAATTTCTATATTTTCGGCATTGAGTCTTGCTAATATTATACTTAAATGAAACCATAATTTGTTTCCTGAGTGTGTAACTCTAAAAATTTATGAAATTTTTATGATAAAGATTCAATACATCCTTTTACAAAATAACCTTCAAATTCATTTCACTAGGATAACCAAGATAACTAGTTCATAACTCCAGACATATAGTTGTTACAGTTCCAACCACAAAACTTTAGTATGAACTTTTAGTTAGATACAAGGCTCCTTCCTTAACTCCCCTTTCTACAACCACTAATCCTCCATTTATTTTCCATACCTATTATAGAAATTAGTGTCATATTATTCCTAATATATCATTCTAATATAAATGTAATTTTTCTATAAGCCTAGGATATTTCATAATTTCTTTACCATCATTATGCATTCATTTAACATCTGAACATTCACATTAAAATTTATAAAAACATTAAGAGCCTCATCATCCACCAAGTTTACCTTGATTAATTTTTGGGATACATAATTCTATATGAACCCATGATCTGATATGGAAATAAAAGATTAATTGGAATCAACTATCCAAGATTCCAATGGATTATGAACACTTAACAACAAATCATTGTTATCTTATACTAATATTAACAAAATAGAATATCAAGAAACAAGAAATTTATAAATATATTTATAATCATTGTAATCATTCTTGAGAATCATCTTATTACCATTGTTCTAACAAGTAGTTACATATTTATTTGGTTTACCTATACTCTCACCTCTAGACTTCATTCTTTCTTTTGAATCATTTTCGAGATGGGTGACCTTCCTATACCATATACAACAAAATTATTTCTAGATATTCTTAGACATCCCTTAACTAAATTTCTTCATTCCTGATTAAATTAATTACTTCTTCAAGTACTAAGTTTTATTTTCTAATAGAGTTATTAGAAGAAGTGACCATTGCCTCCAAAATCTATAATAGCATTGAAAATGGAATAAATTCCAATATCTCATTTGTGAAAGTGAATTTCAACAACTTGATCTAACCCTGGACCATGTTACAGTCGTTATCATAGTTTGAATTTGGTCTTCATTCCACCAATTCACACACAAAAACCTATACTTCGTAAGAACCCAATTTAAATGTATTTTTGTTTTATACAAGTTTGTCAAGGTATTAATTTGTTCTTGAGTTGTTTTCTTCTCTTGAATATTGAAAGTATCCTTCCTCACCAATGTCACCCTTACCATTCTGAGTGTGTAATGATCTATATATTCCCATTAATATATCTCTCTACTCTCTTGCTTAATTCAAATTAATGGAATACAAATTTCGTTTTGGAAGTTATAATCGTCCATCCACATCCTCTAGAAGTTGTAGTGCCTTTAGTCAAACTTATTATACCTAATATTATAATGAATTAGTTATGGACGTATGAGACACAAAGAGGTGGGGTGAATCAATGATAATTACTTTTTTAAAAAAATTAATCTTTTATATCCCCTTTCTTATTTATTCTATTATAGTTAGATAAAATGGATCACTCATTATCCCTTGTCACCTTTGGTTATACATAAAACACAACCAAATACACACATACACAAAGAGGACAATGATTTACAAGGATCACTATTCAATAATAGTTTATAATACTTAGATTTCATGGTAAAAACCTAAAAACATATGACCCACTATTAATACACCTTTAATCACATGGTTTGAATTTACACTATAGGTAGCATTGATGAATGCTACAAATCTCAGTTTTGTGTTGTTTCGTAATTGAATATGATGAATGTTAATTAGTTTAGAAAATCTATATTTGTTTCATTCATTGTTCAGGTGGTTAGTGCTAAGGTTGCTTCTTGGTGAGATAGGAGTGACCAGTGAGAGATATTCCACGGAGGCTCTACATCCCCAAAACATGCTGGGGTTCTATTGTATGGTATGTAAATGTCTTAACATCTATTTCAAATAATTTATTTTGTGCTAATAAAATTATCTAGATAGAAAACAAGGGAATTCTACCCCCCACACACAGATAACTTGTTTTTATAATTTGTTGCAATTTAATATAGTAAAGAATCATTGAAATTTACTATTGATTATTTCTTCTTATATCTGTTTCTTTATACTTCTTATATAGTGAAATATTCACAGCATTGGTTGGTAATTGTTATAATTTTTACTATGTTATCATGAAGATATAGCATTCATCTGGCTAGATTGTTTCCCCTTACTTGCAATCAATCATGTCTATGATTTTTTCTTGGTAGATGGACTTTTTACTACGGTGTTCTGAGATGTAGTTCCTTTTCTTCAGTATATTGGGGCTAAAAGCCTTGATAAAAATTCCATCCGGTCAAATAATGAGAGGTATTGTTCAATTATTATCATCAATATAAAAAATTTTATAGCAATCCTTACCTTTTTATTAAAAAACTGATTCATATACTCTAATTATACATGATACATGTTTACTGAATTTCTTTTTGTTGAATCTGAAATGCATATTTTTACATTTTATAAATTTACTAAAAACTACGTTTATTTGAAAAATAATGTTTTTTTTAGTTTAAATGCATATATAATTCTTCATTTCACATAATTTACATTTGAATATTGGGTAATCAGTTGTAATGTTTATAATCACCTAGATTTTCCCTTTGATGCAACTTTAACAAGTTGTTTTCTCGAGATAAGAAATATCTTTATGTTTTTGGAAGATTACTTGTACTTTTCCTTCATGAAAATGATGGGGTTATCTATATGGTTAAAGAATTTGGTATTTTTTTCAATTATGTAGATTTTATCACTCAATTCAACAAAATTTCATATTTACATCAACTATATTAAGAAGCATTACTAACTTCCAGTCTTCCACATCAACCTCTTCAATTTCTACTTCAGCTTTTGGAATTTATTTTAGTATGTGATGCTCTATGATAATCGATATAATATTTTGATTTAATTTTTAGATTCACATTCTAAACTCTTTATCCCTCATGTTTTTTTTTCTTGTTTTAGACTCAAATAATTCAGATACTTCTCCATCGGTCATAGAAAAAACCCATCTTCCATACTCAGCATCAATCATGAATTATTTTAAAATATTCATGATGATTGTTAAATTAAATGATCAATATATAATTATATTAAGTAACTTCTAGAAAATCATTCAAGAAACCTCAAATTTTCCAAATAGATAAACCTAATGCATCACTTTTACTGTAACACATACATATTATCTTCTTAGATATTATGTAAGAAACTGTAAATTTTATGTATCACTATAAGAAATAATTCCTTATTATTAATAAGTTTTATCTTTTAGTAAATTCTTTTGAAAATTTCCAAGGTTGTTTCATTTAGCTTTCATTGATTCCTCTAATTCCAGTGATCAGTACTTTATCTTTTGGATAAATAATATCTTTAGTATACGAATCATGTTTTAAAAATGTATATGAATTATTTTTTCACATAAATATGTTAAAAGATGGGTATAGATCTATATCGATTCCTTGTTATACTAAGTTTTATGGTTATATCCTATACCCACAGTTTTAGGGGCTATATCCAAAGGTCCAAACTGTGGGTATGGGTTATTTTTCCAGTAGTGAACAATGTTAGTCCTATCCTTGAACCCTATTGTTCTACCACTTGGTGGATGATTCCAATAATTAAAAACCTTCATTATGGATTAATCCCATCATACATATCTAGGAATGGAAAAATCTAACATTGAGAAACCAACTTTAGTCTTTATGATGGCCAAAATAACCAAAACAATTCTATAAATGAGGCAATGATGGAGTCCATCATATATGTATCGATGGAGAAGAGATTAGTACAATGATGAAATAAGTACATGTAGGAACTAATGGAATCCACCAGTCAGGATATATGATTTCCAACAAAATATGAAGGCTAGTATACTTCTATCCCTCAATGACGCATGATTTCACAGAATTCACCAAGAAATGTCTTTCATGCCAAGTGCATTCCAATTTAATCCATCAACCCCTATAGTTTCTACATAACTAAAAATACTCCTTCCCATTCTCAATATATAGAATGTATTTTTTGGGGCCATACCCTCCTCCTTTTGTGGTCAATAAGTTCAAATACCTCATAAATACTATTGATTTCTTCTCCAAATGGGCTCAGGTGATAGCCCTGCAAGAAGTTGTGGCCAAAAATATTTTCAACTTCATGAAAGCTAACATCCAGACCAGGTTTGGTTTCCCTCATACAATAATTATGATAAATTAGACCAATTTCCGTTCTACAAGATTTGGAGATGATGTATTAGATGTACGATATCATACCTAACCACTCATACCGCTATCATGTAGTGTCTAATGGATAGATACATGTCTTCAACAAGACCCTATCAGACATACATCATAAAAAGGTAGATAAAGATAAATATTTTTTCCATGAAAAGATCTTTCAATACTTTTAGTCCTACCAGAATAAAACCCACACTACCATACAGGAGACCCCATATTCACTGGTGTACAGGATAGAAGCAGTCTTACCCATTGAGGTCCAATACCATTTCTCTATGTTTCCATCATTGACCTGATATCCATTGATGAGAAATAAAATAAACGACTAGATAAACTAGAGATATTAAATGAGTAATGTTTTCACACTTTTCATCGCATTAAGGTCCATAAAAATTATATGTCATGGGCTTTTAATAAGAAAGTACGAATCTATTCATTCCTCTATATAGAATTTGTTATAGTCCTTAGGAATTTATAGATACCATGAAATAAGCCTCCAAATATTGATCAAAGGTGGGAGAACCCATAACCTATACACAAGGTCCACTCTAACGAAGATTATTCCTCTATATTAATGGATGGAGAGCTCAATACATCCCAAACCAATGTAAGATTCCTGAAGAAATATTTCATGTAATCCCACAACACACATCCTAGAAGAAGGACGTTAAAATGGCCACCACTATTTATTACATGTTGTAAGACTTTAAATTCTGTAGTATATCATCTTGGTAGCATGATGTTAAGCTGTAGGGTATATGTCTCAACTTCACGATGTTAGAATTCATATTCAGACATTGTTTCATGACCTTAAAGAAGCATGAAATTACATCCTCTTCACATAATTATAAACGACATAACCATTTCTAGAACTATGTAGGGCTTGTTTCTCATTTCATTGAAACACATAGTGATGCCTGCACCCTAAATCATGGGATAAGCCATCATTTTGGAAAACATTAAACTCCTCATTCCCCGTGTCAAGAGAAGATTAATGTGGGGAGATTTTTTCATGAAATATGTGTGGCTTTTTTCTTACCATCTAAGGATATGTAATGATGCTCAGACTTATGATCTTGGGACAAACCACAATACTATTTTCCTTTCTTATTTTGTGACCCACTTCTATACCACAATCTGTTAAAATTCATGGATAATATCCCAATTGAAAAAAAATAAATTCTATAACCCTTTTAAAAACTATGTGTGATGTGAATACCATTCCAATGATATATGTAGTGATTCTTGGATCTCCAATCCTAGGTCTAACTACAACACATCAAACAAATATTCACATCTCCCTATGTATGGGCAGGACTTGAAGTAGGATCCTTTGAAAATATATGAATAAATTGATTCTCATTCTAATGAGAAACATAGTGATTCTAGGAACATATATCCTAGCCCAACCACCACAAAATATAAATTACTGTATCATTCATTTTTTATCACCTTTGCATAATGAAGGAAACGTTTTCCACTCATTTTTTATCACACTTACCATATCTCACAATGGTTTAGAATTTTTTTAATGAAGTTTCATGCATATATAAGGATTATCAGTTCACATCAAAGTTATCATGGCCCTATTTTAAAGACCTTAAAATGCACACACATTGTCATTGAATGCATGACTTTGAACTGGATGGTTCATTAATAAGTATCTGTGTCTTTATTCTCAATCACATTAGATATATTTCAACTCCCAGATCCTACATCTTATTTTAGACACAATGTATTCCCCCACTCCCTTATGTACAAGTCAGATCTAAATAAGAGTATCCAATATTTTTTTACACCCCATGCATGAGCCTGTATTAAAAAAAATTCCACACCAATATTCCATCAGTATGGGGAATCCTAAGATCTATGTGTGGATTAATTCCTACTTCAACAAGATATGTAGTGACTCCCAGGTCTTATACCCTGGTCCAGCTATGATATTCCTTTTTTCATTTCAATTCACTTTAATATATACCATATGACATTAAACTACTTGGAAGATGTCCTCTCCATATGAGATTAAACTGTATGGTTCCCTAAGAACTACGTGGGTCTTTTTATCATTTCAATGAGATACGTTATGACCCATATACCTTGCATTATAGTCCCATCCATGGGGTAAAGATACCCTCTTTTACATAAAAAAGATCTATGTAAGTGATCATAATTTGGATCCCCTTATTCAGTGTTCCACCAAGGAAACAGAAATGTCACCCTATTACATATGAATCATAACTATGCATGGGACTGTAAAATTCATGGCCAATATCAGTCCAAATGATTCCTTTGTGCTCATACATATCCCTTCCACAATTTATACTCATAATCTTGGAAAATTTTTAATCTTTTTAATCTTTCCCTGACTATAGATAAAGGAATGGTTGACACTTGAGGACTGATTATTCTGACTATTATTAACACAACCAAGTTTTCTTTTCATTAGTCACCCACAAATAGGGAATTTCAGTGAGACGATTAAACTATTTTACTATTTATTATCATACCACAATTTTCTTTGCATAAAGTCACCCACAAAACATATTTCTTAACCAATGGTACATTTCAACCCTTGAGAGAAGACTCTTCTGTATGTGTAAGCATTGATGATATTATACTGAAACCTTTAGTTCGAATTTGGTCTTCAGTTACCCATAATCTATTTTTCCAATATCACATATCCCAATCTAGGAACCCCTATGATCATGGTTTACAATTTATTCCATCATGAATGAAGTATTCCAAATTGACCTTAGTCTGATATTCCACGTATTACCTATTATTTCAATAATATAGGGTCCCAATCGTATGACCCAAAACTACTAGAACCATATACCCCATGTTTGGGTCACACCTATATAGGAAAAAATTTTCTCCAATTCTTAGGTAATTGTGACCTGAAATGTCACTTCCATATTCATTTAATTTCATCCATGAAACCAAAATTTGTATCTGGGGTAATCTGAATATCCATAAGCTTTCATTGTTCATCGAAAATAGAGTGTATGATACCTAAGGAACCCTCTTCTCTGATTATACTATAACTTGATCAAGTTGATTTTTCATTAATCTTTCCACCAAATGGGTATGTCAACCATAGGTTGTTATGGTTTGACTATTACATAACATTCCCCAATTGGATTTGAATAAAGTAATCCCCAAAAGGGCTTTCCAACCATTGGTGCATTCATCTTCAAGAGAATCCTCTTCTTTCTCCGTAAACCTCAAATACATTATTCTTTATTGTAAACTATTTCCACATCATTACTCATACATGTAAGGCCCCACATCCTAGATTACAACTATCCTCCCTTCATACATAAATATGGTATGATGTTACCAATTTGATCAACTTGAATTAGGTAAATACTAATATTTCGGTCAGAGATGAAGGGACCTTAAATTATACCCCCTTGCCCAATTGTATGAAATTAAACTACATTGAATAATTTCCTACTGAAAATACATAAAAAAATTCAAAAACATCCTCACTATGTGACATTAAACTACATAGTTCATGTTCTGGTCGCATGATATTAAAATTCACAATGTTTCAAGAATCCCCTAGAGTGTCCTTTCCCCCCAATTTTTGGTCATTTAACAAAATTTTCTATTCTCCCCACAAGACAAATTCTTATAGGATTGTTCTCCCATTCATGCCCAAATCCAATAGAGATACTCTCCTCATTCTCATACACATTAGTTTGGAAAATCACCCATCATAGTTATGAGAAATATAGATCATTAAAAACTTCCCAACCCTTGGTTGTACAATGTCGGAATTCCTAGGGATACATTTTTTTTGATTATTTAGTGATATTACCTACCTATATTTTCATAAGCCTCCAAACAAATTTTAGTTCCTATCATACATAGGATTCCACTATTTGATTATACTATGACACACCATATAAAGTTGGTTATGCATAAAATTTCCCCTAAAAAGGGGTTTTCAACTAGAGGAATTTTCATCCTTAGGAGAGACCTACTCTATTCTCATTGTCCTCAACAATGATGTTTTTTTAAACCTCTTTTTGAACCCATTCGATGGTCATTCTATGCATACCTATCTCATATCATGTTTTTTATTCAATTATTAAAAATTCCTAACTCAAAATTCCCCTTTAGGTATCTACAAAATTTTTGAACATTCTTTCCTAACCAACCTTGTTAGGGTCATCATCCAAAAATTTATGGTCAAAGTGGTTTGACCTAAAACACTCAACGAATTATTCTGGATCACATGACATCAAAATGACCAGTAAAAGAGACACACTATTTTCAAGGTTTAAACCCCGCAAACAGAACTCCCGAAAAAATTTGAATCTCTTCTCACTAGACCTGTGCTTTACATGGTTTTGTCAATAATAGAGAAAAGAAAAAATGAATGAAAAAAACATAAAAGGATGAAAACTCATTAACGACGACCTAAGAAAAATCCATGTCTTTCTCTCTATGGAATATTTATATAGAAAATAGGAAAAAATTAAGTTGATGACAAAAAAGAATAAATGTTTGTAGAGTTTTTCATATGATCCTAGAAATATTAGAACTACACTAACTAGGCCCCATGTCATAGGTAAATATTTGAGCAACTCCCCATACCTAAAATTGTGTTTATGAAAACTTGAAGTGAACACTTATTAGTATGGATATCATCTTCAATGTTATTTTATAATAATATATGGAAAATTGGGATGAATAAATAGATCATTGGAAACCGAATATTTTCATTTATGAGATAAAAAATAGAAGGATCATCCACATGTTTTGGTCTTTCCATAGTTCTTTACAAAATAACATCATCATAACACTTAATTTGTTGAACAACCTCCCAATCCCCATCAGCAGCCTATCGAATCTCAGCCAAATGAATAGCCTATGTATCCTCATCTTGGTGTAGTTTCTCCTCTATGATGAAAATGGAAATTGATCCTCTCAGTTTGAGGTCCCTCTAGTGGATGGTGAAGTTATATGAGCTCCCCCTGAGTGGAATTCAGTCCTTGTTGAAGGTTTGATTTTTGAACGGTCTTCTCATGGATTTTTTGCCTATATCCCACCAATTTCATGGAATGGTCAACCACTACCTGGGATAATGTATCCTAGAGATCATTAGTGTTAACAAGTATCTTTTTCCTTTATGACATGATTTTGTAACTCATGTTCTCACTCCCATTCATGATTGATCTATTTCACGGAAAAATGAATCATGCAATAATCCAATCCTACATATCTCAGTATACTGAATAGGAATGTTAATTAATGGAGTTGTGAGGGAATGCCTTCAAAAGGTGTCCCCAATATTTTCTTCCAGATGTCCTTCTAGGCAGTACAACATGTGATCCAAATGGATTTTAGTGTCTCTAAATCTAACTCAGAGCCACTGTTAGATGGAGAAATGTATTCTGGGATTAATGAACTCAAAGTGGAACCCTTCCATTAATTCTCTATGACTGTGAGACATTCACTCTCTGATATTAGTTTTACTAGTGTGGAAGCTCCTCCATTTGTCCTGGCCAAAAAATTTGATGGAATGTGAAAATTTATAAGACTCATTGTTTGCCTCCAAATTGTACAAAACAGAATAAGTTGGGAATGATTAACGAAGTTGGAGAAACTCACTAAATGATGGGTCAATGGATTAGGTGGATTCATCCATAGGATTCCCAATATTAGCATATTGAGTTGGAATCAATTAAAAAGGGAAATTCTCATGAGTCTAATAAGAGCTTTCCATGATCATCTCATGAATATTCCTAACTTTGGGACCCCCTTGAGTTGGATCTCCCTCAATAGTTAGAGCATGATAAACATTAACACCATTATCAAAAATTGCAACTACAACATTATCCATCGATAAATATATAAAATTAAAGTAGTAATTGTTAATACATAAGGCATAAAAAATGGATTCATGAAAATAATGACTCATTCCCATTGAATTCCATATTTAATTCCTCAAACTCCTCTAAATAGGTTAGACGATTAATATTTTCTAGCACTTCATAAAACTTAATTTCTTGAATTATCCTATAATGTATTAACACCCCAAGACCCATTATAGTCTAACTTGTGAGGACTCCTAAAACATTGGGCTTTAAAACCATTACAACACCCTCCTTTGATGACCTGAGAACCCAAACAACTTCATCAAATATGGTCACAGGGTCAGAATCAGTCATCCAAGAGTCTTCTAGTGAATGAGATGAAACTAAAATACTATAATGCATAAAACTAATCTATCAAAATATCAATGATTATGATTTATAATTGACATTATTAAAAAAATACTCCCTATCTACTGTGTTAGGAGCACACAATGTTACCTCAACCCTCAACACTTCTTCGGTCAAATGGGATGACCTTCTAGCCAGAATCTGTGTCTAGTCAAGTGAGACCTCCTCGATTCATAGAGGCGCATCTCCATATCCCTTGAGAGATAATATATATTGAGATACTACAACCATAGGCATGATTAAACATTTGTTCTGGATAAAGCAGAGATAAATGACATTGTGTATACTTACCATCACTAACAAGGTGCATAGACAAAGACTTCATTCTCCATTACTCTTTCTTTTTCAATGAAGGTATTCTAGCACTAGCCTCCTCAAATAAAATTCTCATAAGAGGTAGTAGATATCCTCTTACAATCATATCCACAATTTTTTTATTATATTGGGGGATATATCTCTTAGTTAAAGAGATGGTTCATTAGATCTGAGTGGGGTTCCAATCAGGTTATATTTCGGCAATGGAATCTTAGATGATTCCCACTTAGCCCACTTAAAATCTAGATGACCTTACCTTCAACAAAGAGATTTTATTGAAATAAAATAATTAAAGAACAAAATAAAAACATGAAAAAGGAAAATTGCATCCTTTAGATCGACATAGTAATCCCATTCATCCAAAGATGGGTGTTCAACCACTTCATCATCCCCCTATTTCAACATTTCTTAAACACACATCAATGAAGGAATGCAGTTTTAACTTCCATAAATAATCATCTATAGCTCCCAGATTTATATCCCCACCTCGGAATGATCATCCTCAAAGAGAAGTTTTATTGATCCTTGAACATCTCTAGTTTCTACAATCTGTAGCCCATTATGAAGGAGAAACCACACATACTATTCATTAGAATGTGTATCATACCAACTATGGAATACCTAAGGTCACACATATTCTGAGGCTATGTCATCTTATTTTGAAGCTGACTGGATAATATTTAGTTTCACAAGATTTATGACTCACTATCTATCACATTTGAAGGATGTAAAAATGGATTTTGGATCACTTATTAATGATGAAGACTGAACTTTGTGGGATCAAACTCAACTGGTGTAGTTATTTTGATCATGATCGGTGTACTATATTGTGCATGGGGTCATTTAGTTGAGCTAAGGACCTCTTCATCTGTTTCTTTTGGAGAAGATGATTCACCTTCTTGGGGGAAGAACCTTTCTACCCTGTATTCTATGCATGGTGGTTGTTACAAAACAAAATCTATGGACGGCTCTTATTAAAACACCCTAAGGATATAATGAAATATAGGTCTTATCATACTAGGAGTTAAACCCAATAGACATGCCCACTGGAGGCAGGTTGATTACAGATTGAGTCATCTCCACAACTGTGAGCATCCACAACTACCGAAACACCATTGGGTGCCTCTCCGATCAAACATTAATTGGAGGAGATACAATTGTTTTGTTAGAACTTAAACTTTTGTGAAAATATATATATAGAGAATTGGCCTCACATATAACCTCTCCATCAATTCAGGTTGCTAGAACTCTATATTTAATGGAAATCACGTTTGATATCAATTCTTCACCATCAAAGCCATCATTATTAAAGGTCCCAACTGGTGGACCTCCATATGGGAATAAATGGAACTCTCCAAAAAGGTTTATCCTTTTCAAAGTCTCATTGGGCTTCAGGGTCAAGGGAGGAATAACCAAAATTTCCTAAATATGTGGTCAAAACCATCCCCTAGGAGCATCACATCCACTTATCATGAATAAAAACCTTAAAAATATGAAATGGTTCTTCCCTACATGAATATATAGAAGGAATATATTGATATCTACCTAGATAGTGGATTATAACTTAATGTGCTTCCTCATTTCCAGCTTAGACATGTTGAAAAATGTCCCTAGAAAAACACCACCACAGGATGTATGGAAAGGAAACATGTAAACACATAGCCACATGGATGATAATAAAACAAGATGTTTCTATGTAGGTAATTCAGATTTGGGTTTTTATAGGCATTGGTTATACTCACCCATTCCATGGTAGGTCATAATTTTCCAATAATTTACCACATATCCATGATGGGAAACCCCGTAGGATGTTTTTAGGTGTTGATATTACCCTTTGGATCCAAAAAATCCCTCATCTAGGAATCAGGATGGATATCCCCCCTAAGGTGGGTGTATTCATTCTTAATGTTCTGATATATCATCAATAGATCATGATCCAAAACTAGTGTCATTTTTGTGTGGCCCCACATCACTTTTGGTGGGATGAATTCATCATACATCACCCCAAGGATCAGATCCTCAATGACCTTGTAAATATCCCATGTGTTGATACTGACTTATTTGTTCATCAGATGGAAATAGTTTATTTTTTTGGATCTATCAGCTTAGTAGCTCTGTAATGAATTCAGATTTTTTTTATACATATGTATGGGCCACCCAGATAGCTTCATATATTCCCCCTACATTCATATTAGATTCAATGTCAGCACAAGTCTGGCGGACCCATTATATCTACATCCACTTGGGTCTAACACCCCCTCCCTGAAGAAGGTCCCAAACATCTCTCCAACGCTTTGACTGATTCATATCGGAATCACAGAAGACATATGAATAACAGTGTGACATTATTTCAATTTTTTTAGGTTCAAATCTAGAGAAAATTCTCTATGATTCATGACACAAGTTATGGATGATGTTCCTTCATTCATGTACATTCCCATACTTAATATATTGGTAGCAGTTAAGTTCGTATACTTTCAAACCTAGGAAAGAATTTTATAATTCTTAAATTTAGGTATGAAGACCTCATTCAGATGGCCATAGATATAGAGAAGTGGATAGTTAATCTAATGGTACTCATGATGATACTTCTTCAGCTATCATTCCATGTATGGTAGAGTATTATGGAATATGTTATAGCAGTCTAGCCTACTGGTTTTTACCGTCTCCTTGATGTGATTTCCATCTTTTTTGTTAGAAACATTAGCGTTCTAACTATCCATTGAACCTACAAGTAAAAAATATATTCATTAAAAAAAGTCTTTTTAGGGAGAAAACTTTATAAACAAGTAAACTTGGTTACGATATGATTTTTCATAGGGTACTCATGCAAGTGACCTCATATAGTTCCCTCACTCTTTATCCTCATTCGGGTCCCTCACCCAGATGTACATGTTGTGTAGATAGGTGCGCTCTTATTATGTTCATGCATATCTTTAGTAAGTGAATCTTATGTATAAGTTCTACATGAAATACTAGAGCAATGGGACTAGTGGTATGAATGTGGGAAGATCATCCTATGAAAAAGAGAATCTATTTATAGATGTGGGAGCCCCTATGTGCATCTTTCATACATTCCCCACTTATGTGAACGACTTGTTCCAATAACCCATGTGGATGGCCTGCATGACCGTTGGTTATTTTCATCCCTTTACCTCAGGATCAGACCCTCATAATTTGATTGGTTTAAATCATGAGGGGGGGGGGGTATTTTTTTAAACTCTTTTTTGTCACATGGATGAAAATGTATTTTTTCTGAAGAAAAAAGTTATCACCCGATGTTTGATTATAGGGGGTTTGGTTATCTGAAATAATTAATGTCGGGCTTACTATTTTGGAATGATTTATACCAATTTTGTTCATGGAACCTTAAACACCCAATAGTTTTATATCTAAATGGGACCTTCTTTAAAAATATAGGTGCGCATTGAGATGTATAGAAAATTATTCTTAAGAGCTCAAATTTTTCAAGAGGATGGGAGGTCAGGCCCAGTACACTCTTGGGGGGGGGGGATTGTTACCTACTTCATGAAACTCTCTTAGATTTAGGATATGTTCACGAATCCTATATTAATTTCCATGTATGATGTGGGTCACCCATTAATTAACAATCAACTATTAACATGTATGGAGTTTAGAATCATATTTATGTATCATATAATCTTTATCAATGGATATATATATGTATACAAGGTTTGTCATCGATGGAACCCTCTTATGCACTGATTATAGATTATTTTCCCATTATTATAAATACGTTGGTTTTCTAGCCATGAAGAGGGGAGATCTAGAGTGTATCGTCATCTTGGCAGACAAATGTTTTTTTTGTATTTTGGGATTGGACCCATAGATGGGATTCCTCAATATCCTAGTGAAAATAATTAGATCCCACATAGGCCGATGTCATTTAATGGATCACATCATTCCTTTTAAGGTTATGTTTTAATGATCTAACCGTATAGTTTAACGTAATGTAGCGAGGAAGACTACGAGAAAGGAGAAAATTCAATGATAGGTTTGGGACTTATGCTGAAGCTACATGGGGAACCAGTAAGGGATGTGAATTCCTAGGTTTAATTAGACCCTTCTAGGAAGGTAGATTAGATAAGATAGAATTGATTTTTGGTGTTGGGTTTGAAACTCTTTGAGGATTCCTATGTATCCCATTTTGATGGGAATCAAGACCCACATTGTAGGATTGATGAGGGTCCACCGCTATGGTGGCCCTCTAATGTTTCTGTCTCACAGGGGAGTGTGACACTTTGAGAGGATTAATTTAGGGATTAAATCTAAAGAGGATTACCTAATGAATGACTTTGTGGCCATTATAAGTAGACTAAATAATGGGGATTTGAAATTTTGGTTTAGGGATTACCCTTGAGGAGGATGCCCGGGTGAATGGAGGTTATGATTGGGTATTAATCTTGAGAAGGATTCCCATGTCGATGAAATTTTTGGGCTTATAACACATAGGAGGCCCAAATTTGGTTGGGGATTACACTTGGAATGATACCTAGAAGGCTCTAGATCACATGGATGTCAGTACCACCATCAATTTATAAGCCCACATGATTCATTATCGGTGTGAGAAACAAGAAGAATCTGATGATTTAAGAAACCACACAATCCACTTTTCCATGAGGTAGGATACAAGGCCTTGAGGACTCACGCCTATGAGGAAAATATGAAGGAATTCAAGAGGAGGATTCAAAATAAGGATCTCTACAATAACATGCATTAAGATATTTGGATTCTGTGACTATGGAAAGACTCTATGTCCACATGATTCCGGAGGAGTCATCCTTTAATGTTATTGAAATGGGGAAGTGGAAAATCTAGAAAACCCCACCCTTATCCTCCTCTAATGATGGATGTTTCCAGGGTTATGGAAGTGAGTAGAGGTCTTGGGAGCCCATCCACTCTCTGACCCAGTAGCTAAAAGGGTAGGAGGCTCAAGAGTAATACCTCAATAAATAAAGGCCAGGGGATTACTCTAGGAGTGATTATTTAAAAATAGTTTCACAGTGGGAGAGGAGGACACCATTCCATGTAAAAAGGTAATGAAATTAAGATCCTCACCATCCCCACCTGGAACAAATAGCTCAATGTATTACATATGATTAGGTAAGGACATGGTTCATGCCTTGGTATCAAGACCAGGAACTACTCAACATTATCTATGAGGTCAGGGTCTTTGTGACAATAGTAATGAAAATCCACATGCACCACAAGGACCCTAACCATATGGTAGGAAAAGTGTAGGAAACCTATGGCTATTGGAATTAAAATCCAAATGGTTGACATGTTGATATTCCCTTATTCCGGGTATTACAATTCCATAGGCTTCGGTGGATGTCTCAAATTAGTCCTCGAAGGGTGAGGTATCCAAAGGGAGTGGATCCCTCATATTTCTGACTAGGAAAATGACTCAAATGTAGGCTCACACAGGTCTTTGTTTAGAGGGTATAGGTGTCTCACACATGTCCTGAGAGGAACTGGAGGAGCTTTTCATATGGGTGTTATATGCCTACATGAGCTGAAAATACATTAGGAAATGTACTGGCTAGGAAACGACACTTGGGATAGGCTATATCCTGGGAACAATGGGTCTTCTGAGGTGTAATTTGATAGGTCTCATGCAGGTCCCTGATAAGGGAGAGGGGTCTTGTGTAGGTGGTTCTTCACTTAGTTTAGGATGGGTCCTCATGTAGGAATCTTGTGATTCAGACCATGAAGGGACATTGATATTCTTTATTACCTTTACTTCTCTCCTCTCTTGGGTTTTAGAGAGCTACCTGAAGATTTTTGGAGGCCTGGGAATAGAGGTTACTTGAACAAAATTTGGAGGCTTTCTTCGATTTTCAAAATGTAAAAATGAGGAGCCCAAGGGTCCTATTTATATGAAAATAGGGGAACTTGTTCAATGTAGGTTTCCAAAATAGTTCATGGTCATAGGTTCTCTACATTGGTCTGAAACGAAGGGGTTACCTGCCTTTTAGTGGGATGTGGGGGGGGGGGGGGTTCCGACTTTCAGATTCATAGGTTTGCATGCACAAGAGGATTTGGAAAAGTGACTGTGATTCTCCTCATATAACATTACCAAATTAACATGATTAAAATATTCTTCATAATCTTATCACTCCATTAGAAAAAATGCAGTGTCAACAAAATCTCCCCCTCATGATTGGATTTTATTAAAAGAGGAGGGTCCAATCCTAAGCTATAATCTGGAAAACATTATGAATATTTTTTAGGTAAATCAAATAGGTCTTTAGTGAATAACTGTGGTGTAGGTATGGTGCATAGCTTCTTGGTATAGGTCAGGTGCTCTAGTCCCTAACATAGGCAAGTGTTGTCTTTAAATACAACTGGGCCCTTTGTCATTTTCCTCTCATTTTGGGATCATGATTTCAATATCACCACATGGCTAGTCCGTACAACTCTTCCTCACTTCTAGTTTGGCGAAAGACTCCCCACGATTTTATAATTGTATACCAAATTGAGTGAAGGTGTTACATATTGAACCTGGCCAAAGGGGCATTGCATTGAACCTGGTAGAAGGGGATGTGCGTGGAACCTGGTTGAAGGGGTTTTCAGAGCTCTTTCCTTTTCCAAAATTTATATTTCTTCCAAGTCCAAATTTTCACCTTTTTAAGATAATATTTCCCATTAATGGGGGAACTTGGTGCCTTATTGTAGGTTCTCAATGGAATCAATGATGAAATATGTAGAACAAGCTACTACACGTTCCTCAAAGATGATCAAATTTGTTACGCTAGTGTAATGCCACATGGTTGTGTCCGGTCTTCACATTAAGTGAAGAGTTTATAACTGTACCATCATGAGTACCCAAAAAGTGATTACTTACCTTCATATGATCATAGACATTTGAGGGATGTTTTATCCCTATAGTTAAAATTTACTACCCCACATCTTGGTTCATGAAGCATATCAACTACCATTATACCAACATTTCATCAGAAGATGCTTATTTTAAGAAAGGAATGGTTCTCATTAGTTGTATCATGCATCATAGTAGATTTACTATAGACCTGAACCCTCACATAAAATAATTGAGGCTTCATTATTATGACTCAAACATGTGCACATCATAGATAAATGAGACAGTGGGTTGGAAGAAAGAATGAGAATTCCTTTTTGGAGGGGGAGTTAGGATCGATTGGATTTTGGCATACTAGGTGCGCCATACTTGCACAGAGTTAAAAAAATATCTATAAGACATCCAAATTTATGAGGTTGTCTGGGTAGGAAAAACTTATGTCAAAAAGAATCCAGATATCATCCCCGAATTTCCGAGCTAATGGATTCCATATACAAATTCATTTCAATTGATATGTAATGAATTTGTAATTATCCCATGGGATGTCTATAGAATCTCTGGAGTTCCCATTCTTAGGGAAATGTACGACATGTTCATGAAATTGAAGAAAACATTAGATGAAACTAAAAGGACACCACCGTTGACCCACAATAATTTCATGATGGAAAAGTTTCAGAACAAATATCCTCACCCTAGGCATGAAATCCATGTTGCAACATGGATAAACACTTTTGTAGAATCGGTTGGAGAAGGTCACAATTTTCGGTTCCCTACTATACTTCTCACAATTGAGAATTGGGGTACTCCTATAACATTTTTTTCCTATATTGGATACGGGAAATTAAACCCATTGTGGTAATAAAATCAACCCCAAGGTTGATGTGAATACTTACCAACTAATTTTATTACAATGAGGCTAAGAATTTATCTTCTTCTAGTCTGCGAGTCCAATGGTGGTGTAAGGATAGGAACTTTTTTTAGTGTCTAGACTAGTATAGGGGATTTACATAGGGTTGGATTCCCAATTCCAAAAAATAATTTTCAATTTTTTCTACATATATACAATGGGATGACCCCATTTTCAAATTCATGCATATTTAAAGTGTTTTGGGGGTGGATCACAGCACACTTCAGTTCATATGTGGTGTTGAGCCAATTTAGAATCCCAAACAGTATGTTCTTTCCATTCACTCAATTTTTCTCTAGAATCTATCCTTTTAAAAAAATATGATGAGGTTATAAAGATGTTTAATGCGTTAGGTAAATTTAACTTCATTTCTTTTGGTAACCCACTGACATTGAAATTTAACAATGATGGAATGGAAAAGAATTATTAGCTATGGTAATACATGATAACATTTAGAGAAAGTGTACTTGTGACTCACATTGACAACAAGATCATCTATGAGGCTTCTACTCGGTATCAATTTTCCATCCTGTTTGAATGTCTTCAACAATTTAGAATTTTTTCCCCTATTCATGTTAGGTATGAGAAACATTTGATGGTAGCTTGATAGATTTGGATCCTGGTGGCCATGGAGTTATCCAAAATTTGAGACATTTTTACAATGTCAGATGCATTAATTGGGCTAGATCCTATGTATTACAAGTCATGGATCTCTTCATACCCGCATGGGTATTGGAAAAAAGGATTCACTGGGTCAAGGACATGACAACTGCTGGTTGTGTTATGTGTGGTAAAAGGATCAATCTGAGGATGATGATGCTAAAGCACTAGAGCCTTTAAAGTGATATAGATTAATGTCCCCTCAGCATGCTAGGGTCGAGAAGACCAGACCTACCACACCGAGGCAATCCAATCATCACCATCATGAGGAGAATTGTGTTACATTCCCCCATTCTATTGTGAAGGAAAAGATTCCTAAAAGGGATCCCAAGTCAAAGTATGTCAGGTCTACCTCTCATACAACCACAAAAAGGTCAAATTATTTGAGTCCCTTATCAATCCATGTTTGGGAGATAATAAAATATGCTGTTATAGATCCTTGGGAGTCTCTTCAAGCCTTTTTGAAAATCTTAGAGTTGGAATAATTCAAAGAACCCCCTAATCTCCACCCTAACAGTGATTTACCTAAGGTGGGGAAGTATTTTCTGGAGTTGGAGGCTAGGATATACAAAATTGATGATCATACCCTGACCATAAATTGATTTTATGACATGCTGGACTAGGTAATATTCTATGGGTTAGTTGTTCATATCAAGGAAGTATGGGACATATAACTCAACTATGCTGATGTATTTATCTTTTCACGCTTTCTATTTTTTGTTTTATAATCCACCTTCATATATTGAAGGTATTTTATTTTTCAGTTTGTAAGAGAAGAAGGAGACGAATAATCTGTTAGAGGAGTAGAAAGAGAGGAACTTGATTCATCGAGGTATGGGCCCACCAGAATTCCAATCGAGACATTGGATGATGCACATGGGTCCCAAGAATTATTCTCTAGACAAAGATTATGATGGATGAGATGGTAGCATGAACCCCTCGACTATCCCCACAAGTATATGATTCCAAGAGGACTGAGGCAGGAATTTCACTATCTCAAGAGAGGAAGTGAAAGATGGAAATGAAGTTGGTCTGGTGCATTCAGCATAGTAAGTCATCATTCCATAATTTTATATCATGAAATGCTTGAAATACTATTTCCAAACATGCTTGTATTGCTCAGAATCTGTGTTTCATTCCTCCCATAAAGGGCCTGGTACTATACCTTTAAGGATCGTAGAGAATTCCCTTGGAGAGGCACGAGTCCAAGATGATGAATCTATTATTCTAAAATATAAATCATCTATATATGTGGCCACATCTTCCCAAATTCCTACGAATAGGGGAGATGGACACGGTAATGTCATATTCACTCTCTTAAATGTTATGTAATATTTAAGAATTTTTTCTTCTCATTATATTTCATATTCATTACCCGCACTAGAGAAACCTGCAATAGTCAATTATAATCGTATTGTCACATAATAATTGGATGATTGGGATCTGAGTTGGTCTGATAAAGGTGTTTATGTAAAACCTATATATGTTGGAGCTGAAAATTCTATGCTAGATGAGCAGTTTACAAGTGGGATCGATGGAAGAGCCAATTTGGGTTCCAAGTGATATGCCTCAGATGCCCCTTCTGGTGAGGATATTGTGAGGCTTGATTCTATACATCATGAAATAGTTGATATAATAAGCACATACATTGATATTCCAGGTTCCCTCAAGGAGTTTTTGGATTTCATAAATGGAATTGGATAGATGTGAGTTTTATCATTCTTGTGTTTTTATAGAAGAGTTGATTTTTCTTTCACCTAATTATTTACCTCAAAGTTCAACTAGTGCAGTTTTTTATGTAGAGAACATTGCCATGGAACATCCAAAACAAGTCATTGAAGTCCACCATACTCTTATTTTTAAGGGAGTGATGGCTAAGAATCCTATTGTCGGAGATTCTCAGGATCATATGATATTAGTTACGGGTCAAATGCAAGAGGATACACCCCATCATAAAATTCATGCTCCGAGAGTTGAGGCTAGGGGTTCTCGAGAGGTATCAATTTTAATGATTGACCCACTGATGGGTGAGTTTCATAAACTATTTTTTTCACATCACATTATGTTCTATTCGTTGACCATCGGATGTGGAAGAGTAATATCATATTTTATCCAATTCCATCGTCTTTGGTGATTGGTCTTGAAATGGGGGCTTCCATGGAATCTCCACAAACATCAATAGGTGAAGAAGAGGATATTTTAGGGGGAGCAGAACAAGGAGATTCACTTAGTTCACGAATTCCAAATTATGTCTCTCCCTTTGAGAGTGACTCTGAATCTAATATGTAGACATATGAGGATTTTTGAACTAAAAACCTTTTGGTTTGGCAGAATATCTAGAAGGTAATCAAGGAGACACCTCTTGAAGATGTTCCATCAAAACTTCACCAACTCTCATTCAAGATTTACATATTTTGATATGGTAGATTTACATACTGGGAGATCCATAATGAATGGAATGTGATAATCCAACAAAGGGATGAGGAGCGAAGATAGGAACAAGATGAGGTGCAACAGGTGGGCTAATTTGAATAACTCATAGTTTTCATCATTCAAGCCAAGTTCAACCACTCTAAGAAGGTGGGGGAGTAAATAGATCACCACAATGAGATTTATTTACATATAATGTGCCTATATGGGTAACTAAACTCTTACAAGGAATAGTTATTCAAACTCCATCAATCCATGGAAGGGGCTTAGACATAAAAAAGAGATGTTGTGGGGGTAGAGCAGAAGAATATCCATAAATATAAAGAGGCCGCTTCTACAGAAATGGATAAGCTTTAGTAAACTATAGAAATTAGTTAGGGTATATTTGAACAAACCAAAGATTTTTTTTTGTGGAAAATCATTAAAATTTGGTAGAGAAGTTCCAGCATGTGTAAATTACCCCACACTTTGAATCATAAATGAAAAGGATTTTTGTTCCCAATTACTTTTTCTTGCATTTAAATCCTTACCATCCTCATAATACAACACCTAAAAATTACTCAATCGATTGAATTTCATAATGTCATGATTGCAATGACTAGGATGAGGTAGTTCCCTAATATTTTCCTAATCCATGGGTCCTAGAAAACATAGTTTGACTGTTTCTAGGTTCATATGGATAATCCTACAAACCGTTTTGTCTTTTTTGTCATCACCTTAATATTTTTTCATACGTCAAATATAAATATTACTTTCTATGTGAGACATGTAATTTTTTATGCCACCCTTTGTTGGTTTTCATCCTAAAAAGTGTTTTCCTATTTATGTTAATTGCCCGATTTTTTCCTAAACCAAATGAAATGTGGCTCTAGAAAGCTGAGACTCGACTTTTTTCAAGAGTTCCATTGGAAGGTTTTCAATATGGAAAGTATTGTATCTTTTTTTATGGGATGTCTAAATTCATAATAGATGGAATAAGGATACTAGTGTTTTATGTTGAACATATTTGACCAAAAAAAGTTTCTAAATTATTTCCCAAAGAGGTATTATGGGTAGAGAATGTACGAAAATTATTCAGACACATTCTGGGGAATCTTCAAACAATATTTTTTGTTTTATGAATGTAAAACATGATATATGAGAATAGAGGAGTTCTATCCTGAGGATGAAGTAACCACTAGTTGAAAACTGGTTTTATAGACTTCTTTGTGTAAAGAAATCTTTTGTGTGTTACTGCATAGCCAACAGCGGCATCCTAGGGATGAAAAACCCATTTTGGGACTACTTTATTAAAATCCAACTAGGGTGTATTACTACATAGTTAGGAGAAGGAGCTATCATAAATTTTGATATTCTATTACTAATGGCTGAAGGGAGCTTATAGAGATTTGGATTTCTGATGACCACAATGGGTGGTTTTTCTTTGTTCAATGTTTGATAATGATGTGATCATCTATATTGGCACTAGCCTCAAATGGTAAAACACCCCAACATTAATTTAGTTTTTGCAGAGAAGGTTATATTCTGTTAAATGAATTATGTTATAGGGAATTCCTTACTTTGGAAATGGTTGAAGTATCATTTAGTTTAATTTTGTTTGATCAGGATGTTGATCGTGTAGCTTAAAATCTTATAGAGTGGACATTGTGATATGCAGTTTAAGGTCATAAAGCAAAGACATTATGCTATGCACTTTAAAGTCATGCTGTAAGAACATTATAGGGGCTATCATTTAAAGTATTTAGCTTTGAACAAAAGGTTAATGAATGTTCCATCATGGCTAATTTGTCTAGAAATGTACCATCATATTTAGGTATGATGTCGCGAATGTCATAATATGAAATACAGTGATTTTTGGATCCAAAAAGTGGAATGGAGAAAAGGTCTATGGTGATAGAGGAGGTCTCTAGTGAGAATGAAGTTACCACTAGTTAAAAACCCCATTTTATGGGCTTCTTTATGAAAAGGAAACTGGGGCATGTTACTAAATAGTTACTAGTGTAATCATTTGGCCAATAAACTCATTTTTTGGGCTAATTTATTAAAATCTATTAGGCATGTAATACAACATTGTTAGGAAAATAATTTATTAGGAATTTTGACATCCTATTACTGATGGATAAAGGTAGTTTATGATGAAGTGGATTCCCTTGGGCATAGATTTTGGTTCATATAATGAGGTGCCTAAATAAGGTAGGAACATTTCATGTCAAAATTACCTAAGAATTGTGTGAAAAGGATCCCCATGTAGGTCAGTTCCAAATATTGGAAATATGGTTCATGTAATTTTAGGTAATATTCCTACGACCATACAATTATAATAATGATTGGTGATATGTGTCATACTAGACCAAGATCATTTCGGTATACTTCAGATATGGGGTAATAAATTGTAAATCATAGTCTCTAGGGTTATCAGATTGGGAGAAAGGATATGGGACAAGTATGAAGGGATAACCACATACTGAATTGGAATCATGGGTTCTAACCCAATGTCATAAATGGAGAAAATAATAGAATAGGAATATCCCAAGTGCATAGTTACCACTGGTTTAAAACCTCATTTTTTAGTATGTTTTATGTGGAGGAAATTGGAGGGTATTATAACATAGTCTTAGTTTCATAATTTGGATGAAAAATTGATTTTGTGGTCTAATTTATTCAAATCCACCTAATTTGTGTTATAGAATAGTTAGGAAAAGGGGTCCTTAGGTATCAAACATTATTTCATCGAGATATAGATAAAGGTTATGAAGATCTGAATGTAGCCAAGATTACGAGTATGAGGTGTTGAAGGGATATATCTGAGCAAAAGGAAGTGTTTGGAATGATAGTTTACATTAAGTTTAGGGTCCATTTCATAAATCTAAATCATATTTAGAGGGGGTATATCTTTGTTTCCTCAGTGGAACGCCTAATGAGGGGACTTGAATCAAGATCTCATGAATATATCATTGTTTTTTCACTAGAAAGGGGTACCATTTTTACCATTTGTATGGGAATAGGACATGATTTTTATGAATCAATATATATCTCATTGGAATGAGAATAAATCCATACATAGTTCTTGTGATACCATGCAGTTTAAAGTCATATAGTCAGAAAATTATATGTGTAGTTTAACATCATGTTATAAGGACAAAGGTGTCTCAACATGAGGGTTGAGGGAATACTATCAGTGGGATATGACATAAGACCTGATCATCACTATGTATCTTCTCAGATCAAGAAAAAATACACACATATTTATAAAATAAAAGTTCCCCAGACTAATTTAATTCATGTGTGGAGAAAATGGGTGGTTGAATATGTGTCCATGCACAGGGTGAGAACTCATATTGGGTCCTCTCATGTAAATATAACTCATTCATTGGAGAGTAGGGAAATTTATTGTATTATGTTATTACTGATTCCGGGATGGAATACTTTATTGAAACCGTGTATCTCAATTAAATCATAATCAAGCAACACATAGTTATTGTGGAAATCATGTAGTTTATTATCATGCAATGAAAAAATATAGTGTGACTTTTAATGTCTTAAAGCCAAGACCATAGTAACCCCAATGTGAATTTATATGCCTCCCTTATGTGGGGAATCCTATTACCAAAACACCAAATCCCATATGAGATATGATCTATGTGAGAAACAAGAGACTGCAAAGGTTATTTCTGTGGCACAAAGGCAACACAAGTGACATATATTGGAATTTAGATTCTATTGTGGCTGGTTGATGAGATATGATCTATGTGTTTCTATGTATCTCATTAGGATTAAAATTAAAACACATTTTTTTCTTGAAATCCCATTCAATTTAATTTCATGTGGTGATGAAGAAGATGAACTCATGTGAAAGAATGGAGATTGTGGCTAGACCAATGGATAAATCTCGGGCATCACTATGTATCTTATTGAAGGAATAGTCATTCCACATATAGTTTTTTGGGTGTTCCTTGTGAAGTTCCGATCATATACATGGAGTGGGGGATTTTTTTTATTACAGATGGACTCAATACTGGAGATATGGGTGTCAATAATTATCTCATTCGAATGAGAAGCAAGCCACATCTGTTTCTTGAAAATTGTTCCCCACATCAATTGGGTATTGATGTCGCGAAAAGGGATTTAGAATTTTACAAGATTATGGTTGGGCCCAAAAAATGAAGTTTAGGCATCATTATGAATTGTTTTGTAATGGGAATTAATCCATGTGTCTTGAAAAGGTCCCCTATTCCAATTTGGATCATACACAAGGAAAACGAGGGAGTATTTCATTTTACTTAATAACGGGTAAACCTAGAATAGAAGGTCCAGGTTTCACTATGAATCTCATTAGAATGAGAATCAATCCACATTTAGTTATCGGTAGGATCATGAAGTTTATTATCATACAATATTTACATGATAGTGTTGGTACTTATACCCCTAATGGGTGGCCCTTATTCCACTGAAGTGGGGTGATGATGTAAGTAGGGATTATGCAAGTTAGTTTCCTATCCTTTATTAATAATGTCAAACTATGAGGGAATCCCGACCTACTAAAGGGTTAGAGGGATATGGTTGGGACTTACACCTGAGATAGATAACCATTTTTAAGGGATCACAAGGAGTGTCTCAACTAGTGATTCTTTGGGGTTTTCTTAACTTCAAATAAGAGGAATGTTAACCATGCAGTTTAATGTCATGAGATGGGGACGAATGTTGTCTTTCAGTAGTAATTCATACAACTTGCGTCTTATTTCATTAATTTTTTCATCATGCGACAAGGAAGATGATACTACAAATTTTAACATCATGTGTCATGGATGATAGTTATATATTTTAAGGTCACGTGAAAAAGAACTACTATGTAGTTTAATGTCTTGTAGGTGGGAATTTTATCACTTGATTACATGAAATATTTCTTTAGGAACCTTGCATTAGATTGGGTTTAAATGGTCTCTCCATCAATTGAGTTCATATAATAATCTTTGTTATAGTAGACCTTGTGTATGGGGTATGGTCCCTCCCACTTTGGTTTATGAATAAGAGGCTTCTTTTCTAGTTTAATTGGAGTCATAGGAACCAAAACTAGATTCCTTGGGAGGAATGAATGGAGGTAGACCTTCTTGTTAAAGGATCACACTATCTGATTTTGATAGACTTCTAAATAATTCATGGTGTGAAATCATTTCTCATTGAGACACTCAAATTCGTCAATTCGTATCTAGGATTTATCATCTAGGGATAGGTCGTTAAAGATGGAAACATGAAGCGATGGAAACTAGAGATTAATGAGAAGAACCCCTTTAGATCTATATACCAGTGAGTATGGTGTCTCTTGTGTGGTAGTAGGGGTTATAATCCAGTAAACCCATAAGGTATTCTTAATCTTGTTTGGCCAAGAATTTTTTTTCTTTATCCACCGTCATTTGGAGTATGTTCGACAGGGTATTGTTTAATTACACTATCTTCTGGTAAGATAATGCATAGTAGCAAGATGAATGGTTGTACTTGATGTTGTATTTCAGATACAGCCTTTAAACCATGATAGAATAAAATTTGGTGTTGTTTCCCATCAATAATTAATAAGGGACACCAAATCTATCAATGATATTGGATTTTATAAGTCCAAAAATGATTTTGGCCCAAACTTTGTTGATGGGTATTGCCCTATCCCATTTGAAGAATAAATCAACAACAATTAAGATATATTTGAACTAATTGGACATTACTGGTGGGTAAAACCCCACAACATCCATTTTTTATGGTAAATATCCAAGTTTATTTGGCTATATATATAAAATTCAGTGGTTTATTGATGAATTTTTCATATATTTGATAGTAATGACATTTGTTAGTGAATTTCGTGTAATTTTTCATCATCAAAGGCTATAATTATCCAAGTCATTAGATTTTATTAGAAAGTATATACCCTAACTGGTCGGCACCATAGTCACCCATATGTACTTCTTCCATAATAGCTATAATATCTTATCCATCAATAAATATATGATTGACTACCAAATAATCCTTTTTGGAGGACATTCTTGTGATTTGGGCCACCATAAAAGGGTTAAGTTAGCTGATAACTATTAGATTGTATCTTCCTCGTATCTATCCAATGGGAGAAATTTTTCTTGAAGGTATTCCATTATGGGAACCATCTATATTGTGGTATGACCATATGAATTAGGTATAGGTATGACTTTGTTGATTTATTCCATTTTGACATGAATAAAAGGTTGTACCATTTGGAGATGGGCAATTCTGATGTCGGGTTCATCCTGATTTGGATAATCTAATGTAGTATTTTCATTGGATAATGCATCTATTTATTCATTCTATGACCGCGAGAGAATACTGAATATTGGGCTTGATGAGACACCGTCCATTAACCCTTGGAAATTATAAAGAAGGTAGATAAACTCTTCTTTTTTATGGTGTAATCCCCTTTGATCTATTTGATTACCAACTCTGAGTTGCCTTTCACCTCTAGGTGGTCCATTGATACTTGGAGTTCAAATTCCAGTCTTGCACTGAATTCCTAATTTTACACCTCATTATTGGTATAGAATTTAGTTAATAGGAAGGATTAAGGTTGGACTACCTTTGTTGGGGAGAAAATAACAATCCTTAACCCATATTTTTTGAGCTTTGGGTCTTCCATTCTCATCCCTCTTAAGATCTAGGATGAACAGTAGAAATAAAATTCCCACATTTGGGTATTATCTTGAATAAAAAAAATATCTTCTAAGGTATTTTGGTATTTGATGATGTTGTTTATGCATATGGGTGTTCTATAAGAAAATATACCAAGGACTTGTCTTTCAATACTTTCTTAGGAACAAATTTTATATGAAATTACTTCAAGATAACAATCCAAAATTCCATACGTCCCATAAACATAATAAGCCAGAGGATATATTTGACCAGGTTATTGAGATAGACCAATTGGAATTCATGGTGCTATGGGCAGTGCCTCAGTTTCTAGACTTCAAAAATTGATTTCAGACATCTCTTCTCGAAATCTGAATAATGATTCTCAGCGTCAAGAAAGGTTAAACGAAGATAATAAAGGTTGGTTTTGTTCTCTACATTGTTATTTTTCACAAGGAATGGTCTTAGTCATCGTTTCAAGGTTGTCACATATAAAATGATTTTTCCCTCAACAGGTTGAATTAATAATAGAGTGACCAAGAGGTTTCTCTTGAGGGTTTTTGTCACGAACCGAATCTAGTTGCTGCCGAAACCGACACCCAACCCGACCCATGGAAAGTCCCGAAGGGCGTTCCAGATCCCCATGGGCTGGCACAAGTTCCCGGGTATCAAAAACTGAAAATTGGAAATGATTTACCCAAGTTTGTATACTTAAAACAACAAATGAATCCAAGAAATCAAATCTGGATTTTTCAAACCAAAACATATTTTACTAAAATTAAGAACAGAATTACAAAATTTTAAAAAATGTTTTAAGACCATTAAAATGGTAAAAACTCAAGAAATGACAGCCCAAGAACCTCCACATGGAAAGAGGCACGACCCTCAAGCCTTCTCCACGACACTGCATCACGATGGACCACTAAAAACTAGAACCAATGGCATAAAATCGGTACCCAAAACTGTGACACAAAATAATAAAGTCTACTTACACCCAATGGTGTAAGTAGGGTGTGAGCCAAAACTCAGTAGGATACCACCACTAAGAGATTCCACGTGATAAAAATTTAAAGATGAAAAGCATGCAAGTTTTCAAAAACATGAAAAGCTAGTTACAATTTCTAAAAGATGCAACTTTGAATAAGAATAGTTTTCAAGTGGGCTATTTTAGAGGACTAACACTTTTAAAATAAACACCAAAGATACTTAATTTTCCAGCCAAATGTACCGTATGCCGATGGTAAGTATAAAGTAACTAATGAGCACAAGCAATATGAAATAACCCCTAGGCACTAGTTGGATGTGGGTCCCAAGTACCTCGTATCTCGGTGATAGTAACCATCACAAATATCTATTCCCGTGCATGAGCCACCAGTAGGGAACATAACCATAACCTAGTGGTCCCCAATCATCATCATCATCATAGTTTAGTTAGAGTTTTAAGTGTCAATCTTGCTATGTGAAACTGAGGCCAAACCCCACGGATTCACTAGTATACTAGTACACCTCCACCCACCTAGATAACCATATTTTCCCCTTGTGCTCAAACAAGTTAACCAGTCAATAAATATACATTGAACATGAAAGTATCATTTCCAAATCACAAATTCACCAAACTGCCCATATGTATACCACACAAGTCACAAAAGTCCACTATTCATTCAAAATGATTTTGAAATCTGACTCACACCAAAATAGCCCACAACACATTTCACATTTCTTCAAAACATGCACAAAACCCTTAAACAATTTTATAAAACAATTATAAGATATTTTAACTCATATAACAGCCCACACACATGGAACATAACACTCCTTTCATAATAAAAAATTCATTTTTTCACATCACACTCACACAAAACAGTCCACATCACATTCACATCTCTTTCACACCTCAATATCTCCATCAAACAATTTAATAAAATATTTCCAAGATGATATAATTAACATAACAACCTTTTCACAAATGAAATGTACCTTTTAAAAATATACTCCTACCAAAACAGTTTGCTGATATACTTTCACCTATTATACAACTCAATAAACCATTCAACACATTCATAAAACAATTATAAGGAGTATACCCAAGCTTTTCACATAAAACCCATTTCAAAAACCACTTTTTAAGCCAAAATCACACAAATCCCCTACCAAAACAGAATTGGCAGCCCAATAAATATGTAATAATCCACTTTAAAATGTTATATAATCACCTTGAACAATACCACAAAAGATACCCATGAGAACACACAAATCCATAAAACACTTTTAAGGAGTATAACAAGGTTATACACATAAAACCCATTCAAAGACCCCCCCTTTTAGGCCCACATAAAACTATATAATTACGCAACCAAAATTTACAGCCCCTTTCATCAACTAATAAATCACTTCCACATTTTATAAAACTACCATAAGAGATAACACATGAAATACATTTGAAAAATACACACTTCAAACAAAAATGCTACTTTAATACTAAATGCTTTACTATTTCTACCAAAAATGGTTTTCACATATTGCACATCATATAAGGGACATTAAAAATTATTTAATCAACCAAACTACCTCATCATTAAATGGTTACCCACGAAATCACCTACCGAAATTGTCGAATCCCTCAAAACATGGCGCGAAACATCAACAGCACCACCCTGGCACCACAAGGATGATAAATCTATCCCTAGACCAAAAATGTTCACCAAAAAGACTCATGGTTAAACCCTAGGTACGAAACCTAGGTTCTGGACACTTTGGACCATCAAGAAAGGGGGATGAAACCCTAAGGAAATAAAATAAGTGGAAGGGAGGAACACTTACCTTGAAAACTCTTGAATAAATCACCCCAAATTAACCAAATTTTGAATCTCAAAGAAACAAAACCTGATAGTGAGGCTCTAATGATGAGTAGGGGTTCTTGTGAGGATTAAATGGGGGAAAAGAGTAGATATTGGAGGAGATATGAAAGAATGAATTTACCTCTTCAAATCTGGGAGATTTGATAAATTTAGGGAAGAATCTCCCACTTTCGGGGTTCAAATGAGCTCCAAAAATGAAAAACCGATAATGGAGGTGATCCTAGTGATAGTGGCTTCTCGAGGGAGGTGGAATCACCGAGAAAAAGTAAAAAATGAATGGGATATTGAAATTTCAAACAAATAATTTAAAGCTTGAAATGGGCTTACAGGCAGGCCCATTACTTAAATCAAAAACCCAAATCCATCATGATTTTGGATTTCAATGTTGTTAAAATGGATATGGTGATTTTAATATATCAGGGTATGCCAATTGAGAAGTGGAATGGGTATAAAATGGTAAAAACTGAAGGATTTATAGAAGAAACTATTTTTTTTAATCTCTAATTGGGCTCACGGTTTGGCCCAAATTTTCAAAACCAACCATTTTCACCAAAATGAGTGGTAAACCCCCAAAAGAAATCAGGAATGGAAATTAAATGAAAAATGAATTTAAAAAAAATTCATGGGTGTGACAATTCTCCCCACCATAAAACTTTCCACCCTCGGAAAGCCACATCAAGGACAAAGAAAAAACCAAACCCAACCGAAAGGAAGAAATGGACTCTTTTGCTAATATTCGCCCCCAAAGGCCAAAACACCTCCAGTGATCAATTTAGGAAGGAATACTTAACAACCAAAACATACAACTCTTTAATGAAATGATAAAGCACATTCCGGATTTATCCTAAAAGAAAACTTTTCAAACACTATCTGAACAAGGATCAAGCAATTTACCCAAACAAACAAGAACATCGAACAAGGTTACACTTACATTGATATAACTAAACCATTGGGCACTCCCCAATCCCAACGTTTACCCAAGAAAGATATAGGTGGTTATATAGCTATGAACAAGACTACCCACTTCCAAGACAAGACCATGGACAAAAGTGAGTTATTGGTACAATGATACACAAATGGGCTCCCCACCATAAGAGACAACTTAAATTTTTCTGAGATAGAATCAAGACACTAATAGGGGAGCCCCGAACAAACTCCCAGGTACAGGGGGTAGAATCTCATTATAAATTTTCAAAATAATATACATGACACTCATAGTGGGTCTCCCTACCATAATAACCAACCATCTTAACTGACCAATATGTGTCGACACAGAAAGACCCCAAAACTTAATGAGTTGGGACGACCGCACGGTTAGCCCACATAGTTTGGGAAACTGTGTGCTAACCATGTGGATCCTTATAACTTCATGGTTTTCTGGGTAATAGTTACTACTAAATGCGCACTCAACATGTCTAGAGAAATCTAAAACTTTTCCCCCGAACCCAAAGGAAACCAAAGGGGAATAGAATGTCATTGGGAGATGACATGGGGATGAGGCCCTCCACCTCTTTCCACCAAATGGGAACAACAGAAGCAAGATGACAACACCAAAATTTTAAAATATTTCCATCTCTCATACTGAGAATAGTTCTTTGTAAAAGGTTAAAAACGACACTGTGATTTCCCCTGACTACGTGCCAGCTTCTCTCCGGGACCTATGGCTGGAGATGGAATGATTGAAGCATCTTCAGCCTCGCAGTTAGGATTTGGAATCCCCCGAATATAATTTCTTCTTCCGATGCTACAAACAAATACCCGAAATCCAAGATAGGTTCACCAAGACATAACACACTCCAGAACTCACTTTACCCTAACTTGGAATTTCACTGAAATAAGGGTTTAGATGATGCACTCACATCACACCTTGTTTCTTCGGGAGAGAAACAATAGAAATAAAGGACACATATAAACACCTTCCTCTAAAATAGAGGATGTAGAGATCTCCTGAAATGAGAAACACTTCTGAAAAAAATAAACTCACAAAATATTGTACAATTTCACCTTTACAATCAAATGAGCACGCGACCTCACAACACGTCACCGAACATGACCAAAGCGACTGATAGATTTAATACAATGATGGGGCCTTATACAACATCCCCAAACATCACAGCATTCCAGAAAATGTCCATAAAAGCCTCTTGTAGCTAGATTTTTTACACGGGTGGTTTAACATAAAACCCTTCTTCGAATAGACTTCGAAGGACTCAGAGGCCCTCTTAGACACTATTCATACTGACAACCCTAGAAAACTTCCACCTTCGACGAATCAGGTAGCTTAAGAAACTAAGGTATCTTTCAACCATCCACGAGCACTCTTACACAATAAGAGGATCCAAAAAAACAATAATGTAAATGGTGTAGACTCATTCTACAAGGCTCAAGAAAATATTCCTTACATTGATCAACTGGAGGATTTTCCAACGGCAAAACAATCTGGGTTACACTTCAGTTGTGCACTAACCCTTAATGGGGACACACCATATCCAACGAGAGAACCCAAGGACCCAACCAAGATGGTCCATTGGTAAAAAGTTTCCACAAAACAGATCTAAACACATTAATGGAACCACATTAAAGGTGTCCCGAAACATATCTCATAGGAGACTACTAACCGGTCCTTCTACCCTGCTTACCGACCAAACATAAACCCAAAACACAGTTCGAACAGGAGGGGATCTTGGACTCAAAACATCCCACAACATCAACATTTTCCAAAAACACACAATATACACCATCCCAAAAATTTCATCAAGACATCTTGTTTTTCCTTAAAAACATTTCTTTGAAAACCAACGGTTCATTGGTTAGTGTATCCACCAATGCTACCCCATGGGCCTCACACATGCATGTTTTTGTGCCACACCAGGCACCCTACTCATATTTGTCCTGAAACTCATCCAGTCATGCCATCAACCATCCATAATCCCATAAAACCCCTTTCATGTGGTACTCATAGAAATACCAAAGTTTAAAACAAAAATTCTTTCCACTTTTCATAAACAAAACGGTCAACCAACCCATCCTTTTTCTCAAAAATGCTAACAATGAGATGAAAATCCCAATTCACATATTACAAAACTTTTAATAAGGAAAAAAATTTAGAAAAGAACTAACTTTCAAGTAATTCACATCAATTACTAAACATCTCATCCCATTATTATACCCTTTAATTATTTAGAAAACTATATTGGAAACACTTTTGAAAACTAACTTCAATATGGTTCTGGATTTCAAAATAGGTGTAAGCACTCTATTTTCCATTTCAAATAAATTCTTAAAATTCAGTTCCACCATTTCATAAATCAAAAAATTCCATTTTTATTTGAAAATCATTTCACAAAAACATTACGCTTCTTAAAACCAAGTCACTTTAAAACCAAAGTTCCAATATTTCAAAACTAAAGCACAAAACAATGCGAGGGAAAACTAGTTTCAGTGGGTGACTTGGGAATATGGTTGGCAGCCATATTCCAATCACTTCACAACAATATAGAGTGTTCTATAGAATATCCCCGGCTCCACATGGTTTGACAGACCCTGCGAGCTCACTGAGACCATTAACCTAACTATCTTTTCATTTCCCCTAATCATCATCAGACCAAGAAAACCAAAAGACATAGATAAATCCCAACTTCCCCTGGAGACTTGAATCTCGTCATGAGGTTTGGTGATCAATAACACCACCAATAACTGTAATTTCATGTCCCTCCAATCTTAACTCCAGACTATCCTGACTATTTCTCAAATTACATGACTCAAATAGAGCGAACCTCCTTCGATACCATTTTGTCACGAACCGAATCTGGTCACCGCCAAAACTTGCACCCGACCCAACCCGTGGAAAGTCCCTAAGGGCGTTCATGATCCCCATAGGCTGGCACAAGTTTTTGGGTATCAAAAATGGAAAATTGGAAATTATTTACCCGAGTTTTTATACTTAAAACAACAAATGAATCCATGAAATAAAATCTGGATTTTGCAAATAAAAACATCTTTTACTAAAATTCCGAACTAAATTCCACAATTTTAAACAATGTTTAAATACCATTACAAAGGTAAAAACCCACGAAATGACAACCTAAGAACCTCCACATGGAAAGAGGCACCACCCTCAAGCCATCTCCACAACACTGCACCACAATGGACCGCTAAAAACCAGAACCAATGGCATAAAACCTGTACCCAAACCTATGACACAAAATAAGAAATTATACTTACACCCTATGGTGTAAGTAGGGTGTGATCCAAATCCCAGTAGGATACCACCACTAAGATATTCCTTGTGATAAACATTTAACGATGAAAAGCATGCATGTTTTCAAAAACATGAAAAGCTAGTTACAATTTCTAAAAGATGCAACTCTCAATAAGAACAATTTTCAAGTGGGATATTTTGAAGGATTAACACTTTTAAAATAAACACCAAAGCTATTTAATTTTCCAGCCAAATGTACCATATGCCGAGGGTAAGTATAAAGTAACTAATGAGCACAAGAAATAGGAAATAACCCCAGGCACTAGCTAGTTGTGGGTCCCAAGTACCTCGTATCTCGGTGAGAGTAACCATCACAAATATCTATTACCATGCATGATCCACTAGTAGGGAACATACCCATAACCTAATGGTCATCGATCATCATCATAATAGTTTAGTTAGAGTTGTAAGCATCAATCTTGCTAAGTAAAACTGAGGCCAAACCCCACAGATTCACTAGCATACTAGTACAAGTCCACCCACCTAGATGCCTAGGTTTTCCCCTTGTGATCAAACAAGTTCAAAAAGTCATGAAATATAAATTGAACATGAAAATATAATTTACAGATCAAAAAATCACCAAATTTCCCATATGTATACACAAAACTCACAAAATTCCACTTTTCATTCAAAATGATTTTGAAATCTGACTCACACCAAAATAGCCCACAACACATTTCACATTTCGTCAACACTTCCAAAAAACCATTAAAAAAATTTATAAAATGATTATAATATATTTTAACTCATATAAAAGCCCACACACATGGCACATAACACTCTTTTCATAATAAAAAATTCAATTTTTCACATCACATTCACACAAAACAGTCCACATCACATTCACATCTCTTTCACACCTCAATATCTCCTTCAAACAATTTAATAAAATATTTCCAAGATCATACATATCACATAACAAACTTTTCACAAATGAAATGGACCTTTTAAAAATATAGTCCTACTAAAATAGTTTTCTGATATAGTTTCACCTCTTACACAACTCAATAAACCATTTAAAACATTCATAAAACAATTATAAGGAGTATAGCCAAGGTTTGCACATAAAACCCATTTCAAAAACCGCTTTTTAAGCCAAAATCACAACAAGCCCCTACCAAAACAGAATTGGAAGCCCAATAAACATATAATAGTCCACTTTCAAATGTTATATAATCACCATGAACAATACCACAAAAGATACCCATGAGAACACACAAATCCATAAAACACTTTGAAGGAGTATAACAAGGTTAGGCACATAAAACCCATTCAATGACCCCCCCTTTTAAGCCCACATGACACTATATAATTACCCAACCAAAATTGACAGCCCCTTTCATCAACTAATAAATCACTTCCACATTTTATAAAACTACCATAAGAGATAACACATGAAATACATTTGAAAAATACACACTTCAAACAGAAATGTAACTTTAATACCAAATGCATTACTATTTCAACCAAAAATGGTTTTTGCATAATGCACACCATATAAGGAATATGAAAAATTATTTAATCAAGAAAACTAACTCATCATTAAATGGTTACACATGGAATCACCTACCAAAATTGTCGAATCCCCCAAAACATGGTGCGAAACATCAACCACACCACCCCGGTACCACAAGGATGATAAATCCAACCCTAGACCACAAATTTCCACCAAAAAGACTCATGGTTAAACCCTAGGTACTAACCCTAGGTTTTGGACATTTTAGAACATCAAGGAAGAGGGATGAGACCCTAAGGAAATGGAAGAAGTGGAAGGGAGGAACACTTACCTTGAAAATTCTAGAAGAAATCACCACGAATTAACCAAATTTTGAATCTCAAAGAAACAAAACCTGATAGCGAGGCTCAACTGATTAGGAGGAAGTCATGTGAGGACTTAAATGGGGGGAAAATTTTATATTGAAGGAGATATGAAAGAATGAATTTACCTCTTCAAATATGGGTGATTTGATAAATTTAGAGAAGAATCTCCCTCGTTCTGCATTCAAATGAGCTCCAGAAATGAAAAACCAATAATGGGAGTGATCCTAGGGATAGTGTATTCGTGAGGGAGGTGGAATCACCGAGAAAAATTAAAACATGAATGTGATATTGAAAATTTCAAAAAAACAATTTAAATCAAGAAATGGGATTACGAGCAGGCCCATTACTTTAATCAAAAACCCAAATCCATCATGATTTTGGATATATATGTTGTCCAAAGGGATATGGTGATTTTAATATATCAGGGTATGCCAATTGGGAAGTGGAATGGGTATAAAATGGTAAAAAATGAAAGGTTTATAGAAGAAATGAAAATTGTTTTTAAATCTGGAATTGGGCACACGATTTGGCCCAAATTTTCAAAACCCACACTTTTCACCAAAATGAGTGGTAAACCCCCAAAAAAATCAGGAATGGAAATTAAATGAAAAATCAATTTAAAAAAAAGTTATGGGTGTGACAGTTTCAAATGCTTCTATGCAGTCATTGGTCCATTGATATATTATCCCATTCTTCATATGTCTTGTGAAGAGAGGATAATTTCTTAAATTTTTGGCTATGAAGCACCAGATATAGGCCAAGGGTCCTTAAAGTCCTCAAAAATATTTTAGTTTTCAAGGTGGTGACATGTTAAGGATATATTTAGTTTCATCATTCTCTACTTTATTGTCGTTATGGCATACAACTAATTTGAGTAACTTCCATGAGGTTAACTCGAAAGAATTATGTATGTGCTTCATCTTCAGTCTATGTTGTCATATCTTGTTCAATATAGTCTATAGGATGGATAGGTGGTTAGAACATTATTGGTACTTGACCACTAGATCATCAATATAATATTCTAAAAACTTCTCTAGGTAGGTTTTGGATATACGATTCATGATATGTTGGTATGTGGCTCTGACATTCCTCAAGACAAATGGAATTACCCGGTATTCGAATACTCCCTATGGGGATGTAAAGGTAGTTCCTTATTCATCTTATAAGTCCATATGAATTTGGTGGTACCCTAATTTTCCCTCCATGAAGGAGAAGGATTGATAACCACCTATTACATCAATTAAGAGTTCTTTAATTGGAACTGGGAATTCATCCTTCAGATAGTTCTGGTTGAGATCTATGAAGTAAATTTAGAATCGGATTTCCAGTTTTTTATTCTTCATGGGGAAAATGTTGGCTAGCCATTTTTGATACTATACCTCTCAGATGAAGTATAAATTGAATAGTTTTTCTAGTTCAAACTCAATTTTGGAGGTGTGAGTGGGGTGTGTCCTGGATGCTTTCTTGTACTCTCAGTGGTCTTCCTGAAAAACCATGTGATGGGTTGCCACTTCAGGGTCAAGGCCTAGAATTTCAATTTAATTCCAGGTGAACACTTCCCGGTGGTGCTTCAGGAAGGAATTACGCACCTCATATTCTTCATGATTTAGGACTGCACTAATCAAAGTTGTTTTCAGACCTTTTTATGTACCCAAATTTAACTCTTTGATCTCGTCAAAAGTGGTCAAAACAACTTCCTCAAATGCGAGAGGTTCATCCTTCAGGTCTTACTATTATTTTCATCATCATGATTTACCTTTTTGCCTCTTCATATGGAGTAGGTGATCGATCATGTTCCTAAAAGGTAGCAGGGGAGTTGTTTTCCGTACATCTAAAAAATGAAGTAACCACTTTGGGTTCACTTGTTGGTATTAGGCCCTTTTCGAGCTCTGAAGGGTTAATGGGGGATTGATAATAAGACTCATAATTTCCTCCATTTTTAATGAAAAATTCTTCTAGTCTAGCTAATATAACCTGGTTTTTGGATTGTAGGGTATGGAATGAAATTAATTTTTTCTCAACATTCAGTATTTCTTAGAGAGTTGACATCTACTCCAATGATATTGGGATCAGTTTCCATGATTTATATAACAATTATAGTTGGATGTGTGCTCTAATTTGAACCCACCACTTTGATTTAGTTTTTGGGAAGAAAATACAACGCACTGATATTTTTAGATGTATTTGTTGGAAACATGTCTTGAACATTTTTAACATTGATCTGAGTGAAAAATTAGCCATGGGATATTTACCTTCCTTATGTTAGAATCCTATGTCAATGTATTGTGACCCACATGATTTTATTATCACCAAGAAATGTATGAATTTGGACATTGATTCAACATTTGTGGAATTTGGTGGTATGAAGAGGGGATAGCTGCATGTTAATGTTTCCATGGTCTTCCTAGCAGAACATTGAAGTTTGTATATTATCTAATAGTGATAAATTCTGAGACAGGCATGAGATACCTGAACTGAATCATTAATTTGATTTTTCTGAGAGGATATTTATAAAAAAAAAATATAAACATAAAACATTAGGGTATAGGGGGAAAATAGATATTCATTTAAATATAGTTTTGAAGTGTTTTGGATTGGTATGAGGTTGAATCGTGATTCTTTTCAATGAATTCACATAATATATCAATTTTATTTATCCTTACAGATATATATAAGGGTTTGACATATCCCTTCTTCATCTAGGTCTATGAAAGATACAATCATGGGTATTCTATGTGATTACTCTCTACATAGTACACTTCAGCATAAGGAACCTCAGTTTCAATTTATTGAGGACTTGATATGGCCTTGATGAGTGCTTCCCAAATATATTTTGATAGATTTAGGGTATCTAGGATGGAAAATATTACTATAACCAAGGAAAATTGCTTCATGAAATCATATTTTTGGTCCAAATTTCAACAATTCCTAGATGAGGGTGTTCTTTAATCAGTTCATTAGTAGATGATGTTCTTGATGAAGAAGAACCATCCCATAGAATAAGATCCGAAGGTCCTTCCGTTCATGGTGGATTAGTTTTTCTAGGTCATCATACGTGCTTAGGTTGATTAGGTGATGTCATATCCTCTAAAAATATTTTAAGATGATTTCAACAAAGACCCTATCATGTTAGGGGATACTTACTTTATCCTATTGTGCTCGCAAGAGAGATCTCCCATGAGTTTCAATCATGTAGACAATTTGAGAAGGGGCATCGTTGAAGTAGAAACTTTTGGAATTAACATGCATTCCTTTGTATCCTTGAATCTGATAGCCTCTTTCCCTAGTTCCCCAATCAATTGTATGGAATCTGGGTTCATAATCATGATCGTACTTTGAGAAGGTATCCATTAAGTGAATTATAGTAATGGAACTTAAGATCAACTCCTTGTTTTGTGGAGATTCATATTGATGATTAGACACTGATTGTACCATTGGTGGGGCGGTTCTTGTGCCTTTGTGGTCATCAACATGAAGTTTATTAAAGATATGTCTAATTTAAATTGTTACATGAGATTATCTTCCTATGTTTTCTTCTTAACCTTCTAGCCATGTCTCTTTTTATATGACTATATTTTAGAGGATTGAGTTTGGTTGTGTTGTAGTTGAAGTATCTAGAGGCATAGTCAGCCACTGTAACTATGCTTAGAGTGTATTATGAGTCTATTTGATTGTTTTTTACTATATTTTAATTGAAATTTCATGTACTATTTCTATTTACTCCTTTCCATTCATTCTATTCCTCTAGCTCAGTGGCAGAGACACATGATATTGGAGAAGGTAAATTCTTTAGCATCACATGCCCAAAGTCCATCATATTATATAGAAGGTATTTGAAAAAAAAATTATGGATTTTGTTCCCAAATAGTTTATAGAAGTAGAAATAATTTTTAAAATAATTGTCACCCTCTTTTCAAGGATTCTTGGGATTTGGTAACTTTACCATATGGTTTTCGAATAACGATTTGATGTTTTTAGGGACTTGGTCATTTTGGAAAGAATACTACTTTTTTTAATCTCCTTAAATTGTTTTGGCCTCTACTCATTTTGATCATCTTGATGAGGCATACATTTTTAATGGAACTCAGGTGGCAAAATTGCATTATGTGGCACTGGATTTGGAGAAGGAGCAGGTATAAGGGTCTGCATAAGTGTGATTGTAGTATTATTCGATCTTATAATTTAATTTCATTGAGATAATAGAATTAATTAGGCCTTGTATTTGGTCTCCGTAAAGGATTCTTCCACTCTTTGAGTAATTGGGGAAAGGTCTTGAAACCCTCCTATGTATTTCATAGGGATAAGTGGCATGAAAAAATCATCATGAATATTATCTATACAAATGGGTAATAACTCTTCTTGATGGAGTGGTAGGTTTATTGATTATTTATATCCTTTCCATTGAGCAGCAAAATATTAGACTCTTTCATTTTCCCATAGCTTATAGTTTGAGAGTTTGACTATTGTTTTCTTCTATAATATTGATCTGAACAGGAAGATAATATTATGACAGAGGTCTTCCCACACCCTGTGATTGACCGATCATAAAATCTTGTATACCATAAAAAGGATGGACCCTTTAGTAATTTCATGAAGCACCTAAGTTTCACTGCCACATGTTGTTTAGGGGACCCTATCATGGGATCATGGTGTGAGGGGAAACATGTCAAATGCTTCTCTGGGTCTCTTGATCCTTTAAAATAATGAGATTTTGGATTCCCAAAGTTTCTAGGGGAGGATTTAGATCTACTCATTAACGGTAAGGCTTATTTTCTATTTGTATCAATTTTTTCCATTCATATATGGATTATAATAGATCTATGAGTGAATCAACCTAATTAATGATCCCACAGGAAATATCTGGATAGGTCAGAGCTTGAGTAGGCGCAACACCTATTATGGACATGGGTAGTTATACCAATTGTATTTATCATTAGTATCCCATATGGTAATTAAAATAATAATGTTTCTGGCCCGATTCTGGTTGAGCACCCAATAGAGTAAATTCCTAATCCACTAATATGGGATCCAAGTACATTGGTGGTAAGTATCCCACATTTATTAGGTGTTCCAAATCCACTTTATTTGTTGCAACAAACCCTCTTTGATGAGGTACCTTAATTGGGGGTGTGAGTTTACAATCTATTTACAGTGTATATCCAATTGAAAGGATATCTCAATGTAGTTATATATTGATTCTCCCAAATTATTTCATCTCCTCCTCGTATTGATAAAATATTACCTCTTGAGAAAGGGGATTAAAATTTTTGAGAGGAAGGTGAGGTATATTCTAATAGGTTTCATTTTTATAGTTGGATTCTTTTCAGGGAGGTAATTATAGATTATTTGAGGGAGTGGCTAGATTCAGGGTAATATTTTTTTTCTCGGTATGTACACCTCCTTCATTTATTTTAGTGTGAGCCACATTATGATATGGAACATTATCCAAAGACTCTTGTGATTTTTCCTCTTATTTTGAAGGATTTCCAAGGGAGGTGTTGATGACATTAACTAATTTGTAACACATTGAAGGAATTATATAAATGTATCAATATGGATGTCTCCTTCTTTTCTCTCCATGAGGCCTTGTCCTCTCCATTACTAATTCTCTAGGATCTATTTTGCAGACAGTGATCCGAAGGGAACCTCAAGACAGCTCCATCGTGTGCATCCCTAATAAAGATACCAGATCATAGGATGATATGAACTAGTAGGATTCAAACTATTGTGTTTCCCCCAATTTGTAGAATACTAATATCCACTAAGGAGACAGTTTTTGAGGTGAAAAAGACCTCAGTCCTATGTGATGAGGTTATTCCTGTTTTTCTTTCACAGCCCTTCGGTTCTAGTTAACCCACCTCAGGTATTGGGTTAAAAAATATCTTATCCATATGATATGGGGATTCTCCTGAGCTTTTGTGTTTGTCACTATAACAATTTACCCTCTGATTTTACATAGTTTTTTTTAACATGATCTGAGTGCATCATTTGGAATGCACTTGGATCACACAGTTCCAAAGGACATTTCATTATTTCCCACATCTGTGCTTTTGGATGGGAGACTTCTCTTAAATGGGAGGAATTCTTTACCTTTTCAGATTCTTGATACAATAATATCTCAGTATCCTTCACTCTTCTTTCCTAATATTGGTGATAGGTTGTTGGGGCCTATTTTTGTTGAGAACATCCCTAGTTATGAACACAGTCCTCTTGATGAAGCTCACATAAGGCTATGAAATTTCATGATACCACATTCATTAGGTTTTCCTAGTTAGGGATCATGCTGAATTTTAACACTCTGTGTGCACCCCATACTTTGATATGAACTAAAAAGGGGGAATCTTCAACAAGTTGTTTCAATATTTTTAATGTGTTGAGGCATACATGATGAAGGTCTTCTTAGTATCCCTCTAGATGTCATGAAAATAGTTAAGATGCTAAATCAATTTGGTGTTACATCCATTATATTACCTTGATGTGAATTTGATACTCATAATGGGGCAATACATTTTCCTTCAAGTGATGTATGTTTTTCCATATATTGAGGCATATTTAATGCGCAAAATCTTCTAACAACACCAATGGAATGCTATTATGAGGGGTGGCTAAAGGCCATAACATGAATGGTATTACATATTTACATAGTTTTTTTAAGTTTAGCATGTCATATTTGTCTTTTGTTTGAGGATCCTCTACCTAATATGACTAGAGTGGATGTTTTCCATCCACTTTATCAAAAGAAACAAGATTGGTAGGGAATTCAACAATTACACATGAAGGTAAGTGTCCTAAGGGTAGTTGGGAGAATGACCATCACCATGGGTTGTCTTCCAGTTGAGAAGGTAATTGATCTATCAATTAAATGGTAAAAAGACATTACTGGACTTTTTTTTACAAGTGATTCGTAGTCGGAAGGCTTTCTCATCTCTACATTGTCAAATGGAGAATTAATTTAAAAGCACAAAATACTTCAATGAAGATAAATTTCTCAATGAGTGGAATCATGGGGAGGACCACCATGGTGGATTATATCTATGGGGAAACCATCTTACTCCTTGATCTTTTGGCCATGAGAAGGGATTCCATGAATCTCGTTAGGAAATAGTCTCTCGATATCAAAAAGATTGTGGTCATGAAGTAGGCCTTCATGATGAAGTGTCCTAATAAGATCGTTCAAATTACATTACTTCTCCCGTAACTTTTTAATGGGATAGTATGATCTAGATATTACATATATAAGTGTATGAGGGCTTCAATAAGTCCAATATTAATTTGAGAAGGATTTTATATCATCTCTTTGTCTTCCAGTTGTCTTTAGTGAGGCTACTTTTTATATTCCTTCTTCAGAGTGACTAGGGCCACTTGCCGGGGGAAGTGGTTTTCATTGGAGAGGGTTTATTCCTACATTGGGGTGGTCGTTATGATAGGCTGATTGCATCAGAATATAACGGGTTTATGTTTGTAATATGGTTTTCCATACATCGTGGGGGAGTTTTCCCTACAACCCTCCTGGACAAGAGAAGAGGTTTGTGTCTACTCTAGGGCGACATGTTGAGGAGACATCTAGTTTATGGGGATGGAGTTGTGGGTATATCCCTCTATCACTAATCTCATCACTATTATGATGTCTTTAAAAGTCTATAGGATGTGGGGTGGTATTTTTTCTGAATATTCACCCTTTTTAGTATATGATTGGTGACTTCAATTATTATAATGAGTATTTATTCTTATTATGTATCTAGAGAATATTTATATGCTTTCTAATGTTTCACCTTTCCTATCTGTGGATACTGACAGAACTCATGTGTGGGAGAAGAGAGTTGAGTCTACCCCCTATTTGTTATCAATAATTTATGACTAACTTCTCAGAGTGATGGAAAATGAAACTAGTAGAATCTCGATGAATGGAGGAAGGTATATTCACCTATTCACAGCATTCATCCAAACATGGTTGGTTGTCTTCTTTGAGTGCTTCCAAATGAGGCTATTGGGAGGTTTGGTGCGTGCAGGTAGGTGTATGTTCTTACTCATAGGGTGCTTCTAGATTTCAATAGAGGTATTCCTTGGTATGCTTCCAGATGATTCTATTAGCTAGCTGAATTAAGGTGAGTGGGTGTATGTTCCCACTCAAAATTTTACAACAAATTTTATTGGTGGGTTTATCCGGAGGGGAGATGGGTGTGGACCTACTCCCTGTCAGTTGGTCACATCCCCTTGGTGGGTTGTCTTTCATGCCAGGTTATGGATGTCCTAAGTTGATCATCTAAGGACTATTCCCTCATCATGTTGAGGTCTAACTACCACATGGAATTGGTGATGAATATTTCTTGAAGGATTCATTTCTAAGGATCCCAATGTCTTATGGATGAGAAAGTATGTGGCCTCTTGATCCACCTCCCTAAGATACCATAGGGAATGATTTTCTCGTTCTAGGGATAATGTACCAAAATTATTGAAGACAGTGGTTGTAGTTGTATTCTCCTAGAACACTGATCATCACTAACTGGATGAGTGGTAGGGCTTCGTGGGCATGAGGACTTCTTGGGCGATCTCTATGGTCATGATGGTACATTGTTGATGATATTACAAAAAAAGTGTGTTATAGAACCATATTTGAATATGTTTGGTTAGTTATAATGTCATATCCATGGATAAAAAACCCATATTTAATAGTAGTTGATACATTCATTTTTGGAAGTCTTAAGGATTCCATTGGATCGAAAGGTGTTCTGATAGAAAGTTCCTGAATATATAAAAAACACATAAAGTAAAATCTCTTCAAATCATCATCTCATTTGAATGAAAACATGAATTATTGACTGTCTTGTTTGCCCCACTATCATTTATGAAAGTGAAAGGTTCATGTCATATTGGTGATACTAGCATCTTGGATAAGATTCACCTTGGGTTCACCATTTTTCTTTTTGATGGAAAACGCGATCACCTAATGATTGATTATTTGGTGTTGTTTTGTGTGAAATCATTCACATCAGGCATACTATTTAAAATAGTTTCCAATATTTTTTAGGGGAACTATAAATACCCAATAGTTCTATATCTAGGAGGTTTTCACATTCTTGAGGTAGGCACAAATTGCGATTTTTATCCAAATGTGCTTAAGAAATCACATTAGTAGGTAGGATGGGGGGTCAGGCTCATGAAACCATTTTTGGGGGAATTTTTTCCTACACAGGGACTCTATAATATATTTATAATATGTTCATGAATCCTTTTTTAATTTCCATGTATGATTCATGTCGCCCTTGAATTAACAATCAAGTATTAACAAGTATGGAACTTGGAATCTTCTGTATGTATTAGAGGTTCTTCATAAATATAGATATCTATATGCATATAAGGTTCGATTTCGATGGTTTCCTCTTATGAACATATTATATATTCTATTGTCCTTACTACAAAGATGATGGTTTTCTAGCCCCACATTGTGGCGCATTGGAATGTATCATCATCTTGGGTGATAGATGTTATTTTGATGATGAGATCAGACCCATGTATAGGCTTCCTACATATCCTTGTGAAAGGAATAAAAGTCCACATAGTTTAGTGCTGCTTAATGGGGAACATCACACCTTTTATATTAATGTGATAAGTACCTAACCGTACAGTTTAACATCATGTGGAAAGGATTTCTCTATAAAATTTTCCTAGTCAAAGTTTGGTGTGAGACTTATGTCGATGTAGCCCGAGGAAACTGTAGAAGATATAAATTTATAAGTTGAATTAAACTATACTAGGAATGTTGTTCAGAGATAATAGGTTTGATTTGGGTGTTAGGTTTGAACTTCATGAATGTTTCCTATATATCCCATTTGAACAGGAATCAAATCCCATTTAGTTTAGTTAATGATATCTCACATATATGGAGACCCTGTAATGGGTTGGTCTCATAGGGGAGTTTAATGCTTTTAGAAGATTATTATTAAAATTAATCTTGAATATTATTCCCAAATTAATGATTTGGGGATATTATAAGTGTCTTTAAACATGGTTATTTAGAGGTTTAGTTATGTGATTTCTCGAGAGAAGAATGCCTGGGTGAATATATGTTATTATTGGGGATTACTCCTAATAAGGATCCCCATGTTAGTGAATTTTTGGGGCTTATTCGAAGTAAGAGGACAATATTTTTTTTGGGATTACCCTTGGAATGATTCTCATAGGGATCAGGATCACGTGGATGTCATGACCACCATCAACGTTTAAGACCATGTGATTCATGATCAGTGTGAAAAAAGAGGAATCATAAGATTTGAGAAACCACACAGTATTCTATACCCTAAGGTTGGATACATGTACTGAGGACCCATGGATACATGGTGTATCTGGGGGAAGGTGAGAGGAAGATTCAAAGGAGGTTATCTTTCATAACATGAATCTAACAGAATGGATGTCGTGATTGTGGCTAGCCTCTGTGTTCACATGATTTGGGATGAATCATTCTTGAATATGATGGACTAGGGGAAGAGAAATATTTAGAAAACCACACAATTCTCATAATCCACTAATAGAATTGTCTAAGGGTTTCATAGATAGGAGAGGAATTTGGTTCACATCCTCTATCTGACACAGTAGCAAGTAGGGTGATAAAGAGCCTCAGTGAAACCTCCTTCAAGAAAGGCTAAGGGATTACTCCAAGAGGAATTTCATAAAACTGGTTCAATATTGATATAGGAGGATGTCATTCCATGTCAAAAAGAAATGAAACCATTATACTCATCCTCCACACCTAGAATCAGAGGCTCAGGTCTTGGATACAATGAGGGAAGAACATGGTCCTTACCCTAGTACCCAATATCGGGAAGTGCACAGCACTGTCCCTAGGGTCGGGGTCCTCATGACCGCAGGAGTAAAAATCCAAATGCACCCTGTGGACCCTAAGCATCCACTAGAAAATTTGTGGGAAATTTTTTAACATTGGAATAAAAATGCACATTGGGGACACCCTGGTGTGCACCAATTCATGGTATTTCATGTATGGAGTCTTCAGTGGAGATTTAGAATTAGCACCACTTTGGAGAGGGATATGAAGGGAGAGGATACCTCCCATTGGTGACATGGAAGAGGGATCAAAGGTCAGCTCACATAGGTCTTGGATTAGAGGGAAGATGTGACTTGTGCATGGAATGGGAGGAACTAGAGGTGCTTTATGTAGGGGTGGTATAGGTCCGCACGAGCTAGAACTACATTGGTAAATGGACCACCTGGGAAACAAAACTTGGGTGAGGCTTTACCTTATACTCAATGGGTCTCCTGAGGTGTATTTGGTTGGGTCTTTCATAGCTCCCTAATTATGGATAGGGGCCTCATGCAAGTGGTTCTTCACTTAGGGGAGGAAGAGTCCTCATCCGAGTGTATTTTGTTTCAGACCCTGATGGGACTTTGATATCCCTTATCCTATTTAATTCTAACTTCTCTTAGGATATGCAATGCTACTTTGGGGATTTTGGAGACCTAGGTGCAGGGGCTGGATAGAAAGAGCTTAGTGGATTCTTTCAATTTTCCAGTTTTACAAATAAGGATCCCAAGGGTCCAATTTATAGGTAAATTGGGGACCTTAGACGAAGTAGGTTTCCCGTGCAGGTCGTGAGAATAGGTTTTCAGTGTAGGTCTTACGTGACAGGGTGACCATCCTTTCAATGGTGAGCAGGGGGGCTGCATGGGACCTTAGAAGCATAGGTGTGCATGCACAAACATATTTGGGAAATTTCTTTTGATTCTACATGAGGGTCTTTAGAACATTAACACGATTAAGTTACACTATTCCTTTTTCACTCTATTTGACAAAACTTTGTGTCAATAGTATTAATGTAAATTATCTTAATGATAAGAAAAAATAAAAGAAAATAATTCCTAGGGTCACACCCTTCACCAATGCCACTTCATGAAAGTAACCCCAAAGTAGTGTCGGTGTAGAGGTTACCTATGAAACCAGTGGCGCTGTGTCGGCCTATATAGCTGGGTCACCCTATGGAACCGTACAAGGTACCCATGCATCAGCTTTTGAAATGTACCTATGTGAGGAAACATATTCACCCATAGTCTTATATTGTCCAATAAATAAGACCATGGGGCTCCGCATTTTGAATACATAAAATCTTGAAGAAATATTGAAGCTTTGATCACACTAGTCCTTCACCCAGGCCTTTAAAAACCCTTTATATAGCTCTCTAAAATTTTATAGAAGATGGAATAATGTGGGAAAATGAAATTAGAATCATTAAATTGTATTAAATCCCAGACACCTGTATGTGGTTCCCTTTCCACTTGTTGGAAAGTGATAAGCGTGGAGGTTCCTTCCCTGTCCAGGGACCAGAACAAGATAATTCCTATAACACCTAAGAAAAATGTTGAATTATTGAGAAAATACTTCCCCATGTGTTCTTTCCCAAGTGTTATATTTCCCAAAAAAAAACATTCATCTTAGGCATTAATACATACATTAAGTTCTTTTAGTCTGTTCCAGGCTACTATATATGATACTCCCTTTGATTTCCTAGCCACTACCCTACTCGAGCCACTACTCAAGCCCTATTTGAGGAAACCAATGTCTAGGATCCCCTTTCTTTTGGATCCATCATCATAGAGGGACCAAATTGAGACCTCCACCGAAGATTATGGACTTGAAAAATAGTGTTAAGATGCACACTAGCTTGTCTCCGATTTAGATATTCATTCTTTCAGTTAGAGGTGTCATGCACCAATTCTATTTGAAGGGTAGGGTCCTCAAGGTGTATGTAGATATGAATTCCCATGTTCACAAGGACCCCATCATTGGGATAGGTGCAATGGTATTCCCAGTATTCAACATTAAGGCAAGGGAATTTCCCTTCCCTCAACGTCTCTAAGAATGGGGATCTCTAGTTCCATGAGGGGAGTGTGAGGATCATGTTTTCCTTTCCACATGAGGATTAGTGCATCATCCTATTATCTTTTCCTGAATATAACTTTAGGGAATCAATATAGGAGTAAAAACCTAGAGTTTCTTTAAGTACCTCTCCTACATCATTCCTTCCTCTTTCTCCATGCCCATGGAATTCATCTATATGTGTAATCATATGTGACTATACTAGGTACAATAGTGGGTGATAATGGGTACATAAAATCCCTTTCTTCTTCTCCAGTAATCCCATACTCTTCCATTAGCGAGAGAACGATCATGTTGTTTTCCAAATCTACCTCTCTTTCTTGTTTATCAAATTCAATAATAAATTGTGTGGGCATAGAGTTCAACTACGGTGTTGTCATCTGATTGGTTAGATGCATGTCTTGATATAGATTTTTTTTTCTAGATCCTTCTATCCCCTTCCTTCCAAGAACCTCAGGAGGTGGGTGTCCTCAAAGCCTTGTATCCAACCGTAGGAAATCTTGTTTTACAGTGTAATACCAAATACCCATCCTTAGGGAATCCCTCCTAGAGTAATCCTCTAGTCTTTCTTGTGGGGGGGAGGGAGGTGTCAGTTTTCCCCTCTTTTCCCACCATGGTTATACCTGGATAGATCTTCAAGACTAAAAATCCTAGTTTCTAACATAAAATATGAGATGGGAACATTTAAAGCCGTTTCTCTTTATCTTGGGGTTTCTATAATCCATACCCTATCATAAAAAGTTGATTATGTGGTTTCTCCAGATCTACTGATCCCTCTTTTTTCTCAAACTGATCATGACTCACATAGTCTTAGAGGTGAGTGGTTATCATGACATCCATAAAATCCCATACAAATGGGTGTATGCCTTAGGTGTAATCCCCATATATGCTACAATCACATCAAAAGGAAACCTCAGTTTGTAAGACCTAACAAAATGAACTATGATAACTCTGATTCCTACTATACCCAGGATATGTAGGACACCTTTCTATGTCCTAATATAAAAAAGAATCATTTTAAGTGTATAAACTAACCAAAAATGGGCATCATTTCAAGTGTAATCCCTAACCAAACTAGAGGAATCCTCCTTTGAAGTATTCCCTCATACAACTATCTCAAAGGGATATACTCCCCTGTGAGAAAAACCTCCATAATACCTCTATAATCATGGGTCCTTACAACATAATTATGTGGGATTTTATTCCCATGCAAATGGGATATGTAGGAATCCTCTCTAAGGTCCAAACCCAAAACCCCATATTAACCCTAATTATTTTTGGGTCACACAACCATTAGAGTCTAACTCAACGTAGGAATATATATCCATTTCGGTTTCCTTGATCTACCTTGGCATAAGATCCATACCAAACTTTGACTAGGAACCTTCCACCTCAGCATCCTTGTGTATTGATGTTAAAACAATACGATTTGGTCCTTATCACATGACCTTAAAATGTATGATGTGTCCCATTAAGTGGAACCAAACTATGTGGGTTCTAATTCATTTCCTGAGGATATGTAGTAATCCCTTTCATGGGTTTGTTCTATACATAAAAAAACTCCCACCTACCTAGATGATAATAAGCTCTAGAGTTCCCCATTATTTGTCTCAAAACCAACGTTGTAATAATAAATGACACAAGAATCACTAATTTGTTCATAAAAAGTGTACCATTAATGGAGAACCTCATATTTAAATATATATCACTATAGATGAAGAAACATATATACATATAGATGATTATCAATTCTCTGTAAGCTAATAATCAATTTTTAATTTATGGGTGGCCTGTTATATTTGGTAATTAATGAAGGATACATAAACACGTTTTAAATCTATAAGAGAGGCCTAGAGTAGAAAATAATTCCCCCAAAAAGTGTACGATGAGCCCAGCCTCCCATACTATTGACCAATGCGAGTCCCCAATCATTTTTTACCACTACCCAATAACTGTCTACCTATAGAAATCGGGTTCACATAAGGGAACTAGCGGGTATGAGTGTTGGATAGTGTTTTGGATATTTGAGTATTTTGTGTTCAGAGTTGTGAAAGGGAATCATGTTTGGAATTCAGAGATGAAACATGGTAAATTAGTGATAAATTTATGATTAGTATAGGTCAATATTTTTGGTTGAATGATCAATAATAATTATCAAGGATTATAATTACAAATTTGAGGAGGTTTTAAAACCCCATACATTTTTCAACATATTAAATTCTAGGGGAATTTTAGTTTTTTAGTTTTTGTGTGGTTTGTTTGGAGAACAAGAACACAAAATGAGGTCTTGAAAATTTATACATCTAAAATATATATGTTTTTTGATGTGTTTTGAGATCCAATGGAGGGATCAAGTTCTCAAGAGGATTTTGTACATGTTTTGGTATTCTGAGTTTTTGGAAAGTAGCAATTATAGGTCTTTCATTATGTAAAGGGTGGTTCACACCATGAATAAATTTCATATGGTGTATTCAAATCCTGAAATTGGCGCTGACAAAGATAGAGGACCACTTCTCACTATTTTAAAGTGTGAACCTTGTGTTATTATCATAAACTTTTTATGGGAATGTGTTTTTTAGAAGGGGTTATATGGTATTTTGGGGTAATGGTACTTTGATTTTTAGGGGGGGTTGGAATTGATAGAAGGGAATTTGGATTATTCCCCCTCTCTCATTACCCATCCTTTGATACCAATTGACGGGGATGGGTTTTTGTGTATTTTAGTGGAAGATCTGAGGTAGTGTATTTTCTTCTTCCTCCTTCCTTGTTTTTCATTGTAACCACTGATTTTTTACTCAATCTAGTTCTGTTTTTTTGTTTTTATTCCACCAGAGCATCATATAATCAGCTATTTTTTATATCTATATTCCTTAGATTTTATATATGAGGAACCATAATGATGTATTCACACCATCACATGCCTTTTTAATTAAGGTACATCAATATATATAATTTTCAAGGGGTTTATCAAAATATAAATTAAATTGACAATTAAATAATTACAAGTTATTTGTGATTTTCTTGGAATAGTTATTGGTGTGTGTCATAGACCTCCCACGGGGGTTTGGTTGTAGTTCTGGTGTGATGAATGTTCCTAGTGAGTTTTCCTTAAGTATGACTATGTAGTTTAATTATGAAATTAGTTAAAAATGATTTAATTAATTGACATGGATGTTGTAGCTTAGGTTCTGGTGGATACTAAGAGTTTTCCACACTTTTTAGCTCAGGTTTTTACTGATTAAGTAAGTCTCAGTGAGTTTTTTAGCATTATTCCTACTATGATTGTGTTGAATTAAATTGTTTAATTGGTTATATATTGTTATATTTAATTAAATTGGATGATTTATCATGATTTAAGACCTTTTGAGGATGGGTGGTGGCTGCATGGACTTGGAAAATCCTGAGTAGATCTATTTGGATTTGATTTCCAAGGGAATAACTACACGGATGAGGTAGGTGGTCCTCATACCTCCTCCTTTGTATTGGGAATTTTTATTCATAGCATGTGGTATGTGGTATTTCCAAAAAATTTGGTTGACCCATTTTATTTAAAATGAATTTATTTTCTATTTAATGAAATGTATCGATTGAAAAAAGTTTCAAGGACTACAATGGACCCTTATACACAAGATTTATTACCTCTATAGACGATAGTTGAGGACATTGTTATAATTATTTTCTTTGAGACACTTAAACTACAAGGGGTGTTAATTAAATTTAATGTGTGTAATATAGTGTCCCCAAATAAGAGGCCTTAGAGAACTCCCAATATAAGAAACTTTGGAATTGATATTTATTAGATAGAGTAGGACATTTGATAACATTGATATTACTTAGATATTTTGAGATAGTCGAGTTGATTATTGGGTGTGTGTTCCTCCCTCATTGATTTTTTATTATCAGGGGGTAAAAGAAAAATAGATTGATAAATATGTTTGGAATTCAGACTGGCCAAGAGTTACTAGAAAAGGAAATGGCCTAGATTCCATTTCCCATATCAGACTTTACTAAGAGGAAAGTGAGGACATGATAACATTGTGATGATACTGTGGAAAGATATGACCACTTATTGATGGTCTTAGACCTCAGTTGTTGGAGGCAACAGAGGAAACCATGTGGGGTGTCCTGGATGATATGACTCTAAGGTCACTCCGATGGTTTCCCCAATAATGTGTTGACCCTAAAGATGGTGAGTGTGGGAAATAGTTTTCAATGATCATGAGTGTCGTCATTGAACCTAGATTGATGATGTGAGACCTAAGAGGCTGTAGTGACTCGTGGGATAGTTTGGGTGGGTTTCACTTCCCATTAAGATGTACTGAGACACTATTTGGGATGCTTAGGCCTCTAACCTAGGATCTTGGTATTAAGCCAACTACTATTGTAATGCTTGGGATATTCTCCCAGGATTCAGATGGATAGTGATTTTGACAATCTAGGAAGCACTCCTAAGATTCAGATGTAATATTGATTTGGTATAAGTTCATTTTTTGTCTTAGAAACAAATATTTATAAAAAAATTCATTGTGTTTTTTTTAATTTGAAATTAATATATTCCACCTAAATAAATTGAATCTTGATAAATACATTCCATATTTTGAACTTTCATTTTCATTATTTTAATATCTATAATATTTTGTGACATGGATATAAATAACTTATGTTCAAATCTAAATGGGTATTTTAAATATTTATTATTATTTTATCATTTTTATTTATTTTTATTTTTTAATGATGTGAAAATTTCTATAAATTATTATACAATGCTAGTGATAGTGTGAGTTGTATAAAAATAAAGTCATGTATTTTATAAACATTAAAAGTAATTTTCCTTGTGTTATTTATAGTGTCTTATGAATTTTAAAGACAAATTTATCATATCAGGAATTTTTTAATTTTTAATATCACAATTAATTTTTTCAAGATGTTTCCAAAGTCAAATTAAATTAATAATTAAAAATTACATTAATTATATTTTTTAATAAGTAGTATTTTATGACATGATTAAAAATTTATAAAAAAACTATCATTGTCCATGTTAATTGGATATAGTTAGAAATATTTCAAAATATTTCAATTTATTTTGCATTTTTTTTTAATTTTACTTTATTAACCCTTAATGAGTAAAAAAAACATTGGTATCACCATAATGTTCAAGAGTTAATGGGGTGGGTAGGGGATTAAAAATAGATAGTGGTAAAAAAAATCTAGTGTTCAAAAAAAATTATTGGATGAGATTATTTGGACCCATACACATACTTTATTAGAATTATATAGTATTTGATCAATTTTTTCCCCATAAAATTAATTTATATTAATTTAATTCACTAATAAACTCCATGAGTACACCTCCTATCACTTTTAAAAGGTAACCTCATCTCCTCTATTCTCCAAACATTTTGAGCACTATATTTTGGAAAATCCCTACACAAATACATTCCTTAAATTCATAACCACTTCCTAGATGCCCTTGTCTTATCCTGAAACCATCCTATGAAGGATTTAGGTATACACCAAAAGAGGATGTCCTAAGAAGAGATATAGTTCTTAACTATGAATTTTCATTTCATTTCTTCTTATACCTCCTTAAAATATTCTTAAAACACATAGAAATAATGACACTAGTGTCATCTATACACTTATATTATTTTATGTTAATGTAATAACCAATATAATTCTCCCTCTTGCATTTAATAGAAAATGAAACCATTTTTTATGTGTACGGAGGACTACCACCTCACAGACCAATGTAATTCATTTTCCATAAACTCCTCTCTGAGATTTTTATAATAATTAATTTAAATTTTATATATTATATTCATGACATATTTATATTTTTTAAAAGATAATATATAATCCTATTTCATACCTTTATATCCATTGAGAAATGATAATGTTATTCATTCATACATGTGAATTACCACCTCTACGATGTAATTTTATTCATTGGTTGTGAACACATCACATAGATATTATAGAAAAGTTATTTAAAGAAACAATATGATATTAATTTTATAATAGAAATTTTATAAATAGAAAAATAGTATTACCTTCTTTCCATCATGCTATTTGAAAAATCAGAATGTTACTCATGTGTATGTATGACCTATCATCTCTATGGTTGTAACATAATTAATTTATTATATCCATAATTCATGGTTGGTTTTAAAAGTATAATTAATGTATAAAAATAATAATTATATAATTATTATTATTCTATATATGCTGAAATATCTTCCACTATGACCATATTCAACATACCAAAGTGATTTTGGGCATATTATCTGGAGATCTTGAAAACATCTAACACGAACTTAATTTATTTCAAAAGTGTGTATAACATAGTAATAAATAAAATCAAAGGAATAGAAAAATAGAAAAAGCTTCTTAAGAGAGTAAGTAATTAACATAATTATGTTATTCGTGAAGATAAAAAAACATGTGTAATGAGTTAGACTCAGGGTAAAAGACACATTACTTTAAAAAACATGTTTAAAATGTTTATATATTTGTTTTCTAAATTATTTTCTTCCATGTAAATATTGTTAAAATTATATAATGTAAATATTTTTATGGAAATAAAGTAATTATAAATGATATTTTATGTCACATTACTTCAAATGATTTCAAAATAAATCTTATTATGATCACATATAGAAATTTTTTATTAAAAGAAAAAAAGGAATGTTTAATTTTGACATGTAAAACATCAATGGTTTTTACCCCCACCATAACCATTATTTTATGTTTGGATTACAATAGAATATTTCATGCTTATTTAAATAAAAACAATCATTCCCTTTATCTATGTATTTTAAAAATAATTTTTAAATGGAATAGATATATTAATATCTAGAAATGTATTCTTATGGGTGGAAAGAATATTAATATAATTGTAATAATGAAAAATGGAAGCCTTCATGTTTTATTATTATATTATATTTATTAGAAATGGTTTATTATGAATTTTGGTTCTATTATAAACCATGTATGGGTGGTTATATTATAAACCATGAATGGGTGAGCCCAGTATAGCACTCTAATTCATTGGGTAATGTGATGGAATTAACCTATTAGGTTTCTAAAAGGATTATTAGAATTTACTAGGAATGTTATTATATTTATAAGTGTGAAAATAAGAGTGATTTTAACTATGATTATATGAGTGATTATCACTGTGATTAGAAAATTATATTGCAATTTTTTACATTATTTATCTATTCTTTCTATGGGGTTTTATATAAGTCCTATAATTACACTAGGTAAGATAATGTTCATAAGTTTAAAGGAATGTCTATGAAACATCATAAAGGTGAGATGTATGACTTTGTGAAAAACATCATTAGTTTTTCATGATTTGAATGAAACAATTATATGTTTGATTTTTCTTTTAAGAGTTCTTTTGAAATGTTTTATGGAAATCTTTGGGAAGAGAAGTTGATTTATTGTGTTAAATAAAATTATTTTTATCTGAATGATTATTTCAAAATATGTAAATTTTTATGAGTATTCATGGACTAAGGGGATTATTTCATACTTTTTATAGGTCCCTTGATGATATTCTTGTTGCCATCCCATATTTGAAAATGTTCTCAAAGGGTTTTATGGATGAGTAAGGACAATAATGAGATCATAATATAAATTGAGAATATTTTTGATGAAAATAAAGATTATTTTATTTTAAAAGTTTTTTATTTTTAAAAAAGTAGATAATAAGTGGTGGTTTCTAATTTATGATGTAATATTTATTTATGTAATAGTGATGAACTAATTCAATAAAACTATAAATCTAAAAGATCTCTTAGAATTAAGTAAATGATATCTTTCTTAAAGAATCTATTTTATGGATTTTTAAGGTTAGGTATTTATAAAATTAGATGAGTTACTTTGAGTTAGTGAATCTGATATATTCCTCTAAGTTTTCTTAAATTCATGGATTAAAATCCTCATACAGGTTCCTTGGGTTCAGATGAGTTATTGGTTTGGAAATCCTTGGACATAGTATTTTAATTCATAGGTGATATTGTTTGGAATATATTAAAAACAATCCTTGGATTTCTATGATTGAAGATTTTTAATTCCTTGGAAATGGTACTTATATTAGAAAATGATATTGGTTTGGAATTACTTAGACACAACCCTTGGATACATATGTGATAGAGTTTGTAATGCCTTGTACACGGTCCTCAGATTCGTATAAGACTACATTTACGTGGAAATATTCATATGAATGATCTATTGAGAATGATGTTACTGGATTCCCAACAGAATTACTATGAATAATCCATGGGATAGATATTGGTAGTCATGTTTTTTTATGTTCATTGAAAAACAACACCATGGTACAAAGTAGGTTTTGGTCTATCCTGAGTGTTATGCAAGACTTGAGGATCGATAATGACTACTGATTTATTCATTCATAGTTTTTTATATTTATTCTGTTGAATATTTCAAATGAAAATACACTAAATTTACTTGTTATATTTAGGACCACACCTATGGTGAACTAACGAGTTATACTCACACCCTACTCGGGTAGCTATGGAGCTTGTCTTCCCAGGAAAACATCACTAATCACAGGTTCATCCTAGATAGATGGTCGAGATTTATTTAAATGGATATATTACATAGTATTGGTTATCTAGATAATTTGATGTCGTGGAATGGAAGTAAACCCTCCATTTATTTTATTTATTTTATTTATCTTGTGTATGTGATCAACTCAGTGGGCTATCAGACACTGTATGCCTATATTCTTACCCAATCATTTATTATTTCTTGATCAATATGTTTACTTATTTTTATTACTTGGTTTTATGTTATGGATAATTATTTGTTTATTTTATTATTATTATCCAATTTTATATGGGTTATAGTCTCTCCATGATTCTACCCTAGAAACCCATTGCTGGTTGGAAGCCTCTAGAATATAGGGAGGCACACCTGAGGTCCCAGTGGTGACTCCTCTAATATGGGAACTACTCATTTTTTGTGCACCAGGGGGTGATAATATATTTCATAAAATTTTACTCTCTTTTCATATTCCATTATGTAGAATTTTTTCACTCTTCTGTATTGGTACCACCATTTATTACCTCTCTTTTTTGAGTTTATAAAGGCACAAATTTCTCAACTCCCACTCTAATCATTTAGGTTTCTAGTTTTTGATGGAATTTCCTTCCTTATTCCTTTTTTATTCATTTTTTTACCTATATCGAAAATAAATTAATAATATTTATAAATTATATAAAATAATTTAGAAACCTTTATGAAATAATTACCAAAAAGTTGAAAAATTATAGTATGAATTTTTTGTTTATATATAAACCTATGTTTCATCTTCTTTAAATTCTCTAAATTTTCATTTATTTCTCTCCTACCCAATATCCTAACTTATAAATATATTTAATCCATAGTCTGATTACTAATATAAAGTCCCAAACATAACATTCCCATTGGTACATGTTTTTTACAACTTTAAAAACTCTAATATTCTCATAACCTTTAATTTTAAAGTTTTAGATGATTAATAATTACATTATAGAAAAAACCAATACATTTACACTTATTGTGATTTTCCCCCAAGAACATGTTCTTTAAATGATGCACTTACTTCACTCAATACTACTCAACATAACATGATTTTTACTTAATTATTGCTCTTAATCATCCTAAATACATATACAAATCATTATAAAATGTGTGATGAGTATGTGCATATCATTAAGGGGTTCAGAAAAAGAAAGAAACTCATTAGTCATTAAAACAATATTGAAGATGAATCAATTTCCTAAGAGGATACAGTGAACTCCAATAAAATAAAAAAATTACATTAAATCACATGATTTGTTAAAATACTAATTTTAATGGAATTAAAATAATATTTTAAAGAAAACTCATAATAAAAAATAATGAAAATAGAATGATCACGAATATTTCTTGGAACATTATATTCATATCAACCATAATAACTCATAATAACCATAAATGGAATAACTTAACTAGTTACTTCCAACAACCTATAATGGAATAAATTAACCAGATAATTCCAACATCATTTATCTAGAGAAAAAGTTATTACCAAATGAATTTGGGGGGTCTATTTCTTAGTCACTCCATTCATCATATGTAATATTTTAAAACCATAACAAGAATAAAATACATAGATACTTTCGTTTTAACCAATAATAATTAAAGTCAAACCTAACCAAACAAATGAATTAAAATGAGTTTTTTAACTAATTCCATATTGAAAAAAACATGAATGATATTTATATAATAAATATGAATAATACGATTCTAAAAAATGGTATTAACATATATATAAAGTCCATTATTGTAAGATAATAATTTTTATAAAAAATTAAAATGAAATATCCCATTCATTTTGATATATGTATACCAAATAAATCATGAATAATGGAAGCTAAATGAAAAAAAATTAATAATAATTTTTAAAACATAGAATAATAAAATTTCTATAGGAATCCATCAATTGAAAATAGAATAAATGAATAAGATAAAGATAGTGAAAATAAATTTAAAGGAATAGAGTGAGTGGACTCCTTCCTAACATCATAAGTAAGACACAATAAGTAAATAATTACCATAAGAAACTCTATTATAACATTAATACCATGAATAGGGAATAAAATGATTAAGTTTAAAATATAGTCAATGTCAAATCATAAAATAGATCAAGATAAAGAGATCCCTTTACCATAACCTCTAACTTCCTTTAATGTTCTATAAATTCTTATATAATCAACTTAGGATTATTAATAAGAAATATTATAAGCCCATTAATATATATTTAATTTTCTATGATTAAATTATATTAATTAATTGATTATTTATTAGTTAATCATAGTTTATATTGATAATAATATGTTACTAATTTCTAATGATCCTTTCTAGATTCATTATAAATGCCCTAATTAATGTTCGATTCTCTTAAGTTCGTCATCTATAGAATGATAAAGGTACTGAAATAATATATTTTTAATGATTTATAATGACATTTTTTCAATAAATTGGAGTTATAATTTTGATTTATAAGGAATAAATCTATATCTCACTCACTCCAGGTAACTACATAAAGAACCCCAGTTTATTGATTATTCATAGATTATATTTATTATCAATATAAAAATCAACATGAAAGTAAATGTTTATATTAAATTTTGATTATTTGGATGTGTTTATTGAATTTTTCCATGGATAATGTGTTTCATGAAAGGAGGAAGAATTATTCTATATAGAATATATCTGATATTCTTACATAATATGGAAAATAAGTTTGAATATGGATAGATGCTTCATTTTGGTATCATATTTCTAAATAACTAGATACCTTTGAAGGACTTTAATTAAGTAAATATTCATGTGTTTTACTTTAATGATTTAATGTCCAATTTTTTTTATTCATGATGGATTATGAGAATTATTAATTTAGATTATTGTATAGTTGTTCATAATATTTTGGGCTTTTGATAATGATACTTGGAGATAACCCATTTTTTATAGAATGAAAATGTGAAGTTTTTTATATATAATTAGATTTATGATTGGATGGATGATTAAATAAACCTTACTTTCAGGAAGATGTTTATTTTATAAAAATATGCAGATTCAGATGTGGTTTTTTAGAATTTGATACAAATACATATGTTGAAATTTGATGAGATGAATTTAATAAAGAAATTTATTTTAGAAATGTTTATAGTGGAATATAATTCTTGTAAATTTATTTTATAATAAAAAATATTAAACCCAATCATCCTTGGCTGAAGTGTAAAGTGGAAGAGTACCTACGCCTAGAGTGGATAGGATAAAGGTATGCAAGGGGAATAGTGGAGGAAATGGATGCACTGATCTAGGCGGTTGAGTTGCATGAAGAATCTTGTGAAATCTAATTAATTTTTTGGAAAGTTATGAAGAACTTTAGATAATTATATAGTTCTCTCATACCGAGAAAAGAAATGGGGGATATAATTATGTGGTACTTTCCTTCAATTTAATCATCTACCAATTTTAATTAATATGATTTCATTTAAATAATCATTTTCCTTTATATAGTGATTAAAAATGAACCTCACATCGTTCATCTAGTTATATATATAAATTTAGTAGTTCACTATTCAACCATGAGAGATTATAAGAACCTCAAACTGGTGATGAAAATTGGCAATGTAAAGAAACTCACTTACCATGTTTTCGATTCATAAAGTTACATTGTAATGTTATAAATGAAGAATCTATTTAAAAGGGTTTTCTTTGAAAGGAATATTAGTATATGAAAAAGTGCATACTCTATGTTGTTTTCCGGGTTAGTGGTGCCCTATTTTTCACAACCACGAATTCATTACATGATGTGATTAGTCTCTTAGAGACTCATATGATCTTCATACATTATGTTCACATAATGCATGTGATTTAATTATCTATAGGGAAGAAGCACGACACAATGAAATTGATAAATAAAGAATAATTTCATACTAATATGTGATGTTAAAAATTTTTACGTGCATTTAATTTATGATCAAAGATATGCATGAAGTGGTATAACGGAGATCCTATGTGATTTTTTTTGCATAAATATATGGCACACAAAGTTATAATGCCAGAAATATTTAAGATTAATGATTCATGAATAGATATTTCCAAACATGTAGTGAGTATATGAAGTTATGAATAAACGTTTTAGGGAATTTTTATGATGATATTATGGGTATATGCATAGATTATATGATGATGGTTTGTATATGATGTGGAGGAAGTATGATATTTGTAGGAAAATTGAAATTTATAATATATTTTTATTAGTACAAAATTTTCATTAGTTTCTCTGATATAGGATATGAATAGATAACTGAGCTTATTAAAGGTCCTAAAGGATAACCACATTACCAGTATCCTATAAATACTTCTTTTGGTCTCTTTATTAGTTACTTAAAACTGTGGATATGAGATTATCAAGAGTATAGGATCCTTTAATTCAAGTTATTACCATATAAATAATTTGTATGAAAAGAATAATCCTTTCAATATACAATATATCATCATATAATATCAGTTTGTGGAAATCCCATTTTGTGAAGTTACATGTTGTGAAATAAATATTTAAGGGTTTTCTATACTAAGTACATGCTGCATGAATATATTATACAAAAAAAATATAATTACAATGAGAAATGAATATTGGAATATTTCATAATAATGGATAATTAAGAAGTGGGTCATGTAGTGTTTGTACGTGAAGAATTGTTTTGTGATGTAATGGTTCACTAAGTATCACCCACTCAACATACAAAATTATTATGTGAATCAATTGAGTTTCCCACATGTAATTTTTTATGTGAAGAAGAATTAAAAATATTATTTTTAAAGAAATTCCATGAAGCAATGGTGAAAAGAAGTTGTGTGAGTTAGTTTTTTAAAGCACAAAATTGAGAATAATAATATATATATATATAAAGGAGACTAAATCTAGGAATTCTCAGAGAGAATAATAACACTTTTTTTCTCGAGAATTCGATGAATTGAGCATGATTTGATCATTAAATATTAGAATACACTGATCAGGTCCAATTTTCCATAAATTGATTATCAAACATCAAAGGTCTTGGAGAAGTGGTCACCTATAGATGATCTTATCCCTGAGACTTGATAAGGATGATATATATATATGATGATGTAGAATCAACTAATATTTTAAGAATATATTTTATTTTTTATTTTGAGAATTGTCTGTTGGGTATAAAGAGTTTGTACTTTCTAAATGGGAAGTTGGAATATGACCATAGTTTGACTCTATATTGATGGTATTAGGAAGATCCCTAGCATAAAAACCTTTGTTTATAGAGGATAATCCATGTTTTACGTGTCTAACCTATCATAGAAATGAGTATGATTTTTATGGAAAAACCATGTAATAATTATTGTGTCTTTTTCATCTATATTCTATGATATTTGGGTAATTTTTCGAGTCATACATTGAGTAGATTGAGATCCTAACTTATAATAGACATTTAATAAAATTTTAAAAAAATTAGGAAGTCATCACTAATTCATCCCACCTCTGAGTTCTCTGACAATATCTATGTACATCACTTTATCAATAATAAAGGCATACTTTATAATGAACATTCATTAGAAAAAGAATTCTAGAATTATAATAATAACTAAAAAATAAAATTATATATCATAAATATTTAGTATTGTGTTTATTAATCCTCCATAATTATAATTATGAAAATACAATAGCATTGTTCATGTAGGTGGTTGTAAAAACCTAAACACAATTATGCTATAGAGAAGGAATGATTATAAAACCATATATATTCCATTATTATACTCTTATTATAGAATTATATTTATATAAATTTCATGCAATTAATGTTTTAAATTACATTTATGAATAAGTAGAATAAAATATTTATAAAATAAACAAATAATTTAATGATACTTACGTTAAAGAGTCAAATCTTCCCCTAATAATTTCCATTTCATTTAAACCTTTGCGACCTCTTCTTATGAAAAAATATTTAGAATGATCATAATCCCTACAAAAGAACTAATTTTATCAAAATATCGAGATAAACTAATGAAATCATAATTTTTTGATTTTTTTATATTAATAATTGTTTATCACTCCGATTTTAATTTTAATTTCTAGGAAATTATTATAATTTTTATCAAAAGAAAATAATTTTTATTGTTTAATTAAATTCTTAATAAATGTTTAAATGAAAGTGTTAATTATATTTTTTTTATGTGATTTAAATACTTTATAAAATTTATGTTGGATGAATTATATGTATGAACCATGCAATTCATGGGAAAAAATGTTCTAGGGTAAAAAATGAGCTCAACCTTTAAAATAATATCAAGCAGATGGATACCCGTGTGGGGAAAGATTATACACACTTGGTGGAATTTTAAGGGTGAGAAAAGGGTGGGGAGAAATAGGTTGGATCAAAAGCATGGGCATAGAGATGGTACAAATAATATTTTTAGGTGGCATATCAAATGTTTAGTAGTTCACTAATTCTCAAATAATACATTGGAGTAACCAAGAAAATTAATTTCTTAGCTTCTTATGTGTGAAAATGAAATAGGGATTAGGATAATATACTATAGAATACATAATAATAATAGTAATCATATTTTTCTTTTCATCATATCAGCATTATTCTCAATCCTTCTCCCAACCATCCCCTCCACTTTCCTGTGTTTTTATGAATGAAGTCTAACTTAGAAATTATATATTCATCATCTAAAAAAAATATACGACACATCAAGGCCTTATTAATTTTCATCACCATGAAAAACATGTGCCTTCTGCGATAGTGGACCTACACCATGAAACGAGTGGACCACATGATCTGAGAAACCCTGTAATTCATGTGGAGTTTCTATTGAGGACATGGGTAACACTAAATGCACAAATACGTTACTTGAATATTATCCATTATCGTCATTGTGATCCTTCTTCCATGTTTCCCTCCTGAAAATAAATGAACTTTCTAATATGCCATACTAAAGAGAATAATAAAATGATACTAAAAAATATAATGAGTGTCATGAATAGAGGTAAATCTCATACTTTGATCATAATGAACAATGAAATATATTAGAGTAGGATTCTATGATTGAAAGAAAACTTACACGATCTACATAAATTTTCATGAATGATTGAGAATGGAAATACATGAGTAGGTATTTTCAATATTACATAGCTACATGGAATAACCTCAAACATGATAAATATTCAGATATGGGGTTGTTAATATATATAATAAGTAGGGGAAGATAATGAGATAGGTATTCCTCACTCAGTCAAGGAACAATTCCACTGTAGGAAAGAGTAGTTTATGTTTTCATTTTTTTTATTTTTTATTTTACGTATTGTAGTATCTTTTTTCTTCCTTATTTTTCATTCTTTATTTCTTCTTCCCTCTCTTCATGTAACTTTAAAAATCCATCGATGTGAAGTAGATAACCTGAGGGTGTGATTCTCAAAGGAGTTTTCATGGTGTTCTCAATCCCCAATCATTATTTATTTTATTTTTTATTTTTTTATAATGAGGTAGTGGGTGTGTTATGAATTTGGTATGAAGGTTATCGACATCTATAATGCATTCCCTCCTTCTCAGACACCCTCTATAATTTTATTTCTACCTACCTTATCCTAGTTCAATAAATATATAGAATATGTGGTTGAATAGGGGCTCGAAAATTTATATATTTTAATTGAGTGGGTATTTTTGTTATGCCTTGTCCAAGATATGTGTATATATTTTACTATAGAGGATGTGTTCATCATATACCCATGTGGTTTCTGAGGTATATTAATGTGCACAATGTAATAGGAGGATGGTGATTCACTAATAGTGTTGAGTGAATTTTGAAATTAATTTACAACTTAAATGGATAATGATAGACCCATTTAGTTTAACCTTTGATCACCTCATTTGTTTATAATTTTTTCATTTCTATTTTTTTATTTTTTATTTAAAAAAAAACAATTTCTCATGTCCCTATTTCTCTTTTAATATATTAAAATTAAAAAAACTAAATAAGTTAAAATAATAGTGGTTTTGGGAAAGGATCTTTGAGATGAGGACCTAGTTATAAACTTGTAAGTATTTCATGTGTTCTATAGAAACTATTGGTATCATTTTATAAAAATATATAGACATCAAATTTTTCATCATTTATAGGGAACTATGTTGACCATTCGTATATTATTTACACATTTATAAATAAGTTTTTTATTTTATTTTCTACCTATTTTCTAATTATTTTTTTAGTATTTTCTTTCAAATGGGATAATATTTTTTAGATTTATATTTTTCTATAACGGATCAAAATATATATAAGGAATAAAAATTACTATTTCGGTTAAATAAATAGTCCTAAAAAGTAATTTGATACATACCACTATCTCTTATCAAAGGATTACATAAAAGAACAATATCATTGGTTATGACACACATAGAAACCTATGGTGTACAAAAACATATTTGTTGAAATATTACACTACAAAAAATACACCAAATAAAAATCATATTCTTATTCCCCCATGTTAACCTATTGAATATAATTCTACACCAAATGTATTGAAAATGATGACAAAAAATGTTGTTTTTTGTTAAAACCTAACCCAGCATGGATGGACTGACCGATGATAATCCATGCGTGACTACACTAATCCCTCCTCAAATAGGCCAAGGGATGGAAACTAGCACCAAATAAAAATATCTCACACATGGGAGGCATTATCCAATAGTAATTTTACACATACAAACATCTACAAGACCAAATAATGTTGATATGTAAAAACAATTGATACCAAAAATGAATGAAAAACACATATCCCACAACCAGTGTATGTAAAAAAAGTACTTAAAATGATAAAGGGTAAAAATACTAAAATGTACTAAAAATTATAAAGTGGTAAAATACTATCCAAACAATAAACTGAAAAGGAGTCTAAGATACTTAGAATGGGGGGAATAATATCAAAGTAAATTCCTAGTAAACATCTCCATCTATCTATCCTACATCGAGCTCTGTCTACTTCTAGTCCTTCTAGGTCACTATCAAATGGCATGTTGTTTACATAAGACACAACATGTTCCGGAAAATCCCATTAAAGTGTGAGTATAAAAATACCCACCAGGACACACCAAATTCACTAATCATAAATAATCAAGAGTAGTCATAACAATAAAATATATTTCAATAAGATAAGAGACATAGAAATAATACACATCCAAGTATATTCATAACATATAGTCGGTCTCCAGGGGTCTTGGCCAACACTATCATCCAGACGATACGAACCAAGGCTTCAGTGTAACATTCATTCTGGGATTACTAACTCCATGATCCTTTCTATCACTAATGATGCTCATCCAAGCGGTTATGATCATCGAGCCCCACCCAAGAATTAATCAATGAATCTATGAATATCTCATCATGCAAGTAAGTGATCACACCTAAGGACACTAGGGGACACTAAAAAACATACTGAATCATCCTAATAGAATTTGGATCGATTCCATTTGAATTGTGGTAACATAAATTAAATTTACCCCACCTATAAACGATATATGATCCCACCCCGATTCCATAGGGGGTACACCAAACTATATCTGAAACTAAACCCATTGATGCGATCAAAATCTAGTGACGATGATGTAATTCCACATTGTACCCTCATGGTAAAAGAATAGGGTACCACACTCATCTGAACCTAGTATATATTGAGTAGAAGAAGGCCTCCATTCCATCTCAAAAGACATACATAACATGTACTGGGGTTACAAAATGTGTCTCTCCAACCCATAGCCATCGTGTGTATCATTTTCCACAAAACAAGTAAACCTACACATTTACAGAGTGTCCCTTAGGGTTACACAACATTTTTAAATTTTTTGGAACCATAACTGTACCATTTTATAGTTCTTATTTACATTTAGTTGTTCCCATGTACTTCGGGTCTTGTTCGTGTATTGTGGATAATATGATGTACAAGGTTGTGCCTGAGTATCAGTAATTCTTTATATACTCTAACTATGCCTATTTGTTTGGATGTGTACATTTTTGAGTATTCATTGTTTACACATCGATCCTCTAGCCATGTCACACATAGCATGTGATAGGTGCCACATGGTGTGTGCCATTTAACTTCTTTGGAAACCCTAGAACTACTATCAACGGTCCCACATAGTGTGTACCTCAGTAGTACACATTGTGTACTGTGAGATTTTCTAAATTCCAGGGTCCCTTCATAAAATCATGAAATAATTTCCACCAAATAATTCAATGATCTCACACATGAATTGATAATTTCAACCAACTGAGCCTGTCAACCATCAGAGATCTAATTCTATCCATCCTACTTGATTGGTAATCTATTCTTCTCCATGCACTATTAACATTCATCTTGCTAGAAAAATAGGCACCACTGATCAATTTTTATCCAAATTTTATTCTCCTCCATCATCATCACACCTCAGTTGCAACCTTTGTTGTGAACCAAACTAGTGGTATTGATCTGTTTCATTAACAAACGATCACGCAATTATTGAATATTGTGTATTTATCATTTCACAGGTCAAATGAATTTATCAAGATGAATGTGTGTGGAAATAGGGGATAAATCCATGAATAACTAAAGAAAAAATAAACCTTGGCCTTTTTGGGTTGGCCTTGATCTATTTTTGTTAGAAAAACAGATGAATTATCCAAAAAACAATCATTGAAATGTAAAATAAATATACCATCAGTGAATAAATAAATTATTTCTAGTTGAATTGATACATGATGAAAGGGGATAAAAAATTGGCTAAATACACATAAATAAAATGTCATACCTTGAGTTTGGAATGGTCATTAATTAATAATGATCCTTCCTCATAGTCATTGGCAAGATCCATGAACTCAGTTGGCATAAATGATCCATGTGATATCGACTTGATCCTCTGATCTGTTTTCATCTACCAATGATATTCTAACCGTTTGAAATTTTTATAATGAGGTTTATATGGAAGAGGATTACTTCGATACAATAATAAAAAATAAATCAATTATATATATATATTTATTTTATTGTTTACGTTCATGACAGCACTTTACCAAAATGTATGACGATGAAAAAAATTATATCATGGATAGTATAAAACCCACATTCATAACTCAATGGAGGCATTATATTTCCAATATGATCCTCCATAATAGAGTTATTACACTATTTTTGTTAATTATCATGCATGTGATATTAATATATTTAAAATAACAATTTCGGGCACACCAATCCTTAGAATCACATGTTGTATTAGCACCTAGTTCTAAAAATATCACTAGATATATTTAAAATATTTACATGAGAAAAATATATGTTATATTCTTCCCACATTATAAATTTTTGTCTAGAAAATTGAAAATTACTAGTCAAAAAGATGTGAGTACTGAGATCATATTTTGGTTTCCTGCTCTAAGATACTATTTTTGAAGAATCGTTTTCTACCACCAAACATAAATCTTGGGAATCAATCACCAAAAAATTATATTTTCCTACTAGTCCTTGATCTTTATTGAGTACTCTGAAAAGGTATCTCAATTTGTAATGTCCAGCTCACCCCAGTTTGATAACATGTGATGGGTCATGCATGAACCTTCTCAACTACAATGCATGGAAGACATCATTTACCCAATCTAACTGTGGTGTTAGATATAAACAATTCACCACCTCACTTACACTACACAATATCTAGAATTTTCCAATGAAACTAGAAAATAATGTTTCATCTAGCCAAATATCCATATTCTATGACGATGTGATACCCTCAGGAACACATGGTCTCCCTCATATAACTCTAAATAAAACCATCATTGGTCGACATATAATTTATGATGTCTCTACATAGTCCTCATATACTCTTAAATGATCTTTACCTTCTAGGTTATAACTCACAATAACATTTTCCCCGTGAGTGCGGGTTCTTCGAGGTTAGTCCAACATGGGGTTGAGCTGTAGGGTCACTAGTAAAAGGCCTTGTATGGTTCCACACTGATGGCGGAATGGTATATTTTTTTGTAAATTAAGTCCAAAAAGGGTTGGTGATCGACCCTACTGTAGAAAAAAGTTTAAAATTCACACCTGTTGAATGTCATCTAGAACCTGAATGGCATTCTTAGTAAGACTATCTGTATAGGGGTGAAACATCATGCTCAAATGTAACCAAGTCCCCTATGCCTCCTACAATCCTCCCCATAATGATGATGTTAAGTGATCATAATAGTTTAAGATCACTATTGAGGTGACTCCGTGGATGTAATCGGTCTATTAAATGTAAAGGAACCCCATGATCTTTATTAAACTCTACCGTTGAATAGCTAGGATATGGGACAACATGGTTAGTCAGTCTAAGATCGACCATATGGAACTATTTCCTATAGACATTTGTGGAATCCTTGTCACAATTTCTATAGACATCACATCCCTTTTCCACTCTATTACCTCAACGGGATGATCCAAACTTGATGGAACCTGGTTCCCAACCTTCACCTTCTACCATGTGATACAAACTCTGCTACACATTTATTCATACCTGGCCACCAAAACTAACAACAGAGATCTTGGTACATCTTTTCCTCATTGGGATGTACCACTAAGATGGATTTATCAAACTCTTGAGTCACCTCCTCTTGAAATATAGCTGGTACTATATTCTTACCCTAGAATGGATGATGTTCTCGCCACCTTCCTAAAATTCATCAAGATCACATCTAGTGGATATCTGAGTATTGATGTTCTCATAATTGGTATCTCTATGTTGAGCCTCTCTAACACATTTTAGAATAAGTGGGGTAAAAACCATCGACTATAGATATGAATTAGCATCCATGTCCACTAGGGAAAACTGTAATGTGGCCATCTTCTTTAAATATTCTATAAATAGTTTCAACAAAGATATACCACTAAGAGAATATGATATAAAGTTTCACTTCCTAGGAGTATAGACTTTCTTGAAGTCATAATCCTAGAAGAACTCTAGCCATTTCCGTTGTCTCACATTATTATCCTTATGAGTGAATATATACTTGATACTGTTATGGTCAGAGTAGACAATAAACTGATCACCAATAAGGTATTTTCACAAGATCATCAAGAATAAGACTACTGTTACCAAATCATGATTATGGTTCACATTGTTTTTCTCATGTTGTCTCATCTACTGAAAGCCACATGAGATCACAAATTTTCTATTCATCAGTACATGACCAAATCTGGTCCTTGAGACATCGAAAAACACTAATTACATGACACCCTCCACTAGTAATCAAAGGATTGGTTTTCTAATTAATATCTACCTCATCTCTTAAAAATTCTACTAAAATATCTCTGTCCACATGAAAGTATTCCCATTCAGTGTCCAATAATTCATTTGAGTTGATATTCTAGAGAAATTTGATATGAATCTCATGTTTTAGCCTACTAACCCAAGTAATAGTTTACCTCTAACACATTATTGGGTGGATCCCAAGATACAACTTCCTTAACGTACACTGGGTCTACTGCTACACCATTACTTAAGATGATATGTCCTATAATTCATAACATCTAAATCTAGAACTAAAACTTTGATAGGTTCCCATAAATATAGTTCTCTCATGGGACCATCCTGAAGTGTCTCGTGTCATCCTCCTCAGACATTGAGTAAAATAGGATATGATTGATGAATACCACCACAAATAAGTCTAAGAAAGGATGAAATATTTGGTTCATGTGTCCCATTAACATTGTTGTGGTGTTCTTAATACTGAAAGGCATCACCAGTTACTCATAGTGACCGTAGAGACACTAGAATGTAATCCTTGGTATATCCTCATCTCTTACTCAAAGTTGGTGGTAGCCTGATTTTAGGTCAATCTATGAGAACCATCATGAACATGTCATATGATTGAAGATGTTAAAAATACTCTATAGTGGGTAAATATTCTTTTTTTCATATAGTTTAGACATTCATTATCATCAAATAACCACAATCACTCATCTTCCTTCTTAGCGAACAAAATTGGAGTTGCGTAGGGGGGAGAACTAGGTATCAGAATTCACTTCCTTTATATATCCTCAAAATTCACTCTCAATTCTAAAAGATCTGTATGATACATATGATATGTTTGGGTGGATATTTTGGTCATATCATGGTTTAAGTCATTTTATAAGTCCATCTATTTGTGGGGAGGAAAGCCTAGAATTTCCAAAGGAGAGGGGTCCTCATACTATACCACCACCATTGGGAATTAAAATCCCATAGAATCCACTGGTAAAAGGAAAATACTTTCCAACTAGTGATTAATAATCTGTATCTTCCACCACATGATCCCATACTACCCTTCCAAGGTTTCCTTCCCACCCAAAAAAGAAAACCTTGATCAGTATCTGTGGATACACCGCATCCTCCCCCCAAAGCATTTAATCTGGGCATAAAATATGGATATCCACCTCATACCAATGATTACATCATAAATCATAATTATCTCAATAAAGATATCTCATATAAATATGTTGTCTACAACTTTTAGTTCACACTATCAATGGATTTTTGTGATCACTGAGTCACCTATGTTCGAGGTCTCTAAGCATATGGTCTGAGCCAAGGGCTCAACTAGAATCCCTAATACTCAAACCAAAGAATTGGTAAGAAAATTGGGGATCACAAGTGTGTCTATCAGTTATATTCATAAAGTATAAAAGATAAAGATCATAACTATAATCATCATGGGAGCCTGTGGGTCATAGGCCTCCATGGTTTACAGATATCCTCTCCCCTATCCACCAGCTCCCTAAGCTTGGCGTGGACCACCTAGGGGTGGTAGTGAAAATAATTCAGTCCACATTCCACCTCCTCAAAAGCTATCTACTCCTCTTCTACTTTTTCAATCCTGAAAACCTCCCTACCCCTACCTCTATCTCTATCTAATCAGTTTGTGGATCATATCTATTTCATCTATATATTGGGTTGGAAAATATTCACAAATATGTCCCTGAACATCACAAGAGAAACATTTTCCCTCCCAATGCTGACACGAGACATGCTGAGATGAATGAACTTTTGATCATCTATCTTGGGATTATATCCTAAATCTTCTCTCATGACTGAATCCATACAACTACCATTAGCTACCAGCTTCCGATGTCTCAGCTCACATATTCCCACTACCAACACCCATTTTTTAGCATATGATATTCCATGAACATATTCACTTCAAAATCCTTCTCAGAAAATCCATCATGTGTGAGAATAAAAAGATATATCACTGAATCCATGATTTATTGGTGTAGGTATTTGTCAAATTACTTCTTCCTAAATAATGGATCACACATCATATCCAAATATTAATGTGAGAGGTCATAAAATCACAATGAATACTACTCCACAATCATAATAACCTAGTATAAATGAAGAAGCTCTTATATGTGCACTGATAAGAATTTAGACTGAAAGAATCCGCCACTGAATCTATGATCAATGTCTTACCATGAGATAGATGTATCATCATTTGACTGAATCACCAAACTCTATAATACCCCCAATAGAGCCTTTAAGAAAACTCATTGTGAGGACTTCCATTTGGTATGTATGTGTCATTACAAGGTGGAAAACATGGATGACTGCCTCTAACCAGTCCTCAACTACTTGGGAGGGACTGGATCACCATAAAACATCAGAGTTTAATGCATCTAAAACTCATGAATCACACTCATCCAATGCACATCCTCATCCTGTAATGTTAGTGTTATGTGTTTCTAAATGGGTGGTGGCATAACTAGAAAACTACCTAGAGGTACTATCTTCAACAATGGACTCTGTAATATTTCCTTATCACGTGGAGGATCATCCTTGTGATCACACAGTAGAATCGTTGATGGATATATTCAACGAGGAATCCTAAAATAAACATGATGTTCTATGATCAATGTGTATATCTAGGGTGCTGACTCAAGAAGTAAAAAAGAAACCACAACTCATTCTTATATGATTCATGTACTACGGTTTTCCCTACAACTAGTGTCCCATGAATTGATTCAAAAATCAAGTTATAGGAGTCATGGTGAATGGATATATTGAACACCACACCAACACTAGAGTCCTTATTCTGAAAGATGAACCCATAATAATTTAACATTATTTCTATAAATTTTAAACCAATCCTCAAAACTAGACAAACCTAAATCAATTCTTAAGGTAGAACTGAATCCTCTGATACCACTCTATCCTGACCCCACCCAACCGAGCTATCCTGGCTAGTGATAAGTTGAGTGTGACTACCCCAAACTAGATTAGAATAGTCCAGGGTCTAGAGACTAGTGTTGAGTAGCCATATATCACACATGGGATGAATTATCCTAATATACATGTACATACACACACATCTCTATGATTATAAAATGTTGAAATGTATAAAATCAATTGATACCACAAATTCACGTAAAATAACTATCCTATGAACGAAGTATGATAAAAAGTGAAAAAAGAAATAAAAGTGGGAAAATATAATCCCAACCAAAATCTAAAAAGTAGTACCACCTACCCAGAAAGAGGGGACTTCTATCAAATATAATTCTTGAAAAACACTTCAGTCTATATAAACCACACTAAGATCCACCTACCCCAAGTCCTCATAGGAAAAATTAAAATTGAATTTTGTTAGCATAAGACATGACATGTGTAGGAAAATACCATGCAAGGTTGAGTATAACAATAACTACTAGAACACCTTGAAATCACCAAGCATAGATCATAGACAGAATTATTATCAAAAAATATGTGTTAACAAGATAAGATACATTGTAATAACTGGTATCCAGATATAATCATAACAAACAACCAGTTTTAATGGGTCTCAACCAACACCTCCAGCAATAAGATAATTCTCCAGGATTCAAGATGATGCTCATTCTAGGAGTAATCACTCAATGATACATGCTATTAGTGATTATTCCCATCCAATATGCCATAGTCATTGAGTGCCTCGCAATAATTACTCATCATATCTATGAAGATCTCATAATCTATGTAAGGGGCTACAACTAAGGACATTGGGGGACATCACAAACCCTATAGGATCAGCCTACTAGATATGGGATTTATGGCCTATGCATGGTGGTCATACTGATACCAGGAAACCTGCCTATGAAAGATAAATGATCCCACCTTGGTCCTAAAAAAGGATACACCGAACTCTATCTGAAACTGAACCCAAATAAGGGATCACAATCCTATGTTGAGGACATAATTCTGCATTGTACCCTCATGGAAATAGACTAGGTTTATACACTCAACTAAACCCAGTATATATTCTGAGGAGATGAAGGTATCCATGAAATATCAAGGGATGTACCATACATGAACTAGGGGTACACGATGTGTCTTTCCATCCCCTATTCTATCCATATTTCATTGTCTCATGAGGTATAGAAACCTCCACATACACAACATATGACTTAGGGTACATGGCTTATATAGATCGGTCGGTACCCTAACCATGACAATTTATTATTCCCGTATATACCTGGTCATGCCTGTTTAGTTCTAGTCATGCATGTGTATCATGGTCATGCCCCTATACTTGGTTGTGTACAAGTATCAAGTCATTCCCATGTACTCTACCCATGAATGTGTTTCCATATATGTACGTCCCCATTTACTCCTAGAGTAAATGTTGAGCCTCTATCCATGGAATACACTACATGTGAGACGTGTCACATGGCATGTGATATTTTACTTGCACGAGAACTCTAGTGCCAAAATAAAGGGTCTCACATGGAGTGTATCTCTAAATTACAGGCCATATCCCATAAAACATTCTATGTTTTTCTTTCTTTCATATATATGATCGCATCAATATTTCCTCTGGATCATCCATCAATCTCACCCAAAAAGTAATGATCTCATCTAATTGATCCTTGTCGCCAAAGGAGATCTAATTCCGACCATCTAACTTGATTGGGAAACACACTATCACCTCACACTATTTCCTCTTATCAATCTAGGATGAAAAGGAAACAAAAATCTATTCCGATCTGACTATAATTATCTTTTTTCATCATCTCACCTTGATCGTATCCTCTGCATGAACTTCACCCATGGTAATGATCTATTGTGATGAATAATGATTATCAAACAATGAAATTATATGTATTTGTCAAGTCGTGGGCCAAATAAATTTTCTTATATGACCATGAAAATAAATAGGGGATAAATAAGTGAAACATAAAAAAGTAATGAAAATTTTTTATGTTTGGGTTGGCCTCAATACATTTCCATTAGAACCAAAAATGAATTATCCAAAAAATAATTAATCAACTGTAAAATAAATCATCCAGTAATACGTGAATCAATTCTTGTTAATGCAATTTATCCAGGATTGACATGGGATAAAAATATGTGAAGATTACACATAAATAAAATGCCTCACCTTGATTTATTATCAGTCACTGATGATGAAGAATCCTAATTTGTAGTTTTTGGTTAGATTTTCGACCTCTGTAGGCATATGAAATCTATGTGGTATCTATCTGATCCTCTAATGCATTGTCATCCACCAATAATATCTTAAGATTTTTCTTCTCACCTCTCAGGGTTATATATATAATCCTAAAAATTACCAATAATGATGTTTAAATAGGATATGGTTTGGTTTTTGTGTCAAAATAAAAAATAAACAAATTTAATTAATTTATAAATTTATTTTATTATTTGTGTCTCTGAAAAAACATTACCAAAATTCCTGATGTTGCCAAATATTATGTCATGCCTACGGTAAAACACAAATTTTAAACTTAATGGAGGCCTTATATTTCCAATATAATACTATATTATAGATTTATTCCACTATTTTAGGGAAACTATGTGCTCATGATATTAATATTTTTAATATTTTTAAAACGTCAATTTTGGGCTCACCAGGCCTCATAATCGCGTGTTTTTATCAACGATTGGCTCCAAAAATATCACCAGATCTATTTTGGAACTTTACAATAAGAAAATACAAATTTTTCATTTTTTACTAATAGATAAAGAAGTGATAAAATAAGATGGAATAATTAAAGGTAACCGTTTCCTAAACTACCACCACTCTCCATGATTAATATAAGGACCTGATAGTAAACATTACATAATATAGTGTATTAACACTAGAATTAACTATCTTTAATTCCCAAAAAACATTTATCATTTTAGTATAAGATAATTAGGTAATAAATCATTTATAACAACCCCATAGATTATAAAGTGGATACATCAACTCATTATCCATTTTTATTAAAAAACAAGTTAATTATAAACACATGTTTGTTTCTTCCAAGGAAAATTCCACATCTGTAACTTGGACATAATTAAATTTTATACTCAAATTTAATAACTATTAAGAACATTTAAAAACATGGTATGTGAAAAAATTTCTCATTAAGTGATATAAAAACTATGAAAACAATCAGACCATTAAAAATAATGAAAACCCACAAAATGTTTACCCTTTACATGTTATTATTTGAGCATATAAAATAAATAGTATCCACATGGAAAACAAAAAAATCTCAGGAAAACCTTTAAAAACTGTAGAAATAAAAAGTAAAAAACAGGAAAATAAGAAAATTATATTCATAAAATGTGTTCAGTAATGTGAGAAATAATTGGAGCCTAGATAAATCCATAACGGAAACTACTCTGGATAACTCCCTTCATCTTTCCTTGGAAGATAAAGAACATTAACCAATAAATTTGAGATATATAATGGGATCACCAAATAATATAATCTATATTGGGCTCACCCCTTCATCATATATTATTACCAATACAATATAATGAAAAACTTATTAATATTTCACATTTTCATCATATAAACCTTGAAAACTATTTTATACTTGTATGCAAAAGATTTTTAGATATTTAAATACCCATTCCTTTTAAAAACTGATTTAAAAACTAAAATACAACGAAAAATGGGACATAAGGATTTTTTATGATTAAAATATTAAATATTGTAAATGAATAGAAACATAAAATATTTTTTTTAATGGAAGTAAAATTCATTAATGCAAATACGTTAAAATAGAACATTTATTTTTCTTTTTGTAAATTAATCCTAATCATTCCATATAAAATACATAATTATATTTCATTTAAATTAATTTTTAATAATTTACCTAAAATTCCATGTATAATTTAGTTATTTCCATAAAAATACATCGATAAAATAATTTTAAGGAAATGTACAAAGAAGATAATAATTTAGATAATAAATCATTAAAAATTTTAAAATGGTTTTTAAGGTATAATATTCCATACCTAGGGTATGATTTCTTAAGTATGTTATTTATCATCCTTAATAATAAAATTATGTTAATTATTTTCATTCATTATATAATTTTTAATTTTTATTATTTATTTTAATTTCTTTATTCCCATTTTATATTCAATTACTTAATCATTTAAGTTTATACCGGATGTTTTGATGATATTCAGCTCATATGTCCAGAATGACTTTGAAAGGTTCACTATCGTTAAAGTGGTCGTTATTCCATAATATTTGAATTAATAATCATGGAATGATTATAATTTTTATATATTAATTTAAAATTAAAATACATTCATGAAACATGGATGTGAAAAATGAACTATATTATAGTCATAGAGACAGTAGGACTTACATACTCATGAGTAATGTTTCCATTTTTCAATAAAAATGATGGATAGAATGTAAGTATTATTTAATATTTATATATTTATGATAATATAATTAAATTTACATTATCAATTTAAATACTTTATATATACCATCTGTGTGATGGGGTGATGAAAAATGAATCATATCGCTTTGTGGAGGTGGTAATCCACACATACTCAAGAAGGATGCTATCATTATTCAATGGGTTTAAAGGTAAAAAAATATATAAAATTTTATTTTTATAGAAATATAATTAATTAATCAATATCATATATATATAATCCATAATTATGACAATCCATGAGAGGCGTTGATGGGAAAGAAATTATTTCAGTTCGTGAGGTAGCAGTATATCGTACACACGAATGACGGTTTCTTTTTCAATTTGATAGAATAGAACATAGATATATTTTATTTCAACAACATAATAACATGTAAAAATATGTAAGATATTTATGTTATTATTTCCACTTGGTTGAATAATTTTTTAAGTATGTATAATAAGAAATAGAACTAAAACATTTGGATAAAGTTAAATCACTTCTTCGAACAACATTCTATTGTTTACACCTTAATCCCTCAAAGGTTGGTATTATGCCCAAAATAAGACCTCTAGAACATATTAATGGATATTATTAATGTATTTTGTTAGGAATTTGCTGAGATTTAATAATAATTTCTTTGAGTAAGTGAAAAGGAAGGTTCCTTTTTATAAGTTAGTGTAGGGGCACTCTTAGAATTACATATCATATTAAGTTAATATAAATTAGTTTTTATAAAAAAATAGATCCAAAATGATATAATTAAAATATAAGTTTTTATGGATAAAATTAATACCATATAATAAAGTTTATAATAGTTTATACTATTTTTAAACACTTATCTCTTGGGTTTAACCCCTTGATATCTCATTTGACAATTACTATGATATCAATGTTTTTTACACTTTATGGGGAACACAAGTTATATAAAAGAAAAAAAGACCCATAAATGAACCATGATTAATATTTTAAAATAGATATCATTCATTTGAATTAAGATATGATTATAAATTATTTATTAAAATATCATTTATTAAAAAATATCATTAATTTCATTTTTTGGAAAATACATGAAATATTATAATTATAAATAGTCTATAACTCATTTAAACTGGTTCCAAAATGACATAGATTATATTATAAGGTGTATATGGTCTTAATATAATCATCTATTCTAATTTAGAGATATTTATATATAATTTTAAACTTTATTTAATAGATTAACCCACTGTCTAACCAATGTTAACCTTAACAATGGTAATGACTTTTTCAATATTAATGGGTTATAATTTTACTTATAAGATGATAATTAGCTCATAAATATTAAAGGGATGAAATTTTAAAAAATTTATAATCCTAATTTTCCTTTTGAAATATTTTTTATTATTTTAAAATTATTAATTAAAATAATATTTAACATAAAATTTCATTAATGTAATTTTTGACACTATTCATTTTTTTTAACTTTAAAGAGAATAATATGGTAATGGATTTTGAATATAAGCCTTTAAAAAATACATAAATTTTTTATATTCATCTATATGATTTTTGATACACTATAACTAGTAGAAAAATATTACTTTATGTTTTTTAGAAATATTTTACTTGATTTTTCTACTGTTTTCACTTGCACTGGGCCGATGTTACATAAATATTTAATGAGATTATTTCATCACAAAAAATATAGAATCATAAAAAATATTTTATATTTTAATTATAAATTAATAACTATACATAATTTTTCTTTATCCCTTTTATAAAATAGTCTAGATATTTAAATCAATAGAGTGACTTTTTTTGCTTCATATTTACTAAAAATAATATATAATCCATTTTCAATGGAAAATGGCCAAAATTTCCATAAATTAAAATATTGGATGAGAATTTTTGAACTTTAGTCAAAAATTGACTATAGTAATATACTAGCATTATTTTTTGTCATTATCATGTTATTGTCTTACCTTAATTACTTGATTTACGCTTATAAGGGTGACACGTTTTTACTACGATTACTATTAATAATGATAAAAAATAAAAGGGGGATATTTAAAAAAACATTAACTCATTATTTCAAAAATGGAATTCATTTTTCAATATTCATTTCCCAAAGTTGGAAGAAAATAATTCAAGATAAAAATTTAAAATGCAATGGAAAACATTTTTTTTGAAAAATGTGTTTTTAAGCTAGAAAATAACTTATACCAAAATCAAGTATAATGATGACGTAAATTTAATTAATTATATTATTTACAATTAATGACAACTTAAGTTAATTTAAAATCAAATGATACTTTTAAATTATTTTATTTAATTAAAAGAAATTTCAATTCAACAAAAATTGATATTTTCTTTATTTATCAGAAAATCAGTACGTCATGAAAAATCCAAAAATTACACCCTAAAATAATTTTTAAATGATAATTTTAAAGATTATATCCGTTTTATAATTTTTTTTAAAAGTGGTAGAAATTAATTATAATATTCTTTAACAAAATGAAATAAAATTAATTTTTGAATAAAACATATTTTTGAAGCATAAAATGACTTCACTGAAAATTTGTGTTCTAATTTCTTAAGAATCAGTCAATAAATTTTCATTAATAATGAACATTATATATATTTCATAATGTAGATAATATTTTTATACCCAATAATTTAATGGTTATGTTATACATATAATAGTTAAATATTAATATTTTAGGGTTCATGCTAACTCGGCATTGCATGTTGTAGGTGATATCGAACAAAGTGTTATTTTTAAAATCACAATGTGTTATGTTCTCCTGAAAACTAATAAATTTCTTCCTTAAAATGTTAACTAGTTCTTTGTAATAAAGGTATTGAAATATGAACATAACTTTTTTGAAAACAAAATTGAAAAAATAGTTATTGACACATCCTTTAGAAAAAAGGGAATTAGAAATGTGAAGGTCATCTGGAATACAATATAGCATGTTGCCAAATATTAGATTGTTAGTGGGAAGTGAAAATATGGAAATAAATAAAAAATAATATTCAAAAATTTAAAGTTTAAGAGAATTTGGTAACTATAAATTCAATGACCCCAAAAACATAAATCAATAATGTGTGAAAATCACTATTTATTTATTAGAAATGATGGAAATATAATTAAATTTTTTTATCAAACTATTTTTCCTAGAGTTTATCATTTACTTTACCATGTAAATAAATAACATTAGGAAATATACTTAATTTAAAATTATAATTTCATAATTTAATGAATTTCCACTTCAAAATTATTTTTTCTCCAAGTAATGAGTATTCATTATGGTTTTTTGATATCTATAGCAATAAAATAATCCTCTAATGGATCACTATATCCATAAAAAGATAAAATTTTATTCCTCCTATCTTTAGACATTAACCAAAACCAACATGGATAGCATAAGGTAAGATAGTATGAATAATCATATATATGAGTAAATACAATTTTAATCTCTAAATATTCATTTATAATACCCAATGTTCACCTTAAATATTTTGATAAATAATTATACTTAAATATATAAAAAATATTCTACTACTTTCCTAAAATAAAGTCACAAGAAAATCATATATGATTCAAAAAAGATAAATCACCCTATATTCCTAAAATAATAAACCATCTTATACAGTAGTATTTCTATTTACCTTAATCTTATAGTATCCCCCAAAATAGTTAAATTATTTAAAAATAGCATTAGTCACATAGTCGCTAAATCCATTTTAAATTCCATAGCTATCTATATGATAAATCAAATGTTCCAATTTGTAATAACCATTTTATCCCTATTATCCATAATTATGTCAACATCAAAGGTCATATAAAACATAAATAATATTAATACCATTAACATGTATCCATAATTCGTTATTCCTCAAATAACCATTTCACGAAAATGCATACAAAACCCAAGGGTTGTATTACCATAAATGTATCTAAAATTCCTATTAATTTTATTAAACTCAGACCACATAAAACCACAAAAAGGGTATATATACCTTTAAAATTTTGATAATACTTAAAATTATTAACCCCTGATGCTGTATATAACTCTTAATCTAACCTCACATGAAAATATCCTAATCTTCAAAGTTATCTAGACATTTTCTCTGATGCCAATTAGAAGGATATGTCCTTGTTCATAATATAATATAGTATCATTAGACTGGAATTATATTTCTTTAATACCCTATTATATTTTAGGGTTAGAAGCTTTTACAATTAGTTTATAACTCTTACATAAAAATCTCATACATTATAAAGTGAACACATTCACTTAGTATCCATTTTACCTTAAAACAAGTGAATTATAAAGACATGTTTTTTTCATCTAAAGTAACTTCTATATTTAGAAATATGACTTTATAAAATTTTCTACTCATATTTATTCCCCATTAGTAAATATTTAAAAATGTGTTTTGAGAAAGAAAATTAATTCATGGATATAAAAGTAAGACATTTGTAGTCCAGTGAAAAATATTAATTTCCATCAATTGTTTTCCTTTACTAATTTATTCATTAAGTGTGTGAAATAAATAATATCTGCATTGATAATAAACATTTTTCAATAAAACCTTTAAAAAATAGGAAGGAAGTAGAAAACCTTATACGTAACTTATGGAATTGTATTTATAACTCTTGTTCACTATTTTTAGAAATAACTAGAGGCTATAAAAATCCATAGGATATACCTCCCTATTTCACTCTATCCTTATTATCATTGAAGACAAGAAACATCACCCAATGAATTGGTCAACTATATCGGGCCCACCCACATGCATAAGCTGTATCGAGATCACCTGTTATTATATGATATATTGGCATTACCCATTCATAAATGTTTTATTAGCCTCACCTATTCGTCATATATATTTATCAATTACCATATCATGAATAAAACAATTTAATCTTGAACATTTTCATCATAAAATCCTATAAAAATGATTTAATATCATAATGAAAACACTTTTAGATTTTTAAATACACTTTCATTTTAAACCCTCATTTTAAAAATTAAAATAATCAGAACAAATTAAAAGAGGGTTTATATTTAAATAAAAAATTAAATATTATAAAGGAATAATAACATGAAATAATGGTTTTGGAAGTGAGAAAATCCATTGATTTTATACGTATTAAAATACAAAATTCTTTTTCTGTTTGTAAAGAATGTCAAAACATTTTATATAAAATATTCAAATAGATTCCATTTTAATTAATTTGTAGGAAATTAAAAAGTGACATAAATTTCCATTATAACGCATTTACTTCCATAAAAATACATCAATAAAATAATTTTAAGAATATTTTCATTCAATAAAATGATTTTGAAAATATATCTTTTAAACATTTAAAACATAGTTTTTAAAGTAAAGTGTACATTACCTCGAGTATTTATCATCTCATAAATTATTTATATTTTTAAATAATAAACATATAGTAAATATTTACCTGTTTAATTACCTTTTCCAGTTTATTATTCCTTTTATTTAGTTAATTACCATGTTATATTAAATTATTTAATCATTTAAGTTCATGTTTGATGTTTTCATGATATTTTTATCATATTCAAAATGACTTATATAGGATGACTATGGTCAAAGGGGTTATTATTCCATAATATATAGAATAATAATCATGAAATAATTATAATTTTTATATTTTAATTAAATTTTTTAAACCATTTATTAAATATGGTAATGAAAAATGAATTATGGTTCCGTCATGGAGATGGTAGTCCATGCATACACGTGAGTAATGTTTCCATTTTTCAACTAACATGATGGAAAGAATATAAGTATTATTTTATGTTTACATAATTATTGTTATTTCATATATATCATATTATATATTTATATTATTTATATATACGGTCCATGTTATTCAGTGATGAGAGACGAATCACATCTCATCATGGAGGTGATAATACATACGTGAACATTAATTATGCTATTAATGTTCAATGGACAGAAATATATTAATATATATGATATATTATTATTAAATAATGATAATTATTTCATATATATAATATATATACATTAAATTCTTCATTATAACTAGTTGTGAGAGGTGGTGTTGGAAAATGAATTACATTGGTTCATGAGGCAATAGTCTTCCTTACAGAGGAACGATGGTATAATTTCCTATTTAATGAAAGAGGAGATGGATAAAGGCTATTAAATTAAAATAATTATATATAAATATATTCTAGATAATTATTTTATTATCATATCATGGTTGAATATTATTTTAATGAGGTAAATAAAATAAAACAAAAAGATTTGGTTAAAAGTCAAATATCTTATTCAGACAACCTCCTTTTATTTACACCTTAATCTATATAAGTTTTGTATTATACACAAAATAATATCTCTATAATGTGATAAAGGATGTTTTTGAGGGATTCGGGATGGTATTTGCTAATATATGGTGCTAAAGCATCTGAGGAATAAAGGAGAGGAGGTTCCCTTTTATATGTGTGGGTAGGGGGCACTCTTGGAATTACATAAAGTATTAAATTAATATAAAATAATATTCAAGGTTCAATGTCTCCAAATTAATATAATTTGAGTTTCATATGAGTTTGGGTCTAAATAATCTCATAAAATTAAATTTTTACAAGTTTATACTATGTTTTAACCATTATATCTTTATTTTAACCCATCTTAACCCTTTCGAAAAATAACATGGCATCAATGTTTTTAAATATTAGGGGTCCAAAAAGTTACTATAATGGGAAAATGGATCAAAAAAGTATCTTGGTTGATAGTTTTAATAATATATCATTAATTTGGATGAATATAATATTATTATGTATTTTAAATCATTTAATAAAATATTGTTTATTATAAAATATCATTAATATAATTTTAGTAAGTACATGAAATATTATAATATCATATGTATCTAACTAATGAAAAATGTTTCAAAAATTATATATATTATATTATAATGAGTATATGGTCTTAATTAAATCATTTAATAAAATTTATATAGGTTTATATATTATTTGAATCCAAATCTCTTAGTTTAACCACTTGGTTAACTAATTTTAACCTTAACCATGGTAATGACTTTTTCAATATTAAAGGGTTATATTTTTAATTATAAGATGAAAATTTTATCATAAATGAATAAGGCATGGAATTTTTGATAATTTATCACCCTAATCATCCTAATTTAAGAATATTATGATTTTTAAATAATTTAATAAAATACTATGTAACATAAAATATCAATAATGTCATTTTGGACACTAGTCATTTAGTTTGACTTCAAGGACAAGAATTTATTTATTTATTTTGAATATAAAACTTAAAAAAACTAATATATTATATTTATCTACAAAATTAATGTTTCCCTATAATTCACCAACAAATTACTTTTATAATTTTTGATATCATTTACTTGATATTTTTACTTCTTGCACAATAATTCTATCGACATTACATAATCATTTAAGGTAATTATTCCATACTAAAAATTTAAAAAATATTAAAATGATAAAAGAATAATTTATATTTAAAATAAAAATTTATAAATAATCATAATATTTATTTATCCCTAATATAAATTGTTATATATATTAAAATAAAGAGAGTTATGTTTTTGGCTTTATATTTACTTAAAATAATATTTAAGTCATTTCCAATGATAAGTGGCACATAATTTCCATATATTAGTATATTTGAGGAGTATTTTTGAAACCCACCAATTCACTGGGATATTTAATGTTCTTGGGGTTATTTTTTAGACCATACCATATTGTTTTTAACCATATTTAACTAATTTAGCCTTACCAAGGTGAAAAATATTAAATATGATTAATTTTAATAAAGACCAAAAATAAAAGGGTAATATTTACCAAATTTTGATATCATGATTCCAAATATGAAAGTATTTTTTCAATGATGTGGAAAACATAATTTAAGACAAAATCATAAAACCCAACCAGAAAATATTTATAGAAAAAATGTGTTTTTAAGTCTAAAAAATACTTATACAAAAATAAAGTATAAAAATGATTAAAATGTAATTAATTATATATAATTAAAGAATAAATATTTTAATTTAAGATCAATTGATATTTTGAAATCAATTTTTTTATTAACATTAATGAAGCTTTTACAAAAATTAGTATTTTTCATTATTTATTTAAAAGTTGATCTTTTAAGAAAAATCTCAAAATTTCACTCTAAGAAAATTTTGATATTTTGATTAAAAAATATATTTTTTATTAAATACTCTTTAAAAATTTGGTAGAAAATATTTATATTATTCACTCATAAAATTAAATAAAAACAATTTTAACGATAGCTTATTTTTGAAGAATAAAAAGATTTAAATAAAAAATTGAGTGTGTATTCACTAAGAGTTAACCAATTCATTTTTATTATGAAAGACCATATATTTATTTCATAATTTTTTAATACAATTCATACCCACCAATTTAATATCTTGGTTATAACTATGACATTTAATTATTAATATTTATTGTGTTCTTAATCTAGGTGTTACGTGTTGTATACACTTACGAAAAATGTTTCATTTTTTAAATATTTGGGTGTTACACTTATTTAATGTTAAGTTACCCACATTATTAAGATGAGTTTTTGTCTATTATATTTCCTCAATATTTCATTTAACAACTAAATGTTACATTTAACAATCTTTATATCCCACATTTCTCTACAATCCTTCAGGAGACAATTCTTGATGACAAATAGATCTTAGAGAAACCACTTAATGGAGTGGAAAATTACATAAAAATCAATTCATTTCATTCTTCATTAATTTAATTATTTTCAAAATCACTTTTTTCAATATTTAAGATTCTTCAATCCATTATTGTCTATATATTAAAATGATAAATATTCCACCATATTGGATAATATAGTTGTGGAGTTTGAAGAATAAATCATCAATTATGTGGTGATATATAAAGATAAAATGATTCATGGTATTATGGTAAAGAATTTACTTTGTTAGAATTCACTGGATGAAAATATATAGAAACTTATAATATATAATATTAAACCATAAATTCCCTTTTATAATGTATTACACATCATTATTATAGTGATGTTTGGGGATGATTCTTTTTCTTTTGGTTATTCCACTCCTGGTGTCCACGTATGGACATTGGGAAAAGACAAATGTTCTGGTATCTATTAAATAAAAACCACCAACTATAGGATATTGGATAACCACTAGAACTACTTAAACATAGGAAGTGTAGACATAAAACAACTTAGTGGATATCCACTCCATCTAAAACAATGTTTTAAAATTTAAATAGCCACTTTATTTGTTTAGTGGGAGATGGTAGATAATTCATCCTATACTAAAACCAAATTCCTTGTAAATAAAATAAAAAACATAAAAAGATCATCACCCCATCAACAACTATCATTGGGGAATAAGAAATATTTTCTAGGATAATATTTCAATGAAAAGTATCTAAAATAAAGGTCATGATAAAGTTATAAGAGGACTTAAATGCAATTGAAAATGGAATTAGAGACCTGATGATATGAATCAAGAGAAAAAATCATCAAAATTGAAAATATACATATAGAGATGTTAGTACAATCATTTAATGATGTCTTCATAAAAACACAGTAGTTATTTCAAAACCCTCATCATGGCACCCTATTTTAGGGTTAACATGATATTAAAGAACTTTGATTCATTGTGTTACTCATATAATTTTTTTACAAGCCTTTCTTACATATCTTTCTCTTTATCTACTAAGGGAGAGGGGAATAAGTCCTCAGATTGATGGCCTTTAATAGAATATCCCAATATTTTGGTAAAAATACCCATTATTTTAACTTCTTAGAGTGAATCATCAAGCTCATGTTAGCCAATATCCTTCCCCACTAACCTTTTCATAACTAGTTTAGGTAGAGAGGAATTATATTTTCGTCTCATGGTTTTCTTTCCCTTATTAGATGAAGAATCTGCTTCCTTTTCCCCTAGATCTACTAGAAATTCCTTTATATTGTAAATAAACCTGTTTCATTTTTAAATCATAAACCGAATTTAAATTGATTATCCCTATATATCTTCTATTATTATTTAGATGAATATTATGGCCCACCTTATGATGTAGTGTATATTTATTCTAATAGAGCTTCTATTGTGACCACGGTCATTATGAATTAGTGTACCGAACTAGATTCTTCCTCTATCTATACCCCACTATCTACCAATCCTCGTTATCAAGATTCCATATTAGTTTCATAAATTAATTTCTAAGATATAGGCATCAATGAGATCACTATTCTAGAATTTATTCCACTTATAAAGTTCTTATCGAGGACTTGTTAAAATCTAAGGACTACCCTTCAACCAACATAGAGTCTTTAACCAAAATATTATCATTTTCAGATAATAAAAAATCATAGGGAGAATCAACTATTGGTTTTAATTAATTAGAAAAATAACTAACATCATGAAATTATTTTTTCCTAGAATCACAATAGAACCCAATTGGTTTAAATTGTTTCCAAAATAAATACAGATCATTGTCAGATATTACTCTACCCAAGTCTGAGAAAATGAGGAAGAAACAAATTATGTTTCTAAATAACGGTCCCTTATCACTAAAAAAGTTCTTAATTGGACAACTATTAAGTGGTATAGGATCCCCAAGATTAGTTCGAGATTTATTAAACCAATATGTGATATGTACTTCCATATCAGCACTCTAATACACCTTAAATTCAGTCATGATAGTTTCTATTATATATTTATGTGTATGAAAGGCACTAAATATTCGCATGGGTGATAAGGATCAACCTGATGACAATCATAACATCATCAATTGTAATATTTAAATAGGGATTCATGGAAAATGGAATACTTGAATTTTTATTTTATATAAAGTTCAATGCATAAGATGATTGAGTAAGGTTTCAATAGATCTATCTAAATGCATAAATGATCCATAATAGGATGATTTAGGGAATTTATTATGAGATTTGTACAAATATAGAGCCAACATATGTTACCGAGAATTTATAAGATTGAGGGTTTTTAAAATGGTAGAGATATACATAGGAATAGAACCCAACCTATACTCGATGTAGCATCATGGTTCTTATAGAAATTGATTTCCCATAGAAAGAGATGAAATTCAAATGATCAAACGATACAGGAGTATCTCAATCATTCCTCCAAAAAATAACCATTCTATACAATATAGATGTGTATATACTGATAAAAAAGTAGAAAACTAAATTTATGATGTTTCACACCATAAAACCCATTTATTTTATTATTAAAATTATGATCTTGAGTTATTTAGAGACCAAATTATGCCACTAATGTGAAGCCAATGAGAGCGGAAGCCTCTATGAACCCCCATGATAAAATCTAAACCAACTGAATACCCTTAAAAATATTGGGAGACAACATCCCAATATGAATATTCTACTTGGAATATGAAAAAATAATGATTGAATCTAAATAGTGAAAATAGATAAGAAAGTATAGTGGGGGTGTGGAATAATTTTTAGATTAATTGTTATTTTTCTTTAATCTCTTGGTTTTTTGTGTGAATTAAACATTATAGGAAATTTCAGTCATTTATTGTACTATTGAGCTAATTTTACTATTTTCTCTTTAATTTGAATGATAGAACTCACCTGATGAGAAATATGTTTTTGATTCTCAAATTAGTTTGGTTCTTTTAATGAAATTTGAGTTTGAGTTGAAATAATTTTATAAAAATCATGTATAATGATAAAAATTATCATCCCAAAATGTTTATAGTCATTTTTTAATTTATAAAAATTTATATATTTTTTGAAATCTTGATGCATGAATCAAAATCATGAAATTTCTACATGAATCATTCAAAATTCTATGAGTATTGGTTTTTTTGAGTTAACAACAGAAAATTTGGAAATTTAATGCCCCTTTTGAAAACTCTTTTGAGCATACCTTGAAATTTTCCTTCCTTTTAATAAAATTTATAGACTTTTAATGACTTTATAAAATTCACATTGAGATTTAAATCCCATCCCACCAATATCTTCATGGTTGAATGTATGCCTTACAATTTAAGACAAGTGAGGGGGATGGTGCCCATGAAAATAATTTTTTGGAATAAATGAATGTTTGGGAGAATGTTAAGATAATGTTTTCATTTTTAAAGAGACAAATAAGTCCCAATATTCATTGAATACATTTATTCCCAATTTTTCTCTAGAAATGAGAAAATTATAAAATATATATATATATAAATTGAATAAAAAATAGATGGGATTGAATTATGTATTATTATTTTTTAATGACTCACCAGCCTATTCATAATGAAAAGGTCATGAATTTTCATTTACCCATATTATTCAATTTTCATTACATTCTCCTCTGAAAGAGTTTAAAATAAAAATAAAATGATATAAAAGAATGAATTAATCAATATTTTTATTGTCGATATGTGACATACCATTTGATGGGATTGAAATATTGGTTTTTTTAATTAGAGGGAGGAATACAAGGTGTGGTTTTTATATATTATTTTTCTTTTAATTTCTTAAATTGAGAATTATGTGATCTCACTCTTCTTTGAAAAATTCATTTTTAAACATAAAACCACCCACCATAATCCTCAACACTACCCAAGAAAAAGTACTTTTAACCAAATAAATCCTTTCTCATTGAGTGGAGATGTAGTCGCATTGAAATAATATGAAGACTATTCCTGATTTTAAGAGTGGATAACTTTGTAAAAATTTATTTCTTGAGAGTGAGAGATATTATTCTAGTTGATTTTGGTATAAATGTGAATGGATAGACTAATTAAAATGAATAAAACTTTATGAGAATTATAAAATAGTAATTCATATCATAATGGAAGAAATATGAAAATGGGTTGGAAGAAGGGAGTTCCCTATCACTTTTTATTTAATTGGTCTAATATGAGATTAAGTTTAAATATTTACCAAGATAATAATGAGAATAGTGTGGGGGTTATGAGATCAAAAGTTATCATATTTTTATTTTTGTTAATCAATGTTTATAACCATATTTTAATTTTAACTCATGAGAATATATATTATTTTAATAACATGATAATAATATTTTGGGTTTAATGAAAATAGGCCTAAAAAGATATTAAAAGGATAATTGGAATTCATTGGTTTTGATGTGATATAAAATCTTTATAAAATTTGTGTAGAGATAATTTTAGGGCCGATCTATTTAATGATGAAAAAAATTATTTATAAGTAAAAAAAATGAGATCAGCCCTTGAAATACTACCAAGAACATGGAAATAAGTGAGGGTAAAGTCAAAACATAAACAGTATCACATGAAGGGGAATCCAAGGGACTTGTATTAATGGGGTGGATGTAGGTAACTGTTATAGATATTGGAAAATCTGAGCCGTGTTGTCGAAACTCCAATATTCAAAAATGAAAAAAAAACTCACAGAGCACTATGGGGAACCCATGATTATTAGGAAATTTGATTACTATATGAAAAAACAATACGGGAGTTGACCAAATATAATATATCACATATAAGAGTTTTAGTAATTGTCTACTTTATTTTAGAATATCCTTTGTTAACCAACGTGAGATACCAATAAGACCCACCATTTTACAATACTCTCATATATGCAACCTCACTTGGTTGGATTTCATTAATGATCCAACAATACAATTAATTACATATAGGTCCACATTAATTTTCAAAACCAAAAAACACCTACACTTATAACCATGACACACCACCAATATCAAAATATCACACCAGGCAATCCTAGACACCCTATGATGCATGAAAAGAACATAGTGAGGGATCAAGAGTACTATAGAGGTACCAAAAAGGTCCATATAGTTCATCAAATCACATTTATGTGATATTTCACCCACATGTAACTTATACAAATAAAGTATAACTTTTACATATCATAATCAATATAATTAAGGAATAATCCAAACTAAAAAAACACATGTGACCAATAAATGAAAAAAATATATTTTGATCATGATGAATAATCCAAGTTATTAGAAGAGCAATTTATAGATGAAAATAATGCTTAATTAGTCTGTATAAAGCTACTATAAGAACCAACAATGGAAATCCTTGTGTACAGATCATCACTGCAGCACAATAAAATGGAAAAATATCATGATTTATAAAGAGTGACAGAAGGAGTTTTTACTTCCCCTATGAATGATGGGAGGCCACTAAAAAAGGTATTACTCACTCGGTCATGGATTGATTCTAATGAAGTAAAGTGTAGTTTGGGTTTTTATTCTATAACCTCATTTTTAGTAATCTAGTATCCATTTTCATCATTTATTTTCCTTCTTTATTTCATGTTCTCTCCCATCACGACTCTTTAAAACTATATGGATATAGAGTAACCAACCTGAGAGTGTAATTCATCAAGTAGGGTTTATAGAGTTCTTAAGTCCCCATCAGTCATTTATTTAATGTTTTATTTTCATTTATGAAGATGGGGTTGGTATGTTATGTATTTTTAACGTAGGTTCTGAGATATTCTATGGTATTCCCTCGTTGTCATTACACCCTTTACTATATTATTTTTTATTTCCCTTATCTTGGATAAAAAAATATTTTGAATATTTATCTGAACATAATAATGAAAAATATACATTGGAATGTAGTATATATTGGTGTCATGTATATTTACAAAACCAATATGTTTGGGAATGTTCTCACAACCCCTAAACCTATGGAATATGGCTTGAATTTTTGAAAGTGGAAACACCATTTTCAATTCTTGGACAATGGGACTGGGTTTTAAAATCTCAAAAAAAATTCCTTGATCTCTCAAGAACAAAATATGGAATGGAACAAAATAAAAAATAAAAAATCTTATACACACTCATAATAATAATAAAATTGTTTATATGGTTTGGAATTAGTTTTAATCCATATGAGGAAACACAATTTTATTTGTTAAAAAGATATGAATTAGGGAGAAATATAAGAATACTAAAATATGGATTTTATTGAACATGTGAACCCACCCGTTTGTCTTTAGAAAAGTTATTGTGGTTCAGCACGTTCCACAAACATTCAGTCTTTCTACTCCACTGAACAGATCGAGTAGGAAACATTCAATAATAAACTACCTTCATTGAGAAGAATTATTCCATTAAAAAACATAAATCTAATATTATATAAACTAGTTATTTGGACCAATTGATCTATGCGTTCTGTTCCCTACAACCTTTCACATACTACCCCTCTATTTGGTTCTATAACATCTTCAATAATCCCTCCTTTCAAAATTAAATTTTATGAATGTAATAATATTTTATTCAAACTTTCCTAATAATATATCACATGAATATTTCTTTAAATTATTTATCCTTACACTTCCCTTCCTTCTCACATGAACCCTTCTTCTATTATTTTACATATTATCATAGTGGAAAGGATCCTTTAATCATTCCTTATGAAATCTATGTTCAACTAAGGCATAAAACCAACTATTACATTCCAAAAATAAGAAATTTTTTAACATATATATTGTATTTTATCTAGTTTTATCCATCCATGAATATAACACTTCATATTTCAAAAGATTTCAGATGAAATTATACTTCATCTCAATGTGTTTCTTCTATGAGTGAACATTATATTCTTTACTAGATGGATACCACAATCAGTATAAAAAATTAAAATATATTCCCCAACTTCCCTATACGATCAAATAACAAACCACTCATCCAAATTAACACTTTTCTAGCTCATTTTTCTACATTATACCCAACATCTATGGTTGAAAGTGAAACTACCAGTTTTATTGGACACATCCAACTCATAGAAGTTCCACTATAGGTAAACACATTACTAATGGTATTTTACGATGTATCTGAATCTCATATAAAGTTTTTATAAAAATTTACTTATAACAGGTCATATATTCATAAACATGAGGATAGTTCTTATGAACCTTTGATACACAATAAGACACACTTCACAGCTTCCCAATTCTATTTTCCAATAATTTCTATGAACTAGCTCACAACTCCCACTGTGTGAGAAATGATATTCAATTTACAACCCATAATGTACATCAAAATTCCAAATGTTGATGCATATATAAACTCCACCATATACTTATAATTATCTTATATTCATGGTTATTTCTATTTATAGATCTTGAAATTCTCATCTAATGGTGTATTCATGAGATTAAACTTTTACATTCCAAATATTTATTATACTTTATATATGTACTCCAACTAAGAGAAAATAAATTTTTTTCTCTTTCGGTACCTATGAATTATCATTCTAAAAATCTATTTTTAAACTATGATATCCTTTATTTTGAATATTTCATATAATTAAAATTCTATGTCTCCAATATGATCCTTCCTCAAACTGACTTGGAGTATATTGTCCACATACAAGAAAATTATGATGAATATTTTATCAAAAAACATCATTTGTTATAAAAAATGGTTTTCATTGAACAATAAAAACATTATTTTTCAAAAAGGAGTTGAACTTTCAATTTTATTGTTTGGGTTCACAATTTATCCCATTAAAATATGTTTTATATTTCACTACAGATTGCTTCTAGATTTCATAAATCCTTTCGATTTGACATTGAATATTTCATCCATTAAATCATTATGAAGGGATATTATTTTTACATATTAATTTTGTAGATATAATACTTCAACAGAAACCATTCCAAGACCATTATATATTTTTTGGTGTTTAAAAAATAGGAAAAACATTACACTGAAATCCAAACCTTCTCTTTTCCAAAATGCTTTCACAACTAACCTTATCTTATAGTGTTCCCTACCATCTAATTCTTTTATAAAATGGTAGAACCATTTTTTATATGGATCTATTTTACATAGTAGAATTTTTTTACCCCTTTTTTTATTTACATGAAATGATTCAATTTACTACTTCATTTATAACTTCCATTATTTTATATTACTGAGACTTTATATAACATTTGGGCTCTCTGGTTTTCCACTATCCTAAAGAAAAAAGTAGTATATGTCATTTATAAAACGTTGATGTGGTATTCTAAACCTGGTAGAATACCTCAATCAAATAGTAGGTTCTTATCCATATATTCCTGAAATTTTCAGAACTCTTCCTTGAGCTCCCATAGACCTTGAGCATTTTGGTACATCTGTCACTATCATTACCCCCAAAAACTGACATCCATCTTACGAATTTTCTAGTAAATGAAAAAATGAGTTCTTATTGAAACTAATGTGAAATTTTATAATTTTATTCAAATTAACCTTATAATGATCCACTAATTATTTATTCTCTATTGAATTTTCCTCCATGTTTTTATCTTCAAACAATATCTTATTATTGGATAAAACATTATGACTTTTGACAACCTTGAATAAGTCACTCTCCTGTAGCAAAAAACTAAAAAAACTCACAACCATTAACAATAAAGAAACAAGGATAGTATTTATCATCATTCATATCTCATTCCTTGGTATCTATGTATATTAATGAAATACTTCTGAGGAACTATTAGTGAGAAAAATTGACCAATATTATAATTTTTATCTCTTTCAAAAGATATTTCCCTAATGGTCGAGAAGGGATATCATTCATGATTCATCTATCTCAGTTGATCTAATCTATCCAAAATCCCATTGGGAAACTTGAATATTTCCTCATTCCCTAGGATATCTCATTCTCTTTATGATTCATCAACTCATTCACACTATTTTATATTTTTATATTAGAACCTTCTTCCCAAAATTAATTCCTTTCTTCCAATAAACCCTCCATAATTCTATACTTATATACTCAAAAATATTATCAGATCTCCAGAATTTCAAGTTCATTCAGGTGTCCTTATCAACCATGGATCTCCATATAAAAAATTTTCTCAATGAATTTTACATGTACTTAAAAACACCATCACCTTTAATGTTACATCATTGATGAAGGTAATATATTACAATGTTCATTCATGTGAATGAAATGGTGTTTGGACCCATGTATCCATGTGCACCAGCTCCATATTTTGGTTTTTTAGTCTCTTACCTTTTGTATTGAAGGAAATTTTTTGCTACTTTCAATATATACATTCTTTATATATTTCATACTCCATGTTATTGAGTTTTAGTATTCATTTTATTGCAATGAGATTCATCACTTAGTCACCCTTGTGACTAAGATGATCATTTCACAACATTATATTTCTAGAAGTTATTGATCAGATAAAAATGTTTCCATCATAAATCCTAGTATGATATAAATTTTTTTATTTCACGCCTTTTTACATCACCATATATCCCCATGAGATATTCCATACTTCATCAAAAAAAACTTTTGTTGATACTCATATTGTCTAGTTGACCTATCAAAATCATATTCTTCTGTAATATTAATATGTCTCACACCCATTGAAATTCCAAAAAGAATATCCTCAATGTAAAAAATTTAAAATCACATGTTCCCAAAAAATCAAATGATTAAACATACACAAGATTAACTTGTAAAATAAATCTTGAAATAGAATTTCTTAAGTATCCAAACATAGAAATTTAGTGAAATGAAACCCTAAAATCAATGAACTATGATACCAATAGGATGGATATAATATGAAATAAAATTCTCACTTCCTTAGTTAAATTATTTTTTGTACTAATAGACACATATATTTTAGATTTAACCCCCTAGTGTCTAAAATAATTTTAAATTTTCCCTTTTTTAGAAATGAAAACATATAGGTCAAATCCCATCCAAATTCCCTTGAATCGCTTCTCATTTATCTAAAATCTTATTATAGACTTTGCATTTAGTAGAACATCCTCATCCTTAATAACTGAGGGAAATTATATTATATTCCTAGAACTTAATTAAATAAATATCTTTATTTATAATAGTATCCTCAATCTCCTCTTATTTTCCTATCTCAAACATGGTGTAATATCTCTCATTTTGACATCTCCTCTTCTTTAATCATAGTGAACTTTTAGTGGGATTTCACCCTATATCTTTAGGGATCACTGTGGTAAGGAATTTTATTCATCTTTTGGATAATCATCCTTATTTATTCAGTGTTTAATTTTACTAAAGTCCCTAAAAATTATGTTTTTATTAGATATATATATATATTGATGAGTATTTCTAGGTAAGGGTTTCTATATTTTATTAAGAGATAATTTTTCCAGTATCCTATGGGTTCTATATAGTTGTTAATAGTCTCAAGTTTTTGAGGTAAATGGATTCATAAAAAGGGTATATCATATGAATCTATATTTTTTATTATTTTAAAAATTATTTAAATTCATTAAATTCATGGTTCTTATTTCTTGAAAATAGTTTTGAATGTCTAAAATGAATTATTGCTAAAAATTGATTACATGCATGTTTTTGACTAGTTTTGGGGTTATTTGTGTTGATTTGATAAATATGGACTTTGATTTATGAAACAACCCATTAAAATAATTTTTAATTATAGAAATGGTTCCCCTATGATTATAGGTATAACCAATGGGATCTTATGTATTAGCTGTGAAGTCTTAGGCAAGCATGAATATGTTTGGTTTTCCATCCTATAATTTGATACAATACAATAGCACTAACTAAATCATTGGTATGGAATGGAAGACACATGTTGGAGATATCTTATTCCAAGTCCCTAGTTCTAAGCATGTGAATGTCAATCCAATTATTTGGAATCAGTCATTTTATTTCTGAGGATCCCAACCAAACCTGACCTAATATACCATAGGACTACATTCAGGGGTGCTAAATTATTTTATTTTCAATATTTTCCAATAATTTATAGTTGTAAAAATCATTATATATAAATATTTTTTCCAAATTAATATTGAATAATTTATTTACATATTTTGAAAATATTTTAATTTTTTATCATGAAATTATTTTAAAAACTATTGAAAAGTCGATATAATCTCTATTTTAAAACATCTTATGAAAAATTTGTCTCCAACTATTTATTTTCATTAAAAATTAGTATACACAATTTATTTAACAATGTATTATTATGGAACACTTGTTGGGACCCTACTTGGTTGTTGATATCACACTATACATACACCTAATGGGTCTATGTAGATGTTGTTATGACAGTTGTGGTAAAGGGAAAGGCATTGTATAGTGGTGATGGGTTATCGCACTAGATTGTTCTGATTCATAGTAGTTACATGATGGTATGTTAAGAAACTTGTCTTGTGGATATGTGTTGTAATATTATATTCTAATTTCTTTATACCTGGACCAGTTCTTGGGTTTCCATTATTCCACTCCTATCTTTTCTTTCTTTGTTTGTGGATTTGTGTTTTTATGTTGCATACTTTTTCCATGTTTCCTTTTATTTATGTTTTGGGTTGGGATATTATTTTTTACATTATTATTGATTGATCTTAGTTTTTATGTATTTTAGGGTTAAATCATTACCAAATATGATTCTCAAATTCCTAGGTTCCCGTCACCAGCATGTGGGGATCGAGAACGCCCTTCAGGTCTTAAAAAATAAAATCTCAGGTGTCCTGTTCTAGGAAGGTGTATGTTGGTTCATAAAAATGGTGCCTTACATATCATCCAATGAGATATAAAACATTAATAAATCTATTTATGTTTAATATAATTCCATTATAACCTATCAAATTATAATATATATATATATGCATATATTTTCTACATAATAAAATGTTCATATTTTTATCATATCATACTTAACCACTTGGAAATAAATGGATTTTCATTAAAATTTCCACAAAAAGATCATATTACATCAAAATTAAGAATATGTGTGGTATTGCTATTACATATACCCAATTAATCATAATAAACATTAAGAGATGTTGACAGAGATGAAAAAATATTTTATAAGAAGATATGTTACCTTGCACTTTTGGATGGTATCACAAAAGGAGATCATATGAATTTCATTGTTTACATACTGTAATCTCAATCTACCTAAATAAAAACTACATAATAGAATTATTAGTGTATAAAATTAAACTTATTTCAAAATAGTATAGATATTATAGTGTTTTAGGGGAAATTTTAAGTGAAAAAAATCATAATGCTTTTGTAATGTAGTTGTAAAAATACATAGAAGTCACTTAAAAAATAAAATTCAAATGTCTGAAAGGATATAGTTGAAAAATATCTTTTTATAATAATTCCAAATATTGAAACCTTTAAAAAATGATGTTGTAGATAAAAAATTTCCATTGGAAAATAAAACTATGCATAAATGGAATGAAATCCATTTATTTATTCTTCTAAAACATTCACCTTTATTTTAAAAATGATTTTTTTCTAAATAATAGTAGTTGAAATTACTTTAGAAATCATGAGAACATAAAGACAAATATTCATTAAGAAAAATTTTATTAAATAAAGAAAATGGGTTTATGCAAGAAAAACATTGAAATTGTTATTATTTTTAAACTTTTGTAAATAAAGTCAAAAATGGCATGTGTAAAAAATGTTAAGAAGATTAATTTGAAGAATTTTTTGAAGAATTCAAAGATAATATAGAATTTCAGTAAGAAATCGATGAATAATAGTGAATAACATCATTGAAACTTTATAATTAATATGTACATTGATGTGAAATATTATTAACTATAAATAAAAGATAAGATCATCTCCACTTATAAACATCCTTTCAACTGAATTATGATCAAAAGGGAAATGAAATGGTAATAATACCTTTAAAACCTATAAAAACCTTGTATAAAAATATATGGGGCTTTATGCAGAAAAAACATTCAAATTATCAAATGGTAACTTGAAAATAGATAGTCTGTATTATAAAGTGATGTTTGAAAAGAAACCCTTAAAAATAATGTAAGATATGTACTTTTAATATATAATGGATTAAAAGAGGCCATTAATTCATCAAAAATAAAATTAAAATAGTTTATTATGCATTATATAACATTAATTTTATTTATAAAATAAAAAAATATTGAATTAATGGGAAATAATTGGAATGAGTGGATACATAGAAAGGAAACCTTAAACCAGGGGAGGCGGTGGATGGGTCTTCCCCGTAGCTTTCTTCTGATCCAGCACAGCTTCCTCATTTTCCGGAGATCGACTTCTTCCCTAAAGTCCCGCTCTGCGAGAATGGTGTGCCTTCGTTCCAGATCTCTCCCCGGGAGTTCTTGATGGTCTCTGCCCTTCTGGATCTCACACTGGTGGTCCACTTTAGAAGGATTGGACCCTCTGTGGACGATTTTAATAGGTTTGTTTCTTCTTCGTGGAATATCCGTGAACAAGTGGTTTTAGGTTTGTTGGACGCTCGGCATTTTCTGATTCTATTTAGGAATGAAGATGATCTGGTCTCTGTCTGGGCTTTTTCTCCTCAATCTGTTGGTGGTCTTGGGTTTTATCTTTTCCACTGTAATTTTAATTTTCACCTATACCGTGACCCTATGCGTGTGTCTTTGTGGATTACCCTTCCTAGTCTTGCCCTGCCCTTCCATAATCCAGCCTTTCTCTATATCATTGGTAACCTCATTGGTATATTCTTGTGTATGGATGCTCGTAAAAGTGTTGTTTTCCATCCAGTTGTGCCCAGGATTTGTGTTGAGGTGGATGTGTCCAAAGCTCTAACTAAGACTATCTTTGTTGAGATTTAAGGTGAGCTCAGGTCGCACCAGGATGTTTTCTTTGAATCATGGGTGCCTTTCTTCTCATCCTGTAACACGCTGGGTCATTATGCTTCTCCTTGTAGGATTTTTTTCCCTGTGAAGTTTTATCCATCTGATGTTATGATAACAGTTGTGCCTCCTCAGGAGGAATATGGAATGCACAATGAAGGTCTCCCTACAGGACTGGTTAATTCACCTCTGGATGAGGAACAGGAGGCTATCGTGGTTGGGGACTTTTTGATGCAGGTTGATCCTAGCCCCTCTCTAACCCGAGGGTCTGTGATGTATTTGATAAGCTGAAACGTGATCTAGGGATTGTGGACAGTATGGGTGTGGTGAAATACGTGGAAGGAGTCATGGTGCTACCTGGGCCTTCTCCCGTTCCTAGAGGTCTGTAGGTGGTTGGAGTTTTTGGGAAATCAATGTCACCAGATGAGGGCGATGTTGGTGTCCCCATATACAATACTTTTGATGGGTTGGTTTTGGAGGAGTTGTCTCAGGAAAATCATGTCATTCCAGTGACGTTCGCTAACAAATTTGTTGAACAAAATGGACAGAATACATGCCCTGGGCTTCAGGGAGCTTCTTGTGAGGACATGGGAAAGGGATTGCAGGTGGTGGGTCCACCTTCTGGTAATGAGAAGTAGTCCGCAGGTTTTGATGTGCAGGACCCCTCTCTTAACTATGTTGCTAGTGATAGTTTTGAGCATTCTGGGCATGATGAGATGGAAGGGGAAGTTACAGCACATGGGGTAGCTGGGGAGGATGACTCAGCAGCTGTGGCTGGTTTCTGGTCCACGGGACTGGTCTTGGCTCCATCAGAGGCAGTGGTTGAGGGGGCTACCAGTGATGATTCCTACCACTTGACTGACCAGGGGGGGTGGTGGGGCATGTATCGGTGATTTTGTTGGATAAAGTGGTTGGGAATTGGTGAGGTCAAGGGGAGGGAGAAGGGACGGGGGATGAGCATGGGAAAAAGGCCGCTGCTACATAAGGGGAGGGGTTGGAGCCTTTTATGGAGGTTCTCACCGGGTATTTGGTGCATGCTCCTGACCCTCTTGAACCAGTTCCGATCATAGTGGATGCTTCAGGGGCGTTTGTCCCCATTGGATCACATGACGGTAAATGCGTTGAGGATGGGATGACAACTGGCAGTAAGATTGGAAGCACCAAATGTTTGGCTCTTACTGACATGGCTTTGGGGGGGCCTAATGTGATGAGGGTTCCTGCACAGATACATCTTTTGCAGGAGGGAATGAATCCCCAGTGTTTGATGTTTTGGGGGAGTAGCTCTGATGATGATTCTAGGATGAAATCCAACGTGGCCCAGATTTTGAAGGACAAGGCCCTGATTGGAGATTGTCCCTCTTTTGGGGAAGATAACCATGTAGGGGACCTATTCGTGGAAAGGTCTATGCCTCCCCTCACTTGTTTTCCCAATCAAGAGTACATTGTTATTCATGTCCAAAATGAACATGGTGATGTTGTTACTGCAGTACCGAAAGTGAGGCGACCAAGGAAGGATTATTCCTCCCTTCTGAGAATGGTTTCTACGAGGGCTTCCAACAAAGCTTTGAAGAAATCCTCTGGCAAGGTGGTGCGGCCTGCTAAGAAGCAGCTGAATGTGGAGCAGGTGTAGCTTGATGTGAAGTGGAAACGCCTCAGAGATTACTACACCACCTTCCTTAAACAATATGAATCATCTAAATGGTATTTGGTGGAGTTAGATGCTTCCACTATATATGGTGTTGATGGGGACCCATATGGGGATGAAGACTTATGACATCTGAATTGTTGTTCCTGCCTCTCTCTCTTCTTCTCTCTGTGTGGTTTTCCTTTTCCCGTTTTGGTTTTCTCCTTTTTTGGCGTGGGTTGTAAGGGATTTTTGGGTGTGGGACATTTGACCCCCCCTCCCTTGTCTGTTGTGTCTCTTTTTTATTTCTAATAAATTGGGGGGGGGGGGGGTAAAGAATAGCCCGACTCTCGAACCTTCTTTGTTAAATATTACATTAACATTATCAACTAAATAAGTATATAAATCATTAAAAGGTAATTGAGTTAATAATGCCCATATGGGTTTTGTATTATATAAATCAAAAGAACATGGAAAGAGATCATAAAATAGACTTTTAAATTACATGAACAAAATTTTATATGCTGAAATAATTTAATGGATTATAAGAAAAACATTTTAGATAATAATAGGAATATAATTTGAAATATATATCACAAATTATAAATTGATACACAGAACCCTTACCTTGGATTCAAACTTATAATAATCTAAGACAGATTAATAATATTTTTAATACCCTTATTCATGTGTATTTTCTTTAATATTAATCATTTATAAACATTTATATCATATTTATTATTTATTTTTAGTTTATATTGAGCATAGGTTTTTAGTAGTTTCAATTATTCCTTTTCTATTTCAGTATAATGGATTTGGTTATCATTACGTGTTCAAGAGTACATAAAATCAAAAATAGTTAAGGTATTATAATAGATGTTCCATAATTATTTATAATGTTCTAGGTTCATTCCAAGGTAGTTTCAGGCATTATTTTTTCCTAATGGAAACCATAACATACTTGTTTCAGAAATTTTATACGAATAAAATGTTGTATATTAATAATGAGTTAAATATTAATATTATTATTAAAAAACCAAAAATAGTCCATTATTTACATATTAATATCATATCATAACAATAATTAATTTCCATAACCAACCATGGTAATGTTTTATTGCATCATTCATGTAGGTGGTTAAACCAATCTAAACAAGAACATGCTATAATTAAATAAATAGTATCATTATGGAGTGATTTTTTTATAATATCATAATTCCATATATATAATGATATTATTTATATATTATTAAAGATATAACTCATAATTTATAATTGGTGGTATAATATTATAGATTAAGAATATTTATAAGAAGTTATCATTTGGAAAATAAAAATATACCTCTTGTTGGAAACCTTCTTAGTCTTGAAGGATTTGGTAAATGTATAAGGACTATAATATACCCAAAATGGTATATAGTTATTAAGGAGTAAAATGTGTTATAATATGTAGGGAAATTATAATATTAGGTCTAGACTTCATGTTTTGGAACCAAGGTCCTTTTATATGTGACATGAGTGACATTTTTGTATATACTTATTACTTAATATAAAAAGAAAAGTAATTTTCATGCAAATTGAATCTAGATTTGAAATGAAATTAATATTAAATTAGTTTAGTTATATAAATCCATCATATAATATTGTTAATATAATATTTGATGACATTTTTGGTCTTTTCCACTTGATTAAGAACCATTACCTTATTTTATCCTTTATTATGGTGACTAACTTTAACCTTGATAACTTATTTTTATGCCTGAAATTTAAATTGAACTTATTACTTAATTTGAAAATTTTAATTAAAAATATGAAATCCATTTTATTTGATTCAATTTATAAAATTTATAATTAAATTTTAATACAAAACATATTACACTAACAAAAGAAATTGTATTTAAAATGTATCTTTAAGAATAAAATTAGTTTATACTTATTTAGGCTAATCATATTGATACCTACGATGTTTATTTGTTTTTTACGAGAAATGATTTTTATTTTAATTTTAAACAAATTAGAAACTGAAAGGAATCCTTCCAATACTTAATTAAAGGAAAATGACCAAATAGTTTTTTATTATAATAATATATAACTTATGTTCCAAAATATGAATCATCGGTTTTTAATTCAACATATTATTTTTAAATGAATTATTTTACTTTATAATTAAATATTTGTTTCAGATAAATGATTCATATATTTTTAAGTCATGGTGTTATCCTGATGATGTTATAAAAGTTTTGATAATTATGAAAAACACTGTTTTTACTATTCACTAAATATTATTTTTTAGAAAAATATAAAAATTAAATCTTATAAAATATTGAAATGTAAAATAATAATATTATGTTATTTTTGTAAAAATAAAATTTTGAAATTTTGAAATTTAAATTTTAAATAAAAACATCTATGATATATACTGAAAATAATGTTTCTAAATAAAAGTGTTTTCATTTTCCAGAAATAATAAAATTAACCATACTTAGAGTTGATTAATTATTTCTTTCATTTTATTAATTTATTTTACAGATTATTAATTGAATTAAATTAATGTATCTTATTTATATCATTCTTAAAAAATGTATATTCTATAAAAACAATTCCTTTAGAATAAATGATATTTTCACAAATGAATTTGTATATTTTTATCTACTTTAAATTACTTATTTTTTTCAAATAAATTATTTATAGTTAAAATACATAAATTTAAAATCTAAATAAATTTTATTTATTTCAACTGTATACTAAAAATTCTAAACATGTAATATCATTCACAATGGATGTATACCCTCATAATTTTATTCATATGTAATTTATTTTCTTCTCAGGTAAAAATATTTTAATAACACATATTTATAATTGATAAACATGTGGTTTCTAGAAGTAAAATCTTTCCTAAAACCTATTGTGGTAAATTATACCCCTTTAAAATAATGTGTCCCTCATAATTCCATTACTATGAAAAAAATGAGGGTATCCATAAAATAAACAAGATGAAAGACCTAACTTTACAATTAAATATAAATATCTCTATTCTAATTACTACTAGGAAACTCAAATTTTACCTCATAATAGAAATATTACTAGATTTTCCATTTTCACTACCATTTGTGTCAGATATGACTCATTAGTTGGTTATAAATGTTTCTTGAGATATACCTTTTTTATATTCATGTTTATAATCATGTACTCAACCAAATACTAAAACAAAAATTATTATGATAATATCCAATAAATCATAGTAAATAAACATATTGATATGAAAAATAAATCACAATATGTATTATACTAATACACCTTTAATTTAACCCAAGATACTTTCATTTCAACTATACACTATTGGTTTTGACTATAAGTCTTTCAGTTCAACTGATATTTTCTTAAGATTTATCAGTAACCAAATCCCAACAATAATTAACCAAACATGATCAAGAATTTTCTTACTATATTGTAATCATAAAAAACATGGAGACCTTTGATCCCATAATTCAAATTTTCATTTATCACCAAGAAATATAGAATCACAAATCAATCAATATTACCTTAATAAAAAATACTCCCAAAAATATTTTAATCTTTTCTCAAAATAACTTAAATAACCTTGTCACAAAATCACTTTAACCCATTAAGTTACCTATACTTCTCAAATTATATTCCAAAATTAAAAATTATGTTGCCCGAATAAAATATAATTACCTCAGTATTAAATCACAAAACCGACCTAAAGGGTTATCTATACCTAGATCATTTATTCTTCATAAAACCTAAATAAAATATCCAAAATGTCATTAGTCACTTTTAAACCCAATCATTCCATAAGGGGTATTTAGACCTTTAATATTATGATCAACCATTAACTTATTAACCTATGATCTTATACATAACTCCTAAATTATCATTATCTAATAGAACCCTAACATATATAGTTATCTAAACCCCGATCCAATTCTAAATGAGATTCCCTAGACCCACAGTCCCATATCTAGTGATAAAAAATAATCATTACAAACTGGCTTTCATTCCAACTAATGTGATCCAAACAAAACAATATATAATTACAATATCCATAAATAAAATTTCAGTCCCTTATATAACCATTCCCTTTTAGGTTTATAGTTTTATATAATTATTAAAAACCTTTAAATAAGAAAACCCATATATTTCCCATCATATGGGATTTTTCCCCATTAAACAATGGATTCCTTATTTTATGATAAGTCTTGAATAACAACAAAACAAATTCTCCACGGATGATACCCATCTATAAAAATCATATATAATAATATTCTTACTTTTCCAAGGGAAATGGAAATATAAAATGGTTGAAATCAAACTCTATGTAAGGGTAAACATAAGTTATAAAAATTCAAGATTATAAATGATCATAAGAAAAACATGTGGATATGTGAATATAATTAAGGTGTAATTGTAAAGACCCATAAAATTCAAGGAAATTTGTTTTCTTAATTTTCTTTGGAATTTTACAAGAATGTATTTTCTGACGGCACCTGATTCTAAGGCCCGGTGTGCCCGGAATCATTTTCCGAAGTTTGGCTCGGGTACGTTCAGTAAATGAACGAGCGGTTTTTTCTAACATTTGAACTGGTGCTCGGAATCGAATTCTGAGGGCACTGATTGAATCACAGCACCGGTATTTTCTTAGAAATGCCTTTTCCAGAGTTGTGTTTGCTCGGGTGTGGTTTTTAATTTTTTGGGGTTAAGTTAAGAAAATAAAATAAAGTGGTGTGACAACTTTATTTTCTTTATCTTAAATCCAATTAAAGCCACTTAAGCTAAGTTGAAGCAGATAGGGTGGAACCCAAAATATCCTACCCTCTTGGTAGGATATTTGTGAGGTGGGGCCCGCACGAGCCCCACCATTTCTTTTCCCCTAAGTAACGCACCCGTGAAAACTCCTCTTTAATGAAAGTCAACTGGTGCGTTTTCTAAACTCTTAACGCTCCTATTAATTGGACAGTTAAGACATTACCATTAATTCACCGAATTAATGGTTCATTTCTTAACTTTTTTTTTCAAATTGTTGGCATGGAATAAAATAAGACCAACACACATTTTTCTTGTGGGTGGCTTGTTGAGAGGATTTGGAGAAACTCTAAGTTCTTCATCCTCCTTCGCAAAGAACGCGAAGAACGCAAAGAATGCAAAGAACGTGAAAAACGTGAAGAACGCGAAGAATGCGAAGAATGAGAAGAATGAAAAGGCGACGAAGAACGCCGAACCCTCGGAGATTGACGACGCGACACCATGTTCTGAGACACCAACGATTCTCCTTTTGCGACGCTTCTTCCAGGACGTTTCTTCCCCGAAACAATCTCTGATTATCAACTACTTGAGGTAAAGGATTACGGTTCTCAAATTCTTTGTGGATTTATCCTCAACATGGGTTTAAAACATGCAATTAAATCTATGCGTTTTCTTTAACCCTCGGAGATTGTCGATGCGATGCCGTGTACAGCGACGACGCAATGCCCCCTTTCGCGATGTGACGATCCTCTTCTTCCGCGATCGTCATTTCCACGAAGAACTCATGTCCGATGACAACAAAGAGTTAGGGGTTTGTTTTATTTAAATATTTGTGATTTTATACCCGCGGCGTTTGATTAAATTTTTTTTGTTGTCAGACTTTTAAAACCGCTAACGCGGTGGGTGCAAACTAACGAACAAGTCTGAACCCACCGCCCATTTCGTTCTTGGTGTGCGAAATGGCGGACGTCGACAAAGCAGGCCGCACGGGCGATGCGGGGTCCTCACAGTGAAGGAAGGACCCCGGGAGGACCTTTGGCGAAGACGGCGTGAATTTCTGACCACCGGAGCTCGTCCGGTGGTTCGCAGAGCGAACCACCGGCGCGCCACGCCGGCACGGCGGCGGCGCCCGGTGCGCCGCCGTGGAGAACCGCCGCAGCTTCAGCCACGGCGGCAGCAGCGCGGTCCCGCAACTGCGCGGGACCAGAGGAGAACGGGACGTGGTGGCCCAGCCGCGTCCGCTGGCGAGGGCGGCCCCACGTGGGGCCACAGTTCCTTCACGCGGGGGAAGCACGCCCCCCGCACCGTTGGGCCGTAACCGGCCGAGCCGACCGCCTGGTGACCGGGCCGCGCCCGTGCCGGCCGGGCCGGGTCGCGCCCAGGCCTGGCCGGGCCACCCAGGCCGGGCTGGGCCACGCCGTCCGGGTCGGACCTTGACCCGGGTCGGGTCACCCCGGTTCGGGCCGACCCAGGTGGGTTGGGCCGGGTCGGTCCGGGCCCAGACCCCCCGTTTTCGGACCTTTTCGGTCGGTTTCCCGTATCTTGGGCTACGGGCCTCCGATCGACGTACCGTCAGCGGTGATGAGATCCTTGGACCAAGACAATCGTTTTGACATATCACACTCAAGGTTTTGGAGTACTTTGGGTTTGGCCGGGTTGGTTCGTACACGAAACCAACCAGGCTCTCGGAGCGGAAACGCTCAAATCTTGAACTCCGGACGTCCGATTGACGTTCCATCGACTTTGTTGGATTCCTCTAAGTGAGACAGATCTTTTGGCTTACTCCTTCCTAGGTTTGGACGTAGGGGGAGTATGGTCGGGTTGGTTTTGCCTTAAAAACCAACTGGGCCCCTGGGATGAAAAAGCCAATAACTCTCAGATCGGGTGTCCGATTGACGTGTCGTCTGCGACGTTGAGTTCCTGTTGTCGATACAGAACTTTTGGATACATCAACTCTGGATTATGTGTCAGTTGATGTATCAGCCTCTCGGCTCGTGGAGCGGACCCTCCTGAACGAGCTTGCTGTGTGCGGGAACCCTAGAGCTGGCTGCGACTACGACTGTGACGACGACGACTGTGCACAGATCCTCAGTGGATTCAACAGTGAAGACTTCAACACTCAGCGATCCTACATGGGTCAGTGCTACATATCCTTTGTGGGTCTGATCCTGTGTGGGTTAGCGCTCAGCGGTCCTGTGTGGGCTAGCGCCTACAGATCCTGTGTGGGTCTGATCCTGTGTGGGTCTTTGCGGGGGTTAGTTACCTATCGATCTGTTGTGGGTCAGATTCTTTGTGGGTCATTGCGGGGGTTAGTTACCTATCGATCCTTTGTGGGTCAGATCCTTTGTGGTTCATTGCGGGGGTTAGTACCTATCGATCCTTTGTGGGTCCGACGACTTAGATGATTCAGTGGCAATATATGATCATCTCTATCGTCATACAAAGAAGTAATCCTGTGTGAGCTGAATCCTGTTTTGCTTTCCTATGTGGATTGTGTTGAGCTATCCTGTGTGGATTTACGTTTTGCTTTCCTGTGTGAACTGGGTTGTACTTGGGCTCGGAAGTTGGAGCCGAACGAAAATATTTTACTTGGGTATATGTATGGGCATATACCTAAGCAGTGTCGGATGTTACTTCGTGATTGTATCTTTTCTTTGTGGATTATCCTTTGTGGATTCTGGAAGACCTTCGGGGGTCCTAGGGTCCCTACTGAGTAGCTTATACTCACCCCTACACGGGCTATGCCCGCACTACGTTGTGTTGGTTGCAGACGATGGACAGCGCTGATCGTGGTTTAGGCTTGCGGAGCAGGACGGTACCTGGAGGTGGACCACTAGGCGGGACGTACTCGGAGCGGTCGGCTGGACCCGAGGAGTAGTGGAGGCTATCTGTACCCACCCTTTAGGTGGGATTTCTAGTGGATAGGTCGACGTTGTGGCTCTAATTTTTAGTTTCTTTTTTCCCTTCCAGTTGTACTTTACTTTCAGTTTGGGTTTGTATACTGGCCCACTTGCTTTTCCGCACTTACTGCTGTACTCAGTATTTACTTATTGTTTACTTCTGCCTGCTTGATCTGTGGTGTTTGTGGTTTACTTTACAAAGGCATTGCCTTCCCTTTTTATTGGGATTTACGCCTTGGTGCTAGTCGTCAGCCCCTGGCCTATGGAAGGCGGGTTTGGGGTAGTCACGGCACGGGCCCCGAGGACGGGTCGTGACAAATTGGTATCAGAGGAGTTCGGTTCTACCGCACAACTTGGGACTCTGATCTTTTTCTATGTGAAGAAATAGTTTTAAGCGTATTGGGTGTGGTTATCAGTCCAGGGAGTCCAGTGTTGGTGCGGTGGCCGACGTATCCGTACACCAGGACCCTGAATTCTGATTTCCAACTTAATGCACGAAAACATTGATTGCATGTGTGTTTCAAGTTTTCATTATGATTACTTTATGTCAGCTCACCAGGTATACTGTTTTGACCATGGCGCACCTGTTTCTTTTCAGGATGGTCCCACGACGGCAGCCAGCTAGGGTTCCGAGAGTTGAGCATGACGACAGCCCGCCGAGCGACGAGGCCTCGGTACAGGGCCCTTTGACAGCTGAGGCACCGATGGTACCTCTACCCGCCGAGCCACCGATGCTTATAGCCCCAGCCGCTGACGATGCACGTCGCCTTAGTGCACTACATGAGTTCCAGCGCTAGCGACCTCCCAGGTTCCGCGGGGAGACAGACCCCCAGGAATCTGAGGACTAGCTGGAGGCAGTGGTACGAGTTTTCCGGTTAGTGAGGACACCAGCAGACCTCATGGTGATCCTCGCAGTGAGCCTACTGCATGTGGCATCGGGCTGATGGTGGAGCTTGATGCTCCAGGTGCCCAATGAGGCATCTCTTCTCTGGACAGACTTTGAAAGCCTCTTCCGCTAAGAGTTTGTCCCAGCCACCCTCCGTGCGGCGCGCATCCTGGAGCTTCTTCAGCTGCGGTAGGGCAGCATGACGGTCGCCCAGTACTCGGCGAGATTTACCAATCTCTCGCGCTACTCGACAGACATGGTACAAGACCCATTCTTCCGGGCCCAGACCTTTGAGCAGGGATTGAGACATGATATCAAGGCATCACTGATCTCCCCCAGCATTCTGACTCAGGCAGGAGTACTGGAGCGAGCCCTTTTGATCGAGAGCTTTCTTTCTGAGCCTTCTTCAGCAGCGAGACCTACCGCGGGGCTGCACGTAGTAGAGTCATCTGCATCAGGCAGTCGACCTCAGGACACTGGCACAGCAGTGCGGGGCACACAGCGCGGAGCCAGTCTTTTGAGAGGCAGGCAGTGCTACAAATGCGGCGGGTAGGGCCACATGGCTCGTGACTTCCCGACCCACCGTGCCGAGGAGCAGCAGACGGTTGAGGGGCCACCCATGCAGAGGCAGAGGGTCGACCGTGGTGGTTCGTAGGAAGCAGGCGGACGAGGCAGAGGAGCTGGTCGAGCAGCAGGTGGTGGGCGACTCTTTGTGGCTCTACCACCACCACCACCAGGAGGTCTACCCTGGCCACAGGGAGCTGACGGGCAGAGACTGGCACAGCTCCAGGCAGCAGAGGCCTACGACCACGACGCACCTGAGATGATTTGAGGTACTATCTGAGTCTATTCCACCCTTGCTATAGTTCTTATAGACATGGGAGAGAGTCACTCTTTCATAGCCCCTGCCCTTGTTCGGAGCTCGGAGATTCTGACAGAGCCGTTGGCTCGATCCTTACGGCTAGAGACTCCTACGGGAGTAGACTCGATGATTACGCACTGGTGCTGGCAGTGTGAGCTTACTCTAGGAGGTGAGAGCTTCGGCTGGGATCTTCTTTTAGCGGCGTCGAGGCCTTACGACGTCATATTGGGCATGGATTGGTTATCTACAGTCCATGCACAGATTGACTGTATTAGGCGCAAGGTGCGATATGTATGCCCCGACGGGAGCAGGTTCACCTTCACCGGAGAGAAGGGATCCTTCGCAGCACAGGATGTACTTCCGCAGAGGAGAGGACATCCCATCACTAATCAGTTGGCTAGCCTCATCCTAGGAGCAGTTGACGTGTGGAGTCCTATTTTTCCTGCAGTGGTGGATCAGTATGCGGACGTCTTTCCCGAAGATGTTCCAGGACTACCTCCTCGCAGATAGGTAGACTTTTATATTGATCTATACCCCGGGACAGCCCCGATATCCACTTCAGCATATCAGATGGCTCACTCCAAGCTTCGAGAGCTACGAGTACAGTTGGAGGACTTGTAGGGAAAGGGATTCATCCAACCCAGTGTTACACCCTGGGCTTCCCAGATATTGTTCGCCAAGAAGGTGGATGGGATCTTGCGACTTTGTGTCAACTATCGTCACCTGAACCAGGTGACAGTGAGGAACAAGTATCCGCTACCGAGGATTGCTAACCTCTTCGATCAGCTTAAGGGAGCACGGTGGTTCTCAAAGATAGACCTCAGGTCAGGCTATCATCTGCTCAGAGTTCGGGATGAGGACGTGCAAAAGGTGGCCTTCAGATGTCGGTATGGCCACTATGAATTCTTGGTTATGCCATTCGTCATAACCAATGCTCTAGCGGTGTTCATGGGCCTCATGAACAGGATCTTTCAGCCATACCTCGATCGATTTGTCATGGTCTTCATCGACGACATTTTGATATACTCGACGACTGAGGAGGAGCACGCCTACCACTTCCGAGTTGTACTGGACACACTCTGAGAGCACCAGCTTTATGGAAAGCTCTCGAAGTGTCAGTTCTGGATACGTGAGGTCCACTTCTTGGGACATGTCATCTCTGAGGCGGGAGTTGCAGTGGATCCTGTGAAGATCAAGGTAGTGCTAGCTTGGGAGCCACCCAAGAGTGTGACGGAGGTGCGGAGTTTCTTGGGACTAGATGGATACTATCAGAGATTTGTTCCAGACATCTCCATAGTTGCGGCACCACTATCAGCTCTTAAGAAGAAGGGGAAACCCTTTGTGTGGTCAGACAGATGTCAGAAGAGCTTCCAAGAGTTGAGACAAAGATTGACCAGCGCACCTATCTTGAGGTTGCCTGAGGAGGGAGTAGGGTACGTAGTCTACTGCGATGCATCAGGGACCGGACTTGGATGTGTCCTGATGCAGGAGCGGGCAGTGATCGTCTATGGATCACGTCAGTTGAGGCCGCATGAGCAGAACTACTCTACCCATGACCTGGAGTTAGCAGCAGTGGTCTTCGCTCTGAAGACATGGCGACACTATCTGATGGGGTGAGCGCTTTTCAGTATTTTCTGACCATTAGAGTCTCAGGTACATCTTTTCTTAGAAGAACATGAACCTGAGACAACAGCGATATCTCGAGTTCCTCCAGGACTATGAATTTTGAGATAGTCTATACTCTTAGGAAGGGGAACGTGGTAGTCGATGCTCTTAGCAGGAGGACGGGCATTTAGCTACTTGAGGAGGCGACAAATTAGCTAGCTGCCTTGCAGATATCCTTCGTGGATAGAGATGGAGAATCCTTCCTTCAGTCTCTCACAGTCTCTCCTCCACTACTACAGTGGGTCAGAGAGGCACAACGTGGGGACGCTGACTGTGAGACGCGACGTGCACAGATATCCTCAGGTCAGGCACCTGATGGTTTCTCCCTTGGAGCAGAGCACGACGTCCTTTTCGGAGGATGTACCGTGGTACCAGTTGCTTTAGGGGAGGAGGTGCTAAGAGAGTTTCACACTTCTCCTTTGGCGGTACATCCTGGAGTGGAAAAGATGTACCAGGATCTCAGATGACAGCACTGGTGGCCGGGCATGAAGAAGGCTGTGGCAGAGTTCGTTTCTCGATGCCTCACCTTCCAGCAGGTGAAGGCGAAGCACCAGGTACCAGCAGGCTTGGTAAAGCCCTTAGAGGTCCCGGAGTGGAAGTGGGATGGGATATCTATGGAATTCGTGACTGGACTTCCACGCACTTCCAGAGGTCACGACTCCATTTGGGTGATTGTCGACCGACTCACCAAGTCGACTCACTTCTTACCCATCAGAGAGCTGGGCTCAGTTGAGAGCTTCGGACGTCTCTACATTCAGGAGATTGTACGGATTCACGGTGTGACATCATCCATCGTCTCCGATCGAGATGCTCGCTTTACTTCCCGGCTTTGGAAGGGGTTGCAGGAGGCGTTCGGGACGCAGCTACGTCTGAGCACCACCTTTCACCCTCAGACGGATGGTCAGATGGAGAGGACCATTCAGACTCTCGAGGACATGCTTCGCGCATGTGTTCTCAACTTTGGTCGCAACTGGGAGGTCCACCTACCCTTGTTGGAGTTTGCGTACAACAACAACTACCACTCCACCATCAGGATGGCACCATACGAGGCGTTGTACGGCCGACCTTGCAGATTTTTTTGTGCTGGACAGACCCTGGGGAGTCAGCACTTGTGGGACCAGAGATGGTCCAGGCCACGACAGAGAAGGTCCAGGTCATCCAGGAGCGGATGAGGACAGCTCAGAGCCGGCATAAGTCTTATGCTGACAGGAGGTGGAGGCCACTAGATTTTGCGGATGGTGACCACGTCTTCCTGCGTGTCTCACCTCGATGTGGTGTACGGAGATTTGGCCGAGGTTGAAAATTGTCTCCACGCTTCATCGGACCATTCTAGGTCCTCAGCAGGATTGGCGAGGTGGCTTATCGCCTGTCTCTACCACCTCAGTTGCACCGAGTGCACGACGTCTTCCACGTATCTCAGCTGAGGAGATACGTGCACGACCCGACGCATATCATTGACCATGGGTAGCTAGACGTTGATGATGGGGCGACTTTTGCGGAGGTCCCGGTGGGGATCTAGGATCGACAAGAGTGGGTCCTACGTGGACGGTCTATTCCTCTAGTGTGCATCAGATGGCAGCACGGTAACCTCCAAGAGAGCACTTGGGAGCAGGAGGCTCAGATGCGTGATCAGTACCCGCTTTTGTTTCCCTAGTTTATGATGTATCTTTACGGGGACGTAAATCCCTGAGGTGGGAGTGATGTAATGACCCGTAAAATTCAAGGAAATTTTTTTTGTTAATTTTCTTTGGAATTTTACAAGAATGCAGTTTCTAACGGCACCTGATTCCGAGGCCCGGTGTGCCCGGAATCATTTTCCGAAGTTTGGCTCGGGTACGTTCAGTGAACGAACGAGCGGGTTTTTCTAACATTTGAACCGGTGCTCGGAATCGAATTTCGAGGGCACCGATGGAATCACAGCGCCGATATTTTCTTAGAAACACCTTTTCCGGAGTTGTGTTTTCTCAGGTGTGGTTTTTAATTTTTTGGGGTTAAGTTAAGAAAATAAAATAAAGTGGTGCGACAAATTTATTTTATTTCTCTTAAAGCCACTTAAAGACACTCAAGCTAAGTTGAAGCGGATAGGGTGGAACCCAAAATATCCTACCCTCTTGGTAGGATATTTGTGAGGTGGGGCCCGTTGGAGCCCCACTGATTCTTTTCCCCTAAGTAACACACCCGCAAAAACTCCTCTTTAATGAAAGTCAACTGGTTCGTTTTCTAAACTCTTAAAGCTCCTATTAATTGGATAGTTAAGACATTACCATTAATTCGCCGAATTAATGGTTCATTTCTTAACTTGTTTTTCAAATTGTTGGCATGGAATAAAATAAGACCAACACACGTTTTGCTTGTGGGTGGCTTGTTGAGAGGATTTGGAGAAACTCTAAGTTCTTCATCCTCCTTCGCGAAGAACGCGAAGAAAGTGAAGAATGCGAAGAACACGAAGGCGACGAAGAACTCCAAACCCTCGGAGATCGACGACGCGACGCCATGTTCCGCGACGCCGACGATTCTCCTACTACGACGCTTCTACCACGACGTTTTTTTCCCGCAACAATCTCCGATCATCAACTGCTTGAGGTAAGGGATTACGGTTCTCTAATTCTTTGTGGATTTATCCTCAACATGGGTTTAAAACGTGCAATTAAATCTGTGTGTTTTCTTTAACCCCCCAAGATCATCGACGCGACGCCGTGTACCGCGACGACGCGACACCCCCTTCCACGACGCGACGATCCTCTCCTTCCGCGACAGTCATTTCCGCGAAGAACTCACGTCTGACGACAACGACGAGGTAGGGGTTTGTTTTATTTAAATCATTTTGATTTTATACCTGCGACATTTGATTAAACTTTTTTTGTTGTGAGACTTTTAAAACCGCTAACGCGGTGGGTGCGGACTAACGAACAAGTCCGAACCCACCGCCCCTTTCGTTCTTGGTGTGCGAAACGGCGGACGTCGACAAAGCAGGCCGCACGGGCTACGCGGGGTCCTCACAGTGAAGGACGGACCCCGCGAGGTCCTTTGGCGAAGACAACATAAATTTCCGATCACCGGAACTCATCTGGTGGTCCGCGGAGCGAACCGTCGGCGAGCCACGCCGGCACGGCGGCGCCGGCGGCGGAAGGCGGCGGTGCCCGGTGCGCCGCCGTGGAGAACCGTCGCGGCTGCAGCAGCGCGGTCCCGCGACCGCGCGGGACCGGAGGAGCACGGGATGGGGTAGCCCGACCGCGTCTGCTGGCAAGGGCAGCCCCACGTGGGGTCGCAGTTCCTTCACGCGGGGGCAATGCGGCCCCCGCACCGCTCGGCCGTAACTGGCCGAGCCGACTGCCTGGAGACCGGGCCATGCCCGCGCCGGCCGGGCCGGGTCGCGTCCCGACCGGGCCGGGCCGCGCCGACCGGGTCGGACCCGGACCTGGGTCGGGTCACCCCGGTTCGGGCCGACCCTGGGGGGTTGGGCCGGGCCGAGACCCGCCGTTTTCGGACCTTTTCGGTCTTTTGACCGTATCTTGGGCTACGGGCCTCCGATCGACGTACCGTCAACCGAAATGCAATCCTTGGACCGAGATGGTCGTTTTGACATATTTCACTCAAGGTTTCAAAGTACTTTGGGTTTGGCCGGGTTGGTTCGTACATGAAACCAACCGGGTCCTCGGAGGGGAAATGCTCAAATCTGGAACTCCGGACGTCCGATTGACGTGCCGTCGACTTTTTTGGATTCCTCTAAGTGAGAAGGATCTTTTGGATTACTCCGCCCGAGGTTTGGACGCAGGTGGAGTACGGTCGGGTTGGTTTTGGCTTAAAAACCAACCGGGCCCGTAGGACAAAAAAGTGAATAACTCTCAGACCGGGCGTCCGATTGACGCGCCGTCTGCGATGTTGTGTTCCTGTTGTCGATACTAAACATTTGGATACATCAACTCTGGACTATGTGTCAGTTTATGTATCAGCCTTTCGGATCATGGAGCGGACCCTGCCGAACGAGCTTGCTGTGTGCGTGAACCCTAGAGCTGGTTGCGACTGCGACTGTGACGATGATGACTGTGCAGATATCCTTAGTGGATTCGACGGTGATGACTTCAGCACTCAGCGATCCTACCTGGGTCAGTGCTACAGATCCTTTGTGGGTCCGATCCTGTGTGGGTCAGCACTCAGTGGTCCTGTGTGGGCCAGCACCTACAGATCTTGTGTGGGTCTGATCTTGTGTGGGTCTTTGCGGGGGTTAGTTACCTATCGATCCTTTGTGGGTCAGATCCTTTGTGGGTCATTGAGGGGGTTAGTTACCTATTGATGCTTTGTGGGTCATATCCTTTGTGGGTCATTGTGGGGGTTAGTACCTATCGATCCTTTGTGGGTCTGACGGCTTAGATGATTTAGTGGCAATATCTGATCATCTCTATCGTCATACAAAGAAGTATTCCTGTGTGACCTGAATCCTGTTTTGCTTTCCTGTGTGGATTGTGTTGAGCTATCCTGTGTGGATTTACGTTTTTCTTTCCTGTGTGGACTGGGTTGTACTTGGGCTCGGATGTTGGAGCCGAACAAGAATAGATGACTTGGGTATATATATGGGCATATACCTAAGCAGTGTCAGATGTTACTTTGTGATTGTATCTTTCCTTTTTGGATTATCCTTTGTGGATACTGGGAGACCTTCGGGGGTCTCGGGGTCCCTACTGAGTAGCTTATACTCACCCCTGCATGGGCTATGCCCGCACTACGTTGTGTTGGTTGCAGACGACGGACAACGCTGATCGTAGTTGAGTCTTGCAGAGTAGGACTGTACCTGGAGGTGGACCACTGGGCGGGATGTACTCGGAGCGTTCGGCTGGACCCGAGGAGCAGTGGAGGCTATCTGTACCCACCCTTTAGGTGGGATTTCTAGTGGACAGCTCGACGTTGCGGCTTTACTTTTCAGTTTCTGTTTTCCCTTCCAGTTGTACTTTACTTTCAGTTTGGGTTTGTATACTGGACCACTTGCTTTTCCGCACTTACTGTTATACTCAGTTTTTACTTAGTGTTTACTTCTGTCTGCTTGCTCTGTGGTGTTTGTGGTTTACTTTACAAAGGCAATGCCTTCCCTTTTTACCGGGATTTACACCTTGGTGCTAGTCGCCATCCCCTGGCCTATATAAGGCGGGCTTGGGGTAGTCACGGCATGGGCCCCGAGGATGGGTCGTGACAGTAATGTTATAAAATAAAATAATCAAACCTAATGGAACATGGGTCATAAGTGAGCATTAAATAAACATGTGTGTATGGGAATATAACCGGGGTGTAATGACTTAATGAAAAATAGTCATACCAAATAAAACATAGATCATAAGTCATGAAGCATTACTTAAGAATTTTTTCATAAAGAATTAGGTATCATATAATCATGGAATCATAAGAATGTTATAATAATAAAATACATGGTATCATAAGAATAATTCAATGCTCAATATCAAGTTAATATAAAATGGAGGACATTGTATCATAGTATATTGGGTTCACACAGTGATACCTTATATATCACCAAATGAGATAATACAACGTTGCCCAATTAAACCAATAATATATAATTCTAAACCTACCTATAATATCCTAATATGTACATGAATATGTGTTCCGTATAATAAAACATTCATAAATTCAACATAGAATATTTAAACCATGATAAAAAAATCATTTTTTATGAAAATTTCCATAAAATATAATTATATACCATCTAAATATTAATGATGGATGGTACCATGGGATTATATTTTCACTGAAGTATAAGAAACATTAAATGATATTGAGATAGATAAAAAAATTCTTTTATAATAAGATGGGTTACCTAACACTTTCAGATGGTATCACATAATAAGAGTTAACGAATTGGATTGTTCAATATTGAAAGTTCAATCTACCAAAAGAAATAAACCGTAATATAATTTACAGGGTATAACATAAAACATTACACTAAAAGACATAGATATTTTTTGGGTTTGAGAGGCAAATTTATAAGAAATAATATTGATAAAAAAAATTTACATGCTTATAAAAACAAACATATAAATTACTTCAAAAATTATTTTAAAGATGGTGAAAAAGAACATTGAAACCCATAATTATTAAATAATTAAAAATATTTAAACCATGAAGATAAATTGAGTTAAGGATAATAAATGTGGATTGGAAAATATAACTATAGATAAGTAGAAATAAATCCCTTTATTTATTCATTTAAAATATTAATCATTATTTTTAAACTAAGAAATTATCATAAAAGTTAGAATATAAATTACTTTTGGAAACCATAAAAACATAAAATTAAAGAATCATAATAAAAATATTTATAGAAGTAGGTAAATCAATTCATTCATAATATGTTAAAAATGGGGATTTTTCACACTTTTGTAAAGGAAGTAAAAAATGAATCATTAAGAACATTTCAAGAATATTATTAAAAAAAATCAAAATAATACAAAGTCAACAGAGAATTACATTAAGAAATAATTTAGTTATAGGGGAAAACATTCGAGAAGTATTATAAAAAATATGGGCATGGAGGAGAATGGTTCCCAAACATAAAAAATGTATAAGATCATTTCCTCTTGAGAATATATTTTTGGCGGAATTGTGAACCAAAGGGAAGTGAAATGGTAAGAATAGATATTAAACCAAGAAATAACCAAAGGGGGATAAAATTGATGGGTATTTAGGGAGAAAGAAAATTAAACTTCCCAAATATCAACTTAAACATATAAAATCTTAATTCTAAATAGAAATTGAGAAAGAAACCCTTACGAATAATGTAATGTATGAACTATAAATACACATGGAATTATAGAAGATTATAAAATCATAAAAAAGAAATTAAAAAACTTAATCATTCAAGAACGTTAATTTGAGTCATAAAATAAAAAATATGTAATTTAAGGACAATACATGAAATGTATGAAGACTAGAAAAGGAAACCATACCAATAAAATGAAATGTAAAGTAATAATATATCAAGGAAGAGATCATGTGAATGTAATATAAATACGCATAAAATATGTGGAAGTGAAATATAAAATACTTTGAGGTTATAATGTACATAATCTTATAATAATTTAATTTTTGATTCCAACAAAGTATAAAGTACCGTAGAATTTACACCAAAATCCATAAAATATATTATTTAAAAAATAAAATTATTCTAGAAGATAATAAATAAAATCCTAGAGTACTACAGGGTCCTAGTGACCCACAATATCAAAACCTAGAGTTATTAAGGTATCTCAGCCAACCACATGGTTTAACCATGTGGTAATGGATCAATTGTCAACGACTATTTACAAGTATCCTTGACTCACTATGTGGTTTAACCATGTTGTGATAGTGAATTAGTCAAAAGTGATCCAAGAGTCCCCATATCCCAACATGTGGTTTTACCCCATTATGAGGAAACATTACTCAAGATTCTCTATGTGGTCCTTCACATGCCACATGATCCAACCACATGGTGGTGGGTGGAAATTTTTAAATTCTTCAATATCCTTCAATACACTCTTATTTTTCCCATGGAATTGTATCCTTGTCTTTTGAGAATCCACTGACTCTAGTGTGTCTATAAATACATCAATACTTCTGAAAAATAGAAAAAAATAATTGAATAGTGAAAATAATGAAATGGGTTTAAAATTTGATAATTTCCCTTCAGAAAATTTCCCATATAGGTAGAGAAAAGGGAAATTCCTTTGCACATGAGGATGAGATAACCATATGGAGGTTGAGCTAACCATACAACGTTTGAACCTACCATATGGTGGCTGATATGAACATATAGTTGTTGAGCCAACCACATAACAATGAACCTTATATGTGACAGTTGAGCTGACTACATGTCTACCAAGGAGACCAAGTAGTGGTCATGATGACCACACAATAGTTGATCTAACTACACAATTGTCTAGATGACCATGTAAAGACACTTCAGTTTGAAATACCTTAATGGATACCCTTTAGTGATGTCAAAAGTATAATAAATACAACTTGAAACTTTATTTAAGGCCACCAAACTTCCATGACCAGGGAATAAACATTATTGTGTGATCCTTTGATCTTGTATCCCCTTGATAAATGGTGGCCATATGTTTCTATCCCTAGGATGTGAAACCCTTATGGTATCATGACTATAGGTGCCCTTGATAATGAGGGTCCCTATTTGGAGGAAAGTGAAGTGGTCTCCCTTGGATTGATGATGGATTTTGTGTTTCTCTATCAGGACATTCCATATATGTAATCTATCTAAGAGTAGTCCTCTATTATTTGATACATGATACCATAAATATCTAGACTCAATCCCCCACCCTTCCTAGAAATAGAAATAAAGCCGATTGGATCGGTTTCTCTACTTGTTTCAGGCCCATGATGGTTCACGTTAGACCCATTATGTTTCATTTTAGAAATATCATTGATAATAAAGGGACATATCAAATTGGGATTTCTCTCTAGTTGTAAGTTTCATCCAAAACCAATCAAGTAATGTGATTAATCTTCTATTATCTCTAGTTTCTCACCCTAAACATGACTCATGTGGGATTAGATATATGATTTTATTAAACCATTAGTAAAATTAAAATAAATCCATAATGGGAATCTCCCTTAGTTGTAAGACTCATACACATATTCCATTAGGGTAACTCTAATTCATAAGCTCCAGTTCATATTTATAGAACCTTTTTCTTCATGAAAAACACTTGAAAGGGAAATATTCCCTCCAATTATTCATCCATATTGATTGACTGGCCCATTATCTCTTGTTTCTCACACATAGAATGAATCATGTGGGATTAGAGGTCAGGGATGAACAATTCATATCATGATTGAGGCGTCCCTCAATATCCTAAAAACATGATGTTAAGCTATGTGGAAAACATACTATTCATACTACACAAAACTGCATGACAACATCATTACAGCATGATGTTGAACTAAATGATAGGGTCTGGTCATATAACCATAAACTATGTCACTAAAACATTGTGGCTTCAATTTAATATTTACAATAGGATGTATATAGAATTATTTTTCAAGACATGATCCCAAAATTTTCTTGTATACCTTGTATTATAAGTAACCCAAATCTTTAAAATTCCCAGCACACCAATATTCCTTCATTAAGCCATGTTTCTAAAGACACAACACCACATTCTTAGTTTGTAATATTCTATTTGGTTATAATTATATTTTCATCATTATCTCATATCCCAAATTAAATCATATTTTTTTTAGTGGGAAATATTCATACTAGAAAATCCCACCCATCCTTATTTGGTAATATCCCCTCTAAAGACATTAAAAAGGTATTATTATGAAAAATATTATGCACCAACCATTATTATGTCCCTTCCACCTAATTACCTTTGACCCATAATGTTAAACGAAATGGATCGGTCCTTGCCACATGACCTTAACTGACATGATGTGTCATGTCACTTAGAACTGAACTTGAAAGGTTATAATTCCCTTCAAAGGGATATATAAGAATCTTATTTAATAATATTAACCCCAATTATCAAGTACCAATTGCCTCCCTTGATGAAACTAAACTCCATAGTTCCGAGAAATAGTACTTTTAACTAAAATATCAACCATTCATCTGATAAGGGAGAGATAGATGACATTTTAGTATATATAAATTTATTCTCATTCATTTAAACTCATAATATATCAACAATAATTAATGGGGGTAACCAATATTTTTATTAATATTAATGGGTATGATTCAATAAACTTGTCTTAAATCAGGAAGAGAGTCGTAGATTAGGCAATAGCTTCCCCTCAAAAGGTCGTGATAAGCCGAACCTCTTATCCACTCACCAACGTGTATTTTAAATCATCGTTGGTAAACAACCCTTAGTGACCACCTATCTTTGGAAATTAGGTATAAAATAAAATCAATGCCCAAACCATCAAGAAATTGGAAGACTTTATAGTTTTCGTTCAAAAAAAATAGTGAACCTGATGATAATCTTAATTAATGAATGGTCAATGTCCTATTTCACCCCTAATAATTATTATTGGGGTGGTATCGAGCATCATTTCACCCTCCATTGTGAGTATTCATCAAAATAAAAATGTTTCACCCAACATGAATCTTATAATCATGGATATTGTCAATGTAAAAATAACATCACCTCCATTTGCTTTACCCATCAATATAATATGTGTCAAAACAATAATGGTGAACTCGATGTGAATCCTAACTCATGAAAATGGATGAATGTAATTAAAAACATTATATTTTCGTAGGTTACATGTTTATATTCATATATGTGATATTCCACTTATGGATATTCTTTTTTTCTGGTTTTATATTGATGTTTGATGAAGTCTCTCATATCTTACTTCAATCTAAAGAAATGGAATCATTATTGGACACTTGTTATTACACCTCAGATGTCAGCAAAGGTGTGGCATCATCTTCTAATTGATTATTTTCACTCATTCAGAATATTAAATAATGGGTTTTTAATATCTTGGTTAGGGAGTAATATTGTAATAGTACCCTTCTAACCTTATAGTATTCTTGGGAGAGTCTCTCTATTATGGAGTCTAATAACCTGACACGTTAGAAGTGATTGTCGACTGAATAGGTGGAACCCATTTCTACCTCCAAATATTTTAGAATCATTTCCTAGGAATGTGATAATTCATATCTCATATACATAAGGGAGATGTGAGAAACCATTCGAAACACCACTACATAAGAGATTCATAAGAGGGACCCTCTATCAACTGACATCACCAACGCAATAAAAATTATATTCTTCATTAACCTACTAAGGATGATATTAACTAGACCACTACCCTAGACCCTCAATATAGAGTACCCCAAAGGTCGCATCATGGGAAGTGGGTTGTAGAACCCAAAGGACACGTACATATCCTCATTCTATATAAATAATATTTTCGGTATATTTAGGCTACTACCCAAGAAGAGACAAATATTCTAATTTCCAAAGATGAATCCTACCCATATATCACGGTGTTGCTCTAGGATCTAGCTCATATTATACTTCCCACTAGAGAAATCTATTATAAAAAACATTAAATAAATGGATATAGATAATTATTTCTACCTCATATCATGTTTGTCGGTATACTTTGATAGAAGAAGGAGGACATAAGTGATAACATATTCTATCTTTGATCAATGGCATCGGCCAGTATATCCTCAAAATATTAGAATGGTTGGCCTATATCCCTTCTCAAAATCATTATAACCACCAATAAATTTTTTAATCCACCAAGGTGATACTTTAAAATATTTTGAATATTACAAAGGGATGGGAGAGTATTCCTATTCCAATTTCTAGAGTAGAGTTTTGATTTATTTTGGTAGTACTATAGAGAAATAACATATTCTTTCTATTTTTTAAGAAGATCACCACCATATTATGATGACGTAAGAGGCGTGGGGTCAGACTCATATCCTTTATCCAACTAGAGTTTGTCAAAATAATCTGATAGTCACCTCAGGAAAGGCATATATCCCATTAAATAGTATATCAGAGATCCAGTGGAATATTCCATAGTTAAACCATGTTCAAGCTTATATACATTCCCACATAGACAAAATTCCAAAAATATTATAGCTAAGGTAGTTTTAAAAGTAAATTATCATATTCTAGTGGCCAATAAGATCCAGATCCTTTTTCCAACTCCTACTAAGGAAGAATCACATAATAAAACCCCTGATGAGATACAGGGTGGTGTATATCCCATTTCACATTCTGTAAAATCATTATCATATCCTGATGAAGAATAAAAATGAGGCATGGAATATATATCTATTCCAATTGAGATTCATTGGCATACTCTAATAGTCACATCATGGTGGGCCCAAAGCCCTTCCAACATCTTAGTAATATCCAATTATATTCTAGAAGTAACCTATAAGTCTCATATATCTACATAAATATTATATAGGGTTGTTATCATATTATAATGGTAGCCTATGTATTACCTAGAAGGGTTCCAATTCATAAAGGTTCATTCCATCCTCATATGGGTCCAACATCTCAATGAGGTTCATCTAAAGTACATTATCATTAGGAATCACATACATATTAGGACCATGATAATATGCCTACATGAATAAATACAACTATTCTTGAGGCTATACATCACTTATCAATAATAAGCCAATGATATATTTAATCCTTAGTAAAATAAATAGGTTATATTTACCATGGAATTCATCCTCGTGGTAATATAGAGATGGATCATGGGGTCTCCTATAATAATATACACTGTATATATACACCATACTATGATTTCACATATACAAAAGGATATCATCCTCTTTTAAAAGTATCTTCATATAAAGAGGTACTTGAAAAATCAATGTTAACTAAATATAGTTCCCCATCAACAGTTAATAATCCTTTAGTATTATTATTGGATAGTTTGGGGAAATGTACATCATCTTTTCCTCCCACATATTTTGTGTCACCTTACGTAGAAAAATGGACATCGTGGTTTAATCAGGTTGAGAAATATGCCTCTAAAAATGAGGAAAATTTCATGGATATGTGGATATCATAGGTTGAGGGAGATATTATGGTCATGTTTATCCCACATATTTCTCCTGATATAAGGTTCATTAGGAAATAAATGAAAATTTTATACACTATATTACCCTCAACCTGTGGAAAAATCATAATCACCTCATGGTAAAACATATTCATTATAAGGGATGTTCCCATAATCTTAAGGTGATAGGTGAGAAATGTCAACATGTTTTGTTAGCATCCTTTTTGGTATCATGAGACCAAATTTCTAAAAATAAATATTATAATCTTCCTCATTAATTCTTTGACTTATTTAAATGACACGAATAGATAATTTTTAGTGTTTCATCTTACATTCACATTATAAGGTGGTTTGATTATAGAGAACCTCATTTTACTCTAATCTCGTGTCAGTAAAGGCCCATGAGGAAGACATCCTACAATGTTATTTAATTTAGATATATCCTATGAAAAAAGGATCAAATGACCACTTGTCAGTCCAATGAAATTTTATTACTTTTAAAGTCTATAAGATTCATGCCTCTCTTAATGATTAATGAGAAGACTAATATATAAAGATTCTAAGAAAGTTTAAAAGGCCTCCCATTTGATAAAAACAGGTCCTCAGTCATGAAGAAAGCTCTAGAGGCAATTTAATCATGGTTCTAATGTGTGTTTCACCCAAACCATACCCATTTTAAATCCTAAAAATTTTAAAATTCCATCATAGAATCGTATTCAATGATAATTAAGGAACACTTATATGTCATAGGTCTAGGGTTTTTTTAATCATATCAAGCACTAATACCACCAATGGGATCTAAAAATCCAAAATGAATCAAGTATATAATGGTGGGGTATATAACACAATCCCATATAGCATGTCTGAGATAATTTATATCAATACCACCTCCCCCACTAAGGGAATCCGTTTTCAATGGGCTAGGAGAAGTCTCATGACAAGTATATTTTTCATTCCATAAAATTCATGATATATCCTCACCATTAGAGACATGTTAAGAAAAATTCATCAAAAGCTTCTTGAAAATTAGTATCCATAAAGCACATTACAAGGAAAATTCTAGAGGAAATTTTAATCTGTGAAGGGGTCATAATCCGAAATAGCCCTCTAAGAAGGAGAAGAACAAATAAGAATCTAAACTATACATTGAGATATTTCATGAGTATATAATAAGTCTCTATATTTTCTAAGTGGATGATTTTGTGATTCTGACTACCTGATATGCTTTAGTTAATTTCATTAGTATTAATTTGGAAGATACTAATACTGATCTAGAGTAATAATGTAGAGGGGATACATTCAATAATGAATTATAAATGGAGTTACTTATGTAGGGTGTTTATATTCATATTTGAAGTAGGGTCAGAAGCTAACACCCTTGTTGTCCAAAGTGGACAACTCAAGAGGGAAGAACTGAGTATCCAATAAAATTTCTATTTAAAAAGAATATAAAAACTTAAACCCACAATTTAAAAAACACAACCAGTTAATAAAAACTAAAAAATATAAAATTTATTTTTTTCAAATATATTCTCAGAAGTGGGATCAAGTTTTTGTTAAAAAAATTACATCAACTTTGGAAAAAAATTACTTATCCAAACATTATATATAAAACAAAAATTAATATTAACTATCAAAGTTAAACTTTTTTCATGAACAAATAACAAAAAAATCTATAAGATAAATAATAAAAACAAATCATATAAGAATCGAAGTGGAAATTTATCAAGGGGTTTATTATTTATCCTATACTTAATTCTTTTCACTTGAAAATAACCTATCACCAAGATTTTACTAAAAAATAAATTTATCCACAAACTGGGTCAAGTTTTAAAAACTAAAAATCACAAGGATATATTGGAAAAGATCCTATTACACACTAATAAAAGGTATAGAATAGGTATACGTCACATACTACCTCTTATATAGTTATTCTTGGGAATAAAAATGAATAAAATAAAAGAGTGTGGCAAGAACTATATAGTTTTGTACAGGAGATAGCGTGAAAAGGTAAACCTATAAAAGAAACATATATTTAAAATATACAGCATAATCTTAAAGAGAAAGATTTTAGAGATGAAAAAAAAGAGTTTAACTCAATCTGAGTGGGTTTTGTTTCTCAAGAGTCACTAAAAATATTTGTGAGAAGCATCCACAATGTTTTCAAAGAATGTGGAGTGAAAATAGTGTGTCACGAAATTTCTACAGTATCCTTTGCTCTTTTTCCATTTCATTTCACTATATATTTTCAATATATTCACATATTCACCACGCACACCCCCACATTCTCATCATTGCACACAAGGAGGATATTCTGATTATAAATAAAATCATAATATCCAATTATCCATGACATGATAAAAATAATAATATAATCAGGATCTTTTTTCTAAATATTAAACCAAGAAATATTTCCTTTTTAATTATGTATTATATGGAATTTATTAAGAATAATCATTCATAAATCTATGTTCTCATATCCAACATTAAATACAAAAAATAGAAATTGGAGAATTTATTTTTGAAATTAATCCAATATTTCCATAGAAGCACTACTAGATATAGATTCCATGATAGAAGATTCCTGAACTAATGATAGTAACCTTTTTTCATAGATCACTAATAGTATAATCTTTGTGAAATTGGTTATTTGATGATAGAAACCTTGTGGTGGTAGAAATATCAATACATGGTAGTAGCACTATCTAGTGGTAGATCATCCTGGTGACAACATCAAGTGATGATTGTAGATACTGGTAGTATGTGCTTTCAATGGTAGCACCATCTGATAGTCATGGTAGAAAATGGAAAAAATTACCATTAGATGGTAGTAATTATCGGTGATACTTTAATTGTAATAATAGTAATGAAGATAATTTTTAGCACTCCTTAGCTGATGATAGCTAGAGTAACTGATGGTAGATATTTTAAACTATTGGTTGATCAATACTTAGGTATATTTTCAAAAAAATATAATATTATTTATAAAACATTAAACTTATTATAAACATGGAAAACATTATTTTTTGATAATAAAAATAAAGAGGCGCTAAATAAACTCTCATTTTTATGCTAAAAAGTCATGGAATTTAAAAAACCATATGTAAATCTTTAACAGATAAAGGACTAAAACATGTTAATATTCTTTTTAACATGTGATATTCATATATGATGCATATAGGTATCCAATTTGGTTATAAAATTAATTTATATAATTACTTATATTAAATTACATTTAATCAATGACTCTCCCTTTTATTATTATCAAAACCATAAAAAATAATTGATAAAATATAAATCAAATAACAGAATAATGAATAAAAATAGATTGGGTTCATGAATTAGAAAAAGGTACATAGTACATCAGAAAAGGGATAAAAATAATTAAAAAGGAAATCCTAATCTGAATTTTAGGAACCAACCTTTTTTAAATAGTGGAAGGATCTGCTATATCGTTTAATTTTTCAACAGTATGTTGTATAGAAGAAGAAGGAGGTGGAACTGAAGGTTCAGATGTCCAAAAAACACTGTCAGAACATGCCACATGTTTATATTTTCACACATCTTCAATATGAGTGAGGATGAATGTGATGAATTCAATAGAATTATTCTGGATGGGTATCAATAGAGGTGCATAGATCGATCCGTTCAAGGGAATAGTTGGATGAGGATCTATAGTGACTATCACTATAGTCCTGATAGTATATATAAAAGGTTCCATAATCTCTAAAACTATGTAATCATATGTCCATCCTGATCTATTTCATTGAATAAACCATTATTTTATTTTGTGAAAATATTAAGAGGTTATAAAGTCTTTATTTGGTTTATCTTCTCCTTGAAGTCCCTAGTTAAAGTATGCATTCATAGGATCTCATCCAAAAAACATAAAATGAGTATTCAATGGATACTTTTTGAAAAAATATGAAATTTAATACTTTATAGCCTTATTGATAGTTTCTTTATCACTATTAACCTCACTAAAAAACTCTCTAACCAGTTTATAAATATGCTGAACATGTTATTTTATCTAACAAAGTTTTTCTTTATGAGAAGACATAGAAGTTCCCATATCAACCTACATTTTCTCTCTCAAAATGGCTCTGATAAAATCAGCATTACCTAAGGATGGAGCGGGAGGTGGACCACTATAAGTGGTATAAATAGCTATCAATAGAGACTCCAATCTCTCTAGAAGAGATACCTATCTCTCAATAAATCATCACCTCATTTCCTACGTGATGGATCAAACATATTCAATCTTGTCAACCAACCTCTTATTATAAATTTCTAGTTATTGAATATTAATCATCATCTAATGTTCGATATGAGAAATGAACAATGAAAATAATCATAGGGTATTGGTTTCAATAAGTTTGTTCTCTTGAGGAGGTGTTGATCTGAGCATCCCACATTGTCTATGAGTATACATTCCCTGACAGATTCTAGATGATCTTTAGATACATAACTGGGAAGAGTGAGAGAAGAAGGGGGAGGATGTGGATTATTAGTCCTCTCCTAAATAGGTAAAAAGATTCCTTATGTCCCATATCCATTCCATGATCAAAAATAGAAATTACTTATAACCATTTTTCAAGATTAGTCTCTTTACTTAAGGATGCATTGCGGTATTTCTTAGTAAAAAAAAGGGATGATCCACCATTATTAGGTTGAATGGCCTTATCATTATCACTATAATGATATTATATATTAGAGTCTGGGTATTTGATTCCCAATAACATAGAACCAATATATTTCTACACATTATACGGTGCCTCATATTATGCTTTGTCTGAAGGAATCGGTTTAGCCCATGGACAAGATTCTTGGTTGGATAAAACAAGATGAATAGAAATGGTCTTGACTTCTCAAGTAGAATAATTTGATTTAGAAATACTCTTATAAGTGTTAGATATTTCTTTATTATCTCCATCATTATCATCACCATATCCATCTATCACTTTAACAACCACTTTTGAACTCTTAAAGGAAGTCTTCTATAACTGAGGATCCATTGAAACTTTAGTTTCTTATAAATCATCACCTTTTTATGATATTTTTCTCTTTTTGTGAGAGAAAGAGGAAGGATGGTTTCTCTGTAATATACAATGGTAATCTTGACCACATCAGGGTCACTTTCATCTTTTTAAGACCTAGAACATTCTAGAGAATAATCATACTTGTTTTTAGGTACCTTTTATCATTTTTTTTATCATATTTTATATTTCATCTTGTCTTCGGTGATAATGGGTTAGTTTTGGAAACTTTTATAGGGTTTTTTGGGTTGTACATAGTTGGTGTACGGTTTTCCAAAACCATGAACCTACCCCTAAGAAAACCATGCATCCTCAGATAAAGTGGGTTTTCATGGCTGATGCATGGTTTTTCAAACCATTCACCAAAATATTAAAAACCACTCACCCTAGAATGTAGGGAAACATGATTAGGGTATATTATTTGAAAAACCATGGAGACCCTCCCCTGAAACAGTGTATGTGAAAATTAAACTGCTGATTTTTTTATAAAAAAATTATGACCCCCGCCCAGGTATTACCCCCACTCACCTAGGCTCGAACTAATACAATTTAATTAAATTTTGGATGTTTTTTAGAGGATTCCACGACTCTTTAAAAGTCTTACTTTGTGGATAAAGGATATTAGGGAAGGATCGACACCCATCTGGTTAGTGATTTCTTCCTAATTTGGTTTCTTCTCTCTCCTTCTTGTATTTCTTCCCATTTAGAGATGGTTGATTTTTCCTCCATTGGAAATTAGGTTTGATATAAGTTTTGATGGATCTTGGTTTATTTTATTTTTATCCTAAGTTTTAGTCCTAGATCTCCCTTGTTGTTCTGTTTTTGATCGTTCTACATCAAATTGAGGGTTATGGTTTAGCGATCGTCCATCAACGATCTCAATGTAGGATATGTAATTTCAATTTCCTATAGTCTGAATATTTATTCATTTGTTTTAGTTGTTACATTTATTTTCAACATTGAGAAATTTTAATTTAAATAAATTTAATGAATTTATTTTTCCATGTGGTTATGAGACTCTTGAAAGATTACATTGAAACAATTAGAGGTGATGAGACTGGCTCGAAGACACTCCATGGGTTGTACGAAATATCATTGAATGAAAATAATTAAAAGTAAAAAATAAAAAAATGGGTCTCTGTAATTAAATTAAACACTTGATTCATGGTTGATAAATGGGATTATGAAATTTGTTTAATAATGGGTTTTGAAAATGGTTGATAAATCAGTTATGAATTTGGAACCATGGTATGTGATATTTGTGAATGATCTGAACAATGAGTTTTGGGTCAGGGGATCATTCTCCAAATACCAATGGGGTTCTATACTAGATCTCTAGGACCCTGATATATATACAGGCATATATATATATATATTCATGTGATCACCAAGTTATCAGTCAGGGACTACTGCTCTAAATACCCACTGGGTTCCAAACTGCTGCTCTAGTACCCGAATGAGTTTATGTGAAATTATAATTATATTAATAATAAAAGACCATAAAATAGTGATATGTAAAATTTATTTCATCTATGTTTTATACTACAACATGGTTCAAATTATGTAGGATTTTTTTGGCTGTCACCATAATAACAGGGCCCAATGTGGTTATTTAAAGAATATTAAATGTGAAAACTATTTACATTATCATTTATAATTTTTTCATTATACAACTATATAAACTGTTATGGACTAGATATTTATTTGTAATCAATTGGTTGTGGCCTAATGGCTTGTACACACACCCTACTTAAGCTTCCAGATAGGTACCCAAAAAAACTTAATGTTTTTAGAATAGTATAAGGGAAATATACCTATATTAGATTGTTGAGTTGAGGTTCAGGATGGAGAATGGATAAGAGAACCAGACATGATGTTGTGACCCATTTGGTTGTTTTTAGAGTGTATTTATATTGGGTTTACATTTGGCAGTTGGCACTTATTTATCATGACATATCAACTTCTTGCTGTGTGGACATCTTTTCATGTTTGGGATTTATCATTTCTTGTTGGAAGATTATTTAATATGGTATTATCTTGGTTTTTTTCATTATCATTTGGATATTATTTATTTTTACCAATATTGTGTTACTTTCATAAGGAGGTAATAGTCTCCCCACATTATATATTAGATCCTCACTACTAGTTAATAGCCTCTAGCATATGGGGAGGTGTTCTTGATGTCATGTAATTAACCGAATTGGGTCTCGGTATGTGTAACCCGGTTTGGGATGACACAAATAGGTTTTAAATTAGGTTTTATTTTAATTTATAGTTGTCTCGAAATTTTGGAAAAGTAGATAGTATACTAGGATGAGTCGAGAATTGGTAAAGATCTCAAGCATAGAAATAGCTAACCCATGTGTGGGGGAAAACTCAAGTACCTAAGGTGGGATTGTTGTTCTTGATGATTTCTATCATAAATGATTGTTATTTCACCTTGTATGATGCACTTATCGTATGATATTTTTTTCAATTATTTTATTCATTTCTTGGTATATAATGATAATGGATTATACATGCATTATTCTAGGTACTTTGGATATTATGTGACATGAATCATTTTTGGAATGCATGGAAAAGTACGTTTTTAGTTAGTCGATGAAGTAAAAATGCTTTTAATTAGTTGAGTATTTTAAAAAAGATGAAATAGTGAATAATAATAAATTGTTAATTATATATGATACTAACAAGTGTAGTTTAAAATCGATAAAATTAATGTCTATTGGGGAACTTTGAAATATGGAATTTTTTTCCTTATGCTATCCATGACCCAGGTGAGGGATGGTTGAGGGTAGTGACGGTGCCTCAGTTTTGGCCACGTGATTTAATATGAGGGAGGAATTTTTATGGATTTATGTGAATATTTCCTATATAAATGTGATAATTATGTGTTATGTGACCTAAGATGTGTCTTTGACATTGTATATACATTCCTCTATAATGAAGTTTATTGATAGGACAATAGGAGGACATAGTTGCAAATGTGCCTCCAACAGTGGAACTAGAGGCTTAAATAGTTATGAGTGAAGGAATGATAGAGAATTTATATGATAAGTTTTCTTTATTTATGAATTTTATGGATAGAGACATAGGGCTGACTATGTGAAATATGTCTTACCTAACATTGGTGTTCCAGTTATAACACCCTCTAATATTTACCAAAGAGGTGGACCTAAGGTAGTTTAGTTCTATATTGAATCTATTTAGATGATCATTTACTATTTAGTTACTCCTATAAATAAGATATTCAAACTGGAATCTTATATATTGCATGAATCAGCGAAGTGATGGTGGGAAATTTAGACACAAGATGAGAAACTGAAGAATATTGTATAGAAATACATTCAGGATAAGTTCCTTGAACACTTTTACCCATAGATTATTAGGAAAGAGAGATCAACAATGTTTATGAGGTTGAACTAGGTAAATATTTCCATGATAGACTATGTTGGTCTCTTCACAGATTTCCAATGGTTTTTCCTAGTGCTGGTGGAAGATATGGAAATTGCGATGGAAGTTTTTTGGATGGAATTAAATGTGATATTAATCCAAAATTAAATATATTTCAGATGAAGATGTTTTCTGGGGTGATGAATCAGGCTCTCATTTCTTACGGGAACTTGAAGGATGATTCCGGTGAAATGCAGGTGCTTTCTACTACATGACTAGGCGGAACATCTTCTAAGAGTTCGAAGAATCTCTATTATAATTTCAAAAAATGAAATAGAAAATAGATTTTCTCGGGAGAAGGATCAGTTACTCATATTAGTAAATGAGTGTAATTCCCCCTTTTTGGTAGGTTTGGTGACATTCATATCTAGTGTCCACGAGCACCATTGGTGTGTCAAGCCTGTGGCAGGATGGGTCACATAAAGTGGTATTGTAGAAACACTCGATTAATGGGCAGTGATGAAGGATCTAATCTGAATCAGAGTACTAGAAGGGGTTCTTCTACCCCATATCGGTTGGGAAGTTGGTGTTCTTATGGATGTAGCATTCAAGGTGGAGGATGTGGTATGTTTGGGTAAGAGCACCCATATCAGCAGATTTGTATAGCTCAGGGGACTTAGTCTGTAGCACGGTGTTGGGGATGGGATATTTTCATGTAATCAATCATTCACTTGTTGATGGAGATTCTATAACATTGAAAATCAGATGTCTTTTTCATATAGATTCTACACATTATAGTTCTTTGTTTGAAAAAAGAGCCTCACATTATTTTATATCTACTCAAATTTTGAACAGTTTGAGTCTAATGGTGTATTTTTTGAGTGTAATTATGGTTATTGACATTACATTGGCAGTATGGTCAAGGGAAATCTAATTATGTTCATCTTAGAGAGTGTGATATTTTTGTAGGCCATGTAGGGATGGTTCGTCAGTAACACTAGGAGATCAGCACCCAAGTTTCAAGTATTTTTTTGGATGATGGGGGTGTGAAGCATATTGTATTTCCACTCATAATGGATGAATTTTAGGATGTATTTACTGAGGAATTCCTAGGGCTTCTACCTAAGGGGGATGTTGAGTTTACAATTGAACTCATTCCTAGAGATAAACTAGTTTTTATTCCTCCTAATAGTATTTAACCAACATTGATTCAAGAGAATAAGGCTTGGATGGAAGAGTTCGTGGATAATGGATTTTTCCATCTGAGTATGTATCCTAGGGGTTCTGTAGTTTTGTTTTCTAAGAAGGATGATGGAAATTATCTTTTATGGGTTGATTACAGAAATTTGAACAAGATGATAGTGAAGAACCAGTATCCTCTTCTATATTTCAATGATATCTTTGACTAGTTGAGAGTATTTTATGGTTTCTATAACTATAAATTAAGATCGGGTGTCATTAATTGAGAGTTAGACCTTATGATATACCATGAACTACTTTCAAAAGTATGTATAGACTATATGAGTTTGTTGTTATGTCATTTATTTTGAATAATTATCTAATTGTGTTTATGGCCTTGATGAACTAAATATTTAACTCATACCTAGACTAGTTTGTTATTTTTTTGTTGATAAAATCTTGGTGCACTCCATGAATCATGGCATTCATGACCAATATCTTGACATAATTTTGAGTACACTTAGAGAGAATTGGATATATTCCAAGCTATTTAAGTGTAAATTCTAGAGAGACAAGGTAAATTTATTGGGTCACATAATCTCTGAAGAAGGTGTGTTAGTGGACCTATAGAAAGTGCAGGAAGTAGTTCCTTGGGAGAAACCCAAAAATGTTTTTGATATATGAAGATTTCTGGGGTTAGAGGGTTATTATTGAAGGTTTATCTATGACTTTTCCCATTTGGAAACACCACTTTTAGGCTTGAAAAAGAAGGGTCTCATGTTTGAATGCTATGGATTATGTGGTAATTCTTTCCAGGATTTGAAGAATAATTTTAATACCACACTGATTTTGATCATACCCATATTGGTTGGGGGATAAATCATGTTCTGTGATGCGTCTAGTATTTTACTTAGAGTAGTTTTGATGTAGTGATGTCGATTTAGGGTGTATTGGTCATGATAGTTGAGGCCACATGAATGGAATTACCCTACATGAGATCTCGAGTAATCTATGGTAGTTTATTCCTTAAAGTCTGTGGAATTACTAGTTGGGAAAAATGTTTGACATGTATACCAACAAGAAAAGATTTAAATACATGTTTTTATAGCTATATTTGAAACTCAGACAATAGAGATGGGTTGAGTATATGAAATCAATTGATTTTGAGATATCCTACACACCAAGGAATGGAAAATTTTATGCTGATGTTTTGAGTAGGAAGACACAGACTCAGGTAGTTCAGGAGCCCAGTTCTAATTGGAAGATGATGACAATTTTGAATGAGATACATATTGAGGTTCAGGAGGGTCTGGATAAGAACACCCTTATATCAGTATCAGTTGATTCCGCACTTCTTAGCTGGATTGGGGAGAGGACTTATGAGGATCTGGATTGTTTTAACTTTAGGGAGAACCTTGAATGTGGAGAGTCTCCATCGGATTGGACTATAGATGCAGATGAGATCATTTGAATTCATAACAATATTTTTGTGCCTATGTGTATGTGTGAGGATCTATTTCATGAGTTTCATTACTTGAATTGGGATGTGAACCCTGATTTTAAAAACAATTTCTATGAATTAAATTGATAGTGTTGGTGGATGGGCATCAATAGGGATATTTCAGGTTGGGTGACATGATACTACACCTATCAGTCAGTGAAGGATTAGCATCAACGACCAAGTGTTTTTCTAAATTCATTTCCCATTCTTGAATTGAAATGGAAGGACATTTCCATGGAATTTTGGGTGGCTCTTTCATGGATCCTAAGAAATAATGATGTGATTTGGGTGATTGTGGACCGGTTGACAAATGTATCTCATTTCTAGCCTATTTTGGAGGCTTTTATTATAGACCAAGTGGGTGATATGTTTCTATGGATATAGAATGTATGAAAAATGTGACACATAGTATAATTTAATAAAATGAGTCATATTTTTCATTGCACTCCTAGAAAGGATTAAAAAATGAGTTGTGTACCCAGGGGTTTCTGAGTATGGATTTCGACCCACAAATAGATGGGAAATTAGAGCAAAAATATTGGTTATAAAGGACATGCTGAGAGAATGCATCCTTGATTTTTGGTATATATTAGGAGAATCTCTCAGTTCTCATTGATTATTCATATAACAATAGTTATCATGAGATTATTAAGATTTAACCATATGAGACAATTTATGGTTGGCCATGTAGATCAACTCTTTGTTTGATAGAGGTATGTAAGCCAGAGTAACTAGGATTGGGTCACATGCAAGTGACATCAGAACAGGATCAGTTAATATATATACATATGGCTATAGCTCAATATAGATAGATTTTATTTAATTATTCATTTCATAACCCCTTTATATTACAATGGGTGATCATATATTCCTTATGGTTTCATGGATATTGGGTCATTGTAGGATTGGGAGGTAGGGTATGTTGGCACCCAAGTTTGTTGGACCGTTTGAAGTTAGGGAGGGAATTGGACTGGTGGAGTATTGACTAGATATTTCAAATTGGTATAGTGCTTTGTATTCTTTTTTTATGTTCTATATCTTTGTTAGCATCACCCTGTACATTATCATGTGGTCGATATTGATGATGTTGAGCTTGAGGTTGATTTTTCCTTTGAGGAGTGTCAAATTCGTATTGTCAACCACAGTGAGAAAGTGTTTTGTGGAAATTATGTGTCGTTTTTATGGGTAATATAGAAGCATGAATGTGTTTAAGAGGGAAAATGGGAGATATAACAAGATATGTATGACCTAGTGGACAAACCTTTTCACCTCATATACTTAATGGTACTTGAGAGTATAGCTTGAGGATGAGTTATAAAAAGGTGGGGAGATTGTAAGACTCTGCACTTTGTAGACATGTCAAATGCATTTTTATGCACCTTTTTCCCTTCTTTGATCATATGTTTTGTTGGATCTTATCTTGGGTGATTCCATGTGACTTTTGGAATGTTTTGGAGTGTTTTTAGGGCACTTCATGGTTGGCATTCAGCTTTCAAAAACCATGTGCCAACCCCTAGAAAACTGTGCACAGACAGAAATAGGTGGGTTTCATGGTTGTTGCATGGTTTGTTAAATTTTTCACTAACTTAGTAAAATATTTACACCCCAAATAGTAGGGTTTCATGGTCAGTGTTTAGGGTGTGGAGAATTGTGCAGACCCACCTAGGAAAACATGCACATGGAATTTTGACCCTCTAATTTTTACAAAAAATTCTTGACCGCCATCAGTTATTAACCCTAACCACCTTAGCTCGACATAATATGATTTTATTAGATTTTTAAGGTTCTATAGAGTTTTAAAATTATCATTGAATTTATTCTTGTAACACCCCAAGATTTCATACTACGTTATCTCTTCAAAGAAATTCAATAACATGCATTACACGCAACACCATGTTTGAGCGTACCACGACTTACCAAACTGGCTGTTCAAAAGGTGGTTATGAATTGTATTAACTTAATTTTGAATTTTATATACTCCATATAATTTTATAATACATATTATGTGTTTATTAGACATAATATAAAAAAAATTCACTTTTTTCAGATAAAAGAAGTATCATTCAAAAAATATACCATTTTAACGCCTTTTAATGGAGAACCTTTTTAAAACCAATATTTTACACTTTTGTATATTAAATTTAATGAAATTAAATTATTCTTTAGAATTAAGACATAATAATTTAGTTTGGATTAATTTTTGGTACTTTTCTGAAAATTTTCATATTTTGATGAATAGTGAAAATACTAAATTTTAATTGAAAACAACTTTTTTAATCAAAATAATTTATAATGTTAAATTATAAATTTGAGTGGTTTTAAAGTATAATTAGATTATATTTTTATCTTTTAATTTAATTTATGACATTGAATGTAATTTCACAACTAAATTGGACATAAACAAGTGTCAATCTTTTGATAGTAATTATTTCTTAAAAACATGCATTTTTTACAACGGAAGTTAATTTAAAATTATTTTCTGCCACTTCTGTGTTTTGAATTTTGAAAAATAGATTCCATATTTAGAATCGAGAGTTCCAAATTGTGTAAATATGTATCTTTTATTTTTATAAATTATGTATATTTACTTCATTAAATATTTTATTTGCCATGGTTAAAGGGTAAATGTGGTAAATACGGGTAAAAAATAATATTATAATAATATTAAATTACCCTAACATGTGTCCTAATACTTTTGGCGGATACATTTCAGACCATGGGCATCCTTGGGTCCATTTTGGGACCCCATGGAGTCACATGGGAATGCTAATTACACTTTATATTAATTAATTTAAAGTGAAGACTAAAATGACATAAACATATATCTTTTAGTAAATAAATTTTTACATAGGGTTATATAAGTTATCACTTGAACTATTAATATTAATTGCAAATATAAAATTCTTTCCTACATTATGGTATTTGTTTTAAAAAAATTAGACATCAAATAAAAAAAATTTATGACACAATAATGATGCAGTATTTACCTCATTAATGAATGGTTTAAATAAATAAGATTATAAAGATTAAAAAAATATCCAAAACATGTCCAATTCTTATTGGATGATTTTAATTCGAACAAGAGTCATCGTATCTTTTACTTTAATGAGTTTTGAACCTATAGAAACCGAAAATAAATATATCATAAAAGAATATTTTCAAACATTCCTAAAGAGCCCCTCCTCCCACTTATAAAAAGCCCTCACCTATAACCCATTTATCACACCACTCAAGCCCCTTGTCTCATCCAAACTCTTACCAATTATTCTCCTTACATAGTTCTATTCCTCTTAGAATCCTTACCTTAGGCATAAGGCAATTCAAGGAAGTCATTTGGTTCAAACCAAAGGCAGTTACCCAATTTAAAGGTAACATCTCCTCTTATGTTCTTTTATTTTATTTTACTTCTCCATCCCCCTAAACTCTCTTTATTCCACTATTTTATAAAAACACATGTATCTTGAATATACTAGGTTGTTTTTATGTAAATAATTTTAACTACACTTACGCACTCCTCCATCTAATGGGTATAGAACATAATGTTTCAGTGGATTGTGAACTACTGCCTCACGAAACGATGATTGTTCAATCTTCTACTAACACCTCTTATGGTGGCCATTATGATGACACTATAATTACATATGATATTTATTTTATTTATTTTATCTATAATATACTTTAATTCTCTTTTATAGCCTATATTTATTCTTTTCATGTTGTATATATACAATAATTTTATTTGAGGAAGTGTGGACTACCGCCCCCTCAAAGTGATATGACTTGTTCATACCATACATGGAACATATAAAATACAGTGTTAATGAACTTACGTAAAATATATAAAATATTTTATTAAACTATAATAATAATATACCTATGTATTATTTGGTCTTCATTCCTTTTAAAATAAAAAAATTAAATGGAAGTAGCATTTGTGCATATGTACAGATTACCGTCTCCACGAACGCAATAAGATTCATTCCCCATCATAGACATTCCATAATAATTTTAATTTGATTGTTAAAAAAATGTTTAAGAACTTAATATCATCTTGGATATGAATCAAATACATCCAATCCATAATAAACATGGCTTATTTTACAAAACATATGAAGTAAAACCAATCAGTTAACACTTGAAGCAATGATACTACTAAAATATTATTAACAAATAAATATTATAAGATCATATATGATATCATATTTATGTATGTGATTATTTTATAATTTAATAAAAATTATTTAACTATTATACATGAGGTTAACGTATCCTCGACCAAGGAAAAGTATAAGGTAAGGGTTAATTCCTCAATCTCATTATTATCTGAGAATGTTTATGTTTATGTTTTTACTAGGACATATTTATTATCCATGTCCATGTTTCATAAAAGAGTTTTAAAAGGGATTATTTTAACGTTACTCTTTAACTAAACATCATTTTAAATGTTTTAAATATTTATTCTTCTAAATATTTCTCATTATTGTCCATGTTTTCAAAATGGGTTTAAGGATTTATTTATATGATCATTAATGTTTTGAAATGTTAATTCCTTTAAAAAAAATCAAAGAGGTATGGGACACTTTTATTCAAAAATATATTTTAAATTTCATCCTTTATAAATTGTGCGAATTTTAAATGATTTCATGAAAAAAGGGGTATTTCACTCAATTAATTTTACTGATCATTTTCATCTATATCATCATCCTTTACTGGATATTATTCTTGATTGAGGTTGATTGGTTATAATGCAATCTTCCATATTGTATTTCATTAGTTTTGATATGTTTTACTGTGGACGTGCTATTTTTATACCATTCAGGGTTTATGGCTAAAGTATTGATATTTCGTATGCTAGTTTTACAACAAATGTTTGTGTTATGTTTCAGCAATTTCATATGAGGAAAGCAGTGGACTTAGTAAGTGACGGGTGGATCCCGCAATAGCTCCTTGATGTATCGGTAGGTATCTTGAGACAAACTTGGGTCTTGGCATAAGGCCTTGACAAAATCTAATTTTTAGTCTTGGAAAGAGGCTTTGACTATGTGGTTATGATTTCTGACATTATTCATTCCATTATTATGAAATTAGCTATTGATATTACATGTGATTATTCGACTAGTATAATTTCAATGTGAATAAGTTAATGGAATTATTTAATTTATCTTTTCCCTATTATGATGAAGATTAAGTTTAAAAGTCTTTTTTTAGTTTTATACATTTCCATAAATTTTATTTACTTATTTATGAAAGTGTCTTTAATATTTTTATCCTTACTGAGCATCTGAGCTCACCCCTTTCTATGTTTTCTTTTTCCTAGGATTCCAAGAAGTGTATTATGCTTGATATGTAGGGTTAATCTAGAGGAATAATGGCATTCACAATAGATTATTTATGTTGTGTTTTATTTTTTAATGTGTAATTCAACATTCATGTATGTAATCTATGTTCCAAGACCGCTAAACTGATAGGTCCTTCGTGACTTGATTCCTTGTAATCCTACCAATGTATTAAAATAATGCACAAACTCTAGGTAATGGGGGTCGGGGTGTTATAGTTGGTATCAGAGGAAGTTTATCAATAACCTAGGGAACTAGATTTAGAAAAACTCTGAATAGATAACATTACACTAAGATAAACATTGAGGATAAGTATATAAGAACATCTTTGAATTTATTTAATGTTGAGATTTTGTGAATTTTCCAAGCAATAAATCTATATATGGATACGAGTAGGTAGAGGTAGCTTTGGAACAGATGTACCTAGGAGAGAAAGCTCCGATGATGAGTTTTTTTCTTTAACCAGGGTATCTTGGTACATGTCAACGGGCCTTGTTGCACTCTTGGTTATGACACTCTTTGGGGATATGCTTTGGATAATTCACATTTTCATTACAAGCCATTATGAATGATTTAGGAGTAAATAATTCCTCAAAGACAACATTTTTTATTATTATAGATTATATGCATAATATTTTCAATTTATGTCAGGTATTTTAAAAGTTTGGAATTATCCATTGTGATTCATAAACTAACATAGTGTATTCCATTTTTTAGAAATGGCGCCCACTTGATGGGATGAGAACTCCAGCAATATACATGATCCAAAGAGTAAAAAGGATCATATCTTTCATGTTATTAAGCCAACATTTAGAAAGGAAATAGTCACCCATGTATTATCATCATATGAAGAAATAGTATCTTGTGTTAATAAGATAAGTAAATAATTCCTTGAGTCCTATGGATTTTAAGGGAAGACAGAGAAGAAAATAATGGTAGAGAGAAAGATGGATAAAGGGAATAAGGGATAGTATGATTTTCCCATATGTGATAACTGTGGAAATAATAACCTTGGTAAATTCTTGAAAGAATGGGAGTTTGTTATATGTGTGGAGAAAAAAGACACCAAGTACGTGACTGCAAGGGTAAGAAAAATGTTTCAAATGTAAAATGTTTCATGTACAAGGAGTTTGGACACTACACGAATCAATGTCCTAATCATCGGAGTATACTTCAAATGATGTTGTTGGATAATAATCGAGTTATGATATTACCATAGATTAAGAGTAATGACTAGTGTTCTTATGTTGTTATTAAATAATTATGTCATTTGAGTGTTTTATCAATGATGTATTGGTTATAATAATTATAGACTATATAAGGATTGTACTAAAGTTCTATTTCATTAAAGATTTGAGATTGTGTGGTACCAAGAAAAGTGACTCAATAGAAAGTTAATATTTTTGGAAAATTCATGGTTTAAGGAAAGATAAACTTTAATATGGTTCTGATACTGTGGTATTTATTTTTGAATAAGAGATGATTGATTTGGATAAATTATATTGGATATTATTGATTACATTGGAACTAATTTATTGTTTTTTATGTCATAATTGTTGGTGATTACAACATTTTTGGATTTAAGGAGTATATCCAGTATTCTATGATTTATATAAGGAATAAGAATGTACATACCTATTCAAATATGGTTTTCTGGAAATTAATTTTGTTACCACATTTGAAGAGAATACACGATGAGGGTAATCACATGTATATTATGTGACCTTCCTTATAAATTTTGGACTGTGAGTTCGGAAAAAACTATTCTAGATAATTCTAAAGGTTGTAATAGATTATGTTTGATATTGGATACTTTTGTTAAAGTTAATGAATTTCATAAGATTATTTTGTATTTTCATAAAAAGGACAACCCAGAGGTCGGGAGATAACCCGTCGCGTCCGACAAGGCCTTGAGACTCGAACCTACTACCGAATGGCGACAAGGGTACATCACCTACCACGGACTACATGATGTCCTAGTTTATATAATATATCATTTTTAAATAGTTTTAAAAATGAATTATAAATTCATTATTTTTGGAACCCTATATGATTAGGATAAATGTAATATTTTTGAATTCTATTATCTTTTGGAGTGAAAGATGAGTTTGTGGTAGTAATTAGTTAAAGGATGGAACTCTACTTGTGAAGTATATTTTTTTCCTATTATTCTATGAATAAAATAATTCCTCAAATTTAGGGAAGGGATCTTAAAACCAAAAATGGGTTATCCTAATACCTTATGTTTTGTTGAAAGGATGATATTTTGAATCATTATAGATTGATGGCTTTGAGGCCCTCAATTTTACACTTGTTTTTTATTGATGACCTCAATCACTCCCTATAAATATTTACATTTTTCCTAAAGTTATGTGTATCTAATAACAACTAATGTTCTCCTAATAGAGATCATAATTGGTGGTGAATTTTTCATTTCTCTTTCCCTCTTATTAATACTAAATTTCATTAACCAAATTTCTGATTTGGGTTTTCAACAAAGGTATTTTTCTATTTTTAACCATTTATTTTCAAAGAAAAATTTCGAATTTCGAGGAAGAAATTTTTGGAAGGAGGGGAGAATATAACACCCCATGATTTCATAGGACGTTATCTCTTCAATTAAATTTAATAACTTGCGCTATACGCAACACTGAGTTCGAGCACACCATGACTTACCAAACTAGCCGTTAAAAAGCGGTTATGAATAATATTAACTTAATTTTGAATTTTATATAATCTATATAATTTTAGAATCCATATTATGTGTTTCTTAGACATAATATAAGAACAAATTAATTTCTTTCATAAAAAATAAGTATCTTTCAAAAAATGTAATTTTACCGCCTTTTAATGGAGAACCTTTTTTAAAACCAATATTTCACACTTTTATATATTCAATTTAATGAAATTAAATTATTCTTTAGAATATAGAAATAAAAAATTAGTTTGGATAAATTTTTGGTATTTTCCTAATAACTTTCATATTTTGATGAATAATGAAAAAAACTAAATTTTAATTGAAAACAAAATTTTTTAATCGAAATAATTTATATTTTTAAATTATATATTTGAGTGGTTTAAAAGTATAATTATATTATATTTTTATCCTTTAATATAATTTAGTTCATTGATTGAAATTTCACATCTAAACTCGACATAAACAATTGTGAATCTTTTAATAGTTATTATTTCTTGAAAACACGCTTTTTGTTTTGACAACATGAATTAATTTTAAATTAATTTTTTCCACTTCGGTGTTTCGAATTTGAAAAAATGGATTCTATATTTTGAATCAGGAGGTCCAAATTTTGTAATTAGGTAACTTTTATTTTTATAAATTATTAATATTTACTTCAGTAAATATTTTATTTACCGTGGTTAAAGAGTAAATATGGTAAAAAGCGTAAAAAGTAATATTATAATAATATTAAATAACCACAACATGTATCCAATTTATTTTTTAAGATTAATGTCTGACCATGGGCATCGTTGTGTTGATTTTGGGACCCCATGGAGCCGCTTGGAAGTGATAATGACACTTTATATTAATTAATTTAAAGTAAAGATGAAAATGACATAAACATATATCTTTTACTAAATCAATTTTTACATAGGGTTATATAAGATATATCTTAGACTATAAATATTAATTGGAAATATAAAATTATTTCCTATATCATGTTATTTTTTTTAAATTTTTAGACATCATATTAATAAAATTATTTATGACACAATAATGATGTAGTATTTACCCCATTGATGAATGATTTAAATAAATAAGATTTTAAAGATTAAAACAATATACAAAACCTATCTAATTTTTATTGGATGATTTTATTTCTAACATTATTCATCTTATCTTTGACTTTAATGAGTTTTGAACCTTTAAAAACCGAAAATAATTATATAATAAACAAATATTTTCAAACATTCCTAAAGAGCCCCTCCTCCCCCTTATACAAATCCCTCACCTCTAACCCATTTCTCACACCACTCAATCCCCTTGACTCATTACCAAATTAAGATCCCTACAAACCACTATTTCACTTAGATGAATTACTTTTGGAAGAAGGCAACTCAAGGAAGCCATTTGGTTCAAACCAAAGGGAGTTACCCGATTTAAAGGTAACATCTCCTCTTAAGTACTTTACTTTTATTTTACTTCTCCAATACTCTAAACTCTCTTTATTACATTATTTTATAACAAAAACAGTATCCTCAATATACTAGGTTTTTGTTATAATAATTATTTTAACTATACTTACACACACCACCATCTAATTGGTATAGAACATAATCATTCTGTGGACGGAGAACTACTGCCTCACGAAACGATGATTGTTCAATCTTCTAGTACCAACTCTTATGGTGGACATTATGATAGCACTATAATTTTATATGATATTTATGATATTTATTTTATCTATAATATTATTTAATTCTCTTTTATATCATACCTTTATTCTTTTCATATTTTATATATACAATAATTTCATTTGAAAAAGTGTGGACTACCGCCCCCTCAAAGTGATATGACTTGTTCATCCCATACATGGAATGTATAAAGGATGATTTTAATAAAATTACTTATCATATATAAAATATTATATTATACTAGAATAATAATATTCATATCTGTTATTTGGTTTTATTTCCTTTTAAAATAAAAAAATTAAATGGAAGTAGCATTCGTGCGTAAGTACGAATTACCGTCTCCACGAACGTGATGAGATTCATTCCCCATTTTGACCATTAAATAATAATTTTCAGTTTTTTTTAAAAATAATGTTTAATAAATTAATATCATTCTGTATATGAATCAAATACATCCTATCCATAACTAACATGGCTTACGTAACAAAACATATAAAGGAAAACGAATCAGTTGACACTCAAAACAATGATACTACTAAAATATTATTATCAAAGTAATATTAGAAAATTGTATATGATATCATATTTATATATGTGGTTATTTTATAATTTAATAATAGTTATCTAACTATTATACAAGAGGTTAAAGTACCCTTTACCAAGGAAAAGTACAAGGTTAGGGTTAATTCCTCTATTTCATTATTATGCGAGATTGTTCATGTGTATGTTTTTACTCGGACATATTTATTATACTTGTCCAGTTTCATAAAATAGATTTCAAAAGGAATATTTTTAAGTTACAATTTAACTAAACATCATTTTAAATATTTTAAATATTTATTCTTTTAAATCTTTCTCATTAATGTCCATGTTTTCAAAATGGTTTCAAGGATTTATTTATATGGACATGAATGATTTAAAATGTTAATTCATTTTAATGTTTCAAAGTGGTATGGGATAGTTTTATTCAAAAATATCTTTTAAATTTCATCATTTATAAATTATGCGACTTTTTAATGATTTCATAGAAAAAGGGATATTTAACTCAAAGAATTTTTCTGTTTATTTTTAACTATATCATCATCCTTTACTGGATATTATACTTGATTGAGGTTTTTTTATTATAATACAATCTTTCATATTGTATTTAATGAGTTATGATATGTTTTACTATGGATGTTCTATTTTTATACCATTCATGGTTTATGGATAAAGTATTGAAATTTCGTAAGCTATTTTAAATATGAATGTTTATATTATGTTTCAACAATTTCATATGAGGAATGTAGTGGACTTAGTAATTGATGGGTGGAGACATCTATAGATCCTCTATTTATCGGTAGGTCTCATGAGAAAAAATTGTATCTTGGAACAAGGCCATGAAAAAATATTATTTTTAATCTTGGAATAAGGCCTTGACTATGTGGCTATGATATCTGACATTATGCATTCCATCATTATGAAATTATCTATTGATATTACATGTGATTATTCGACAAGTAAAATATCCATTTGAATAAGTAAATGGAATTATTTGATTTATCTTTTTCATATAATGCTGAAGTTTAATTTTAAAAGTATGTTATTTTAGTTTTATTCATTTCCCTAAATGTTTATTCTTATTTTTTAAATTTTCCTCTATATTTTTATCCTTATTGAGCATCTGAGCTCACCCCTTTCTAGGTTTTCTTTTTCCCAGGATTTCAAGAAGTGTATTATGTTTGATATTCATGGTTAATCTAATGGGGTAATGGTATTCAAAATTAATTATTTATGTTGTGCTTTATGTTTGAATGTGTAATGTACCGTTTATGTATGTAATATATTTTTGAAGACTACTAAACCGATCGGTCCTTCGGGACTTGATTCCTTGTAATCCTTCCAATGTATTAAAATAATGAACTGGCTCTAGGTAACTAGGGTTCAGGTGTTACAGTTGGTATCAGAGAATGTTTATAAATCACCTTGGAAACTAGATTTATAAAAACTCTAATTAGATAACATTACCCTAAGATAGACTTCTAGGATTAGTATATAAGAACATCCTAGAATTTTGGTAATGTAGATATTTTGTGAATTTTACAAGCAATATATCCCTATTTGGATATGAGAAGGTAGAGGTGGCTCTGGCACAGATGTACCAAGGAGTGAAAACTCCAAAAATGAGTTTTAGGCTTGACCCAGGGTATCTTGTTACACGAAAATGGGCCTTACTGCTCACTTGGTTATGACAGTCCCAAGAGATAAGCTTAGGATAATTCACATTTTCATTACAAGCCATTATAAAGGATTTAGGAGTAAATACTTCCTCAAAGAATTTTTTTATGATTATAGATTATATGCATAATATTTTCAATTTACGTTAGGTATTATTCAAGTTTGGAATTATGTGTTGCGATTCATAAACTAATCTAGTGTATTCCATTGTTTAGAAATGGAATCCATTAGATGTAATGAGAACTCCAGAAATATTCTTGATCCAAAGAGTAAGAAGTATCATATCTTTCATGGTATTAAGACAGAATTTAGAAAGGAAATAGTCTCCAATGTATTATTATCATATGAATAAATATTATTAGGTGTTAAAAAGAGATGTAAAGAATTCTCGGAATCCTGTGGCTTTGACAGGAAGCCAGAGAAGAAAAGGATGGTATAGAGATAGATGGACAAAGCGAATAAGGGAAAGAAGGATTTTCCCATATCTGATAACTTTGGAAATAATCACCTTGTTAAATTCTTAAAGGTAATGAGAGTTTGTTATAAGTTTGGAGAAAAATGACACCAAGTATGTGATTGCAAGGGTAAGAAAAACGTTTCAAATGTACAATGATACATCTGAAAGAAGTTGGGACACTACGCGAATCAATGTACCAATCATCAGTGTATACCACAAATGACATTTTGGGATAATAATCAATTTATGATATTTCCACAGGTGAAGAATAATGACTAGTGTTCTTATGTTAATATTCAAGAATTATGTCATTTGAGTGTTGTATCAAGGATTTACTGGTTATAATAATTATGGAGTATATAAAGATTGTTCAGTAGTATTATTTCATTAAGGATTTGAGATTGAGTGGTACCAAGAACAGTGACTCAATAGAAAGGTAAACATTTTGGAAAATACATGGTTCAAGGAAAGATAAACTTTAATGTGGTCCTTATACAGTGGTATTGATTTTGGAATAAGAGATGATTGATTTGGATAAATTATATTGGATGTTTTTACTACCATGGAACTAATTAATGGTTTTTTATTCCATAATTGTTGGTGATTACAACATTTTTGGATTTAAGGAGCATATCCAGAATTCTATGATTTACAGAAGGAATAAGAAAGTGAATACCTAATGAAATATGGTTTTCTAGCAATATATTTTATTACCACATTTTAAGAGAATACATGATGAAGGTATTCACATGTATATTATGTGACCTTCCATATAAATTTTGGACAGTGAGTTCGGAACGAAGTATTCTGGATAAGTCTAAAGGATGTAATAGAGTAAGTTTTACATTGGATACTATTGTTAAGGTTAAATACTTTCTTAATATTATTTTTGGATTGTCATAAAAAGGACAACCTAGAGGTCGGGTGACAACCTGTCGCATCCAGCAAGGCCATGAGACGTGAACACACAACCGAAGGGCGATAAGGGTACATCACCTACCACTGGCCTACGTGATGTCTTAGTTTTTATAATGTAGTTTTCATTAAATAGTCTAACAAATGAATTTTAAATTCATTATTTTTTGGACGCAATATGATTTGGATAAATATAATATTTTTTAATTATATTATCTTTTAGAGTGAAAGATTAATTTGTGGTACGAATAAGTTGATGGATGAAACTCTACTTATCAAGTATATTTTCTTCTTCTTATTATATGAATAAATTAATTCTTAAAATTTAGGGAAGGGATATTAAAACCAAAAATGTGTTATCCTAATACCTTAACTTTTGTTTAACCGATGATATTTTAAACCATCATAGATTGATGGCTTTGAGGCCCTTAATTTTATACTTTCTTGTGATTGATGACATCAATCACTCCCTATAAATATTTATGTTTTTCATCCAGTAATGTGTCTCTAATTGAAAATAATGTTCTCCTAATAGAGATCATAATTTGGGGGTGACTTTTTCATTTCACATTCCATCTTATTAAGACTAAACTTCATTAACCCAATTTCCGATGTGGGTTTTCCACAGAGGAATTTTTCTATTTGTAACCTTTTATTTTCAAAGAAAAATTTTAAATTACAAGGATAAAATTTATTGAAGTAGGGGTGAATGTAACACCCCAATATTTCATAGTAAGTTATCTCTTTAAATAAATTTAATAACTTGCGCTACATTCAACACCGAGTTCAAGTGCACCACGACTTACCAAACTAGCCAATCAAAAAGTGGTTATGAATAGTATTAACTAAATTTGGAATTTTATATAATCCATATTATGGGTTTCTTTGACATCATATAAGAACAAATTCATTTTTTTCAGATAAAAGAAGTATTTTTCAAAAAATGCTATTTTATTGCCTTTTAATAGAGAACCTTTTTTTAAAAAAAATATTTAAAACTTTTATATATTCAATTTAATTAAAATAAATTATTATTTAGAATCAGGACATAAAAATTTTGTTTGGATAAATTTTTGGAAATTTTCTGATAACTTTCATATTTTGATGAATAGTTAAAAATATGAAATTTTAATTGAAAAAAACTTTTTTCATGGAAATAATTTATAGTGTTAAATTATATATATTAGTGGTTTTAAAGTATAATTAGATTATGCTTTTATCATTTAATATAATTTAGGTCATTGGATGTAATTTCACATCTAAACTAGACATAAACAAGTGTCAATATTTTGATATTTATTATTTATTAAAAATACGGTTTTTTAACAACATGAATTGATTTTGAATTAATTTCTTCCAATTATGTGTTTTTAATTTGGAAAAATGGATTCCATATTTGAAATCATTATGTACAAATTTTTTAAATATGTAACTTTTATTTTTAGACCATTTGAATATTTACTTCAGTATATATTTTATTTACCATTGTTAAAGGGTAAATCTGGTAAATAAGGGTAAAAAATAATATTATATTAATATTAAATTACCCTAATATATATCATAATCCTTTTGGACGATACATTTTAGACCATTGGCATCTTTGGGTCGATTTTGGGACCCCATGGATCCGCTTGGGAGTGATAATTAAACTTTATATTAATTAATTTATAGTATAGACAAAAATGACATAAACATATATCTTTTAGTAAATCAATTTTTACATTGAGTTATATAAGTTATATATTGGACTATAAATATAAATTAGAAATATAATTATATTTCCAACATAATGGTATTTTATTTAAAAAATTATACATCAAATAAATAAAATTATTTATGACACAATAATGATGCAGTATTTACCTCAATAATGAATGATTTAAATAAATAAGATTATAAGGATTATAAAAATATCCAAAACCAATACAATTATTATTGAATGATTTTACTTAGAAAATGAGTCATCTTATATTCAAATTTAATGTGTTTTTGACCTTTAGAAACCTAAAATCATTATATAATAAAATAATACCATTTAACTTTCCTAAAGAGCCCCTCCTCCCCCTTATAAAAATCCCTCACCTATAACCCATTTCTCACATCTCTCAAGCCCCTTGGATCATCCCAACTCTTCCCAATTAATCTCCCAACATTCCTATTTTTCTATTATTATCCTTACCTTAGGTATAAAGCAATTCAAGGAATCCATTTGGTTCAAACCAAATAGAGTTACCTGATTTAAAGGTAACATCACCTCTTAAGTTATTTTATTTTATTTTACTTATCCAGCCACCTAAATTATCTTTATTCCTTTCCTTTATAACAACACCAGTATACTCAATATACTAGGTTTTTATTATGAGAATTATTTGAACTTAAATTACACACACCTCCATCAAATGGGTATAGAACATAATGTTTCGTTGGACGATGAACTACTCCCTCACAAAACAATGATTATTAAATCTTCTACTACCACCTCTTATGGTGGAAATTATGATGGAAATGTAATTATATATGATATTTATGATATTTATTTTATCTATAATATTATTTAAATCTCTTTTATATCATACCTTTATTCGTTTCATGTTGTATATAAACGATAATTCCATTTGAGGAAGTGCGGACTACCGCCCCCTCAAAGTGATATGACTTGTTCATACCATACATGGAATGTATAAATTATGGTGTTAAGGAAATTACATAATGTATATAAAAATTATATTATAATGTAATAATAATATACCTATGTATTATTTGGTTTTCTTTCCTTTTATAATTAAAAAATGAAATGGAAGTATCTTTCATGCGTACGTATAGATTACCGTCTCCACGAACGTGATGAGATTCATTACCCATCGTAACCATTCAAGAATAATATTCATTTGATTATTAAAAATAATTTTTATGAACTTAATATAATTCTGGATATGAATCAAATACATCCTATCCCTAACAAACATGGATTACGTAACAAATCATATAATAGAAAATGGGTCAGTTAACACTTGAAACAATGGTAGTTCTAAAATATTATTAACAAAGCAATATTACAAGATCATATATGATATCACATTTATGTATGTGGTTCTTTTATAATTTAATAACAATTATTTAACTATTATACATTAGGTTAGCCTACCCTCGAACAAGGAAAATTACATGGTAAGGGTTAATTCCTCAATCTCATAATTATCCGAGATTGTTTATGTGTATGTTTTTACTGGGACATATTTATTATTCATGTCCATGTTTCATAAAAGAGTTTTCAAAAGGATTATTTTTAAGGTAATATTTAACTAAAAATCATTTGAAATGTTTTAAAAGTTTATTCTTCTAAATTTTTATCATTAATGTCCATGTTTTCAAAATAGTTTTAAGGATTTATTTATATGGACATGAATGATTTAAAATGTTAATTCATTTAAAACGTTTCAAGGTGGTATGGGACACTTTTATTCAAAAATATCTTTTAAATTTCATCCTTTATAAATTGTGTGACTTTTAAATGATTTCATAAAAATGGGGTATTTCACTCAAAGAGTTTCACTGATCATTTTCAACTATATCATCATCCTTTACTGAATATTATTCTTAATTGAGGTTGATTTATTATGATACAATCTTACATATTGTATTTAATGAGTTATGAAATGTTTTAATAGGGATGTGTTATTTTTATACCATTAATGATTTATGGAAAAAGTATTGACATTTCATATGGTAGTTTTAATACGATTGTTTATGTTATGTTTCAACAATTTCATATGAGAAATGCAGTGGACTTAGTAAGTGGTGGGTGGAGATCGCTATAGCTCCTCAATGCATCGGTAGGTCTCATGAGACAAACTAGTGTCTTGGAACCAGGCCTTGACAAAATCTTATTTGTAGTCTTGTCACGAGGCCTTGACTATGTGGTTATGTTGTCCGACATTATGCATTCTGTCATTATGAAATTACCTATTTTTATTACATGTGATTATTTGACTAGTAGAATATCTATCTAAATAGTTAAATTGAATTATTTGATTTTTTATTTGCCATATTATGTTGAATTTTAAGTATAAAAAGCTTATGTTTTAGTCTTATACATTGCCTTAAATGTTTATTCTTATTTATGAAAGTTTCCACTATATTGTTATCCTTACTAAGAATCTGAGCTCACCCCTTTCTATGTTTTCTTTTTCCTAGGATTCCATGAAGTGTTTTATGTTTGATATTGAGGGTTAATATAGGGGAATCATGGAATTCACAATGTATTATTTATGTTGTGTTTTATGTTTGAATGTGTAATGTAACATTCATGTATGTAATATATTTTCCAAGAGTTCTAAACTGACCGGTCCTTTGGGACTTGACTCCTTGTAATCCTTCCAATGTATTAAAATAATGCACCAAATTTGGGTAATTGGGGTTTGGGTGTTACAATTCCTTTATGGATAAAATATCTTGTGGAAGTATTGAATCCCCTTTATCAAGTTATTTCTTCCTTTTTTTGTTCCTTATCTCTCATTTCATTCTTCCCCTTTTTAGAGGGATTATGTTTCCTCCATTTCAAATTAGTTTAGATCTATGTTTTGATGGGTCTTGTTCATTGGATCTTGATCCTATGTTTTCATCCTATATGTTCCTTAAAATTGTGTTTATGACTGTTCTACATCAAATTGAGGGTTATATTTTTGCGAGCATCTATCAACGATCTCGACGTAGGTGGTCTAATTTATATTTATCATGGTATTTATTTTTATTCAGATGGTGTAGTTGTATAATTTCATTTAAAAATTAGGAAATTGAAATTTAAATTAAATTACTAAATTTATTTTCCCATGTGATTATGATACTCTTCTTGTATTCCATTGGAACCATTAGATATGATGAGACCATATCTACAACAATACATGGGGTGCGATAAATATCATTGAATGAAAATCTTGAAATGTGAAATGGGGAATAATGGGTGTATGGAGTTTAATTAAATCCATGAATCATGGTTTTTAAATGGGGTTTTGAAGTTCATCGAATAAAGGGTTATGAAAATGGTTGTTAAATGGGTAATGAATGTGGAACCAAGGTATTTGATATTTGTGAATGATGTGAACAATTATTTGTTGTTCAGGGATTACTACTCCAAATACTCATGGAGTTCTAGACTATTTCTCTAGTCCCCCAAGTTATATATGTGTGTGTGTGTGATCACTAAGTTGTGGGTCAGGGACTGGTACTCTAAATACTCACGGAGTGCTAGACTTCTACCCTTTTCCCCCATTATATTTTTGTGAAATTGGTACTAAATGAGTAATAAAATCCTATGAAATAACGATATATAAAATTCTTATGTTTTATGGTTCAATCTCTGGAATGGGCCGAAGATGGTATGATTGGTTTGGGTGTCATCGTGAACTTGAGGGAATATGTGGTTAATTAAAGAATATTAAATATGAATTTTTTTACAATATCATTTTTAATTTATTCTTTATAAAACTACATACATTTTTATGGACCCGATATTTCTTTAGACACCATTGGTGGTGACCTACTAATTTATACACATATCCTACTCGGGCTCCCTGATTAGTACTCGAAGAGACTTCCTATTTGTAGGATAATATAAGGGTAATATCCATTTTTTAGATGGATTAGTTGGGAATAAATCTAAAGGAAAAATTAGGGAACCAGACATGATGTCATGACTCATTTTGGAGTTATTAGAGTGTATTTATTTTGGGTTTTTTCATTTGATACTTGACAATTATTTGGAATGACATGTCTGTTGCTTGGTTTATAGAAAAATTTTCCAATTTTGAATTCATCATGTGATATTGGATGATTGTTTATTATGGTATTATATTGGTTGTTGTTCATTCTTATTTGGATATTTTATATATATATATTTTGTTGTGATGATTTGATAATGAAGGTATATTCTCACCACATTATATTTTAGACCCTGACTTCTAGTCAACACCTCAAACATACGAGGAGGAATGCTTTAGGTCATATGACTAATTGTATCAGGGAACCGGTGTGTGGCACTCGAGTCAGGACATCACAATATTTGATTAAAATTGAAGAAAACATCCCTACAACATCCTCATATTTCATTCTAGTAGAATCATCAACTTCCTCATTAGAGGAATACACCAGCACTTCTCTGGCTCCAAGACAGGGTCATCCACATCTCTTTATCTAGTAGGGTGATCAATAGGGTTCAATCATTCATATGGATTTTCATTATCCTCTACCAATTTTCATAAAAAAAAAATATTCTATTTCACCTACATCCTTTTACAAGTTTATTGACTCAAGTAAAAACCACCACAACTTGTCATGTTCTCTTCTTAATCATGTATAGGACCTTTGTATGTAACAAGGAAGAAATCATTTTAGGATAAACCAAAAAATTTGACCTATAATATTATTTGAACTAATCCATAATGTGTACTATTAAATATCTAGATAAGTTAACATTTTACCCAATTTTTATAATGAATAGGAAAAATATATTCTTATACCTCATAATTTTAAAGTTCCCTTCATGTGACAAATCATATGATGGATAAACATAAACAACAGATGACATTCTCCATCAAAATATAATTTAGTTGGTCTACACACAATATCATTCCAAATTATATTATTAAGGACATACATAATCACAAAATATTCATGAATTGGAAAAGATCCTTGATCATCCTCATACATACCACATGAGTCATTTTCAAGCATTTAACCAACTACTTCGATGAGAAAATGATCTTTCTTACATCTATCTATAATTTAATCACATCTTCCATTTATCATAAATAATACTCTAAAAACATATAAAACTAGAGATCCAACCAAGGATATAATTTTAAATCATTATATGAAAACCATTTTATCCATCCTTGGTCCTGGATCACTTTTAGTATCGGAAAAATTCTTGAGACTAACCATTCAGCAACTATTTCTTTTTCAGTGATAGAAAATCAGGAAAAAAATCAGATTCATTGGTACCACTGAACAACTAGATTCTCAAATAAATTTATATAAAGGTCATGAATCATTATGCAAAATTGATAAATGTTTTACAAGCACCATTTTTAGAAAGATTTTATAATTCAAGGTCGGACTCATAGAAGGTTGGTAGGAAAATGGATAAGTTGAGATATTTCAATAGGGGGATGTGTGAGAATAATATCCTCATATTCATATTTATGTAAAATTAGCATTTAGGGATTTCAAAATTTGAAAAAAAAAATATTTTTATTAAATATTATAAAAAAAATTAATTAAATGTTATTAACAGTATGAACAGTTTATGGTATCAAATGGGAAATTATGTCCCAATGGTAGAGCTCATGGTATCATGAAATGATAGATACTAACAGTCACACGTTAGTGGTATCATTCCTATAGTAGCATAACAATGATATCATAACTACTATATCATACCAACAACATCACACAATGGTAGAATACAAACAGCAGCGTTGCTAATGGTGTACAACTGACGATATCATAATTAATGGTACATAGGTAATGCTAGCATAGTTAGTATTAGAATAGATAATTGAAGATCCACCATAGTAGTACTATCCTAGATAATTTTCTAATAGAATTAACCTAACTTTAACAAAAAATATTTAACATGATTTATCAATTCATGTTCATGTATAATATATCTTATTCTCTAAAAATTCAAAGTCTTTGTGAATATGTCATCATGTTGATGCTCAGTGCCTTTGAATTTAAGAGTTGTACCACCTTTTTCAAAATTATCTCCCAAAAATGATGTCTTATATCAATAGATTTAACTCTCAAATGATAAACGTGGATCTTATAAAATTTAATAGAACTTGTGTTATCAAATATTATTGGTACAAGCCTAAGTTAATATTCATAGTATAGTAATGTGTGTTTCATCCAATAATCAATGCACAACAACTTCTTACAGATATGTACTTAGGTTTATTAGTTAATAATGTAATGGAAATTTGTTTATTAAACACCATGAAACTAGAGTCTTTCCAAAAAAGTGACATGTTCCAGAGTTTGTTTTTCAATATAACATACAACCCCGAAAATTTTCATCTAAATAACTCACTAAATCAAATTCTTTTTTACAGGAAAAAATAGTCCTAAGTTAGTTATATTTTTGAGGTATTTAAAAAAATATTTTAACAGCACGTAAGTGTGACTCTTTTTTATTTTCTTCAAAATGGGAACAAATACACACACAAAACATTATATCATACAAGCTAGTAGTTAAGTATAATAAGATTCCAATCATACCTATGTAAGTGGTTTGGCCAACTGATTTACCAATTTTATCAAGATCTAACTTGCTTCCAGTACACATGGGAGTATCACCACCTTTTGTACTATCAATTATAAAACGTTTTAAAATATATTTATTATACCTTAATTATTTAAATTAATTTCATATTTAATTTGAAAAATATGAATAACATTAAAGAATTTGTGTTCTCCCATTAAACTAATTTCAATTTCACTTTGAATTATTTTAAAAAACTCAATATGTAAATAATTTCTTGACTACTCAAAAAAATATTCCCAAAATAAATTGTTTCTACTAAAACGTATTTTTAAATTATTTTAATAAATAGATTATGTACTTTAATTCCAATTGAAAAACCTTTTTAAATTATAAATTATTTGAGCTTGTCATACCAAACTCTCCGATGTGTTTTAAACCATATAAATATTTTTTAAATTTAAACACATTATTTGTAATGTAAGGGTTTTAAAATATAGGGGTTGTTCTAAAAAAAACATCCCAAACAATATAACCATTTGATAAGTAACTTTTTAAATTCATTTTATATAATTTGAAATTAAAATGTGATGGATAGAAAAGAAATAGTATAATGGTTTCAAGTCTACCTATTGGTGCAAATTTGTCATCATAATCAATAAAATATTCTTAATTGTATCCTTGTAAAAATAATCTATCTTTATTTCTAATTATATGAACTATCCCATCAACATTATTTCTAAACACCCATTTATTTCCAATAGTAAGGTAGTATTTCGGTCTTACATCCTAGACACTATTTCCTTCAAACTTATTTAACATTTATTGTATTTCCATTATTGAGAATTCATCATTTACTAAATCTTTGATGGACATATATTCAATATATGATAATAAAGGTTAATGTTCAACATTATTTTTAATATAATCTCGAGTTTGGGTTCCTTTATAAAGGTATTCAACTACAACATCTACAAAATGATATCTATGAGTCCTAATTATTCAATGAATAGAAGTATTGGATACTATATTATCTTATCCATATTTGGATTTAGGATTTCTATAATATTTTGGATATTTTTCTATAGTTTTGAAAATATTTTCACTAGGTTTGGAATTTAGGTATAAATCTGAACGTTTGTCCTCTATATTTTCTAAAGTTGTTTTAGGTTCGCATGGATCTTTGTCATCAAATTTTACATGTATAAATTCTTCCAAAATATTAGTCCTTTTATTAAACACCTTGTATGATTTAATGGATAGAGAATATATAATGAAAAATCCTCCATTAATCTTGGAAGAAAACTAATCAAAATTCCCTTCTGTATTGAGTATAAATACTTTACATCCAAAAACACTAAAGTAATTAACCTTCAATTTTATACTATTTCATGATTCATAAGCGATATTATTTAGAAGAGTTCTAATTAAAACTCTGTTAATTATATTTCAGGCTATATTCCCAACTTCTTCCCAAAAATAAATACTTAAATAAAATTCATTAAGCATTGTCTTGGAAATTTATTGAAGTTTTTAGTTCTTATTTATAGTACACTATTCTATTATGGGGTTGTAGAAGCAGAAAAGTTATGATTATAAATTTTTTTGAACATAATTAATCAAAAAAATGATTTCAAAACTCATGACCATGATCATTTATTAAGGAAATAATTCTAAGCCACTAATATTTCATAAATATTTATAATATCTTGAAAATTATGAAATAGCTTCACTTTTTTGAGAAAGGAAAACACCCAGGTATATCTTGAATAACCATCCACCATAACATAATTATAATGTTTTCCTAATGAAATAATAAATCTTGATGATATGAACAAGTCCATGTGTACCAACTGAAAAGGTTGATAAGTTTACACTTTTTTCTTTGGATTAAAATATATTTTATACTACTTTCCCTTTTGACCAGGATTACAGACTTTGTATGTTGGGAATTCTAGTTTTGATATATACTTAACTAAAAGTTTTTAAGTTATATTTCTAGGTGAATGTATATTGAAATGTGCTATTATCCTAGTCCAAATCCAAGATTCTTTGATATATTCAATAAAACAAGAAACATTTTTATAAAAAATTAATTTAAATCCATGACATAAAGATTTTCATTTCTTATAGAAGTAAAAACTACAACATTTTTAGAATCATATGATTTTTAAAATTTGTTTTGAAAATTAAAATTAAAGCAATCATCACATAATTTTTTAATTATATGTATATTATATTTTAGTCGATTTACAAATAAAACATTTAAAATTAAAACAGTATTACAGTTACCAAAGTAACTGAGACAGATTATCATCCCTGTGGAATTGTCCCTAAAGGTGGCATTTCCCCCATCAACTATAATTAAATTATTGAATCTTGAGTACTACCTAGTCATATATATAGAACATATACTATCTAGATATCATAAATTCTTACTTTAACTTTTCCTTAATGTTCCCTACATTATAATATTTAAACCAAAAATGACTTTGGTAACCATATTTTCTTTGGTCCAAAAATGATAGTAATAAGTGATTTAGGAATCCATAATTATTTAACTATTTTATTATATTTTGACTTCAAAATTTAATAAATAAAAACATTATCACATCCTATTGAATAAAAACATCTAATTTAATTAGCATAAATGGCCCTTGGGATTTTTTTTTGTAAATTCTTATATGTCCAGGTTAATATCCAACACTAGTGGTATACATAAGTAAAATTTGACTTTCAACAATATAGGTTAATTTTTGCATTCCATTAGTGAGCCTCTCTATGTATTTATTTAATTTCTTGTTTTATAATTTCAACTCATTATTTTCTTTAATAATTTTTTAATTCTTCTATTTCTATTTCTAAGATCATTTTTAAAGTGAGAAGACATAGCATGATTCTTCTTTAAACATTTACATTTATCTTTTATTTAATTACATGTGTCTTCCAAAATGTGACAATATTATAATAATTCATAATTAGACATATTTTCCGTATTGTGTGAATTTTTAGAACAAATTGAAATATTTTTTGGAGATATAGAAGAAATATTATATATATTATATGTATTTTTTATAAATTTTTTTTATCTATTATGTTTGTATTTTATAATGGAATATGAATCACCTGAACTATCCTCTAATGCACTCTAAGTGGATTTATTAGCCATTTTGTTATCTTATCCTTTTACTCATTAATTTACTTAAACTTTATCTTAGGATAGTCTTATTAAGGTTTATTTTTTATCTTTCATTAATATTAGATAACTTCATTTGTAGAGTTATATGTTTTCCAATTTTTTCACCAATTTTTGTATTCATGCTTTCCTCTATAAGTGGGATTATTAAAAGACATATTATTCTTATAGAACATCATAAATTTTCTAGATAAGTGCGTCATCTCTTCATCACTTTCTTATGATTATTTATCATCACTATAAATTTCATCCTTGATGTTTTATTTTTTTATTTGAGTCAAAATCCTTGAATGATTCTGATCTCTTCTTTGGATCATCATCTTCTTATTTGTTCAATTTAATTTCATACATATACATCATTATCCTTTTAATAAGTTATTTCAATTCTAACTTACATATGTCACTTTATTCCCTTATTGAAATTGATGTTCCTCTTCACCTATCTGGTAAAAATCATAGGAGGCACATCACATGATCCTTTCATTTAATTGGTTTCCCAATAGAATACAACATGTTTACAATTTCATTAAACATGATAAACATATCATAAATTGGTTCATTATATTTCATCTTGAATTGATAATATGTAATGGTATACTTATTCATTTTCATTTCTTTTATAGTGGAGGTTCCTCCAAGAGAAACAACTAAGGTATCCCAAATTTCAAAAGTATTAGGGAAGGTGGATATTCTATTAAATTTTTTAACTCCAAATGAACAATATAATACATACATATATTTATAGTTATTATTATAATTAGTTTTAGTAGGATCAATCCACATTACTCTCTCAGTTTTGGGAATTTCATACTTATCATCAGTCACAACCCATATTTCAAATCCCATGATTTTGGTACTAATTTTTTTTATCTCCCTTTAATCATAATTTATTAGATTAAAATAAATATGGAATTTAGTAGTAGTTACTTATTTTCTATTTTTATCTATAAAGTATTAAATTTATAAATAATAATAATTTAATATCATTAAATGTGACTAAATTATAGTTAGAAATATAATTTAAACCCTTTGATACCAAATGTTGTCCATAAAAGACTACTCGTGATGGGGGGAGGGGTAATTGGGTTTTTAATAAAATTTTAGTTTAAAAAAATAAAAAACTAAATCCATTAATTTAATAAATACCCAATATTAATCAAAAAGTTTAAATATATAATTTTATTTTCATATACTTTCTCTAAATTTGGATCATGGATCAGTTAAAATAAATTTGAAATTACTTCAACATTTGAAACTAATTTAGCTAGCTGAACACTATATATAAAACACAAATTATGACAAACAATCAATGTAATATTTTATCACAAACGACTAATAGAATAAGTATATAAGATAAATAATAAAAAATCATATAAATCACACAATGGAAATTTAATAATGGGTTTAGTCTCAAACTAAGACTTAATCCCTTCTACTCAGAAATAACCTTCTTCCAAGTATTTTAATATAAAATAAACTTATCTAAACTATAGATTAGGTTTTAAAAATAATATCTCATAAGGATATCCACGAAAAATGCCACTTCCATAATTATAAAAGGTATAAAACAAGTACAATTCACACACGATATATTCTATATTTGTTCATGGGAATAAAGATGAAAAAATTGAATGAGAATGTTAATAATTATTTAGTTTTTTATAGGAAATAGTGTCTATAGATAAACAGAGAAAAACAAAACACCACATGAATTTAAAACATAAAACAAAAGGGAATGATTTTAGAAAGGAAAAAAATGAAATGCATCTTAATCATATTGGGTTTTGATTCTTAAGAGTCTCTATAATTCTTCATGAGAGGAATCTATAAGAAATTAATATAAATTGTAGTGAAAATAGAGTCTAGAAAGCTCTTGAGAATAATTTTCTATTTTTATATTTGATGTCACTATATCTTTTCACTCTTTTCACATATTCACTATGCATTCCCCAACAATATCTTAATCACACATGATAAGGATCTTTTGAAAATATATAAAATCATGATATCCTATTATTTGTTACAGGGTAAACATAATATAATATAGATCCTCATATTGAGCAACAAATCTTGGAAGACTGACTTTGTATTTAGGTATTATGTGGAGTTTTTTTAGAATAATCATTTATAAATCCACATTCTCTTGTCCAACATTAAATGTATAAACTAGTTGTTGGATAAAAATAATTTAAAATTAATTCATGATTTCCATAGTTATTATAATGGCAATAGATTCCCAAATAGAAACATCTTGAAGTAATAGTAGAATCATTTGGTGGTATATCACTAGTGGTAGAATCTCTTTATAGTAAGTTGTTATATTATAGAAACTCTATGGGGGTAGTGGTATTACATATTGGTAGTCAAACTATCTAGTGGTAGATCATCCTATATGTAGCATCAGGTGATATTAGTAGATACAGACAGTAGGAGATTTCAATGGTAGCACCATCAGATAGTCATAGTAGAAAATGGAGAAATAGTAGTGCCCAGTGGTATCTCCATTATTGAAATAGTAGAAAAATAAATGGCAACACCCCTTAACTAATGGTATCCTATAGTAACTAATGGTATATATTTCAAATAACAATAGATCAATATTTATCTATATATTCACAATTCATCAAGAATATGATTTATTATCATAAAACATTGAACTTGTTATAAAAATAAAAAACATGATTTTGTATCATTAAAATAAGGAGGTTCTCAACGTCCCCTAATCACTGAAATACCACTCTCATGATATACTCCGACTAAAGACAGTGAAAAGACTTGTTTCAACTTAGGCACTTCATAAAGAAATCTATATACCTTCAACTGAGGAAACATTAGTGTGATATGAAATTGAGATAGAAAAATAAAAATGCACCATTATTGAGCTTCCCATGTGAAAAATTCCAAATAAACACAATACTGTAGTATAAATTAAAATTTTTCCTTTAATGGGAGTTCCAAACCCAAAAAGATCCACTATGACAATTCGGGAAGGGGCTATTCATCCAATGTATTCTGGGCCTTGGCCACTAGATTACTTGGTATCGACAACTATGGACTAAAATTATTTCCCTCTATTGGGACCTCAAGTGTCATCACTACATTAAAATTAGCCTAAAACCCTGAAAATAAGACTGTAATAGAATACACAAGAGATTATTCCTCATCAGGTCTCTCTGACTATCAATAACCAAGAATCCCCTAATTCGATGATACAAACAGAGTTATGTGATTATATCTAATCCATTGGCAGTCAGATATAGGACATACATGTGAATCATGTTCCATTATAACCAGATATATTACCTTAATATGAGTAGATGGATGCAGATCCTCCTCCACCTAACTTTTGAGTCATACTTTTCTATCCTTTAATGAAGCTGGTGATCCAGAAGAACATATAATGTATTTTGTCTCACATTTTGAACCCTTAATAGGAACACCTGTGAATTAAGAACTATCTAAGATTATATGTTTCATGTAGAAATTATAAGGCCTGGAATTTTCTAGTATATTAATATCTCTACTATGTCAATTTTGAAATTGGAAGACATGTGTCTCCAATTACTATGTCAATTCATCTCCATGTTGTGGAATACCACATTCGTTGACCTCTTAAATATAAAAAAACCTGAGAAAGAAATAGTTATATATTTTATTTTCTGAAAGAAGGGTATCACATATTCCCTTCATATTCATCTTCCTCAAGATTATCTAATAGAGTTAGGTGTAAATAACTTTCATAATGAGTTATAAAAACTTCTCATCCCTTTGAAATTTCTAAGTGGGTTCAGAGAATTGGAATCAATATTCCAACACCTGAATGATACTATTCATCATAGAAGGTCCTATTCTCATCCCATATCATCCAATAAAGAAAATAAAATTGGTAGGGAATAAGCTAAAACTATCACACTCCAGCTAGTAATGGTGGTGACTCTAGCTCAAAAGTCCACCTAATTTCATGTGGAACCTATCCCGGAATAACCACAACAACAATATCCACCTTGAAAGGAATGGTAAGAAGTAGATTCATCTGAGTTTTCATGATTTAAATAATAATGAATATTTATTCATGATATTTTATCTTAAACATGGAAAATAACATGCTCAAAATTCTGTAAATCGAGAAACCAAAGGAGGTCAATCTTAATGACCACCCATATTATTGTCCTTATTATAGGATTTTGAGACATAATATTCAATACTAGTTTATATTAAATAAAATAGTCCATAATATGGATGAATCTATAAAATTTAAATTTGGAAAACTATGTTAATATTTGGATAGTGTTTCCCACATTCCACCAAAAGAAGAAGGAGCATGGAAATAGGTCTAAGGAAAAAAGCACATTAAAACTTGATGACTTGATGACTTGGAAAATGGTTGATTAGGAAAATTTCATACTCAAAGAATATTTAAATCAAGAAATTTTGACCCCAATTTTCCAATAATAACTAAATAAACTATTTTAGTATTTAATCTGGTAAAAAATAGGAATACCCCACAAAAGAGGAATAAGGTTATGAAATAATAAGAAGAATATCAATTGATCCCTAAGATGGTTTAAACTTTGTATGAATTATTTATCCCAACATTAGGAGGATAGAAACTGCCCCATGAAATAGAACCCTCATTATGTGGAGAATTATTATATGACATAGACAACATCATTCATTTTACTGACCTATTTTCAAATTAATAAATTGGTTATGAATATGAGCCTCAATTCCCCACACATAATCATGGAGGAATCCAAATGAGAAGAGTTTATAGGGGCTAATGGGTACATGTAAGGAGATGCCATAGAATATCAAATCATACTTGAAGAATCCTTATGGAAGTTATATACACTGTCGTGAATCACATACAGACACTTCAATGGGCTCAACAAGATAATCAATCCACTCTGGGATCATCTAGATCTTGGTCACATCCTATTGTAAATAAGATCGGTTAGTAGGTCCACCTCCAATTGGTCAAAATCATTGAGATATAAATAGGTTGTATCATTTTAGACCATAGATGCTGACATATCCAAATATTATCCTTGTTCCATTATCTTTACATGCATCGACCACTATGAAATAACTTGATTTTCAGCTGCCTGCAATGAAATGAAGGCCCTTGGTTCATAATTATGACATCATGAATGAATTTAAGTCTATCCCAAAAAATATATTGATCCTGTATACCATATGTATCTCAATGGACCATTAATAATCATTAATTGAATATATTTCCTGCCCTTATAAATTCAAAGTGTATGTTTTCCTAGAAGAGGTATTCTAGACATGGATTGATCAATCTAAATGTCACACAGTCATCTCATTCACAAATTTGGATCAAGAAGATTATCAAAATGGGAACATAAAAGACTATAAATTTATTATAATGACTAATGACATTGTTTTTCACTGAGAACTCAGGTACAATGGATTTGAAATTAACCTTATTCTTGTATGAATCCTTTGACACAAAAGTTTTAGTGAATAAAATATGTCCCCTTATAAATTGGTCATTCTAGGGAGTGAACAAAAACCCCTTATAAGGGTAAAGTTGAAATCCTAGTTTTGGACTTTATCTCTAACCTTGAGTTTATGGTTTTCCATTAAGAAATAGCATTAAATATTCCATTGGGAAGACCATGGTTTCCATACATGTTGTGTTTTCCTCAACATATCATAAATTGTTAAAATATAAAGTTAACGAGAAGGTAAGATTGTTATATAGTTAAATATACCTACTATATTGTTGTTAGTCTTATTATGTAGAAAAAACCTACTATAAAATGAAATGAAAGAAAAAAAAATAAATGATACTGATTAGATTACTGTCACAAATTTCTTAAAAACAACTAATATTAATCCATTGGTTCATAGTGATAAATACTTGTCTATTATTAACTAAATTGAGGCACTATATTTGAGCATGAAATGTTATTAAGTCGTTATTTTCCCACATGAATAGATTTCATATGCTTTGGTTTTCATGATATAATATATATCGATAGTAAAGGAAGGTAACACCTCAGATTATGGGAATTCCACAAAAATGATGATCCCTAACCATCCATGGGAGCCCACATGGTGACCATAACCAATATTCATATGGATGGAAAATTTATTAATGATAATTCCCCTATGTCATGTCCCAAATCTCTAGAGGCCATCTTGAATTCCATCCTTAGTGATGAAAATTCCCAAAATATATCCAACATTTTTTGGATCATAATAGAGAAACATTCATTAATTTCTTTATCCAAATTCCCCAATTTTCCAATAGATCCTATCTCATTCATTCTTGATATTGAAAATTATCTTGATAATTTGGCACAAACTTCATCTATAGGCACTCAATGGAGAGAGGGAGGAAGACAAAAGGTGGATCTTGAAAAATATTCTCAAGTATTACAGGAAGGAGTCTCAACCACAGTAGATAATTTCAAACAGGTAAACATAATCATAGATGATTATTCATGACCTATATTATTGATCACATGCATTAATCCTAGTGATCTAGTGAAATATATCTCCTTTATGAAAAAATAATGGGATTTTCTCACTTAGAATTATAGAAAATTTTCTAGGTTAGACCCAGAGGTTTCCACCCATCATGTGGGGTTTCCAAAAGATTATCAAAGTTATAAGTAAGTAGAAAGAAGAATGTCTCAAACCCTTACCTCCAAATTTTATGTTGAGGATAAAAATATTATCAATTCCAAGTTTATTCCTTAATTACATTATCTAAAATGGATGAGTAATATTATCCCAATTAAGAAAAATAATTTTCAAATTCGTTGCTTAATTGATTTTAGATATCTTAAACAATATTTCCTAAAATTTGATTTCTGAATCCGGATCATTGAGTTTTTTATTGATGTGATAACTGTATTCTAATATATTTCATTCATGGATGGATGAATAGGCTACAATTATATTCAGATGAATCCTGATGTTTAAGTGGATATAAATTTTAGAGATCCCCAATGTGTTTATTGCTATTGTGTAATTCCCTTGGGATTAAAAAATGTATGTGCCACGTAACAATGAACAATAAACCTTGTATTAAAACCATTACTATGTAATATTTTGTAGTGTTATGTTTACTATATGGTGTCTAAATCCTACAAATTTCTTGACCATCTCAATGATCTTGAGGTAGTGCTTGGTAATCTCTAATAATAAAATTTGAAACTAAACCCCCTGAAGTTTACCTTTATGGTGATATCCATAAGTTTTATCAATTTTTTGGTACTTAATCGTGGAATCAAGTAAAATATAATTAAAATTGGGAAATCATCAATATATACCCACTATGAAATCTCACAAATTTATGAGGATAATGTTGAAAAAAACATTGGGAGTCACAACAAAATAATGGTTTGAAGTTGAATAAAAGAAGTGTAAAAGTAGGAAAATTAAAGAATTATAAGAAGATCACAAGACACAATGATTTACATTATTTAGGAAAAATACTTACATCAAAAAATAAGAAGAAAACAACACTAATTTTGGGATCACAATTACTGGGAGATAATAGAAGATTCGCACATAGAAACCCTTGCTCAAATGATATAATAAAGAAGAAGGTGAATTTTTTCACCAACCACACAATAAGTCCATTGGTCTATAGTGTTGTAGGAACAAAATTCTACACTACTATAGTTATGTGGCCACCTAAGTCCAAGATTGTATAGTGTTAGTGGCCAAAAGTTTGAGGAACTATAATACTGCAATATAGAAAGTCTAGATGCTATATTCTTTATTGATGTTTCCTAGACAGCTTTGCTAGAAATCGTCCCAAATTCATCCAAAAGGTTTTGGATTCACCATACCAATAGATTATAGGGGTTACTTTCTTATATATAATGATTCATCACTGACTTAATTAGGAAATGTCTACTATTCACAAGCTTGATAAAGTGGAGAATCCCTAAAAAGTAGGATGAATGTTTCTAGAAATCCTTCTAATTCCTTAAGTAGTATATTTTAAACCTACCCATCCAAATACTTTTTGTTGAAGGGAAACCACTCATTATTTATGTGTCAGCTCAAGAGTGATCACATGGTTCACTCCCTACCCATAACAGTGATGTATAAAATGAAATTAGTGTGTACTATCTTAATAAGAAAATTTCTTACACTGAGACTTGATATTATAACATAAACCAAAATTTACTTGGTGTGATATTTGTAGGTTATCAGTTTAAGCATTATTTTTATTATCGTGAAGCCTGCATGTTGACTCGCATCAACCCGGTCAACTATATCCTCAGTCTTATAATGAAAACAGAACAACTAGCATGATGGGTAGTCATATTGCAATAATTTGACATATATTTCACATATTAAAAAGAAATCAAGAGGTTGGTATTGGAATATTTTCCTATGAAACATCCGCTATAATAGAAAATGATAATAGATATAGAGAGCCAAAAAAGGATAATTTTCCATCCATCATCCCCCTAAAATATGGGATATGTAATTTGATGGAGCTTCTAGAATACCCACCTAAAAAATGGATGAACCAAAGGAAAACTGGGTTAATCTGGGTGTGGTTTTTATCTCTAAAATGAATGTAGTACCACAAAATTCTTTTATAATTCTTTAGGGTTTCACTAATAATAACATAGAGTGTCAATCCGTAGTCATTATTTTAGCGTTGACCCTTCAATTTTTAGTGATGCACCAACATATTAAGGATGATTCGAAGCTGGTAGTAAAGATAATAATTGGATAATTTTCCATAAAAAGGTGGAATGGATACCTCTATACGATCATTTCCATGAACTAATGGTTAAATTCCCATTGGAGATGATTCTAACCCATGTACCATGATCACAAAATGATCGTTATATTGTGTTAGCATGTGATTCTATAGTCCTAGAAGATATACACCAGTAATAAACAATTATTTACATCACACATCATAAGTTTATCTCCCCAATAATAAAATATAACATAGAATATGTAAATTAGATTATAATTGATCTGGTGTAAGATAAGATAATATCCTCATCAATTTATTCTACTACCTAATGGATATCCCCTCTAATGGACTATCTATAAAGTGGGGTCTTTCCATAAAATTGAATCAAGAAAGAATAGATCTAATACTGGGTGGAAATTTTCATTCTATAATAATGTCCAAATATATAGGATATCCTATATAAACGATCATTAGATATATTACTCATCAGATACATTGAAAGAGTATAAATCCTCACTATCACAAAAGAGTTTCACGCTAGAGCATGTAATGAAAATCAATTGGGAACCAAGCTCTCCCATCAGATCAAGGGTATTATATATTTCTAGCTATCAATGATAAAATGTTAGGTCGAATTTACAAGGAAATTACATGTTTTTTAAATACATTCTATTATCATCCATAAAACTATATACTTATTGTATGCTAGATGATATCCATTCCCATTTTCTATGTGGGTAGTGGATATCATGGGTCCATACCCCCCAGATACATCTAAATAGTTTAAGTATATCCTAACTTCCACTGAGTTCTTCTCCAAATGGGCTGAGGAAGTACCCCTAAAGGAGGATAGAGTAATGGATATTATTATCTTTTTAAAAATTAATATCATCATCTTATTTGGTGTTCTCAAAAAGATATTGATGTATAATGATACCAATTTATACTGTTATTAGTTGAATGAACTATATCAATAACATGACATCCAGTTTACCCATTCCTCTCACTACCATATAGTGGAAAATAAAAAGATATCATATTTTAATAAGACTCTATCTAATATACATTATAAGATAGTTGATTGGGATACTAAGTATTGAACTAAAAATATTTTTTATTCCTTATGGGATTATTTCATCACAACTCACACTACCACGCAAGGACCCCATACTTTCTTGTCTATGGAGAAGTTTTAATTTTACCCATCAAAATTCTACTTCCCTCACTCATTGTTGATATCTATAATAGGATATATGAATATGAAAAATCCTATAAATGGTTGGATGAATTATATTGTCTTGATACAAATAGATTTTACACACTATACAACCTATAAATGTATAAAAACATTTTGTGAAATTCACCAATAAGAAAGTTTTCATTCATTCATTCCTCTAAGGATATATTTTGTAACATAATAGAACTCCAATGATACCGGGGAATAATCCTTCAAAATTGGAGCCTAAGTGGGAGGGACCTTAAGCTATAGAAAATTATTACCCTAGTAGGGATTATTTATTGATCACTACGGATGGAGAGAACATCACACCTCTTATTAATGTGAGGTTTCTAAAGAAGTCCTTTTCATGATCTCACATCAATGATAGCGGTTCAAACTATATGAATTTAAACTATATAGAATTTTTTCTATTAATATGATGTTAAACTACATTTTCCTAGTCTAAGAATCATGACACTAAACTCTATACCCCCCATATCTAAGATGTATGAATTTAATATACATTTCAATTTTTCACTAACATGTATCATTAAACTATATGGTCTTAGTCTAAGAATGGTGACACTAAACAATATTTCTACATGTCCAAGAAGCATGAGTCAAAATTTCATATATTTATGTCCTCACCATAATATTTAAAGACACATTTTCATCCTCCTAGTCACATGATGTTAAACATCATGCCAACATCCTTTCTATGCGATATTAAACGATATAGTCTTAGTCCATAACGAATAATCATAAAATACAAGTCACAGAATCCCTCATCACATGACCTTAAATTACATCACATATTGGTTCATTAACTATGACCAATAAAAAATTTCCCCATAAGTCCATCCTATATAACATTAAACTGCTCTGAGTGGAACGTTCCATGTGGTCTCCTTATTCTCTACAAAAGAGATTTATCAATATATCAATATTTATAACAATTATTTTTCATGTCTTGGAGAATTAATACTAGAAAAACATTCCATTAATATGATTCAAATCTATACCAATGAAATTTATTACAAAGAAACATTTGGATTGATTCATGTTATGTCATGATATGTAGTGATGCTTTATTCTCTTATCATAGTCCTAGCTAAAAATGTAATCTTTAAAAAATACACCCACCCCAATGTAAGATCTGGATCTATATAGTGATTTATCCTCATAAGAACGATTTGTGGAATGATACATATTCTAACAGGATATATAGTGGTGCCTAAAATCCTTGATCTAGGTCCAGCTAAAGAAATCCAAACGTCCCCAACCACATATTTAGTACTAACTAGATTACTATTCATTCACATAAAGTATTGTAATTTTTCATCACTGATATGAGTTTGAATTTCTTTGAGTCCGAATTAGGTCCTCTTAAAACCGTAAATTTGAAAATTACCCCTCATTAATTTGAGCTAGATCTGAGTATGAGTCTTTAGCACGGGTTCCCCTATCTATAAACCTATGCTATGAAAATGTCCCATTTCCCCTGTATATGAGGATGATATATGTCGAGTTTCAATATAAGAACTATATCTTTCTTAATTCTATATATAAATGGATTAATAGTGATATTTAGAGCTCTATTTTTAACCCAACCAAAAACCACATCGATCATTTTTTTGAAGATCAGACCACTCCTACTTCACATTGGATCCCTTATAATCACTTTTTTCCAGAGTAAGGATACAAAATTCATTTTCCTCTATTTATGAGAAAGATATATGAAGATAATTTATTAAACTAAATATATGGTAATTGACTCATATTCCATCAAGATACATACTAACACCTAGATACTTTATCTAAGGCCTAGTCAAAAGTTTCCATATATCCAAAATGCCCACTATAACATGTGGTCATCTCATTCACATCGAGAATTTGTGTGGGTTATATAAGATTATATTCCACATAAATTTAAATTTTTTGGTATAGGACCTCATTGTTCAACTTTAATCTATTGCACACTAGAGTCCATTTTGTATGATAATAAACTACACAACATATAAGAATTACATGTGGCTGGATTATTGACTAGAAAAAGATATATAGTGAAATATAGACCATTCATTCTAGACCCATCCACAAACCATCTTACATTTTCAGTAATTTTTTAAGGATAGTTATAAAAAAGATATATTAAAATCAAGTCTACAATGGTTCCACAACATCTTTTGAATATTCATTATTCCACAAACCCCACTTTGATTTTTTAATTCTTTGTGTTTCTACAAACCTTACATGGATATTGTATTGAGCATGATCGAATCCATGGGAAATATCTATTTGAATATGCATAAGTTCCTTTATATAGATCTGAATATTTTCCCCCACATTTTCCTATTAACAAAAAGCTTCTAATTTAGAGTGGAGGGACATCTAATTAGTGACTTCCATGAAAGTATCATAAAATAACCCCTCGTCTGAATATGATCATTGATCATACCTAGAGTATCTATCCAATACCATAACTCTTGATCTAAGAACCTCAAATTATGAATATTATCATAACCATAATTCACGGTTACTTTTTTTTGGGTGTCCCCAGCTCTTGAGCGCCATCAATATTGTTACTTTTCATCCCAATCACCTCAATATTTGTGCATCATGGCCCTAAACTATGTACATACTGTAACACTCCATGATTTTTGAAAAGGAAGATAATCTTTGATAGAGAATATGACATGAAACTCCAATATTAGAATAGAATATAACACATCAACACTTATATATATTTATTTATTTATTTAATCTCTTTGATAGCTAGTGATGCACACCACATAGAGTTTAAACCAAACGTGATACTCTATTAAAATATTATTATTTAAACTTTACCATTATAACCCTATCCTATCATTATATTGGTAGGTATGACTACAAATAACTAAATTGTGGAAATTATTTGGTTTAAAACATATAAAATAAATTCAATGTATATCTTCTTGTTATAAATAAAATAAACCTCATTTGAAATAAAAATTAATGTTTTCTGAAATAACTATATTTTTTTATAAGACAGTACAGTTGTTCCTTACACATATAAATAAAAATAAATTTTTATCACTTTTATATATTTTATTTTAAAAAATAAAATTCATTTTTTCAATCTACATTTCACAATTATCCTTGGGTAAATTGTTTATAATTTTCTGAAATGATTAATTGTTTATGAATATTGAAAAATACTGATTTTTTGTGGAAAAATGTGTTTTCATTTAAATTATTTACAAGGTTAAATTATATTTTAAATTTATTTTAGAGTAAAAAAAGTATGTTATATTATAATTTAACTAATTTAGTTCATTATAATAAATTTTATATTAAACTATGATATAAAATCTTTTAAAATTTTGAATTTTTTGTTTGGAAAAATAGTTTTTCAACTCGTCTGAATGATTAATTTTTAATTGAATTATTTCAATTATTATGGATTGAATTTGGAAAAATGGATTCCATATTTTGAAGCAAAATAAGTTATAAAATCTAATATTTTAAATTAATTTTTTCTATAATTAATAGTGAAAACATTATAAATTAATTACTATAGTTAAAGTAAAAATGAGTTTACCATGGGGTTAAACTAAGAAAATAAGTGTTAAAATGACAGAAAATTTAAAATAAAACCAATTTTATGGTTATATTTTAACCTTATCACCTATAATATTTAATAATTAACCATTTTTTGAGGCTTTTCACAGGATAAAAACATGGGTATCACTTTATCTTTTCAAAAATTCCACGTGTGTCCCCTCCCTAAATTATAAAAGGTCACCCTCTCTCTACCAGTATTAACACATAAAAAACACTTCAATTCAGCCAATTACAAAAAAAAAATATCTTACTTACTTTCCTACACACATCCTGGGGGCATTATTTTGATTAATAATTAATCCTAATAATTCTTTAGGTATAAATATAAAGAGGCTCTTTAAAGAAGAGGTAAAATTATTAAACATGCATGTTTGTATTATTTCTCCTTTCACCTCCATAAAAGAATATTAAAAAATGATAATATAATAAAAAAATATTAATATATATTGATATATTATTATGTTAATTTCATATCACAAATCCAATTCCAATCCCATCAAATGTAAAATTAAACCTTCGATCATGTGTACAATGGACTACCGCCTCACGAACCAATGTAATTGTTTTCCACCACCACCTCTAAAGGATGAATGTAATGAAAATTTTAAAATTTTTATATGATATTTATGAAATTATTATACTTATGTGATTATTATATCACATATACCTTTTTTACATTCCATTCCAAGGGGTATTATAATGCCACCCATGTGTACGGATGACTACCACTTAATGAAGTGATGTGATTTATTTTTTCACTTACGATTTACATGGAATGTATAAAGGATAAGGTTGATTAATTTATGTTATATTTATGAAAAAACCATAATTATAGAAATATATTATCACATTTAACTTCCTACCTTCTCAACCAATGGAAAAAAAATAATTTTTTTATACGCACGTGTGGAGTACTGCCTCCATGTATTGATGTGAAGTGTTTTCATTTCATTTTTACATGGGTGTTAATAAGAATGTATCTGATAAATATAAATTCTATATGTGAAATATTAATATTTATTTAATAGTGAATTGATATTAATATTCATTTCCTTTCATCCACATAGAAAAATATAAATATTGTCCATGCATATGTACGGCCTACTATCTCCATGAACGGTGTAATCTATTTTCTATCTATAACATATATTTATTACTATAAATACACATATAATGAATATATTTTTTATATATATATCATATAATAAATTATGGATGTGATATAACCATTGTCAACATAAAATGATCGAAATTAGCGAACCAAAATATACATGGAGAACAGTGCAATTATCCCTTGAAACAGTGGTTTTAACAAAGAATTGCTAATAAAAAGGTCAAAAAAGAGTACAATTAAAGAATATATGGTATGATATATGTACTTATGGTTATTTGAAGGATGTATAACAAACATATATGTATTATATAGGAGTTTCAAACACATAAAAATGAATTTCAACCTGAGGTAAGGGTTTCTTGTCTCAATTTTACTTCAATAAGACATATTCCATATACACCACTTATCTCTTTTATGTGAATTATATAATTACAATATGATGTTATGTTTCATGAATAAATTTTTCCTCATGGTATTTAAATTTTAATTTGATGATATTTATTTAATGTAGATTATGATTCGAAACTTACCGATGTCGTAATGGTTTGTTTTACAATCTCATCGTTTATCGAGATGGTTTGTGATTAAATTTCCAATGATGAAATATAATGATATATCACCCATGAAACTCATGAGTATGATTATATTATATTTATTCATGAAAGTTTCATTCAATAGTATAATTTTTTTCTATTTTTCACATAAAATGAATGAAACTATTTTTAAGAAAATTCTACTTTATATCTCTTTATAGTCAAAAATCATTTTTCTTATAAGACAATGATTTCTAAAAAAGTTTTCAAAAAAGTTTTTAATGTTAATAAAATGAATTATTAAATAAATTTTTACCCATGTTTTAATTTATAAAAAAATTTAAATAAATCTTCATGTCATTTTCCAAAAAATTCCAATTTGAATTTTACCAAAAATATATAAGGAATAATTATTATAACATGTACAGCATGAATGTAATTTTATTCCTTCATTACCACTCAATGTTTTAAAGATTATATTTAAATTTTACATGGTTATTTTAAAATAAAATTATTTTCAAATATTATTTTGAACTTTCAGTTTTAAAATAATATTTTCGAAATGAAACATATATTTTCTTCAATAATATTTTTAATGGAATTTTTATGGATTTTTTATTCATCAACGACATAAGGCCTTTATTGTAATTATAATCCATTTGGGGTATGTTGTATTGACACTATCATTATTATTCATATTGATATTTTATGATTTTTTTGACTGGGGATGTATAATATTATTACCAATCGCCATATTATAGGTGATGGTTTATAATTATGTTAATTGATTGTGGTAAGTATTGAAATTTTTCCTTTTAGTTTTCAATAAAAATGTTTATATTGGTTATGTTTCAACCCATTTACATAAGAAATTAATTGGACTTATCAAGTTATCTGTGGGGCCTAGAATTACATAACCCCTTGAGTCATTGATAGGTATCATGGGAAAAATTATTTGGCCTAATTAAATGGTTTGTTACCCATATTGTTAATGTTTCATGTAAAGTTTCTTGATATTATTTTTATGTTGTCTATAATTATAGATTCACCCATTATTATATCATTTATTAATGTTCATGGGATTATTTAATTAGTTATAATATTTACGGTTAGGTTTCAAGATCATGTTATTATTCATATGGCATTATTTGATCATCATTTATTCCTAACATATTGTTATTCATGTTTAAGTTATTGATTAAATGGTAGGTATTTTAGTTACTTTCTTATATGTTTTGATTATTTCATATGTATTCATGATATATCAGTTGTATTCATACTCTTATTGATCATTATATATCTCCCCTTTCTTATGTATCCTTTCCCTAGGATTCCAGGAAGTGTTTTTTGATTTACATGCAAGGATATACTACAGGGAATAAAGATGATCTCAAAGAAAATGATTTTTTGTATTTTTTCTTTTCAAATTTATATGAAATTAAAGTGTGTATCTACTTTACTATGAACTCTGCGTTATTTGGTGCTTCATGATGTGATTCCCTTTATCATGTTCCACTCTAATAAAGTATCCATTAACTTTGTGCTGCTAGGGTTATGGTATTTATAGTTGTTTTCTAAGGAAGTTTATTAGAAACCTTGAGAAATATATTTTGGAAAAAATTTATTAAGGAACATAACCCTATAATATACATTGGGTATAATTATATAAGAACATAATAATGTTTTTTTAAGTTATATATTATGTGGGTTTTTATATAAATACATCAATTTCAGGATACTACAAGAGGTTGTTGTTCTGGAAAATATGTACATAGGGGTTATAACTCGAAAAAGGTGTGGTATTCTTAACATAAGCATTACCGAGTACACAACAATGTGCCTTTATGTGCACCTATTTTGACACTCATGGGGGACATTATTAGGAAAATTAATAATTTATTAAAAAATTATTATGAAGTATTAGAAAATATTTTTATGATTTGAAAACATTCCCAATGAAACCATGTTTATAATAATTAGATTTTCCATGCATAAATATTTCAATTTATATTAATTTTTTCACTAGTTTCGGCATTACACATTATGTTTCATAATGTTCAAATATAATCTAGTTTATTCCATTATTTAGAAATAGCATCTAGTGGTAGGAATGGAAACAATATCCATTCAAATACCCCATGTATAGATTTCCCTCCTGGGGTAGTTAATGAATATGAAGATGGATCTATAGCTATAACTAATCAAATTAGAACCATATGGTGGAAAATAACTTAGTTTATGAGAAATAACCTTTCCCTTATAGAGTATCATATTTATCCACCACACGGTGTAATAATTTTATAACACTTTATGCATTATAAACCTCTATTATTTAAGGGGACTAAAAATCCATTTGTAGTTAATAAATGGATATGTTCGTTAGAAAAGATATTTATTTAATTAGGATACATTGAAAGGGGGAATTTTTTATGGATAATTATCTTCACTCTAGAGATGTGGATCAATAGTGGGAATTTATTCAATAAACTAATTATGAAGAAGAAATATAGAATATAGAATGAAAGGATTTTATGGTGTTGTTATTGAAAAAGTATTTTCCTCATTAGCACTGAGCAGTTATGGAGAGATAATTCCTAAATCTATGAAAAAAGGAATATGAAACATTTTCTAAATATGAATCCAACTTTACAATGACATCATGAAATTATAAGGACTATATACAAAATCCAAAGAGAAAGATTTACAATTTCTTTGATGTGGTTAATCTAATTTATCGAAGGGAACTAGTCTCCAAAACATTCTCATGATATAAGGACATAATATCATGTGTTATCAAGATATATAAATAATAATCCATGTATTATGTATTTTAAGGGAATAAATAAAATAAGAGTATGATAGGGAAATATATGGATAAGGGGATGAATGGAAATAAGGATTTTACCACATGTAATAATTATGTAGATAGTCACCTTGGTACATTATTGAAGGAAATGGTAGTTTTCTAAAAGTATGGAGATAAATACCACAACTCTCATGATTGCAAGGGAAATAAAAAAAATACAACATTCAATGATTTAAATTTAAGGATATGAGAAACTATAAAAACAAATACCCTAATACTAAAGGGAATATACCTTAGTAGAATATAGAGGATCACGTTCAAGATTATGTAATTACAATGATCTATGCGGAATAAATAACTTTTGTATTTTGATTAAATAATTATGTTAAATAATTATTTTATCAATGATGTTCCCATTATAATAATCCTAAAATGTATAAGGATTTTATTATAGTGGTTTTTCTATAAGGATTTGAGGACACATGTTGAATGGTACCAAGAAAAGTGATTTAGTAGAAAGTTAATATTTTTAGAAAACAAATGATTAAGGTATGATAACCCTCAATATGTTCTCGATGTTAATATAATAATGATAGAGAAATTTTTATGGGGTAGGGTTATTTAACATGAAATTGGTCATTGATTTTTTGGTTTTTGTTATCTTTTCTAGTGTTTACTTGATTTTTGGATTTATGGAATATATTTGACAATATGAGATTTTATTTTTGGAAACATGCATGTCACAACCCATCCTCAGGGCCCGTCATGTGACTACCCCAAGCCTGCCTTCCATATACCAGGGGCTGGCGACTAGCACCAAGGCGTGATTCCTGATAAAAGGGAAGGTATTTCTTTTGTAGAGCGAACAAACACAAAGAGTAAGCAAGCAGAATCCAACACTAAGTAAAAACTGAATACAATAGTAAGTGCGGAAAGTAAGTGGGCCAGAATACAAACCCAAACTGAATATAAAGTACAACTGAAAGGGAGTACAGCAACTGAAAAGTAAAGCCGCAGCGTCAAGCCGTCCACTGGAAGTCCCACCTGAAGGGTGGGTACAGATAGCCTCTACAGCTCCTTGGTTCCAGTCGTCCGCTCCGAGTACACCCCACCCAGTGGTCCACCTCCAGGTATCGACCTGCTCCGCGTTCCTCAACCACGATCAGCATTGTCCGTCATCTGCAACCAACACAACGTAGTGCGGGCATAGCCCGTGCAGGGGTGAGTATAAGCTACTCAGTAGGGACCCTGAGACCCCCGAAGGTCTCCGAGAATCCACAAAGGATAATCCACAAAGGAAAGATACAATCATGAAGTAACATCCGACACTACTTTGGTATATGCCCATACATATACCTAAGTCATCAATTCCAATTCAGCTCCAGCATCTGAGCCCAAGTTCGATCACATCCCCACAGGATAGCACAACACAATCTACATAGGAAAGAAAGACAATCATATCAAAGATAACGATTGAAATTCAAGATTCATCTCATACAGGTATACTTCTTCGTAAGACGATAGAGATGATCAAATGTAGCCACTGATTCATCTAAGCCGTCGGACCCATATAGGATCGATAGGTACTAACCCCCGCAATTACTCACATAGGATCTGACCCACACAGGATCGGTAGGCGCTAGCCCACACAGGACCACTGAGCACTGACCCACATAGGATCAGACCCACACAGGATTGGTGACACTGATCCACGTAGGATCGTTGAGTGTTGTAGTCGTCATCGTCGAATCCACGGATGATTTCTGCAAAGTCGTCATTGTCGTCGCAGTCGCAACCAGCTCTAGGGTTCCCGCACACAGCAAGCTCATTCGGGAGGGTCCAATCCATGAGTCGAGGGGCTGCTACATCAATTGACACATAGTCCAGAGTTTATGTATCCAAAAGTTCCATATCGTTAACCGGAACACAACGTCACAGACAGCGCGTCAATTGGACGCCCGGTCTGAGAGTTATTGGCTTTTTCGTCCCAGGGGACTGGTTGGTTTTTAAGTCAAAACCATCCCGACCGTACTCCATCTATGTCTAAACCTCGAGCGGAGTAATCCAAATGGTCTGTCTCACCAAGAGGAATCCAACAAAGTCGACGGCACGTCAATTGGACGTCCGGAGCTCAAGTTATAATTGTTTCCGCTCCGAGGGCCCGGTTGGTTTCATATCCAAACCAGCCCGGCCATACTCAAAGTTCTCCGAAACCTTGAGTGTAATATACCGAAACGACTGTCTCGATCCAAGAATCGCATCGCAGCTGACAGTGCGTCGATCGGAGGTCTGCAGCCCATGTTATGGGAAAACGACCATAAGTGGTCCGAAAACGGGGGTTTGGGGCCCGGACCGACCAGGCCCGAGACCCCCTGGGTTGGCCCGAACTAGGTCGACCCGACCCGAGTCTGGGTCCGGCCCGCTTGGGCGCGGCCCGGCCCAGCACGCTGGCGGTTCGCTGGCCAGCTCGGTTACACCGAGCTGGCGGTCAAGGGGGGGGGGGGGCGCTGCCCCCTGTCTCAATTAACGCGCCCCCCACATGTGGGGGACGCTCCTGCCTCCATCCGGGGGTTTCGAACCCCCAATTCTCCCCCTGACCGGCCGGCCTGCTCCGGCCGGCTGGCTGCTGCACCACGGGACCGGCGCGGGCCGGTCCCCCTGCTCCGATGCCGGTGGCCGGAAATTGGCCACCGGTCCCTGCTCTGTCGCGCCCCTCCACCGCAGCCCCGCTTCAGCCGCAGTGTTTTCATGATTCTCTAACGCAGCGTGACGGTGCCGCACACCCTTTCCGTATGATCCCGCGTGGTCCCGTGGCACCGAGCCGCTTTCCTTCAAACCGCAACAACACAACATACAAGGTAAGAGGTTCGGCCATGTTTGTGTGGTCCGGCCCCCTCCCGTTAATCGATAGCAAGTGGTCCAAATGAAATGATGAACAAAGACGGAAGAATTCAGGAATAACAACAACAACAAAATCCCCTACCTCAAGCATAGTTGAACGGAGGTTCGTCGCGGAATCGCACGTCACGGAAGAAGGCATCGAGGAAGAAGGATCGTCGCGTCACGGAGAAAAGATTCGTCAGCGTCGCGTTGTCGATCTCCGAGGATCCGGCATTCTTATCGACCTTCGTCGGAGGTAAGCGTTCTTCGTGTTCTTCACGTTCTTCGTCGAAGAATAAGGACTTCAAGCCCCTTAGCTCTTTCCAAAATTCTCTCAACAAGCTAACCCCCCTAATAAAATAAGACTTTGTATTATTTTATTTCTCAAGCCAAGCGTTTTGAAATTCAAAAACGAATCAAACAATTAATTGAATTAATTTCAACGTTTAAACCACCAAATTAAATAGAGGCTTTTAATATTAAAATAAATTCATGAGTTGACTTAAAAATAAAGGGGGGTGCGGGTGCGTTACCTTAATAAAGGAGGGGGTTTAGGAAGAAAAGAAACGGTGGGGATTGTGTGGGCCCCACCTCACAAATATCCTACCTAGTGGGTAGGATATTGTGGGTCCCACTTCATCCACTTAGTTTAGGTTAAACAAAATAAAATAAAATTGGTTGCACCACTTTTATTTTATTCCTTTACTTAACCCAAAAATTTAAAAACCACACCCGAGCAAACGCATCTCCGGAAAAGGTGTTTCTAAACAATTACTGGTGATGCGATTCCATCGGTGCCCTCGGAATTTGATTCCAAGAACCGGTTCAAAAGTTAGAAAAACATGCTCGTTCGTTCACTGAACGTACCCGAGCTAAACATCGAAAAATGATTCCGGGCACACCGGGCCTCAGAATCAGGTGCCTTCAGAAATTGCGTTCTTGTAAAATCCCAAATAAAATTAAGCAAAAAATTTCCCTTGAATTTTATAGGTCTTTACATTACTCTCACCTCAGGGATTTACGTCCCCGTAAAGATACATCATAAACTAGGGGAACAAATGTGGGTACTGAGCACGCATCTGAGCCTCCAGCTCCAAAGTGCTCTCCTGGAGGTTCCTGTACAGCCATCTGATGCGCACTAGAGGAATCGAACATCCACGTAGGACACACTCCTGTCGATCCTCAATCTCCACCAGGACCTCCGCAAAATTCGCCCCATCATCTATGTCCAGCTCCCCATGGTCAGTGATATGCATCGGGTCGTGCACCTATCTCCTCAGCTGTGATGCGTGGAAGACGTCGTGCACTTGGTGAAACTGAGGTGGTAGTGTCAGGCGATAAGCCACCTTGCCAATCCTACTGAGGACCTGAAATGGTCTGATGAAACGTGGAGACAACTTGCCGCCTCGGCCAAATCTTCGTAATCCACGTTGAGGTGAGACCCACAAGAAGATGTGGTCGCCATCCTCGAACTCCAGTGACCTCTGCCTCCTGTCAGCATAAGACTTATGCTGGCTCTGAGCTGTCCTCATCCGCTCCTGGATGACCAGGACCTTCTCTGTCGTGGTGTGGACCATCTGTGGTCCCACAAGTGCTGACTCCCCAGGGTCTGTCCAGCACAAAGGTGATCTGCAAGGCCGGCCGTACAATGCCTCGTATGGTGCCATCTCGATGGTGGAGTGGTAGATGTTGTTGTACGCGAACTCCACCAAGGGTAGGTGGTCCTCCCATCTGCAACCAAAGTCATGGACACATGCGCAGAGCATGTCCTCGAGAGTCTGAATGGTCCTCTCCGTCTGACCATCTGTCTGGGGGTGAAAGGCGGTGCTCAGACGTAGCTGCGTCCTGAATGCCTCATGCAACACCTTCCAATGCTGGGAAGTAAAGTGAGCATATCGATCGGAGATGATAGATGATGGAAAACCATGAAGCCGTACAATCTCTTGAGCGTAGAGGCGTCCCAAGCTCTCCACTGAGCCCTGCTCTCTGATGGGTAAGAAGTGGGCCGACTTGGTGAGTCGGTCGACAATCACCCAAATGGAGTAATGACCTCTGGAAGTGCGTGGAAGTCCAGTCACGAAATCCATAGATATCCCGTCCCACATCCACTCCGGGACCTCCAAGGGTTGTACCAAGCCTACTGGTACCTGGTGCTCTACCTTCACCTGCTGGCAGGTGAGGCATCGAGAAACGAACTCTACCACAACCTTCTTCATGCTCGGTCACCAGTGTTGTCATTTGAGATCCTTGTACATCTTCGCCACTCCAGGATGTACCGCCAAACAGGAAGTGTGAAACTCCCTCATCACCTCCTCCTACAAAGCAGCTGGTACCATGGTACGTCCTCTGAAAAGGATGACGTGCTCTCCTCCCACAGATAATTCATCAGGTGCCTATCATGTGGATATCTGCGCACGCCGTGTCTCACAGTCATCATCCTCACGCTGTGCCTCTCTGACCCGCTGAAGAATTGGAGGAGTGACTGTAGAAAGGCTGCTCCATCACTATCCACGAAGGATATCTGCAAAGTGGTTAGTTGCTCTGTCGCCTCCCCAAGTAGCTGAATGCCCGTCCTCCTACTGAGATCATCGGCTACTATGTTCCCCTTTCCAGGAGTATATACTATCTTAAAGTCATAGTCCTAGAGGAACTCGAGCCATCGCCGCAGTCTCAGGTTCAGTTCCTTCTGCGAGAAGATGTACCTGAGACTCTAGTGGTCAGAGAAGACTGTAAAGAGCTCGTCCATCAAATAGTGTCGCCACATCTTCAAAGAGAAGACCACTACTTCTAACTCCAGGTCATTGGTAGCGTAGTTCTACTCATTCTACCTCAACTGATGTGATCCATAGGCGATCACTGCCCGCTCCTGCATTAGGAAACATCCGAGTCTGGTCCCTAATGCATCGCAGTAAACTACGTACCTTCCTCCGTCCTCCGGTAGCCTAAAGATAGGTGCGCTGGCCAATCTATGTCTCATCTCTTGGAAGCTCTGCTGACATCTGTCTGACCACACGAAGGGTTGCCCCTTCCTCCTTAACATTCTGCAAAGATGCAAAGATTTCTCCTTTGCTGAAAAGATAAATCTGGTCTCAGCCCCTGGATGAACCACGTTCCTTGCCTAATACATTCAATCCTGTCATGATCAGTTAATTCATGCCATGGATGACGTCGTAAGGCCTCGACGCTGCAACCAAGAGATCCAATCGTTACTCTCGCCTCCAAGGGTTGAGTCACACTGTCGGCATCAGTGTGTGGTCACTGGGTCTCTTCGAGTAAGAATCTCGTAAGTGAGGTTCAAGTCAACAATTTTTAACTGGTACCTCTTTTTATTAACATACAAAAGACAAGAAAGCAAATGTCACCATTGAAAGTGTCTTTTATTACTTCAACTCAAAGTACAAGGTCACAAGGCAACACAAACAACGAAGCTAGAGGCATTATGGTCAAGGGCCTCTATGCCTGGAGCTAGTCCCGTACTTTTCCACCCGCTTCCGGAGTTCCATGATCGTAAGCTTCAGTTGCCTAAAGTTGTGCTCTCCCCTATGGTCGGGGTGGATCTCCTGGTGGTGGTGGCGGTAGAGCCTCAAAACGTCTCCCACCACCTGTTGCTCGGCCAGATACTCCACCTCGTCTGCTTGCTCCCTGCGGACCGCCACGGTCGACCCTCTGCCTCTGCCTAGGAGGTTCCTCAACCGTCTGTTTCCCCTCTGCATGGAGGGTTGGGCAGTCACAAGCCAAGTGGCCCTGCCCGCAGCATGCATAGCACTGTCTTCCACTCGAAAAACTTGTTCTGCTACATGTGCCCCGCACCTCCGAGCCAGTATCCAGTGGTCATCCACCTGAGGGTCTGGTCCGCCTGGACCCATGTGTCATCCGTCAACTGCTAGCTGTATAAGACTCTGCTACGTGCCGCCCTGCGGTAGGTCTCGCCGCTAGTATAGACTCCGCAAGAAAGCTCTCGATGATTAGGGCTCACTCTAGTACCCCTGCCTGTGTCGGAATGCGGAGGGAGATCAGCGATGCCCTGATCTCCTGCCTCAATCCCTACTCAAAGTTCTGGGCCCAGAAGAATGGGCCTCATACCATGTCCATCGGATAGCATGAGAGATCTGTAAATATCGCTTAGTATTGGGCGACCGTCAAGCTGCCCTGCCGCAACTGTAGAAGCTCCTGGATGCGCACCGCACAGAGGGTGGGTGGGACGAACTCCGAGAGGAAGAGGCTCTCAATGTCCATCCAAAGGATAGATTCCTCGTCGTGCACCTGGAGCATCAAGCTCCACCATCTGCCTACTGCCGCGTGTAGGAGGCTCGCTGCGAGGATCACCATGAGGTCAGCAGGTGTCCTCACTAACCTGAAAACTCGTACAACCGCCTCCAGCCAATCCCCGACTGCCTGAGGGTCCTTCTCCCCGCGGAACCTGGGCGGTCTCTTTTGCTGGAACTCGTGCAGTGCACTAAGGCGACGTGCACTATCAGCGGCTGGGGCTGGTGGAATCGGTGGCTCGGCGGGTAGTCGTACCGCCGGTGCCTCCGCAGTAAAAGGGCCCTGCACTGAGGCCTCATCGCTTGGTGGGATGTCGTCACGTATAAAACTCAGAACCCTAGCTGGTTGCTATCGTGGGTCCATCCTGAAGAGTCAGGTGCGCCACGGTCAAAACAATATACCTGGTGAGCTGACACAAATTAATCACAAAGAAAACCTTTGAAACACACATGCAATCAATGTTTTCGTGCACCAAGTCGGAAATCAGAAGTCAGGGTCCTGATGTACGGATACGTCAGCTGCCGCACCAACACTGGACTCCCTGGACTGATATCCACACTCAATACTCTTAACACTATTTCTTCACATAGATAAAGATCAGAGCCCTAAGTTCTACGGTAGAACCTAACTCCTCTGATACCAAATTGTCTCGACCAGTCCTCAGGGCCCGTGCACTGGAAGTCCCACCTGAAGGGTGGGTACAAATAGCCTCCACAGCTCCTCGGGTCCAGCCGTCCACACCGAGTACGCCCCTCCCAGTGGTCCACCTCCAGGTACCGACCTGCTCTGTGTGCCTCAACCATGATCAGCGATGTCCGTCGTCTGTAACCAACACAGCGTAGTGCGGGCATAGCCCGTGTAGGGGTGAGTATAAGCTACTCAGTAGGGACCCGGAGACCCCCAAAGGTCTCCCATAATCCACAAAGGATAATCCCCAAAGGAAATATACAGTCACAAAGTAACATCCGACACTACTTAGGTATATGCCCATACATATACCTAAGTCATCAATTCTAGTTCGGCTCCAGCATCTGAGCCCAAGTTCGATCACATCCACACAGGATAGCACAACACAATCAACATAGGAAAGCAATACAATCATATCGAAGATAATGATTGAAAGTCAAGATTCAGCTCACACAGGTATACTTTTTCGTAAGACGATAGAGATGATCAGATGTATCCACTGATTCATCTAAGTCGTCGGACCAACACAAGATAGATAGGTACTAACCCCCGCAATGACCCACACAGGATCTGACCCACACAGGATTGGTAGGTGCTGGCCCACAGAGGACCGCTGAGCACTGACCCACATAGGATCGGACCCACACATGATCGGTAGCACTGATCCACGTAGGATTGCGTAGTGTTGTAGTGGTCACCGTCGAATCCACGAAGGATTTCTGCACAGTCGTCATCGTCGTCGTAGTCGTAGCCAGCTCTAGGGTTCCCGCACATAGTAAGCTCGTTCGGGAGGGTCCGCTCCACGAGCCGAGGGGATGATACATCAACTGACACGTAGTCCGGAGTTGATGTATCCAAAAGTTATGTATCGTCAACAGGAACACAACGTCACAGACGGCGTGTCAATCGGACGCCCGGTCTGAGAGTTATTGGATTTTTCGTCCCAGGGACCCAGTTGGTTTTTAAGTCAAAACCAACCCGAACGTACTCCATCTGTGTCTAAACCTCGAGCGTAGTAATCCAAAAGGTGCGTCTCACCAAGAGGAATCCAACAAAGTCGACGACATGTCAATCGGACATCCAGAGCTCAAGTTATAAGTGTTTCCGCTCCGAGGGCCCGGTTGGTTTCTTATCCGAACCAACCCGTCCATACTCAAAGTTCTCCGAAACCTTAAGTGTAATATACCAAAATGACCGTCTCGATCCGAGGATCGCATCGCAGCTAACGGTGCATCGATCGGAGGTCTGTATCCCATGTTATGGGGAAAATACCGTAAGAGGTCCGAAAACGGGGGTTTTTGGCCCGAACCGACACGGCACGAGTCCCCCTGGGTCGGCCCGAACCGGGTCGACCCGACCCGGGTCCGGGTCTGGCCCACTTGGGCGTGGCCCGGCCTGGGCAGCCCGGCCCGGCGCGCTGGCGGTTCGCTGGCCAGCTCGGTTACACCGAGCTGGCGGTCAGGGGGGGGGTGGCCCCCCTGGCTCAATTAACGCGGCCCCCACGTGGGGGGGGGGCTCTCCTGCCTCCTGCTGGGGGTTTCGAACCCCCGATTCTTTCCCTGACCGGCCAGCCTGCTCCTGCTGGCCGGCTGGTGCACCACGGGACTGGCGCGGGCCAGTCCCCCTACTCCGACTTCGGCCGCCGGAAATTGGCCTCCGGTCCCTGCTCCGCCGCGGCCTCAGCCGCGGCCCTGGTCCGACCGGCGCAGCGCGACGGCGCCGCGCCCCTCCACCGAGGCCCCACTCCGGCCGCAGTGTTTTCTTGATTCTCTGGCACGGCATGATAGCGTCGCGCCCTTGTTCGACTTCAATGGCGCGGCGCGACGGCGCCGCACACCCTTTCTGTATGATCTCGCGCGGTGTCGTGGCACCGCGCCGCTTTCCTTCAAACCGAAACAACACAACATACAAGGGAGGAGGTTCGGCCGTGTTTGTGCGGTCCGGCCCCCTCCCGTTAATCGATAGAAAGCGGTCCAAATTAAAAGAGGAACGGTGACGGAAGAATTCACGAGTAACAACAACAACAAAATCCCCTACCTCAAGCGTAGTTGAACGGAGGTTCGTCACGGAATTGCATGTCGCGGAAGAAGGCGTCACGGAAGGAGGATCGTCGCGTCGCGGAGAAAAGATTCGTCGGCGTCGCGTCGGCGATCTCCGAGGATCCGGCATTCTTGTCGACCTTCGTCGGAGGTTGGCGTTCTTCGCGTTCTTCGCGTTCTTCGTCAAAGAAGAAGAAGAACTTCAAGGCCCTTATCTTTTTCCAAAATCCTCTCAACAAGATAACCCCCTAATAAAATAAGAGTTTGTCTTATTTTATTTCTCAAGCCAAGCATTTTGAAATTCAAAAATGAATCAAACAATTAATTGAATTAATTGTAACGTTTAAACCACCCAATTAAATAGATGCGTTTAATATTAAAATAAACGCACGAGTTGACTTCCAAATAAAGGGGGGTGCGGGTGCGTTACCTTAATAAAGGAGGGGGTTTAGGAAGAAAAGAAACGGTGGGGCTCATGTGGGCCCCACCTCACAAATATCCTACCTAGTGGGTAGGATATTGTGGGTCCCACTTCATCCACTTAGTTTAGGTTAAACAAAATAAAATAAAAGTGGTTGCACCACTTTTATTTTATTCCTTTACTTAACCCAAAAATTTAAAACCCACACCCGAGCAAACACAACTCCAGAAAAGGTGTTTCTAAGCAATTACCGGCACTGCGATTCCATCGGTGCCCTCAAAATTCGATTCTGAGAACCGGTTCAAAAGTTTGGAAAACCCAATCGTTCATTCACTGAACGTACCCGAGCTCAACTTAGAAAAATGATTTCGGGCACACCGGGCCTCAGAATCAGGTACTATCAGAAACTGTGTTCTTGTAAAATCCCAAAGAAAATTAAGCAAAAAAATTTCCTTCAATTTTATGGGTCTTTAGAATGCATGTTTTAATTATGTTTTTATAGTGATTAATGTATTCACATATCTGGTATGTTAAATTAAGAGATACATTATGTTGTTTGAGGAATCAATTGTTTTTTAGATTTTATAAATTTAGTGACCATCCTTTTAGATTTTCTTACTTTGAGATTTGTCTCATGAATTTTGGATGATTCTTAATGTTAACTATTTATGAAATGGATAAAATTTAAAATTGGGAGTTACTACTTATTTATTGTAAATTAATATATTATTGGATAACTCATACTAATCATTTTGGTCTTGGAAGATATCTAGAGATAAGAGTAATTATTTTTCATTCTTTTATAGATCTTATGATTAATTAAAATTAAATTTTAGCTCTTCGGGCATAAAATTTCTTTTAGGATATTCATTTCAAAGAGGAATATATGAAGTGGAAATTGATGATAGTATAACCAAAGGATAATATTATACATATAAATTAAGTATATTTCATTATATTATTAGTCTAGATAGTAAACGAATCCCTCAACTTTATGAAAATGGTCTTCAAATGAAAATTGTGTCATATTAACATCATTTAAATCATAGATTTATTGTGTTGTGGTTGTTAAATTTTATCGATCATTAAATTTCTTGTGACAAATGACCTATATCACTCTCTATTATTATTTACAATTTTCTTCCTTGTGTATATCTTCACTTCCCACTAATGTACTCATATTTGGAAACCTAGTTATGTGTTATTCTTGATGAACTTCATATTTCTATTTCTCTGTTATAAAGATGAAGTTTTATTAACCCTTTTATTTATGTTGGTTTTTTAACAGAATTATTTCAAAATTTAAAAACCTTGATTATGAAGATTAAGTTTAAATTGGGATGAGTCAACATATTTAAGGTGGAGAGAATGTAACAACTTAATATTTTAAAATCATAACATCATGTCTTCTAGAATAAATGACACAAACCACCATGATTATAATAGAATACAACACACCAAGATATAATGGTAAATTTATTTTTAAATTAAATCAACCTCTTTGATAGCTTGTGATGAAAGCAACATCGGGTATAAAAGAAGCACGATACTCTATTAAAATTTTATTATTTAAACATAGCCATTATAAATTAGCCATTAAATTGGATGGTATAAATAATAAAAATTAAATTATAAATATTATAATTTTTACACATGTATAAAATAAATTCTATATATATATATATATTATAAATAAAATAATTTTTATTTGAAAAAATAAGAAATGTTTTTTGAAAAACTGTATGTTTATAAAAAATTGTTTAGTCATGCTTTATGCACATAATTTAAAATTAATTTTTACCAATTTTAGAAAATTTATTTGGTAAAACAAACATCATTTTTTAAATATAAATTTCGAAATATTCCTTGGGTTAATTTTTAAAAACATTCTGAAATGATTAATTGTTTTTTTATAAATAAGGAAAATACTATTTTTTTGCTTAAAACTAACATTTTTGTTCAAATTATTTACAAGATTTAATTTTATTATAAATTTTAAATAAATTAAAATAAAATTAATTATATTAAAATTTAACTAATTATAGGCCATTTTAACCAATTTATTATTGAATCATGATTTAATTTTTTTAAAATTTTTCTTTGGAAAATATCATTGTTTAGACGTGTCAGTAGGTTTAATTTTAAATTAAATTCATTCAATTATATGGATAGAATTTGAAAAATATATTTAATATTTATAATAAAAATTATATTATCTAATAAGTTCAACATTATTTTTTTCACAATGAATTGAATAAACTGTAAAAACTAAATATCACAATTAAGGTAAAAATGGGTTTATTAGGGATATAAACTAATAAGATAAGTGTTAAAAATGAAATAAAACATTATTGGGAAAATCCCTCAGGGTATCATTGAAACATTTTTTGAGGTGATTGTGTTTGTTGAAAAAGTGGACATATGTGTTGTGATTATTGACAAAGCAAACCATGACATACAAATTTGTTAAAAAAGGATATTTCATGGTGGAATGTCCAGCTCAAGAGATGTGTTCAACGATCCATGTTTGATTCAAGAACGTCGACAAACGAATGGATGACCTGGAGTCAGTACGAAAAGATCAGATACAAGGTGGCACTGTTTTCCAGTGTTTGCCAAATTTTTGGGCCTGAAAATTGACCAAGGAGAAAAGTGGTTTGGGAAAAGAGACTTGCACGCCATGTACTTTAAGGAGAGGAAACTTGCACCCCTAATGTTTTTCAGGATCAGAAGGTCAAAATATGGCAAAGGAAAGAGAGTCGCGCAGGTATTGGTGTGGGCGCGTAGGTGACTTGCACACCGTGAAAGGAACTGCACGCCGGTGCCTAGGAGGGTTGGAAAGTTGTGCGCCATGTGTTTTTCAAGATCAGATCTTCAAATATTGAAAAAGAAATAGGGTCACGTAGGTGTCTTTCAGGGGAAGAAACTTGTGCGTCGGGACTTGCGCGCCGAGGGGAAACTTGAGGGCTGCCGCGTAGGTTGACCAAATTCCTATAAATATAGGACCACCCCTCCTAATTTTAACAGAGTTCAACACTTAGAAAAATCAGAGCTCCCGTTTTGCTGGTGTGGTGGTCACACAGGTGGTGTGTGGTCGCGCAGGTGGGCTTGCACGCCAGTGTTTGAAGTTGCATGCTGATTGGTAGTTGCGCGCCAATATTGGCTTGGGTGTAAAAGGGATTGAGTCGCCATGTTTGGAGTTGAAAAAGATTATGCCGTGTAGGTGGTAGTGGCAGACTTGCATGCCAGTTGTGACTTGCATAGTGATACTTGCGCACTGGGTTAGACCTACGCGCCAAGTAAGGCTGATTCCCTGTCAGTGTTTTCCGGCTGTGTGGAAGCTGGAAGTTTGCCCGATACCTTCGGTGCAAAGATATATTCATCTACAGGTGAAAGTTGGAATTCAACAGAGAATATACATACAGAGGAAGATGCATTCCTTCATGAAAATGAAGAGACCTACAATTCTATAAACTATGTGTGGATCCTTTTCGGAGTAGTGAGCAATGGAAGAGGAAGAAGGTGATCCTCTCCACCGGCAGTGATCCAGAGATAGATAAATTTGGAGTGACCCTTGGGAAATAGTGATCTAACCCTAAACCTTGTAAAGGCAGTGAGCCTGAGAGAGAGTGACTGTGCCCGAACCTTGTAATCCACAGCTAGTGAAGTTTTGTAGAATTTGGTACGACCGACAACTTGTCGGTGTATGCTCCTTGGATGTAGCCCTTAGCGGTGAACCAAGTAAAAATTAATGTATCCTATGCATGATTTCCTTTCTATTTATATTGTCCAACAGGAAAGAGATAGAAGAGTGTTTTTCTTAATAGTGAAACAAGATCAGAATGGGATTTAATTTTAAATTAGTCATACCCTGATTCACCCCCCCCCCCCTCTGAGGGTACTCAGCCTAGTGGACCTAACAATTATGATAACCAATTTCAAGAAATATTTTTTTTCTTATCACCTCTATGTTATGATAATGACTTTTATTTTAGGCTTTTGAATTCAGAAAAATATTGGTAGCACATTATCGTTTCAAAGATTACATGTGTGTCCTCTCCCCTACTTATAAAATCCCACCCGCTCTCATCCCCTCTTCACACTTACAGAACCATTTCATTCATCCAAAAACTACCCAGATATATTCCCTAATTCCCTCCCCACATTATAGAGGCTTTATTTTAATTATTCATCCATCTTAATATGTCTTAATTTATAAACCTAAATAGGCTCTTCAAAAAAGAGGAAAAATTCATAAATATGATGACTTGTTTTATTTTTCATTCCAGTACCTTCAAATAATATTCAACTAATCTATAATAATAACACTAGTATACACTATATGTCTATATTTTTTTTATGTTAATGTTAAAAACCTGATTCTTCTCCACTTTCATCAAATGGGAAACGAAATTGTTGATCATGTGTACAGAAGACTACATCCTTATGAATATATTTAATTCATTTTCCATAACCATGATTTAAGGCTGAATACAATAATGGATTAAACTTTTTTATACAATATTTTTGATAATATTACACTTCTAGAATTATGATATCACATATACCTTCTTACATTTCACATTTTGAGGGATATGATAGTGTCGCTCGAGAGTATGGTGGACTTTTACCTCACAATGTGATGTGATTTTTTGGACACTTTTTTACATGGAAGGTAGTAAGGATAAATTTAATGAATATATATGATATTTATGACCTAACAATACTTATATAAGAATAATATCACATCTAACTTATCAAAACCATTGTCTTTCAAAAAATTATTTCATGATTTAATATATAATGGTATACATAAAATAATCCCCAAAGACCATGATGGTTAGTTTCTTTAAAAATTAAGTTCATAGCATATCAACTTGATACATGTGTAAAAAAAATTATTTAAAAAATCCTTAACATTTTTCAAAAATTCCCGAACTTTTAACACATCATGAGATTACCTGGGGACATACATAAGAAAGGGGTGAGCTATAAAGCCGAGTAATGGAATAAACAAAGCATAACATGATAAAAGTATTACATTTTAGTCAATATTAATTTTTGTGGGATATAAAATATTTAAAAATTATAATATTGAAAAATGATGCATGATACAACATGATAGCCTAAATGAAATATAGGAAGCTTGAAACAATGTTAAACAAGACATCATAAACACAAGTCAAGTTTAACTGCCAAGATATCATAACATGGTGGGAAAAGTCCCATAATGGATTAGGTTTAATTCCTACTCGCATGAATTAAGTCTTATGAGTCAAACTAATTACCCAATACATTATAGAACTATATAATTCTAGGCACACTTGTCTCTTCTATATCATGTACACGCATAAGTGTTCCATATAGATCATTCAAAATTAAATCATATTTCATCACATTTAATCTAGTTATTAAGAAGTGTGGAATAAATACATTAATTTACCCAACCAAAAATGTATATTCATATATAGGTTAATACCCTTGATTGGAAATGGAGATGGTATTCACAATACAATTGTTTGGCATGGAAAAATTGAAATATAATTTGGATGACATACAAGGGTACATAATAAATCATACGATGGATTAATGAGAGTGAAACGGGTAACTTATCATGTAAAATAATAAGAGAAGTAATAGGGATATATAATAACATAATAAAATATTAACAATTCATAATTAAAATGTATAAGACATAAATGGTGCTTTAATAAAAGTTTGGCATCGAAAAATCACAGGATGATTTCAGCAACATAACGGGGGGTACATAATGAATCATGGAAGGAATTAATGAGATTTAAAGATCCGTATAATTGCTTTTTCATCATAAGTTAAGTAATATGGAGGAGTAAAATAATATCTAATCAATAAGAATTTGAATAAAAATGGACTACATAAAGAAGGTTCTTGAATAAAGAAGAGAAGCAGAGGATCCCTTACCTTGAGAGGGTGTTTTCAAAAGCTTTGGAGGTGCCTCGTAAGAGATTTTGGGAACCGTGGGAGGGATTTAGAGTGGAATGGTTAGATTATAGTTTTTATTTAAAGGTTTTTAGTGAATGTGAATTGTATATTGTGTGGTTTTATATAGGAATAGAAAGGGGAGTTCTTTATTATTTTCTAAACTTTTGTTTTATACTCTATAAAATAAAGTAATAAAAAAAAATCCTTTGAATAGTTTTTTTCCATGGTTTCTAGAAAAAAGATCAGTTTGATTATTTGATAATTCCATGAAATTTTCACATTAAAATATTACCCTTGGTGATGTGAAAGTGAGTCATTTTATAAACGAATAGATTTAAAAATCTTAAAATATAATATAGCTTTCTGAGGATTCATAAAGTGATTATAAAATTAGTCAAATAACCTCAAAAACATATTATTTTGAAGGATAGACATTGATTTATTCTTTTATATGTTTTATAGAACATATTACATCATTGTTTGGTTATTATAATGTCATAATACACACCATATATTTATAGTGTATTTAATTTTATACCTGAAAATTTGATTCTTTTTATAAAATTATAGAAAGGTAACAATTGGATAAATTTGATATTCTGATTATAAAAATAATATTATCTTACTAATATATTTGTCTAAATAGTATAAATTTTACTGTTAAATTAAAATCCCCATTTATTAAAAAATGCTTGTTTTTTTATAATTAAATTTTTCCTAACCATATAAAAATTACATTTTCAAATCATAGAATTATATTGTAAATTATATTTAATATATAATATTTATTAAAATATACTTTAATTCATTAATTCAGAAAAATTAATTTCTTAATTTGAATGTAATAATATATAAAAATACAATTCAGGTTTTTGTTGTAAAAAATTCTAAATTTGACCAAAATAATTTATTTAATCATTTATAAAGTAAAAAATAAATAAGGATGATAAGGATTATTTTATTGAAAATAAAATATAAATATTCATACTATTATAGTAAATATACGGAAACCTTTTTAACACCAGGAAATACCCTCAGGGTAAGGTGCACGACATTGAGATTTTATTGGGTGGTTCGATGAAAATTGTTTGGGTCATGATATTGATGAGATTGAACTTATCACATAAATTGTTTCACTCATTCTTTACATGTTGAATCCCATCTTTCACTTGTTCAAGGGAAAATACTAGGGACTTTATCTACCTTGGAAGCTCTAATAAAAGGGCTTCATAGGGTATGATCATCTGGGTCGAGGTCATCACTTCTTTCTTATGTGTTGAAAGGACTTTTTCATAACCATTAATGTATACTAATCATATGATCATTGTTATATGTTTATATTATCATTGGTAATGATTCTTAACCATATTTTTAATCAGATATGATATAACATATAATGGTCTAATATAACCATAGTAGTGCATGTGTTTTTTATAACCACAATACATAATAGGGAACATAATATAATCAAAATGGTAATATTATTTATAAACGTTTGGGTTGTTATATTATTCCATTATTCATAAATTTTCATTATATGCACTAAATGAGATGAGGGTACTTATGCTTCATCACGTCATTCAGTTCGAATGTTTCCTCCTCAAACATGGGGTTTCAACACAACAATTTAACCATCCAAGAAGTCTTATTTTGTAAAACTTTTCTTCTATGATCTAAGATCTTCACCAACCACTCCTCGTATGAAAGATCATTCTCCAATTTTACCAAATCTATAATAAATACATGTTATGTGTTTGTTTGGTACTTCCTCAATAGGGATACATGGGACACATCATATATATGATATAGGTTAGGTGGGACTGTTAGTCGATGTGGAAAGACTCTGATGTGATTGAGGATATCAAAGGGGTTGTTGTGTCTTGGAGTAAGCTGTCCTTTCTACCCAAACCTCATGACCTTATTCTAGAGTGATATATGAAGGAACACTATGTATCCATCATAAAACCATAGATCACATCAGTGATTACCTCCATATATTTTTTGTTATTTTTTTATAGATTTCATATAGCATTGAATGGTTTAAACCCTCACTGTCTTCTCTTGTATAATATAATGTCCCATTAGCTCCCACACTCCATATTTATCCCATCATAATAGAGTCTAAAAACTATTACCTTACAGAACCTGAAAAGGATCCATTTGAATTCTATAATGGAAACTGTTTTTATTTGATAACTCCACTAGGGGAAGGTGCTAATTATAAAATACTTGGAGATATATTAAACTTGGTCTTAGCATAACTTCCAGAGTATGAATTGTCATTTTAGACATAACATATGTTTTAGGGTGGTAAGGAGTTATAAAGCTCAATTTTGTATCCAATTATTACTAAAGGCTTCTCCAAAACCTCAAGGTAAACCTCATATCTCAATCAGATAAAATAGTGATTTGAACTCCATGTACTCTTGCCAATTCCCTTATTTATATCTTACAAAATTGGTCAAGAGATAAATCTTCCTTAATATTAATTAAATGAACTAACTTGGAAAGGGGATCGAATAACACCCAGGTGTAGTTATTAACTTTATATTTCCAAGGTATTACTACCATTAAATGCAAGTTTAATTTTCACATTAACATACTACTATGGGAAATGGTTGCATCAAACCCTTATAATTCAACCATTCTACTTTGACTTTATAGCATACCAAACATCAAGGTACAAACTCCACAATGTCTCTACTACAGTAATCTTACTAGATATTATGCTTAAAATCACTATACATATTAGTTATTACTGGGTAAATAGAGAAGGATGATCTTTGTGCATCATCTAGATGTTACCTATTTAGTTTGGGTTTTGATGGGACACACATCCGAGTTTCAAACCTTATAACTACATCTTCAGAAAACATGAACTCTAAAATATTTTCTACCTTCTTCTATATCAATTCATCATATTTATAATCCTCCTTTATTATATCAATAATGGATAGTGGATAAGTTATGTTATCATGGTAGGATAAATATCCTTTTATTACTCCCATATCTATTCTTTACATGTTTGGGAAGGTGGATACCTTGTAATATTTATCATCGATATAGTCATGGTATCTTTTCTACTTAGATCATCTTCCACTTTGTTTTCTTTCTCAGGATGGGGATGAATTGAAAAAACACAATCCTTAATCAGTTCTAACCACCTATGTTAGAATAGATAAAGATCCTTTTGTGTGAATATATACTTGAGTATTTTATGGTCTATATATATATATATTACATTTCTCCCCATATAGATAATGTTTTTAAATATTTAATGTGAATATCACAGTATTAAATTATAGAAAATAAAATGGGTAGTTTTTATCATGGATATTTATTTGGTGGTGGGAATAGGCTCTCACTCTTTCATTATTCTTGAGCACAAAACCCAAGACCTTTTTAGATTCATTACTCTATATCACAAATCCTTCACCATTGCTCGGTAATGCGAGTATAGTTGCAGTGATTATACACTTATATAGTTCTTTAAAACACTCCTCACATACATCATTCCAGAAAAACATTATTCCTTTCTAAGTTATCTTTATTAAGAGGATTTAAATTCATGAGAATTTTATAATAAATCAATTATAATACAAAGATAAATCCATGGAAACATAGGATATCCATCACAAAGGTTGGTCTTGGACACCATTTATTTATCTATGATTTTGAAGGTTCCATAGATTTCCCCTTACTGTTGATATCATGCCCCATGAATGTTACTTTCTCCAACCATAACAAACATTTAATGTAATTTTAATATATATTTTCTTTCGGTAATATCCTCAGTACATTATTCAAATACTTTTCATGTTCCTACTTGATTTTATAGTAGATAATAATATCATCCACAAAGACTACCAAACATTTTTCCAGGTAATCCCTAAATAATTTATTCAACAAACCCATGATAATTTTTGGTGAATTAGAGAGTCCAAATGGTGTAAATATTAACTTTTAGTTCACATACCATGTATGAAAAGCAGTCTTGGGGATATTCTCCTTCTTTAAATTTACATGATAATATCCCAACTAAAGATCTATATTAGAGAAATTCTAGGCTACAAAAATATTATCGAACAAGTCATTAACATATCAAAGAGGATACTTATTCTTTATCATGATATTTTTGAACTTATGATATTAAATATAGAGGTGCATTGACCCATACTTCTTCTTCATAAAGAGGAACACCGTACCCCATAGAGAAGCACTTGGGAATATAAACCCCCTATCCATATACTCATTTTGTTCCTTATTTATCTCCTCAAGTTAAATACTCATTCAATATAGAATCTTGGTTATTGGAAAGTACCTTGGTATAAGATTTATATAAAATTAAACCTCTCAGATAGGAGAAAGACCAAGAAAATCTTCGGGAAATGAATCAGTTAATTCCCTCACAATGGGCATGTATTCTAGGATGATCTTTTATTTAATATCAATCATTTTAGCAAGATAAACTTTCCTATAAGAAAAAAATATCCTTGTTAGATATGTTGGTACTAAAGAATATTCATCCCACTCTATGCACATGTATAGAATCAGAGGTAGTTTTTTGATATGGAGGGTGGTTTTCTTCTCTCGGAAATTTATATTGGCTGTATATAAGGAAATTCATCCCATAATTATAATTGAATCGAATTACACTAAATGGGTTATGACAAGGTTCACTGTGAATTTCAGCCCATAAATTTGTATAGGTGGCTAGTTAGATATTTGAGATAGAATAATGTCCCCATTTTATATTTTCAACAATAGTTATACTTCCATGATTTTTAGTGGTGTTTTAATAGTTATAATAAGTTTGAGAAATACAAAAGAGTTCATTGAACAATAGAAAATAAATATACATTTCAAAAAATTTTCTAGTTATAATCATTTATTTCATCCAAAATAGACTTAGGGATGAGAATTTTCAAACTGTTAAAATAATAATAGGTAAACTATTAATATTTCGTGGATAACTCATAAATAATTTATATTCATTAACCTAATAATATCTAGGCTTCATTCAAAGTTACCCATGATCTATTTATTAATATAACATCTTATGATAATTTTTATTCCATTAATAATGGTTCATAATGAGCTTGTGAATTTACCAAATCATATCCCCTAGAGTTTCAAAATAGATGTCCTTTAAGTCATGGTGTTGTGCATGAGTTCTCGATTGACTCTAGCTCAATATGGTGTCTTAAAGGATATTACACCTAGGTACATATGTCAAAGATCATCATCAACTTGTAGTATACTGATAGAGTTTTATTTTCTTGGAAACTACATACTATACACTTTTCCAAGATTTAGGTATATTTTCTTTTGTTTAGTTTTTCCCCTAAGGATTTATCTAGATTTTTCTAATCCTAATCCAAAAAACAACAAAACGTTTCTCCGATATCAACTATGATAAACCTTGTCTTTAAAAAACATTATTTCATGATTAAAAACAATAATATACACATAAAACAATCCTAGTAGAACATGAATCCCAGTGTATTTTGAAATTATGTACATATCAAATCCACTTGATACATGGGTACAATAACTTTATTCTAAAATTCCTTAACATGATTATAAAATAACAAACCTTTTATAACTTCATGGGATAACTTGGGGACATACCTGAGAAATGGGTGAGTTTGATATCCTGGTAATGGAATTAAAAAATCATTGCATGATGAAGTTATTACATGTTAGTCAATAGGAAATTCAATTTGATATAAAATGGGTGATAATAATAATTCCAAACAATGAGTTATGATACAACATGATAGCATAAATGCAATATGGGAATGTGGGAACAACATTTACCATCCATCATAAAAATAGGTCAAGGCTAACTGTTAATACTTAATAACATTTTGGAAAAATAACCACAATTTATTAGTGTTAATACCTAATCCCAAACATGATTTATCATGAGACTAAAAAAATATCCAAGGCATTGGAGCGTTATATAATTCTGAGCTCACTTGTCACTTTCATATCATGTACATGAGTAAGTGTGCGACATATATCATTCAAAATAGGATAATATCTCATCACATTTAATCCCAAAAGTAAAGAGTGTGAAATAAATAAATAAAAAAACCCAATAAATTAATGATAGTTGTGTATAATTTAATACACATGAGTGAAAATGTATATGGTATTCATAATACAAAGGTTTGGCATGGAAAAATCACAAGATAATTTGGATGACATGACAGGTGTAGATAATTAATCATGATAGGAATTAATGAGAGTTAAAGGGGTATCTAATCACATAAAAATATTAAGGTAAGTAAGATATATATGTTATAACATGATCCAAAATGAGGAGTTTTTAATTAATAGTCATAATATAAAAAATTTTCAAGAATAAAATTTTAGCATGGAAAAATCATTGGATAATTTCAACAGCGTAATGGGAGTACATAGAGAATCAAGTGATAAATTAATTAGTGTGAAAGGGTTCTATAATAACTTTGGAGAAATAATTTAAGTAATATTTATGTGTAAAATCTTATCACATAAATAGTAAGGGGAATAAAAAATTTATTTCCAAAAGAAGGTTCTTGAATATAGAGGTGAAGGAGAGGATCCACAATGTTGAGAGGGTGTTCCGAAAATCAAGGAATGAGATTATTGAGATATTGGGGGAACAATATGAGATATATAGAGAGTAATTGACATATTATATTTGTGAAATAGATGTTTCTAGTTAAGAGGGATGGGATATTGGGTTGTTTTATATAGAAAAAAGAGGGGTGTTCTTTGTTATTTTTCAAACTTAGGTGTGGAAATATATACAATAAAACAATCAAAACCACAAACCTTACCATGGTTTTTCCCATGGTTTCTTCTGAATAAGAGTGGATTTCATTATTTTATAATTACATGAACTAATAACAATTAAATAATACCCTTTGTGATATGGAAGTGAGTCAAGATTACAAATAATCGATTTTAAAATATAAAAATATAATATAAACATTGGAGGATTAATAAAGGGTTTATAAAATTAATAAAATAACCTAAAAAGACCTAAGGCGAGGCATAAATTTGTTTTTATATACCTTTCATGTAGCATATTACAACATTATTGGGTCATTATTATGTCAGAATACACACTGTATATTCATACTATATTTAATTTTTTACTTGAAACGTTTAATGTCTCAGGAAATTATGAAAAATTAACCATTGGATAATTTCAAGGTGTTGATTAAAAAATAATTTTTATTTTTAAAAAATAATTATATTAATTTTAGAAATTATTATTTTAAATTTAAATCCCCATTTAAAATACTTGTTTTTTGTCAATAAAGGTTTTTTGTCCATTACAAAAATTACATTTTTACATTATAAAATTATATTATCATTATATTTAATATAAACTATTTAATAATAATATTTTCATAAAACATAATTTGATACCTAAATTAATAAAAAGTAATTTTTTAATTGAAATATTATATTACCCAAAATTATAATTCGAGTTTTATCGTATTAAAATATGTTTTTATCAAAATTATATATGTAATAAATTATGAAGTATAAAATAAATAAGTAATAAATATAATAATTGTTTTATTGAAAATAAAATATTGAAAATTAAATTTTCAGAGATGAGATTCATATCCCCTTATTAAACCAGTGAATACCCTAAGGGTATGGTGTGTGATAGTGATATTTTATTAGGTGTTTTGATGAACATGGTTTTGGTCTTGATCTAAATAAGATTGAAATTCTCCCATAAATGGTTTTACACATTCTTTAGTTATTGAATATTTTCTTAGTCTTGGTCAAGGTAAAATACCATTGTTTCTATCTCCCTCTGAAGCTTTGATAAATGGGATTCAAAGGGTTTGATCCTACTATTCGATGTCATTTCACATTTCATCTATGCCAAAAAGACTTTATAATAACCCTTAATAAATACTAACAATATGATCAATTTTCAACATCTATATTATCAATAGTCATTATTCTTAATGAAATTGTTAATATGATAGGATTTAACTTTTAGAGGTTCAATATAACCAAAGTAGGGAATGTTTTTTTTATAAAAAAAATTATGTAATAGGGAACTTAATTCAATTAAAAAGGGAATTTTATTTTAAAATAGTTAGACCATTTCATAAATTTCTACCTTCCCATTTATTGGAAAACAATAACGTCACTCATGCGTATGTGTGGACTAACACCTACACGTATTGATGTGAAATTGTTTTCATCATATTTTTAAATCGATGGAAATAAGGATGTGTTTGATTAATATAAATTCAATATATGAAATAATATTGATTTCATAATGGTGAATCAATATTAATTTCCATTTCTTTCCATCCATCAAGAAAAATGGATACACTATTCGTGCATATGTACGGTATACCATCTCCATGAATTGTGTAATCCATTTTCTATCTTTATATTTTATATCTTATTATAGAAAATATATATAATGAGTATATTTGATATTTATAACATGGTTAAAATTATATATATTATTTTACAATGATAAATATAAAAGGATAGAAATTACCAAACCAAAACATAAATGAAAAAAGAAGAAATTGTCACCCAAAATACTGATTTTAGAAAAGAATTGTTAATAAATTGGTCATAAAAGAAAATAATTAAATACTATATGGTATGAGATATATGATTAAGGTTCTGTAAAATATGTATAATAAGCATATATTTATTATACAGAATGATTGAAAACATGTGCAGGAAGTCAAACCTAAGGTAAGGTTTTCTCATCTGACTTTTACTTCCATGAGACATATTCCACGTACACAACTTATCTCTTTTGTGTGGCATATATACTTCCAATTTGATATTTCAAAGTAAACATATACTTATTTTTATGGTATTTTATGTTTAATTTGTTTTTATTTCTTTTATGGGTCTTTTGATTCAAATGTTATCAAAGTGATAAGGGTTTATTTTACAATCTCTTTATTTATCAGGACAAATTATGATTAAATTTATAATGATGAAATATTATTATAAATCATTAAATAAACCCATGAATTTTCTTCTAGTATGGCTCTAAACTAACTTTTCAAGTTACAGTACCATTTTAATTTCTTTATTACTTAAAATTATTGTGCAAATATTTTTAATAAAAGGAGGAATTATTTTTCTCTTGGTTTAGAAAGCCTTTTTCCTTCAAAACAATGTTTTCTCAAAAAATAAAAAATGTTTCTAACATTCTATAAATTAATCATTAAATAAATTATTACCCATTTTTTACTTTGAAAAAAAATTAAAGGAATATTCATTTTTTTTAAACAATTCCAATTTTTATTTTACTAAAAATATGAAAGGAATCTTTGTTTTAATGTGTACAACATGAAAAAAATCTTCCACATTCATGAAAACATAATGTTTGTGATATTATATTAAATTTTTTCTAGTTTAATTTATAAGAAATGTTTTTTCAAAATGTTTTATGAGAATTTATTTTTAAAATATGATTTCAAAAATGGAAAGGGTATTTTATTTAAGAATGTTTTTATTTGAATTTTTATGGTATTACTATTCATAAATGGAATCAAATTTTTATTGTAATTATTTTCCACTAGGGATATGTTGTAATGATACCATTTTTATTATTCCTCTGGATGTTTTATAATTGGATTTATGGGGGATGTACAATTTTATTTCTATTCACCATTTTACTCTATATTTTTTGTGATTATGTTTATTAATTGAGTTAAGTATTATCATTTTTATATTAGTTTTTCAATAATAATGTTTAGTTTTATTTATTTTTAACAATTTCAAATAAAGAACACATTTTAATTATTAAGTGATTGGTGGATCCTGTGATTACATAGTTTAACAACGAGAACTGTTATGAATAATATCCCCCTTTTGAATTAATTAAATGTCTTATTATATAATATGGTTACAGAAAACACATGAACTTATTTTATTTTATTATATCCAATTGGATTTCATTGACCCAAAGTAATCATTACCATCAATAATATATCCATTTAATAGTGGTCACAAGATTATTATAAATATAGGGTTTCAACAAATCCAATTGACATATACAAAGGAAGTGATGGCCCCAACCAAAATAATCATACCCTTTGAAGCCCATTTATCATATCTTATGAGGGAGATATCATCACTGGGATTTTCCCTTGACCAACACCAATCTGATATCCAAAAACATAAGTGTGAGAGAAACTGTTTATAGTAGAAGTTAAATCTCATTGAGATCATTGCTGAAACAATGTTCCCTGAATAGCCCCACGAAAGTCCCACCATCGTCCGCCTTAACCTTAGGGAGTTTTCTAGCATATTAAAGGGGTACGTATCGAGACCCTAGCAATATTTTTATGTAAATTATTTTGTATATAATAATAAATATATTTTCATCCTATAATTATTACTTTATAGATGGTTTTTTTATTCAATAAGACATAAATAGTATTTTTGGGTATTATTAAAATTCAATTAAGTAATTTATTTTGATCAATTAATGGTTTTTTTAAAAAAATAATGTTTTAAAAAAAAATATAATTAAATAGTTTTTATTAAATAAAAATTATCATATAAATTTGATGATGCATGTTTTAATTTTTATAAGGTTTTGAAAACAATTGATGTCAAAAAACCCATAATTTCTTAATAAATGACGATTTTTTTTAAATTGAAAATTCACATATTTAGAAAATTATTTAGAGAAAATTAATATTATTTTTTGGAATCATGACATAAAATTATCCAATGATTAATTTTTCATAATTTCATGGGAGTTGATTTTTTGGGAAAAAAATTAAATACTATAAAAATTTACTCATGGATTATGACATCATAATGACCCAAAGATGATGTATTAATTTCAAAAAATGGGATAAAATACCAAATATATGTTTTAACTTTAATATAATTTTATTTTAATTTTATTTCATTTATTTTTTATATTTTTTAGGAATCCTCCAAAACATATAATATATTTTAGGGATTTCAAATTACTCCTTTGAGAGTGTGACTCACCTCCACATAAGCAAGGGAATTATCTTATTATGTTAAGACCATGGATTTTTAAAATAATTATGACCACTCCAATTTAGTAGAAACCATGGGAAAAACCATGGCTTGGATTTTGGTTTTGGTTATTTTATTATGTAGAGTCCAAAACCTTAATAATAAAGAAATTCCTGTATTTTCCTATATAAACTCACCAAAGCTCCCATTTATATTAACTAAAACTCTCTATAGTGCGTCTATAATTGGTCTTACATTTACTATAGTCATAAAAAGGTTCCCAAAAGCTCTCAAGAAGACCCTCCCAAGAATTTGGAGTCACGCACTCAAGAAAGGGATCTTCCACTCTTCTTTTCATTCAACCACTTCTTTTATTTTATGCTTCTTAATTTCTATTTTTCCATTTCGAGATAAGTTATTACATACCCAAATACTGTAATTTTTATTTATACATTATTATATACCCCTTCCACTCTCATTAATCCTTCCAATGAACCATTATGTACACCCTTTACCATGCTAAAATTTGGTTATGGATTTTCCTATTCTCATTTCCATTCAAGAATTTATTTTATAATATGAATATTAAATTACATTGGATTATTTTGGGATATGTTATTCCATATTCCCATTACTATATATTAAAATTTTAAATTATTATATCTCCCTTTAACTTTCATTGAGATTCCCATGATACTTTATGTACACCTATTTCCATGCTAAAATATAGTTTGGATTCTTTTCATTATTCAAGTATCTTCATTAAATGATGCCTTAAATTTCCAATTTCAAATGTTGGGATATGTTTTTTAATGTAACTAATAAATTCCATTTTATTTATATGTGATGAGATACCCCCTTTTATCTCTATCATAAATCCATTTTTATGAATCTTTAAGTAATGTTGTTATGATGCTGAAATTTCACTATGAGTTTTCCATGCCAAAAACAATTTTGTAGTGAATACCATACCCATTTACTATCAAATGAATTAAAATTTATGCACATATAATTTTTTATTAGGTACTTAAATAAATTTATTCCACACTCCTTTTTCGTGTTATAAATTATGATGATGAATGAATCCATTATGTATGATCTATGTTCCACACATGAGGATTATACTGAAATGAAAGTGACGGGTGCACCCAAAATTATATAGCACTCCAATATATTGGGTAATGTTTTGTCTCATGAGAATTCATGTTGGGGTAGGGGTAAACCTGATTCTTTTATGTTACTTTTTCTATCATTATTTCTTGGTAGTTTATTCGTGACATATATTTATGATGCAGTGTTTTAAGTTGTTTCCTCATTTAAAATTTTATGATTATCATGCTATATCATGTCTCGTTGTTCATTTTTATGATTCTTACTCTTTTTATTCCCCATTTACATGCCTATTGTGTAACATGTATAACCACATTAAATTTTTATTCCCTTTATAGGATTTATATCTCACATCTTTCTTATGTTTTTCTCTAATTTGTCCCGTGCAGTTTTAAAATTCATGGAATTTTAGAAGCATGTTAAGGAAGTTTTCAATAATGTTGTTGTATCTCGTGTTCAAGATGTTATTCTATCTACCTAATTATTAAATATTTTATACTTATTGATCATTTTAGATTTATTAAGTACACTTTTATGTAGTGAATAATGAATTAATGCATAATAAAGATCATGGTTTTGTAGTAGTTATTAGAGAAAAAAATTAGTTATTTTTAGGATTAGGATTAGAAAGCACTAGAGAAAGACTTATGGATAATACTAAGTATAAGAAAAAATACCTACTTTTTTAGGTATATTGTAATAGGTTTATTAAGAAAATACATCCTTTTTTTGATAATACATGTGTATATCTTTCTGGAATAGATGTGCCTAGGGGTAACAACTCTACCAATGTGTGCAAGACCAACCTCAATGTAACCTGGTACACAAAAACAGACCTTATTGTGCATCTGGTTTGACACTCTTGGAGGATATTATTGCATAAATTAATAATCTCATTACAAATAAATTATTATGGTAAGCGAAAAAAGTTCCATAATAATATATGTTAGGAAATATATCGTGGATAAAATAGATTGGAGACAATAAATTCATAAGCTAAGAAATAATTGTAATCTGTAAGTTATCTATTTAATTTCATTGAATTTCCCATTATTTTTTTAATAGTTTAAAAATACTCATACCTAATTTTACATTTATTCTATCCAATGGCTATAAATAGGAGGAATGATGTTAACAATCAATGTGATGGGCAATGTGGTGACTACCCAAATGATATTCCCAACACGATTGGAGCAGGAATCGTGAATTTTATGATAATAATCTCTCAGATGACTCAAGTTCTGAATAAAAACCTATATCAAGTGGATCATCCAAACCCCCCAAATAAAGAATAAGAAACAGTCAAGAAATTCATTTGATTAAGGCTTCGAATATTCAATAGATCGTCTAATCCCTTAGTCATGGAATAATGGATCAAATCCATTGAGAATATCATAACCATCCTTCACTGTTCTAAGAATGAGAAGGTTGTACTAATTGTTAATCATATAGTGGGTTAATTTGATCAGTGGTGGTATTTGATAAAAAATATGAAGCCTGAGAAAAATGTAGAAGCGATGCAGTGGAAGGAATTACAGAAAAAAAAATTCAAAAAAAAATTTTCTCGCACACTACGACTTAAAATAGAAAGTAATTTTCTCTCCCTCAAGAAAAAAGATGATTAATATATCAGGTGTATATGGTAGACTTCTCAATACATTCATGATATTACTCTAAAATTATCATTACCCTATATTTCAAGGTTGGCCACTTATTTGGTGGGATAAAACCTAGTCTATGAAAAGCCATGGAGATTCATGACTTTGATAGCTATGAGAAAATTGACTGATTTTTCCTCAAATTTGAAATGGAGATCGGATAATCCCAAGGATATCATGGGAATAAGAATTGAAAAGTCTGGTTCAAATCTAGATGTCAAATGGAGAGATCTAAGGGTACAGATAAATTTTAGCATCCCACATGTCAAATGTGAGGAAAGAAGCTCCCTAAAAATTTCCTAAGGGGGATGAAGAAATAATTTAGGTATGGGAAGGAAGGGAACCTGTCTAACATTTTCCAATATGAGAAACCTGATAATTAAATAGAGGAAATTAATTATCTATTCTACCCTCATAACATTGTTCATTTATATAATTGTAAGGAACCGGGGTTCTTTACAAACCAATGCACCAATCCAAGAGTTTTCAAAGACAACCATCAACCACCAAGGCATCATGGGGTAGATTTTTCCATCACAACTGATGAGGTTAAACCCAATAATGAATTGGAGATAGAAATGATAGGTCTTAAGTTACGGATATAAATCATACTTTTTTATTTAGTTTCTACACATTCCTTCATATTGTAAATGTTTAGTTGAACTATTCAAACACCACCACTTATCGTGGATGTTGATTTATCGATTAAAATGGAAAATGGGGTAGTTATTGAATCCTGAGTATATAACTACTCCCCAATAAAAATTGATGGGATTAACTATCTAGTGAACCATGTAATACTCCCTTTAGAGAAATTTGACAAAATTATAGCCATGGATTAGATTTCCCTATATAGAGACAACAGAAATTTACACGAGAAAGAAAATAACTCTCTGTATTGCGAATCGACCCTTGATTTTATACAAAGTGCATAGAGGAATATGAATATTCATAACCCCCAGCATCACTAGAAAAGATATCATTTCACTATGATAAATTTTACCTATCTCAAATGAATGATTCTAAATAAATAATAATCCTCAAATACATTCCCATTATGAGGGAATATGATGATGTATTTTTCTAGGAATTGTCTTGTCTTCCTTATAGCTGAGAGGTTGAATTTTCAATCGATCATATAGCTAGGGAGTTAAAAATATCCAACAATTAATATATAATTATTATTGTGGAACTTGAGGAGATGAAGAAAAAACAACAGGAGAATCTAGATAATTGGTTCATACACCGAAGTTCTTCACCATGGGGGGCACCAGACCTCTTCATCAAGAAGAAGGATAGGAAAATGTTCCATAGCATTGATTATCATGAGCTCAAGAAGATCATGATAAATAACAAGCATCCAATAACATGAATTGATGACTTATTTAATCTGATATGTGGAGAATAATACTTCTAAAATGTAGATCTGTGATTGGGATATTACCATGTTAGGGTGAATAAAAAGGATTTCCCCAATACTGCTTTTCGTGAAAGGTACAGGCACTATGAGTTCATAGTGATGAATCCTGGGGTCACTAATTCACCAAAACTATTCATAAACATGATGAATATAGTTTTTATAGATTAACTCTTCAAATATTTGGTAGTATTTATATATTATAGTATAATAAACTGTAAAACCAAGGAGGATTCTGAGGATAATATGAGCACTATGATAAAGACCTTACAAAAGGAGAAGCTCTATGCCAGGTTAATGGAAATATCATTCTTGGGGAATATCATCATAATAAATGGGATATCTATTGACCCTTAAAACACTAAATCAATTTAATTATGGATGAGTAAAAAAAACTATGATATATATCCGTAGTTTCCATGAGTTATATGGGTATTATCGTCGATTTTTGATAAATTTCTCATGGTGTCCAAACCCTCCTACAATGGTAACATGGAAGGGAGTCAAGATTTCTTGGAATGGTGAGTGAGAAGAGAGATTAAATGTCCTTAAAAGGAGGCTTATCCCTTCCCCTAAACTCACAATACCCACAAGGGGGTAACTTTTCCCGATATTCAACGATGCTTTAAAGAATGGTTGAGGCTCTTTGTTAATGCATAATGAAAAGCCCATAGCTTTTTCTTCAAGGAAGTTAAAAGTTCATGAATAGAAATACCCATCACATGATCTAAATTTGGATTTTGTGATATTTTATTTTAAAATACGGTGGTTGTATCTTTTTGTGTAGATGTTGAAAATATATAAGGATCACAAATTCCTCAAGTATATATTCACATATAAAGAGATTAATATGTTCCAACGAAGATGGATATAGATGATCAAGGACTATGACTGCTCAATCCACTACGATTCTATGAAATAAAATAATGTGTCAGATGCTCTAAGTATAAAGGATAGAGAAATTATATCATTGGTGAGAATTTAGAGGGATCCAGCCATCTTATATTTGTAAAGGATGGACATGGGAATCATAAAGGAAGATACATAATCAATCCTTTTGAAAATTATTGCTCAACTGTCTCCTTTGGAGAGGTTAAAGGATTCTAAAATAAATGATGTCTAAATTGATAATAAATTAGAAACTATAAGAAAAGGTAAATACTCAGAGATCAATGATGGTGAAGAAGGAATTGTGAGATTTCGATCAACACAATATGTTCTATCAAATCCAATATTAAAGATCGAACTGTTGGATTATTCATCAAAATGCCAGGTATGCCAGCAAGTGAAGGATAAAAGGTGTAATTATAAATTTATGATGCATACATTACCCATACCAACATGGAAATAGGATAACATCACCACAGACTTTGTCACCGTAAATCTAAATACATATAGGGGAAATAATTCTATATGGTTTGTTGTGGATCATATTACAAAGACGAATCACTTTATCATAATTAGAGATAATTTGTTTCTCAATCAATGTGAATGGATATACACTAGAGAAGTTGTAAGGATACATGGAGAACAACTATTGATTGTATCTGATTGAGATTCAAGATTCACCTCCAAGTTCTAGAAAAGTATACAAAATACTCTAAACAATGAGCTTAACATTATTACAACCTATCATCCTCAAAATAATGTCCAATTTAATCTAACTATTCATACACTGGAAGAAATGTTGAGAGCATGATTAATGAACTTAAAAGGAGTATGGGACCAACATCTACCTCTGGTCAAGTTCTCAAACAACAACAGCTTCCACTCAAGCAAAATAATGGCTCCCTGTGAAGCAAATTATTGGAAGAGGTGAAAAATTCCTCCATGTTGGGATGATGTTGGATAATTAATACTTCTAGATCCTGAAATGGTCGATGAAATGGTGGAAAATTTTAAGACCATTCAATAACACATCAAGGCTGCTTAGAATCGACTAAACAACTATTCTAACAATCATTGACAAGACCTATTTTTTTATGTTGGAGACATGGTATTCCCTCACATATCTATATGGAATAATATTATGAGATTTTGGAATAAGAGAAAGATTAGTCCAAGATTCATCGGACCCTTTGAGATCCCTGATCGTATCGGAGTGGTGGCCTATCGACTAGAACTCCCACTAATCCTATCTCAAGTACAAGATGAATTACATGTATCCCTATTGAGGAAATACATACTATACACCTCACATGTAATCAATACAATGTTGGTACCATTGGATAATAACCTTTGTTATGAGGATAATCGGGTGATGATCTTAAATAATAGAGAAAAATTTCAACAAATTAAGACAATGAACCTCGTCAAAGTGTTTTGGAGAAACCATAAGTTTGATGAAGAAACATGGGAACCAAATGAGGTCATTAAATAGAGTTACCCTATTCTGTTTTAATATGGAAAATGAAAATTTATAGGGGAAATTTCTTAAGTGTGGAATACTGTAATGACCTGAACTATTATGAATAAAATTTCCCTTTTAATTTAATTAAATATGTTATTATATAATCTGGTTGTAGAAAACACATGAAATTAATTTTCTTTATTATATCCAATTGGATTTAGTTGACTGTTAAGAATAATTAGCATTGATAATATATTCATCTAACATTGATCTTGTGATTAGTATAAATATAGGGTTTTAACAAATCCAATTGACATAGACAATGAAAATAATTTCCTCAACTATTAGGATCATGCCATATGAAGCCCATTTATCAGATCTTTTGAGGGAGATAGAATCATTTTCGTTTTCCCTTGACCAATACCAAGCTATTATCTAACAACTTAAGCACTAGAGAAAAATTTTATAGGAGAAGTTCAAGCTCAATGAGATCACATCCCAAACCATGTTTTCCGAACTTCCCCATGAAAGTCCAGCCATCACCCACATTACCCATAGATCATTTGCTAGCATATTAAAGGATATGTATCAAGAACCTAAGAAATGATTATGTTAATTATTTTTAAAATAATAAGGAATATATTTTATTCCTATTATTGTTATTTTATAAAGGATTTTTATTTTGATTCAATAAGACACAAATAGTATTTTTAGGCAATATTAAAATTCAATTAAGGAATTTATTTTGATGAATTGATGGATTTTTTGAAATAAATAATAATTAAAAAAATTAAATAATTTTATTAAATATAAATTATTATTTAATTTTTATGAATTAAATTTTAATTTTTATAAGCTTTCAAAATCTCTCATTGTCAAAAAAATCCAGCATTTTTAAATAAATATTGATGTTATTTTAAAAGTAAAACTTCACATATTTATAAAAATATTTAAATAAAATAAATATTATTTTTATAATTAGAATTTCTGAATTATCCAATGGTGAATTTTTCATAATGTTCTGAGATAGTCAAAATTTAGGGAAAAAATTAAATACTGTATAAATATACTTTGTGTATTATGACATCATAATGACCCAAAAGTGATGTAATAGGTACTATAAATGGTATCCATGAAAAAATAAATGTTTTAACTTTAAAATAATATTATTTTATGTTTATTTTATTTAATTTTTAAATCCATTATGAATCCTCCAAAACAAATAATATACTATAAGGTTTTAAAATCATTTTTTAAAGAGTGTGACTCACCTCCACATAATCAAGGTTATTGTTTTTTCTAATTTTTGAAATTGTCATTATAAAATATTTATAACCACTCCCATTTTGAAGAAACCATGGGAAATAATCATGGGTTGTATTTTACTTATATATATTTTATTATGTAGAGTCCAAAACCTAAACAATATTGAAATCCCCCTATTTCCCTTTACAAACCCACCCTTGCAACCCTTTATCTTAACTTAAACTCTTTATAACATGTAAAAATCTTCCCTTAACTATATATATTCCTCCCAATGTTCCCCCAATCTCTCAATAATCTCCTTCCAAGCATTTGGAGTCACACACACTGGTAAGGGATCTTCTACTCTTGTTTTATTCAAGCGCTTATTTTATGTTTTGATTATTAATTTCCATTTTTTCATGTTGGGATATGTTCTTACATATCCCAAATACTTTAATTTTTATATATATATGATGATATAACCCTTAAACTCTCATTAATTCTTCTAATTAATAGTTATGTACACTCATTGCCATGCTGAAATTTTGTAAGGGGTCTCTCTCTTCACATTTCTATTTAAGCACTTCTTTTATATTATGTATATTAAATTATATTTGATTATGTTTGGATATGTTCTTATATATTATCCATACATTAAATTTAATTTATAAATTATTATATCCCATTTTCACTCTCATTAATACTCTCATTATCCTTTATGTACACTAGTTACCATGTTGAAATATAGTTAGTATCCTTTTCCTTATTCAAGTTTCTTCATTAACATGTGCCTTAAATTTAAAATTTATAATGTTGGGATATGTTTTTTCATGTCCTTATTACAAACAATTTGATTTCTATATGATTATAGACCCCCTTATCTCTCTCATCAACCCATTTTTATGAATATTTAAGTGACGTAGTTATGCTTCTGAAATTTCATCTTGATTTTTACATGCCAAAACAATTGTGTAGTGAATACCATACTCATTTCTTGTCAAGGTTATTCACATTTATGAACATAACTTTTTTTATTGGGGATTTAAATATATTTATTACACACTCCTTGATCATGGAATAAATTATTATGATGGATGAATCCACATTGTATGATATATCTGGCATACTTAACCATGAGGTTGAAATAAAAGTGCTAGGTGCACCAAAAATTATATAGCGCTCCAATGATTTGGGTAACATTTAGTCTCATGAGATGTCATGTTGGGATTGGGAGTTAACCTAATTATTTTATGGTACTTTTTCCTCTAATATGTCTTGGAAATGAATCCTTGACCTATGTTTATGATGCAATGTTTTAAGTTGTTTCCAAATTTCCCATGTTACGATTATCATGTTATATCATGTATCATTGTTTATGTTTATGATTATTAGTGTTTTTATTCCCCATTGAAATGCCTATTGTCTAAAATATATCACCTTATTACATGTTTATTACCTTACTATTATTTATAGATCACCCCTTCCATATGTTTGTCCCAAAGTTATCCAGTGCAGTTTTAAAATCCATGGAATTTTAGAAGCATGTAAATGAAGTTTTTAATATTATTGTTGTATACCATGTTCAAGATGACATTATATATACCTAATTCACAAATTCACTATACATAATGATATTTTGGGTTCTATTATGTGTAATTTTATGTAATAAATCATGAATTAATGTGTAAAAGTAGCGGTTTTGTTATACATAACCCCTCGATGCATCGGTAGGTTTCATAAGACAAATCCGTTGGCCAAATTAAATGGATTTTTACCCATAGTTTTAAACTATCTTGTGAATGTAAATGATATAAATTTTATGATGTCTGTCATTATTGAAAATACATATAATACAATAAGACTATGAAGATATCCCTGGATATTTCAAAATCCCAAGACAATGTTCAAAGAATTCAAAGGAAAACCAAGGTCTCAAAAGACCTGTGTGGAAGACCTTCAAGATATACCTGCATGGAAGCATACTTAATGTACCCCTAAATAGTGGAACTACATGAAGGACCTACACAGATTTCCTACATGGACAACCTCTCTTTGACCAGGCCCCCTCCATTTCTATAAATAGGACCCTTGGGATCCCAATTTCTAGGACTGAAATGGTTGAAAGACTTCTTGAAGCTCCCATTGTGTAGCTATTTCCCCTAGATCCCTCTAATTGTATCAGGTAACTCTCTAAAAATATGAGTTAAGAGATAATTAGATGGGATAATCATGGTTTGAAAGTATTTCACAATTTGAATCTCACGTAGGCTTGGTTCCCCTATGTGAGGTACTTATTTAGTCATCATAAAGGCCTTCATGGCACACCTGCATGGTACAGCTCCACGGCTTACCTACGCGAGTACCTATGAGGCATACCTACACGAGGTACCTATGCGACATAATTGTAAAGGCCTACATATCAGCTTAGATAGACTCTTTATTGCCACTCATGGTAGGGTATCTCCTTCTTTGGTTACCTTATCTGAAAGGGACTAAGTTGAAACCTCAACCAAAACCTCATGACTTATCAAACCTTTGGGAAAGCCACATCAGCATGTATCCTCTTTTGGTTTGTATATCCGCAGTCAAAGGTTTCCCACATTTGTTTCACAATGGGGTTAGGATTCATGTGGTTTATGTGGGTTTGTATATCCATAGTCACAAGGACCTTTCTCCCAGGAATAGTGTCGAGATGTTCCTGATTTGGAGGATTCGGGTTTTGCATTCTATCCTCCCCTTTTCATCTCTAAGATCTAGAACCTCAGGTCTCTAGTAGGGAAGGTATAGTTCATGCTTGATTTTCTATGTAAGAAAAGGAGATATCTCCCTCCCCTACCGATATCCACAAGTGAATCCATCCTGGTTTTATCCCCTAACCTTTCAAGTATGAGGTTTCGGTATTCATCCTCTGTACTTCCTTCACCTTCACTCCTTCAATTCACTAGACCATTGTCTAATGTAAAGTGAATAGAGGGAAGTCTTGTCACCTTTCCCTCTTCCCGTGTTTCCTCGACCTCGTACACCCTGTCCACCAAAGGCGCGCCCTCTTACACTAGCAGTGGAAGAAAAGTGTGGGTGCCTTTGTTTAATCTTTGACATCCTCTTATTTCTCACACAGATCATGACTCACGTGGGCTTAGAGATTTTTCAAGATCACAACATTTTCACAACAACTTGAACTATGAGAAATCTAATTCCTATTCAAACCAGGATATGTAGGATTCCTTCTCAGGGCCTGAGCTCATTGGATATACTCTTCAAAAATCCAACCCTAACACACTTAATCCAGGAATCTTATTTAGAAGAAAGCCCTGAATTAAACCCCTAAATCATCAAGGCATCAATTTCAGAAAGTAAGCCCAAACTAATTTCTCTCAAAGGACTACACTCTCCTATGAGATTCGATGAACTTCATGGGATTTGATTCCCATACACATGGGATACGTAGGAAGCCTCTTTGAGGTCCAAACCCAACACTTAAAATCAACCATTTTCTCCTTCGTCTATATTCCCAATAGGGTCTAATCTTACTTGGAAACCCATATCCTTTCCATGTTCTGTGGGCTTCTTCAGCATATGTCCCACACCAAACATTAACTAAGAAACTTTCTCTTACATGTCCTTAATACATGACATTAAACTGTATGGATATGTTCTTATCACATGAACTTAAAATGAATGATGGTTCCCATTAATCAGCACTAAACTATGAGGGTTTTGATTCCCTTCACAAGGATACATAGGTAGCCCATTTTCTGGGTACGATCCCAATATTGAAACAATCCTTCATCTCCTTGGACGATAATAAATTCAAAAGTGCCCCACTGAGTGGATTCAAAACTAGTATCATCATAGTTATGATTAAAATAATCTCAAAATATTATATGAGATGATACAAAAAGGCACTGTCATGGGTGCTCTAGAATGTAGTGTGATTTTGGAGTACTTAGGTGCAGCAGAGTGGCTGACCAAGGTCGTCTCTCAAAGGAGGAAGTAAATTTGATAAGTTGTTAAAGGTATTTTGAAAATAACATAAAAGGGAATAATACCACTACTTTAAGGGATAAGGTGTTTTTTACCATTCATAAAACTAGAAGAAGTTTTCTGGAAGAAGACTATATTTTTTTATTATTGAAATGAAGTTTGGTTAAAATGACACGACAAGAAGATGTTTTTTTAGAAAATATTTTAAAAGATGTAATCGATCTAAATATACCACTTCAATAAATTATTTATCATTTTCATTTAAATTAACATCCACTTAATTATGATCCCTTAACCTGTTAAACCCCAAACCCTACAAGAATTAACTTTACCACAAAGATGAAGTGAATTAAACCTTATTCTATCTTTAGAACATGTAATCACAAAAATATGATTTGATTGATGTTCTAAAGATATATTATGGTAAATAGTAAATTAATGAAAATATACATTATGGAAATAAAGAATAATTGACTTTAGGGATTATATTTGAACTCTAAAAATTTATCCCATGTGGTCTTGTTTTACAAATTAAGTCCACGCTCTCACAATTAACACAATTTTCGACCTTGTGTGTTTTGGGTTTATTGTTCAATTGCTTTCTTAGATTCATTAAAATTAAAAACTAAATTAATAGATCATATTATGTGAATTAATTTATATTTTTTTCTCAAAATAAATGAATGAAAGAGATTTTAGGTAGATCGATTACTAAAAATAACTATTCTTCCATGGGCGGTGTAGTCATCATAGAAACGTTTTTCATGTGAAAATGTTTAGAAATGGTAAAACCCAATCTCGTTTATATTATTGATTCCAGCCCAATTAGGAAGATTAATGATGAATAAAATAGTGAAAACCATGGTAATATAGAGGAAATACAATAAATAGAAGAGAAATGAAGATGTTTATTCCATAAACATAAATATTACGAAGCAAGAAAGAGGGGAAGGCTTCGATGAAGGGATCCTTGCTTCAAGAGGTCCCCCTATGAGTATAGGGAGTTCCATAACTTATAAGGTAGTGAGAGGACTCCTATATAACTCCAAAATGGCATAACTTCACTCCTTGGCTGAACTTCCAAATGGGGTACCCCAGGTGTCAATTTATAGCCAAAATGGGGAGTGGTTTTCGGCACCCAGTTTTTGATATACCACTTGAGTATCAGTTTGGGGTTCTTAATGGAATTATCTCGAGTTGGAAAAAATATAAAAGTTGTAGAACTGCATCCTGAATATCTCCATCTCAAATTTAGCGGCCAATGGAGGATGAAAATGTGATATATGACTATAATATAGAACCAAATCATTGACTTCGTGCAGATTCTATCCCATGGATAGATTGGTTCGGATGGACCCCTAAATGAATGAATTGGGAATCTAGTTTCTTGAGATGATTTGTATCCCATGAAGTTTTGGATCGGCCCACAAAATTACATCTCATTTGGAGGCATATATTTTGAGCAATGTAAAAAAAAGTGGACATATGTCTTTGGGATTCCATGTAGTTTGGTGCATTTCCCTTCTGGATCATCTCTAACCCTCCAAATCACCTCCTCCTACAACGAAATCACCAAAAAAAGAATAATTTCCTTTTTTAACAGTGACAAACATTTAATAATTAAATGAAATGGTATGTTCAGTTTGAGATAATATTTTTAATTTTAAATACAAAACTAGTTTAAAATATTGATGTAGGGGTGAAATAAAGCTATGAATTGTGATGTGATCACACCCCCCAAACTTACCCTTTTGCACTCCCACGAAAAACCTCATATCCTGTATTCCAAAATATTGTGATAATAGAACATCAATATCAAATCAAAACAAATTTTAAAATGCATATCCTTGAGATCCAACAATTACACTCCAAGAAACAAAAGAAATCATGCCACATAAAAAACCATTATTTCAAGTTCTCCATTTATATCATTCAATATATTTCCACTTCATTTATCCTCCCATGCACAAAACACTTACCTCACTTTAATTTTCTCTTATCAAACAAATTTTAATTTATCATCAATGTCTTTCTCATCCAAACTCATACGAAGGTCACTATAGGCTCGATAAATTCCTACATATCCACCCGATGTGAGTCAAGGATATATGTTTATCATGAGGACTTTTGGGGTTTTTATGGATTTTTGTGTGTAGGATTTTTATGTGAAAAAATATGAGGCTGAATGAGGGGGGCTTGACTATTTTTTAATAAAAATTGCATTATTCGAATTGTCACTCAAGTGTGGTCTCCTCCTCACCCTTCTTAGTATAAATTCAGCTCCATCATCATGAAAACTCATGGATATTTTACACCATTAATCATTTCAGCAAAAAAATGGAAATCCTCTCAATCATAGTTTTTCATAAAAGCGTCAGATAGGCACATCTTTCTTTCTTCATCAGAAGCTCCAAATAGGAACAAATTCTTTTATCATGAATTCTCTAGAAAGTCACAACTTTCAACAGAATGGTTTTTTTCAGTATCAAACATGTATCATTGGAATTTAATTTTCCTCCCAAAGTATCACAAAATGTGGTATCACAACACAAGAAATATTTCTCTACACTTAAGTTCAACTAGATTATGAACTTTCACTTGAAGAGTTGGTTGGATAGGGAAAATTGTATTGTAATGTGGCTAAATCCATATTTTTTTCATGGATTATAAGGGCTATAACGATTAAATGATCAAGGTAGTACATTATAGAAAAATATTCTTTGAAATAGGGGATTTAATACCAAACAAATACCTCAATCATTTAAACATAAGTACCTCAAACCCTCATGTTTTGAAAAGTATAAATCAAATTCTCGTAAAATCAAGCATGGTTTGGTTCTCTCAAGAAATGAGGTAAATGTAAAGAATATGAAAATAATGGTTTAGAAGCCTCATAATAAAGTGATTTCATATATAAAGACCATGAGATGTGTCATGGGATTCAAAATTTAGAGAACTTTTCATGAAATTACTAAAGATTTGACCTTGAAACGAAGTTATTTTTGTCACGGCCCCCTCCCACCAAAGATACCCCTCCCGAGCTGTCAATGGTGAATGGGGGATAATGACCCCCGAGTCCTGCCTCCAGTAGGCCCCGGAGTGGCGACTAGCACCAAGGGTTTGAGTTTTCACAAATATGGGATGCATTACCCTTTTTATTATTTAAGATCGGGAAATAGGACAAGTCAACTACCAAAAAGGAAAAGAACAAGTGTATAGAAATAAACCCAAACTAATCCCACATGAAAGATTAAACAATTCTGAAACAAAGTACAATTACAAGAAAGCTAAAAAGTACAATACCAAAAGAAACATAAGTACAAAAACTGCAACAACTCCAACTGTCCTGACTAGTAGGTTCCTGCATGGCCCTGGTAGTCCTCCTAGAAACCTAAAAGTAAACGTAGGGTGAGAATACAAGTATAATCAGTAGGGAAACCTAAAGATCTTGTGCGCAGGTGGGGAGACATCCTATTGTCCTGTGAGAACAACAGAAGAAACCAACTTAGCAAGGAAATCTATCCACCCAACCTCACTAGACACGCTCACCAAAAACACATAACAATAGTTAGTAGTATATAAGAACAAGATTTTGGGTACCCCACACCATTTCCCACTAGTTAACTGCTCTTCTTAATGGCGAACATCTTGGCGCTACCACACTCTTCCCGCCCGCACACACCTGGGCCTCAAGAACCACATATCCCGCCCGCACACACCGGGGCCTCACAACCACAGATCCCGCCCGCACACACTCGGGCCTCGCAACCACACATCCCGCCCACACACACCTAGGCCTCATAACCACATATCCCGCCCGCAAACACCCGGGCCTCACAACCACACATCCTGCCCGCACACACCTAGGCCTCACAAACCACAATCACATCCCCGCCCGAACACACCTGGGCCTCATCCCGAAGATTCTTGGGAACAGTAAACCTGCCCGAAGATTCTTGGGCTAATACCAACCCAATATAAACATACCCGAAGAGTCTTGGGTGTAAGGTCACCTCAATCCATCACAGCCTATGGAAGAAGGAGCAAGAAGGATCTAGTAACTAAGGGGAAAATACCCTCTCCCATAAAATGGGAGTGTTCGGCACTATGTTCTCAACATGGGTGGGGTTCCACCAAACACAAAGATACAGATATATATATATATATATATACTAAACAAACAGCCCAACCTATGGCTTCTAAATAGAGATACTGAGCACGTGCCTCGGCGCTGCTACTACAAATCATGCATACAACAAACAACCCCAACCCCATTAAGTTTTCCAAGTTTCATCAATAATAGTTTATTAGTTCCCTAACTACTGGGAAACTATCAAACCAGATCAAGCGTTTCGTAGAACAAAATTCATGCCAACCACAAATCAAGTTAGATAAAACACAAGCAACACAACCCAACCTTTTATCATCAGTCAAAGCCCATTGATTGTTTCCGCGTTCAATATCTTTCCCCGTAGTTCATTTATCAACTTTCCACTTTCTTTTAATAACACAACCCATTACTGCAGCCCTTCTGTGACTATAACCACATCTCAACCACCGTATCACAAAATAAGGCTCGTGACACATCATCTCCCCTTTAATATCATTTACCACAACCCTACTTCCCATCCTATTCGTAACAACTCAGGATCCACCCCCCCACCCCCCACCCCCTTTCACACACCACGTAACCACGCTAACACCCACATGTTCATTATTCTATTTTGTTCAACTGGGGTGATCACACAAGGGTTCTGAATTTTAAATTACCCAACTTTACGTGATTAACCGAATTCCACATTCTACAAAGTTCCATCCACAAAATGGTCTAGAAAGATAGGGAAACATTTAATTGCACGAGAAAAGGCCCCCAACGACCGTGATTTTTAGTTGGCATAAGACTATTCAATTATCAACATAACAATAGGATAAATAAAGATAAACATAATAACTTCTCTATCCCCGTTATTTACACCAGTTATTATCTTTATTTATTGGTTCAACTATATCTCACATAAACAAGAGGATACTCACCCCGCATGATGCAAAAAATGAGAGAGACGAAGGTAAGATCCCTACCTCAACAGGTTCTGGTCACAACGCTCCCCCAGATCAGATTTAGAAGACATCCATCGGCGTCTGTCTCTTCTGTTAAACCTGGAAAAACCTCATCGGGTGGAAGCTAGAATGGAAAGGTCGAAGGGAAAACAACAAATCCAAGCTCAGAAATTCAGCCTCATAGTTACGATCCCGTGGCCGCTAACGGATCATAAATCAGAGCTCGGACGAAGAAGTTATAGAGGAAAAGAGCTTTGGAGTCTCTCGAGAGAGCTCTGGTCTAAAAATAGGGGAGGAGAGGAGTGATTTGAAAAGGAGGAGAGGACCCCTCCTTTTATAGGTGAGAAAAAATAAAGTACATGGCGTGTACTTTCTAATACACGGTGTGTACTCGGCCATTTCACACGGTCTCCACGCAGCTTCCAACATGGCATTCAACGCGGAACACGGTCGTTGACTGGTCAACACAAGGTTTGAGGGTAACGCGTACGCGGGAAGGAACTACATGGTGTGTTGTATGGGCTACACGGTGTGTACTCATTTATTTCACGCAGCAAGGACACAACCTCAACACGGCACACGGTCGTTGACTGGTCAACACACGGTTTGAGGGTAACGCGTACGCGGGAAGGAACTACACGGCGTGTAGTATGGGATACATGGAATGTACTCATTTATTTCACATGTCAAGGACACGACTTCAACACGAGGTATACCCAGCAAGGTGGTACACAGCGTGTAATCACACTACACGGCATGTAGTTATAAAATTCTAAAAAGTGTGGGAAAAGTCCATTCTACCCTCCAGAACACTTCATGACCCTCTTTTCGACAAAGGAAAGGGTCAGAGAGGTCCAGGCCATTACATCAGATACCTCTTAAAACATTCTCATCCCCGAGAATTCAGAAACCAACCCAGATGAACCCAACAAGATACCTCTTAGGGATCTCGTTATAACAGGAACCCAACTAACAACCCTAATCATATGTGTTAGGAATTCCCTCTCCTATGTCGAGAAATTATCTGCTTTAGGCGCCACTGACTCGCCTGCACTGGTTTAATCACATCCTCATTAATGCGTCTTGATTAAGAATTGGGTCTTCCCACTTCCATATTTTAGTATTTTTCAACTAACACTACCCCCAACACCGTACAACCAACACACTATCCGAACACGTGGCTTGGGGAAATTCCTTCTCCCATGTCAAGATATTATCCGCTTTAGGAGGAACTGACTCGCTCGCACGGGTTCAATCGCATCCACATTAATGTGTCTCAATTAAGGATCATGTTTTTCCCTTTCCCACATGCCAGGACATGATACACACTTCCAGAGTACAAGGAAACAAAACTTCTCACAACCAAAAAGCCAACCATTCCATATATCAAAGGTACAGAGAATAACATCAAAACAAAGCTCATAAGAATAAAGAAAAACACATGTCAAAAAAACTCCGGGTACTGAGTGTGCATCTAAGCCTCCTGCTCCCAAGTGCTCTCCTCGAGGCCGCTATGCCTCCACAACACATGAACCAAGGAGATGGTTTGTCCATGGAGCACCTTCTCTTTACGATCCTCGATTCTGATTGGTCGTTACTCGAATGTCGCATTGTCTCCCATATCTAACTCTCCCCAGTCGATAACGTAAGAGTCATTATGTAAGTACCGACGAAGCTGGGAGACGTGGAAGACATCATGAACCTTCTCCAACTGAGGTGGCAGGGCCAGCTGATATGCCACCTCGCCGAATCGCCTCAGCACCTCGAAAGGTCCGATGAACCTAGGGGAGAGCTCACTCCCCATACCAAACCTCTGCTGCCCCCGTCGAGGGGAAACCTTCAAGAACACATGATTCCCCACCTCTAAATCCAAGGGCCTCCCCTGACAATCAGCATAAGACTTCTGTCAGTCCTGAGACGCTTTCATCCTCTGATGTACAAGCTGGACTTTCTCTGTGGTGCTCTGTACTACCTCTAGCCCAAGAGCATCTGTCTCACCAACCTCTGCCCAGAAAATGGGTGAACGATATGGTCTTCCATACAAAGCCTCAAACGGTTCCATGCCAATAGTAGAGTGGAAGCTGTTGTTGTATGAAAACTCTACTAAAGGCAAGTGCCGCACCCATGATCCTATGAAATCTAGAACGCATGCCCACAGCATGTCCTCCAACGTCTGGATAGTCCGCTCGGTCTGCCCATTGGTCTGGGGGTGGAAAGTAGTGCTAAGGCGTAGCTGGGTGCCAAAATCATGTTGTAACCACCTCCAGAATCATGAGGTAAACCAATTATCTTGATCTGAGACGATAGTATTTGGAACTCCATGCAACCACCCCACCTCGTCTGCGTACCTCTGTACTAAGGTACTCATCGGACCCGACTCCTTAATTGCTAAGAAGTGAGCTAATTTCATCAGTCGATCCACCACTACCCTGATAGCATCATAACCACCCTGACCTCCGGGTAGTCCTGGGATGAAGTCCATTTAGATGTCATCCCATTTCCACTCGGGGACATCTAAATGATGCAACAAACCACTGGGAACATGGTGTTAATCTTTTACTTGCTGAAACACTAGGCACTTAGCCACAAACTCCGCCACTGCCTGTTTCACCCTAGGCCACCAAAACTGTTCCCTCAGGCCTTGGTACATTTTTGAAACTCCCGGATGCACTTCTAAGGCTGAGCTATAGAAGTCATGGAGAACTCCCTCACACGTTGCCTCCAGAACAAACAATGTTCCATGAAAGAGCATTCGTTGTTGGCTATCCTCTGACCATCCTTCTGGAGCATTCCCATGATCGATATGATCCCGCATTACATCCGCCTCGGAGTCTCCCCACTGAGACTCTTCCACCTGCTGCAGCAAGGAGAACTGCACCATCATCTGAAACAAACAGCCTCTAACACCTTCTACCCTTGCATCCAAGTGAAAGGAATCCAACTCTCCCATCGATTTCCAAGAATCAGCGGATTCCCGAACCACTTACTTATGTGACTTCCTGCTCCGGGCATCAGCCACAACGTTGCCCTTACCTTCAGTGTGAGGGATCTTGAAGTCATAGTCTTGGAGAAACTCGACCCATCTCCACTACCGTAAGTTCAGGTCATGCTGGTAGAACATATAACGTAAGCTCTTGTGACCGGAGAAGACCAAAAAGTGCTCCCCAAAGAGGTAATATCACCACCACTTCATTGCGAACACCACTGCTGCAAGCTCTAGGTTGTGGGTGGCATAGTTACGCCCGTGAGGGCACAACTTCCTAGAACCATAAAAGATCACACCTTTCTTCTGCATCAGTACGCACTCCAAACCAAGGCCAGAAGCATCAGAAAACACCTCACACAACAACCCTTCCTCTTGTAACCTGAGTACTGGAGCACTGACCAACTTATCCTTCAGGTAGTCGAAAGCTTCATGGCACTGCTAGCTCCATAGGAAGACCTATTTCTTCCTAGTCAAATTTGTCAATGGAGTAGCAACTCGAGAGAAGTCTGAAACGAACCTTCGATAATAGCCTTCCAACCCCAGGAAACTAAGAACTTCTTCCACACTCTTGGGTACCGCCCAACAAACAACTGCCTCCACCTTCGACGGGTCCACTGACACTCCATGCTGAGACACCACGTTCCCAAGGAAGTGTACTTCTTGCATCAATAACTTACACTTTGACAATTTCCCATAAAGATGGTGGTGTAGAAGGAATTCCAAGACTGCCCTGAGATTCTCAACGTGATCCTCCTATGATCTTGAGTTGATCAGGATGTAATCGATAAACACAACGAATAATCGGTCCAGAAACTCTCAGAAGACAAAGTTCATAAGTCCCATGAACACAGTTGGTGCATTCGTAACTTTAAACGGCATCACTACAAACTCGAAGTGCCCATACCTACACCTGAAAGCTGTCTTATAGATGTCACTATCCTTTACCCTCAGCTGATGATATCCAGATCGTAGATCAATCTTAGAAAACCAACCTGCTCCCCTCAGCTGGTCGAATAGATTATCTATCCTTGGAAGGGGGTAACGGTTCATGATTGTTACCTGATTCAACCTTCGGTAGTCTATGAATAGCCTAATACCACCATCTTCATTCTTCACGAACAAAATTGGAGCACCCCATGGTGACATGCTGGGTTGAACAAAGCCCTTCTCCATCAGATCGTCAATCTGAATGTACCACTCCTGCAACTCCGAAGGTGCCATCTGATAAGGGGCCATAGAAATCAGACGGGCACCAGGCTGTAATTCTATCCCGAACTTAACATCACGTCGGGGGGTAGAGTCACAACCTCCTCATGAAAGAAATCGAGGAACTCCACAACAACCTCTGGAACATCCACCATCTCTGTATCAGCTGAAACCACTAATACCCCACCTAACAAGGATATGAGAGGCTTCACAAGCTGACTTCCCACCTGATAGCTCCTCTCTCCAAAAAAAGTTACACGCTGCCCATCCACGTCAGAGAACAAGACTCTTCTTCGGAAGCAGTCGATAATGGCATTAATAGAAAACAGCCAGTCGATGCCTAGGATGTCATCGTAGGGCTGCATCTATAGAAAAATAAGATCCCCACTAGATCGATGTTGTCCCAATGTTAGCCCACATCCCCGAAAAACACAAGATACGCTGGTCTGACCTCCAACTAGTGTACTCAGCACCAGGGGTATGGAATGTATCTCTATGTCTAGACCCAAATCATGGGCTAGAATAGGTGAAAAAAGGAGTGCGGAGCTCCCGAATCAAACAAAGAAGAAATGAGAGTGCTGAACAAACAACTCGTACCTCGCACCACCTCTGGTCCTGCTGGAGCTACCAACTCTGATGTGTGCAACTGTCCACACCCAGCTCCTCTGCCTCTCTGATGTCGACCACCTCCCCGACCATACCCTGGTTAAGGTCCCTGAGGAGCACCCTGAGGTCAGCCTCCTCCTGCAAAGTATTCCCTTAGAGGAGTAGGGCCCTACTGCTGTTGGAAGGGCCTTGCCGGCAACTGGTGCTGATGAGGCGGGCGCTGAACCTGCCCACCTCCACCATACTGAGATCGGGTCAGGAACCAACTCTGGATGTGTCCAAAACCTCCACAAGAGAAACACTTCGGTCATGGGCTCATGAAAAAGGGACGAGGACCCGATGATCTGAACTGGAACTGTTGGGGTCTGCTCCCCACTGGCCTGAAGCTGGAAGGTCTCGTCGCAGGAGACATGCTGCTGACTGCCTTCCCTTTCGATGAACCCAGCTGGATCCCCTCTCGTGGTGCACCTCCCTGTGAGGGCATCCTCTCTAAAACCTCTGCCTTCTTCTGTACGGCCAAGCACATCGGATGGGTGAAGGGGGTGATAGCATACTGGAGCGAAGGACAAAGCGCCTCCCCCGAACATCTCGCCCGAGACTCCTCATCCCGAAAGAGATCTGGAGCAAAGCATGGGAGATCCTTGAACGTGATCCTAAAATCTCGTACTGACATACTCCCCTGCTGGAGGGAGAGTAACTCCTGCTGCTTCTCCGCCTTGATCATAGAAGAAAGGAATTCCTCTCGGAACTCCTTCTCTAAGTCAGCCCACGGAACCTCTTCCCCTGTCCTCTCCCCGAGATAGAGCATCCACCACTGGCGTGCCGCACCTCTCACCTGACTGACTGCTAGGGGAACCTAGTACTCCCTCAGAGCAAGGATCAAAGTAAAAGTGATCCTTATCTCCTCAATCCACCCCTCCATCGCCATATCGGAAGTACTACCCTCGTACTTCGTGAGGGTTTGTCATTGGAAGGAACGAAGAGTCTTCTTCCACTGGATATCTTCCTCCTCTCGGTCAAACCTCAATTGATCGACCACCTGAATCTGCTAGGCCTCGGCTATCTGAGCCACCCGGGGATGACGTCCAGGTTCCATAGCTGTATAGTAAACAAAGATCGCCTAATCCCAAGTAGCAAGGAAAGTTCTCAAGGTTTCATTTTATCACTTTATTTCTTTCCCAGAACACCCAAAGCAAGTAAAAAACAATCATGATGATGCATGTACCTTCCCTAGGGTCTCTACCCTGCAATCAATGTAGTCTCACTTGGTTGTTCGGTAGGCTCAGATTCCTTACATCGGATCAAGGGGGCCCTAAAATACCGTGTCCTAGCTAGTCTTCCCTGGCCTTTTTCACGCACCAAGATCATCCAACACTATCGCCCTACCATCCCATGAAATTGTCACAATTCCTAACTCCAGACTCCATACGATCTCTCAACTTGCCTCTGATACCATTCTGTCATAACCCCCTCCCACCAAAGATTCCCCTCACGAGCTAGCAATGGTGAAAGGGGGATAATGACCCCCGAGTCCCGCCTCCAGCAGGCCCCGGAGTGGTGACTAGCACCAAGGGTATGAGTTTTCACAAATATGGGAGGCATTACCCTTTTTATTATATAAGATCAGGAAATAGGAAAAGTCAACTACCAAAAATGAAAAGAACATGTGTATAGAAATAAACCCAAACCAATCCCACATGCATGTTTAAACAATTCTGAAAAAAGTACAAGTACAAGAAAGCTCAAAAGTACAATACCAAAAGAAACAAGAGTACAGCAACTGCAAAAACTCAAACTGTCCCGACTAGTAGGGTCCCTTATGGCCCTGGTAGTCCTCCTGGAAACCTGAAAGTAAACGTAGGGTGATCATACAAGTATACTCAGTAGGGAAACCTAAAGCTCTTGTGCACAGGGGGGGAGACATCCTAATGTCTCGTGAGAACAATAGAGGAAACCAACCTAACAAAGAAATCTATCCACCCAACCTCACCAGCCATGCTCACCAAAAACACATAACAATAGGTAGTACTATATAAGAACAAGAGTATTGGGTACCCCACATCATTTCCCACTAGTTAGTTGCTCTTCCTAACGGCGAACGTCCTGACGCTACCACACTCTTCCCGCCCGCACACACCTGAGCCTTAAGAACCACATATCCCACTCGGACACACCTGGGCCTCACAACCACAAATCTCGCCCGCACACACCCGGGCCTCAAAACCACACATCCCTCATGCACACACCTGGGCCTCACAAACCACAATCACATCCCTGCCCGAACAAACTTGGGCCTCATCCCGATGATTCTTGGGAACAGTAAACCTTCCTGAAGCGTCTTGGGCTAATACCACCCCAATCGAAACCTACCCGAAGAGTCTTGGGTGTAAGGTCGCCTCATGCCATCACAACCTATGGAAGAAGGAGAAAGAATGAGCTATTAACTAAGGGGAAAACACCATCTACCATAAAATGGGAGTGTTCGGCACTAAGTGCTCAACATGGGTGGGGTGCGACAAAACACAAAGATATTGATATCTATATGTATACCAAACACACATCCCAACTTATGGCTTCTAAATAGAGAAACTGAGCGTGTGCATCGGCACTGCTACTATGAAGCATTTATACAACAAACAACCCCAACCCCATTTAGGTTTTCATGTTTCATCAGTAATAGTTTATTAGTTCCTCAACTATTGGGAAACTATCAAACCAGATCAAGTGTTTCATAGAACAAAATCCCTGCCAACCACAAATAAAGTTAGATAAAACACAAGCAACACAACCCAATCTTTTATCATCAATCAAACCCCATTGATTGTTCTTGCATTCATTATCTTTCCCCACATTTCATTTATCAACTTTACACTTTATTTTAATAACACAACCCATTACTACAGCCCTGCTGCCACTATAAACACATCTCCACCACCGTATCACAAAACAAGGATCGTTCCACATCATCACCCCTTTAATATCATTAACCGAAGCCCCCCTGCCCATCCTATTCATAACAACTCGGGATCCACCCCCCCCCCCCCTTCACACACCACGTAACCAAGCCAACACCCACATGTTCATTATTCCATTTTGTTCAACCGGGGTGATCACACAAGGGTTCCATATTTAAAATCAGCCAACTTTACGTGATTAACGAAATTCCACATTCCGCAAAGTTCTGTCCACAAAACAGTCTAGAAAGATAGGGCAACATTTAATTGCACAAGAAAAGGCCCCCAAAGACCGTGATTTTCAGTAGTTATAAGACTATTTAATTGTTAACATAACTATAGGATAAATAAAGATAAACATAATAACTTCCCCATCCCCATTCTTTAAGCCAGTTATTATCTTTATTTATTGATTCAACTATACCTCATGGAAACAAGAGGATAACCACCCCGCATGATGCACAAAAAGAGAGAGACGAAGGTAAGATCCCTACCTCAACAGGTTCTGATCACAACGCTCCCCAGGATCAGCTTTAAAAGACGTCTGTCGGCGTCCGTCGGCGTCCGTCGCTTCTATTAAACCCTGCAAAACCTCATCGGATGGAATCTGGGAAGGAAAGGCCCAAGGTAAAACAATATATCCAAGCTCATAAGTTCTGCCTCGTCTTTAAGATCTCGTGACCACTGACGGATCGTAAATCGGAGCTCAGACAAAGAAGTTATGGAGGAAAGGAGCTTTGGAGTCTCTCGGGAGAGCTCTTCTTGAAGGAGAGGGGAGGAGAGGAGTGATTTGAAAAAGAGGAGAGCCCCCCTCCTTTTATAGGTGATAAAAACTAAAGTAAACGGTGTGTAATTTCTAGTATATGGAGTGTACTCGGCCATTTCACATTGTCTCCATGCGGCTTCCAACACGACATTCAACGCGGCACACGGTCGTTGATTGGTCAACACACGGTTTGAGGGTAACACGTACGCAGGAAGGTACTACACGGCGTGTAGTATGGGATACACAGCATGTACTAATTTATTTCACGCGGCAAGGATACGACCTCAACACGTCACATGGCCGTTGACTAGTCAACACCCGGTTTGAGGGTAACGCGTACGCGGGAAGGAACTACACGACGTGTAGTATGGGCTACACGGCATGTACTCATTTATTTCACACGGCAAGGAAACGACTTCAACACGGGGTATATCCGGAAAGGTGGTACACGGCATGTACTCACACTACACGGCGTGTAGTTACAAAATTATGAAAAGTGTGGGAAAAGTCCATTCTACCCTCCAGATCACTTCATGACCCTCTTTTCGACAAAGGAAATGGTCAGAGAGGTCCGGACCATTACAATTTTCATCATTAATTTAAGCTCAGTTTCATGGGATAAATTGTTTCACTTATTGATATGAATTTCAAAATGGTGATGATAATCATTTCTACTCAAAAGTTTCAAAAAACACCAAAAAATTTGAAAAATAAACACAAAATTTATAAGACACACAATTGTTTTAAAATCATTGAAAAACAGGAAAACAATTGAAATTACTAAACTAAAAGGTTACCTCCCCAAAACTTAAAATATTTCATTGTCCTCAATGTGAACCCATGAGATGGTATGTGCACATGAAATGTATAATTTTAAATAGGATAAATAATAAAAAAGTGAATGGTTAGGAATACCCTAATATGCTCAAGTGATGATGAGGCCAAGCAGTGTGATGAAATCCACTAAATCAGTAGGATGTCCCTCAATGCATCTCTTCAAATGTTTCCCACTGAGTGTAAAGATCCTTCTTGTGTCCTCTTGTGTGATCTACACTGCACCACAAGGAAAACAATTATTCACAACATAAAGACCTAACCACCTGGAATGCAACTTACCTGGCATCAGTCTCAGTCATGAACTATAGAGCAAGACTTTCTCTCCAACTTGAATTTCTATTTTTTGGATCATTTTTTCATGAGATGATTTTGATCTTTCCTTGTAGAGCCTTGAGTTCTCATATGAAGACAATCTAATTTCCTCAAGAACATGAATTTTCATCTTCCTTTGGATTCCATATTGGGATAAATCCATGTTGCATTTCTTTATAGCCCAGTAATCCCAATTCTCAACTTCCACTGGGAGATGACACACTTTCCCAAGAACAATCAGAAATGGAAAAATATTGATATGTGTCTTGTATGCTGTCCTATAATCCCATAACTCATCATCCAAGCACTTTCTCCAATCCTTCCTATTTGGCTACAGGATTTTTTCCAAAATTTGTTTCAACTCACAATTTGAAATTTCAGCCTGGCCATTTGTTTGGGGGCGGTATGGTGTTGATGTTTTGTGGGTCACCTTGTACATCTGAATATGGGAATCCAAATTATGATTGCAAAAGTGTGTCCCTCGGTCACTGATGATGGTCTTTGATACTCCAAACATGCAAAAAATATGTGATATGACAATGTCCGCAACAACATGAGAATCATCAGTACCAGTGGCCTTAGCCTCCGCCCATTTTCTCACATGATCAACAACAACCAAAATAAACATGAAACCAAATAACTAGGAACATGACCCATAAAATCGATTCTAGATAAATCAAAAATCTCACAGAATAGTATGGGTTGTTGGGGTATCTTGTGTCTCCTAGAAATGTTCCTAGTATGTTGGAAACAAGAGCATGACATACAAAAGAAATGAGCATCATGACATAATCTAGGACAATATAATCCATATTCTAAAAGATTCATAGTTTTCCTTTGGGGTCCAAAGTGTCATCCACATGAAAGTGTATGAAAAAATGTAGAATAGACTCAAACTCATGGTCAGGAACACACCTCCTAATGACTTGATCACTACACATGCGCCAAAGGTAGGGATCATCCCACACATAATATCGAGACTCACTTTTTAATTTTTGTCCTTGATGTTTCTTTAAATTTAGAGGGATTTAAGATGCAATAAGGTAGTTCACTAAATCAATATAACAAGGATGAGTACTTGAGATGGAATAAAGATTCTCTTCATGGAAAGTGTCCTAAAGTGGTACCTGGCCCAAGGTGTCATCCTCTAGTTTTTGAGTAAGCCTACTCATGTGGTCCACCACCATGTTCTCTAACCCCTTATTATCATTTATCTCAATATAAAATTCTTCAAGAAGGATAATTCATCGGATTATCCTAGGATTTTCATCAAGCTTCTTCAAGAGGTTCCTCAAAGCTGCATGGTCAGAAAAAACAACTACTTTAGAGCCCAATAAATATGAACCGAATTTATCTAAAGAAAATATGATGGAAAAGAACTCCTTTTCTATGGTTGTGTAGTTTTATTGGGCTGAATCCAGTGTTCTCGATGTATAGTCAATCACATGTGATCGTCCCACCACTCTCTGAGATAAGACAGCTCCAACCGCGAAGTTGGAGGCGTCACACATAAGCTCAAAAGGAATGTCCCATTGTGGGGGCTGTATGATCGCTGGAGTGGTCAGACACTTATCTAGCTCATCAAATGCTACCCTGAATGAATCATCAAACACAAAATCAGAATCCTTTCGAATTAATCATGACAACGGAAGATAAATATTACTATAATCTTTGATGAAGCACCGATAAAAGCTTGCATTCCCTAGGAAAGATCTAATATCATGCACCAATGAAGGATAGGGTAAGGATAAAATGATGTCTATCATAGATCTATCAACCTCTATCCCATTTTTTAACACTACATGACCTAATACAATGCCATGATCTACCATGAAATGAAATTTTCAAAGTTTAAAAACAAATTATTCTCAATAAAACAATTCAATACCTTTCCCAAACTACTTATTCATTCATCAAATTAATACCCATACACTATAAAATCATCAATGAATACCTCCATTCAGGTCTCCATAAAATTAGAAAAAAATACTCACCATGCATCTCTGGAAGGAACCTGGGGCATTGAAAATTCCAAATGGAATTATTTGGTAGGGAAAAAATACTAAATGTACAAGTTAATGTAGTCCTCTACTGATCCTCTGAAGAAATAAGAACCTGAAAATATCCATAAAATCTATCCAAGAAAAAAATAGTGTGTTTTCCAATCTAGTCTCTCATGCATCTGATCAATAAATGGGAGGGGGAAATAGTCCTTGTGAGTGTACTGATTTACTTTCCTCTAATCAATACACACATGGAAAATTTTTTGTACCCCCATTGAAACTAACTCATCTTTCTCATTTTTAATAATAGTAAAACCAATTTTTTAGGCACAACCTGAATAGGACTCACCCCCTGGGAATATGAAATGGGATAGATTATACCTTCCTCGAGCAATTTTTCAACCTCTTTTTAAACAACTTCCAGAAGTGTTGGATTAAGTCTCCTTTGTGGATGCCTAACTAGTTTAGCCCCATATTCGAAAAGAATACTATGTATGAAAATGGAGGGGCTAATACCTGATATGTTAGCCAAGGTCCACCCTATTTCCCTGAAGTTCTCCCTCAAAAGATTCAAAAGTTTTTCTTCGTGTTCAAATGGGATATTGTTAGTAATTATAACAGGAAATTTCTCACCATATAACAAGTATGAGTATTTTAGATTTTTTGGTAATGGCATGAGTTACAATGTAGGGGGTGATGTATGGATGGAGAAATTTAAGGAACTAAAATATTTTCACAATTAACATCAGTATCAGAATATAAATCATCAAAATTAGAGAATAAATCATTAAATCTATCAGTATACTCAACAACCATGTCAAAATCAGAGTTCCCATCACCAAAATCTGAATATGATTCAATTTCAAAATCAAATCTAAAAGAGTATTGTGCATTAGAAATGGGTGTGGATGTACTCTTAGACATCAAACTAGAACCAATACTCATAATCTTCCTAAGCATAGGATAATAAAATTCTATGGATTTTTTATTTGGTGGATCAAAATGGGAGATAACAAATGCATAATGGTCCTATGATGTGTACTTCATGGATTACATAACATTAAATATCAAAACTTCATCCCCAAACTCCATGGAAATTTTACCCTCATTGAAATTTATGATAGTTTTTGTTGTTTTGATGAAGGGCCTACCTAAGATAATAGTAGCATGAAAACTTACCTGATCATCCTCCATGTTGAGAACATAGAAATATAATGGAAAGATAATGTCTCTTACCCATACAAGTATATCATCAAGGACTCCCACTGGATATGTTGTAGATCTGTTTTCCAACTGCACCACTACTCTCATTGGATTCAACTCATGAACATGTAAAGAAGAGAATACTAAGTGAGGCATCACATTTATGGAAGCTCCCAAATCACGAAGAGCATCTTAAAAGTGCAACTCCCCTATGGTTCATGGGATAGAGAATGTCCCAGGATCCTTGTATATTGTTGGAATTGCTAGATTTAGTGTAATGAGTGATGACACATTCCTTCCAATATTGATCCTCTAATTTCCCTTGATCCCTCTTCAATTAGTTAATAGATTTTTCAAGAGTTTTCCATACCTTAGTATTTTTTTATTGGGATAAAGTAAAGGGATGTTGATCTCCACACGCTTGAATGTATCCAAAACATCGTTTTTCATTTCCTCTTCAACCATATTTTTGTTTTGTACAACCCTGTTTGGAAAGGGGTTTAAGATAAACATCATAAATATTTTTCTTACCTTTGTATTCCTCCTTCGGTTTCTAATTAGTTGGTATATAATAAGGCTTCTCCAGAGGTGAGGTGAATCTCGGTGGAATGGTTGGTGTAGAAGTATCATTCATTTTCTTAACACTTCTCAATGTGATGGCACTGACATTCCCCTTGGGATTTGGAGTAGGTTGGGATGGTAGATTTTTATAATTCTTACTAACCAGTTCATAGAGGGCAGTGGTAATCTGGATCATTTTAGTCTCCAACTCCCTCAACTCGGAACCTTGACTCTTTAGCTCATTTTGTTGATTAAGAAAAATTTGTTTAAAAATATCATCACTATTAGAATCTACCTTTGGTTGAGAAATCCTTTTGTTGACTTGTTGATTCTTGAGCTTCAAATCTCATTTGGGGTTGTTCTATACCATGTTTGTAAGGTGGAGGCTAGATGAAGTTTTGTTGAAAAGGGGGCCTTTTTTGTTGTCCTGAACCATACCTCATGTACATTTGATCCTTCCATCCTTCGTTTTTTAATGGTGAAAATGAATAAAAATTATTTTGGGTATATGTCTGTTGTTGCTGCTAATATGGTCTCCCTAGGAATATTGTTTCACAATCCCCCGTCTCTTGTAGTTGTAGGAAACAGTCCGTTGGGTGGTTTGTCTCAGAGAAAATACCACAAGGCCTTGAAATAGGGGGTTGGGATATCTTTTAAGCCAAAGCAATATGTCTCACCATAGTTTTCAATTATTAAAACATGGTATCAATCAAATTAATTTCAAGAGATTATGGACTCACCTGATGTACTCCCCTGACAAGTGGTGTACCTCAATCACCAAATTGTTGGGAGTTTTGGGTTTCTTGTCAATCAATTCATGTTCATCTACTGGTGTCTTTTCCACCAATGCTCCTCCAGCCGTGACATCCACCATGTTTCTATCTATAGGTGTGAGTATTTCATAGAAGTACTGGATGAGTAGTTCCTCATTGATTTGGTGATGTGGACAACTTACACAAAACTTCTTGAATCACTCCCAATACTCATACATTGACTCCCCTTGTGCTTTTTTGATCTTCTATATATCCTTACAAATGGAAGTGATCCTCGATACTGGAAAAAATATCTACAATAAAATACATTTCAAATTGTTTCAACAAGTTACATCTTCAGGTTGTAAATAATACATCCAATATTTTGTAGCTCTATCAAGTGAGAATAAGAATGATCTTAGTTTGATATGGTCTTCAGATACATTTCTTGGTTTCAGGGTTGAGAAAACCACATTAAATTCCTTAAGGTGTTTATTTTTATACTCACCATAGAGGCCATGAAATTTTGGAAGAAGTTTAATTAACCCAGATTTCAGTTCAATCTCTGATTCGAGATTTGGGTATGAAAGGAAATTTGGTTGATAATAAATATCAAGTGCAGCCAATTCTAAAATGGTTCTATTAAGTTAATTTACATTATTTTCAGTCATTGGTTCTTATTTTATATTTGAATTTGAATTTATTCCAATTTCAAGGTTATGGGAGTAGAGGAATTCTTCAACTAGTTGAATGTTGAAACTTCCCGTAGACAGAGAATGTTTGATTCGAGCCTGAAGGCTATGTTCAATCTTATGGTCGAGATAAAAAAAGATCCTTGAGATTAGTTTGTGTCATAAATCAATGAAATATAAATATTAAATGAAGAAAATTTGACCATAAGAAAATAAATATGTTTGATTTGGTCCAATAAAAATAAAATAAGAGAGTAATAGAAAAAAACATGATAAATGGGATAGAACAAAGAAAGAGTAGAAGAAAATAATTAAATGAAAAATAAAATAAATACATTTAATTGGTTTAATAAATTACTTGAATCCCTAGAAATGGTTCCAATTTCAATGGCGTTGTCATGGGTTCTCTCAAATGAAGTGTGATTTTTGAGTACTTATGTGTAGTAGAGTGGTTAACCAAGGTCGTCTCTCAAAGGGGGAAGTAAATTTGACAACTTATTAACTGTATTTTGAAAATAACATAAAAGGGAATAATACCACTACTTCAAAGGATATGGAGTTTTTTACCATTCAAGAAACTAGAAGAATTTTTCTGAAAGAAGATTGTATAATTTTTTTGTTTTTATTTTTGAAATGAAGTTTGATTAAAATGACACAACAAGAAGATGTTTTTTAGAAAATATTTTAAAGGTGTAATCGATCTAACTCTACCACTTCAATGAATTTTTTATCATTATAATTTAAATTAAAATCCACTTAATTATGATCCCTTATCTATTTAACCCTCAAACCCAACAAGAATTAAATTCACCACAAAGATGAAGAGAATTAAACCCTAGGCTATCTTCGAAACATGTAATTGCATCACTTTTCTTTGATTGACATTCTAAGGATAGCTTATGGTCAATGTTAAATTAAGTAAAATATCCATTCTAGAAATGAGGACTAATTTAGTCTAGGGATTATATTTAAACTCTACAAATTTATCCCATGTGGTCTTGTTTTACCAATTAAGTTCACGCTCTCACAGTTAACACAATTCTCAACCTCGCGTGTTTTGTGTTTATTGTTCAATTGCTTGATTAGTTTCATTAAAATTAAAAACTAAATTAATAGATAATATGATGTTAATTATAGTAGATTATTTATTCAAAATAAATGAATGAAGTAGGTTATAGGTAGATCAATTACTAAAAATAGCTACTCTTACATGGGTGGTGTATTCATCATAGAAACATTGTTCATGTGCATAGGTTTTGAAATAATAAAACCCAATCTTGTTTCTATTCTTGATTCCAGCCCAATTATAAAGATTAAGGAAGAATAAAATAGAGTAAAATAGGGAAATTTAGATGAAAATAAAAGAAATAAAAGAGTAACAAATAAGTTAATTATGCAAACATACATATTACAAAGCCTGAAAGAGATAAAGGATTCAATGAAGGGATCCTTTCTTCAAGAGATCCCCCTATGAGTATAGGGTGTTCTAGTACCTCTAAGGTGGTGAGTGGAATCCTTAAAAACTCAAAAATGGCAGCACTTCACTCCTTAGCTTAACTTCCAATGGGGTACCCAATGTGTCAATTTAGAGCCAAAATAGGGAGTTGTTTTGGAAACCCAGTTTTCTAGATACCACTTATGTATCAGTTTTGGGATGGTAAATGAAATTATCTCGAGTTGGAAAAAATATAAAAGTTGTATAACAACATCTTGAATATCTCCAAGTCAAATTTATCAGCCAATGGAGGATGGCAGCATGAGATATGGCTGAAATAAAGAACCAAATCATTGACTTCATGCAAAATTTGTCCCCTAGATAGATTGGTTCGTATGGACCCCTTAATGAACAAATTGGGATTTTTTTCCTTGAGATGATTTGTATCCCATTACGTTTTGGATCAGACACAAAATTTCAGCCCATTTATAGGCACATATATTGAGAAATGTGCAAAATAGTGGACATATGTCTTTGGGAATCCAGCAGTTTGGGCCATTTCCCTTCTGGATCATCACTGACCATCCAAATCACCTCCTCCTACAACAAAATCAGAAAAACAAGAATAATTTAACTTTTAATAGTGATAAACATTTAATAATTGTATCAAATGGGTTTTTCAATTTGGGATAATATTTTTTATTTTAAATACAAAACTACTTTAAAACAGTGATGTAGGGGTGAAATAAAGGAGTGAATTGTGATGTGATCAGATACCATTGATGGAGAACCTTGTATACATATGGATTTATCCATTAATGAAGATCCTAGAATACATACAGATGATTCTAAATATCACCCAATTCAATAAGTTATTGAAAATTCTAAGGGAAACCTATGTTATACTCTATAAATTAATCAGGACTCATAAAAATATATTAAATTTATAAAGGGTTTCCTAGAGTAGACAATAATTCCCCTCAAAAGTGTGTGATTAGTCCGACCTCCCACCCCCTTGACCAATTCATGTTCCTAATTATTGGTAATATCAAACTTGACAATCACCTTCCTTTTGAAAGTAGGTCCGTTTTGGATAAAGAACTGTTGGGCGTTTCTAGCTCCATGAATAGATCTAATGGAAACCACTTAGAATCATAGATTATTAAAACTAGAACACACATTTCAAGGAATTACGAAAAAAAATGGTGAACCTGACATGAATCCTTAACCAAGTTAATAATGTTACCCACCTATCATGCCCCTATCAATTGATACAGGAAGGCTATACAAAAGAATCAATCATGCATGTATCCATCTAAAGGATGTTTCTTTAATGTGATTTATTGTTGTTCTCAGTATTTTCTCAGAACTCCCTTCACTCCAAAATGTCTTCCTTCATGTTTTCACCCATGAATACAATGGCTACTGCTCTAGCTGGATCCTCATCTACAGGAAGGTCATCATCACCCACTCATTGTCTTCAGCGCTGGGTCTCCAATGTGCTATTAAGGGAGTATCGTTGGCACGGTACTATCCCAACCTTAGAGGCCTCCCAATAGGCTCTCTAGGTAAATAGCAACCCTTTATTTTCTGTTCAATGACAACAGATGTTCAAGAAGCAGACAGTGTCGACCACTATCTTTAAACTTTGCGAGTCATTATCCCTAGAACGCAATAACCATCCCCTTACGTACTATAGAGTGGTGGATAAATAGGTCACTTAGGTCCTTAATTAAAAGCAACTGGGGTCCTTCCCAAGGACTCAAACCATCAATCACCACAAGAATAATCACACAGTAATAAACCCCATCATGATAGGGGTGTTTCCTTTGGATGTTTGTCCCAAGCCTATCAGACTCAGGCACACAAGATGAACCATTGGGTATAACGTATGGTCAACATGGAGTAGGTTCTTACCTTTTCCCCCACTGGAGAAGTCCATCAACCTAACTTGATGGCACACAACGAGCAGGCATATACACCCATTCTTCCTAATTCTGCTTCCCTGTAGACTCGTCTAGAAGTGACTAACTAATCCCACCTGAAAAATAAGCTGGAGTATCATGAATAGGTACATACACCTGTTTACCAATTATCAGCCAGTCATATGGCACGTTTGATTTCATTTAATGAATCCCACCAATCAAATGTGTTGGAAACTAGTAAACATGAACATACACCTGCTTACACTCACCAATTCTTCCAGCAGTCTCATCTTCTATTATTGAAAGTGGTCCATAAACCATACATGATGGAAAATAGCCAGCATGCACATACACCTTCAGGAATTCATCAAGCATGCTAATAGTCTCATTTGGAAGCACCCAGATAATTCATTCGGAAAGCTATGATGACAATTCTAGGGCAGACTCAACTGTTTTCCCCCATACATGAGTAATGTTAGTATCTATTGATAGGAAAATGAGAACATAATCAGGAACATACACCTACTCTCGATATGGAATGGATGTATATTTCTATTCCGGCTGTTGAAGTCCCCAAACATATCTTAGAAATGGTGAAAGGGAAAACACATATTCCTACACATATTCTAGAAGCATGTTAGAATATCATAACAACAACTTCATCAGTACCTGGGGAACAGACACATAAATCTATCCGCACACCAAGGATGACACATCAGCATGCCATCCTAGAGCAGATACATACCTATTCTCTAGTCTAGGAGGGTTATGGGGTATACTCCCCCATATTATATGGACAACTAGATTAGGAATATACACTCTTTCCCATTGGAGGTAACTAGACCATTATGATGACCACTACAAGGCAGGCACATACACCTGACCATGATAACCACTTTTTATAAGGACTCGTCCTTAAACATTATATAATCCTAAATTAAATGAATAATTCACATTGATGATATTTTCAGGTTTAGAGTTTAAAAAATTAGGCCATAACTATAACATATCAACTTGAAAAGTACATGTAGACACTACTACCCAGTATCCATTTTTTCATAAAATAAAAACTCATAAAAAGAAACATGTCTAGTTCCATGTTTTAGACAGCATGACTTTTCATTGATCCTATCCTTGACCCTATTCATCTTTATGTCCTGTGGAAAACATTTCAAAAAATTATCTTGAGCATAAAAAGCTCTATAAGGGTTATAAAATAAGGAAAAAATATGTCTATCAATAATTAAAAATCAATGAAACAATACTTTTTCAATCATAACATACCTTAAGAAATCATTGATTTATGAATAACACAAACAAATCATAAATCATAAAGGTATCTTTGGGAATATATAGCATACTTTCATTGTATCTATCACAGCTACATAGGGAGTCACATTTGGAATACCCATCACAGTATATTCACTAAATCTCTTAAGAGAAACATTCACATTTACCTCTGTCACGTTACCCAATGCATTGGAGAGCTATCTCGGGCTCACCTGCCCTATGTTTATAACGAAACCACCCGTATATGTAAAGAATCCAATAACCATAACATATTCATAACACATGACACACAAATAAAGGAAATATAACATTTCTATATTCTAATCACAATATATCAAATCAAGATACTGAAATAAAGAATGCTTTATCAAACCATTTTTTAAAACCATTTAAAACATTTAATAAAGAGATTTTTGAATCAAAGTGTCCCATACCACATTGAATATTTTAATGAATTATCATTTGAAAACATTAATGTTCATATAAATAAATCTTAAAAACCATTTTCAAAACATGTACATTAACGATAAAGATTTATAATCATATATCGTTAAAACATTTAAAATGATATTTTAGTTAAAGAGTTTTTCACAAAATGAGAGGTGCTAGAATAAAAATAATTGATGAATAACATTTAATCAGAAAATTATAATATCATGAGAATAAAGGCATTAATGATATAATATGAAAAAAGATAGTATATAAACCATAAAAAATTGAATTGGTGTATAACAATAATGAAGTCTCAATGGAATGTAAATTGAGACAAAATCCATTATAAAAACGGTATCCTTAGATTAAGAAGAAATAAATTACATAATAATGTGTGAAAAATATAAATACAATCAATATGATTGGATATTCAGTGTAAATAAATCATAGGAAATTCACACATGTTCTTTTTAATACAAAACCAATGGATTGGATGTTTAATTCAATGAATGGAAGTTGACTTGAAGTTACTCTTATCAATTTCATATCGATGACTTGAAAATTTATCAATGGAGTGATTATGTGTATCAAAAGTATATACACACAATGTGGAGTGTAAATTACAACATAAATAAATAAATAGTGATTCTACACATAATCATAGCATGACATAATTAAGAATTAGAAGATTAACCAAAGGAATAGAAATTGGGTTAAAAGGTTCCCATACCAATTTGGTAACTTACGAAACATACAACCCATGAAATAAGGATCATAAATTGAAGATGTAAATACCGATAAATTTAATTATATTATAAAATTAATATAATCATGGGAATTACATACACCCCCAAAAAAGTAAATAGTGGCGAATATAGCATGAATCTCATGGGAATTAAAAGGGAGATGAAAATCCCTTACCATGTTGTAATCAATCAAGTTGTATGAAAAAATGGTAATAACCACCAAATGATTCACAGAATAAAATTAATATAAAGATATTTATTATAATATATATCAATTGGTAGTACACAATACACCACATGCAATAAATTAGTGGTGAACAATGGAAATATCACAGAATTAAAAGTGAGATAAGAAATCATTTACCTCATGTCCAACTTGACTCATTTGTTCCTTGTTCTTCTTGAATAATAAATAAAAGTTAATTTATACTTTCTTAAGAACCTTTTTAAAGTTTATTATTCCTTTTAAATCACTTAATATCTTTTTATAAACATTATGTAATCATCTACGATAATAACGTTCGTTTTGTCGATATTTGGTACTTGAGTCGAAAATGGACTTCTTATAATTACAAGTTGTTCACATAGTGGAAATTTCATTATATCCAGAATTATATTCATGATTTAGATATCATATATATAATACATGTCTAGTATATACATTTATTTATAATAGTACATAAAATTTGGAGGTAATAAATTAAATGTGTCGTTCATAGAGACGGTAAGTCGTATGTACGCATGAACGCTACTTTCATTTCAATTTCTTATTTTAATGGAATTAGAAAATAAGGATACATAAGTATATTATAATTCCAGTGTAATATCATATATAATATCATTAACTACATCCTTTATACATCCCACATATGGAATTAAAGAGTCGTATAACTTTGAGAGGCGGTAGTCCGCACTTCCTCAAATGAAATTATCGCATTTACCCATAATGGAAACCATAAAGGTATGATATAAAAGAAAAATAAATAATAATAAAAACATAAACATAATATATATCATATATAAATATAGTTTCATCTTAATTTCCACTATGAGCAGTGGTAGGAGATAATCGAAAAATCACCGTTTCGTGAGGCGTTAGTTTTCCATTCACAAAAATAGTATGTTATTTACCCATTATATGGAGGTGTGTGTAAGTGTAGTAAGAATACGTCTCATAAAAACATCCTAGTATATTTATGATACTGGTTTTGTTATAAAATAAAGGAATAAAAATAGTTTAAGGGTTGTAGAAGTAAAATAAAAGAAAAGAAGTTAAGAGAATCTGTTACCTTTAATTTGGGTAACTCTCTTTGGTTTGAACCAAAAAGACTTCTTGAAGTGCCTTATACCTAAGGTAAGGCTTCTAGGAGGAGGAGAGAAATCTGGAGAGATTATTAGGCCATGGGTTGGATGATCCAAGGGTCTTGAGAGGTTTGAGTAATGTGTTATAAGTGACGGCTTTTATAAGGGGGAGGAGGGGCTCTTTAGAAAAGTGGGGAAATATTATTTTATTATATAATGATATTCAGTTTATAAAGGACCAAAACTAATTAAAGTAAAATATAATATGACTAATGGTAGAAATAAAATCATTAAATAAGAATTGGACAGGTTTTGGATGTTATTTTCAGACTTATAATCTTAATTATTTAAATGATTTATTAATGAGGTAAACACTGCATCATTTTTGTGTCATAAATAATTTTATTTATTTGATGTCTAAAAATAATAAAAAAATTACCATGATATAGAAAATCTTCTTATATTTGTAATTAATATTTATAGTCAAGAAAATATCTTATATTAACCCATATAAAAATTAATTTACTAAAAGATATTTTTTTATGTCATTTTTGCCTTTACATTAAGTTAATTAAAATAAAGAGTCATTACCACTCCCAAGTGGCTCCATGGGATCTCAAAATCGACCCAAGGATGTACATGGTCAGACATGACTCATAAAATAAGGTTAGGACAAGTGTGAAGGTAATTTTCTATTATTATAATATTCTTTTTACCTTGAATTACCCAATTTACCTTCAACTGTGGTAAATAAAAGTCAAAAGTTAGTATTCCCCAAAAATTATTTTCATCTTATTAAACAACATTTTAATTACTAATAACAACCATGTATATCGGATTTTCAAAATCCAATACACAGAACTAGTAAAATTTCATTTAAATGGAAAAGTTAGTTTTTAACTACTACTTAGTTGTTTCACTATTCATCAAAAATTGATGTTTTTTAGAAAACTACCAAAAATTATGCCTAAGATATATTTGATATTTAAAATTCAAAAATGATTTCTATTTTATCAAATTTAAAACATTCAAGTTTCATTAATTAATTTAAAATTTATTCCTGTTATCAAAACAAAGAACGTGTTTTTAAGAAACAATAACTACCAGAAGATTTATACTTATTTATGTTCAATTTCAAAGTGAAATTAAATCCAATGAATAACATTGGATTAAATGGTAAAAAACATATTATAATTAAACTTTAAAACTAGTTAAAAATATAATCTAACCATATAAATAAATTATATTAAAAGGCACTTTTGAATTAAAATATAGTATTTTTTCACTATTCATAAAAATGAATTTTATCAGAAAAATACCAAAAATTTACCCAAAGTAACTTTTGATTACCCAATAATAAATAAGAATTCTATTTTGTCAAATGAAACATATAAAAGTGATCAAAACAAGATATAAATATGTTTCTCCATTAAAAGGTGGTAAATCAACATTTTAAAGTAAATTATGTTTAAAATTAGATTCATTCACATTTTAAGCATCTAAATTTTATTGGATAATTGTAAAAACATTTAACAAACATATATAATAATTTTGTAGTTAGTTCTGTTCATTCCTGCCATTACGACGGCTGGGTGTCAACTACCATTTAAAATAATAATATTATATTATTAGTATGCAACATAAGATTTCAAAGAAACTCGTTGTTGTGTATCGGGTATTCCATCAAACATAGTGTCCCCTTTAAAGTAGAATTAATATTTAGTTCACAAATATTAATAAATATGAAAAACGTCATGTTATTTATTTTCCTGGGATGTTACATCCTTCCCCATTTTAGGAATTTCTTCCTCACAATTTTAAAACTGCGCTTGGAAACTTCATTAATAGTCCCACATTGAAAAAGAGTCAGTAAAACTATCACTTTAAAAGAAAGAAAGAGAAGTTCAAAGGTCACCTGAGATAACCCATACTATGATTCCTTATAGGAAAACATTGATATGGAAGAGAGAACAAACGGTAAAGTTTTGATGGAGATTGATAAAAAACATGATTAGGAGAAAGTTAACAACTATAAAATCACAAAATTATGATGTGTTAAATAGTCTTTGATTACACAGTCGGAAAAGTGAACCAACAAAGTTTTTTTAACATTCCTTTTCATAATTTTGAGGAATTCATTTACTACATAGAATAAGAACATAAGGAAATATACTTACCTTCAAGTAGAGTTTCATCCTTTAATAAATTTCTAATAAAATCTAATCTTTTCTCCAAACAATGAGCATTCAAAAAGACTTGGTCACATCAAAATCAAAATAATAATCTTCTAGAGAATAACATAATCCACAAAAGAAGAACTATATATTTCCCTTGTCTTTAGACATCAACTAAAATAAAAATGGTTAGTGTGAGATCAGATAATACCCAAAAAGGAAAATCTTTTACAAAAATAAAAACTACTCTTAATCTCCAAAAATTTTCAAACAAAACCCAAAGTTCAAAAAAGACCATTCCATAATCAACTATCCATAAAATTATTCAAAAGTAATCCAAACTAAGATTGAAATCCAAATCTCATAAGTATTTAATTACATAGTCTTCTAAGATAAATCTTAACATTTATCTCCAAATAAAATCAGTTACTCATAAATTCTCATATTGAAACGTAATTAACCTAATCACATATTCTCTATGATAGGTTAATCATTTTCATAAATAACCCAAATCATCATATATACACAATAAAAACATAGATTCTTTTAAACTAAAATTTCAACTATTATTCCACAATTTAAATCTCATAGTATTATATCTTCCTTAGGCATATAGTGTTTCCTCAAAAGAGAGAACATATTCCACAACAACCTTTATCACTTAATCACCAAATCATTTTCCTATACAAAGTATACACATTTGATAAAACATAAGTTCCCAAAATCAAATTATTCTTATTCCCTAAAATCATTTTACTAAAATAATAAGTCATACTAACTAGGGACTTCAAGTAGTCCAGTGGTAGGTGATGCGCCCTTGTCGCTCATCGGTCGTGGGTTTGATTCCTACGGCCTTGCCAGATGCGACGGTGGTCACCCATCCTATGGGTTTTTCTTTTTATAAAACTCAAAAATAACCCTAACATGTTTTAACCTCAATGGTTTTCATTATACCTCTCATTATCATCCCAATTCATTATGATCTCAACATCTTAATTCTAAAAGTATTATATATATTGTAATCATTTTTTTTTGTTTCACCAACTTATGATAAAATAAAATGATCACCAAAATGAAGAACATCATACCTTGATCATGTTGTCCATTTGGTTTCATTGTCATCTTGTTCACGTAGGTAGAAGGTCCATGCATTGCAACAATTATTTAGAGATCCTTCAAAATAATTTTCTTCCTACATCCAAATACACTATGCACAACATTGTTTATATGGATGTTCATTGAAAAACAATTTTGGAAAATAATCATGTGTGACATATAATTTCAAAACATCAGATAAAAAATGATTTCTATAAAATAGTTAGACCAAATTTGAGTTGAAACTTTCAATTAATGGTCCTTTTAAATTACCATAGGTATGTGCAGAGAGACTATATTGTAAAATAAAATATGAATAGGTTGCGCAAGGGTCTCCTTCTTAAGAACCTTTTTCCAAATCATAATATGCTTCAAAAACTTGTGATAAGGTAAAATATTTGAAAATGCATTGATAATATTTACCTTTCTTGAAAATATGATTTGTTTAAATACAACCCATGATCCACGATTATAACGAGGTATAGTAGATGTGTTTGATATCTCAAACAACTTCTTTCAAGTGAGTTGTATGCTATAAAATTTTTCACAATCATCCAAACATGACTTTGCAATAATTATTACAAGAAAGTCATTAGGAAGAGATAGGAATGTCTTTTGAGATCCTCCTCCTTCCATTTGTAACTGACTTTCCTTGATCTGAAAAAGTTATAAAACAAGGATTTAACTGAAATAATATACATAGGGATTAACCATTTTTCTAACCAAAACTCTTAATCCCTAAAGTTGTCTAAACCGGCCTCTGATGCCAACTATAAGGACCTGGCCTTAAACATTACATAATCCTGAATTAAATGAATAATTCACATTGAGGATCTTTTCAAGTATAGTGTTTTAATGAATTAGGCCATAACTATTTCATATAAACTTGAAAATTACTTGTTGACACTACTAATCAGTATCCATTTTTTTCATAAAATAAAATCTCTTAAAAAGAAACATGTCTAGTTCCATGTTGTAGACATCATGACTCTTCCTTCATCCCATCCTTAACCTTATTCATCTTTAAGTCTTGTGGAAAAAATTTCAAAAACTTGGGATAAGCATATAAATATCAGTAAGGGTTATAAAATATGGAAGGAAAACATTAGCCTATCATTAAATACAAATCAATGAAACCATACTTTTTAATCATAACATACCTTACAAAATCATAAGATTTATGAATAACACACACAAATCATAAATCATAAAGGTATCATATAGAATTCATAACATAATAACATTGTAGCTATCACAGTTACATAGGGAGTCACATTTAGAATACCCATCACAGTATATTCCCTAAATCTCTTAGGAGAAACATTCACGTTTACCTCTATCATGTTACTCAATACATTGGAGAGCTATCTCGGGATCACCCATCCTAGGTTTATCACGGAACCACCCATATTCATAAACAATGCCCAATAACCATAACATATTAATAACACAGAACACAAGAATAAAGGAAATATAACATTTCTAAATTACAATCACAATATATCAAATCAAGATATTGAAATAACCAATGATTTATCAAACCTTTTCAAAACCATTTAAAACATTTAATAAAGATATTTTTGAATCAATGTTTCCCATAACACTTTGAAGATTTTAATGAATTGTCATTTAAAAACATTAATATCCATATAAATAAATCCTAAAATGAATTTTTAAAACATGGAAATTAATGATAAATATTTATAATAATAAATGATTAAAACATTTAAAACGATATTTTAGTTATAGAGTTTTTAACAAAATGAGAGGCGCTTGAATACAAATAATTGAGGGATAACATTTAATCAGAACTTTATAATATCATGAGAATAAATGGATTCATGATATAATAATCCAAAGGACAATATATACACTGTATAAAATTTAAGTGGTGCATAACAATAATAAAGTCTCAATGGAATTTAAATTCAGATGAAATCCATTATAAAAATAGTATTTTTAGATTACGGATAAATCAATTACATAATAATGAGTGACAAATATAAATACACTCAATATGATTGGATATTTAGTGTAAATCAATCATAGGAAATTCAGACCAGTTCTTTTTAATACAAAACCAATGGATTGGATGTTTAACTCAATGAATAGAAATTGATTTAAAATTACTCTTATCAATTTCATATTGATGACTTGAGAAGTTATAAATGGAGTGATTATGTGTATCAAAAGTATATACACACAAAGGGGATTGGAAATTACAACATAAATAAATAAATATTGATTCTACACATAATCATATAATTACATAATTAAGAATTAGTAGATTAACCCAAGGAATGGAAATTGGGTTAAAAGGTTCTCATATCGATTTGGTTACTTACAAAGCATACAACCCATGAAAGAAGGATCATAAAATAAATATGTAAATACACAAAAAATTAAGTATATTAAAAAATGAATACAATAATGGGAATTACATACACCACACAAAAGGAAATAGTGGAAAACATAGCATGAATCTCACGGGAATAAAAAGATAGATGAAAATCCATTACCACATTGTAATCAATCGAGTCGTATGACCAAAAGTTAATAACCACAAAATGATTCACAGAATAACATGAACATAAAGAGAATAATGATAATATATATATCAAATGTCAGTACAAAATACACCACATTCAATAAGTTAGTGGCGAATAATGGAAATATCATGGAATTAAAAATGAGATAAGAATTCCCTTACCTCGTGTCCGACTTGACTCGATTGTTCCTTGTTCTTCTTGAATAATAAACTAAAATTAATTTATACTTTATTAAGAACCTTTTTAAAGTTTATTATTCCTTTTATATCACTTATTACTATGTTATAAAAATTATGTAATCATCTATGTTAATAACGTTCATTTTGTCGATATTTGGATATCTCTAAAGCCATTAGAATCCACAATTGTCTCACTACCATTGGGTTTTTCTCATTTCTATCAAATGTGGGTCGAAAAGTGTTTGATTGTTAAAGACATATTAACTAACGAGCAAACATATAGGATATGTAAGCCGCACATATGATTTAACTATCAATCATGGTCAATAATTCGCTATCCCTGAATGATATCATGTAAGAAATCAATTCATAATTTTCTTCCTTACCATCATCAATAAATGTTTCAGTTTGTGGGTTACCAAAATGAAGGATGTTGAATTATCCTAAGACATTCAATGCCTTTAACACTACATCAGGTCTCAAATTTTGAGGCTTAATACTAGAAACTTTCTATAAAATGGATTGAATCAACCATTGGGGACTCTAACTTAATTCGCAACACTTGGAATGACCCTACAATTATAAATGGATCATCCCCATTGTATAAATGCACAAGTGAATAGTATATTGTTTCCAATACAAAATTTTCTAACCTAATATTTTTCCATTATACAAATTTATCTTTGATGACCAAAGTCCTTGGCCTTACACCGCCTCCTGACTCACGAACTAGAAGCAAGTAAATGATTCACCAGATGGAAAGGAAGGCGGCTAAGAATATTTTTTCATCAATATCAGATTTGAATTTATAGACCTAGTTCTTATAGTCACCTCTCTCTAATATTGGCCAATATGTGACTAAATACCCCAGTTACTTATAGAAGGTCAAATAGTAGGACGTCCACAGGTGGGACCTTTCTCTGTCGTTGGTTCTAAAAAGGATTTCATCCACACTCTGGAATGAATATCTTTCTTGTATTTTGGTAATTTATTTTCTACTTTGAATAGTTAAAGAGACAATAGTGGTGTTATAGTAACATCACCCCATTTTGTAGCTGAAGGAATAAACTTTTCATACATTTCCCTGAGAATGGGAACCCCAACTATTTTGTAGATATCCCACAAACTAAGGCCAACTTCACCAAGCATCAAATGGAAAGAATTAATTTGTAGACTCCACCAGCTTAGAAATTCATTAATGAAATCATTTTTATAAAAATATTTTTTCTCATCCATACAACTTCATAGATATAAATATAAGTTAACTCTTTCCTGAATTATTCACAAGTCTGGCATACCCAACACACCCCCTCCATTCTGGTTTAACACCTCCCTCAGAATGAAGATCTCTGTCCTCCTTCTAACCATTAGACTGATCTGTTTGAGAATCCAGAAAGGTTGAATCATAGAAATTTGGCCTTGGATCTACAACATTATCTTTCATATCATAAGTATAACCACTATGATGTAGGATGCAACCAATAGGGATTGTTCCATCATGAATCGACATACCCCTTACGGTAATATTCATGCAGTGGAAATTAGCATTTTGAAGAAACCAATTTTTCGAGAAGTAGTTCTTAATAGATGGAATGTGGGAATATTGTAAAATCTCATTCCCATATAGGTTTAGTTAAGGACATTCTGGGTATTCATGTTCATATAGAATTAAACCTTTCCATAGTCCAAGAAGAGTACTTTCAACAACGTCACAATAATATGGTGTGATGATCTTCATTATCTCATTTTGATGAGCCTTAGCCTCTTCTGTAAAAGTTATAAAATGATAAATTTCATGCAAAAAATTTACCAAACACCCCTTATTATGATGAAATTTCAACTTAAGAAAAACAATAAAATTTCAACTTACAATGAATTTAAAATTTGGAAAAGGGAACTCTTCGCGTAGGTCCTTTGATGAGGTCTGTCGCGTAGGTAATTCAATAAGGGTCCTAGAGTAACTCCTTCAATGAATTTCATCCACGAATATCCATCACTAAAGCAGTTTCACCCTATGAAAATTTCAAGGAGACTATGCGAGATCACAACGCATTGAGTCTAGATGAAAGAGTTATGCAACGAGAGCCCAAAAATTTGAAAGTGTGGATAAAGAAATCGCAAAGAATTAGACCTATTTATAGCTCTCCATAGATATCCATGGCATGTCTGCGCAAAACAGATAAGAGGAATAGCTATGAAAAGAAGCTCTATGAAAAACCTGTGTGGTTCAACAATTAATCCTTAGTCTTTTCCCCGTAATTTTACCTCAAGACTCAACCCTCATTCTATTAGGATCTAATCCTGAGGGGTGGATTTTATTGAAACTACTTAGGAATAAAAAAATACTATGAAGATAGTCCTATATATTTCAAAATCCCAAGACAATGTTCGAAGAATTAAAAGGAAATCCAAAGTCTCAAAAGACATGCACAACAAACCTACGTGGCATAACTGCATGGTAGACTTAGACAGCATACCTGCGCAACAGTATACTTTCTATACCCCTATGCTGCAGACCTGCATGGAGAACATACGCGGATGACTTGTGCGGACAACCTCCCTTCGACCGAGCCCCATCCATGCCTATAAATAGGACCCTTGGGCTCCCTATTTTTGTGACTGAAAATGTTGAAGGACTTCATGAAGCTCCCATTGCGTATCTATTTCACCTAGATCCTTATAATTGTCTCGGGTAGCTCTCTAAAAAATGATGGAAGAGATAATTTATAGTGATAAGCATGGTCTAAAATTCTTTCATTTTTTGAAGCTCACGTAGGATTGGATCCCCTATGTGAGGAACTTTTTTAGTCATCATAAAGACCTACTTGGCACACCTGCACAGTACAAATACATAGATTACCTACATGGGGTACCTACGTGGCATACCTATGTGGGGCACCTACACAGAAGGATTGTATATAAGGCCTACATATCATCTTAAGTACCCTCTTTAAAGATACTCATAGTAGGGTATCTCCTTCCTTGGTTCCATTATTTGAAAGATACTAAGTTAAAACCTCCTAACTTATCAAACCTTTGATAAAGGCACATCAACATGTCTCCTATTTAGGATTGTATATCCACAGTCATAGGTTTCCCAAATTTGATTCAAAATGGGGTTAGGATTCAGGGAGTGTCTGTGGGTTTGTATATCCACATCCATATGGACCTTTCTACTTGGAAAATTGTTGGAAGGTTCCCCATTTGGAGGATTAGGGTTTGGGTTATGTCCTCCCATTTTTGTCTTTAAGATCTAGAACCTCAGGTATCTGGTAGGGAAGGTACGGTTCATGCTTTCTTTTCAATGTAAGAATGTAGAAGTATCCCTACCATACCAAGATCCACTATGGCACCATCCGGGTGTAATTCCATAACATTTGAATTAGGAGGTGGAAGTCTTGCTCCTCTATACTTCCTTCACCTTCACTCTTTCCTTTCATTGGACCCCTGTCCAATGTAAAGTGAATAGAGGGAAGGATCGTCGCCTCTCCCTCTTCTTAGGTTGCCACAACCTCATCCACCCTAGCTGTTGTAGTTGTTCCCTCTTCCACTAGAAGAGGAGGAAAAGTGTGTCTTCCTTTGTTGAATCTTTGACATCCTCTTGTTTCTCACACCGAGCATGACTCACATGGGCTTAGAGATTTGCCATGGGCACAAAATTTTCACAAAAACATGAACTACAAGAACACTTATTCCTATTCAAACAACGATACGTAGGAATCCTTCTTAGGGCCTAAGGTCATTGGATATCCTCTTCAATAATCCAACCCTAACTCCCTTAATCTGGGCATCTTCCTTAGGATTAAGCCCCAAATTAAACCCCCAAATCATCAAGGAATCCTTTTCAGGAAGTAATCCCAAACTTATTTCTCTCAAAGGACTACACTCTTATATGAGATTCATCGAACTATGTGGGATTTGATTCCCATCGACATGAGATACGTAGGAAGCCTCTTTCAGGTCCAAACCCAACACTTCAAATCAACCCTATTATCCTTGGGCTATATTCCCAATAGGGTTTAATATTACATGGAAACCCATATCCTTTGAATGTTCCTTGGGCTTCTTCATCATAAGTCCTACACCAAACATTGACTAAGCACATTTCTCTTAGATGTCCTTACCACATGACATTAAACTGTATGGCTAGGTTATTACCACATGACCTTGAAAATTATGATGTGTCTCATTAAACGAAACTAAACTATGAGGGTTTTAATTCCTTTCACAAGGATACATAGGTATCCCATTTTTTGGGTACTATCCCAATATCAAAATAAACCATCGTCTCCCTGGATGATAATAAATTCTATAGTGCCCCACTGAGTGGATTCAAAACTCATATCATCATAGAGATGATTAAAATAATCTCTAAATAGTATGTGGGAGGATACCATTGATGGGGAACCTTGTATACATATGGATATCTCCATTAACGAAGAACCTTTAATACGTACAGAAGATTCAAAATTTCACACATGTCAATAATTGATTTCAAATTCCAAGGGAAACCTATGTTATACTTGGTAAATTAATAAGGATTCATGAAAATATCTTAAATTTATAAAGAGAGTCACAGAGTAAACCATAATTCCCCCCAAAAGGGTGTGATGAGTCCGACCTCCCATCCTCTTGACCAGATCATGTTCCTAAGTATTTTAATGTTCAAACTTAATGAACTCATGCCTTTGGAAAGAAGGTCCCTCTTGGATAAAGAACTTTTGGGTGTTTCTAATTCAACGAATAATTCTAATGGAAACCCCCTGGAAGCAGTGATTCTTAATACTAGAACACAAGTTTCAAGTAACTAAAAAACAATCATTACGAATTCCCTCATTATGATATCAGTTATTTATGTTCATATAATTATTTGATTAGTTAGAATATACATGGTTGGTATTCAAGATCAGTTGATTATTTATATGGAATTATTTTATTATCATTTATTCATTCCATATTATTCTTCATGTTCAAGTTATTGATAAAATGGAATTTGTTTCATTTCATTTCCTTTTCATATTGATTATGTATTATCTATTCATGATAGCTTCCACTATATACATACCCTTACTAATAATTAGATCTTTCTCCTTTCTTATGTTTACATTCCCAATGATTTTTAGAAGTTTTTTGTGCTTGATATGTCAGGATATGCTGGAGGGAATAAATATGATCTCAAAGAAAATATTTTTTGTATTTTATGTTTTAAATTTTATGTCTAACTAAATTATATATCTATTTTACCATGATTTATAAACTATTCATTCCTTCAGGATGTGATTCCTTGCATCTTATTCCATTGTAATAAAGTAACCATCGTCTCTTGGATACTAGGGTTATAGTCTTTACGCGTATTCCCTAAGGTAATCCATGTTGTATATATGTACTTCATTCATGTTAAGTTTAAACTTTCCCTTTCATTACATTTCTTTAATCATAGTTTAAATTTTTATAGATTTAAACATTAGAGAATTTATGTAAAAGTGTTTTACCTTAAACACCATCTTTACTTAGTCTAAATCACATGACCTTAAACATATAGTAAAATATACATGAATTTTTTTTATGTGGAAACCCCTATAGAAGGAAGTTTGATAAAAATGTCAAGTCTCCACTAACTAATATTATTAGTTTCAGAGATTATAAAAAAGTTGGACTAGAAATCAAAAAAGGTGCAAAAATTATAGGTCCCACCATATGTATAACAATCCAAAAAAATCATACCTTAATTATAAATGTTTTTTAGATATTATATTTCATAAAAATAATAATTTCACTAGTAAAAATTGATTTAGTGACTTTTGAGACTATCTAAATAAACCAATGATTTTTTTTACTAGAGATAATTTGTATTTTAAGGAATCATAGTAGACCATATTCTAGATATCTTATTATTAAGACTCTTCCTAAAATCCAAGGGAACAAAAACATAAAAAGGGTGAGCTCAAACACTCAGTAAGGGATGATTAAGAATTTAATCAATGATGAGTTCATAATCCTAAGTGAAAATAATGTGCATCAGGGGAATATCATAACATCACAAGTGACACTCATTTGACATAGGTGATCTTCAAAGTATATAACATAAGAAATTAAATCCAGAAAAATCATAGGGAAACATAATATCTGTAATATGACTTAAAACAGTTGACATATACCTTCAATAATGAGATAATAATATCATAATTAATAACAAACTTAAATCATGTAACAAACATTAGAATATAGAAACATTACTTTCAATATCCACACAATTAGAGTCTATGTTTATGAGAAACTCAAATATACTCATAAAGTCCTATCTCTTGATATATAACTCTTAACCAATGCATTGGAGGGTGATACCCACCCATAATTCATCCAGACTTATGTCTTCCAATTAAATATCATTCACTCTTCATTTCATAAAGAAATTATGGGAAAAATGTGTTTCATAAAACTTACAAATAAAAAATTAACTTTTCATAAAGAAACCGTGGAAAAAAAATCGGTTTCATTAAACATCCAAATGGAAAACATTCACTTTCCATAAATAACGCATGGAAAAATATGGGTCTCATAAAACATCCAAATTTAAACTAATCACTTTTAATAAATAACCTATTGAAGAAAAATTGGTTTCTTAAAACATACAAATGGTTTAAAAACATTATCAACTAAATCATTTGATTCGAAAAACATGATCACCCAAAATAATCACATAATAAAAGAATAATACCATGTAGAAAAGAAACATGACTCTATTAGATGTATATAATTTTAATTATAGATAGTAAAATCAAATTTAAATCATCAAAGGAGAATTTTTGAAAACATTTTCCATTCATCAATGTAAAATTTATATTTTTGAGCCTCCTTTAAAAGAATCTCCGTCGTTTTTTAAAGTGAAAATTAAATATTTCATTAAAGAGGATTTGGATAAAAAACACAATTTCCCTATAAATAAGATTTAGATAATCCATAAAATGGAAATTATTTGAATAGTACATTTTAATAAAAAATTATATAACTTAAATAAAGGAGTTTGAATTACCAGTACCTTACCATTACCCTTAATTTACATGGAAGTGCTTTAACCTAATATATCATAAAGAGAAATATATTAATTACCTATTTAATAGAATTATTCATATAAATTTCCTTTTATACTCTTCATTAATAGTAATTCTATTAATTTATTTTATTTTTATAATCGATTTTCAACTTTTCGTGTTAGTAATCATGAATGTCTTGAACTTGGTTCATAAAAGTGGTATCATTATTCCTTATTCCCCAAAATTTAATCATTTAAAAACCATTAAAGGTACTAGAATTTATTTTTTATAAATACCATAAATTTTATAATTCTTCCACATGGGAGTATTAGACATGTTTATTGAAGAGGAAAATGGTGATGAGCTGGTTTCGAGTTTTTTAATGATATTAATGGCCTTATAATGATCACTAATTTTTTGGTTATCCATAAATAACCATATATATAATGTATTTTACTTATATATATCACATATAATCATAAAATATTAACTAAACCCAATCAAAAGGGATATATTGTATGATAGATTGTATCATTCCATGGAGACTGTAGTCTGTACATATGCGTGTATGATGATCACATTTTTTAAGGGTGGAATAAATAAGTAGCATAGTTTAACATTTATGGAAATTAAATATGATATATATATATATATATCATATATATTTCTTTAATTATTCTTTTGTACCTTCTTGGTTATGTGGTGAAGGAAAACAAAACATGTTTCTTTATGGAGGTAGTAGTTTTCACATATGCATAATTCACGTTTTTTTTTCTTAATAGAAAATTGAACTATGGTAAATGATTATTCCATAATCATAATAAAATAATATTATAATAATGATACTTGTGTTATTATTTTAATATTTTTAATGGACCTTTAGGAATAAGAATTTTTCATAATATAATTGAAATGAGAAAGGGGTGATTAGAAATTCATTCTTCACTTCTTAGATTAGCTCCTTTGTAAAAGGGGTCAAGTATTATAAAGATTGTATTTTTAAATTATGAAAAAATATTAAAGGTGTATAAAAAATTTTAGGTTATTATTGGTTATATTTTGGTAAATAAAATTATGTTGTGGTGTGAGGTAATGTAGGTAGAGTGGTTCACCTTTTATAACTAAAAAGGGATAAAATTTTTGTAAATACAAAGATATTTTTAATAATAGGAAGTCAATCTCAAGGAAATTTGCTCAAATATTGGGAAATATGGAATATGGGAAGGGATAAGGTCAATAAAGTATTCATCAATCCATTTCTCTAAATTTTTTTAACATGTTTGTGGAATTTCCATCTTTGTTAAACTCTTTTTACCCCTTTTGAATTTTATTAAGGTAACAAGTTTTTACCAATGTAATTTATCTTTTATTCCCAAAAAAATATTTTTTTACATAATTAAGACCTAATGATTAAAAAATTTAAATCAATTATATGATATTAATTTTCTAAAATTTACAAAAAATTATTATAGAATACTAATTGTATAATGTATTAAAAATAATTCTAACAAATTTAACTTAATTTATAAAAATATAAATATGGATTTTTAAATTACAAAAAATTATAACCTCAATTATAAAATACATATATATTCTTATAAAAAAATTTCATTAATTTCCAATTCATACTTATATACTAATAAAAGTCATGTTATTTGTAAAAACGATATTCTTCATTATTCATATAAAATTTATTTTTTTTCAAAAAATAATATAAAACATAATCCTAATATAATATTTAAATTTTTAATTCAAAAATAAAATTAATTTTTCTATATTAAAATTATAAAATTATAAAATTATTCTTTAAATTAAATTGTAATATATATTGAAGAAATACTTTTATTAAAAAAATTAAATTTTTGGCTTCAAGTGTTTTTAATCTTATTTCACTTATATTTCAAAATAATTTAATTTTGAAAAAATAGATTAAAAATATAAATACTACCTATTATAATATACTTTTAATCCTGGTAAATTTATTTTTTTAAGGAAAAATACAATAACTTTTGTAATGGTTCTTTGACAGACATCCTTTTTAAAATATTAATAAAAGAAATAATTTGTAATTGATTGTTATCCATTCATAAACTAATTATTATATTCTATATATAATTTTAATATATCATTGTTTATTTTAGTTGGGTTTTGAATTATTTTGGTGTAGCATGTTATGCAATCTATCAAAGATTGTATTAATTTAAAGGGTCTAAAATATTAGGTCCCTACATTCTACCACCCATAAATAAATTTCATACTTTCAATTTAGTTATTACTAACTGATGAAATTACAAGAGGGTATTCTTAAAATATTTATCATTTGGGATATAAAATCTAATATGACATTTACCTTACTCTCTTAGGATGTATTAATTCAATTGGGTTTTCTGAAACAAAATTAATCATATACACAAGTTTGTATATACCATTATAATATATTATTCATAACATACCATTACCAAAAAAATTTGAATATCCATTAAATTAAACCATATTGAAACCATATATTCATCCAAAACATAAATCAATCCTCAACCCTCAAATGGTATTAACCAATAGTTCATAAAGTCTCAAACTAATCAATATATACTATAATCCAAAAAATGAGATAAAATTTACCAAAAATATCCTGGATCCCTTTTACATTAAATCAATAATCAATCCCAATTCCCTTGATACTATCTAACTCACTTTTATAAAAAATAAATATACCCTTTAGTAACTAAGAATCAACCATATTTTAACTCTAATATTAATCCATACCTCAGTCATGTGTTCTTCAATAGTTATCCCCAAAAATATAATATTATCACAAAAAAATCAAGGCTCTTTATACAATTTAATATAAGTTTTAAGACCATTAAAGAAAAAATACTGAATAAAAATCCTTATATGTATCACATAATCCTCAAACATTTAATATACCATAATATCATCAATAAATACCATCCACTAAATAGAATAATAAAGAGTATCAATATTTAACTTCTACTATGATATTAACCTCACTACCTTGGGTAAGGATATGAAACACACCTTTTCCCATTATAAAAAGCCTAAACTAAAATTATAAACCATTTAAGTACGATAGATTATTCAGTTATAAGACATAGTGGTGTTTGTATACATACCTTTCTTAGCTTCAATTTTGCGATCATGTTTCAGAAAAATACTAAAACCAAAATGATTATCAAAAAATTAAATTAAATTAAATTAAATTATCATATGAAAATGAAATCTCCTTCAGAAGATGTATTATTAAATGAAACATTCATTTCAAACTATGGTACTTTCTTTTTAACTATTTCACCCTTGGTTCATCTAATAACTATTTTTATTCTACCTATGATAAATTAAGTAATGTTCTCTCATAATTATTAACCTAATCCCTTAAAGTAATTAGAAAATAAATCCTTCATGATGATTCATAAATATAATTTTAATGGATAAAGAATATCCTCCATGGGTGTTTATCTAGGTGTTCAATCTTAGGCTTACTCATTGTGAACCAGAGTGAAGATCGATTCAATTATAAACCAATGATTTTAGAGTAATTAATAGTAGATTCATCTATTTCATAGCCACATCCACTTTCTAGTATCCAGACTATGATGTAATTTCAAGGAAAATCACATACTCAATAATTTACTAAAATTTTAGTAAATCATCCTACACTTAGACTCGTCTTAAGGGTTTCCACTCAGGTTTTCTAACCCTAATTCTAGAAACTAACTTAAACATTCCTCTAATAAAAACTATATAAACCCAATTTAATCATGAATTTATTTTACATGATTTAATATATTAAATTTAATAAAATAATAATAATATCCCAAGGACCAATAGGTTCAATTTATTTAGATACTAGTTATATAATCATCTTATTTTAAAGTACTTAAGATGATTATCCTAAAAGGAAACATACTAGACTATATTATAGACAACTCATTAGTGAGGATCATACTAAATGTCCAGATAATAGAAACATAAGAAATGGATTATCTTGAATTCCTAGTAAGGAATGAATAAACATTTCAGGAAGGATGATTTAATAAGTATAACTGAAAACATGAGAATAAGGGAAACATCATAACGTCTTGGGTGATTATCACAAGACATAGTTAAGCATCAAATTACTTTAAATCATAAACAAAAATGGAAAAGTACCAAATGGAATAATAATATCTATAATGTAATATCTTCACCTAGCTCACTCTCCATATTAATTTAACTGATTCACTTCATGACCTCATTTATGACTCCCCATATTCCAGAGGGTGCCGACTAGAATCAATGGTCAATTAAGAAATGTGGGGATACTATACCCTCCTTATTAGAGTAGAAATATAGTAGAAATAGTAGTGAATAATAACAATTATGTAACCATAGATTATTGGAACCATGGTTTTTCTATACATGAATTGGTGTATGGTTTGTGTTTGTTGCCAATCCTCAATGGAAGTTAAAAATGTGTGCCAGTAAAGTGATCATACAGTTCAAGAAGACAATATTATTGAAGGTGACGCTATTCTCCAGTGTTTGCCAAATTTTTGGACCTGAAAATCGGAAAATAAAGACATAGGTTTTTGGAAAGAGGAGGTGCATGAAAAAAATAAAGTGGTGCGAGAAATAAGGTAGGCATGCTCGAAAAGTAGCAGAGTGTGCAAAAAATAGCGGCGTGTGCGAAAAACAGCGGACTGGGTGAAAAATAGTGGCATGCGTGAAAAACAGCGTGGTGCGCGAAATTGTGGAGAGATATTTTTTGCGCAATAGGTGTTTCGGAATCAGAACGTTATAAAATGGAAAAGGCATGGGATGCATGAAAAACATGGAGTTGTGCATGAAAAATAGTACCTGCGTGACATATTATGTGCCAAATGAGAGGTTTTTTGAACCACATGGATTTTTGCGTGCAGGGGTCTGAGACGCCTATAAATAAGAAGTGACCCCCCTCATTCATTATGGTTGAAGACTTAGACAAGATCTGAGGTCTGATGCGCGTAAAGTTTCGCATAAAGAGAGTTGTGTGAAAAAGTATGAGCTGCATGAAAAAGTACGAGTTGCACAAAAAAGTTTGAGTTGCACAGAAAAAGGTTACGTTGCGCAAAAATGCAGACATTGCGTGAAAAAATTGAGGTTCCATGAAAAACTCTGTGTAGCACGAAAAAGGCCAGGCTGCATGAAAAAGGTGTTGTGCGTAATGCTGCGCTTAAAGGAGGTTGTTACGTGATATATTTTCAGTGCAGAAATCAAGTATTTCGTGCAAAACTGAGATATTTTGCGCAAAGGTTAAGAGTTGCGTGAAATCTTCAGTATAACCTGTTTTCACATTTCCGATTATCTGGTTCAGTGGTTCAGTGTGTTTGAGTGCATCAACTCTGGTCTTAGATGCAAGCATAGTCTCTTTCTAAGCAGAGGCAAAGACTTCATTGTGAATCTATTGAAGATACCTTCACGTCTATAAAATGACTGAGACTTCACCGAGCCAGGGGGAGTCAATGGTAGTGACCCAAGGGATGCAGTGGGCTATCACTGAACATTTGTAAAGGTAGTGAGCTCGAGACAGAGTGACTGTTCATGAACCATTGTAATCCAAAACAAGTAAAGAATAGTGGAATTAGGTACGACCGACAACCTATCAGTGTATGCTCCATGGATGTATTCCATAGTGGTGAACCAAGTAAAAAGTGTTGTGTCATCTCTTTTAATGTGAATGTTTGATTTTTGATTACATCCATCATACATGTTTGACTAGTTCCTACCAACATGGGAACAAGATCCATCAGTTTAAAAGAAAATTTGACACCCTCATTCACTCCCCTCTCAGGGTGTCTCGGGGTCCTAAAAGTGGTATCAGGGCATAAAGGTTGTAGGTGTTAGATTTATCCTTTTTCATCATGGAGAATGTAGTCAATGCTAGGGGAATACCTCTCTTCGATGGATGTAATTTTCAGATTTGGAATAACAAAATGGAATCTCATTTAAGATACATTGGAATGGAAGTTCTCTTTGCGACTATTCAAGGAATACAAGTTACTGATCCAACAGGGCTTGCTATGACTGATATAGACAAGAATGTTTTTGACGCAGATGCTAAAGCTTAGAATGTTATCACTGTGGTTCTTTCAGATCAGATCTATCTAAAGGTGATGAGTTTCACCTCAGCAAATTCTATGTGGGATAAACTTGAAAACATTTGTGAAGGAGACAAAAAATTGAAGGACGTGAAACTTCAAGCCTTACACAATAGGTTTGACGATCTAAAGATGCATTCTAATGAGAATGAAAATTCATTCTTCAATCGAATTACTGAAGTAGTGGGAACAATTCGAGGTCTTGGGGAGGAAATCAAAGACATTGATATCATAAATAAAATCTTGAGAAGACTTCCTCCTATGTAAAATGAAAAGGTGTCAACCCTTGAAGAAAGAGATCTATCTAAACTATCTCTGTATGATCTGTTAAGTAGTCTATTGGCATATGAGATGAGAGTCAAACCCAAATATGCCACGACTCGTGTAAGTAAGGAAATGGAATTCAATTCCATGGACAAACTGAAAATTTCCGAAGATAATGGTGGTGAATATGCTGAGGAAAAATAAATTATTTCTCTCATCGCTAAGAAGTTGAAGGATGGAAAAGGTAAATTTAAAGTTAAGCTACCTATGGCATGTTTTCCTTGTAGAAGAGTTGGGAACATTTCCTCTCAGTGCCAAATAAAGTTTGATTATGATGAGAGAGAAGTAGAAGACATCGAGGAGCCTCAGAAAAGGTTTTTCAAAAAGGGATAAATCAAATATGGAAAGAAAATACAGAGAAAGATTATTGTCTGTGAAGAGGAAGATGATGATATTGAATTTTGTGAAGAAGAAGAACCAGATTTTAAAACAGGAAACCATGCTTCCATGGTGGCTACCATTGAAAAGTTAGAACCCTCAATCAGTAAAGGCAGAGATAATCAGATTACTCCTAATGGTGATCTAAATATTCAAATTAAGGATGCCTTTTCCAAGAATGAGAATAAATGTAAGAGATGAAATAAGTGTAAGTAAATGGAGGAAGAATTATCAAAATATGTTCATGAGCTTGAAATAGAAATTGAACGACTAAAAGAACTAGTGAGAGTTTAGTCTTCAATCCTTGAAAGCACAGATGACATTGTGTAACTAAATCTTAGAATTTAATAACAAGAAAAGGTCATAAATGACCTTTCATCTAGACTGGAAGATAGGTCCAAGACTTTTTAGGGTCTTGAGGAAGAAGTTGTTACTCTTAGGAGTAAAATCGAATGTCAATCAACCGCAAATTAGGGTAAGAAGAAAATTCATTTTGGAAGATTCTCATATGAAGAATTACGGGCAAGAGCCAAGTGTGGTTCAGATGGGGTTGGAAAAATCTTGAGTGATCAAATTCCTGCTTGCATGGGAAAGAGTGGAATTGGCTGTGAAGCTGAGACATCGACTGCTGGAAGTGAAGAGAGACAAAATAAAGACAAGATGAATGTTGGAAATGTTGAAACATTGCCTGAAGTTCTGAAAAAGAAACCCTCAATCCAAACTAAAATAAAAACTGAAAATTATCCTCAAAATTTTAGAAATGATATGTAGTCCAAATATTCTATCAAGGAATAAGGCATGGGGATAAATTCAAGTGAGAATACATTTACTCTCATTAAGTGTCAGTTTTGTGGCTATATGGTCCATACCATGTCATATTGTGAAGAGGCAATGAGCTACTTGAATGGAGAAGATTTGGGACATCAAAAAAGGAGATTGACTTCATATCCTCCATCTTATAGAAGAAATAGTTTCTGTGGATATTGTTTTCATTATTCTAACTTTGGCCATAAAGCTATGTATTGCAGGCAGAGATTCGATAGGATAGATTCATATAACTCTTAGAGATGGGTCAATATTCATCCTCCTGATGGTGTTGATCTCACAAACATGTTTTATCCTCTAGAAGAAGATTATGGGTATAAAGAATATGATTATGTGGAATACATAACTAGAAGGCCATCAATATCTTATACTAAATCCAATATCTCTTGGAAAGAAAAGAAGAAGATCGAGAAATCCAATATTGCAGAAGTAGCCTTCAAAGCTAAGAAGAGCCGCAACACTTGGATTATTAATAGTGGATGCTCTTCACATATGACAGGAAATGCTGACATTTTGAAGAACATTAAAAATACGGTTGATGGAATAGTGAGGTTTGGTAATGATGGTGCTTTGAAGATTAAAGGTAGTGGAAATACTGTTATCTCCAATGGAGAGCTGAAGAAGACTGAATTTCTTTATGTGGATGGTCTATGCCACAATCTCCTCAATGTGAGTCAACTCTATGACTCAAGGATCATAGTAACTTTCAATCAAAAAGGCTGCACTATGAATGGAAAAATAGTGAATTCTCTTATGAAAGGTTATAGAACAAATGGAAACTTATATCAGGTTGACAGCCATGTAAACTCTTTCTATTAGTCTGTTAAAGAAGAAAACAACCTCTAGCATCGATGGATGGGGCACAATAACCAAAAATATATGGAATACATCTAAGTTAAAGATTTCCATGGATATCCCCATTCTGAAACATGAATGTGAAAAGCCTTGTGATTCTTGCATACGGGGGAAGCTAGTCTGTAATTCACATCGACCAAATAAAAAAAGGGCATCACACCTTCTTGATATCATCTATTCAGACGTATGTGGCCTGATAAATGTCGCTGGAACTCATAGAGAGAGGTACTTTGTCCTTTTAATTGATGATTATAGTAGAATGTATTGTGTAATGGTTATTCACAGGAAGCGACGAGTACTTGATTGCATGAAAACTTATCACCGGATTGACGAGAATGATACTGGACGAACAATAAAAGTCACATGATCTGACAATAGAGGGGAATACACGTCCATTGAGTTTGATAATTAGCTTAAAAAATATGGAATATAGCATGAGGTAGCTGATGTGAGAACTCCACAGAAAAATGGAGTTGATTAGAACCAAAATCGATAGGTCAACAATATGGATAAGACTATGCTGATTGAGAGTTTTATCTCTCGCCATTACTAGAAAGAATCTCTTGAAGCTCTAGTGCACATTCAGAATCAAACGGGGCTTCATATGGGAGAAACGAAGACCCCATATGAATTGTGGCATGGAAGGAAGCCTTCGTTGAAATACTTTAATGTTTTTGAAAGAAAATATTTCATCCGAAATAAAGAAGGAAATCAAGGGAAGTTTAGTGACAATGTTAATGAAGGAATCTTTCTTGGGTATCCAATGAACAGCAAAGCCTACAAGTGTTTCAATAAATTATTGGGGAGGATTGTGGAAAGCAATGATGTTAAGATCATTGAAGGAAAAACCCCAAATGATTCAAATAATTCCTATGCTGATGAGATAGAAGATGAGGATGAATGTGAAAATGGAGTAAATACAAATACAGAAATAGAGGAAGTTGTACAAAACACTCAGGAGTCACATCAGGATGTTGAATCAGAAGAAGAATCTGAAAAGGAAATCTTGGCTAGAGAGAATGCGACAGAACCTCACAGGAGAAATCAAAGAGCAAAGATTGATCCATCTAACATAATTGGGGATAGAAGTACACCAACACAAATAAGAAGAATGAGGAACAACACACAATCTATTTTTCTGTCAGTTGTGGAGCCATCCTCATTTGAAGAAGCTACAAAGGATGAATCTTGGGTGAATGACATGAATGAAGAGTTAGATAAGATTGACAAGAACCAGGCATGGGATCTAGTCAAGAGACCCAAAGGTCACAATGTGATTATTACAAAATGGATCTTCAAGAACAAGTTTGTTGAGCATGAAAGTGTTATTAGAAACAAGGAACGGCTAGTATGTAAAGGATACTCTTAGATTGAAGGTGTTGATGTTGAAGAAACCTTTTCTCCAGTGGCTAGACTAGAGTCAATCAGGATTTTCCTTTCCATGTCACTCCAAAGAGGATATAAAGTATATCAAATGGATTTCAAGACAACAATCTTGAATGGTGTACTCGTAGAAGAAGTCTACATTGAACAACTAGTGGGTTTTTTCTTGGTACTGATGAAACAAAGTTTTGAAAACTAAAGAAATCTCTATATGGTTTAAAGCATGCACCACGAGCATGGTATTCCCGGTTAGAATCTTATCTCAAGAAGATGGAATTCAAAAGAGGAGGAGTAGATCACAATTTATATGTAAAGAATTCTCCAAAAGATCAGTTCATAAATCTAGACTACGTTGATGAAATTATATTTGGAGGCAGTAGGCAGAAATCAGTGGATGAATTTTCCAATCACATGAAATCAGAATTTGAAATGTTTATGATTGGGGATCTCACATATTTCGTAGGGCTGCAGGTGATTCAAAGGAAGGATTACACTTTCATTTCTCAAGAAAAGTATTCAAGAGTGCTACTGAAGAAGTTTAATATGCAAGACTCCAAACCAATGTCAACTTTGATTGCAGTTGGAACCAAACTTGGAAAGTAGGAGGATGGGCCATCTGTAGACCCCACCATGTATAGGAGGATAATTGGGAGCCTACTATACCTGATAGCGACACGGACAGATATTGTCTTTGCAACATGTCTAGTAGCCTGATTTCAGAGTTATCCAAAGGAGGAACATATGGTAGCAGTGAAAATAATCATGAGGTATATTCAAGGTACTCACAATTGTGTCTTATACTTTTCTGGAGGAAGGGACAGTAAACTATCAGCATTTTCTATTGCTGACTGGGCTGGTGATGTATTGGATAGAAATTCCACCAGTGCTGGAGCTTTATATATTGAGAATAAATGTGTTGGCTAGTTGAGCAAGAAACAAGAAAGTACTTCTGTTAGAACAAATGAAGATAAGTATATCTCCGCCACAAAGGCTTTCACACAACTACTATGGATGAAGCAAAAAACTAATAGATATTGGTGATGAGGTGAAACATTCAATGGTAATTTACTGTGATAACAAGAGAATAATTGATCTTATGAAGAATCATGTTCAGCATTCTCCTACAAAACATATTGAAATCAGGTATCACTTTATCAATGAAAAATTTGAGAAATTCGTGATTAGAATGGATCATGTGGGAACTGATGAGCAAGTGGCTGATATCCTGACCAAGTCACTGTCAGCGGCTGTGTTTGAGAAGCATTGGTTGAACCTCGGTGTTCAGCCACCTCCCAGTGCATAAGGAGGTTACGAAACACCCATATCCACAGTTATGTTAACTTTTTTTAGTCTTTTTCTGGATATGATGTAGGTTTATGGGAGAGATACTATCCCGGGGGTGTATTGAGATGTTCAATGAGAAAATATCGATCATTGGGTTTATTGCCAATTGGGGTGAAGGAATAAATCCAGGACATGATTGGTATCATGATGAGATTTCAGTGATAGGATAAGAAAGAATTCATTGGACATGTAATTCTTCTGGAAAAATTTAAGAGAATTTCATGGGCATTATTGAGAATACCAAAACATGGGATCCCAATTCATGCTTCCACTCTTGTTTTATACACCGAGCATTGCTCACATAGACTTAGAGTGTTGGCTGAGTTGATTCTTGAATTTTTGGTTTGCATATGACTGGTGCTCTATTGAATTTATTTACTGATTGCCAACAAACCCAAATGGGGAGATTATTGGAATCATGGTCATTCTATGCATGAATTGGAGTATGGTTTGTGTTTGTTGTAAATCCTCAGTGGAAGTTCAAAATGTGTGCCAATAAAGTGATCATACAGTTCAAGAAGACAACAGTATTGAAGGTGACGTTGTTCTCCAGTGTTTGACAAATTTTTGGACATGAAAATCAGAAAATGAAGACATGGGTTGTTGGCAAGAGGGGGTGCATGAAAAAAGGAAGTGGTGTGCGAAATAAGGGAGGCGTGCACAAAAAACATCGAGGTGCGCGAAAAATAGCGGCATGCGTGAAAAACAGTGGCCTGCGCAAAAAACAGTGGTGTGTGCAAAAAACATCATGGTGCGTTAAATAGTGGGGAGAGATTTTTCATGCAAGAGGTGTTTCGGAATCAGAATGTCATAAAATGAAAAAGGCATGGGTTGCATGAAAAACATGGAGTTGTGCACGAAAAACGGTACCTGCGTGAAATATTACACGCCAAATGAGACGTTTTTCATGCCACATGGGGTTTTGCGTCCGGAGGTCTGAGACGCCTATAAATAAGAGGTAACCCCCCTCATTTTGTATGGTTGAAGACTTAGAGAAGATCCAAGGTATGATGCACGTAAAAGGTTCGTGTAAAGGGAGTTGCGCGAAAAATTCTGAGCTGCATGAAAAAGTCCAAGTTGTGTGAAAAAGTTCGAGTTGTGCGAAAAAAGGTTAAGCTGTGCGAAAACACAGAAATTGCGCGAAAAAATTGATGTTGCGCCAAAAAATCTGAGCAGCGTGAAAAAGGCCATACTGCACGAAAAAGGTGTTGTGTGTAAAGATGCGCGTAAATGAGGTTGTTGCATGAAATATTTTCCGCGAAGAAATCAAGTATTTCTCGCCAAAGTGAGATATTTCTCACAAAGGGTAAGAGTTGCGTGAAATCTTTAGTATAACCTGTTTGAACATTTCTGATTATCCGGTTCAGTGGTTTAGTGTGTTCGAGTGCATCAACTCTAGTCTTTGATGCAAGCATAGTCTCGTGCTAAGCAGAGGAAAAGACTTCAATGTGAATCTATTGAAGAGACCTTCACGTCTATAAACTGACTGAGAGTTCACCAAAGGCGGTGAGCCAGGGGGAGTCAATGCGAGTGACCTGAGGGACGCAGTGGTCTATCCCTGAACATTTTTAATGGTAGTGATACTGGGACAGAGTGATTGTTCCTAAACCATTATAATTCACAACTAGTGAAGAATAGTGGAATTAGGTACGACTGAAAACCTATCGGCATATGCTCCTTGGACGTAGCCCTTAGTGGTGAACCAAGTAAAAAAGTGATGTTTTATCTCTTTGTATGTGAATGTTTGATTTTTGATCACATCCATCATATATGTTTGACTAGTTCCTACCAACGTGGGAACAAGATCCATCAGTTTAAAAGAAAATTTGACACCCTGATTCACTCCTCCCCTCTTAAGGTGTCTGGGGGTCCTATATAGATCACATACCAAAATACTATAAAAATGGTTAAGTTCCAAAATTATAATAAAATATAGATCCTGTGTCATGATAGTCTCATGTATAAAATGTAAACAAAAAAACACAACTGAAAATTCCCAAAATGGGTCCTCACACCTAGCCAAATTACCACATTCAATATCTATCTCATAAATCCCAAATATTCCATCTATCATCATTGTCATTCCCATTTACTAACCTAAAACATAGAAGTCTGCTTGGGTACCAATGGCATCTCGAGCAGGGTGTGAGCAAAACTCAGTAGTTCAACATCAATGGTGTCTAAAGAAATATCCAGTCCAAAAATCATTGTATGAAACAAAAAATGGAACAATAGAGAACTAAATATATGAAAACAACTTTTAATAATAAATTGTTGTTAATAAAACATCTGACCCTTGTGTTCTAAGGTGACACCCAGGATATCCAAACTTAATTTATCTAATGTCGTCCATCTAATCCACCTACCATAAGGGATACAATCTTTAGTTTAAAAAGAAGGTAATTTCATTAGTCAATTTCATCAGAGTACCATGGAGAATTAGTCCAAGTACCCACACCAAACTAAGTGTTATTAATTCATGGAGGATATGTCTGGAATTCAAACTATACAAAATAGTGTCAATGCCAATAGCTTCAGTCTAGAACCCCAAACGAGCATAATACTTTTAGTGATAAGAGCATAAATTTGGAACTAAACTCATGGATGTATAGTTTCAGTCTAGTATCCTAACACATACCCTCTTTTACCCATTTCCAAGGTTTAACATATTTTACCTTTAACCACAACAAAAAAACAAGGTTCTCGGTTTCAATTTTTCTTATTCATTGATGTCTATCATACACATCACCTTTAACATAATTTCACAATTATACTGATTCATCATTCATTCATATAGAAAAAACATTGAATACCCTTTAAAACCATTTAACCACTAATTATTTCTATTTCATCCATTAACCATTTCATTCCTCTTAACATTTCATATCACATTTAATACCTAAGTTATTCTATGTATCCTCTTTTTCAATACTATAAACCAAACTAATAAGACTAACTAGGTTATGATTTTGAACCAAAAATTACACCATTATAAAGTCTCATGTTTCTATTAAAAATGATTTTAAATACCCCAAGGGTGGTCAAAGGTTCAGTCTCATAATCACCAAAGGACCCATCGAGATATGTGAAGGGTTTATTGTAAATACCCCAACTCTAGAAGCTCAGAGTCAGTGGTTACATTATTACATTGGAATAAGATACAAGTGATATCATTCCAAAGGACCTAATAATTTAGTAGCCTTGGTAAACTAGATATATACCTGAATCTCACATCATATTTGAAAATATAATATATAATACATAGTGAAATTGAATATTCAACATCCTTGAACTCATTCAAAGATTCCTTCTTCACATAATAGGTAAAATAACCAAAATAAGTGTGATATAATATTATTAGTAAGGGTTACGTACAATAGAATCTATCCTGACTTAAAAATGAATAATCAATATATCAAGTTAAATAAGTGAAAACATATTTCATTTAATCAATAACTAGATCATTAATAATAATATATAAGGAATAATTGAGGATTAAACGATTCCATATAATTAATCATGAGATCTTGAAACTTATCCAAGGATATCATATCTATTCAAATAATATCATTGATATAAATAACTAATATCATAATGATGGAATGCATAATTATGAACATACTAAACATTTCATCAAGTATTTATGATAATATATCATATATAAATGGTTAAGGCCTCAACCAAATACCAAAACTATTTTTTTTATGAGACCTATCGAAGGATCTAGGGGCTATAGCGGTACCCAACTATCAATTACTTAGTCCAATTAATTCCCCATATGAAATGGGTTAAACATAACCAATGTAAACACTCATATTGAAAAACTATACTATTAAATAATAATAACTTCACCAACCAATTAACATAATCATAAACCATCCAGAGTAATATGGAAAATGGTATCAAAATAGTACATCCCCAGCCAAATTCACCTTAAAAAATTAAGATCAATAATAAATATGGTATAAATATAAAAAATATTCTATAAAACATATATAAAATAAAGTTAATTTTCATCGAGGAATTGAAATACCATAAAAATTTCATTAAAAACATTCCTGAGGATAATACCCTTTTAACTTTGAAAATAATATTTAAAAACTAAAAATTTCTAGAATAATAGGAAAAATATTTTCCTTCAAAATATTCATGGAAACTTATAAAGGATTAATCAAATTAATGATTTGTAATGAATATAAAAAATTTCTTTCATGTCGAGTTTGGTAAAATAAAAATTCCTTTCATATTTTTGTATAAAAAGTCAAAAAGTAAATCATTTGGAAGATGAAAGGAAGGTTCCTTTTAAACCATTTTGAATAAGTAAAACATGGGTTCAAATTTTTTATATAAATAATTTTATAATATTAAAAAACATTCTCAATAACATTTTTAGAAAGAATGACATTGAATGAAACAATTATGAGTAAAGAGGTAATAAAGTTTGTTTTTCATAAAACATTTTTTTTGATTTTCTATCTAAATAAAATAGGAAAATGAAAGGAAAACATATAATTTTCAAAAATAAAAAAAATGATAAAATATATTTGGTTTAATATTGAAATATCATATAATTATCCCATAAAAACATAAACATAAACAACTTCAAATAATGATGATATTGTGAAATAAACCCTTACCACTTTGGTAAATTTTAAATCATAATCCCTATAAAATAATTAACTTCAAATAATACATTAAATAAAATTAATTTAAATAGATTCATGATATAAAAAATAAAAGGGGTATTAGATACACAACATAAAAATAAATAGGTGTATAATTCCAATTACGAAATCAATTACAAAGATCATACCATTGAAGTGAGAATTAATCAGTGAATTAATTATCTGTACCCAATGTAAATCCACATAAAAAAGTGAAATAAAAACATAAAATTATAAAATTTCTTTATACACGTAGTCTTTGGATATCAAAGATAATAAAGAAGTCATATAACCCAATAAAAATAAATTGAGTTATGAAATCCATTGCCACTTGGTATATTTCAATTCAAATACACTTGGATGAAATAATTAACATTGAAACCTAAAATACCTTGAAGTATAAATTATTCATGATATAACATCTAAAATGGGTATTATATAGACCATTTAAAATAAATTGGTGCATAACATTGAAATATTCCTTAATAATTGGAAATTGAGATGGAATCCCCTACCTTAGGTCTGACTCATCATGTTTATTCCTTATCTTCCCGAATAATAAACTTATCTTAATTATTTAATCACCTAATTTTTTTTCAAGTTTAATATTTTTTTATTTTTTTATTACAATGTAATATATAATTTCTTCATCAGTTAACTTTACGTCGAATGTTCTCTGAATATTGATCTTATATGTCTTAAATGACTTTGGTAGGTTGAGTATGGTAAAAGTGGTCATTATTTAATCATCTCTAGAATAATATTCATGAAATATTTATAATTTTTATAAATTAATTATACTTTATAACTCAACCATGAAATATGGTAATGAAAAATGAACTATGTTACAATCATGAAGATGGTAAGTCGTACATATGCTTGAGTACCGTTTCAATTTTTCAACGATCATTATGTAAAGAATGTAAGTATTATTTTATATTTATAATATTATAATTATATCATAAAAATTTATTATTTTTTAATATACTTTTATATGTCATCCATGTGACATGGGGATGAATAACGGGTCACATCACTTCATGAAGTGGGTAGTCCACACATACGCATGAACAACATTGTCATTAATTAGTGAATGAGAATGTAATAAAGTAAATTATATGTTATGTTTTAATAATTATTGATATTTAATTAATATAATATATATATATATATGATAAATACATCATTAAAACCAATTTTTAGAGGTGAATATGGAAAAATAATTACATTAGTTTCTGAGGTAGTAGTCTGCCATACACATGATCGACGGTTTTATTCCTGATTTGATGGAAGGAAAGATGGATATAGTTTATTATATAAACATAATAAAATATAAATATATTTTATATTATGGTTTTTTTATATTTTAAATATTTTTATAGTAATTAAGGTGGTAACAAATTAAGTTAAAAAAAGTAAGATCTTAGTCAAGAAAATTACCTTTTCTTAGAAAAACCTCATTTGGATCTCTTATTAAAGACCCAAGGTTAGGTATTTGGGGAAGTAAAGAAGCTATGTAACGTGTATAAGGATGTTGGGGTGATATTTTGGTAGTTTGGGGGGGGGGATAAATTGTTTAATCGGTGTAAGGAAGTGATGGTAGGATGTTTCATTTTATAATTAATGAGAGAGACATTTGTTTCAAAATACCAAAAAATGTTCAATAATGGGAAATCACTCTCAACCCAATTTCCTAGAAAAATTGATAAATAATGTATTTCAGGGGTTATATTTTTTATATGCACCTATATACAAAAATAAAATTGTTTAAAACATGTTATTACCTTAACCTCAAAGGTTACTCACTTTTACCAATTTATTTTTCACTACCGTAGAATGTTTTATTAATTGGGAAATTTATCTTTTACTAATAAAAAAATTATCCTTATTTGGAAATTTATAACTAATGATTCTTAATATTAATTCAAATTTATTAAATAAAAATACTTTTTTTGTGGAATATTTAAACTGAAATAAGTACATGTAACATGAAGACCTTTTTTTAACCTTAACCATGGTAAGAACTTTTTCAAACTGAAAGGGTTATAACTTTACATATAATATAATAATTGAATAAAAAATGAAAGGGGTAAAATTATAGACAATTTATGATCATAATTTTCTTCTTGAATGTTTTTTATAATTTTTTAATTATTTAATAAAATATTATTTAACAAAAAATATCATTAATGTCATTTTCGACACAATTCATTTTATTGGAATTTAAAAAAATTAAGACCAAGATGAAATTGGAATTTTTACCTTTAACACTTACCTAAATTGATATATTTATCCTATAAATTTGTATAACATGCTAATTTATTCATATTATATTAATTTTAATATTTTTATAATCATTTATTTTATTTTACTTTTAATAAAATAACTACTAAGTCGGCGTTGTGTAATCATTTAAGTTAATTATTACATCACTAAAAAATAAAAAAATTATAAATTATAATTAAAAATTATTTATACTTAGAATTAATATTTATAACCGAACATAACTCATTTTTATCCTTATGTGAACACTTAATATATTTTTAAAAGAGAATGAAATGTTTTTCTTTTCATCACATAAATTATGATAAAGGTCATAATCATTGCCATATGGATCCAAAATGGGAAATTTATAGAACATATAGAATATGGGGTATAAATATTTCACTCAAATAGAAATTATAAATTTTTTTATGTTTTTATAACTCATATCTATTTATTTTAACCCCCCTATAAACATGTTTTACCCTAAACTGTGGTAACAAGTGTTTACATGTTTTACTATTATTATGACCAATGAATAATTTGGCCTTATTAAATAAAATTACTTATGTTTATTAAAAATATATAATCCATTTTATCAAACTAAATTCATATAATTTTAATAATTTAATTTCAAAATAATCCCACAAAACGTGTCAAAAAATAATTTTCCAAGGAATGCATTTTTCAAGCATAAGATGATCATACATTAATTATATAACTGGTGATAATCATTATTTGGATTTAAATTTATATAATATGATATATAATGTATGAATTTAATTTAAATTAATAATTACTAAATATTATTTTAATTGATTAAAATGGAAACACATTTTGTATTTAAAAATAATTTCAATATAAAACAGTATTTTTACTATTCATTGAAAAATAAAAAATTACTAGAAAATTAAAAAAATTCTCCCTAATATAATTTTCATAAGTTGAATTAAAAAAATGAAGTTAATTTTATCAAATAAATTTAATAAATCCATAGAAAATTAATAATATTATTTTCTCATAAAAAGAATTCAGAAATAATTTTTGGAGAAAATAGTTTTATAGAGAATAAAAAAACCTCAGTAAAAATTGAGGGATTATTTACTAATAATTCATAAATACATTTATATTTATTTGGAATTATGTATATATTTCATAATTCAGTTAGTCCTATTCATACACACCAATTCAATGGCTTGTTTATAATAATCATATTTAAATAATATATTTTACGGTTCATTTAAGCTCAGTGTTGCGTGTCTTATATGCTATTGAACATAATATTCTTCTTTTAGAATATTGAGGCACCATATTCTACCTATAATTAATAAATTTCATCCTTACAATTTGAATTTGAACTTAGAAATCAAATTTTTTCTCTCTGATAATACCTTTTTTGAAATCTCACATCATAAAATGGTTAGTAAAACATCCTCTTAATAAGAGAGAAATGTAAGAATGAAGGGAATCTAGAATAAAAAATAATTAGGTTTACATGTTGGAAAAAATTATTGGTAAGTTAAAATATGTAAAATGAATAAAATTGTATTCCCAAAATTAGGATGGATATTAACATAGATCATTGATCATATGAATGTAGATGATCTTCAGAAATTTAATGACCATAAACCGAGGAGGTGTGAAAAATACCATTTATTCATCAAAAATAGAGGTAAATGTATAAAATATTCATTTAAGTATACTTTTCTCAAATTTGAGGGGATATTTTACTATAAAAATATATAAAATCATAAAATATATTTACATAATATATTTTTTTTCATTAGTGCAATATCATACATTGGTTGTGCTTTGATCAACATCTTCTTAATTTATTACTCAAAGAAATGAGTATCCATGATGAATTTTGTACGCCCAAATACTAAAATATATTTTTAATGAATCATATAGTCTATAAAATATCAACAAGATATTCCTCTTATCTATAATAAAATCAATTTTTAAATGATTATCATGAGGTAATATAACAAAAAAATGTATAAATTTAATATGGATAAATAATAAATTTTACATTAATATTTATACTGAATGTTAAACATAGATTATTTAACAAATAAATAGCCCTACATCAAAATTAACCTGAATATTTTTAACATTAAATAATGTTTTAACCTAAAAGGTTATCTCATCCCATTAGAAAACACCTTTAAAAATATAATATCATTCTTCCCAAATAATCTTTTATGATAAACCCAATGTTTATATATATCTTAACCCAATAAAATGTCTCCTAAAATATCATTAATTACCTCAAAAACATATTAATTTTAAATATATAATCCAATAATATGTTTTCAAAAATTAACTTAATATTTAATCATTAAATCATTTTAGAAAAAAAATTATACTAACATGGACATCACATAGGACACTAGTAAGAATTTCACCCTTATCATTCTTCACATATGGGTTCAAGACCAGTATAATTTCCATATTTTAATGGTTTTCACCCGTAAAATGGTTTGTCAATTTTCTAATACGATATTAATATAATTCTAATAAAATCCCAAAGAAATGAAGAAAAGTTTCTAAAATAACATTATCATCCAAATAACGTTTCAATCACATGGCACTATTTATATTAAAACATATAATTCCAAGTTTTAATAACTCATAATTACGTCATCATCAAATTTCATATAAACAATAACGGTTATAAAAACTTTTAAACTTATATCTATAAAAAATCATAAAATAACCTTTTCACTAATCATTTAGTAAACTTAAGGGTTATATTCCTATAAATATCTCCGAAAATACAATTAATCATGTTAAATTACCATTACACAAAATATAAAAAGGGTTATCTATTTCTTTAAACATATAATCATCCATAAAATTATTAACCCATAATGGTAACTAAAAATATTAAACTATACTCATCAAAATCATAAACATAGTGTCTTTTGGGAATTTCCTCACATTCGATCATAGGGTTATGTTCCCCAAACTATGTTTTCCTAAATCATGTTTCCAATATTTATACTGAATATTCTATGAAATAAACTATAAATACCCCAACTCTGGTATTCCAGATCTATTGGTAACTTTATTATAGAGTAATAAGACACAGGTGATTGCATATGAAAGGACATAATAGTTTAGTACCCTTGGTAAACTAGATACGTACTCGAATATCTCATCACATTTGAAACCATAAAATATTGGAAAAAGTGAAAGTGAATATTTTTCCTCAATGAACTCATTCAAATATTCCTTCTTTATAACCTATGTAAAGGAAACAAAATAAGAGTGAGATCATATTATCAGTATGGGTTATGCATAAAAAAGATATCATGAGTAAAAAAATTCACAATAAATATAACAATGAAAACAACTAAAAATACATGTCATTTAATCAATAAATTGACCATAAATAATAATATGGTAGGAATAATGGAGGATCAAATAATTCTATATGACTAATCATGTGAGATTGAAGCACATCCATGGATATCATAACTATTCAAATAATCACATGTATAGTAATAAATAATATAATAATGATGGAATGCATAATTATGGATAACATAAACTTACTATCAAGGCCTAGTTCTATGATAACAAACATAAATGGGAAAGGCCTTTCCCATATACCCAAACTAGTTTGTATCATGAAACTTACTGATGCATGGAGGGGATATAGAAGACCCATCACTTACTAAGTCCAGTGAATTTATCATATTAAATAGGTGTGACATAATCAATGTAAACATTATTATTGAAAAAACTATCATATGAAATGCTTACAATTTTCTAATCAATAGACATAATCATAAACCATCCTTTGTAATATGGAGAATGTTATCAAAATTATGCATCCCTGGTCAAACTGATCATAAACCTTCCAAATAAGTAATAAGAATGGTATTATTAAAATATATCACTAGTGGATCATAAGAAAAATATGGTTTTTTCATTGATTAATAGAAATAAAAAAATGTCATTAAAAGCACTCTTGAGGAAAATACCCTTTTCTTTTTGAAAAACCCTTTTAAAAACTAAATATTTCAATAATATTGGGAAGATAATTCTTTGAAATGTATCAGGGAAACTAATAATGTTATAGTAATATCAATTATGGTTAATTCAAGTGGGAAATTTTTTTCATGCTGAGTATATTAAACCATAGATTCCTTTCACATGTTTTTAAGAAAATTCAAAAATTACCACATTCTAGAAAAACAAAAAGATTTATTTTCAACCAATTTTTTAAGTAAAACATTTGTAAAATGTAATTAACAAATCAATGGATAATGTTAAAAAAAATTGAAATAATTTTTGGAAATCATGGACATTGAAGGAAAATTATAGACTAAAGAGGAAATTATGCTTATTTTTCTTTAAAAACTTTTTTGATCTTTTGTGTACATTAAAAATTGAAATTAAAGGAAAAAATATAATTTTACAAAATAAATAGAGGATAATGAAATATTTTTTGTCTAAGATAGAAATATTGTATAATTACCCTAGTGGATGTTTAAACATAAATAATCCTAAATAATAATGAGATTATGAAATAAACCCTTACCAATTTCATGACTTTTGTATAATATACCCCATTAAATAAATAACATACAATGAAACATTAAATAACATGAATTTAAATATATTAATTATATAATAAATAAAAGGGGAAGTAGATACACTACATAAAAATAAATAGGTACATAATACAAAATGTGCCCATATAGAGTTGAAATTGAGATGAAATAGCCTAAAAATATCATACCTCTAAAGTGATAATTAATCAATGCATTTATTATATGTAAAAAATATAAATTAAAATAAAAAAAATTAAATGAAACATAATTTTTAAAAAGTAATTATATGCATAATATTATAATATCAATGAAAATTAAGAAATATAACTCAATGAAATTAAATTGAGGTATTATATTCATTACCACTTGATAACTTTCAATTCAATTCCCTTTACATTAAATAATTAAAATTGAAACTTATCATGCCATGAATTATGAAGGATTAATGATATAACATGTTAAAGTGTTATTATGTACACTATATAAAATAAATTGGTGCATAAAATTGAAATATGTCCCAATGATAGGTAATTGAGATGAAATACCTCACATCAAGTCTGTCTCATCACATACATTATTTGTCATCATAGATAATAAACATATGTTTATTATTTACTTGATTAAAATCCTTATTAATTTTTATTATTCTTATTATTTTATTTCTTACTTTGTCATATTTAATTACTTAATCAATTAAGTTAATCGAGGAAGCTGTTTTGGGATATTCGGTTCATATGTCCAAAATGACATCAGTAGGTTGATTATGGTAAAAATAGTAGCGATTTCATCATATATTGAATAATAATACTTAAATAATTATAATTTTTATATATTAATTATAATTTTTAAACTTACCATGAAATATGACTATGAAAAATTAACTATGTTACAATCTTAGAGATAGTAAATTGTATATATGCATGAGTAACTTTCCATTTTCCAATGATAATTTTGAAAAGAAGAAATGTATTATTTTATATTTATATATTAAAAATTATATAAAAAATAATATTTAATTTAATTTAATATATTTATATATATCAACCTTGTGACTTGGTGATAAAGTACAAATCACAACACTTCGAGGAGGTGGTTTCCAACACATGCGCACGAACGACATTATCATTTTTCAATGAATTAAAATATACAAAAGTAAATTATATATTATATTTATAGAATGAAAAATATTTCATTATTATAATAGATATATATATATATTAAATCTATCAGTAATAATATTCATAAGTTTTAGATAACTAAAATGAATTACATCATATCGCGATGTGATAGTTCGTTGTACACATGATCGGCAACATCATTTCCCACTTGATAGAAGAGGGGAAGATTATAGGTTATTACATAAACATAATTAAATATTATTATATGATATATTATTTTGTTATTATATATGAATTATTAATAAATGGATGAAGTTGGTAAGAGAATACATACAAAGAAAGATATTAGTGAAGACAATTACCTTCACTTGGAAAAACCTTCTTCAGATCTCTTGTTAAGGTCCCTAGAGTTAGTATTTTGGGAATGAAAATAGATATATAAAATTTATAAGGATTTTTTTGAGATATTGTTTTAGGTTTTTGTCAAGATAAATGGATTAGAAGGTGTGAATAAGTTATTTTAGTAAGTTCCCTTTTATAATTGTGGAGGAGATACATTTTTGTAGATACCCACAACTATTCAATAATGGGAAGATATTCTCAACCAAAGTGCCTCCAAAATTTATAAATAATAGATTTTATATAATATACCTTCGATAAAAACCTCCAAAAAAGAAAAAATTAAACTTTTCTTAGAAATTTTATTCTCTTAACCTCACATGTTACTCCCTTTTACCAATTTATTATTCACCACAGTGACTGGTTTGTTTATTTACATAGAAAATTTATCCTCTTAACCTAAAAATAAATGAGAATTATTAAATAATTTGGACCCACTAATTATAAATAATAAATTCAATTTATCATATAAAAAAATGATGTGTGTTTACAATTAAGCTTTACACAAGCACATGAAATGTGCAAAACCCTGTTTTAACTTTAACCATAGTAACAACTTTTTTAAATTGATGGGATTATAATCAAACTTATAAGAAAACAATTGGATGATTAATGTAAATGGGTTGAAATTTTAGATCATTTATCATCCTAATTTTCCTATTTCATTATTTTTAGGATTTTTAAATAATTTAATAAAATATTATTTAACATAACATTTCATTAAAGTCATTTTTGTCACTATTCATTTAATTTCACTTTTAAAACATCAAGAACAGTATATAATTACAATGTAAACCCTTTATATGTACCTAAAACATTATAATTATCTATGTTTTTGTAAAATAATAATTTATTCAAATTATTTTACTTTTTATAGTCTTATAATCATTTATTTTACTTTTCTTTTAATTAAATAATTATTGTATCTGCATTACTTGAGCATTTAAGTTAATTATTTCATCACTAAAAATTAGAAATAAATTACCATTAAAAATTAAAATTTATTTATCCTTCAAATGAATATGTGTAAGCAAACATAACTTCTTCTTATCCATTTGTGAAAAAATAAGTGATTTTTAAGAGTAAGATAAATAAATTTTGTCTTTTTCTTTACATAAATTATTATAAAGGTCATAATCAAGGAAATATGTATCCAAAAATGGGAAATTCCTAAAAAATAGATGATATATAATTGAAATATATAAATAAAATAGAAAATATTCAAGTATTTATGTCATTATAACCCTTATCTATTTAGTGTAACCCCATGTAAACATGTATCACCCTTAACCATGTTAACACATTCTTACTATTTTTACTATTCATTATGATAAAAAATTTAGTTGATATTATTACATAATATTAATTATGATGATTCAAAATATGGAATTCACTTAACCAAATTCATTTCATGTAAGTTTCAGAATTTAATTTAAAATAAAATCACAAAATGTGCCAAAAACAGGTTTTCAAGGAATGTATTTTTCCAGCATAAGTGATCTTACATTAATTATATGACTAGTGATAATAATCATATGGATTTAAATTCATATATTTTATATAGTATAAAGATTTAATTTAATCTAAAAATTATTAAAAATTATTTTAATTAATTAAAATGGAAATACATTATGCTTTTAAAAATAGTTTTCAATAAAAAATTAGTATTTTCACTATTCATTTAAAAATCAAACGTTTTAGAAAAATTCAAGAAATTATCCCTAAGATTATTTTAATATGATGAATCAAAAATGAAGATAATTTTATCAAGTACATTTTATATAATTTTAATATATTAATTATATTATTTTCAAACAAAAAATAGTTAAAATCGTTTTTTAAGAAAACATATTTTTGAAGAATAAATTGAATTTTCTAAGAATTGAATTATTAGTAATAAGAATTTGTGAATAAATTTATATTTATTAATAATTTAATATATATTTCAAAACATATTTAATCCTACTCATACCCTAAAATTGAATAGTTAGGTTATAATAGTTGTATTTAAATAGTATATTTTGTTGGTCGTTTAAGTTAGGTGTTGTGTGTTGTATATGCTATCAAACAAGATGTTGTTATTTTAAAATATCTAGGTGTTATATATATATATATAATTTCAATTTAACGATAAATATATTTTTTTAGTTAAGAAATATAATTTGCAACACATTATCTCCATGTCACACACCACATAAACATGAAAAATATCAAGACTATGGGAAAAGATTTTGGACCACTTACCTTAAGATCATAGATATCCACATGCCTTGTCCCGACCATTGATTTTATCTAAAATGGATGAAAAAAAAAGTGAAATAAACCCCCAAGAAATAGGTAATATGATATGTAAATGATGAGAGACAAATAAGTTGTGAAACATATAGAGAATATAAGGAAATGAACTTGTATACTTACATACGACTTCAAATAGTAAGAAATGGTACTCCAAACGGCCAAGGATTAAATTAGATTCCCCATTATAAGAGGAGGAGAATATTGGGATGCACTAATGGATAATGGGGGTAAAATGGTCGAGAAAATTAGGTTATTTTAAAAAACATTTAGGAGGTAAAATTGGTAATTTGGAAATTTTGATGAGGTGCATGGTTTATCCACATGTGTTCCCAAACCATGAACTAACCATAAAAGCCCCACTATTAAAGAAAATTCCTATTTATGGTTAATTAGGCCACCCACATGGTTTGGAAAGCCATTTTAAATCCATTCTAATGTCTCTTCCCATATCTTCTATGGTTACCAGGGCCTCCTCACATGATTTATAAAATTGTGCTCCCCCTAAACTGAGTCGCATAGTCAAAGTGGTCGATTAGCACAAATAATGTTTTACCATTTACCATGTACTATAACCCCTATTTAATAAATTTCTATATCTTGAATTGTTTTTATAATTCATGGACATCCACTCTTCACATCATAAATAACCCATTGGATTAAAATGGGTTTAATAAAACTTATAAATGAAAACCATTCTATTATTATAAAGAACCCATGGAAATAAAATAGGTTTCATAAAACATAAAAATTTAAATAGTTAACTTTTCATAAAGAACCCATGGAAATAAAATTTGTTTCCTAAAAATTAAAAATTGCAATCATTGACTTTTCAAAAAAAATCTATGGAAATAAAATGGGTTTTTTAAAACATCTAAATAGTAAAGAATACCATCATGAATTAAGTCATTGGATTTTGAAAACTTGATCACCCAAAATAATAACAAAATAAAATAAAAAAATTCATTGAAACATGAAACAAAATTACATTATATGTAGACCATTTTTAATATATCAAGGAAAATGAAAACTAAATCATTAAAATATCTTTCTGGAAACAATTTTGTATCCATCGATGTAAAATCCATAGTTACGAGTCTCTTTTGAAAAGGATCTTTTTTAAGTGATAATAAAACATTCCACGGAAGTATATTTGGATCAAAAAATATTTTTACCTATAATTAAACTAGATAAAATCCTTCAAAATGGGATATCTTGGAAGAATGAGGTTAAATAAAAATTATATAACTCAAAGAAAGGAGTGTGAGTTACCAAGTCCCTTACCTTTACCCCTGATTTCAACAGAAGTTATTTAGCCTCCTATATCATAAATATAAACATATTAATTAGCTATTTCAGAAACTTATTCATTTAAATTTTCATTTATATTCTTCATTAATATCAAATCGCTTCATGTATTATATTGTTATAATCTATTTTTAACATCGAGTGTCAATAATCTTGACCGTTTTAAAATAGGTTCATAGGAGTGATGTTGATAATCCATATTCTCCAAAATTTCATCATTTCCAATCAATTAAATTTAATGTAATAAATGTTTTATAAATATAATTAATTTAATAATTCCATCACATGGTAATTTTACCCATGTTTTATGAGGAATAATATGATGATGAACTAGTTACGGGTGGTTTACTGATATCAATTGATTTCCTTAAAAAAGTAATTAATTTTTGTGTTATCCATATTTAACCGTATTAAAGTTATATATTACATATATTTATCATATATACTCATAAAATATAAAATTAAACTATCCATGAATAAGATAATGAAAAAGGAATGCATCGTTCCATGGTGGTGGTAATCTATATGAATATGTAGATGATGATTTCATTTTTTGAAGGAATGAATAATTAAAATGGTCAATAATTTCAAGAAATTAAATATGATATATATATATATATCATAAATATTTATTTATTTTACCTCTTTGACCTTCTAGTTTAGGTGGTGATGGAAAACGAAACAAGTTTCTTTATGTAGAAAAGTAGTCTACACATATGCACAATTCAAGTTTTAATTTTTTCTTTAAGGAAAAGGGAAAGGTGGTTAATGATTGTACCATACTCATAATAAAATAAAAGTATGATAATGATACTAATTTACCTTTTTAATATGGTTTAATTTAATTTTAGTAAGAATAAGTGTACATAAATAAATATAAATAAGAAATGGTGGTTATAAATTTATACCTCGCTTCTTGGATTATCTCATTTTTAATGGGGGTTAAGTATTTTAGGGATAGTATTTCGAGAATATAAGAAACTTTTGAAGTTGTATATGAATTTTGAGGGAATAATTAGTCATATTTTTTGAGAAAATAAGGGCTTTTTTGTGTGAGGGGATGTGAGGAGAGGAGTTTCCCTTTTATAAGTGAAAAGGGATAACATTTTTTGTAAATACACAAAACAAAATTATTAGTGGGAAGTTAAAATCAAGGAAAGTAGATAAAAATTTTCAAAATAATGGTTAGGGGAAGCGATAAGGATGATAAAGGCCACAAAAACCCATTCTTACACATGTTTTAACCATTTTTGTTCATTCCCTTTGGGTAAATCCATTTTTACCCCATTTGATTTTTTTCGAGGGAACTAGTTTTTTCCAATGTAATATTTCTTCTATGATTGAAAATAAATTAGAAATAATTACATAATTTTTACCTAATGATTAAAAATTGGAAATCCATTATATTATATGAATTTTATAAAACTGATAAAAAGTGATTTTAAAATACTAAATTTATAATGTATTAAAAACATTTTTTTTGAAAAATATAACTTAAGTTCTAAAATGTCAAATATGGGTTTGTTGATTAAAACCAAAAATTACAAAATTATAAATTCCCTTATAAAATACATTTTTTTAAATGGTTTCATGAATTTACAAGTCATGCTTATATATTAATAAAAGTCATGTTATTTGTAAAAATAATATTTTTTAATATTCACCAAAAAATTAATATCATTACAAAAATTTCAAAAAATCAACAAAAGGTAATATTGAAATGTTTAATCCAAAATAAAGTCAATTTTTAAAAAAAAAATTAAAAAAATTTAAAAATTTATTTTAAATTAAAAATAAAATATATAAAGAAAAAATGATTTTATTAAAACAAATAGCCCATTATAAACTTTAAGTGTTCTTAATCATATTTCACATATATTTATAAATAATTGAATATTTAAATATTAGTATATAAATCTAAAAATAAAAATTATATTATACTTATAACTATGATTAATTTTTTTGTTAAGGGAAAATATAATACCATTTTTAATGGCTCTTAAAAAGGAATCATTTTTAAAATATTAATTAAATAAATAATAAATAATTGATTATTATATTTTTATATACTGTTGATTATATTATTAATTTAATTTTAATATTTAATTTTTTGTTTTAATTGGGTGTTGCATTATTTCGGTGTTTTGTCTGATGAAAGCTGTCAAAGACTATTTAATTAAAAGGGTACAAAATCTTAAGTCATTATAATATAATCCTTAAAAACACCAGGTTATTCTCACTAGATCAATTGGTATAGAAAAAAGTTAGAGAAATGTTCCATAAAATCCATTCACCTCAAAAATATGTTTAGTACATAGTGATACAACTTTTAGGGTACCAGGACCCTCCTTGAATATATTTTTCCATAACCTACATTGTTTTTCAAGTGTTTGAGCTCACACAAACCTTCCTTGTCTATTTTTAATGAGCATGCTTGAATACAAGGGATACCTTTTTCGTATATGCATACATTCCCCAATACATATCTATATATACACCCCCATTTTGGTCTAGAGACTAGAAGCATCTTGTCTTAAGGGGATTAATGTCTAATCCTTACACGCCCAAATAGTATTACAGTGGATAATGTCATTTGGAAATAATTAGTGGTCATCCTTTTTATATATATCATATTTCATCATATATTTTTTTAACTCCATGATACAAGACTTATAAAACTCATAATTCAACTATTCAAGTGGATTTGAAATAATTGATTTTATGGCACCACTTGTCATACTCATTCTCATGGTATGAATATGAAATTTCATTCTTGAACCTTGGGTTCTCATCAAATGTTCCTAAACATCATGATACATTTTTCTAAGCACTATTCCCATAAACTACTTGCACTATTCGGTAATATTATATGCATTTTTCACATTGGGCTCTCATTCATGTTGGGTTTTCCTCACACATGTTACTATTTAAACTACCTTATACTAGCTCCAATCAATTCAAACTTAAACACTATCCTATATTAGTCTAAAATTCATGACCTTAAACTACCAATGGAAAATATACATGGTACTTACCAAGATAAAAATCCCTAATGTTAAGTCTAGAAAAAAGTATGTTTTTTGTCATCTAGACTTGAACCTTTCATGGTTTCAAGAAGAATTCCGAATGCTAAATATAAATGGAACAAAGATTGTTAGGTAAAAAACCTATAGAGGGTTTCCTAAGAAAAATCCAAGTTATTTCATGCTAGGCTTCCCCTATATGAGTCTCTATAAAAATTCAGGTTTTTTATAAAAAAAATCACAATGAATGGAGTGACACAATATGACCTTATGGAAGTCAATCTATGCTCACTAGACCTCCTAGCCTAGGATAAATTTAGATCATTCACTCATAATTGAAGATCCATCTTGAATTATTGTGATCCTTATCACAAATTTCACTCTATGATTCTTATTACATCAAGTTAGTTCATCCATACATATATACCTACTATAGTGTGCAATGACTATATTTCTACCTATACCCATTCTTGATCCATTCCTAGGAATGAATCCCACATACTATATTGATTGAATAATCATGAGTGATTTGGTTTATTCTAGTTTGTTGTTTATGTTGATCCAGTTAATTGTTATGCAACCCTCAAATATTTTCATAAAACAATGTGGAAAAAAGTAGTGTAAAAAATATTGACAAAAATTTGAAAACTAAAATAGTTTTTCATTCATTGATTGAAACCAAAAGAGGAGACTCCATATTCTATAGCCTCTTACTGACTATTATAAAGGGGGAAGAGAAAATCATAAGCTATATTCCATGGAATAATAAATATTCACAATGGATTTTCTGCATTGTTTGATCTGATATCAAATTCTAGCTAGCATGGCAGTCTCTTTGTCTTTATGAGGAAATAGAATCTAAGTAGATGTAGTCATGCCTGCCATATATTTTTCTAGTTCCTTAACCGACTGTTGGTTCTCCTTGGGTTCTATCTCTACGATGGATAGTATCTCTTAAAGGTGGTCCAACTCTTGACTATGTTGATCAACTATCATTTTATTCTATAATGTAATGTTTAGGCATCGCCATTGTCACAGTATACATATAGGATTACTAATTTAAAACATCCCTAAGGTTCACACGGTTTTTTTATGAATACATCATAGAGAAATTTTCAATATCTTCTTTTTGAACTCTCAGGTTTGAATGAAATATTTTATAACATCCATGATTGGTTAATAATCAAACTCTCCATATCCCAGAGTCATGAAAAAACAACCAATTATAGATAGATTCACTATTGTATCTTCTACAGGGTTTATATAAATAGGCTTCTATATGTTTTTTCATAAAACCTATAGGTGATTTGATGAGTATTGAGTGCCACCTATTCAGACTCCGATCCTCTTTCAGATTTTGGAATGTATTATGTCACTAAGTTATCCAAATAAGGTTTGGCCTCGATATCTTTTACTAAATCCAATGTCTAGTCAGCCTCTACTCCCTTCACTATCACTTTTTGGGATAGTAGAACAATATTTACCAAGAATTATTTATCCTAGGAAAAATATAAGAAAACCAAATTTATAAGAATCATCTGTAAAAAAGAGATAGTATGTCATGGTTGAAAGATATGGATCCTCAAAATTCAATGTAGATATGCTAGTATTTTCCACCACCATTCTTCACTAGAAGTGATGGTGGAGTTTCATCTTGTAAAATCATACCCTCTCATGGATCCATTAGTCTAGGAGGAATATTTTTTATATTCATTATAAGAATTTCATCAATTATTGCTTCCAGATAAATATTATTCAACAAGATATGAAGGATAATTACCAATATTAGGGTATTATAACTTCCATAAAACGTATTCCTAAATTAGTAAATTATTCCCCCAAAATATATAATTGGAACTTTGACCCACATTAGGAAATATTTTTTTGCTATAAGGAATAGTTAAAATAGATAAATCATCTGGATATGAACCCATATTGGGGTCCTCATAATATTCATATTCCTCCTATCCCTCAGGTGTTGTTATCATAGAGATCCCTATTGAAGGGGTAAGGGTTTTTTACACCTAAGGGGTGAGTACCTCATGGTCAAGGATTCATGTATCATCATCTAATAGTATCATACCCATATTATTGATGAATGATGACTCAAAAAGGCCCTATATTGGTCTCATATCGATATGGATGACAATTGATGCATCAATATGGGAGAATGAATTTTGTTTAAATTGGGACTAGAGAGTCATCATACTCCTGGAAGTCTTTTTGGTGACACGATTCCAAGAATTTGATGGCCTTGTTCTCATGTGATTTTGGCCAGCCCCTAGTTGAATCAAAAAATGAATTGAAATATGAGTAGATATATATAATTATTTGTTCACCCAACCTATATTTTTTTAGATACATTCGAATATCCTTCCACCATAACATCTATTTTAAGATTAGAATAATCACCTATCAGTGTGGCCTAAGCAGAGTACGTTGGAGAAGATATGAATAAGTGTTTTTTTGGTACCCGGAAGATATCATGGTGCATTCCAGTAAACAAAATAAGGATCCACCTAGACATTAATGTAAATAAAATCTATTACCATTTATTGTGTGATCTAGATAAAATTATTCTCCTCATTATTTATGAATTGAGGATCAATCATCATAGACATTCGTGTTGAGTAACTGATCCTACCATTAATCTAGTGGATGGTGGCCTCACTGTCCTAGAGGTGACAGCTCGCCTTATTAGGATGAAATACCCAGGAAATGTTATTTGGTGAAAATATGAACCTAAACCCATCAAACTTATATCTTTATCTCTCCCTTCTGAATATATTTCTAGTCTTCTATAGTATATAGATACACCTATAGGAATCACATTCCATCGAATCATCCAAATAGGTTACATAGGAAGTAATGGACCATTTGTTAGTTACCCTTGGCTTAGGAATCACCCTAATTATTAAAGGAGGAGTTCCTATGTGTCGTACCAAATTCATCAACACATGATCAACGCACTTATTAGGGATAAAATCAAGATGATTACCTAGAAAGACTCCCCCTTTAGGACAATTTTCTTCTCTAGTACTCTCTCTTGCTACATATCTTCCTGCCACCACTGGTCCATATGCTAATACCAGAACCTATCCTTATTCATATGCCTCATCCACTGGAAACCCTATTGGTTGAAGAAAGGTCCTATAAAAAATCCCATAAATGTAAGACCATATTCATAATTGGCCACAATCAGTTACAAGATCAGTATCAGCATCATAAGGCAACATGATGATATAAGTTTTTATATCTTTATGTGTAAGCATTATAAAAAATTGTTGATCAACCATAGGTTCCTTTATTATCACACGTTTCATGGAGGAGAAGGACACCTCTTCTGAATGTAATGTAATTTAAAACTAAATCATCAAGGAATATATCCTTCATAGATAATCTCCTCATTAATTCTTACATCCAACACACTATCCTATAGAGATATCAATTATTCCATTTCTCCATCGATGTGGGGTGCGCTTTATGTAATAATGTTTTTGGGAATATAGAATAGTGTGAAAGTAAACTATTTATGATGATTCAACATATCTTTGACATCCTTACCCTTCGACTTAGATGGTCTGACCCCACATAGAAAGAAACAATAATGTTAGAATCTTGCACCTGGGATCTATTGGTTGAAGAGAGACTAATAGACCTTATATGAGATGCAATTCAACCTTAGGGAACTTGAAATTGACCTGTGATTCTGAGGGGATCCTTCCCATAGTAAATATTCCTAATAATGTGATAAAACATGGGAAATATTATAACCCTTAGGATCATCCACCTCTATGAGGCCAACTAGGATTCTCTTTTGAATTACCCTACTATAACTTCATCCTTAAACTCCTTCATTTAGAGTTGGTATCCACATATGAACATCATAAGTAACCCTTCCAAATGGATGAGTTTATCAACTCCAAGGATGACTTCCAAACCCCAGTCGATGTAATTTTATTCTTCTAGTATTAGTTGATATTCCCTAGGAAGACCACAAGGATCCTGGGATGGACAAGTCCTTGTCCTTTTTTCTTATGGCTCTTGGGAAGTAATATTAATGAAATTTTTATCCCAATTACTAATTGAAATTTATATCATTGAGTAAAGGTATTTCTTCATAATGGACATTTCCATATTGAAAAACATTTTTTTCTAATGGAGGTTTCCTTTATGGGTTATCCAATGTTGAGTCAGGAGAGATAAATTCAACATATATATCTCCTAAAATTGTATATTCACTGTTAATTTTCATTTTTTAGAGTTTTATCCCATCTTATTCATGCATCATATAAATGGTGTATGTGTTCATACTCGAGTAGATGAATAGGTCCAAGATAAGTGATGATACCATAAATTATTCCTTTCTAATGCATATTCCTATATAAAATGATCCTTTGAGGAAATTTTTTCCCAAGGATCCTTTTGATTATGAAGAATCTAGTTGACTAAATAGTTTATAGTTTAGGGTGATGTAATGAGTAAATAATCTGACATACCAAAACAATATATGGGTACCATGTACGAACCTAGATAATAAATTCATATTTATCTAATCAAATATGATGTGGGGTAACAATACAGTGTTCGGAGATATCAATTTTGTCTCCCATTTTAGTCCACCTCATAATAGCATCTTGAGAAACCATTATAGGGTCATTATCTTTGCAAAAAGAAAATAAATGGGGGGATCAAAAAATTCAATCATTTTGAGTTATAGTGAAAAAAAATTGTTCAAAAACTTTCAAAGAAACTCTCTCTAAGTCCAACCCACAAATCCGCTTCTTTGACCACATGAAACATGAATTAGAATACATGGAAAATTCCTTGATAGGTTTTTATTGAGTATGTAAACAAGATCATGAGTATGTAGAAGATCTGAATTCTCCAAAAAAAATACATGGATTTCAAGGCCTTGGATTCATGAGGAAAATTAAAAATGAATGGGGACATATCACCTATTAATAGGGTACCACCAAATAATGAACCATATGTAAATTAATAGGATTTTTTCACATACTAAAAATTGAATCCAAATTATCTTGAATGGAACCAATTTTTAGGGGGGTTACACATTCAAAGAAGAAAGTATCAAATATTTATCAACAAATCAAGAAAAACATGATTTCAAAGATTTGGATAAGTATTTTGGAAGAAATGAAAAGGGAATTGAGAAATTTTTTAGGTCCCCAAGACCTATGATCATGGGACCAAAGGTTTGTGAGGTTTCTTGGCCTATCTTGTGGTTTTACCATACAACGATGGAGCATCAGTGAAAGATGCTCTGTAAGGTTTCTCATCTCACATCATAGTTCAACTATGTGGAGAAAAATAATCAATCAAAAACACTTTATCTGGCCTATAGGTTCACTTAATGGTCTAACCATATAGTGATGGAGCATCATTCATGTTGCTTTATGTAGTAATTTACCCACCATCTTGTCCAGCCAAACAATAATGGGAAGATTTCTTGAATTTCTACAAGGTTCTTCTGGGGACTCATCTTGGCTATGTTTCATAATATCCATATATTTTGGGAATCCACCAACTCTATGGTCTCTATAAATACCAAAATACTTTTCTAAAAATATATACATAGGAAGTCATTGAGAAAATAAGGAGATTGAAATAGGATTTTATAATTCCCCCTTCTATAAATTCTCCTCACATTCGTCCAAAACAGGGAATACCTATGCACATGAGGTAGAGTTGGGCACATAGTGGTTGATCCAACCATGTTGTATATGAGTCGACCACATGAAAAATGATATAACAATGAAGGATCCGATTAGACAATGTATTATTCTACAAAGTGTCCATGTAGACCATGAAATAATATATTCACACATGTGGTAGTCAAATTGACCATGCGACAATGGAACCCAGTAGAGCCGAGTACATGGAAATTGAACCGACCACACTGAAGCCTATTTGTGAGGTGAATATTTGTAAAATCCCCCTATTTAAGAAATTTCCAAACTATTCATGAACTTTTCCAAGCTCTGACCATTTATATTGTGATGATTTGGATTAGAGGACCTCCAATTCTACCCTTTAGTAATGTTAAAACTCCAAGAAATCCAACATAAAACCTCCTCCAAGGCCACCTGAATCCCATGTTTAGGGTATTAAGACTACCATTAACCCATTAAATCATAGATTACCTTGCTAAAACTAGGATGCATGTTTTCATGTCATGGAGATGGAACCCTCAAGGGTGATCATAGTGTGGATCCCTCTGTTAATGATGGACCCTATTAGGATGATTATATAGTGGTTTCCCCAGGATTGATGATGGATTTATTCTATATCTATTTGTCCATTCTATATATGGAATCCCTCCAGGAGTAATCCCCTAGTATTTCTTACAGGATACCATACAACTCCTATGTCAATCTCTCCCCGATCCTAAAAACAATCTGAAAGATAGTGTGATGGGATTCCTTTCCAATGTGAGACCTAATATAGTTCCCATTAGACCCAAGATGGTTCATATTAGACATAACATTGATAAAGAAATGGATATCTCACATTGAGACTCCTCTCCAAGTGTATGTTCCATCCCAATCCACTTATGAAATGTGCTTGAATTTACATTATCTCTTATTTCTCACACTGTACATGACTCATATGGGCTTAGAGATTTATGTGGATTATGTCATTATCATAAATAAAATATATCAATGATGGGCATCCTCCTTAGGTGTAAACCCAAAAAAACATATTTCCTCTTGGAATCTCTAATGTGTAATCCCTAGCTTTTCTTCATAGAGCCCTATCCTCTATGAAAACTTCTTTAATGGTCATTATTTTCTACAATAATTCATGCATCATGATTGATGTCCCCATATATCTGGTTTCTCACACCAAGAATAAATCACATGGGATTAGAGATTTTGTTTTATCATTTCAACAGTACGCTTGAGGCATCCATCAAAATCCCTACAAAATGATATTAAGCTATGTTGTTAATGTCCTAGTTACACAATTTATATCTTTTTGACAACATCCTTACCACATTATGCTAAACTACATGGTATTATATCATCATATAACCATAAACTATGGAACTTGAACTATATGTGCACTTATTCTTGTCTATAATAGGATATGTAGGATGATTTTTTAAGGCACAAGCCTAATATTCCCATATCCCCATTTCCTATAAGTTCCCCCACTATGGTATATTCCCAAGACAACCATATTTCCCTATCAGACCTGTAGGGTCCTGAAAAATCCACAAAAGAGATTCTACCCAAATCCCCCAAATAATTGGGGAAAATAATAGAGAAAATTCAAAGAAGGGACACAAGAAGGACCGGTCTGCAGACCGGTCCCATGAAAACGCGACGCGGCCAGGCCCCACGAAGCACCCCCACCACGAACCATCGTCGTTCATCAAATGGAGGCAGAGATCCTCCGTGGTCGCGAGGCAGGACGGGCGTCGATCTGGTTCACTATCATGAACTTCCCCCACCATGGACCACGTTGACCGGTTCAAGCCGCATCCGCTGTCGTTCGCGGAATGGAGGCGGAACCTTCCGCGGCCACGAATCACTATCTGTGTTCCATTCGCGGGGGGGGGGGGGAGCACTCAATACCCACCGCGAATTAAAGATTGACCGAGTCAGCTGTAAACTGGGTTTTTGGTCATGGGCCTCCGCAAAAGGTTCCGCGTGGCCATAGATACATCTCTTTCCCCACTCTATGAAATCAGACGGAGGGGGACGGGAATAGAGATCAGATTCATAGGGATTGGAGATTCGGAAGGATATCGATCGAAGGAAGGCTTAGGATTTTACAAACAGCGAAATTCCCATTCGAAAATCACAGCAGGTATACGAATTAATAAGGAATTGGAAAACGCATAATAACTTGGTGAACCGCGAACCTAAAATAACAAAAAGAAGGAAAACCACGAACCATACCCCCTCCGTGGATGAATTCCCCACGGACCAGGGAGTTAATGCCTCTTTTCCCATCCGCCGCACCGCATAGCACCCTCCTACGTGGGCGAAGCCTCAACCGACGAACCCCCGACTGGAGCCGCCCTTGTCCGCCACTGCCCGTATGGAACCCTCTGCGAACCACCCTGGTTCGCGGATTGAACTTGAAGCCGCGAACCACCCTCGTTCGCGGGATGCTCGTTAGTCCGCAGACCACCCTAGTTCGTGGGATGCCCCTCAGTCCGCGGACCACCCTGGTTCGTGGATGGATTTTCCAGCCGCGTATCACCTTCCTACGTGAAGGGAACCACCACTCCTTCATACGTGTGGCCCCTCAGAGCCTTTGGAGTTCCCGTTCCCCGAGCTAGATAAAATCCTTCCAATCTGGTCTGATCCTCCACAACCTCCTCATTGTCCTGCTCATCGGCCCCGAGCCGAGGCCTCCACCAGAGCCGCCGGACCCGTGTAGTGTAACCTTCAGGTGCATCATATCACCACTTTGAGTTCACATACCCACTGTAAGTAGTGGTGAAGGGGTTTCCCTGACCCTTGAGCAAATTCCCGAAGCATTCCTGGGTTCACATTCCCACGGTAATGTGGAGTCTGAGCTTGGGAGTCCCCTATTCTACCCCTACTCTTATTAAGGGCTCCTCGGGGGTAGTAAAATAACCATAAGAAGGAATCCCTCATGCACTGCAAGAGAGGAGATGGGCACAAGAGCACCCCCTTTCCCTCTCCCGCTGTGCTTTGTCGCCTGGGCCGCTCCATGCATAAGCCCTACTCCACTTCTCACGGACGCACCTTTCACGACGTGATCGTCTGATCCTTGTTGTCCCTTGTTTCTCACACTGAGAAAGATGCAGGTGGGCTTAGAGTAAGCATCGACCATGACATCCTCTTATGGGCCTCCTCAGTGTGTAAGCCCCACAAAGAGAACTATGGGGACTTTGATCCATGTCAAGGCATGGTACGTAGGAAGCCTCCACGAGGATCAAGCCCACCACTCGGTCGTTTATTCACGTCGAGTTCCAACCTCGTCCAGCAGGACGTTAAACTATATTTGCAAACTACGTGGACTTTTATCACTGCCTCCTAAGCAGGGTATGCAGGAAGCCTCCCTAAGGTTCAAGCCCAACAACCGGTCGATCCGACTATCCTCACATCGGCTCACCGCGCCACTCCTTGTGCCGCCTCAGTGAGTCCAGACTCCTTGGGGTCATTAACCCAATGAGGGATGGTAAACCTCGAGAGTAAATGATTTTGAGTCCCTGCGTTCAGCTGACCATTTCCAACCTGGAAAAACCCAATGGATACTATGTTTGGGTATAAACCAAAGATTCGCGAACATATTAATACGTCTTAAATCTATAAGAGAGTCCTGGAACAGACAATAATTTCCCCCCAAAAGGGTGTGATGAGCCCGACTTCCCATCCTATCGACCAATGTAAGTTCTTAAGTGTCGATGGCCAGACCATCCGGCGAACCCCTGCCTTTGGAAAGCAGGTCCACGCGTCATCGGATACAGAACCGCTGGGCGTTTCGAGACTGAAACCTGAAACAAAAATGGTGAACCTGACGTGAATCTTTAATCAAACAAGACAGATTTAACCTAATCTCACCCTGTGCCCCCTTAAACTCATAAGGAGGGCCAAGAAAGGTCACTAATTATGCTTGGGATCATGAGATTCTGCTTTGACGTGTTTTCTCTGTGTACTTGTTAAATATTTTTCTTACAGATACTATCTTCAGAACTCCCTTCGATCCAATGGCATCGTAAAGGAACTCACAAGTGCGCGCTTCCAACAACGCAAGGACTGGACATCCTCACCTACAGAGGACCCCGTCACCCACCCAGCGACTTCAACGCTGGGTCTCGGACACGCTGATCTGAGAGTACCACGTGAATGGTACTCTCCCAACGGTGGAGGCGGCCATACACACCCTTCAGTCTGCCAGAACTCGTCGGTCACCTACCCAGCAGTGGCCGCAAAGGTAGATCCAGACGGACCCTGTTTCCATCTCAAACCATTTCGGGAGTCTCTCCCCGGAACGGGATAATGCGTACCTCCCTTATCTTAGGGAGGCAGATGAGGTTGATGCTGAGGACTTCATCCCTGCTGAACGGGGGTTCTGCTCCAAGGCCCCCACCAGAAGGAGTCATCATGGTCACATCGTGACTCGACATCCTCGCACCGAGGAGGATGTTTCCCCAAGGATTCAGGCCCACGCTCCCCGAGCTCTGGCCCCTCGGACCGCCCAACGAGGGTGGCATACATACAATCAAGGACTGGTCATCACCCTGGTCCCTGAGGAGGAGCTCCGCTTCCCAGCCATGGAGACGTACCACAAAAATGCACCTACACCTGTTCGCTCCTCTCGAGCCTGCCATCCCGACGTGGCGGCCTAATACGAGTCGGCGCGCATCCCCACCAAGCTCCATCAAGCTCGTCGCTCACGTAGGACGGCACTTACCCGGCAGGCACCTATCCCTGCCCAGGGTCGTAAAGCCCACCAGCTTGACGTGGTGGCGACCTGGAGCCTGCAGGACCAGCTTCTAGCAGTTGCTTCTGATGCTCGCCATCCTGATATGGTAGCGATCAACAAATCTCACCACCCAGATGTGGCGGCAACTCATAGGCGGGCATGTCTCCCCTCCAACAAAGGCCACCGACTCGATAAGGTGGGAAACCAAAATATGCAGGGCCAGCTCCCTTCAGATGCAAGTAAAGTCTGCCACCCCGATGTGGTGGCGAATGGAGAGATAAACCAGCGTATCCTGGTACAAAGGCAGATTCGTTCACCTGCCCCGACACAGGAGAATTGTCAGTACCAACTGACCACCGGAGGACCATAGCAGGATATTCCTACTCTGATACTAGAATGGGCCTTCATACCTATTCCAGCCAATAATGTCTCTCTACATATCCTAGCAATGATGGAGGAGGATGTATTGATCCCAGATCATATATTGCAGACTTTCCTGAATGTAATTGCATCATCGGAAAAAGCAAGGACTCGGGCCCGTGAGCCCATCTCCCCAATTGAGGTGACTCATATAAGAGATGAGATAGCCGCCTTAGAGTATATCTGCATCCCTGCTTCTTCCCAGGAGGGTCGCCAGCCATATTCCGCGATGCAAGGGCAACCAGATCAAGCAGCTTCACTCGTTCCAACTGGGGGGCACCCGTCCATCACGGTGGATGCTCCAGAGAAGGCATATATCCCTACTAAAAGTCAAGATGTTCGTCGGTGTATCCCAGCGGCATCATGGGACCCAATTAGATAGGGACCCAAAGGTGAAGGTCATTGTCAACAGCATATGGTCCCGACTACCCGCAAGAAATCTCCCCAACGCACAGAAGGAAGTCAGAAAATAAAGGGGGTGTTCATGACTCCGCTCTGCTAGAAGCTGGGGTTCCCAACGCCGCTAAACACACATCGCAGGCGCAGAACCCTGCCCACCAATTACCATATTATGGGAGTGGTAGCAGCAGTTATGAAGGTCTTCCCCGCAATGTTGCTACCATCATCTTTGAAGGTCCTCCCCATAGCACATGTGGGGGCTTCCCCCGCGGGCATATAACGATCGATCACGAGAGCTCCTCTTTTGATGCGAGTCATGGAAACCCTCCATGTGACCTGAAGATCAAGCAGAAAGAAGGTCCTCCACTTGCTACGGTCCACCCTGAAGTTCCTCTCTGGGGTATACACTGCAATCACTCTCCATGCAGTGGGACCACAGATTTTGATAGTAGTCCTCGCTATCATAGTCGCAACTACGGAGTCCCTCCCCGTAGTGATGTCTCATCATGACAAGAAGTCCCTCCCCTTTTTTTGTCCTACCTTGAAGGTCCTCCCCAGGGGTTACGCTGTAATGACACTCCGCACAGCCAGGCATCAGATCATGATGGTAGTCCTCGCCACCCTGATAACGGAGGTCCTCCCCGTAGAGACTTCAAACAATGAGAAGGCCCTCCCCTCGTTGCGGTACATTCTTAAGGCCCTCCCCAAGATGTATCCCATAGATATTCTCCCTGCGACAGCAGTAATGGTAGTCCTCTCCATTTCCGCAGCTGTGATGGTAGTCCTCGCCACCGCGGCCTCAATTGCGAAGGCCCTCCTCGCATTGGCCCCAAGCGACAAGAAGGTCCTACCCTTGTCACAGTGTGTTCTGAAGGTCCTCCCCAAGATGCACATCAAACGTCAAGCCAAGATGGTCATCCTCACCATCATGGAGTATGTTGTGAAGGTCCTCCCTGTATCAATGTTGCGCAGCCAGAAGGTCCTCCCCTTGCTGCGACACGCCTTGGAGGTCCTCCCCAGGGCGTGCACTGCAAAACTCCTCTATGCAGTGAAGCATCATGAAGTCGTGGTTTTCCTCGCCATTATGACCGCCATTGTGAAGGTCCTCCCTGCGATGACATATCATATCGACTTGAAGGTTCTCCCCCTGCCGAATCAATCATAGAAAATCCCTCATATATTGAGTCACTCAGGAAGATGGGATCGAGCATGTCATATTCCCAGCTTGTCGCTAAAGACGCCCTTCTTCGATCAGGAGACGGTCTAGGGCCGCGTTCATCCTCTGAACCACCTTTGAATCACCCACATAATGATTCAGCACCTACCGTTCCCACTGACTCCGACCACATTAATAGTGAGCGTCTTAGTTGGGCTGACTAGGTAGAGGAATCACTAGCGGAGGAGTATGCCGACATGGTTCACATGAGGAAATGACTAACCAGAAATGATATACCAATTATGTTTTGGCCTACGACCACCTCTCAGTTCGATATACCCAGAGAGTTGTTGGAAGAATGCGTTCACGTAATTCTCCATAATATATGGATGACCCTCCGCCGGATAAAATCAATCTTCCTTCCCTATGAAGGGTGTGTAGACCATGTCAAGGCAATAGGAGACCTCCTGCATCACATCGACCTGGAGACCCTTCCTACGGTGCGGCGACAGCGCCCTGAGAGATGTAAAGGAAACATGGAGATAGCCTTCCTCTGCGCACTTCACCGACTGCGCCGCCTCATCGGTGACTCTCCAATGGGAGTCCATATCAGGGGATGGGGGGAACACGGAGCTCTGAATTTCACTCCGCTCCCCGCCCAGAAGAACCCGTTCGGCATGGTGTCTTTCAACGTCATCACGTCAAGACATAAATCGATTGGTCCCCCTGTTCAGGAAAGGCAACACACCCAATAGAGTCAGGCCTTGAGTAAGTCCCAGAAGCGTCAAGCCCGACGGGAAAAATCCATTCAAGAACTCCTGAATCAGGCCACAGAGAGCATACAACAGGCCTCTCAACTAAGAGAGGCCAATCAGCGATTATTTCCTGCCTCCCCAGAAAGGATTGATTCACAGGTGAATTTGGAACCAAATCCGGTTCACCCCCGAATGGGGGAACACGAGATCAGGCAGGTCGCGATAGCAGCAGCCACTGCCGCAATCCAGGGTCAACCCCAACCTGCAGGGCTGTGGGAATTTTTAACAACAAATTCCCCCATAAGACCAATAAAAATGGGAGGAGACTCAATGTCCAGGGAACGGAGCCAACCCCATCCCTCAGGGATGGGGGCATTATTACCCCCTCAACAACAACCTCCCCCACAAGAATCAGTATTGTCCCATCTATGGAGGACAGTCAGAAGAGGAGGTTCCCATCCTATCTCGTTATTTGAATCGTCATCCCCTCTGAGAGGAAGGCGCACCGTAAGGTCGCATCAAAGAACTCTCCAAGTCACCCTTTGTCAAAAATGACCAAAGGCAATCCCAGGGCATGAAATGGAAGGCCAGCAAAAGACGTGGGAGATCCTCTTCCCATTTGGAAGACGACATCCCCTCCACCCTGCGATATGCATTCATCAATGCCATATAAGCTAAACCCATGGACGACACCGGGGAAAATGCGAATCTGGATGGATCGGGAGATGACGGTTCCGGTCAGGTTGTGACTCACAACGAACCCCTAGGTGTGCACACCCGGAACCAGAGGGCCGCCCTAAATATGACCGTCCTTCCAACCAACCCTCTTCTGCCTACCCAGCAAGCTTCCAATAAGGATAAGAATAAGGGACTGGTTACCATTAACCCACCTCCTTCTCTCGACAAAAATGAGTCACTCGCGTTCGAAGAGAGATTCACTCAACCGGAAGAGCAGATCAAAGAATTAAGGCGGCTTAACGCCGAGCTACTCCAGAGGAACTGCCTTATTAAAAGTGCATCCTAGGAAGAGCAACATCAGGCACTCCTAGTAAGTGCACCTAAAAGGTTAAGACTTGCTCTGGAAAACAAATCACAGTCAGGGCTCCTTTCCAATGAGGCTCCTGGTTCGTCCAACTACCTAAATGTGGATGATGAATACCAATATTTCCCTCCACTTAGGCAGCAACCAGATCAAGTACGCCTGAAACCTCTGAGGGTTCCCCAAACGGAATATGCACCCTTGGTGCCGGCCAATCCGGATCCTCATGCAATGCCTCGGGCTACGCCTGCCCAGGACCGGGCCCAACAGGATGTAAACCAGGGTCTCACCAACACCATCGAGGCACTAACAGCTCGATTGGAAGTGATGGAAGGTCGACGCGCTCCGATACAGCTAGAGTGGAAACCCTACCCAGATTGGGTGACCAACACACCACCTCCACCCAATTTTGGGAGCCCTGTATTCCCTATTTTTAACAGGACAAGTGATCCAGAACAGTATTTGATGCACTACGCATCCTATTGCGACACTATGATGGGAACTCCGGAACAACAAGAAGCAGTGAAACTCAGGTGCTTCGTACGGACCTTGTAAGGATCCTCCTTCATCTGGTACACGAGTCTGCCAGCCCAGTCAATAAAGAGGTGGGAGGACCTTCAGCAGCAGTTCCTATTCCATTTTAGCTCAATGTTGCCCAAAACAACAGTCAGCGACCTCATGAACTGCAAGCATAGGGAGAACGAGAGGGTCTCATATTTCATTGCCATATAGAAAGGTCTGACCTATTATCTGAACAGACCAATTCCTCAAGATGATATGCTAGCCATATGCATCAATAATCTTAGAGATGAGCTGCGAACACTGCTCATACCAGTGGAGTGAACCACTGGCTTCCGCCATCTCTCATCCATTGCCCAGAGAATTGAGGAATCCCTACAGTGGACTAATTCAAAGTCCTGAATAGTCTTGCAAGCTACTACGAAAAGAGCCCCTAGAGCTGAAGCGTCTGCTGTCACGCTCAAATCGGCCCCTGTTCCCGCTCCACCGCTCATGCCTCCACCAAATCGTCAAGGGCCCCCTGCATATCAGCGGCCGCCTCCACCTAAACGGGACGATCAGCGAGGACCGAAGTGGAACCAGTTTTAGGAATGAAGACAAAAGGTATACTCGTTCCGAGACGATCAAGTCCGCGGCTACTTCATTGCCGCCATGAACCACAACTTTCTCTGCCTCCCGAAGTCGAGGAAACCTGAAGAGTTCGGCCACGAGGACAGGCCAGATTACTGCCCCTACCATAGAATGTTGGGGCACAATATCGAAGAATTCTTCGTCTTCAAAGACCTCCTACATAAGATGGTAGACTCCGGACATGTTGAACTGGGACCACCCCCAGCACATGTGGCATACATCTCTACCACCGACTCTAAAAAAGAGGAGGGGTGGCAGAAATTCACCAGCAAGCAGGGGCAGAAATTCGAGGACTAGATGACTCGGAAGACTATCAACCGAGCCCAAGTCATACTCCAGGATCAGCTACAGCATCCGGTGTTGCCGCCAACATCCCCTGATGTCGCATGGCCGATAGAATCGGCCTCACGGTCCTCCACGAGCCGGTTATCTGGGCGGAGTATAAGAAATAAACAATCGCAAGAGGATTAGTCCACAACGGGGCCAAAGTTTTCCCCGAACTTTGAAGATTATATGCCCTTGAATTTGGTTCCACGGGCACCGACCCACCAAACGGCACCATCAGGGATGGCCGACCAGGTTGACCTGTCAGAGGATGAAGAACCAATCTTTGGGTCCATTAACGTCATCCATCTTATGGAATCATTCCCTGACGAAGGGTATGGTTATGAACCCGAGTTCCCTGCATGAGGAGTCGGGAGGAGGAATCACAGAGGTAGGGATACCAGGGGAGGCGCAGCCGCCGACAAAACCAACCCTACGGTTGGACCCCGGCTCAAACCGTTAATATTGTGAAAACCAGTGGGAGAGCCCTTCAACGGACTCAACAGAAGAAGGAATTCCCCTCCACCTCCACAAGAAGCCACTCTGGCCCTGTTGTCCTGTGATACCCACCAGAGGAGGAACAAGTGTCTGGCCACCTAGTGCGCACAAACAAACCTGTCGGGCCAAATCCTCAAAATGCGGGAACACCATCGACATCTATCCCTGTGGCCAGTCCCTCCTCGTCAAATGCTCCATCTCCCAAAGAACCCGCTAATACTCTCCCACCAACGGATCAGCGTCAACCACTGGAGAAAAAATATAACATCCTTAAGTAGCTGGTGTCAGTACCATCCACGTTTTCAATCCTGGATGCCCTGATTTTGTCAGCCGGCCTTAGGGAGGCGCGTATCGAAGCATTGATCATTCCCCAGGTGTTTCAAGCCGAGGTAGTAGCCGCCAAGATTTACCGGATGGAGACTGGCCCAGATGAATGCAATGCGGTGATTTCCTTCACCGATCAGGATGAAGATGCCATCATGCAAGGACACATCAGACCACTATATGTGTCTGGCACGCTGAATGGTATTTAGATCCGGAAATTATTTATAGACAATGGCTCTGGAGTTAACCTCCTTCCCCTGCAAACACTCTGCAAGTTGGGCTACAGTGAGGATGATCTAATTCCCTCAGCCACAACTCTGTTGGGTTACGATAGGAATGAACAGAATCAAATGGGACAAATTATGCTAAGGACCCATTTTGGTGACCTGGTAGCCTACACAGAATTCTTGGTGGTCCGGCAGAGCACAACATTCAATGCCCTGCTGGGAAGGCCGTGGTCTATAAGCACATATTTTTTGTTTCATCCTACCACCAGTGTATCAAGTACTGCGTCAATGGACAAAGTGGAACATTGCATGCCGACAAGGCCCCTTTAGAGCTCTCCGAGTCACATTAAATTGACGCCAGATTCTATGTGCAGAAGAAAAAGAAGCCTTTAGTTGATGGTGTCAACTGGATTCCCACTCCAAATGGCCTGGAAATGGTTCCTGATGACCCCCTCAGGCAGCTTGGCGGAGATTATGTCATGTCCATCAACCACGTGGAGGGTAGGAGTTCGAATCCAGGAACGCACTCGGATGTCCTCATGACTTCATCCATAAAGGTCGAGTGTGACAACGTGGGAACATTTACTGACCCTCAATCTAGGGATGAAAACTCAAACAAGGACGCCCACAACACCTCGCCTCTGGACTCCCAAGATATCGTGTCAGGAGATCTCTCCTCGACGGAGCATATGCCATGATCTCTATGGATGGTAAATTCACCACGGCTCCTACTAAGGCGAGATTCCTGAAGAAGTATTTCGCATAGAGACCAAGAGAATTTAATCCTTACTGTATGACGATAAACTGCACGGACAGAAGAAAAAAAAGGAACGAGGTGTACTCTTCGTCCTCGCTGCATGACGATAAACTGCACAACATCCTTTAACAAAACTCTTTGTGTGAGCTACGTGACGTTAAACTGCCAAGCACCCAACAATCTGAACTCTATGACCTTAAACTAAGATTAATTCTTCTTCACCGAACGACGTTAAAATTCACGGATAATAAGAGTTAAGAATGCCCCTCCCCCCGTGTATGGACCAGACCTGCACGGGGTGTACTCTTCATCCGAGCTGCATGACGTTAAATTGCCAAGAACCCAATGGTCCAAACTCTATGACTTTAAGCTAAGAGTATTCCATCCTTACCGCACAACGTTAAACTACACGGACAAGATAATTCAAAAATGCTCATTCCCCCGTGTACGGACCAGACTTGCACGGGGAGTATTCACATCCTCACTACATGACGTTAAACTGCATGGAGTCAAATAATACCCCTCATCCTAACCACATGGCATTAAACTGTATGGCTTTCGTCCTTACCGCACGATGTTAAACTGCATGGATAATAAAAGTAAAAATGCCTTCTTCCCCCTGTGTATGGATCAGACCTGCACGGTTGTATCCCTCGTCCTCACCGCATGATGTTAAACTGCACGGACAAGAAGTTTTAATAATTCCCCTTTCCCCCATGCACGGACCAGACCTACACGGAGTGTAACACTTGATTAGAGAACTACATGCGGCTTGATTCCTTCCCTCGTAGGATACGTAGAGACGTCGGGATCATCTATCCTGGCCCAGGAACTCCCAAATGAAAATAATGATTTAAAAATTCCCTTTCCCCCATGTACGGTCTAGACCTGCACGGGGTGTACTTCTCGTCCTCACTGTATGACGTTAAAATGCACGGACTTCGTCTTCACCGCATGACGTTAAACTGCATGGACTTTGTCCTCACCGCATGACGTTAAACTGCACTGATTTCTGAGAACTATGTGCATATTGATTCCTGCCCTCGCAGGATATGTAGTGACGCCGGGATTCCCTATCCTAGCCCATCCACTTCTAAAAAAAATTCCCTCTCCCCCTGTGTACGGACCAGACCTACACGGGGTGTATCACTCTTGCAGAGAACTACGTACGGCTTGATTCCTGCCCTCATAGGATATGTAGTGATGCCAGGGTTCCCCGTCCTGGCCCAGCCCCCTGAATATAAGATAAAAATGCCCCTCTACCCCCGTGTACGAACCAGACCGGCATGGGGTGTACTTCTTGTCCTTGCCGCATGACGTAAAACTGCACAGATAGCGAGATTTCAGAATGATTCCTTTCCCCCGTATAGAGGCTAGGCCTGCACGAGGTGTATTTTTACGTCCTTGATGCACGAAGTTAAACTACATAGACAGTAATGTTAAAGATTCCCCCTTACCCAGTGTACGAGCCAGACCTTCACGGGTTGTATACCTTGTCCTCACCGCATGATGTTAAACTGCATGAACTTTGTCCTCACCGCATGACGTAAAACTGTATGGACTTCGTCCTCACCGCATGATGTTAAAATTCATGGACTTCATCATGACCCACCCAAGACACATGGAGATACGAGGTGGAGATACTCCGTGCAGATTTGGATGCATCCTCTCCATACATTAGACTCCACGACCTGGAAAATTAAGGATCTTCATAACCACTCATGGAAATCGGAAGTGGAAAGTTATCGATCCGGAGACACCTTTGTACGACTATGCATACCATTCCCTCATCGGCTCTACATAATGATAGCCCTTGGCTCGTCCATCAAAGGCAAGATTTCCTCGGGCAGTACTCTTCCTAGCTCCGTACGCCTACCGGCCTCAGAGCCCCCGTATCACATCTCTCGATCCAAAAATTTATGGAGTAGTGGTTTACAAGTTCATTCCTCTTTTCTCATCCAAATGGTGCCAGGATACCCTTATCTTGCTAGCCTATGTGTCTTCTGGTGGTTTACATGGCGACCCGCATCAGCGAATATCAAGCCAGGACTAGGCTACTTTGACTCAACAGACAATTGCAGTGAAGATTTTTCTTGTATGCTCAGACACCATTATCCCCACGTGCCGAACTCTCCACTGTGAGAAATCTCGTATTTTCATAATCATTCATGGCCATCAGAAGTGGAAAGTTATCGACCCAAGGACACCTTTGTACGACTATGCATACCATGCCCTCAGCGGCTCTGCATAATGATACACCCTGGCTCGTCCATCATAGGAAAGATTTCCTTGGGCAGTACTCTTCCTAGCTCTGTACGCTTACCGGCCTCAGAGCCCCCACACCACACCTCCTGATCCGAGAATACTCAAAGTTAAAGTTTACAACCTTCATCCCCGACCATGTTCCAAGTATATCGGAGCATGTTGACCCAGTTATCCTTCGAGTGACTACAACAATAGTCACCCAATGGTCTGAGCTCTATGACTGATAAACTAGAAGTACTTCATCCTTCCCACATGATGTTAAACTACACCGAGTGAAGGCACACCCCCGTGAGCAAGATAAATCATCGCAAGGGGGCTCTTTGAGCTTTAACCGCAACCAGAGACGAATATCCCCGACATGCCCAGACATTTCCTTCCCCGATGACAGACTTCGTGGCCCGGATGATTGCAGATCTTCATAACCATTCATGGCCATCAGAAGTGGAAATCCATCAACCCATGGACACCTTTTCATGACTATGCATACCATGCCCTCAGCGACTCTTCATATTGATAGCCCCTGTCTCGTCTACTAAAGGAAATATTTCCTCGGGCAATACTCTTCCCAGCTCCATACGCTTACCAGCCTCAGAGCCTCCATATCATCTCTCCTGATCCTAGAAGCCCCAGAACCATGATTTACACCATCAAACCCCTCCACGTCTTGGACATGCTAGGATACTCGGGCCCAGTTACATTCTAATCAAGAGAGGCCATTTTAACTACATCCTTACCACATGATGTTAAACTGCACGGTCAATCGTCCTTGTTGCACGACGTTAAACTGCCCAGCATTGGAAAAAGAAAGGAAAATGCTCCTTGTCCTCACTGCATGACGATAAACTGCACAACATCCTTTAATAATATTCTTCATCTTTTCCACATGATGTTAAACTACACGGTCAAACCCATCACGGGTTCTGTAAGTAACGAAGGCTTTTCTCTGTCCTTCAGTGCACGGGTCAGACCGGTACAAGCCACCGTCTCACACTCGCGTGATAAGGGATTACTTAACCCATTCTCAAAAAGTTTAGTCTAGATGTCTCCCCCGTATCCAGGCACCCTCTCATCATAAACCATACTCTTTACTCAGAAAAAAAAAATCTGAACTCTCATAAGCCACCCCTGGTGGTCCCAAATCTCAACTTCCCTAAAGTTGCTCGGTTATCGAGGGAATACAATCATGGGCCTAAGGATACCTTTGCAGGACTATGCATACCATACCCTCAGCGGATCTGCATATTGATCGCCCCTGGCCCGTCTACCAAAGGCAATATTTCCTTATTCGATGCTTCTCTTCGTACGCCTCTTGGCCTCGGAGCCCCCATGTCTTTCCTGGGATTCGGAAAACCTCTGAGCTACAGTTTACTAACCTCTTTCACAACCCTTTCTGAATATGGTGGAACATCTTAGACAAGATTACCGAGGACCAGGAGAAGTCGTTCCATTTTAAATGATGTCCCAGCTTCATGACTTTAAACTTTTCCAAGCCTCAACCATCCCTTATTCTAACGAAATGCATAGTGAAGTGGTCTCATGACCACGCATTTGATTAGTACGGATGTTCCCAAAACCCTTTCAGATGTCACATTCCCCTTATGAGCCACCACTGGTGGTTTTCATAATTTTCCAAGCCACCCATCATGGTTTCCATGAGCTAGACTTCCATGAAGTCCCCTGGCCATCAGAAATGGATAGTCATTGACTTAAGGACACCTTTGTACGACTATGCATACCATTCCCTCAGCAGCTCTGCATATTGATCGCCCCTGGCCCGTCTACCAAAGGCAAGTCTTCCTTAGTCAATTCTTTTCCTACCTATGTATGCCGACGTGGCCCCCATGCCTTGAGATATGCCCTGCATGTAATTCAAGTTTAACCCCCCCCCCCCACCCCACACACATGCATCTGAAGAGTATTGAGACATCTTTTAATCAGTTGAACCCCATTGGGGCCCTCTCCCCACTATATCTGGTCAAAGTTGTTCGACCAAAAAAATCAGTAATTATAGTCTTGACGGTGGGACTTTAAATCACCCACGAAAAGAGTCACAAAGCATGTTTGGCCGAAAACCCAAAAAAGGAGACCTAAGAAAAAGCCGGGTTATACCCGCTGGGTCCACACCAAATGTTCCCAAGAAAAATCAGGGCATTAAAAAAAAGACAAAAAGTTTGTGTGGTTTTTCAACAAAACCCCAACAATAGTCAAACTATGCTCGCTGGATCCCATGGTCTTGGAAAAAGTTAGATCTTGCTTTATTTTTATCAATGGTCCTGGGCTCAAGTTATTCTATGTTCAGGGAATTAACATATACAGCGATCGTGCCAAATAATTTCTATCACAGGAGAAGGCAACAAGAGCACTAAAGAGAAATATTTCTTTATTCCATAACAATGTTGGTAGGAAGGGCATCCACAATCTGGAGCCTCCTCTAGCGGGAAAGGTAATTACATGAGTTTTTTGGAAGATTCACAAAGCTGTATCAGGTGCTGGTGAGAATCCTCGATTGTCTGCAAGATATTCTGCAGTAATGCCATTTCAGCTTCTGCACTAGCCCACAACTCTTCCGCCTCCTGGGCTTCCTTTGTGCTCGCCCTCATTTCCTCCTCCATCCGCTTCTCCCCTTCTCCAATCATGGTGGCAACGTTGGCCTCTTCCTGCTGCAGCTGCTGTATCTCATTCCTCAGCACCTACATGTGAGAACTCTGCTTAATAACTTCTCCCTAAAGCCTTGCAACGACCCCGACGTGGTCATAAGCCTCTTTTAGGAAAAGCTGTCGGGTTGTGGAGAGGTAGGATTCAGATTGGGCAGTAGAAAGGTGAGATTCGAAATCACCCATCCTATCCTGGTTAGCGGCTACTAGCTTTAATATGTCATAAACACCATGATATTCAAAGACATCAAATCCCAGTAGCATAAAAAAATTGCGTAGCCTTGGTAATTTAGTCGGTATCTCGACCAAGGGCGTTTGAGAGATCAGTCTCCAGATTTTCTCCCAATCCCTTTGGTGAGTAGGCCAAATACTATAAAGGACTTTTTGATTGGGTTTGGAATCACTCCCGGATGAGGAAACATACTCGTGGATGAACGTCACCAAGGAGGGACCCGATGCGGCTTCACCCGCCAACCCTGGCATTGCAGCAACTTCGCCCTCGGCGGTTGTGGTCATAGGCACGGTTGGGTCTGACGACACCATCGCCAGTGCCAAAGGTCGTGGTCCTGAAGCCTGAGAGTCAATAAGACAGATAAGTACCCCTAATTATAAAAGGGAAGGAAAAGGAATTGGTGGCAAGAGATCGGGAAACTTACTCCTAATTGACAAGGCGTTGGCATCCTCAAGCTCTACACTGCCGCGACAGCCACTCGAGGAAAAAGCCACATCCTCAAAAGGAAAGGGAGTCCGGGGAGCCCCTAGAAGGGTCAAAGACCTAAGGTCATGCCCGAGGTCAGAAGCTTCCAAAGTCGTCCCCAAGCTTTCGCCTACAGAGACCAAGCTCGGGGAAATCACTCCCCCAGTAAAAAAGATAATTGCCCGCTTCGGGATTCCAACAACTGGACCAATGGCAGGATCTTTCACCATTACCACGGGATCCATTGGGTATGAGGTGGCTTACCCCGTCAGATCTGGATTCCACTCATAAATCGAGGGCACCCCGTTTTCCTCCGCGATAGAAAGGGTTGTTTGATCAGCAGGAGGCTCGAATACCAGTGGTTCCTCCTCTGATGCATCTCTGACTAATGATGGCGGGAGTAAAGCATCCATATCACTGGCCCCTCTAGTAGGGACCTCCATTTCGTTGTGCCCAGGCGTGGCTACAGGAGATTCCGCAGATGGCAAGGAGATGGAAGGTATGACCGCTTGGGTAGCCGCAGCCAGATCCCCAAGTGGCCCTGCACCATATGCCAAAACAGCCAATGACTGGCAGAGTCAGAATATGAAGGTTGAAATTAAGAAAATGGGAAGTCATGATTACCCGACGTCCTTTGTCTGAGCCGTTCCGATAAATGTAATGCCTGTTGCTGTCTCTAGACCTACACATGGGACAGTTCGCCCAGAATTCTGGGAGGAGCTGGAGGATGGAAGACCCTAGCTGGGTCTGTAATGGTCTCTTCCATAAGCTCAGCTGCGCCAGGGGACCCCTCCTTGACGACCCCTGTAGGCGAAATAACATGCTCACCTATTGCGGTACCACGGGGTGTATACTCCGGAGAGGGAATTTCCCCTTTAGATTCTTTGGCATCTTGCACAAAGGGGAGAAACCTCAGAACCTCCACAATAAAGGGGGAAGAAATCCAGAATAGGTGGTAGAGAAACCTCTTCATCAGGGTCGGACAATTCGGGATGTCTAATCATCATGACACCCAGGTGGTCCCATAGAGCCGGTTTCGGAGTGAGCGCACGTATACGTCCATATACTTCAATGATGCGACTATGTCACACAAGTCCTCTTCTAATTGAAGGTGTGGCGGGGAAAAGATAACCCCAATACCTGGAAGATTGAGAGGGCTCGTTTTGAGTGATGCCCAAACCTCTTCATCTGAGCCCCTAGCCCTCAGGTCATCCCAAATCCTCCATGCGTCTGGGAATGCGACCTTAATGGGAACAGCTAGACTGGAAGGACCAACTTGAGAGGGTCGCGCAGTGGTAGGGGCTGGTAGGGGCACCGACGGCCGTGTTTGTGCTCCGAATCTCTCCCCCGCCTTAGAACTCTCTGGGATTATTGGTGGATGGGACCTCACAGGTAGGGACGGGAATTCCCTGGCTTCATCCATGACAGGGAGATCATCAAAATCATCACCCCCTGAAGAGTGGTCACTTTCTTCCCCCTCTTCTTCAGTCACCGGATGCAGCATGGCCTGGACTCGGTGGGTTAATACCGCGTGACCCTGGCACGCATAAATATTGGATTCAAGATCCCGGAGATACCGATTGGCCCGCTCTGAGTTCACATCATAAAGGATGTCAACGAGGGTGGATATGTAGCCCAGCCCATAAAATGCCACTTCCGATTCCTGGAGATACTGCCACAGAGAACGGGGGTACTGGCTACGAAAGGATGATCAACCTTTGAATTCAGCCCATTGACCCCATGTCGTTGGAAAGGCATCATCTACAGGAATAACCACCCCCCCTTCGGGAAGCCTCAAGGGAATGAGAGGATACACCTATATATGTTAAGATTTTCCCCTGAAGCACGGGACCAGTAGGGTGGCGAAGGACTTTTCCCGGCCTAGTTGAAGCATCATCCCCCTTCCACTTCCTCTTTCCCTTTGATGGCTTGGGACTTGAAATGGTAGTCACCAACGTCCCTAGTTGGCCATTTGGGTATGATTGTACCCAGGAATCAGCATAATTCTTGGATAAGAAGGGTTTGGAGTCTACAAGTGTGGGATTCATAACCTCACAACCGGTATCCTCCCGGGTAAACATTAACCACAGTTTCCTAGCCACAATTAAATGACGGTTCTCGCGGGCACTGTTAAGTGCGGGAGGACATAGTTCCTAGATGCAACCAAACTGGCGCCCGAATCGGCAAGGCGCGTACCCCTCGCAGATCAGTTCCCCACCAATACCAGCCACCAGGATACCCTCTTGAAGGGAAAAGAGGTAGCTCTACTCGCTAAACTCCTCTGTTATGGTGTTCGTGATTGCACCAGTTGGGGAAGAGAACAGATGGAAATTGAAATGATCATAACATGAGATTCAACTCGATAACAGACGCATGTTCTGAGCTGTCTGTTGATTATAATTCTCTTGGGACACCTACTCTTCGGGCATAACCCCACTGGTCAGTTGCAAGTATGTCCAGAATGTGGTTCCCAGAATCTGAAGAGGGTTGATGAAGGTGTACCAGTTCTTAACATGAACGCCTAGCCATCCCCAGAGAATTTAAAAAGGGTTGGCCACTCGGTTCGGCCGGCTCCCGTCAGTAATATTACAAAGCAACCGATAAATCCTGGCCAGTACCGGGACGAGTAAGTTGATAATGTTGTCGGTGGCCAATTGGGCCACCATAAAAAGGTGGAGACCCGCACACAACTAGACCCGCGTACATGCAATAGCCGACCCCTCAAAAAAATGGCCAGAAATGCTGCCAGATGAAGCAGTCGATCGACATCCAGGGCAAGCTCCCAGCCCTATTTGTTGAATTGGCCCTGCTCCAGATTCAGCCAATTGTTGCCCTTCTGCTTTCGGGACTCCATTGTAGGGCAGGTCGTGGGCCTACACGGAAGAGTTACAGACTGCCTCTCTTTGGCAAAACCCTTGATCCAGTCGCGATACGGAACAAGCTGTCTTGGAGACGTATCCTTTAGATGCTCCTCACGACCAGGGACAAGCTTTTTCGGAGATGTAGCCTTCGAATATTCTTGGGCAAGATCAATGAGCCGCTTCACCAAGGGAGGAGTTCTCCCTTCGTCGTCCCACACAGAAGGGGGAGGCAGGAATTTGTCATACATAGCCCCAACAATAGGGACCCCTAAAATCTGAAAGACGTCCCAGAGACTGATGCCCACCTCCCCGTGGACCAGATGGAAGGTGTTGGTGTCTGGGATCCAACGGATCATAAGCTGCTTAGCAAGGGCTCGAGGCCGGTAGGTATAGGTTTGGGACCCCTAGGAAGCTTCATACAGGCCTACGACTCGCAATTCTGCCTCGAACTCCGCATAGCTCTGGAGAACCTAGAAGGGTCACCCCCAATCCAAGGACTTAAATGCTCCTCTCGGCCGGAGGTCCCGATTCGCTGACTAGCCTTGCTGGATGCTTACCATGGAATTGCGGGAAATACTTTAGTAGCAGTTAATTGTTACTTCCTATTGACATTGTTCTCCTATCGGAGATACTAGAAGGTGGTTTAACACAGACCCGACAGTTGTATCTCTCGGGGCAGGCTGCCCGCTGACAGGTATCACGAATCGAGAGATAGTGGCAGTAAATATCCATGCTTCAGGATTTTTATCACAGGATGGTACCGGAATTGAGGTATCAGAAAGAAAACCTAACCCATAAGTAGGAAGGATTTTAGAAAAAGGGTACTCCTGATATGACTTGGAGATCCGTCCAGCAAGGAAGGAAGACGGTGGGGAGTGGCGAATTCCATCCTGAGCAGAGCTGGCAATGTCCCCCAGGCGTTGATCGCCAATTGAGAGGGGATCGACAATAGGCCTAGGCGTTGGGCGAGGGGGAACAATATTTTCTCCCTACATTATGAAAACCAGGAAAATGGTTAGTCTGGGATAATAAAATCTGGAAAAAATACCAGCTGTATGGAAAAAGCGTTGAGGATCCTTCATAAGAAAAGTCCGCAAGGAGGCCTCGAAGGACGGTTCGCGATGATAGCATCCTGCGAACCAGCCCTTCATGAAATTAGTCCGTGAAACCCTGGACCATGGAGCGTTGAGCCACTTGGGAGTGAAAATGATAATTTAGATTAATTAATTTAATGTGAAGACAAAATTGACATTAACAAAAATATTTTAGTAATTAATATTTATATGGTCTTATATAAGTCCTATCTTTGACTACAAATATTATTTGGAAAGATAAAAATATCTCTTAAATCATTGTATTTTTTTAATAATATTTAGACATCAAATAAAGTAAATTATTTATGACAAAATAATGATGTAGTATTTACCTCATTAATAAATGATTTAGATAAATAAGCTTATAATTATTAAATTATTATCCAAAACTTGTCCAATTCGGATTGGATGATTTTATTTAGAATATTAGTCATCTTATATTTGACCTTAATGATTTTTGGACCATTAGAAACCGAATATCATTATATTATAAAATAATATTTTCAGACTTTCCTAAAGAGCCCCTCCCCTCCCTTAAAAAAGGAGACCACTTCTAACCAATTCAACACACCTATCAAGCCAGTTGGATCATCCAAACTCTATCCAATTAATCTCCCTACATCCCTCTCCTCCTCCTAGAAGCATTACCTTAGTCGGAAGGCACTTAAAGAAGTCCTTTGGTTCAAACCAAAGGGAGTTACCCAAATTAAAGGTAAGGGTTTCTCTTAAATTGTTTTCTTTTATTTTACTTCTCCAACCCCTAAACTCTTTTTATTATTTTATTTTGTAACAACACCAGTATCCTAAATATACTAGTATTTTTTTTGAGAATGATCCTAACTACACTTAAACACACCTCTATCTAATGGATGAAGAACATAATGTTTCTGTGGATGGAAAACTAACGCCTCACGAAACGATGATTGTTCGATTATCTCCTACCGCCTCTCATGGTGGCCATTATGACGGAACTATATTTATATATGATATATATTATGTTTATTATTTCCTTATGCTTCTGTACTTCCCAATTATATCAATCCTTTCTTGTTTCTATAGTGGGTAAATACGATAATCTCATTTGAGGAAGTGCGGACTACCGCCCCTTTAAAGTGATGTGACTCTTTAATGCCATATCTGGGATGTATAAAGGATAGAGTTAATGATATTATATATGATATTATACTAGAATTATAATATACTTATGTATCATTATGTTTTATTTCCATTAAAATATGAAAATAGAAATGAAAGTAGCGTTCATGCGTACATACGGCTTACCGTCTCCATTAACGGTGCATTTCATTTCTTAACTCTAAATGTTATGTACTATTATAAATACATGTATATTCTGGATTCATATTATATATATGATATCTAAATCATGAATATAATTCTGTATATAATGGACTATTGACCGGATGAACAACATTTAATTATAAGAAGTCCATTTTTGACTCAAGTACCAAATATCGTAAAAATGAACGTTATTAACTTAAATGATTATATAATGTTTATAACATGGTAATAAGTGATATAAAAAGAATAATAAACTTGAAAAAGGTTCTTAATAATGTATAAATTAACTTTAGTTTATTATTCAGGAGATTAAAGAACGATCGAGTCAAGTCGGACATGAGGTAAGAGAACTTCTTAACCCAATTTCTGTTCTTTGGGTTGATCTTCTTTTTCTTGTTTATGTTATTATTTGATTAAGTGAGAAATAAATTTTTATATCTTATCATGTTTTTATACTTTCTTTATGTGACCTTATAGTGAATACACATAAGTGGACCATTTTATTTACAAAAAGATCTTTGTAAGAGATAATTATTCCAATATCGTTCTTATCCGAGATTGTTTATTCGTAAGTATTTACAGGGGTTATTATTATCATCCATGTCCATGTTTTCTAAAAGTGTTTTCATGTATGCATAAAGTCCTTTTAACTCATTTTTTACTTTTACAACATGGTATGTAAGGAATATTTCTTTTGTTTACCATACGAGGTACTTTTTGACTTTTCTGAAAAAAGTACAAGAAGATTGTTTTTTAACTTATAAAGCATGAAAGGATTTTTAAGGTTTCATAAAGCCTTATTTTCATGAATCTTACTCTACAATATTTCATGATTATTTTGAACAAAATACTTTTCTTTGAAAATTTCATGGAATTTTGTGAAAAGAAAATGATTTTGAATAAGAAAGGATATTTTCCTCAAGAATTTATTTCAAGTGTTTTATCAAAACCATTTTCCATGTAAGATGACATTATTTCATATGTGTATGTTTCAAGTATAATGTCTCTATGATTTACATGGTTTCACTTCTCTTATGATGAAATGATATCCATTTGTTTTATATGGATTATGTTATGATGGGATGATGATAATGAAACCCATTTTATTTTTTGGGTTATGATGAATTATTTATGTTTATGTTGTGGCACACGTAATAATGATTTCATTATGAGATGTGTGGGACCTATATCTCCCTCCAATGCATTGGGTAAAGATTTATATCTCATGAGATAGACATGGCTGGAATGGTAAGTTAATCCGGTTCAGTATTACAGGACTTGAACGAGGAGTGAACTCGATTCAGAAAGGGACTTTGTCCACTAAGATGGTCTTGGCAGCAATGCCTTGGCTACTATGGAAATCATATCATGTGATTGATGTTTTTCCACAATTACATGTTTTATTACCATGCTATTTTATCATGATTTATGTTCCTTTATGATCTATTCCTTACGTACTTCCAAGATTTAATTCACAACTCAAGATTTTGATGTTTAAACTTTATGTTCATGTTTTGAAGTTCAAATTTATATGGTTTGTTTTATTTTCTCCATGCTTACCCTTACTGAGAATTTGAGCTCACCCTTTATATGTTTTCTTTTCCCTAGGATATAAATAAAGGTTTTAGGTCAAAAAAGGGAAGATCTTTATGGGAGATGTTGAAGATCTTTCACCAAGATTAGAATATTATGTTCCAAGTTTCCAAAGACACTAAACTATTATGGTCCTTTGGTGGTTGTTTTTGTTATGTATTAATTATTCCGCAAAACTAATGTAATGTCTATATACGTCAAGCTTTGGTTATTTATAGTTGGTATTAGAGGAAAGGTTTATTTAACTTTTGGAAACTAGGATGTGAAAACTTTAGTGAGATCCTTATAGATATTTCTACGATATGTCTAGGGATATACCTAAGGTAAAGTATAAGTATAGGTTATAGTCCTAGAATTATGATAACAACCATAGAATTAAACCTAAGATGTTAGGTATTGAAGGTACTCCCCCTTTATTATGTTGTTTTCCTAGCATGATTTTTTCCTCTCACACTATTCGTTTTGGGTTCTAGACGATGGATGGAACCCGAAGGAACCATGTTGATCAATGTAATGGGAAATGCAATGATTGTCCTCCTGAACAAACCAATTTTATGGGAGATGGAGTGAAAAATATTATTTCTATACTTACACAAGATATGAATCATTCTGGACTTCCGAATGAACAGATAAGGGAACAATATTCTATTGAGTCCTTCAGGATGCGACGTCCACCTTCTTTCAGTGGGTCTTCTGATCCACTTGTTGCTGAACAATGGATCAGTACCATTGAAAAGATATTTTCCATACTTCGATGTTCAGAACATGAAAAAGTCATTCTGGATATTTACCGTTTAGATGGTGAAGCAGACCATTGGTGGACTCTAATTAAGAATACAAGGCCCCAAGGTGAAATTGACTCCATGGAATGGGATGAGTTCAAGAACTTATTTTTCAATAAGTACTTCCCTCGTATTCTTCGAACAAAGATGGAAAAGGAGTTTCTTGAGCTTAATCAAAAGGATGACGAATCTTTTGGCATATACGAAGCAAATTTTACAAGGCTTACAAGGTATGCATCTGGATTTATCATCCAACCTAAAAGTAAAGTTCATCGATTCTTCAGTGGCTTAAAACCAAGTCTTCAAAGGGAATTAGCGATAAGAGACTTTAGTATCTGTGAAGCAATTGTGTGTTGTGCTATCAAGGTAGAACTGGAAGTTGGTGTTACATATCCATCTCATGGTATTGACAAAAAATGAAATATGGAATTCAAGGAGAAATCTCAGAACAATGGTGAAAAGAAGATGAATGTTTCTTTATGCTCAATGTGTGGAAAGAAGCCTAGTGGAGATTGTCTAAAAGGTACTAGAAAATGTTTCAAGTGTGGAAAAGAAGGTCATCGAGCAGATGAGTACCGAAGTAATGGGAAAAAGGTTTCTAATGACATGAATAGAGAAAAGACTACCGAGAACGCTCCACCAACACTTCAATGCTTCAAGAGCAAGGAAATGGGGAATTATTATAATCAATGCCCTAATCCAAGGGTTAATGATGATTGACATGAGCAACCACTTAAGGTAAAGGAAAAAAGGGAAGTCAAATGCGATCACTATTGGCGATGTTGAATATGAAAACGATGTGGTGGAATGATTAAGTGTTTATGTAATGGGATTTCAAAATAGTATCATGCAATATCATTTATAGTATCGTGGAATTTTGGAATATCTATGTAATGATTTACAATAATTGTATGGTACTGGTAACCATGAAAATTGATTGAAATATTTTTGGAAAGTAGATGATATGCGCATAATGAATAGATAAGGAGAAAATAATATGTTTGATAGTATTCATGAGCTCATGATTTATATAAGGACTAAGTGATATCATGGTTTGAGTATATAGAATTTTTGGGATTTTGGTATGTGGAAAGAGTTAACTTTTAACTGCATTCATATTTTCACTAAGGTTCAATGGGTATTTATTTTTCAAGAGAATACATGATTAAGGCATTCGAATGTTTGGAATGTGACCAAAAAGACATATATTATGACATATGGGGATATATGACGGTATTAACATGCTTGGTAGATGACCCTCTATCAATATTTTCCTTATACTGTGAGTTTGGGTAAGCCTAAAGATTGGAATGAATTAAGTTAGACACCAGATAGTATTATTTAAGGCTAGAACTTTTTTATATTATTTTTGGAATGTTATAATAATATAGTTTTAGAAAAAACACAACACGTAGGATGAGAGAAAACCCATCACATCGGACAAGGATGTAGGAATCGAACCCACAACCGAAGTGCGACAGGCCTTTATCGCAAACCACTGGCCTACAGGAAGTCCCTGTTTAGTAGAAACTAGTTTTATTTTATTAAGCGGTATGATATATGAAGTATAAGTCCATTTTTGGAATCATATACGATTAATCTCAGCATAGACATACTTATGTATATATAATAAATTGTGATAAACTTTTTTCGATAGAAACAGATGGAATGACCTATCATTCTATCGCATGATCTGCTAACACTTCACAAATAAAAAATTATACTTCATTTCTTTAAGAGATGAAGTGTAAATTGTTCAAGGCATGAACAACGATAATATTGTACCAAAATCAAGTAAGTATTTCTTTTAATTAAACAATTCTTCAACTTTAAAAAAATGATCTTGAAAACCCAAAAAATGTTGTCCTAGTGTCTATATATCCGATAAAATAGATGGTACTATAAATCATCAAAAATTTATGGTTTTGTGATTGTTGGATTTTTCATATCCATGTTCACTACCACTCTCTATCAGACCTTTATGGATAGATTTCTCTTCCATATACATATTTTCACCTATGTTCTTCATTGTGGAAACCCAGTGATGAGTTAATTTGGGTAACCATTATGTTTCATACTCCACTTTTTAAAATTACGTTCTAGTATTCCTTTTTATGATGTGGGTTTCTATGAAATAAACTTCCATGTAGTAAACCATTTATAACCCCGACAAATTTCGAGGGCGAAATTCATTTTAAGGGGGGTAGAATGTAACACCCCAAGATTTTATGAGAAATATTCTTTTTTATTTCTTTGATGTCTTTTGTTGTACGCAACACCAATATTATCTTGTATTATATGCAACGCTGTATTAGATTGAATTATACACAACACTATTCTTGGCTTGCATTACATGCAATCATGACCTTCCTCGATAGCGTGTGTAGTACGCAATACCGGGTTTCACTAAACAACGATATATGGTTATAATATTATTATGAACTAGCCATTATGAATATTATTAACTAAATTTTGAATTTTATAAAATTATTATTCATCTTACATATTTTCTAGAACATGGTATGAGAGAAAAATACATATTTCAGGTAAAATAAGTATTTTTCAGAAAATGCAGTTTTGCTGCCTTTTGATGGTGCACCCATTTTAAATCTAGTTTTTTGACATGTTTATAAGTTAAATTTGACAAAATAAAATTCTTTCATAGAATCAGGATATAAAAATTTAATTTGGATAAAATTTTCATATTATTCTGATAACTTTCATATTTTAATTAATAGTAAAAACACGCTATATTTTAATTAAAAACAACTTTTTTCATCGCAGTAATTTATATGGTTAGATTATCTTTTTAATTGGTTTTAAAGTGTAATTAGAATATATTTTCACCATTTAGTCCAATCTTGGTCATTGTAATTAATTTCACTTTGAAATTGGACATAAAAAAGTGTCGATCTTTTGATAGTTATTGTTTCTTAAAAACACGCTATTTGTTTTGAAAATGGGAATTAATTTTAAAATTATTTAATGCAACTTCTATGTTTTGAATTTTGAAAAATAGAACTTATTTTTGAATTCGGAATATCAAATATATCTTAGGCTTAATTTTTGGTATTTTTCTGAAAACCTTCAATTTTTGATGAATAGTGAAACCACTTAGTGGTAGTTAGAAAAACAGACGCTTTCATTTAAATGAAATTTTACCACTTCAGTGAAATGAATTTCAAAAATCCAACATACATGGTTGTTATAAATAAGTAAAATGTGGTTCAATAATATGAAAATAATTTTTGGCGGATAGTAACTTTTGACTTTTATTTACTGCGGTTAAAGGTAAATAGGGTAATTCAAGGTTAAAAAGAAAATTATAATAATAAAAAATTACCTTAACACTTGTCCAAAACTTATTGGATGAGTCATTAACGACCATTAGCATCTTAGGGTCGATTTTGGGGCCCCATGGAGGCACTTGGGAGTGAAAATGCCAATTTAGATTAATTAATTTAATGTGAAGAAAAAATTGACATTAACAAAAAATTTAGTAATTAATATTTATATGGTGTTATATAAGTCCTATTTTCAACTATAAATATTATTTGGAAAGATAAAGATATTTCCTACATCATGGTATTTTTTTAATAATTTTTAGACATCAAATAAATTAAATTATTTATGACACAATAATGATGCAGTATTTCATTAATAAATGATTTAAATAAATAAGATTATAATGATTAAACTATTATCCAAAACATGTACAATTCTGATTGGATAATTTTATTTCGAATATTAGACATTTTATCTTTGACCGTAATTATTTTTGGACCATTAGAAACCGAATATCATTATATTATAAAATAATATTTTTGTACTTTCCTAAAGAGCCCCTCCTCTCCCTTATAAAAGGAGACCACTTCTAACCAATTCCACACACCTCTAAATCCATTTGAATTGTCCAAACTCTACCCAATTAATCTACCTATATCCATCTACTCCTCCTAGAAGCCTTACCTTAGGCATAAGGCCCTTCAAGAAGTCCTTTGGTTCAAACCAAAGGGAGTTACTGAAATTAAAGGTAACTGTTTCTCTTAAATTGTTTTCTTTTGTTTTACTTCTCCAACCCCTAAACTCTTTTTATTACTTTATTTTGTAACAAAAAAGTATACTAAATATACTAGGATTTTTTTATGAGATGTATTATAACTACACTTACACACACCTCCATCTAATGAATGAAGAGCATAATGTTTCTATGGATGGAAAACTAACGCCTCACGAAACGATGATTGTTCAATTATCTCTTACCGCCTCTCATGGTGGACATTATGATGGAACTGTATTTATATATGATATATATTATGTTTATTATTTCCTTATGCTTCTGTAATTCCCAATTATATCAAGCCTTTATGGTTTCCATAGTGGGTAAATACGATAATCTCATTTGAGGAAGTGCGGACTACCGCCCCCTTAAAGTGATGTGACTCGTTAATTCCTTATGTGGGATTTATAAAGGATAGAGTTAATGTTATTATATATGATATTATACTGGAATTATAATATACCTATGTATCATTATGTTTTATTTCCATTAAAATAATAAATAGAAATGAAAGTAGTGTTCATGTGTACGTACGGCTTACCGTCTCCATGAACGGTGCATTTCATTTCATACCTCCAAATGTTATGTACTATTATAAATACATGTATATTTTGGATATATATTATATATATTATATCTAAATCATGAATATAATTCTATATATAATGGACTATTGACCTCATGAACAACATGTAATTATAAGAAGTCCATTTTTGACTAAAGTACCAAATATCATTAAAACAAACGTTAATAACTTAAATGATTAAATAATGTTTATAACATGTTAATAAGTGATATAAAACGAATAATAAGCTTGAAAAAGGTTCTTAAGCAAGTATAAATTAACTTTAGTTCATTATTCAGGAGATTAAAGAACGATCGAGTCAAGTCGGACACGAGGTAAGGGAACTTATTAACACAATTTTCGTTCTTTGGGTTGATCTTCTATTTCTTGTTTATGTCATTATTTAATTATGTGAGAAATGAATTTTTATATCTTATCAGGTATTTATACTTTCTTTATGTGACCTTATAGTAAATACACATAAGTGATCTATTTTATTTTCAAAAATATCTTTGTAATAGATTATTATTTCAATCTTGTTCTTATCTGAGATTGTTTATTCGTAAGTATTTACTGGGGTTATTGTTATCATCCATGTACATGTTTTATAAAAGTGTTTTTATGTATTCTTAAAGTCCTATTTACCCATTTTTTACTTTTACTACATGGTATGTAAGGAATCTTTATTTTGTTTAACATACGAGGTACTTTTTGACTTTTCCAGTAAAAGTAGAAGAAGAATGTTTTTTTAACTTATAAAGCATGAATGGATTTTTACGGTTTCATAAAGCCTTATTTTCATGAAGCTTCCTCCACAAGATTTCATGATTATTTTCAAAAAAATCCTTTTCTTTTAAAATTTCGTGGAATTTTGTGAAAAGGAAATGATTTTGAATAAGAAAGGATATTTTCCTTAAGAAATTATTTCAAGTGTATTATCAAAACCATTTTCCATCTAAGATGACATTATTTTATATGTGTATGTTTCCAGTATAATGTATCTATTATTTACATGGTTTCACTTCTCTTATGATGAAATGATATCCATTTGTTTTATATGGATTATGTTATGATGGTATGATGTTTATGAAACCCATTTTTTTTGGGTTATGATGAATGATTTATGTTTATGTTGTGGCACATGTAAGAATGATTTCATTATGATATGGGTGGGACCTATATCTCCCTCCAAAGCATTGGGTAAAGATTTATATCTCATGAGATAGACATGTCTAGAATGGTATGTTATTTCGGTTCAGTATTACAGGACTGGAACGAGGAGTGAACTCGATTCAGAAAGGGACTTTGCCCACAAGATGGTCTTGGTAGAAATGCCTTGGCTACTATGGAAGTCGTATCATGTACTTAATGTTTTTCCACAATTACATGTTTTATTCCCATGCTATTTTATCATGATTTATGTTTCTTTATGATCTATGCCTTACGTACTGCCAAGATTTATTTCACAACTCAATATTCTGATGTTTAAACTTTATGTTCATGTTTTGAAGTTCAAATGTATATGGTTTGTTTCATTTTCTCCATGCTTACCCTTTATAGGTATTTGATCTCACCCTTTATATGTTTTCTTTTCCCCAGGATATAAATAAAGGTTTTAGGTAAAAAAAGGAAGATATTAATGGGATATGTTGAAGATCTTTCACCAAGATTAGAATATTATGTTCCATGTTTCCAAAGACACTAAACTATTACGGTCCTTTGGTGGCTATTTTTGTTATGTATTAAGTATTATGCAAAATTAATGTAATGTCTATATATGTCAAGATTTGGGTCTTTACATATATTCTCATTTTTCGGTGTTACAATTTGTAATTCTTCTTAAGGTGGGGGATTCAACACCTTCTCTCTTATTCTCTTGTATATTGTGGGTTTTTAATAATTTTTTCTTTTTTTAATTATTTAGTATGAATCAACATAAATAAGATAAAATTTTGGAAGATTAAAATAAGGAAAATTAAGTCTTGCGCCTATATTTTCTATATATCACTTTTTTATTTTATGTGTTTTTTCATATTATCTAAAATAAAATAGTATATATAACTAAAATTGTTAATTTAGTAGTAAAGAAGATGAAATTATATATGATATTGAAATATATTGATAATTATGATATATATAGGTTGTTTTTATCCTTATAATGTTTAAAGAACATATACTATGTGTCTTGTTTATTTATATCAGCCCCTCGGTTTCTATGATATTTCATTCCACTAAAAATATATGTCTTTCTTTTGTTTTTTTAGAATCAATTTTAATTATTAAAAGATAATTAAAGTTAGTAATTAAATTAGTTGTTTGAATAATCAGGACTTGAATGATGATGATGTTGTACCCTATAATATAGATGCATGGAAATATGTTGTTTTCTTATTTATGTGTGGTTATGGATGTGATAAATGATATAAAGGTGTTATATATGCCCGATAGTATAGAATAAGGGTTTATTAATGTAATGGTGGGTTGTTAATTTAAATTAGGGAAGTTGATATGTTCTAGAAATAAGTAATGTGTGTTGTAAATTAATATATAGTAATTAAATTAATGTTCTAAATGTTAATGGATGGAATGGACCTTAACAAAATTGCATATGGGGGAAGGTTACTATTGTTTCAATTAAATATGGTAGTTAAATGACTAAATTAATGAATGGTCGTTGGTAATATGGTAATCTAGAAATTTTTGTAATTTGTGAATGTAATAAAGTAGATTATGTTCTATTAGTGTTCATTTTTTAGGTATTTTTATATATTAGTAGAAGTGCTTTGTGGGCGAATTCGGTAATGTTAGTATGGTATTAATGGTACATGGGCATGATGAAGTATTTATGGGAAACCTTTAAGTCATGATTGTGTGTGATTATGTATACATATTGTATTTTTTCTTATGATTTATAAACACACCCCACATGTTTCAAGTATTTTATTCTAATGCCAAATGTTTTTATCCAATATCTTTCCCCAATATATAGGTTAATGAGGATGGATGGATAACTACCTCCTCTTCCTCTCTATCTCTCCATACAATTGTTGAATGGTTGTGATGGTATAAGGATAGAATTATTATGAAAGGTGTGGGATTATCATGTGGTGTACCCTATGAAGTGGGGATGATGGGATTATGGTTATGTTGTTGGGGCGTTTCATGGAAGGATAATGGAATGAGTTTAATTTTCTTCATGTTCATGATACCCTTCTAGTCTGGTTCTGAAGGGATGTATGCAGATGTGATGTGATGATGTGGTGATTATTTTTCTTATATTCCAATATGATATGTTGGGCCTTATAATCATTTGGTTAGGAAGGGTTGTGACCCAACCCACATCTAATGAGAAGGGGTGGGAGAAAAATTTGTTCGATGTTGTGGTGTATGTGGAAAAAACTATTGCGGGATTGTTTTCAAAGTACCTATGGTTATATTATGTTGATTATTAAATTATTATACTTGGATGTGATACATAGTGAGTGTGTAGAGACCTCAAACCTATTATCATAGATACGGTGTCTAATTTATTACATTTGAATAAGAAACACAAAATCTCATCCAAAAGGACTGAATAGATTAGTAGTCTTAGTAAACTTGATACATACATAAAATTATCATTACATTTTAAAATATAAAATAAACAATGAATTTACATTGAGAATTCCATTATTCCTCTTATATTATCCCTACAAATCAATCACAATAAAACATCCTGGTATCCTCTATAAAATAAAACAAAATAAAGGGGTGATATTGGATGCCCAGTAAGGGTATGTATACAATGGAATCTATGAATAAATAAGTCATAATAATTATGGAAAGATAAATAATTGAAACACATTCCATTTAATCAATAACTTGAGCATAATACTTCTGGAATAAATTAAGATCAAATAATTCAATATAAATAATTACATGTTCTTGAAACATGACCACGAATATTCTAACTAATCGAATAATCACATGAAATATCAATAACTGAATTCATAATTATGGAATTCATAATTATGGAATTCATAATGCTGGATATGTAAACATACATTCAATGATTGTTAAAAGACTTATAATACACTTTATTCTTATTCTAATATATCTAATATCATTAAATCTTATTTTAATGCATCTATAAAAATGGGTAAGGCCTCAGCCAAAACCAAAACTAGTTTTTCATATAAGACCTATCGATGCATCGAAGGGATATGGTAGGCCCAACCCATCACTTACAAAGACCAATTAATTCCTCATATGAACGTAGTGAAACATAATCAACCTAAAAATTTATATTTTAAACTAAAATATGAAATGAAAATAATTTCCCTAATGAAAAAACAAAATCATAAACCATATAGAGTAAAAAAAATGGTAACAGCATCGTACATCCCTATTCAAACAAATAATAAACCCTCTAGAGAAATAATAAGGATGGTATCATTAAAGTATATCCCCATTAAAGAATAATTAACATCAAATAATTTCTTCTTAGATGGAAAATTATTTTTAATGGTCACTTGGAACATTTCTTGAGGAAAATAAAATTTCTCTTAAAATCACCCTTTAATTTTAAAAATTGAAAATTCGTAATGAAAATCGCTTTTAAAAACTAATAATTTACATAATGTTATGAAAAATTTTTTCTTTAAAAATGAATTTATATATTTATATATTAAACCTCAAATAAATGATGGTTATGATGGCGGGTAATTCCATACATGTAGTTTAAGTTAAAAAGAACATTCCTTTTACACTGTTAAAAGGCTAGAAAATTGAATCATTTAGAAATTTATAATAATATTCCTTTCAAACCATTTTTTAAGTAAAAAATGGGTAAAATATTCTTTACTAAATAATTTGATAAAACTAATAATTTTTTTAAAAAAAATAAATAAAAATTGTTGGTCGGAGTAGGAGACTCAAGAGGGGGGTGAATTGAGTTACTATAAAAATTTATGTTAAAAAGTATTATTTGAAATTCCCCAAAATTTAAAATTCAATTGACCAGTTATCTAGTAGAGAATTTATAAGAGCTATATTGTTCAATTAATTTCTCAAAAGAGTGATTAGTTCTCAGTTATATCAATTTTCTAATTAATAAAACTTTTAAAACTAACCTAATGAGTCAACACTATTATAAACACTTGATAAGACTAACTATCAAAGTTCAATTTTTTTTATGAAATATGTGATAAAAAGTGTAAAACTAAAAGTAAAAACACTATGGAAATGAAATAAAAGGTTCAGTCTTAAGAAGATAACTAATCCTCTTCGCCTGGTGATCACCTACCACCAAGCAGTTCAAATTAATAAATAATTTGATTCACACCCTAGATTGTGGTTAACAACAGCACACAAGTTGTCCAGGTCACAAGACCTGTGCCACAGTTCTTCATGGGTACAAACTACCAGGTCACATAGAGACCTCTTTCACACTTATCTATGGGAGTAAAAAGGTGTAATAAGGTATGATTGAAAGGATATCTTGTATCCTTCAGTTTGATATGGGAGAAAGTGTGTGCTTCACAGAGAGATACACACATTACTCAAAAGTTTGTAAAAATGAACACAATAGAGAATGTAAATATGAGAAAGGGTTTAGAAGGATCTTTGTGTCTTGAGATGCAGCTATGGAATCTTTATATGTATCTAAGATGATTTTTGAGTCTTCTTCTGGAAGTTGACACTAAAGCAGAGTGTTTTATTCAAGATTCCAAGAATAATTATGATTCTTTATGTATATTATTCTCCATATTTTATATGATTAAGTATTTTTTCAATTTTATGTATAGCTTGATTGAGATTTCCATGTGTGTTCATATTCTTGTTCTTGATTTCATAGTGGGTTCATGAGAGTCGCAGATGTTCTTATGTATGTCTCCCACGCGGGCACACCACACTTTACAACATCTATCTTCAAAATTCTTTTATTCTTGAGGGCTAATAGAGAGCATGATCTTTCCACATTCATAGATTCATCGTACCTATTACTTTCTACTAAAAGTCCAACAAAAGATTATTAAATATGCCAGTATCATTAAATGACTCAAATATGACCGTTATAAATAATTTTAATAAATGAAAATTTAAATAGTCTGTTGGTGAATCCTCTATCAGTGAGTCAGTATATTGGTGATTCATCATGTTAGTGAGACATCAGTCAGTGACTCATCTATCGGTGAGACATATGTCGGTGAGTTGTCTTGCTGGTGAGACACCATTCGGTGAGTCATCTTGTCAATTAGACATCTGTCAGTGATTCGTCCTATCAGTGAGACATCAGTCGGTGAGTCATGTGTTAATGATACATCATTCGGTAAGTCATCCTATCAGTGAGACATCAGTCGGTGGTTCGTCTGTCAGTGAGACATTAGTCGGTTAGTCGTCCTGTCGGTGATACATCAGTCGGTGAGTCGTCTGGCAGTGAGACATATGTTGGTGACTCTTCTTTCGGTGAAACATCAGTTCTTCTATCAGTATTAGGGACTTTTACTTAGATAATTTTATATGTTCTATCTATCTTACAGTACATCAATGTCAACATGTGTTAATACCCATAGTTACACATAGATAATCAGTTATAATATTTTTTTAGAATTTAAAAAACATAATTTTTTATATGATTTAAATGATCTGATATACTAGAAAATCCTTGACATGATTTAGGATATGTCATGAGGTAATATATGTAACTTATGATTAAGACATGATTTGTGATAATGAGGTAAGATATATGTTATTATATATGACATTATTTGTGATAATTAAAACCATTATAGTTAGAGATCGTGTTCAACAATATCATATGGTCCAACAATATCCCCCTTTTGATGACCACTAATCATGGAATTATTAAGAACCATTAGAGAATGATTAAAATAAAAAATATGAAAAAGTTGAATAGGCTCAAAAATAAATATGGGAATTAACATGTATCAGAGTAAAATAAAAAAAATAATTCATCAATTTCTCCCCTTTTAAGTAAAGAATAATGAATTAACAATGTTTGATAATGTTCTCGCCCTTCTGGGATTATCAAAAAGTGGAAGATTGAAAAATAAAATAGAAAAGTAGAAACAATTAATTATTAGTCATAATCAAATTACACTGAAATACAAAGAGTACAAGAACTGAGCCCTATCAAAAATAATAAATCCATCCTACTTCTTATGTTCAAGGGGTGACTTCCCCTTATTATATAGATCAATGGTTAGTACAGTATGTGGTAGCTAAGAAACTGGATCATCCGAATGAATATTTAGCGAAGCTAAAGGAATTCCTATGGAAACAGATGGTTCTAGGCTTGGTTTGTGCTGGGATAACACCTGAGGTTGAGTTTTTTCTCTGATAACAGATGGATCTAGGTCAAGGCTTGAGGAACTGACATTAGATAGGAAGTCTTTAGTGGAGTAGTGGGAATAGGATCAGTAGCTAGAATAACTATTCCTTTACTATGAACATGGAGGTATGGTTTCAGTAGTCTGATAAAGTCCTCGGTGATTTCCCCTCCATACATCATTAATTTTTCAAAGTCAACATTTTTCTCCAAAATTTATCAAGGAGAGGAGTGAAATCCTTCAGTTTTTTAACTTGGTCCTTAAATACAACAGTCACAGGAGGTAATATGATATTTTCCACTAATTATTTTAAGTTACTAGTGAGAAAATTCTTAGTATAGATATTCTGAAAATACTGATTGACTTTCATGGTATGCTCTTCCTGAGTCTCAGAGGATCTGTTGGTATAAATCCTGACCATTTATGGAATATGGTCAATAAACTTGTCAAGTTTTATAAGGGTTTCTGAATCTGTTCTACTTGGAATTGCTTTCATCTCTTCCCTAACAACATCTTTGATAGATTTGAAATTTGTGGAGTGTTTATAAGTAGTTGAGGTTGAAGCGGATTGAAGATTTTCTTTTAATTCCTTTCTCAGTTTGGAAAAATCAATAACTTTAAGATGAGAAACAATATCTTCAATCCTTGTGACACTATCCATTGTACCCTTGTACTTAGTGGATAATCTATTTATGCAAGTAGTTAACTTAGTCATCTCAATACCAAGCATGGTGTTGTTTTCCACAATGGTTTAGGTATTTGTAATAAAATATGAATGAATTTACTTTATCACCCTTTGTGATAATGAAATAACATCATCTTGAGATTCACTTACTGAGGCATGAGTAAAACTATAAGTCTCAGTTTTCCTTACACCTTTAACTGTAGACTAGATAGCTTTTAAGTTATCATTCATCTTGGTGTTTTCTATCCTAGATTCATCAATATCATATCTCATCTAAGATTGTATTTAATGTCTAACTGATGTACATATGTCTTCCTTGAATTTTTCCAATTTTTCCTTAGTGATGTAGTCACTATAAAGGGTCTCAACCACCAGTTCCTTTGCAATAGGTACAAAAGATTCATCATCTAACTCATTATAATATAATCCCAGTGACACATACCTTGGATTTATATCTCATTCAACCATTACATCATCATCTATATGAGTGAGAGTACCATGACTTACACTTCCGATTTGATGCCCTTAACCAACTTGATCTTCTCTTTCTTGAGGCTCCCCCTTAGTGTCAATCTTCTTGGAAGCTTTCTCCCCATCAGTTTGTTTTCTCTTCCTTAAATACACATCTTGAGGAGTAGGTACCAAATCTTGATTCCTTTTATGTTCCATAGAATCATTCACCTCAACTCTTTCATATTGTCCATATTCACGACCATCATCACCACCATTGTTGGTATGATCATTTCCAACATCACCACTATCACCATTTTCATTATCTCTTTCCTCTTCTTCATCTTCTTCCCCTTCTTCCTCTTCTTCTTCTTCTTCTTCTTTTTCTTCTTCCTCTTCTTCCTCTTCTTCCTCTTCTTCCTCTTCTTCCAAATTTACAAAGGATTGAATTTTTCGTAATATTTCTCTTCATCACCAACCCAACTTACCTTTCATGTATTTCTATGAATATTCATTCTTCTATAGATAGCCTTATTCAAACAAAAGGCACTGCATTATGATACAATTTCATCACTGTCATCCACACATCTATTTTATTTCAACATAGAAGATATCATCATAGGTTAAAACAATGAATTTTTCTTACTATAGGTTTTGATCATCTCACTTATGTGAACCATTAAATACTTGAAAAGATTAACCTTAACACCATTATTCAGAAGATAAACTAGGTAGACATTTGGGTACTTCAAAGAATAAAATTCCCCTTCCCTAGGACAAATTTTGTTCTAGATGAACTTAAACGATATTATGCACTCTCTAAGAAGCTCAGTATCAACTATACTTCAAGGTTCTTTATTGTCAAAAAATTATTTTAGATCTGTCCCAAGGCCAAAAATATAACTTTTGGGTGGAGGAGTACCTTGATAGTCATAAAATATTCCCTCATTAGTAAATTTGAGATATTCAACTCAATGTCTTGAAGAGAAAAAAATTGTCTTTCCTTTTACCATTCATTCTATCCAATAGAAATCACTTCCTTACAATATAAATTCAGTAATTATGTAAAACTCATGTACCAGCTTTGGATAATATTCTCTTCCATTCTCGGAAAACCACTGAATCCATCCCCAATCATGTAGAACTTTCTACAGTAGTTACTTTCTCTCCAATAGCCATTCTTAAAACACCTCTTTTTCCATAGTTGTTATACAATTGGCCAGTTATCAATTTACTAAACCAGAAGATCCGCTGGACACTCAATTCTTTTTCTTACCAGGTAGTGACTTATCAGAGTATCCTTCAGTAGGGAGCTTCACCTTTACCATTTCGAGAGTCTGGTCGAAGTCTAGAAGGTGAAAGGTCAAGGGTAGATTGAGTAATGGCAGTCTCAAGGTAAGAATTAGTGTGGAATAATTATATTTTATTTCATTTTGGACTTAAATTGAGTGAAAATTGCGAAATCACAAACTGGGATCTATAAATAATCAAAACAATGTTGTTTTGGTTAAAAACATAAAACAGTTAGAAGAGTGGATGAATAGTGTCGGCATGACAAATGTGTTAGCATGATAGAAGTGTCGGCATGATAGTGTCGGCAAGACAGTGTCGGCATGACAGCGTAGACATGACAGTGTCGGCATGACAGTGTCGGCATGACAGTGGCGCCATGACAGAGTCAGCATGACAGAGTCAGCATGACAGTGTCCGCATGACAATGTCTGCATGATAGAATCTTCATGACAGTGTCAACATGAAAGTTTGGGCATGATAGTTTTTCTTAGTTTTTACAAATTATAAATACTATAAGATACTTATAGATTAATCATTTCAAACTCCGGTCTAATGTAATTCATTCTTTCAAAGTTTAATGGCTTAGTGAATATTTCATCAAGCTTATATTCAGTTCCAGTAAACTTAAAATTGATATCACCCTATTGATAATGATCTATCAAAAAGTGATGTCTTACATCAATATTTTGTGTTCTAGAATGAGAAAATGGGTTCTTAGAAATTTTAATAGAACTTTTATTGTCATAATTTATAGGTACGTGTCAAAATCGATGTCCATAATCTAGAAGAGTGTGTTTCATCCACAAAATCTGAGCACAACAACTACCAGCAACTATGTATTCAGCTTCAGAATTATATAATGAATCAAAATTTTGTTTCCCAGTACTCCATGAAACTAAAGACATTCCCAAATAGTGACATATTCTAGAGGTTCTCTTTCAATCTAAATTTCATCCACAAAAATCATCATCAAAATAACTCACTATATAAAATGATTTTTCTTTAGGGTAAAACAATCCTAAATTGACTGTATATTTTTTGTATTTAAAATTTATTTTTTACAGTATTTAAGTGAGATTATTTGGGGTTAGCTTGAAAACAGGCACACATACACACAATAAATATTATATCATTCCTCCTTTTTGTCAAGTAGAGAAAACTTCCAATCATTCTTCTAAAAGTCATGTGATCAATAGATTTACCATCTTCATCAAGATCCAACTTACTAGTAGTACTCATTGGAGTGTCACTACATTTATTTCTATCAAATAAAAATATTTTTAAAATGTCTTTTGTGTATATTATATGATTTAAAATGATACCTTCTTTATTTAGAAAAATATTAAATCCAAGAAATAATTTGAACCATATATAGTGATGATGATGTTGAAAATTCATTATTCATTCTTTAGTATGTATTCATAATTATATTCAAAAAAAAAGTAGGATCAACAATTCCTTTTGTAAAACCTTTTATAATGAGAAAATTACTTTTTCTATCATACCATGATCTGGTAGCTTGTTTTAAACCATATAAATAATTTTTTAATTTGAAAACATGATTTTGAAAATGAGGGTTTGTAAAACCAGGGGGTTGTTCAACAAAAAAATCCTCAACGATATGCCTATTTATGAATGAAATTTTAACATCCATTTGATAAATATTGAAATTAAGATGGAAAACATAATAAAGTAGGATTCCAATGGCCTCAAGTCTAGAAATAGGTGAAAAAGTTTCTTTATAGTCAATGTCTCCTTGTTAACTACAACCTTGTGCAACCAATATGGATTTATTTCTAACAATATTACCAAATTTTTCTACTTTTTCCCAAAAAACCCACTTAGTGCCTTTGGTCAAGGTGTCTTTGGGTCTATCCACAAGTTTTCAAACATTATTTATTTCAAATTGATTGTGTTCTTCTTAAATAGGCATCACCCAAAATTAATATTTAATTGCCTCATTTATGTTTTTAGGTTTAACCTATGACAAAAAAGAGTGATGTTCGACCTGATTTCTAAGAGATTCTCTAGTTTGTATCCTTTTATCTAAGCCTCCAACAACACCATCTAAATGATGGTTTTTGAGGGTTCTAGTTGGTCTAAAAAAATGAGGCTAGTAATATCAGGTTTATCTATAGGTTCGAGTTCATTAGGTTTAGAGTCTAAATAATTTCGAAAACTATTTTATTTAAAAGATTTCTTGACCAGAGGATTATATGATTTTTCATTTATGTCCAGATTTGACACATCATCTTCAAGGTTGTCTAGGGAGGTCTTAGGTTCTTGTGGATTCATTTTAGAAAATTTAATATGCACAAATTCTTCCATACACTTGGTTCTTTTATTAAAGACTCTATAGGATTTACTAGAGGTTGAGTAACCTAGTAAGATTCCTTCATCACTCTTGGATGAAATTTTTTCATGATTTTCCTTTTTATTAAGGATATAGAATTTGAAACCAAAAACCTTGAAGTAACTAACTTTGGGTTTTCTATTGTTCCACAACTCAAAAAGATTGTTCTTGAGGATAGTTCTAATTAAGAATCTATTAATTATGTAGCAAGTTGTATTTATAGCCTCAGCCCAAAAGTAAACATGTAGATCATTTTCATTAATCTTTGTTTGGGCTATCTCTTTTAAATTTTATTTCTTATCTCCAAAACTGAATTTTGTTGAGGTGTCCTATGGGAAGAGAAGTTATGACTATATCCATTGTGTGAGAAAATAGATTCAAAGTCTTGATTTTAAAACTCATGGAAATGATCAATTATTAAGGATTTTATTCTAAGTCCACTTAGATTTTCCACTGTTTTAGCATACATGGTGAATTAAGTACATGCTTCACTTTTTTGAGCTAGGAAATAAGTCCAAGTATATCCAGAAAAGTCATCTACAAGAACATAGACATAGTGCTTCCTAGACTTTAAACTCGTGAGGGTACAAACAAGTCTATGTGAACCTACTATAAAGGTTTAGAAGTTGAATCTTCTTTCTTTTATTTGAAAGATATCTCGTGTTTTTTAACCTTTTGACAAGGATTATAGACTTTTTCATTTGAAAAATCATGTTTGGGTAGATCCTTAACTAGTACTTTTCTAGTAAGATTTCAAAAAGATTGTATATTATAGTTTCCTAATATTCTATTCCAAATCTAAGACTTTTTATGAAAGGAACTTAAACCAGAAACATTTTGAGAAACTAAAGAATCTATGTTAAAAAACGTATACATTTTCATTTCTAAAAGCAGAAAATATTAATTCATTTTTAGTGTTAAAAACATTGAAAGCATAATTTACAAATTTAACGTGAAATCTATCATCACATAATTATAAAATACTAAGAAAAATATATTCCAATCCATAAAAAAATAGTACTTTAGAAATTAAAATTGATTTATAGTTACAAATCTGCCCTAAGAAAATTATTTTCACTTTGGCATTGTTTCCAAAAGTAACATATCCAACATCAATCTTGGTTAGGTTCCTGAAACATGAATAGTATCATGTCATATTTCTTGAACATTCATTGTCCAAGAACCACTGACTCTTTCAGGATCTCTTCAGATAGATTTCTTACAAAATAATTAGACAAAAATTGATTTTGGTACCTAGATTTGTTTGGGTCCAGTAACATTAGTAATAAGTGATTTAGGAACCCACATTTTCTTCATGGGTTTCATATAAGCATTATGTAACATATTTGAAAAATATACTTTAATTGGTCCATAAAAATAGAGGTTGTAAATGATTTCCCAGAATTGGAACTAGCAACATAATTTTCATTTTTTGGAAGAAAAAAAATATTTTACAGATTTAGTTAAAAAAATGTGTTATAGATAGGTTTCTCTATCTAGGATGATATCCAATACCATAAGTTTACTTAGGAGATATTTTTTTACCAATAATTTTAGTAATATTATTATCCCATTGGTAAAATTTTCTAGATCTTTCTTTAATTTCTCATTAGACATTTTTAGTTCATTGTTTTCTTTGAGAAGTTGAGCCTTCTGTTCTCTTTCAGTAGTAAGTTTAGACTTAATATTTATAGTAAGAGCAAGCTGGTTCTTTAAAGATTTATATTTATCTTTCAATTCATTTGATTTATCTTCCATTATGTTATTGTATTCAAATAGGTCTTCACTTTCCATATTTTCATAATCACTTCTATCTCCAAAATAGAAAGAATTATGTACATGAAAATATAAGGTTACCTCAGATGTGTTTTTCATAAAAAATATATTTTTCATGTCATATCTATCATCATGAGATGATGCTGATTCATTGGATATATCCTCAAAGGCACTCCAAGTGGCCTTCATAGCTTTCTTATACTACTTGTATTTGTGTTCATAATTATTTTTGTATTTTAATTTTGGATAGTCAACTTTTAAATCTCTCCTCTTACATTCATAGTACACAATCTCCTCTATTTATTAATTTCTTTTCCAGCCCTTTTTTCAGTTTCCCTTTTTATCATATATTTCTTTATAATTGGGATTCTTGAATAACTTTTTCTTCCTATATAATTACTTGAATTTTTTGGCTAGCTGAGCCATCTCTTCATCACTATCTGATGTTAATTCATCATTACTAGAACTTTCAACATAAGCTAGAAACTTCTTATTTTACCTTATTATTAGAGGTTTTAGTCTTAAAGTCTATAGATTTTCTCTTAGGTTCATTCACTTCTTGCTGATTGACTTTATGATCTTCTTCATGTGTCATCATTTTTTCAAATAGTTCTTTGACATGTAATTTTTTGATGTCACATGATTATCTAATGGAGATATAATTTCCTCTCCATATATTAGGTAAGCATCTGAGAATCCTCAAAAAAAATTCTTTGGTAGTAATCACCTTTCCCAACGAGATCATGGTTTTAACTATCTCATTGAACTTGAGAAGCATGTCGGAAATTGGTTCACCAGGCTTCATCTTAAAGCTATCATATTTAATAGTATATGTATTAATACTCATTTCTTTGACATTATTTGTTCCTTAATGAGAAATAGATAATTTGTCCCAAATTTCAAAGGTAGTTTTACAACCAGAAATTCTTTTGAATTCCTCATCTCCTAGTGAATAAAAAAATCATTCATGGCCTTAAATTTATTACTCTAGGAAGATTTATCAGTTTGATCCCAAGTATTTTTTTTATAGTAGAAGAGAACTCATATTTAGTCTCTATATCAGACTAAATCTCAAATATTATACTTTCTAAATGCATTTTATTCTTAATTTTTCATATAGCATAGTTGGTTCCATTGAAAAAATAGAGTTTTGTTGGTAGTAGCACCTTCCAACCTATTTTACCAAATAAAATTTTATAAAAATATTTTAAAGAGATAAATGTTTAGTCTTAATAGAAATTTTATGATCTTTTAAATACAACTAAAATCATGGTTGAAAAAGTATGAAAAATATTTTAAAACATAAAATTCCAAATCCTCTGATACCAAATGTTGTTTAGGGTAGGACACTCAAGAGGTGGGTGAATTGAGTTCCTATAAAAATTTCTGTTAAAAAGTATTATTTGAAATTCCCCCAAATTTAAAATTCAATTGACCAGTTAGCCAATAGTGGATTTATAAGAGCTTGACTATTTGATTAATTTTTCAAAAGTGTGATTAGTTATCAGTTATATAAATTTGATAATTAATAAAACATTTGAAACTAACATAATGAGTTAATACTATAATAAATACTCTATAAGACTAACTTTCAGAGTTAAATTTAGTTTTATGAAATATGTGATAAAATAGAGTAGAACTAAAAGTAAAATCACAGATGAAATGAAACAATATGTTATGTCTTAATCAGAGACCTAATCTTATCCACCTAGTAATCACCTGACACCAAGAAATTTAAATTAATAAATAGTTTTATCCACACCCTGGATCGGGGTTCACCATAGCACATCGGTTGTCTAGGTCACAAGACCTATACCACAATTCTTCATGGGTAAAAACTACCAGATCACACAAATAACTCTTCCATACTTATTAGTGGGAGTAAAAATGTGTAAGAAGGTATGAGTGGAAGGATATCTTGTATCCTTCAGTTTGATATAGGATATAGTGTGTGCTTTAAATACAAATACACAAACTTTTCAAATGTATATAAAAATGAACAAAACAGATCAAGTAAATAATAGAAAGGGTTTAGAAGGCTATGTGTGCCTTAAGATGCATCTCTGGACTCTTCTGATGTAGCTGAGATGAAGGTTGATTCCTCTTCTGGAAGTTGGCACTAAAACAGAGTGTCATATTTTAGATTCTAGGTAAAAGTATGGTTATGTAGGTATATTATTCTCCTTCTTTTATATTCTGAAGTATTTTATCATTTTTATGTACATCTTGATTGAGATTTCCCTATGTGTTATTATTCTTGTTCTTGAGTTCACAGTGGGTGCATCTGAGTCATGAATGTTCTTCTGTATGTCTCTCATGTGAGCATGCCAAACTTTGTTGCTTCTATCTTCAAAATTCTTTTATTCTTGAGGGTTGATATAGGTCATAATATTTCCACATGCATAGTTTTATCATACCTTTTATTGTCTACTAAAAGTCCTAAAAAGTTTATTAAATATGTCAGTATCATTAAATGACTCAAATATGACTGTTATAAATAATTTTAATAAATGAAAATTTAAAAATTCTTTCGGTGAATCCTCTGTAAGTGAGTCAATATATCAGTGAGTCATCCTATTAGTGGTACATAATTTGGTGACTCATATATCAGTGAGACATCATTTGGTGAATTGTCATGTCAGTGAGACATCAGTCGATGAGTCGTCCTGTCAGTGAGACATCAGTCGGTGAGTTGTCTATCAGTGAGACATCAGTGGGTGAGTCATCCTATCAGTGAGACATCAGTTGGTGATTCTTCTGTTGGTGAGATATCAGTAGGTGAGTCTTTCTATTAGTGAGACATCAGTCAGTGAGTTGTCTATTAGTGAGACATCAGTCAGTGACTCATCTTTCAGTGAGACATCAATTCTTCTATCGGTTTTAGTGACTCATACTTAGATAATTTTAGATGTTATTTCCAGATTATAGTACAACAATGTCATAATTTTTTAATACCCATAGTTACACATAGATAATCAGTTATGAAGCTTTTTTAGCCTTAAACAAACTAAATTAGTTATACAGTTGAAATGATCAGATATACTAAAAAATCTTTGACATTATTTATGATCTGTTATGCGGTATGATATGTGACTTGTGATTAAGATATGACTTGTGATAATAAGTTAAGATATATGTTATAATATATGACATGGTTTGGGATAATTAAAACCATTATAGTTATAGATAGTGGCCAACAATATCCTATGGTCCAACAAAATGGTTTTGGCAGAAAAAGGAATTTTGATTAAGGAGAGAAATAAAGTCAGATTATATTAAAAAATCTTTATGATTATAATTACAAAAGAGATCATATATATTAATATTACTTGAAACATTTCATGAATAACCATTTTATAATAAAATATATTGGTTTTAAAATAGAAATATCATGTAATCCCTTCCAAGGGATACTTAAACAAAAGCAATCACGAATAATGATGAGATTGTGAAATAAACATTTACCACTTTGGAAACTTCTAAATCATAAGCCCCATGAAAGAAATAATTTTAAATAAGACATTGAATACCATTAATATAGATGAATTAACTATATAACATACACAAAGGGGTAGTATATACATTAGGAAAAATAAATAAGTGGTGAATATGGCATATGTCTCATGGATGTTAAAGTGATATGAGAAACCCTTGCCTCATGATTACTTTTAGTTTAATATAATTTAAACTCCTATATATTAGTTTAAACATGTTATTAACTCATTCTAGAACCTTAATATCATATACTATCCTTTTATATCATCTTATCACCCATTTGTTGATAATCTTTCATTATTCTCATTATTTCATGAGGTAATTACCTTGTTTTCTCATGCATGTTATTTCATGAAAGATATAATTCTTGCACATAATACATAGTTAAATTATCTAAAAAATAATAATTATTATGTAATTATAATATATATATCATTTATAATTTTAAAACTAATAAAAAATATGGTTATGAAAAATGAACTATATTATAATCATGAAGACGATGGGTTGTTGGTACGCATGAGTAACATATTCATTTTTCAAAGATCATTATAGAAAGAAGTTAAGTAACATTTGATCATTATATAATGATAATAATATCATATATAACATATTATTTATTTAAATATAATTATATATTTTATGCATTTGGTCTAGTGTTGAAAGAGAGTCACATTTCTTCGTGAATGTGGTAGTCTACACAAACACAAATGATGTAATCATTTTCATTGTAAAAAAATAAAATTATATATTATATTTATAGAATAATAATTATGTAATTAATATCATATTTATATCATTTATATCGCATATATTCATTAACATTTTCCTGATTACCATCCCTGTAAAGAGTTAGTGGAAAATAATTCACAAATCTTTGAGATACGGTAGTCTGACGAACATACGAATGATGATTTTGTAATCCATTTGATGGAAGTGGGTATTGTTATAGGTAATAAAATTATTATAATCTAATTTAATTATATATAATATACTGATTTTATTATATCATCATGGTTTAATAATAGTTTTAGGAGGTTTAGGAAGAAATAAAATTAAAAGTTTTGTTGTAAAATGTTACCTCTTTTTCTAGTAACCTCCTTAAATTTTAACTAAATAGTTAAATGTTGGATTTATACCCAAAATAAGACTTATAGTATGAGGATTTTGAAGTTGGGAAGTTATTTGGGTATTTATTTTCTAAACCAAAAGGGTTTTAATGTGTTAATAAGAGTGAAGAGTTTGTGGCCTTATAAAAGTGTGGTGAGCAGCACACTTGTAGTTTTGGGGAAAAAAGGCATACCCATGTTTTTTACATGCCAAAAGGGTAAAAATTTGATTCATATCTATAATTTTACATTATATGGTCAAATTATACCCAGAAAATATATTTAATTCATGTTTTTAGGTTAATTTGACATTTATTTTTTAGTTTAACCCCTGGTAAATTAATTTTTACCTTAACTGTGATAATTAATGTTTTATTGTTTCAACTATTATTTTTTTTGAAATTTAATTTGAACTTATTATAAAATATAAATTATTTTGACTCAAAATATGGAATCAGTTTTTCCAAATTCCATTCACATAAGTGAAAATTTTAAATTTTAAATTAATCTCGCAGACGTGACGAGAAAGAGGGTTTTTAAAGAGAAAATGTTCAAAAGTTTACAAAGTTTTTAAATAAAAATTCAGTATGAAAATAATTACAATTAGATAAATTTTATCAATAGAAATATAATTTAACTAATTTTTCTTTAAAACCAATTAAAAATATAATTTATCTTTGTAAATAATTTAAACAAAAATGAAGTTTTCAATTAAAATTAAACTTTTGTCAATATTTATTAAAAAAAGAAACATTTCAAAAAAATCACAAAAATTCACCCTAATATAATTTAGATATTATGATTTAAAAATGTGAAGTTTATTTTGTAAAATAAATTTTAAAATGTGTTAAAATTCATTTTAAATTATGTGTACAAAGAGAAATTGAACTACTTTTTAGGAGAAATAAAATTTTTTAAAAAAGCATTTCTTTCTATTTTAAATGATTATTATTTTTTTCTAATAATTATATAACCAAAAATTTCATAATTAAGTTAGTATATTAATACCTACCAACTTAAATACTAGGTTATAATGGTATACTATATTATAGTTCAATTTGACATGGGGTTTCATGTTCCAAAAACTATCGATTCTATTAAATTTATTTAAAAATAAATATTTTGTAATGTCTCACGTGTTGTTTTTTCTTCTAATATTAGGGTTACATGTCATACATGAATTCAAAAACAATGTTCTCCTTTTAAAATTTCAAGGTGTTACATTCTCCCCACCTAAAATAAATTTCATCCTCATAATTTAAACTTGATCTCGGTAATCATGGGTTTGTAATTTGTAAATACCATTGTTTAAAAACAGACATTTTAAAAGGGTTAATAAAACATGGACATGGATGAAAAGAATAAGTAATTATAGAGAGTTATATGGTTCACTGATCTTAATAAATTTAATGACCAGTGTAAATTTAAGGACCTCAAAACCATAAATCTATGATGATTTAAAATATTAACTGATTCATCATAAATGATGGTAATAGTATAATATTTTTGTTTCAATATCCTTTTTTAAAAGCAGAGGAGTTTTTTACTATCTAATATTATAAGAAAATATACTTGATATGTTTCTATTTCATATGCACAATTTCATCCTTTATTTGTGCTTCTATTAACTTCTAATTTATCACTTACTCCAATAATTAAATATCCAAAAATGAATTTTTTATTCTTGAAGCACTAAAATTCAATTTTAATGGATCATAATATAAATAAAATAATGATAATTAATTATTTTAATATCTATTTATTATTATGAAAAAATAAATATTACAGGTTATCTAATATGCATGAATCTTCATATGGTGTAGTAATACATTAATCTATAAAACCTCTTCCAAAGTTCAACTTAAAAAATTTCATAAATGTTAAAACTTATTGACCTTATGAAATATTAATATCCATAACTTTAGAAGGAAGGTCGCATAATTTCTAAAATAAACTTATCATTAATCAATTCCAAGTTAGTTAGTACTATCCAATTTACTTGATCCATATCAATCATCACTTTATCCAAACATCATTATCTCAACCTTAGAAACATAATAAGGGTTATATTTCCATAAATTGTTTGTTTTCCATGAATTTAAACTTTCCAATGAATCATTTTTCTTGTTCATTGGTACCATTAAACATACTATTTCTAATACATAATGAAAAATTACTATAGTACAATCCTTATATATTTTTATATTTTCATTAATAAAATACTTTTATAACATACTTATTTGATCCAAATACACAATAACATTTATCATTCTACTTTTACTATAGTGATATAGTAATCATGACCTTAACCCCATGTCTTTTTTTGAGGTATTTTATCTGGATTATTAGGGAATTCATTTGTGTAGTGACCCATCTCTTTACAGAATAATTATTTAACATTTCAATATTCTTTCTTTCCCTTGAAATGATAGTCATGGTGACTTTTTCCTCCACACTTGAACCAAGATCCTTTTCCTTTTAATAATGTACCAAGGTATTTCCTTCCACAAGTATTACATGTTGGAAAATCCTTCTTTCCTTCTTCCCTTTATCTATTTTTTACTCTATCATCTTATTCTTCTATTACTTAACTTAACTCCATAAGACTTAGAAAAAAATTATCTATCTTGATAATACATGATATTATGTCCTCGTATGATGATATTTTTTTGTAGACTAGTTCCCTTTATAGTATTATATTGATCGCCTAAAATAAATAGTCATTTTTTATTTTTTCATTTTTTATGTAGTTCACAACATGCCTTGATAACCTTGTAAAGTTGGATTCATACTTAGAAACATTTCTCTCTTATTTATGTCTTAGACTCCCAAACTGTCTTTCTATATTCGGTCATCGCTCACAAGGAAAATATTTTCACAAGAATATTATCTTGAAATACTTCCAATCCATGATTTTTATTTCCTCATCTTCATTAGTGTTTGGAATCAATGACCACCATTGAATTTCAATTCATTATAGATGATAAACTACCATGAAAAAATTCTACCCTTCACTACTTCACATAGTGATAAATATCTTCTCTAATGAAATTATCCATTGCTCAGCTAAAAATGGATTTGTATTCCCATTGAATGATGAAGCTTTCTAATGCATGAAATAGTCTATAATTGTTACACTTCATGTTTTCTTAGTATGATTCTTTATACATAAATGGATATTACTCATAACGTAATTCAGATAACCCAATATGTTTATAATTTGATTAGTCCCAGCTATATGTCCAGCTTCATCTTCATTATTTTTTCTAGGAGTTCAATCCTTATATGGAATACATGCATTTATATGGTACACATTCCTTCAGTTAGGTTCCATTTCTATACAATTTAATACACTATATTATATAATAACATTATAAAAACATAATTTATAATCACAAAACAAGTGAAACACTGAACATAAATTGAAAATTTTATGATTATCTAATATCAAAATCATAATCATGGTTTATTTTTGGATGTTGTTATTTTTAAATCCTTCATAATGGTTTATAAAGAAAATATAAATTATCCTAACCATATCCCCTAGAATTGTCAAACCTGGTGTATAGTAGAACCTGTTTTTTTTTACCAGGTGATTATTAGGTCAAGATCAACACACCCTTTTAGAGTTATTACACCTAGCTATATTTGCACAAGAACCACATCCACTTGTAATATCCATATAGGGGTGTATTTTCTAGGAAAACCCAAATAATATATTACTTACCAAAACATTAGGATGTTATTCTACACTTATAATTAAATTCTATCTTAGGGTTATGTTCCCTAATCTATGTTTTCAAAAATGTAGTTCCCAAGGTATTCAGTAAACTTCATATGTTTCCTACTATAGTACCCCAACCCCTATATCCTAGAGTTGGTGTTTGCTTTATTACATTGGCATAAGATACAAATAAATGAATCATGAAGGACTAAATATTTTATCAATCTTGGTAAACTAGATACATACATTAAAACATAAAATAAACAAAGAATTCTATGTTACAATTGCATTATTCCCCTTATTGTTTCCATGCATATCAATCACAAAATACTTCCTTGTATCATAGGGAAAATAAAACATAATAAAGGGGTGAGATCAGATGCTCATTAAGGGTAAGTGTATAGAGGAATCTCTAAATAAATTAGGTATAATCAATATGTAAAGGTAAACAATTGAAACATGTTCCACTTAGTCAATAAAATGAGAATAATATGGTGGGAATAAATGATGATCAAATAATGACATATAATTAATCTCATTAGTGTGATAATTGACCATGGATATTCTAAATAATCAAATAATCACATGGAATATGAATAAATGGATTCATAATGATGGAATGCATAATGATAGACATCTAAAATATACCATTAAGGCTTGTGACAAGACATGTGATACTATTGAGGCTTATGTCAATACATCTATTATCATCAAGGATTATGCTAGGACTTACACATAAATGGATAATTCCATGTCCAAAACAATATCTATATTTTCTAATGAGACATATTAATGCATCAAGGGGTTATAACGGGCCCCACCTATCAGTTACAAAGTCCAATTCCTTCCTCATCTGAAAGGGTTAAAACATAATCAATATAAAAATTCATATTTAAACTAGCATATGAAATGTAAATAATTACCCCAATGAATAAAAAAATTAAATCAAACAAAATAAACTGAATGGTATCAACATAGTACATCCCCATTCAAACTAATCATAAACCATACAGACAAATAATGATAATGGTAAAATTGGATTATATACCCATTACATAATAATTAACATCAAATAATATTTTATTATATTTAAAATGATTTTGAAACATCACATAGAACATTTCTTAAGGAAAAAACCTTTCTTTGAAAATCACCTTTTTAAAACTAGAAAATTCAAAAAATATTTTCATAATGTTTTTCTTTGAAATTAAATTATAAAAACTAAGAATTTATATAATATTAGGGAAAACATTTTTTTAAAATAAAATTTTAAACATGTAAAGAAATATTTGAAGAAATGATAGTCATGATGGTGGGTTATTTAATACATGTTATATAAGTTAAAAAGAATTCTTTTTTGCACAATAAAAAGGACAGAAAAGTTTATTATTTAGAAAATGACAAAAATATTCTTTTAAAACAATTTTTAATTCAAAAAATTGTAATTCCATTAATAAATAATTTCTAAATTTATAAAACTTTTTCAAAAACTTTTTTAGAACACATTTTATTTGAAGAAAAATGATTTTCAAATAAAGATAGTTTTAAAGTGAGATTATATTAAAAGAATTCTATGAATAATTTTATGTACCAAAGAGATGAAAATGGTTCTATTACTTAAAAATTTTCATGAATAACAATAATATAATAATATATATTGATTTTAAAATATAAATATCAAATAATCTCCCTAAGGGATACTTAAACAAAAAAAATCTCAAATAATGATGAGATTGTGAAATAAACCCTTAACACTTCGGTAAATTTTGAATCTTAATCCCCATGAATAAAATAATTTTAAATTAGACTTCAAAATACCATGAATATAAATTAATTCATGATATAACATAAACAATTGGTAGTATATTCACCATGAATATTAAATAAGTGGTAAATATGGTTTACGTCTCAGGGATGTAAAAGTGAGATGAGAAACCCTTACCTCATGCTTCCTTTTAGATTAATGTAGTTTAACCTCTTATATAGTGGATCTAAAAATATTATTAAATATTATTATGAAACCATAATATCATATATTATCCTTTTATAACATATTATCTCCCATTCGTTAATAATCTTTCATTATTCTCGTTGGTTTAGGTGTTAATTGTCTTGTTTTCTCATTCGTGTTTTTTAATGAAATATCTGGTTCTTGAAAATATTATATAGTTCCATGATATCAAGAATATTAATAATTAAATATTTTTCATATTTATATATCAATAATAACTTTAAAAATAATCATTAAATATGGTTGTGAAAATGAACTATGTCACAATCATGAAGATGGTGGGTAATATATACACATGATTAACATTTCCATTATTCAATGATCGTTATATAAAGAAGTTTAGTAATATTTTATCCCTAAATAATGATAATAATATCAAATATACCAGATTATTTCTTTAAATATACTTATATATGTCATCAATGAGTTGTGGTGATGAACGAGAGTCGCATCACTTCTTGGAGGCGGTAGTCCACACATACATGAACAATGTTATCATATTTCAATGAAAAAAAATAAAATGATATATTATATTTTAAGAATGATAAATATTTCATTAATATAATAATTATTTAATTTTTATCACATATATTCATTAATATTTTCCTTATTACATTCCATGTAAAGTACTAGTGAAAAAATCACATTGCTTCACGAGGTGGTAGTCCTCCGTACAAACAAGTGATGTTATCACATCCCCTATGAAATGGAAAATAAAAAAAGTTATATATGATATAATGACTGAAAATATATAATTATAATTTTAAATATCATATATATAGTTTATATACATCATCATACCCAACCATGAGGGGTATTAATGGAAAATCAAATAACATCGGTTCGTGAGGCGGTAGTCCATCATACACACGAATAATGATTTTGTAACCCATTTTATGGAACTGGGGATGGTAGTAAGTAATTACATAATTATAAAAACATATATGTATAATGAATATATTTATGATATTATATCATCATATTTTAATAATAATTCACAGACCTGGAGGAAGAAGTTAAATAAAAACGCTCACTGAAGAACATTGACTCTTCTTCGGGTAACCTCCTTAAGTTTGCACCAAATCCTTACAAAGATGAATTTATGAATATACTAAGGATTTTAGGAATAGATTATGGAGGTTGGTAAGTGATTTCGGTAGGTATTTTCAGAACCAAAATCTTATTTAGGTGTAAATAATAGGTGTGGACTTTATAAATGAGGTGAGTGGCACACTTTTAATTTATAGAAGGAAAAAGGTGTTCCCATATTTTTCACATTCCAAAAGGGTCCAAAATGAAGTATTATCTATAATTATACATTATATGGTCTAAATATGGCCATAAAATAGATTTTAGAAACGTTTTTTGTTCAATTTATCCCTTATGTTTTTATTTTAACACCTAGTAAATCTATTTTTACATTAAATGTGGTAATTAATTTTTTACAGTTTCACTATTAATTTTAGTCATAATTTAAGTTGAAATTATAACAAAAAAATATAAATTATTAGGATTAAAAATATTTAATCCATTTTTTCAATTTCTATTCACATAAGTGGAAATTTCTAATTTAAAATTAATCCCACATATGTGATAAAAAGGAGGGGTCTCAAAGAGAAAATGTTCAAAAGTTTAAAAAGTATTCATATCAAAATTATTCCAATGACATAAATTGTGTTAATATATATGATTTAACTCATTTTACTTTGAAACCAATTAAAATATAATTTTACTTTGTAAATAATTAAACAAAAGGGAACCTAAGATAATTTTTAAATTTTGATTTCAAAAAATTATTTTATTTTTTAAAATAAATTTTATAAATTTGCTAAAAATAACATTAAATTATATTCACAAAGTGAAAATAAACCATATTTTAGAAATCATATAGTGTTTGAGATTACATTAAATTTTCTTTTAAATTATTCTTAATTTATTTCTAATAAATATATATCCATAATTTTCATAATTAATTTATTAATATTCATACCCACTAACTAAAAGGATAGTTTATAATGGTATAATATATTATGGTTCATTTCAACTCAAGGATTCATGTTCCGAAAGCTATCAAAGAGATTAAATTTATTTAAAATGAAATAGATCATAAAGTATCAAGTGTTATATTTTATTCTAAGCTTTGTGTTTCATGTCATACACACTATAGAAAACAATATTCTTCTTTTAAAATCATTGGGTGTTACAGAGTGAGCCTTGGTGAGGTTAGGAATGTGTAATTGACCTAATATGTGAATTTTTTCCTACTTGTTACCCACTATATCATTAGTATGATTTTTCCAAATTTCCATGAGAGGTCCTGAGGAGGATTCTACTCAGTATACAAGTTATGATCATGCTACATAAATATATACTATCTTTTAGGTAGTTTGCAGGGGTTTTGGTGACTGACATGAACCAGACTAGCTTGGATTTGGAGTTTTTGTTTGGAGATAATTCTTAGGATTTTTTAGTGTTTTATTTTGGATATTATTTTTTTTACATTCAATTAATTATTTTATTTATTTATATAGATCTTTTTTTTTATTTTTATGATGTGGTGTTAATCTATGTTTCTCTTCTTCTCTATTGTCTATAACTTACATTATGATGGTAGTGACTGTCATTGTATGTTTTATACCTCCAGTGATATCCACTAACATGGGGCCTATTGTGTAGCATCCCTAAATTATTTCCCCCCCAAATAGTTCCCTTTTTGTATTTTTACACTAGTCATTAGGTTCACCTCCCCATATTCTGAAGGTTGTCAACTAGAAGTGAGGGCATGATTAGGTGGTAGTTTGGATACTATACCCTTATTTACTAATGATAATAATGGTCCATATATATATATCATAGTGGAAGAAAAACCATAATAGTAGAAGCAAAAAAAGAAACTCAATGGAAGTATAATAAATTTTAGCAATAAAAATCAATAAGACCAAAAGAATAATACTATTTATAGATAAAACATGCCTCAGCAGGTTATATAAGATATATAAACTAGGTTTCCCATGGACAACCATACTATTACATATATAAAGCATGAAAAATATCAAAAGGAAACTCCAAAATGATGCAAGAACCATCAAGGTCCATTTTAATCCCACCTAATTAAAGGTATGTCTATAATCACTAAGGTGGAGCTCTTGAGCCTAATCCCTTGCCTGATCTCAAAACCATAAAGTCAAAATGTGTCCTAAAAGTCTCGTATAGGGTGTTAGTGTTAAATTAGTTGGCCACCACCAATATATTCCTATATTACATCCATAATTTATATAGTGTATCTGTCTGTAAATAAAGAGTATCAACTCATGCATAATAATAATAATAAATAACCCTATCTACTTGTGTTATACTTCCACAAGTGAGCATTTTACATTATTTGAACGTCGTTGGAATATATTGGAATACGTTACCACAAAAATATATCTTTCATATTGTAAAAGTCAGTAAATATATATTTATAGAGGAGAGGACCCATGGATTTGTGCCCAGATATCTCTTCAAAAATATAATACTTGGAGAGACTTTAAAAAACTCCCATAAATATATCATTGGAACCTCATTCCATCTGACACCTCACATTCCATGAATAAAGTATTAGGAATCCAAATGGCATGAACAAACAGTAAGTCCAAGGTCCCTTAGACCTGTGCTCAGAATGTACCAATTGGCTCAACATCCTAACGTCCTGAGTCACGGCGATATCCATACTCCAATATATAGTAAATCCCAATAATCTCAATAGATCTATGTCCCGAGTCATAGAGATATATTTCCTCCTATAATCTTCGCTCAGTACCTAAAATATAATGGTGACCCTCATCCCCCAACTAATGGTCTCAACATCATCTCTCGATGGTCCATCGCCATCAATTATATCTTTCTATGATGAGCACCTCTAGCATAACTGATGTTAAACACAATCCCATAAGATGAAATACCTATGGAGTCCTCCAACCACAATGAGAGTTCAATAACACCTTTAATGGGTCCTATGTGTATTCACATGACACCAATGGTGCATTGGATAATAACATTGAGTGACAATCACCAACATACCGAAGAAACATCATCTATAACCTCATTCCCTTATGACCATGTTGTTATGTCCTAATGGTAAACCCCATATAAAATCACACGGCCCATGCCCACATCCATTTGACCTCATTTCCTCAATACTAATGAATTATTTATTCTCATCCTATTGATCATCATCATCCCAAGTATCTCAGTCCATTCACAACCTAACAAACTACGTCACCACAATTATGGGGATCAAAATCACCCCAATGCATCAAAACTAGACCATCATGTTCCAATGGATCCAATTAAATAATAATAGAATTTAATTAATTAATGAAACAAGACTGGTTTAACCTTCCTATTTGGTCAAAATCACCTTACCCAAATTAACATTTTTAAAAAAAGGATATAGAATCCCCATGAAATCTCATGAAATCCATTTTCAATTTAAAATAAACAATTTAATTATTAATGGTATCAATTAGTCACAGACCCCAAGAGTGATTAATTACTCACCCATAATTCTAGTAAAATTAAGGATAAATCTAGGAACCACCCACTTTAGGATAATAGGTTCTCACTCGTCGAATATTATCCTTTAATCTAAGTCATATCGAGAGAAATAAAAGTTTTAAATAAATGCCTTATAAATATAGAAAACGTTATTGCATGGATTTATAATTTTTTTATGGAAATATAGAAAATAAATAGATATTAGGGGATTCAAATACTTACATATACACTTCCAATGATACCAACAATGTTCAATTCAAAGCCCAAATAAAGGAAGAAGGCCCGAGCCTAGGGGAAAATGGAATGGAAGAGATGCCCAGTTATGCACATAAATGAGAGGAGAATAGAGGAGATAAATTTGGGAGGGGTATTTTATTCATTTACCCCCTTTGAATTACCCTCAGGGTTTGGACGCATGGTTTGGCTAACTATATTCCAACCATACAGTGCACACTATCCAAGAACCACACCTTGCATGGATAGGCACGTGGTTTGCCAAATCATGTGCAACCCATGCATATCTCTAATATTAAATATATATATATAAACTCACACATTAGTGTAACCACATTTAACTTTTTTTACTAACGATAACCAGTGAAAAATTTGGACACACGATTTTCCCTTGTAGGTCACATGGTTTGATCAAACTGTGTGCTTTTGTTTGTGCTTCCCTAGAGAGAGTTTATGGAACCCAATGCCCCTAAAACTCATCTAAAACCCCAAGGAACTTTTTGAGCCTTAATCCCCATATATAAATAATCTCCTGTGTCAATAAAACTCTCTTAATTATGTTCTTAATATCAAGAGATGATTTGTATCGACCATTGAACTCAAAATTTCCAACAAAAGGATGAGGAATTCCAACCAACTCAAAAACCTAAGTTGTTATAGTCTTCCCACCTAAAGATATATCATCTGTATGATATTATGATTTAACTAGATATGGTAAAAAATATACCCATATCGTTTATATCAACACATTCTACCTTGTTTATTAGTCATGGTCAATTCCCTTTATAGAGATCCCTACCTTAGGAATTACCTACCTGGTCACTTTCTGACCCGAAATTTAAATATCTAATGGTTTAACTAATTTTACCTATAAATAAGAGTCCTCTTATGATCTAATTTCATTCATAAACCATATCAATTTTTCAATTCATTCTTGTGTCATACTTGGAACCCATCAAGTCTTGTATCTCATTAGATTCTCATTTCATACCAATTATATACACAACATTGATCAAAACCCACATCTCATCAGATTACTATAATTTTTACACCTCAACAAATGATCAAATATAATCCCAAATCATATATATACATATATATATATATATTAATTTCCATCATAGTCCTAATTCCTATAAACCACATATAAGCCACGCATCCTAGTCGATTCCCACAATAAATCCTAGTGCATATACACCTCATGTGTGTGTGTGTGTGAAACACATCATAACTAATGCCAACGCACTAAATAATTCTTGGATAGTCCAAAAACAATTCACATGAACCTCATGAACTAAAATTGGTCATTCCAGAACAAGAATTCAATGTCCACAATCATGGGTTACCTAAAACAATCATCAGCTCCCTAGATTTCTCTACACCTAGCTGCGCAACTACGTGTACCTAGACTGAATTCCAGGTACCAAAGGCCTAGCCACCCAATAGAGATGCACCAATTACCATCCACTAACCCCAATTTTTAGTATCTCTATCTCTAACATGACTTAATCATGAATCATAATATTGGATACTAGCTCCTGGTACCACCCATATCCTACATTAGATCCCTAAGTCTGACCCAATCCATGGATCCCAACTATACGAGAAGGATACCTACAACACCTCTCTTAATGCCCCATATGAACACATCTCTGATACTCATCACACAGGGTTGGAATATTCCTTATATTGCTACAAAATAAGCATACTACTGAAGACCCACTCCTCAGTGGCCTGCCTGAATCTCTACCCAGACAAACTTACTAATAATCCTCATGGCCCAACTTCATACTACCTAAATAATCATTATAAAGCTCGCCCAATGCCATCATCTGGTTTGAATATGATTGGTCCATTAATTTTCCCTCTGCTTTCAGTTCCTTATTCACCGCCTGAATGAAAGATTTCAGCCTAAATATCTTCACCTAAAACCTGATAGTGTGCCAGAATACATCCTCAAAGCACTAAAATGTGGCGATGTTTCAACCCACTATAGTAGGTGAAAATCTTGGAAATTCTGTGAAATTTACTACATAATCCATGATAAATTTATCTACTCAATTTTGGTTTATGAACCCATGGGTTCCTTCCACTCTTAGCATCTCTAGAGAAAAGTGCTTGAAGAACATGGCCTTGAAATCCTTCTAATCCAGTCCCTTGTGTCTACCAACCTATACATGTACGTCCCACCAGTGATTTTTCTATTCTATGAGCATATATGTAGAAACATTCAACCTATGACCTTGGAGTATCTCATTATGGTCAAAGAGAGATTGAACTGACTCAATCCAGTTCTTTTCTTCCTACATATCATCCTCACCCAAGAATATTGGTTGGTGCTGAGACTGGAACTCATGGTTAAGATATGCCATTGACAGCTTTGATCTCTGATCTCCCCTATCGATTCCCTTTATAAGTTGAGCCAAGATTTACCTGAGTTTATTGTATAACTGTTTCCTAAAATATACCATATTTTTCAGCTACCACACTTGTACTAGAGCCTATACCTATGGCTCATGATCATCCTGACCCTCAGAGTCCTCATCCCGAACATTAATGTCCTTTTCTCCTGTATTCTCTAGCGGCACTATATCACCACCCTCTTGATTCTCTACCTAAATCCATCTAGGAGGCATGATTCTAAATAAAAAATACCACATTCAAACAACCATAACAATTTATATCACAGATAGGGAAAGTTGTAACAAGGAATGCATAAAACTACCCTCAAAGTCCCCTATCATTTTCATGTCGCATGAAATCTGACATCACGGTCCCTTACTTACCCATAACACTGTCAGGTATCACATATAATTTGGCATCATATCTCCCTACCTACCCATGTCATAGTTGGTCATCACATATCATGTTTCATCAATCTATGGTAGCGAATTAGAATTACACCAAAAGGATATATAATAAAATCTTGTTTAATTTCTTTATTGACACTTAAAAAAACTCACCCCCTTTTACTATCCATACCAACTCATAATAGAGACAAGACCATCTATCACATATCATTATCACCAGGAACCACATACCTAGGTTAGATATGTAGAATTCCACCAAAAAGGCTATAGAGGAAAAAAAATCTCTTTTTATTGAAACATTAAACATCTCAACCCCTCTTAGCATATTATAGGTTCCAACCAATTATTTATAGTCCCATACATATATCATGGTACCCTATGTGGCTACCTTGAGGCATAAAGAATCTTCCCTTTCCATACTGTTATATGGCTCAAACCACATTATCCAATAACATCAAAACTAAGTGCACCACTCATGGTGGAAATCAAATCAACTATTAAAGCACACATCAGATCATAAATTTTCCACCCCTGAAAACATAGTCTATCCCTATGCATGGGGTTGTAGGCACCCAAACTCATTCCCTTTATACCTAATTACAACTATATCCTATTATTTGATATACCATAGCTCAAATAGTATGACCAAAAAGGAAAAGAAACTACTTTGATACCATTTGTAGTGTCCTGAATGATTTTCCACCCAAATAGTGCTCTGGGATGGTTGAATACAAGGCCTTAGGTGCGCCTCCTCATATGAAAAAGTATACCAAATAGTAGTGAGGGTGTAATTAGGTGTTAGTGGGGAGACTATACCCTAACATGATGATAATAATAATAATGGTCCATATATATATAGCATAGTTTCTAAAGGACCATAACAGCAAAAGTAACAAAGAAACTCGGTAGAAACAGAATAAATGGAAGTAGTAATCATCAATAATCCTAAAGGTATAATTCCATTTTTAGATAAAACATGACTTAGAAGTTCATACAATATAGATAAACAAGGTCGCTCATGGCCGAATATACTAATAAATATATAAAGCATGAAAAATCTCAAAATGATATTATATCTCAATCCAAGAACAACAATGTTCCATTTCTATTCATAATAAGAAAAGGCACATCTATGACCACTAAGGTCTAGCTCTCGAGCATGATCCCTTACCTAGTTTAAAAAATCATAAAGTCTAAAGACAAGATAAAGGGGTGTAGGTTGTAAGTATGAACTCAGTAGGACACCACCAACATGTTCTTGTCTTACATCCATAATTTATATAGTGCATCCATACAAAAATAAACAATTTAATCTCACACATAATAATAATAAATAAATAATCTGCTCCACTTATGCTCAACATCCATAAGATAGAATTTTACCTTACTTGGCCGTATCCAGAATATATCTGAATATGTTACCCCATATATATATTTGGAATATCATACAGGTCATAAATTATATAATTTTAAAGGAGATGAAACGCAACTTGGTGAGTAGGAATCCCCTGAATAATATCATACCAGGACATCCCACATGAGCCTCCCAAAAATTTATCACTGACACCTCATTCCATATGACACCTCATGTGACACAAATCAAGTATCCATCCTGAAAACAGCATGCCCAAATAATAATTTGCAGGTCCCTCCAACCTATACTTTGAAATTTCATGTCAGATTAATAGCCTGACATCTCAAGGCATAGACATATCCATCCTCCAATATATAACTAACCCACATCATATCAATAGATCAACAACCCAAGAAATGGTGAGATCAATCCTCCTATAATCCTATACCATGGCCTAAAATATAATGGTGATCCTCATCCCCCAACCGATGGTCTCAACAACATATCATGATGGTCCATCATTATCAATCATGGATTTCTACAGTGAGCACCACCGATATAACGAATGGTCAAAATAGTCCCCTAATATGAATATATACAGAGGCCTCAACCCACAAATATTGGTCAACACCAACTCGACTAAGTCTCATTTATATATGCATGAATCCAATGACATGTTGGACAACAACAGTTATAAGTAATCACCAACATACCTAATCCAAAACATCTGGTACCTCATTCCCATGTGACAATATCATTAAGTCTCGATGGTCAACACCATAACAAATTACATGGTACTTGAACTCATCTAAATGACCTCAACACCTCAATCTCGATGAACCATGTTGCCTCAACCCTTTAATCATCATCACCTCATGTATCTCGGCCCATGCCCAACCTGACTAAGTGTGTCGCCTCAGTCCCAATGATCAACATCACCTCAATGCCTTGGGAATATCCCATCATGTTCCGAAGTAACCAATGAAATCATAATATAATTTAATTAATTAATGAAACCCAACAAGCCTAACCTTCCTGGTTGGTAAACATTCCTTTACCCAGCTTAAATTGTTTAATAAAAGGATACACCATTCCCTTGTAATCTTATAACATCCATTTCAAATCTAAAATAAAAAATTTATGTATTAGGTGTATAACTCAATAACACACCCAAGAATGTCTAATAATGCGCCAAAAAATCCCATAAAATTAAGTTAATATCTAGGAAACACCTATCTTAATCTAGTAGGAACTTTCTCACTGAAGATCATCCTCTAATCGGATACATATCAAAAGAAATCAGAGTTTTAGAAAAATGACTTGTAAATAAAGAAAAATAACTCACACAAATTTAGAATTCTTTATGGAAAGATAAAAAATATATAGAAGTATGAAATTTCAAATCCTTCTTGATACACTTCTAATGATACTAGCTCCATTCAATTTAGGGATCAGATAAAGGAGGAAGGACAATTACTAGGAAGAATAAGAAATGGGAGAGCTCCCATATTGTGCATTTGAATAGGGGAGAAGAGAATAGAAAAAAAAAGAGAAATTAGGGAGGGGTAGTTTGATTATTTGACCAATCTAAATGATATGGTGGTCTGGCTACATGGTTTGGCTAACCATTCACTTACTTTTTTGTGCTCGTTATCCAACCACTACACCTCATATGACTAAGAACATGGTTTACCAAACCATGCAGAGCCCGTGCATATCTCCCCTATAAAGAATCTTCAGAAACTTGTATGGTTGTGTTCCCCACCTACCCAGTTTGATTAACTATGTCCCGTGAAAAAATTTGGTTGCATGGTTTTCCCTTATAGGCTGCATGGCTTGATCAAATCATGCACCTCTTTCTACACTTATTAAAACTATGTTTCCAGGGATCGATGCACATGATACTCTTTTGAAACCCCAAGTAACTTATTGATACTTAAACCCTATCAAAAAAAATATTTGGGTCAATAAAACTCTCATAACTATGTTTCAAATATCAAGAGAAGATTTAGCTAGACCACCTAACTCAAAAGTTCCAAATGGTTGAGGGGTTTTGACCTACTCAAAAAACCAAAACATTTTATATTGGAAGTAGGCTTCAGGGGTTAGTTTCTCTCTTCATTTTTGGCCCAAGAGTTGTACTACAAGAGTGGGTAAAGATACTAAACTACACTTCAAAATAATAACATATTAAATTTATAATTTATACCTAGTTATTAAAGTAAGATAATTCTAAAAACATAAAAATTACTTTAATGAAAAAATAAAAAATAAAAAAACCCTAAAATTATAATCTACTTAAAACTCTTATAAATAAAATGAATAAAATAAAATACAAAAATTATTTTAGACTAAGTCATCATGGACCACCCAAGATAAAATTTATCCAAATCAGTAGCATGATTCATTCAGGTATATCCTAGTCTATGACTAAAATCAATACAATGAACCCTTGAAACCCCATATTAAAAAATCAATTCACCCTAATGAAATGAAAAAAAATAAAAATTGAAAATAATGGATAATAAGACCTAATATGCCTTAGATATGACTAAAGAGATACAAAGGAGGTCTAAGATGAAGTGATAGAGGTCGAAAATAACGACATAAAGTAGGATGAGGTTGGTGGAAGTGGTGGAGATAGATATGATGGCTGATAAGATTCTAGAATATAAGGTGAGGTATTTTTTGAGAATAAAAAATTTATATATATTCGGATAATGGAAATAAAAAATTCTCCCACTTGGAAACATATAATTTTTTAAAATATTTTTCACATTGGTCATTTAAACAACCTTTGTTGAAAATATGTGTTTTACATTGTTTATTTAACAATATATTTAAAAGGTATATTTTTTACATTGGTTTTTAATTTTCCAATGAAAAATACTAGAGACGTTTTCTGGAATTGGATAAATAATAACCTACATAAAAAACAATGTATAACATTAGTTATAAAAAATGTTATTAATGAATTTTTTTAAATGGTTTTTATACTAGTGTTACCTCATAGTAGAAATATGAATATATTTTAATTTTCCATAAGCATTTTTGTTAAATATAACTTCTTTGATGGTTATCAAAGTTTCTATAAAATTATATTTCATAACATCAAGCCCATGATCCTATACTCAACCAAATACTAAAACCAAAAGTGTTATGATAATATTGAATAAAATTAGTTTAAATAGAAATATTAATATGAAAAAAATAAACCACAATATATCGTATTCTATGATTCCTTCATTTTAACCCATGAAATATTAAGTTCTATAATGAAATTGTTTGTTTAAAATTAAAACTCCTTTATTTCAACCTAGATTTCCTAAACTTTTATCAATAACCTAACCCCTAAAAATAATGAACTAAAAGTTATCAAGAAATTTATTACTATATTCTAAACCTAAAAATCATGGAAACCTATGATCTCATAATTAAACTTACCCTTTCAACCCTAAATAACATAAAATAACATATAAATAAATATTACCTTAATCATAAATACTCCCAAAAATATATTAATATTTTCCTAAAATAACCTAAGTCACATTGTCATCAAATCACTTTCAACCCCTAATGTTATATATACTACTCAACTTATATTCTCAAAATTAATTAATTCATTGTCTCAATAAACCACAATTACCTCAAAATAAAATTTCATACCAACCCAAAGGGTTATATATACCTAAATCATGTATTCTTCTTAAAAATCCAATAAAAATTTCCAAAATATCATTAATCGCCTTAAAATGAAATCACAAAATACCTCATAAGGGGTATATATTCCTATAAAATTATAAAAAAATTAAGCAAATTAACACATAATGGTATCTATAACTCTTAAATTATCATCATATAAAAACATTACAAACTATAAAGCTATATAAACACTATTATGATACCAACTGAAACACCCTAAACCAATACTCCCAAATTGGATGCTAAAAACATGATCTTTGTAAACAAGATTTGATACAAACTGAAGACATTTAAACCTAACCATTTAAAATTATAATATAAATAAAAATTATTGAGTCACTTACATAACCAAAAACTTTTAGTTTTAGAGTTTTAAATAATTAATAAAAACCTTTATCTATCTAAACCCATGTCTTTCCCATAAAATTTATATTTTTCCCATTTAACCAAGTATTACATGTTTTATGATAAGTCATCAAAAACTCCCCCAAAATTATTAACACATGATACCCATCCATATATTTCATATGTAATAATATTCATAATTAACATGATAAATGAATAGAAAAGAAGGGTGATATCAAACACTAAATAAGAGTAAAAATAAGTGACAAAAATCCAAGATCATAAGTGATCATAAGATAAACATGTGGTTATGATAACATAATTAGGGTGTAATGATATAATGTAAAATAATCATATCTAATAAAACATGGATCATATATGAGAATTAGATGTGGGTAGGAGACCATAATTGAGGTGCAATGGCATAATTAAAAATAAGTTTAACACCATGAAAATTTATTCTACAATAATAATAAGGTTGATGTATTGGTTGACATGAAAAATTGAGCTTTAATTTAATTGAGATATATTATAAAAATATTATTATATAAATTTAATCTAACTCTTGAATTGGTTGGGATGAATATGAGTAACTCCATCATAAAATATCTATGTAGTATTATGTGGGTATGAATATGAGTTAATCCATTATGAAATATATATATATATATAGTATTCATACTCAATAAAATTTTATTTATTAAATCTTAGGAAATGATCACTCAATTTTTGTGAAGATATTTTTGAATTCAAAAGTTCATTTTTTTCAAAAATGATTTTTTTTGCATTTTTTTCATTAAAATTATAATTAATGTTTTCTACTTTTATAAATTATATTTTAAATATTTAAATTTATTTTTTATTCATCATTTAAAAATTAACTTATAATTAATTTTTGGAAATTTTCGAAAAAGACAAAATTTTTATGAATAGTGAAACATTTTGTTTTTTTATTGAAAATTGCTTTTCCTTTAATGCATTCAAAAACATAATTTTCATAAAATATGGTTTTAAAAGTAAAATTAGTTCATTTATATTATTAATAGTCCAATTAAGTTCAATGAAATTAATTTCATATTATATTTAAGTATAAAAACATTTTTTACTTTAGAGAAAATTTTTTCTAAAAAACTCTTTTTCATCACATTCTGTGGGTTTAATTTTAAATTAATATATACCCGTTTTTTGAATTAGATACTAAAAAATGGATTAAATATTTTTAATTAGGAGTTTAAAATTTGGTAAATATATCTGTTTTATTTTTTTCATTTTGAATAGTACCCTAGTAAATATTTGCCATCTCGGTAAGGCAAAATAGGTAAAATCATGTTAAAACATTGGTCTAAGGATTTAAAATTTTTATAAAACATTCATTTATCCTATTTTATGACTATATTTCAGCCGTTTTCAACAAAATATCAACTATATGTCCACTGGGTTCCATTTTTCATGGATTATTTCCTTTATATTATTTTAAGAAAATAAAAAACACAAAAATGTCACTCCTTAGAGTTTAAGATCTCAAAATTTTTTACATAAGGATAAGAAGAAGATAATTTTTGTTATAAATTTTTAGTAGTTTTATAAATTAATTTTATTATTATGGTAATTTATTTTTTTATTTATTGTGGTGAATAATTATCTTAAATTTTTACACAACACTGACACAGTATTTATTCAATTAATAGAAAATTTAATAAATGATTTTAAATAATTTAAAAGTAATATTTTTTGGATTATTTATAGTTACCCATAAATTTTGTAGATTAATATAACATATTAGGTATGTTTTAAAGGTTTATATTCTAATTCCTTTGTTAAATTAATGCATTTAAATTCAAATTAAATGAATATTGTCAAAAATTACATTAATAATATTTAATAAAAAATAATATTTTCTGAAATTATACAAAAATAATTAATAGATTGGATAACTAGAATAATATATGCTTTAAATTTTCATCTCTTGTCCATTTATTATTCAATATTTACCTTATAAGTAAAACCATTACCCTTTAATATTGAAATAGTTATTACCATAGTTAAGGTTAAAAATGGTTAATGAAGGGGTTAATAAAAACTACAAGGTTTAAATTTATATCTAAATACACATGAATTTGATTGAACGATTATATTAGGACCATATCCTCAGTATATTATAATATATGTCATTTTGGAACCATTTCTCAATGAATGTTACTTAATTATATTTTAATATTTTGAAATATTACAAGAGTGGACCACTCTTAATTTATAAAAGGACATCCCTTATCTACGTTATTTACATATTATTGAGAAATATATCTACACAAAAACCTTAAAAATAATATTTTAAACTTAAATTTACACAAAATAGTGGTGTTTTTATTCTTAAAATATATTTCCAAGGTCCCTTAAAGAAGGATTTAATGGAAGCCTCCCAAAGAAGAGGTAATCTTCTTTACTGACTCATTCAAATTTATTTATTTCGATAATTACACTAAATATATTATAATATTCCTAAAAAAATAATTATAGTATAATAAAAAAACTTATTTTTTATTATCTTTATTTTAAAACCAATTTCTATCTCTTTTTAATATTATAAAAATTGAAAACATCTCTTGTGAGTGTGTATGGATTACCATTTTCACATTGCAATATAATTTACTATTCATCACCACTTTACTTGGATAGTTATTATGATAGGTTTAAATTTTATATATTATATTCATAAAAAAATTACTTATATAATTATAATAGCTTATCTACCTTCTTGCATTCTAATATTTTGGAAGCAATAACATCACTTATGCGTACGTGAGGACTACCACATCCACAAAGAGATGTCATTGTTTTTTATTTTTGATTTAAATACATGGTAATAAGGATATATGTAATGAATATATATGATATATATGATATAATAATGATTTTGGAATGTTAAATTATTATTTACCTTTCTTTCACTCCATCCATCGAAAAGTGTAAATAGTGTTCATGCATACGTACATACCACCATCTCCATGAACGGTGTAGTTCGTTTTTATATCTCTACCTTTAATGTAAGAATATATATATATATATATTGAATATATATTATCTTTATAATATGGTTCAAATTATGGGTAATATATAACCGTGATCAAAGTATAAGGATCATAACTACCAAGCCAAAAATTATCATAAAAAACGAAACAGTTAGCACCCAGAAAAAGTGATTTAAATAAGTAATTATTAATAAATGGGTATTTAAATGTAATAAGTGGATCATATATGATATTAAAAACGTGTAAATTATTCCATTAGATAATTATAATAAATTTAAATTTATTATATAGGATTTTAGAGTTCTTTTGAAGAAAGTTGATCTTGAGGTAAGATTTTCTCGTCTCAAATTATGTTCTTTGGGGTATTTGTTATGTTATACACCTATATTATTTTATGAGGAGTATACTCATGAAAGTTTTACATGTGATATCATGAATATTATTATGATCATGATATTTAAATTTTCTTTTGAATTTTCTCTTTCATGGGGCTTACGATTCAAAAGTTACTAAAAAAGTAATTGATTTTCATGTCACTTTTATTTATGTGAGACACATTTCATATTCCCCACTTTTTTATTTTATGCGGTGTATATGAAAAATGAATTTATTTCATGATTATTCTTATAAAAAATTTGTTTATTTTCAAATTCTTATAATTTTCTCACTTTTATGAGGTTTTTATTTGAATGTTACCAAAGGTGTAGGGTATTTATGTTATAGACTCATTGTTTATCAGGATTTTTTATGATTAAGTTTTCAAGTATGAGTTTTTATGATCTAACTCTCAATAAACTCATCAATTTTATTATAAAATTATTATATCAGGATATTAAAAAAAATCAATTTAATCTCTTTAAGAACTCTAAATACCTAAAGATTTATTTAATGGGAAATCAATATTATTTCTCTCTTCGATGGAACATCTGTTTTCTTCCATGTCCATATTTTCTAAAACTATTTTTAGGAATGATTTTTCTATAATACAAGGAATATTTAAAGTCATTTTACCCATGTTTTAATTTTTAATATATGGTTTAAAATTAATCTTCTTTTCATTTTCCTAATGAAGTATTTTTTAACATTTTAATGAAAATATTAAGGGAATATTTGTTTCAACATATAAAACATGAATAGAATTTCCCGCTATTATGACCGCTCAATAATTTTAATAATCCATTAAAAGTTTCCAATTTATTTTCAAATAAAATATCTTCCTTAATATTTGAAAAATTTATGATTTTAGATAAGTGATTTCAAAAGTGGAAATTGTATTTTCCTTAATAAATGTTCCAAGTGATTGTTTAAAGGAATTTTTCATCTTAGATGAAATATTTTAATGTTACTTAATATTTAATGGGGATATGATCCAAGGGTACCATTATAATTCTTTCAATTGATGTGTTATGATTATAATGATGAGATTTCTATGAAACCCACTTATTTTCCATGGATTATGCTATGATGAATTATTGAAATGTTCCTAAAATTCATTTATTTTCCATGTGTTATAATATATGATGAATGTTTTATTATCTTGTGAAACACATATGAATGGATTTTGATTATGTTATGGGTGGTGGAAGAATTTTATATCCCTATAATTCATTGGGTAAAGATAGATATCTCATGAGATAATTAGATCTAGAATGGGGAGTGAAACCAATTCAGTAAGGGAATCTATCCACTATGATGGTCTTAGGATTTAACCATGGATAAGGTTAGGATGGTATGGGGAGTGAACCCAATCCACTCTGATAATCTTGGTAGAAAGACTTGACTAAGGAAGTGGTTTTCTATGCTTATGTCTATTCCAAAAACATATGCCAAAAGTTAATGTTATGTTCTAATGTATCATGTTTTTTATTACTTTATGATTCATGTATTATGAACTAAAAATATTTCTGAAATGACTCATGATTATAATATATGATATATTGGGTATGGTTTTAAAATATTTAGCTCATTTTCGTATTCCCTTGAGCTCATGTTATGATTAAGTGGTCATTAATATCTCAATTGTTTAACCTTATTGAGCATATAATATCACCATTTATTATGTTTCCTATTCCCAGGTAATGAAGAAATATTTTACATAGGTTATGTATAAGAATAGTATTATTTGGGAGGATCCTTTTGGTGTCTATTGAAAATCTTTCATAAAATAAAAAAATATTGTATTTATAGTCTTTAAATATACTAATACTTTTTAGTTTTGGAATGGATCATAAATCTATGTAATGAATATTCATCTATTAAGATGTAATATCTATGTATAAAAAGTATGGTTCACTATAGTTAGCATCATAGCAAGTTTTAGTTTCCTTTTAAAACTAATATGAGAAATATTTGTTGATAAATATTAGGATAATACTATGTTTTGAAGAACATATTATGTTATAGTAAATAAATGAGTCTATTTTTCCTTGAATAAATTCCATGTATGGATACTATAAGTGGATATTGTTTTGGAACAAATACATCTAAGGGTAATAACCCCAAAATAGTTGGTCAAGTATATCTCAACCATCATTCTGGTGCACGGTGATTTTTTCCTTATTGTGCATCTAGTTTGATACTCCCAAGGGATATGCTTAGGTTTATGCATATTTTATTTATGAACCATTATAAAAGATTTGAATATATGATGATCATGAATGGCCTAGGTTAAACCTAAGGTGTCACATATTGAAAAGAATTTTTCATGATTTAGACATCCTATGAATAAATTTCGATGATTACATGATTAATAAATATGATCAATGTTTCTCGCACTAAAATTTTTATATTTGGTAAATGGATGGAACTAATAGGATAAATTTTAAAATTGAATGTGATGAATAATAGAATGATGTTCATCCGGAGAAACCAAATCAAATAAGAGTTGGAAGGTGAAACCTTGTGATTATGGTTAATCATATATCTCAGTATATGAATAAAAATCTCAACTTGGGTAAGTTTCTAGACATGGATAATAAGAAAAATATGTAGTTTATTGAATACCATAGAGGAAATAAGATTCTACACCCTAAATATCTAGAATTTGGGGAGTAATTGTATGATTTTTTTTGGTGTGGAAAATAATGGAATAGATAAATTAATTTCGAAGAAAAAATGGAAACTTCAGGTAATGATATGGATGAAAATAATGGTTTCCCTAATGTATTACTGATGGAATAACTTTTTAAATGTGGAAAGTATTCACATTATTAAAATTGATGCCCTAGGGGGAAAGGTCAAGAATAAGACAATCAAGGTTGTATGGGTAAAGGTTTTTAAATTTATACTAAATAGGCGAAAAATGATATATGAAAGGAATGAGGTATTAAATAATAAAATGACTAAGATGATTTAATGGTTTAAGAAGGATTTGGGATGATTGAAATGTTTATGTATTGAGATTTTAGAATTTTGTTTTAGAAGTGTTTCATCAACAGATTATAGTTATAATTACCTTACTGATTATACTAAAGTAGTTTTTCATTATGTATTTTAAAATATTTTTTGAATGAAACTTATGACATAGAAAAGTGAATTAGTGGTAAGGATATATTTTTTGAAATCACAATATTGTGGGAATGATAACCCTTAATATATGCCCAATATTGATATAATAATGTTTATTTTAGATAAATAGATTATTGGAATTGATAAAGTAAATTGGATAGTATTTGTGACATTAAAATTTTTTAGTTATTTGATGAAAAATGATTTAGGTCATCCTCAATTAAGTTTATTGCATTTTTTATATTTATATAATATATTAGATAGAGTTAATTCTTGGAATAATGTATGTTTTAATTGAGTTTTTTGGTGATTTGGATTATTTTGGGAAAGGATTATCATGCTTTATGAGAATATATGGTCATCGTATTCACATGTTTGGTATGTGATGATATGAGAGACTTCGTTCTTTATGGGGATAAATGTTAAAGTTGATCTTGAAAAAAATATGTGATCAAATATTCTGTATTTTAGGGTTTTTAATTTGATCAGAATATTTTAGTAGATTCTTAAGGTTAACTATTTATGGAAGGGATTAAGTTTAGATTTGGGTGTTATTTTATAGTTTCTATATATTAATGTATTGTATTTATCCATATTGGATAACTTATAACAATAATCATGGTTTAGGTATATATTTTTAGGAAGAAGGAATGACTTATAGGTCTTATGATTCATTACAATTAAATTTTAGTGATTCATGCATAAAACAATTATCTTGAATATACATTTCTTGGAGTAAAATATGGGATATAAGTATAGTTGATTGATTTTCATACAAAGTATGGAATTTTGCTCAAAAAATGGAAATAAATGATGTATATTTTCTCATGTTAGCTATATTGATAATAAAATAATCCCTCAAATTTAGGAAAATGATCTTGAAATAAGAAAAATTATCCTTTTACATTCATTTCTGATGAAATTATGGTCATTTCACCCATCACATATTTATGGTTTTTTGGTTGTTAACATTCTCATGACCATTTTATCTATCACTCTCTATTAGTACGTGTACACGTTTTTTTACTCCATGTCTAATTTTTAAATTCTCAAAAATAATATCCTCATCTCGGAATAGGATTATGTTCCACTTCAGGGAAAAACATTATTTCACACTTTCCCTTTTAAAATAAGTTTTAGTATCCCTGTGTATGATGTGGGATTTCAATTAATGTACTTTTAAATATTAAACCTTTGATTACTAAGATAAAATTGTGATGGTGTAATTTATTTAAGGGTGTATAGATTTTAACACACCAAAAATTTAGTCTGAAAGAATAATAATCTTGATAAATTTTATAACACACATAACCAATAATTAAAATAATAGATATATATTATTAAAATATTATTATTTAAATGTGATCTAGTTGTTGAATTGGTGGGTATGAATATAAGTAACCACAATATGGAATATATGTATAGTCATCCTACTCAATAATAATTTATTGATTTTTTCTAAGGAAATATGTACTCAATTTTTAATGAATTAAATGTATGGGTCAAAAATTCATTTTCTTAAAAAAAATTATTGTATCATATGAAAAGAAAATACATTTTTATTGCATACGTATGGCTTACCATCTTCATGTAGAGGTGTTATTCATTTTTCATCACCACTTTACATGGATGATTATTATGATGGGTTTAAATTTTATAAATGATATTTATGTCTTAATTATTCTTATATAATTATAATATCTACCTTCTTACCTTATAATCTGTTTGAAATAATAATGTGGATCGTGCATACGTGTAGAGTACAACCTCTATGAAGCGATGTAATTCATTTTACTTTTCCACATAAATGGATGATAATAAGGATATATTTAAGAAATTTATACAATATATATGATATAATAATGATTCTATAAAGGTGATTTTTTATTTTTCTTTATTTCATTATATCCATCAAAAAGTGAAAAATAACATTCGTGTGTATGCAATGCATGTTGTCTCCTTAAACTGTGTAATTAATTTTTCAATATATACCTTTTATAGATGATTATAAATAAATATATAATGAATATATATGATATTTATATCATTATTAACATTTTTTAGATGATATAATATTGAAAAAATTTCAAGGACCAAAAATACCAAACTAAAATTCTCATTAAAGATGAAACATTTAACACCCATAAATGATGATTTTATTATGGAATTATTAAAAAATGGGTGTTGAAATGTTATAATTATATTATATATATGATATTTTAATTATTTACATTATTATATTACAGAATTATAATAAATTTTAAATTATTACAAGATAGGTTAGATCACTTTCAAAACAAGTCAAGCTTAAGGTAAGGGTTTGTCATGTCAAATTGTCTTCTCTAGGATATATGTTATGTTATAAACCTATATTTTTATAAATGAAGTATATACATTCCATTTTTAAAATTTATATCATGAATATTATTATTATCATAATATTTCCTCTTTTTAAAAAAACTTATTATTTTATAGGGATTATGATTCAAAATTATCCAAAGTGGTAAGGTATTTTCAACTCACTTTTATTTATGCAGGATGCATGTTATATCCACTATTTATTTCTTTTATGTGATGTATATAATACCCATTATTTTCTTTTATGTTTCTTCTCAGGAAAATTATTCGTTTTTACATATCCATCTAAGTTTCTCTCTTTTATGGGGTCTTAATTTGAAATTTATAGTGGTAATGGATTTATATTACTATCTCAATGTTTATCAAAATATTTTATGATTAAGTTTTAGATGAATAAATTTTATAAAATACTATTCAAAAAAATCATAAATTTTATGAATCATAAAATTTTTTTATTGATTTAGGACTCTCTGTGGAGTATAGTTGTGGCCATAAGTTCTCATTTTCTTAGTCAGTTGAAGCTTCACACAGTATAAAGTTAGTTCCAGCCTTCATCATCTCATTTCACCAAAGTTATTGGTTCTTAAACCACATGTAATAGGATTTTACATGGTTTTTTTATAAAATGGATAATGTTTACATTGGAAGATATATTTTCTAACCTTCCAGCGTAGTTATCATGGGGATTGAATTCTATTTCAAGTTTGTTCTTTGTAGCAGTATCCTATGAGACAGAAGTAGTATTAGAGAGATATTAGATTTCATCAAAATAAAGGAAATATCAAAATTAGTGTAAATAATCAGGATTCTTCTCATCCTTACATATATAAATAAGATTACAAACATTTAGGAGGTTTTTTTGGGGGATTTGTTTTCAATGTGAAAAATAAATACATAAATAAAGTAATTACAGAGAAAAAATTAAAAGTTTTGTTAATGAAATATATGAGAATAAGGGTTTCCCTAAGGTATCTTAAATATTTTAATGTTTTAAATTTGGAAAGTATTGGAATTATGAAAATATATGTCCTAGAGGGTAAGATCAAGAAGATGATTAGTAATCTTGTATGAGTAAAGGTATTTAAATTGATAATGAATGGACTAAAATGAAATGTGAAAGGAATTTTGTATTAAGTAATAAGCTGAAAAATCCCATTTTATGGTTTAAAAATAAAGTGGAATGATTGAATTTTTTATTTATTTAAATTTTAGAATTATTTTTTAGAAGTTTTTTGATCAATGATATTCTATTTATAAAAACCTTAAATCATCTAATTATCGGTACCACAGTAGTTTTTCTTTAAGGGATTTCAAGAATATTTTAAATGGTACTCATGAACTAGAAAAGTGATTTAGTGTTAAGAAGATATTTTTTGAAAACATAATATTATGGGAAAGATAACCATTAATATGTTCCCAATCTTTATATAATAATGTTTAGTAGAGATTAAGAGATTATTTTCATTGATAAAGTAAATGGGATTGTATTTGTGACCTTTAAATTGGTTAGTGATTTGATGAAAAAATTATATACATCATCGTTAATGAAGTTTATTTCCTTTTATGATTATGGATTATATTGTATAGGGTTAATTTTAATAATAATGCATGTTTTTTATTAGGTCTTATATTTATTCAGATTATTTTGGGAAAGGATTATCATGTTTCATTAGAATATCTGGTCATGGTTTTCACATGTTTGATATGTGACATAATGATCTAATTCTTGTTTTCTAAGTATAAATATTTAAGTTGATCTTAGAAAAAATATATATGTGATCAAATATTTCAGATTTTTGAGTTTTAAATTTAGTAAAACATATTTTTTAAGATTATTACTATTAACTACTTATAGAGTTCATTAATTAATATGAACTTTAGGTATTATTTTTTAGTCTTTAGATATTAATGAATTGGATTTATCCATATTACATTACTAATGCTAACCATTTTGGTTTTGGTAAATATTTATAGGTATAATGAATTACTAATGGATATTATAATTCATTAATAGTTATTTTTAGTTCTTAAAGACTCTCTATGGAGTAGATTTTTGGATAGAGGTTCTCATTTTTCTGGTCAGTTAAAGATTCAAATAGCATGGAGTCAATTCCAGTAATCTGCATCAAATTTCACCAAATTTGGAGGTTCTCAAACCCCATTTTAGAGGATTATAAATAATTTTTTTATCATGAATATTATGTTTCCATTGGAAGATAGATTTTATAACCTTTCATGGTAGTCATCATGGGTCTATAATTTCATTTTAGGGTTGGGACTGGTATCGATATCCTCTGATAATGTGGTTTTTACTAGGTACTCATGACTTTGATCAACTGAGATGAGATACAAAAAGTAAAGGTAATCCTTGTGATTATCTTCATCCTTAGATATATATGAAATATTATAAGCATGGAGGAGGTTTTTTCCAGTTCCATAGAGTCCATGGAGCAAGGCTTGGTCATATGAATTTCATATACTTTCCAATGCTAGGTAAGATAGGAATCATGTGAGGTATTATATTATTAAATTCTACATAGTCATATTTACTATTTGAATCATGAGTAATTCACTCCTTTATTTAAACCATCATTTTCCAAGATTTTATAATTGAGGTTTAGAGGCTTCCAGTTCCTATGGACTTAACTATTGGAGTTGGAGGTCATGTGAGCATGTATGATGTGCACTGAGAATATGAGATGTTGATAGTTCGGCATCAGTATTTGGTAGATTTCCAATGTTTATATATATAGTCATATGAAATCATCCTCAGCATGGAGCGATTGTATTCAATGTACTATATAGGTGATTATTTTTTGTAACAATTTATCTTTGATGATGTTTTTGGTGATTCTATTGTTTTTTTGAGTGATATTATTAGATATGTTTAAGTCAAATTCAGTCCTTATAATCCATGATGGAAGAGCTCATTTTTTTAGTAGAGTTTTATTTGGTGGTGTTTCCTAGGGTAGTGGAAGAGTACTATTATTTCTTCCTTGAAGTGTTTGTGACACTATCCCTGTGAAAATAGATCGATTTTCGAACATATTTGTAGTCATGTGTCTCTCTGATTTAGATGTATCTATATATAAGACAACCCTATGAGTTGTGATATTTTTTATCTAAATTTATGATCTATTAAAAAGGGGTTTTATTTAGCCTAGTGTGTCGCCTTAGGGTGATCCATAATTTTTTATGAAGTAGGAATATGGAAGACTTCATTTGTGCATCGATTATCACAACATGAATCAATTAATAGTGAAAAACTACTATCCTCTTCCATATATTAATGATTTATTCGATCAATTTAAGGGTGCTATTTGGTTCTCTGATATTGAATTTATTTTATTATATCATAAGATGTGAGTAAAGGATGAGGATATTCAAAAGACAATGTTCATTTGTTGATATGGATACTATGAGTTCATGGTAATTCATATCAGTGTTTGAAAACACTATCCATATTTATGGGAATTGTGAAATTCATTTTTCTTGATTTCCAATATATATTTTTCATGTAATTCATATAATACATTTTAGTGTTTTATTTATCTTGAGAGGAGCATGATAAGAATCTGAAATCTATTTTGGGGGTTCTTCGATATGAGCAGCTGTTAGGAAGTTGTCTGAGTGTATTATTAGGGTTTTTAAGACAATTTCCTCATACATTACATTTCCCATTATGGAGTGATTGTGTATCTCTTGAATATTTAGGTATTAGATTTGTTTGTAACCCCCAAGAATTTTGTGTAGGTGAAGAGTTTATTTGGTCTTGTAGGATATTACATGACATTTGTGCTTGAATTTTATTATATTTTAAAATCCTATTAAAACATTAAATATGAAGGGTCATTCTATTCTATTTATGTACCATTTTTGGATACATTTTATTATCTAAATAAGTGTTTTTTTTTCATTTTCTCTATTTTATGAAGGAAGGAGTTCATTTTGAGGTTTATTGTGATGCTTAAAGCCTTGGGTTGGATTGTGTGTTGATTCAGTAGAGTTTTTTTTATCTCTTATGGTTCTAAGAAGTTATGGAAACTTGAGCATAACTATGACACCTATGATCTCGAGCTTATTTTAGTGATTTTTTCTTGGATTTTTTGTCTGTATTACCTCATTTTTTTACACATTATAGTCTTCATAGATCACGCTTGAGGTGTATCTTCTCTTAGTGAAACTTGTACTTGTGAAACTGATGGTGGATGAAATTATTCTTGGATTATAATATTGAGATCTCCCACAAAATGTGGAAAGTGAATTTTTTGGTTGATGCACGGAGCTGTAATTCATGTGGTGATTATGGTTCTGAGTTTGGAGACTCTTGGAGAGTTATCTACGATTTGGCAATGATGTGACTTGATATGATATAATTCAATGGTAGAGGATGTCTCTCATAGAATACTATAAATTTATCTATTTTACAATGTGTGGTGAATTCATTATGGGGGGATTTTGGGGTATAATATTTTTGAGATTGATTGGTTTATAATTATTCCCATAAGGATTGGTTTATGGATGATCAACATAGTGTATTATATTAGGGTGGATCTTTATTTATTTAGTGATACAAGAGTTTTTTATCCTAGAGTTACATATTTCACCTTTGTCATTACATACTGGTGTGTAAAATTGTATTTTTCCTTGAGGGTCCAGTTTTGGTGGCTTGGGATGAATAGTTCATTTGTAGTGTTTTTCACTTGATGTTTTATTTTCCAAAGGTTGAAGACTAAGAATTATGTTTCTGGTGGGCTGATTCAGCTACATGATATTCCCCAATGGAATCAATAGGACGTTTCATTAGACTACATTTCCATTTTTTCCTAATCTTAGGAAGGTATTAATTTCATGTGGGTTATCTTGTATTTATTTAAAATTTCATCTAACTTATTTGTGATTAAGGATTTGAGATCAGTGGAAGTTCTGTTGAGGTGGTTTCTGGAGTAATTGGTTGGGTTTCATGGGTTTATAATTAGGATCATCTATGGTCATGGTCCCTGATTCACCAATAGGATTTAGAGATTTCTCCAACATAATTTTGTATCTCAATTATACCTTATCAATAATTTTTATCCATAGATGGATGATCATAGAAATTAGACTATCTATATTCTAGAGGACATAATGTGAACATGCATTCTGGATTTTGGGGGGTCCATGGGTGAGGTACCTAACCTTGTTGTAGTTGTCTTATAGTAATATTTATCACTCAACTATTTATGTGGGTATATTTGAGGAAATATAAGGTGACCCTTGATAGTATCCATTTTGTTGGACTGAGTTCAAGGAATCATCTATTCTTATATCAGAATTGGTGCAGAGCAAGACAAAGAAGGTGTATGTGATTTGTAAGAAAATTAATGTAGCATATAATCATGATAAGTCCTATACTGATCATAGGAGGATGAATTTGGAGTTCAATATTATATATCTTGTGATATTGAAGGTATTCCATCATCATGGTTAGTAAAGGATTAGTTGTGGGAGCAATATTTCTCCCTAGTTTGTTAGACATTTTGATTATTGAAGTGTTTTGGAGTTATTGTGCATCGGTTAGCAATTCTCTCATAGATAAACTAGATTCTTTATTTTTTCCATGCATCAAAAATTCTTCATTATATTTTTGATTATTTTCATATCATTTACTAGTTAGAGTTGGGTTTTAAGGATGATGAAACCTTTGAGGAGGTACCATTTTATATTTTGGATTGATAATAGAAAGTGTTGTATAGATATATTATTTATTTGGTTCATTTACTATGGAATAACAGTGGATTGGAGGAGAGTACATAGGAGTGTGGTTCACATAATCAAATATAATATCATAAGTTATTTACTATTTGATTCTTTTTTTATGTATGATTAGATTGATACTGATTTATGAGATTGTTTGTCTTATTTAATGTGGTTCTTGAATATAGATTTATCCTTGTTTGATCAGAATATCTCCTCAGAGTGTATCTTGATATGATTTATAATGTTGCATTTTTATGACCTTTTTTCTTCTGGTGTGATGGTTGTATTCTTGAAGTGATGAGTTCTTTGAGATGTATCTCATGGGGTGGTTGTTTTGAACCCTTTCGATTTCTTTCTTGGGTTTGGTTTTAATTATCAAGGGAGAAAGTTAATTGAGAGTTCTCTAATTTAAGGGCCAATATTTTCAAATCCATCAATTTTTATTTTCCTAGGACTTAAATGTTTTGAGAGATTGTTTGAATCCACTTTCTTAATTATTTTTATATTTATTTGGTAGAAATTAAATTATTTTTAAAATTTCTTTTACCCTCACATAGAACCACTTATTAGTGTGTAGGTAAACCTAGTTACTTTACAAGGCTTGGTTTTAGTCTTATGTTTAAGGTTATGCCTTATTTTTACACTAATATGTCATATTTTTTATTTCGAGTAAAACTAGTCTTCAGCTCATGTAAGTGTAAGCTCACTTTTTCATTTTATGTTAAATTGAAATTTTAGATGAACCTTACTTGAGACTTACCTCCCTATGCTACATAAGGGTGAATCCAAAAGTTCTCTTACACAATATCCCTACTATGTAAAGGTAAATAAGTTTACCTTTATGTAGAGATTCACACACTACTGGAAAATGGGCTTATCCCCATAGTTTTCCCCAAAATCGTGGGGATAGACCCCCCCCCCCCCCCTATACCCACGGTTTTCCAAAACCATGGGTATAGGTGACCTTTCAAGACCTATCCCCACGGTTTTCCAAAACCGTGGGTATAGGGTGGTCTATCCCCACGGTTTTCCAAAACCGTGGGGATAGGTCCTGAAAAGTGACCTATACCCACGGTTTCCCAAAACCGTGGGTATAGGGGTACCTATCCCCATGGTTTTGGGGAAAACCGTGGGGATAGGTCTGGGCTAAAATACATATACCCATGGTTATGAATAATCGTGGGTATAGGTCACTTTTGTGTGCGCATGAAAAAAAAAATTCCCCGCGGGAAGGAATTTTTTTTGGCGGGAACCCTATACCCACGGTTCTTTCCTCTATACCCACGGTTTTTATAACTATATTCAACTAAATATATATATATATATATATAGGTGATGTTAGGGTAGTGGTTAGATGCGGTGTTTGCAGCGAAGAGGTTGCGGGATCAAAACTCGGTGCCTGCATTATTTTAGGACCTATACCCACGGTTTTGAAACTGTGGGTAAAAGCCGTTGACACCGTGGAAATTGGCTAGGTTTTGGTGACACGGTGGCAGGACACCTATACCCATGGTTTTATAAAACCGTGGGTATAGGCTGGGGACCTATACCGACGTCGTTCCAGCCCACGGTTCCCAAAACCGTAGGTATAGGCTATACCAACGGTTTTGGGGGCTATACCCATGGTTTTGAACCGTGGGTATAGGCCTTTTTTCCAGTAGTGACAATATAAAGTTAAATAATCTTAACTTTACACAATTTTATGTTATGTAAAGGTAACCCATATTACCATTGCATAGAGTTCTTCATGTCATGTAAGGGTAAGGATTTATATGAGGATTTCTTCTTATTCTTCCTGGAATGATAACTAACTCTATTTTTATGGGTAAAATGAGTATTTTGAATTATAAATCATGGAAAATAAATATTTGAAATCATTGAATAAAATTTTTATAATTTAAATAAATAAAATTAATAAATAAAATAAAATCTTAACTAAATAAAGGTTAGAATGTTGAAATATATATATCAACCCTTGAAAAAATGTAGTGGACCTGTATATTTTTATTCATCCATATTTCTTTATGTAATAACTACCAATATTGGAATGTGGAGTTTGAATAACTACATACCACCCCTTTTTGCATCGAAATAGGATGGGTTGGCGAGACTCTTTGTTGTTTTAAATTTATATGAGAATTATTTATCTATCTACCATTATACCTCATACATTTACTTTGAACATTTCATGACCTAAGTCTCTCTCCTATAGTTCATGAACACTCCTTGGTCAATTTATGTTCCTTATCATTACATGTTTAATTGTTGTGATTCAAGTTAAATTCCTAGGTAATTCCAAACAATGTGAGATCCTTCTTTATTATATGAATCATTATACTATAATAAATTAATTCCTATATTTAATTTTTTATAGATCACATTTGAACTATTTGGGTTGTTTAATGATGAAAAGATAAGAATAATTGTGTATGGTGTGAAGAAATTTTCCATTCATGGAATTAATAAAGATGAAAACTGAATCTTGAGAATATATTTAGAATATTTAGTACAACTTTAGAAATATTAAAATATTTTTGACTATGTTCACATATTATTAGAATAATAAACACTTTATTAATATTACACTAATGATAGCTTTTGTTTTTGTTTTCCTTGTTGTTAGAATCTACTTGTAATTGAATGATAGGATAAGGAAGATAAATAAGGTATAGAATCATGATAAATTCATTGAACTAATAGTATTTCTTCCTTAGAATTTAATATCACAATAAATTGATTAATTAAATTTTGTAAATGAATAATTTTGTTTCTAGAAATAAACTTTTGAGGTTATTATAAGCCCAGTTATGATTTCTTCATACTTGAACTCATTCTGGATATTGCATTAGATCCCCCTAAAATTGTTGTGTTAAAATTATGCTTTTTGTCTTGTATTTATAAGATAGATCCCTCATTATATTTTTTGTGTGTAACATGTATGGTTGTTTTTTTTTTGAAATAGAATGGATATATTTCTTAGTGGGTTCTAATAATGGCACTAGGATTGATGTAATAGTTTTAGAGCAGAGATTTCTTATTGCATTTAATGTGCTAAGGTGGATTTTTGGATTGGTTTTATGGGTTAAGAGTTGGGATTTCCGATTTAATTATTTATCCTGGTGCTTGATACTATTTTGGTTTCTTCTTGATTCAATTACTTATTTCCTTTGAGTATATAATCTCCTGAGACTGTTCATATCAAGTCTTAGAATACCCAAGATATGAATTGGTAAGAGATTTATTCTTCAACCCATTGGGAATGGGTGATGATGATGAAATTATTGGCTAAATAAAACCCATGATATTATTTGGATATAATTGATAGAATGATAATGAATACTTTAAATTAAATTATAATTAATATAAAGTTGTTTGGCTTTAGATGATTATGAGATAATTTAACTAAAATTTATGATGGGTTTATAAAGGAAATGGTAATTGTTAAATTACTTAATAAATAATATGAGGAACCTTTGATGATTTTGTGATTATATATTTATCTTTCTAGACCTATATATGGAACTCTTGATGTTATTTGGAATAGTATCTACAGATAGAGTCCAGGGTAGGTAGTTTCCCCTAGTGTGGTTATGTGATGTCTATATAATTATGTTATGTGTTTTTTACACTTCACCACCTGATTCAGTTGGGGTGGTCGATGCCCATTGTGGCCTTGGCTTCAAGGTATTTCCCAAAATCTAGGTTGTTGAAGGATCGAATGGATAACTACTCCCCCTACCTCTATCTCTCTTATGGGATGACTATGTGTGTAGACATACTTGGGTGGTTATGGATTAATATTATATGGTATGTTCTAATACAAGATGTGATGTCTCTCTGTTACATTGTACTTGTATATATGGGTTATGGAGGATTGAGGATATAGAATATACTTTTTTTCATATGTAATGGATTTGATTATTATTATCATACTCATATATATTCTATAATGACATGAGGTGTAGTGTAGGATATTTGGGTTGTAGTGGCTTCTTGAATGTCTAACTCGTTACGAAATGTGATGATGATGTAGATGTGGTGGGTTATACCAGATATAGGATGGGAAGATGAAATAGATATGTGGTCTAATTCTAGTATGATATGTTAGTACCTACATGGAAAGACGGTTGGTAGGGTCAAGGCCTAATCCACATTATAGGATGGTTTAGGTGGAGATGGTAGTGCCAGGATGTGAGTCTTTGGGGTCTGGGTCGACTGGTTTAGTGGAAATATAGTAGTGGGAAACTATTATATATATATATGCTATTTATATAATGTTAGCATATTATATGTGTTACTAGGTGAGTGATTCATGGTGAGGATGGAATTATAGTATACCTGATTAGGTGACAAGTTGGTTTCGGACTTATGCACGTGGACTTTTGTATTCTTATACCAAATTGTCATGAGGGATTTTAGGGAGAATCCTACTGAGTATACTTATACACTCACCCTATATATATATATATAAATGGTTTTTCAGGTTACCAGTTGAGAGTGGGTGATTAAGATGATGATACAAGATTGTGAGGTTGATCATGAGCTACTAGAGTTTTGGATATTATCACAAGAGCAGTTCATTATTTTATTTGTCATTTTTTCTTCTGTATTTTTCGAAATATCATATATTAGGATTATGTTGTTCTACTATTTATTTATATTATGGGTTTTATTTGTGTGTTCTTCCTCTATTCCTATGATTTTTTAGGATAATGCCTCTTATTTTTGTGTACAATACCCTTGGTGTTAGTAAACAACTCATGACCTATTAGAGGCATGTTGTGGGGGATCACTACCTACATTCAATGTCACCCTATGATAGGTACTAGTGGCGGTGGGTTATATTATTGAATATAGGGGTGATAAATAAAAAAATTATGGTCATCCTAAGCAGTGATTTGGCCCTATGAAAACTAGTGTCTTTATGCATACATAATAAATAAAGTGTATACCAAACTAAAACCACAACATATTATCATAAATCCTAACAACGTCTGTGATCAACCATTATAAACCTACCAATATCTCACTTTGATCATGATCACCAAATAAAAATATTAATATATGTATACATATGCATTCTTTATGCATCCAAAATATCATAATAAGTAGTGAAATCATGAATTATTCCCTATAAGAGTTCAAAATACACCCATCCTCCCAACCCTAGTGTGCTATGATATGGAGCTTGGGCACCTAGAGAAGAGTAATAATAAAAAGTTACTAAGCCTATCTATGTTACAATACCTCCCTTTTTTATTTTTTAACTTATAAACTCCGCATGTGGATGGTATTCATGTAAATAAATATCTTATCAAAATATATAATATAATATCACATCCCTTCATAATATTTCCAACTGATGATTCACCCAAGATGCACTATTTTGATATACTAGAGGAATATCTCCAAACCCATCACATATTATAGTCATGGATCAGTATCTTTCCTTCCTCAACCAATAGATGTTGGGAGAAAACATGGTTGAATATTCCTCCCTAAAAACAAACCTATGAGATAGTTACTATATTAATCATGTTCATCGTTCACCACTTTAATAACATAGTTGTAGGACATAAAGTTTGTAAAAAACTATTTTGAATCATCATTTATTACAACCCCATATATCATCAACATTACCTAACCCATCACTATGGGTGAATGAGAAAAAAATAACCAAATAGGTTATCATTAGTCTTTACTCAGAACTATGGGTGATAAGGGAAATTGCATCATCACACTCTAACCCAAGTTAGTGGATGTGTGTAATGGAATACACTATTATATAAAACCATCAATATCTTCTAATCATTATACCAGAACTCTACATTGTATATGAGAAGAAAAATTAATCACTCTAATCTAATCAATGATTCATCCATTATTCACCTGAGGTTTTATACATAATGATACATAATAACATTGTAATAATATCTGTGAATTTTCATAATCCTATATAGTTAGAATCCAAAAACTTTTATATGATAATTATTAAATTATTTATATCATCACAATATCCACCTTATCATGAATGATCCAAAATATTGATAATATTCTCACTATACCTACCTTTAACCTGATCCTCCCTCTTATGGATTGCTCCATTTTAATTTATAAAGATTATATTATCATTATTCATTATCCTTCCATAAATTATAATATATTTATTACATACTCATAAATCCAACTATATGTACTTTATTATTAGGGTAATATTAATTTATCATTAAAAATATCATTATTTAATTTTCTTTAATATCCCATTACATTATTATCATATACCAGCATTCCAAAAATTATGCACTTAATTCTTGTTTTTATATTAAAATAAAGGTCATAATTATATACATATATATATAATATAACTCCTTGGGAATTCCTCTATCATAATTTATTTAATATCCCACGGTATTTATTCTTATTTGGGGATCCCTCTATAATAATATCCCTCTATATCCCAATGTATTCATGTTTTTTTATTCTTGTTTGATGATAATTACATTTTAATTTATATAAATAAGTAAACATATTATATTTAATATCAATCAACAATTTTCTCCTCTCTATGCATCAATTATTATCACTTTAAACTCATTTTATCTCAAATTTTAATGTATTAATGACACTTCCTTTTCATTTTTAGTTATAAAACTTTATCCTTATTGTATTTATAGTCATCTATAAAACAATTTACCTTAAATGAATAATATATCATCATGAAGAACCTAAAATTATCAAAAAAAACATAGTATTTAATTATTACTCTTAATTATCCATGTAATCACATTATGTAATATTATTATAAATAAATAATAATAATAATTTACATAATTATATAAAATTAAAATAGCATCACCCTTTTAGTGTTTTACTGTTTAAATCATATATCAAATCCTTTATTAAAGTATTTCATGATCTATTGATGCACATCATTCATCCAAACAATGAGATTTTTCAAATAAAAAAATTATTAATATCTTAATATTATTATTTTTCTTAATTTTCAATGCTGATTGGTTAAATAATCAACCAAATATTTCCATTTTTACCCAAAAATTATTCTACTAGATAAAAAATGTCGATCATAGTCCATTGAAACTTTTTGTGCCCAAATCCAACCTCCCACATACCCCCACATGCCCATAGAGTATCTTTCCAATTAGGGATTCCATGTGGAACATATCACACCTAAACCTTTATTTTTCATATTATTTTAATTATTTATCATTTCTTATTATTATTTTCGAGTCTTGGGTTTTTTATTTTTAAAATTTTTGGAATAATTAAGAAAATTGTCTTCCATAAAAGTATTGCATGGTTAGTGTAGATGATGTGATGACTGTGCAGAAGGGTCAGTAGTTTTTAATAGATATATTCACATGGTTAGATCATGGTTTTCAAAATTATGTGTGGAAACCATTATAAATCAACAAAATTTTCCAATTATACTCTTACTATTGGAACATTATTTGGTAAACTATGTGACCTTCCTATGACTTTACATATTTGGATTCTCCATTTTCCCCTTCTCTATTTTAAACTCCAAATGAGTCTTTTCTTCCCAAATTCACCTGATACCATAAGTATATCCCTATATATATTCTCCCTTGACTCCTCATTTTATTTTTTTCTTATAACCTTTTTTTTGTTTCTCTAAGGTTAGGCCCTCTCTTCATATTCCTTATTTGTTTCTTCTTGTTCTTTCTTCTTCTCTTATTATGCATCCTTGTTTTTGAAACCCGTTGTAGCATATTTGACCAAATACTTTTTTTATTATGATATTATGGTGTGTTAATTGATCCTTTAGTTTATATTCATACAAATTAAATCATTTTTTATCATCTACAATCTATTTTATGTTGCTGTTTCCATGAATTTGTCTTTTCTTAACCCACCATGGAACGCTTGGGCTTCCTATAATTGTTTCTATTAAAAAAATCCATTCTTTGAGAATGATTGAATAATATTATATAATATTTAATGTTTCATTAACCCATCATTGGTATTTAATGAATTATAACCCTTCTTTCTAGTAATAAATAAATATCCATGTAACACATTTGATAAATTTTTAAAAGGGTTTTTAACAAGGGATTTTGGTATTATATGAAATTTTGTACTCACAAATGTTTTCATGTGAATTAATTTATGATATTGAGAAATTGTTTGACTTGGGGAATTTATTATTTATGTATTTTAATGGGATAACTTGACAATTTAATGTGTTATATTTATGTGATTCATGTTTATGATTTTTCATATTCCATTTAATGATTTTTAATGTATGAACCTATATGGAGAAAGAAAAAATTTGAAATAAGTTTGGTTTATTATAAACCATAATAGGTTTAAAAATTTATATTAATTTAAATTATCCTTCCAAATTGTTATTTCTATGGATATTTATAAAATTAAACCTAAAATCATGCTTGTTTGGGACATTAAAAAGGTATTTCCAAGTGACATCGATTTAGGAATGGTTTTTCAAATGAATTTGAAAATTGATTACTAGTTTTAAATTTTGATTCTTGGATATAACATTTTATAAATGGTTTACATAAACATGTTTTACCCTTAAGTTAATCCCAATGTTACTATATTATATGTGATTATTATAGTTAACATGATTTATGGATACTCCTGGGTGTTTTATACATAGGGGAATTGTACTAGAGTGTGTGAGGAGGTGGGATGAGGTGATGTGATTATAATATATCATTATGATAATTATTATTGAGATATGTTTGATAAATTAAAAATGATACCCTACCTCATGATTATATCATCATAAGGATCATAGGTGTCTTAGTGAGGGATGGAGATATCATTACTATCTATTCACATTGAGACTGTTAAGATTCCCATTGGGATAGGGTTCTCCTTGTCCATGGGAGAGTTTCACCATTGAGGCTCAGTTATTGTAGACATGAGGTTATTTTCTAGGGATGAATTGATAGATTGGTAGATGGTTTATCCCAAGTACATCTATTATCATCTCATGGGTTTTTTTGGAATTGCACATGATTATCCATACTATATTGATTTTCCTACCTACTGTAATTTCATTTTAAGTTTTTTTCCTTCACTGACATTGTTATAACATGATATATTCTACTAGAATCACATTTACATTATGATTATTATATAACTTATTTCTTGTTTCCTTTAGTATTATTTCCTCTATATTATTATTTTATTAGTACCTAAATTGTTTTGTTGTTTGATTTATTATTTTTATTAGTTCATTTTAATTATTAATTTTTTGTTTCATTTCATAAATTATGATATCCTAATAGTATAGTTTTTTAAATATAAATTAAAAGGGTAAATTTTAAAGTTTAGTTTTAAATAGGTTATTTAAAATATGCTTTAAAATTCCCTTAAGGCTTGTTCTAGGTTTTAAAGGATTATTTGAAAAAAAATCTTATGAAAATTTCTTTTATAAAATTCTAAAAAAATAAATAATTTATTTTAAAGTATTGTGTATGGTATATTTTTTAAAGTACATTCATGTAATATTTGATAACATCCTACTGGGTTGTTTTTTCTCATTCCCCACTTATAGAACTTAGTGTGTGTTGACTAAGTGGGTTTTTGAGGTTCACTTTTAGTTTTTAGAACTCATTCGATGAGAGATTCTTGGGTGTTGGAGGGTGGCATGGAGGTCATAATAATATCATCATTGTTACTTTAAATTATATTTTATATTATAGAGGTATCAGCTAGTTTAGATTTTAAATTTAACTATCTGGTCTTTTTAGTTCTATATATGTAATCTGTGTTTCTTATTTGGTATAATTATTCTAGTTTTCCCTGTTTATTTTTTTAAAACTATTTATTAATATTTCATTGAAGTCCAATGTATAGGTGCACCATGCTATAATTTTGGTATAATTTCACTATATGATTAGTGTTACTTATTAAGAGAAATTATTCCCATTATGTATGTTTTCTTGCCCTTGAACTTTTTCCATCCCATGGGGGTTGGAAATTTCCTTCTGGCCATGCCATGGTCCAGATCGGGTGACTAATTCAAGGGTAGTCTTGGTTGGTTCTTGACCCCTCCCCCCCTCCCACACACCCCATGATAGGATTACTCACTCTTGTTTCATACCACATGTGTAGGAACTCCCTAGACTTATGATCTCTGATTGGATGATGTAGATTTTTTAACTCATCTTCAACCAATCCATGACCCCACAAGGTGATGTGATTGCATAGGATTTTTTATTTAAGAGACCATATGGAACCGGTTAAATAACATCCACTCTTACCCATGGATTCATGGTTACATAGATCTCTGTTCAAATTTTATAATAAAATTTCCCTTCACAATCATCATTTCCATGTCCCTCCACACCATCTAATTATGAAATAACATCTCCCATGATGTTTGTTCAATTGATTAGATAGTCTTTGATTACATGTGTGCCTCTACCAGAGCTCTTATTCTTGATGTTTCACACTTTAAACCATAACCAAAAACCATGGGAGATAACATATTTACTAGGCACCAAATTTGTACCATAAATAATTCCCATTGATATGATCATTGAAATATAAGTTATAATCCATGAATCAGACATTCATACATCGAAAAGTTAGAGAAAAGGTGAAAATGAGAGAAACTTCAACCTGTAATAAAATTTGATTCATGATTCAAATCATCATGTTCTTGATATTTTTGGATTTTTGATTTCAAATAATTTCTAGTTTTTTATCATTTTCATCAATATATTTCTTGTTTTAATATTAATATAAAAAATATCAAACAATGGATAAAATATAATCTCTATAATATACTTAAAAATAAAAAATTGGATTTCAATAAAGATTATGTTAGTGGTACCATCATTAAACAAGGATTAACATAAATAAAAAATAATCTTTGAATCTAGGTTTTAGGCCTCTAAAGCTTGGATGGTGTGTCAAAGTTCACTCTAGCTTTATTGAAAATGTGTTCATTAAATTTTTATCAAACAAGTTTTATTATTATCATTGTTAATTATAGAAGAACATAAATCAATTTCATGAAAAGTGTTTATCATTAAGAGGGATAAATGAATAGTTATTCTAGATTTCATGAATTATTAAATAGTAATGTTAGAATCAAAGTATAATACCTTAATTTTATTGATTCCTCACTCTTTGGTGATGCCTCTCTATTCATAGGAAGCCTCCCTCTAGAGAAAATACTCTAACCTTAGATCCTTTAATATTTTATCTAAAATATTAATATATAGAAAATATTTAGGTCCAATAGTAATTTTAATAAATGGAATTTACTTTAAAACTCTCATCACTGGACCCATAAATTTTAGACATCGATATAAAATTACCATAATACCAATCTAAAGAACACATATCATCCCAAAATAAATAGTGAAGTATGATTTTCATTCTAAAACTTCATTATTGTTGAAATTATTGTTGTACCATTTATAACATAAAAAAATATTTCTTTTAAAAATATTTTTGGTATCCAATAAAACCTTTTAAAATTATCTTCTTATTTAAAAAAAAGTAATGAAAAAAATCCCAATGAAACTGAAATGGATTTCCAAGTCTAAGCATAGGAAAATTAATTCTCATAAGAAAATCAATACTTTTAAATTATCACCTCCTTTAAACCTTCATCCTTGAGAATAAAATAAACTATAGATAGATTAATCAATGAATCCAATACTCCAAATATTTTATTTAGAAGGAAGACTGTAGAACATCCCACTATCACAAGACTTATCTATGTCAACACACTTACACAACTATATGAAAGAAAAAACACATTCATAATTGTTGAATCATTAAAACTCATGATATTCATAATTACTAAAGGTAATGGGGTGCAGTAGAAGCATGTCAGCCACTACCCAAAAAAAATTCATCAACTTTTTTGGATTTTTCCTTGGAACTAGATAAAAACGCATTCTTAAATTCCACAAATACAAGATCTTTTCACATATAATTTAAAATTAATTTATTTTTTTTAATAATTACCTTTAGTTTAATTATTTATTTATCAATTATTAGATATACCACTATTTTAATACCATCATTGAATCAATGGAATCAAGGGTATATTCCCTCTAATAGTGATCCACATGTGTTCTAAGAAACTCCAATCATCACCATATAATTATTCTTGTTCTATCAAAAATTATACTAACACCTTCAATGATCATTTTTGATCATAATTGAATTATTTAATATGTTAATAATTTTTTTGGTGGAGGAGGATAATTACTATGTTTTCTTTAGAGTTTTTTAGTGAGGGAGCACTCTAGGGATTGTTAGAATTCTATCTAGATTTCGTTGTGAAAAATGATGGATTGAAGCTTAGGATTGCACAAAATATCATAACTGGGTTTATATATTACTAGGATTGAAAAATAAAAAAATTCATAGGGGACCCTATTATTTTCTTAATTTATAGAAAACACCATATCTAGATATTATTATTATTATTATTATTCTTTACTTGACATGCATTAAAATCATGGATAAAATAAATATTATTTTTCTTTATTAAATAAATTAAAATTTATTCAAATAATATTTAATATGACATTTGTCAAAAGCCCATTAAAATGAGTCCACTAATCCCCATCAATATATATTGGTCTATAAATAATTACTATTTATTTAATTAAATAAATATTGTTGCATTATTCACTAATAAATATAAAAAAATTATATCCACTATAACTAGTGAATAAATATTTAATAAATGTTTAGTTACCTTGTGAATATACTTGAATAAATAAATACTTTAAATTCATGTAATTAAATTAATAATTCACTAGTGAATAAATATTCATTAAATATTCAACTCACATATATATTCTCTTGAATAACAAGTTATTAAATATTTGTGATTAAACCAACATGAATAATTATTAAACCACGTATGGGAATAATATTTTTCAATATTTAAAATTCATATATAATTTAATTGAGGTTTTGAATACACTTTATGTGTGAACTTCTAAGACATTTTCACGGTGCCAATAGTCTAGACTTTCTAAAGGCCAAGGTTAGTGTCAAGAAACATGCCAAGGCTCCAATAGACAAAGAAGTTAATGTCACAATGAAATTTATCCTCATACAAACATACATTGTATAGTATAATCCTATTATTTTGATATCTATAATCAATTAGGTTGCATGCTAGTGTCTTTAACCTATATTCTCAATGTATCTTTCATTGAATTTCGGGAAATAAACTTTCTAAAAACATCTCTATTTACCTAGAATTAATTGTTTATTTTAATTATCATCAATGGAACTAATATAAAAAATTCTATTAAATAACATAAGGAATAAATTCTTTCTCACATTACTCATTAATACAATATCACTAATAAAATATCCAATGTATCCTACTTCACCGTGAGCATATGTCACCACAGTTTTCATCAATGCATCAAATTATGAAACATGTTACATGTACTGATAATAATACTAATGTTTGAGGATCATTACACACATATTGATATAGTAATATCCAATGATACATATAATATGGATTTATTATTGGTGGGTCATGTTCTCATTATCTCTTACACTGAAGATTATCAAGGGTGTACACCAGGAAAAAGTGTATCAAAGTCTGATAAGTCTCCACCCCAAAAAACCTGTATCATTAGTTTTATGTAAAATGATATCATCTATATATAGAACATGTATTTAATAATACTATCATTGAACTTATATATTCTCAACACAACATTGAACTATTATGACATTTTAGTGTTCCATGTATAGTTAGGACATTATCACATACTATGTCACACATAAGAAAAATAATAATGTGATAATATATTTTATAAGTATTCAAATACATGAATATAAGTAATAATAAATTATTTAGAAGTTGGTTTTAGGTAAACAAATACAAATTTCTATCTGATATATCTCATGAGATTTTCATACTTCTCTAGAGATAATAATTCATTCATGGTTCATATTATATTTTCTCCCATGGAAACTATGCTCATGGTGACTTATTGCCTTTGAAAAAACCCTAAATATATGATATTTATGATGTATGATCTTCTTACACTAATGTGATCTTGGATTCTTTAGAAGATCCACTACTGTAGTATTATCACAATACAATATGATAGTATCTCTACTACTAATCACCACATCAATCTATTGATTAAAGTTATGAATCCAATTATCTTTTTTATATACATCATAATCCATAATATAATCAAACTCTGCTATTTAATCGGTGATAAATAGATGATTTGACCACTTCTAGCTCAAAGATCCTTCATTGATACTAAATAAATATTATGGCTATGACTTTATATCATTCTATTATATTTGTAAACAGAAATTAGTATATCTTATTATGATTAGTTCATCATATCCCCTATATATAAGGATCATATCCTTAGTATGCCTCATATGCTTAATGATATCTTTAATAGTAGACCAAAACTATTCTCCTAAATCATCTTGATATCTTCCTACCATTCTTAAAGAATAGGAAACAAAAATCCTATAACATAATATTGAATACATGATAAATCATGTCATAGATGTGTATAGGATCCTACTCATTCTCTTGAAAGATCCTTTTGTTTCCAAGGACACATTTTCTTGGATTAATGTATATCATGTTACACTAGAACCAATCCCCTCTTGGAATAATCCATATCAAATCTCTTTAGTATCTAGTTAATGTATATACTTTGTCGTAGTCTAAGCATCCTTTTAGATCAATCATGAATGATCTTAATTATAAGGATATCTATGACTTCACCTAATTTCTTCAAAGAGAAGCACTTGTTTTACCAGTCCTTAAATGACTATAATACTGATATGTTGTTTCCAATAACTAATATGTCATCATCATATACTATAAGTAATACAAATTCAGTCACACTAAACCGCTTGTAAACACATTGATCACATTCATTATTTATGAAACCATGTTCTCTTATGTCTTCATTGAACTGAATGTTTTATAACCTTGATTCCTACTTTAACCCATAAATGGATCTATGCAACTTTTATATCTTATTGGAATTTCTTGTAGTTAAAAACCCTTTAGTTTTGTCATATAGACATCTTATAAAAAATTATTAATGAAAGTCATTTTTACATCCATTTTACAAATCTCATAGCCATGGAAATTATGTATGGAAAATATAATTATGATGGATTTAAACATGGAAACTAGAGAAAAAAATTCATCATATTCAATTATTTTATGTTTTTTAAACCCTTCATCCACTAGACCTGCTTTATGGGTACGCACTTTACCTTTCATGACTAGTTTTCTATTGAATATCCATTTTGAACCAATTTTATTTACATAAACTAGTAGATTAACAATAACATAGACTTTGTTCTGATACATGGAATCTGCCTTAGAATTCAGGGATTTCTTCCATTTTTAATCTCTTAAACTCTCTAATACCTCCTTAGATTAAATTGGATCATTACTATCAACCAATAATGAGTAACCATCTTCAGTGACTAGAAAATCATATATTTATAGTTCTTTGACCTCTCTTATACTCTTATATAGTACTTGTTTGTCAGGATTGACATCTTTCATGGGGACCTATGAAACTTATTCCTATGCCAACTCATGTGTATATTGAGAACCAACATCAAATAAGACAATCTTTATCCTACTATACTTATTGAGGGTGTGATATCTCTAAAGAAAAATAAATTATCTTGTGATAGTAACCTTCTTATATGAGGGATTTTATAAATAATATCCCCTTGTATCAATAGGATACAAGTTACACTTCATTACTTAAGGTGTAAGTTTTTTTCCAAGTTTGTCCTTAACAAACGCCTCCAAACCCCATGCATGAATAAGTGAAAAAACTAGGTTCTTTACTTTCCATAAATTGAAAGGAATAACATATTATGATTTTTTTGGTGTATAATTTAGTGTGTATGCTTTAGTGTGTAATGAATATCACCAAAAGGACAATAGAAGAATTTCAAGGCCCATTATTGACCATACCATGTCAATCAAGGTATGGTTCCACCTTTCAATAACATCATTCCACTATGGTATGTAAGGAGGAGTGATTTTGGATAGAATAACACAATTCTTTTTAAATTCAATGAATTGTTGGTTAAAATATTCACTACATCAATTAGATCAAATTTTATTAATTTTCTTAACAAGTTGATTCTCTAATTCATTCCTGGAATCATTGAATTTACTAAAATATTTTGACTTATACCTCATTAAGTAGAAATATCCATATACACTTAAATCATTATTAAAACTATTTAAATAATAATAATCACCTCTAAATTATAGTATAAATAGTCCACACACATCAGTGTGTGCCAATTGTAGAATCACTATAGCTCTTTCACCTTCTCTATAAAAAGGTGGATTGGTCATTTTTCATTGCAAATAACCATGACATCTATGAAGTGGTTTTCGCTGAAAAGATTCTAAGAACCCATCATGATTGTGGTTTTTCAAATGCTTCTCATTTACGTGACCAAGATAATAATTTCATAGTTTGGTGTTAAATGAGTCATGTGAACTTGATTCATTATCAATTTCTAAAACTATATTATCATAATTTAATACATAAAGACCATTATTTAAATGTGTCATACCATAATAAATATTATCCTTACCAAATAAACATACTTTTTTTGAGATTGAAAATAAAACCATATTTATCTAAGAAGGAAACATAAATCATGTTTTTGGTAATAGTTGGTACATAATAACAATATTGTAAAACCAAGGCCATCTTCGTTGGTAGTTAAAGGTGGTGGTCTCCAATGGATAGAGCAGCCAGCCTCATGCCATTGGTAGCCCACAATACTACATATCCTCTAGAAATATTTCATAATCTAATTGGTGACTAAATTTGAATATAGATGTGATCACCACAAGCTATATCTAAAACAAAATGTATAGATATATAAGTATTTCACTCGATAATAGACACACATGAAGTTTCCCCTTACTCTTTTAACTAGGTGTTGATCTTCTTCCAGTGGCTCAGCTTTCTACATGAAAAATATATTTCATCATTTTCCTTTTCCTATCATCATATATTCCATTTATTAGAAGTATGGTGCTTGATATCTTTACACTTGGAATGATTTTTGGTGCCAATTTTCTTGTTCATCCTTTTCTAGTTCACCATAAAGACGCAGGATTTTAATTACCCTTGTCTTTGTCAACATAACAAATTAATATAAGGAGTTATGAGAGATAATTCTAGTTATTTATCATATTAAAATTAACAATGAAACTAGAGGATATATTTTTAAGTGAGGATAAAATGATATTTTTATGCATAACATCAATGATCATGAATCCCAAGATAAATGTTGGATTAATATATCGAGTCATCTTGACTACATGAGGCCCAAATGGAACCAAATCTCTAGTCATGCAGAATAATAGTGAATTATAGATATCGTATCTCTAATTTCTCACTGTATCTTGATAATATCGTGAAGGTGAGACATGATTCTATACGTATCCATATCCTAATATTTCTTTAAAATCATACAAAACATAGAAGATGGAATAAAATATTGGAAGTCTATGGCATCACCCAAATGGTTAATATAGAGAGATAATTCTTCATCATTAACCTTTTTTCTAGGTTCTTCATGAATAGATTTTTCCAACACATATAATTTTCATTCATGGAATAGTATAACATGTAAATTCCTATACCAATCCTAGAAATTTGAGCCAATAAAAAGGTTATCCTCTTATATAATGGATCAAAAAGATATTTTAGAAGTCATTTGGGTTTCTATTTATATAATAAATGAGAGAATAATTTTTATTACATTATCTATATTATATATTATATAATAAATATAATTTAATTTATTAACCACTTGCTATTTTTTAAACATGTTAAACAACACCATTAGTTTCAAAATATCTCTCACATGGATATTCTTGTAGAAAGGATCCATATTCCCCTACTCCTAACCCATAATTAAACCAAAAAAATTATTTTAAGGGTGTTATATAGGTATAACTTTCCAACTATATTAACTCACAACTCCTAGATATGTTGAGTGAACTCACCAATCCTAAAATACTAAATAATAATTTCCTTAATGATTTTCCTCTTAGTTACACCAAGTCCTGCATGGGAAGTCTACCCTTAATGTAAAATGACTTTGGTAAAACCAAGAACTCATGTTAAAATTACATGTTAATTAAAAGAACCCTGACTTGGGTAGTTCAAGAACTTTGAAATATGGGTTGATTTTGACTCAATTAGTGGCATCCTATACAGATTTATTATTTTATTAGAGGTATTTTTTCTTTATGTGTGAACTAACCATTTAATCTGGTTACATGATTTTTAATATTAAGTATATTTTACTTATGTGATAAACCATTTTTAGATAGTGTTTTCAAATAATATAATATTTATTTTAATTCCATATTATATTCCTGTTAATTAATTAGTATAATGATTTAAAATCCATAAATAAGCAACCATGTAACTGACATACATAAAATAAATAATTTAGAATGATGATGATCTTCTATAATGGTTGGTTTATCTAAAGGATAATAAATCGGCCCTTTACCCTAGATAATTAACTCATAAAACCATGTATGGCCCGAGTTATAGCATTCTAATTATACTCCTATGTACTTTCTGGATTGGTTTCACGTCATCTTTGAATGTGAATTGCCTCAACTCTATTGGGAACTCCATCCATTGCATATTGTTTCTCACATGTAGGGGAGGGGAACCAAAGGATTGACTGATTGGGTTATATAAAATAAATCAATGGAAAACTATCCGTCAAATAATTATAGGAGAGTAATGACTCACAAGTCATTATTCTAATTTTATAAATTATTACAATGACCATGAAATAAAAAATTAAATAAGCCAATCATGTACATAAGTTGGTCTAATCTCATTATTATCCACATACATTCAATGACTTAACAAAATTACACTATCCATCATTCACTTCAATTAATTATTTATTATTAAGATAAACGTACTTTAATTAATTCAATTTATTAATTAATTAATTAATTATATTTATCTTAATGACTATCTGAAGTACCTTGGAGATACCCATTATAAATGAAATATGGATAAAAATGGATTTACTGATAATTACATATAATTACATGGAATTAATGTATTGTTTATTAATTCTGAAACCCTTATTACAAAGTCAACATATCAAATGCACATGGTGTAATTAGTTTTTTATGGTTGTAATTAATTAATATTTATAAAATTTAATTTATTTCTTTACTGAGAGACAACATGATATGTACTAACGTGATACATGTGATGTTCCTCGCTTTACATGTATCTAGGAAAAACAACTAGGAACTCTTCATGTATATTGGCCAGATTACATAGTGTGAACTAATGAGATACACATCGTACATTATTCTTGTTGTGTGTCCACATAACCCAGTGATTGAATCATCATGTTCTTTAGACATAGGTAATAATAATACACATGGTGTGTATACTAGATACATGCAGTGTACCTCATTAATGATACATTTTTTCAGTCTCATACAACATTATTATGTGTATTTAACCAAATGGTTAGCATGAATTTTGCTGTTAAACTATGTAGAGTACATGTCGTGTACACCAGCTACAAGTTGTGTGGTTTGGAAGACTATGTGATAGGATATCCAGGACAACATGTGGTGTGAATTAAATGCTTCACATGTCATTACTTCTTGGAATGTTGTGTATTTCACGACACATCCATGTGTAGTGATCTTGGGAACATGATGTGTATTTTCGGTCACACATCATGTATCTGTGTCTACTGGTCAAAATCCTCATCAACTCTCGATGGAATCTCTGATTATTCTTAATCTATTCTTAATTTTTTTATGATGATATAAAACATGAATGAATTGATATAATATGTTCAAAACATGTTAATTAAACTTCTTATTAAAGAAATAACAAATTAGAAGTAAAAATATAATAACAATTTTTTATAATCGAACAGTGAATAATAACTAATTATAATTTATTATATGATACCTTTGATACCACTTGAAGGTTATATGGTGAAAATAAACTGGTTTTTATAGTTCCAAATAAAATTTTTCCATCAACTTCTTCGGATTTCTTCTTCTAACTAGATATAAATTCATTCATGGAATTTATAAAGACAATATCTTTCCATATATAATTTATAATTAAGTTTTTTTAATTAACAATTACCTTTCATTTAATTCTTTCTTCATTGATGAAATGGTGTACTGCTCTTTTCATACCATCATTTCATTAGTGTAATCAATAGTAGATTTCATTTAGCATTGATCTGCATGTGATTTGCGAACCTCTAATCATCATCATATAATCCTTGAAGTTCAATCAAGGATGAATCTAATGCATATGATGATCATCATTGACCATAACTAAACTCTTCAAAAGGATAATAATTAATTCTGGTAGAGGAGGAAAATTACTATTTGTTTTTAGAGTATTCTAGGGGGGATCTCTCTAGAGCTTGAGAAAATTCACTCTAAATTTCATCATGTGCAATAATGGAATAAAGCCTACGCTTTCACAAAATGTCATAACCAGGTTTATATAGTGCAACATTCAGAAAATAAATAATTATGCAAGGGCCCTTTTTATTTTCTTAATTCTCAAGGAAACTTGTGTCTAAATAATAATATTATTATTATTACTATTATTTACAATAAAGGTGTTAAATTCACAGATAAAGAAAATATTGATTTTTTGAATAAATAAATTAAAATAGATTCAGATAATATTTAATATGAAATTTATCATCAGGCCATTAATCTCAGTTCACTAATACTCTTTATTATTTATTAGTCCTTGAATAATGACTATTTATTTAATTAATTAATTGTCACTACATTATTCACCAATAAATATATAAATATTATATTCATTTATATAAGTGAATAAATATTTATTAAATATTCACATAAATAAATAAATAAATATTTTTTTAACTTGTGAATAATCTATAATAAATAAATATTTTATATTCATGTAATAAATAAATAATTACATGGTGAATAAATAATTATTAAATATTCAACTCATATATATATTCTCTTGAATAATTGACGATTGAAAATTTTTGATCAATCCAAAATGAATAATTTTTAAACAATATATGGAAATAATAATTATCCAACATGTTAAATTCATATATAATTTAACTAAGGTTCCAAATACACTTTATGTGTCACTCTCTAGGCCCCTTTCTTAGTGGAATTAGGCTACAATGCCTAAATTCCAACGTTAACACCTATAAACACACTGAGACTTGAATATAGAAATAACATAATTCTAAAATGGCATGTAACCTCCTATGAATGTACATTATATAATATGATATCTCTATATTGATATCTTTAATCAATAAGGTTGTATTCTAGTGTCATCAACCTATATGCTCGATGTATCTTTCTTTGACATTCTGAAAATGAACATGCCAACAATACCACCATGTACATGGACTTAATCAGGAATCTCAATTCCCATAAAAATTCATGATATATCAACCTCCATTAAAGAATAGACGGGATAATACCTTTCTCACATTATTCATTAATACAACATCACTTGTGATGCACCCAACATATCCTACTTTCCTCAAGAACATGTCATCATAGTTTTTGTCAATACATCAAATTACCCGACTCATGAAATGTATGAATAATAATTTTAAAGTATTGTGATCATTAAAATCATCAAAATTTAGGAATATCCAATGACACATAAATTTGGATCCCCTATTAGTGGTTCATATTTTTATAATCTCCAACACTAAAGATTACCATGGGCATACACCATGATAAATTTTCTCAAATTCCTATGAGTATCCACCCCTAATAGGCTATATCGTGTGTGTCTCATCAAATGGTATCATCTAGTTATAGAAATTATATTTAAGAATAGGATAATGGTACTTCTTTATTCTCATCATAGAGGGAAAATGTTATGACCTTTCGGTGTTGTAAAAACAATTAGGTAATTATCACATATTAAGTCACGTAGAAGAACAATCATGATGTAATAAGATATTTTATAATTTTCAAATACATGAATATAAGTAATCATAAAGTACATAGATATTTTTTTTCTAGGGAACCAAATCCAACATTAACCACATCCAAAATATCACTATCTAAAATATTGAGACTTGATCACACATTCACTCATATCTTATTAGTGTTAAATATTCCTCTATGTATATGAGCATCAAAAACCCAACTTTTAAATAGAATATCAAGGTTTCCACCCAAATCCATTTGATTGTGAAATAAATTCCTATAAATCATATTCACATATATCATAACACAACATAAATATAGTCAATAAATAATTAATTTATCATCCCAACAATATAAAAAACTCTCTAAGCTAAACCAATAGTTACTCATAATAATTTATCTTTTTATCAGAGTAAACTAATCACCCTTTAAAATTTTTCAATATCTCAACAATAGTATATCACTATATCTATTAACCTTTAAATCATCACTTAAAATAGAATCCACTTCTAGAGTTCCCACTTAAATGCCTTAACAATAAAAAAGACGATAATATTAAAGGATAATTCAATTATATATGGTGATTCTTATCAAAAAACCCATAAAAATTACTTAGATAGTTTCATCATTTCATATTAAATTAAATGGTTTATTAATCATGATAATGATAATATCTACCCAAATCTGTCTCATATCCATGTTTCATAACTAAAATACATAAAACAATATCCAAACACCAAGATTTAATCCCCTAGAATTTACTTCTATTATTAAACTCTTGGTTATTAGCACACTTTCATTACATAGTGTAAGATAATTTTTCATCAGTATATTAATAGTCATTCGCCCACTATTCAGACTAATCATTTAAAAATCTCTTAAACTACACTAAATATTAATCAACTTATTCCTCATTTACTCATTATCATCACACTAACTATAACATCTTGTCCCTCATCATTGGCTTGAATCAAGGTGGAAATTTTAATTGGCCTTAGGTGAAATCCCTAAGACAATAAAGGTAGGATATAAATTATAAGTGCTTCAATACAGTTGAGGGATAATTTTTCCTTTGAAAGTAAAACAACCAAAACCAAAAATACCATAACCAAATTACCACTAAATGATTCATGATAACAATGTATTTAACTTGAAGTATACCAAAAGGAAAAAATATCAAACTATACAATTACCAAAATTAGAGTACTAAGAAGAAACTAAACTAGAATAAGAAATAAACTGGAAGACAAGACCAAAAAAACCGAAAGAATCCAAGTCCACCAACTCCACTACTCCCAAAATGATCCAAGACACAACTCCAAAATACAAACTCAAAGTATTGTAGCACATCACTAAGGAAATTAAACACATTTCCATTACCTTTGTCTTGATAAAAAACTTCTTCAAAATCACCAAAGTGGAAAATTATGGGTGAGTAATGTAACTTATTATATTTTTTACAAATGACTTTACTACTCATGCCACTATTATAGAACATTTAAGCATAATTATATAAAATATTTTATATAAAAAAATTAAATTGTTTATTTCAGAATATAAAATAATTTCCATAAAAAATTGTTTTCAATGAGAGAAACAAAAAAAATCTATAAAACATTTCACATTCCTTTTTGGCATACACATTCCATGATTCACCCACAAAACTATATATACATGCTTCAGTGATAGTTACACACTCATGAGTGGTTTCTATACTATCCAATAATTCATCATTGAGTGACCAATATCCTTGTTCCCAAATGACATACTCCCCTTATCTAGGGTCACATCCCATTGTATCCCAGTGGTGCATTCCCCTTATTCAGGGTCATGTAAAAAGTATGAACTCACACAAACCTTTGTATGCCAAAAACTTGACAAACTAACCATTTAAATAAAATTTAATAAAACAAGATTCTTATTAAAAAACTATCTAAAAAACTTTTTTCCATAAATAAAGAAATATTATATTTTAAAACATCATTTTCAAATCATTAAAACAAGCACTTTAGACAACAAACAATTTCCAGAAAACCAAAAACAATCACTAAATAGGGTTTATAACATGATTTTCACAATAATTTTACAACTAATTTCATGAAATTTAGTCAATTTGAAAATAATCCTTCATGTTCTAATCATTGGAGTTGATAGTGAAGCCACCTACTTCATAAATTATGACAGAAATGAGGAATGAAACAAATTATTCAACAAAATATGGTTGAATCTCTAGAAACCCACCTTAAATATCATTACCTAAAATCAACATAGCCATATATCATCATTATTGGAATCCACTACCATATATCTATCCCAAATGGATTACATCTGTGAATCCAAGAGAGGGTAGAGGAGTAAATCTATGTAAAATTGCAAAGAACGGAGAATTCTAAGGAATCCATCCTTCAACGCACAATGATTTTCCAATGAATCACTTCTATATCAAAAGGGGAAAGTCTCCATATCCTTTGGGAGGAAGAAAAACTATGTTAGGGTCAAAATGGATGGAAAAAGAGTGGATTAGGGGCCAAAAAGAGTTAGATTCTTTTTTAGGGTCTGAAAAATAACTATGCATGGTTGGGTCTCATTGTTAGGAAAATTATGTACCAACTGTGAGCCAACAACTTCCTTAAGGAAAACCTAGCATAGTTGGTACACATGGTTAGGAAAACCATGCACCAACAATAAAAAATCCCTCTTCCCCAAAAACTGTAGTTTCACCAAAGTGTCCACATGGTTTGGAAAAACCATGCGCCTAACTGTACGCTAGCCCAGAAGCCCCAGTTTCACTTTTCACAGTTTTCTATAGGAGTTTCGTGGTTTCTACTAACCATTCTCAAACCATGAACCTCCATAAAATCCCCAAAAACATTCTAAAAGTATTAAAAAATTCACCCAAACACTTTATATATTTAAAATACATAAATTAAAGGTAACATGAAAATAGGGGTACAAATTTCTTTCCACCATTGGCCTTTCCATCCCTAAAAAGTAGAAAAACACCATTTTCCTGGAAAAAAATTAGTCCATTGCTCGACCATTTCCTTCTTCCTTTACCAATTTTCTTCTTAAATATGACCATGTTTCCATAAAACCCACACTAGATCAATGTTTTTTCGATGAAATCCATTCTCTTTCTTATCCATAATCTGTATCGTCATATGAACCAATGAAGAATCTTGATCTAGGTCACTGTGATCTCAACAAATCACAAGATCAGGATCAATCTGATACTTTTTCAACTGAGATACATGAAACACATCATGCACTACACTAAACCATGGTGGAAAATCCAACCTATATGAAACCTCATTAACCTGTTAAAGTATCTTAAAAGTTCATATGTATCATGGAGATAACTTTATCTACTTCCAAAAACATATATTCACATTCCCTGGAGAGATAATCAAGAACAAATGATCACTCACCTCGAATGACAATGGTTGTCGATGATGATCTGCATATGATTTCGGATGACTCAGATCCATCTCCATTCTCTTCCTAATCAAATGAATCTTCTTTGTTGTCACATGAAAAAGGATCGGTCTGAGTAGTGAAGTGTCACCTATTTTAACCCAATAAAGTGGAGAATGAAAAAGATATCCATACAATGATTCAAAATGAGCCATATGTATCAAGTCTTAATATCTATTGTTATATGATAACTACACTAATGCTACGTTATCCTCCCATGAGACACCCAAATCCATTACACGGGCCCACATCATGTCATCCAATGTATGTATCATCCCTTTGGATTTCCCATATATCTAAGGATGATATTACATTCTCATAGTCACATGAGTCCAAAGGGATTTCAATAAGGATTTCCAAAACTGAGATGTAAACCTCATATCTCAGTTCGGTACTATCGAAATAGGCATGCCATTATTTTTTACCACTTCTCATATATTGTTCCTGACAAGTTGTAGTTACGACCATCCAATCTTGAAACCAAAAAAATGAACTCTTGTCCAGCCTCTATCCCTCAATGATCTCCCCACCATTGAGTTTTGACCGCATCATAACACATTCTAAATCATATTTTTGTGCCTCTTTAACTACTGTAAAAAAATCATAAATAAGAGAAACTGAGAAGAAAAGTGTTATACTACCTCGGTATTCACAATACAAGTGCATGTCTACTATCACCGACATCAACTTCCATTGTTCTGAAGCCTCTTTTCCAACTGAGAATATGAATTTATTCTAAATGAATCTACCACTGATTTTACTTTAACCAGTGTATACATCAAGTCAAATTCAAACTTTTGGAAATACTTCATCCATCTTCTTTGTCTCAGGTTCAAAACCCTTTGTGAGAAAATATGCTTCAAGATCTTATGATCTATAAACACTATAAATTTATCACTAAATAGGTAATGATGAAAAGTATTCAAATCATAGACTATAGTAGAAAACTCCAAATCATGTGTTGGGAAGTTCTTCTCATGCAACCATAATAGTTGTAAGTCCTAAGTAACAACATGATCTCCTTGCATGAGAACACAACCTGTCTCAGATCTTGTTGCATCAAAATACACCACATACACCTATCCTGATTCTAGTAATATCAATATCAGTGATCATTTAAGGATAACCTATTTCTCTTGAAAATACTTCTAAAATTCAAAATTCCACTAGAATGGAACATTTTTTCTAGTTAAAACTACCATTAGTGAAGCTAGTCATGATAAATCATGAAAAAATGTCAGTAATAACTAGCTAGACCAAAGAAATTGTGTATCTTGAAGACATTATTTTCTGGTTTCTAAGAAATAATAGCCTCTATACTTCCTAGATCTATAGAAACAAATATTTCATAGATAACATGGCCAAAGAAACATACCTCTTGTATACAAAAATCACACTTTGATAATTTTCCATAAAAACGATGATCCTGCAAAATTTCTAGCACTACCATCAAGTGTTTCTCATGATCACCCCTTGTCCTTGAATATTCCAATATTTCATCCACAAACACCACCACAACAGAATCCAGATATCTCTAAAATATTTTATTAATAAATTCCATAAATATTTATAGTGAATTTGTATGACCAAAAGTTATATACACATAGTTGTAATGGCCATATCTACATCTGAAAGTTGTATTTGGAATATCCACCATTAATACTTTCAATTGGTGATATCCCAACCACAGGTCAATTTTAGGAAACCACCAAAATCCCTTAAATTGATCAAATAGATCATCATTGTGTATAATAGAATATTTATTCTTTACCATAAATTTTTAAAGCATACGGTAATCCACACATATCCATAAAGTTTCATCCACCTTTTGGAAAAACAAGACTAGTTCTACCCATGTAAATTTTGTTGGATGAATTAATCCTTTGATTTACAGCTCTTCCATCTACACTTTAAATTACCTTAATTCTATTCGTTTCATCAGATAATCTCTAATGGAGATAGGAAAATTCCCCAAAATAAGGTCAATCATAAACTCCAATTATTTGGTGATTGGAAAATATGAGAAATTTTTGGGAGAAACATATACGAACTGATCAACAACTACTATAAAAAATCTATTATTTTTCTCTTTCATTTATGAAAATGTCAATGCTACCGACTAATAAGATATTTTTTCAACTGTTGGTGACAACAAGCCTATTGAACCTACCTTTTCATTCTGTTCTCCTTTAAAGAGATGATAAACGCCTTCATTAGTCATAAAACTAACATTTCATATATAAAAATCAATGTGATCCTTGAAAACTATTAACCAATACATACCAAGGATTAATTCATTGACATCCATCTCAAGAATAGATAAATCCCATATTATCTCGGCTCCATCAACTATTATATAACATCCTTTACACATGAATGATTGACATTCTATTTAACTAATAGAAGTTGGATGTTTCAAAATAGTATCCCTTGTCTTAATATTTAAACCCATAAGATCAATATAATGATAATAAATAAATTAATGGGATGAAACCATATCAAAAAAATATTTTATAGGGGTAGAATTCAAAAGAATCGTACATCTCACCATCGATGGTACAGATTGGCCATCACCAATCACTTCCTCATCTCCATACAACTACTTACTTGCAGAACTTTGTTCTTTATTTCCCTGTCGATATTTCCCTTGATGAGGATTCATGGTATTTTATTAATCACCATGGATATCTTAGTTTTAGTGATGATAATTATTTTTCCTCACTCATCCCATCAAAGAATATAATGTCTGTGACACATGATAAGTGTCATGAACACCCGACCTTGGTGCACTGTAATAATAGCACTGAAGATGCCCCATATGATTGTAATTGTGGAATTTTCTAGGTTGTTTTTAATAGTCTCTATTCATGAATTTTAAAATAACCACATTGGAAACTTTTATCTTTACTCTTAGGCCAAGTAGTATGATTCACTGATCCATCCATCTTATTTTGATTCATTCCACCACTTTGGAAATTGTTTTCTCTCTTCCACTTGTTACCAGTATTAGAGTCTCCACTATTTCTCATAGGAATTAACATGATTCCCCCAACCTTAGTTCTTGAGATGTACCTTTATTCCATCTTCTCTATATTGACCATCTCTGTATAATCCATTATAAAAATCATGGAAATATTTGAGTGAATCTCTTACCTCGACCCCAATTCAAAGATTTGTGCCTTCCAGGATGCACTAGTAGCAAATTTGGGTGAAAATAAGACTAAATTAACAAATTTAGCCACATAAACTATCACTTAGAGGTTCTATTACTTCAATATGAAAAATTTGGTCTCTCTTTCAATCTTAAACAAGTGAGGATTGAATTTTTTGTTGAAAAATTCCTAAAAATATTCCCATATAATGCCTTGGTCCAATTTATCCTAAATAGCTAAATACCACCATTGGCATGCAGGATCATCTACCATATACATCACCAAATTGAATTTCAACTCAAATGGTGTGCTAATGAAATCAAGTATTTGATTCATACTATTCAACCGCACCTCTAACTTCTAGGGTTTTAAATCACCCCAAAATATGGGTGGATTTAGCTTCTGGAATTAAATGGAATAATCAAATTTACATGGTTCATCCCTTCAGTTTCATCTATCCACAAATTGAAAATATTGTAAAATACTCTAAACCAACTACTAGTTCACCTGTGGATTGGGGGAAACCACATTCTTAGTAGCTTCTTCCAGCTGGTTTCCACGATGCCTACTGGGTTCCATTTTTTATCAACAAAAAAACACCACAATTCTCACTCTCTAGAAATTGAAGGGTTAAAATTTCAAATTCTACCTTCTCACAATATCATGATAAGGCTTTCCAAAAATTAAACACTTTCCATTTTTCAACCCATTTTTGAAAATTTCACCGTGTTTTTGAAAATCAACCCATTTTAAAATTTCCATAATATGCCTTTTCAAAATCTCACATTTAAAAATAATTCCAACACTTTTTAAAAATAATTTTTTTTCACAAAATCATAAATCCTTACTCAAAATGAAATATGAACTCCTAGTGGTAATTTATTTCTATGATTAATTTCATGCTCGTCTCATTGGATAAACCTAAGACAATGAGATTAAAACTCCTATAAGTATATCCAAAACACTTATGTACCCAACTCCCTGGTAACTTGGATTTTAAAATAAATAGGTTATCTATGCATTTTTATACCCTATATTTCATGTATATAAAATCTTAATACTTCTACCAACCCAAGTTAAGGACTAAACCAAAATTATTTTTAACTCCATGATCGAAACAATTGATAACCAAGGATCAAACAAACTGAAACCATTTTTACAAAAATATTTGGACTGACCAAAACTGATTCCACTTATAACATCCCAAACCTCCTCATTGTCTTGATTCATGGTATAAAATCTATATGGCCTTAGGTGAGATCCCAAATATGCTAATGTCTAGAAATAAATGTCAATGGATTCAACACAATTGGGGGATGATTTTCCCTTTGAAAACAAAACAACCACAACCAAGCATACCATAACCAAATAACCACTAAATGATACATGATAACAATTTATAGAACAAAAATTATGCCAAAAGGCAATAATACTAAACTAAAACATTACCAAAATCAGAGTACCAAGTGGAAACCAAACTAGAATCAGAAAATAAATTGGAAGATATGACCAACAAAACTCAAAGACTCCATGGACACATACTCCACTACTCCTAACATTCTCGAAGCTCCTACACCATAGGATATACTCAAAGTATCACAAAGAATAACTAATGAAAGGTGATACCATACGTCTACCTTTATAATGATAAACAACATTTTAAAAAGCACAAAAGTTCCAAATCATGGGTGAGTAATGAAACTTAGTATATTTTCCCCAAATGACTTCCCTACTCACACCACTATGATAGAACACGTTAGAAATATTATGTAAAAGAATTTATATAAAACAATTTGAAATAGTTTATATCAGAAGATAAAATTATTTCCTTACCAAACTAGTTTACAAGGAAAGAAACCAAATAATTCTTTAAACTATTTCACATTCCTTTTTTTCATACCCATTCCATAATTCACCCACACACCCACACATGCATGATTCAGTGATAGTTACATACTCATGAGTGGTTTCTTGTCCATATACTAAGTACTCACTAAGTGTCCAGTCACCTTGGGCCCTAATTACACACACCCATTTTCCAAGGTCACATCCCTTATAACACAATGGTACAGGCCCCTTATTCAAGTTTAGGTTGAAATCATGAACTCGCACAAACCATGTATTCCAAAACCATTCCAAACCAACCATTTCAAGAAATTTAAATAAAACAAAAAAATAAAAACTTTCTAAAAAAACTTTTTCCATAAACTAAACCAAAGTTGTATTTTAAAACATCATTTTAATATCATTAAAATAAGTACTTTGCACAACAACCAAATTCCAAAATCCACAAACCATCACTGAAGAGGGTTTCTACCATGATTTTCACTTCAATTTCACAACCAATTTCATGAAATTAAATAAATTTGAAACTAATACTTCAAGTTATAATTATATCATTCAATATTGAATCCACCTACCCTAGAAATTATGGAGGAAATGAAGAATAGCATGAATTCTTAAAAAAATTGGGTTGAATCTCAAAAAACCCCACCTTAGATCTCATTCCCTAACATCAACACAACCATATCTCATAATGATTTTCATAAAATATCATATATATATCCCCATTGGATCAAATATATGAATCCAAGAGAGGTAAGAGTAGTAAATATAAGTAAAATGAACAATAAACATGACTTACCAAGGAATATGGTCTTCAACGCACCAGGATTTTCCAAAATATCACCCTCAAATCAAAGGGAAAAGTCTCAACAGCCTTTGGGAGGAAGAAAACCCAATTTAGGGTCAAAATGGAGGGAAAACAAGTGGATTTGGGGCTAAACTGAGTTATATTTTCTTTTTAGGATCTAAAAACTAATTTTTCACGGTTGGGATGCACGGTTAGCAAAATTGTGCACCAATAGTACTCAAACCACTACCTCAAGGAGCACCTCTCATAGTTGGTATGAACCATTAGACAAACCATGTTACAACCTTACAAAATTAATCTACCCAGAAATTATGGTTTTCCCTAAGTGGATGCACAATTCAGCCAAACCGTGCACCAAAGTGTGCACCAACCTATAAGCCTCTCTTTCACTTTTCAAGATTTCCTATACTAGTTTCACAATTTATACTAACCGTGCACCTCTATAAAATCTCCAAAAACATTCCAAAAGTCCTAAAAACCCTCCCAAAATTTACTCTGACACTTTAAATGCTCAAAATTCCAAAATGTAGGGTTATTTACATGAAACCAAGTGTATTTCACTAACAATTGATGAATAATAACATCATTATAATATCTTCTCCAAAATTATATAGAATTTAACTGATATTGACCTTAGTTAGTAAATATTTCCCAAAAATCCCTTGAATGATTTGTTTTAATCATCATCGTTCTTCTTTGTAAGTTACTATCATGGAGGTATTATATTTTAATACTTCCTCCTTCAGTCATTATATATAATGGGTATTAGTTTATCAGAACCCATATCACTACATTTGAATTGGGTAGTCCTGTCCAAGTCTAGATGACCATAATTGGTCCAATCCAAACCCTAAAATAACACATAAAATAGCATAGTGATACAAAAAATAGTATTGAAATACTCGGTACTCATCCTATTATAACCCTTCCACTAATACTTATATTTTATTCTCGATAAATGTATAATCCTAAACCGATATATAGTGCCAAGTTGAATGAGAATCATTAAAACACATCTCATGTGGATTCCCATTATCTAGAAATTAAGAATAAATGTAAAATTTACTTATTTTTTATATAATTTCATATATATATTAACCACATACCATTATAATTCAGTCATAAATTTTTCCACCACACTTCCATTATTCTACACTTATTTAAAAAGACTCATAGTTTGGTAATCAGACATTGGTGACACTCTAATCAGTGAAAACTTGGTGGTACAAATGCTCTAATTCACACAAAATTCCATAAAATTTCCAAATATCACATCTAAAGAATTTAAAATTTCAATCAACCCACAACAGAATAAGCATTAAATTTGGAATACATTGAAAAATTTAACTACCATTACTTAATAAATCAATACCACCACCTAAAAAGACTAATATATAAACCAACAAGGGTATTCTAGAATTCTTTATCTTATGTTATCCCACAACATATAATTTTTTATTTATATCCTAGCTCACTATCACAACCACTAATGTAAAAATAAACATCCTAATCTCAATAAACACTGCTCATTGTCTCAATGAAAACATCATGGTGTTTGGTTCATAACATAAGATGTCGATATTGATATGTATTTTTTCAATATTATTCACACTAACTATATTCAAATTCAATCGAATATATCATAAAATCATAGAATCATGACCCTGTATTACATGATGTTTTCCCTTCCTTTACACCCCTAGTTCACATACTAAGAACTCATTCATGAGTCATTAATAAGATTCATACTTAGAAATACTTAAGTTTCACACAACCTTTGTAAAGTTTTCTATTATGATTATATAAACTATGTTACGTTGTAAAATTCATTCAAAAATATCTCAAAAAAATTACATGTGCCAAAAATTAGAACCTAACACAATGATAGCAATATTCCACATCCTATAATACTAATAAATGAACAACCCAATCTCACCTCTAATAGGATAGAGGAAAAATCCAATACTAAGGTATCCTATAAAAAAATATGGGAGGCATTACCAATACATATATAAAACCTATCCCCAGTTATCATGTAACATTATCCACCACAATAAAATGAATCATCATCCATGTATTATAGAATATGAATATATAACAATATCGCTATAATACATTTAAATGAATCACCACATATAGGTAACACATCTCGAACATATGTAAGTTTGAATACTTGAGGACACAATTTTGTTCATCATGATGAAAACTTGATTCCAAAAAATACCATATTAAACATCCAAATCCAGACACTAAGATTATTCATCATCTATGTTGGATAATATACATGAATATAAGAGTGCACAACACATGAATGTGCATAAATGGTGAGAAATCATACTTTTTATAGTCATCCTATTGATCCAACCCCAAGAATAACTAATGTCTACAAACACCAATAATAATAAAAGTTTATTAAAAAATATAACATAGTATCATTCATTAAAATGATATTCATGATCAATATTTATCAAGCTAGTCATATCTCAATTTTGACACACTCACCAAATAAAAACATTAACATATGTACACATATAGTATCTATGTTCCCAATATATCACAATAAGATGGTCCCTTATTAACTATATCTAGTTAGAGGTCACTAAATACCCAAGCTTTAATCTATACTATGCTATAATCTAGAGCCCAGAATCTTAGAGAGAAGTAATAATACCTAAGAACTAAGTCCCACTATGCTACAATATAGCCCTATGGAGAGAAGTAATCATTGAAATGATCTGTCCATCTAATGAATCACCATACACCTCCCTTGTCTAATATTGGAACTCATCAAACCAATATGTAGAATATGGTCTCTTAAAGAAATAACATATTAGAAAATATAATATTATCCCACAAACAATCATAATATTTCCTACCTAACGATTTATCTTATATGCAATATCTAGGGATAATAGAGGAATATATTCATACATATATCATAATAGAGCCATGGATGTGTATCTAGACTACCTAAAACCAAATCTATCGGGAGAAACTACAATTTAATATCTATTCAACCTCAAACCTAGACTTATGGGTGTGTTATTATGGTATTATTTTTCATCCTTGTCCACCTCAATCAAAGATTATTGAGAGATAAATAGTGTATACACTCTGAAGAATATTTATTTATCATAGTATTCTTTATCATCATAATTCCCTAACCTATAACTATGGGTGAATGAGAATAAATACATGAAAATGTCATGTCCAGTGTATTCTTAGAATTGTGAGTGAGAAGGGACAATTTCATCATCAGTCTCTTACCTAAGTTAGTGAATGAATATAAAGGAATAAATTATTATTTTTTATCTATCATTATCATATAGCCATTGGACCATAACACCACTAAGTAGATGAGTAAAAAAATAAATCACTCCACTCTAATGAATGGTCAATCTATCAATCACTAAAGGATTTATGCATAATAATCCAAGAATTGAGATTAAAATTATCCACAAATTTACATACTCTAATCCCATTATAATATAACTGCTTTTTAAATTAAATTTATTTAATTACTCAACTCATAACAATATACACCATATTATGAGAGTACTAAAGTATTGATAATATTCTTTTCATCTCCATATTTTACCTAATCTAACCTCTAAAGGATTTCTTTTCGTTAATTTTCAAAGTTAATATTATTATTTATCATTAAATTCTAATGAATTATAATCCATATATTAGCTACTCATATATTTAAAAAAGGTATTCTATTATTAGTTCAATATTCCTTTATCATTAAGAATATTTTTTTTATTTCCTTTAATTTCCAACAACATTTTTAACCTTTATAATATTTCTACAAATCATCTTATTAATTATCATTAATTTATTTCAATATATTTCATACTTAAATATGTGTGTAAGTGTGTTTTTTTAAGTTAACTACAAGAAAATTCCTCCATAATAAATCAATTAATATTCTCTGGTATTTTTAAATAATTACCAATAGAAAGGTAATTAACTCGCATTGATTAAATTAATAAATTTTATTATCACCCTTTTGGTAATTCAATTTTAATTTATATCAATCCTTAAACATTTTATCTTTAATACCAACCCATAATTATATATTCTACATAAAGCAATTACCATCAATTTAAACTTATTTTTTCATAATTAATCAATAACTTGTTTTTAATGTCATCAAAAAAATCCTAGTCATTAATGTTTTAATGATATTTTCTATTCACTTTCATTTATAATACATTATCATTATGACATATATAATCATCCATAAAACCATTTTTCATTCCTAAATAATACACCATCATGAAGAACGAAGAATTATAAATTTATTTTATACAATATTAAATTCTTACCCTTAAATATTTTGAGTCGTCACTATCATCCCAAATAATGACTGACTGAATAACTCAAGAGGGGTTGAATTGAGTTCTAAAAAGATTCATTGTTATAATAACCACCCTCTTCAAAATATGCACGTCCAATTTTCTTTATTTACAGTATATATAGAAGAAATGTAAAACATGAATAAAGGAAATTGAACACAAAGTTTTATAGTGGTCCATGGAATAGAAATACCCTATTCTACTCCACCAACACTCTACTTCACAAGCTTGGTGATTTTAACTAAAAAACCCTTTTACAGGGGGCTCTCGGTTGAGTACAAAAGTTGTCACTTAAAATAAAGGTCCAAGATATTTTAAACATGTTGTCATTTTACAGGACCTATACTTGGTCTTTACCACACTCATACAAAGAGTGAAAACATAGTAGAGATAACATAAATTTTTTTGAAATGTTTTCATAACACAGTTGCAAGAAGTAACTGACAGTAGATGAAGATTTGACCTGAGAAAATATATAATCTTGAAGCATATCTTTGAATTATTTTTAGTGAAAATTTGAGAGCTAGATAAGTGTAGAACATGATGAATGTATTTTTAATATGTGTAAATCTCAAGATATGGATAGGATCAAACTTGTTTTGTTCTCTTCGCATTCATTTGATTCCACATATGCATCTCACTTGTGTTGTTGTCAACTACATATTATATATTCTTGATTTAAACTTAATATATGATAATTTAACTATCAAAAGATCTATATATATATCCTAATGAAACATGCTAAATAGATTATGCATTATCTCCTTCCAAATATGGAATTTCTTTTATGATCGCAATGTTAGAGATTTTCTCACTTTCTAAACTTTTCTATTCATGGAAAGTCTTGAGAAAAAATTATTTCCTTAAAGCGATAATATTTTTTTGATGTACTCAAAAGGTATGAAATAACGTATCATGATATTAGAAGGGTTAATTATTAAATTCCATACTAACATATATTCAAAGGATATTGGTTGATCATACTGCTCACCATTGGATGTCTTTTCTTTAAGATAAAGAAATTTGACTTCGAAAGATAATTTTCCATCGAAAAAGCATAAGATAATCTTCGTCTGTAAGATAAAATGTTACTAATAATTCATTCACTTTTATTTAACTTCTTATGACTATGAATATTCATCAAAATAATATCTCTTATTCATATTCTCATTTCTGACTAGAAATATTTCTTAAATGACTTAGTCGAATTTCATAAGATAAAATATTACATTACCGTTTATATTTCAAAGAAACTGAAGATGTTCCTTGAGATTTATAAGAAAATATGCTTGTGTAAGATAAATTTAATTTGAGACACTCAATACATTTTTTAGAATAAAATTAGGGATTTTGTTAATCATCAAAACACATAGAGAAGAGATGTATTGGAACAATACATTTTACAAAAATCTTTCTATTTTTGATTATCATAAAATCCATGTGATGGAAAAAACAAATATTTAAAAAATTGAATTTGAATTTTCTAGAAAATAATATCTTTTTATTTTCATTATTTTTCAATAAAAAATAATTTTGTAACACATGTGAATTTCGTATTTTCCTTTTCTTATCCCCCTTTTTATGATATCAAAAAGAACTGTAAGAAGGAAAACATTTTCTATTGCACAAAGATATCAGTTAACAATCATAGTTTTGGAAGAAATAGTAGTTAATAATGAAACATTTAACTATCAAAAAAAATAAAACGAATATAAAATATATAAACTTTCTTAATCAAAAATAACTATCACAAAATATATTTAAGAAATAAAAGTTAGTTAAGTAATTTATCATAAAAATTGAAAGGAAAATAATATAGTTAACTGATGAAGATGATTAAAATATTTCAAATGTTAAAAATGATGAAAATATTAATGTAATTCCATAAAAAACTACCAAGATTTAAATTTTTATCAAGAATAAACCATCGGGAAATGAAACTTCACAATATTATCAAGGAATGATCATCAAATGTTTTACTAGAAATAAATTTTAGGATTTTTCTTCTTGAATGATGCGGGTTCATTGTGAGATAACAAAGATAAATAAAGATGAGAGTAAGTTTTTTTACCCAAAACATATCCTAAAGTTAGTGAGGAAGCTTGAAGACATGCACGAACTTCATGAGCATCCCTGACTTGTGTTGATTGAATATTGTGGGAAACCTTTTGTGATCCCCTTGTTTAAAAGTTATTTGCATTTGTAAAGGGTAGTTTAAGGAAAGGTTCAGGTAAGGAAGAATATTTATCTATGTCCAAACTTTGGTTTTCCCTGGATTGATCTATTGACAGAAAAAAAATTCCCTTTAGGACTTGAGAGGTATACTAATACCGATCGGAAATTTGGGGTCTAGGTATCCTTCTGCAACAAAGATGAAAGTTTTCATTCACAAAAGCATCAATTATTATCACTAAGTCATTTTTACAGTAGTATATAATGCTTGTAAAACCACTCCCTATCCTATGAGATAATTTTCCAAAAAAAATTAAAGGTCTCATTTCTTTTTACAACTAGAGATTAGGTTTTTCAAAAATTCCACTTGATTATCCAAAATCCCCATGACATGAATAATTTATTTTCCCTTTGAGGGTTAACATCTATTGAATAATTCTGTAAAATCATCAATCTCAACATCATCATATTCTAAGAATCGTTTCTTAATGTTTTTCATCAATATTTGTTTAATATCATTGATTTTCTTATCAATTTCTACACAGTTATTGGTAAATTACCCATCTATGTTTCCTAGAAGGGTAATGAAAAAACTTAGGTCACTCTTCACTTACAAATATTCTTCCAAATAATTTAAAATCCGTTTAATAATTATAGATCATAACTCATTAGATGATTGAAGATCCATTCCAACATCTTCTTTCAATGTGAATGGAATACTTATAACTTCATCAACAACTGATTTCATAAAATCGTTAAAAACTTATCTTTTTAAAAAATCACACCAAATTGAATCAATAGTTGAAGTGAAAAGGACAACAACTTGTGACAATTATAAGATTAATTACTGAACATCTGTTTTAAGAGTGATACCAACAGTGGGTTAATCTGAACATTTTTTCAAAACAGATTATATCAACAGTCTAATTTCTTGAAGAACATTTTTTTTCTCCACTTGATCACCAATGCTTCTTTCTTGATGATGATCTTTATAAACTTAATATATAAGAAACTCAAAATTAGAGGCCAAATTTGAAAATATTCTTCAATTTTCTTATAATTATTCATTATGAGTAGCTTGAGGAATAATGGAATCCATTTATTGATGAACTTTTGTAATCTTTTCTTGTTGATTTTCAGAAACATTTGATACAAAATACTCATGGATTTGTTCTTGAAAAAATGATTTTATAGCTCTATCTTCTTCTATTATTTCCATAAAATGAGAGTGAGAGGGAACTAAAAGTATAGATATCCTTTCTTTATCGAGATAGTCTTGTCTTGAAAAATAGAAAACATCTGAGTGATGGATCATCATTATCCTTTCATTTTTATTTTGAACTGGTGAAGAGGCGGAAATAGGAAGTGTGCTTTCATGATCAAGAAATTGATAGCATGAAGGAATGCCAATTCTAACTCTCCTTTTAAAACTGAGAGATTATTATTCTTCATCAAGGATTTTTTTGGTCTCAGACCATTGAGATGATCCTTCTATAATGATTAGATTTTTATCTAAATTTGAACACTTCCCCTAAATCTGAGAAGGGTACATTTTAGGCATCGAAATGTAATGTATCAAATTTTTCACATAGTAGTCCAAATAAAATACACACTTCCCTAAAACACTTGTATTTAGATTCATAAAACCATTGCATTGAGTTGAATCATTATCATCCAAGGTGACTCTAGCGTTTTGAAATATTAAGGTAAGGATTCTTCCATATGGATAAAATTTTAGGGACTTATTATGAATATAACACATGTATCTCAACATATATCAGGATAAGTTGACAGGTTTTTCAAGAATAAATAGAAAAATCAAATAATCATATTGAAAAAAAATTCAAACTCACCATTTTGTTGGGAAATTCTAGAATGAATAAACTTGACTAGCTGCTTCCTTTCTGGTTCCAATTACTTTACTTGCTTCTTTTCAACAACAATAGTTTCAAAGAGTGATTTCATGACATACATAATGGTAACACCATCTATGGAAGATATAGAGGTGTAAAATAATGAATAACCTTTATGAGAGACTTTCATCATTTTAGTAATCTTGACTGAATTTTTGGATAGTACTTTCACATTAAATGTTGTAGTGAATGTATCTTCATATTTAACGAAGAGAAAGGTCGCATATTCGAAAAACTCATGAGCTTAATTTTTAAAAATTATAAGGGTTCTCAACGCATCAAACATGTATTCCCATACTTGATTATTTATAACCTTTTTCAAGAGCATATTAGTTATGTCTATACACATTAAATCAATGGATTTACCACTCAACACTTTTCTTGATATATTCTCTCATTTCATCCTACTTGATGAACCACCATCATCTCCTTTGGTTTTTTTTCATTTTTAGAAGGTTTAGCAATTCAAATGTTTAGATATCTAGGTAAGAAAGGGTTTTAGTGAAGTGAAAGAAGGGTTCAAAGGGTTTAAGTGTTGTTTCACACATAGAGTTGATGTTCAATATCCCCTTTTTTGTCCATGATAAACAAGGGGTCACACAGTAATGTTAGATTAATTATTACTATGACTATTACTCAAAATGGTGGTAAAAAATTATATTTAAATAATTTAAATAATTTGATAACTATAAAAGATATGAAAAATATATATAATATAAGATATTACTTCATAAAATTAAACATACCTAATTCAGATTTAATTGAAGAAAATATTTCAGTAGAAAAGGGTTTACTAAAGATATCTACTAATTGATTTTCGTGCAAACAAATTCTAAAGTGATGTATCCTTTTATGAATTATCTCTTAAGAAATGATTTCTTAAGTCAGTATGCTTTGTTCTTGAATGGTTTATTAGATATTTTGAGATGTCGATAGCACTAGTGTTATCACATCTGGTTGAAACATGGTTGAAATTAAATCCATGATTCATTTAGGTGTGTTTCATCTATAGAACATGTGCACAACAACTTATATCAACAATATTTTTAGTTTTGGCAGTTGATAGTGCAACAGAATATTTCTTTTACTCAACCAAGTCACTAGAGATTTTCCAAGAAAATGATAGGTTCTTTAGGTGATAACCTTAGGTGATTCCCTTATCTAACATACATCCAACAAATTTAGAATATGATTAAAAAATTGAATTAAAATTGGAGTTTTTTATAAAAAAAAGGGAAAGAGTTGTGGTTTCTTTAAAATATCTTTGAGTAATTTTTACAATATTTTCATGCGATTATTTTGGATTAGATTGAAATCTTATGAAAATAAATACTGAAAACATAATTTTTGGTCTAATTTTAGTAAGTTATAACAAAATTTCAATGATTTCTCTATAAAACTTGTTATAATATGGTTTTCAAGTTTAATTTGAATCAATTTTGATATTGGATCTCATAGGTGTTTAATAGGTTTTACAATTTTAAAGTACAAACTTTTTAAGTAAGTCAAGTATGTATTTTCTTTGATTTAAAATATTTCCAATATCTTTTTGATAGACTTTAAATCCTAGAGAAATTTTTATTTCTTCCATCATGATCATTTAAAATTATTTTTTCATAAGTTTTGAAAAATCATTTCAAATATTTAGATTTTTTGAACCAAAAATAACAACATCTACATATATTTTTACTTGTAAAATATCAGAAAAATAAGTTTTGTTAAATAGAGTAGGATTTTCTATTCCTATAGTAAAATCATTTGATAGAATAAAATAACTTAATCTTTCATACCATGCCCTTGGATCTTTTTTAAGTTCATATAGAGCTTTGGTAACTTTAAAAACATAATTTTAAAAGTGAGGATATTCAAAACCAATAGTTTTTTCTATATCAACTTCCTCTTTTAAAACCCATTTAAAAAGGTAGATTTTACATCCATCCGATATAATTTAAAATTCATATAGGATGCATATACTAAAATAATTATAATGGTCTCTAATATGGATAAAGGAGAAAAGGTTTCCTCATAATCTATTCCTTCTTCTTGATTATGTCATTTGGAAACCAATATGGCTTTATTTCTAGTTATCACACCATGATCATCATGCTTATTTTTAAAAACCCATTTTTTTCCAATTAGAGGATGGCTTGAGGGTATTTCAACTAATTCCCATAATTTTTTTCTTTCGAATTGATTTAGTTCTTACTACATTGATAAAAACCAACTTTTATCTAATAGGGATTCAACTACATATTTAGGTTCTAATTGGGAGAAAAAGTTATATAATTATAATAAATTTCCAACATTTATTCTAGTTATTACACCTTTATCTATATTTCTTGTAACTATTTCTAGAGGATGGTCTCTAAGGTTATTAGGTGCTCTAGAAAACATACTTTTTGGTTCTCCTGTGTCTTTACTTACTGTATTAGGTTTAACGTAATAAATTTCAAAATCATCATCCTTATTTTCATGAAAGAAGGGTTTAGGTCTCATATCTTTGATTGAATTATTTTGATCATCAATTTGAATCATTTTGTGATTAAAGGGATCACATCCATCAAATTTCACATGAGGTAATTCTTAAAGAATCCTTGAAATTCTATTGAAAACTCTATAATATTTGGGAATTAGTAGAGTAACCTAAGATGATACCTTCATCAGCCATTGGATCAGACTTTCCAACATTATATTTAGTGTTTAATATGTAAACCTTTCATCCAAATTATTTAAAGTATCCTACCTTTGTATTATATTATTCCATAACTCAAGGGTTTTTTCTTCAAAATAGGTCTTATTAGTACTCATTTAATGATATAACATGTTCTGTTAACATCCTCAGTCCAAAAATAAGTGGGAATGTTTTATTAACATAACATAGTAGTATAAATTTCTTACGAAGTTTTATTTCTACTTTTGTCAACACCATTCTATTGAGATGTCCTAGGGGTAGAGAATGTATGCTTAATTCCACGCTTAGATCAGTAAGAATTAAATTCATGATTCTCAAACCCACCACCATGATCACTTCATAATGACATGATTTTGAAATATTTTTCATTTTTCACAAGTTTACAAAAATCAATAAACACATAATTGGCTTGATTTTTAAGTATTAAAATGTAAACTCATGTAAATATCAAAAAATAATTAACTAATACATAAACAAAGGACTTATTAGTAATACTTGTAGTTCTAGTTGGTCCGAACAAGTCCATGTGGATAAGATCATGAGGTCTAGAAGTAAAAACTTATTTAATTTATTTCAAATATGACTTATATTGTTTTCCCATTTGGCATGCATCACATATTTTCTTTCTATTCCATTTAAGATCAGGAAAATCAAAAATAAATTTTTTTTTTGGATAATTTTCTTAAGGAATAATCATTTTAAGGTACAAGAGTTCTATTCCAAATACATGATTCCTTGACTTAGTTATTTAAATAATTTACATTTTTTCTATACAACAAATTAAGATATAATGTGTAAAAATTGTCTATTCTGGGTACTTTAAATTTGAGACATTTATCTTTAAAAACATAGCATGCATTATTTGAAAAATAAAAATAATATCCATCAATATAATGTTTTGAAATACTTATGATTATGTGCTTCATTACTTCAGTGTAATGTAATTTTTTTGTAAGTATACAATCTAGATTTCTAACTGATCTAATTCCAACTATTTTCCTGTTGAATTACCTCTAAATGTGATATATCCTCTATATAATTTGGATAAAGAATGAAAATTGGAGTATTCTACACTCATATGAATTGACTAAAAACTATCCATGAACTTTTTTTCATTTTTGGTAATGTCACTAGTTTCCTACAATGATAAGTCAAAAAACAGAGTTCATTGGTACCCAAATTCTCTTGGGTTCAGATATGTTAGCTATAAAAGATTTATACATCCTGACTTGCTTTTGTTTTCTAGAAAACATTTTTGTCTATTTTGAAAAATCTATTTAAAGAAAAACATTTTTAATTCTACTGAATTGAGAATTTTTTAAATCCAAAATATTTTAATAATTTCATGTTTCACAGCAACGAAAACAAGTAACCTTAAAAAGATATTTATTTTTTGAACAAGGAATAAAAGATTTTATGTAATGTTTTGATTTTTCACCTTTTCTTCCAATTCAAAATTTTTCCTTTCTATGTTGATTTTGACCAATAATTTTTTTAAATAGTCTTGTCCTTTTGTAAAATCAGTTGCATCATCTTTAAAATTTTCAACTTATTTCTGTATATTTTCAATTATTTGAACTTTTTCATCATTCAAAATAGCATATTTTTCTATAAAAGTTTTTAGTTTTGAAATATAAATATTAAAATTTTCTTCTTCATCAATGACCTTATTATAGGGATTTATAAGGGATTTATTTTTCTTCATCAAACTTTCATACTTAATCTCCAACATGGTGTGGTATTCATTTATTTATTTGTATGATCAGTCTTTATTATATGAATCATACTCATAAGAGTAGTAAGAGTGTACCTCATCTGATTATTCCATAAAGCATTTGTTGGCCTTTTAATATTTTTCTTTAGTATCTGATTCTGATTATGTGCATTCTCTAGAATCTTCAAAATCACTCCCGATGGACTTAATATCTTTCTTTTATTTCCTATATTCATCCTTCTTGAAATATTAATTTTTTGTCTTCTTTTTCATCTTTTATTTTTGGACAGTTAGTCTTGATGTATCATATCTTATTGTATTCATAAAATTTTAACTCTTTAGAGTTTTCACCATGATTTCTATGCTTTTTGAAAGGCTTTTTGAATCCTTATATCTTGTTATATAATTTTTTTGAACTTTATTGCAAATTGAGAAATTTCATCATTCGATTTTATGTTTATTGGGAAGTCTTCTTCTTCGGATTCTTCAGAGATTTGTTCACTTTTACTCCTTTTTTCATCTTTAGAAGTAGAGACTTTCGAGGAGTCATTTTCCTTTCAGATTATCCTTGGATCAGCATTTTTAGTTTCCATATCAACTTCATACGTCATAAGGGTTCCGATAAGATCTTTTATCTTGAATTATTTTACCTATTTATATTTTCTAATAGAGTTTCAAATTCCACGCAACATAGATGTTAACACTCTGAGAACTTTTATTTCTCATTCAGTCTCAGTGATAGGAGTTCCTAAAGTAGCAATGTTATTCAGGATCTCAGTGAGTCTTCCATTCAGTTGATTAATACTTTCTCCTTCTGCCATTTTGAAAGTATCAAATTTAATCTTGGATATATCAAATCTGAGAGCTTTCACATTGTCAGTACCTTCATATGTGACTGCTATAGTAGTCCACATTTTGTGATCTGTCTAACATTTACAGACTTGGTTAAACCCATCTGGTCTTAATCCGAAGATAATAGCATTCATAGCTTTGGAATTTAGATCATAGTTTTCTTCATCTACAAAATACCATGTTTGAAGTTCTATCTTAGCAATTTCATAGGGCTTGAATCTTTGAGATAGACTTTCAAACCAAGATTCTTTAGATAAATAATCATACGTGCATTCCAGCACCCATAGTTTCACCATTGATGAACAGATATATAACCATTGACATAACTTCTCAGTTATCATCCATTACATTCATTTAATAATATATCTTTGGACATCAACTTTTGATAGTTTTTGACACGAATATCACTTTCTCTGATACCAATTTTTTTCCTAGATAATGACTGAATAAATAACTCAAGAGTGGGGTGAATTTAGTTCTAAAAATATTCTTTGAAATATAAACCACCATCTTAGAAATATGCATATCCAATTTTCTTTCTTAAGATTATATAAATCATAAATATAAAACATTCAAAAAGTAAATTGAAAATCGTGGTTTATAGTGGTTTGGGGAATATAAATCCCCTAGTACACTCCACAAATACTCTACTCCTTGAGCTTGGTGATTCTCACTAAAAATCTCTTTAATCGAGGGCTCCTAGCTGGGTACAAGAAGTTGTCACTTAATACAAAGGTCCAAAAGATTTCAACCAGGATCTCCCTTTATAAGACCTATCCTCGGTCTTAACCACACTCATACATAGATTTAAACACAATAGAGATAAGATATAGGTTTGAGAATTTTCTTCAATGCATAGTTGGATGCAGCAACTGATAGAAGATGAATATTCGACCTGAGAAAATATATAAGCTTTGATTATATCTTAGGATGATATTTAGTTCATATTTATGAGGTAGATAAGCTTACCAATTGATGAATGGATTTTCAATATGTATATATCTCTGGAGTTTTATAGGAGAAAACTTGTTTTGTTCTCTTCACATTATTTTGATTCCACATACATGTATCACTTGTGTTGTTGTCAACTTATAATTATATATGATTGATTTGAACTTAATAAAGGAAAATTATAATGGTCAAAATATCTATATGCTGATCTTGATGATATGGGATAAAGAGATTATGCATCCTCTCCTTCCAAATATGGAATTTATTTTGCAAACGCAATGTCAGATATTTTATCACTCTTTGAAATAATCTATTCATGGAAAGTCTTGAGTAGACATTCTTTAATTAAAATTATAATCTTCTTCTGATGTACTCAAAATGTATGAAGTGACTTATCATGAGATTATAAAGGATAATAATGGTATTCTGTACTAACAGATCTTCAAAGGATATTGGTTGTTCATAATATTCACCATTGGATATCTTTTCCATAAAATAAATAAAGTTGACTTTATAAGATAATTTGTCTTAGATGTATTATAAGATAATATTCTCACATAGGATTAAATTTTACTGGTAAATCATTAAATTTTTTTCAACTTCTTCTGACTATGAATATTTCTCAAAAGAATATCATCCTTTCATATTATCATTTCCAACTAGAAGTATTTATTAAGTGACTTAGATGAATATCATAAGATAAAATCTTATGATCCAATTTTTTTCTGAGAAAATGAAGATGTTCCTAAATCTTCATAAGATAATATTCTTGCATAATATAAATATAATCTGAAACACTCAATAAACTTGTTAAAATAAATGTAAGGATTTTGTGAATCATAAAAACACATAGGTCAGAGATTTATTGGTACAATACATTTTACAAAAATCACTTTATATAATTTTATTATTAATTTATAATAATTTATCTCATAATTATCTCAAAATTAATTAACATCACCTTTTAAATATTTCAATTTTTTAAATAGAGCTCAAATCCTTTATTAAATTTATTCATGATTTTTACATACATTTAATTCATCACAACACATAGATTTATCAAATAAATAATTGTTATCATTTTAATAATAATTATATTAATAATTTTAAATACTAATAGAATAACTCATCAACCAAATATATCAAATTTTACCAAACTAAATTCTAATAGTTTGGAGTGTCAATAAGATTCTAACATAACTTTTAGTGCCCAAATTCAACCTCTCATGCACCCCTATATGCCTATAGAGTATCTTGACAATGTGGTGATCCCCCCCCCCCCCCGACATTCCCCACATATGTATCACACCACATGTGTGTAAACACCCTAGTTGTCTAATAATTAATTGGATAAAGTGGATTTTTTACCTCAACTCTAGCTAAGATATAGCCCCACACATTGATGTGACCATGTAGGATGTCATCTAATCTGAGCCATTAGAATTACCTAGTTAAATGTTTTTTCTGATTCCATGTAGAGACATGGAAAAATTTATCAGTGTTCAACCAACATAATTAAATAGTCTTATGTGGTCACAATTACCATATCTCTCTATGCCATGTATTCATGATGTGGCATTGCCCTAGTTATTCAAGAATTCGATCAAACAGACCTAGATCGTTATCATGCCTATGTTATAGTTCCTACTATCACCATCAAATACTACCACCATTAACATAAAATTTTAATATTTCAATTATCTTATTTATAATAAATTTCTTCTATAGATATTTCTTATTATAAGGATCACATAAATAAAAATCTTGAGTTGTGAATCTAACCTTAAGAACACTAAAAGTTATAGAGAAGATGAAAATTATTTAAAATTAATTTTTTAATAACTTTTAGTCCATAAATAAAAACATTTAGAGACTAATATCATTAAATTCATTATTTCATAACCATTAAAATGGTATTATTTTCATCATGATCCTATAAAGTTATAAGTTATTCTAAAAATTATTCAAAAAAATATTAAAACTGGGATTATATTTTGACTATAAATTATCACTAAAAATAATAATTATTTTTATAATAAAATTACGTCATTAAAACTATCATGAAATGAGGACTAACATATATAATGGATGCTTTGTGAATATATGATTTAGGCCTTTAAAGTTTAGATATAATTTTAGGTGTGTAAAACTTCTCTCTAGGTTTAATCAAAATGCATTAGTCATATTTTGATCAACCAATTCTATTATTTTCATTAGTAATTATAGAAAAACATACAATAATTTCATGATAGTAATCAATAATTAATAGATAAAACATAAATAGTGATTTTAAGGTTCATAAATTATCAAAAACAATCCTCATAATTAAATAATTGTACCTTATTATTGTTGATTCCTCATTCTATAGCGATTCAAGTCCCTTCAGTGGTAGTCGCCCTTGATAGAAAATATTCTAACCATAGTATTGTAAATGTGCACTAAATTCACCAACATAGAATAGTAGTTTATAAAAAGATTTTTTCAGCTTAGGATACATCACAGAATGGTGAATGTCACTATAATATAGTGATTTTCATGGAAATTATCATGTTATACAGTAAAATTTGGGATTCCTCCTTATCTCACTCTAATTTCTATCATAATATATTTTTCATTATATGATGGTGATTTTGAGTTGTTTAGATTTTTGATATTATCATTTAAAATTTTAAATTAAACTATTAAGGATTAATCGAATTTTTTAAGGAGTTGAAATATTTAGATTTTTTTTGAAATTCACAATCAATATATGGTTGAATGATTAATTATTATAGGCCTATATAATCCAGTTTTGTCCACTTGAAATGGTGGTACATTCCATTAAATTTAAAGGTTGTGTAGAACTCCTTGAAAATGAAATCATTCTCAGGACCTTAATTCTATACAACATTTAACTAAGGTTTTATCTGACTATGGTGTTGAGAGAGGTTCTTCCCAAGAATCAGGTGATTCCCATGATTTATAAATACCTATAGGGGAAGGAGTAATTTGGATTCTTCTCGATGATATCAATCAAATTCTTGGGAAAATATTCTATAGTGTTGATCAACTGGTGTAAGTTACTCCATTCTTGTTCTTTATTTACATTTGTTACAAATTTATAGGTAGATTATAATCTTAATTATGTTTTGTAGTTGTTATTCCATTGAATTTAAATGTTATAAATACCATTAAAACTCTTTAGTATTATCAAATCAGATCAATAAATGTTTGGTTTGATATTTTGATGGTTTCAAAATTAGAGAAAATGAGTTTCCCATGTACCACAGCATGGTTGATGCCAAAATGGGTGTTCTAGTTTTTAAAATTTATAGACTATGGTGTATCCTAAAGAAAAATACCCTTTTGGGTTCTTCATTTTTAAGGAACATGGAATATGTTTTATGTAAATTAGTTTTATAAACATATTTTATTTTTCATGAAAAATATAGCTTCATTGGATGATGCTCTATGTTATAGTCTAGAGTTCTTTATTCCATGGTGTCCTTAAAAACGAGGACTGGCAATGGCATAGGGAAATATATTTAAGACTTTTAAAGTTCTGAAAAAATTGAATACTACCCATTATGGAATCTCGAAACTCCAAGATTGAGATTCCTTAGCCATCCAAAATGTCAATGGCCTTCTTTTAGTGGGAGTCGTCCCCATGGGGAAGACTACATCATGGTGGAAGGTGTTTTGGGATGAATTTAAAATAAAATGGTATTTTTGTTAAAATTCTCATAAACCTTCATTATCACTGGCCTATAGGTACCATTCCAAGTCTATGGGGACATTTAAGCTATACCAAAAACTTTTTAGTAGATTTGATCTAGGTAAAAATTGGATTTACATGGTAAATAATTTATCAAATGTTTATCAATTTAAAATAAAGAAAAATATAATTGTTTATATTTATTTATAAATTGTTCATAAATGTGAAAATAAAATTTTTATATTAATGTATTATTTTGAAATATTATTTAAATCCTTCCAAATAAAATTTAGGGTGATAATTAATGGTTTAAATAAAATAAAATGTAGGATATTTATTTTATGTAAATGTTTTACATATACTATGAAATTTTTATTATTCAATAATAAAAGAATTCATAAATTATCTCATATTGTAAAATATAAAGGGGTTTATATTATTACCATGTAAATAATAATATGAAATGTTCATATTGGATAAAATTGAATCGTTCATGTTTTTTTTTTGCTAAACTATAAATTTTTTCTATTTTATTTATTTATAAATTGTTCATAAATGTTTTATGTCATTCTTAAATATATGAATTATTCATTTTTTTACTTATCCCTTGATTTATTAATAGATTTAAATTGTTTATATTATTAATTAAAATGTATGATTTAGTTAAAAGTGTTAAACTACATCAATAAATTGTCATACATGCTTATAATGAGTTACATTCTTGGTAAGATAATGGATTTGGTTTTCTTCTCCCTTGACTTTGGATTGTATTGGGTTATGAAATTGAATTAATAAGTTGATTATAGTTTAAACACATTAGGTGTCAGAATTATAATGGGATTAAAATATATCTTGGGTAGTGTATCCTTAGGTAGAGTGACTTTGGGTTGGGCTACTCACTACCTAAGAGGCTTATAAATTGTCTAGAAAGGTGGGGGATACTTATCTATCACTATAGGATTACTCTTGTGGTGTTTATTGGTTTCATGTTATTATAATAATTTACATGAAATCCTTACATGTACCTTTTATGGATTTAATTTGGATATTCATATATATAATTTAATTTAATTTAGGTTATTAACACAAGTTATGAGCTATGTAAAGATTTTTGCATCAATATGGTTTGAACATACAGATTTGGTGGAAGGAATAGGATTCCAAACTAAATCACTATAATAATTAATACATATAAGGGTAATAGCATGAAATAATACGGTGATATTAAATCCCCATTAGAATACTAAGCATTAAATACCATCCAAAGCAGACACTTTTCAAGAATATTATCATCTAATAGGGTAGTTCGTGATAAATTTGGTTGCCCTAGGATTATTATATATAAGGAAAGAAATTAATGGGTGTCCCTAATAGTATTACATGCCCCTTTCTAGAATTTTATTTGGGTTACACCTGTCTGAGAGACCCTGAGAGTATTAGGTTGCCAAAGGAAAATGTTGAGTTTATCCAAATAATAGATATGGAAAAAAGTTTTTTGTTTAATTATCTAATTGTCATATATGATATAATTGTCATTATAGACTCACTAAACAGATAAGGTGTGGAATAAACATTAAATATTCCCAATTATTTGTGAAATATAGATCTTTTATCATTAATGTATATGATGGATTTTAAAAGGGACATTATTTTAGTGGGAGCACATTTAATAAATGTATTTATTAAATGAATGTAAAACCTGAAACTCATTTGATAAATTATTTTATTATATATATATATAATCATCATCATCTGACTTGTTTTTTTATTCAATCATAAATAAATAATAATCTTAATGTATGAAACTTCTTAGATTGATATAAAACATAAGAAATATTCTTAAGTAAGAAGAATAACCAATGTGATAGAGAAATACCTTCCTGAGTAACCAAGTGTTGAAGTGGGTCAACTAGTTAGTCTAGATGCTAATGAGAAGCATAGACTGGTTCACTCAATGTTTCAAAATCAATAGATATAAAATCAAAAAAGGAAACTTATTTTTCTCTCATGTATTCAATATTATTGGATATGTTAATTACTTAGAGAGACTAGAGGTTTCTTTAAGGATTTTTTTTTAGGTATAGAATTCATTTTATTTTCATTGATGGAAATTTTATGAAAATTTGAATGATTTAAATAAATTTTTACCCTATTTTTCTCAAATTATTAAGGAAAGATGAACTATTTATGTGATTACCAGGAGGTAAACGTCAGAAAAATCTCAAACTAGAAAAACAAAAGGTAATTCAAGAGTCTAAAAAAGTTTATTTTGAATATATAGTCAAGGACATTGAAACCTAAAATAGAGTCATAAGGTAATGAAATTATTCCCATATGATGGAATTTATCTAGATATCTTAAGGATTTAATGAAACACCATGGAATTTCTATGTTTGGTATCACCCTTATAGAATCAATTATTCAATTTTTAATAGTATATAATAGAAAATTTAAACATTACAAATATTTTGAGTATACAAGAGTCCAAAATAAATAAAATAATTAATGAATCTTGTAGTTTTCATTTAAATGATAAAATAAAGGTTTTATAAATCATAGTTTGAATGAAAATGAATAATTAAATATTAGGTAGATATTAATAGAAAACATGTATTTTTATCTAATTCTCTTGAATGATAAGGGATTTTTTTATTAAAAAGTAGTTGGGATGAAAAATATGAGATGATGGATTAAATAAAAATGGTTTATGATTCATGAAATTATATAAAAAAATTTAAACAGATGATGGGGATAAAAGTTTTTTATTTGGGATAAAAGTTATTATCCAAGTTATTCATTAAAATATAATTGAAAGATTTACCACCACCCAAAAGTATAATATTTTAAATAATAAAGTTTCTTTTTATAATATTTCTCAAAACACATATAATTCCATATATGATATGGATACATTAGTTTATTTTTTAATATTCCCACTAAAGAAAATAATTGTTATTTCTTATTCACAAATGGGTTTTTGTATCTTATCATTATATTCTGAAGAGAATATTGTTTTAAAGAGGATAGTGGGAGTATATTTTGTACTTTAAGAAGTTCAATGTTAAAAAATAAAAGACTATACAAAATATTATTTGAAGTGAATATCACTTAATACACTAAAAGAGTTCATGGTATGAAGATAAAGAGAAATATAAGGATTTTCATTTAGATACCATAATGACGTGAACATCACTTTATACCCTAAATAACTTTAGGACGTATTGGTAAATAAATAATATTAAGAGTCATATTTGTTACCAAATTGATATTGAGGAAACAATTCATGAAAAGGTTCCAAGAATAACTATGATAATGATCTTAGAAATATTTCTATGTTGAAAATAGATTTTATTTGAATCATAAATTTTTATAATGTGAAGTAAAGAGGTTTGACTAATTTTTCAATGAATTTAATGTTATGAATATTATTCTTAAGACTCCCCATTATTCAAAATACTCTATTTATATATGTTACTCACAAAAGTATTTTAGTGGGAGGGTTTTATTATAAGTATAGATATAGATGAAATGAGTTTAACAAAAACCAAAAAATGTAGAAAGCCTAAGGTTATTATAATTTATTATCATATGTGATGTGATGAAATATGTGCTTATGTATGGTTTGGTTAATATTATGAAAATTTTTTAAGGATATAAAATGCATCATATTAAACAAAAGGAAGACACTATATTATAACCTTTCGTGTTGGGTACATATATTAAATGAAGTGAAATGATAATTGACATTTTAAAGTATTATATTGGTTTATCCCTAAGCGGTGTTTGTCATGTAGTATTATAATTTGTGATAAAATATTATGTGTATCCAGATTAATATTTTATATAGAGATACAAAATATTCTCCTGAATCAAAAAATGGGTCTCGTGGGCTGGATGACCCCCCCCCCCCCCAAGTATATACCACATGCAATGGAGTGTAGTATATATTTGGTATTATATGGGTGCATGTTTCACATTTTTATTTCCTCATACATATGGTTGGAAAGATACTAAGAATTGGAACCTTCATACTTTGATATGTTTCTTTAGAAAGTCATGAGGCTTAGCTAATTAGGGGTAGTTGGGTATGTTGACCATCATTCCATCAGTAAGAGCTTAACTAAGATGGTTTTTTTTTTCTCTTGTATAGTGAATATGATATATGTGGCCTCTATTGAGATATATTTTGGAATTTTATAGTCACACATGCTCTTATCACATTGGGTGAGGGGCATGTGTTATGCTTATCCACTGAGATAAATGATATGTGATGTATCCTTTAGCCTATTCAGTCTATCCTATTGAATCAATAATGTATGAGTGGATATATAGGATTTACATACTCAATTTCTAGTGGTTTCTGAATTCCCAATTCAACTATATCATTTGAAAATGTATACTTTCATATGACGCATCAGGGGAATACAAGTATGGATAGGCATGTTTTTTATTGATTTAGGACAGATCTCTCTATAGCTTGAGAGAATTAAATCTTTGATAAAGGATACTCTTTTATTACATTTATATATTTAATAATTCATATTATTTATCAATTATTAAAAATTACCATGGGTTAAAACTTTGCGGTTGTGAGAATGAGGATCAAGTTTGTGAATCTTTGAGAGTTGTACCAAAAGTGTTTTGGAGGATATATAGAAGAATATATGGATGGAGTTTCATAATTTTTTAAATATTATGTAACATATTGTGACCATTTCTGATATATTTCTCAAAATAGGGTTTTATAAATGTTCAAAATGAGTATTGGATATGGTTTCATGAGTTATTTCATATGATGTGACATAAATAAAAGTGACTTAAGTCTACGAGGATTTGGTGCTAGTGGGATATTGTTGTAATTGTGCATTAAAGGTATGACCATTAAACGATGGTTTTGAACATGTTGTTTCCATCATTTGGATAAACCATGATGTGGTGAATTTCATCACACTATAGTTATTTTCATGGGAATTATCATGTTACCAGATAACATAATGGATTCCTTTTTCCCCCATTATAATTTTGATTATACTCATTTTTTCATCATATGATGACGATTTTGATGAGTTTTAATATTTAATATGATCATTAAAGCATTAAAAAATAATTATGAGGGATGGAAAAAACGTTTCAAGGGGTTTAAATGTTTGGAACTTTTTATGTAATGTACAATCAATGTATGGATAAAAGATTGATTTTTAGAGGCCTATAAAATTTAGTTTTATCCTTATTCATTGGTGTGGAATTCCATCATATCAAAATTATATATATATATATATAATAAAAACAAATATCATTCTATATATCTAGATTCTCCCCCACCATTAACTAATTTTCTAGTAGACCGCAGTATTCAGAGAGGTCCTACCTAAGTATCAGGTGATTCCCATGATCCATAGAAACCTCTAGATAAAAGATTATTTCAGATGATTCTTAGTTATCTTGATAAAATAATTTGGAAATAATTAAATAGGATATATCATTTGGTGTATTATACACTATTATTTTTATTGACTTATATTCATTTCAAATATATAGATAGATTCAATGCTTAATGGTGTTTTAGTGTTGTTCAACTGATAAATTTAAGTTGTTAGGCATACCTCTAAAATGATTTACTTAGTTCCTCTAATATTTTATATAAAATATTAATAAACAGAGAAATTTTAGTCCAAATAATATTTTTGATAAAAAAAATTTAACTCTTTCCTTTAACACCATAAATTGTAAACATAAATATAAAATTACAATAATTCTAACTAAAAGAAAACATATCATTCTAAAATTAATTGAAAATATATATTTATCCTTATAACACTTTTTTTATGATGAAATTATAGTTTTTCCTTTTTTCACTAAAAATTAATATTTCTTGAAAACATTATTATAGTGTATAGTAAAACCCCTTAAAATAATATGCTCGTTTAAAAAATAATGACAATAATCCTAATCAAACTTAAATAAACATTATGGTCTAAGAAAAAAAATAGTCATTCTCATAAGAAAACTCATACTATTACATTTGGAATAATCATGGAATTTTTATTTGATTTGATTTAGTCTAGGTCAGTTTAAGTCTATCTAAATTAGTTTGATTAGGTTTAGTTAAAGTTATTTTAGGTTAATTTGGTTTAATTTTATTTCATTCAATTGTCTCCTTTTTGGAAAAAAAGTTTTATAAGAATTTACTCTAGAATTTTCAAAATATGTAAGTTAATAGTGAAACTTATAAAAATATAAAATTTCATGGAGTTTATCTAATTTATACCTTTAATTAATAAATATGTTCGGAGGTTTCTTTGTATTTTTAACTTATATCTTCCGGATGTTAAATTATTTTTGATATTTGGAAGATTTTTTTAGAGAAAATTGGATTTTCAGTAGATTTGATCCTTTTTAGTGAGAAGTTTAGATCATTTATGATTTTATTAATTTATTTATTTAATGAATCTAACACTTTATATGGATTAATATTATTTACCTTTAGGAATAAAAAAATAATTTATAATTATGAGTATACTTATTTATTCTTGAAATATTATAAAATAAGTTTTATTTATTATATGATGTAAAATTTTCTGATAAGTTACTAACTTCTTCCTTAGAATCAATATTATCTAAATGAATAAATTTAATTTATTTATAAATTTCATTAAATGAATTTGAATCATTTAAATATAGTGATTTTTTAAGTTCCTTGATTTATTAAAATTTTCTATTTAATACAAGATAAAAGTATGACTTTTCATTAATAATACTACTTGTATTAGTAGATCAAATCCTTTTATAAATTACTTCACTAGATAAATAACTTCATTTGAGTTTATATTTATTATATTATCTTACATGGTTGATTATTGTAAAGTATTTGTATCATTAGATTAATCTTAGTTGAACCGGGACTTGATGGTTGGGCTTATTTTATAATGTTTTCTTTATTTATATTGAAAAATTGATTTACATATGATCACAGAAGTGATTTTTCACTACATCATTGGATCTATATTGGGGAATTTAGCCTAGGGATCAACTTCCTAGTGAATCTGAGTAATTTTTAGATGTTGGGAGATGTATTTCCAAGATGCATGGTCCTTGCATAGTAATAGGAGATCATGCATTGTAACACCTGAGTCTTTTATGTTATATAAATCAGCAAAGGAATCTTTTTCTACACAACACTTGCTTGGCTTGCTTTACACGAAATCGCGACCTTCCTCGATATCTTGCGTCGTACGCAATACCGAGTTTCACTAAACAACGATATGCTATTAAAATATTATTAAAACTAGCCATTATGAATAGTAATAACCACTTTTTGAAATTTTATAAATTTTATTTTTCAAAATGGACTTCATTTTTGGATTCGGAATATCGAAATTATCCTAGGGTGAAATTTTGGTATTTTTCTGAAAACTTTCAATTTTTGATGAATAGTGAAATCACTAAGTGGTAGTTAAAAAAACTAAATTTTTCATAAAACTTAATTTTACCGCTTCTGTGAGTGGAATTTCAAAAATCCGAGAGACACGGTTGATGTCAGTAAGTAAAATGTGGTTCAATGAGATGAAAATAATTTTTTGGTGAATAGTAACTTTTTACTTTTTTTACCACGGTTAAAAGTAAATAAGGTAATTAAGGGTAAAGATGATATTATTATTACCCTAACACATGTCCTAATTCTATTGGATAAGTGTAATTCGACCAAAAACAAACTTAGTAATAAAATATGACCTTTTAGGCCCACTTGGATTAGATTAGGACATTTATTATTAATTTATTTAAAGAAGGGTTAAAATAGTTAAAATCAATGATTAAAAAGTAAATAATTTTTAATATGGGGTTATACATAAGATAAATTCAACTATAAATATTCATTAGAAATCTAAAAAGATTTCCTACATAATGGTATTTTATTTGTAATTTTTAGACATTAAATAATTTAATTTATTTATGACACAATGATGATGTAGTAATTATCTTATTAATGAAATGTTGACATAATTGATGTTATAAACACAAAAATAAATGAAATTTGAGACTTTTTATGAATCCCACTAATTTTCTAGGTTAATATGTCATGTTAGTATTGATTTAAGTAACTTGGTTCGAACTAATAATTCCGTTATGATTTTCACAAAAATAAATTACTAAATAGTGTCAAAATTGACATAAAATAGTTTTTAAAACAAATATTATATTGGTAATTGTTATTTTATTCCTAAAAATCTAAGGTTCGGCCAAATGACTTAGATAAGGTTATATATATTAATAATAAACAACTTGGGGTTCGTTTGGCTACTTATAGTAAGTTTATTAACCTTATAGTATAAGAATACAAGAAGATGGTAAAAGTAAAATTATTTAACTTAATGTTAAATCTAAATGATAAGGTTAAAATAGGAACCTAAACTTGTCTAAATTCTATTGGATGAGAGGATTTAGACCCATACCCACCTTAGCATCTAAATAAATCAATTTGGAGCTATTTAAAACCGAACTTGACTTTATAATAAAATAATATTTTTAGTTATTCCAAAGGTGCCCCTCTCCTCCCTTATAAAAGGGCACCTCCTACCTCTCTTCCTCACACCACATTGAGCCTTCAAGCTCGGCCAACCCCTGCCACTTTCTCCTCTCCACTTCCCTAGAGACATCCTAGAGGTCCTGATCTTCTTCAAAGACCAATTTTAGTTCCCTAAAAGAAGGTCTCAAAGAAGCACTTCAAAGAAGAGGTAATGTCCGTTACCGATTCTTTCATTTTATTTCTTCTTCCACTTCTTCTTCTTAGGTTATTTCATTATGAAGTAATAACATCAGTATCACTCATATAATTATATGTTATTATAATTATGAAACAATCCTATTTCACCATCTATCCATCCTACGGAAAAAGAAATCACTGCACGTGCGTACGTACGGAATACCGTCTCCATGCCATGGTGTAATCTATTTTCCACCACCACCTTACTTGGATGGGTATAATGGTGTAAATAATGACTATATATAACTATTATAAAGTGATATTGATTCTTAAATAGTATAAATATACTCCAATACAATTCCACGATCGTAGGAACGATATCATCACTCGTGCGTACGTACGGAATACCGTCTCCACGATGTGATGCGACTCGTTCTACATGATCTCCATTTCATAATGATTATATAAATGAATTGAATGAATGAATGTGATATATATTACACTAATACCATTCTGGAAATGAGGTATCTATAACCTGAAGAGAAGAATAAGAATTTATTCGACAAAACACGCATAAGAACAAAAAGTTATAAACACCCGAATAACAAGTAGCAATGAAATATTACTACTAAGAAGCTAAGAATATGACCATATATGATATCATAAAAATAAGTATGATTCTGGAATAAGTCAATAACATTATTTAAATCATTATACAAGAGGTTAGGACACTTACAAAGCAAGTCGAACCTAAGGTAAGGGAAATATCACAATCTCATTTTTATCCGAGATTTTTTATTCATAAGTATTTACTGGGGTGTATTTTATCATCCACATCCATGTTTCATAAATATGTAATATTATTTCCATCCACCTACAATTTTTTAAATCCATTTTTACCCTTCGGTGAGTTTTTAGTAAAAGATATGAAAGGAATCGTTTGTCATTTTTCGTACGAGGTACTTTTTGACTTTTCCGAAAAAAGTAAGAAGAATGTTTTTTTTAACTTATACGACATGAACGGATTTTTAAAACATTATTTCCAAGAAGCATCCTTTAAAAGTTTTCAAGTTTATTTTTAATCAACTTATTTTAGTTTAAAGTTGTATGACATGTTAAGAAAGGAAAAATGTTTTTGAAGAAGAAAGGATATTTTCCTCAAGAATGGAGTTCAAGTGTTTTATCAAAATTATTTTCCATCTAAGATAATAAAGGGTTCTGTTTTTATCCCTATTATTACATTGATTTGATTATGTTGTGATGGAATTATTTTTATGAATTCCTTTATCTTATATGAATTGTTTTATGATGTCATGATGTTTAAGATTCCCATTTGTATTACATGGGTTATGCAATGATGTATGATTTATGATTTTGTGGCACACATAAGAATGGTATCATTATGAGATGGGTGGGACCTATATCTCCCTCCAATGCATTGGGTAAAGATTTTATATCTCATGAGATAGACATGGCTGGAACGGTAGGTTATACCGGTTCAGTGAAACAGGACTGAAATGAGGGTGACTCGGTTCAGAAAGGGACTTTGTCCACTAAGATAGTCTTGCCAATGAGTCTTGACTAACAAGAAATGATTCTCTATGATTATGTGTGTATGCCAAAAAGTTTCATGTTTTAAGTTATGATTATTGTGATTACATTTCACTGCCATGATTTATCCCATGTTATGAAATTATGATCTCTTTTGCAGGTTAAGATTTCCAAAAGTTATGTGCTTGTGTATACGATGTGATTGATATTTCTTTTGTTTACCCTTACTGAGCATTTGAGCTCACCCTTTTGTATGTTTTCTTTTCCCAGGTCAGGAAGAAGGTTATTAAGTAGGATATTCCAAAAAGGGACTCTAGATATGATGAAATATGTGGGAGGCAAAGTTGATGATTTATGAACCAGTTGTTTATGTTTCCCAGTTTCTAAAGACATTATACCTATACGGTCCTTTCGTGGTTTTTGTTATATGTTGTAATAAGTATGCTTAAATTTTGAAGTATTAACAATGTATGTAAAGTATGGGTCTTTATAGTTGGTATCAGAGGAAAGGTATAGTCAACCTTTGGAAACTAGGATGTGAAAGCCTTAGTAAGAACCCTAAGGATAAGTCTAAGCAAAGAACACAATCTTAGTGTTTTATAAATGGCCATGAATAACCTAGGATAAGACCTTAAGTGTGAAATATAATTCTTTATTATGTGGTTTTCCTATTATAATTAGTGTTGCTCACACTATTCTTCTTGGTTTTAGTCAATGGTTGTAACCCGAAGGAATCGTGTTAATGCGGAATGCGACGGGCAATGCAATGATTGTCCCCCTGAGCAACCAAATGTTATGGGAGCTGGAATGAAAAATCTTGTAGCCATGCTCACACAACTTTCTCAATATATGAATCATGCAGGACTTCCAAACGATCAAATGAAGGAGCAACATTCTATTGAATCCTTCATGAGGCAGCGTCCACCTTCTTTCAGCGGGTCTACTGATCCATTAGTTGCTGAACAATGGATTAGTACTACTGAAAAGATATTTTCAGTTCTTCAATGTTCTGAACATGATAAAGTCATCCTAGCAGTGTATCGTTTGGAAGGAGATGCTGATCAATGGTGGAATCTTATTAAGAATACGAGGCAAACAGATGAAATTGAGTCCATGGAATGGGACGAGTTCAAGAACTTATTTTTCAATAAGTACTTCCCTCGTATTCTCTGAAAAAAGATGGAGAAAGAGTTTCTTGAACTGAAGCAAATGGATGATGAATCTTTTGGTACCTATGAAGAAAATTTTACAAGACTTTCAAGGTACGCTTCTGGTATTATTATACAACCTGAGAGTAAGATCGATCGATTCTTTAGTGGCTTAAAACCAAGTCTTCGAAGGGCGTTAGCCATAAGGGACTTCAATAGCTACGAGGAAATTGTTCGATGTGCTCTCAAAGTCGAGATGGAGATTGGAGTAACCCATCAGTCATATGGGTTTGATAAGAAGAGGAAAATGGAATTCAAAGGAAAATCTAAAGAGCCCACTAAAAAGAAGATGAGCTTTCCCTTATGCTCAAAGTGTGGAAATAAACATGGAGGGAGTTGTCTTAAAGGGACAAGTAAATGTTCCAAATGTGGAAAGGAAGGTCATCGGGCATTTGAATGTCGTGATGATGGGAAGAAGATGTATAATGATGCAAACAAAGGAAGGGATACACAGAATGAACCTACTATACTTCAATGTTTCAAGTGCAAGGAGATGGGGTATTATGCCAATAAATGCCCTAATCCAAGGGTTGATGATGATGGTCGACGTCAACAGAATCTTAAGGCTAAAGACAAGGGAAAGTCACATGCAATTTCTATCAGCGATGTGGAGTACGATAATGATGTGGTGAAAGGTACACTTACCATCCACTCTAAAGTAGCAAATGTTTTATTTGATTCTGGATCCACCCACTCTTTTATTTCTGAAGAATTTTCTAAGGGTATCACCGTATTACCTCAACAATTAGATGTTTAGTTAGCTATGACAACACCTAATGGCACAACAGTCGCATCAAAAGTTTATAATTCTTCTCTGATCGAAGTTTGTGGGAAAGTGCTTCCTACAAATCTTGTGATCCTTCCTATAGTGGAATTTGATGTGATTCTTGGCATGGATTGGCCTTCTTTATATGGAGCTCATATCAATTGCCAAAGAAGGGAAGTCACATTTCATATTCCATATCAATCTATGATCGTCTATCAATGCAAGGATGAACATAACCTTCCAGTGGAAAATTCTTCAATATTATGGGTCTTGATTCCACTAAATGAAGGTTATTTATCTCAAATGGTTGGTGAGAAACTCACGATTAAGAATATACCCATTATACGGGAGTTTGATGATGTCTTTCCAGAGGAATTATCGGGTCTTCCACCAAATCGTGAAGTTGAGTTTTCAATAGAACTCGTACCGGGTGCTTTGCCTATTTCAAAGACACCTTATAGAATGGCCCCAATTGAGTTGCAGGAATTGAAGAAGCAACTCCAAGAGAATCTTGATAAGGGATTCATATGCCTTAGTGCGTCACCTTGGGGAGAACCTGTTCTATTTGTTAAGAAGAAAGATGGATCAATGAGACTCTGCATTGATTATCGAGAACTTAACAAGATCACTATCAATAACAAATATCCTCTCCCACGCATTGATGAATTATTTGACCAACTACGCGGAGCTCAATACTTTTACAAGAATGGTCTTCGTTCAGGGTATCATCAATTAAGGTTCAAAAGGGAGGATATACCAAAGACGGCTTTCTGTACAAGGTATGGACACTATGAATTTATAGTGATGCCATTTGGTCTTACTAATGCCCCTGCTATCTTCATGGATCTGATGAATAGAGTCTTTAGATACTATCTTGATCAATTTGTGGTAGTCTTTATAGATTATATTCTTGTCTATTCAAAGAGAAAGGAAGAACATGAAGATCACTTGAGAATTATATTGAAGACCCTGAGAAAGGAGAAGATTTATGCCAAATTTACCAAGTGTGAATTTTAGCTTCAAAAATTTGCATTTTTGGGTCACATAATCTCAAAAGAGGGGATATCTGTGGATCCAGCAAAAACAAAGGTTATCGAAAGATGGTCGAGACCAACAACAGTAACTGAGATCCAAAGTTTTCTTGGTTTGGCTGGATATTATCGACGTTTTGTGAAAGATTTTTCACGATTATCTAATCCACTCACCAAGTTGACTCGGAAAGGAGTTAAGTTTGTCTGGATGGAGGAATGTGAAGAGAATTTCAAGGAGTTGAAAAGAAGGTTATCCAGTGCACCTGTGCTCACACTGCCTTGTAGTGGAGAAAGGTTTGTGATCTACAGTGATGCATCCAAGAAGGGATTGGGGTGTGTTATTATGAAAAATGATATGGTGATAGCTTATGCTTCACGACAGTTGAAAATCCATGAGCAAAATTACCCAACACATGATTTGGAGTTAGCTGCGGTAATCTTTGCATTAAAGATTTGGAGGCATTACCTTTATGGTGAAAGGTGTGATATTTATACTGATCATAAAAGTTTAAAGTATATTTTCACACAAAAAGGAGATGAATATGCGTCAAAGAAGATGGTTGGAGCTGATTAAGGATTACGACTTCTCAATCCATTACCACCCTGGGAAAGAAAACAGGGTGGCAGATGCATTAAGTCGACAAGACCATGCTAGTTTATCCATGATGAGGACCACAAAAGATCCAATATTTATGGATTTACAAAGGATGGATCTTGGAATTATAATGGAAGGGGAAAAATATTATCTTTCTCAAATGAATGTTCAACCATCTATACATGTGAAGATTAAAGAGGCACAGAAATAAGATGTTGAGTTACAAAAGAAGGTGAGAAATGTTCCTGAATTCAACCTTGATTGTGATGGGTTAATAAAGTTCAGGAATCGGGTTTGTGTTCCTCCCATCACCAAATTAAAGAAGGAGTTGGTGGATGAGGCTCATAGTTCTTCATTCTCTATTCATCCTGGAAGCACGAAGATGTATAGGGACCTGAAAGAGTACTTCTGGTGGGATGGCATGAAAAGAGATGTTGCTGAATATGTCTCTCGATGCTTGGTTTGTCAGCAAGTTAAAGCTGAGAGACAGAATTCTAAGGGGATGTTACAACCATTACCCATACCCTAATGGAAATGGGAAAACATCACTATGGACTTTGTCACAGGACTTCCTAAAACATCCAAAGGCAATAATGCTATCTGGGTCATAGTTGATCGTCTTACGAAGTCTGCACACTTCATTGCTATTAGAGAGGATTTCTCTCTGGATCAGCTTGCCAGGATATATGTAAAGGAAGTGGTAAGATTTCATGGAGTACCACTTTCTATTATATCTGATCGGGATCTGAGATTTACCTCGAAGTTCTGGAGAAGTCTTCAGCATACTCTGGATACAGAGTTGAGTTTCAGCACTACTTATCATCCTCAGACAGATGGCCAGTCTGAGAGAACAATTCAAACCCTAGAAGATATGTTGAGAGCTTGCTCTATGGATTTCAAAGGAGGTTGGGATCAACACCTACCTTTGGTAGAATTTTCTTATAATAATAGCTTTCAATCCAGTATTCAGATGGCTCCTTATGAAGCTCTCTATGGAAAGAAATGCAGGACTCCAACTTGCTGGGATGAAGTTGGGGAAAGAAAGCTATTAGGACCTGATCTCATTGATGAAATGGCAGAAAAGGTCAGATCTATTCAACAACACATAAGAGCAGCTCAGAGTCGACAGAAAAGTTACGTCAAAAACCGAAGAAAAGACCTAGAGTTTGAAGTGGGTGATAAAGTGTTCTTACGAATATCTCCCTGGAAGAGGGTTATGAGATTTGGAAAGAAGGGGAAGTTGAGCCCTAGATATATCGGTCCTTTCGAAATACTGGATCGTGTTGGGAAGGTAGCTTACCGATTGGTGCTTCCACCGAATCTCTCTCAAGTTCACGATGTGTTCCATGTATCTCTCCTGAGAAAGTACATACCTGATCCTTCACATGTACTCAGCTCAGAAGTTGTACCGCTGGAGCAAGATCTTTCTTATGAAGAATAACCGATAGAGATTCTGGATCGTAGCGAAAAAGTCCTAAGAAACAAGACCACTCGATTGGTGAAAGTTTTATGGAGGAACCACCAATTAGAAGAAGCTACATGGGAGCTTGAGGATATGATGAGGGAGAGGTATCCTCATCTGTTTGTTACAAAGTGACGAATTTCGAGGGCGAAATTCATTTTAAGCGGGGTAGAATGTAACACCCGAGACTTTTATGTTATATAAATCAGAAAAGGAATCTTTTTCTACACAACACTTGCTTGGCTTTCTTTACACGAAATCGCGACCTTCCTCGATAGCTTGCGTCGTACGCAATACCGAGTTTCACAAAACAACGATATGCTATTAAAATATTATTAAAACTAGCCGTTATGAATAGTAATAACCACTTTTTGAAATTTTATAAATTTTATTTTTCAAAATGGACTTCATTTTTGGATTCGGAATATCGAAATTAGCCTAGGGTGAAATTTTGGTATTTTTCTTAAAACTTTCAATTTTTGATGAATAGTGAAACCACTAAGTGGTAGTTAAAAAAACTGAATTTTTCATAAAACTTAATTTTACCTCTTCTGTGAGTGGAATTTCAAAAATCCGAGAGACACGGTTGATGTCAGTAAGTAAAATTTGGTTCAATGAGATGAAAATAATTTTTTGGTGAATAGTAACTTTTTACTTTTTTTTACCACGGTTAAAAGTAAATAAGGTAATTAAGGGTAAAGATGATATTATTATTACCCTAACACATGTCCTAATTCTATTGGAAAAGTGTAATTCGACCAAAAATAAACTTAGAAATAAAATATGACCTTTTAGGCCCACTTGGATTAGATTAGGACATTTATTATTAATTTATTTAAAGAATGGTTAAAATAGTTAAAATCAAAGTTTAATAAGTAAATAATTTTTAATATGGGGTTATACATAAGATAAATTCAACTATAAATATTCATTAGAAAGCTAAAACGATTTCCTACATAATGGTATATTATTTGTAATTTTTAAACATTAAATAATTTAATTTATTTATGACACAATAATGATGCAGTAATTATCTTATTAATGAAATATTGACATAATTGATGTTATAAACACCAAAATAAATGAAATTTGAGACTTTTTATGAATCCCAATAATTTTCTAGGTTAATATAACATTTTATTATTTATTTAGTTAACTTGGTTAGAACTAATAATTATGTTATGATTTTCACAAAAATCAATTACTAAATAGTGTCAAAATTGACATAAAATAGTTTTTAAAACAAATATTATATTGGTAATTGTTATTTTATTCCTAAAAATCCAAGTTTCTACCAAATTACTTATATAAGGTTATATATATTAATAATAAACAACTTGGGGTTCGTTGGGCTGCTTATAGTAAGTTTATTAACCTTATATTATAAGAACACAAGATGACATGGTAAAAGTAAAATTATTTAACTTAATGTTAAATCTAAATGATAAGGTTAAAATAGGAACCTAAAATTGTATAAATTCTATTGGATGAGAGGATTTATACCCATCCCCACCTTAGCATCTAAATAAATCAATTTGGATCTATTTAAAACCGAACTTGACATTATAATAAAATAATATTTTTAGTTATTCCAAAGGTGCCCCTCTCCTCCCTTATAAAAGGGCACCTCCTCCCTCTCTTCCTCACACCACTTTGAGCCTTCAAGCTCGGCCAACCCCTGCCACTTTCTCCTATCCACTTCCCTGGAGACATCCTAGAGGTCCTGGTCTTCTTCAAAGACCAATTTTAGTGCCCTAAAAGAAGGTCTCAAAGAAGCACTTCAAAGAAGAGGTAATGTCTGTTACCGATTCTTTCATTTTATTTCTTCTTCCACTTCTTCTTCTTAGGTTATTTCATTATGAAGTAATAACATCAGTATCAATCATATACTGATATGTTATTATAAGTATGAAACAATCCTATTTCACCATCTATCCATCCTACGGAAAAAGAAATCACCGCGCGTGCGTACGTACGGAATACCGTCTTCACGCCGTAGTGTAATCTATTTTCCACCAACACATTACTTGGATGGGTATAATGGTGTAAATAATGACTATATATAACTATTATAAAGTTATATTGATTCTGAAATAGTATAAATATACTCCAATACAATTCCACGATCGTAGGAACGATATCATCACTCGTGCGTACGTACGGAATACCATCTCCACGATGTGATGCGACTCGTTCTACATGATCTTCATTTCATAATGATTATATAAATTAATTTAATGAATGAATATGATATATATTACACTAATACCATTCTGGAAATGAGGTATATATAACCTGAAGAGAAGAATAAGAATTTATTTGACAAAACACGCATAAGAACAAAAAGTTATAAACACCCGAATAACAAGTAGCAATGAAATATTACTACTAAGAAGCTAAGAATATGACCATATATGATATCATAAAAATAATTATGATTCTGGAATAAGTCAATAACATTATTTAAATCATTATACAGGAGGTTCGGACACTTACAAAGCAATTCGGACCTAAGGTAAGGGAAATATCACAATCTCATTTTTATCCGAGATTGTTTATTCATAAGTATTTACTGGAGTGTATTTTATCATCCACATCCATGTTTCATCAATATGTAATATTATTTCCATCCACCTACAATTTTTTAAATCCATTTTTACCCTTCGGTGAGTTTTTAGTAAAAGATATGAAAGGAATCTTTTGTCGTTTTTCGTATGAGGTACTTTTTGACTTTTCCTATAAAAGTACGAAGAATGTTTTTTTTAACTTATACGACATGAACGGATTTTTAAAACATTATTTCCAAGAAGCATCCTTTACAAGTTTGCAAGTTTATTTTTAATCAACTTCTTTTAGTTTAAAGTTGTATGACATGTTAAGAAAGGAAAAATGTTTTTGAAGAAGAAAGGATATTTTCCTCAAGAATGGGGTTCAAGTGTTTTATCAAAATTATTTTCCATCTAAGATAATAAAGGGTTCTGTTTTTATCCCTATTATTACATTGATTTGATTATGTTGTGATGGAATTATTTTTATGAATTCCTTTATCTTATATGAATTGTTTTATGACATCATGATGTTTAAGATTCCCATTTGTATTACATGGGTTATGCAATGATGTATGATTTATGATTTTGTGGCACACATAAGAATGGTATCATTATGAGATGGGTGGGACCTATATCTCCCTCCAATGAATTGGGTAAAGATTTTATATCTCATGAGATAGACATGGTTGGAATGGTAGGTTATACCGTTTCAGTGAAACAGGACTGAAACGAGGGTGAATCGGTTCAGAAAGGGACTTTGTCCACTAAGATAGTCTTGCCAATGAGTCTTCACTAACAAGAAATGATTCTCTATGATTATGTGTGTATGCCACAAAGTTTCATGTTTTAAGTTATGATTATTGTGATTACATTTCACTGCCATGATTTATCCCATGTTATGAAATTATGATCTCTTTTGCAGGTTAAGATTTCCAAAAGTTATGTGCTTGTGTATATGATGTGATTGATATTTCTTTTGTTTACCCTTACTGAGCATTTGATCTCACCCTTTTGTATGTTTTCTTTCCCCAGGTCAGGAATAAGGTTATTAAGTAGGATATGCCAAAAAGGGACTCTAGATATGATGAAATAAGTGGGAGGCAAAGTTGATGCTTTATGAACCAGTTGTTTATGTTTCCTAGTTTCTAAAGACACTATACCTATACAGTTCTTTCGTGGTTTTTTTTATATGTTGTAATAAGTATGCTTCAATTTTGAAGTATTAACAATATATGTAATGTATGGGTCGTTATATGCATGGTCTTTGAGGATAGTCAAAATGTTCTCATCCTCTCCATATGGTCTTGTAAGGACAATATATGTAGACCATAAATTCAAGATTAAGTTGCACGTTTTTTTAATTTAGTACATGATCAACCTCCCATAAACCCCATTAAACATACTAATTAGGCTTAATAAGACTTTAAGTCTCTTTGGATGTGATTTTAAGGATTATCCACCTATTAATAATGGATTTATTATTAGGATTAATTGAATCCATACTAGAACTAGTGGTTTAACGGATCAAATAGTTATTTTTACATTAGACCAAGGTTTTGTGATCATCATGTGTTACCTTCTAAGGAGGGTGGATCATATTCATTCCTTATGTGATTATGATTCATTATTTTGAAATTAATATTCTTTGAAGAAATTTTATTACATTGGTTATTTGTAAAATAATTATTTTAATTTATTAGATATATTGTTATTTTTTATATATTTAGAATTAATGGGAAATTATGTTTTTTTAAACCATAGTTTTATTAATTTTGATTTAAAATCCTAGAAATTGTGTTTTAGGTAAAACCATGGGATTTGGTTTTGGGATTTTTGGTTCATCCTTAAAATACATTTTTTATGCATAATATAAATTCAGTTATAATTTTATATTAAACTTAATGTATTATTTGGTATTCTTGAATTTTTAGAATTTAAGACTTGGATAATGGTTTGACTGGGTAAATTATTTTTGGGATGTAACCTTTTTTGGTTAATTGAATGTGTTAGGTATGAATAATGGAAAAGAAGTGTTGAATATATACATAAGGGATGGTTATGGGAGATGAATAGGAATTTTCAATGATTTTTTAATATGGATGGGGTAAATAATGAAATTTGGGAAACACTTGGGTGGGTAATGGCCAAAAATGGGTGTATGATGTGATCCTAGGTAAGAATTATTTTTTATTTATTGTTTATTAATCATATCCCTTGGTTTATATTGAATATTAAATTCTTAAATGATTGAGGGTAACTTGGATGGGTTTCCTACTTTGGTGAAATAATTGGTTATATAATTTTAAATTTTTCCTTGGGTTTTATTTGGATTATGTTAAATTATTTGTTTTAAATGGTGATAACCCATTTTAAATGAAATTAGTTACATGGTTGGGAATTGGTCTACAAGGTTTTTCATGATAGTTATTTAGAAAAATATTATTGGGAATATATACTCACCCTGACTTGTAAACCATAGTTTGTTTGTAAATATTGTTTTTCATGATATAGTTAAGGGGAAGACTTTAATGTTCTTAGAATATGGTGCTTAATAATTGGTTTTATGGTATAATGGGTGGTGTCTGGACATAATTTCATGGATTTGGGTTATTACCTCTCCAAATGGGAATCATTATTTGGTTTTTGTGTTAGGTTGGGACCTGAGAGTTAATTTTGTATATTATTTTCCATCATACTTTGATTGGATATTTTCCTTTAAATGTATCTTAAAGTTTAATTCAGTTTTTAAAAGAAAAATAATGCATTATTCCACATATATATTTTAGTGTGTTTTAATGGAAAATAATTCCCTAATTATTATGTTTATCCATATACACTAGTTTTTAGCATTTGGTGATCTGGGAAAATGCTTGAGACCTTATGGGTGCTCCAACCCAGCCTCAGGATTCGTGTTCCTTGGTCAGAGTTTTTATAAAATGGTATCAAATCTAGTTTTTTAGTGTTTTTAATTAAAAATTAACTATTAATATAGAATAAAATGTTAATAACTCAAAGTTATCCATAAGAATGTGTATCTAACAACATTATAATGAGACTTGAGTTACCATGGAGTTTGGGTAGGACAAGTGATCAGAATATTCTCTTATTGGACATTGGTATGTGTTTCCATAAAGGTGTATACATCCCATGTATGTTAAGATGGGAATTGAGATTATGCATCATGGTAGTAATGTGTAGGATAATATACATGTTTATTGTATTTATAAAAAGATTTATTTGTTTAAATAGTGATTTCAAAATGGTTTTTGAAAGAGTTTTGGTTTTAAAAGAATTTGATTGAAGTTATTTATGATTTCTTGTGTGAAATTTTTTTGATAATGAGTAATTATAGTATGAATATAACCACTTATATATAAAATCGAAGCCTTGTGATTTGCGGTTTTATATCTTGGGTTGAGATAATTCTCATGTGGTAATATATGTGATATTTACCTCTTTGACATGTATAGAGATGACTATGAATGGAGATATTATTAATGAGAATGAGGCTAATAATGTGGGAGTTAATCCTATGCATGAGTAATTATCTAGGAATATGGAGAGAGTTCATGAGATCTTGAACATGTTGGCTCAATAGATCCAAGAACTTAGTAAGGGTCTAGATCAAGAGTGACCTAAGGAAGTAGATCATGCTTCATTGTTTTATAAGAAGAAACCTGTACTCTTTAGGTGTGATGGTAGAATGTAGGTGGTATAGGATTGGATAGATTGGATTAATCAGATCTTCCAATTTATCCATACACTTGAGACATCGAAGGTGGAGTTCTCCACTCACATACTTGAGGGAGAAGCTCATAAATAGTGGGAGGTGGTTTTTGTAGTATCCCCAGTTTCTGGTATGTAATAATTTCTTAATGCTTTTAATGGTTATAAAGTTAAGGGTGATGAATGGGAGAGTTGGGAGAACTTGTAATGAAGTTTTGAGGCAAAAGGGGAAGTCGCACGGGCGGTGCACGGTTTGTCTAAACCGTGCAGCCAAACCGTGCCTTATTGGTCTTAGAGGCAGTAGATTTTGCACGGGCAGTGCATGGTTTGTATAATTGTGCGGCCAAACCATTCTAGAAGGGTGGACGAGGTAGTAGATAACGCACGGTAAGCGCACAGTTTTTCTAACCGGGTGGGAAAACTATACAGCCACTTAAATGAGATCCTATAAAGGTGGATCTCACTCGTTTTTGCCTCTAAGTGGCTCGTTTTTTCTATTAAGCGACCCTAACTCAGGATTTTGCTTCTCCTAAGGTCAAAAAGGGTTCTCCCATCATTCTGGAGGTGATCCGAAGGCTTCTCTTGGAAAATCGAAGCCAGATTCTTGAGGTATGTGACTGTTCTTCTTCGTTCTTGATCGGTTTCTTAGATCTACTTAGATCTACTTCTCCTCTTCTCTCGGTTACTTAGATCTATTCCCGTTATGGGTATATCTAAGTGTTTGGATGCCAAATATGATTAGATTTGGTCTTGATCTTTCTAAGAGAAGTTATCTAAGGCGGGTTTTTGAAGAATCGACCCGGGTTTCTTGGGCATTCTTTGGCCGTTGTGGTTCTCGTCAAAACCTTTGAGGTAGGAGGCTTCACTCTCGACTCCACTTGTTAGAATGGATTGTCTTAGTTTCAAATTGGTTTATTTGAATGGTTTTTATTGTGAAAAGCATGGAATAAATCTTATTTAGTGAAGATTTAGGGTTTTGATGTAATTGTGAAATCTTGGTGAATTGTTGTGAATAGTGATTTGGCTTCTTGAATTTAAAATGTTGATTTTAAAATTATGGATTTTTAGAAATTGTAGATGGTTTTATAAAAAGTGGATTGTTAATAAAAAGGGTGTTTTATTGAAATGGTTTGAGATTGAAATGACTTTGATGGAATTGGTTTTCAATAAAAAGGTTGTTTTATAGAAATGGTTTGGAATTGAAAGGGTTTGGCATTGAAATGGTTTTAATGGAAATGGTTTTCAATAAAAAGGTTTTTTTATTGAAAGGGTGTTTTGGCATGATTGGTGGGAATATGTGTTGTGTGTTCATATTTCATGTACGGGGCTTGGTTGAAATAGGACCTTGTGCTTGGTGCCAAACGTTTAATGGCCCATGGTAACTATATGTACGAGGCTTGGTTGAAATATGACCTTGTGCTCGGTGCCAAATGTGTAATGGAACATGGGAAATAATTACCTTGTGACAACTTGGTAGATCAATGAGAAACCTCTCATGAGTATGGAACTGTCATAACATAGCATGCATGGTTGGTTGCATGGGTTGTGGAATGGTTGGGTATGCTAAAAAGGGATTTTGTGAAATGGTTCTAAATCTTGTTTGATTATTTTTTTGGAAAAATAACTTCTTGGAAAATTGGTTTCAAATGCTCTTGGAATGCCTTTGGTTATGAATGGTTTTGGAAACTTGTTTATATTTAGTTTTAAACTGCTTTTGAGAAAATGATTTATATAAACTATTTTTATATAAATGTGGATAACTCTTCTATCCTAGTGTCATGAGTAGGGAAGTCATTGGGTAAAACCTACTGAGTTTTATACTCACCTCTTATTTGGCACATTGGTGCTTTTGAAGATGTCATATTCTGAGACATAGGTAAAGGTAAGGAATCTTACTGCTAGTGGTTCGTGGTGATGCTTGGGAGATGTGGTGGTGCTTAGAGCATGGAGCTTTATGTAGAGTCGTGGAGTGTGTCTTGGTTTACTTTGGGTCTTTTGTTTATTCTTCCACATATCACATTGAATTTGTGTTGGTTGTATTGGTTTATGGGTTGTATTGTGTAATAGTGTGTTTCCCTTTTGGTAATGGATGAGTTGTTTGTTTCGTTGACATGCATCATGTAGTTGTTATTAGTGGATCCTTTGGTTGGTTGGTTATTTGGTTTATTTCTTTAAATGTTAAATCATCCCCCACTTGTATTTGAAACCCTTCAATATTTATTTCCAGCCTTTGGCGTCTTGGAGATGTCTCTTAAGGCCTAGTAATGACTTGTTGATCTCTCAAGCCAATGAGAATTGGCGGGTCATTACAAATGGTATCAGCTTGTTCGGTCCTTGCTTAACAAGTAGTCATTGATGTTCTTGGTCTTGGAGTTGAAATTAATTCTTGTATTCCTTGGGTCGAAATATTAGATAGGAGTAGGATTGTCGGAACTTGAAATGTATAGCATAAAAGGACGTAGCTAACCCGTTTATGCTGAACATCAAGTTACCAGGGTGTTGGGTACATAAGTGTTTTGGATAAACTTCTAGAATGTTGGAGATATCATTTTCTTGGGTTTATCCAATGATAGGAGCATGACATACATTGTATAGGAATGACTTCCACTAGGATTTCATATCTCATTGTGAGGAATGAGTAAGGATTTTGTTCAAGGTGAGATTTTAAAAATAACATGAAGAAATTGTTTTCAAGTGAAAGATTTTGAAAACAGATTATTTGGTGTATTTTGAAAATGGGTTGATTTTCAAAAATCATGCTGAATGTTTTCAAAAATGGTTTAACATGGAAAAAGGTTGTTTTGAAAACAATTTTGTGAAATATGATTCGATAGAATTTGAAATGTTAAGCCATCAGTTGCTAGAGAGTGAGATTGAAGGAGTTCGTTGTCCGTTTAGGAAACGGAAAATGTGGAAAAGTGGAAAGCCTCTTTGTAATAGTGTTGTATAACTCCATTTGAAATGGGAATTATTGATTTCTACGGAAGTGAGACTCAAGGTTGGTTGTTTTTTTATAGAAACCGGGTAGGTGTCATAGAGACCAACCGGTAGTGGCAATGAAAACGTGGTTTCACCAAGCCCCTAGTGAACCATCATAGAGATGTTTTGTGATGCCTCAAACAAAAATGTAAGGGTAATGTTGTCCCATGAATCCAATGGGTACTTCCATGTGATATCCAAAACATAAAAAACTCTCAACACACCCAAAATTAACTATATTGAAACTAAGGAGTTTTTTCAATTATTGTTTCATTAGATGGATTTCGATGATACCTGTTAGGAAGAAAATTTACTATTTTTTCTCATCATGAAGTACTTGGGTATTTGATCATGAAAGGTAAAGAAAAGTTGAGGTTAGTGATATAGATGTTATTACTGCAAGATTTTTACTAGGATATCAAGGGTAAGTAGGGATATGATAACCTAGTGTAAAATCACATGATCAAGTTTCCCTAAATCATTTAGGAAGACACACAAACCGATATATCCATAGATGAATCTATCTCTCTAGTGAGTATCTACACAAAGTCACCCAAGTGACCTGGTATTCTGAATTAGCCAATTATTTGGACACATTAAAGGTTCCCTTATTTCTCAATTATCAAACATCTATGATTAAATATGAGACAAAGTGTTATTCTTAGGATGACACTTATTTAGGGAATATTTGTGGTGAACAAGTTATTAGGAGATATTTAACTAAGTAAGAGGTAAGGTCTATAATTTTATTTCAATATAAAAATTCATGTAGAGTCTATTTTGGACCTCAAAGAATAGCCAAAAAATTCACTAATTTTGGTTTGTTTTTTTCCATAAATTATTAAATACTCACATGAATTTTGTAAATATGTTAAAATTTCCAATTTATTGGCGGAATTTCATAAAGATAATAAATTACTCAATAATCCTTTATTTTTTGTCAAATATATGATGTGTGGGGATTAAATTTCATAGGCTCATTTTATATTTATTTTTTATTTTAATATATATATACATTAGAATATTATGTTTCTAAATGGATTTAATCATTAGAAACCCAAATTTATTATGAAAGAAAATAATATGTTTCTAAGATCAAATATTTTCCATAGGTTTGGAATGCCTCAAACTATAATAAATGATCAAGGAACACATTTTTGTAAAAATATCATGGAATCCCTCATTAATAGATATTGATTGCACCATAGGACCTCTACTTCCTACAACCCATAAAAATAATAAGGTTGGGAGTAAAATGGGGATATCATGAGTATTTTAGAAAAATAGTGCAACCTAATGGGAAAGACCATAGTAAAAATTTAGAAGATAAACTATGGGAATATATAACTACTTTCAAAACCCCCTAGGTATTTCACCTTATAAAAACTTTTATAGAAATAATCTTTACTTGCCTATTGTGCTACATCAGAAAGCCTACTAGGGTGTGAAGAGAGTAAGGTTGGATTTCAGCAAGGCTAGAGAGAAAAGGAAACTTAAATTATAGAACAAGAGGATATGAGGAGAGAATATTATGATAATTCCCCATTATATAAATTGAGTTCCATAAATGTATGTGATATAAATATTTAGGATATATACGTTCAATTCTGAAATAAAGTGTTGTAGTTTTGTTCTTGGATGAAGATCATGCCTGGTAAGATTCATTTCCAATAGACCTGATCATTTATAGTAAGTAATTAAATTATATTTGGTGCATTTGAATTCAAATAATTTGAATCATAGCTCCCCTTAAAGGTGAATAGATATAGGAATATTCATTTTCATAAAGTATTTTTTAAAGAACCAGTGGAGGATTGAAAACTCATCCCTGATGCTTTTAAATAAGGATCTTGTAAGTCATTTCTGTTGATCATTTTTGTCTAGATACTCACTCTTTATATTTATTATTCCTTAAAATCTTTCATACTGAAATAAAATAGGGAGTGTTTAATGATATAGTTTTGGGGGAGAGAACAAGTGACATAAGCTATAAATCATTTTTATGATTTTATTTTTCTATTTTGGAATTCTTTTTTATTGAAATAAATTAAATCAAAGTGATAAAAAATTTGTTTCCAGAATAAATTTTTGAAATTCTATAAGTTCTATAATTATGGTTTTTATATTTTTATATTATTTATAGATTGATAAACTTGATATCCAATGTTTTATTTCCTATAGAAAAGTACCAAGACAGTTTTTAGGGATTTTGTTGATTCAGAAATTGTTGAGATTGGAGGATTTCTAAGTGATTTTCACCACTATTTCAGTGATCTTTTTACATTAAAACTAGGGGAAAGTGTTTTAAATGTAAAATAACATAGTGGAATAAAAATAATGTTATGAGGAAATTAAAAAATGAACTTAAACATAGGTTAAAAACCCATTGAAATTTAGTATAACCTTATCAATCCTCCTTAATATAAATTTGGACAAATCATAAGAACTAGTTTAAAACAAGAATATGTGAACCAATTTATAAGTATTTCTAAGTTAGAATAAGCATAATTGTGTGTGTGTTATGTATAAAATAGAATTAGATAAACATAAGAGCAATATTTCCAAGCTTTTCTTCTATTCCTTGACTACTATAATTAATCCAAGGTGATATATATTTTCTTGGGATGGTTTAGTAATGGTTTAAACTATACTCATCCAATATGCACTTTTCACATATATGTTTTGGAAAAATTCAATAGGTGTTAATTGATAAAGGGATAAAAGAAATTTTTAGGATTCTAAATGTAGATAAATAAGGTAAGATGATATAACAGAATTTCATTTATGGTGTATCAATGAATTTTGAACATTAAATTTTTAAAGGAATTTTATGGGAGATGGATTATGGAAAGTGTCACTTGTTAAAATCTAAATTCCACTAATATATATTCTTTTTAAAAACATGGAACAATAACCTTTACTTAAATTTAATTGTGGTTAGTGGATTTAATTCATAAAGGAGTCATGATAATCAAAATAATGGATGAAACTATGTTTTATTTCATTTTGGTTATGTGTATTTAATCCTAGTAAGGGTAATATATTTTTATGATAAATTAATTTTATTTCCCAAGATTAAAATATTGTAATTGTGGGGGATTTATGAGATCCAATAATTTAAATAAAAAGGTTAATTTTTTTGGATATTAATCCTATAATTTAGATAAAACATGCATAATCATTTGTTTTCAAGTAATTTATGAAATCTAAAATTTAATTTTTTAGTGGATTAGAACCTGATTTTTCGTGTTTTACTTAATTTTTAATATTTAATTATGAATATATTCATTGATCATTGATTCTGTAATTTCATTATTTAAAGGCTTATAATTTTTGGTTTCATTGTTTTAATCCATTTTGAACTTATTTCATAGAAAGTTAATATTGATTATTGTGTTTTCATGGATTGCTAGTTTAAAAAATGAAAAAGGCATAATGGTTTCATAAGAAATTTCTAAGGCCCTTAATATATTTATCCTTGTGTGGAAGATTTCCAAGAATGAGTTAGACATTTTGAATTTACAAAAATTCTAGCCACACCCATAAGAGATTTCTCCTTACATGGGATATTTATGGATCTAGAAAATGGTCAATACTGTAACCTTATAAGAAATTTCAACACTTATAAGACATTTTCTCTATGTGTGGGATATTTTAAGGCTCATATGAAATTTCAATTATAAGGAAATCCAATTATAACATACATAAATATTGCATCATTTTAGATGAAGATTCTATTTATCTCATAATAAATCATGCCTTAGAACCATAGAGGTTTAGTATGTTTGGAGACTAGATACATAATTAACTTATTTCATGAAACATTTTAAACACCTCACACAAATTTCTCATCACATAGTACCCTTTTTAGACATACCCTACTTAAATCATTTCTTCATGACCTGGAGAAATGGAAACATAAGAATGGTTAAGATCAGATTCTTAGTAAGGGTAAACATAGAAGATATTAATTAATGATCATAAACAAGCATAAGATAAGAATAAGGGTATGAGAACATGATCATAACTTATTAAAGTCATGCCAAATCAGTCAAGGATCATTAATTATGAGTCATGACATAAATATTTTTCATAATAAAAGACATGATTAATAAGATCGTGGAATCATGGATTATCAATAATGATCCATGAGAATATATCATAAGCTTAATAAATAAGTTTGTGGAATAAATTTAATAATATAATGTTATTTTATAATTCAATGATTTCAACTAAGTCTATCAGAGTGGAAAGAGTCTCTCACTGAACTGGGTTTGTTCCCCCATTTTGGTTTATAATATCTCATAAGATATATATATTTACCCAATGAATTTAAGGTATATATGATTCCAATAACACCCATAATATAATTAAAACCATACATAAATGTTCCATAAGATCCTAAAGACATTCATCATTTCATTGTATCATGGGATAGGGAAAATAAATGGGTTTTATAAAGATTTCATCATAAGTTATTTAACCCATGGAAAATAAATGGGTTTTATAGAATCATCCTTAAACATAATTATCATAATACATCTAGGGAAAGAATTTGGATGGTATCATATGATCATATACCCATTTAAGCATATAAATCCATAAATGTGACATCCTCTAGGACATGGGTATGTTTTAATTTTAGGCTTAGTTTATCTCTTTTGATGTTTTGAAGGATGTCTTGGGTAAAGGATCAATAATTTGTAAATTTTGGTGAAAAAATTCATACACATGATTTGAACATGGTTAGTAATAACCATATTTTAAACTTTTTAAATATATCGATTGGTTCTAGTAGTGATTTTCATGGTTCAAACATAGTTTTTAAACTGTATTATTTTCCATGAAAATCATGAGGATGAATTAGTTTGGGTCCAAAGGATGTCTTGAAACTTGATCATGGTTTTTCTAACCATGTGGTTATTCATAGTTAACATTATGCCTCATAGTTTATGGGTTGGTAGCTACCACATGGTTAGAACATGTTTTTTTGAACCATGCAACCTAACCGTGGAGCCTAACCATGTGACCTGTATGAATTTATTAAAATTATAAAATTAACTTAATATAGTTAGTTGTTTTTAACTATAATATACCCCAAATCCATCTTTATCTTGAATCAGCCTCCCCTCGATTCCTTAATAGATTCTCTCTTCTTTTATTTAGGGATTTCACTTTGTTATTGGAGGATATCTTCAAGGTATATTCTAGTTTCCACATAATCTCTTCTCGTATTTCTATATCTCTCCTATATCTCTCTTAAACTTATTTTGGTAGAACTCTAATGGGATGTGGTTTCAAAATATAAATGTTTTGATATGTAATTGATGATGTTTCTTATAGATCTTTACTTCTGAGTACTCTACCTCCTAGTTTTTTCTCATGAAACAAGGATAAAAAATAGTCCATTTTATATAATTATAATATATAAGGTCTAAATATGACCATAAAATAGTAATTATACATGTTTGGGTCATTTTTAACTTCTATCGTTTTATTTTATCCCCCCGATAAACCCATTTTTACCTTAACCGTGATAATTCATTTTTATTGTTTTCACTATTAATTATGGTAAAAAATTATGTTGAACTTATTATATAATATAAATTATTATTATTAAAAACATGGAATCCATTTTTTAAAATTAAAATCACATAATAAGGAAATTTTAATTTTGAATGAAACCCGTAGATGTGTCGAAAAAATGGTTTTTCAAGAAATGCATTTTTCAAGCATAAGATGGTTTTAGAATAACTATATAAAAAGTAATAATAATTAAATTAATTTAAATTAATATTTATAGATATATAATCTATAACTTTAATTTAAATCATTCCCCATTAGGGGTTATTTTAACTAGCTAAAATGGAGAAACATTATGCACATTAAAATAGTTTTAAAAAAGTGTTTTAAATCCTAAAATATTATATTAAAATTCAGTATCAAGATGATTTAAAAGTAATTAATTAGATAATGTAAACCTAAATAATACTTATTTTTCTTTTAAATAAAATTTAATTAATAATGGGACTTTTAAATTACTTAATTTATTAAAAATGAAATTGCAATTTAATAAAAAATAGTATTTTTCACTATTTGCTAAAAAAGTAATATTTTATGAAAAATACCAAACTTTTACCATAAGTTAATATTGATATTATAATTTCAAAAATTAATTCAATTTTGTTAAATAACTTTTCTAAAAGAGTAAAAATATTAATTATAGTATTTTCTCACGTAAAGCAAAAAAATATTGTTTTTTGAAGAAAACATATTTTCAATGAATAAAATTGACTTTGATTAAAATTCAGTGACTAATTAATTAGAATTTATAAAGAAATTAAAATTTTCTTAGGAACATTATATAAATTTAATATGTTATTTAACCATATTGATATTCTCTAATTTAAGTTCTAGTTTTAAATAATAATATTTTAATAATATGTCATGGTTCGTTTAAAACCAGTGTTACATGTTGAATATGCTATCAAACATAGTGTTCTTTTAAAATATAGGGATGTTAAAAGGAAACCAACAATGAATCCTTAAAAATTGCACATTAATAAGAGTGTATTTCATGATAATAGATAATAAGAAACAAAACCACATATGGTCTTATACTGAGTAGTCGTGCGCTAACCAAGCCACCACAAACCCCGACCATACCTGATTCGACTCCATACTAGAAATATAATCACAACAGAAGATGTAAACTAGAGTGAAAAAATGTCAGTACATGTACTCCATAGAAACCACAAGGTGAACTAGACTTGGGTCAGTCCACAAGTCATCATGCCCCATCTCTGATATTGATCAAACCATAAGGTCATTATATCCTGACACTACCTTAGGTTAGAATAAAAGAAAATCATTCCTTGGAACTATGCCTTGGTTCAGGTCCCCAAATACCATCATAAACATTGTTGCCTCTCGGTTAGATAAAAAAAATACTATCATGCCCCTAGTTCAAGCCACAAGGCCATCAAAACACATCGTCCAACTCGTTCTTTTCTCTTGTCGCATGAAGCGTCTGAACACACTCCCCCTCTAGGTACACTAAGCCATAATGGGTCCACCAGAAACTTTGGTACCATGCATATAACAAAAAAACATAGAATATACAAAATAAATCCCATGGAAATATTATCTTCATATCAGTCACGTATAACCAAAGGCATAGTATCATGGGTAATAGTATACAAACACGCACATGAGATCAAACTCAAACATAGGCCTCATGGGCTACACATATGCACACATGTGATAAAATATCAAACATTGTCTCGCAGGCTACACATGCACACACATGTGATCAAACTCAAGAATGGTCTAAGCATATAAGAATGAAATTTTATATCATTCTAACAATCATACACACATCCTCTTCTTGGTAAGGAACTTCCTACCTCAAGAGTGTTGATGTCAATTTCATGAATCATCAACTGTTTCTTCACCTAAATCGTGTTCACGCACTAAATTAAACAATATTTCACACCACAAACTCTAAAAACCTATTCCAACAAGGAACCAAAAATGTGATAGAATTATATTCATGAAAAATTCATTCCAAGGGGTAGAATAAACACATACCCATAGAAAATTACTGACAATAGTGGTCTTCAATATATTTAATGAGAAAAGAATATTCATCACTCTTGGACAATGGAAATAAAAGAGATACATGGCTCTCATGAATCTTTATTAATAAGATCAGCCTCTACTTTCTAAGGTTTTATTTACATCAAGGTAAATCAAATAGATTCAAGTAGGATGAATCACCAAAGTTTATAGATTTATAAAGGAGTTTCATCTAAATAATTTCCCTAAAATTCATGAGAGGACATCTAAAATTCATCCTATTGAAATTATTCATCAAGGGAAAGAGTTTCAATAAATTAATAAAGGGGAGAATCAAATTAGTAATGCGTTAAAAACCCCTCATAATGATCTCACCCATTTTCCCTTTAAAATTATCAATATCCAAGGAATAAGGTGAAGGATCCATCCATTTTAATTCAATCCCAACTTTCAAAAAAACATCCATCATGTTGTGGTGGCATAAAACATTCCCCCAACATGGCCTAGACCAACTATGTGTCACCATATCCCATGATGTTTTACATCACCACGGTCATGGTGAGGTCTCCCAAGTCAAGGCCCACATGTGCATCCCCAACAAACCATTCCTATGAAAACACCATTTTCCACTTTCCTATTTCAAACAGGGGTCACTAGGGACCACCACAGCTATAGTGTAGCCCTTTTTGGACAAAAAATGATCTAAAAACTACCAAAAATATATTTAAAATCCCTCAATTCCTTACCCAAGTGAGTCTCAAGCTAAAATATCAACGGAGAATATGGGAACATGACTTAATATATTAGAAATAAATGTTTTCTGACTTTAAAGTATACACTATAAGGAATTATCATTCCCAATATGAGTCTATAGTGGTCCTGGTCAAACAACTCAAGCCACTGAGCATGGATATCATAATCCCAATCTCATATTTCCACCTAGATCCATCCATGTTGTCATAAGATTCAAAAAAGTGACATTATTTCCCCTATAACACCTTCTTTCTCCAATCTAATATACACATTGGGCACTCTATAAAATATATAGATAGTTCCAACTCAATTTCATCAAAGTTAATCACATGTGCAAGACCAAGCATGTACCTATGAAAGCTGAGAAATATGGAACACATCATCCATCCCTTGATAACATGGGAAAGTTCCTTTTGGTAATATAATTATCCAATGCATTAAGTGATCTCAATAATTACCACAAACCATGGAACCAAATTCCCATTCTTCCACAAGGGATAATGCCCCAACCAAGGTGACACCCAAAAGAAGTCTTGATCACCGACAGTGAACTCCAAAAGTCATCTCCTCCTACCATCATATGATCACTGTCTGATCTAAGTGGTAACCAACTGCTTCCCAATCAACCACACCCACTCAAATTTATCCTACACTATAATTTTCCAAACAATTATTGAATCACCTACTTTATTCCAACAAAGTAGTGATTGGAACAGTTATCCCTAGAGAGCCTCAAAAGGTTCCATATGAATAGAAGCATGGAAACTATTCTTTTATGTATACTCAATCAAGGATAGGTACTCATCCCATACTCCAGCACGGTCAAGGATGCATCCTTCAATCATGTCCTCGAGGATATGGATCATCCTATATGACTGTACATCATTTTGCAGATAATACGTTATACTCAGCTTCAATTAAGTTCCCAAATACTTCTACAATCCTTTTAAAACCCATTATGTAAAACTTTCATCTTTATCTAATTTGATATTGGAATTCACTCCATAGAGTTATACAATCTATTAGAAATTTATCTTTCTTAACTCATCTATAGAGTGAGTCTCTTAGATCAATAATAAATGTGATACTTTCATTATCTTATCAACTATCACCCAAATAGAATCATGACTCTTTGAGGTCTTGGGTAACCCTATCATTAAATCCATTATCACATCCTCCCACTTCAGCATTGTCACCAAAAGTGGATAAAGAAAGCCACCAAGATGTTTATGCTTGGTCTTTATCCTGTGACGGCTAAGGTATCACAAGATAAAACTAGTGTCATCTCTCTTCATACATCTCCACCAAAACGGATGTTAGATTCCATGGTATATATTCTTCTACCCTAGATGATATTCCTACTTTGAATAATGAGGGTCTCTCATCAACTCCTCTCCCAAGGAAATTGGTAAAACTATTCTCTTATAGATGTAGATCATGTCATTATCATCTAAGGATAACCTTGGATTATATTTATCCCTTGAAAAGTGTTCCCACGTCACCATGTACTTGGGGTCTGACTCATGGATTTCTTTCACATGGTCTTCCAAAGAATACGTGATCATAAAAGTTACACATTTTATTACACCCCAAACAACTTATTCATCCACAAGACACTCCACCATTAAAATCATCAAATGTTATTCCTCCTATAAAGGCCTCTCTCAAAGTTATTATATCTATATTGTTTTATTGCTGAGAGAATTTATAATGACATTACCCTTTATCAGAACATAGCTATCTCAAATTCAAATATTTATAGATACTCTACTGAATTCCTTTACCTAAAGTTTAGATCATGTTGATATAAGATATATCACAAGCTCTTGTGGTCCATGTAAATATTAAAGCTCTCACCAATGAGATAGTTTCTCCAACACATCAAAGTGTAGACCACAACTTCTAACTATAATTCATGAGTTTGGTAGTTCCTCTCATGGAGTGTTAACTAACATTACACATAGGTGACAACATAATCTCTCTTCATTAACATAGATCCTAACCAAAAACCTGAGGTATTATAGTAAACTTCATATCCAATCCTAGGCTTTGGAAATGTCAAAATCAAGGTTATTTTAAATCTCCACTTCAACTCTAAGAAGACGTACTAACATAGATCATTCCACATAAAATTTTTCCCATTCTTGGTCAACTCTGTCATCGGTGTTTCCAAATGGGATAATTATTAGATAAAAAATTTATATTACCTAGATAAACCAAGGATGGTCATGATCTCAAACACATTCTTAGGTCATTACCAATACATCATTGTCTCTACATTCTCCAAGTCCAATGAAATTACAACCTCATAGATCACATGTCTAAGAAATTGTACCTCTTAAATATAAAAGTGACACTTTAACATTTTTTTCATAAAGAAAGTGTTATTGAAGTGTACTCAATACAATATTAAGTTTTATTGCATGAACTTATAATGCTCATGATTATATGAATATATTTTCAACAAATATTATAATGAAATAATCAAGATACGGATGGAAGATCCTATTAATGAGCTCTTTGAACATTGATGGTGCATTTTTCATCCCAAAAATCATGAAAGGATACTGATAAAGTTATTATCTACTCTTGAACTTTATCTTGGGATTATCCATCTATATAACCTAATGATGGTGGTAGCCTAACCATAAGTCAAACTTAGATAACCACTAATCTCCTAACAACTGGCCAAACAAGTCATCAATCCTTGAAAATGGGTATTGATTATTTATGGTCACATGGTTTATCAACCTTTAGTCTACACATAACTAAAAACTTTCATCCACATTATTTTCAAACAACACTTAAACACCCCCAATAAGATGTACTAGGTTTGATAAAACATTTCACCTCCAAAACCTCATGTTTTACCTTGAGTTCCTTCAACTCATCCAATGCCATATGATATTGTGGAATTGAAATAAGTTGCACCCATGGTATGAGTTTGATATAAAATTAAATTCCTCTATATGAATGGGGACCTAAAATTCATCTGGGGATACATATTAATACATACCAACCACTGGAATAAAAGAATAGGTTATTGTCCACACCACCCCAAGAACCATGACAACCAAGTGTGCTATAATAGATCCAATCAAGATCAGGTATGGTCTCATTATTATTTCTAAACATCCTACTCGCTATTTATCTACTTCATGGAGAATATCATATCGAATCTAGTTATATCAGGAATCATGAAATCCCATAGATGTTTATATCCAACTACTACTACGGGACATCTTAGACATCTTTGCAGTTGATCCACTTTTTCCCCAAGAGTGTATCAAGATATAACAAATCAAAAGTTAACATAACTGGAAACTAAATTATAGAAATAATTTGTATAGATATAAAAAATGGAAAGAACCAATATAAAATAAGGGATTAGAAATAATGTAGGTGATCAATACCATACATCAAACAGTAAATGGTCTCTCTTCGTAATCAGCTAGAACCCAATCCATCACATACACTCAATCAGCCTCATCTCAATGAACTTTTCCCTGATATGAATTACTTTTCTAAGTCGTCATCATCTGAGGAATCTAAAACTATTTCTTAGGAACTCATCCAGTCCTATGGATTAATGCCTATGTATGACTTAAACCCCCATGAGACCTCATCTACAATTCCTTCAAGAATAAATGTTGAAGAATAAATGTATTTCCACAACGACAACATGTGATCTGAGGTTTTGGGAAACTTTTTTGATAATTTACACTCTATCTACAGTTGAATCGTTGGGGAACTTCTCCTCCAATAGAATATGTAAACAAACCCATTCTCTACTCTACTTATCTTTCTCCCCTCTGGCATGAATCATCTACCTATTTCTTTCTAACCTTGGAAGTATCACTAGGAAATCCAATGAAGGATGAAAGAAAACTCATACCCTATCTTCTTATAAACCCTTATCAATAATCAAGGTTGTGAAAATCACCTCCTTATATCTCATAGGATTCAAATTTCTGACCATGTGTCTCGGATGTAAATGAAGACAAATCTTGAACTTCTTGTACTTATGGGCCTCATTCCTAGAAAACATATGGAAAAAGAATAAAAACTACATGAAAAATGTCAAGTTAGAAGAAACTATAATAGAGCCCCACTGAATCTTTATAAACTCTTATGTTTGGTCTATATTTAGTATACTCGGATGAAACTCCTCAAAGAAAAGGTATTTGAAGGTCATCCAAGTCAGACCTTCACATTTCCCTACTTGATTCATGAAACTCCTTCATCTCCTAGAAAGTCCCTAAAGTATGAATGTAGCCAGATTCACTTGATGGTCTTCCTGAGTCTTTACTAGATAAAATATTACCTCAATAACACCAATCCATCCCTCAACATCCTAAGGGCCTCTGGTTCCCGTGAAGTATGGTGGGTGGTAGATCTGAAATTCTTGAGTATAAGTGAATAATTTCTTGAAAACCCCTCCAAATTAAATATGAAATATTTGAAAGACTCCTAGATGAAGTGGTCCTTTAATTTGAACCACTGGAGTGATTGTGAAAGAATTATCCTACACAATTTTTGGTAGAACTGGAGAATCCTCATTTGTAGGAGAATCCTAGATAGCTTCTCTAGGTGGTATCATAAGACGAAATCGAGGAGGGATTTACTAAAATACTAATGAATCCTTATAAAATCTATAATAGATTAATTAAATAAAAACATAATAATTTCATATACACACACAAGGGATTACAAAAAATTTATTCTATGTGGATATTAGTAATAAGAAAACACATCCCTCCTAGTGTTATCCAAGGGTCAAGCCTAGTTCTCTATTCATGTATATTAGTCATAGTCATATATATAAAAATAAGTATGATCAAGTTCAAATAATCAATGTCAGTATAGATATATCCCAAAAATAGGAAAAAGGATATATCAAAAAATATAAAGCATATATCAAGGCATTAATTTTAAGAACTACCATACAGGACTTAATAGGAATATATATATGACATGTGATCCTAACTTCCTGGTCATGATGTATGAACATATAAAAATCCCATAAACCTCTAATAGCACAATATACTTAGGATAAACATGAAACCATAAACCATAATAGTAATTGTGGCCCAAACTATGATAACTTTGAGGTTCATTACACATGTGATGGCTAAGAACACATTTAAATCTCATTCTTGAGTCCCACATAGCCTAACGCATTTTGACCTTTCCCCCAAAAGAATATTCAAGAAGAAAAAATAGGAAAAGATATGTTGATAACACTTTGTAACACCCAAATCCAAATCACTGAGTTCGATCCAGAGTACCACATGGCCTCATACACACCTCCCTATATGCAAGAGGTTCTTGACTAGTAGAAATAGTATGAATGTTTCAATGGGGAGAATATACCATTATTATCAATAAAAAATATAAATAATAAAATAGTAGAAAAAATAAATAATTTTAAAACCTAAGGCATGGTAGGTATCTCAATTCATACAAAACATATAAACCAAGGACCCTATATTAGAAGGTATAACAAGAGTGTGAGAATGATATGTAAGTAAAAACATTGTGTCATCACTTTGGAGTCTATCCTAGATCCTCCTCTAATCACCATTATTTATCCCATTCCTCTCTATCACCAGGGGTTTTCCTTTCATGTATCCTTGATCATGAAGCTTTCACACAAATCATGATTCCCTTGAAGGGTGTGAGTAAAAACCTAGTGGGATGATAAAAATGTTTCCTTAACACAAGTGAACATGATTAAGAGTGTAGGTAATGATATTAGATAACATGAAATTAAAAAAACACAATCATGTATCAAGAAGTCATGCACTAACCAAGCCACCGCAAACCCTTGGTTATAACTTATTTAGCTCCATGTCATAAACATAGTCATAATAGAATATCTGAATTAGAATCAAACACAAGGTCACCACATGTACTCCATTGTATCCAAAAGGATAATAAGTCTCAGGTAAATAAATAAGTCCACCATTCCCCATCTCTCACATGTATTATTTCACATAGTCGTTGTATATTAATACTACCTTGGATCAAGCAATAATTCCATCATATCATGGTACTGTGTCCTAGGTTAGGTCACTAGATATCATTATGCCCACCGTCACCTATTAGGTCGGATCACATAAGAACATCACTCCCCCAGGTCAGGCCACAAGGCTATCAAACCCCATCATTTAACTCAGTCTTATCATATTTTCACATGAAAAACCTAATCACATTCCCCCTTTAGGTCCACCAATCCATGATGGGTTCACCTGTCTCTTTGATACCATTCATAGAACAACAACGACATAAAAAATACCAAATACAACACATGGAAACAGTTTCATCATATTAGTCACATACGTCCAGAGGCATAGAATAACATTCATGGGTCATAGCATCCAAACATGCACATTTGATCAAACTTGAACATGGGTATCATGGGTTACACATATGCACAGATGTGATCAAACATTAAACATGTTTTCACAGGCTACATATGTATACATATATGATCAAACTCAAAATTGTTCTAATCATATAAGAATGAATTTTTATATCATTCTAAAAATCATATAAATGATCACTTCATGGTAAGTAACTTCCTATATCAATGTTTTTTATGTCAACATCATGATTAATCAAGAGCATAATTACCCAAACCATGTTCGAACACTGGTCGAAATAAGACTACACACCAAGAACTCATAAAACTAGTTCCAATAATGCATCATAAAGGTTATATGATGATATTAAAGGATTAAATACAATAGGTAGAACAAACACATTGATGTTATTAATATTTTCATGACTTATTATATTCCTCCTTTACTAATTTTATATGAAACGTGCATAATTTGTGTGAAATATTAATGTTTTAATATTAAGTATAATTTTTGAGCATTTTTATAAGTAGTCCAATTGAGTCAGTTTATTTTTTTGATTATAAATGTCACTATACAGATCTAAATTGTGTGGTTCTTCTTTTTTAGGATTCTCCTTTCAATATAAAACATTTAATTAGAAGGTACCATGAGCCAATTCTGCCATTTGAAGGGTCATATGGTCCTAACAAACACGACCAAAGAATCTGTGAACAAATTGGACCAGCCTTGAAGATTGATTTAATGGGCTCAATACAGAAGTCCAAAAACATTAAATCTACACCATAATTCGTGGGACACTACATGTCATCTTGGATAAAACTTTCAAGGCCCAAATACAAGTATAAAGGGCCCAAATGAAGCTTTGAAGTTCAGCCCACCATTCTGGAAGTGAATTAAAATCAGTATAGTATGCATGAAATATCTCATGATGTAAGCATCAAATAAAGATGATATTTTGCAGTGGGAAAGAGGAGATATAGTCGGAAGACTTTTTTGTATAACCCATTCATATTTAAAGGCATATTCATATTCAAAAACCCTTTCACATTCTGGACTTCAAAAATACTGGATTGAAGTGGACAGTTTTACTTTGTTTAATCAACCGGCCATAACGTTTGATCCTTAAGTCCAAATGACTCCAAATTTTGAGGGTAGTATTCCAACTGTATTATATACAACTTTTAAGCAGTATATTTCTCAAGATTCGGCTGTCATGATGTTCATATCTGCGAGCCAAGTTGAGGGGTATTGCTGGAATGTAAACAGTCCACTCCTTGGGCTATAAATACTCTCCCCTTCTCTCCTTGAGAGGGGTTAGAATTTCAGAAGAGAGGAGATAATCTTGGCACGACCAAAGCTTTTACAAAGGCTTGGGAGGACCTGAAATACTCAAGTTTTTACTTGAGAGACCTTTCCTCCTCTCTTTGTTTTCACTTACTTTTGTGTTCTTCGTTTTTGTAATTTTGTAAGTCCTTTCTTTTGTAATTCTGTTTTAATGCAAGTTTCTTCTTAAATATCTCTTATTATCCTCCACCTTCTGTATTTTAATATTAATGTTCTTAAAATATTTTAAATTCAGTTAAATATACTTCCCTTATTTTTCTTCCACATTCAATCAAAAATCTGTTTTTAATTATCATCATTGTTCGTGTGTGTGTGTTCGACGTACCACTTTTTTCTAATCCCTTTCTTTTTCTTCTATTATTAATTTATCATCATAATTATTATAACCAGAATATTAAAAACCCAAATGGATGAGTAAATATCTCATTGGGGTGAGTCAAAATTTAGGTATGTTAAGTGATTGAGATTATTTGCTTGATGAGTATTCGTTAATTTAACATTGTGTATGTTGGACTTAATATGTCATGGATTAATGACATCTTTTGTTTAGAATGTGGTTTCCATGGATTATTGGAACCATAAATACACTACCATAAACAAGTACTGATTTATTTTAGAATCCTAGTTAAGTTAAGGCTTGGATTAATGCTTTAACACTTAGGAATTCTAATCGACGTGAACTTGTGAAGTGGGTGTTAATTTAAATGCAATATAAAAAAAAGATCAAGGATTTCACAAGATTAAATCCCTAATAATGAACTCACCCCAATCATTATCAATTTCTTAAATCAATCATAGTCAATTAGTAATTTCAATTAATCTCTGCAATCAAAACCCCCCAATCAGAATACAATCAACTAAAAACAAATGACTATTTCAAAGTATCATCGCCGAGGATTCGACCCGAGTGTTGCTATACACATTAGAAGAGCACCGGAACTTTGACCGGTTGATAGGCAACAATCGGCCGTGCATTTCAAATGGTGCCGTTGTTGGGGACGGTGCTTTAATTAGTCATTAGTTTCTGTTTATTGTCGAAAAAAACAAAAAAAAACAAAATTTTAAAAAAAATGAAAAAAAAAACACCAAGAAAAACCCGTCTTCCTCTTAAAAATCATTAACTGAAAAAAATAAAAAGAAAAACCCATCTTCATCTTTCTTCCAAAATCTCTTTGAATGTCCCGTAGCCTCCCAAACAATCCCTTGGATTTGTTTGAACCTGAAATTGAGCGAACACTTTTCCAACTTAGGAGGAACATAAGAGATACTCAAATAATTCAAGAACCAGTCCTCTTCCAACCAGTTGAAATTGAAATGGCCAATCCTAGGGAACAAAACCTAAAATAACTCGCTACCCCTGATATGAATTACCAACCTCTTGGTATTCAATATCCAAATATAGAGGCTGACTTTGAACTCAAATCGGGTTTGATTCATCTTCTCCCTCATTTTCACAGGCTAGCCGGTGAGGATCCACATCTTCACCTTAAAGAGTTCCAAGTAGTATGCTCTACCATGAAGCCTCAAGGGGTTTCTGAAGAACAAATCAAACTCCGAGCATTCCCTTTTTCCCTAGCTGACACTGCTAAGTCATGGCTCTACTACCTACCTCCTGGTTCCATAACCACATGGAATGACATGAAGTAGCTTTTCTTAGAAAAATCATTTCCTGCTTCTCGTACTGCTTCTATCCAAAAGGAAATAAGTGGTATCCGTCAATTCCCAAATGAATCACTCCATGAGTACTGGGAGAGGTTCAAAAATCTTGTGCCAACCTGCCCACACCACCAAATCCCTGAACAACTCTTGATCCAATACTTCTATGAGGGGTTATTGGCTATGGAGAGAACTCTCATTGATGCCTCAAGTGGTGGTGCTCTGGTTGATAAAACTCCTGTAGCTGCAAGAGATCTCATAAGTAACATGACTACAAACACACAATAATTCCATACTCGAGCACATGCACAAGTCAAGCAAGCCCAAGATAATCAAACAATTGAGCCAAACAAAATGACTGAGTGGATGAGTGAACTTACAGGTCTTGTGCGGCAGCTAGCTGTGGCTACCAAATCCCCAACCTCGTCTTCTCCACAATCAATGTTTCCTAGACCTATCAAAAACTGTGGAATCTACAACTCTCCATCTCATCCAACTGACACATGTCCACAACTTCAAGAGGATCAATCCGATTCATCTGGACTAATGGAGCTCAATGCAGATTATGCTCAGCGGAACACCGATCCTCAACTATCAGGTCAGTTTTTTAGAAACTTCAACCAACCTCACTCTGAGCCCTTCTCTTCTTCCTATAACCAAGGCCTTAGGCATGGTAATCCTATATCTCACCCCCCTCAAGTCCCTCCTCAAAACCCAAACCAGTTTCAATATAGTCAAGGTGTTGGTAACTTCCAACAACCTTATCCTTTTGTCCCTCAACCACAAAGGATCAATCCACCTATTCCTCCTCATGGATTCCACTATCCTAGTGAGCCTTCCCAATTCCCAAACTAATTCAATCGATTTACCAAGAACCAAAATCAAGGCAATCCCAATCTGGGACAAGCCTCTTCTTCTAAGAAGCCATGGGAAAGTGCAGTGGAAGATATTTCCTCCTTCACCCGTTCTAGCCTTAAAAACATTGAAACTCAAATAGGTCAACTTGCATCCCACCTGAGCCAGCAACAACAATCAAATTCTTCCCAACTCCCAACTCAACCATTACCCAACCCCAAGGGTAATGTAAGTGCAATTGCACTTAGATCAGGAAAGCACATTACTATGCCTCAAGATAAGTCCTCTAGCCCTCCTTTGAATGTTGAACTAGAAAATAAAAAGAAAAAGAAACTTGAAAAGGAACCTGAAACCATTCCCTCACCTACTTCAATTCCACTTAGGAACCCAATTCCTTTTCCTCAAGCTGTTTCTAAACCAAGGAAGTCCTTTGAACCTGATCCTGAAATGATTGACATGTTTAAACGTGTTGAAGTCAACATTCCCCTCTTATATGCCATAAAAAAAATTCCTAAGTGTGCCAAGTTTCTCAAGGAGTTGTGTACCCACAAGAGGCAACTTAGAACCTTTGAAAATGTTTCCACCCAGTAGTCCATATCCATTAAGTGCAAAGATCTAGGTACCTTTACGGTTCCATGCCAAATTGGATGTTCGAACTTTGATGATGCACTCATAGACCTAGGAGCCTCAATTAATGTCATGGCCAAATCCATATTCTCCAACCTTGGTCTAGGTCCCTTGCACCCAACGGGTGTTGTCATTCAGTTAGCCAATCGAAGCACATCTAGTCCTGAGGGAATAATTGAGGATGTCCTTGTTCGAGTAAATGATCTTATCTTCCCAGCTGAGTTCTATGTCCTTGACATGGAAGGTGAGATAACTTCTTGCAAATCTCATATGATTCTAGGAATACCATTCCTTATGACATCTAAAACCAAAATTGATGTCCACGCTGGCATCTTATCCATGGAATTTGGTGACCAAATGGTCAGGTTCAATATTTTTCAATCCATGCGATACCCATTAGAGAATAAATATGTATTCTCTATCCATGTTTCTGAAACTCCCTCTTAGAGTGTGTTGAATCCTAATCCATCATGTTCTTCATGTTCTACTAATAGAGGAGTTTGTGAATATTGCATCTCATTAACCAAGTGATTAATGGTGAAATTGATGTTGACATTACAAATGAAAACTCTATTGATCTAAAGGATCTTGAAAACTCTTTGGAATCCCATCTCACTTCTGACCTCCAATGCTCCAACATGGATGGTAATGAGGAAAATGAACTAGAATGCTCATTTGTTGATTTAGATCAAATTATACCACATTCATAATTTCCTATCCATGATTCTGAAAATTCTGTTATATGTGAAGTGAACCTTGAACCAATGTGTTTATATTGTCCTGATGGTAGTGATGTTTGTGATATTTGTACCCTAATTAATAAAATGATCACTGGTGAGGTTGAAATTGACCATTCTTTGGCAAACAACATTGAAATAAAGGATATTGAAAATTTTATTCAGTCATATGACTCCACTGATCCTCATTACTCTACATCGATAAGTGATGAAATAAATGAGTCAAAAACAATTGGGATCTCATACTCTTCTTTTGTGTTATCTGATCCTTACATAAATGAACCATCAAAATTGAGCCATCTTCCTGAATATCCAAGAATAGAAAACCATCACTTTGTAGATAAAATCATTCCTCAGGTTGAAGACCAAAGTGAGGATAGAAATATTCTCTTTCCAACCCCATTGAATTGCAAGCACACCAACAAGGATGGGAATAAATTATCCAATGAATCATCAGGCCTCCCAAAGAAAAAGTTTTTCTGGAAGCACACTGGAGTTGAGAAAATACGATGGCTACCGTCAGACTATGGGTAGTCCACTGCAATTTTCCAGCTGTAGAAAAATAAATGCAGCACTTTTTGGGAGGCAACCCATGTTTTATTTTAATTTTATGAAATTTCAAATTATTTTTAGTTTTTCATTATATGAATAATGATTTTTCTTTTTCAGGTAACATCCCACAATCTTGGATCAACATCAACTTTCATTGGATCCCCAACTTCTGTACTCGACCCACCACTAGATGGAGATGGCGACCCGCCAAATCTAAACCAGGGGGCACCTCTTTCCCTTGAACTCTCTCTCTATCTCTTCCTCTCTCTACCTCTTTCTTCTTCTTCCTCTCTATTTTTTTACCACTTTCTTCATAAAACCCTTTTTTTTCTTTATTGTGTGGGTGTGTATTTTAAAAAAACCTTAAAAACTAAAAAAAACCAAAAAACACAATCACTTAAAAAAATACAAAAAAAAAAGATTCATGCTTACTCACCATCATGTTTTGAAATTTTTTCCAACCATTTTTTATTTTAATTATGACTTTGGATAAAGAATTTTGTGTCAAAACCAATATATTTTGAATGCTCAATTTTTTGATTTGGAAAATGGTTTTCCAAAACCGTGAGAACAAACATTTGCTTTCATGTCAAGGCCACCTATGGCCATCTTTTCAAAATGTGTGTTTTCACCCCCATTTGTGAGTCTTGAGTTTGTGGACCTTCGAGCTGAATTTACTACCTTAGTGTGTATTAATATGATAGAGGAATTTTCTAAACCACATGAGAATCACAATATCCAAATAGCCTCTCATTTCCCTTACATTAATCCTCCTTTTGAAAGCCCCTTAGAGCCTATGAAAACCTTTTCTTTGATAGCCACATTACAATCCCAATACCTTTTCCCACCCAATATCAACATGGATTTTCATTGCATAATTTTTTTTGAAATTTAAGTGTGGGGGGGAATGGATTTCATTGTTTGGGTACCCTATTACTGATTTTCACCATGTTATCATATGCTTGAGGGCAAGCATCTGTTTCAGTGTGGGGGAGAGGTTGTCATTAAATGTGTTTTGGGGAATGTAATGAACTTCCATTTATGTAATTTTTTAAATGTTATTGACAAGTGTTCAAAAAAATGATGAAAACAAAATCAAAAAAAATCAAAAAATGGGTTGGGTCTTGGGTAGGTCAAAAATCACTCTTCCTCAACCTTTGATCTTATTATAACTATTACAATTAGTGTCATGAGGAGATCAAAAATGGGTTGGGATATGAGTGTGAGATCTATTTTAAGGTCAAATTTCGAAAAAACAAAGAAAAAAATGGAAAAGAAAAAAAAACAGTTGCATTATATTCTTATTGGGAGAAGTTTTTTGTTTTGTAAATATTCCATCTTCTCATTACCATCATATTTTCTTCCTCTATTGTGTCTTTCTTCACACAATCTTTCCCTTGTAAATATGTGTTTTCATTTCCTTCCATGTTTTATTTCAAAAAAAATGTGCATTTCTTTTTCTATGTTGGTATTTTAACCCTCTTCTTCTCTCTCTTGGACATTATATTCATACCATCCCATAGCCACAGAAAAACCCCTTTAAAATACCTCTTGGTTCTTGTTCACTTTGGATAGGGATTGGAAGCTGAGAGCTCTTTTCAAACTCTAAGATTTTCACTTTTGGTTGGTGAAAGAGTGAACCTCCACAAATGAATTTTATCATCTTGAGAGGTGTGAGTTTTGACTATCCACATTTTCCATTTCTAAATTTGAGCATGAAAAATGAATTAGTTTTGGAAAATTTTTTCTGTAACAACTTGTGGTGGAATTCAAAATGGACGAGTGAAATAGTATAAACCTCCCCTGATTGGAGAAAACAAAATTTTAATATCTGTTGGTGAGTAAAAATGATTTTGTCATGTTTTTATATTTATTGAACATGAGGACATGCACAAAACTAAGTGTGGTGGAGTTGATGTTATTAATATTTTCATGACTTATTATATTCCCCCTTTACTAATTTTATATGAAATGTGCATAATTTGTGTGAAATATTAATGTTTTAATATTAAGTATAATTTTTGAGCATTTTTATAAGTAGTCCAATTGAGTCAGTTTATTTTTTTAATTATAACTGTCACTATACAGATCTAAATTGTTTGGTTCTTGTTTTTTAGGATTCTCCTTTCAATATACAACATTTCATTAGAAGGTACCATGAGCCAATTCTGCCATTTGAAGGGTTATATGGTCCTCACAAACAAGACCAAAGAATCTGTGAACAAACTAGACCAGCCTTGAAGATTGATTTACTGGGCTCAATACAGAAGTCCAAAAACATTAAATATCAACCATAATTCGTGGGACACTACATGTCATATTGGATAAAAATTTCAAGGCCCAAATCCATGTATAAAGGCCCAAATGAAGCTTTGAAGTTCAGCCCACCATTCTGGCGGAGAATTAAAATCAGTATAGTATGCATGACATATCTCATGATGTAAGCATCAAATCAAGCTGAGATTTTTCAGTGTGAAAGAGGAGATATAGGAGGCAGACTTTGTTGTATAACCCATTCGTATTTAAAGGCATCTTCATATTCAAATACCCTTTCACATTCTGGACTTCAAAAAGACTGGATTGAAATGGACAGTTTTACTTTGTTTAATCAACCGGCCATAACTTTTGATCCTTAAGTCCAAATGACTCCAACTTTTGAGAGTAGTCGTAAAACTTTATTATATACAACTTTTAAGAATGATATTTCTCTAGATTCTTCTTTCATGATATTCATATCTGCGAGCCAAGTGGAGGGGTATTGCTGGAATGTAAACAGTCCACTCCTTGGGCTATAAATACTCTCCCCTTCTCTCCTTGAGAGGGGTTGGCATTTCAGAAGAGAGGATATCATATTGGCACGACCAAAGCTTTTCCAAAGTCTTGAGAGGACCTTCCATACTTAATTTTTCACTTTAGAGACCTTTCCTCCTCTCTTTGTTTTCACTTACTTTTGTGTTCTTCATTTTTGTAATTTTGTATGTCCTTTCTTTTGTAATTCTGTTTTAATACAAGTTTCTTCTTCAATATCTCTTATTCTCATCCACCTTATGTATTTTAATATTAATGTTCTTAAAATAGTTTAAATTCAGTTAAATATCCTTCCCTTATTTTTCTTCCACATTCAATCAAAAATCTGTTTTTAATTATCATCATTGTTCGTGTGTGTGTGTTCGACGTACCACTCTTTTCTAATCCCTTTCTTTTTCTTCTATACTTAATTTATCATCATAATTATTATAACCAGAATATTAAAAACCCAAATGTATGAGAAAATATCTCATTGGGGTGAGTCAAAATTTAGGGATGTTAAGTGATTGAGATTATTTGCTCGATGAGTATTCGTTAATTTGACATTGTGTATGTTTGACTTAATATGTCATGGATTAATGACATCTTTTGTTTAGCATGTGGTTTCCATGGATTATTGGAACCATAAATACACTAACATAAACAGGTACTGATTGATTTTAGAATCCTAGTTAAGTTAATCCTTGGATTAAATCTTTAACACTTAGGAATTCTAATCGACGTGAACTTGTGAAGTGGGTGTTAATTTAAATGCAATATAAAGCAAAGCTCAAGGATTTCACAAGATTAAATCCCTAATAATGAACTAACCCCAATCATTATAAATTTCTTAAATCAATCATAATCAATTAGTAATTTCAATTAAGCTCTGCAATCAAAACCCCCCAATCAGAATACAATCAACTAAAAACAAACGACTATTTCAAAGTATCATCGTCGAGGATTCGACCCGAGTGCTGCTATACACATTAGCAGAGCACCGGAACTTTGACCGGTCTATAGGTGACAATCGGCCGTGCATTTCACACATACCCAATGAAAAATTACTGAAATGGTGGTCTTAAATCCGGTTGAAGGAATAATAAGTTTTTTCACTCTTGGACAGTGATAAGAGAAGATATTCTAGGCTCTTGTAAATCTGTTTTACCAAGATCAGCCTCTAATTTATAAGATTAAATTTACAAAAAGTTCAAGAAAGGAGTTTAAATGAGGACAAATCTCTCAAGTTTATATCTTTAGTAAGGAGTTACTTTTGAATATTTATCCAAAAAACACAAGGAAAAATATATGGAATTCATCCTATTAAAAGGAATCTTCAAGGGAAGGAGCATATATTAATTAATATATGGTATAATTTAATTAATAGTGCATTAAAGACCCCTCATAGTGACCACATGAATTTTATATTTGAAATATTTAAAATATGAGGAATAATTTGATGGTTTTTTCTATATCTATTTCAGCCTGACCGCCAAAATGGACTTACAATATCCTTTACCATGTTGTGGTGGATTCAAAAACACCCATAACATGGCCAGTGAATGTGGTGTGTTACCTATTCTAAGTCCTTTCCCCTTACCATGGCCTCCACCATGGTCATGTTGAGGTCTCCCAAGTCAAGGCCCATGGGTTCTTCCCCAACACACCATGCCTATGGCTATACCATTTTTCCCCTTGACTATTTTTCACAGGGATCACCAGGGACCACCACGACTATAGTATAGATTGTTTTTTTAAAAACATATCCAAACCCCCCCCCCCAAGATACTTAAAATCCCAAAATTACTTACCCATGTATGTCTCAACCTAAAAACTCAAAGGATAATATGATAACAATACTTAATAAATTAGAATCCATAGATCTTGGACTTTACACATTTTAACTAACGAAGAGAGGAAAATGGTGATAATAATTGAAAATTAAAAAAAAACAAAATTATAAGAAAGTATATGGGGTTTAAGGATCTTATAATTTCCCTCAATGTAAATTTAACATAAGCAGTCCAAAAAATGAGATGGTGACATAAACACTTACCCCAAGTCCCATATTACATCATATGCATTAAAACATTTTGTATAATAAATATAGATTTATTATAAATTTATTAAAAAATCTATATTAATAAATATATCAATATATATCAATCCCTTATAACTTCCAATTACTCTTTTATTAACAATTTTTTATTAAAATGAACATTTGGGTGAAAACTGGTCTGATTTCCATGCATGTGTCGGTTTAACGGTCCCTGCACCTTGGTAATGGTTTTTTTATTTCTATAATATTAATAATTTTATAAATATAATATTTACTCATTATATATACTTTTATATCCATCCATATAATATGGTGATGAAAAATGAATTACATCACACCATGGATATGGAAGTTCGTACATACGCAAGAGTGATACTTCCACTTTTCGATGAATAGAACCAAAGAAAGGTAAATAATAAATAAACATTATGGAATCATAATTATATCACATATATATATATATATATTATATATTCATTAAATATATCCTTATTACCATCCATGTAAATATAAAATTTAAAATGAATCACACCGCTTTGTAGAGGTGATAGTCCACACGTACGCACGAGTGACGTTATCATATTCCAACTGATGGGAAGGAGATATAAAAGGGATATAAAATTAATATAAAAAATATAAATATATTAAAGATACTAATTCCATCATGTAAATATATTAATATAAAATTTTTGTTAGGTTTAATATGAAATAACTTGAGAAAAATTTGGTAAGAACATATAACACTTCTTTGAGTATATTTTATTGAAAAGCACCTTAAGGATTCATGGATGGAACTTTTCAAAAGAATAAAAGATCAAGTCCATGTATAAGGATGTTGGGATATTATGTGGGTAGATATTTTTTGAGATAAATGGATCAAGTAGTGTTTATAAGTGAGAAGATGAGGATCCCATTTATAAGTGAGGTGGGTGGAAAACTTATAAATACATGAAAATTTATTACATAATATATTTCATACACAATTCAAGTGACTAAAAATAAAAAAATATTAAAATATGTAAATTTTAAGGTTTAAATACAATCAACAAATAAAATTAAAGAAATCGTTTTGTTTATATGTTAGCTTATCCCCCTCATTAACCCTTTTTAACTATTACCGCAAAGATAAATTTTTACCTTGGTTACAATTCATTATGACTAGAAATTAAGTTAACCATATAACTGAATATTAAATATTATGAATAAAAATTAGTAACCCATTTTACTAAATTAAATTCCAAAAAAGTTAAATAAATTAATTCTAAATTAAGTGTAGAAAACATGTTGATATAATTTTTATGAAAAATAAATTTCTCAATCAAAAAGTGAATTTCCTTTCACTCTATGCCTAGTAACAGCTATTATATAAATTTTAAATTATTTATTTGAATAAATTATCTATAAATTACATTAAAATCATTCATAAATAGTGATTAATTTAATTTACTAAGATAAAAAAACATTATGTACATAAAACCAGTTTTCAGAAAAATAAATCTTTTTACCTTCAAGTGATTTTATCTTCACTTCTAACCATCTGATAATAAATTTATAAGTTATTATTCATTTTTTAATTAAAAATATATAACACCCCAATAAATTATGATATATTTTCTTTTAAATAAAATCAATCACTTTGATAGCTTGATATATGCATAACCTTGAGCCTCAAATATAGTAAGTTAACATTATATTTTAATAAAACTATAATAAAATGAAAATTTCAATATTTCATGTCACAAAAATTTTAATTTAACAACATTAATATCAATTTTTAACTTACTTGTTCAAATAATCCTAGCATTGTTTTTTGAAATCTTCCCTTGGAAATAAGATTTTATTAAAAATAAAAAAAAATTATTGTTTAAATATTATCTCTTTTATGTATAATAAAATATGTAACAATATTTATAATTAAAAAAATTAATTATCAATTTTCGATAACTATATATAAGAATATTTGTTAATAAAATGGAAATTTTTTAGAAAACTGATTATTTTCTTTAAAAAGACATAATGTTTGTCCATCTTAATTAAATAAAATATTTTTTAATGATTAATGATATAAATTAAATTAATATATTATATATCTAATTATATAAATTTTAATCCATATAATTATTATTAATAGTCACATATTTAATATAACATTATCTTATGCTTGAAAATGCATTTCTTGAAAAACTATTTTTGACACGTTTTGCAGTTTTATTTTAAATTAAATATTACCAATTATGTGAGTTTAATTTGATAAAATGGAATCCATATTTTTAATAATCATAATTAATATTATTTAATAATATCGACTTAATTTTTTTCCACAATTGTAACACCCTGAGATTTTGTTAATTATTTCTTTTGAATTAATTTATCCTTTTTGATATTTTTCATTTCACGCAACACTGAAGATAGTTTTTTTATATTAAAGCACTACGATTGGATGGATTTATACAAAACATAAAGTTATATTGCACTTCACACAACATAAATTTTAATGGTCTCTACACATAAAACCAAGGTTAGCGTACATTACATGGAATATTGACTTTCCTCAATGTCTTGCGTAACACGCAAAACCAAGTTTTATCGAACAATAATATATTATTGAAATGTTATCATTTAATATAATAATATATAACCTATCAAATAAATTAGTAGTTATGAATATTATTAACTAATATATTAAAATATATGGTTTACACAAATAAAAAATGAATTCATATGTTACCAATTAATTATAAATGAATATGAAAATCGATTGAATATAAAGGAAAATATTATTATTATTATAAGACGCTTTACCCGAATAAATTAAATTAATTAAAATTATTTAGTGATATTAATTTAATATATATGTTATATATTCAATAAAATATTTTTTATATTTATACAATAGATTTGATAGACTTAAGATAAAAACAAACCCAATTTTATGCTTAAAACCAACATTTTTATTAAGGTATTTTTACCACCTTTTAATGAAGATCCCATTTTAAATAAAATTTTTGGAAATTTTATATATTTAATATCTCAAAATAAACTTAATATTTTAAATTTGAACAAAATAATTAGGTTAGGATAAGTTTTTGGTATTTTCCTGTGGAGTTTCATTTTTAAGGAAGATTAAAAAATGCTAAATTTTAGTTCAAAACTATTTTTTCATATAATTTATTTATAAGGTTAGATTAAATTTTAAATAAGATTAAAAGTTTAAATAGATAATATTTTTATCAATTAATCCAATTTAGGCCATTGGAACCTATTTTACATTGAAATTTGATTTAAAAACATAGCAAACTTTTGAATTTTTTTACTTTAAAAACATACATTGTCGACCCAACAATGGGATTAAATTTAAATTAATTTCTGCCACTTATTTGTTTGACATTTATAAAAATTTATTAGATATTTTAAATAATAATAATTTAAAATTTATAATAAGTCAAAATTAGTTTTTTACCAAAAATATTAGTGAAAGTAATTAAAATTAATTACATCGTTTAAGAAAAAATTAAGCTTTACTAAGGACTAAACCATAATTTAAGAATCAAAATGACATGGAAACTTTTCTAATATTCGTTTTATTTTCATATTTATGCCCTATATTCCATTTTATATAATTTTATCCATTATTAGATCCACTTGAAACATGACAAATGTGGGTGGAATTCTCTCTTCAAATATTTACAAGAGTGCCACTCCTCCTCTACTATAAAAAAGGCCTCATATCCTCCCAATTTCTCACACATATAAAGACCATTGTATCACATAAAATCTGATAAAATAATCTCCCAAAATCCCTCTATTCCTCCTATAAGAATAAACTTATGTATAAATCAATCCAAGGAATCCTTTTGGCATAAACCAAAAGGAGTTACCCGATTGAGAGGCAACATCTTCTCTCAAACTCCTTTCTTTTATTTTATTTCTAAAACCCTTACACCCTATTTATTTCATTATTATATAATAAAACAAGTATATTAAATATACTTGGATGATTTTGTGAAAATTTTTATAAATAAATTTACACACACTTTCATCTAATGGGTAATGAATATACTGTTTATATGTACGGTAAACTACTGCCTCACTAAACGATGATTGTTCATTTTTCCTTTAACGCCTATCATGGTGGACATTATGATAGAAAAATTGTTTATATATTACATATATTATATTTATTATGTATTTAATATTCTGTATTTATTTTAAAATACATATTATTTTACTTCTCATTTGATGTAAATACGATAATTTCGTTTGAGGAAGTATGGACTACCGCCCCTAAAAATAATATGATTCGTTCACACACTACATAGAATGTATTAAGTATGGTTTTAGTGAACTTATATGATATATATAACATTATAATTATAATTTAATGATATTATATAAATACATAAAAATATTTCATTTTTTTCTGTCTTTCAATACGACAATAAAAAGGGAACAGTGTTCATACGTACGTATGGCATACCATCTCCATGAATGATGTATTTCATTTAATAATTATATATTATATAGATTATTATAACAAAAAATTAATGAATATCAATGATATACATATCATGGTTTAAATTCTTTAATCCTGATATAATTATGAGAACCGAAGACATAACAAATTTAGACACATGCGAAAAACAAATTGGATATTACCCAGAATGAAACCTTAACATAGGTTTATTAACAAGAGAGTAATATAAGGTCTTAATAAAACAATATATGGTATTAGATATAATAATATGTTTCTAGAAAATATTTTTAGTAAATTTATATTTATTATAAATGTGGTTTTAATGAGTATGATGAGAGTTACGACACAAGGTATGGGAAATTTCATCTCACTTTCATTTCAGTGAGATACATGCCACCACTCACTTATTTTGTGTTGGGTATATACTACCCATGAATGTATTATATTTATCTTACAATTAAATTTATATATATTTAAATATACATTTTATTAACTTTATTTCAAGGGATTTAAGTTTCAAAAGTTACCAAATCGATAAGATAATTTTGTCTCAATTTTCCTACTTTGAGACTCATGTTTTGTTATGCATCTAAATTATTTTTTGAGGTGTATATACTTAAATTTTACATGTTAGATCATGAATATAATTATTTTAATGATATTTATTCTTCATTTAATTTTCTTTTTCTGACATATAAAGTGTAATCCCATATTGCAAATTAGTAAGAGTCTATTGAAACAATCTCATCATTTTCTGAGATTATTAATGATTATGCTTCCATTGGTGAAATATTGTGATCTATATCTCAATAAATCTCATGAGTTTCCTTTTAATCTGTTATTTTATGATATATTCATGTATTGGTACCATTATTTCACTCTTTTTTACATAAGATAGTTAAGAATGTGTTTTTAAAAAATCCCGAATTTACCCTCTCTTCAGTCGGAAATTTGTGTTCCATCAAAACCAAATTTTCTAAAAAGGGATACCAAGAATATTTTTTTATTATAATATAATAATTAAAATAAATATTTTCGCTTTATGTCTTTTATTAGTTTTTCAAAGTAATATTCTCATCTCTTTTTGAATAATTCATTTTTCTACCATTTTTATCGTGTAAAATGAATGTTCTTTTTATCTCATATGAAATGTACGGATTTACCTATCATTATTTCTATAAAGTTTCCTTTGAATGTTTAAAAGGTTAATTTTTGAGAAAGTTTTTTTTAAAATAATTTTCAAAGAAATGTCTTTCAATACATTTTCAATCCTTTTTCATAAGTTTTCAAAAAAATCAAAGCAATTTTTTTAAAAAAAATTGAATCTTATTTTATAACTTTTTAAGGAATAAAGTTTACAAAATTATTTAAAGTAATTTTTATATGTTTTCAATGTATTTTATAATAAAATTATTTTCAAATTGTATTTTGTATTAAAAAACATTTTTTAAAAAATTATATTTTCCTCAAGAAAAGTTTTTGAAAGATATTTCAGAACTATTTTCCATATAATATAACATCCATTAATGTTACTCATATCTTTATAGGAAATTTTCTAAAGGTTCCATTCATATTAATTCTCTGAATGGGTTATTCTTGATGTCATGGTATTTATAAAACAAGTTTCTATTTCATGGGATATATGTTTATAAAATATGTTTCTCTTTCACAAGTTATGTCTTTGAAGAAATTATTATTAAACCTATATCTTTTACACAGGTTATGATATTATTACATGTTTATGATACCCATTTAATTTAATGGGTTATGATATGATTATTTATAATTTTTTATAACATGGATATATGATTTCATTATGAGATGGGTGAGACCTATATCTCTTGCTAATGTATTGTTTAAATATTTATATATCATGAGATACACATGGATGGAATGAGAAAATAACTTGGTTTAGTATTATAGGGCCGGAATGAGAAATAAACTTGATTCAATATTATAGGTCTGGAACAAGGAGTGAACTCGGTTCTGTAATATAAAGTTGTAACGGGGTGTGAACTTGATTTAGTAAATTAATTTTTCCACTAAGATGTCCTCAATAGAAATTACTTGACTAATATAGAAATCCTTATTATATATAATTATGTTTCTTCTACAATTCCATGTTTTATTCCTATGTTATGATTTCATGGATTATGTTCTTTATTTCCTTATGATTCATATCTTATGAACTACTAAGATTTATGCCATGATTCATGTATACGATCTTTGATATTCAGGGTATGATCTTCTATTTTCATGATCATGTTCTCATACCCTTATTCTCATGATTATGCTTACATATCTCCCTTGTTTACCCTTACTGAGCATCTGATCTCACCCCTTTTATATTTAATTTCCCCCAGGTTAATATGATATGTATTATGTCTTATGTCTATAAGAAGGGTTATAGTTAATAAGAACCTAGTGGGAGATGATATAGCTCATTTTTTTACCAGTGTTTATGTTTCCATTTTTCAAAAGGCACTCGACTAACACGGTCTTTGGGTGTCTATTTATTTAATGTTTTAAGTATTCCAAAAAAGTTATGCAATGTTAATGTATGAAAAGTGAGGGTCACTATAGTTTCTTCCAGAGAAAATGTTTAGTTAACATTTGGAAACTAGTATTAGAAAACATTATTGAGATCCCTAGGTATATTTATAAGAATATGTATAGGGATGTATCGAAGGATAAGTATAAGGATGATTTAACATTTAAGAAAATGTTATGGAATTTTGGTAAAGGGTAGAGTGAGTGGTTTCCTAGAAATACATCCCTATTTGGATACTACAAGTGGATTTTACTCTGGAAGAGATGTAACTTGGGGTAAAAACATCAACAATATGTTTCAAGCCTGACTTAAGGTAATCTGGTACATGAAAATGGTCCTTACTGCACACTTAGTTTGACACTCCTAGGGGATATGCTTTGGGAATTCACAAAACTCTTCATGAACTATCATGAAGTATTTAAATATATTTTGGATATGAATAACCTAATATGAACTTGAGGTGTCATAAATTAATGAAGGTCTCATGATTTAGTCATCCTATAAGTAATTATTTTCATTACTATGTGGTTTTCTGTTATGATACTAATTCACAAACTATGCTTATAGTTTTAGTCAATGGAGGTAAATGTAAAGAATTGGATTAATGTTGAATGTGATGGAATATTGGCTGATGAGAATCCAAGTGGGATGATCACTAGAGTGAAATATTTTGTGATCATGCCTAATCAGTTTTCACAAAACATGATTAATAATGTGTACCTTAACCAACTCTTAGACTCATCATGGAAGAGAAATAAGGAGTTTTCTGAGAGTTTGGGTAATAGATACTATGGAGGAAAGATGAATTAGTTTACATTGTGTCAAAAATGTAGAAATAATCACATAAGTGAAAATTATAGAGAAACAATATGATTTTTTACTATGGAAAATAAGGACACAAAGAAAGTGACTGCAAGAACAAAATGAAGGGTCAAGTTAATGAAATGGATGAGAATATTAGCCTCCCTAAATCATAATAAATGGTTAAGTGTTTTATATATGGAATGAAATTTCATTATGGAACTCATTTTCCCAAGATTAAATCTTCTAAAGAGAATCAGTAAGGTGATGTGAGTAATGATAACATTTTGGATGATGACAAGACTACAGATTAAATCTAAAACGAAAGAGGCATTGTGTAATAGGATGAGGTATACTTGTTAATGGCATAAGGATGAATAGGAATAATAAAAATTTTATGTATTTGTTTTGAAGAATTAATTTATATGAAAGGTGATATATATATAAGGATTTTCAAGTTTATGTTTTTTCACTAATGATTCACAAGAATATGTTGAATGGTTCTGATGAAATAAAAAAGTTGATTTAATGTAAAAGTCATATAAAACACATGATTAATGGGAAAGATAACCCTTAATATGTTCCTTATGTAATGATAATGTTATGTGGGATATGAATAAGTAAATTGGAAGGTACTGATTACCTTGGAACTAATTAAAGACTTTTTGACAGGTGGTTTATTCTATAATTGATGAAGTTTACATCATTTTTGGATTTATGGAATAAATAAAATATACTTTGAATAAGGAAGCATACATGTTTTCAATAATAATTTATGGTAATTCAGGTTATTACCATGTTCTAAGATAATATATGATGGGGGTATTCACATGTTTTGAATGTGAGAACCAAGAGCTACTTTGTGATATATGAGGGAATCAATGTTCTGTTGATTTCGTGAATTTATTTCTAATGTTTTGGATTTTAATATTTTATAAGGGTTATAAGGTTAACCATTCATGAAAAGTTTAAGTTAAAATTTAGAGTAAATATTTATGCACTGATTCTGTATTGAAAATCTTGGTTAAAAGGCAATTTAGTGATTAACCTTATTTCAAGGATGCCCATCTTATTTATTTTGGAAATTATATTGGTGTAGTTTTAGAAAAGGACATCATGTATGTCAGGTGACAACTAATCAATTATAGAAATTCCATGGGTATTAAACCCATGACCAAAGGACGATAAGGGTTTCACGCCTACCATTGGCCTACGTGATGTCCAAGTTAATGTGTAATTGTTTTTTTTAATAATTATTAATGATAAACCATTAGAGTTAGTTTTTATGTTTATAGATTAGTGTATTAACCATATTTATTTTGAAGAATAGTAAGAGAAGAATAGTTATAATTTTCATTCTTTTATGGGCCTTAAGATCTACTAAAAGTGTATTTTATCATTTTAGGAATCAAAGTTAATTTTTGGACATCCATTTCATGAAGTAATGGATGAATTAGAAATAGATAAAAGCATAAATAAAGAATGAAAGTCTATTTAAAGAAATATATCAAGTAAGTATATATCCTTATATTCTTGGTTAATAAAATAATTACTCAATGTTAAGATAATGATCAAAAGAAAATGTGTTTCCTATTACCATAATTTTGTTGAATCGATGGCCTTTTAAATCATCATAGATTTATGACTTTGAGGCCCTAAAATTTTATTTTATCATTGACTTGTTTGTGATTGATGACCTAAATCAATCCCTATAAATATTTATGCTTTTCTTCCATTTCCAATATTCACTCCCAACCTATGTTATCCTATGTGGAAACCTAGTTATATGTTACTTTGAGTGACTGTTATGGTTCTAACTTTCCCTTTTTAAGGGAAGTTTTAGTATCCATTTTTACGATGTGGGTTTCTACGAATGAAAATTTAAAGTATTAAACCTTTGATAATTTAGATGAATTTCATGGGCGAAACTCATTTTAAGGGGGGTAGAATATAACACCCCCAGATTTTTTGAATTATTATTTTTTGAATTAATTTATCCCTTTTTATATTTTTCATTTCATGCAACTGTGTAGATTGTTTTTTTTATATTAAAGTGCAATGATTGGCTTGTGTTCTACGCAACACCAAGTTATAGTGAACTACACATAACATAAAGTGTGACATTCTATGCATGGAACACCAACGTTTTCATACATTACACATAATGTTGACTTTCCTTGATGGTTTGTGTAACACGCAATACCAAGTTTTACCAAACAATAGTATATTATTAAAATGCAATCATTTAATTTAATAATAAATAACCAAGCCATTAATATATAGGTTATGAAAATTATTAACTAATTTTTGAAAATATATTGTTTACAAAAATAGAATATGAATTCATAGTTTTCCAATTAACTATAAATGAATAGGAAAATCGATTTAATATAAAGAAAAATATAATTATTATTATAAGTTTTTTTACCATAATAAATTAAAGTAATTACAATTATTCAGTGATATTAATATAATATATATTTTATATATTTAATCAAATATTTTTTATATTCATATAATATATTTTATAGATATAAGATAATAACAAACCCAATTTTATGCTTAAAAGCCTATATTTTTATTAAGGCGTTTTGATTGCCTTTTAATAAAGATCCCATTTTAAATAAAATTTTTAGAAATTTTATAGATTTAATATGTCCAAATAAACTTAATATTTAAAATAAAAACATAATAATTAGGTTAGGATAAATTTTTGGTATTTTTCTAGGAAGTCTCATTTTTTAAGGTATAATGAAAAATACAGAATGTTAGTTCAAAACTATTTTTTCATATAATTTATTTCTAAGATTAAATTACATTTTAAATAGTATTAAAAGATTAATTATGAAATATTTTAATCAATTAAACCAATATTTTTTATTCTAACCAATTTCAACTTGAAATTGGATATAAAAACATAGCAAACATTTGAACGTTTTTACTTTGAAAACCCACATTGTCGACCCGACTATGGGATTAAATTTAAATTAATTTATACCACTTCTATGTTTGTAATTTGGAAAAATGGATTAAAATTTTGGAATAAGAATAATTTATAATTTATAATAATGTCAACTTAGTTTTTTACCAAAAATATTAGCAAAAGTAATTAAAATTAATTACATCGCTTAAGGTAAAATTAAGCTTAACTAAGGACTAAACCTTAAATTTAAGACTAAAAAAGATCTAGAAACTTGTCCAAGATAAATTTTATAGAAATATTTAGACCATATAAAACCTTTTGTTTACTTTTTTATTATTTGATACACTTCAAACATGAAAAATGTGGGTGGAATTCTCTATTCAAATATTTACAAAGAGTGTTACTCCTCCCCCACTTTAAAAAGGCCTCCTCTCGTGCCAATTACTCACACCTCTCAAGCCCCTTTTCTCACCTAAATTATGATAAAATAAGATCTAAAAATCCCTCCATTTATCTTATAAGCCTTCCCTTGGGTATAAAAATATCCAAGGAAGCCTTTTGAAATAAACCAAAAGTAGTTACCTGATTAAGAGGTAACGTCTTCTCTCAGGCTCTTTTTTTTATTTTCTTTCTCCACCCCTTCCACTCTCTTTATTCGATGATTTTATAAAAAAACAAGTATATTAAATATACTATTATGTTTTTATTATACTTTTATGACCTACACTAACACACACTTCAATATAATGGGTAATGAACATATTGTTTACATGTACGGTGAACTACCGCCTCACTAAACAATGTTTGTTCATTTTTTCTTTACTGCTTCTCTTGGTGGAAATTATGATGGAAAATTTGTTTATATGTGTAATATATTAAATTTATTATTTACTATATCTTATTTATTCCTTTTATATCACATAACTTTTTACTTTTTGTTTGGTGTAAATATGATAATTCGTTTGAGGAAGTGTGGACTACCACCCCCTCAAAGTGATGTGATTCGTTCACACACTACATGGAATGTATTAACAATGGGTTTAGTGAACTTATATGATATATATAATATTATAATTATGATATAATTATATTATATACATATATACATATATTTAATATTCTTTATTTCTTTCAATATGACATTAAAAATAGAAAATGTGTTCATGCATGCGTACGGCTTACCGTCTCCATGAATGGCGTATTACATTTCATACTTATATATTATATAGATTATTATAATAAAAATACATGATATTAATATAATGGTTTACATTATATAATCATGATATAATTAATATGACTAAAGATATAGAAAATTAATTTAGATGCGAAAAATAAAACAAATATTACCCAAAGTGAAACAAGAACATAGGATTATTAACAAGAGGTTAATATAAGGTCATAATAAAACCATATATGGTATTATATATAATAATATGGTTATTTAAAATATTTATAATAAATTTATATTTGTTATACGGGTGGTTTTAATGAGTACAACAAGAGTCAAGACACAAGGTAAGGGAAATGTCATCACACTTTCATTTCCTTGAGATACATGCCTTATTCACCACTCACTTATTTTTGGGGTGTATATAATGTATATAATTGTATTATATGTATATTATAATTAAATTTACTGGTATTTAAATATCAATCTTATAAACATTATTTCATGGGATTTATGATTCAAAATTTACCAAATCTGTAAGATAGTTTTGTCTCAATTTTCCTTCTTTGAGAATCATGTTTTGTTATGCACCTAAATTTTTTTAATGGTATATATACATCCATTATTCATGTTATATCATGAATATCATTATATTAATGATATTTTATGCTTCACATAATTTTAATTTTCTTACACGGAGAGTGTTATCCCATGTTACCAAGTAGTAAGGGTATATTGAAACAATCTCATCATTTTTCAAGATTGTTGATGATTATACTTCCTTTGATGAAATATTTTGATCCATATCTCAAGAATGATCATGAGTTTCCTTCTCCTCTATTATTTCATGATATATTCATGTATTCGTACCATTATTTCACTCTTTTTTACATAAGATAGTTAAGAATGTGTTTTTAAGAAATCTCAACTTTACCCTCTCTTCGGTCGTAAATCTGTGTTCCATCAAAACCATGTTTTCTAAAAAGGGTTTACAAGAATATTCTACTATTCTTATATAATAATTAAAATAAAATTTTCCCTTTTTAATTTTACTAATGTTTTCAAATTAATCTTCTTATCTATTTCCATACAAGAAATTTTTCAATCCTTTTTACCATGCAAAAGGAATTTTTTTGCCTCATACGACATGTACAGATTTACCATACATCATTTCTATGAATATTCCTTTGCATGTTTAAAAGTTTAATTTTTAAGAATTTTTTTAAGATTATTTTCAAATAAATTGTTTTCAAAACATTTTCAATATTATTTAAAATGTTTTAAAAATGTTTTCAAATAAAAAAGGTTCTTAAAATGTTTTGAATCTTATTTTATAAGTTTTCAAGGAAAAGGGTTTTCAAAATGATTTAAAGCCTTTTTTACAAGTTTTCAATTTATTTTATAAGAAAATTATTTTTAAATGATTTTATTTATTAAAAATAATTTTTCAAAATAAAAAAGGATATTTTCCTGAAGAAATTTTTTTAAAAGATAATTCAGAATTATTTTACCTCTATGATGACATCTATTGATGTTACACATGTGTTTTAGGAAATGATTTAAAGGTTTCATTAGTATTCTTTCTCTGAATGGGTTATTATTGATTTTGAATCCTTTATGAAACATGTTTCTCTTTTAGGGGTTATATTTTTATGAAATTAATTTCTATTTCACAGGTTATTCTTTTACAGAAATTATTATGAAACCTGTATATTTTTTCACAGGTTATGATATGATTACATGTTTATGATATCAATTTCATTTCATGGGTTATGATATGATTATTTACAATTTTTTGGTATATATATGTATGATTTCATTATAAGATAAGTGGGACTTATATCTCCCTCCAATTCATTGGGTAAGGATTTATATCTCATGAGATAGACATGGATGGAACGATAAATGAACTCTGTTCAGTATTACAAGGATGGAACAAAAAATGAACTTGGTTCAGTATTATAGGGATAGAAAGAGGAGTGAACTAATTTCAGCAATGCAGGGTGGAAATGAGGTGTGAACCCGGTTCAGTAAAGGAAATTTTTCAACTAAGATGGCCATGGATGCAATGCCTTGACTACTGTGGAAATAATTATTATATATGCTTATGTGTTTTCCACAATTCCATATTTTATTCCTTTATTAGTATTTCATGGCTTATGTTCTTTATTTCCTTATGAATCATATCCTATGAACTTCTAATCTTTATTCCATGATTCATGTATATGCTCTTTGATATGCAGGGTATGATCATCTATTTTAATGATCATGTTCTCATACCCTTATTCTCATGATTATTCTTACATATCCCTCTTATTTACCATTACTTATTGTTTGATCTCACCCATTTTTATGTTTTATTTCCCCCCAAGTTAAGAAGATATGTATTATGTATGATGTGTCTAAGAATGGTGTTAGTCAAGAAGAACCTAGTGAGAGATGATATAGCCCATTTATGTACCAGTGTTGATGTTTCCATATTTCCAAAAACACTAGACTAATATGGTCTTTGGGAGTCTATTTTTTTAATGTTTTAAGTATTTTTTAAAAAGTATGTAATATTCATGTATAAAAATTTGGGTTCTCTATAATAATAATTAGTAAAAATAGTAATAAATTTACTAATGTGGTTAAGGTTAAAACAAGGTTTTGTGCATTATATGTGCTTGTGTAAAAATTAGTTTTCTACATAGATAAAAAAAATTGATAAATTTTTTATAATATTTAGAATCATTGTGTCCAAATAATCTAATAAGTATCATAATATTTTAGGATTAATGGATAAATTACCTAGGTTAAAAAACTAGTTACCATGGTGAAAACTAAAATGGTAAAAGTAAGAAAACATAGAGAATAAGGGATGAAAATGTTTAAAAATGTTTATTTTGGGTGAGATTTACTTCTCATTATTGAATAGTTTTGGCTATTTACAAAAATGTCACTCCTCCTAAATTATAAAATGGAACTTCATCCCCTCACTTATTTACACCTATAATGTAATTTGGATCAACCAAAACCTATAAAAATATCTCCCCAAAATAATTATCCACATTATAGATCTTATTTTCTTCAAAAAATACCAACCTTAATTTCCTTAGGAGGAGATCTAAAGGAGGTTTCTCTAAGAAAAGGTAACCATCTTAATGAAGATCTTTCTTTTTGTTTCCTCTTTTACAACCTTCAATTATATATTAGAACTTAAAATATAATAACATAATTATCTTCTATATAATAATATGTAATTACATTTATGTTATAATATTTATCCATCATCTTATCTATCAAATGGGTAATAAATCCATCGCTCATGTGTACAGTTGACTACCGCCTCATGAATAGATGTAATTTGTTTCCCATACCCAACTCATATAAATAGTAATAATGATGGAAATAATGAATATATATGATAAATATGACATCATATTAATTCTATAATATTAATATACCATTCACTTACTTAACCTTTCACCCATTAAGGGAATTATATAATCACTCGTGTGTGTGTGTGTATGGACTATTGTATCCACGAAGCGATGTGACTCATTTTACATGTACAAATTTAAATAATGATTATAAAAATGTATCTAAGGTCAAAGAGGGTTCTCCCATAATTCTGGAGGTGATCCTAAGGCTTCTCTTGGAAAATCGAAGCCAGATTCTTGAGGTATGTGACTGTTCTTCTTCGTTCTTGATCGGTTTCTTAGATCTACTTAGATCTACTTCTCCTCTTCTCTCGGTTACTTAGATATATTCCCGTTATGGGTAGATCTAAGTTTTTGGATGCCAAATATGATGAGATTTGGTCTTGATCTTTCTAAGAGAAGTTATCTAAGGCGGGTTTTTGAAGAATCGACCCGGGTTTCTTGGTCATTCTTTGGCCGTTGTGGTTCTCGTCAAAACCTTTGAGGTAGGAGGCTTCACTCTCAACTCCACTTGTTAGAATTGATTATCTTAGTTTCAAATTGTTTTATTTGAATGGTTTTTATTGTGAAAAGCATGTAATAAATCTTATTTAGTGAAGATTTAGGGTTTTGATGTAATTGTGAAATCTTGGTGAATTGTTGTGAATAGTGATTTGGCTTCTTGAATTTAAAATGTTGATTTTAAATTATGGATTTTTAGAAATTGTAGATGGTTTGATAAAAAGTGGCTTGTTAATAAAAAGGGTTTTTTATTTAAATGGTTTGAGATTGAAATGAATTTGATGGAATTGGTTTTCAATAAAAAGGTTGTTTTATTGAAATGGTTTGGAATTGAAATGGTTTGGCATTGAAATGGTTTTAATGGAAATGGTTTTCAATAAAAAGGTTTTTTTATTGAAAGGGTTTTTTGGCATGATTGGTGGGAATATGTGTTGTGTGTTCATATTTCATATACGGGGATTGGTTGAAATAGGACCTTGTGCTTGGTGCCAAACGTTTAATGGCACATGGTAACTATATGTACGAGGCTTGGTTGAAATATGACCTTGTGCTCGGTTCCAAATGTGTAATGGAACATGGGAAATAATTACCTTGTGACAACTTGGTAGATCAATGAGAAACCTATCATGAGTATGGAACTGTCATAACATAGCATGCATGGTTGGTTGCATGGGTTGTGGAATGGTTGGGTATGCCAAAAAGGGATTTTGTGAAATGGTTATAAATCTTGTTTGATTATTTTTTTGGAAAAATAACTTCTTGGAAAATTGGTTTCAAATGCTCTTGGAATGCCTTTGGTTATGAATGGTTTTGGAAACTTGTTTATATTTAGTTCTAAACTGCTTTTGAGAAAATGATTTATATAAACTATTTTTATATAAATGTGGATAACTCTTCTATCCTAGTGGCATGAGTAGGGAAGTCATTGGGTAAAACCTACTGAGTTTTATACTCACCCCTTATTTGGAACATTGGTGCTTTTGAATATGTAATATTCTGAGACATAGGTAAAGGTAAGGCATCTTACTGCTAGTGGTTCGTGGTGATTCTTGGGAGATGTGGTGGTGCTTAGAGCATGGAGCTTAATGTAGAGTCGTGGAGTGTGTCTTGGTTTACTTTGGGTCTTTTGTTTATTCTTCCACATATCACATTGAATTTGTGTTGGTTGTATTGGTTTATGGGTTGTATTGTGTAATAGTGTGTTTCCCTTTTGGTAATGGATGAGTTGTTTGTTTCGTTGACATGCATCATGTAGTTGTTATTAGTGGATCCTTTGTTTGGTTGGTTATTTGGTTTATTTATTTAAATGTTAAATCATCCCCCACTTGTATTTGAAACCCTTCAATATTTATTTCCAGACTTTGGCGTCTAGGAGATGTCTCTTAAGGCCTAGTAATGACTTGTTGATCTCTCAAGCCAATGAGAATTGGCGGGTCATTACAAACGGTATCAGCTTGTTCGGTCCTTGCTTAACAAGTAGTCATTGATGTTCTTGGTCTTGGAGTTGAAATTAATTCTTTTCTATTCCTTGGTTCAAAATATTAGACAGGAGTAGGATTTTCGGGACTTGAAATGTATAGCATAAAAGGACATAGCTAACCCGTTTATGCTGAACATCAATTTACCAGGGTGTTGGGTACATAAGTGTTTTGGATAAACTTCTAGAATGTTGGAGATATCATTGTCTTGGGTTTATCCAATGATAGGAGCATGACATGCATTGTATAGGAATGACTTCCACTAGGATTTCATATCTCATTGTGAGGAATGAGTAAGGATTTTGTGCAAGGTGAGATTTTTAAAAAAATGAAGAAATTGTTTTCAAGTGAAAGATTTTGAAAACAGATTATTTGGTGTATTTTGAAAATGGGTTGATTTTCAAAAATCATGCTGAATGTTTTCAAAAATGGTTTAACATGGAAAAAGGTTGTTTTGAAAACAATTTTGTGAAATATGATTCGATAGAATTTGAAATGTTAAGCCATCAGTTGCTAGAGAGTGAGATTGAAGGAGTTCGTTGTCCGTTTAGGAAACGGAAAATGTGGAAAAGTGGAAAGCCTCTTTGTAATAGTGTTGTCTAACTCCATTTGAAATGGCGATTATTTATTTCTACGAAAGTGAGACTCAAGGTTGGTTATTTTTTTATAGAAACCGGGTAGGTGTCGTAGAGACCAACCAGTAGTGTCGATGAAAACGTGGTTGCACCAAGCCCCTAGTGAACCATCATAGATATGTTTTGTGATGCCTCAAACAAAAATGTAAGGGTAATGTTGTCCCATGAATCCAATGGGTACTTCCATGTGATATCCAAAACATAAAAAACTCTAGACACACCCAAAATTAACTATATTGAAACTAAAGAGTTTTTTTCAATTATTGTTTCATTAGATGAATTTCGATGATACCTGTTAGGAAGAAAATTTACTATTTTTTCTCATCATGAAGTACTTGGGTATTTGATCATGAAAGGTAAAGAAAAGTTGAGGTTAGTGATATAGATGTTATTACTGCAAGAGTTTTACTAGGATATCAAGGGTAAGTAGGGATATGAGAACCTAGTGTAAAATCACATGATCAAGTTTCCCTAAATCATTTAGGAAGACACACAAACCGATATATCCATAGATGAATCTATCTCTATAGTGAGTATCTACACAAAGTCACCCAAGTGACCTGGTATTCTGAATTAGCTAATTATTTGGACAGATTAAAGGTTCCCTTATTTCTCCAGTATCAAACCTCTATGATTAAATATGAGACAAAGTGTTATTCTTAGGATGACACTTATTTAGGGAATATTTGTGGTGAACAAGTTATTAGGAGATATTTAACTAAGAGGTAAGGTCTATGATTTTATTTCAATATAAAAATTCATGTAGAGTCTATTTTGGACCTCAAAGAATAGCCAAAAAATTCACTAATTTTGGTTTGTTTTTTTTCATAAATTATTAAATACTCACATGAATTTTGTAAATATGTTAAAATTTCCAATTTATTCGCGGAATTTCATAAAGATAATAAATTACTCAATAATCCTTTATTTTTTGTCAAATATTTGATGTGTGGGGATTAAATTTCATAGGCTCATTTTATTTTTATTTTTTATTTTAATATATATTTACATTAGAATATTATTTTTCTAAATGGATTTAATCATTAGAAACCCAAATTTATTATGAAAGAAAATAATAAGTTTCTAAGATCAAATATTTTCCATAGGTTTGGAATGCCTCAAACTATAATCAATGATCAAGGAACACATTTTTGTAAAAATATCATGGAATCCCTCATTAATAGATATTGATTGCACCATAGGACCTCTACTTCCTACAACCCATAAAAATAATAAGGTTGGGAGTAAAATGGGGATATCATGAGTATTTTAGAAAAATAATGCAACCTAATGGGAAAGACCATAGGAAAAATTTAGAAGATAAACTATGGGAATATATAACTACTTTCAAAACCCCCTAGGTATGTTCCCTTATAAAAAATTTTATAGAAATAATATTTACTTGCCTATTGTGCTACATCAGAAAGCCTACTAGGGTGTGAAGAGAGTAAGGTTGGATTTCAGCAAGGCTAGAGATAAAAATAAACATAAATTATAGAACAAGAGGATATGAGGAGAGAATATTATGATAATTCCCCATTATATAAATTGAGTTCCATAACTGTCTGTGATATAAATATTTAGGATATATACGTTCTATTCTGAAATAAAGTGTTCTAGTTTTGTTCTTGGATGAAGATCATGCCTGGTAAGATTCATTTCCAATAGACCTGATCATTTATAGTAAGTAATTAAATTATATTTGGTGCATTTGAATTCAAATAATTTGAATCATAGCTCCCCTTAAAGGTGAATAGATATAGGAATATTCATTTTCATAAAGTATTTTTTAAAGAACCAGTGGAGGATTGAAAACTTATCCCTGATGCTTTTAAATAAGGATCTTGTAAGTCATTTCTATTGATCATTTTTGTCTAGATAATCACTCTTTATATTTATTATTCCTTAAAATATTTCATACTGAAATAAAATAGGTAGTGTGTTATGATATAGTTTTGGGGGAGAGAACAAGTGACATAAGCTATAAATCATTTTTGTGATTTTATTTTTCTATTTTTGAATTCTTTTTTATTGAAATAAATTAAATCAAAGTGATAAAAAATTTGTTTCCAGAATAAATTTTTGAAATTCTACAAGTTCTATAATTATGGTTTTTATATTTTTATATTATTTATAGATTGATAAACTTGATATCCAATGTTTTATTTCCTATAGAAAAGTACCAAGACAGTTTTTAAGGATTTTGTTGATTCAGAAATTGTTGAGATTGGAGGATTTCTAAGTGATTTTCACCACTATTTCAGTTATTTTTTTACATTAAAACTTGGGGAAAGTGTTTTAAATGTAAAATAACATAGTGGAATAAAAATAATGGTATGAGGAAATTAAAAAATGAACTTAAACATAGGTTAAAAACCCATTTTAATTTAGTATAACCTTATCAATCCTCCTTAATATAAATTTGGACAAATCATAAGAACTATTTTAAAACAAGAATATGTGAACCAATTTGTAAGTATTTCTAAGTTAGAATAAGCATAATTGTGTGTGTGTTATGTATAAAATAGAATTAGATAAACATAAAAGCAATATTTCTAAGCTTTTCTTCTATTCCTTGACTACTATAATTAATCCAAGGTGATATATATTTTTCTTGGGATGGTTTAGTAATGGTTTAAACTATACTCATCCAATATGCACTTTTCACATATATGTTTTGGAAAAATTCAATAGGTGTTAATTGATAAAGGGATAAAAGAAATTTGTAGGATTCTAAATGTAGATAAATAAGGTAAGATGATATAACAGAATGTCATTTAGGGTGTATCAATGAATTTTGAACATGAAATTTTTAAAGGAATCTTATGGGAGATGGATTATAGAAAGTGTCACTTGTTAAAATCTAAATTCTACTAATATATATTCTTTTTAAAAACATGGAACAATAACCTTTACTTAAATTTAATTGTGGTTACTGGATTTAATTCATAAAGGAGTCATGATAATCAAAATAATGGATGAAACTATGTTTTATTTCATTTTGGTTATGTGTATTTAATCCTAGTAAGGGTAATATATTTTTATGATAAATTAATTTTATTTCCCAAGATTAAAATATTGTAATTTTGGGGGATTTATGAGATCCAATAATTTAAAAAAAAGGTTATTTTTTTGGAGATTAATCCTATAATTTAGATAAAACATGCATAATCATTTGTTTTCAAGTAATTTATGAAATCTAAAATTTAATTTTTTAGTGGATTAGAACCTGATTTTTCGTGTTTTACTTAATTTTTAATATTTAATTATGAATATATTCATTGATCATTGATTCTGTAATTTCATTATTTAAAGGCTTATAATTTTGGGTTTCATTGTTTTAATCCATTTTGAACTTATTTCATAGAAAGTTAATATTTATTACTGTGTTTTCATGGATTGCTAGTTTAAAAAATGAAAAAGGCATAATGGTTTTATAAGAAATTTCTAAGGCCATTAATATATTTATCCATGTGTGGAAGATTTCCAAGAATGAGTTAGACATTTTGAATTTACAAAAATTCTAGCCACACCCATAAGAGATTTCTCCTCACATGGGATATTTATGGATCTAGAAAATGGTCAATAATGTAACCATATAAGAAATTTCAACACTTATAAGACATTTTCTCCATGTGTGGGATATTTTAAGGCTCATATGAAATTTCAATTATAAGGAAATCCAAGTATAACATACATAAATATTACATCATTTTAGATGAAGATTCTATTTATCTCATAATAAAGCATGCCTTAGAACCATAGAGGTTTAGTATGTTTGGAGACTAGATACATAATTAACTTATTTCATGAAACATTTTAAACATCTCACACAAATTTCTTATCACATAATACCCTTTTTAGACATACCCTACTTAAATCATGTCTTCATGACCTGGAGAAATGGAAACATAAGAATGGTTAAGATCAGGTTCTTAGTAAGGGTAAACATAGAAGATATTAATTAATGATCATAAATAAGCATAAGATAAGAATAAGGGTATGAGAACATGATCATAACTTATTAAAGTCATGCCAAATCAGTCAAGGATCATTAATTATGAGTCATGACATAAATATTTTTCATAATAAAAGACATGATTAATAAGATCGTGGAATCATGGATTATGAATAATGATCCATGAGAATATATCATAAGCATAATAAATAAGTTTGTGGAATAAATTTAATAATATAATGTTATTTTATAATTCAATGATTTCAACTAAGTCTATCAGAGTGGAAAGAGTCTCTCACTGAACTGGGTTTGTTCCCCCATTTTGGTTTATAATATCTCATAAGATATATATATTTACCCAATGAATTTAAGGGATATATGATTCCAATATCACCAATAATATAATTAAAACCATACATAAATGTTCCATAAGATCCTAAAGACATTCATCATTTCATTGTATCATGGGATAGGGAAAATAAATGGGTTTTATAAAGATTTCATCATAAGTTATTTAACCCATGGAAAATAAATGGGTTTTATAGAATCATCCTTAAACATAATTATCATAATACATCTAGGGAAAGAATTTGGATGGTATCATATGATCATATACCCATTTAAGCATAGAAATCCATAAATGTGACATCCTCTAGGACATGGGTATGTTTTAATTTTAGGCTTAGTTTATCTCTTTTGAGGTTTTGAAGGATGTATTGGGTAAAGGATTAATAATTTGTAAATTTTGGTGAAACAATTCATACACATGATTTGAACATGGATTGTACTAACCATATTTTAAACATTTTAAATATATCCACTGGTTCTATTAGTGATTTTCATGGTTCAAACATAGTTTTTAAACTGTATTATTTTCTATGAAAATCATGAGGATGAATTAGTTTGGGTCCAAAGGATGTCTTGAAACTTGATCATGGTTTTTCTAACCATGTGGTTATTCATAGTTAATATTATGCCTCATAGTTTATGGGTTGGTATCTACCACATGGTTAGAACATGTTTTTTTGAACCATGCAACCTAACCATGGAGCCTAACCATGTGACCTATATGAATTTATTAAAATTATAAAATTAACCTAATATAGTTAGTTGTTTTTAACTATAATATACCCCAAATCCATCTTTAGCTTGAATCAGCCTCCCCTCGATTCCTTAATAGATTCTCTCTTCTTTTATTTAGGGATTTCACTTTGTTATTGGAGGATATCTTCAAGGTATATTCTAGTTTCCACATAATCTCTTCTCGTATTTCTATATCTCTCTTAATATTATTTTGGTAGAACTCTAATGGGATGTGGTTTCAAAATATAAATGTTTTGATATGTAATTGAAGATGTTTCTTATAGATCTTTACTTCTGAGTACTCTACCTCCTAGTTTTTTCTCACTGATTTTGAAGGTGAGTGAGTATCCTCTATTTGGGCGGTAGGTGTCTCTATAAAATGGTTTTATCTCAATATTTACTTGATATAATTTTAAAGTACTTTGGTTTGGTTTATTAAATTGATTGATTTTATATAAAATAGGGTTATTTTATGAAATTGAATCTTGGGTGTCATAGAAAAGTGTTTTAAATGAGTTTTTCTTTAAAAATAGTTATATGCATTTCATGTGTTTGATGAAATTCCTAAAAGATGGTTTGTCACTAAAATGGTTTTTCAAGTCTGGGAGCAATGATGATTTACTTGTAAAGATATTTTATAAATTTATGGTCATATTATACATGATTTTTTCTAAAAACATTACACTTTAGTAACCTTGGATGCATCAAGTTATGGACATAGGAAAACCTTAGTCTGTGTGGATCCCATAGGTATTTGGTATCCATTAAGTTATAGATTTTTTTTGATAGGATTTATACCAAATGACTGTAACGGGACTCAGTGTCAAAAAGAATCACATTACACCACCTTGGTGTTCCTTTTCATATCCTATAACATATTCCCATAGGCTAGATCCAAACTTGTTCTTGGTTTTCTACATAATGGTATTTTATCATGTTTGGTTTCTCATAGGTTTATCTTATATAATTGTTATTATGGTTTTGGATTTTTTTTCCCTCTATTTATCTTTCATTTTTACATTAATATTCTTGTGGAATTCAATATAGATTTATTTAAATGAAAATAAAGATGTTTTATGAGAAATATTTTCAAATGAAATGATTTACAAAACTTGTTTAATTTTCAAGATAGAAATAATGGTTACATGGTGATGAACATTGTATAGAATCATGGTGGTATCATACTGAGAATTTTAATCACACCCTTCATATACCTTTGGGTGTATAAAGAATTGGTTTTTTGGGATATAGGTAAATTGAAAGGATTCATGTAGCTCACTGAATTCTATTGGTCAATGTCATCTTCATAATTAGTGGGAATAGTAGTGACATATGGTCATATAGAGACTTGATTTTTGTATTGGATGGTTTTACTTATGTATTTAGAATTTTTGATTTTTTTGTGTGTTTCATGGTTATGTATCTTTCTTCCAGGAAGTACTTTGGTTGTTTACATTTATTTTGTTATACATGAGATATTTTATGTTATATTTCATGATGAAATATCTCCTATGGTTGTGTTTTTTGATAACAATGTGATTGTCACCAACCCATGGTGACCAGGAACACACTTTAGGCCTTATTCCAAGAACACATGGGTGATGTGTCAGGTTGGCCAGGCTTGTTTGATTACATTAAAGGATTTTTACATAGATAAAAATATCTTTTATAAAAGTATTTAAAATATTCTCTAAAAATCAACAGAAAACATCCCTTTTTTGGTTACTTTTAAAAACTAGAATTCATAGAAAATGATAATATTATTTTTATTGGAAATCATTTCCAACTTATGAAGTAATATTCAGGGTGAAGGATATATATGATGGAGGTAAAATTATTCCATGATGTATATGTTCAAAAAAATATTCTTTTTATACTTTTGTAAAAAATCAAAGGTGATTCATATGGAAAACATTTAAAAATATTCCTTTTAATAATTTTTAATGAAATTAAAATTTAGTAAAAATAAAATTTCTCAAATGTTTAAGTATACATAAAAACACCAGTGAAATATTTTTGAAGAATGTGAACATGTAGAAGAAAGATTCCCTACCCAAAAAAATGATATAAAGTCTTTTTTTCTTAAAAACATTTTCACGATCATTTTATAGTTACCCAACCCGAATCATTAGGTTCGAGATAGATTTACACATAGCCTCATGTGCACCTCCCTGTATGCAATAGGTTTCTGAGTAGTAGTGTGGGTATGAAGTCCATCAGTGGGGAGAATATACCCTTAGTATCAATAAAGATAAGCATAAATAATAACACGGTGAAAAAAATAAATAGTTCTACATCATAAGGCATGGAAAGTATCTAAATTAATACAGAAAATAAACAAAGTCCCCAAAGTAGAAGATCTAAGAAGAGTGTGAGAAATACAGGTAAGTAAAAACATTATAGAATCACTCTGAATTCCATCTTGAAACTGCCTTTGATCCTCATGATTTGTCTCTTATTTACCTATCACTATGGACATTCCCTTTCTTGTATCCCTGATCATGAAGTGTACACATGCATCAAGATTCCTATGTATGGTGTAAGTATAAACATGGTAGGAATATAGAGACCCGAGACTTTTACACATATCATCACATGATTTTTAACATAAAGATATATTAATCAAAACCAACATTTCATGAGGCCTAGTGTCTTCGTAATACTTGGTTCATAATAAATCAACGTGAGTCTAAATAACATGTTATCAAAACATTATGGAATAATATGATAATGGGGTCATAAGATCATGGAATCATATGTAATATGATAGTAATAAAACACTTTACCTAAAAATGATTCAAGGCTAATATCTTAGACAATATCACATCGTGGAAAAAGTCCCATAACATATTAGTTTTACTCCCCAATCCTATGCATAGTGCCTCTTGAAAATAAATCTTTACCCAATGCATTATAGTGATATCCAGGTACACCCATGAAAACATATTCATGATCTATGTGTGCTATATAAAATAAATAAATCATAAGGAATAGAATACGAATTACCCATTGAAATAAATTGTGTTGAATAATCTTGATTTATATCATAATTAAATGAAAGTTATTGTTAAATTAATTTGATATATGATTATAGGGGTTGTATTATACTATTAAAGGAATGTGTAATTAGATAGGTATATATGTGAGAGACATGTATAAAAAATTATAATCATTCCATAAAATTAATGGTTTTCTTCATTGGTTAATATATGTGATTTTAAAAGGAAAAAACATTCTTGAGAAAATAACATTTCCATTTTTTTAAATCATTTTTAAAAAACTTAAAAAATCGAAAAATATTATGGAAATACTTTAATTTTAAAATAATCCTAGAAAATTATAATGTAATCTTAAAAGAAAACAGTGGTCATTATAGTGGGTAATTTCATACATGTTGTATAATTTAAAAATACATTCCTTTCACACTTGGGTAAAAATTCAAAAGGTTCATCATTTTTTAAATGATGGGAAAATTTTGTAATACTATTTTTTTAATTAAAACATGGTTTAATATTTCATTAATAAATAATTTTATAATATTACAAACATTCTTTAAATTTTTTTTCGAAAACATGGATTTGGAAGGGAAATGATTTTATAAAAAATTAATATCTTCTTAATAACATTTTCTAAATAATTTTAAGTAAATTAGAGATTAAAATGGTAATATTTATTGAAAATTTTATAAATAAAAATATTAGAGTAAAATTAAAATGGTTTTTTTAGACAATGATCAATTAATTTCCTTTAATGTAAATTCAAGCATAAATTGTCCTAATTAAAATGTGATTGAAGCATAAACATTGTCTTCTTTGGTAACTTTTGAATCATGACCCCCACGAATAAAGTAAGTGAATTTTAACATAAAATACTAATAATTATGAATTATTCATGATATAATATTTAAATTTCCATTATATTAACTATATAAAATAAAGTAGGTGTATAAAATAACATGTGTCTTAAATAATGAAGTTTTGAGATGAAACCCTTTCCTCGATCCCAAATCATCACGTGTGTTCCTTATAATCCTAAATAATAAAGTTTTCTTAATTATCTAATTTCTTAAGAACCTATTTAATGTTTATCATTAATTTTATTTTATTTTTTACCATTTCATATTCAATTACTTAACCATTTAATCTCACGTTGGATGTTTTAGCGATAAATGACTCATATGTCCAAAATAAATTTGGTAAGTTGACTAAGGGTAAAAAGATTATTATTTAATAATATATTTAATTATAATAATGAAATAATTATTATTTTTATAAATAAATTATACTTTTAAAACCGACTATGAAATATGGTTATGAAAAATGAACTATGTTACAATCATGGAGACGGTTGGTCGTACATACGCATGAGTAACGTTTCCATTTTTCGATGATCATGTTAGAAAGAAGATAAGTGTTTTTTATCCTTAACTAATGATAAATATATCATAAATATTATATTATTTATTTAAATAAAATTACACATACCATCAATTTTATGTGATAATAAAAATGAAACACATCGCTTTGCGAAGCGGTGGTCCATCGTACACACGAACAATGTTAACATTTTCAATGGATGGTAAAGTTCGAAATTATGTGATATATTAATTTTTTATAATGTTTAATATTTAATTATTATCATATGTAACCATTAATTTAATCCTCAATACCTTTCATTTAAATCATAGGTGAAAAATGAATCACATCGCTTTGCTAGGCGTTGGTCTTCCATACACATGAGCGATGTTATCATATTGCCTAAGGAATGGAATGTAAGAAGGTGTGTGTAATATTATAATTAAAAAAGTATAATAATATTATAAATATCATATATAAATTCTGAATTAATCATTATATTTATCCATGTTAATAGGTTATGGAAAATGAATTACATCAGTTCGCAAGGCGGTAGTCCGCCAAACACACAATCAACGGTTTCGTTTCCCATTTGAGGGAGGAGGAGATATTTGTAGTTGATTCAATTGAAATAAAAAATATCAGTATATTTAATTAATTATGGTATTATATCATCATGGTTTAATAATATTTTAAGGATGTGGAATAATAAATAAAATAAAACACTCTTTTAAGGATGTCACCTCTTCTTCGAACCACCTCTTGAGGATAATACCTAAAACCTTCCTAGATTAGATTTACGATAAAAAATGATTATAATATGATTCTATATAATTAATGAATTTTTTTTGTAGTTATTGGACTAAAAATGGGTTTTATATGTGTGTAAATGAGATAACAGGGGTGGCCTTTTATAAGTGAGGGAGTGGACACGCTTCAAATTTTTGAAAAGAAAGAATTACACCCATGTTTTTCTCATGAAACAAGGATACAAAATAGTCCATTTTATATAATTATAATATATAAGGTCTAAATATGACCATAAAATAGTAATTATACATGTTTGGGTCATTTTTAACTTCTATCGTTTTATTTTAACCCCCCGATAAACCCATTTTTACCTTAACCGTGATAATTCATTTTTATTATTTTCACTATTAATTATGGTAAAAAATTATGTTGAACTTATTATATAATATAAATTATTATTATTAAAAACATGGAATCCATTTTTTAAAATTAAACTCACATAATAAGGAAATTTTAATTTTGAATGAAACCCATAGATGTGTCGAAAAAATGGTTTTTCAAGAAATGCATTTTTCAAGCATAAGATGGTTTTAGAATAACTATATAAAAAGTAATAATAATTAAATTAATTTAAATTAATATTTATAGATATATAATCTATAACTTTAATTTAAATCATTCCCCATTAGGGGTTATTTTAACTAGCTAAAATGTAGAAACATTATGCACTTTAAAATAGTTTTAAAAAAAGTGTTTTAAATCCTAAAATATTATTTTAAAATTCAGTATCAAGATGATTTAAAAGTAATTAATTAGATAATGTAAACCTAAATAATACTTATTTTTCATTTAAATTAAATTTAATTAATAATGGGACTTTTAAATTACTTAATTTATTAAAAATGAAATTGCAATTTAATAAAAAATAGTATTTTTCACTATTCGCTAAAAAAGTAATATTTTCTGAAAAATACCAAACTTTTACCATAAGTTAATATTGATATTATAATTTCAAAAATTAATTCAATTTTGTTAAATAAATTTTCTAAAAGAGTAAAAATATTAATTATAGTATTTTCTCACGTAAAGCAAAAAAAGATTGTTTTTTGTAGAAAACATATTTTCAATGAATAAAATTGACTTTGATTAAAATTCAGTGACTAGTTAATTAGAATTTATAAAGAAATTAAAATTTTCTTAGGAACATTATATAAATTTAATAAGTTATTTAACCATATTGATATTCTCTAATTTAAGTTCTAGTTTTAAATAATAATATTTTAATAATATGTCATGGTTCGTTTAAACCCAGTGTTACATGTTGAATATGCTATCAAACATAGTGTTCTTTTAAAATATAGGGATGTTAAAAGGAAACCAACAATGAATCCTCAAAAAATTGCACATTAATAAGAGTGTATTTCATGATAATAGATAATAAGAAACAAAACCACACATGGTCTTATACTGAGTAGCCGTGCGCTAACCAAGCCACCACAAACCCCGGCCATACCTGATTCGACTCCATACTAGAAATATAATCACAACAGAAGATGTAAAGTAGAGTGAAAAAATGTCAGTACATGTACTCCATAGAAACCACAAGGTGAACTAGACTTGGGTCAGTCCACAAGTCATCATGCCCCATCTCTGATATTGATCAAACCATAAGGTCATTATATCCTGACACTACCTTAGGTTAGAATAAAAGAAAATCATTCCTTGGAAATATGCCTTGGTTCAGGTCCCCAAATACCATCATGAACATTGTTGCCTCTCGGTTAGATAAAAAAAATACCATCATGCCCCTAGTTCAAGCCACAAGGCCATCAAAACACATCGTCCAACTCGTTCTTTTCATCTTGTCGCATGAAGCGTCTGAACACACTCCCCCTCTAGTTACACTAAGCCATAATGGGTCCACCAGACACTTTGGTACCATGCATATAACAAAAAAACATAGAATATACAAAATAAATCCCATGGAAATATTATCTTCATATCAGTCACGTATAACCAAAGGCATAGTATCATGGGTAATAGTATACAAACACGCACATGAGATCAAACTCAAACATAGGCCTCATGGGCTACACACATGCACACATGTGATAAAATATCAAACATTGTCTCACAGGCTACACATGCACACACATGTGATCAAACTCAAGAATGGTCTAAGCATATAAGAATGAAATTTTATATCATTCTAACAATCATACACACATCCTCTTCTTGGTAAGGAACTTCCTACCTCAAGAGTGTTGATGTCAATTTCATGAATCATCAACTGTTTCTTCACCTAAATCGTGTTCACGCACTAAATTAAACAATATTTCACACCACAAACTCTAAAAACCTATTCCAACAAGGAACCAAAAATGTGATAGAATTATATTCATGAAAAATTCATTCCAAGGGGTAGAATAAACACATACCCATAGAAAATTACTGACAATAGTGGTCTTCAATATATTTAATGAAAAAAGAATATTCATCACTCTTGGACAATGGAAATAAAAGAGATACATGGCTCTCATGAATCTTTATTAATAAGATCAGCCTCTACTTTCTAAGGTTTTATTTACATCAAGGTAAATCAAAGAGATTCAAGTAGGATGAATCACCAAAGTTTATAGATTTATAAAGGAGTTTCATCTAAATATTTTCCCTAAAATTCGTGAGAGGACATCTAAAATTCATCCTATTGAAATTATTCATCAAGTGAAAGAGTTTCAATAAAATAATAAAGGGGAGAATCAAATTAGTAATGCGTTAAAAACCCCTCATAATGATCTCACCCATTTTACCTTTAAAATTATCAATATCCAAGGAATAAGGTGAAGGATCCATCCATTTTAATTCAATCCCAACTTTCAAAAAAACCTCCATCATGTTGTGGTGGCTTAAAACATTCCCCCAACATGGCCTAGACCAACTATGTGTCACCATATCCCATGATGTTTTACATCACCACGGTCATGGTGAGGTCTCCCAAGTCAAGGCCCACATGTGCATCCCCAACAAACCATTCCTATGAAAACACCATTATCCACTTTCCTATTTCAAACAGGGGTCACTAGGGACCACCACAGCTATAGTGTAGCCCTTTTTGGACAAAAAATGATCTAAAAACTACCAAAAATATATTTAAAATCCCTTAATTCCTTACCCAAGTGAGTCTCAAGCTAAAATATCAACGGAGAATATGGGAACATGACTTAATATATTAGAAAGAAATGTTTTCTGACTTTAAAGTATACACTATAAGGAATTATCATTCCCAATATGAGTCTATAGTGGTCCTGGTCAAACAACTCAAGCCACTGAGCATGGATATAATAATCCCAATCTCATATTTCCACCTAGATCCATCCATGTTGTCATAAGATTCAAAAAAGTGACATTATTTCCCCTATAACACCTTCTTTCTCCAATCTAATATACACATTGGGCACTCTATAAAATATATAGATAGTTTCAACTCAATTTCATCAAAGTTAATCACATGTGCAAGACCAAGCATGTACCTATGAAAGCTGAGAAATATGGAACACATCATCCATCCCTTGATAACATGGGAAAGTTCCTTTTGGTAATATAATTATCCAATGCATCAAGTGATCTAAAGAATTACCACAAACCATGGAACCAAATTCCCATTCTTCCACAAGGGATGATGCCCCAACCAAGGTGACACCCAAAAGAAGTCTTGATCACTGACAGTGAACTCCAAAAGTCATCTCCTTCTACCATCATATGATCACTGTCTAATCTAAGTGGTAACCAACTGCTTCCCAATCAACCACACCCACTCAAATTTATCCTACACTATAATTTTCCAAACAATTATTGCATCACCTACTTCATGCCAACAAAGTAGTGATTGGAACAGTTATCCCTAGAGAGCCTCAAAAGGTTCCATATGAATATAAGCATGGAAACTATTCTTTTATGTATACTCAATCAAGGATAGGTACTCATCCCATACTCCAGCACGGTCAAGGATGCATCCTTCAATCATGTCCTCGAGGATATGGATCATCCTATATGACTGTACATCATTTTGAAGATAATACGTTATACTCAGCTTCAATTAAGTTCCTAAATACTTCTACAATACTTCTAAAACCCATTATGTAAAACTTTCATCTTTATCTAATTTGATATTCTAATTCACTCCATAGAGTTATAAAATCTATTAGAAATTTATCTTTCTTAACTCATCTATAGAGTGAGTCTCTCAGATCAATAATAAATGTGATACTTTCATTATCTTATCAACTATCACCCAAATAGAATCATGACTCTTTGAGGTCTTGGGTAACCCTGTCATTAAATCCATTATCACATCCTCCCACTTCAACATTGTCACCAAAAGTGGATAAAGAAAGCCACCAAGATGTTTATGCTTGGTCTTTATCCTGTGACAGGTAAGGTATCACAAGATAAAACTAGTGTCATCTCTCTTCATACATATCCACCAAAACGGATGTTAGATTCCATGGTATATAATCTTATACCCTAGATGATATTCCTACTTTGAATAATGAGAGTCTCTCATCAACTCCTCTCCCAAGGAAATTGGTAAAACTATTCTCTTATAGATGTAGATCATGTCATTATCATCTAAGGATAACCTTGGATTATATTTATCCCTTGAAAAGTGTTCCCACATCACCATGTACTTGGGGTCTGACTCATGGATTTCTTTCACATGGTCTTCCAAAGAATACGTGATCATAAAAGTTACACATTTTATTACACCCCAAACAACTTATTCATCCACAAGACACTCCACCATTAAAATCATCAAATGTTATTCCTCCTATAAAGGCCTCTCTCAAAGTTATTATATCTATATTGTTTTATTGCTGAGAGAATTTATAATGACATTACCCTTTATCAGAACATAGCTATCTCAAATTCAAATATTTATAGATACTCTACTGAATTCCTTTACCTAAAGTTTAGATCATGTTGATATAAGATATATCACAAGCTCTTGTGTTCCATGTAAATATTAAAGCTCTCACCAATGAGATAGTTTCTCCAACACATCAAAGTGTAGACCACAACTTCTAACTATAATTCATGAGTTTGGTAGTTCCTCTCATGGAGTGTTAACTAACATTACACATAGGTGACAACATAATCTCTCTTCATTAACATATATCCTAACCAAAAACCTGAGGTATTATAGTAAACTTCATATCCAATCCTAGGCTTTGGAAATGTCAAAATCAAGGTTATTTTAAATCTCCACTTCAACTCTAAGAAGACGTCCTAACATAGATCATTCCACATAAAATTTTTCCCATTCTTGGTCAACTTTGTCATCGGTGTTTCCAAATGGGATAATTATTAGATAAAAAATTTATAGTACCTAGATAAACCAAGGATGAGGATGATCTCAAACACATTCTTAGGTCATTACCAATACATCATTGTCTCTACATTCTCCAAGTCCAATGAAATTACAACCTCATAGATCACATGTCTAAGAAATTGTACCTCTTAAATCTAAAAGTGACACTTTAACATTTTTTTCATAAAGAAAGTGTTCTTGAAGTGTACTCAATACAATATTAAGTTTTATTGCATGAACTTATAATGCTCATGATTATATGAATATATTTTCAACAAATATTATAATGAAATAATCAAGATACGGATGGAAGATCCTATTAATGAGCTCTTTGAACATTTATGGTGCATTTGTCATCCCAAAAATCATGAAAGGATACTCATAAAGTTATTATCTACTCTTGAACTTTATCTTGGGAATATCCATCTATATAACCTAATGATGGTGGTATCCTAACCATAAGTCAAACTTAGATAACCACTAATCTCCTCACAACTGGCCAAACAAGTCATCAATCCTTGAAAATGGGTATTGATTATTTATGGTCACATGGTTTATCAACCTTTAGTCTACACATAACTAAAAACTTTCATCCACATTATTTTCAAACAACACTTAAACACCCCCTATAAGATGTACTAGGTTTGATAAAACATTTCACCTCCAAAACCTCAAGTTTTACCTTGAGTTCCTTCAACTCATCCAATGCCATATGATATTGTGGAATTGAAATAAGTTGCACCCATGGTATGAGTTTGATATAAAATTAAATTCCTCTATATGAATGGGGACCTAAAATTCATCTGGGGATACATATTAATACATACCAACCACTGGAAGAAAAGAATTGGTTATTGTCCACACCACCCCAAGAACCATGACAACCAAGTGTGCTATAATAGATCCAATCAAGATCAGGTATGGTCTCATTCTTATTTCTAAACATCCTACTCGCTATTTATCTACTTCATGGAGAATATCATATCGAATCTTGTTATATCAGGAATCATGAAATCCCATAGATGTTTATATCCAACTACTACTACGGGACATCTTAGACATCTTTGCAGTTGATCCACTTTTTCCCCAAGAGTGTATCAAGATATAACAAATCAAAAGTTAACATAACTGGAAACTAAATTATATAAAAAAATAATTTGAATAGATATAAAAAATGGAAAGAACCAATATAAAATAAGGGATTAGAAATAATGTAGGTGATCAATACCATACATCAAACAGTAAATGGTCTCTCTTCGTAATCAGCTAGAACCCAATCCATCACATACACTCAATCAGCCTCATCTCAATGAACTTTTCCCTGATATGAATTACTTTTCTAAGTCGTCATCATCTGAGGAATCTAAAACTATTTCTTAGGAACTCATCCAGTCCTATGGATTAATGCCTATGTATGACTTAAACCCCCATGAGACCTCATCTACAATTCCTTCAAGAATAAATGTTGAAGAATAAATGTATTTCCACAACGACAACATGTGATCTGAGGTTTTGGGAAATTTTTTTGATAATTTACACTCTATATATAGTTGAATCGTTGGGGAACTTCTCCTCTAATAGAATATGTAAACAAACCCATTCTCTACTCTAGTTATCTTTCTCCCCTCTGGCATGAATCATCTACCTATTTCTTTCTAACCTTGGAAGTATCACTAGGAAATCCAATGAAGGATGAAAGAAAACCCATACCCTATCCTCTTATAAACCCTTATCAATAATCAAGGTTGTGAAAATCACCTCCTTATATCTCATAGGATTCAAATTTATGACCATGTGTCTCAGATGTAAATGAAGACAAATCTTGAACTTCTTGTACTTATGGGCCTCATTCCTAGAAAACATATGGAAGAAGAATAAAAACTACATGAAACATGTCAAGTTAGAAGAAACTATAATAGAGCCCCACTGAATCTTTATAAACTCTTATGTTTGGTCTATATTTAGTATACTCAGATGAAACTCCTCAAAGAAAAGGTATTTGATGGTCATCCAAGTCAGACCTTCACATTTCCCTACTTGATTCATGAAACTCCTCCATCTCCTAGAAAGTCCCTAAAGTATGTATGTAGCCAGATTCACTTGATGGTCTTCCTGAGTCTTTACTAGATAAAATATTACCTCAATAACACCAATCCATCCCTCAACATCCTAAGGGCCTCTGGTTCCCGTGAAGGATGGTGGGTGGTAGATATGAAATTCTTGAGTATAAATGAATAATTTCTTGAAAACCCCTCAAAATTGAATATGAAATATTTGAAAGACTCCTAGATGAAGTGGTCCTTCAATTTGAACCACTGGAGTGATTGTGAAAGAATTATCCTACACAATTTTTGGTAGAACTGGAGAATCCTCATTTGTAGGAGAATCCTAGATAGCTTCTCTAGGTGGTATCATAAGACGAAATCGAGGAGGGATTTTCTAAAATACTAATGAATCCTTATAACATCAATAATAGATTAATTAAATAAAAACATAATAATTTCATATACACACACAAGGGATTACAAAAAATTTATTCTATGTGGATATTAGTAATAAGAAAACACATCCCTCTTAGTGTTATCCAAGGGTCAAGCCTAGTTCTCTATTCATGTATATTAGTCATAGTCATATATATTAAAATAAGTATGATCAAGTTCAAATAATCAATTTCAGTATAGATATATCCCAAAAATAGGAAAAAGGATATATCAAAAAATATAAAGCATATATCAAGGCATTAATTTTAAGAACTACCATACAGGACTTAATAGGAATATATATATGACATGTGATCCTGACTTCCTGGTCATGATGTATGAACATATAAAAATCCCATAAACCTCTAATAGCACAATATACTTAGGATAAACATGAAACCATAAAACCATAATAGTAATAGTGGACCAAACTATGATAACTTTGAGGTTCATTACACATGTGATGGCTAAGAACACATTTAAATCTCATTCTTGAGTCCCACATAGCCTAACGCATTTTGACCTTTCCCCCAAAAGCATATTCAAGAAGAAAAAATAGGAAAAGATATGTTGATACCACTTTGTAACACCCAAATCCAAATCACTGAGTTCGATCCGGAGTACCACATGGCCTCATACACACCTCCCTATATGCAAGAGGTTCTTGACTAGTAGAAATAGTATGAATGTCTTCAATGGAGAGTATATACCATTATTATCAATAAAAAATATAAATAATAAAATAGTAGAAAAAATAAATAATTTTAAAACCTAAGGCATGGTAGGTATCTCAATTCATACAAAAAAAATAAACCAATGACCCTATATTGGAAGGTATAACAAGAGTGTGAGAATTATATGTAAGTAAAAACATTGTGTCATCACTTTGGAGTCTATCCTAGATCCTCCTCTAATCACCATTATTTATCCCATTCCTCTCTATCACAAGGGGTTTTCCTTTCATGTATCATTGATCATGAAGCTTTCACACAAATCATGATTCCCTTGTAGGGTGTGAGTAAAAACCTAGTGGGATGATAAAAATGTTTCCTTAACACAAGTGAACATGATTAAGAGTGTAGGTAATGATATTAGATAACATGAAATTAAAAAAACACAATCATGTATCAAGAAGTCATACACTAACCAAGCCACCGCAAACCTTTGGTAATAAATTATTTAGCTCTATGTCATAAATATAGTCATAATAGAATATGTGAATTAGAATCAAACACAAGGTCACCACATGTACTCCATTGTATCCAAAAGGATAATAAGTCTCAGGTAAAGAAATAAGTCTGCCATTCCTCATCTCTCACATGTATTATTTCACATAGTCATTGTATATTAATACTACCTTGGATCAAGCAATAATTCCATCATATCATGGTACTGTGTCCTAGGTTAGGTCACTAGATATCATTATGCCCACCGTCACCTATTAGGTCAGATCACATAAGAACATCACTCCCCCAGGTCAGGCCACAAGGCTATCAAACCCCATCATTTAACTCAGTCTTATCATGTTTTCACATGAAAAACCTAATCACACTCCCCCTTTAGGGCCACCAATCCATGATGGGTTCACCTGTCTCTTTGATACCATTCATAGAACAACAACGACATAAAAAATACCAAATACAACACATGGAACCAGTTTCATCATATTAGTCACATACGTCCAGAGGCATAGAATAACATTCATGGGTCATAGCATCCAAACATGCACATTTGATCAAACTTGAAAATGGGTATCATGGGTTACACATATGCACAGATGTGATCAATCATTAAACATGTTTTCACAGGCTACATATGTATACATATATGATCAAACTCAAAATTGTTCTAATCATATAAGAATGAATTTTTATATCATTCTAAAAATCATATAAATGATCACTTCATGGTAAGTAAGTTCCTATATCAATATTTTTTATGTCAACATCATGATTAATCAAGAGCATCATTACCCAAACCATGTTCGAACACCGGTCGAAATAAGACTACACACCAAGAACTCATAAAACTAGTTCCAATAATGCATCATAAAGGTTATATGATGATATTAAAGGATTAAATACAATAGGTAGAACAAACACATTGATGTTATTAATATTTTCATGACTTATTATATTCCCCCTTTACTAATTTTATATTAAATGTGCATAATTTGTGTGAAATATTAATGTTTTAATATTAAGTATAATTTTTGAGCATTTTTATAAGTAGTCCAATTGAGTCAGTTTATTGTTTTAATTATAACTATCACTATACAGATCTAAATTGTTTGGTTATTCTTTTTTAGGATTATCCTTTCAATATAAAACATTTAATTAGAAGGTACCATGAGCCAATTCTGCCATTTGAAGGTTCATATGGTCCTAACAAACAAGACCAAAGAATCTGTGAACAAATTGGACCAGCCTTGAAGATTGATTTAATGGGATCAATACAGAAGTCCAAAAACATTAACTCTACACCATAATTCGTGGGACTCTACATGTAATCTTGGATAAAACTTTCAAGGCCCAAATCCAAGTATAAAGGGCCCAAATGAAGATTTGAAGTTCAGCCCACCATTCTGGAAGAGAATTAAAATCAGTATAGTATGCATGACATATCTCATGATGTAAGCATCAAATAAAGATGCTATTTTGCAGTGGGAAAGAGGAGATATAGGCGGCAGACTTTGTTGTATAACCCATTCGGATTTAAAGGCATATTCATATTCAAAAACCCTTTCACATTCTGGACTTCAAAAATACTGGATTGAAATGGACAGTTTTACTTTGTTTAATCAACCGGCCATAACTTTTGACCCTTAAGTCCAAATGACTCCAAATTTTGAGAGTAGTCTTCCAACTGTATTATCTACAACTTTTAAGAAGTATATTTCTCGAGATTCGGCTGTCATGATGTTCATATCTGCGAGCCAAGTGGAGGGGTATTGCTGGAATGTAAACAGTCCACTCCTTGGGCTATAAATACTCTCCCCTTCTCTCCTTGAGAGGGGTTCGAATTTCAGAAGAGAGGAGATAATATTTTCACGACCAAAACTTTTACAAAGGCTTGGGAGGATCTGAAATAATCAAGTTTTTACTTGAGAGACCTTTCCTCCTCTCTTTGTTTTCACTTACTTTTGTGTTCTTCGTTTTTGTAATTTTGTAAGCCCTTTCTTTTGTAATTCTATTTTAATGCAAGTTTCTTCTTCAATATCTCTTATTATCCTCCACCTTATGTATTTTAATATTAATGTTCTTAAAATATATTAAATTTAGTTAAATACACTTCCCTTATTTTTCTTCCACATTCAATCAAAAATCTGTTTTTAATTATCATCATTGTTCGTGTGTGTGTGTTCGACGTACCACTTTTTTCTAATCCCTTTCTTTTTCTTCTATTCTTAATTTATCATCATAATTATTATAACCAGAATATTAAAAACCCAAATGGATGAGTAAATATCTCATTGGGGTGAGTCAAAATTTAGGTATGTTAAGTGATTGAGATTATTTTCTCGATGAGTATTCGTTAATTTAACATTGTGTATGTTGGACTTAATATGTCATGGATTAATGACATCTTTTGTTTAGAATGTGGTTTCCATGGATTATTGGAACCATAAATACACTACCATAAACAAGTATTGATTTATTTTAGAATCCTAGTTAAGTTAAGGCTTGGATTAAAGCTTTAACACTTAGGAATTCTAATCGACGTGAACTTGTGAAGTGGGTGTTAATTTAAATGCAATATAAAGAAAAGATCAAGGATTTCACAAGATTAAATCCCTAATAATAAACTCACCCCAATCATTATCAATTTCTTAAATAAATCATAGTCAATTAGTAATTTCAATTAAGCTCTGCAATCAAAACCCCCCAATCATAATACAATCAACTAAAAACAAATGACTATTTCAAAGTATCATCGCCGAGGATTCGACCCGAGTGTTGCTATACATATTAGCAGAGCACCGGAACTTTGACCGGTTGATAGGAAACAATCGGCCGTGCGTTTCAAATGGTTCCGTTTCTGGGGATGGTGCTTTAATTATTCATTAGTTTCTGTTTATTGTCGAAAAAAACAAAAAAACAAAATTTTAAAAAAAAATTAAAAAAAAACACAAAGAAAAACCCGTCTTCCTCTTAAAAATCATAAACTGAAAAAAATACAAAGAAAAACACATCTTCCTCTTTCTTACAAAATCTCTTTGAATGCCCCGTAGCCTCCCAAAAAATCCCTCGGATTTTTTTGACCCTGAAATTGAGCGAACACTTTGCCAACTTAGGAGGAACATAAGAGATACTCAAATAATTCAAGAACCAGTCCTCTTCCAACCAGTTGAAATTGAAATGGCCAATCTTAGGAACAAAACCTAAAAGAACTCGCTGCCCCTGATATGAATTACCAACCTCTTGGTATTCAATATCCAAATATAGAGGCTGACTTTGAACTCAAATCGGGTTTGATTCATCTTCTCCCTCATTTTCACGGGCTAGCCTGTGAGGATCCACATCTTCACCTTAAAGAGTTCCAAGTAGTATGCTCTACCATGAAACCTCAAGGGGTTTCTAAAGAAAAAATCAAACTCCGAGCATTCCCTTTTTCCCTAGCTGACACTGCTAAGTCATGGCTCTACTACCTACCTCCTGGTTCCATAACCACATGGAATGACATGAAGTAGCTTTTCTTAGAAAAATTCTTTCCTGCTTCTCGTACTGCTTCTATCCAAAAGGAAATAAGTGGTATCCGTCAATTCCCAAATGAATCACTCCATGAGTACTGGGAGAGGTTCAAAAAGCTTGTGGAAACCTGACCACACCACCAAATCCATTAACAACTCTTGATCCAATACTTCTATGAGGGGTTATTGGCTATGGAGAGAACTCTCATTGATGCCTCAAGTGGTGGTGCTCTGGTTGATAAAACTCCTGCAGCTACAAGAGATCTCATAAGTAACATGACTACAAACACACAATAATTCCATACTCGAGCACATGATCAAGTCAATCAATCCCAAGATAATCAAACAATTGAGCCAAACAAAATGACCGAGTGGATGAGTGAACTTACAGGTCTTGTGCGATAGCTAGCTGTGGCTACCAAATCCCCAACCTCGTCTTCTCCGCAATCAATGTTTCCTGGACCTATCAAAAACTGTGGAATCTACAACTCTCCATCTCATCCAACTGACACATGTCCACAACTTCAAGAGGATCAATCCGATTCATCTGGACCAATGGAGCTCAATGCAGCATATGCTCAGCGGAACACCAATCCTCAACTAACAGGTCAGTTTTTTAGAAACTTCAACCAACCTCACTCTGAGCCCTTCTCTTCTTCCTATAACCAAGGCCTTAGGCATGGTAATCCCATATCTCACCCCCCCCTCAATTCCCTCCTCAAAACCCAAACCAGTTTCAATATAGTCAAGGTGTTGGTAACTTCCAACAACCTTATCCTTTTGTCCCTCAACCACAAAGGATCAATCCACCTATCCTCCTCATGGATTCCACTATCTTAGTGAGCCTTCCCAATTTCCAAACTAATTCAATCGATTTACCAAGAACCAAAATCAAGGCAATCCCAATCTAGGACAAGCCTCTTCTTCTAAGCAACCATGGGAAAGTGCAGTGGAAGATATTTCCTCCTTCACCCGTTCTAGCCTTAAAAACATTGAAACTCAAATAGTTCAACTTGCATCCCACCTGAGCCAGCAACAACAATCAAATTCTTCCCAACTCCCAACTCAACCATTACCCAACCCCAAGGGTAATGTAAGTGCAATTGCACTTAGATCAGGAAAGCACATTACTATGCCTCAAGATAAGTCCTCTAGCCCTCCTTTGAATGTTGAACTAGAAAATAAAAAGAAAAATAAACTTGAAAAGGAACCTGAAACCATTCCCTCACCTACTTCAATTCCACTTAGGAACCCAATTCCTTTTCCTCAAGACGTTTCTAAACCAAGGAAGTCCTTTGAACCTAATCCTGAAATGATCGACATGTTTAGACGTGTTGAAGTCAACATTCCCCTCTTATATGCCATAAAAAAAATTCCTAAGTGTGCCAAGTTTCTCAAGGAGTTTTGTACCCACAAGAGGCAACTTAGGACCTTTGAAAATGTTTCCACCCAGCAGTCCATACCCATTAAGTGCAAAGATCCAGGTACCTTTACGGTTCCATGCCAAATTGGATGTTCGAACTTTGATGATGCACTCATAGACCTAGGAGCCTCAATTAATGTCATGGCCAAATCCATATTCTCCAACCTTGTTCTAGGTCCCTTGCACCCAACGGGTGTTGTCATTCAGTTAGCCAATCGAAGCACATCTAGTCCTGAGGGAATAATTGAGGATGTCCTTGTTCAAGTAAATGATCTTATCTTCCCAGCTGAGTTTTATGTCCTTGACATTGGAGGTGAGATAACTTCTTGCAAATCTCCTCTGATTCTAGGAATACCATTCCTTATGACATCTAAAACCAAAATTGATGTCCACGCTGGCATCTTATCCATGGAATTTGGTGACCAAATGGTCAGGTTCAATATTTTTCAATCCATGCGATACCCATTAGAGAATAAATCTGTATTCTCTATCCATGTTTCTGAAACTCCCTCTTAGAGTGTGTTGAATCCTAATCCATCATGTTCTTCATGTTCTACTAATAGAGGAGTTTGTGAATATTGCATCTCATTAACCGAGTGATTAATGGTGAAATTGATGTTGACGTTACAAATGAAAACTCTATTGATCTAAAGGATCTTGAAAACTCTTTGGAATCCCATCTCACTTCTGACCTCCAATGCTCCAACATGGATGGTAATGAGGAAAATGAACTAGAATGCTCATTTGTTGATTTAGATCAAATTATACCACATTCATAATTTCCTATCCATGATTCTGAAAATTCTGTTATATGTGAAGTGAACCTTGAACCAATGTGTTTATATTGTCCTGATGGTAGTGATGTTTGTGATATTTGTACCCTAATTAATAAAGTGATCACTGATGAGGTAGAAATTGACCATTCTTTGGAAAACAACATTGAAATAAAGGATATTGAAAATTTTATTCAGTCATATGACTCCACTGATCCTCATTAGTCTACATCGATAAGTGATGAAATAAATGAGTCAAAAACAATTTGGATCTCATACTCTGCTTTTGTGTTATCTGATCCTTACATAAATGAACCATCAGAATTGAGTCATCTTCCTGAATATCCAAGAATAGAAAACCATCACTTTGTGGATAAAATCATTCCTGAGGTTGAAGACCAAAGTGAGGATAGAAATATTCTCTTTCCAACCCCATTGAATTGCAAGCACACCAACAAGGGTGGGAATAAATTATCCAATGAATCATCAGGCCTCCCAAAGAAAAAGTTTTTCTGGAAGCACACTGGAGTTGAGAAAATACAATGGATACCGTCAGACTATGGGTAGTCCACTGCAATTTTCCAGCTGTAGAAAAATAAATGCAGCACTTTTTGGGAGGCAACCCATGTTTTCTTTTAATTTTATGAAATTTCAATTTCTTTTTAGTTTTTCATTATATGAATAATGATTTTTCTTTTTCAGGTAACATCCCACAATCTTGGATCAACATCAACTTTCATTGGATCCCAAACTTCTGTACTCGACCCACCACTAGATGGAGATGGCGACCCGCCAAATCTAAACTAGGGGCACCTCTTTCCCTTGAACTCTCTCTCTATCTCTTCCTCTCTCTACCTCTTTCTTCTTCTTCCTCTCTATTTTTTTACCACTTTCTTCATCAAACCCTTTTTTTCTTTATTGTGTGGGTGTGAATTTTAAAAAAACCTTAAAAACTAAAAAAACCAAAAAACACAATCACTTAAAAAAATACAAAAAAGGATTCATGCTTACTCACCATCGTGTTTTGAAATTTTGTCCAACCATTTTTTATTTTAATTAAGAATTTGGATAAATAATTTTGTGTCAAAACCAATAAATTTTGAATGCTCAATTTTTTGATTTGGAAAATGGTTTTCCAAAACCGTGAGAACAAACATTTGCTTTCATGTCAAGGCCACCTATGGCCATCTTTTCAAAATGTGTGTTTTCACCCCCATTTGTGAGTCTTGAGTTTGTGGACCTTCGAGCTGAATTTACTACCTTAGTGTGTATTAATATGATAGAGGAATTTTCTAAACCACATGAGAATCACAATAGCCAAATAGCCTCTCATTTCCCTTACATTAATCCTCCTTTTGAAAGCCCCTTAGAGCCTATGAAAACCTTTTCTTTGATAGCCACATTACAATCCCAATACCTTTTCCCACCCAATATCAACATGGATTTTCATTGCATAATTTTTTTTGAAATTTAAGTGTGGGGGGGAATGGATTTCATTGTTTGGGTACCCTATTATTGATTTTCCCCATGTTATCATATGCTTGAGGGCAAGCATCTGTTTCAGTGTGGGGGAGAGGTTGTCATTAAGTGTGTTTTGGGGAATGTAATGAACATCCATTTATGTAATTTTTTAAATGTTATTGACAAGTGTTCAAAAAAATGATGAAAACAAAATCAAAAAAAAATCAAAAAATGGGTTGGGTCTTGGGTAGGTCAAAAATCACTCTTCCTCAACCTTTGATCTTATTATAACTATTACAATTAGTGTCATGAGGAGATCAAACATGGGTTGGGATATGAGTGTGAGATCTGTTTTAAGGTCAAATTTCGAAAAAACAAAGAAAAAAATGGAAAAGAAAAAAAAAAGAACACTTGCATTATATTCTTATTGGGAGAAGTTTTTTGTTTTGTAAATATTCAATCTTCTCATTACCATCATATTTTCTTCCTCTATTGTGTCTTTCTTCACACAATCTTTCCCTTGTAAATATGTGTTTTCATTTCCTTCCATGTTTTATTTCAAAAAAATGTGCATTGCTTTTTCTATGTTGGTATTTTAACCCTCTTCTTCTCTCTCTTGGACATTATATTCATACCATCCCATAGCCACAGAAAAACCCCTTTAAAATACCTCTTTGTTCTTGTTCACTTTGGATAGGGATTGGAAGCTGAGAGCTCTTTTTAAACTCTAAGATTTTCACTTTTGGTTGGTGAAAGAGTGAACCTCCACAAATGAATTTTATCATCTTGAGAGGTGTGAGTTTTGACTGTCCACATTTTCCATTTCTAAATTTGAGCATGAAAAAATGAATTAGTTTTGGAAAAATTTTTCTGTAACAACTTGTGGTGGAATTCAAAATGGACGAGTGAAATAGTATCAACCTCCCCTGATTGGAGAAAAAAAAATTTTAATATCTGTTGGTGAGTAAAAATGATTTTGTTATGTTTTTATATTTATTGCCCATGAGGAAATGCACAAAAATAAGTGTGGTGGAGTTGATGTTGTTAATATTTTCATGACTTATTATATTCCCCCTTTACTAATTTTATATGAAATGTGCATAATTTGTGTGAAATATTAATGTTTTAATATTAAGTATTATTTTTGAGCATTTTTATAAGTAGTCCAATTGAGTCAGTTTATTTTTTTAATTATAACTGTCACTATACAGATCTAAATTGTTTGGTTCTTGTTTTTTAGGATTCTCCTTTCAATATACAACATTTCATTAGAAGGTACCATGAGCCAATTCTGCCATTTTAAGGGTCATATGGTCCTCACAAACAAGACCAAAGAATCTGTGAACAAACTAGACCAGCCTTGAAGATTGATTTACTGGGCTCAATAAAGAAGTCCAAAAACATTAAATATCAACCATAATTCGTGGGACACTACATGTCATATTGGAAAAAAAATCAAGGCCCAAATCCATGTATAATGGCCCAAAAGAAGCTTTGAAATTCATCCCACCATTCTGGCCGAGAATTAAAATCAGTATAGTATGCATGACATATCTCATGATGTAAGCATCAAATCAAGCTGAGATTTTTCAGTGTGAAAGAGGAGATGTAGGAGGAAGACTTTTTTGTATAACCCATTCGGATGTAAAGGCATCTTCATATTCAAATACCCTTTCACATTCTGGACTTCAAAAATACTGGATTGAAATGGACAGTTTTACTTTGTTTAATCAACCGGACATAACTTTTGATCCTTAAGTCCAAATGACTCCAAATTTTGAGAGTAGTCGTACAACTATATTATATACAACTTTTAAGAATGATATTTCTCTAGATTCGTCTTTCATGATGTTCATATCTGCGAGCCAAGTGGGGGGTATTGCTGGAATGTAAACAGTCCATTCCTTGGGCTATAAATACTCTCCCCTTCTCTCCTTGAGAGGGGTTGGCATTTCAGAAGAGAGGAGATCATATTGTCATGACCAAATATTTTCCAATGTCTTTAGAGGACCTTCCATACTTAAGTTTTCACTTTAGAGACCTTTCCTCCTCTCTTTGTTTTCACTTACTTTTGTGTTCTTCATTTTTGTAATTTTGTATGTCCTTTCTTTTGTAATTCTGTTTTAATACAAGTTTCTTCTTCAATATCTCTTATTCTCATCCACATTATGTATTTTAATATTAATGTTCTTAAAATAGTTTAAATTCAGTTAAATATCCTTCCCTTATTTTTCTTCCACATTCAATCAAAAATCTGTTTTTAATTATCATCATTGTTCGTGTGTGTGTGTTCGACGTACCACTCTTTTCTAATCCCTTTCTTTTTCTTCTATTTTTAATTTATCATCATAATTATTATAACCAGAATATTAAAAACCCAAATGTATGAGTAAATATCTCATTGGGGTGAGTCAAAATTTAGGGATGTTAAGTGATTGAGATTATTTGCTCGATGAGTATTCGTTAATTTGACATTGTGTATGTTGGACTTAATATGTCATGGATTAATGACATCTTTTGTTTAGCATGTGGTTTCCATGGATTATTGGAACCATAAATACACTACCATAAACAGGTACTGATTGATTTTAGAATCCTAGTTAAGTTAAGCCTTGCATTAAATCTTTAACACTTAGGAATTCTAATCGATGTGAACTTGTGAAGTGGGTGTTAATTTAAATGCAATATAAAGCAAAGCTCAAGGATTTCACAAGCTTAACTCCCTAATAATAAACTCACCACAATCATTATCAATTTCTTAAATCAATCATAATCAATTAGTAATTTCAATTAAGATCTGAAATCAAAACCCCCCAATCAGAATACAATCAACTAAAAACAAACGACTATTTCAAAGTATCATCGTCGAGGATTCGACCCGAGTGCTACTATACACATTAGCAGAGCACCGGAACTTTGACCGGTCTATAGGCGACAATCGTCCGTGAATTTCACACATACCCAATGAAAAATTACTGAAATGGTGGTCTTAAATCCGTTTGAAGGAATAATAAGTTTTTTCACTCTTGGACAGTGACAAGAGAAGATATTCTAGGCTCTTGTAAATCTGTTTTACCAAGATCAGCCTCTAATTTATAAGAGTAAATTTACAAAAAGTTCAAGAAAGGAGTTTAAATGAGGACAAATATCTCATGTTTATAGCTTTAGTAAGGAGTTACTTTTGAATATTTATCCAAAAAACACAAGGAAGAATATATGGAATTCATCCCATTAAAAGGAATCTTCAAGGGAAGGAGCATATATTAATTAATATATGGTATAATTTAATTAATAGTGCATTAAAGACCCCTCATAGTGACCACATGAATTTTATATTTGAAATATTTAAAATATGAGGAATAATTTGATGGTTTTTTCTATTTCTATTTCAGCCTGACCGCCAAAATGGACTTACCATAGCCTTTACCATGTTGTGGTGGATTCAAAAACACCCATAACATGGCTAGTGAATGTGGTGTGTTACCTATTCTAAGTCCTTTCCCCTTACCATGGCCTCCACCATGGTCATGTTGAGGTCTCCCAAGTCAAGGCCCATGGGTTCTTCCCCAACACACCATGCCTATGGCTATACCATTTTTCCCCTTGACTATTTTTCACAGGGATCACTAGGGACCACCATGACTATAGTATAGGTTGTTTTTTAAAAAACATATCCAAACCCCCCCCCCAAGCTACTTAAAATCCCAAAATTACTTACCCATGTATGTCTCAACCTAAAAACTCAAAGGATAATATGATAACAATACTTAATAAATTAGAATCTAGAGATCTTGGACTTTACACATTTTAACTAACGAAGAGAGGAAAATGGTGATAATAATTGAAAATTAAAAAAAACAAAATTATAAGAAAGTATATGGGGTTTAAGGATCTTATAATTTCCCTCAATATAAATTTAACATAAGCAGTCCAAAAAATGAGATGGTGACATAAACACTTACCCCAAGTCCCATATTACATCATATGCATTAAAACATTTTGTATAATAAATATAGATTTATTATAAATTTATTAAAAAATCTATATTAATAAATATATTAATATATATATCAATCCCTTATAACTTCCAATTACTCTTTTATTAACAATTTTTTATTAAAATGAACATTTGGGTGAAAACTGGTCTGATTTCCATGCATGTGTCGGTTTAACGGTCCCTGCACCTTGGTAATGGTTTTTTTATTTCTATAATATTAATAATTTTATAAATATAATATTTACTCATTATATATACTTTTATATCCATCCATATAATATGGTGATGAAAAATGAATTACATCACACCATGGATATGGAAGTTCGTACGTACGCAAGAGTGATATTTCCACTTTTCGATGAATAGAACCAAAGAAAGGTAAATAATAAATAAACATTATGGAATCATAATTATATCACATATTTATATATATTATATATATTCATTAAATATATCCTTATTACCATCCATGTAAATATAACATTTAAAATGAATCACACCTCTTTGTATAGGTGATAGTCCACACGTACGCACGAGTGACGTTATCATATTCCAACTGATGGGAAGGAGATATAAAAGGGATATAAAATTAATATAAAAAATATAAATATATTGAAGATACTAATTCCATCATGTAAATATATTAATATAAAATTTTTTTTAGGTTTAATATGAAATAACTTGAGAAAAATTTGGTAAGAACATATTACTCTTCTTTGAGTATATTTTATTGAAAAGCACCTTAAGGATTCATGGATGGAACTTTTCAAAAGAATAAAAGATCAAGTCCATGTATAAGGATGTTGGGATATTATGTGGGTAGATTTTTTTGAGATAAATGGATCAAGTAGTATTTATAAGTGAGAAGATGAGGATCCCATTTATAAGTGAGGTGGGTGGAAAACTTATAAATACATGAAAATTTATTACATAATATATTTCATTCACAATTCAAGTGACTAAAAATAGAAAAATATTAAAATATGTAAATTTTAAGGTTTAAATACAATCAACAAATAAAATTAAAGAAATCGTTTTGTTTATATGTTAGCTTATCCCCCTCATTAACCCTTTTTAACTATTACCGCGAAGATAAATTTTTACCTTGGTTACAATTCATTATGACTAGAAATTAAGTTATCCATATAACTGAATATTAAATATTATGAATAAAAATTGGTAACCCATTTTACTAAATTAAATTCCAAAAAAGTTAAATAAATTAATTCTAAATTAAGTGTAGAAAACTTGTTGATATAATTTTTATGAAAAATAAATTTCTCAATCAAAAAGTGAATTTCCTTTCACTCTATGCCTAGTAACCGCTATTATATAAATTTTAAATTATTTATTTGAATAAATTATCTATAAATTACATTAAAATCATTCATAAATAGTGATTAATTTAATTTACTAAGATAAAAAAACATTATGTACATAAAACCAGTTTTCAGAAAAATAAATCTTTTTACCTTCAAGTGATTTTATCTTCACTTCTAACCATCTGATAATAAATTTATAAGTTATTATTCATTTTTTAATTAAAAATATATAACACCCCGATAAATTATGATATATTTTCTTTTAAATAAAATCAATCACTTTGATAGCTTGATATATGCATAACCTTGAGCCTCAATTATAGTAAGTTAACATTATATTTTAATAAAACTATAATAAAATGAAAATTTCAATATTTCATGTCACAAAAATTTTAATTAGTAACATTAATATCAATTTTTAACTTACTTGTTCAAATAATCCTAGCATTATTTTTTGAAATCTTCCCTTGGAAATAAGATTTTATTAAAAATAAAAAAAATTATTGTTTAAATATTATCTCTTTTATGTATAATAAAATATGTAAAAATATTTATAATTAAAAAAATTAATTATCAATTTTCTATAACTATATATAAGAATATTTGTTAATAAAATGGAAATTTTTTAGAAAACTGATTATTTTCTTTAAAAAGACATAATGTTTGTCCATCTTAATTAAATAAAATATTTTTTAAAGATTAATGATATAAATTAAATTAATATATTATATATCTAATTATATAAATTTTAATCCATATAATTATTATTAATAGTCACATATTTAATATAACATTATCTTATGCTTGAAAATGCATTTCTTGAAAAACTATTTTTGACACGTTTTGCAGTTTTATTTTAAATTAAATATTACCAATTATGTGAGTTTAATTTGATAAAATGGAATCCATATTTTTAATAATCATAATTAATATTATTTAATAATATCGACTTAATTTTTTTCCACAATTGTAACACCCTGAGATTTTGTGAATTATTTCTTTTGAATTAATTTATCCTTTTTGATATTTTTCATTCCACGCAACACTGAAGATAGTTTTTTTATATTAAAGCACTATGATTGGATGGATTTATACAAAACATAAAGTTATATTGCACTTCACACAACATAAATTTTAATGGTCTCTACACATAAAACCAAGGTTAGCATACATTACATGGAATATTGACTTTCCTCAATGACTTGCGTAACACGCAAAACCGAGTTTTATCGAACAATAATATATTATTGAAATGTTAGCATTTAATATAATAATATATAACCTATCAAATAAATTAGTAGTTATGAATATTATTAACTAATATATTAAAATATATGGTTTACACAAATAAAAAATGAATTCATATGTTACCAATTAATTATAAATGAATATGAAAATCGATTGAATATAAAGGAAAATATTATTATTATTATTATAAGACGCTTTACCCGAATAAATTAAATTAATTAAAATTATTTAGTGATATTAATTTAATATATATTTTATATATTCAATAAAATATTTTTTATATTTATACAATAGATTCGATAGACTTAAGATAAAAACAAACCCAATTTTATGCTTAAAACCAACATTTTTATTAAGGTATTTTTACCACCTTTTAATGAAGATCCCATTTTAAATAAATTTTTTGGAAATTTTATATATTTAATATCTCAAAATAAACTTAATATTTTAAATTTGAACATAATAATTAGGTTTGGATAAGTTTTTGGTATTTTCCTGTGGAGTTTCATTTTTAAGGAAGATTAAAAAATGCTAAATTTTAGTTCAAAACTATTTTTTCATATAATTTATTTATAAGGTTAGATTAAATTTTAAATAAGATTAAAAGTTTAAATAGATAATATTTTTATCAATTAATCCAATTTAGGCCATTGGAACCTATTTTACATTGAAATTTTATTTAAAAACATAGCAAACTTTTGAATTTTTTTACTTTAAAAACATACATTGTCGACCCAACAATGGGATTAAATTTAAATTAATTTCTACCACTTATTTGTTTGACATTTATAAAAATGTATTAGATATTTTAAATAATAATAATTTAAAATTTATAATAAGTCAAAATTAGTTTTTTACCAAAAATATTAGTGAAAGTAATTAAAATTAATTACATTGTTTAAGAAAAAATTAAGCTTTACTAAGGACTAAACCATAATTTAAGAATCAAAATGACATGGAAACTTTTCTAATATTCCTTTTATTGTCATATTTATTCCCTATACTCCATTTTATATAATTTTATCCATTATTGGATCCACTTGAAACATGAAAAATGTGGGTGGAATTCTCTCTTCAAATATTTACAAGAGTGCCACTCCTCCTCTACTATAAAAAAGGCCTCATCTCCTCCCAATTTCTCACACATATAAAGACCATTGTATCACATAAAATCTGATAAAATAATCTCCCAAAATCACTCTATTCCTCCTAGAAGAATAAACTTATGTATAAATCAATCCAAGGAATCCTTTTGGCATAAACCAAAAAGAGTTACCCGATTGAGAGGCAACATCTTCTCTCAAACTCCTTTGTTTTATTTTATTTCTAAACCCCTTAAACCCTATTTATTTCATTATTATATAATAAAAAAAGTATATTAAATATACTAGGATGATTTTGTGATAATTTTTATAAATAAATTTACACACACATTCATCTAATGGGTAATGAATATACTGTTTATATGTACGGTAAACTACTGCCTCACTAAACGATGATTGTTCATTTTTCCTTTAACGCCTATCATGGTGGACATTATGGTAGAAAAATTGTTTATATATTACATATATTATATTTATTATGTATTTAATATTCTGTATTTATTTTAAAATACATATTATTTTACTTCTCATTTGATGTAAATACGATAATTTCGTTTGAGGAAGTATGGACTACCGCCCCTAAAAATAATATGATTCGTTCACACACTACATAGAATGTATTAAGGATGGGTTTAGTGAACTTATATGATATATATAACATTATAATTATAATTTAATGATATTATATAAATATATAAAAATATTTCATTTTTTCTGTCTTTCAATACGACAATAAAAAGGGAATAGTGTTCATACGTACGTATGGCTTACCATCTCCATGAATGATGTATTTCATTTAATAATTATATATTATATAGATTATTATAACAAAAAATTAATGAATATCAATGATATACATATCATGGTTTAAATTCTTTAATCCTGATATAATTATGAGGACCGAAGATATAACAAATTTAGACACATGCGAAAAACAAAGTGGATATTACCCAAAATGAAACCTTAACATAGGTTTATTAACAAGAGAGTAATATAAGGTCTTAATAAAACAATATATGGTATTAGATATAATAATATGTTTCTAGAAAATATTTTTAGTAAATTTATATTTATTATAAATGTGGTTTTAATGAGTATGATGAGAGTTACGACACAAGGTATGGGAAATTTCATCTCACTTTCATTTATGTGAGATACATGCCACCACTCACTTATTTTGTGTTGGGTATGTACTACCCATGAATGTATTATATTTATCTTACAATTAAATTTATATATATTTAAATATCCATTTTATAAACTTTATTCCAGGGGATTTAAGTTTCAAAAGTTACCAAATCGATAAGATAATTTTGTCTCAATTTTCTTACTTTGAGACTCATGTTTTGTTATGCATCTAAATTATTTTTTGAGGTGTATATACTTAAATTTTACATGTTAGATCATGAATATCATTATTTTAATGATATTTATGCTTCATTTAATTTTCTTTTTCTGACATATAAAGTGTAATCCCATATTACAAATTAGTAAGAGTCTATTGAAACAATCTCATCATTTTCTGAGATTATTAATGATTATGCTTCCATTGGTGAAATATTGTGATCTATATCTCAATAACTCTCATGAGTTTCCTTTTAATCTGTTATTTTATGATATATTCATCTATTGGTACCATTATTTCACTCTTTTTTACATAATATAGTTAAGAATGTGTTTTTATAAAATCCCGACTTTACCCTCTCTTCAGTCGGAAATTTGTGTTCCATCAAAACCACATTTTCTAAAAAGGGCTACCAAGAATATTTTTTTATTATAATATAATAATTAAAATAAATATTTTCCCTTTATGTCTTTTATTAGTTTTTCAAAGTAATATTCTCATCTCTTTTTGAATAATTCATTTTTCTACCCTTTTTATCGTGTAAAAGGAATGTTCTTTTTATCTCATATGAAATGTACGGATTTACCTATCATTATTTCTATGAAGTTTCCTTTGAATGTTTAAAAGGTTAATTTTTTAGAAAGTTTTTTTTAAAATAACTTTCAAAGAAATGTCTTTCAATACATTTTCAATCCTTTTTCATAAGTTTTCAAAAAAAATCAAAGCAATTTTTTAAAAAAAAATTGAATCTTATTTTATAACTTTGTAAGGAATAAAGTTTACAAAATTATTTAATGTAATTTTTATATGTTTTCAATGTATTTTATAATAAAATTATTTTCAAATTGTTTTTTGTATTAAAAAACATTTTTTAAAAAATTATATTTTCCTCAAGAAAAGTTTTTGAAAGATATTTCAGAACTATTTTCCATATAATATAACATCCATTAATGTTACTCATATCTTTATAGGAAATTATCTAAAGGTTCCATTCATATTATTTCTCTGAATGGGTTATGCTTGATGTCATGGTATTTATAAAACAAGTTTCTATTTCATGGGATATATGTTTATAAAATATGTTTCTCTTTCACAAGTTATGTCTTTGAAGAAATTATTATTAAACCTATATCTTTTCCACAGGTTATGATATTATTACATGTTTATGATACCCATTTAATTTAATGGGTTATGATATGATTATTTATAATTTTTTATAACATGGATATATGATTTCGTTATGAGATGGGTGAGACCTATATCTCTTGCTAATGTATTGTTTAAATATTTATATATCATGAGATACACATGGATGGAATGAGAAAATAACTTGGTTTAGTATTATAGGGCCGGAACGAGAAATAAACTTGATTCAGTATTATAGGTCTGGAACAAGGAGTGAACTCGGTTCTGTAATATAAAGTTGTAACGGGGTGTGAACTTGATTCAGTAAATGAATTTTTCCACTAATATGTCCTCAATAGAAATTACTTGACTAATATAGAAATCCTTATTATATATAATTATGTTTCTTCTACAATTCCATGTTTTATTCCTATGTTATGATTTCATGGATTATGTTCTTTATTTCCTTATGATTCATATCTTATGAACTACTAATATTTATTCCATGATTCATGTATAAGATCTTTGATATTCAGGGTATGATCTTCTATTTTCATGATCATGTTCTCATACCCTTATTCTCATGATTATGCTTACATATCTCCCTTGTTTACCCTTACTGAGCATCTGATCTCACCCCTTTTATATTTAATTTCCCCCAGGTTAATATGATATGTATTATGTCTTATGTCTATAAGAAGGGTTATAGTTAATAAGAACCTAGTGGGAGATGATATAGCTCATTTTTGTACCAGTGTTTATGTTTCCATGTTTCAAAAGGAACTCGACTAACACGGTCTTTGGGTGTCTATTTATTTAATGTTTTAAGTATTCCAAAAAAGTTATGCAATGTTAATGTATGAAAAGTGAGGGTCACTATAGTTTCTTCCAGAGAAAATGTTTAGTTATCATTTGGAAACTAGTATTAGAAAACATTATTGAGATCCCTAGGTATATTTATAAGAATATGTATAGGGATGTATCGAAGGATAAGTATAAGGATGATTTAACATTTAAGAAAATGTTATGGAATTTTGGTAAAGGGTAGAGTGAGTGGTTGCCTAGAAATACATCCCTATTTGGATACTACAAGTGGATTTTACTCTGGAAGTGATGTAACTTGGGGTAAAAACATCAACAATATGTTTCAAGCCTGACTTAAGGTAATCTGGTACATGAAAATGGTCCTTACTACACACTTAGTTTGACACTCCTAGGGGATATGCTTTGAGAATTCACAAAACTCTTCATAAACTATCATGAAGTATTTAAATATATTTTGGATATGAATACCTAATATGAACTTGAGGTGTCATAAATTAAGGAAGGTCTCATGATTTAGTCATCCAATAAGTAATTATTTTCATTACTATGTGGTTTTCTGTTATGATACTAATTCACAAACTATGCTTATAGTTTTAGTCAATGGAGGGAAATGTAAAGAATTGGATTAATGTTGAATGTGATGGAATATTGGCTGATGAGAAGCCAAGTGGGATGATCACTAGAGTGAAATATTTTGTGATCATGCCTAATCAATTTTCACAAAACATGATTAATAATGTGTACCTTAACCAACTCTTAGACTCCTCATGGATGATAAATAAGGAGTTTTCTGAGAGTTTGGGTAATAGAGACTATGGAGGAAAGAAGAATTAGTTTACATTGTGTCAAAAATGTAGAAATAATCACATAAGTGAAAATTATAGAGAAACAAGATGATTTTTTACTATGGAAAATAAGGACACAAAGAAAGTGACTGCAAGAAGAAAATTAAGAGTCAAGTTAATGAAATGGGTGAGAATATTAGCTTCCCTAAGTCATAATAAATGGTTAAGTGTTTTATATATGGAATGAAATTTCATTATGGAACTCATTTTCCTAATATTAAATCTTCTAAAGAGAATCAGTAAGGTGATGTGAGTAATGATAACATTTTGGATGATGACAAGACTACAGATTAAATCTAAAACGAAAGAGGCATTGTGTAATAGGATGAGGTATACTTGTTAATGGCATAAGGATGAAGAGGAATAATAAAAATTTTATGTATTTGTTTTGAAGAATTAATTTATATGAAAGGTGATATATATATAAGGATTTTCAAGTTTATGTTTTTTCACTAATGATTTACAAGAATATGTTGAATGGTTCTGATGAAATAAAAAGTTGATTTAATGTAAAAGTCATATAAAACACATGATTAATGGGAAAGATAACGCTTAATATGTTCATTATGTAATGATAATGTTATGTGGGATATGAATAAGTAAATTGGAAGGTACTGATTACCTTGGAACTAATTAAAGACTTGTTGACAGGTGGTTTATGCTATAATTGATGAAGTTTACATCATTTTTGGATTTATGGAATAAATACAATATACTTTGAATAAGGAAGCATACATGTTTTCAATAATAATTTATGGTAATTCAGGTTATTACCATGTTCTAAGAGAATATATGATGGGGGTATTCACATGTTTTGAATGTGATAACCAAAAGCTACTTTGTGATATATGAGGGAATCAATGTTCTGTTGATTTCATGAATTTATTTCTAAAGTTTTGGATTTTAATATTTTATAAGGGATCTAAGGTTAACCATTCATGAAAAGTTTAAGTTAAAATTTAGAGTAAATATTTATGCACTGATTCTGTATTGAAAATCTTGGTTAAAAGGAAATTTAGTGATTAACCATATTTCAAGGATGCCCATCTTATTTATTTTGGAAAGTATATTGGTGTAGTTTTAGAAAAGGACATCATGTATGTCAGGTGACAACTAATAAATTATAGAAATTCCATGGGTATTAAACCCATGACCAAAGGACGGTAAGGGTTTCACACCTACCATTGGCCTACGTGATGTCCAAGTTAATGTGTAATTGTTTTTTGTAATAATTATTAATGATAAACCATTAGATTTAATTTTTATGTTTATAGATTAGTGTATTAACCATATTGATTTTGAAGAATAGTAAGAGACGAATAGTTATAATTTTCATTCTTTTATGGGCCTTAAGATATACTAAAAGTGTATTTTAGCATTTTAGGAATCAAAGTTAATTTTTGGACATCCATTTCATGAAGTAATGGATGAATTAGAAATAGATAAAAGCATAAATAAAGAATGAAATTCTATTTAAAGAAATATATCAAGTAAGTATATATCCTTATATTCTTGGTTAATAAAATAATTACTCAATGTTAAGATAATGATCAAAAGAAAATGTGTTTCCTATTACCATAATTTTGTTGAATCGATGGCCTTTTAAATCATCGTAGATTTATGACTTTGAGGCCCTAAAATTTTATTTTATCATTGACTTGTTTGTGATTGATGACCTAAATCAATCCCTATAAATATTTAAGCTTTTCTTCCATTTCCAATATTCACTCCCAACCTATGTTATCCTATGTGGAAACCTAGTTATATGTTACTTTGAGTAACTGTTATGGTTCTAACTTTCCCTTTTTAAGGGAAGTTTTAGTATCCATTTTTACGATGTGGGTTTCTACGAATGAAAATTTAATGTATTAAACCTTTGAAAATGCAGATGAATTTCATGGGAGAAACTCATTTTAAGGGGGGTAGAATATAACACCCCCAGAATTTTTGAATTATTATTTTTTGAATTAATTTATCCCTTTTTATATTTTTCATTTCATGCAACTGTGAAGATTATTTTTTTTTATATTAAAGTGTAATGATTGGCTTGTGTTCTACGCAACACCAAGTTATAGTGAACTACACATAACATAAAGTGTGACATTCTATGCATGGAACAACAACGTTTTCATACATTACACATAATGTTGACTTTCCTTGATGGTTTGTGTAACACGCAATACCAAGTTTTACCAAACAATAGTATATTATTAAAATGAAATCATTTAATTTAATAATAAATAACCAAGCCATTAATATATAGGTTATGAATATTATTAACTAATTTTTGAAAATAAATTGTTTACAAAAATAGAATATGAATTCATAGTTTTCCAATTAACTAGAAATGAATAGGAAAATCGATTTAATATAAAGAAAAATATAATTATTATTATAAGTTGTTTTACCATAATAAATTAAAGTAATTACAATTATTCAGTGATATTAATATAATATATATTTTATATATTTAATCAAATATTTTTTATATTCATATAATATATTTTATAGATATAAGATAATAACAAACCCAATTTTATGCTTAAAAGCCTATATTTTTATTAAGGCGTTTTGATTGCCTTTTAATAAAGATCCCATTTTAAATCAAATTTTTAGAAATTTTATAGATTTAATATGTCCAAATAAACTTAATATTTAAAATAAAAACATAATAATTAGGTTAGGATAAATTTTTGTTATTTTTATAGGAAGTTTCATTTTTTAAGGTATAATGAAAAATACAGAATGTTAGTTCAAAACTATTTTTTCATATAATTTATTTATAAGATTAAATTACATTTTAAATAGTATTAAAAGATTAATTATGAAATATTTTAATCAATTAAACCAATATTTTTTATTCTAACCAATTTCAAATTGAAATTGGATATAAAAGCATAGCAAACATTTGAACGTTTTTACTTTGAAAACCCACATTGTCGACCCGACTATGGGATTAAATTTAAATTAATTTATACCACTTCTATGTTTGTAATTTGGAAAAATGGATTAAAATTTTGGAATAAGAATAATTTATAATTTATAATAATGTCAACTTAGTTTTTTACCAAAAATATTAGCAAAAGTAATTAAAATTAATTACGTCGCTTAAGGTAAAATTAAGCTTAACTAAGGACTAATCCTTAAATTTAAGACTAAAAAAGATCTAGAAACTTGTCCAAGATAAATTTTATAGAAATATTTAGACCATATACAACCTTTTATTTACTTTTTTATTATTGGATACACTTCAAACATGAAAAATGTGGGTGGAATTCTCTATTCAAATATTTACAAGAGTGTTACTCCTCCCCCACTTTAAAAAGGCCTCCTCTCGTGCCAATTACTCACACCTCTCAAGCCCCTTTTCTCACCTAAATTATGATAAAATAAGATCTAAAAATCCCTCCCTTTATCTTATAAGCCTTCCCTTAGGTATAAAAATATCCAAGGAAGCCTTTTGAAATAAACCAAAAGTAGTTACCTGATTAAGAGGTAACGTCTTCTCTCAAGCTCTTTTTTTTATTTTCTTTCTCCACCCCTTCCACTCTCTTTATTCGATGATTTTATAAAAAAACAAGTATATTAAATATACTATTATGTTTTTATTATACTTTTATGACCTCAACTAACACACACTTCAATATAATGGGTAATAAACATATTGTTTACATGTACGGTGAACTACCACCTCACTAAACAATGTTTGTTCATTTTTTCTTTACTGCTTCTCTTGGTGGAAATTATGATGGAAAATTTGTTTATATGTGTAATATATTAAATTTATTATTTCCTATATCTTATTTATTCCTTTTATATCACATACCTTTTTACTTTTTGTTTGGTGTAAATATGATAATTCGTTTGAGGAAGTGTGGACTACCGCCCCCTCAAAGTGATGTGATTCGTTCACACACTACATGGAATGTATTAACAATGGGTTTAGTGAACTTATATGATATATATAATATTATAATTATGATATAATTATATTATATACATATATACATATATTTAATATTCTTTCTTTCTTTCAATATGACATTAAAAATAGAAAATGTGTTCATGCATGCGTACGGCTTACCGTCTCCATGAATGGCGTATTACATTTCATACTTATATATTATATAGATTATTATAATAAAAATTTAATAAAAATACATGATATTAATATAATGGTTTACATTATATAATCATGATATAATTAATATGACTAAAGATATAAAAAATTAAGTTAGATGCGAAAAATAAAACAGATATTACCCAAAGTGAAACAAGAACATAGGATTATTAACAAGAGGTTAATATAAGGTCATAATAAAACCATATATGGTATTATATATAATAATATGGTTATTTAAAATATTTATAATAAATTTATATTTGTTATATAGGTGGTTTTAATGAGTACAACAAGAGTCAAGACACAAGGTAAGGGAAATGTCATCACACTTTCATTTCCTTGAGATACATGCCTTATTCACCACTCACTTATTTTTGGGGTGTATGTACTGCATATAATTGTATTATATGTATATTATAATTAAATTCACTGGTATTTAAATATCAATCTTATAAACATTATTTCATGGGATTTATGATTCAAAATTTACCAAATCTGTAAGATTGTTTTGTCTCAATTTTCCTTCTTTGAGAATCATGTTTTGTTATGCACCTAAATTTTTTTCATGGTATATATACATCCATTATGCATGTTATATAATGAATATCATTATATTAATGATATTTTATGCTTCACATAATTTTAATTTTCTTACATGGAGAGTTTTATCCCATGTTACCAAGTAGTAAGAGTCTATTGAAACAATCTCATCATTTTTCAAGATTGTTGATGATTATACTTCCTTTGATGAAATATTTTGATCCATATCTCAAGAATGATCATGAGTTTACTTCTCCTCTATTATTTCATGATATATTCATGTATTGGTACCATTATTTCACTCTTTTTTACATAAGATAGTTAAGAATGTGTTTTTAAGAAATCTCAACTTTACCCTCTCTTCGGTCGTAAATCTGTGTTCCATCAAAACCATGTTTTCTAAAAAGGGTTTACAAGAATATTCTACTATTCTTCTATAATAATTAAAATAAAATTTTCCCTTTTTAATTTTACTAATGTTTTCAAATTAATCTTCTTATATCTTTCCATACAAGAAATTTTTCAATCCTTTTTACCATGAAAAAGGAACTTTTTTTACCTCATACGACATGTACAGATTTACCATACATCATTTCTATGAATATTCCTTTGCATGTTTAAAAGTTTAATTTTTAAGAATTTTTTTTAAGATTATTTTCAAATAAATTATTTTCAAAACATTTTCAATATTATTTAAAATGTTTTAAAAAAAATTTCAAATAAAAAAGGTTCTTAAAATGTTTTGAATCTTATTTTATAAGTTTTCAAGGAAAAGGGTTTTCAAAATGATTTCAAGCCTTTTTTACAGGTTTTCAATTTATTTTATAAGAAAATTATTTTCAAATGATTTTATGTATTAAAAATAATTTTTCAAAATAAAAAAGGATATTTTCCTCAAGAAATTTTTTTAAAAGATAATTCAGAATTATTTTACCTCTATGATGACATCTATTGATGTTACACATGTCTTTTAGGAAATGATTTAAAGGTTTCATTAGTATTCTTTCTCTGAATGGGTTATTATTGATGTTGAATCCTTTATGAAACATGTTTCTATTTTAGGGGTTATATTTTTATGAAATTAATTTCTATTTTACAGGTTATTCTTTTAAAGAAATTATTATGAAACCTGTATATGTTTTCACAGGTTATGATATGATTACATGTTTATGATATCAATTTCATTTCATGGGTTATGATATGATTATTTACAATTTTTTGGTATATATATGTATGATTTCATTATAAGATAGGTGGGACTTATATCTCCCTCCAATTCATTGGGTAAGGATTTATATCTCATGAGATAGACATGGATGGAACGATAAATGAACTCTGTTCAGTATTACAAGGATGGAACAAAAAATGAACTTGGTTCAGTATTATAGGGATAGAAAGAGGAGTGAACTAATTTCAGTAATGGAGGGTGGAAATGAGGTGTGAACCCGGTTCAGTAAAGGAAATTTTTCAACTAAGATGGCCATGGATGCAATGCCTTGACTACTGTGGAAATAATTATTATATATGCTTATGTGTCTGCCACAATTCCATATTTTATTCCTCTATTAGTATTTCATGGCTTATGTTCTTTATTTCCTTATGAATCATATCCTATGAACTTCTAATCTTTATTCCATGATTCATGTATATGCTCTTTGATATGCAGGGTATGATCATCTATTTTAATGATCATGTTCGCATACCCTTATTCTCATGATTATTCTTACATATCCCTCTTATTTACCATTACTGATTGTTTGATCTCACCCATTTTTATGTTTTATTTCCCCCCAAGTTAAGAATATATGTATTATGTATGATGTTTCTAAGAATGGTGTTAGTCAAGAAGAACCTAGTGAGAGATGATATAGCCCATTTATGTACCAGTGTTGATGTTTCCATATTTCCAAAAACACTAGACTAATATGGTCTTTGGGAGTCTATTTTTTTAATGTTTTAAGTATTTTTTAAAAAGTATGTAATATTAATGTATAAAAATTTGGGTTCTCTATAATAATAATTAGTAAAAATAGTAATAAATTTACTAATGCGGTTAAGGTTAAAACAAGGTTTTGTGCATTATATGTGCTTGTGTAAAAATTAGTTTTCTACATAGATAAAAAAAATTGATAAATTTTTTATAATATTTAGAATCATTGTGTCCAAATAATCTAATAAGTATCATAATATTTTAGGATTAATGGATAAATTACCTAGGTTAAAAAACTAGTTACCATGGTGAAAACTAAAATGGTAAAATTAAGAAAACATAGAGAATAAGGGACGAAAATGTTTAAAAATGTTTATTTTGGGTGAGATTTACTTCTCATTATTGAATAGTTTTGGATATTTACAAAAATGTCACTCCTCCTAAATTATAAAAGGGAACTTCATCCCCTCGCTTATTTACACCTATAATGTAATTTGGATCAACCAAAACCTATAAAAATATCTCCCCAAAATAATTATCCACATTATAGATCTTATTTTCTTCAAAAAATACCAACCTTAATTTCCTTAGGAGGAGATCTAAAGGAGGTTTCTCTAAGAAAAGGTAACCATCTTAATGAAGATCTTTCTTTTTGTTTCCTCTTTTACAACCTTCAATTATATATTAGAACTTAAAATATAATAACATAATTATCTTCCATATAATAATATGTAATTATATTTATGTTATAATATTTATCCATCATCTTATCTATCAAATGGGTAATAAATCCATCGCTCATGTGTACAGTTGACTACCGCCTCATGAATAGATGTAATTTGTTTCCCATACCCAACTCATATAAATAGTAATAATGATGAAAATAATGAATATATATGATAAATATGACATCATATTAATTCTATAATATTAATATACCATTCACTTACTTAACCTTTCACCCATTAAGGGAATTATATAATCACTCGTGTGTGTGTATGGACTATTGTCTCCACGAAGCGATGTGACTCATTTTCCATGTACAAATTTAAAGAATGATTATAAAAATGTATCTAATTTATAAATATGATTTTTATAAAATTAGTATAATTATTTAGATTATGTAAATATATCATATTCACAAAATTTGTAACTTTCATGATCAAACAATCATTATAAAACTAGGTAATTAACACCTAAAACAATAGTAATACTGAAATATTGTTAATGAACAGGGTGGTGATATATTATAAGATGGTGATATATGATATTATAAATATTAATAAGGTTATGATATCAATTATTAACATTACTAAAACCACTATAAAATATGTTAAATCATGATCAACTAAAGGGAAGCGTGTGGTAATGGATTTCATCTTAATTTCCATTCCATTAAGACATATTTGTTAATATTCATATATTCACTTTTATGGGGTATATATACTACCTTTTTTGTATTTAACATGATTAACTATTTACTAATGATGGTTAATGTTTCAATTCAAGTTTATTATTTCAAGGTGTTATAATTTAAAAGTTACCAAAGATGTAGGAATCTATTTTAAAATCTCACTTTCTTTTGAGAATGCTTTCACTTTAATAGAAGAAATATTATCATTAATCCTTTATAAAGAACCAATAATTTTATTATACAATTTATATTTAAAGAGTTTCTATATTTTATTCCAAATTTTAGTCTATTTTTTAATTAAATCAAGAAAATAAAACTTCAAAATTAAAATAAAGATTTTATTTCTCTTTAAATTGGATATATTTTTCTTCCATGGCCATGTTTTTCAAAATTGTTTTACAAGACTATTTTAAATTAATCAAATGATTTATTAAGTAAATTTTAAGTTTTCATTGATTTTTAAAACGGTTATTAAAGTAATATTTATATTGTTTTTCAAACTTTATGTTTTTTACAAAAATTCAAAATGTATATTTTTTACATATTCAGTTATAATGGATGTCCCTATCACTGCAACTATTTTACAGAATGTAGCCTCTTCTACATTTTTTTAGTGGTTTTACAAAGAAAAATGTTTTATGAATTATTATTTTCATATTTCACCTCTATTCCATTTATTATTCTAAAATTCATGATTTTATTTCAAAAACCTATATTTTCAATGAACTGATAGACACCTCTAATTTATTGATTAAATTTGTGATTTCTAACTTTCTCTTGAGACAATCACTTTATTATGATAATTCTTTATTGGAAATTAAAATTTTCTTAAATATATATATTATTTTTATCATGGATATTATTATTTTCTAAAATTTATACCATTTTTATGTATGGTGTTTACTTTGAAAGTTATTTTATTAACTAGAGAAATATTGATAAATCTGTATTCTTTACACAATATGAATATTTACTAATAAGGATTATTTATTCATGAATAAAATCAGTCATTTATATATAAGAAATGCATTGGAAAGGAATAGATGGGTGGGTCCTAGAATTATATTACCTCGGAATTCGACATTAGGTCTTATGTGACAAATCATTTTGTCAAATTAAATGGGTTTTTACCCATTATTTTAAACCAAATCATGAAAGGTCTTAATTATATAGATACCATGATGTCTAAGATCGTGGAATCCAATATTAATCATTTACTTAATTAAGAATTTAGTTATTATTATCCATGAGATAATTTCATTTATATTATCCACAGATGAATTATTTTCTCAAGTTATTGATTAAATAGCATGTGTATTCAGTTATTTACTTTTCCATATTGATATTCCTTATCTAATAATGATAGTTGAGTTATTAAATGGAATGTTTGTTCAGTTATTTTCCATTTTATATTATTTATTCCTTATTGATTTATGATGTATTCCATTGTATGTAACCCTTACTGAGCGTTTAAGCTCACCATTTTTTAACTTTCCCTAGGATATGAAGAATAATTCTTTGAATGAGTTTAAGAATGTAGAATTCTTTCCATTATTATGTTTTATATTTTATCCCCAATGTAAAATGGTTATCATTTATGTTTTTGGTTCTCCAAAACTACTAAAATAATCAGTCCTTTTGGATTTTACCCCTTCTATTTATGCCAATGTAATAAAGTAACTACCAGATCTGGGTTATGGGAGTCGGGGTAATCATATTTAGTATCATAGGAAGTTTATTAAAAACCTTTGTAACTAGTTTAAGTAAAAATAGATTAGGTAACACAACCATATGATAGACTTTGAGGATAAGTATAGATGAATTTCCTAACATTTTAAAAAGAAAAATATTATGTGGTTTTTATTAACAATGAAACATTTTCTGGATAATATAAGTGGACATGGTTCTGGTATAGTTTTACCTATTGGTAATAACTCCAAAAATGATGTATTGTGATTTGACTTGGTCATCAACTAGTGCTGAAAAATGGGCCTTACTGTGAACCTAGTTTGACACTCATAGGGTAAATGATTAGGATAATTTATATTTTATTTATAAACTATTATAAAGTATTTTAAAACAAACATATCCACAAATAAACTATGTTTAAAATTTTTTGAATAATAAAGCATAAATTTCCAATTTATTTTAAGTGTTACTCCAAATTTATAATTATAAATTATGAATTAAAATCCATAATTTTATTAGCTAATCTGGTATATTATATTGTTTAGAAATGGTTCATATATAATAAAAAAGGGCATTAATAATCATTTTTAATTTAGATATTTCCTTATTTAGAAATCCAATATATTTTGTATTGATACTGAGTAAATCGTGGATACATTAGGGAAGATTATTCAGGTTATGAAAAATAACATCTCCCAAATGGAGAAACCTATTGTTCAAATGTATGATTATCCTATGTTGGATCACTTCACGTGAAAAAATCCTTTATAATTTAATAGTAATACTAATCCTATGGTGAATGAACAATGAATTAGGTCCCTTGAGAATACATTTTAGGACTTTGGATATGATGAAAATAAAAATCTTATAATGACAGTATATTATCTCAAGGGTGTTACTGATGAATGGTGGTAATTGAAGTAACACCCCAAGACTTTAAAATATTTTCATTTTTCAATAAATTTAATTTCATTTATAGTTTTCATAATACGCACCACCATGTAAAACTTATTTTACACACAATAATGGGTTTTCTTACATTTCATACAAGGCTGAGTTTTATCAAACAACAATATATTATTATAATAATATTATTTAATATAATTAGACATAACATAGCCATTAAGTTGGTATTTATGAATAGTATTAACTAAATTTTCAAAAATATATGGTTGAATTCATTGGTTGCAAATTAATTAGAAATTAATATAAGAACCAATTGAATATAAAGGGAGTGTTTTAATAAAAACTTATTTCTATGCACATAATGTTGTTTTATCCTAATAAATTATATTAATTATAATTAGTGAGTTATATTAATTTAATCAATATATTATATATTCAAAAAATTATTCTTTACCTTCATCAAATATATTTAATAAGTATAAGAAAATAACAAACGTAATATTACCCATCAAAATCAATATTTTTATAAAGGTACTTTTACCGCCTATTAATGGAAAACCTATTTTAAATCCCATTTTTGAAAATTTTATATGACAAAAAAACTTAGTATATTAAATTTTAAAATAAAAAATTACTTTGGTTTAATTTTTGGTATTTTTCTGAAATGTTTCATTTTTTGATGAATAATGAAAAATACTGCATTTTAGTTCAACATAATATTTTCATCTAATTTATTTATATAGTAAAATTATTTTTTGATTTGGTTTAAAAGTATAATTAGACTGGTTTTATTTAATTTAAACCAATTTAGGTTATTGGAAATAATTTCACATTAAATTTAGATACAAAAACTTAGCAAACTTTTGGATGTTTTTACATTAAAACCCCGCTCGGTCATCTCATCTGTGGAATTAGTATTAAACATAATTTTAACACTTATATGAATTGAATTTTGAAAAATGTATATACAAGTTTTTAATTAGTGTTATATTTTTATTCTAATAATATCAACTTAGTTTATAACCAAAAATATTATTAAATGTAGTTAAAAATAATTACAATAGTTAAGGGTGAATCGGGTAAATAAGGGTAAAAATAATAGTATAAGTAATATAAAATTACTATAAAATTTGTCCTAATTTTATTTTATGGGTTATTTTCAACCAAAAAAATCTTTGGCACTATTTTTTTGAGCTCTTGGAGCCACTTGGATGACTTTAAGGCTTTTATAGTATTTTCTTCTAAGGAAAGCCCCATATGTCTTACTCATGTCTCTAATAAGTATTTTATTTTTTATATATGGTTATTAAGAATATATATTCAAATATTAATAATAATTGTAAATATAAAATGTTTATATTCATCATTATAATTTATTTTTAATTTTTAGGGAATAAATAATTAAATTAAAGTATATCACAATAATTGCTTAATAAATCGAAATATCAAATAAATGTTATTAAAAATATTAAAATAAATATAATTTCATATAATTTATGTCATAAAAGAAGTTTATAGATTACCGAGACATATTAGGGGGTATTAAAGGTTTTTTATCGAAATTATCTTATGTATTTATATTTTTAAAAAACCACAAAATTAGTAGTGTGAAAATTGACATTAATGATATTTCAAAATAAATAATATTTTATTAAATGATATAAATTTAATAAAAATATAAACCTAAGAAAAATTATTGGGATAATGTTTAAAAGTACATAAATTACTCATTTATGTTTCTTTTTTATTTTATAGTAACTATATTAACCCTTAAAGAGTAAAAATTCAAGTTGTCACGTTAAGAGTTAAAGGGTTTAACAAAGGATTAATGCCATGAGATAAGGGTAACAATGTGACCTAAATTTATCTAAAAATTATTTTTTTGAGAGTATTTAGACTCATAATCATCTTATATTCTAAATAACTCTCTTTGGAATCTTTTTTAAAAGAAAATAAATTTATATTAATTTTGTAGTTTGAGAGTTTCTGAAAGTTCCTCTCACCTCAATTATAAAAGGGAACCTCCTACATTACTTTCTAACACCACATTGAGCCTTCTATATAGACCAAAACCTGGAAAAATAATATCCCAAATTATCTCCCCTAATTATAGAATCCTCACTTTGGGAACAAATAAAACCCATGAATACTTATGGTATAAACCAAAATGAGTTACCCAAATAAGAGGTAACATTCTTCAACGATCACATTAGTATTATTTCTTTCCCCACTCAATAATTTATTATTATTACGTGATTATATAATAAAATCATTATAATAAATATAATTATATTTTATTATGTTAATTTTTTTACCTAAACTTATGCACACTTTTATCTAATGTGTAACGAACTTACTGTTCTTGTGTATGGCGAACTACGGCCTCACAAAAAGAAGTTATTCATTATTAATTTACCACCTTTTATGGTTAGGAATTATAATGAACATGATGTTTATATGTTATATATATGATAATTATTATGTCTTTATTATTATTTAATTATTTTATAATACTTACCTTTATACTTTCCATTTTGTGTAAATATGATAACATCATTTGTGGAAGTCTGGATTATCGCCTCTTCGAAGCGACATGATAGGTTCACACACTACATGGAACATACTAAGGATAGTCGTAATTAAAAAAATGTGGAATAAATGACATATATATTATATTCGTGAAATAATTACTTTTCTGTAATTATAAAACATCATTTTCTTTATTACCCTTTTCACACACTATAAAGTGATAATATTGTTCATAGACATGTGGACTACTGCCTCCCCGACACGATGTGATTTCCTTTACATCACAAGAGTTATATATATAAATATATATGATTAAATAACATGGTAAATATGATATAATTATTATTATGGAAATATATAATGTTACTTACCTTATTTTCATAACGATCATTGAAAAATGGGAACGTTACTCATGCGTACGTACGACATACGGTCTCCATGATTGTAACGTTGGTTCATGTTTTATAACCTTATTTCATGATTAGTTTTAAAAATATAATTGATGTATAAATATTATAATTATTTTATGATTACTATTCTTGAGATGTTTATATAGTGACCCATTTAACCATGTTTGACCTACCAAATTATTTTTTAACACATGAACCAAATCTGGTCAAAACACCCGACGTAAAATTAATTATTTAAGTAGTTGTTTAAAACATTGTAATAAGTGAAATAAAAATAAAAAAAATATGAAAAAATCTCTAAAGAATTTAAATAATTAACATTAGTTTATTATTCATTAATATAAAGATGCACATCAAAAGTCTGACTTAAGGTGAGGGATTTCATCTCAATTTACATTTTATTGAGACTTTTTTATTTTTATACACTAATTAAATTTTATATGGTGTATACAATACAATTTTACATGTTATATCATGAATATAATTATTATCATGATATTATAAGTTTTATTTAATTTTATTCCTTTATGGGTATTATGATTCAAATGTTCCAAAGTGGTATGTGACACCTTAGAATGATTAATTATTACATTCCTCAAGAATGTTTTAATGATCTTTAAATGGTATTTCCATTAATAAACATCAATAAATATTTTTGTTACTTATCCAATAATAAGTAATTATTTACAAAACTGTATTATTTATTAACTATGAATATTTTATGATAAGTTGTGTTTTTTATTAAATAAATTGGTTATTCTACATGTACGGAATGAATCAGATTTTGTATGTGATGGATGGGACCCACAATATCCCCTTGATGCATCGGTAGGTTTATTGGACAAAATATATATGGTTTTGGCTGAGACATTACCCATTTATTTTATTCCTTTCATGAATCCTTATCATTATTAGATTCTTTTCATGAAACCTTTAAAATATTATATTATTGGTATGAAGCCTCAGCGATATGTTTTAGATATCCATCATTATGTATTCCATCAATATTTATTCATTTATTATTATTCCATGTGATTATTCAATTAGTTATAATAACCATGGTAAATTTTCATTCTCATCTTATCAATTAAATAGCATGTGTTTCAGTTATCTACCTTTATATATTGATTATTCCTTATTTAGTTATCTTAATGGCATGTGTTATCAGTTATTTACCTTTCCATGTTAATTTATTATCATTGATTCATTATTTCTTACAATATACTTACCCTTAATAATAATTTTATCTCAACCTTATTATGTTTACTTTACCCATTTTATAAAGAATAATTCTTTGAATAATATTTCAAGGATTCTATAAATTTCATTTTATTATGTATCCTGTTTTATTCCCCATTTCCCTATGTAAAATGGGTACCGTCTATGTAATCTGGCTTTCCAAAACTGCTAAATTGATTGGTACATCAGGATTTTATTCCTTGTATTCATTCCAATTTAATAAAATAATGTACCAACTCTAGGTTTCTAGGGTCAGGGAATTATAGTTGGTATCATGGGAAGTTTAGTAGAAACCTTGGAAACTAGATTTAGAAAACCTAGATTAGGGAACATAACCCTAAAATAGACTTTTAGGACAGGTATGTAAGAACATATTATAATTTTGGTAAGGTGTAGATTATGTGGGTATTCCTATAAATACATCCCTATCTGAATACTACATATGGATGATGTTCAAGAACAAATGTATCTAGGGGTAACAACTCTGACAAGGTGTGTCGGGCCTGAATTGGCATAACCTAGTACATGACAATGGGCCTTACTATGCTTCTAGTTTGAAACTCCTTAGGGATACTCTTAGGATAATTTTCATTTTCATTACAAACCATTTTGAGAAATTTAAAAGTAAATATGTTCTCAAACAAACCAAATATCATGATTCTAATAATTATGATGCATAAACTTTTAATTTATGTTGATTACTATACCATGTTTGGAATTATACATTATGATTCATGATTTTATGATCTAATCTAGTATATTTCATTATTTCAAAATGGTTCCTGGAAGGATGAATGGTATCAATACTCATGGAAAATGTAGATATTTCCCTACTAAGGAATATAATATAGTTGGTCTTGGAATTGAGAAAGTTAGGGCTATATTAGGATATCTTAACCAGGTTTTGACAAATAATATTTCCCAGATGGAGAAACTTGCTCTACTATGAGATTCTCCGATGTTGGATCACTTTATGTCATAGATTCCCCCATCATTTAGTAGGGATAGTAATTCAATTGTAGTTGATCAATGAATTAAGTATCTAGGGAAGATATTTATAGCCTTGGGGTGTAGTAAAAAAGAAAAGGTTAAACTTTTAGTGTATTTTCTTGAGGATGATGTTGATCAATAGTGGTCATCAATCCTGAATAAAAGGGAGGAAGAAGAAATAAAACTCATGAAATGGATAAATTTTAAGGAGAAATTATTCAATAAATTCTTCCCTTGTGATCAAAAAATTGAGATGAAGAGAAATTCTATTAGTTTAAAGAAAAAAGTAGAAGAAAGTGTTGTAGAGTATTAAACTACTTTTACTAGGTTGGAATGTGTCACATCCCCGACCTAGGAGCCACTAATCTAGTTCCCCGAGCAAGGTCGTCGCATGACCTCAATTGCACCTCCTTGTATGCGAGAGGTTTCCGACTAGTGGTGAGGGTCTAATAAGTCACGTGGGGATATAATACCCTATTTATCAGATCAAGGCATGGAAGAACACAATATAAATAGTGTAAACAATATGAATAACTAATAAACATGCATAACCAAGCATTTCCCAAAAAGTAGGTACAACCACAAATCAAATACAATAATTTCATTTCATACTAGTAGTTTAAAGTGAATTAAACCCAAAAGTAATAAAAACAACTAAACTTTAAATGGGTCCCAACTGTATGTCTGGATCCTTCCCCATGAATGTCCTGAGTCTAACTCAACTTATTCATGTAGGGCCTTTGCCTTGGTCCTAACCTACAATAAAGAGATCTGCTTTGGTACCCAACAACAGCCCGAGCAGGGTGTGAGTACAAAACTCAGTAGGCCACCACCAACAGTGTCTAGAAAATATCCAATCTAATAGATAGTGCATGCAAGTACAAAATAAATGGTAAGTAATCAAGGTACATTTTTGGTTCCATTAGTAATCAAGGTTCATTTAATTCATTACTAGAATTTATCCCAATTCTATCCCTTATACCATCTTTATCATGTAATCCATATTGATCACATGCTTCATGGGTTATGCATTAAAAGAAACTACACTATGGTCTAAGGAAATCAATCACAATGCATAGGGAAAATAAATAAAGTTCTTATCTCACTAGGGATACACATATCACATCAACCCATTATCCTCACCTCGAAGCCTCAGTCCGAGGGGAATGCAACCATTAAGGGAATAGATCCTATGTCCCCTTCCCTAACCCGTGCATTTTGGGGTGGAGTTTAGATCCATAGTCTAACTCGACCTGTGGGCATAGAACCTTAAGTCAATACCCTACTCTACCAATATATGTGCACATGATTATTTCGAAATCACCACAACCATACCATAACACAACATAACATAACCAATTCCATTTTAAATCATCAATCACAATTCATATCAATAACATGGGAATTAATACTATGCCATAACCCATTAACACATTTACCAATTACAGTTCATAGTCATTTAGTCAAGTTCACATTCTCATGCCTTAGACCTTTGATTTTATTTAAAACCCACTATGGATTAGCCAAATTCATAAATGACCATACATTTACCAATTTATATCATTTATCATTCCACAAGTACTTACCCAGTTATTCATTTCAAGTACATTTCCCATATCTCATAACACAACCACTTATTACATTCAACCATTAGGTGTACCACAATTCCCATGCATTAACCCATTTAATGCATTCATCTATTGCCTTGTTAAATTCCATTAACATGCTCCCCACTTCCCATTCAATCATATAATTATAAGTTCACCATTTAATATGCACTAATCCTCTTAGGAATTTCTAACCAAAATTCTTTAAACCATTAACATAATCCCATTCGACCCAATTTTTCCATTTTCATGTCATGACAAACAACTCTTTATGCCGTTATCACCCTAGGAATATTCATAATCATTTCACTTAAAACTAAATCGACCACTAAGATATATTCTACATGGGTTCTACATTACTATTCGACAACCCTTCACTTAACCCTATGACACTCTATGTCCGGGTTTGCCAGTGCACCCCATGGGTGGCCCAAAAATAGTCAAGTTCTCCTCTACGCATCTCATAGGGATTTTGAGGGTTTCAAGAAAACATTTAGATGCCCATTTTACCAAATGATACTCAAGGTAACTGATAAACAACAAGAGAAATGCAAAATCTCAACACAAATGCACAAATCTATAACAAAATTATGGGATATAACTTGTAAACCACCTACCTCAAATCTGTTGATGGACGCACTTTTAATCATGGACTTAAATATATATTCAAACATCCCTTGAATCCTAAACCTAAATCTCACCATAAAATTAGGGTTTTATAGATTCTGAAGGAGATGGGAGAAAGATGAAAACCCTAATCGAAAAGAGGAAGCAAGGAGGATATTAGACTTACCTGGGGATTTGATCCGCAACCAACGGTGCTCCAAATGGCCAAGAATCGACGGATAATCTCCCTTAGGATCTCTTTGGAGGTTTTGTCCATTCTTAGGGTTCCTAGGAGGAAGGTGAAGGAAAATCCCAAGTCAACTTAAAAATTTCAGGGTGGCATTTTTGTAATTTTTTAAAAAATTTCCAGGTCGCACGGTTTACCCGCACGGTTTTCCAAACCATGTGAAAAACATGTAGAAGATACTACCCAAATTCCCTTCTCTCACATGGTTTGACAGACTCTACACAAACTATGTGGATTTTTACTTCATGTATGGTCTCTCTTCACATGGTTTTCCTAACCGTGCACAAACCATGTGGGTTGCCTAGAAAGTCCCTTTTTTCTTCATTTCCATGTCCCGAACCCCTGGAACACCCTTAAGCCTTCTCAAGGACTTCAGAAAATATTTAATTAACCACAAATTGGGACTTAAACTGAAACAGAAACAAGAACATACCTTACGGAGAAATCCAAGATCTTACAACCACCCCACCTTATAGCGGGTCGTCCTTGAGCCACTCTTCCAAGCATCACTAAGCTTCCATAACTAAAGGTCATTCCACTAGGCCTGCCTATCTATTTCTTCTTTCCAAGTTTCTGAGTGAACATCACATTTCCCATTGAACATGAAACAAGGGCATAGAATTTCCCCACAATCCTTCCTCATTACAACCACAACACAAGTTGAAAACTCCTCAATGATGCATCCACTTTAACCATTCCCACAACAAGAACTTCATGTGGGAAACATAGGTGAAAACACCTAACTCATGACACATAGAAACTTAACACACAACATTACATCATCATGGAGGAACCAATCTGCACCTTATCATCTTGATCCTCTATAAAAATCATGACCCAAATCACTTGGTGTCATTTTTCTCTATTTTTTTTACTCTAAATGTGACCCAAACCCGATATCACTCGAAGGGAAACACATGATCCTTCCAACCACGTTTCCTGAAGATTTCATTCCACAAATATACATTTAAATGAAACTCAAAACTCTTGGCTAATCAACCATTTTAATTTTTCCAAATCTCTCTAACAAGGCCAACTCACCCAAATGGTGACCACTTGAGTCTTTCCAACCCAAAACCCAGATCACTTTATCAACCAACCATTTATTTGGTATGGGTATCTCCACCATTTACAGTTACTTGGCACCCCCTTCATCAAAAAAGGACCATCAAAAATCAACCCAACTTTCACATCACCAAACATGTTCCAACTCACCACGCCCAAGTATCCATAAGGAATTACCCTACATTGGCATCCAGTATTACCACAGAAACCATTCAGGAGGACATTCCTACACTATCCATCCAAGTACTAAGATCAACTTGGCCTCACTCAAGTATGAATTTGTTTTAAAAAGGTAATTTACACTACAAAATGATCTAGGAGGTGGGTCACTCTCACCACACCCATTAGAGTTTACCATATAAGGACAAACAACCTCCAATCGGCTTATCCCAGAACACCCACTTTCCACTGATGGTACACTACCCATTTCTCTCCCCTTCCCAAGGTACTTACTAACTTGAATCCTATAATTGTCATCCCAAGCACCCACTGAGGTCATTTCATGAATTCTGGTATAATTCTATCATCATGGCATTACCACCCTCTAGACCGTCATTTGGCATCACCCTTGGTATGACACCACATCACATGGACAACACTCACTCAACTTCACGATGTTCCAAAACCACACAAGGGAAAATTATTCGAGTCTAACCCCAATCATAATTAGAGTTAAAGGACCCCAACATCTCTTGCCACAACCTATTGTCATATCCAACCACACCTTTATACGACTTGGCACAGACATCACAAGATTCACATGGAACCACCCTGAGCAAGAAGCTAACACTTGGCTCATCATTCACCACATTCAAGTCCGACATTTCCTCCCTGAGGGACCTAACAATCACATTACAAGTTCCTCATTGGAATCTCAGTGCCACTACATTGTCTTGATGTTCTCTTATCCACATCCAAGACTGACTTATCACTCCCCACATTAGGGGTGTTGTTACCACTACTCTCATGAGGTATTTCAACAACTATTTCTTACACTCGATCACAAGTAGAAACCCAAAACATAGACATTTCTTTCTATATTTTTTCAAAAACCAGAAAACGAACGTTACCCAGTACCTATTCTCGACTTCTGTGAATGGCACCCATGGATTTTGTCAACATTCAGTCCATCCTGAGGAATTTTTCCCAATCTATCGATGGTGTACATCCCTCCATCAATCTCTAAATATACAATTTCCTTAAGCATAAACTTCATAATGTCCCTCATCCAACCAAACACCTTTATGTCTCTTGGCATGAGCCAGACCTTCTCAACATACCTGGGACGATGTCAAGATGTTGGGAATGCTTGTCACTAGCTAAGGTATGATAAGAAGTTTTCTAAGAACACCACCACCAACTTATCCATTTTTTATGTCGAACTATAGGACACTATAACCTTCCAAGGATTTCAGGCCTCCCTTCCAAACACATCTCATCAACATTTAACCACCATCACTCAGGTGTGATTGCCGACCAAGTTTAACCACTACTCCATGACCAAATGACCAAGCAGCCATAGACCAATGTGTCTTGTGGAACTAATCTCACCACACCGCTTGAGTTTTTTCGTTGCGTCATTGTTGACGAACAACCGTCGCACAATGGTCTACCACACCAATCAACCCAATGATCTCTCACAAAACAACCTCATCTTGTGTATGTACCATATCCTACTTACTTACCTAACCATGTATCTTGGTTAGTCATCATCATAATCCCTAAGGAGGCCTCTATATCTCACCCAACAACCAACCCTTTCATATTGACAAGTTTAGCCATGTGACCACCCTCACCACGGGTGTAACCATCAAGCGAAATCATATAACCACACTTCTTCCACCCTTTTCTTTTCTACTCGAAAACAACTTACAGAACTCTATTAATACTCACCCAAATAGGTGAGTCAAAAATTCATACGATAAAACTATCTGAAACAATCCTTTCCTCCTATCACAATCACTAAGGTTCCCTTATGGAAGAACTAGGAACAACTATACCATTCACTAAAACTTAGGGTACTTAATATGAATTGACACCACCTCTGAAGCATCTCACATGCTACATATTCCAAGTTACTTTCACTGCTGGCCTAACCTCCCTGATGTCACCCTTGATTTTCAGAAACTATCATCACGTAACCACAACTTGAGGGTCACAACCAACCATCAACCTTCCCACTTAGCCCTCAAGTCCAATCCTAAACCATGTAACACTCTAAGTCCCACGATCAAATTCCAAAACATCTACATGTGCTGAACACACCCAAAAGCACTATAAACCTTGTCTGATCTCTCTCATAGGTCACCTTGAAGGTTAAATGATACCAACTCCCTAGACTGGAGTCATTACCTGAAGAATCCATCGGTCCTCTCACCAAACCATACATATCATGACACCAACAAAGCAATGCTCATGAATGGAACACTCACTCCCATTATAATTTACATTATGCCTAGCACACCAAAAAACCATTTACTCAAGGTTTCTTACCAAAGTGTACACATTCATCGGCACTACAATAAAAAAAATCCTCTCCAGGATTCAAGACACAACTCACAAGGTCTCTACTCACAAGTTCACCAAGACACAGACACCATCCTTTGGTTTTAGAATGTACTCTGTATGGTCATGAACCATGAGAGTTCCCTCACTCACATTATCGAACACTACTTCACAACCCAAAGGCCACAACCCTACCAAGGGTTCCCTAAACACACCACCTAGGCCATATCACAACCGACCAGGACCCACAATCAAAATCCAAAGTCTCAAACTACAGTACTCTCACTGCCCCAACTCACACATACAAGGGTCCAACTAACAACAATGAGGATACCCACTATTGAACTCAATCATTCTCATTTTTTTAAAACTTATCATTCAATCGGCGCTTTGAATAATTACTGATAGTATTTAACCATGGATGGAAAAAGTTCTCACACTAGAAACCGTAAACAACCCATTCTTCATGCTCTATTCTAACGTTCATCGTCACACATAGAACACTTCCCCCTACCATACCTATTGTGATCATGGTCAACATGGGGTAACCAATTCACTTTATCACATTTATTTCATCAACACCTCTTCAACCCAATTATTCTTTTACAACATGACTCATTTCCTCTTAGGAACATTTCTCATTTCACAACTTGTTACAATCATTATTTTTATTCATGTACACCTTTCATTGGGAAAACTTCATTAAAAATTTTACCATCATTATGTAATCTTTCTCCTTTAGACACTGAGTCAACCTTTTAAAATATATCACAACCCAAAATTTTAACCCATTCCTAAAATTTCTTTTTACATGATATTACTTAATTATTTATTTTCATTATTTTCATTCACCAATTTTCATTACCATTATTAGCCATTATTTTCTTCATATTTATCAAGGAAAGAAAATGCATTCTACTCTCTATTCCCGACACACCTATCTTGTGTGTGTGCATATAATGATGCATGCCACTTATATTCTTAGGTGCCTAAAATGATGCATGAATACACCAACTCATTCCATTCTGGGTATGAAAAAAATATCATAAATCGGTCAAATCACACAACATGTGCATCACCCAATGGTTAAATATCATTCAACTGTAACAACACACATCAAGAATAATAATTCCCACCCAAGGTGACTTGGGTTTTCCCCTGTACATGGGTTAGATACTCCCAATAATGATCTCATTACCAAGGACCAACACTATCCTAATCTGCTATCTACCACCCCCAAATAGTAAGAAATAGAAAATAACTCCTCTAATACTACTTCGTAACATCCCTGGCCCAGGAGCCACTAAACCGGTGCCCCGAGTTAGGTCATGACATGACCTCAAGAACACCTCCCCGTACGCCAGAGGTTTCCGACTAGCGGTGAGGTTCTAATAAGTCACATTAGGAGACTATACCCTCTTTATCAGAGAAAGTCATAGTAGAACACAAAATAAATAGGAGAAACAATATGAATAACCAATAAACATATAAAACCAATCATTTCTCAAAAATAGTGTACAAGCACAAATCAAATATAATAATTTCATGTCATACTTGTAGTGAAAAGTGAATGAAACCCAAAATTAATAAAAATAACTAAACTCCAAATGGGTCCCGACTGTAAGTCCAGATCCTTACCCATGAACGTCTTGATCCCAACATAACTTCTTCGTGTAGGGAATTTTCCCTTGTTCTGACCTGCAACCAAGAGTTATACTCAGGTTCCCAACAATAGCCCAAGCAGGGTGTGAGTACAAAACTCAGTAGGCCACCACCAATGATGTTTGAAAAATATCCAATTGAATAGATAGTTCATGCAAGTACAAAATAAATGGATAGTTCATGTTCCATTAGTTAACAAGGTTCATTTAATTCATGACTATAATTTATCCCAATTCCATTCCTTATACCATCTTCATTAGATAATCCATATTGATCTCATTTTACATGGGTTATGCATAAATATCATCTACACAAGGGTCTAAGGAAATCAATCACAATGCATAGGGGAAATAAATCAAGTCCATATCTCACTAGGGATACACATATCACATCAACACATTATCCCCGCCTCAAAGCCTCAGTTCGGGTGGAATGAAACCATTAGGGGAATATAGCCTTCATCTCCTTCCCTAACCCGTTCATTTTAGGGTGGAGTTTAGAGCCACAGTCTAACTTGACCTGTGGGTGTAGAACCTCAAGTCAATACTTCACTCTACCAAGCCATGTCCACATTCTTATTTATCAATCACCACAACCATACCATAACACAAAATAAAATAACCAATGCTATTGGAAATCATCAATCACAATGCATAGCAACAACATAGAAATTAATACTATTCCATAACCCATTAACACATTTACCAATTACAATTCATATTCATTTAGCCAAGTTCCCATTATCTTGCCTTAACCCTTTGAGTTTATTCAACAACCCCTATGCCTTATACAAATTCATCAATGACCATACATTTACCCACTTAGCCCATTTTTCATTCCACAAGTATTTACCCAATTATGCATTCCAAGTACATTTCCCATATCTCATAACACAAGCACTTATTACATTCAACCATTAGGTGTACCATAATTCCCATCCATTAACCCATTCAATATATTAATCCATTGCCTTATTAAATTTCATTGACTTGCTCCCCATTTCCTATTCCATAATCTAATTATAAGTTCACCATTTAATATGCACTAATCCACTAAGGCATTTCTAAACAAATTTCGTTAAACCATTAACATAATCTTATTAGACCCAATTTTCCCATTTTCATGTCATTCCAAACAACTCCTTATGCCTTTATCACCCTAGTAATATTCATCTTCATTCCATTTACAACTAAATCAACCACTAAGACATATTCTACATGGGTTCCACAATATTATTTGGCAACCCTTAACTTAACCCTACCATATTCTAGGTCCAAGTTTGCTGGCGCGCCCTATGGGTGACCCTAAAATGGTCAATTTCTCCTGTATGCATCCCACCAAGATCGTGAGGGTTTCAAGAAAACATTTAGACACCCAATTTACCAAATAATACTCAAAGTAAACACACATGCACAAATCTATAACAAAACTGTGGGATATAACTTGTAAACCACCTACCTCGATTCTGTTGATGAATGCACTCTTAATCATGTCCTTAAATCCATATTCAAACATCCCTTGAAGCCTCAAACTAAATATCACCTAAAAAAGAGGGTTTTATAGATTTATAAGGATATGGGAGAAAGTTGAAAACCCTAATCGAAAAAAGGAAGCAAGGAGGAAATTAGACTTACCTGGGGCTTCGATCTGCAACCAACGGTGCTCCAAATGGCCAAGAATCAAAGGAGAATCACCCTTGGGAGCTCTTGTGAGGTTTGGTTCGTTCATAGGGTTCCAATAAAGAAAGGGGAGGTAAATCTTAAGTGAACTTAAAAATCCCAGGTGGCATTTTTTTAATTTTTTAAAATATCCAGGCCGCATGGTTTACCCGCATGATTTTCCAAATTGTTTGTAAACTATGTAAAAGCTACTGCATTCACACCCTTCTCTCGTATGTTTTTCTAAACCGTGTAAAAACCGTACATATTTCTACTTCCTACATGGTATCCCCTTGCACGGTTTTCTAAAATATGCACAAACCATGCAGGTAGCCCAGAAAGCCCATTCTCCCCCTTTTCATATCCTGAACCCCTAGAACACCCCCAATACTTCTCAAGGACTTGTGAAAACACTTAATTAATCAAAAATGGGGACTTAAACTGAAACATAAACAAGAAAATACCTTATGGAGAAATCTAGGATCTTACAGCATGGTATACTATGGATTTCATACAAACATGGAATGTAAGATTGATTATTTCATTAAAGGACTTAGACCAAGTCTTTAAAGGTATATAGTATCTCAAACATTTTTATCATACGATGAAATAGTTTTATGTGATATCAAGACTGATAAATAATTCTCTAAGTCTTTTGGAATTGAAGGTAATCAAGATAAAAAGAGTACAGTATAGAAAATGTAGATAAAAGAAAAAAAAGAGAAGATGAATATTACAACATGTGATACTTGTAGAAGGAAACAACTTGGTACATGCTTAAATGGGAAAGGATTTTGATTCAAGTGTGGAGAAAAAGGACACCATGCTCAATATTTTTAGGGTAATAAAGAATTTTCTGACGTTAAATTCTTCAACTATAAGGATATGAGGCACTATGAAAACGAATTCCCTGAGTGTCAAGGGAACATAACTGATAAGAAGCTAAATGATCAAGGTCAATATTATGCTATTGATGTAGCCAAAGTAGAATGATTAATTTTATATTGTATTTAGATCCCTAAATAATGTAGTAAAATTATGTTGTTCAAGATATCCTGGTTATAAGTATTATAGAATTTATAAGGATTGTACTGTAGTACCTATTCACCAAGGATTTTTGAGATTGTAATTATTGGAATAAATAACCAAGAAAAGTGATTCAATAACAAGTTTAACTTTTGAGAAAAAAATTTTAAGGGAAATTTAAGCCTTAATATGTTCTTGATGTTGAGAAAATGATGTTGGATAAAGAGATGATTGATATTGATAAAGTAAATTTGATACTACTAACTGCCTTGGAATTGATTTTAAAGTTTTGGATCATAATATGTGGAAGGTTAATAAGGTTAACCATTTATGAAATGGTTTAAATTAAACTTTGGATGAGGTTTTAGAGATTATTGTATTAATTAAACATGTGATTAAACTTGTACTAAGAAAATAATAAAAAAAATTAAGGAGCAAGGATAAAATTGAGCTTATAGAAATGTATCAAGTATGTATATTTACATATATCCTTAGAAAGTGAAATAATTTCTCAACTCTAGGAAAAGGGTCTTAAAATAAAATAAAAATCCAATTATCATCATTTTTTATGATATCAATGACCTTTATTCACACCTCTGGTTTTTGGTTTTTTAGTCAACAACTTTCCCATGAACATGTTCTCTATCACTCACCATCATAACATGATGGTTAGACTTATCTTCTATATATATGTTTTCACTAATTTTATCCTATTCTAAATCCTAGTTTTTTTATGACCTTAACATTTCATTTTCCCTCTTATTAAGAATATGTTTTATTAACCCTATTTACAATGTGGGTTTTTTAACAATTGTTTATTTTCAAATATCAAACCTTGTACTTTTGAGATCAAGTGTAAATTTAGAGGCCTCCATTTAAATAATGTGTGGATAAATTAACACCGGAATAATTTATAATATTTTTAGTTTGGAATGAATTTAAATTAATTTCTAGCTTTCTTTATATGCAACATCATGTTAAGCTTATGCTACACACAACAATGAGTTGGCTTGCATTACATACAAGGCCGAGTTTTACCGAACAACAATATATTATTAAATTATTATTATTTAATATAATAAGATATAACCTAGACATTAAGTTTGAAATTATTAATAGTATTAACTAAATTATTAAAATATATGGTTGAATTAATTGGTTACAAAATAATTTTAAATTAATATAACAACCAATTGAATATAAAGGAAGTGTTTTTATAAAAAAAATATTTTTATGCTCGTAAATTTTTTATCCTAATAAATTATATTAATTAAAATTAGTGAGTTATATTAATTTAATCTATATATTATATACTCAATCATATATTTTTGACATTCACCCAATAGATTTGATAGGTATAAGATTAGAACGAACCCAATATTATGCATAAAAATCAATATTTTTATAAAGGCACTTTTATCACCTTTTAATGGATAAACTATTTTAAATAAAAAATTTGACACTTTTATATATGTTATTTTAAAAAATAATCTTTTTCTATTAAAGAGGAAGATAAAAATATATATTGAATAGTGAAAAATATTGTATTTTAGTTCAAAACTGCATTTTTGTATAGTTTATTTATATATTTAAATTATGTTTTGATTTGTTTTTAAAGTTTAATTAGTACAATTTTATATTATTTAAACTAATTTAGGACATTGGAAAAAATCACATTAAATTTATATACAAAAACATAGCAATCTTTTGGATGATTTTATTTTAAAAACTCGATGTGTCGTCTCATCTACGGGATTAGCATTAAACTTAATTTTGACACTTATGTCAATTGAATTTTAAAAAATAGAAATGAAAATTTTTAATCAGTATGATAATTTTATTCTAATAATACCAAATTTTTTAACAAAAAATTATTAAAAGTAATTAAAATTAATTAGAGCTATTAAGGGTAAATCATGTAATTAAGGGTAAAAATAATAGTATAAGTATTTTGAAATTACATTAATACATGTCCTAATTTTATTTTAGGAGTTATTTTTGACCGATATCATATTTGGTACGATTTTTCAAGCTCTTGGATCCACTTGTATGACTTTAAGTCTTTTATAGTATCTTATTCTAAGGAAAGTCCAATATGTCTTACTCATGTTTCTAATAAGTATTGCATTTTTTATATATGGTAATTAAGAATATATATTAAAATATAAATACTAATTTAAATTGTAAAATTTTTATATTCATCATGATAATTTATTTATAGTTTTTAGGGAAAAAATAATTAAATTAAAGGCTATCACAGTGATGATTCGGTAATTGTTAAATTAAAGGAAATATTAAATAAATGTTATTAAAAATATTAAAATAAATGTAATTTGATATAATTGGTGTCATCAAAGAATTTTATATATTATCTAGACATGTTAGGGGTGTATTAAAGGTTTTTTATTGAAGTTATTTTGTGTATTGATATTTTTTAAAAAAAATTCAAGAAGTGAATAGTGTCAAAATTGACATTAATGATATTTAAAAAAATAATATTTTATTAAATGATATAAAATTCATAAAAATATAAAATTCAGAGAAAATATTTTTATAAAGTTTTAAATTTCATCCATGACTCATTTATGGTTCTTTTAGAATTTTATAGTAACTCTGTTAACCATTAAAGAGTAAAAATCCAAGTTGTCATAGTAAGAGTTAAAGGGTTTAACAAATGGTTAATACCAAAAGATAAGGGTAATAATGTGACAAAAAATTATCTAAATATTATTGGTTGAGATTATTATGACTCTTAATAATATTATATTCTAAATAACTCATTTTTAACCATTTTTAAGAGAAAATTATTTTATATTAATTTTATATTTTGAGAGTTTCCAAAAGTACCTCTCACCTCAATTATAAAAGGGAACCTCCTCCCTTACTTCCTTGCACCACTTTAGGCCTTCTAGATCGAAAAAACCATGCCAAAATAATCTCCCAAATTTAATCCTCTCATCATATAATACTAAATTATGGCACAAATAAAACCAAGGAAGGATTTTGGTATAAACTAAATGGAGTTACGGAAATAAGAGGTAACGTTCTTCAACAATCACATTAGTTTTATTTATTTCCACACTCCATAATTTCTTATTATTACATTTTTATATAATAAAATAAGTATCATAAATATACTAATATATAATTATGATAATTTTTCAACCTAAAATTACATAAACTTTCATATAATGGGTAAGGAACTTATCGTTCTTGTGTACGGCGAACTACCGCCTCACGAAATGAAGTTGTTCATTTTTCTTTTAAAACCTTTCATGGATTGGAATTATGATGGAAATTATATTTATATATGATATATATGATAATTATTATGTCTTTATTCTTATATAATTATTTTATTACACATACCTTTATACTTTCCATTTTGTTTAAATATGATAACATCATTTGTGGAAGTATGGGCTACCGCCTCCTCAAAGTGATGTGATACGTTCACACACTATGTGGAATGTACTAAGTATGGTATTAATTAAATATATGAAAAAATGAAATATATATTATATTAATTACATAATTACCATTCTATAAATATAATACATCATTTTCTTTATTACCCTTTTAGCACACTAAAAAGTGATAACGTCGTTTGTAGAGGTGTGGACTACGGCCTCCCCGATGCGATGTGATTCCTTTTACATAAATAGAATTATATATATAAATATATGTGATTAAATAACATGTTATTTATTATATAATTATAATTATGAAAATATATAATGTTACTTATCTTCTTTCTATAACGATCATTGAAAAATGTGAATATTACTTATGCATACGTACAGCCTACTGTCTCCATGATTGTAACATTGGGTCATTTTTCATAACCATATTTCATAATTGGTTTTAAAAATATAATTTATGTATAAATAAATAGTTATTTCTTGATTAATATCTTGGATATTTTTATATAATGACCCCTTTGACTATAGTTGACCTACCAAAGTTTTTTTTAACACGTGAACCGAATTTGTCAAAACACCCAACATAAACCTAATTGTTTATGTAGTTGTTTAAAATATTATAATAAATGAAATAAAAGTAATGTTAAACATTAAAAATGTTCTGAAGTAAGTAAATAATTAACATAATTTTATTATTCAAGAATATAAATACACACATGACAATTCAGACTCAAAGAAATGGATTTCATCTCAATTTTCATTCCATTGAAACTTATTTGTTGTTATGCACCAATTCACTTTTATATGGTGTATATACTAAAATTTGACATGTTATATCATGAATAACATTATTATCAAGATATTATAAGTTTCATTTAATATTATTCCTTCATGGTGATTATGATTAAAATGTTTCAAAATGGTATGGGACACTTTGTAATGATTAATGATTATTTTCCTTAAGAATATTTTAATGATATTTAAATGTTATTTCCATTCATCAACATAAACAACCCTTGTTGTTACTTATAATCATCTAGGTAATTATTGATAAAACTATGCTATTTATTAAATATGGATACTTTATGATAAGTAACATTGTTTATTAATTATATTGATTATTCTACATGTGAGGAATGCATTGGATTTCGTATGTGACATATAGGGCCCGCTATAGCACCTCGATGCATAGGTAGGTACCATGGGAAAAACTAGATATGGTTTTGGTTGATCCCTTACCCATTTATTATATTCATGTCATAAATCCTTGACGGTATTATATTCTTGACATGAATCCTTGAAAGTATTAGATTCTTGGAATGAATCCTCAATGATATGTTTTACATATCCATCATTATTCATCCCATCATTATATATTCAGTTATTATTATTCCATGTGATTATTAAGTTAGTTATAATATTTTTGGTTAATTTAAATCTTATATTACTTATTAAATGGAATTTTTTTCAGTTATCTATATTTCCATATCGATTATTCCTTATCTAGTTATTTGAATGGAATGTTTTATCAGTTATTTACCTTTCCATGTTGATTTATTCTCATTAATTCATTATTTCTTCCACTTTACTTACCCTTACTGAGAATTTGTGCTCACCCTCATTATATTTTCTTTCCCAAGGTTATAAATAAGAATTATTTGAATTATTTTTCAAGGAGTTTTTTCATTTCATTTTATTGTGTATCATGTTTTATTATCCATTTCCCAGTGTAAAATGGGTATCATGTATATAATCAGTATTTCAAAAAATGCTAAACTCATTAGTCCTTCAATATTTTATTCCTTGTAATCATGTCAATTTAATAAAATAATGCACTTACTCTAAGATTCTAGGTTCTGGGCATTACAGTTGATCCAGAATACTAAGAAGGAAGAGGAAATAGAACATATGGAATGAAAATATTTTAAAGAAACATTATTTAAAAAATATTTCCCTCATGAGAAATAGACTAAAATGAAGAGAAAGCTCTTTTTATTAAATAAAAATTAATAATAAAGTGTTTATGAGTATGAGGCTACCTTTGTAAAGATATCTAATTATTCTAAATAATACATACACAACAGAGAATGAAATATTAGCCATTTCTACAAAGGACTTTATCAAATCCTCTAAAAGACATTGGTTTATCAAAAAATTTGTAACGACCCAAAGTTTCATTAATGGAAATACCTCTTGATCTAATTAAATGTCTCTTTATGTTTATATAAAATGTCAAATTCCTTGGTTTTATGTTAATAATTATGACCTTTGCAAATATAGTCATTGAACAGTGATCACATGATTAGTATAAATATAAGACTTTAACAAATCCAATTTACTCAGACAAAATAAGCGATGGAATCATCCAGAAGAATTGCTCCATACGAAGCCCATTAGTCGGAGCTTGGAAAAGAGGTGGCATCCTTGGGCTTCTCTCTTGACCAAGCCCAAGCTGAGCTTCACCATGTCAAGCTCGAATGGGACCGTCTATGGTAAAAATGGAAGTTGATAGAGATTACCACTCGAGCAATATTAGCTGAGCCACCCCAAGAGCCTGTCACCATCGCACACCTTACCCTTATGTCTTATGCAGCTGTTTTAAGGGGTTATGTAACAAATAAGTAGTACTATGTTCATGTACATTATTTTTTTATATAATAATGAATATAATTTCTAGTCATTTTTGATGCATTGTAAATAGTTTTTAAAGTAAAAATTGTGTTTTTAATTATTATTTAATTAAGAAATATATTTTATTAAATTAAGTGATTTTTCAATTAAATAATATTTTAATTAAATAATATTATTATTATTAAATTAATTTTTATTAAATATAAATGATCTTATAATTTTATGAATGCAATTAAAATTTTTATTAAGGTTTGAAAGCCATTTCTTTCAAGACACGTGAATTTTCGATAAATGTAAGTTTTTATTTTAAAAGTGAAAATTAAGATATTTAGAAAATTATTTAGATAAAAGAAATTTTATTTATGGAATCAGGATGTCGAAATTATCCAACGGTGAATTTTTCATAATTTTCTAAGACAGTCAAATTTTTGGTTAAAAATTAAATACCATTTAAATATATAATGTGTTTTATGACATCATAATGACCCAATAGTGATATAATAAAATAATATAAGCTTTATTTTCGTCCAATATATGTTTTACCATTAAAATAATGTTATTTTAGGTTTGTTTGACTTACTTTTCAAAGCATTAATGGACCCCTCAAGACTTATTCAACACCTTGCCTTTTTAAATTAATTTCCATGGGAGCGTGACTCACCTCCACATAAGCAAACCTAATATTTTAATAATTTCGGACTTTGGCCTTGTAAAATATTGTTTTCCTCTTCCCATTTCTAAAAACCATGGGCAAAAACCATGGGATGGTTTGTGGTTTGGATTAATTTAATGTAAGGGGTCCCAAACCTAAATAATAAAGAATTCCCTCACCTTTCCTATATAAACCCACCCAAGCTCCCACTTCCTCCTCACTCAAATCCCTTGGAGTTCGTCCAACCTCTTCCCTACTCTCTCTATAATCCTCCCAAGGTTCCCCAAGATCCCAAGATTCCTCTCACAAGCCTCTCTCTAGCCTTTGGAAGCACACTTCCAAGTAAGGGTTTTTTCTTCCTTTCTCATCTTTGTCAATTTTCTTTAAGTTGTATTTCCCTTTTAATTTCAATTATGAATGTTGGGGTATGTTTTCACACCTCCCCCATACTTCCCTCTTATTGTTTTAATGATGGTATACCCCTTTCTCTCTCATTAAATTCCTCCCATGTACACCCGTTAGTATGCCGAAATTCCGAAAGGAACTTCTCTCTCTTTTTTACATTCAAGAAATGCTCTTGTATCATGAACCTAAATTCCATTAAAATTGTTGGGACATGTATCTATATGACCTACTTACTTTAAATTACATGTAAATATAATGAGGAACCCTTTTCTCTCTCATCAACCATTTTTATGAATTCTTATGTCACGCCGTTACGCTGCCGAAATCGCACAGATTTTCTAAGCCAATGCCATTGTGTAGTGAATACCATGCCCATTTCTCCATCAAGGGTATTCACCTTTATGCTAATTTACTTATTAATTATAATTTTTCATGTATTAATTCCACATTCCTTCATCGTGGAATAAATTATTATATTTTATGAATCCATGTTTTATGATCCATGTGGCACACTTTTGCATGAAATGAAATATTTAAGAAGGGTGCGCCCTTATAGCGCTCCAATGCATTGGGTAAAGTATAGTATCATGATACATCATGTGCAATGAGTGTTGACTCATTATAATTCAAGTGAAACGAGGGTTTACTCATGCTTCATGTGCAATGAGTACTTACTCATGCTCCATTTCCAATGAGCCTTGGCTCATGCTAATTCCATGTTAAGTGTTGTTTCCACATTTCCATGTCATGACATGCTTTATCAGGCCTTTATGTTCATGTTTTTATTATGCTTTATTGATATGACTATTGTCTAACATATATTTTACTCCTCATGTTATTCCATGTGTACTCCCTTACGGGGCTTTATAACTCACCCTTTTCTTATGCATGTCCTCAGGTTATCCCATGCAATGCTAAGTACGAGGGAATGTAGTGGTCATGTAAAGGAAGTTTTCAATAAAGATGTTGTATTTCATGTTTTAAGTTTTTATTTAATGATCCTAAGCCCGAAATACACTAAACCTCTCGATCTTATTTGTTGTATCAAGTGAAGTTTTATGTAATAAATCATGTTTAAGTTTGTAATGAAAGCAGGGTTGTCATAGTTGGTATCAGAGGATTGGTTTAGTTATTTTTGGGATTAGGAAACCCTAGTAAAGCCTTAGATACAAGAACAAGTATTATAAAAACATACCTAAGTATTGGTAAGTACTTATTAAGTAGTTTATCAAACAAATACATCCCTGTCTGTATACGATCAGGTAGAGGCGGATCTGGCACAGATGTATCCTAGGGGTAAAACCCGAAAACACCGCTTTGAGATAGACTTGAATGGGAACTGGTGCACGACAATGGGCTTTGCTGCACTCTTGGTTACGACACTCCCAGGGGATATGTTTTGATAAATTCACAAGCTTAGTATGAACCCTTATTAAGGGAATTAAAAAAATGCCCCTAAGAATATATGTTAGAAAGTAGATCATGAAAAGCCTAGATTGAAGCCTATAGACTCATGAGTTAAGGAAATGAAAGTTTATTTATAAGTCATCAACTTTTGTCTTTGGATTACCCTTTATGTGTTACCCCTAACTTTCCTTTTATTCCAGCCAATGGCCGGTAATAGGAGGACTCGGGCTAACAACCGTTGTGAAGATCAGTGTGATGACTGTACTAATGAGATGCCTAATCCAATGGGAGCGGGAATCGCAAACTTTGTCACGCTTCTCTCTCAGCTAACTCAAGATTTTAATAGAAACACGGGTCAAGAGAAATGTTCAACCCCCCTAAGAAAGAAAAAGTCGCTATTGAGAGCTTCATGAGACAAAGGCCTCCTACTTTTAGTGGATCATCCGATCCCACGATCGCTGAACAATGGATCAACTCCATTGAAAAGATATTATCCATCCTCCAATGTTCTGAACAAGAGAAGGTTCTCCTGGCAGCTTATCGTATGGAGGGTGAAGCTGATCAATGGTGGACGTTGATCAAAAATATGAAGCGTGAGGAGGAGATCGAGGCGTTGTAATGGAAGGATTTCTGGAAGATGTTTTTTGATAAATATTTTCCACGCACCCTCCGGCTTAAGATGGAAAGGGACTTCCTTTACCTCAAGAAAAAAGATGAAGAATCTGTTGGAGCATACGAGGAAAACTTCACAAGGCTTGCATGATACGCTTCCGGCTTTGTCGTTACCCCTGAATGCAAAGTTGACCGCTTCTTTGGTGGGCTGAAGCCTAGCTTGTGGAAAGAATCAGTGATCCGTGACTTCGACAACTATGAGGAAATTGTCTGATGTGCCCTCAAGGTCAAAATAGATATCGGGGAATCACAGGGGTATCATGGGGATAAGAAGCGTAAGGTGGAATTCAATGCTGGCAGTCCGATGGATAAATCTAACAGTGCTAATAAGATACAGCACCCCACTTGCCAAAAGTGCGGAAAGAAGCACCCTGGAAATTGCCTTAAGGGGACGAGGAAATACTTCAGGTGTGGAAGGGAAGGGAACCTAGCTGTTAACTATCGGCAAGAAAAACCTACGGCTGCAACAAATGAGTGGAATGCTCCATTCGAACCTCAACGCATTGTTCAATGCTACAAATGCAAAGAATCGGGTCATTTTTCAAATCAGTTCCCTAATCCAAGGGTTTTCGGAGACAACCAACAACCTCCAAGGCAGCAAGGAAGAGCTTTTTTCATCACTTCTACCGAAGTGAACCCCGAAAAAGAAGTGGTGACAGGTACGCTAGTTATTCATTCAAGAATAGAAAACGTACTTTTTGATTTAGTTTCTACGCATTCTTTTTTATCTCGAAAGTTTAGTAGAATAATCTCAACACCACCAAAAATCATGGAAGTAAAGATGTCGGTGAGTACGGAAAATGGGGCAATCATTGCATCCCATGAATATAAGTCCCCCCTGTTATAATATGTGGATTTAATTTCCTGGCGAACCTCGTCATACTCCCTCTGGTGGAATTTGATGCAATTCTTGGCATGGATTTTCTTTCCTTATATAGAGCCAATATAAATTTTCGGGAGAGGGAAATCACACTCCATATGGAGAATCGACCCCCGATTCTTCACAAGTGTAAGGAGGAAGATGAATCTCCTTTAGCTCCATCATCTCAAGCATGGATATTACTGCCTTATGATCACACGTATCTGGCTCAGATGATTGTGTCCAAGGAAGAAACCATCCTTGAAGAAATGTCTATTATGAGGGAATTCGCTGAAGTGTTTCCTGAGGAACTGCCTGGTCTTCCTCCTAGAAGAGATGTTGAGTTATCAATTGAACTTATACCTAGGGCGCTACCAATATCCAAGACTCCATATAGAATGGATGTTGTTGAGCTTGAAGAGCTGAAGAAAAAACTACAGGAGAATCTAGATAAATGGTTTATACGCCCAAGTGCTTCACCATGGGGTGCACCAGTCCTCTTCGTCAAGAAGAAGGATGGGTTAATGCGGCTTTGCATCGATTATCGTGAACTTAAAAAAATCACGATAAAGAACAAGTATCCTCTAACAAGAATCGATGACTTGTTTGATCAGCTGTGTGGAGCATAATACTTCTCCAAGGTGGATTTGCGTTCGGGATATTATCAAGTAAGGGTGAAGAAGGAATATGTCCCCAAGACTGCTTTTCGCACAAGATACGGGCACTATGAATTCATAGTAATGCCTTTCGGACTCACCAATGCTCCATCAATATTCATGGACTTAATGAATAGAGTCTTTAGATATTACCTCGACAAATTTGTGGTAGTCTTTATAGATGATATTCTAATATAATCCAAAACCAAAGAGGATCATGAGGAGCATTTAAAAACTGTACTAGAGACTTTGCGCAAGGAGAAGCTCTATGCAAAGTACAACAAGTGTGAGTTCTGGTTGAAGGAGGTCTCAGTAGCTTCTTGGGGTTAGCTGGATATTATTGACGATTTGTGAGAAATTTATCACGATTGTCCAACCCTTTTACCAAGCTAACTCGAAAGGGAGTAAAGTTTTCTTGGAGTGATGAATGCAAAGAAAGCTTCAAGGAGTTGAAAAGGAGGCTTATCACTGCGCTCGTGCTCACTTTAGCCACAAGTGGGAAACTTTTGTGGTATTTAGTGATGCTTCAAAGAAGGTCTTAGGCTGTGTACTGATGCATAATGATAAAGTGATATCCTATGCCTCAAGGCAGTTGAAAATCCATGAGTGAAACTATCCAACGCATGATCTAGAGTTGGCGGCGGTGATCTTTGCCTTGAAAATCTGGCGGCATTATCTATATGGAGAGAAATGTGAGATATATAATGACCACAAGAGTCTTAAATATATATTCACATAGAAAGAGATTAATATGTGCTAGATAAGATGGATAGAGCTCATCAAGGATTATGACTATTCAATACATTACCACCCTGGGAAAGCGAACAAGGTGGCAGATGCCCTAAGTAGAAAGGACCCAGCAATTCTATCAATGATGAGAATTGAGAAGGATCCAATATTCTTAGACTTGATGAAGATAGACGTGGGAATCATAAAGAAGGGAACATCATCAATACTTTCCCAAATGATTGCTCAACCATCTCTTTTGGAAAGGTTAAAGGATGCTCAAAAAGATGATGTGGGAATTCAGGAAAAAGTGGAAGCTATCAAAAAAGGGAAATCCTCAGAGTTTAATGTTAATGAAGAAGGAATTGTGTGGTTTGGGAAAATACTATGTGTTCCATCAAGTCCAGAGCTAAAGAAGTGACTTTTGGATGATGCACATAGTTCAAATTTATCTATTCGCCCAAGGATCACAAAGATGTATTGAGATCTCCGAGAAAACTTTTGGTGGGATAATATGAAGAAGGAGATCACTGAATATACATCAAAGTGTCTGGTGTGTCAGCAAGTGAAGGCAAAGAGGCAGAAGTCTAAGGGGATGATGAAACCATTGCCCATACCAGAATGGAAATGGGAGAACATCACCATGGACTTTGTCACCGTACTTCCAAGGACATCCAAAGGCAACAATGCAATTTGGGTTGTTGTGGATCGTCTTACAAAGACTGCACACTTCATTGCTATTCGGGATGATTTCTCATTGGATAAACTGGCACGTATATATATCAGGGAAGTGGTAAGGTTGCATGGAGTACCACTATCTATTGTGTCTGACCGAGATCCAAGATTCTCCTCTAAGTTTTGGAAGAGTCTTCAACATGCTCTGAATACTGAACTGAACTTCAGTACGGCCTATCATCCTCAAACTGATAGCCAATCCGAGCGGACTATCCAAACACTTGAGGATATGTTGATAGCGTGCTCAATGGACTTTAAAGGAGGATTGGATCAACATATTCATCTGGTTGAGTTCTCTTATAATAATAGTTTCCACTCTAGCATCCAAATGGCACCATATGAAGCCCTGTATGGGAAAAGGGGCAGAACACTGGCATGTTGGGATGAGGTCGGTGAATGTAAGCTGCTTGGACCAGAAATGGTCGAGGAAATGGTGGAGAAGGTGAAAACCATTGAGCAGTAAATCAAGGCATCCCAGAGTCGACAGAAGAGTTATGCATATAATCGTTGATGAGACCTTGAGTTTAAATTTGGAGATATGGTGTTTCTATGCATATCTCCGTGGAAGAAGGTCATGCGGTTTGGAAGGAAAGGGAAGTTAAGTCCAAGGTACATCGTCCCCTTCGAGATTCTTGATCGTGTCGGGGTTGTGGCCTATCGACTAGCACTTCCACCTACCATGGCCAAAGTACATGATTTTTTTCATGTATCCTTCTTAAAGAAGTACATACCGGACCCATCACATGTACTCTCTTCTGAGGTGGTACAATTGGAAGATGATCTTTCTTATGAGGAGAAACCAGTGGAGATCTTAGATCGTAGAGAAAAATTTCTAAAAAATAATACAATTCCCCTCATCAAGGTGTTTTGGAGAAACCATAAGTTTGAAGAAGCGACTTGGGAATCGGAGTATATGATGAAGCTGAGTTACCCACATTTGTTTTATTGTGGGAAAAGGAAAATTTTGAGGGCGAAATTTCTTAAGGGGGGAATATTGTAACGACCCAAAGTTTCATTCATGTAAATCCCTCTTGATCTAATTAAATGTCTCTTTATGTTTATATAAAATGTCAAATTCCTTGGTTTTATGTTAAGAATTGTGACTGTTGCTAATATAGTCGTTGAATAGTGATCACATGATTAGTATAAATATAAGACATTAACAAATCCAATTTACTCAAACAAAATAAGTGATGGCATCATCTAGTATAATTGCTCCATACGAAGCTCATTTGTCAGAGCTTGGAAAAGAGGTGCCATCCTTGGGCTTTGCTCCTGACCAAGCCCAAGCTGATCTTCACCATGTCAAGCTCGAATGGGACTGTCTACGGGAAAAATGGAAGTTGATAGAGATTACCACTCGAGAAATGTTAGCTGAGCCACCCCAAGAGTTTGTCACCATCGCACACCTTACCCTTAGGTCTTATGCGGCTGTTTTAAGGGGTTATGTAACAAATAATTAGTACTATGTTCATGTACATTATTTTTTTATATAATAATGAATATAATTTCTAGTCATTTTTGATGCATTGTAAATAGTTTTTAAAGTACAAATCGTGTTTTTAGTTATTATTTAATTAAGAAATCTATTTTATTAAATTAAGGGATTTTTGAATTAAATAATATTTTAATAAAATAATATTATTATTATTAAATTAATTTTTATTAAATATAAGTGATCTTATAATTTTATAAATGCAATTAAAATTTTTATTAAGGTTTGAAAGCCATTTCTGTCAAAACCCGTGAATTTTTGATAAATGTCGGTTTTTATTTTAAAAGTGAAAATTAAGAGATTTAGAAAATTATTTAGATAAAATAAATTTTATTTCAGGAATCAGGACGTCGAAATTATCCAACGGTGAATTTTTCATGATTTTCTAAGACAGTCAAATTTTTGGTTAAAAATTAAATACCATTTAAATATATAATGTGTTTTATGACATCATAATGACCCAATAGTGATGTAATAAAATACTATAAGATTTTTGTTTGGCCAATATATGTTTTACCATTAAAATAATGTGATTTTAGGTTTCTTTGACTTACTTTTCAAATCATTAATGGACCCCTCAAGACTTATTCAACACCTTGCCTTTTTAAATTAATTTCCATGGGAGTGTGACTCACCTCCACATAAGCAACCCTATTATTTTAAGAAGTTCGGACTTTGGCCTTATAAAATTTTTTTTCCTCTTCCCTTTTCCAAAAACCATGGGATGGTTTGTAGTTTGTATTAATTTAATGTAAGGGGTCCCAAACCTAAATAATAAAGAATTCCCTCACATTTCCTATATAAACCCACCCAAGCTCCCACTTCCTCCTCACTCAAATCCCTTGTAGTTCATCCAACCTCTGCCCTACTCTCTCTAGAATCCTCCCAAGGTGCCCCAAGCTCCCAAGAATCCTCTCACAAGCCTCTCTCTAGCCTTTGGAAGCACACTTCCAAGTAAGGGTTTTTTCTTCCTTTCTCATTTTTGTCAATTTTTTTTAAGTTGTATTGCCCTTTTAATTTAAATTATGAATGTTGGGGTATGGTTTAGAACCTCCCCCATACTTCCCTCTTACTGTTTTAATGATGGGATACCCCTTTCTCTCTCATTAAATGCCTCTCATGTACACCTGTTACTATGCCGAAATTTCGAAAGGAACTTCTCTCTCTTTTTTACATTCAAGCAATGATCTTGTATCATGAACCTAAATTCCATTACAATTGTTGGGACATGTATCTATATGACCTTATTACTTTCCATTACATGTAAATATAATGAGGAACCCCTTTTTCTCTCATCAACCATTTTTATGAATTCTTATGTCACGCTGTTACGCTGCCGAAATCGCACCGATTTTCTAAGCCAATGCCATTGTGTAGTGAATACCATGCCCATTTCTCCATCAAGGGTATTCACATTTATGCACATTTACTTATTGATTATAAAGTTTCATGTATGAATTCCACATTCCTTCATCATGGAATAAATGATTATGTTATATGAATCCATGTTTTATGATCCATGTGCCACACTTATGCATGAAATGAAATATTTAAGAAGGGTGCGCCCTTATAGCGCTCTAATGCATTGGGTAATGTATAGTGTCATGATACGTCATGTCCAATGAGTGTTTACTCATTATAATTCAAATGCAACGAGGGTTTACTCGTGCTTCATGTGCAATGAGGATTTACTCATGCTCCATGTGCAATGAGCCTTGGCTCATGCTAATTCCATGTTAAGTGTTGTTCCCACATTTCCATGTTATGATTACCATGATTTATCATGCCTTTATGTTCATGATTTTCTTATGCTCTATTGATATTCCTATTATCTAACATGTATTGTACTCCTCATGTTATTCCATGTGTACTCCCTTACTGGGCTTTATAGCTCACCCTTTTCTTATGCATGTCCTCAGGTTATCCCATGCAATGCTAAGTATGAGGGAATGTAGTGGTCATGTAAAGGAATTTTTAAATAAAGATGTTGTATTTCATGTTTTAAGTTTTTATGTAATGGTCCTAAGCCCCAAAGACACTAAACCTCTCGATCTTCTTCGTTGTATCAAGTGAAGTTGTATGTAATAAATCATGTTTAAGTTTGTAATAAAATTAGGGTTGTCATAAAATTTCATCACATGATGAAATAGTTTTATGAACCATCAAAATAGAGAATTAATTCTCTATATCCTTTATATTCAAATGGAATCAAGAGAATAAGAATAAAGAATAGAAAAAAAATTGAAAAAGGGTAAGAAGATAAATAAGGGTTTTCCCACATGTAATAATTATGGAAAGAAACACAATGGTACTTTATTAAAGGTAAAGGGAGTTTTATTCAAGTGTATAGAGATATTCCATTAGGATTTTTAATTCAAGGGTAAGAAAGATCCATTTGATTTTTAGTGTTTCAACTATAAGAATATGGGGCACTATGCAAATGAATTCCCCATGCATCAATAGAATATATATCATAAACCAACTTCAAAGAATCCTTATTTTTTATCTTTTTTTAGTATTAAATATTTTGTTTGAGGTTTGGGTTTGAGTCCTAGTCAAAAAATTTACTTTTTTGGAGTTTTGGGGAGTTTTCCAAGGGGGTCACATTTTCTGCACGGTTAGTAGTAACGGTGCGGACACCGTGCCGTCATTACTGGCCGGACAGAACTGACCACATGGCCTTAGCACATCCATTTGGTAGGTTTTGGGAAATCATGTGGTAGCTCTTCCTTAGGAAGAGAGTCCCACATGGTTAACACATGGTTTTTCAAACCATACGGGCAAACCGTGTGGGTTCTCTAACTCATCATAAATATGTTTTTCTTTTTTCTATCTCCTCCCTTTATACCCTTAGTCAGGATCCATCCTCTTTATATAATTTTTGCACACCAAATTGGACCCTAACCCCTCCTCCCTTGATTTCCCTTCCTCTATGGTGCTCTCCCTTTGGATCTAAGGTAATTTTTAGGGATTTTGAGTCATTTTTCTTCCTCTTTCTCTATTCCCCTTCCTTTTCTTTTTTTTCTTTGGGGTATTTATTCTAAGAAGAACCGTAGGGTTAGGTTTAGCTAAAATTTGGTTTGTTTTTCTTGTGTATATGGTGTTTAGATCATTGATAAGGATTATATCTTCTTTTCATGGATTTTTTCCTCATCTGCACAGGTTTTCAATAGGTGTTTCCATGTGTTTATTTTCTAAGGCATTTCCTTTTAGGATTGTATTTTTAAATAGATTTATAAATTTTATTATCACCTCTATAGCACCAATGATTAGTTTATTATAGTATTTTGGAGTTAGTTTGATTTTCTAAAAATGTGATTTCAAGGATATTTGTGCGCAATGTCTAGGTTTATGGTACCTAGAGTGTTCATTCTATTTCTATTGATTCTTTTAAATGAAATTAGAGGTTTTTATGAAATATATAGATTTTATTATGTCACAATGGTATTTGGTTGTTAATTAATTGGGTTTTATGTGTATGAATTGGTTATATTATGGCTTGATTATTGTGTTAAAACGCCTTATAAAGGGTTTAATGGCTCCAATGTTATGTTTTTTGTTCTTTTAATGACATAAATGGGTGGTTTTGGTTTAAACGTAGTTGTTATTTTGTGGAAATGGTTTTGAAATTTCTCTTTGATTGGTTTTTCTCCATTGGATGTTGGAACATCCATGGGTGCACTAGGTGCACACATGGATGTTCCCTCAAGTGATTATGACACCTTAAAAATGGTGTTTCTTTAAAAACCTTGGTCTCAAAAAAGGATTCTTTGATTCTAATGGATGGGGTTATTTTTTTCATTTTCAAAGGATGATTTTAAACTTATTCCTCAAGGTTTTTGGTCTATCTGTCCTTGAAAAATATTTTGGAATTTATGTGTAAAGGATAAGGGTCCCTTTATAAATTATGAAACATTTGGGTGTGTGTTGAAACTCAAGTTCCTGTTTATCACTTTGAACTCAAATGTGATGTTTTTCTCAATTTTTAGTAAAGTTTGTGGTTTGGAAATTGTCTGTGTGTTCCTATTTAGTGATTTAAGTGTTTTATAAAATGGTATTGATATTGACGTGATGTGGCAGCCCAGTTGTAGCCTTATTGATTTGAATGGTATGTACAAATATATGGGGAACCTTTATAGTAGGGATTTTACTTCATGGGTTATTGTATATTGGTGTCGTGTTTGGGGAAGGCAAGTGCAGTGGTGATAGCTGAGCTAAATCATGTGTGCCTTATCCTCCTACTTACATAGTATTGATATTACCACCATGGGTTCCTGGGCATCTTATAGATGATCGAGTGAAGTTATCTTACCATCCCTGATTAGACAGGTTGGTACCCTCTGGAGTTTTAGAAAGGCCATGAGGGTTATGTCACTGGTTAGCTAGGATAGTGTGTCCAGTTAGTTATAGACTTAAGGGCTTCACCGTACACTGGTAGGTGGTTCCAAACTGAGTGCATCTAGGGGTTTTCTAGGGATTTTTAGGATCACCCGTGGTTATTATTTGTACTACTTGTTTGTTTTATGTGTACTAGTTTATATGAATGTACTGATTAACTATATCTTTTAGCAGCCCCTTGGTTTTTCTTTCCTTGCTTTTGAATTCTAATTTTAAAATGGAACTTGGCATTGGAAAATGAGATTTTTTGTGTGTTTGTATGTAAAATATGGAAAACCCTATTTTTTATAGTTGTATTTTCAAACTTATTTCATTGGATTTCTTTGGGTAATGAAACTCTTTGATTCAGTGGTTTACTTTTGGCATCCCTACTGAGCATTTTGTGCTCACACTTATCCTTTATCTTTATAGTTTTAGGTCCATATTTTTTCAAGTATTTTCGGATCAGGTAATCATTGTGTTGTAGGGTCGTCCTTATTATTAGAGGTGACCTATGGGTCACATGGAGATTTTGGTATCGGAGTATTTTTTTCAGTTTGAATTCTTTTCAGTTTTACTTTTTATCTAGATTCGTGGTTTATTTATTTGAGACTCGGTTGTTTAGTTTTTCTGTGTTTTTATTTTGGTTTTTTTATATTGATCATGGTTTTTTTTTGTCTTAAATCGTTTCCAAGTGTATTTTTTGATGCTCGTCACTTTTTTCTGTCTCGAGGGGATTGGGAATGCCCCTCAGGACATGTTGCGGACCGGATCGGGTGATTGTTTTAGGGTCAACTCAGGTTGGTTCATGAAAAAATGATATCACAGTAGGCCCTTGTTATTTGGGGTGTCTGGTATATGGATATTAGTATTTTCGGGACTCTAGAGGTAGGTGTAGGAAGGGATTCATGAACCCTTTATTGTTATGGACCTCAAGATACTAGGGGTAGTCTGGGATTTCAGTCTTATTTCAGGGGTTGTTTTAAATTTAGGGATGACAATGGAGGAAAACTGACGTCATATTGTAGCCTCACATGGGATGGTAAACCATGTGGAGCCCAAGTTCCCAGTCCAAGGCCCACTTAGAGTCATTCCTTACTTTTGGCATGGCCCACCACTATGTCTTCGGGTTAGGCATAGACATTGGTCCCACATTCTAATAGCTCTTTTTTTGTTACATATTGTTTTGGTTTTAGTGGGTGAAAAAGTATGTTTAAATTGAGAGTGGATTTTGAAACGAAACTAGATTTAAAAATGGAAGTGTTTTCCATAAAATGGTTTTAATTGGAAAAGTGGGTTTTGAAATGTTGAAAGTGTTTTGGGTTTGATAATTTGAATTGGATGTGACCCTTGGTCTTCCTTATGGACGTTTTCATATGTGTGGTTATGAGTAGAACATGTGTGTGGGAACATGAGAATTAAAATTAATGGACACACATGTAATAGTTCATAGGAATCCATAGGTGTGGTTTTGAAATTAAAGGTTTGGAAAGGCTTTTCTAAAGTGGAATTTAATGAAAAATTGATTTGGGAAATTTTATTTCTTCAAAAATGTGTTTTTGGTATTTTTGAATTATCCTTAGGAGGAGGAAGTTTTGAATTTAAAAGGAAAATGGTGGTTTTTGAAAAAAAAATATGTTTTGACGGTGTTTTTTTTACTTGTATTATGAGCTAGTTGGTTTTGGGTTTGAGGAATTCATGAATGTTTATGCCTTGTTTTGATGTTGGAATTGGTTTTTTTGTTTTCTTGTTGCTTAGGAAATGTCACTCAAAAAGGTCTCCAAAGTTTTTGATGATTCATGCTTGGTTCCTGTTCCTTCTCGAGTATTGCCTATTTTCCATGGTGATCGAGGTCCACTTGAGTTTGTGATATGGATTGAGGAGTTTGATCATGTTTTTAGGTAATTGGGAAATCTTGAAGCTGTTAGAGTCCATATAGTTTAGAAGTTGTTTGAGGGCCCAACCTTGGGCCAGTGGGAGTTAGTTTCCCCTTCATTGATGCAGTGTGAGATGATGTGGGAGGTTCTTAAGTCCACTTTATTCCAACGGTTCATGTCAGGGAGGTAAAGTCTAGGAAGGTGGAAGAGTTGCAAGGTGTTTAGTAGGGTCAACTATTATTAAAGTATTATGTTGATCATTTCAAATATCTGGTACCATTCTCTTTGGAAGTAGCATTGGAGTATCAAATTAAATCCCCTCTTTTTGTCTGGGGTCTCCTTCCCAAACTTGTAGAGAAAGTTCTCTCGTATGGTGAAACCTATTTCGGGAAGTTTTTGGATGAGGCATTCATGGATGAGATGGTTTTTTAGGTGCAGCCAGTGGTAGTTGGTTCTCATGAAGTTTCCCCAACTAATGAGTGGGGTATGCCAGAGGATATTTTTTCTGGAAAGTCTCCTTCATCATTTTTAGCTTCCATTTCGTCATAATATTCACTCTTATGTTTCTAGTGCAGCCGTTTTGGTCACTCAAAGTCATCCTATCTCATTCGGTTGAAGAATTGTCATCATTGTGGTTGTTTAGGTCATCTGGAGAGGTTTTTCAAGAAACACTATTTGAAAACAAAGTCATGATTTGAGGATGTGCATCCTGACTATGAGGAAAGAGATGCTTCAACCATCAGATCCCAAGCCACAAGTCTCGGGGTGAAGCTCGCGAACAGTCAGAAGTTGTGTGGGGTACGAGAATCCCGAGCCTAGCCTTTGGTTTCTTAATTTTTGTTCTTATATTGTTTTGTGTTCATTTATTTTTTTAATGGTTTGATGTAATTTTTCTACCATAATTTAGCGGCTTCATTTATCTTAAATATAGAACTTGGAATCGTTTGTTTCCCTTAAGAGGCGTTTGGCCCATGGATAAGTGGGTTTTTTCGTCTATGGATTCGGATTCCTTGGTGCTCTTCTAGGAAGAGATCTGGTTTTGTGAAAAGGTGAGGGGTAGCTTCAACCTGTTGTTTAATTCTAGTTTGGGTCATTCTTGCAATATTTTCCTGGTATTGGAAAATTGGAAGGTGTAGAGAGTGGTTTTGAGTTCTAGTGGTGTTGTTATTCACCCATGTGTGGAGGGTTATTGGTCCTTATTGGAAGTTTTCCCATTCTATTACCCCAGTATACTGGGTTACTCTATAGTAGGTTATCTATTTTGATTCTTTGGGTGGAGTTATTGTTTTTGTGTTAAAAGTTTGGTAGATTCTAGTTGGGAGTTCTCGTGTTACCCCCCCCCCTCGAGGGTGGTGTATTGCGTTTGAAATTCTTATGTGAGGGGAAACTATTGTGGTGTGGGGAACCCTCATGTGTTCTCCCCTTGTTTTGTGTTGTGGTTTATATTTGATCAGTCGAGTGTGACCTGTAGAGAGTGTGGTCAACCCAGGATCCTTAGTTTTTTTTGTTTTGTCTCGACATCGACTTGAGATTTAGTTATCCAATACCTTAATGACTTTCTAGGAAAAAAAAGTGTATGTGGTGGGAATAACTATTACATCCCATCCTCATAAAATCATTATTTTTATCCTTTCATTAGTATTATATATTTGGGTAAAGGTTCGTTTTTGAGTCCCAGTCAAAATTTTGACTTTTTGGAGTTTTTAGGAGTTTTACCAAGGAGAGCACGGTTTCTGCATGGTTAGTTACAACTGTGTGGACATCATGTAATCATTTCTATCCAGAAATAACTGACCACATGGACTACACACGGTCATACGGTAGGTTCTAAGAAACTATATGGTAGCTTTCCCTTAGGCAGAGAGGCCCTTGCGGTTACCGCACGGTTTGTCAAACTGTATGGCCAAATCATGCAAGTTCTCTAGGTCATTAAAAACTTGTTTTTCTTTTTTCTCACTCCTACCTTTTTACCCTAGGTTGGGTTCCATCCCCACCCTATTATTTTCTCACACAAAAGGGGACCCAAACCCCTCCCCCTTTGATCTCCCATCCTCCATGGTGCTCTCCCTTCGAATCTAAGGTAATTTTTAGGGTTTTGAGTCATTTTTCTTCCTCTTTCTCTGTCCCCTTCATTCTCTGGGTTTTCTTTAGGGGATTTCTTCTTGTCTGAACCCTGGGGTTAGGGTTCGCTAGAATTTGGTTTTTTTCTTGTTTCTAGGGTGTTTGGATCATCAGTAAGGCTCGAAACTTCTTTTCTTGTATCTTTTCATCATTCACACGTGTTTTCGATAGGTGTTTCCATGTTTTTATTTTATATGGAATTTCCTATGATTCTTGGATTTTTAAACAAATTTATAATTTTTATTTGCACCACTATAGAACCCATGATTAGATTATTATAGTATTTTGGAGTTGTTTTGATTTTCTAAAAATGGGATTTCAAGGATATTTGTGTGCAGTGTCTAGGTTTATGCTACCTAGAGTGTTAGTTCTATTTCTATTGATCCTTTTAAATGAAATTCGGGGTTTCTATGACATGCATAGCCTTTATTATGTCACAATTGTAGTTTTTTAATGAATTGGGTTTTTTCTATATGATTTGGTTATGTTATATCTTTATTATTTTGTTAAAACATCTTAGAAAGGGTTTAATGGATCCAATGTTATGTTTTGTGTACTTTTAATGACAAAATGGGTGGTTTTGGTTTCAATGCAATTTTTATTTTGTTGAAATGGTTTTTAAATGTCTCCTTGGTTGGTTTTTTCACCATTGGATGTTGGCACATCTATGGGTGCACTAGGTGCACACATGGATGTGCCCTCAAATGACAATGGCACCTTAAAATGGTGTTTCCTTAAAAACCTTGGTCTCAAAAAAGGGTTCTTGGATTCTAATGTATGGGGTTATTTTGTTCATTTTAAAAGGATTATTTTAAATTTATTACTTAAGTTTTTTTCCATTTGGACTTGAAAAACATTTTGGTGTGTGTGTGTGGAAGGGATAAGGGTCTATTTGGAAATTATGAAATGTTTGGGTGTGTGTTGGAACTCAAGGTACCGTTTGGCACTTTGAAATCAAAGGTGATGTTTGTTTTAGTTTTTAGTAAAGGGTGTGCTTTGGAAATTGTGTATGGGTTCCCATTTGGTTATTTAAGTGTTTTATAAAATGGTTTTTATATTGACGTGATGTGGTGGTCCGTTTGGCACCTTGTTGTTATGAATGGTATGTAAATCTATATGTGGAACCTTTATAGTAGGTATTTCCCTTCATGGGTTATCATATATTGGTGTCCATGTATTGGTTAGGCAAGTGCAGTAGTGATAGTCAAGCTGAGTCATGTGTTTTGGCCTTCTACTTACACAATTTTGAGATTAACACTATGGGTTCTTTTGCATATTACATATGATTGAGTGATGCTATCTTACCAGCTCTGATTAGATGGGTTGGTACCCTTTGGAGTTATAGATAGGCCATGAGGGTTGTTCAACTGGTTGGCTAGGATAGGGCATCCATTTGGTTATAGACTTAAAGTCTTCACCATATTTCGGTAGTTGGTTCTGAACATAGTGTGTCCAGGGGTTGTTTAGGTATGTTTAGGATCACTCATTGTTATTATTTGTACTTCTTATTTGTTTTCTAGGTACTAGTTTATATGCTTGTATTGTTTATATTTTTCTTTTAGAACTACCTTGGTTTTTCTTTCCTTGATTTGGAATTCTAATTTAAAAATGGAACTTGGATTTAGAGAATGAGATGTGTTGTGTGTTGTTTTGTAACACATGGAAAACCCTATTTTTATAGTTGTATTTTTAAACTTGTGTCATTGGACTACTTTGGTTAAATAAATGCTTGGATTCATTGGTTTACTTTTGGCATCCCTACTGAGAATTTTGTTCTCATGCATATCTTTTATCTTTACAGTTATAGGTCCAAGTTTGTTCAAGTCTTTTCAGATCAGATGCTCATTGTGGAGCAGGGTTGGCCTTGTGGTTGGAGGTGACCTATGGTTCACACATAGATCGTGGTTTTGGGGTCTTGTTTCTAATTTGGATTCTTTTCAGTTGTACTTTGTATCTAGATCTATGGTTTATTTATTTGAGACTCAGCTATTTAGTTTTTTTTTGTGTTTTTATTTTGGTTCTGTTTATATTGATCCTGGTTTTGTTTGGGCTTAAATATTTACCAAGTGTCTTTTTTATGTCCGGTACTTTTTTCAATCCCAGTGGGATCAGGAACTCCCTTAGGTACATGTTACGAATTGGCTTGGGTGATTGGTTTAGGGTTGAATTGGGATGGTTCATGATAAAATGGAATCATAGGAGGTCTTTGTTATTTTTCATGACTGGTAGATGGAGAGTAGGACTTTCAAGACTCAGGAGGTATGTGCGGGAATGGAATTAGGAACCATTTCTCATTATAAACCTCAAGTCACCAGGGGTAGTCCAGTATTTGAGTCTTATATCTTGGGTTGTATTGGATTGAAGGATGAAAATGGAGGTGAACCGACATCATATTGTGGCCTCACATAGGGTGGTGACCCATGTGGATCCCAAGTTCCCAGTTCAAGGACTTCTTAGTGTTATGCCTTACTTTGGGCATGTCCCACCACCATGTCTCTAGGTTAGGCATAGATATTGTTCCCTCATTCAAGTAGCTCATCGTTGGTCTTTTTTTTTATTTCATTGGGTGTAAAAGTATTTTGAAATTGAGAGTTTATTTTAAAACAAAATAGAATTTAAAAACAAAAGTGTTTTCCATCAAATGGTTTTAATTGGAAAAGTGGGTTTTGAAACGTTGAAAGTGTTTTGGGTTTGAGAATTTGGATTGGATGCGACCCTTGGTGTTCCTTGTATATGTTTTCATGTGTGTAGGTATTATTGGATCATGCGTGTGGTCATGTGAGGATGGAAATGGACGTACACACGTGTAAAAGTTTATAGGATTCCATAGGTGGGTTTTTGAAATTAAAGGTTTGGCATGGATTTTCTAAAGTGGTCTTGAATGAAAAATTGATTTTGGAAATTTGTTCTTGGAAAATGGGTTTTTGGTATTTGGTAATTAGCCTTGGAATAAGGAAGTTTTAAATTTTAAAAGTAAAATGGTGGTTTTTGAAAAAGGATGTTTTGGTGGTGTTTGTTTTTACTTGTCTTATGGGATAGTTAGTTTTGGATTTGAGGAATTTCTTTTTGTTCGTTCCTCGGTTTGATGTTGGAATTGGGTTGTTATTTTCATGTTGATCAGGAAATGTTGCCCAAAAAGGTATCTAAAGTTTCTGATGGGTCATTTCTAGTTCATGTTCCTTCTCGAGTATTGCATGTTTTCTATAGCGATCAAGGTTGAGTTGAGGTTGTGGAGTGGCTTGATGAGGTCAAGCATATTTTCAGGTCATTAGGAACTCCCAAAGATATTAAAGTCCGTGCAGTTTAGAAGTTTTTTCAGGGTCTAGCCTTGGCTCAGTGGGAGTCATTTTCCACTTCATTGATGCAGGGTGACATGACATGGTAGGTTCTTAAGGCCCCCTTTATCCAACGGTCCATGCCAGAGGAGGTGAAGTCAAGGAAGGTGACAGAGTTTCAAGGTGTTCAGTAGGGTCATTAGTCAGTAAAGTCTTATGTTGACCATTTCAAAGAGCTGGTTACATTCTCTTTGTAAGTAGAAATAGAGGATCAGATAAAATCACCTCTTTTGTTTGGGGTCTCCGTCCCAAAATTGTAGAGAAAGTTCTCTCATCCGGTTAAACCAGTTTCGCGAAGTTGTTGGATAAGGCATTCATGGATGAGCTGGTTTTTAGGGTGCAGCTAGTGGTAGTTGGTTCTCATGAAGGTTCCCCAACTAGAGAGTGAGGTGTGCTAGAGGAGCCTTCAGAAATCCTCTTCTCTAGTTCTAGCTTCTGGTTCATCAGACCATTCTCTCATATGTTTTTAATTTGGCCGTTTTGGTCACTCAAAGTCAACCTATTGCATTCCACTGAGGACTTTTCATTATTGTGGTTTTTTAGGTCATATGGAGAGGTTTTTCATAAAAAAAATTTAAAAGGAAGTCTTGATCGGAGGATTTGCAGCCTGACTGGGAGGTAGGAGATGCTTTAGGCATCAGATCCCCAGCCATAGGTCTCAAGGTGAAGCTCACACATAGTCAAGAGTTGTGTGGGGTATGAGAAACTCAGGCTTATCCTTCTATTTCTTAACTTTTTTTATTAGTTGTTTTTTCATCTATTGTTTTAATGGTGTGATGAACTTGTTCTACCATAATGGATCAGCTTCGTTTATCCTAAATGTGGCACTTGGAATCACTTTTTCCCTTAAGGGGTGTTTGTACAATGGATAAATGGGTTCTTTTCAGCTTTGAATTTGGTTTCCTTTATGCACTTTTGGGAAGAGATCCAATTTTGTGAAGGGGTGAGTGGTAGCTTCAGCCCACTTTTTAATTATAGTTTGGGTCGTCCTTTCAATCTTTTCCTGGTGTTGGAGAATTGGCCGGTGTTGAGAGAGATTTTGATATTTTTTGGAGTTGTTATTCACCCTTGTGCGGAGGTTTTTTTGTACTTATTGTAAGTTTCCCCATTCTATCTACCCGGTATGCCAGGTTCCCCCCTAGTAGGTTCTCTGTTTTGATTCTTTAGGTGTATTTATTTTGTTCATGTTAAAAGTTATTTAGATTCTAGTAGGGAGTTCTCGTGTCCCCCCCAAGGGTGGTGTGTTGAGTTTGAAATTCTTGTATCAGGGGAAATTATTATGGTGGGGAGAACCCTCACATGTTCTACCCATTTTTGTGTTGTGGTTTCTATTTGATAGGTTGGGTGTAACCAGTGGAGATTGAGGTCAACCTAAGATCCTTAGTTTTCTGCTGTTTTTTCTTGGCATCGACTTGATTTTTAGTTATCCAATGCCTTGGTGACTTTCTGGGGGAAAAGTGTATGTGGTGAAAAAAAATTCACACACCAACCTCAAGAACTCCTTATTTTTTATCCTTTTGTTAGTCTTAGATCTTTGGTTTTTGTTTTGGGTTTGAGTCTCAGTTTAAATTTTGACTTTTTTGAGTTTTGGGAGTTTTTTAAGGGGAGCATGGTTTCCGCACGTTTAGTAGTAAATATACGGACATTGTGTGGCCTTTGTTGGAAAAACAGAACCAACTGTACGACCATGCAGTAGGTTCTAAGAAATTGTGTTGTAGCTATCCCTCAGGTATAGAGTCATGCATGGTTACCACATGGTTTGTCAAACTGTACGGCCAAACTGTACGGGTTCTCCAGGTCATTCAAAACTTTTTTTTCTTTTTTCTCTCTCATCCATTTTTACCCTAGGCAGGGCTCCACCCCCTCCCTCTCATTTTATCACACTAAAGGGTCCCCAAACCCCTCCTCCTTGGATCTCTTTTCTTCCATGATGCTCTCCCTTTGGATCTCAGGTAATTTTTTGGGTTTTTGAGTCATTTTTCTTCCTCTTTCTCTATCCCCCTTCCTTTTCTTGTTTTTCTTTGGGGGATTTCTTCTTGGATGAACCCTAGGGTTAGGGTTACCTAACCTTTGGTTTTTTTCTTATGTCTAGGGTTTTTAGATCATCAGTAAGTCTCGGATCTTCCTTTATTGGATTTTTTTCCTCATCTTCACATGCTTTCGGTAGGTGTTTCCATGTGTTTCTTTTATAAGGAATTTTCTTTGATGCTTGGATTTTTAAATAAATTTATAAATTTGATTCAAACCTCTATGGAACCCATGATTAGTTTATTATAGTACTTTGGAGTTGGTTTGATTTTATAAAAATGGGATTTCAAGGATATTTGTGTATAATGTCTAGGTTTATGGTACCTATAGTGTTCGTTTTATTTCCATTGATACTTTTAAATGAAATTGGGGGGTTTTATGGAATGTATAGACTTTATTATGTTGAAATGGTATTTGGTTGTTAATGAATTGGGTTTTTTGTATGATTTGGTTATGTTATGCCTTGATTATTGTGTTAAAACACCTTGGAAAGGGTTTAATGGCTCCAATGTTATGTTTTGTGTTATTTTAATGACATAAATGGGTGGTTTTGGTTTCAAAGCAGTTGGTATTTTATGGAAATAGTTTTGAAATTTCTCCTTGGTTAGTTTCTGTTCCATTTGATGTTGGCATATCCATGGGTTCACTAGGTGCACACATGGATGCGCCCTCAAATGATGATGAAACCATAAAAATAGTGTTTCTTTAAAATGGTGGTCTCAAAAAAGGGTTCTTGAATTATAATGGATGGGGTTATTTTGTACTTTTTAAAAGGATTATTTTAAATATATTCCTCAAGATATTTGGTTTTTTTGTCCTTGAAAAATATTTTGGTGTGTGAGTGGAAAGGATAAGGGTCTGTTTGAAAATTATTAAATGTTTGGGTGTGTGTTGGAACTCAAGTGTCTGTTTGGAACTTTGAACTCAAAGGTGATGTTTGTCTTAATTTTTAGTAAATTATGTGGTTTTTAAATTGTGTGTGTGTTCCCAGTTGCTGATTTAATTGTTTTAGAAAATTGTTTTGATATTGACATGATCTGGTGCATCAATTGAAACCTTGTTGATATGGATGGTATGTACATCTATATGGGGAACCTTTATAGTAGGGATTTCCTCTCATGGGTTATCATATATTGGTGTCTGTGTTTGGGGTAGGCAAGTGAAGTGGTGAAAGTCGAGCTGAGTCACATGTGTGTTGGCCTCATACTTACACAGTATTGAGATTACCACCATGGGTTCATGGGTGTCTTATATAAGATAGAGTGAAGATATATTTTGATCCCCAATTAGACAGGTTAGTACCCTATGGAGTTGTATATAGGCTATGAGGATTGATCCACTAGTTATCTAGGATAGTTCGACTAGTTGGTTATAGACTTAGGGGCCTCATCATATGCCAGTAGGTGGTTATGAACTAAGTGCATCCAAGGGTTGTCTAGGTATGTTTAGGATCATCCACGGTTATTATTTGTACTTATTTTTTGTTTTCTATGTACTAGTTTATATGCTTATATTTTTTATCTATTTCTTTTATCACTGCCTTGGTTTTTCTTTCCTTGCTTTGGGATTATAATTTTAAAATGGAACGTGTCTTTGGAAAATGAGATGTGTTGTGTGTTGTTTTGTAAAACATGGAAACCCTATTTCTATAGTTTTATTTTCAAACCTGTGTTGTTAGACTACATTGGGTAAGGAAATGCTTGGATTTAGTGGTTTACTTTTGGCATCCCTACTGAGCATTTTGTACTCATGTCTATCCTTTATCTTTGTAATTTCAGGTCCATCTTTGTTCATGTCTTTCTGTCTTAGGTGCTCGTTGTGGAGTAGGGTTGGTCTTATGGTTGGAGGGGCACTATGTGTCACACGGAGATCATGGTATCAGGGTCTTGTTTTTAGTTTGGATTATTTTTAGTTGTACTTTGTATTTGGATCTATGGTTTATTTATTTGAGACTCATCAGTTTAGTTTTTCTATGTTTTTATTTTGGTTCTGTTTATATTGATCCTGATTTTTTTTGGGATTAAATCATTCCCAAGTGTATGTTTTGATGCCCGGCACTTGTTTCCATCCCGGGGGGATCAGATTGGACCATCAATACATGTTGTGGACCGGTTCGGGTGATCGATTTAGGGTTGAATCAGGATGGTTCGTGACAATATACCTCATAATAAGCTAAGGGATTGAGGTCAAGTATATATTATTACTATAACTAAAGTGAAATGATTATAGTTCTTGTCTTTTTGGATTAATTAATTATGTTGTAGAATTATTTTATCAATGATATTCTAGTTATAAGAACCATGAAATGTATAAGTATTTTACTATTATAGTTTTTCTTTAAGGATTTGAAATCATATGTTGAACAGTACTGATAACCAAGAAATGTGATTTAGTGGTAAGGTTATATTTTTAGATAACATGTGATTAAGGGAAATTTAACTCATAAAATGTTCCTAGAGTTAAGTAAATGGTTTTTTTGGATAAAGAGATGATTGGAATTGACAAATTAAATGGGATAGTATTAATGAAATTGGAACTAATTAGTGGTTTGATGAAAAAGTCGTTTATGTTATATTTGATGGAGTTTAATACATTTTTGTATTTATAGAATATATTCAATAATCTATTATTTTATTTATGGGATGAAGGGATAGTTAATTTTTCAAAGAATTTATGTTTTCATTATGTTTTTATGGTAATTAAAGTTATTACCATGTTTGGGGAGAATATATAATCAAAGTATCCATGTATTTGGAATGTGACATTATGAGCAACTTTATGTCTTCTGGGGAAAAAATTTAGATCAAATATTTCATATTTATGGGTTTTGAATCTGTTACAATATATTTTAGAGTAATCATATGTATTTAGATGGTGTTTTACAAAGAATTATATGTCAAGAGATTTCATACTCCAACTTGTTGGGATGAAGTTGGTGAAAGGAATCTTATAGGCCCAAAACTTTTTGAAGAGGCAATAACAAAGGTAAAGACTCTCCAGGCTCATATTGAAGCATCTAAAAGAAGGAAACGGAGTTATGCTAAAAATTAGAGGAAGGATTTCAAAATTCAAGTGTGATATCATGTATTCTTGAAATTATCTTCATATAAGGGTATCATAAGGTCTAGTAAGAAGAGAAAATTGATCCCCAAGTACATCAGACTCTTTTGAAATTTTGTAAAGGATTTCAGTTATGGCTTACTAATTAGCAATGCCATCCAGCCTCTCAAAAGTACATGATGTGTTACATATATAATTGTTAAGTACATTCCAAAACCAATAAATTTTATAACCTTTGAAGAAATATAATTGTGACATGATCTATCTTATTGTAAAGATCTCATCCATATTATTGATACTAGAGAGAAAGTATAGAGAAATCGGATGACTCGACTGGTAAAGGTGCTTTGGGGAAATAATAAAATGGGGGGAGAAACATGGGAACCAAATGATGTTATAAAAAATAATTACCTACATTTTTTTATATTGTAATATCTATGAAATTTTATGGATGAAATTTTTTTATCAGGGAATAATGTAGCACCCTCAAGACTTTATGATATATTTACTTTTAAATAAATTAAATCTCTTCAATATCTTATGATACAAGAAACTCCATGACTCAATTATAGTAAGTTAAAATTATATTTTAATTAAAATATAACACAATGCACATTTCAATATTTCATTTCACCAAAATTATAAATTAATAGTATTAATATCAATTTTTTTCTTACTTGGTCAAATAAGCCTAGAATGTGTTTTTGGAATTTTCCCTTAGAAATAAGATTTTATGAAAAAAAACAAATGTAGTATTTAAATATTACCAATTTTATTTATAATAATATTTATAATTAAAAATTTATTAACAATAAATTTTATAGAAACAAAAATTAGAACATTTTGACATAAAAGGGATATTTTTCAGAAAACTGGTTTTTTTAGAAAACAGTTTTTGTTTAAACGGACATATTATATGTCCATTTTAATTAATTAAAATAATATTCAGTGATTAATTATATAAATGAAATAAATACTATATATATATAATTATATTAATTTAAATCCATTTAAATATGATTATAGGTCATTTAGTTAATATAATATCATCTTCTTCTTCAAAAATGCATTTCTTGAAAATAAAATCACACATTTTGTGTGTTTATTTTAAATTAAAACTATCCAATTATATGAATTTAATTTGATAAAATTGAATCCATATTTTTAATAATCATAATTAATATTAGGTAATAATTTCAACCAAATTTTTTGTCATGATGATTAGTAAAAATAGTGATAAATTAATTAACACGGTTAAGGTTAAAACGAGGTTTTGTGTGTTACATGCGCTTGTATTAAAATTAGTTTTCCACAGATGTAGAATTTTTATTTTGATAATTGGATTTAATATTTATAGTAATTTGTTCCAATTTATATAATAATTATCATTTTATTTTAGTATTAATGGATAAATTACTAAGGTTAAAAAACTAGTCACCGTGACGAATACTAAAATGATAAAAGTAAGTAAACATGAAGGATAAGGGAAGAACATGTTTAAAACATGTTTATTTTTATGTGAAAGAGGTTATTATTGAAATTTACTTCCATAAAATCCATCATTTATCAATTTTGGAGGCACATGGGGTGAGTGTGACTACCCATTATTGAATAGATTTGAGTATTTAAAAAAATGTCACTCCTCCTCGATTATAAAAGGGCATTACCTCCCCTCACTTCCTACCACATCTCAAGCCCGTTTTCTCGACCAAAACCAACCAAAATATCTCCCCAAAAATCATTTTCCACATTCCAGAGCTTATGGTATTCTAAAAATACCAACCCTAGTGTCCTTAAGAGGAGATCGAAAAGATATTTCTCTAAGATATGGTGATTGTCTTAATAAAGATCTTTCTTTTTCTTTCTTCTTTTACAACCATCAATTATGTATTAAAACATACAATATAATAAAAAAAGTGTATATAATATATTTATATGTCATTATTTTTATGAAATAATATTTATCCATCTCATTATCCATCAAATGGTAAAGAAATCCATCGCTCGGGTGTACGATAAACTACCGCCTCACGAACCGATAAAATTTGTTTTCCATAACCTACACACATGGATAGTCATAATGATGAAAATAATGAATATATATCATATATATTACATAATATTAATTCTTTAAAATTAATATACCATCCAATTACTTACCATTTCACCTATTAAGGTAATGATATCATCACTCATGTGTACGTACGGCCTACCATCTCCACAGAGTGATACAATTCATTTTCCATTAACAAATTGCAAGAATGGGCCTAAAAAATTATTTAATGAGTAAATATGATATTTATAACATTAATATAATTTTTTAGATTTCTTAAATATATTCTATATATAGTAAATATAAATTTCATGGTATAACACGCATGAGAAAACTAGGCAATTAACACCCAAAACAATAGTAATAATAAAATATTGTTAAAGAACATGTGGTAAAAATGTTTTAAGATATTAATATATGATATTATAAATATTAATATATAATATTATAAATATTAATATGGTTATGGTATCAATTAATAACATTTTTAAAACCATTATAAAAGAGTTTAAATCATGATTAACTAAATGGAAGCATGAGGTAGGAGATTTCGTCTCAATTTTCATTCTATTAACACATATTTTTTGATATGCACCTATTCACTTTTATGCGGTGTATATACTGAACCTTTTATGTATTTAACATTAATACCTATTTATTCATTATGGTTAATATTTCAATTATATTTTATTATTTCAAGGGGTTATAATTTAAAATCTACTGAAGTGGTAAGAATATATTTTACAATCTCACTTTCTTTTGAGATTTCTTTCACTTTAATTGAAGGAATATTATCATTTATCCTTCATAATAACAAATAAATTTCTTTTCCCCTATATATTTAAAGAATTTATATATTTTATTCTAAATTTTCCTCTATTTGGTGATTGAATCAAGAAAATAAAACTTTAAAAGAAAAACTTATTTTATTTCTCTTTAAATCAAATATAGTTTTATTTCATGGCCATGTTTTTCAAAATTGTATTACAAAAGTCCTTTTAATTACTAAAATGATTTAGTAAGGACATTTTAATTTGTCCTTGACTTTTAAAATTGGATTTAAAGGAATATTTCTACTATTTTTAAAAGGTTCATTTTAGATAAAAAGTCAAAAGTAATGTTTTTTAATGTATACAGCGATAATAGACTTCCTCACCACCATAACTGTTTTATGAAATATAGCATATTATACACATTTTCAATGGTTTTAAAAATAAAAATCTTTTATGAAATATTATTTTTATATATAAATTTTATTCCCTGTATTCCTCCAAAATTCATTATTTTATTGTAAAAACCTATACTCACGATGAACTGATGGTCACCTCTCGTTTCTTGATTAATTTTGTGATTGTTAACTTTACCTTGATACAATAACTTTATTTTGGTCATTTTCATTATAAATTAAGTTTCTATAAAATATATATATTATTTTTATCATGGATATAATTATTGAATAAACCATATACCATTTTTATATACCATGTTTACTTTCAAAGTCATTTGATTAACTAGGAAAATGTTGTTAAATACGTATTATTTACTCAATATGAATATTTTTTTATAAGAAATATTGATTCATGAATTAAATCAATCATTAGATATATATAAATAATTCCTTGGACATGAATTTAAAGTTAGGGCCCATAATTATGTGACCCCTCGATGCATTGGTAGGTCTCATGAGACAAATCAGTTGGCCAAATTAAATGGGTTTTTACCCATAGTTCTAAATCGTCTTATTAAATGAATTGATGGTAAAGATACCATTCTGTATGGTATTATGCAATCTAATATTAATAATTTCATTAATTGATAATTCATTTATTATTATCCATGAGATTATTTCATTGAAATTATCCATGGATTCATTTTGTGATCAAGTTATTGATTAAATTATATATGTGTTTAGTTATTTATCTTTTCATATTGATTATACCTTATCTAATAATTATATTCAATTTATAAAATTTCATGTGTGTTCAGTTATTTACCTTTCCATATTTCTTATAACTTATTAATTCATGATAGTTTCACTATATGTAAGCCTTACTGAGCATTTTAGCTCACCCTTATTTTTTCCTTTCCTCTTAATATGGAGAAGAATTATTTGAATGAGTTCATGGATGTGTAATTTCTTCCATTAATATGTTTTATCTTTTATCCCAAATGTAAAATTGGTATAATTTATGTATTTGGTTCTCCAAAACTACTAAACTGATCGATCCTTTGGGATTTTATCCCTTGTATCTATATCAATGTAATAAAGTAACCACCAGATCTAGGTTACTGAAGTCATGGTTATTACAATTTCAATATATTTCATCAAAATCATATTTTATTATTTATTAAAATACATAATATATATAAAACACAATACTTTGAAAATTTGATCTTTTAATATAAAATGATATTATTTTTAACATTTAAAATTTAGTACTTATTTCATTTAAATTAATCAATAGTTTTTCATTAATGAAAACTTTTATATGTATTTTTCATAATTTAGGTAGTCATATTCATACTCACTAATACAACAATTATATGATAACAATTCTATTTAATAATAATATTTATATAAAATATCATGGTTCATTTAAGCTCAAGGTTGTGTATAAATGAATCTATTAAACACTTCAAATTTATTTAAATGGGAATGCATTCTAAAATCTAGGGGTGTTATATTCTACCCCATTATAATAATTTGTCCTTTGAAATTTTGTTACTCTAATGAAAATAAATTAGGATAATTCAACCTCATTACATTTTCATCCATATAGATTCCTCAAACTCATGGTTTCACCACAAAATAATAATCAAGTGGGTGTTCTTTCCCCATGGAAATTTATCTATTTTATCTATAATATCCATAGTTTGTGCCTCATATAATTTATCATGGTCCAATAGTATTACATTTTATTTTAGTACTTATGAAGGACTAGGTATGTACTTTCTCAAAACTAACACATGGAACACATCATGTACTTATAAGAGATTCAGTGGAAGTGATAAGATGCTATGTTGATATGATCAATAATCTCTAAGGATCTAATATATATATAGATTATATTCCATTATATCAAAATCTCAAAACCTTCTTCCATAGAGATATTTGAAGTAATACTTTATCACAAACATAGAACTCCAGATCCCATCGATAATAGTCATCATAACTATTCTATCGACTCTAAGTTGTCCTAATGCACTATTAAATGGATCTAACCTTCTATACCTTTTACTTAACAATATAAAGTTCTAATATCTTTCATTATATAACTTTATCCCATCATGTTATATTTATACACATCCTATCATATAGGGCCTCATATATAGACATCTACATTCTCATGTCAAAGTTATTATCATAAGAAAATTCAACCATATGTTGGTGTTAATCATGACAACCTTTAAAATCTATAAATAAAGATCATGGAATATATTTTAGGGTTTGATTGGTACTCTCAATCTAACCATTTATCTGAGGATTATATGTAGTGCTAAAGTTCAACTCTATATTTAAATCTTTCTGAATACTTCTTCATAACTTTAAGGTAAACCTCAAATATTTATTAGATACAATATAATTTGGTACTCCATGAAACCTTACTACTTACTTAGTGTATATCCTAGAAAGTTGATATGGTGAGAAATATTCTCTGGTAGAAATGAAATGTGATGATTTTCAATGGTGATCAACTACAAACCAAATGTCATTATGACTTTAAATGTCTTAGATAGTACTGTGATGAAATCATAGTGATGTTTTCCCATTTACATTCTAGTATTTTAAATGGTTGTAACATCACCATATAATTATTAAGTTTATCCTTGAATTGATAATATATTATTCATTAAGATAAGTACTCTATAATATCCCTTTTCATGTTGTCCTAAAATAAATACTCTTTAATATCTCTATACATCTATGTTATTCCAAGATAAATAGATAATTATGAGATATGTGCTTCATCCAATAGATATTTCTTAAATTTTGATATTGGAATGAGGAGTAAGATATCACTATATCATGAGGACTCATCCCTTCCCTTCTTTTAGACATCACTAATAATGTTCATACCTTGTATAAAAAGATTTATTATATATATACTCCATATTAACCCTTAAATAATGATATTTAGATCAAATAACAGTCTTGGAAAAGTATTGATCTCCTCATAGTTGATAAAACAAATCATTGATTTAGGGTAGAGGATGACTTTTTCTTTATAGGGATTTTGTTAAGTTCCTAATAACCAATGTAAAGATACATTGAACCATATTTCTTATTAACAAAAAGAATAGTTTCACCCCATGGTGAAGCACTTGTCCAGCTGAATTTCTTATCCATATTATCCTAGAGTTTCTTATTTTATTCTTGAAACTTGGTTGGGGCTATTCTATATAGAGTCTTTGAAATTGGTGTAGTGCCAGGTATGAGTTCTATTTAAAAATAAAATTTACGATTCATAGTAATACAAGGAAAATATTTAACAAATACATCAACAATTCCCAAACAATAGGTATATCTTTAATATTGAGTTTATCCCCAACCATTTAGATAAATACTCCTCATGAATAAGTAGTAAGACCCATTTAATGGAAGTAATTTCCATTTTATGTTCATGTTTATCCTACAACCAATAGAAAATTATAGGTTGATTTAGAATATCAAATGTGACTTCCCTTATAAATTGATATAATATATATATAAAGAGAGCTAATAAATGATCAAAATCACATCAAATTTCACTAAAGTAATAATAATATTTTTTTTATGGGACACATTATTATAAACATCAACATGGAATCCCTAACTCTAGAGTGGAGGATAAGTGTGAATTAATTATTGAGTTAATAACCAAACATCCTTTTTAGGTTTATTACCCATATGTGTATCAATGATAGAGCCTACATCCACTTGTTTATATCTAGAAATGGATTTTATTTCAAGGAAACTACACAATATCTTCTTTACTAAAACATTAGTACATTATCCTATAATTAGAAATATCGTCAGGGTTTTCATAAATTTTTATATAATCCTAATCTCAAAATATATCTATATCCTACTCTGATACCAACTATATTGAACCAAGAATTTATTACATAAATATTACATCATTTTAGATGAATAGTCAATACATCTCATAATAATACATTCCCAGGATCATAAATGTTTAGTGTATTTGGATACTAGATACATAATCAACTTATTTCATGGAATATTTTCAACATATCCCCTAAGGTTCTTCTCATATATAACTCTTCTTATACCTAACCTAAATAAAACCTTTCTTCATAACCTGGGTAAATGGAAACATAAAAAAGGGTGGGCTCAAGTTCTCAGTAAAGGTAAACATAGGAGATATTAATCAATGATCATAAGTGAGCATAATATAAGCATAAGGGTATGATAACATGATCATAACTTGAAAAATTAATGCCCAATTAATTAAAGATCGTTAATCGTGAGTTATGGTGTAAGGATTTATCATAATAAAATACATAATTCATAAGAGTGTGTAATCATCAGTAATAAATCATGAGTTATGAGAATATATCATAATCATAAGACATAATTTTTTTGAATACATATAATCATAAAAAATAATTTACTTAGTCAAGGATCACTAGCAAGACTATCATAGAGAACAGATTCCCATAGTTTATTGGGTTCACTCTCTATTCTATCATTTCATTAGTCAAGACTCGCTACCAATACTATCATAGTGGAAATAGTCCATTATTAAACTAGGATCACTCCCCATTTAAGTACATATTATCTCATGAGATATCACTATTTACCCAATACATTCTAGAAATATATAATTATAGGACCACCCATCATATAATGAAAACCATACATAATTAGGCCATAATATCATAAAAACATTCATCATTTCATCATAGTGTAACCTATGGGAAAAAATGGTTTTCATAATGATTTCATGATAACTTAATTAACTCGTGGGAAAGAAATAGGTTTCATAGAATTACCCTTCAAAAATCATCAACAAAGTAATTTATGGAAATAAATTTGATGGTGTAATAAGATCATATCCCTAGTGAACCATATAAATCCTTAAATTATGTTGAAATATATAAAATATATTTTTTAAATTAATTAAAAATATGTGTTTAAAATCAAGAGAGAATATCTCTTTTCTTTTAATAACTTTTAAAAACTAAAATTCCCAAAAAAATGAAAATAGTATTTTCTTTATAAAACCTTTGAATGTTTTAAATTAAGTTTCATGATGAAGTAATTACATGACAATGGTAAAATATTTTCATGTCGTATTCATTAAAAAAACTTTTTTCACACTTTTGTAATGGTCAAAAGTGATCTATACTGAAAACATTTAGAAATATTTATTTTAATTATTTTTATAGAAAGTAAAATTTTGAAAAAAAATAACTTTTCTCAAAACATTTAAATATATAAAAAACTTCCACAAAATATTTTTAATAACATGGATATGGAGGAGAATTATTCCTAACCCAAAAATAAGAAATAAGGTTGACTTTCCTTGAAAACAATTTCTCGATAATTTTAAGTACCAAAGAGATTAAAATGTTAATAAAAATTAAAAATTACAGAAATAAACATAGTTCAATAAAATATATGTGGTTAAAAGTATAAGTATCATATAATTTCCCTCAATATAAATTTAATATATATAATCCTGAAAAGAAATGAAATTATACAATAAACCCTTACCTAAGGTCTTGTCTTGCTTAGTACGTATTAAAAATAATGTATAATGAATATAAATTTATTATAAGTATATTAAAGAACCATATTAATGCATAAATTAATATATATTATTTCTTTATAATTTCCAATTACCCTTTTTATAATAATTCCTCCTTAAAATGAACATTCGGGTGAAAACCAGTCTATTTTCCATGCATGTTTCAGTTTGATGGTTCCAGTCCTTGCACGTTGATCATGGTTTAATTATATCCAAGATATTAATAATTTCATAAATATTATACATATTTATTAAATCTATCCTTATTATTATCCATGTAAATATGAAATGAAAAATGAATCATATCAATTCATAGAGGTGTTAGTTCACACATATGAAAAAGTGACGTTATCATTTTCCAATAGATGGAAAGAAGAGAAAAAATGTGTATACCCATAAAATAAAACAAATAATTATATTAATATAGATATTAAATTATTTTAAGTTATTTATATAGAACTTTTAGGAGGTTTAAGATGAAGAAAACTTGAAAATGTTCAGTAATAACATATACCTATTCTTCGAGTATCTTCCTTTGAAAAGTACCTTAAGTAATCTTGGATGAGTCTTTTATAAAGAAAAAACATCAAGGTAATGTATAATTATGTTGGTATAGTATTTGGATATATATATATCAATATAAAGGGATTAAGTGGTTTGGATAATCGAGAAGAGGAGGTTCCCTTTTATAAGTGAGGTGGGTGGAAAAGTTGTAAATACTTGCAACTTTATTATATAATATTTTTATTACTCAATTAAAGTGGATTAAGATTTCCACATATTAAAATATAATAATTTTATAGTCTAAATAAAATCAAAAAATAAAATTAAATAGAGTTTTTTGGATAATTTAAACCTTATCTTGTAGCTTAACCCCTATGTTAACCCTTTTTAACCCTTACTATAGTGATAAATTTTTAATGTGGCTTCTATTCATTATGATAAAAAATTAAGTTGAAATTATAGAATAATATTAATCATAATTATTACAAATATTTAATCTATTTTACCAAATTAAATTCCAAAAATTGGAATAAATTAATTTTAAATTAAATGCGTAAAATGCAATGAAATAGTTTTTTAAAAAAATGAATTTTTCAATCATAAAGTGAATTTCCATTAATTATATTACTAGTAACCATAAATATATGGATGTGAATTTATTTCATTAAATACATGATATAAAAATTAAATTAAAATCATTCATCAGTATTGATTAATTTAATTTACTAAGATAAAAATACAATTAGTACATAAAAATAGTTCTCTGAAAAATAACTTTTTACATTCAAATGATTTTATCTTCACTTATAACCCATTGATAATCAATGAATGAATAATTATTCATTATTTTACGTTCTATACCAATATATTTCATTAAAATCATAATTTAGTAGTGATAAAAATGCAGAATATATAGAAAAATACAAAATTTTGAAATTTTGACCTTTTAACATAAAATGATATTATTTTAAAATTTTAAAATGATTACTTATTTCCTAGAAGTTAATAAATAATTTTTCATTAAGGAAAAATTTTATACATATTTTTATTAATTTAGTTAGTCTTATTCATACCCATAAATTCAAAAGGTGGGTGATGACATTCACATTTAATAATAACATTTCAATAGTATATTATGGTACGTTTAAGCTCAAGGTTTCATATAAAGAAAGATATCAATCACTTTAAATTTATTTAAATAGGAAATATGTTCTAAAATATCAAGGTATTACAAAATAAGACATAGGATATTTTCCTCCATATATAGCATGTCCAAATTTGTTAATCCCATATGATATTTCCTCCAAGTATGACATTTCTAAGTGATCTGTATGAGAATTTCCTCCAAGGACAGCCCATATGAAATTTTTATCACCCGTAGGATATTTTCCTCTATGTATGAATTTGTTTTTAAAAAATTACCCTATTCAGATTAAAATTAGGAACTCCTAAAATGGAAAAGGTTCATGACCTAAAATGAAATCTATTCTACTGTTCTACCAAAATTAGGAATGTATTCTCTTGTGATTCCACATATATATCATCAATATGAAGAATAAGAAGAATAATAATAATATAGGGGTCACTAGAGGAATATTTAGTAGTTGTAATATTCTAGATGAATTTAGGTAAATAAATCATCACCCTTTGAGATAAATATGTGGAATCCACCTAAGGGGGTGTGATCTAGGTACTAAAAACCAAGAAGATTCAAAAAGTATAACATTCAATTGGATAAGAAGGAGGAATATGTCCTATTCATATAAGAGATAGATCTTATGAAGATAAAAATAATATAATGAGAATATTTATAATATATTGAATGTTCATAGCTGGTAAATAGATAAGGATTCATTGATTATTGATCAATTGATATGAATCTACTTTTTTTCTTATCTTTACATTTTACTGTAAACTCTTTAGTGATGGAACACTAAAGCTTTAGTGGCTGAGCTTAGTAGATTCCCCCTACCCCCATTAATGAATTTAAACATTAATTAACTATTATATTTTGTTCATTTCTCTGAAAGTGTTTGATTTTTATATATATTCTGATATTTCCATTATTATATACATTTTAATTCTTCTTCTCTCATTCTCATACTACACACATAGGACATTTGGACCATCTTTACTACTTACAATAGTGATTATTCGATTTATCCAAGAGTTATTGGAGATATTCAATCACTCATATAGCTAAGATAAGTGGATAAAGTTATCAATAAATCTCATTTCTTAAGCCTAATTGACCAGGTGAGGATGATTGGTGAGGTCTCATCTAATTTGAGAGAACAGAGAGTTAAATCGAATAATGATTTAATAGGTAGGTGATGGGATATTGAAGGTCAGACTACTAACTTTTAAAATAGACTTCAAACTACATTTTTATTTGATTTAAATCACACAATGCATTCACTATCCTTAAACATTCTAAACCCATTGAACAAAATGAAAAAACACCCAAAACACCTTATTCCCTAGACACAACCTGAGTCCCACTATCCACTATATTAAACATAGGTTAAAAAAATACTAAGAGACCCACAGTATGATTCTCATCACATATTAAATTATATATTTCCCACATTAATTACAACTCAAACTCCTTAAAAATATCCTATAAAATCAACCAAAATATATTCTAAATTATCTGCTAAAAATAAACTTCCAAAATATCATAATATGGGAAAAAATTGATCTCATAACTGGTGTAATTATGATACTCACAGCATAGAATTTTTATTAATGATGTAAGGGAATATTTATTCTTTAATTCCCTTCAATAAATTTTCATGATCATCTCAATGAACTAGTAACCATGTTACATCCTTCTTATCTATATCAATCCCAAAATCTCATATCTTTTATATATTTGAAACCACACCAAAATATCATTCTTCACATCACATTTATCACCTTCTCATGGCATATTTTATTATCTTCAACCTCCAACCATGACTCAAACATATTTTTTGCATACAAAAAATTATCTTAACCATCCTCACACCACGGTGCAAGCTACTTCTTTGTGGCATAATAAACCCTACCATGTTTCAAGCATGAGCATGTGAATCTTAATTTTCATGTTGTATCTTTACTTTCCTTATACTCATGGTTTGGGATTTGTATATCATAGTTCAATGGTTTATGTAAACTTGATCACCTTCCCATCCATGCATCATGTTGTATCCCAAGGGTATTTTTCCCAATACAAGATAGATTATTCTTCCATTCATTAAAACCATAGTTCTTGAATAGTCAAATTCATGTCATTTTTACATAAATACCGTACTGTGTGATGAGTATTTCATTACACAATAGTTTTCCGAGGTTAATACTCCACGGTTTTAATTTGGATTTAATCACATATGACGCATTGTTGTAATCTCATGCAACTTCAATTTTATATCACACAAGAAGATGTGTGCTTGAAGATGATATTATAGTGACCCATCCTTATCATACATTAATATTAAATCATTTTTTATGAATATTAATTTCATTACACAAACACACACCTAATAATCATAATAGTTTAGTGTCTTTGGAAACTTGGAAACATAAAAAACTAGTCAGTAGGTAAACTAAATCATCTCCCACTATGATATTCATAACTTGAACCCTTAGTAGACATAAAATATGTAATAAATTTATCCATAACCTAGGGAATGGAAACATAATAAAGGGTGAGATTAAATTCTCAGTATGGATAAAAAAGGGAGATACATAAGCATAACATGAACATAAGTGTATGATAATATGAGCATAACATTTGAAAACCATACCCCAAATATCAAAGATCGTAATCTTGAGTCATGGAATAAGGTTTTTTAGTTTATAAGACATGATTCATAATGGAATAAAATAACATGATCTATGAGGGAATAACATTGGCATAAGACATAGATTTTTGGCATACACATAAGCATATAAAATATTATTTCAAGGCTATCCACCAAGACATTTATAACATGTTAGGATTGGGATAACTACTCCTGTAGCTACTTCGGGATTGGGATGACCTCTCATATACCCTATTTCAAACTTAGGATGACCTCACATGTACCCTTTATTCTCATATAACATTAATCATTACCTAATTCATTTCAGGTAGATATAGGTCCCACCCATGTAATAATGACAAACATATTTATGTGTGCCACAAGATCATAAAAAATTAATCATATCATAAACCATGAAATGAAATGGGATTAATAAACATTTCATCATATCATAATATATGTAAAATAGATAGGTTTCATAATCATTTAATCATTTGATCATATCATAACCCATGAAAAATAAGTGGGTTTTATAAGAGTTTTATTATGGTATAACCCACAGAAGAGAAATGGTTTTTATAAACATCATGTCATTATGAATATAAAACATTCATAAAAATAATAATAATGTTATCCTTGGATCATATCCCTAGTAAGGGATAGGTAACATCAATATATGTCATCTTAGATGAAAACTTATTTTGAACGATCATTTAGAACATTTCTTGAGGAAAATATCCATTATGATTTGAAAATAACTTTTTGAAACATAAAAAAAATTCAAAATCCTTTTATTTAAAAATAACCTTGAATATTTATAAATTAATTTTTTAAGTAATTATTTTTATGATTATTTGATGTTTCATTCATATTGTACATGTTAAAACAAATATTCCTTTGACATTTTTAGTAAAATCTAAATGGGCATTGTTTGGAGAGAGATATGAAAATTAATTTCAAAAAAAATATTGTAAAAATTAAAACATGGGTAAATATGTATTTTAAAAATCATAGTCTAATAATAAAACTTTTTTGAAATTTTTTTTATAAAACATAGTTTTGGAAGAAAATGGGTTTTCGGTCGAAGAGAGAAATAATGTCAGATTTTCATAAAAAAATTTCTCAGTTATTTTAAATAACAAAGAGTGAAAAAATGGTAATTTTACTTGAAAATATAATTAATACCCAAAGGATAATAAAATTATTAGGTTTCTTGAGGTATGTATGATAACATTTTATCATCAGAAACATAATCATAAATAATCCTGATAAAGGATGAGATTGTAACATAAAATCATTTCCACTTTAGTATATCTGAATCATAAGCCCTGATAAGGAATAAAAAAATGGAACTTAAAATATTATTATGATAAATAAATTCATGATATTACATGTTAATGGGTTTTTATATACACCTAGTGAATGAATATAGGTTCATAACATAACGTAAGTCTCAAAGAAGGAAAGTTGAGAAAAAAATATCTTACCTGAAGTTTTGAAATCCATCATACTTGTTCAAAGCTTCTATATAATAAATATAAGTTTATTATAAATATATTTAAGAATAATATTTATATATAATACCATATATTATTTTATTATGACCTTCTATTACCTTTTTTATAAACAATTCCATGTTAAAGGTACGTTTTAGGTAATAACCACATTATTTTCCATTTTTATTATTATTTTTTATTTTGTCCTATTACTTTGATCATGGTTAAATCATTCCTAGAATGTTAAAAATCGTATAAATATAATATATTTTCATTATATATCTATTTATAGTAATCTATAAAATATATAGATAGAAAATGGAATACATTGTTCATGGAGGTGGTAGGTCATACGCACGCATGAACGTTGTTTCCATTTTCTATATGTATTGAAACAAATAAAATTAAATGATATATTAACATTCCATAATAATTTTTATTTTATATATATCACATATTTTCATTAAAACCATCTTTATTACCTTTCATGTAAATCGTGAATGAATCACATCGCTTTGTGAGGAAGCATCTTGTCATACACACGAGCAATGTTATTGTATTCCCAAAAAATAGAAAACATGAAGATATGTGTGATATAATAATTCAGGAATAATAATAATAATATCATAAATATAATATATATAAAATAATTCCATCGTTATGTCCAACCGTGAGAGGTGTTAATGGAAAAATGAATTACATCAGTTCACGAGGAAGTAGTCCTCCATACATACGAAGGATGAATTCGTAGCCCATTTCATAGAAGTGAAGATGGTTATAGGTGATAAAATTAACATAAAAACATCTTAATATATGTAATATTATATTTTTATTATATCATCATTTTATAATAATAATTTAATTATGTTGAGGAATAAATAAAATAAAAATGCTCGTTGATGAACGTTACCTCTTTTTTAGGTACCTACCTTAGGTTTTAAACAAAATCCTTACTAGGTTGAATTTATAAAAAAAGTAAGGATTATATGATGATATTAGGGAAGTTGGTAAGTAATTTGGGTATTTATGTTTCTAAAAAATTGTTTTAAGGTGTGAATAATATAGGAGAATGGGTGGCCTTTTATAAGTGTGGTGCGTGGGACACTATTAATTTTTTGAAAGAAAGAATTCCACACATGTTTTTTTCATGTCACAAAGATCCAATAATGAACCATTATCTAGAATAGAATATATAAGTTCTAAATATGGCCATAAATTTGTTTTATTCACGTTTTGAGTTATTTTTCATCCTTATCTTTTTAGTTTAACCTCCTGGGTAAACCCATTTTTACCTTAATCGTAATAAATAATTTTTACTATTTTTAATATTCACTTTGGTAAATTATCAAGTTGAAATTATTATATAATATAAATTATGGTGATTGAAAATTTGGAATCCATTTTTCCAAATTCCATTCATAGGAGGGGAAAATTAATTTAAAATTAATCTCATCGACATGATGAGAATGTGAATTTTTAAATAGAAAATGTTCAAAATTTTACAAACAATTTATATAAAAAATCAATATAAAATTGAATAAAACAACCTAAATTGGATTAATGGGTGTATAATTTAACCAATTTCACTTTAAAAAAAATTTAATATATAATTTAACCTTAAAAATAAATTAAATTAAAATGCATTTTTCAATTAAAATTCAGGATTTTTCACTATTCATCAAAAAATGAGACTTTTCAAAAAAATCCCAAAAATTAACCCTAAGATAATTTTTACTTGATGATTTAAAAAATTGATTTTATTTTATCAATTAAATTTTCTAAAATTTTTAAAATTTAATTTTATTATTGTTTATAAAAATAAATAAATAGAATTGTTTTTTAGAAAGTATTGTTTTCGAAACATATAAATACTTTATCAAAAAATTAAGAAATTTTTAATAAATATGTTTTATTTATATAAAAACATTATAAATAATATTTAAAAATTATTTATCACTATTAATATCTCTAAGTTTAATAGAAGGTTATAATAGTCATGTTTAAATATCTATATTAATAATATATCATGGTTTGATAAAACTTAGTGTTGTGTGTAACACAATATAACATAGTGTGTTTTTTAGTGAAAACTTAACTTAGTATTATGTGTAATGCAAGATATAAAATAAATTCAATTTATTCAAAAAATAAAAATTCATAAAAACTTGGGGTGTTACATTCTACCCCCCTTAAAATGAATTTCGCCCACAAAATTCACTACTCTGATACAAACAAATGAGGATACTTATACCTTATCATATTATCAAGTTCTCACATAGCTTACTAAAACTAATGGTTTCACTATAAAACTTTGACTATGTGAGTGGTCTTATTTCATATAACTCTCTCTGTATGATCCAGAATCTCCATTGTTTATTCCTCATAAGAAAGATCTTTCTTTGGTGGTATAACCTATGAGTTCAGTACATGTGAAGGTTCTGTTATGTACTTTCTCAAGAGAGATACATGGAACACATCATGGACTTGAGAGAGGTTTTGTGGAAGTTCCAATTAATAGTATACCATCCCAATATGATCAATAATTTTAAAGGGACTTATATACCTAGGGTTCATTTTATATTTCTTTACAAATCTCATAACCTTATTACATGGAGAAATTATTAGAAACACCTTGTCGCCAACTTCAAATTATAGATCACGCCAGGGAGTATCATTATAAATTTTCTTCCAACTCTTAGATTCCTTGATGTTTTGTTGGATGGTTCTAACCTTATATTACATTTAATTATCTCTATGAGGTCCCTGTAGATTTATTTTTCCAAATTTATTCCATCACATTAGAGATCTACATCTCATTCCATGGAGGTCTTTATAAGGATCCATATGAATGATTAATTAAAATATATTGTTGTAAGAAAACTCAAAAAGAGGAAGGTGTTGATCCCAACCACCTAACATGAACTTAACATATCCTAAAGGTTTTGAATTGTTCTTTCATACTAATCATCTATCTGAGGATAAAACTCAGTGTTAAAACTTAAATCTATAGTAAGAGCTTGCTAAAGAATTTACCAAAATTTTAATGTAAACCTCGAATCTTGATCAAACATAATGGAATGTGGTACTCCATTAAACCTTACCACTTCCTTAATATAGATCCTGAAAATATGATCCATATATAATTCTACTCTGATAGTAATAAAGTGTGATGACTTGGTAAGGTGATCGAGTAAAACCCATATATCATTATTCCCTTTATTCATTTTGGGGAGTCTAATGATAAAATCCATGGTGATATTTTCCCATTTCCATTCTAGTATGGGTAATTTTCACACACGTGACTTCTTTATATATTCATATTTCATTTAATTTCCATTACTTATTTTTTGGGGGGGTTTACCACTCATTTTGGTGAAAATGGTGGGTTTTGAAAATTTGGGCCAAACCGCGAGCCCAATTCCAGATTTAAAAACTAATTTTGTTTCTTCTATAACTCCTTCAATTTTTACTATTTTAAACCCATTCCACTTCCCAATTGTCATACCCTGATATATTAAAATCACCATATCCCTTTGGACCACATATAAATCCAAAATCATGATGGATTTGGGTTTTTGATTTAGGTAATGGGTCTGCCCGTAGGCCCATTTCCTTCTTTAAATAGTTTTTTAAAATTTTCCATATATCATTAATTTTTTACTTTTCTCCTGTGATTATACCTCCGTCTGAAATCCAGTAGCCCGAGGATCACCCCCATTATCGGTTTCGCAATTTTGGAGCTCAGGTGAGCCGCGAAGTAGGGCAATCTTTCATACTCTTTCTCAAATCAACCAGATTTGATGAGGTAAAATGAATCTTTCATAAATCCTTAAATTTTCATCATTTTTTCCCCATTTCAGTCCCCACATGATCTAATATGACTCATTCGAACCTCCATACCAGTTTTGGGTACTTGGAGATTCATAGTTAGGTGGATTGGGGCCGATTTCTTCAAGATATTTCAAGTAAGGGAATTCTTTCTTGGTTCCTTCCATCCTCTTTTAGTTTTATTTCCTATTTCTTGAAGTTCCTCATGTCCAGAAGTTAGGGTTCGATACTAAGGTCTGATTTGGTATCTTTTGGGTCAATTTTTTGTGGTCTAGGTCTGGATTTATATTCCTTGTGGTGCGGCGGTGGTGCGCTTAAGGTTTCGCACCATGTTTTGAGGGTTTCGACTCAAAAGGTAGGTGATTCCATGTGTAACCATTTTATGATGAGTTAGATTTCTTGGTTTATTAATTTATTATGTTTATAATCTGTTTTGTGTGGTTTGAAAACTGTTTTTGATGAATTTGGTTAAACATTTAATTTTTAGTTGTATTTTATCTTGAAATTGGGTACATTTCATGTGTGACTCTTGGGGTAATGTTTGGGTTTATTTTATAACATATGAAAGTGATTTATTATTCTTGAAAGGGTCTGGAAATTCTGTTTTGGTAATTCCTTATTATTATGTGGGCCTTGAAAAAGTGGTTTTTGATTGAGTTTAAGGTGTAAAACTGTGTTTTACTTCTTGAAGGTGATTTATGAAAACATGTGTTTTTCATGTGTATCTTTGTGGTATTATTTGATGTATTTTTATAAAACTTGGGGGTGGTTTAATAATTTTTTTAGGGCTGAAAATTATGTTTTGGATTTTTATTGGTATGATTTTGGTTTTGAATGAGGGGTTTGAAATGGGTTTAGTGTGCAAACAATGGTTATACCACTTGGGTTTGTTTTATAAAAATTGCAAATGTTTTATTTTGTTAAACAAAGTTGGGAAAGGGTGTATATGTACTGTTTAGGTGAGTGTGTTCACCTAATGTGGTTTTTTGAATGGTAAAGTGGTGATTTGAGATGTCAAACATTTTTAGAATGTTTTATAAATTGCCGAAATGTTTTACTAAATTGTGTTTTGTGTGCGAAACACGGGTGTGGGATGTTTCGTGTGAGTTTATTGATAAAATGAATTGTGAAGGTGAGAAGGGTATTATGTGAAATATGTGTGGGCTGTTATGTGAGTTTAATATCTTGTAATGGTTTTATAAAATCGTTTAAAGGATTTGTGGAAGTGTTAAAGAAATGTGAAAAGTGTTGTAGGCAATTTTGGTGTGAGTTTGATTTCAAAATGCATTTGAATGAAAAGTGGAATTTTTGACTTGTGTGATGTACATGGGGCTGTTTGGTTAATGTGTGATGTGGAATTGATATTTTCATGTGAAAACTATACTTCTTGGATTGTTGAACTTGTTTGAGCACAAAGGGAAAACCAGGGTATCGAGGTGGGTGGACGTGTACTAGTATGCTAGTGAATCCGTGGGGTTTGACCTCAATTTCACTTAGCAAGATTAATGCTTACAACTCTAACTAAACTATGATGATGATGATTGGGGACCACTAGGTTATGGGTATGATCCCTACTAGTGGCTCGTGCAGGATAACGGATATTTTTTTGTGGTTACTCTCACCGAGATACGAGGTACTTGGGACCCACAGCTAGCTAGTGCCTAGGGGTTATTTCCTATTACTTGTGCTCATTAGATCCTTTGTACTTACCGTCGGAATACGGTATTGTTGGCTACAAAATTCAGTATCTTTGTTATTTATCTTAAAATTTTTGGTCCTTTAAAATTATCCCACATGAAAACTGTTCTCATTTATTATTGTATCCTTTAGAAAATTGTAACTAGCATTTCTTATTTACAAAACTTGCAATGATTTTTGTCATGAAATGTTTATCACATGGAATATATTAGAGGTGGTATCCTACTGGGCTTTCTCTCACACCCTACTTACACCTTTGGGTGTAAGTAGAATTGCTTATTTTATGTCACAGGTTTGGGTACAGGTTTTATGCCTTTGGTTCGGGTTTTTAGCGGTCCATTGTGATGCAGTGTCGTGGAGATGGCTTGAGGGCGGTGCCTCTTTCCATGTGGAGGTTCTTGGGATGTATTTTATTGGGATTGTACCTTTGTAATGGTGTTCAAACATTGTTTAAAAATGTGTAATTCAGTTCTGAATTTTAGTAAAATATGTTTTGGTTTGAAAAATCCAGATCCGACTTCTTGGATTCATTTGTTGTTTTAAGTATAAAAACTCGGGTAAATCGTTCCCAATTTTCAGTTTTTAATACCCAGGCACTTGTGCCAGCCCGTGGGGATCGGGAACGCCCTTCGGGACTTTCCACGGGTCGAGTCAGGTGCCAGTTTTGGCGGCGACCAGATTCGGTTCGTGACAGTAATGGATTTAACATTCCTTAAGACTTTTGTCTTTCAACCTAAACTTACTAACATACCAAACATTGAGTTACAAACTTTGAAATATATCTATTTATGTCATCCCCCCAGAAATACTCTTTAAAATATCTATAAATCTCTATACTTCTTAGATGAATAGATAATGAAGAACTATGATACGCCTCTAACAAATCCTTCTTGAAATTTGGTATGGAAGGAATGTATACATGGTTCTAGAACCTTATCATTCCATCATGGTCAAGGTTAAACTAAAGAATATTTCTAATCTTCTTTTTCATATCTAAATCTCCCTTCTATTACTCTTTAATCTTCACTTGGATAGATTTTTGAACATTCAATTAATAAAGATAATATTGTTACCATTCCTTCAGGATTTCCAAATCCATCCTTTGTAAATCCAGAAATATTGGATCTTTTTTAATCCTCATCATGGATAAGCTAGCATAATCCTTTTGAATAAAATCATCAGCCACCTTGTTCACTTTCCTAGGGTGGTAATTCATTGAGTAGTCATAATATTTAATCAGATTTATCTATCTTTTTTTGTTACATATTCAACTCCTTATGTGTGAATATATACTTTAAACTTTTATGTTTGGTATATATATCACACTTTTCTACATAAAGATAATGTATATATATATTTAATGAAACATTTACCACAACTAACACCAAATAATGAGTTGGGTAATCTTGCTCATGGATCTTCAATTATCATGGGGAATAATCTATAATCATGTCATTTTATATAATAACACATCTCAATCCCTTCTTGTATGCATCAATCTAGATTACATACCCTTATCCACTATAGGGTAATGTAAGCACAGGTGCATTGAATAACCTTCTCTTCAGTTCCTAGAAATTTTACTCATATTCATATGCCCAGGGGAACTTAGATCTCTTCTGAGTTAACTTGGTCAGAGGACTAGATAGTCATGATAAATTCTCCACAAACCATCAATAATATCAAGATAATCTAAGAAAACTATGGATCTCAGTCACCATGGTTAGTCTAGACCAACATTAAAGTGCCTCTATTTTTTATGGATCTACATATATACCATCTCTTGAGATTATATGATCCAAAAACGAAACCCTTTTCATCCAAAATTCACACTTTGTAAATTTTTCATATATTTTATCCTTACTTTGGGTCTTTAGTAAAATTATTAATTGATATAAATGCTCTTCTTTGATATTTTAATATATAATAATATCATCTATAAATACTACCACAAATTAATCAAGATAATCTCTAAAGACTCTATTCGTTAAATACATGAAGATAGAGAGAAAATTAGTAATATTGAATAGAATCACTCTATATTCTGATCATCTATACCTTGTACAGAATTTTTTCTAGGGTATATCCTCTATATTGACCCTTAATTGATGATATCCAAAATGATGGTCAATCATGGAAAAGTATTGAGCTCCACACAGTTGATCAAACAATTCATCAATATGGGGAAGGTGAAACTTATTCTAAATTATGATCTTATTGATATCTTGATAATCAATGGAGAGTCACATTGATCTATATTTCTTTTTAACAAAAAAAATAATAGGTGCACCCCATGGTGACACACTTTTCTGAATAAATACCTTATTAATGTTTTCATGTAGTTGATTATTCAATTTTTACAACTCAATTGGGGTTATTATATGGGGAGTATTTGAAATTTCTATGTCACAAGGCATGAGTTCTATTAAGAACACAACTTCACAATTTAGTATAAGTCTCGGAAACTCTTCCAATAATACATCAAAAAAATTACCACACAACAGGAATATCATTGATGATAAGTTTCTCCCCAAACATTAGAGATAAACACCCCTTAGGATTTGGAATTATGAACCATATAATGGATGTGACCTCCATTGAAAGTTCATATTTATCATAACATTGATATAAAATCATAGGTTGGTTTGGATTACAAAATTTAACTTCCCTTCCTCAAAAAATTGATGTGGTATTTATTCATAGAAATCTAATACATGCCAAAGATAACATCAAATTCAACCAGAGGAAGGATGATAAGATTTTTAGGAATAAAATTCCCACCAACATCAATTGGATAGGAATCATAGACTTTATATGTGATAATCGTACCATTATGGGTTTTAAATGCTAATTATACATCTAATTGTTTGGGTTTCATCTTGATAATCTTATAAAATTCTTCAGATATGAAAGAATAGGTTGATCAGGTGTAAAATAAGACATTATAAGTTCTAGAGTGGATGGTAAAGGTAACTTTTACCACATCGTTATCACAACCCTCACTAGAAATAGCGATAGTATGATTTTTTCCCTTTTCCATCATCTTAAGAGGATATTGGATTTGATCACCATCATTAACCCTCATATTCAGACACTTGTTAACATAATGCCCAAACTCCTTGCATTTGAAACACTATAGTGTGGGTGGTGCATTATGTGGATCTTTCTCATTATTCATATCATTAGCCAAATTTTTCCCATCACTTTATCATTCATCCACTTGATTTCCTTCCCTTCCACACTTAAAACACTTAGTATTCCCCTTAAGATAATTTACTCTATGATTCTTCCCCCAATTTGAGCATAAAGGAAAGATCATCTTCTTCTCTCCATGGTTCTTATATTTTTCTTTCAATTCCATTTTTCTCTTCTTATCAAAACCATGAGATCGATACATAACTACAACCCATATTTCCACATTGATATCACATCAAAAAATCTATTCATAGAAACTAAATTCTGTTAGGGATAATTCCCTAAGGAGACTTGGTTTTAAGCAACTGAAGAATTGATCGACCTTAATTTCAGGTTGGATGGTAATACCAAAATCATACCTCATAAGTCTTTTAAAATTTTCTTCATATGTACCAATAGATTCATCATTCTTCTTCTTTAGCTCAAGGAACTAATTCTCCATCTTCTTATGAATAATAAGAGTAAATTTCTTATTGAAAATAATTTCTTAAACTCACCTCAGTCCATAGAGTCAATTTCATTCAATTTCCTCATATTCTTGATAAGATTCCACCATAGATCTTCTTAACCTTCCAAAAAATAGATATCCAAAATGAATTTTTCATGTTTCAAACACTAGAGAATGAAAAATATCTTTCCATTGGTGTTGATCCATTTTTCAGAAATAGTGGATCTGAATACCCACTAAATGAAGGTGAACATTGTCTCGTGAATGATTTAGTAGAATTTTCTTCCCTCCTTTGTTTTTTGGAAGTTCATCATGATTCATAGCTTGATAAATTTTCTTGACCATAGAAACAAAAAAATTTATTCTAGAACCCATAACATTTGGATTCTTAGGAGGAAAATCATTACATTTTCTATCACGCTTAGTATTAACATAGTTCCTTTGAGTTTCATCCATTGACTAAAATCAAAAATAATAGTGTAAGAAACAATAATAATGATGTGGAACCACATAATCATGAAAAATTACTTAAAGGATAGCTAAATCATGACACCCTCATAAATATATGACACCTTAGGTTTATCCCAATCCATTCATAGTAATCAACTATTTAAATCCTTCATGATAGTTTATAAAGATTTTGTAAATTTCCAAAGTTTATCCCCCAGGAGTGTCAAACTAGGTGTACATAAAGGCCCATTATTGTACACCAGGTCATGATTGATTCTACCTAAATGTGTCTTATTTGTATTTATTACCTCTATCTATCTATGTTCTAGAGACACATCCACTTGTAGTATCTAGATAGGGATGTAATTTCTTGGAAACCACTAACTATATCCTTTAAAAAAATTCTTGGACACTTTACTATACTTTGAATCATTCTTAAACTTATCCTTAGACATGTACTTAGGGATATCATTATGGTTTTCTCATCCTAGTTTCCAAAAATTAACTAAACCTATCCTATGATACCAACTATAGAGACCCAAGCTTATCATAAATTTATTTTACATCATTTTTTATGAATATTTATTACATTAAACCGCTACAAGAAAATAATATATTTGTGTTGGGTTTTTCTATTTGGAGATGGTTTAAACTACTACCACCTATTTTTGTGACGGTTTCAAAACATTTCCACTAAAGTTGGTGTTAGCATCCAACTTGTGGTGGTTCCTTCCATTTAGTAGTGGTTTCTGGTAATCATCATAGAACATATATTTAGAGATGGTTTTTTTTGTTTTAGTGGTGGTTTTCTAGCCAAAAAAATGTTTGGGATATGTTGATGGTTTAAACGGCTACCATATACAAAATTTATTTTAATAGGAAAACCGCCGCAAAAATGAAAAAAAAACTGCCGCTAAATAATAATGTCTTTATATAATGGTAGTCTAAACCACCGATAAAAAAAATCAAAATTATATAGTGGCGGTTTAAACCACCACTAAACAATAATATGGCATATTTAGTGGTGGTTTAAACCACCACTAAATCTTGCTTTTCAAAAAAATGAAAGTACAAAATTTCCATACCTAGAATAGAACTCAACCATGGAAGAAAACAAACAAACAATGAACAGTGGAAACAACACATATAAACCATCACCCAATAAAATTTAGCACTATTAATGACTATCAAAATTAATTTCACAATTCATGAATAACTATATCATAATATTCAAAGTTTACCAATTCCCTTAATATTATAGAAATTACATAAGCACTCTAAAATAGATTATTCTGAAATATAGGATAAATAAATATATCCCTAACAAAAACCACAACATGGTTTCAGAATTACCAAATTAGTGTTAGTTTGACATATGTTTATTTTTACATCATATCTGAATCCAAAAAGACCAATAATCACTACCTGATGAACTCTGCTCAACACCCTCTCCATCTTCGTCTCCACTTCTTTCTCCACTTCCTAATATTGGCACCTATAAGAAAATTATATTGAAAATTAAATAGTTTTGTATATTTAAATTTAAACATAATACAATAAAAGTTTTTTAACAAAATGATTTTAAATTTTTGTGATTTACCTGCTCACCACCATCCATCGATGAAATATCACCAGGGATTGATCTAGTTATATTCTAATATAAATTAATCAATGCTTTCTATAAAGTAGATATATGAGCCCCCTATTCTTGGATTGTGCTTTGTATAGAAACAAACTCCCTTTGATAATCTCAAGGTAGGAAGTGACTACAACCAGGAGTAGATGCAGTTGCAATCCCTGATGGCCTGCTAAATACCTCATATGGTAATGGTCCCAAACCCATCCCACACACTTAACCAGGATGATCCTTCTCAAGGACTTTACCAACTAGGTCATGCATGGAGATTGAGAAGGACTATGTGGCATTGGCATCCCATATTTCTTTAATTTTTACCTATAAATAAAATATCACTCATATTTGAAGCAATACAAATTAAAATAGTGACAACTAATAATAATTTATTAAAATAAAAATTGAATTCATACCCCAACTTCCTTAGCAAGCTCATTAACATAACTCCCATAAGATTTTTTATTAATATCCAACTACAGTTCTATTTGAGAGACTTGGTGACCTAAATTTTTTGAATGCATTAAAAAAGATAAATCAATAATTTATTATAAGAAACAGATAATATATTCTTATAAATATTTAAACTAATTAAAAGATTACCAGAGTCAATCAGTCCATGAAAAACTCTTTGACCCGATAGTGTGAGGGATGATTTTATTATCTCGAATAGATGAATTCTTAATTTAAACATCCTGAAATAAATGACAGGTAATTTAATAGTAATGTATGCAATGTCATCTCCTTTTAAATGCGTGTATAAATGTAAAATGAGATTAATATAATAATATATATTTAAATACCATATACTTCTCATGATTATGGATATCAATAACAACCTTCCATTACTCTCTAGGTACCCCGTTGGGTACCTTATCATACAGTTATTGGGTTATCAACGAAGTATTGTTGAATTCATTCCATAATCTCTATTTAAAATCCTTTCATTTCTTACACAAAATTTTCATTGTCCAATTCCATGCTATAAGATAAACAATTATGAAGTGGAAAAACATTTTCATGTGAATCAAAAACTTCATTTTTTCAAGATTGAGGCATATGCCTCTAATCAGCATATGTAATAGGAATGGTAACCAGCTCTGCCGCCAGCTGACCTAGAATCTGGCCAATTAATTTCATGGAATAATCCATAGGGACCCTATAAAAGTCAAATAGGACAACTATCTTCAGTCGATTTAGATTCTATAAATCTGAATTTTTCATATTTCTCTCTACAATAGCATTGTTTTCATCTTTTATGAAAAAATAGTTAGTAGTATTAAAAAATTGAAATAACTTTATTCATATTAACATTTATAACTATAACTATCACCCTCCAATATCCCCATAAAGTAATAGGAGTGATGACGTGGACCCTCACTATTGAGCCTGCTGAATGGGGAGGCATTGGCTAACCTGCTGAGGGCACACTGAAGGAGGGTGTTCTAGAAGATGAAGAAATGGAGGGTGTGATAGATATTGTAGGGGGAAAGAGGAGGGGGTCTCAGATGTTATAGGGAAGGATACCGATGGATTTTCATCTATCAGTATGGTCGAGGGAACATCAACTGAGAGTTGAAAAGGAATAGTAAAATTATTCCTCCTTGTCATTCATATCATTTATTCAAATAAAATTTACCACAGAACATATATTTCAAAAAAATCATGAAGAAAAAAAATTATAAATAATAACAGATGCAAAGTATTGATAAACAAATATACATATCTATGATAATGAATGATTGAACAAATAATATGAGTGGTTGATAAATGAATGGATGACTACACATACAATCATTTTGTCCTTCAATCATGTTTTTTATTTCTCCATTGTCACTTCATCTACTTTATCTACCATTTCAAGACTAATATTTTCAATATCATGATGGAAAAATAACTTTGCTTCTTTTTTTTATGGGATTCAATGTCAGAGGTCAAATATTCCACTTCATCCCATATATCATATAAGTCTCTTTTTTTTTACATGAGACACTACACTCCACCCTTCATTCATGACATATTACACATAATATACCATTTTCTCTTGTAATGATAAAATATACGAATCATGTAATTCACGATCACCGATATCCATCAAGCGATAGAATTTCACAGAAGTAAATTTCATGGAATCTCTTTTAACACCCCTAATAATATTAACCCAATTTAATTTGAATAAAATAACTAAAAAATTCTTATGGTAGTTTAATTTAATAATATCGGTCAACATTCTATATTATCCCACTTCAGAAAACATAAATATACAGATATTCTATGTTTTCAAACCCTCTTCCCAATCGACTGTACAAAATTTAAATTCATTCACATTATAATCGGTGAACTTTAGAGCCTATTTTAGAGGACCTCAAGAAAGAAACTTAAAATATTTTGAAAACTCATCTCAAGTATCAGTATTCATGATCTATAAAAATTAATATACATTAATATATTTAAAAAATATGTGTGTCAACCTAATATCCATATTGATTGCAATATTTATGAACTTGCACATCATACAAACCATTCTATAAGCCATTTATTATAACACCCAAAGGATTTACAAATAAATTTAATATAGAATTAATACAACAATAAGCCTATGTGAAAAATAAACTATTCTATACGATATATTTATAACCTAGTCGTTAAACATAATGTTTCCTCTTTTATGTTTTTAATTTCAAAAAACTGACATACACTTTTGCAATCAGTAAGATATTTAGAGTCTGATAGGATCAAATTAATTTTTTTGGGAATAGTAACTTGACCCTTGTGAATATTGATGTACCCTTATTAATATTAATAGGACCCTTAACCTCACCCATGTAATTATAAATAAAATTTAGGCTCCTTATAAATTAGACTGAATATTTTAAAAATAAATAATTAAGTGTTGGTATTTTTGTGAGTAATAAATATTTAATTATAATTTTAAATTAATAAATTGATTTAATATTAAATTAATTTTGATAAAATTTATTCTTAAATATATATATTGTTTTTCTATGATTTTATCATAATTTAATAAGATCTTAGTTAATTTTTCAGGGTGTTATAAAATCAGTTTTAGTTTTAGAAACTGTATTTTATGAGTAAATGATGATTTATTTAAAAATTAATTTTAAAATATTTAGAAAATTATTTTGATAAAATGGAGTCCATTTTTTAATTCTAAACATTAAAAAATGGTTGGGGTAAATTTTTTTATTTTTTCTAAAATACCTTAACTTTTTTTGAATTGTAAAATATAGTAATTTACTGTATGAATACATTATAAGATAAATAAATTATTCCTTGAATTATGGATGATGTAAGAAATAATTAGTAAAAACTCACATGAACTTATTACTATTTTTTCACAATAATAAACACTATTTCTTTTCTTGATAAAAAAAATAAAATAATGAATAAGATATTCAAAAATCACCCCTCCTCCACTGTAAAAACCACCCCTCACTCCCTCTTCTTCTCACTTATCTAAGACCTGGATCTTGTTAAATATCTTCCGAAATACTATTATCTAGACTATCACCATGTCTAGGAGATTTATTTCTTGCCAAAACACCAAAATCAATCCCCTTAAGGAGATTCTCAAGGAGTATCCAAGAGGTAAAATCTTCTTCCATTTCCTTCTATTTTCTTTTCAAGTTCCTTATTTATTTATTATTATATCCTCAACCCTATATAAAAATGATAATGATAACTATATTGTAATATATATATACTATAATTATATCATGTTAATTTAATATACATCATCAATTTTCTTACTCTCTCTATCTTTTATTTTAAAAAATAAAATCATAATCCGGGAGGTGCCAATTTATAACCTTCATGGACGACAAACCTTTGTTCTTCAATTTATCCTTCAAGGATCATCATGGAAACATTTTTATGATTGAAATAGATTCTAAAATATTTATTATATCTTATGTAATTATTTTGGAACCGTCATTTGTACATGATACTAAATAATAGAAAAAAACTAGTTTGTTGTGATCAAAGAACCATTGTAAAAATATAAAAAATTATCACTAAATGACTTATCTAATGATTCATCCTCATAACATGTAGAAAAATGTTATATATAACCATTTACACTTATATATTTTCATTAATAATATATAAATTCAATTCTGAAAAAAAAAATTCCATTCCACATGATCTTATATACTTATAATCAAGTAAACTGATCATGAATATCAAGAAATGAACACTCTGAAATAACAAAATTCAATCATATAACTTATCAAAAAACCATAAATAAACTTAATAAAGTTATAATAAATTTTATACATGTCTAGTAGGTTCTTAATTAAATTATTAATGAATCTAATTTTATATTCCAGGAACTTAAGGTCAAGTGCAGAACACATTCAGACATAAGATAAGGGTTTTCTACCCGAACCTCCATTTTCTTTCGAGTTACTCTTATTATCTATATACCTCAATGAAATTATTATTTATTCTTATGTACTCTTCATAAATTATTCTTTAATTTTTTATATATGTGTACCAATCATAGTAATTATTTCTTTTATATGGATTTATATGTTTTAAAAGGACATTTCAAAATTTATTCATAATAAACAAGCCAGTTTCAAAGTAACTTTTTGAATTCTTACCTATTTTCAAATGCACTCTATAATCTGTTTTAAGAAAAAAAATTCAAAAAATCACTTATTTTATTATAAAAAAACTAACTTAATTCACTTCTGGTTTTATACAAATATTTTTTCCAAAATTTCTCTTCTTTTCAAAGTAAAAGAGTATTTCTAGCAAGAATTACACGATGATTTTATAAGAGTTTCTTCATCTATTTAAACACTCTTATCAATTATTATATTTAATTTGGATTAATATTTTATGATATAATCTACCATGTTTTATTTAATTTTTTATGATTAGTTTTATTATGGATGTTCTATCTAGAAACCACTCACCATATTACTCTGAATGGTTAATGATATGTTTAATGATTGGGGAAAGTGATTTACATTTCATATGTTATTTTTAATATGAATTTATTTTTTTATGTTTCACCCCTTAAATATGAGGAATGAATTAAACTTTTTAAGTTTCATGTGGTTCCCTCTATATCCCCTCGGTGCATTGTTAGGACTCATGGGAAAAACTATCTTGGGTTTTTACCCTTTTATGTATGGTCTTGGAATCAGGCCTTGACAGAATAGTTAGGATGTCCCACATTATGAATTCCCTCATTATGAAACAAGTAAGTGTTAGTACATGTGAATATTTGACTAGAACAATATCCATGGTTATGTTTTATTATGCATTTTTCAGTTGTCTTTTATTTCTACCATATTATGCTCAAGTATATGTTTAAAGGCATTTGTTTTTAGTTTCTCACTGTGCATAGTGTTTATGTTTATGATTACTTCCATTGTATTACTCACCCTTACTGAGCATATGAGATCACCTATTTCTTATGTTTTATTTTTTTCCCAGGATGAAAAGAAGTATATTATGAATGACTTGTAAGGATAATCTAGGATTTGCGGATGATTCCAGTGGAATTTATATGTTGTATTTCATTTCAAGTTGTAATTTTGAACTTATGTATGTATCTTATTTTCCAAAACTACTAAACTATTCGGTCCTTTGGGTTGTGTATTCATTTTTAATATGAAAATTTAATAAAATAAGGCACCGAATCTGGGAAACTGGGGTCGGGGCTTTACAATTTTTATTAGAGGAAGTTTAGTAGAAAACTTGGAGACTTGATATAGAAAACATAGATTAGGGGAAAATCCCTAAGGTAGAATTTGAGGGTAAGCATACAAGAACATCCTATAATTTTGGTAAAGAATAGGTTAAGTGGTTATTCCTATAAATACATCCCCGTCTAGATACTACAAGTAGACGTGGTTCTGGTATAGATATACCTAGGAGTAAAAACTTCAAAAAGGTGTTCTGAGCTTGATTTGGGGAAACCTGGTACACAACAATAGGACTTAATGCACACTTGGTTTAACACTCCCAGGGGATATTCTTATGATAATTCAAATTTTCTTTATAATACATTATGAAGTATTTAAAAGTAAATTTTTCCTCAAAGAAACCATGTTTATGATTATTAGATTAGTTAAGAATAGGATTTCAATTTATATTAAGTATTTTTATAGTTGATATTATACATTATGATTCATAACCTAATATAGTGTATGCCATTATTTATAAATGGTTCCTATTAGAAGTAGTGGGAACTGCATGAACGTACATATCCCATGTGGGGATTTCCCTCCAGTGCAGGATAATGATGTTGTGACTGGTTTTGAGAAAATTATAACTATACTAGGACAACTGAATCAGGTTAAGAATAATAACCTTACTCATATGGAGAATCCTAATCCACAATGTGGAGGAGAAATTCTAGATTGATTTATGTAACAATAGACTATCATTTAATGGGACTACAAACCCATTCGTAGTAGAGTAGTGGATAAGATCCTTAGAGAAGATATTTCTCGCTTTGGGAAGTAACAAAAGGGATAAGGTTTTCATGATAGTGTATCATCTATTGGGATATTCTAATTAATGGTGTTCATTGATTCAAAAGACAAAGGAGGAGTAAGGGATTTAAAATATATAATGGACGGGTTTAAAGGAAACTTTCCTACAAAAATATTTTCCATGTGAACAACAAGAAGATATGGAAAGGAAATTCTTGAATCTAAGGCAGAAGGAGGGTGAGAATGTTTCCAAGTATAAATCCAACTTTACAAGGCTTGAAATGCATTCCATAGACAACATACATAATCCAAGGATAAATATTTATTTATTATTTCATGGTTTAAAACCTTTCCTATGAAGGGCACTGGTCTCTCAGAATTTCTCATCATATGAAGATATCGTATCATGTGCTATCAAGACAAAAAAAATAAATTCTCTAAGTAATATGACTTCAAAGTAAAGAAAGAGAATAAATGGGTTTCTAAACACTCTGGAAAAAGAAATAAGTAAATGGGGAAGAAGGGAAGAGTTTACTTTCCACCCTGTAGTAATTGTGGGAAGAAACACCCTTGTACTTTCTGAAAGGGAATGGGTGTTTGTTACAAGTGTGTATAAAAAGGCCACTATTATCGTGATTGAAAAGGAAAGAAAGAAACTACCAATGTTAAAAGTTATAATTGTAAAGATATGGGACATTATGTATATGAATGTCCTAATAGTGAAGAAAACTTCCCCCAAAGAAGGCTAAGGGATCAGGACCAAGCTTATGTGGTCACAACTGATGAGGTTGAACTTTCTAATAATGTGGTGGAAGTTACTTTAATCATTTCCTCAAACCTAAAAAATTATTTATTTGATTCTATATCATTTTATTATTTCATATCTTCCTATTTTTTGGATAAAATTAAACATTTCCAATTTGATTTAATAAAGTATTTTTCAATTAAAAATCCTAAGGGAAGTATCATTACAACAAAGATGTGTTAATCAGTCCCCCTTATGACACACAAATGTGCTTTAGTTGCTAACCTTATCATCATACCCATGATTTACTTTGATATAATTCCCATTATGAATTGGATTTCAAATTATGATGTGAGTATCTATTACAAGAAGAAGGAATTTGTGATTTTTTAGAATGATATAGAGTCCCTTATCTTTAGAGTATAAACCTATTCATCTGATTCTTATCTATATCCACCCCTAATAGCTATATTGAATTCAATTATTGGGGAAGAAGATAATGCAATATTTATGGGTAAGGAAATAAATGTTCAAATTGAGTATGTACCTATTGTGCAAAAATACATTGATGTATTTCCATCGGATTTACCTAGACACCCTCCAGAGTGGGAAATTAAGTTCTTTATTGATTTAATTCCTGGTTCAAGACATATATCAAAGAATCCTTATAAGATGGACACAGTGGAATTAGTAGAGCTGAAGAAACAATTATAGTAATTGAGTGATAAAGTATTTATCCACCCTACTATTTTTTCATAGGGATCCCATGTTCTCTTTGTTAAGAAGAAATATGGATCTATGAGGTTGTGCATTGACTATAAGGATATCAATGCTATTATGATAAAGAACTGGTATCCTCTTCCTCACATTGATTATTTATTTGATCAACTTCATGAAGCCCAATATTTTTTGAAGATTAAACTTAGATCTGGATATCACTAGTTTCATGTGAGGAAAGAATATATTCCAAAGATAGCATTTCAAACTAGGTATGGGAATAAAAATTTTACAGTAATGCCTTTTTGACTGAATAATTCACCCTCAGTTTTCATGGATCTAATTGATAGAGTTTTCAAGGAATATCTTGATTACTTTATTATGGTATTTATTAATGATATATTTGTATACTCTAAAATCTATGATGACCATTAGAATCACTTTCGGATTATTCTAAAGAATCTTATAAGAAATGAATTATATGGAAAGTATAGAAAGTGTTAATTTTGGATTCAATTAGTTTCTTTTATTGGGAATATTGTCTCTAAGGATGGAATCTTAGTTGATCTTGTGAAGAAAAAGGTAGTTCAGGAATGTCCTAAACCAATGAATATAAATGAGGTACATAGTTTTATTGGTTTATCATGTTGTTGTTGGTGTTTCATTCAGAACTTTTCCTGATTAGCTAACCCATTAACCAATCTTATACGTAAAGGGTTTATGTTCATATGGAAAAAATAATGTGAGGAATGTTTTGAAAAATTGAAGAAAAAATTAGTTAATGCTCCAATCATGACTCTACCATTGGGAAATGGTGGATTTGTGATCTATAGTGATGAATAGAAGAAATGAATTTGTGGTGTCCTTATGTAGAATGATAGATTTATTGCTTATGAATCAAGGAAGTTAAAAACTCATGAATATAAAAATTCAACTCATGATTGTGAGTTATAAGACATAATATTTTCCCTAAAGATATGGATACACAATCTATATGGAGAAATATATGAGATATATAAAGATTACAAGATTTTGAAATATATCTTCTCACAGAAAGAACTCATCAAGAGGAAAAGGCGATGGATCGAGTTGCTTAAAGATTATGATTTTTCCATACACTACCACCCAGGGAATGCAAATAAGTTGGAAGATGCATTGAATAGGAAGGGTCGTGGAGTTCTAAACAAAGTGAGGGTTTAAAGGGATCCTATGTTCATGGATCTAGTAAATATGGATATAGAAATTATCAAAGAAGGTGAATCATAAATACTTTTTCAATTGGTTGCCCAACCATATTTATTAGAAAGGATTAAAAGTTCTCATCCTGATGACGAGAATCTTCCAAATAAAATTAATGTTGTGAATGATGGGAAGTTATCAAACTCTAGGTATGAGGATGGAATTTTAAAATTTGGGAAGAGTCTTTGTGTTCCCTCTATACTCAATTCAAAAAGTGAGTTATTGGACAATGCCCATATTTTGAATTTCTCTATACATCCTGGTATCACTAATATGTATAGATGTTTGAAAGAACATTTCTAGTGATATAACAAGAAGAGGAAAATTTTTTATTATATATCAAGCTGTTTAGTTTGTTAATAGGTGGAGGCTAAAAGACAACATCCTAGGGGAGTCATGAAACCTATCCCTATTCCTACATGGAAATTGGATTCCATCACCATGGATTTTGTAATTGGATTACCCAAATCTCTAATAAAGAATGACATAATATGGGTGATTGTTAATCAACCTACCAAATCTATATATTTCCTCGCTATAAGGGAGTATTTTCCACTAGAGAAACATATAAAACTCTATATTAATAAAGTTTTAAGACTTTATGGAGAACCTCTCTCAATATTATCTGATCATGATCCATGATTTACATCAAAAAAATTGTAAAATTCTTCAAAAATATTTTGATACTGAGCTTTGATTGAGTACTTCTTATCACCCTCAAACTGACAGGCAGTCAGAAAGAATGATCCAAACATTAAAAGAAATTTTGAGGTCATGGTCAATTGATTTTCAAGGTATATGGGATCATTATTTACCTTTGGTGGATTTTTCCTACAATAATAGTTTCCACTATAGTATTCAAATGGCACCATATGAAGCATTGTATGGAAAGAGATGTCGTACACTGACATGTTGGGTTGAAGTTAATGAAAGGAAGCTTATGGGCCCAAATCTTGTGAAGGAAACAATGGAAAAGGTAAATACTATTCAAACCCATATCAAAGTAGATCAAAGAAGGCAAAAGATTTATGCCAATAATTTAATGAAGTATTTGGAATTTCTAGTGGTAGATCATGTTTTCTTGAAAGTATCTCCATGGAAGGGTGTTATAAGATTTGGGAAGAAAGGGAAATTGATCCCCAGGTACATTGGTACTTTTGAAATTCTAGAGAGAGTTGGAGTTATGGCTTATAATTTGGTGATTCCACCTATCCTTTCTATAGTGCACAATATGTTCTATGTTTAATTGTTAAAAAAGTACATTCCAGACCCAACGCATGTCCTCACTTTTAAAGGTATAGAATTGGAACCTATCTTTTCTTACTTTGAAGAGCCTATCTGAATTATGGACACTAAAGAATAGGTGTTGATGAATTGGACTATTAGGTTAGTAAATTTACTTTTTAAAAATCATAAAATTGAAGACGCAACATGGTATCATGATGAGCTTATGATGAATAACTACCCAAATCTTTTCATGAGGTAAAAATCTGGTAATTTCATGGAAGAAATTTTTGTAAGGGGGGAAGAATGTAACACCCTAAGTATTTACAAATAAATTTAATATAGAATGCATGAAACACTAAGTATTTGTGAAACAAACAATTTTTTATAGGATATAGTTATAACCTAGTCGTTAAACATAATTTTTCCACTTCTATGTTTTGAATTTCGAAAAACGGACATACATCATTGCGATCAGTAAGATATTTAGAGTATGATAGGGTCAAATTACATTTTTGGTGAACAGTAACTTGACCCTTATGAATAGTAATTTACCCTTATAAATAGTAATATTAACCTTAATCTCACTCATTTAAGTATAAATAAAATTGAGGCACCTTATAAATGAGTGAATATTTTAAAAATTAATAATTAAGTGTCTGTATTTTTGTGAGTAATGAATATTTAATTAAAATTTTAAATTAATAAATTGATTTAAAATAGAATTAATTTTTATAAAATTTATTATTAAATAAAAATATTAGTTTCCTATGATTTTGGGATAATTTAATAAGATCTTGGTTAATTTTTCAGGGTGTTATTATGTCAGATTTAGTTTTTAAAACTGTATTTTTCTAGTAAATAATGATTTTATTTAAAAATTAAATTTCACACATTTATAAAATTATCATGTTGAAAAATGGTTAGGCTGAATTTTTGATATTTTTCTAAAATACTTGAATTTTTTTAGAATAGTAAAATATGGTAATTTACGGTATCAATACATTATAAGATAAATATATTATTCCTTACTTCATGGATGATGTATGAAACCATTAGTTCAAACTCAAATGTGATTATTACTATTTTTGGTCACAAGAAGAAACACTATTTCTTTTCTTGAGAAAAATAATAAAATAATGAATAAGATATTCAAAAATCGCCCCACTCCACCACTATAAAAACCACCCCTCACTCTTTATTCTCCTCGCTTCTCTAAGCCCTGAATATTGTCAAATTTATAAAAAAAATAATCTTATCTAGCCTCTCCCAATGTTCAGGATCTCTTGGTATTTCCAAAAGACCAAAATCAATCCCCTTAATAATATTCTCAAGGAGGAGTATCCAAGAGGTAAAATCCTCTTCCATTTCCTTTTATTTTCATTTCAAGTTCTTTATTTATTTATTATTATCTTCACACTCCCTCTGTCCAAATGATCATAATAACTCCCATATCATCTATATACTATAATTATATCATGTTAATGGAATATACATCATCAAAATTCTTACTCTCTCTCTCTCTATTTTATTTTATAAAATGAAATCATCATCCAAGAGGTGACAATTTACAACCTTCTTAGACGATGAACCTTCGTTCTTCAATTTCTCCTTAAAGGATGGCCATGAAACCATTTTTATGGTTTAAAGAGATTCTAAAATATTCATTATATCTTATTTAATTATTCTTGAACATTAATTTTTATATGATACTAAATAATAGAACAAAACTAGTTCGTTGTGATCGAAAAACCACCGTAAAAATCTAAATGATTATCACTAAATGACTTATCTAATGATTCATCCTCATACCATGTAACCAAATGATATAATTAAAATTTTACACTTATTTATGTTCATTAATAATATATAAATTTAATCCTATAAAATTATATCCATTACACATGATCCTCTATACTTATAATCAAGAGAACTGGTCATGAATATCAAGAAACGAACACTCCGGAATGACGAAATTCAATCTTATAACTTATAAAAAGAACCTAAATGAACTTACTAAAATTTTAATAAATTATATAAATTTTTAATAGGCTCTGAATTAAATTATTAATGGGTCTAATTTCATATTCCATGACCTTAAGGTCAATTGCAAAAGGCATTCGTACATAAGGTAAGGGTTTTCAAACTGAACCTCCATTTTCTTTCAGGTTACTCTTATTCTCTACATACCTCAATGAAATTATTAATTATTATTATGTAATCATCATGTATTCTATTTTAATTTTCTATATATTTGTACCAATTAGAATAATTCTTTCTTTTACTGGGATTTATATGTTTTAAAAGGACCTTTCAAAAATTATTCTGGATAAACAAGCCAGTTTCAAAGGAACTTCTCAAATTCTTACCTATTTTCAAATGAACTCTATAATTTGTTTTAAGACAAAATTATTTTTATAAAATCACTGATTTTATTATTAAAAAACTACCTTAATTCACTTCTGGTTTCATAAAAATATTTTTTCCAGAATAACTCTTCTTTTCAAAGTAAAAGAGTATTTCTATCAAAAGTTACACAATTATTTTATAAGAGTATTATCATATATTTCAACACTCTTTTTGATTATTATGTTTAATTGGGATTAATATTTTATTATATAATCTACCATATTTTATTGAATGTTTTATGATTATTTTGACTATGGATGTGTTATCTTGAAACCATTCACCATATTACTCTGAATGGTTAGTGTTATGTTTAATGATGGGGGAAAGTGATTTATATTTCATATGTTAGTTTAAATATGAATGTATATGTTGTTTATGTTTCAATCCATTTATATGAGGAATGAATTGGACTTAGTAATTTTCGGGTGGGCCCATTATATCCCCTCAGTGCATCGGTAGGTCTCATGAGACAAACTAGTTTGGGTTTTTACCTGTTTATGTGTGGTCTTGGTATGAGGCCTTGATAGAATGGTTATGATGTCCTGCATTATGAATTCCCTCATTATAAAATGAGTAAGTGTTAGTACATGTTATTATTAAACAATTAGAATATTTGTGGTTATGTTTTATTATGCCATTATTCATTCATCTTTTATTCTTTCCATATTATGCTCAAGTATATGTTTAAAGGAATGTGTTTTTAGTTTCTCACCATGCCTGGTGTTTATATTTATGATTATTTCTGTTATATTACTTACCCTTATTGAGAATCTGATATCACCCCTTTTTATGTTTTATTTTTCATTAGGATGCAAAGAAGTATATTATGAATGACTCGCAAGGATAATCTAGGAGTTGTGGATGATTCCAGTGGAATTTATATGTTGTATTTAATTTAAAGTTGTAATGTTGAACTTATGTATATATATTGTTTTCCAAAACTAATAAACTATTCAGTACTTCAGGATGTTTCTTCCTTTTTTATATATCAATGTAATAAAATAAGGCACCGACTCTATGAAATTGGGGTTGGGTATTTACATTTATTAACAACGCTTGTTATATATTTCTCATTTCATTTTTGGAATATCATATATATCTTTGTTTGTATCCTGATCTCTTCAATAAATGGATCAAAAATTTCACTATTAGGTAGCACATATCATTATGCCTGTAATAATTTCATCTCTATTAGTGTAAAATTTGAGCTCCTCCTAACTAATCGACTAATAGTAGGAAAGATTTTTGATTTCCCATGTTGTTGAGATTGATTCAATGTGTCATCAACACATCCAAATCAATTGAATCTTGTCTCAATATCATCAAAGTATCTATTAAAAAAAGTTAAGACACTTTTATTTTAAATAGCCTTCAGAAATATAGCCTTCAGGTTGAGCTTTATTTTTCACGTATGATTTAAAATGCCCAAGATATCTATGAAATAAAATAAATAAAAAGTAATAGTGTTTTTAATGAAGTTCCAATAATTTTTTACTTAAGTTGAAAAATATATAAATAAATTACCTCTCAATTTGATACATCCATTGATAATGTACAGGGCCTCCTAATTTAGCTTCCTCAACCAAATGCATGGATAAATGTGTCATGAAAGTAAAAACAAATAGTAGAGAAAAGATAATATCCATTGCACAAAGTGTCAATATAAATATCTCCTAAAGGTTTTAAATCTCATATGGTTTTATAGTTTTCTCACATAGTTGTCTGAATAATGTGAAAATTTAGAGAAAAATTGTAGTAACATTTTCATGTAATAATGTACACAATTCCAATAGAAGTAACTATTATAACAAAATATGTGAATCTTGAATTTTTAATCCATGTAACCTATGATGTTTTAAGTCAAAAAACCTTGATATTTTACTTGAATACCCATCAAATACCTTCATATATTTTAAAATTTGAAGTAATGTATCATTATCCCTATTTTTCATTGTAAAAATTTTTGTAGAATACTTTACAATCTCGTCTGGCCAGTGATCACACCTTATTTTCATTGTTTTTAAGTATTTTCAAGCATAGAGATCATCCTTATATTTTCCATAATCATTAATAAATTTTAAGATCAAATTTTCACAAAAAATTTCTCAATATGCATAACATCAAGATTATGCTCTAAATAAATTAAATTCCCAATACAAATTTTGAATAATATACTTTTTTCTTCCATTTTTGTATTTTGATTTCACTTGACGATGTACTTCAAACTCATTTCCCACTATCATTAAAATTATGTACCTTCCCAAATTCCATTTCAACATTTCAAAGTTATACCAATATTTCAGAACCTGTCAACAACATTAGAGGTGGTCTATGATCAATAGAACAATTGAATTTTGACTTGTTCAATTGAAATCTATGATATGCATCGATAAATCTCTGATGACACAAGAAGCTCTATTTTTTACTATAAGGTAGTCATTTGAGCACAAAATCAAAGTTACAAATAGTAAAATCCAAGGCCATGTAGGTGATACAATTAGCTAAATTCCCAACTCCAGGGAAGTCGTTAATGGTCCACCTTAGAGAAGCTTTTATTTTAAACATTGTTCTAGAAGATGCATCATATATCTCAACACTATTTCTCCATAACTCCTGTAATTATTCAATTAGAGGCAACAAGTACACATCAATATCATATCAAGGATTTGTTTTCTAGGAATAATCATCTAAATAATAAATTATTTTTGTTGCATACACATCCATAGAGGCAGATTGTAAGGGATCAAAATAACCGGCCAAATTCTATAACTGGTTCTCAAAGTCCCAAATGGGTTGAATCCATTGGAAGCTAATCCCAATCGAACATTCCTAGGATCATATGAAAACTCTGGATGTAATGAGTCAAATGTATTCCACGATTTTGAATCTGTTGGATGTTTCATTAACCCTTAATAGTTATTATCTATAGAATGCCACTTTATGTGCTCGTTGGTTTTCAATGACATGAATAATCCTTGAAATCTAGTCTTTAAAGTAAATTAATGTAAACCCTTTATAGGTGTGTTCATTTTATTATTATTTATAGTATTATGTTGATTCATACTTCCAACATCACCCATTAAATTCCATCTAGAAGAAGAATATTTTTTTCAATCCTATCTGCTTGAATCCTCTCCCCAATAAAGCATACAATCATTGGGACTGCATGTATTTTTGTATAATTCAAAATAATCTTTTTAAAAAAAATTGATATCATAATAAGACTCAGGGATATTTGCTTCAATAAATGCATCATGCAACAATTCCAATATCATGTACATCGCCTTATTTTTAATTCCACATAGGTATTTGATATGGTATAACTTCAGCAGAAAATAAATTTTTGAATATTTCAAACATCCACCATACAACTCCTGATTTCCATCGTCAACTAAACCATGAAATGCATTTTTCAGCTCAGTGAAGTTATATATTACATTAGTCTCTATAGAATCAATAATAGGATCTAATGATATGTTACAATCTTTATCTGGTTGTCATATAGTCCCAAAAACATCACTTGTCAAGATGCTATTTTTAGCACCCTCAACTGGTTGTTCTGATATGTTTTGATATTGGTGTTGGTGTCTTATAATGCTGAATGCGTCATTTATAAGCATTTTCATTTCATTATCCATTGGTGAAAAATTTGGGAGCTCATTCTATTAATTTACATCAGTGTGAAAACTTTCTGTAACGTTTGATTATTCATGCCAAATCCAACACAAATATTGAGTAAGGAATTGCTTCAATATCAAGTGTTCATAAACTTCATCTATCTTCAACCATATTCTAAATTTAAATTTGGGACATTGAAATCTTATTCTCCCATTAAAGGATCGATTGGAAATTGAAAAATCTAAAAACTCCTCCATACTCTTATCATATTAAGGTGTGTTCCTCAGTAATGTGATCTAGCTTTTATCTATATATATCACAATGTTCCTACACTTTAATAAAAAAAATTAAAATAAATAAGTATTACTAAGTAGGAAAATATATAAATAGAAATGAAAAAAACACAACCAAAGTGGATATAACAAGAGTTATATAAGTACTAAAAAGTAAAAGTAAAAAAAAGGAAATCAATCATGGGTAGTATTATGTAAAATAGAAGCAAAATAAAATCATACAATCATTAATTTAAAATAGTCATCATGGGAGAAACATCCAAGGGTTACTAAGTCTAGGTGAACCTAGTAATTATCTATCACCATAATAGTTGCTTTAGAGTCATAATACATATCAAGATAGAGGGTGTGTCACATAATTCTACACCATCATTTCTAGTGGTGGAGGACCTCTTATTATCTAGGTTATCCTACCTAAGAACCATATATTTCTCATGAGGTTTAACAAACAAGAAAAAACAAGAACAAAAAATATTTTATTAAGAATTAAATGAACAAGTCTCTTTACAATACATATAATCATTTAGAAAACCAAAGAAAGAATCAAGATTAAGATTAAAAGTCACTATTTATATTATTATATCCATTTACATTTACACATTTATGTATACACATATATCACGTTTCACAAATTGACATTTTTTCAAGTGAATTTATACACACAGACACATATATGAACACTTATGTATATGTGTTTCACCAATATATATATATATATATACACATATATCAAAAGAAATTTTAAAAACATATAACTTAAATAAACATTTTTAGGAAAAGACATAACCCCACTTTTAAAACAAAACCTCTCTTAAAAAAATTAACTTATTAATTAAAGGTTGTTTAGGAATTTACAAAACATCCGGTGTGTGAAAATAATTAAATTATGATTTTAAAAACTTTAAATTAGAAAAAAAAACCTTAGAAATGAAGTGGAAATAAATTGAAACTTGATTTTCACATCAAATACCTTTTGGACATAATTATTATTATAATTTGATATCCAAAAGAATGATTAGAAATACAATTAAGGAACCTTATAATATTTAAAGACACAAAATAAAGTTTCATTTACCTGAAACTAGTTGTCTTTGAAAATGGTGGCATTATCCCACCTTAACAAGGTCTAATACACCCTAGAGAACAAAGTGGGACCTAAAAATCAAGAGAACCCTAATTAAAATTAATCCAAAATGGAATAACGACCCAAAACACAACTTTAAATCATATAAATTCATCACCTTTAATTATTATAGATTGAACTATCCTCAATCGGGGCTCACAAACCTTAGACACCAAGAATCAACAAATGGAACACCCAAAATTAGGTTAGGCTTTGGATGGGTTGTGTGAGTAATGACACCTATGGAAAAAAATTGAAACTAAAACAATTCTCAGTGTTTATATAAATATTGTTAATAAGAGGGAGTAAAAAGTCTATGTTTTATATAAACTTTCTAAGACATGTTGGGAAGTTACAAAATTTCTCCTAATCGTTTCTCTGATTAACCATTCACAAGATGCCTCTAAAAACTGGAAAAAAATATTTTTAAGATATTCATCACTTTGACACGGGAATCCCTGAGTATTGAAGATGAACCTACAAATCCCACAAATAGTTTTGGTTTTAAAATAGATGATGTTTTTAGTGTATGAATGAACTGGTATAACTAAACTATTTAATTTCACTTTTACACCAGATAACAAAACAAATAAATGGCCTAGTCCTTTTTAGGAGAGAATAAAATGTATAAAAATTATAGAATAAATTAAAAACCAATACCTATTAAACAAAACTTGACCCACTCCTAAAATAATACCAACCTAAAAACAAAAAAAAAAGTTCAATAAATCATGAATATAGTAATAAACATACACAATACATGATTCCTAACAATATTGAAAGTAAAAAAAACAAATCCATGTGATACATCAGTTCTGTATATCCAAATGACCCTAATGAATTCGTTAATTTCAATATAATAGATACACAACTTAACAAAATAAACATAGGAAAGATAATCATGGATATAGATTCAATACCCATCATGAAGGACTCTATTTCTTCCTTTGTCGGTCTTTTTCTCATAGGGAGATGGGTTGAGGATCCATGATTGAGGGGGAAGGGGTAGTAGTGATGGGGAAGGGCCAAAGTTGAGGTGGAGCAGCAGTGGGGTGGTGACCATGGGGATCAGTGTTGGTGATGGTTTAGGGGAGATAGGGGTATATGGCACGGTCTCAGGCTTGGGGAGATTGGGGTATAAGGGGGACAGAAATGAGGATTGGGATTTTGGGGATTAGGGCGTGAAGGGGGTCGATAGCAACGGACTCCAGAGAATACCAACGGTGAGGGGGACAGGGCTTGGTGAGATCAAGGTTTAGAGGGGTTGGGGTGTCATATTTTGGTGGGTTGGGGAAGAAGTGATGCATTTTAAAAAAATGTAAAAGTTTTAGCGACAATTTTTAAAAAACAGCCGCTATATTTTATCAATTATTTTAGCGGTAGTCTCTTAAATCGCTGTTAATTGCTGATTTTGGTGTAGTGCACAAACATGTGCCTAACACTGTAATAGTTTAGTGTATTTCTAAACTTTGAAATACAAAAAATTGTTCCATAGGTAAACTAAATCATATCCCACTATGATCTTTATAAATATATCTCTTCTTAGACATATCATACATAATAAATTTCTTCATAACCTAGAGAAAGGAAACATAAAAAAGGGGGAGTTCATATGATCATTAGGGTAAACTAGTGGGATACATGAGCATAACATGAACATAAGGTTATGATTGTAACAACCAAGTATATCTTACCACTAAACCAGTAGCCATACCGATGGGTCACATGGCCTCAAGCGTGTCTCACATTATGTCAAAGGCTGTCGACTAGCAGTAAGGGTCTCAGGATGTGATTGTGTAGAAACTATAACATAATAACAGAGTTTCACAGTGGTATTATCTGATAATAAATGGCACTAGACAATGGAATAATAGTATAAAAAATGAATACAAAACTGGACAACTCCAGATTATATAAAGTATGCATGTACATTTGATGATACATAACTAAAAATAGTAAACCTATATAATGCTCTACAATTAAAAACAAAAAATGAATTGAGTAAATAAAGAACTAAAAATCTAAAAGGTTATCATCAAAAGAATCCTGGGATCCAACTCATTCCTTTGATCCTAACTCCTAGGTACAATCACACATCAACAAACAAGGTCTGTAGCCCTACGATTAAGAAAATCTAATCTAGTACCCCCAATGTAATGGTGGCCTGAGTAGGGTGTGAGATATAAATCCCAGTAGTCCAACACCACCGGTGTCTAGACCAATCTAGATAGTGTAGTAAAAAAAACAATGTTCCAATATGTATCAATACAGATTAGTAAACAAACTAAATAATAACAACTTGGTCTGGGTTCCCAAACGGACACCCATCCCTTATCACCTGCTTCATCCTAAGCTGGAAGCCTGAATAGAGTACTTATGCAATCCATAATATATATAAAAGGGTCCAAGTGATCAAGGAAACCCAAGAAGAGTTACACCCCTAGGCTTGGTCTTCGTCTTGGGGTCTAATTCACAAGTCATCATTAAAAAGTTATAATAAGTCAAGGAGAATCATCCATGTGCATAAGCAAAATCATAATAACAATTAAGGATATACATTTCATATGAATAAGCAATCCAGCCAGAAAATCCATCAAAACCATAGGTGGAATCTCATTCCCATACAAGGAGATCTAAAAAAATAACAAGTATCACAATGGGAACATTTGATAATCCCATACCACCAAGTCCATCAAAGGTGATCCATATGGAGTCCCTTGTATCACTACGAGGCATGTTAACTTCTGAGTCTATCCTAGGTATCTCACATAGGGTACTGAGTATCACCTAAGGCATGGAGTAGACATCTTTCCAAAAGTTCCATCCATGGTTGATCCCTTAGGGAACTAGTGTCACTCAGGAGTACAACAAATTTCCTGGGAATCCCTTTCTTATAAAGAAAAAGCATCGCCCCTAGCGCATCGTGGTATAACCACCCAATCAAGGGAGTCCATCCATGAATCCTTAATATAGAACAGATGTTTTCTATTGGACCATTTCAAAAGATACATACCAAGCAAGGAATATATCACAAGTCAATTCATTTATAATATTTCATACCACTAAATAAACATCTCATGCCATCAAGGGCATGGAAATATCCCAATCTACCAAACTATCCAAAGGACACAATTCAAGCCATCAAAATGGAATAAGGAATTTTTTACAAAATCGAACATGTAACAATTACATGACATTATTATCATTTAAATATCTCAAGATAACAATCTTATAATATATATCAAGCCACTAAAATAGTGCATAAGAATTAGAAACTTTCATAAGTAGTGGAATATAAACAAAAGCACATGGAATCAATAAGCCTTGAACCATAGGTCATCAATGACATTAAATAAAACAAACTAACAAGTTTTTCTGTGTATAGCATTAAATAAATGGTTGGTCTTGTCACCCTTCACATTTCATTCTGCTTTGAACTACTTAATACACAAAAAAGCAACTCAAAATGAATAAACCAGTTAATCAAATACATTCCATTAAATTGAACTAAGCATGGAAATTCATTTTATTGTAACAAGGTTATCTCAATTTAAACATTCAAAGAAATTTTTGTCATCATGATAATTTATTCCATCTAAAACATGCTATTTAATTTATCAAAACAAGGTGATTGGATTTAAAGTGTCAAGAAGGAACTTAAAATGTGCTATAGTCAAGAGGGAAATTACCTACTTGGGTATTCCCTTATATAAATCAATTAAAACACTTAGGAGGTGTTTGGTTCTAATTAGACATTTACCAATTACCTACATGGGTAATTTAATTTATGAAGGCAAGACATCATGAGAATTTCTTTTAATTCAATTAAATCCATTTGATTAATCAAACAAGTCAATTTATTTATTAAGGTTCAAGAGACAATTAGAAGGTGTCATTGAAAAATGGTCGTTTACCTACTTGGGAAAATCCCATTTATTAAACAAGTTATTCTATTTATAAAATAGTCAATGTACTTAGAAGGTGTCTTGATTCATTTAACATTTATTTTCAAATGGGGGTACTCCATTTAAGGGAATCTATACGGGTTATGTTCTAAACATGTCATATTACAAACAATGATATCAAGTCATAAAGAACCACCAAGCAATATGTCTAAGAAATATAGAAATCATAAATTATAACTGTGAGTTTTCAAAGATAGTGCACCTCTGTTGAAGAGGTTTTATTATAAAACCATGACTTTTTATCAAAAAATAATAATTTACCAGAGAATAAAGAATTAAGACAAGAAAGCATAAATTTTTAACCATTACTGTGAGTTTTGAAGAAAGTGCACCTTAGTTGGAGGGGTTTTATTATAAAACCATGACTTTTGTATCAAGCAAATCATTTACCATAATTTATACATTTATTCTAGAAATAAAGTTTCATTAATTAAATGCAAGGAAATGTGTAAATATGTAATTAAATGCATACTTTAATTTAAAGAGAAAGAAAAGGGATATTTCCTCAAGAGAACCAATATTAACACTCAACACATTTTAAGTAGTGACCACTCTAAGTTGTTTCCTCCTACCTCCGAACATATACACCTTCACATATACATAAGGACACCTATCCCCTATGTGAATATTTACATGGCCATGAATATGAATAATGGGATCCTTACATATAGCTTGTATATGCACATAACCATTAGTACCTACCCATGTGTGAATTTTTCATATTATACGTAAGAACACCTATCCCCATACATATATATCCACTTCCATGGGTGAATATACATATAACGGGGTAACTTACATATACATATGCTTACTTATGCATGTGCGGGTAGGTCACATTTAACCCTATGACTTTAAACCGTATGCCAAGGTCCAACGCACTATAGATAAATTACTAGGGACTCAAAAACACTTAAAGGACCTAAATTAAAAGGTGTGAAATAACATGGTAGAGGAGAAATCTTACCCTGGATGGTGGTGACAACCAGAAATGAACCAATATTCTTTTCCTTCGGTGGTGGATGTTATTACTCACATTAAGGGGTCTTAGGATAGGAACTACATGCCCTAATGATGGAAGAAACACAAGAATCGGATTATCCCTACCCCTAGGGCTCTGGAAAAACCTCATTAGGTGATGGAATGGAAAAAAATAAACTGAAAAGGTAGATGATAAGGGAGGTGGAGGCATAACTCACTATATTGGAGGATATTTTGGTGTAAAATCGGTTGAAATCAGCGCACAATGGAGGTCGTGAGGAGGGGGCATCACGCGCTTCTTGGGAGAAGGGGGTGCACCACGAGTGAGGAGAGGGGGACGGGGTGCCACCCGCTATGGGTAAGGGGAGGAGAGACCCATTTTGGGTATATTAACCCTATCCAAAAAAATATTACTAATAAAAATAATATTATTATTATTATTAATCATACCAAAAATAATATTAGTATTATTATTAAATCATTTAATTTATTTTTATTTTTATTTTTAATTTAAATATTTTAATTTCCTTAAAAAACACATCATAGTGTTAAAACTCTCAGAATCATGTTTTGAAACTTGGTTTTAAAAATTTCCCATCCATAAAATGCAAAAAAAATCAAATTCCTTTGTATTTTCATTCGTTTAAAAACACAAGAAGTTACAACCTCCCAACTTTAGAACTTGTCATCCCTGACAAGCCTTCAGTAATAACACACACATCATCCAACCTACAATGGTCATTAAGTTTCATTTAAATGGTCACTTAGGATTTTCAAATTCCCAATGCAACTCTGATCACTTCTTAAGTGCATGGCACTTAAGCCACAAAAAATCGATCCAACACTCAATTATCCAACCAAACCTCTAAAATAGAGCTTTCTCAAACCCATTTATCTAGAGACATTATCGTGTAGTCATCTCGCTGAACATCAGGCTGAAGGTTCTCTCCACCTTTGGCTTTAACCTTTGAAAGGGTGAATTCTGATCCAAGTTACCTCCCACCGTTGGATTTTTCTACAAGACACACCTCTAAGTGTTCTAAGGATGATCCTTCTGTGATTTCATTAAAAAGGGATGGCTGAATCTGGATCAACCTAATAGAAACTAGTCTCACATGATTTAATTGAAATAAATATCCAACCAATTTTATCCAAACCCATCATAACTTGACAGCATGTTTAAACTGGATCCTAATGACCAAAAACATCGAACACAAAGGATAACAAGTTGAGCAACTCTAGATAACTATTCTCAAAGTTTCCCTACCTAGATGGTCGGCACATTTCAAATAGAACCATAATACCTTCCTCCAAGGTAGCATGAATTTACAATGAGAACATTTTTTAAAGTCCATACCTGACTTCCGGTGGAATTCCTCAATCAAATCATCACCTGACCATTTAAAATTGTCATGCCTCAGTGTGAACAAGGGTGTAATCTAGATCCATTCCCCCTAGAATTGTCACCCCATTTTAAAAAACACCTTAAATATTGACAATAAGTTTGGGGTAAACCTCAGATTCAATAAAATTGAGTTCAAGAAACTATTCCAAGGTATTCTTCACTTCATGTGCAAGTGAGAAGTCAGCTCAAGTCCACAACTTCCAAATCAAATTACTGACTGAGCCCAGAATAGAATCTGTATGAAAGTCACATCAAAGAAAGGAAATAGTTGGTGACCAAGATTCTGCTCAAGGAATTTCTACTTGGTATCCCAAGGGTCACTCAGAACCACCATGCCTCGATAAGAACCATGCATCTAATGTGAAACACCGAAATATTACCACCCAACAAGCTCAATGTCAAAATTAATGATTTAGAACGGTGTAATAATAACGCTCTCTTAGTGTATCAAGGATGATTTGAATATAGGGGACATGCTATTCACTGAACACAATTACATAAAGAGGGTTTAATAGATTACAAATAAGATCACAGTCGAACCACTACTATCCAACTTCTAATAAAAGAACTCGACTTCACTTTCCGACACACCGCCACTAACCAAAAACCAAGACTTTTCCACCTGGGGTATTACTTCATCATTCACACTTAACCATCAAATTACTCTAATAAAAATGGTGTTTCTAATAGGATTCATACATAGGCAACCTCATCGACATAAGGATATCGAGCAAGCACTGATAATATTTAACACTTAAAACTGAATTGACACTGCCCAACTTAGGATTTTCCTAGTCCTCAAAAGAAGAGAATTAAACTAGCCTCTCATAAGTGTGCTATATTATATTCATCTTAAATGTAAATGTGATGCTTCTCCGAGTTATGCTCAAATAAATTATATCAATTAGAAGGAAATCCAACAACTAAAAGGACTAGCGTGTCAAAACACTTGTTTCATAAGAAAGTAATCCTGATTATGGGGTGAACCTGATTGCTTTGAACTTATAGGTCACTCTAACATGGAGATGACCCAATAATGCACAAAATAGCTCAAGGATCAAAAATTTATTGAACTCAATTTGTTTGTTACATCACCATGAAAAACGATGAATATTGTATATATCAACACATACTACTTAGAGATTATCGAAGAAAGCGGCACATCCTAGATACCACCCATAGGTTGTCCGCCCAATGCATTAAATTGTCATATGGCATGTGAAAAATAATTAACCGGGATAAAGACATACCAATTCATCCATCACTGAAGAAAAGAAAGGTTTAAGTGACCTGAAAAGTAGCTGACCATTCCCGAGGCATGTCTAACCAACTGAAACCAAGAATTGGTTGATGCTCACACCCATAAAAAGTCAAATAAAACATGACCACCTTTTTTAAAAAGGGTTTCATGAAGAATCCAAGAGTCCTACTAGGGACAACAGCACCCGAACGATACTAAATGTTATAAAACTCACAATATTTAGTAAGGAAATTTTGTTCTAAGGGTGATACCTACAATAGGTTAGCCCCTTATGAAATAAAAAACATCAAACATGTCACTAGTTCATCCAACATAATTCACTGGATGAAGATCCTATTATTTAATACATTTCCAAAAAAAATTGGAAGCCTGCAAAATACACCTACGATTCCATTATAAGTAAAATCAAAGAGAAAATCACATGCTGCCTTTACACAGTGGTTTAAACAAAAGAAACCTATACATGTTCCATTTTCAAGTAATTTCATTTAATCAAATTTTAATCTTTAACCGTTTAAAATATTTAACTAACACATCAATTCAAAGCAAGAACATTTTAAAAAAATATTTTTTAAAAACATTTTACAATTCTTGACATTCATTCATAATTAGAAAATTTATCAAAATAAATTCCTTTTAACAAATAAGGTGACCTATAAGGGTCCCAAAAGCCAACTTGGTTCATTATCATGCAATCCAATAGCATTTTCTTAAACATTGAAATTTTAAACACCCATTAAGGGTTATCTCATAAGAACCATGACCCAACTAACCTACTTGGTTCTAGTTGAGCATTTAAATGGTTAACTAGTTCATTTTAAATTAAAATTGAATATCCTTTACATTTAAAACCATTTCAAAATAAAACATGATCATGTTCAATAGTCCAGTCAAATGGGAGGCTATATAAAAATCCATAAAGTGCCCATACACTTTATATTTTTTCATTTGGCTCCCATTTAATTAAAACCAAAACAATTCAAAATTTGAACTTTAGAAGCCTTTTACATTTTAACAACAACCTACAACAATTTATATCTATCAAAAAAAACTAGCATGTCATCTAGAAATAAAAATAGAGAAGCATGTAATATGAACACTAAAGCATGGAAAAACATGATAAAATTAAATAGCCAAGTATGTTATCTATATAGGCATGTTATCTATACAGGCCTGATAAAGAAAGAAAAAGCATGCCATAGCACTTAATTCACATAGTCAAATTAGTAGGAAAACTAAAATACAACTACATGGCATGGAACATACATGGAATTTTAATCCCTACGTGCCTATAATTATGCATGAAATGATTCATATTTTCCATACCAGAGCAAACGTAAAATTACATAAAATTCAAAAATCATAAGTAGTGGGAAAACACACCATTCACTCAAGGTGAAATCATATCAACTATAATATCAAACAACATGAACAACAATCCCATCCCTAGCCACATGGTCATTTCCCCATGAGTGGGGTGATCATTCTCAAACATGGCTATTTACTAAGAACTGACACGTTCTTATTATCATGTCTACTAGAGTAAAAAATTAGTATAAAGTAAAAGAAAGTTATGATGCCACTTTGTAACGTCCTGCCCCATCTTACCACTAAACCGGTAGGCTGACCGGTGGGTCACATGGCCTCAAGCACATCTCTCATATACTAGAGGTTTTCGACTAGCAGTAAGGGTCTCAGAAGGTGATAGTGGGGAGACTATACCCTTATATTATAGTTTCATAGTAGTATTATTTTATAATAAAAACACTAGGAAGTGGATGAATAGTATAACAATTGAATACAAAAGTGGACAACGCCAGCTTATAAAAAGTATTCATGTACAGTTTATGACACATAACTGAAAATAGTAAACATATAGAATTATCTAAAATCCATAAAAAAACATGACTCAAGTAAAGAAAGACCTAAAAATCCAAATGTGGTCTCTATGAGAATCCTAATCTCTAGATCATTCTTTTTCTCCTAACTCCCAGGTATAAGCACACATCAAAAAACAAGGTCCATAGCCCCACAAACAAGAAATTATACTTGGGTACCTTAGTGAAATAGTGGACCAAGTATGGTGTGAGATATAAATCTCGGTCATCTAGCATTATTGGTGTCCATCCCAATCTAGATAGTGCAATAAACAAATAAATAGTGTGCCAATATGTATCAATATAGATTAGTAAACAAATTAAATAATAATAACTTGGTTTGGGTTCCTAAATGGACACCCATCCCTTATCACCTACTTCAGCCTAATTCGGAAGTCTGGATAGAGTACCTGTGCAATCTGTGATATGTATAAAAGGGTTCAGGCGATCAAGGAAACCCAAGAAAAGGTACACCCCCAAGATTGTGCTTCGACTTGGGGTCTAATTCACAATTAATCATTCAAAAGTTATATTAAATCAAAAATAATCATCCACATACATAAGAAAATTCATAATAACAATTAAATATATGCATCTCATATGAATAATAAATCCAGTTAGAAAATCCATCAAAACCAGAGGTGGGGTCTTTTTCCTGCCCAAGGTGATCTAAAAGAATGCCAAGTATTGCAACGGGAACATCCCATAATTCAATACCACTAATTCCATCCAATGTAATCCATATGGAGTTCCTTGTATCACTATGAGGCATGGTAACTTCTTAGTCCATCCTGGGTATCTCACATAGGGGACCGAGTATCACCCAAGGCATTGCGTAGCTATCTTGCAAAATTTTCATCCATGGTTTCTCCCCTAGGGAACCGGTATCACTAAAGATTATAATAAACCACCCAGGAAGCCCTTACCTGGAAATATAAAGCATCACCCCTAGCGCTTCATGGTTTAACCACATGAGTACGAGAGTCCATACATGAATCCTTAATATGTAACCCATGTTTTCTCTTGGACCATTTCAAAAGAGACATATCAAGAAAGGAATATATCAGAAGGCAGTGCATTTATAATATTGCATACTACTAAATAAACATTTCATGCCATCAAGGGAATGGAAATTTCCTAAGCTACCAAGCTATCCAAAGGACACAATTCTAGCCATCAAAATGGAATAAGTCGTTTAACACAAAATCAAGCATGTAACAATTACATAACATTATTATCATTTTAATATTTCAATAAAACAAGATTAGAAAATAGATAAAGACACTAAAACATGGAATAAGAATTAGGAACTTTCATAAGTAGTGGAATATAAACAAAAGCACATAGAATCAATATGCCTCAAACCATAGCTCATCAATGAAATTAAATAAAACAGGCTAACAAGATTGATCGTGCATAGGATTAAATAAATTGGTTGGTCATGCCAACATTCACATTTCATTCTGATTCAAAATAATTAATGAAAGTAAAATAAAATCATAATTAATAAACCATTTAATCAAAGACATTCCATTAAATTCAACTAATCATGGAAATTCATTTTATTACAACAATGTCATATTAATTTAAACATTCAAGGAAAATATTTCCATCATGATAAGCCATTCCATCCAAAACATTATATTTACTTTATAAAAATAGGGAAACTGGATTTAAAGTGGAATGAAGGCATTTAAAATGTGCTACGACCAAGAGGGAAATTACCTACATGGGTAATCCCTTATACAAAGAAATTCAAACACTTATGAGTTGTTTTGTTTTAATTATACATTTACTAATTTCCTACATGGAAAATGTCATTTAAGAAGGAAATAAATCATGTTCATTTCCTTTAATTCAATTCAATACACTTGATTAATCAAACAATACAATTTATTTATAGAGGTTTATGAGACACTTATAAGGTGTTATTGACAAATGGGCATTAACCTACTTGGTAAAATCCCATTTATTAAACAACTTATTCCATTTATAAAACTGTCTATGTATTAGAAGTTTTCTTTGTTCAATTAACATTTATTTTCCAAGCGTGGTACTCCATTTAATGGAATATATACTGGTTATGTTCTAAACATTCCATATTCCAAACAATAATATCAAAGTACAAAGAACTACCAAGAAATTTGGTTAAGAAATATAAAAATCATAAATCATCACTATGAGTTTTCAAAGACAGTGCACCTATGTTAGAGGGGTTTTATTTTAAAACCATGACTTTTTTTATCAAACAAATAATTTGTCAGATAAAAAATGAATAATTCAAGCAAGCATAATTGCCTAATCATTACTGTGTTTTTCTGAAGATAGTGCACCTCCATTAGAGGGGTTTTATTATAAAACCATGAGTTTTTATCAAATAAGTCATTTAGAATAATTTAAAATTTTACTCTATAAATTAAGCTACACTAATTAAATGAAAGAAAAGTGCATAAAGAATTAATTAAATGCATACTTTAATTTAAATAGTAAGAAAAGGGATCCTACCTTGAGAGAACCAATACGAACACTCGGCACATTTTAAACAGTGACCTCTTGAAGTTTTTGCCTCCCACCTCCGAGAATATACACCTTCGCATATGCATAAGGATACTTAACCCTTTTGTGTGTATTCTCAGGGCCATGAATATGAACAAGGGGTCCTTACATATAGCTTATATATACAAATACCTATTAACGCCTACTGATGCACACATTTTTCATAATATACATAAGCACACCTAGACCCATACATATATATTCACTACCATGGGTGAATATACATATAACAGAGTAACTTACATATACATATGCTTACTTATTCATGTGAATCTAGTTCACCTTTAACCCAGCGACTCGAAACCATGCGGTAAGGTCCAACTCACTATAGATAAATTACTAGGGACTCAAAAACACTTAAATACCCTAAATTAAAAGTTTTGAAATAACACAATGAAAGATAAATCTTACCCCACATGGTGATGACTACCCGAAATGAATCAATATGCTTCACCTTTGGTGGCGGATGTTGGAAATCACATGAAGGTTTCCTGGGAGAGGAATTACATGCCCTAATAATTGAAGAAACACAAGAATCGGATTATCCCTACCCTAAGGTTTTAGCCGAACCTCACCAGGTGACAGAGAGGCCAAAAATTGACCATAAAAGGAGATAATAAGGGAATAGGAGGCTTACCTAGCCATATTGAAGGAGATTATGATGGAAAACTAGTTGAAATAGGCACACAAGGGAGGTCACGAGGAGGGGGGCATCACGCGCTGCCTGGGAGAAAGGAGGGGGTGCGCCGCAAGTGAGAGGAGGGGGAGGGGTGCCACATGTCATGGGTGAGGGGAGGAGAGAACCCTTTTGTGTCTATTAACCCTAAAGAAAAAAATATTAATAAAAAAATATTATTATTATTATTATTATTATTATTATTATTAATCATCATCATAAAAATATTATTATTATTATTAAATCATTTAATTTATTTTTATTTTTATTTTTATTTTTATTTTTATTTTTTAAAAAAAACATCACAGTTTTAAAACTCTTGGAATCATGTTCTGAAACTCAGATTTAAAAATGTTCTATCAAGTAAACGCAAAAAAATCAAATTCCTTTGGATTTTTGTTCGGTTCAAAACATGGGATGTTATAATGAGAACATGAGAATAACATTTAAAAAACATACCTTGCATATAAATGATCATAATATTAAGTCATGGAATAAATATTAGTAGTTCATAAAACTTGAATCATAAGAGAATCAAATAACATGATCCATGTGGTCATAACATTATCATAAGACATAGATTTGTGGTATACACATAATCATATAGAATCTTATGTCAAGGCTACCCACCAAGACATTAATAAAATGTTAGTATTGAGATAACCACCCATGTACCTACTTTAAGGTTAGGATGACCTCTTGTGTACCCTCTTTTAGTCATAGTATAACCTCTCATGTGACCTTTGAGCTCATATAACATTAATCATTACCCAATTCATTGGAGAGAGATATAGGTCCCACCGATCTAATAATGAAAACCATATTTATGTGTGACACAATATCATAAAACATTCATCATATCATAACCCCTGAAATTAAATGGGTTTCATAAATATTTAATCAGGTTATGACCTATGTAAAAGCTAATTTTCATAATCATCTCTCCATTTATTCATAGCATAACACATGGAAAAGAAGTGGGTTTCATAATAATTCTACCATGGTATAACCCATTGAAGAGAAACAAGTTTTATAAACATCATGTCATTATAAACATAAAACATTCAGAGAAATAATAAGAATGTTATCCTTGGATCATATTCCCATTAAGGTATAGGTAATATAAATGGACTTTATATTATATATAAAATTATTTTTAATGGTCATTTAAAAAATTTATTTAGGAAAATATCCTTTCCAATTTGAAAAGAAATTTTTAAAACATAAAAAATTTTGAAAATACTTTTATTTGAAAATAAACTTAAAAATTTATAAAGAAATATTTGAATAAATTATTGTTCATGATAATATGAATTTTCATTCATTTTTTACATGTTAAAACAAATATTTCTTTCACATTTTTTATAAAATCCAAATGGGTATTGTTTGGAAAGAGGCATGAATATTTCATTAGAAAAAATTAAAAATTCAAACATGGGTAAAAATTTATTGTCAAAGTTATAGAATAATAAAAAAAATTGAAAAATGTTTTATAAAACATGGTTTTAGAAGAAAAGGGGTTTCTAATCGAAGAGATAAATAAATTTGGATTTTATTAAAAACATTTTCTCAATTATTTTAAGTAACAAAGAGTGGAAATGGTAATATTACTTTAAAACATCATGAATAACCATTATAGAATAAAATTCATGAGTTTATTGAGATATGGATCATAATATTTTATTATCAAAAACATAATCATAAATAATCCTGATAAACAATAAGATTGTCACAAAAAATCATTACCACTTTTCTATATTTGAATTGTAAGTCCAATGAAGGAATAACATAAAATGGATCTTAAAATATAATTAGGATAAATAAATTCATTATATTACATGTAAAATGGTCTTTATATACACCTCATGAAAGAATATAGGTTCATAACATAATGTACGTCTCAAGCAAGGAAAATTGAGAAAAAATGATTTTACCTTAAGTCTTGACTTCCATCATAATAAATATAAGTTTATTATAAATCTATTTAAAAAAATATTTATATGTTTAATATCATATATTATTTTTGTATGACCTTTTATTACCTATTTATTAATAATTTTGTATTAAAGTTATGTTTTGAGTAATAACCGCTTTGTTTTTCATGTATATTTTGATTTTTTTTATTTTTGGTCCTCTTACATTGATCATGATTGTATTATCTCTAGAATTTTAACCATGATATAAAGATCATATATATTCATTATATATGTATTTATAGTAATATATAAAATATATATATATATAAAATGAAATACACCGTTCATGGAGATGATAGGTCGTACATACATATGAACATTGTTTCCATTTTCTCAAAATATTCAAAAAAAGAAAATTAAATGACATATTATCATTATAGAATAATTTTTATGATGTATATATCACATATTTTCATTAAAATAATTCTAATTACATTCTATTTAAAATGTTAATGAATCATATTACTTCATGAGGTGGTAGTCCTCCGTACACATAAACGATGTTATTATATTCTCACAAAATAGAAATAATGAATATATGTGTTATATAATAATTAAATAAGCATAATAATATCATAAATATCAAATATAAACAATAATCCATCATTATTTCTAAACTTTATAGGTGGTAATAGAAAAATTAATGGCATCGGTTCGCGAGGTGGTGGTCTGTCGTACACATGAACAAAGATTTCCTAACCTATTTAATAGAAGTGGGGATGGTTACTTGTGACAACCTTAACATAAAAACATATAATTATATTTAATATAATTAGGTTATTATATCATAATTTCATAATAATAATTTAAGGATCTAGAGTAATAAATAAAACAAAAACACTCATTGATGAACGTTTCCTCTTCTTCGGGTATCCTCCTTAGGTTTGCACCAAAAGCCTTTTTAGGTTGGATTTATGTCCAAAATAAGGATTATAGGATGAGATGAGGGAATTTAAGAAGTTATTTGGGAATATATAGTCCAAAACAAAATGGTTTTAAGTTTTTAATAATATAGGATAAGGGGTGGCCTTTTATAAGTGAGGTGAGTAGCATACTTGTAATTTTTTGAAAGAAAGAATTCCACCCACGTTTGTTTCATGTCACAAGGCTCCAATAATGGGCCATTATTAATAATATAAGAGATAATATCTAAATATGAACATCCAATCGGTGTTTAAAATGTTTTGGGTTATTTTTATCCCTTATATTTTTATTTTAACCCCCCCCCCCCCTCAGTAAACCCATTTTTACCTTAAATGTGGTAAATAATTTTTAATGTTTTTACAATTAATTTTGGTTAAAAATTAAGTTGAAATTATTAGATAATATAAATTATTATGATTAAAATATTTAATCCATTTTTCAAAATTCAATTCACAAAGGTGTAAAATATTAATTTAAAATTAATCATGTAGAGCTAATGAAAACGCAAGTTTTTAAAGAGAAAATGTTTAAATTTTTACAAAGTTTTTATATCGAAATTAAATATGAAATTGATTAAAATGACATAAATTAAATTAATTTATGTATAATTTATATAATATTACTTTAAAACCAATTTAAAATATAATTTAACTTTATAATAAATTTTAAAAAAATAAAGTTTTCAATTAAAATTCAGTATTTTTCGCTTTTCATAAAAAAATGAAACATTTCAGAAAAAATACCAATAAATCACCCTAAGACAATTTGTAAATGATGATTTAAAAAATAGGTTTACTTTATAAAATTAAATTTATAAAATTTTAAAAAATTAATTTTATTATTGTTCACAAAAAGAAATAAATAGAACATTTTTTTAGAAAATAGTATTTTCAAAACATATAAAGACCATTGAAAAATTAAGTGCTTTTCATTAATATGTTTTATTTTAGTAAAAAAAATATACATAATATTTAAAAAGTATTTATTACTATTCACATCATTAAATTTAATGATTAGGTTTTAATGGTCACATTTAAATAATTATATTAATAATATATCATGTTTAGTTAAAACTTAGTATTGTGTGTAACACAAGCTGACCCAGTGTTACTTGTAGTGAAAGATTAAAATAGGTTTTGTGTAATTTAAACAATCAAAGAAATTTAATTTATCTAAAAATAATAATTCATAAAAACTTTGGGTGTTACAAACCTCACATGATAACCTCTTCATTCATATGCAAGTATTGAAATCCCATAGTTAATTTAACATAGCTTCCAACTCACAACTCTTAATATGATGTGATTCCTCTTATATTCATACATGAGAAGCTTTGTATTCCCTTTAATTAGATGTATACTTTGGTTAATTAATATGTAAACCCAAGCACATTGTCTTCATTCTTACATAGTTTTTGCTCCATGCAATTTATTTGACGTGTGTTACTTACCCCACATCATTATTTAATAGAACGGCCTCAAAATGTTTTAATCATATGTAAAATGCCTTTCATGTTTAATAATACAAAAGGGGTTTCCCTTTATTTTAATCATATATAGGAAGGATTTATTTATAATTTATTTTTATTTTTCTTTCAAAAAAATTCCAAACTATATTCCATGCCATTAAATAATAAAAAAATCCTGAAAAATTAGGCAAAAATAACTAGATAATCAATAAAATTAATGAAATAAAAAGTAAAATATATATATAAATTTATAACTATCAAATCCTCCCACAATTAAACAATTTATTGTCCTAAATCATAAAATATTTACATCAACTTCAAGGAAACTTATCCTGCTAAGGTAAAACATCATAGCCAAAAAAATAAAACAAATCAAAAAGAGAATAAATTTTTGAGTATCAAATAAGAAATATGTTTGCAACTCCACATTTTTTCAATAAAACTAATTAACCCATTCATCATAGTTTTCCTCTTCAAATAAAGATAATTTTATTAACTTCCATTCACACTTTCAACTTATTATTAATATAAATTCCATTTGTAATCCACCTTATGAGAAAAAATTTATCCAATCACTCGAGAAACATTTGAATATAGTTATTCTCAATCATTGAGTACATGAATCCTAACCATAAGATTGAAAATAATCTAAATATAAACCCCATAAAAAATAAACATTAATCATGAGGTATTTAATTAAATTTTTAAATTAATATGAGTCTAACTTTTGGTATGAAATTTATTTGAAGAATCATAAGGCTAAAAGGGTGGTTAAACCTTAAATTACAATGCATGATAAACAATATAATGCTCAATGAAAATACCCAAATTTAAAAATATTATTTAGTAATGATATCTCTCAATAACTCATCCATCCTTATATCATAGGCTCACAAATCATGAAAATAATAGAAATTAAATATTCATCCTATTTTCAATAATAATTATTTTTTAAATTATTTTTTCCCATGATATTTTCCTTTTTTATAGGGTAAAAAATAAATCATATTGAAAGGTAATTTATAAACCTTTCCCCTACAAAAAAATGATATCACCTCACATCTTCACTTTTCTATATAAATCATCCCCTTCCACATCATTAAACAACCTCTCCCCCCACACTTTTTCCATTGTAAATAATTTAAAAATACCAAGATTAGGGTGGTAAAGATAAATACGCTTTTAATGTGGATTCTCTATCAAGTTCAACCATAGATTCTACAAGATTAAAATAAATATCAAATGTAAAGGTAGGTATCAAAGATATAAATGTGTCAAATAAAAAATTTCTCAATCAACTTAATGTGGCTTTACTATTTTACAGATTTCATAATATATCAATGAAATTTATAGTAGTCTATCATCCCCAAGTATCACTTAATAAATTTGGTGTGATAAAGAATATAACAAAATGGTTTAGAACCCTCTAGAGAATCAGAAACATGATATCATAAAATCACTCATGGAATGAATAATAATAATAATAATAAATCAGTCCACATAAACTTTAAAAAATAAAATCATAAAAATATATAAGGAATTTTATATACAAAAATAAACCAATCTTCCCAAATCATCATTCATCAATTAAATATTCTCATGCATCTATTTACTCATACACCCATCATCTTACTCATTCAATATTATCAAAAATGACATTTAAAGTAAGATAATATGGCATTACTAATAAACCTTTGCATCATAGATCAAAAATATAGAAAGATATGAAAGTGTGGCATGAAAATTCCCAACCTTAAAAATCATTTGACAAATATAAGGAAATAACAAGAGATAAATAATTTAAATAAGTACTACATTATCCAGTGAAGCTTTTCAAATTTATTTTTTACTTTTTTTTATTTATACTCGTAATTTTTCTTTATTCATCATCATAATTGACATAAAAAATAAAAAAAACATCTATAATTACAAGAAATATTCCATTTAAGCATAAAAAAAATAAGGTTGATTGAATCTCTATCCTAAAAAATACTAAAATAAATTACTATAAACTAATTACTAAAAAGTAATTCTTGGGGAGTCATAAAAAAATTCCTTTCATAAGCACTTTATTTAATGTATTTGATCTAGGAACTACCTCATCATGTCAAGTAATTATATATGGTAAAGAAGTTACCCAATTCAGATCAAAAAATGGTTAAAGTTGAGATTCCTCCAAATGTATGGGTCTTATTAATTTATATGAAATTAGATTCACTCTCATTTATAGTAGAAAATTATCCACTTACATAATAATAATCCACCAATTTTTAGTCAATCCTGAAAAATAAAATTTTAACTCATGAACTAGCCAAACTTTTTAACCCTCTTAGTATTGTTGTTTGACCAAAAGATTATCCATCATCCTCAATCCCCTCAAGAAGCCTTATTTAATACCTATTTTTCTTAATTTAACCTTTTTATTTCTTAATTATTATAACTAATTATTTCATATCATCAATGGAAGAAACATCCTATAATTCTAGCTTACTGTCTTCACTCTAATCGTCATATTTTTCATTAAAAATATTCATATATTGAAAAATATTTAACTTAAATTGATCAAAATTAACCATAAATAATAAATCCCTCTATTAAACAACAATAAAGTCCCTTCCCATTACTAAAAATATCCTTCCAATAATAAGGGTTGTTTTATCTTCATTTATCTCAAGAATAAATTATATCTAATAGAAAATAAAAATTTTCCACTTTAAAAAAACATCATAAATCAAACCTCATGTGTGTCTCATCATTGCTTCCTCTAATTGAAGAGAAACTTTGGTGGGGTTCATCTCCCCTTATCATAAACTTGTGAGTGTTGAGTATTAAATGATGTTTACACTCACACCTAGATCACATAGAAATTTTTCCAAACTCATAAGATCTAATATTAATAGGGATTGAAAACCCATCCAGATCATGTGAATTTTTCAATAGACTCCTTGAAGCCATAGTTATTCATTCTATAATAAGTGGTATTGTGACCATATTCTCAAGTTTCCTATTATTTTAATCCAACTAATTAATAAACTTCATATGTGTGGAATAGTTTCTAAAGATTCTATAAAAGGAATATTGATATGAAGTTTTTGAAAAATTTCTAGAAAATTACTCCTTTTTCCTCAATTATCCTTTGATTCATACTTTTTTTTAATGATAGTAGTGGTTTAAAAGGTGGTGGGGCTTCCTCTATAACTTCTTTATTAGCTTCATTTTCCTAATATTTCCACTTTTCCTCCTTTTTCTCCTATTTTTATACTATTTTATTATACTATTTCCCCTTTTATTCAACGTTATCCTCTAGTGTTTTACCACTCCTCAAGGTGATAACTATCAATTATAAATATGGTTTGACCTTCATGTAACCAGGTATAACTTCTCTTAGTCTCTCTTTGAGTTGGTTTTAAATTTTCCTAACTTGGTTCCCAAGACTCATCATGACAGACTTTTAATTTTTTGATCATGTTTCAACTCATTGATTGAAACCCTGATAGTTTTCATGAAAATAGACATGGGATCTTCTAATAAATTAATTTGACTTTAAAGATATATTCCATGTTATTATTGGAAACTTGGTGATATTTTTTTGGTATACTTGGTTTTTTTCATAGACTCCAACCCAAAAAATTGTTTTAATTATTATAATTAACATAATTAGCATCTTCAACTTACATACCTCAGGGTTGGTGCATAACCATTATCCTATCCATCTTCTTTTTTTAGGGATTCCATTTTTATAGTCATACATCCATCATTGTCAACCATTTAAACTCATCTCTTCTTTACTCATTTTATTTTACACTATAAACTATTTTATAAATCTCATCCAATAAGTTATATCTTTCTCCTAGTAATTGTTTCATCAATGAATCTCCCTCAGTGGTATCCATAATTGACCTATTACCTTAAGAAAAACCCTTTTAAAATGTTTAAATTTGAAACCACATCTCTATACCATGATGAGGATACTTCCTTAATAAATATTTATGACTATAATGTCTAGTGTAAAGTGATTCATTATCAAATTGATTTAAATTTAAAATATCAATAGGAATATTCATAGATTTTAAGGGAGGAAATAATCTTATTAAGAGTTTTCTTTCCATATTATCCCATGTAGTGATGGAGTATAGTGAAAATATTTGGATAAATTTTCTTTATTTAAATATTAATAAAAATTAAACAATATTAGCCTTACCATATCATTATAAATATTATTATAATGTAAATTATCACATAGGTTAAGAAAACTTCCCAAGTGTGAGGTCATATTTTCATGTAGTATCCCGATGAGTTGAATTGAGTTTAAGATCATTTGGATTATTTTTGGATTTATCACTAAGTATTTTTCAGCAACCAAAGGCACTAAGATGTTTGGTTTTACCCTTACACTCGAAATTAATACATACTCTTTGAGTGTTCTTTTACTCAACTCACTTACTTGCAAAAATTATTTTTCTCCACATTCTCACTCTACTCTATTCATGTTCTCTTATTTATTATTCTTCCTCAAAAAATTATTTATCTCATGATCAAAATCAAAGAGTTTCTTTCAAGATTCCTAGGTCAAGTATTTATCCATCAATTATAAATAACCTTAAAATAACAATATGAAAATACTAATCATAATATAGAAAAATAAAATTTAAAAAGAGAAGATGAGGGGACTAATTAACCTAAATTACCTAAATTAATTTATTTATAAACAGTACCAAAAAATTGATCATCATATAGGGTGTCATTTATTCCTATGAGTTATAAAGTTTATAATTTATAAATTATTATTCCTAACTACTAACTACATGGGTGTTTTAAGTGGTAAGTCTGAAGTCGAGCCTATAGAGATGATTTTTAGGAAACAATTTAGAGAAATTAGAATGTTTAAAATAAGAAATTGAAAACAAAATGCCTGATAAATTAAATTATACTAATAAAGTAAATATAGTATCGTTATTAGTGAAGAAAAAAGAATAATTTATTAGCTAATATGTTTTTTAAATTGGGTCTAAGAAAATCCTTTTTATTTTAATTCACTTTATAACACATAAACTCCCATTTTCTTATAGTTAATTGCATTGATTTATTAAAGATATAGGTGACCCAAAACCATATTTAAACATAATCACTCTAACTCATACAATGTTCATGAATAAATAAAATTAACTATTTAATGCATAAATTATCATATCATCCACCAACACACAATAATCGTGAATGAAGAAATTTATAATATATAGAATAAAAAATGAATGTAAAAAAACTAAACATGGACTTATAACTAAAATAATAAAATTTAATAAAAAATCACCCTTTATGATATATCTTGTCACTAAATAAATATTCCCTCATTCTAGTCATGAGAGAGTTCATGAATAAAAATAAACTGTATCCAAATCACCTTCTATAGATGACTCCAAATGATGGAACTAATATAAGATGACATTACTATATATTGTGGCCTCCGCTTTTTATAGACAAAAGTTCCAATTGAATCTCCATATATTTATTCTTCTGTCTCTATATATTTATTTTCCAAATTAACTCTATATCCAAATACATAAAAATATATTCTAAAATCATCCCAAATATTCTTGAAATTAACTCCCCAAAAAGATCCTACAAAATATAAAAATATGGGAAATATTCGGATCTTATATCTGCTATAAATATAAAACTCATTGTGTGGTAGTGTTATTCATGGTTCAAGGGAATATTTCTTCTTAAATTCCCTTTACTAACATTTCATGGTCATATAAAAATACTAGTAGCTACATCATATCCTTCTTCTCTATATCTATCTAAAAATATAATATCTTCTGTATCTTTTAATCCACGCCACAATAGTATTCTTTACACTACATTTATCTTCTTCTCATGTACTATTGTATTATATTCAGCCCCCAACCATATAATAAACATATTTTACCTATGAATACCATCATTTTCTCTATCCTCGCAACATATCACAAACATTTTATTCATGGAATAGTAAACCCTACCATACCATAATACCAACTCTATGAATCCTAAGTTTTTCATTGTCTCCGCCCTTTCTGTGTCCTCATGGAATGATCTTGGTCTATCATGGAACAATTTTCATGAACCAACCTAGGTCATCCTATCTCAATAATATAATCGACCTGTGGAAAGGATTTGAGGGTGTTCTCATTTTCCATATGCTAGAAACAAGTTCATGGGCATCAAGGATACACTTTTGGTAATGGTTTCACCTAATAAATATAATAAACATATAGAAAAAATTTTACTTATAATCTAGCATGGTGTGTCTATAAGTTGGACTCCCATGAAAATTATAATAATCATTTTTAAATATAAAACAAATTAAATAAGTCATATCTAAAAATAAACATACAACTCACTTTCCAACATAACATAAATGATAAATACAAGACTAAATAAAGATCCCAATATATTAGAAAGGTAAAAATTATTAGTACATTCACATTAAAAAATAAACAATGAACCCCAAAATACTCAACCAAATACTTCCACATTACCTGAGGTCACAATTCAACACTATCCCCAAACCCACTCTATGAGAATCCAAATAATCAAGAATCCCACAGGAGGATTTATTTAATAACCCAAACCTAAATATGAAAATTACACAGTCTACAAACATTGAGTGTTATAAGTAGGGTGAGAGAAGAAATTTCTAAATAGGTTTTCACCAAGAAAAAAATATATAAATTCCATTTAAAGAGACAATCTATATACACTAATTTGAAATACAACAAAAAATTAAAGCCTTTCCATTTTAGGAAAAACAAAACATGATTATACCTCAAAAAAATTAATAACTCGAACAGAACTTTAAATAAAATATAAATATTTTCATTATAAAAATATTCTAAAAACTCTATTTGGAAAATAGTTTATGAACTAAAATACCATTATAAAATTATTTTTAAAACTAATTTTAAAACATCATGAGAAAGAGTGTCTATAGAAATTAATTAAATTAAAAAAACAACCATATAATGGTAATAATCATAAATAAGTAACACTAAAAAAGGAATACATTTAAAATATACCAGAGAAATATATAAATTAATATGTCACATGTCATAGTAGAGTAGTGTATGAAAGTATAGAAAAAATATAATCAAGAATAGTATAAGAAAATAAGTAATGTGCCCTATAATCATGGGAAACTCCTTAGGTCCTAGTGAGATTATCCTATAAATGCTCAACAAAAAATAAAACTTTGTTTAATATTGGTGTTTCCCTAACAAATATCATTTTTGGTTTACTATTCCTAGACTTACCGAGTGGTACTCCCCATAAACAAAGCATATCATAATTAAAAGATACTATCTTGTGCATTAACATAACTAGAATAGAAACCTTCTCCCAATCTCCCACTTAGATACCTAGGGTTCCCATGAAGTTAGATACTGGAGGTGAGGAAGTATTTTATAACATATCAATCACATGTAAATAATAGATCTCAAAGAAAATCATTACGATATCATTTTCTCATACCACCTTCATGTACTTCTTTTATAAACAGACCCCTTTTACTTAAATAAACATTAAACGAAAATAAAATTTAACATTTTATATACACAATATTACATAAAAAATAATTTCATGGGGATTAAACCCAAGGTATTTTTTTTTTTTTTTGAAAACCTTTTTATTCATGGTTCCAAATTGGCCATTAGTTTTCAAACTAATAGTCAAACACTTTAAACACCCTTTTTAAAATCATTTTGAAAACAAGTGGAATGCTATTTTGGACCAAGGGTAACCTCAAATTTAATACAATATATCCAAATAATCATATATTTATGAACAAAACATTATAAAAAAATATAAATAATATCAAGAACATAATTCGCATGTAAATAACATAAATACATGTTCAAGAAACTCATCAAAATCCAATAATAAAAAAATTCTTATCATGCAATCCCTATAAACCAATAAAACATCCCATATAAAATCATTAGAAAATAATTTTTAAGTTTAAAACACCATTTTATTTAAGAAAACCCTTCAAAGGATCCTAAAATTAATTTTATAAAACACATAGTATGTGTAGTCATCAATTAAAAAATTATAAGAGTTTGAAATCAAGAAAATCCACTTTTTATTTTAATCCACAAAACCATAAAACCATGAAAAGTAATTTAAATATTATCCAAGTATCACAAAAAAAGAACAATTTTAAGTAAAATGGATTTTGAAAACTCAAACACTACATAGTTTTTCAAGAAAATGAAATTACATGAAAATGCCTACCTCGATAAATTGTGGTTGGTGTGAAAACTTTAAGTGTGAGAACATCAAGATAAAGAAGAAATTTTCACACCCAAAACAATAAGAATTATAAGGTTAGTAAAACCTCTCAACCTAGGGTTTATATTTCATGGACCCTTTGATATAGTAATAAGAAGAAGTAAGAATAGATAAAGGGGGAGTGGAGTAATTTTAGGAAATGAAGGACTAATCTTCAAGAAATTCAATTAAAAATAGAAATGAGGCCAAAAATCCATGGAGTAGGGAAGGAGAGTCACCAATACGACTCTACTAGTTGATAAATTTGAATGCAAAAAATTGTAATTCTCAAGTGTCTTTAATTCAATAAGGGTTATAAAGAGAAAATAATAAAATTAAAAAACTAGGAACAGGAACCACATGACATGGCCCAATATATAACAATGTGTCTCCCCTCTCCAAACACATCATGGTGTGACCCTATTGGTCCTCTAAGAAGAATTAATAACCCCACTATCCAATCCATCGTGTCATGTCATCCCTCATTCATGGATTGAATCACCTTCGAGGCCCAACCTTACGGAATGACCTCAACCATGACACCCCTATCATAGCACAACATAATGGTCACATCATGACCACATCCTCTCATAAAATTTTTAAAAGGAACATAAGAAGGATTAATACATAAGAGTTTCCATGTAATATTTCAACCCCAGCCCATTTTATTTGATATAATAGGAATGATATTGACCTTAGGTTAATCCTTAAACACCAAATACTGAAAATAAATGCCAAGGAAATTACTAAATTTCTAGGGATCGATTTTCCATTGCATATCACACAACCTGTAGTAGAGGAACTAAAATGACCAGAAATAAATATGATGCATGATAAAATCATACCAATCTCCAATAATATAATAATAGATAATAATCAAAGTTTCAACAGATAATAATATCTCCAAATAAGTATACACAACCAAAAAGTTCAAAAGAGAAACTAAAGTTCCAATCATATAACTATACAAAGATCTACCCCACTACCACCTCCAAACTCCAACCGCTATTAACCAAGACTATAACATCAAGGTGATCCAATAGATAAGTAATTGGTCTTTCCCTTACCTGTATCATGATAAAAAACATATACATATATACCAAGATTAATATTCATGGGTGAGTATACAAAATTAGTAGGTAATCACATAGATACATCCCACACATTCCACTAGGAAAAGAAAAATTTATCTCACATTATATATAAAAAAGATAAGAGCATAAAAAACTAGTAAACCAGATATATATAAATAATAAATGAATAAATCACACCAAAACAAACACACACACCATTAACTCACGCACCCATGTAATGAACCAAAACCTCCCTTTTGGGATCCATTTAATCAACCCAAATGCATCACTCATTGAATGGGTCCTTTAAATAGTCCAAAATCATGATTTGAAACCCATCCCTCCTAAACTAAGTCATCACTTGGTGATATAATCCAATGTGCCCCAATTTATCATGGTAGAAAAGTATGAACTGAAAAATTTCTTTCTATATGCATCATGAATGCACATAAACCCATGCCAATTCCAAGTTTACACACCCAAAAAAATTATTTTTTAAACCAAAACACCACTTATTCATTTTACCAAACATGTTATGGGTTTCACCCACAACCATTATTTCAAAACCACACAATAATAAGATAAAACTCAAAAGATAATTTACCAAGGATTTTACATTAATAAATAAAACAATTTAGATTTATTAACCAAGAGTATTTAAGTTCTAGGTAGAAGTAGAGTAAGAGAGAATCCACCTACCTCAACAAATATCTTCCTGAAGAAGTGTACTGTAAACTTATAGAATCTGTCTCTCCCAACTTTCCTACTATGTATTATAAAAAAATCCCCATCATAAACACACCTTATCCATAATATTTAACCATGGAAGACCCAAAATAGGGTTCCTCTCAAGATAAAATAAAAAGATAAGATATGAGAAATAGATATTGAATCCTTTCCTTCAATCCATAGGCCAAATACTCCAAGAATTCAAGAGATGGAGCTCCCAGAGAAATAGAATTCTAAAATCACCCAAGGATGATCTCTATATTGAGATACCTATAAAAAATATGAGAAATAAGGGTTTCGGGGGAATTTTTGTTTTGAAATATAATTTTCAAATCCTTTTTAAGTCATGCATGATTGGTCTTTATGGTTTGGTAAACCATATTTCAACTGTACAGAATCCAATATACAAAAAAACCAAGGGTTGAATGGTTTACCTAATTATGTGATCGTTGATAAACCATCTTTTCACATGGATGAAAAGGAGAAAAAGGTAAATACCTTAGGGAAAATAGAAGTAAAGAAGTGGAAAAGGTTAAGATTTTCAAAGGCCCCAAATTCTGTTTGCTTAAGTCTCCTCAAATCACCATTGGCGCACAATCACGTGTGTGGAACCCTACGCATATGACCTATACACAACACTTGCATGAAATTAATCATTTACCCAAGGTCCCATATTTGCATATTAATAGGTCCCCAAAGTCTTCATTTGTATGGATGAATTTCCCTAAAGGCCGGTCAATGATCTGATCACCCTATTGCTTCTCCCAAGCTCTCTGTAACCTTCTAGGTAGTTCTCTAACACTGATATAAGATATAATTAAATGTTAATAGTGAAACTGAAGTCCTCCCAGGGTTTTAAACAAACAAAAACCGACTCAAGGAATTCACCCAACCCTTAATTAATGATGACTAGTGAAGAGTTCCCTTTCTTGACTAGTGACTTACGTAACTTACTTTTGGGAACATTTTTAAATACCCTTGAAGGCTCGATCATGGTATCGCCCAAGTTTAGTCACTCAGGTGGTTCACCACCAAAGGTGTTACAAATTCAACCAAACTTATATGCATGGAGCATCCCCTGTGCAAATGTAACTCCCGAGATTTATTGAAATATTTTTTTGTAATTAGTTTATATTTTTGATATTTTTCATTTAACGTGACACTATAAATAGTTTATATATATATATATTAAAAACATTAAGTTAAACATTCCTCTCACATTGAACCGACTTGGCTTGCACTACATGTAATACCGACTTGTATTGAGAAACACACAATAACAACTTGGCTTGAACTATATAATATACTAACTTTTATTATGTTACATTGAATACGGACTTCACTTTCACTACCCACAACACTGGCTTAGTGTATGTTACACACAACATCGATGTTTCCTATGAAACATCATTTTATTGTTAAAATTATTTAATTGAGGTAATTATAAAATATCTGTTAAAAATAGTTATATTAATATTAATAACTAATTTTAAAATATTATTTATAATTTTTTTATATATATATAACATATTTATAATGAAATATATGATTTTTGGTAAAGCCCTTCTATGTTTAAAAATACCATTTTCTCGAATGAATCGATTTTAATAATAAAATTAATTTTAGACACATTTAGAAATTTAATTTGATAAAATAAAATTTATTTTTTAATTTATAATTATGAAATTATCTTAAGGTGAATTTTTGGGATTTTTCTAAGAAAAATCATTTTTTGATGAATAGATAAAAATACTGTGTTTTAGTTAATAACTTCCTTTTTGTTTAAATAATTTTTAATGTTAAATTATGTGTTAAATTTGTTTTAGGGTAATATTAGATCAATTTTATATCTAACAATACAATTTAGGTCATTATAATAAATTCCACTTTCAATTTTAATATAAAAATTTAATAAACTTTTGAACGTTTTACTTTAAAAACCCGGTCTCTCGCCACGTCTGTGGGATTAGCATTAATCTTAATTTTTCCAATTCTATGAATTGAATTTTTAAAAATTTACATACACTATTTTAATAATTATAATATTTATATTCTAATAATATTAACTTAATTTTTTACCAAAAATATTAGTAAAAGTGATTAAAATTAAGCAAATTGATTAGGGTCAAATTAAGCTCAATTAGGGACTAAACCTTAAAATTAAGGACCCAAATGACCTAGAAACTTTTCCAAAACCAATTTTATTTCCATATTTCGTCCAAAAACCTTCTATTATTTATTTATTTTGGTTTTTTTTTTGACTTTTTTCAGTAAGAACATGTGTACACCTAAATTTTTTCAAAAATTCCAAGTGAGTCATTTTCCTTCCCAATAAAAGGCATCCACAACTCCCTCTTCCTCACACATATCAAGCCCCTTGTATCACCAAAACTCTTATAAAATAATATCCTAAATTAACTCCCTTAATCCTTTAATCCTCCCTTGGGAATAAAGTCTTATAATGAATCCTTTTGGCACAAACCAAAAGGAGTTACCCGATTAAGAGGTAAAGTCTTCTCTCAAGATCTTTAGTTTCATTTCCATTATACACCCCCTAAAAGATTTTATTTTTCATGATTATATAAAAATAGTATAATATATATACTAGGATGTTTTTATGAAAAAATTTAAACCTAAACTTATACACGCCTCCATCAAATGGGTAACGAACAAGTTGTTTCTGTGTACGGCGAACAACTGCCTCACGAAATGATGATCGTTCATTTTTTCCTTTAACACCTATCATGATGAAAATTATTATTTAAACTATGTTTATATATATATTATATTATATTTATTATGTATTTAAGCTTATTTATTCCTTTTAAAACACATTTAATCTCCATTTGGTGTAAATGTGATAATTTCATTTGAGTAAGTGTGGACTACCGCCCCCTCAAAGTGATGTGATTTATTCACAAACTACATGGAATTTATTAAGGATTGTTTTAGTTAAATTATTTGATATATATAACATTATAATTATACTATAATTATATTATATACATGTACACTTATATGTCATTTTCTTTAATTTTCAATAAAACAATTAAAACGGAAACAGCGTTCATGCGTGCGTACGGCTTACCATCTCTATGAACAGTGTATTCCATTTCATACTAATTTATGTTATAGATTATTATAATATAAAAATAATATTTATAAATTAAATTTATAACATTATTTATATTCTGTAAATCATTATATAAATATAATGACCAAAGATATAACAAATTAAGAAGTATGCGAAGAACAAAGTAAATATTATCCGAAGTGAAACCTTAACATATGATCGTTAACAAGCAGGTAATATAAGGTCATAATAAAACCATATATGGTATCATATATAATAATAATCTTCTTTACAGTATTTATAATAAAATTATATTTATTATATAGTAATATTTAATGAGTACTATGGGATTCAGGACACAAGGTAAGGGAATTCCATCTCACTTTTATTTTCATGAGATACATGCCTTAATCACCACTCACTTCTTTTGTGTGGTGTATGTACTTCACAATAATGTATTATATTCCACTTATAATTAAATTTAGTTGTATTAAAATATAAATTTTATGATCTTTCTTTCATGGGGTTTAAGTTTCAAATGTTAGTAAATCTGTGAAATAGTTTTGTCTCAATTTTCCTTCTTTGAGACTCATGTTTTGTTATGCACCTAAATTCTCTTTCGAGGTATATATATTTACTTTTTACATGTTATATAATGAATCTCATAATTTTAATTATATTTTAAGATTAATTTAATTTAGTTTTCTTACATTTATAGTATGATCTAAAGTCACCAAGTTACAAGAGTTTATTGAAACTATCTCATCGCTTTTTGAGATTGTTTATTTTTATGTTTTCTTTGATGAAATATTATAACCCATATCTCAAGAAAATTCAGTAATTTTATTATACTCTATATATTCATAATATAATCATGTATAGGTAACATTTTTCTACTCTTTGGTACATAATATAGTTAAGGATTTGTTTTTAATAAATCCTGACTTTACACTCTCTTCAGTCAGAAATATGTGTTATTTCAAAACCATGTTTTCTAAAAATGGTTTTCAAGAATATTATACTAATATCCTATTATCATTAAAATAAATATTTACCATTTTTTTTTCTTTTACCAATTATTAAATTAATCTTCATGTCACTTTTTGATCAAGTCATTTTTCTAACCATTTTACTGTGAAAAAGGAATATTCGTTTTACCTCATATAACATGTACGGTTTTACCCACCATTATTTCTTTGAAGATTACTTTTCATGTTTAATGGGTTAATTTTTAAGAAAGTTTTTTTCAAATTATTTTCAAATAAAAGGTTTTCAAAACATTTTCAATATTTATTTATAAGTTTTCAAATTGTTTTCAAATAAAAAGGTTTTTAAAATGTTTTGTAGCTTATTTTATAAGTTTTTAATGAAAAAGGTTTTAAAAATGATTTTAAGTATTATTTATATGTTTTAAAGGTATTTTATATGAAAATTATTTTTAAATGGATTTATGTATTAAAAATCCTTTTTTAAATAATAAAGGATGCTTTCCTCAAGAAATGTTTTTGAAAGATGTTTTAAAATTATTTTCCATATAAGATGAAATCCGTTGATGTTAAACATGTCTTTATAGAAAATTATTAAAGGCTACATTAATAACCTTTTTATCAATGGGTTCTTCTTAATGTCATGGTCTTTATGAAACCTATTTCTCTTCCACGGGTTATATTTTTATGAAATATTTTTCTATTCCATGGGTTATATGTTTCTAAAATCCATTTATTTTCCTTGGGTTATATGCTTTTGAAACCCTCTTCTTTTCATGAGTTATGATTTGATGAGATTATTGTGAAACCTTTATATTTTACATAGGTTATAATGTAACAAAATGTTAAATATACCCATTTTATATCATGGGTTATGATTTGATATTTATAGAACCCATATATTTTCATGGGTCATGATATGATGAATTTTTTGTGGCACATGCATGTATGATTTCATTAATTGATGGGTGGTACCTATATTTCCCTCCAATTCATTCTGTAATGATAAATGTTTTATGAGATCAAAGGGTACACAAGAGGACATCCTAATCCCAAAACAAAAGTGTATATGGGAGAGCATCCTAATCCCAAAATAATAGGATACACGGGAGAACATCCCAAGCCCGAAACAAGAGGGTATACAGAAGAAAATCCCATGCCCAAAACAAGAGGGTAAATAGGAGGAAATCCCAATCCCTAAACAAGAGGGTAAATGGGAGGACATCCCAATCCTGAAATAAGAGGTTACATGGGAGGACATCCCAATCCCAAAACAAGAGGGTACATAGGATGGAATCGCAATCCCAAAGTTGGTACATAGGTGATTATCTCAATCCTAACATGTTAAAAAGGCCTTGGTATGCCACCTTGACATAGGTTTTTTATGTGCTTATGTGTTTTTCACAATTACATGTTTTATTCCTAAGTTATTATTTCAAGTCTTATGTTCTTTATTTCATTATGGTTCATGTATTATCAAATTCCAATCTTTATTATGATCTATAATATGCAGGTTATGATCTTAAAATGTTATGGTCAGGTTTATACCATTTTTTTATGTTATGATTATTAATTTTCATTATTTACCCTTACTGAGCATCTAGTATCACCCCTTTCTTATGTTTCCTTTCTCCGGGTAATGAAGAAAAGTTTTAGGTAGAAAAAATAAAGGTATTGATCTTTATGGGAGATGTTTAATATCTTTCACTAGGATAGAAGATTTTGTTTCCAAATTTCCAAAGACACTAAATTATTATGGTCCCTGGGCATGTATTTTTTCAATGTACTAAATATTCATCAAATGTTATGTAATTTTTATGTATGTTAAGCCTGGGTTTCTAAAGTTAGTATCAAAGTAAATGTTAATTCAACATTTTTAAATGTAACATTCCAAGTAAGTAATGAATAATAGAAATTTTTTTATCTATGTCTATTAATGAATTAGATAGTGTTTTAGAGGCTCAAAATGAGAATAAATCCAATCTTAAGCATGGAATACACTAATATTTTTAAAAGATTGTTTTACTGCCTTTTGATGGAAAACCATTTTTAAATCAAACTTTTGAAAATATTATAAACTCTATTTGTCGAAATAAAATTATTCTTTATGATTGGGACATTGAAATTTACTTTGGGTAAATTTTTGGTATTTTTCCGATAAAGTTCATTTTTTTAATGAATAGTGAAAAATGTTGTATTTTAATTCAAACCCTCTTTTTAATATAATTTATTTATATGATTAGATTACCTTTTAAATTGGTTTTATAGTTAAATTAGAATATATTTTTACCATTTAATCCAATAGTGGTCATTGAAATTAATTTCACTTTGAAATTGGACTTAAACTAGTGTCAATCTTTTGATACTTATTGTTTCATAAAAACACGTTATTTGCTCTAACATGCGGAATTAATTATTAAATTAATTAATGTAACTTATATGTTTTGAATTTTTTAAAATAGAAATAATTTTTGAATTTGGAATATCAAATATAGCTTAGGGTGATGTTTTGGTATTTTTCTGAAAAACATCAATTTTTGATGAATAGTGAAACCACTAAGTGGTACTTAAAAAACTGATTTTTCGTTTAAATGAAATTTTACCACCTCTGTGTTTTGAATTTCAAAAATCCGACATACATTGTTGTCATTAGGAAGTAAAATGTGGTTCAATGGGACTAAAATAATTTTTTGGTGAATAGTAACTTTTAAGTTTGTAATCGCAATTAGAGGTAATTAGTGTAATTTAAGGTAAAAATAATGTTTTAATAATATGAAATGACCTTGACACATGTTCTACCCTTATTGGATGTGTCATGGCCGACCAATACAATCCATGGGTCAACTTGGGGACCCCATGGAGCCACTTTGGTAGGAAAATGACATTAATATCTTTTTATTTAATGTTAAAATTAAAATGTCGCAAACATGAGTTGTTTTACTAAAAAAAATTAAATGGGGTTGTACAAGTCATATTTTTGACTATAAATATTCATTAGAAATATAAAAAGATTTCCTAAATCATGATATTTTTTTTATAATTTTTAGACATTAAATAAATTAAATTATTTATGACACCATGATGATGCAGTGATTACCTCATTATTTAACGATTTAAATAAAATGAAAATATAATGTAAAATATAAGACCTACACTTGTCAAAAACCTATTGTATGGGTGGATTTAGAACCCTTATCACCTTATCCTAGAAATTTATAATTTTGGGACCTTTTTTATCCGAAAATCATTTTATAGAAAAGTATCTTTTCATAACTTTCCAAGAGTGCCCCTCCTCTCCTCTTATAAAAGGCCCTCACCTCTACCACCTTACCCACACTTCCAAAGCCTTTGGCTCAGCCAACCCCTGCCCATTTTGTCTCTCCACATCCCTCTCTAACTCTTAGAAGCCTCACTTTGGGCAGAAGTCTTCCCAAGGAAGCCTTTGATCTCAAATCAAAAAGAGTTACCCGATTTAAAGGTAGTGCCTTCTCTTGTGTTCTCATGTTTTATTTTTCTTCTTCAACCCCCTAAACTATTTTTATTCATTTATTTTATAACAAAAACAGTATCTTCCATATACTAGGATGTTTTTATAATAAGGATTCGAGCTACACTTACACACACCTACATCTAATGGTTAAAGAACATACTGTTTCTGTGGATGGCGAATTTCTGCCTCACGAAACGATGATTGTTCAACACTCATATAACACCTTTAAAGGTGGACATTAAGATATCACTATATTTATATATGATATATAATATGTTTATGTTTTACTTAAGCTTCTGTATTTTTCATTTATGGAATACCTTTATGGTTTCCATTATGGGTAAACGCAATATCTTCATTTTAGGAAGTGTGGACTACCGCCCCCTCAAAGTGATTTGATTCGTTAATGCCATATGTGGGACGTATAAAGGATTTAATTAATGATATTATATATTATATTATACTGGAATTATAATATACCTTTATATCATTATGATTCCATTCCATAAAATACGAAATAGAAATGAAAGTAGCGTTCATGCGTACGTACGGCTTACCGTCTCCATGAACGGTGTATTTAATTTCTTACTTATAAACGTTATGTAATATTATAAATGCATGTATATACTATATATATATGATATATATGATATCTACATCATGATTATAACTCTGGATATAATGGATACATGAAAAACTTGTAATTATAAAGAGTTTATTTTTGACTCAAGTACCAATGATCGATAAAATGACCGTTATTAACTTAAATAATTACATAGTGTTCATGACATGGTAATAAGTGATATAAAAGGAATAATGAACTTGAAAAAGGTTCTTAAGCAAGTATAAATTAACTCAAGTTTATTATTCAGGAAGTTAAAGAACGATCGATTCAAGTCGGACCCGAGGTATGGGACTTCGTCTCAATCTCCTTTCATTGTGGCATATTTTATTTTATACACAACCTTCTTTTATACGGTGTATAAAACCCTTTGAATTTTAAGTTTATCCAAAAGGAATCTTTTTTATACGAAGCGTTTTACTAAACTAAAAAAGGGAATGTTTTTTTCGTACGTATGCGGCGACAACGAATTCTCTGCCGCCGTGACCATTATTTGAGTTTAGGCTTCCTCTACAAGCCATACCTATTTTTAAAAGAAAAATAAATACCATGTTTTACTTTTATTTTATTTTGGTATTGAAAATGGTTTTCATATTGTTTTTATATCAATGTGTTGTATTGATATCTTTTGATTGAAAAGTGGAAATGTTATGTTTCCTTTATGCATGTTTTTTGTGATACGATTATGTTATGGTTCTTGGGCATTGTTATGAAGACGGGTGGTTCCATGATAAACTAAGGGCGGGTGATCCCGATATAGCTCTCCAATGTATTGGGTAATGCGAAGGGGTTAAACGTTGAGGTTTCTCTGAAGAGATTTAGGGAATATATTGTGATGGGTATTCCAAACGTAACCAAGAGGGTTACTCCCTACATAAGAATGTTATGAATGCCTCAAGTTACCTTTATGTCTTTTGATTTCTATGATTTATTCATGATTTGATGATGTATGTTAAAGTGCTTATGTTTTATGGGTAAAGTATGATTTCATTCTTATGTATATATGTACTCATGTTTCCTTTCCATATTTATATATCCCTTACTGAGCTTTTTATGCTCATCCCAAGTTTTTTTGAAATGTTTTTCACAGGTCAAGGGAAAGGTACATGATATGATGATAGTGTCAAGGAAGTGTCAAGATAGAATCCATGTTTTATTTTAAATATGTTTCCGTTGATGGTAAAAATGAATACTATCTTTTATGTAACCACTTTGTTTAAATGTGGAATGTAATGCATGTTTTATGATCTAATTCTCTAAAACTCTAAACCTGAAAAGATCCTCAACATGTATTCTTGAAGTAACTCAAGATTAAGTGATGTTTAAGGGTGGGGCCTTATAGTTGGCATCAGAGGTTGGTTTAGATAACTTTAGGAGTTAGAATTATATTAAATGATTGTCCAAAAATATTTTTTTATGGTCAAATTGGAATGATATAGCATTTGAAGATTACCATGTTGCTTTATCTAAGACATGTTTGTTCAGAATAGTTTTCCGCAGAGGAAACAGGGAAGCAGTGCTAGGAAGGCATACATAAGGAAATAACCTTCTGAATCAGCATCCTGAGATGGTCTGAATTGGAACTGAATAGTTTGTTACAGTAATGGCGCAGTTGACTCAAGCGATAAATGGTGGCGATATCCATGCATGAGATCAGCCAGATCAACCGCAGAGGAACATGTCAGTGGTGGAACATTTCATGAGGCAACATCCCCCATCATTCAGAGGATCATCTGACCCTGTGCTAGCTGAAGGGTGGATTAAATCACTGGAGAAGATTTTTGATGTCATGGGGTGTTCAGAAAATCAAAAGGTTAGTCTTGCTATTTACCGTTTGGAGGGTGAGGCAGATCAGTGGTGGTCGATGGTTAAAAATATCAGGGACGCTGATGAGATTGATGCTTTCGACTGGGATGAATTAAAAGGTATGTTTCTTGAGAAGTATTTTCCTAAGGATGTTCGACTTCGGATGGAAAAACAATTCTTGGAATTGAGGCAAGAGGAAGACTCAGTGGCTGCCTATGAAGAAAGGTTCACTCGATTGGCAAGGTATGCTCCAAATTTTATCCGAGACCTTTATAGTAAAATCAATCATTTTTACTCAGGATTAAAGCCAAAATATCGAAGGGCATTGGCTTATTGTGAGTTTAAAAGTTATGAAAATCTTGTTCGATGTGCTGAGAAGGTAGAAATGTAGTTTTCCGATGATCAAGTGTTCTATAAAAACCAGTAGAAGAAGAGACTGAGGTGGCAGGAGAAAGGAAAGAATTCTTCAAAAAGGTCTGATGGTAAGAAAACTAAGTTTCCAATTTATGATAAATGTGGTAAAAGGAATTTTGGGGAATGCCTTTTGAATTCTGGGAAGTGCTACCGATGCGGTAAGATGGGACATAAGGCTCGTGATTGCACTGAAAAAGATCAGGTTGATGGTAAGACCAAATTTGATTTACAGTTAGTGAAATATTTTAAGTGCAATGAGATGGTTCACTATGCCAACGAGTGTCCAACAAAGAGATCGAGTGAGGGGAAGCAGTTAGACTACAAGGAGAAAGGGGTGGTGAAATCCTTTTCAACTACTTCAGCAGATGTCGGGCCATCAAATGAAGTTGTATCAGGTACTTTGTTTGTTTTTTCAGATTATGCCAGCGTGTTGTTTGATTCGGGGTCTACACATTCTTTCATCTATGAAACCTTTTCTAGTAAAATGGTAATACCGTCTCAAGAAATGACTCCTGAACTTGTGGTAAAAACACCTGGGGGAAATGTTGATGAAAAAATAATTTATAAGAATCTTCCTATCCTTATCTATGGAAAGAACCTACTTGCAAACCTAATTGTTCTACCTCTAGTAGAGTTTGATGTTATCCTGGGTATGGATTGGCTCTCTGTTTACCATGCTAAGATTGACTGTAGAGCTAAAGAAGTTTCTTTTCAGAAAGACTTTCATTTTTTGTACAAGAATGAACCCTTACTGTTCATAACTTATCAAGAGGCCGAGAAACTTGTAAAAGATGGAAATGAATGTTACCTTGCACACATTGTTGAAAACAAAGGAATTCTTCAGATTAATGATGTGCCAGTGGTAAATGAGTATCCTGATGTTTTTCCTGATTAGTTGCCTGGAATAATACCATATCGGGAAGTTGAGTTTACTGTTGACTTATTTCCTGATGCTAAGCCAATTTCAAAACCCCCTTATCAAATGGCTCAAATTGAACTTTTAGAGTTGAAGGAGCAATTGCAAGATTTATTAGAGAAAGGTTTCATTCGACCTAGCACATCACCATGGGGTGCTCCTGTTTTATTTGTTAAAAAGAAATATGGTTCAATGAGACATTGCATTGATTATAGAGCCTTGAATAACATCACTGTTAAGAACAAATATCCTTTGCCTCATATCGATGATTTGTTTGATCAGCTCTAGGGAGATCAGTATTTTTCAAAGATTGACCTGAGATCGGGGTACCATCAGCTGAAGGTAAAGGAAGCAGATATTCTGAAGACCATGTTCCGTACAAGATATGGCCATTATGAATTTGTAGTAATGCCTTTTGGGCTAACCAATTCACCTACTGTATTCATGGACTTAATGAATAGAATTTTCCATGAGTTCTTGGATAAGTTTGTGGTGGTTTTCATTGATGATATTTTGGTGTTTTCTAAAAGTAAAGAGGAGCATGAAAGACATTTAAGGGTTATTTTGCAATCCTTAAAAGAAATAAAATTGTATGGGAAATTCAGCAAGTGTGATTTTTGGTTGCAACAAATTTCTTTCCTTAGTCACATTGTTTCTAAAGATGGGATAACTGTTGATCCTGCAAAAACAAAGGTTGTTGAAGAATGTCCAAGATCCACAGATGTAACTGAGATTCGTAGCTTCCTTGGTTTGGAAGTCTATTACCGAAGGTTTGTTAGAAATTTTTCACGGTTATCTAGTCCAATGACTAAGCTAGCTCGGAAGGGTATTAAGTTTATCTGGACAAAAGAATGTGATGATTGTTTTCAGGAGGTGAAAAGAAGATTGGTGAATGCTCCAGTTTTGGCACTACCTTCCAGGAATGGTGAGTTTGTTATCTACAGTGATGTTTCATTGAAAGGACTTGGTTGCATCCTAATGCAGAATGATCAGGTAATTGCTTATGCTTCACGTCAGTTGAAAACTCATGAGGTAAATTACCCTACACATGATTTGGAATTAGATGCTGTTGTTTTCGCTTTAAAAATTTGGAGGCATCATTTGTATGGAGTAAAGTGTGAGATATATACCGATCACAAAAGTTTAAAGTATATATTCACTCAGAAATAATTGAACATGAGACAGAGGAGATGGCTAGAATTAATCAAGGATTATGATTTTACAATTCATTACCATCCAGGAAAAGCAAATAAAGTGGCTGATGCTTTGAGTCAAAAAAGTAATGATTCATTAACAATGTTGCATTTGGAACATGATCCTTTAGTTAAGGATTTTATGAACCTTGGAATATAAGTTTTTGGTACAGGATGTCCTTCTGTTTTGTTTCAAGTATCAGTGAAATTTTCTCTATCAGACAGGATCAAGCAAGCACAGAAGCAAGACAGTGAGTTGCAGAAAAAGGTAGAGCTGGTTCAGAAGGGTAAGTTGCCTGAATTCAACATTGATAATGATTGTGTTTTTAGATTTGGTAAGATATTGTGTGTGCCTTGTGATTCACAGTTGAAGAGATATTTGTTATGTGAAGCTCATAGTTCTCCGTTTTCAGTTCATCCTGGCAGTACTAAGATGTACAGAGATCTGCGGGAGTATTATTGGTGGGATAGAATAAAAAGAGATATTGCTGATTTTACAGTGAAGTGTTTGACTTGTCAACAGGTTAAAGCAGAGATACAATAACCGAAAGGGATGCTTCAGCATTTACCAGTACCAGAGTGGAAATGGGAAAATATATCCATGGACTTCGTTGTGGGATTTCCGAAGACACCTCGAGGTAATAATGCAATCTGGGTTATTGTTGATCGCTTGACTAAATCTGCTCATTTCCTTGCTATACAAGATAATTTTTCCCTAGATCAACTTTCCCATTTGTATCTTAAAGAGATAGTTAGGTTACATGGATTTCCTCTCTCCATTTTATCTGACCGTGATCCCAGGTTCACTTATAACTTTTGGAAAGGCCTTCAGAAGTCGTTGGGTACTAAATTAAATTTTAGTACAACTTTTCATCCTCAGTCAGATGGACAGTCAGAACGAACAATTCAGACTTTGGAAGATATGCTACGTGCTTGTTTGATGGATTATCAGGGAAGTTGGGACCAACATATTTCTTTGGTTGAGTTTTCTTATAATAACAGTTTTCATTCCAGTATACAGATGGCACCATTTGAGGCGTTATATGGGAAGTGGTGTCGAACTCCAGCTTTCTGGGATGAAGTGGGTGAAAGGAAGCTGATGGGACCAGAATTGGTAGAAGAGTTGGCACAAAAAGTTTAGCTGATACAGAAACACATGATAACAGCTCAAAGCAGGCAGAAGAGTTATGCGGATAACCAGAGGAAGGATCTATCTTTTGAGGTATGTGATCATGTTTTTATCAAAGCCTCGCCATGGAAAAGTGTGATGCGATTTGGTAAGAAAGGAAAGTTGAGTCCAAGGTTCATTGGACCATATGAAATTCTGGAGAAAGTTGGATCAGTTGCATACCGAGTGGCTTTACCTCCGAGTTTATCTCAGGTACACAATGTTTTTCATGTTTCGATGTTGAGAAAGTATATGCCAGATCCATCTCATGTTTTGAGTCCAGAGGTAGTTCAGCTGGAAGAGAACCTATCTTATGAGGAACAACCGGTACAGATTCTTGACCACAGGGAAAAAGTGTTACAGAATAAGGTGATTCATCAGGTAAAGGTTTTGTGGAAAAACCACATGATTGAAGAGGCAACATGGGAATCTGAAAATGCAATGAGGGCTAAATACCCCCACTTATTCGATAAGTAAATAAATTGTGGGGATGCAATTTTATAAATGGGGGAAGGACGTAACATCCCAAGTAAGTAATGAATAATAGATATTTTTTATCTATGTCTATTAACGAATTATATAGTGTTTTATATGCTTAAAATGAGAATAAATCCAATCTTAAGCATGGAATACACTAATATTTTTAAAAGATTGTTTTACTGCCTTTTGATGGCAAACCATTTTTAAATAAAACTTTTGACAATTTTATAAGATCTATTTGTCGAAATAAACTTATTCTTTATGATTGGGACATTGAAATTTACTTTGGGTAAATTTTTGGTATTTTTCCGATAAAGTTCATTTTTTTAATGAATAGTGAAAATGTTGTATTTTAATTCAAAACCTCTTTTTAATATAATTTATTTATATGATTAGATTATCTTTTAAATTGGTTTTATAGTTAAATTAGAATATATTTTTACCATTTAATCCAATAGTGGTCGTTGGAATTAATTTCACTTTGAAATTTGACTTAAACTAGTGTCAATCTTTTGATACTTATTGTTTCATAAAAACACGCTATTTGCTCTGACAGCGGGAATTAATTATTAAATTAATTAATGTAACTTATATGTTTTGAATTTTTTAAAATAGAAATAATTTTTGAATTCGGAATATCAAATATAGCTTAGGGTGAAGTTTTGGTATTTTTCTGAAAAACTTCAATTTTTGATGAATAGTGAAACCACTAAGCGGTACTTAAAAAACTGATTTTTCGTTTAAATGAAATTTTACCACCTCTGTGTTTTGAATTTCAAAAATCCAACATACATGGTTTTCATTAAGAAGTAAAATGTGGTACAATGGGATTAAAATAATTTTTTGGTGAATAGTAACTTTTAAGTTTTTAATCGCGATTAGAGGTAATTAGTGTAATTTAAGGTAAATATAATGTTTTAATAATATGAAATGACCTGGACACATGTTCTACCCTTATTGGATGTGTCATGGCCAACCAAGACAATACATGGGTCAACTTGGGCACCCCATGGAGCCACTTTGGTAGGAAAATGACATTAATATCTTTTAATTTAATGTTAAAATTAAAATGTCACAAACATGAGTTGTTTTACTAAAAAAAATTTTAAATGGGGTTGTACATGTCATATTTTTCACTATAAATATTAATTAGAAATATAAAAAGATTTCCTACATCGTGATATTTTTTTTATAATTTTTAGACATTAAATAAATTAAATTATTTATGACACCATGATGATGCCGTGATTACCTCATTATTTAACGATTTAAATAAAATGAAAATGTAATGTAAAATATAAGATCTACACTTGTCAAAAACCGATTGGATGGGTGGATTTCGAACCCTTATCACCTTATCCTCGAAATTTATAATTGTGGGACCTTTTTTATCCGAAAATCATTTTATAGAAAAGTATCTTTTCTTAACTTTCCAAGAGTGCCCCTCCTGTCCTCTTATAAAATGCCCCCACCTCTACCACCTTACCCACACTTCCAAAGCCTTTGGCTAGGCCAAACACTGCCCATTTTGTATCTCCACATCCCTCTCTAACTCTTAGAAGCCTCACTTTGGGCATAAGTCTTCCCAATGAAGCCTTTGATCTCAAATCAAAAAGAGTTACCCGATTTAAAGGTAGTGTCTTCTCTTGTGTTCTTATGTTTTATTTTTCTTCTCCAGCCCCATAAACTCTTTTTATTCATTTCTTTTATAAAAAAAAGTATCTTCCATATACTAGGATGTTTTTATAAGAAGTATTCGAGCTACATTTACACACACCTACATCTAATGGTTAAAGAACATACTGTTTCTGTGGATGGCGAATTTCTGCCTCACAAAACGATGATTGTTCAACACTCATATAACACCTTTAAAGGTGGCCATTAAGATGTCACTATATTTATATATGATATATAATATGTTTATGTTTTACTTAAGCTTCTATATTTTTCATTTATGGCATACCTTTATGGTTTCCATTATGGGTAAACGCGGTATCTTCATTTTAGGAAGTGCGGACTACCGCCCCCTCAAAGTGATTTGATTCGTTAATGTCATATGTGGGACGTATAAAGGATTTAATTAATGATATTATATATTATATTATACTGGAATTATAATATACCTTTATATCATTATGATTCCATTCCATAAAATACGAAATAGAAATGAAAGTAGCGTTCATGCGTACGTACGACTTACTGTCTCCATGAATGGTGCATTTCATTTCTTACCTCTAAACATTATGTAATATTATAAATGCATGTATATACTGGATATATATGATATATATGATATCTACATCATGATTATAACTCTGGATATAATGGATATATGAAAAACTTTTAATTATAAAGAGTTTATTTTTGACTCAAGTACCAATGATTGATAAAATGACCGTTATTAAGTTAAACAATTACATAGTGTTCATGACATGGTAATAAGTGATATAAAAGGAATAATGAACTTGAAAAATGTTCTTAAGCAAGTATAAATTAACTCAAGTTTATTATTTAGAAAGTTAAAGAACGATCGAGTCAAGTCGGACCCGAGGTATGGGACTTCGTCTCAATCTCCTTTCATTGAGGCATATTTTGTTTTATACACAACCTTCTTTTATACAATGTATAAACCCCTTTGACTTTTAATTTTATCCAAAAGGAATCTTTTTTATACGAAGCGTTTTACTAAACGACAAAAGGGAATGTTTTTGTCGTACGTATGCGGTGACAATGAATTCTCCGCCGCCGTGACCATTATTTGAGTTTCGGCTTCCTCTACAAGCCATACCTCTTTTTAAAAGAAAAATAAATACCATGTTTTACTTTTATTTTATTTTAGTATTGAAAATGATTTTCATAATGTTTTTATATCAATGCGTTGTATTGATATCTTGTGATTGAAAAGTGGAAATGTTATGTTTCCTTTATGCATGTTTTTTGTGATACGATTATGTTATGGTTCTTGGGCATTGTTATGAAGATGGGTGGTTCCGTGATAAACTAAGGGCGGGTGAGCCTGATATAGCTCTCCAATGCATTTGGTAACGCGAAGGGGTTAAACATTGAGTTTTCTCCAAAGAGATTTAGGGAATATACTGTGATGGGTATTCCAAACGTAACCAAGAGGGTTACTCCCTACGTAAGAATGTTATAAATGCCTCAAGTTACCTTTATGTCTTATGATTTCTATGATTTATTCATGATTTGATGAGGTATGTTAAATTGATTATGTTTTATGGGTATAGTATGATTTCATTCTTATGTATATATGTACTCATGTTTCCTTTCCATATTTTTATATCCCTTACTGAGCTTTTTATGCTCATCCCAAGTTTTTTTGAAATGTTTTTCACAGGTCAAGGGAAAGGTACATGATATGATGATAGTGTCAAGGAAGTGTCAAGATATAATCCATGTTTTATTTTAAATATGTTTCTGTTGATAGGAAAAATTAATACTATCTTTTATGTAACCACTTTGTTTAAATGTGGAATGTAATGCATGTTTTATGATCTAATTCTCTAAAAATATAAACCTGAAAAGATCCTCAATGTGTATTCATTAAGTAACTCAAGATTAAGTGATGTTTAAGGTTGGAGCCTTATAGTAAACTAGGATGATAAAACATTAGTGATATCCCTAGGTATATTTCTAAGAATATTTCTAGGGATGTCTCTAAGGATAAGTAGAAGGATGAGTTAATGTTTAGAAAAATGTCCTGGAATTTTTCTAAAGGATTGAGTAAGTGGTTTCCTAGGAATACATCTCTGTCTAGATATGACAAGTGGATGTGTCTCTCATATATATCTACCTAGGGGTAACAACTCTAACAAGATGTTCCAGGCCTAACTCTGGGTAATCTGGTACAAGACAACAGGATTTGCTGCACACCTAGTTTGACACTCTTGGGGGATATGTTTTGGGAATTTACAAAATCTTTATGAACCATCATGAAGGATTTAATTAGAATTTGGATATGAATAACCTATTATAAACCTAAGATGTCATAGATTAAGGAAGTATTCATATTTTAGACATCTTATATGTGAATTTTCATGATTATGTGGTTCCTCATTATGATAATTGTTTCTTACTCTATGCTTTTGGTTTTAACCAACGCCTAGAACCCTAAGGAACCATGTTAATGGTGATTGAAATGTAAAATGAAACGAATGTAATCCTAAATATCTTAATTTTATAGGGGATGGAATAAAAAACCTCATTGTTATACTCTCATAGATTTCTCAAAATATGAATCAAGATGAGTTTAAAAATGAGTAAAGGAGGGAATAATGTTCTGTTGAGTACTTCATGAGGCATATTCCACCTTCTTTCAGTGGTTCATCAGATCTACTTATTTCTGGACACTGGATTTGTACCACTGAAAATATATTATCTATTCTCAAGTGTCAAGATCATGATAAAGTCATTCTTGATGTTTATTGGTTAAAAGGTGAAGTAGATTAGTGGTGGACTCTAATCAAGAATACAAAGAAGCAAGATGATATTGAATCCATGGATTAGTATGAGTTAAATAATTTATTCTTCAATAAGTAATTTCTTCATATTCTTCATACGAAGAGGGAAAAGTAGTTCCTTGAGTTGAATAAAAGGGATGATGAATTTTTTGATAACTATGAGGCTAATTTCACAAGAATTTTGAGGTACGCTTCTGGTATTATCATCCAACACCAAAGTAAAATTGATAGGTTCTTCATTGTATTAAAGCCAATTCTCATAAGGACGTCTTCCATAAGAAAATTTAGTAGCTACAAAGATATTGTAAGTTGTGAAATAAAAGATGAAATGAAGGTTAGAGTTACTTATAAATCTCATTATTTTGACAATAAAAAGGAATATGGGGTTCAAAGGAAAATCTAAAAACCATGGAAAAAAAATGAGCCTTCCATTATGCAAAAATTGTGGGAAGAAACATGGAGGTAATTGTCTTAAGGGGATTAATAAATGTTTTAAGTGTGTAAGGGAAGGCCATAGAGCATATAAATGTCTAACTAATGTGGGGAAGTTAGATAATTATGAATGTAATGAGAAATCCTCAAATAATTCACCCCCCACACTTTAGTGTTTTTATTTCATGGAGTTTGGCCATTATGCTAACAGGTTTCCCAATCCAAGGACTAATGTGAATGATAATCCAAAAACCCACTGAAGACAAAAGACAAAGGGAAATTGTATAATATAATAAGGGATGAAGTGAACCAAGATAATTAATAATTACTTATCCTTTCCTCCTTATTTGGGAATGTTATGTTCTATTTTGTATGAATAACCCCTATAAGAGTCTTATTGTTCATCATTTGGTCAAATTTCATGTTATTATATTTCCCTACATGGATAATGGAATAATAAAATCACATTTGATATTCTATCAATACAAGGATGGACCCAAGTTTCTAATATAAATTTTTTTAGTTTAAGATAAGATCCTATTTAACTAATAAAGGGTGAATTATATTTTGTATGGGTAACAAGGTAAATCATTTATGGAAAGTTTTAGTTAAACTTTTGATGAAGTTAGTAAGACTAAATTATCTTTTTATATGAGGATTTATGCATATTGGATAGCCTATTCACACTAATTTGTGTTAATGATAACTGATGGGATGGAATATCATGGGTCTCATGATCTATTAGTACATCAGGAATTAAAAAATACCACCTTCTTTTTTAGAGAAATAGATGAAGTGAATCTATGAAATATAGAGGGTGAAGTTGTTCTGAAATCATGAAAGTATATATTTTCATGAAAATTCATCAAATTTATGAAAAAGGATATTCAAGACAAAAATGTTGTCCAAGTACCTTCTTTCTGATGAATTAGAAGGTCCCTTAGGTCATCACAGATTTATGGCTTTGTGATTCTTAACTTTTTTATGACCATGTTCTTTATCACTCTCTATCAGAACTTAATAGTATGATTTCTCTTCGATAAACATTTTTTCACTTCCTACCTCTATTCTACTATGTGGGAACATCATTATGAGTTACTTTAGGTAACTGTTATGGTTCTGAACTCCAATTTATAAGGGATGTTTTAGTATACATTTTTACGATGTGGGTTTCTATGAATGAAACTTCGAAGTATTAAACCATTGATAACCCAGATGAATTTTGAAGTTGAAATTCGTTTTAAAGGGAGTAGAATGTAACACCCTAAGATTTTGTGAAATATTTTTTTTCAAATTAGTTTATATTTTTGATATTTTTCATTTCACATAACACTAGAAATAATTCTTATAAATATATATATATATATATATTAAAAACATTCCTTTCACATGAAACCGACTTGGGTTACACTACACGTAATACCGACTTATCTTGTGTAACGCGCAATACTGACTAGGCTTGTGCTACACAAAATACTAACTTGTCTTATGTCACATGAAATACCAACTTTCCTTACGCTACCTACAACACTGACTTGGCATATGTTACATGCAACACCGATGTTTCCTACGAAACATCATTTTATTGTTAAAATTATTTAATAGAAATAATTATAACCTAGAAATTAAACTTAGTTATATGAATTGTAATAACTAATTTTAAAATATTATTTATAATTTTTATATATATATAAACATATTGATAATGAAAATATGATTTTTGGTAAAGCCCTTCTATGCTTAAAAATATCGTTTTCTTGAATGAACCGCTTTTAATAATAAAATTAATTTTAGACACATTTATAAGTTTAATTTGATAAAATAAAATTCATTTTTGAATTTTTAATTCCGAAATTATCTTAGGGTTAATTTTTGGTATTTTTCTAAGAAACGTCATTTTTTGATAAATAGTGAAAAATAATGTGTTTTAGTTAATAACTACCTTTTCATTTCAATAATTATTAATGTTAAATTATACATTAAATTTTATTTATAATCTCATCACATAAATTTTACATATACTAATACAATTTATTTCATTAAAATCAATTTCACTTTGAATTTGAATATAAAAACTTAATAAACTTTTGAATGTTTTACTTTAAAAACTCGCTTTCTCGCCATGTCTACAAGATTAGTATTAATATTAGTTTTCCCACTTATGTGAATTGAATTTATAAAAACTAATATACATCATTGTAATCGATATAATATTTATATTCTAATAATATAAACTTAATGTTTGACCAAAAATATTTGTAAAAGTGATTAAAATTAATCACAGTGATTAAGGTCAAATTAAACTTAATTGTGGACTAAAACTTAAAATTAAGGGCCCAAATTACCTATAAACTTTTAAAAATCCCATCGGATGTCAATTTTCATCCCACACACCTTATATTATTGATTTATGTTGGTTTGGTATGACTTTTTTAGGTAAGAATATGTGTGCACCTAACTTGTTTTCAAAAATTCCATGTGAGTCCTTTTCCTTCCCAATAAAAGGTTGTCACCACTCCCTCTTCCTCACACCTATAAATCCCCTTATCTCACCCAAACTCTGAAAAAATAAGCTTAAAACTTTCCTCCCTTACTCTTTGAATCCTACCTTGGGCATAAATTCTTCCAAGGAAGCCTTTTGGCACAAACCAAAAGGAGTTACCCGATTAAGAGGTAATGTCTTCTCTTAAGATATCTAGTTTAATTTCCATCCTCCACCCCCATAAAATATTTTCACTACTAGAAATATCACCTATACCCACGGTTTTAAACCGTGGGTATAGCCCTTGAAACCGTGGGTATAGGATATACCCACGGTTTCAAAAACTGTGCGTTACAGTGCCGTCGCAATAGGTCTATACCCACGGTTTTCTGAAAACCGTGGGTATAGCCCACTCATATTTCATCTTACCCATGGTTCTGATAAACTGTGGGTATACATCTATACCCACGGTTTACAGAACCGTGGGTATACATTTTAAAATCACAACATATATACCCGCGGTTAATAACCGTGGGTATAGATTGTTTCACAGCAGCATATATACCCACGGTTTATATAACTGTGGGTATATATGGTTTACCCAAAAACAGAAGCAGTTCACACAGTTCACCCAGAAACCAAAAATAGAAGCAGACACAGTTCACCCAGAACCCAAAAACAGAATCAGACAAAGGAATCTTAATGGAATCTCACCTTGATCCTGGAAACCAGAATGCAAAATCCAAAATGCAAACCAAAATGCTAAAAAAAATGGAATCTCAATGCATTGTTTCTACCTATTAAAACATTAGAAGATATTGCCAAAGTGTTCAAAGAATAAAAAATTTCTTACCAGAAAAGTCCTACAAAAATTCTTAATGATGAAGCATCACAATCATTCATCTCTTATTGAATCCAAATAAATTCTTATAGAGGATGGAAAATTCCTAGCTAATAATTAATAAAATTATTCTGATATTAAAATAAATCGAGTATCCACTGAATCTAAAAATGTTTCAAATATTCCTAGAGGAGAAACCCATGGGAAAGAGAGGCCACCTTGTTGAGAGTCTTGCTTTCAAATATGTCCATTCAAGCCATTGTAAAACACACAATAAATGATGGATAAGAACTATAGCATAAATAAAATGCAACAGGTGGAAAATTAGAAGACAAATTACATACATACCACTTGATTCTGGTTTTTTTATGGATTTTCTTGTTATGTATTTTTCATCATTTTCATTTCATCCTGACCTTCGTCCAGATTTGATCCTCCTTTTCCATGTCTAGCTTCTAGTTTCTTTGACATGTGCAACAATAGTTTCTGATTTCTCTATCTCACATCCTAATTTGCATTCAAACATTTGTTAGACCCATAATAAACTCCAATATTTTGATAATAATTGATCACTACATTCATAATATGTGTTGAAGAACTGATTAAGGATACCAGGTTGGATTTTGAACTACTTTGATTGTTGCAGTTAATGCAGGTGAATCTTTTCTTGTGCCATAACTTGAAGAAAAAATATTTAAAAAATTTTGATCAAACTGTGGTAGCACTACCACTCCATATAACCTAATCTAGATAAATCATGACATTTTGGTATGTTCCTAGAAAAATATCATATAAATCGACCGAGAATTTAATTAAAACGCCCAAAATTGGTGTGATCATATGATAATCCTTCAAGAATCATTTCAATGTGGTCACTACAGATAAAGCATAACCAATGAAAGCAAGGTAATCAATGGTTTTCTTGATGTTGATAGGATAATATCTTATCAAGGATGTACCATTTTAGATTTTAAAAAGTAGTTTTAACTATTTTTCTGAAGCTTGGGAATGAGTACCTAAGAAAACATGCAATGTATGCCATATGTGGCATGCACTGTGTTGGGAATATTTAAAATTTGAAAAGAAAAAATAGTCAGACTAAAATCATCATCTTTACATTATTTTATGGTGCTATGATTTTGAACAAAGGTAATAAAAAACAACACAAACACTCCCTAACATACAACATTCAGTAGTCATGTCACTTATTTTATAATCATATTATCTAGTTTAATTCCTCTCCACATGTCAATGTTCAGAGACTGTAATCATAATATCCATTTCAGAGACCATCATTAGAGTAATTAAATTGAAAGTACTAAATAATGAATGTAAATTAATTCCTATAACACTGAGTTATATAATTTAATTGGATCTACACCCATCCATTTTAAAAATATAGGATTCTAATATGGAATTACACCCAAACAATTTTCACAGATAAACATGGTTAGAATTCCACCAATAATAAATAACAAATGGAATTTGGTTTCATTAGAAAAACACATCAATCCATTAGAAGACATGGATGAAATTACATCCAGCATAATACAACATTAAAAGCTCAATTGAGATTTAAAAATAACCTAATACAAAATAAATGACTACGTTGGCATCACATTCTTGATGTAAATTGATAAACATGTGTAGCTTGCACTGATTTTTTCCAGATCATTTATATTCATAACATAATTCACAGAGATCACCAAGAAGTTGAAAACTATAAAATCATCTCCAAATCAGTTTGATCAGCTTGTTGATCATTGAATTGAGGTTGTATGAAAAAAATTTACTTTCTAAGTGAAACAAACTGATCAAGATTATTCATAGAAAGAGGTTCTAAAGATCATATCATTGATTGAAGACCATAAACCCCTAGTGACTTAGAATGGTGCATGAACCTTAGAACATTTAAAACCTAAACCTCATGTATAAAACTATGTAATTTACTATTCATATTCAAAGACACCATCAGTTGGAGACACTCATCCACTTCATTCAAGATGATAAACTGTCCAAATTTGAACAATGAGTCAAAAAACCGATGACTAACAATTTAAAAGCATTTCTAGAATCCACCTACTTATACTCTAAACTCTATAGCTTGTGAATAAAAATAATTCACCTCCTTGAAGATGAATTTTGATGAATAAAATAGTATTCTAGTCCCATTCTAGAAATATTCCTTTTGATGAAAGAACACATTATTCATAAATATTGTCATCAACTTTCTAACCAACATGGTGCAGTCCATTACATAGATCCTATAATTCAAGGATAGGACCACAGTGCTCAGTAAAACACCATGCTACAGAGCCCCACCCCCTCGCACCAAGCCCCACCCCCTGCACTCCCTCCAAACCTGCACCCATCCCCCCTCACCCTGCACCGAGCCCCACCCCCTGCACCCAATCTCAACCCCCTGAACCCAGCCCCCACCCCTACACCCATCCCCACCCCACCCCCCACCCATCCCCCACCCCCACACCCAAAACTCCTCCCCCAACACCTAGCCCCACACCCCCGCACCAAGCCCCCACCCCCTGCACTCCCTCCCAACATGCACCCAGCCCACCCTCACCCTGCACCTAGCCCCACCCCCTACACCCAGCCCCACCCCTTGAACCCAGCACCCCACCCCTTGCACCCATCCCCCCTCCCCCCACACCCAAAACCCCTCCCCCCACACCCAGCCCCACACCCCCTCACCAAGCCCCACCCCCTACACCCATCCCCACACCCCCGCACTCCCTCCCAACCTGCACCCATCCCACCCGCACCCCACACCCAGCCCCACCCCCTACACCCAGCCCCGCCCCCCTGAACCCATCCCCCACTACCTGCAACCAACCCCCTCCCCCCACACCCAACCCCACACCCCGCACCCAGCCCCCTCCCCCAACACCCAGCCCCCAACCCCACACCATGCTCCCACCACCTGCACCCAGCCCCACCCCCTACACTCCCTCTCAACCTGCACCCAGCCCCCCCTCACTCCGCACCCAGCCCCCCTCCCCTGCACCCAGTCCCACCCCTCCTGCACCCAGCCCCACCCCTGCATCCAGCCCCCACCCCCTATATATAGATCATAACTCCCTATACCAAGAGGTACTATACCTATCCTACATACTATGAGTTCACCTTTCTCATGTAAACCAGAATAAAACCCCCAAACCATAATATAAAAACAGCAAACCAGAATATAAAAACCGCAAACCAGAATAAAAACTAGAGCAAACCATAATTAAACATCAAAACAAAAAATTTATCCAGATCTAACCTTCTGATCATGAGAAATAATAGGATGATCCATCCTTAGATAGCTTGAAATTTTCCTCAGCAAGGCGGTATCACCATCAGAAGAGCAGTTGTAATGAAAAAAGGAATCAAAAACCTCATAGTTAAACATCAGAACAAAAAATTAGAACTGCTAAACGGGTCCATATACCAGTATAGCATAAAGGGTCCATCCATAGAGGCTTTAAATTTCCACAGCAAGGTAGAATCCCATCTGTAAAGTAGGCGAAGTGAAAAAGGAAGCAGAAAACCCCAGGTGTAATGAAGATAAGAATACAAAACCTTAGAATGAAACATTAGAACAAAAAATCAGAACTACTAAACAAGTCCATGTACCAGTACAACATAAAGGTTCCATCCATAGAGGATTCAAATTTCCACAGCAAGGCAGAATCCCATATGTAAAGTGGGTGAAGTGAAACAGGAAGCAGAAAACCTCATAATTGAATAGCAGGACTAAATCAGAATTGTTGAACAGGTCCACTTAAACCAGAGTAACATAAATGATCCAGCCAAACAGGTTCCAAATAGAAGTGCAAACTCTGAATCAAATCCAAAAACCATCAACATTTCAAGACAGAACAATCATTAAAGTAGTATATCAAAAGAAACTCAATCATCATTAATAAAAATAAGAATTTCCAATGATCAGACTAGTCCTAAACAGACATAGATTGAACAGGCTGTGCAAGACATAAAATTTTCTCATAGAGACAAAGAAGGAACAATCATCATAATCAGATTAAGCCCTAAAATAATCAGAATATAGTGAAGCAGTATAGAAGAACATAAAAAAAATATGTTCTAAAGTTCTATGTAGTAAATAGAATCTGAAAAAAACATTGATATCCAAGAATCCTAATATTTGAAGCATATACAATATGATATATCAATTGATTATATGATCAGTATAGAGAATCATAGTTTTCAAATCAATTTCATTAGTGAAGTTAAATAATTCACATCTCATTGATCATAAAATTTTAGTGGAAAAAGAAGGTGATGTTGAATGTTTGAAGTCAACCCGTTCACTGCTTTGGAACACGATTAAAGAAAAATAATCGGATTATTAGTTTAAAAAAATGGTATAACTTTCTATCTAAATCTAATCATGGATTTTTATGAAAACCTTCAGTTATTACCTATAGAGGAAAGGGATATAATAAATTAAAGTATAAATGGTGGAGTTTTCAAATTCTATTCAAAGCACTAGGAAAAGTGTTTGAGTGTGACACACAGTAAAGAGTATGAAGATTTTCAAAGTTAATTTCCTATTAACCATACAAAATTTGAATTTTAGATTGCATTTAATGAGATCACTTGAAATGGGACTCCTAGAATACCCACTGATGATGACTTGAGTGGTGAATATAGGCTCATGATTAAGTTTATTCAGTATGTAATATACCCACGAAAAGGATACTTTAGTATCTCGAGGAATCTAAACCTATTTTTCTTATTTTTTTATGTAGATCATTTTTTAAATAGACCATTAAAGATATGTAATGAGACACATGGTTGAGATGTGCAAGCCAGCCAAAATTTTTAGTTCCATACCATATCCTAAGATAATTTATGCATTGTTATGATACAATGGATTAGTTCCTCAAGGGGAGGGTAAGATAAATTCTTCAAATAGATTATTTCTTATTGAAAAGATTTATAAGACAATAAAATTAAAATAGAATCCATGGAAATAGGAATGGGTGGATGACCTGTATAAATTGTAAAAACAATTAAACCAATAGAGTATCTTTTTAAACCCAGAGTTCTAGTAGATCCAATTATTTTACCCAATGAGTTTATAGAGTACTCAGATGATAATGAGTCTCTTTATAGAGAATAAGAAGATGAATATATCAAAGAAGAAGAAGAAATAGAGGTTGTAGACCTTAATGATGAATCTAGGTTAGCTTATGAGGATGAGATATAATGGGATAAATAATTTATATATGATAAAGATAGGTATATATTAGAAGGATCTCTTATTATTGGGAGTACCCTTAGAAAGCCTACACTAGATAAACCTTATAAGTGAGAGAAGTCCCCCAGATCAATTGGATTTGGCTTAGAATATCCTGATTCTGATGATGAAGATCATGGTGTTGCTCCACCTGGTGGAGGTGTACTTTCCTAGAATATCACACGATTTACCATGAAAATTGATTAATTTTCATGTTGGAGAGGCCTATAATCCCCTACACTAGGATGAAAAATATAGGGTTAACATAGTGAACATGAAAATGGGGCCTATGAACTCCAAATCGCAAGGGATTTCTTGCATTCAGACAAACATGTGCTAGAGACGATTTCTCAGAGTAGTAGATATTACAACCTGCATGTTTTTTACAAGGTAATATACATGTGATGAAAAGAAGTAACCATACAGAATACTTATATGCCTTGCATGATCAACACAGATCACATAGTGGAATTCTGGTTTGACATACGAAGGGCATCCCACATACCATCTTGATTAAAATTGATTTAAATAAACTATCATTGAATGAATCTAAATAATTTGTAATATAGGGTTTATAAAGAATATAAAAGGAGGAATACATAGAAAATCATGTTTGATGACCCCATGCCCTTCATGCGATCTATCATCCAAGCTATAGCATAAAGAGATACTGTTCATATGGACATTTTAGAGTAGACAACATTGTTCCCTTGGGTATGTCACTTTAGTTCTAGATTCCCTCCTTCCCAATACTTTTATGTCCTTCAAATACAACTCATCACTAGTATATCATCCTAAATTAGTAGTCTTTGTCAGTTATATCCAAAGAACAAAATTCAGTAATATAAAACATTGTAAATGAAAATAGATGTTGCAGTAACAATCAGAGGAAGTAAAATTTACCTCAAAGATGAATTTTTCTTTTGAAGAAGGTGACATGGATTGGTTTCCCAATCCATGCCGGAATTAATTTATTAAATAAAATGTTTACCTAGAAATCCCAAGGTATAATGATATAACACCATCTGAAACATAGAAAACAACCAAAAAATGAAGCTTTATAGAACTGGGTAATCAACATCAAAAGGCTCAAAGTAGATGAATTGCACGATCGGGCAGCAGCAGTCCAGGTGCGTGCATTAACAGAGAATATGAAGGCAGCATTCAAGCCAAATAAAACAGCAAAAAATGCAGCAACAGGAGAAATACAGATAAATTTAAGCTTCAATAGTCTTTCAAATAGGTCAACAATCCGTAAATGACTTCAAAGCTGGAAAAAAATAACCAGTGCAAGCTTTCCAACCCTACCATCAACATTACTGCTAGAAACCATATAAATTCAGACAGAAGATAGATAATCAACAGGACTATATGGAGGTAGACCATAAAACCACAAAACCAAGGGTTTAGTCGAACCCAAATCCATATTCCAAAATGCATTCCAATAAAGTTGGTAGATCGGCTCCCAAATAGACCAAACAACAGAAATAAATTCAAACAAAATTTCCCCAAAGATGCAGAAAGATAGTCAGCTGGCTCAAGACCTTATACTAAATTTCCACTTAAGATGAATGATTATTGACTAAATAAACAATGAAAAAGATAAATTGTGTAGTGATATAAGAATAAGTGATTAGTTTAAAAAAGAATAAAAAAGATAAGGAGAAGAAATTATATACCTATATGGAATGAATTGGTCGGGAAGTTGCCGGAGGAGAGGGAGCCGAGAGGGGGGGCGGGGACCTAGCCGGAGCTGGGGGTAGCGTGGAGAAGGCTAGGATGTTGAGGCGGAGGCAAAGGCCCGGAGGTCCAGGTCAGGTGTGGAGGCGGATCCGGGAGGTGGAGGCCGAGGAGGGGATGAGATGGCCGGGAGGCGGAGGTCGGATGGTCGGGGTCAGAGGTCGGAGAGGGGAGGAGAGGGCCGAGAGGCAGAGGTCAGATGGCCGGGAGCCGGTGGTCGTGGAGGGGAGGACAGGGCTGGGATTCAGAGGTCGGTAGAGGCTAGGGTTGAAGGGGGGGAGCGTGATAGAAGTGAGGAGGAGCCCGATATCGGGCTCAAATTAGGGGTTGAATACCCACGGTTTTTTTAAAACCATGGGTATAGATAATAAAAATCCTTCTATACCCACGGTTTAAAGAACCGTGGGTATAGATCCGTGGGGATAAACCCCATTTCCAGTAGTGTTTCTTTTACATGATTATATAAAAAAACTGGTATCATAAATATACTTGGATTTTTTTATGTAAATATTTATACCTATGCTTACACACACCTCTATATAATGGGTAGTGAACATATTGTTTTTGTGTACGGAGAACAACTACCTCACGAAGCGATGATTGTTCATTTTTTCCTTTACCACCTATCATGGTGGCCATTAGGATAGGAAATATATTTATATATGTATTATATTATATTTATAATTTCTTTAAGTTTCTTTATTAATTTTACAACACATATCATTATACTCTCCATTTGATGTAAATGTGATAATTTCGTTTGAGTAAGTGTGGACTATCGCCCCCTCAAAATAATGTGATTCATTAACACACTACATAGAATGTATTAAGGATGGGTTTAGTAAAATTATATAATATATATATAATTATAATTATACCATAATTATAATATATACATATACACTTATATTTCATTTTCTTTCATTTTTCAATAAAGTTATTAAAACTGAAACAGCATTCATGCGTACGTACAGCTTACCATCTCCATGAACGGTGTATTCTATTTCATAATTATTTATGCTATAGATTATTATAATATAAAAATAATGGTTATAAATTATATTTATATTATTATTTAAATTCTATAAATCATGATATAAATATAAGGACTAAAGATATAACAAATTAAGACACATGCGAAGAACAAAGCAAATATTACCCAAAGTGAAAACATAACATAGGATCATTGACAAGCAGGTAATATAAGGTAATAAAAAAATATGTGGTATTATATATAATAATATTCTTCTATAAAAGATATATAATAAACTTATATTTATTATACAGGAATCTTGAATGAGTATGAAGAAAGTCAATACACAAGGTAAGGGGATTTTATCTCACTTTTATTTTCATGGGATACATGCCTCAATAACCACTCACTTATTATTTGAAGTGTATGTAATACCCATGAATGTATTATATTAATCTTATATTTAAATTTATAGGCATTAAAATATCTATTTTATGATCTTTATTTCATGGGGTTTAAGTTTCAAAAGTTAGAAAATCATTGAAATAGTTTTGTCTCAGTTTTCCTTCTTTGAGGCATGTTTTGTTATGCACCTAAATTCTATTTCGAGGGGTATATACTTATTTTTTACATGTTATATCATGAATATCATAATTTTAATAATATTTTAAGATTAATTTAATTTAATTTTCTTACATGGATAGTATGATCTAAAGTTACCATGTTATAAGAGTTTATTGAAACAACCTCGTCGCTTTTCAAGATTATTTATGTTTATGCTTTATTTGATGAAATATTATGATCCATATCTCAAGAAAATTAATTAATTTTATTATAATATTTATATATATATATATTCATAATATAATCATGTATTGGTACCATTTTTATAGTATTTGGTACATAATATAGTTAAGAATGTGTTTTTAGTAAATCCTTACTTTACCCTCTCTTATGTCGGAAATTTGTATTCTTTCAAAACCATGTTTTCTAAAAATTATTTCAAAGAATATTCTAATAATCTCATATTATCACTAAAATAAATTTTTACCATTTTTTATTTTATCAATTATCAAATGAATATTCTTGTCTCTTTCCTATCAAGGCATTTTCTAACCTTTTTATCGTGAAAAAGGATTATTCATTTTACCTTTTACAACATGTACAGTTTTACCCACCATCTTTTATATGAAGATTCATTTTCATTTTTAAATGGTTAATTTTTAAGAAAGTGTTTTTTTCAAATTACTTTCAAATAAATGGTTTTCACAACGTTTTAAATTTTTCTTTATAAGTTTTCAAAAAAAATCAATGAAAAGGGTTTTTAAAATGTTTTGAAGATTATTTTATAAGTTTTCAAGAAAAAAGGTTTTAAAAATGATTTCAAGTATTCTTTATAATTTTTCAAGTTATTTTATATGAAAATTATTTTTAAATGGTTTTATGTATTAAAAATGTTTTTTCAATGAATAAATGATATTTTTCTCAAGAAATTTTTTTGAAAGATGTTTCAAAATGATTTTCTATCTAAGATGACATTTGTTAATGTTAATCATGACCTTGTAAGAAATGATCTAAAGGTTCCATTAATAAACTTTCTATGAATGTGTTATACTTAATGTCATGGTCTTTATGAAACCTGTTTCTCTTCCATGGTTTATATGTTTATGAAATCTATTTCTCTTCCATGAGTTATATGTTTATGAAATATGTTTCTTTTCCATGGGTTATATTCTTTTGAAACCCACTTGTTTTAATGGGTTATGATTTGATGAAATGATTATGAAACCTATCTATTTTCTATAGGTTATGGTGTGATAAAATTTTAATGAATCCCATTTCATTTCATGGGTTATGATTTTATGTTTATATAACCCATCTCTTTTCATGGGTCATGATATGTAACACCCCGACCCCAGTTACCCAGAGTCGGTGCATTATTACATAATATTGGAATGATACAAGGAAATCATATCTCTAAAGACTGATCAGTTTAGTATCCTTGGAAATACTAGATACATTCATAAGGTCAACATTACAACTTGAAAAGAAAAACAACACTAAATTATTCCATTAGAAACATCCAAGCTTCCGAGATTATGCCTTCAAGTCGCTCATAAATAACTTCTTCATATCCTGGGAAAATGAAACATAAGAAAGGGGTGAGCTCAAATGCTCAGTAAGAGTAAGCAATATAGTAGAAGATAACATAAACATTAGGCATGGAGAATAATTGAAAACGCGTTCCTTTACAAATAATTAACATGAACACTTTATGGTAGGAATATGAGAAGAGTAAATAATTCCATAATAAAACATAGTCATGGGTATTACACTAGTCAAATAACCACATGAAATATCAATAGCTAATCTCATAATGATGGAATGCATAATGTCAGACATCATAACCACATAGTCAAGCCCTTGTGTCAAGACTACAAATAAGATTTTGTCAAGGACTTGTGCCAAGACACTAGTTTGTCTCATGAGACCTACCGATGCAGCAAGGAGCTATAGCGGGCTCCACCTGTCACTTAATAAGTCTAATTCATTCCTCATATGAAAAAGTTTGAAACATAACATAAATATTCATATTAAAACTAGCATACGAAATGTCAATATATTATCCACAAACCATGAATGGTATAAAAATAGAACATCCACAGTCAAACATAACTCATTCAATACAATATGGAAGATTGTATTGTAACAGATTAACCTCAATCGAGAATAATGAAGGATATTTACATAGATGAAAATAATCATCAAAACTATTTGAGAGAAATATCCCCCTTTTCCTTGAAAACATTTAAAAGTCACATTATTTGTCAAGAAGCCGTTTAAAATAGATTTTTTAATCAAAGTGTCCCATATCACTTTGAAACTTTTGAAAGGAATTTTAATTTAAAACTTAATTTTCGTATAAATAAATCCGTAAAACCATTTTTAAAACATGTACATTAATGAGAAAGATTTAGAATAATAAATATTTATAAAATTTAAATTTATATATTATTTATAGTTCCTAACCAAAAGAGAGACACATGAATAAAAATAATTGAGGTAATCAAAACTTTATAATATCATGAGAATAAAGGGATTCATGATATACTATGTCAAAGTACATTATATACACCATATAAAAGTGAATTGGTGTATAACAACAAATAAGTCTCAATGGAATGTAAATTGAGATGAAATATCTTATAATGACTGTATCCTTAGGTTAAGGATAAATCAACGACATAATTATGTGTGAAAAATATAAATACACTCAATATTATTGGATATTTAGTGTAAATAAATCAGCAGACATTCACACATATTCTTCTAAAAACAACACCAATGAATTGGATGTTTAACTCAATAAATGGAGATTGACTTAAAATTACTCTTATCAAGTTCATATCGATGACTTGAGAATTTATCAATGGAGTGATTATGTGTATCAAAAGTATATCCATAGAAATGGGAGTGGAAATTATGACATAAGAAAATGAATAGTGATTCCACACATAATCTTGGATTAAAATAATCAATGAAGTATGTGTAAAGCCGAATGAGTGGAAATTGAAATTTGAAATTCCCTTAACAATTTGGTAACTTAAGAAACATACATCCCATGAAAGATGGATCATAAAATGAAGATGTAATTACTCATAAATAAAAGTATATTACACAAAATAATACAATCATTGGGAATTAAATACACCACACAAAAGGAAATAGTGGCAGTATGGCATGAATCTCACAGAAATAGGAAGTGAGATGAAAACCCTTACTTCGTTGTAATCAATCAAGTCGTATGGCCAAAGGTTAATAAAAACCAAATGAATCATAGAATTACATGAATATAAAGTGAATCATGATAATATATATATCAAATAACAGTACACAATACACCACATTTAATAAATAAGTGGTGAATAATGGAAATCTCATGGAATTAAAAGTGAGATAAGAAACCCCTTACATTGTACTTTTTCCTTAGTCAAGGGTAGTTTAACCTCTTGTATAATGGTGAAATAATTTTTATTAAATTATACAAGAATCATATACATTAATATGATATCATATATTATCTTTTAACATTTATTTGTTAATAATATCTTAGTATTATTGTCATTTCGGGTGTTAACGGATTCGTTTTCATTTATATTCTTTGTTATGTGAGTCATATTTATTATGGATGGGATGTATATTATTAATATCCAGAATTATATCAAGTATCTAAAATTTATTTTTAATCATCAAATGAAAATTAGTCTTGAATGGATACGTTGGGGAATGAATCTCATCGCGCTCGTGGAGACGGTAATCCGTACGTACGCACGAGCGACAATATCATTTTTTGATATTAAAATAATATATAATTGGATATTATATCATATATAAAGAATAATTATAATGTTATATTTATTATTTACATCATTTACACATCATTATTATACCCATCTAAAAAATAATGTATTGAATAACAATTACACCATGACGTGGAGACGGTAAGCCGTAAGTACGTACGTATGGTGACATGTCATTCGAAGGATGGATATAATAATGAATATGGTTGTTCCATATTTATAATAACATCACATTATATAGAATATATTTGATTTATTATTTTATAATGGAAACAACAATGAAAGAAGAAGTGGAAGAATAAAGGAACTTGAAAGAGGTGATGAAATATTTACCTCTTCTTCAGGTTCTTCCTTTTGATTTGATCAAAAAGGATCCTTAGATTTTATCTATAAATAAAGGATGGACTCTAGGATTAAGTTAGTACAGTTGAGAGGGTATTCTGGAAGGGGTTCACCAATTAAAATGGCTTTGAAGTTGTGAATTAGAGAGAAGGGGGAGTGCCCTTTTATAAGAGGCGTGAGGGGCACCTTAGGAAAAGCTAGAAATATTATTTTATAATAAAATAATTTTCGGTTTATAATTTCTCATAAATGGATTATTTAAAGGATAAGTTGGTTATGGGTCTAAAACCACTCAACCAATAGGTTTTAGATAGTTTTGGGTTACTATATTAACTTTATCTCTTAGATTTAACTATTAGTTAAATAGTTTAACATTTACCATGTCTCTTTGTATTTTTATATTATATGGTTAATAAAGTTACTATATACTTCCAAGAGAACACCAAGTGGTTATTTAATGATAAAAATATCATTATATAATTCTTTTGTCTGAACCTTATATTTTTAGGAATAGAATATCAATTAATAATATAATATTTGTTTTAAAAACTCTTTTATGTCAATTTTGACACTATTTGGTATTTTGTTTTTTCTAAATTCATAACAGAATTATTACTTCGAAAAAAATTCATCTAACCAACCCTAAAATGTTATATTAATTTATAAAATAATTTTAATTCATAAAAAGTCTCAAATTACATTTATTTGGATATTTATAATATCAATTATTTTATTACTTCATTAATACGGTAATTATTGTATCATCATTGTGTCATAAATAAATTTAATTATTTAGTGTCTAAAAATTATTAATAAAATACCATTATGTAGGAAATCTTTTTATCTTTCTAATGAATATTTATAGTCGATTTCATCTTATGTATAACCCTATATTAAAAATGTTTTAGTTATTAAACTTTGATTTTAACTCTTTTAACTCTTCTTTAAATAAAATAATAATAAATGTCCTAATCTAATCCAAGTGGACCTAAAGGATCGTATTTTATTCCTAAGGTTGTTTTTGGTCGAATTATACTTATCCAATAGAATTAGAACATGTGTTAGGGTAATAATAATATCATTTTTACCCTTAATTACCCTATTTACTTTTAATTGTGGTAAATAAAATTAAAAAGATACTATTCACCAAAAATTATTTTCATCTTATTAAACCAAATTTTACTTACTTATATCAACCATGTCTCTCAGATTTTTAAAATTCCACTCATAGAAGTGGTAAAATTAAGTTTTATGTGAATTTGTAAATTCTCCTAGGAGGTGGGTAAAAGATGGTGAAAAGTTCAATAAAATTTTTATATATCTAAAATTATTATAAACTGACTCCAATGAATTAAATTGAACTTATTTAGGTATTATGTATCTATTTTGACCTAAAATAAATTTAAATAAAATAAATAATTATTTAAATAAAAATTTGGTTTTAAACTATAACTTAGTGTTTTTCACTATTCATCAAAAATTGAAAGTTTTCAGAGAAATACCAAAAATTCACCCTAAGATAATTTCAATATTCCGAATCCAAAAATGAAGTCCATTTTGAAAGATAAAATTTATAAAATTTCAAAAATTGGGTATTACTATTCATAACAGCTAGTTTGATTGGTCGCAGTGTGTTAGAATCTCGAAGTTGTGTACAATGCAAGCTGTTACATTATTCAAAGGGAAACATATCATGGAAGCTTGAGGTGTTACATTATCCCCCCTTTTGAAAATTGCATCCTCGCAATTTTTAAAATTGGGATTGGGAACTTAATTGAAAGTCCCACATCAGAAAAAGTGTCAATAAAACTATCACTTTAAAAGAAAGAAAGAGAAGTACAAAGGTCACCTGAGATAACCCATACTAGGATTCCATGTAGGAAAACGTGGATATGGAAGATAAACTAAGTGTCAAGCTATGATGGAGAGGGATATAAAACATGATCAAGAGAAAGCTAACAACAATAAAACCACAAACTTGTGATGGTACAAACGGTCATTAGTTTCCAAGTAGGAAAAGTAAACGGACAATGTTTTTTTTTAAGTTACATTTCATAAAGATGCAGAATTTATTTATGAGATTTACCAAGAACATAAAGAGATATACTTACTTTTTAATTAGAGCTTCATTGTTTAATAAATTTCTACTACTAACTCATTTTTTTAAACGATGAGTATTCAAGATGACTCGGTCATACCGGAATAGCTAGAATCAACTTCTACAGAATCACATGATTCACAAAGGATAAACTATATATTTACCTTGTCTTTAGAGATTAATCAAAACCAAAATGATTAGTACAAGATCAGATGATCCCCCAAAAGGATATTCCTTTATAGAAAGAAACACTAATCTTAATTTCTAAAAGTAAACCAGCAATACCCCAAAGTTAAATAAATACCATTCAATAAAAAATTGTCCTTAAAATCCTTCAATATAATCCAAACTAATATTGAAACCCAAAACTTAGAAGAATTTGGTTATGTAGTCTTCCACGTTAAATTATATCTCCAAATGACATCGACTACTCTTAAAGTCACATACCTAAAAGTAATTAACCTAACCACATATTATCTATTATATGTTAATCATTTCCATAAATAACCCAAATCACTATAAATCCACAAAAAAACATAGATAAGAATCCACCATTACTCCTCAAATGAAATCTCATAGTATTCTATTTTTCTTAGGTAGATAGTGTTCCCAACAGAGTGAACATATTCCAAAATAACATTTATTAATTAATCACCAAATCATTTTTCTATATAAAGGGTATTCATTTGATAATACATAAGATCCCAAATCAACTTATTATTGATCAATAAAATCATTTAACTAAAATAATTAGTCACACTAACCAAGGACTTCACGTAGTCTAGTGGTAGCCGATAAATCCCAATCGCACTCTGGTTGTGGGTTCAATTCCCACAGCTTTTTCTGACGCGATGGGTTGTCACATGGTCTGTGTGTTGTCCTTTTTCAAAAACTATATTTTATAACATTACCAAAATGAGATAAATTCCTCAAAACAACCATAACATAATTTAAACACAAATGTTATCTCATACCTTTCATTTTCATCCCAAAATATAATAACTTGTAATTGCCTAAAATTCAAGGATTATATAAAACCAAATTGTTATTTATAACTATATCCACAATAGAAAAGATAATTCTTACTCAAATATCATTTTCACATGATAAATTGAAAGGTTACACATATAATATAAAATTCATCCAAAGTAATCTCAACAAAAAAGAGCACTAATCCCTTTAAACATTTTGTCATCCATTTATTTCCACATAGGTTCTTCCTTTACCAAGAGGTTATCCTATAGAATAGGGCATTGACTTGCGTGATTCCAAGGTCCCTTACATTTACGACAAATGACCGTAATTGGAATCTTAGGATCATTTTTATTTTCTTCCATAGTACTCTTCATTTTTCCTCGGTAATTATTTACTTTATGCCCTTCTTTCTCACACATAAAGCATTTATTTATTCCATTGAGACACTTTCCTGGGTGTCTCCTTCCACATTTATGGCATTATGGAAATTGATCTTTCTTCTCTCCATGGTCTCCATAGTTGGATCTCTTATCATTAACTGTCTTTCTCTTCTTTGTTGAGCCCAGGAGTTCGTTAATATATATGTTGTTGATCATATTTTTGGAAAACTGATTCGACATGAAGACAATATCTTTTATGCCTATCAACATTCCATTTTGTTTCTCATTTCCACCATTGTTCCAACCTTGTACATCATGTTCAATGTTACTATGACTTCCTTGGAATCCAGCCATTAACTAAAACCATAAAACATTGTGGGAGTAATAATAGTCATAAAATTATTTAGAAAATATCATCACACATTATTTTCAATCAAAAACACCCTAGTATTAACCAAGGTTATTTATTCTCATCTTACATTAAAATCCTTCAAATTTTTTTGTAAAGAAAATGAAAATTATCCTAAGCATATCCCCCAGGAGTGTCGTAACCAAGAGTGCAGTAAGGCCCATTGTCGTGCACCAGTTCTCGTTTGAGTCTAGCTCAAAGAGGTGTTTTAAGGTTTTACCCCTAGGTACATGTGTTCTAGAGCCGCCTCTATCTGCTCATATCCAGACAGGGATCTATTTCTTGGAAAACTCACAAAATCTTTACAATACCAAAATTTTAGGAAGTTCTTCTATACTAATCCTCAAAGTCCATCTTAGGGCTATGTGCCCTAATCAAAGTTTATCTAAATCTAGTTTCCAAGGTTTATACTAAAATTCCTCTAATACCAACTATAACGCCCCAACCCCAGTTACCCAGAGTCGGTGCATTATTATATAACATTAGCATGATACAAGGAAATCATATCCCGAAAGACCGATCAGTTTAGTAGCCTTTGAAATACTAGATACATTCATAAGGTCAAAATTACAACTTGAAAAGAAAAACAACACTAAATTATTCCATTAGAAACATCCAAGCTTCCTAGATTATGCCTTCAAGTCACTCATAACTAACTTCTTCATATCCTAGGAAAATGAAACATCAGAAAGGGGTGAGCTCAAATGCTCAGTAATAGTAAGCAATACAGTGAAAGATAACATAAACATTTGGCATGGGGAATAATTAAAAACACATGCCTTTACAAATAATTAACATGAAGACTTTATGGAAGGAATATGATCTGAATAAATAATTCAATAATAAAACATATTCATGGGTATCCTACTAGTTGAATAACCACATGAAATATCAATAGCTAATCTCATAATTATGGAATGAATAATGTTGGACATCATAACCACGTAGTCAAGGCCTTGTGCCAAGACTACAAATAAGATTTTGTCAAGGCCTTGTGCCAAGAAACTAGTTTGTCTCATGAGACCTATCGATACATCGAGGAGCTATAGCGGGCTCCACCCATTACTTACTAAGTCTAATTCATTCCTCATATGAAAATTTTGAAACATAACATAAATATTCGTATTAAAACTAGCATACGAAATATCAATACATTATCCACAAACCATGAATGGTATAAAAATTGCACATCCATAGTCAGACATAACTCATTCAATATAATATGGAAGATTTTATTATAATAGATTAACCTCAATCAAGATTAATGAAGGATATTTACATAGATGAAAATAATCATCAAAACTATTTCAGAGAAATATCCCCCTTTTTCTTGAAAAAATTTAAAAGCCACACTATTTGTCAAGAATCCGTTTAAAATAGATTTTTGAATCAAAGTGTTCCATACCACTTTGAAACTTTTGAAAGGAATTTTAATTTTAAAACTTTAATTTCCGTATAAATAAATCCTTAAAACCATTTTTAATACATGGACATTAATGAGAAAGATTTAGAATAATAAATCTTTAAAAAATTTAAAATGATATTTTAGTTAAACTTTTTAACCAAAAGAGAGACACTTGAATACAAATAATTGAGGTAATCAAAACTTTATAATATCATGATAATAAAGGGATTCATGATATACTATGTAAAAGTACATTATATACACTATAAAAGTGAATTGGTTTATAACAACAAAGAAGTATCAATGGAATGTAAATTGAGATGAAATATCTTATAAATAACGTATCCTTAGGTTAAGGATAAATCAATGACATGATTATGTGTGAAAAATATAAATAAACTCAATATGATTGGATATTCAGTGTAAATCAATCAGAGTACATTCACACATATTCCTGTAAAAACAACACCAATGAATTGGATGTTTAACTCAATAAATGGAGATTGAGTTAAAATTACTCTTATCATGTTCATATCGATGACTTGAGAATTTATCAATGGAGTGATTATGTGTATCAAAAGTATATCCACATAATGGGTATTGGAAATTATGACATAAGCTAATGAATAGTGATTCCACACATAATCTTGGAGTAAAATAATCAATTAAGTATGCGGAAAGCCGAATGACTGGAAATTGAAATTTGAAATTCCCTTACCAATTCTGTAACTTAAGAAACATACATCCCATGAAAGATGGATTATAAAATGAAGATTTAATTACTCATAAATAAAAGTATATTACACAAAGAATACAATCATTGGGCATTACATGCACCACACAAAAGGAAATAGTGGCAGTATGGCATGAATCTCACGGAAATAGGAAGTGAGATGAAAACCCTTACTTCGTTGTAATCAATCAAGTCGTATGGCCAAAGGTTAATAACAACCAAATTAATCATATAATTACATGAATATAAAGTGAATCATGATAATATATATATCAAATGACAGAACACAATACCCCACATTTAATAAATAAGTGGCGAATAATGGAAATCTCACGGAATTAAAAGTGAGATAAGAAACCCCTTACATTGTACTTTTTCCTTGGTCAAGGGTAGTTTAACCTCCTGTATAATGGTGAAATAATTTTTATTAAATTATAAAAGAATAATATACATTAATATGATATCATATATTATCTTTTAACATTTATTTGTTAATAATATCTTAGTATTATCGTCGTTTCGGGTGTTAACGGATTCGTTTTCCTTTATATTCTTTGTTATATGAGTCATATTTGTTATGGATGGGATGTATATTATTAATATCCATAATTATATCAAGTCTCTAAACATTATTTTTAATCATCAAATGAAAATTAGTCTTGAATGGATACGATGGGGAATGAATCTCATCGCGTTCGTGGAGACGGTAATCCGTACGTACGCACGAGCGACAATATCATTATTTTGATATTAAAATAATATATAATTGGATGGTATATCATATATGAAGAATAATTTTCATGTTATATTTATTATTTACTTCAATTACACTTAGTTATTATACCCATCCAAATAATAATGTATTGAATAACAATTACACCACGACGTGGAGACGGTAAGTCGTACGTACGCACGTATGGTGACATGTCATTTGAAGGATGGATAGAATAATGAATATGGTTGTTCGATATTTATAATAACATCACAGTATATATAATATATTGGATTTATTATTTTATAATGGAAACAACAATGAAAGAAGAAGTGGAAGAAGAAAGGAACTTGAAAGAGGTGATGAAATATTTACCTCTTCTTCGGGTTCTTCCTTTTGATTTGATCAAAAGGGATCCTTAGGTTTTCTTTATAACTAAAGGAGGGACTCTAGGATTAAGGGAGTATAGTTGAGAGGGTATTTGGGCTGGGTTTTTCCGAGCCAAATGGCTTTGAAGTTATGAATTAGAGAGAAGGGGGAGTTCCCTTTTATAAAAGGGGTGAGGGGCACCTTAGGAAAAGCTAGAAATATTATTTTATAATAAAATCATTCTCAGTTTCCAATGGCTAAAAAATAGATTATTTAAAGGATAAGGTGGTTATGGGTCAAAAACCACTCAACCAATAGGTTTTATACAGGTTTTGGTCACTATATTAACTTTATCTCTTAGATTTAACTCTGAGTTAAATAGTTTAACATTTATCATGTCTCTTTGTATTTTTATATTATATGGTTAATAAAGTTACTATATACTTCCAAGAGAACCCCAAGTGGTTAATTAATGATAAAAATATCATTATATAATTCTTTTTTCCGAACCTTAGATTTTTGGGAATATAATATCAATTAATAATATAATTTTTTTTTAAAAAAACTCTTTTATGTCAATTTTGACACTATTTGGTATTTTGTTTTTTCTAAATTCATAACAGAATTATTACTTCAAAAAAAATTCATCTAACCAACCCTAAAATTTTATATTAATTTCTAAAATAAGTTTAATTCATAAAAAGTCTCAAATTACATTTATTTGGATATTTATAATATCAATTATTTTATTATTTCATTAATACGTTAGTTACTGTATCATCATTGTGTCATAAGTAAATTTAATTATTTAATGTCTAAAAATTATAAATAAAATACCATTATGTAGGAAATATTTTTATTTTTCTAATGAATATTTATAGTCGAGTTTATCTTATGTATAACCCTATATTAAAAATTTTTTAGTTATTAAACTTAGATTTTAACTCTTTTAACTCTTCTTTAAATAAAATAATAATAAATGTCCTAATCTAATCCAAGTGGACCTAAAGGATCATATTTTATTCCTAAGGTTGTTTTTGGTCGAATTAAACTTATCCAATAGAATTATAACATGTGTTAGGGTAATAATAATATCATTTTTACCCTTAATTACCCTATTTACTTTTAACTGTGGTAAATAAAAGTAAAAAGTTACTATTCACCAAAAATTATTTTCATCTTATTGAACCCCATTTTACTTACTGATATCAACCATGTCTCTTGGATTTTTATAATTCCACTCACAGAAGCGGTAAAATTAAGTTTTATGTGAATTTTCAAATTCTCCTAGGAGGTGGGTAAAAGACGGTGAAAAGTTCAATAAAATTTTTATATATCTAAAATTATTATAAACTGACTCCAATGAATTAAATTGAACTTATTTAGGTATTATGTATCTATTTTGACCTAAAATAAATTTAAATAAAATAAAAAAAATATTTAAATAAAAATTTGTTTTTAAACTATAACAGTCTTTTTCACTATTCATCAAAAATTGAAAGTTTTCAGAGAAATAAAAAAATCACCCTAAGATAATTTCGATATTCCGAATCCAAAAATGAAGTCCATTTTGAAAGATAAAATTTATATAATTTAAAAAATTGGGTATTACTATTCATAACAGCTAGTTTGATTTGTCGCGGTGTGTTAGAATCTCGAAGTTGTGTACAATGCAAGCTATTACATTATTCAAAGGGAAACGTACTGTGGAAGCTTGGGGTGTTACATTATCCCCCCCCCTTTGAAAATTGCATCCTCGCAATTTTTAAAATTGGGATTGGTAACTTAATTGAAAGTCCCACATCGGAAAAAGAGTCAATAAAACTATCACTTTAAAAGAAAGAAAGATAAGTACAAAGGTCACCTGAGATAACCCATACTAGGATTACATGTAGGAAAACATGGACATGGAAGATAAAATAAGTGTCAATCTATGATGGAGAGGGATATAAAACATGATCCGTAGAAATTTAACAACAAGAAAACCACAAACTTGTGATGGGACAAACGGTCATTAGTTTCCAAGTAGTAAAAGTAAACGGACAATGTTTTTTTTAAGTTGCATTTCATAAAGATGTGGAATTTATTTATGAGATTGACCAAGAACATAAAGAGATATACTTACTTTTTAAGTAGAGCTTCATTCTTTAATAAATTTCTACTACTAACTCATTTTTTTAAACGATGAGTATTCAAGATGACTTAGTCATACCGGAAGAGCTAGAATCAACTTCTACAGAATCACATGATTCACAAAGGATAAACTATATATTTACCTTGTCTTTAGAGATTAATCAAAACCAAAACGGTTAGTACAAGATCAGATGATCCCCCAAAAGGATATTCATTTAGAGAATGAAACACTAATCTTAATTTATAAAGTAGACCAACAATACCCCAAAGTTAAATAAATATCATTCAATAAACAATTGTCCTTAAAATCCTTCAATATAATCCAAACTAATATTGAAACCCAAAACTTAGAAGAATTTGGTTATGTAGTCTTCCACGTTAAATTGTTTCTCCAAATGACATCTATTACTCTTAAAGTCACATACTTAAAAGTAATTAACCTAATCACATATTCTCTATTATATGTTAATCATTTCCATAAATCACATAAATCACTATAAATCCACAATAAAAACATAGATAAAAATCCACCATTACTCCTCAACTGAAATCTCATAGTATTCTATTTTCCTTAGGCATATAGTGTTCCTAACAGAGCGAACATCTTCCAAAATAACATTTATCAGTTAATCACCAAATAATTTTTCTATACAAAGGGTATTCATTTGATAAGACATAAGATCCCAAATCAACTTATTATTGATCAATAAAATCATTTAAATAAAATAATTAATCACACTAACCAGGGACTTCACGTAGTCTAGTGCTAGGCGATAAATCCCAATCGCACTCTAGTTGTGGGTTCGATTCCCAAAGATTTGTCTGACGCGACGGGTTTTCACATGGTCTGTGTGTTGTCCTTTTTCAAAAACTATATTTTATAACATTACCAAAACGAGATAAATTACTCAAAATAACCATAACATAATTTAAACACAAATGTTATCTCATACCTTTCATTTTCATCCCAAAATATAATAAATTGTAATTGCCTAAAATTAAAGGATCATATAATACAAAATTTTTATTTATAACTATATCCACAACAGAAAAGATAATTCTTCCTCAAATATCATTTTCACATGATAAATTGCAGGGTTACACATATAAGAGAAAATTCATCCAAAGTAATCTCAACAAAAAAGAGCACTAATCCCTTTAAACATTTTTTCCATCCATTTATTTCCACATAGGTTCTTCCTTGACCAAGAGGTTATCCTATAGAATAGGGCATTGACTTGGGTGATGCCAAGGTCCCTTATATTTATGACAAATGACCATAATTAGAATATTAGGATCAATTTTATTTTCTTCCATAGTACTCTTCATTTTTCCTCGGTAATTATTTACTGTATGCCCTTCTTTCCTACATATAAAGCATTTATTTGTTCCATTGAGACACTTTCCTGGGTGTCTCCTTCCACATTTCTGGAATGATGTAAATTTAGCTTTCTTCTCTCCATGGTCTCCACAGTTGGAGCTATTATCATTAATTGCCTTTCTCTTCTTTGTTGAGTCCTGGAGTTTGTTAATATATATGTTGTTGATCATATTTTTGGAAAACTGATTCGGCATGAAGACAATATCTTTTATGCCTATCAACATTCCATTTCATTTCTCATTTCCACCACTATTCCCACCTTGTACATCATGTTCAATGTTACTATGACTTCCTTGGAATCCAGCCATTAACTAAAACCAAAAAAATTTGTGGGAGTAAGAATAGTCATAAAATTATTTAGGAAATATCATCACACCTTATTTTCAATCAAAAACACCCTAGTATTAAACAAGGTTATTTATTCTCATCTTATATTAAAATCCTTCAAATCGGTTTGTAAAGAAAATGAAAATTATCCTAAGAATATCCCCCAGGAGTGTCATAACCAAGAGTGCAGTAAGGCCCATTGTCATGCACCAGTTCTCATTCGAGTCTAGCTCAAAGAGGTGTTTTTAGGTTTTACCCCTAGGTAAATCTGTTCCAAAGCCACCTCTACCTGCTCGTATCCAGACAGGGATGTATTGCTTGGAAAACTCACAAAATCTCTACAATACCAAAATTTTAGGATGTTCTTCTATACTAATCCTCAAAGTCTATCTTAGGGCTATGTGCTCTAATCATAGTTTATCTAAATCTAGTTTCCAAGGTTTGTACTAAACTTCCTCTGATACCAACTGTAACGCCCCAACCCCAGTTACCCAGAGTCGGTTCATTATTATATAACATTAGCATGATACAAGGAAATCATATCCCGAAAGACCGATCAGTTTAGTAGCCTTGGAAATAATAGATACATTCATAAGGTCAACATTACAACTTGAAAAGAAAAACAACACTAAATTTTTCCATTAGAAACATCCAAGATTCCTAGACTATGCCTTCAAGTCACTCATAACTAACTTATTCATATCCTAGGAAAATGAAATATCAGAAAGGGGTGATCTCAAATGCTCAGTAAGAGTAAACAATGCAGCTAAAGATAACATAAACATTAGGCATGGTGAATAATTGAAAACACATGCCTTTACAAATAATCAACATGAACACTTTATGGCAGGAATATGATCTGAATAAATAATTCCATAATAAAACATAGTCATGGGTATTCTACTAGTCGAATAACTACATGAAATATCAATAGCTAATCTCCTAATGATGGAATTCATAATGTCGGACATCATAACCACATAGTCAAGGCCTTGTACCAAGACTACAAATAAGATTTTGTCAAGGCCTTGTGCCAAGACACTAGTTTGTCTCGTGAGACTTATCGATGCATCGATGAGCTATAGTGGGCTCCACCCATCACTTACTAATTCCAATGCATTCCTCATATGAAAAGTTTGAAACATAACATAAATATTCATATTAAAACTAGCATAAGAAATGTCAATACATTATCCACAAACCATGAATGGTATAAAAATAGAACATCCACAGTCAAACATAACTCATTCAATACAGTATGGAAGATTTTATTGTAACACATTAACCTCAATCAAGAATAATGAAGGATATTGACATAGATTAAAATAATCATCAAAACTATTTGAGAGAAATATCCCTCTTTTTCTTGAAAATATCTAAAAGTCACACTATTTGTCAAGAAGTCGTTTAAAATAGATTTTTGAATCAAAGTGTCCCATACCACTTTGAAACTTTTGAAAGGAATTTTAATTTTAAAACTTTAATGTCCGTATAAATAAATCCATAAAACCATTTTTAAAACATGGATATTAATGAGAAAGATTTAGAATAATAAATCGTTAAAACATTTAAAATGATATTTTAGTTAGAGTTCCTAACCAAAAGAGAGACACTTGAATACAAATAATTGAGGTAATCAAAACTTTATAATATCATGAGAATAAAGGGATGCGTGATATACTATGTCAAAGTACATTATATACACCATATAAAAGAGAATTGGTTTATAACAACAAAGAAGTCTCAATGGAATGTAAATTCAGATGAAATATCTTATAAAGACCATATCCTTAGGTTAAGGATAAATCAACGACATAATTATGTGTGAAAAATATAAATACACTCAATATGATTGGATATTTAGTCTAATTCTATCAGAGTACATTCACGCATATTCTTGTAAAAACAACACTAATGAATTAGATGTTTAACTCAATAAATAGAGATTGAGTTAAAATTACTCTTATCAAGTTCATATCGATGACTTGAGAATTTATCAATGGAGTGATTATGTGTATAAAAATTATATCCACAGAAAGGGGAGTGGAAATTATGACATAAGAAAATGAATAGTGATTCCACACATAATCTTGGAGTAAAATAATCAATGAAGTATGCGTAAAGCCGAATGAGTGGAAATTGAAATTTGAAATTACCTTACCAATTTGGTAACTTACGAAACATACATCCCATGAAAGATGGATCATAAAATGAAGATGTAATTACTCATAAATAAAAGTATATTACATAAAGAATACAATCATCAGGCATTACATACACCACACAAAAGGAAATAGTGGCATTATGGCATGAATCTCACGGAAATAAGAAGTGAGATGAAAACCCTTACTTCGTTGTAATCAATAAAGTCATATGGACAAAGGTTAATAACAACCAAATGAATCACATAATTCCATGAATATAAAGATAATCATGATAATATATATATCAAATGACAGTACACAATACACCACATTTAATAAATAAGTTGCGAACAATGGAAATCTCACGGAATTAAAAGTGAGATAAGAAACCCCTTATATTGTAATTTTTCCGTGGTCGAGGGTAGTTTAACCTCCTTTATAATGGTGAAATAATTTTTATTAAATTATACAAGAATCATATACATTAATATGATATCATATTTTATCTTTTAACATTGCTTTGTTAATAATATCTTAGTATTATTGTCGTTTTGGGTGTTAACGGATTCGTTTTCCTTAATATTATTTGTTATGTGAGTCATATTTTTTATGTATGGGATTTATATTATTAATATCTATAAGTATATCAAGTCTATAAACATTATTTTTAATCATCAAATTAAAATTTTTCTTGAATGGATACGATGGGGAATGAATCTCATCGCGTTCGTGGAGACGGTAATCCGTACGTACGCACGAGCGACAATATCATTATTTTGATATTAAAATAATATATAATTGGATGTTATATCATATATGAAGAATAATTATCATGTTATATTTATTATTTACATCAATTACACATCATTATTATACCCATCCAAATAATAATGTATTGAATAACAATTACACCACGGCGTGGAGACGGTAAGCCGTACGTACGCACGTATGGTGACATGTCATTCAAAGGATGGATAGAATAATTAATATGGTTGTACCATATTTATAATAACATTACATTATATATAATATACTTGATTTATTATTTTATAATGGAAACAACAATGAAATAAGAAGTGGAAGAAGAAAGAAACTTGAAAGAGGTGATGAAATATTTACCTCTTCTTCGGGTTCTTCCTTTTTATTTGATCAAAAGGGATCCTTAGGTTTGCTTCCTGACTAAAGGAGGGCCTCTAGGATAAAGGGAGTACAGTTTATAGGGTATTTGGATAGGGTTTGGCCGATTCAAATGGATTTTAAGGTGTGAATTAGAGAGAAGGGAGAGTTCCCCTTTATAAGATGGGTGAGCGGCACCTTAGGAAAAGCTAGAAATATTATTTTATAATAAAATAACTTTCGGTTTATAATGGCTCAAAAATGGATTATTTAAATTATAATGTGGTTATGGGTCAAAAACCACTCAACTAATAGTTTTTAGATAGGTTTGGGTCACTATATTAACTTTATCTTTTAGATTTAACTCTTAGTTAAATAGTTTAACATTTACCATGTCTCTCTGTATTTTTATATTATATGGTTAATAAACTTACTATATACTTGCAATAGAACCACAAGTGGTTCATTAATGATACACCTATCATTATATAAGTCTTTTGTCTGAACCTTAGATTTTTAGGAATATAATATCAATTAATAATATAATATTTGTTTTAAAAACTCTTTTATGTCAATTTTGATTCTATTTGGTTTTTTATTTTTTTGCTAAAATCATAACAGAATTATTACTTCGGAAAAAATTCATCTAACCAACCCTAACATGTTATATTAACCTATAAAATAAGTTTAATTCATAAAAAGTCCCAAATTATATTTATTTGGATATTTATAATATCAATTATTTAAATATTTCATTAATACGGTAATTACTGCATCATCATTGTGTCATAAATAAATTTATTTATTTAATGTCTAAAAATTATAAATAAAATAAAATTATGTAGGAAATATTTTTATCTTTCTAATTAATATTTATAGTTGAATTTATCTTATGTATGACCCTATATTAAAAATGTTTTAGTTATTAAAATTTGATTTTAACTCTTTTAACTCTTCTTTAAATAAAATAATAATAAATTTCCTAATCTAGTCCAAGTGGACCTAAAGGATCATATTTTATTTATAAGGTTGTTTTTGGTCTAATTACACTTATCCAATAGAATTAGGAAATGTGTTAGGGTGATAATAATATCATTTTTACCCTTAATTACCCTATTTACTTTTAATAGTGGTAAATAAAAGTAAAAAGTTATTATTCACCAAAAATTATTTTCATCTTATTGAACCAAATTTTACTTACTGATATCAACTGTGTCACTAGGAGTTTTGAAATTCCACTCACAGAAGTGGTAAAATTAAGTTTTATGTGAATTTTCAAATTCTCCTAAGAGGTGGGTAAAAGACGTTGAAAAGTTAAATAAAATTTTTATATATATAAAATTATTATAAAATAACTCCAATGAATTAAATTGAAATTATTTAGGTATTATGTATCTATTTTGACCTAAAATAAATTTAAATAAAATAAATAATTATTTAAATAAAAATTCAGTTTTAAACTATAACTCGGTGTTTTTCACTATTCATCAAAAATTGAATGTTTTTAGAAAAATACCAAAAATTCACCCTAAGCTAATTTTAATATTCTGAATCCAAAAATGAATTCAATTTTGAAAGATAAAATTTATAAAATTTCAAAAAGTGGGTATTAGTATTCATAACGGCTAGTTTGATTGGTCACGGTGTGTTAGAATCTCGAAGTTGCGTACAATGCAAGCTATTACATTACTCAAAGGGAAACGTATTGTGGAATCTTGGGGTTTTACATGATATGATGAATGTTTTGTGGCAAATTCATGTATTATTTCATTATGTGATGGGTGGTACCTATATCTCTCTCAAATTAATTGGGTAATGATAAATTTTTTATGATCTCAAAGGGTACATGGGAGGATATCCCAATCCTGAAACAAGAGGGTACATAAGAGAATATCCAAAGCCTGAAACAAGAGGGTACATAGGAGAACATCCTAATCCCAAAATAAGAGGATATAAGGTAGGAAATCCCAAGCCCAAAACAAGAGGGTAAACAAAAGGAAATCCCAATCCCAAAAAATAGGGTAAATGAGAGGACATCCCAAGCCTGAAACAAGAGGGTACATGGGAGGACATCCCAATCTCAAAAAAAAGAGGGTACATAGGAGGGTATCCCAATCCCAAAGTAGGTACACAGATGATTATCCCAAGCCTAACATGTTACAAAGTCCTTGGTAGGATTCCTTGAAATTGTTTTTTTATATGCTTATGTGTTTGCAAAAATTCCATGTTTTATTTCTAAGTTATTCTTTCAAGGATTATGTTCTTTATTTTTTTATGTTTCATGTATTATCAACTTTCAATATTTATTATGATCTCTAATATTTAGGTTATGATCTTCAAATGTTATTCTCATGTTCTATACCCTTTTTTCATGTTATTATTATGAATTTTCTTTATTTACCCTTATTAAGAATCTTATATCACCCCTTTCTTATGTTTCATTTCTTCAGGTTATGAAGAAAGGTTTTAGGTAGAAGTAATAAATATTTAGATCTTTATGGGAGATATTGAAGATATTTCACCATAATAGAAGATTTTTTTCCCTTATTTCCAAATACAATAACTATTATGGTCCTCAGGAATGTATTTTTTAAATGTACTAAATATTAATCTAAAATGATGTAATATACATGTATGTTAAACTTGGGTCACTAAATCAAGCCTCCTTGGTTCACCCTACTTTATAGCTTGCGCAAGACATTCATCAAGCCTTCTTCATTGGCCATACATGGAATGAAATATCTTACTTTGGATCCCTTATCTGATAGGGATCAAATCAAATCCTCCAAAAATACCTCATGACTTACAAAACCATGTGAAAAGGCACACCGGAGTGTCTCCCATTTGGATTTTTATTTATATGGTCATAGGTTTCTCTCACTTGTCTTAGCAGATAGTTAGGATCCTCAGAGAACATGTAGATTTGTATATATATGCTCACGAGGACCCCTACCCTAAGGACAATGTCAGGAAGTTACTGGTTTCAAATTTTGGGGATAGGGCCATGTACATACCTTCTCATCTCTCAGACCCAAAGCCTCCATATCCCAGTAGGGATGGTAAGGATCACACTTGACTTTCCATTCAACATGGTATTAGATCCTCCTCCTGCTACGAAACCGATAATAGGGAATCCCTCCTAGAGTAATCCCCTATCCTTTCATGTATAAGGTTCCACTCTTGATCTTCTATACCACTGCATCCTTCACCTTCATTCCTTCTTTACCTTGGACTCACGCCCAATGAAAAGTGAAGAGAGGGGAGTGTTATAGCCTCAACCTCTTTCGTTGTAGCCCCGACCTCTTTCACTATAGCCCCGACCTATTCTGTCATATCCCGAGCCTATTTCACAAGTGTGGGAGGAAAATTGTGTGGTTTTTAAAATATTTCACTTTCTCTTTTTTCTCACACTTAGCATGAATCATGTGGGATTAGAGGTTAGTGATGATCATGACACCTGAAGGATCGAACTACAGGAACTCTAATTTCTGCTAACCGGGATATATAGGAATCCCATTTAGGTCCTAAGATTAATGGGCATACTCCTTAGTAATAAACCCCAATCATAATTCCCTTAATTTTAGTATCCTCATTAGGATTAAACCTCGAGTTAAGCCCCCAAATCACCATGAATTAAAACATCCCTCATGGTCCCTTCATAGGGGATATCTTTCTTAGGAGTAATCCCTAACCTATCATCTCAAAGGTTCATAATCCCCTATGATACATGCCCTTGAGGGCCTCCATATGTCTCGGTCCTCACCGCCAAACTATGTGGGATTTGATTCCCATCCAAATGGGATACATAGGAAGCCTCCATGAGGTTCAAACCCAACACCCCAAATCAACCTTGTTCTTTTAGCCAATATCCCCAGTAGGGTCTAATTCAACTTGGAAACTCATATCCCTTCCAAGTTCCTTAGGATGATTTGGAATAAGTCCCACACCAAACTTTGACAAGGCGCCTTCCACCTAGACGTCCTTGCCACATTATGTTAAATTGTATCATTGGGTCCTTATCACACAGCTTTAAAATGTATGATGTACCCTGTTAAGAGATATCAAACTACATGGGTTCTAATACCTCTCACAAGGATACGTAGGAAGATCATCTATGGGTTCAATCTTGACATGAAAACAAATCATGACTCCCTAGATGATGATAAACTCTAGAGTGACCTTAGTCTCCTTGGATGAAAATAAACTTCAGAGTGCCCCACTGTGTGGCTAGAAAACTTATATTGTTTTAATAATGATCAAAGAATATCTATATAGCATATAAGAGGGTACCATCAATATAGAACCTTAGATACATACATATATCCCCATTAATGATGAACCTTGAATACATACATATGATTCTAAGATCTATATATGATAATAATTGATTGATAATCTTGGATTGACCCATATCATACTTGGGAATTAATAACGGATTCATGAACATATCTTAAATATATAATAGAGTCTTAGAGTATGAAATAATTCCCCTTAGAAGGGTGTGATGAGCCCGACCTCCCATCCTCTTTCCCAATGTGAGTTCTTTAAGCATCAGTGGTCAAAACACCTAATGAGTGTCTGCCTTTGGAAAGAAGGTCTCTTCATATATAGAACCATTGGGTGTTTCTAGTTCCACGAACAAATCCATTGGAAACTATTCAGAAATAGAAAATATTAATGAGGATATTAATTATAAGGGAAACAAAAAATGTTGAATCTAATGTGAATCCTTAACCAATATTATAGTATCACCCACCTATCATGTCCCTTCTACTTTTAAATGAAATGAGTCTAGACAAGGCAATCAATCAAGCTTGTATTCACTCAAATGAGATACTACTTTGAAATGAGTTCATTGTTTGTGTATGTCATATATATATAGGCACTACCTTTCAAAACTCCCTTTTATCCAATGTCCTCCATCAAGTTTTCACCAATGAATTCCCTAGCTTCTATTCAGACAAGATCCTCATTCTCGTGAAGGATGCCATCACCAACCCAGCATCTTCAATATTGGGTCTCAAATTAAATGGTCCAAGAGTATCATCAAAACAGTATGATCTCAAACCTGGAGGCTACTCGACAATCCCTTCATCTCAACCAGCACCACCAACCATCTAGTCAATGACGGACAGTGGTCCTAAAGTAGACAACACTGACCGTCATCTTCAACCATTTTGGGAATGTATCCCCAAAACACAACAACCAGTCCCTCCCATGTTTTATGGAGGTGGATCAAGAGACCACCTATGACATCATCCAAGAGACACAAGGGTCGTTATCAAGGGATCTTACCATTAATCTCCACCACCAATGTCGTGCGATAATTAACCCTCAACATGATGAGGGGGTTATCCTCAGCCGACCGGCCCAGGTTCTTCAAACCCGAGCACACAAGACAGCTTGTTGGGGACAACAACTAGCCAACAGGAAAAAGGTTCAAATATTTTACCCCCTTAAAAGAATCCCACCAACCCAATTTGGTAGAAAATAGTGATCAGGTACATACACTCATATTCCTTTATTCATCCAGACAACAGACTCACCTGGAGGCATTCGAAGAAGTCGGTCAGAAAGTCCCGACGACAAGTAGAGGGTAGACTGAACCCGAATACCTCACACACAAGTACTATTAGTATCCAATGATAGGGAATGGAGGAAAAGAGAAAGCACATACATCTACTATAGATACGAAATGTATGTATATACCCATTTTGATCATTGGAATAACCAATCATATCTTGGAAATGGTGAAAGGGAATACACAAATACATTCCCACATCCTAAAGACTTTCCAGGATATCATAATAGTGATGATAGTAGTTCCCAAGGTATAGACACATAAATCTATCCCCACAAATAGGGTATCTCATCAAAAAAACACCCTAGAGAATTCACACACCTCTACTCTTGTCCAAGAGGATTATAGAGAAAGCTCCCCCATAATATACGAACAGTTGGACTAAGAACATACACCCACTCCAATCATAGGTAATTAGAATATTCCAATGTCCACTCCAAGACAAGAACAAACACATTTATATTATGACTACTCCTCCCAAAAAGTTTCCCCAATCACTCATAAGATGGAATATAAGAATAATCCTCATCAAACACGATTAGAAAATCAAGAGTCGATCTATGATCAGGCTTAACACTAGAGTTCTTGAGGCCCACATATTTTTATCTGTCATAGCTCAAGATCTTACCCTATCATTACCAAATTATGGGAGTAGTAGCAGTAATTATGAAGGTCATCATCGGATGTAACGTCCCGGTTCTGGAATCCGCCCAGTGGTGCCCCATACCCGGTTGGTCACATGGCCTCAAGCGCATTTCCCCAAATGCCAGAGGCTGTCGACTAGAAGCGAGGGCCTTGGGTGTGATAGTGGGGAAACTATGCCCTCATTGGCAGAGTACACAGCAGAAGTAAATAAACATGAAAGAGTAGAAGCAGTAAATAACCAACAATAATTAAACATTGGAAGACTAAATCAGCAAACAACTAGAGCACATATGTATATATATGAAATGATGCATGATACATATCGAGGAAAGTATCCAAACAAGTCACAATGCTGAAAAATACAACAGTACCAAAACAAGTACAAAAAAAAGTAAACAGCTCCTCAGCATCGCAAGCCAGAGCTTGGTCCCATGATCTCCTGCTCCAAAGCAATCAAGTACCATAAGTCGAAGGGTGCTTTCCCTTTTCTATACCTACAACAACATAGTTTTTTTTGGCCCAAAAGCATGACCCAAACAGGGTGTGAGACTAAATCCCAGTAGGCAACCACCCGAAGATCTGTGCCTAACATTCAGTGAGTATAGGGCAGGTAATAGTACAAAAAGCAGTAAACAGTAGCAGTAATAGCAGGCAGTAATCAGTAAGCAGTAAATAGGATGATATACAATAGTGATCAATCCACAGAACAAAAAGTAGCAGTGAATCAACAGCTAAAACAAATAGGAAACCCTCTGGGAAGTACTCGTAGCCATCCCCTCTGGTCTGTCCAAAAAGTACCACAACCCTTTGGGCAGTGCACTCAGCCTAACCCCTCTGGTTTGGTCATACGAATTTATAAGACTCTCTGAGAAATCTCACTCGGTCAATTCCCCTTATAGTCTAGGGTAGTCAGGGACACTCTGATGGAGATCACGTGGTCTAACCCTCTTGGACCCAAGGTATAGATACTCTCTGAGGAAGCTCACTCGGTCAATTCCTCCTCTATCCTGGGAAGGTTTTAAGGACATTCAAACAAGGTAAAGACTCTCTGAGGAAGCTCACTCGGTCTACCCTCTTATAGTCTATAATATCTAAGACTCTCTGGGAAGCTCACTCGGTCTATCCCCTGTAGTCTATAATGTCCAAGACTCTCTGAGGAAGCTCACTCGGTCTATCCCCATATAGTCTATAATATCTAAGACTATCTGGGAAGCTCACTCGGTCTATCCCTTATAGTCTATAGCACCGGGTTCTCACGGTCCCGTGCCAGTCAGTGCATATTAATGCTATAAGGCTAGTGTACACCTATAGAGCTACTTGGCTAACCAAAGTACACCTATAGATCTACTTGGATAAACAGTCTACAAAGCAACAAGCATGTTAACAACATCATTCCAACCTACGATCACAAGGCATGGAAACAGGTACAACAGCCAAAGGCTAACAAGAACCAAAGGTCGTAATAAGAACAAATCATGGGAAAAAACATCCAAGCATGAAAATTATCCACAAACATGATCAATTTACCTCTACAAAAGCATGCAAGAAAGGCAGGAATAACCACAAGGGAAAAAAGGTAAACACGCAATACCCCGTTCACGGGTATTGGTGGAATTACACATAAAACTCAAAGACATCGAAAGGTAAGGCACGAACCACCTACCTCGATCCTAGGAGATCGATATAATTGAACCACAAGGCTTGATTCTCATCATAACGGCATAGATCTACGAAAACTCACAAAACTCTCAACCCACGATAACTTAAAAAATAGGAGGAATTGGAAAACAAGGCTCTAGAAGAAGGAAGAACTCACCGTTTCAGTTCCAACTCAATCGACGGCGGTCGATTCGGAGAACAAACGGAGGCTCGGGGGCTCGGAGAAGATACGCGGCCGTACGGGTCGCTCTCGGTCGAAGGCACTAGAGAAGAAGACAAATTTGTCACTTAGGCGTGACCCCGGTCCGTTTAGTGAAAAAAAGAAAATACACAGTGTGTACTTCTTGAGTACATGGCGTGTACTCTACTTTTCCGTACTCCACTTTAAGCGGCCTCCACTTCACCCCTACACACTGTGTGTGTGGCCCGGACATGGCCAGCACACAGCCTGGCGTGGCAAGGGAGTACACAGCGTGTATTCATAAAGTACACGGTGTGTACTTCAAAAATTTCCAGAAACTCCACTTTTCTCAAAAACTCCAGGAAAAAGAAAGACATACCTAAAAACGAAGATCTGGGTTCTTACAAACTCCCCCCCCCCCCTTAAATAAATTCCTCCCCGAATTTCCCTAGTGAGACGTAGAAGAAGAAACCCTGAACAGCTCCGGCCAATGCGATTGTACATCAGCCTCCCTCTCCGAAGTCTCGTCTTTCACGCACCTGTGCTGCCATAGGACCCGTACTAGAGGAACAGACCATCCACGGAGAACATTTGTATTGTGATCGATAATCCATATGGGATGCTCCTCAAATGACGCATCTGCTTCAAGCTCAACCTCCTCGGGTTGAAATACATGAGATGGGTCTGAAAAGTAACGTTGGAGCTGAGAAACGTGGAAGATGTCGTGCATAGCCTGGTACCTCTACGGTAACTGCAACCAATAGGCAACCAGCCCAACTCTCTCCAAAACCTCAAACAGACCGACGTACCACGGTGAAAGTTTACCCTGTCTCTGAATCCTCTTGTGTCCCAACCTCAGTGCGACACGCAGGAAAACTCGATCCCCGACCTTGAACTCCAGAGGTCATCTCCACTGATCAGCATAAGACTTCTGCTGAGACTATGATGTATCCATCCTCTTTCGAATCAACTCTATCTGCTCTGAGGTCTCCTGAACAAGACGAGGTCCCAGAAAATTTACCTCTCCTGCCTCCATCCAGCATAAGGGTGATCGGCATTGCCTACCGTACAAAGCCTCGTAAGGCGCCATCTGAATAGTCGCCTGGAAACTGTTATTATAGGAAAACTCCACAAGAGTTATATGCTTTTCCCAAGAACCACCAAAGTATAGAATGCAAGCTCAAAGCATATCTTCAAGGACTTGGATCGTACGCTCGGACTGGCCATCAGTCTGGGGATGGTATGTTGTACTCAAAAGTACATGTGTACCCAAAGTCTTCTGAAGTCCCTACCAGAACCAAGAAGTAAAGCGCACATCCCTGTCTGAAACAATGGAGTGTGGAACTCCATGTAGACGTACAATATTTCGGATGTACAACCGTCCCAGCTCATCAACACTGAAGTTCTCCTTGATCAGCAAGAAGTAAGCAACCTTCGTAAGCCTATCGATGAAAACCCAAACAGCATCACTCCCTCGAGGTGACCTCGATAACCCAGTCACGAAGTCCATCGCGACATCGTTCCACTTCCACTCGGGTATGGGTAACTGCTGTAACAGCCCTGCTGGTCACTGATGCTCTACTTTCACCTACTGGAAAGTAGAACATCTCATGAAAAAACCAGCAACATCTCTCTTCATATCTGGCCACCAGTACTGACGGTGTAGATCACGATATATATTGGCGATGCCAGGATGAACTGCCCAAACTGAAGAATGAAAATCCTGCATCAGCTCCTCGCGTATGTTTTCCGGCACCCATACGCATCCCTAGAAATGCAAGATCTCATCCTCATCCACTGTCCATCCAAGAAGAGGGTCCTCTCCAGACACACTCTCCTGCAGGACTAAGCCTTCTGATTCTGATAGCTGCCTCATCTGTACCCGATCAAGAAGAGAAGAGGTAACAGCTATATAATATAGTTAAGTCTGTCCCTGTCTGTCGTGCACCTCCAGATGCATCTTAGAGAATAGAGACATAAGCTTCCACTCACTGCTGGCCTTCTAAACTGCCTGAATCTGAGTTCTCCTGCTCAACGCATCTGCCACTGCATTTCCCTTTCCCGACGTATAGGTGTGCTCAAAGTCGAAATACTGAAGATACTTGACCCACCTGTGTTGTCTTAGATTCAGATCAAGCTGAGTAAAGATATACTTGAGACTCTTGTGGTCAGTGAAAACCACAAAGTTCTCTCCCAGAAGGTAGTGTCTCCAACAGCATAAGGCATGAACAACAGCTGCCAACTCTAGATCATGCGTCGGGTAGTTCTTCTCATGTGGCCTCAACTGCTGAGACTCGTAAGGAATGACCCCATCTCCATGCATAAGCACAGCTCCTAGTTAGATACCTAAAGCATCATAGTAAATAGTATAGCCCTTTCCTGGCTCTGGCAAGAACAGTATCGGTGCTGACATCAACCTCCTCTTCATCTCCTGAAAGGCTGACTCACAAGAATCTGACCATAAAAACTTCACCCCCTTCTTGGTCAGACCTATCAGTGGTGCTGCTAGGCATTAAAAGTCTTGTATAAAATGCATGTAGTATCCATCCATCCCTTGAAAACTCTGCACCTCAAATACGTTCTTCAGCTACTCCCAGGAAACTACAACTCTCACTTTCTCTATGTCCATTGATACTCATGTCTCTGAGATAACATGACCCAGGAAGTGAATCTGATCTACCCAAAAGTGGCATTTTGAGAGCTTATCATATAACTGATGTTCTCTCAGTGTACTCAGAACGATCTCAAGATGTGTAGCATTTTCGTGTCGAGTGTGAGAGTACACCAAGATGTCTTCCACGAAAACCACCACAAAGGAATCTAAGTACGGATGGAACACTCGGTTCATCAGTTCCATAAAAATTATTGGCATGTTCGTGAGACCGAACGGCATGATTGTATACTCGTATAGACAATACCTGCTCCTGAAGGCTGTAAGAGGTATATCTGATGGTCTAATGTGAAATAGATGATAACCAGACCTCAAATCGATTTTCGAGAACACCCGAACTCCTCGAATCTGATTGAATAGGTCATTGATCCTTGGCAAGGGATATCGGTTATTGACCGTAAACTGGTTCAGCTTCCGATAATCCACATAAAGTCGAAGGGTGTCATCTGTCTTATTTGAAAATAGGACAGGTGAACCCCAAGGAGAAGTACTGGGTCGAATGAAACCCTTTTCCTGTAACTCCTCCAACTGCTTCTTAAGCTCCTAAAACTCAGGTGTAGCCATCCTATAAGGAGGGATGGACACCGATGTTGCTCCTGGAACGAGCTCAATAGAGAATTCTACCTCACGCTCTGGAGGAAAACCTGAAAAGTCCTCTGGAAAGACTTCCCTGAAACGATCCACCACTGGAGGAAAGTCTAACTGCGAAGTCCCCTGGTCATCCAGATAAAGACTGGAAATATGGGCTGTAACTCCTCCCATACCATGATGCTCTAGTCTATCTCTACCCACCTGGACATCCCACTCACCTCTATGAAGAAAAGATCCACCCTATGGTGATACAAAACTCACCCTGCGGCGATAGCAATCGACGACTTCCTGGAAGGTAACCAATGAGTCCATCCTGAGAATGACGTCAAAGCTTGTCATCTCTAGGACATAGAGGTCCAATAAGAAATGACACCCTGAAACCTAAAGAGGGCACTCTCTACACTGGCGTACTCTAGATTTCCTCATTCCCAACAGCGTGTCAAGAGTCAATAAGTCAGCAAACAAAAAGATACAGAGCCCAAGGCTCTCCACAACAGCAATGGAGATAAAACCATGTGAAGCACCAGTATCGAAAAGGGATAAAGATAAAACTGAGGCTACTAATATCGTACCTCGAACTGTAGAAGGGTCGGGATCCTACTCCTGGTAGGTCTTCTCCATGGTGAAGGTCTGGTTTGTACCGCGGCCCTGCGCCCCTGGCTAACCACTCTGAGCTGACCCACTCTGTTCTCGCTGGTAACCTAGTGACTGACCACCGCGGTCGCGACCTCCACCTCGGCCCGAACGGCCAGAAGAACTCCAGTTCCTTGACTGGTGAGAAACTAGCGAAGAATCTCATGAACGAGGTTTCATAGAAGAACCCCTACCACCAGCTGAAGGTGAGAAGATCTGAAAAAAGCGCTAGAGATGGCCCATCTTTCCACAAGATCGGAACTCCATCAGATCTCTTAGACACGGAGGCCTAGTATTCCCACTCCCTCCTGCTCTGATCTCCTCGAGAAGACTCTCTATGGAACTTCCTACTATCTGTAAGAGGAACACCAGCTCTGGATGTCGAACCACCCTGGCTCACTGCTCCAGAATCCCTCAGGTTGCGCTCAGTGATCAGCGTCTGGTGGATGATAGAGGATATCGAATTCAACCTGAATATATTCACCTGGGAATGGATCTCCTACCTGAGACCATCCTCAAACTTCCTAGCAAGGAACAACTCATCACCTGTTGGGATCAGTGTGAAGCGTTTCAGCTCGGTAAAGTGGGACAAGTACTCCATAACAGAAAGAGTACCATGTTGTAGACTCATAAACTCCCGGGCTCAGTCGGCCCTCGAGGTCTCTGGGTAAAATTATTCATAGAAGGTGCACCTAAATTCGTCCCAAGACATACTATACTAGCGCCCTGACTACGAGATCACCTCCCACCACCTCTTGGCGGTGTCTCGGAGCATATAAGTATCCAGCTTTACCCTTTTCTCTGGGGGTATCTCCAGATGATCAAATATCGTCAGCGTGGCCTCTAACCATGACTCTGCATCATGGGGTCCTCCATCCCCTGAGAAAGTAGGAGGATGCTACTGCTGAAATACCCGCGTCAATTCGGCCATCGACGGGGCAGGAGACGCGCTCCCTGAAAATTCGGCATCATCCTCAGGAAATCCTCCCTGAACTACGCATCGGTGCCTGTGATAGGTATGACTGTTGGTGTCAAGGATGGCATAGAAGGAGGATCTGTAGGAGGTCCCTGATCGGCCATATCCGGTGTCTGATCACCGAATGGCAACTGACGTACAACCGGAGGACGTCTCAGAGGCATAGCTCTGAAAAGATCAAAAGCACGCCTTAGATCAGGATTATCAAAGACTGAGAACACAAGAGTACAAAATAGGAACAGGAGGAGGGAACATTCAAGTTTACAAAACGCGACTACATGGCGTGTATAAAAACTAAACGGCGTGTTCACTTAAACCATACACATGGGCATGTACTCTTGAAACCTCTGGTCATGTAACACCCCAACTACATGGTGTGTTGTCCCCGCACACGGTGTGTACTTGAACTCTATTCCCCTGCCCGAGTCTCTTAAAACGGCTAACCCACAAGGTCTTCTCAAACTGAGACTACACTGCGTGTTCCCTGTGGACAAGGCGTGTAGTAGACAAGGTTTCAATGACCCGTGTTGTTAGTTACATGTCTGGCTACATGGCTGACCCTTACATAGCATGTTCCTAACAAACACTGCGTGTATTATGAGAAGATAACACCGACCCGTGTTGTTCGTGACATGGTCGGGTACCTGGAACAAGACTACATGGCGTGTTCTTTACCAACATGGCGTGTTCTACTCGAGCTTCCCCGACCCATGTTGTTAGTGACACGGTCGGGTACACTGCTCTATACTACACGGCATGCACCTACCATACACGTTGTGTTCCTAAAGACATTTCCTCAACACTGTGTTCCTGCTCACACAGTCAGTGACACGGTCTGGAACTACACGACGTGTAGTCATAAAGTACACACCATGTATTCTGGTTTTTTCCGGGTAGTAGCTCAGAAACTGCACTGAAGCCCAGAAACACAGAAAACAAGGCATGAAGGTGCCAAATTTCGATCTGTGAGGGGCCATACTCCTCACGAACCAAATTTTGGCATCCAATACAGTCATATATAAGGAAAACGGGTCAATGATTCACCAATTTCCGATTCAAGAGGGCTTATAACACCTCAAGAACTAAAATTTGGCGTTCATTTAAGAAAAGTACAATAAAAATAGTCCTTTATAAAACAGCAAGAATTATATCAAGGCATCTATCATAACAGAATGCATAATCTAAAGAAATTCTATCACAACAACATGCAATCGCTAATGCACCCTAGATGGAATGGAAAGAATACATGGAATGTGATTTCTAACAAGTGCCTACATGATGCATGATATGGCATACCCTCATCTCATTGGGTTGTGACAGAAATAGAACCATAATAACAACAACAATAACAACACAAGTCATGTGAATCACTCTAGGTGAAATCATATCAACCGTAAAATCTCAAAACCAGAAAACTGCAATAAACGAGGTAGTATGGCTTTTCCCTATACACGGGTTAGCTACTCCCGAGCACAGCTTATTACCTAGTACCAAATCCATCCTATCCCTAGCTAAAGGCTCCAAATACTAAATCAAGAGAAAAGAATTCCTCTGATACCACTTTTTAACGTCCCGGTTCCGGAAGCCGCCCAGTGGTGCCCCGTACCCGGTTGGTCACATGGCCTCAAGCGCATTTCCCCAAACACCAGAGGCTGCCGACTAGCAGCGAGGGACTTGGGTGTGATAGTGGGGAAACTATGCCCTCATTGGAAGAGTACACAGTGGAAGTAAATAAACATACAAGAGTGGAAGCAGTAAATAACCAACAATAATTAAATAGTGGAAGACTAAATCTGCAAACAACTAGATCACATATATATATATATATACAAAATGATGCATGATACATATCTAGGAAAGAATCTAAACAAGTCAAAATGCTGAAAAATACAATAGTACCAAAACAAGTACAAAATAAAGTAAACAGATCCTCAGCATCTCAAGCCAAAGCTTGGTCACATGCTCTCCTGCTCCAAAGAAATCAAGTACCAGAAGTCGAAGGGTGATTTCCCTTGTCTATACCTTCAATAACATAGTCTTTTTGGGCCCAAAATCATGACCCAAACAGGGTGTGAGACTAAATCTCAGTAGGAAACCACCTGAAGATTTGTGCCTAATAGTCAGTGAGTATATGGAAGGTAATAGTACAAAAAGCAGTAAATAGTAGCAGAAATAGCAGGCATTAATCAGTAAGCAGTAAACAGGATGATATAAAACAGTGATCAATCCACAGAACAACAATTAGCGGTGAAGCAACAGCTAACACAAACAGGAAACCCTCTGGGAAGTACTCACAACCATCCCCTCTGGTCTGTCCAAAAAGTACCACAACCCTCTGGGTAGTGCACTCATCCTAACCCCTCTTGTTTGGTCATACAAATTTATAAGACTCTTTGGGAAAGCTCACTCGGTCAATTCCCCTTATAGTCTAGGGTAGTCAGGGACACTCTGAGGGACATCACGCGGTCTAACCCTCTTGGACCCAAGGTATAGATACTCTCTGAGGAAGCTCACTCAGTCAATCCTCCTATAGCCTCAGGTATACCAAAGACTCTCTGAGGAAGCTCACTCTATCAATTCCTCCTCTAGCCTAGGAAGGTTTAAGGATATTCAAACAAGGTAGAGACTCTCTGAGGAATCTCACTCGGTATACCCTCCTGTAGTCTATAATATCTAAGACTCTCTGGGAAGCTCACTCAGTCTATCCCCTGTAGTCTATAATGTCCAAGACTCTCTGAGGAAGCTCACTCAGTCTATCCCCGTATAGTCTATAATATCTAAGACTCTCTGAGAAGCTCACTCGGTATATCCCTTATAGTCTATAGCACTGGGTTCTCACAGTCTCATGCCAGTCAGTGCATATTAATGTTATAAGGATAGTGTACACCTATAGAGCTACTTGGCTAACCAAAGTACACCTATAGATCTACTTGGCTAAACAGTCTACAGAGCAACAATCATATTAACAACATCATTCTAACCTACGATCACAAGGCATGGAAACAGGTACAACAGCCAAAGGCTAACAAGACCCAAAGGGCGTAACAAGAACAAAGCATGGGAAAAACATCCAAGAACGAAAATTATCCACAAACATGATCAATTTAACTCTACATAATCATCCAAGAAAGGCAGAAATAACCACAAGGGAAAAAAGGTAAACACACAATACCTCGTTCACGGGTATTGGTGGAATTTTCACATAAAACTCAAAGACATCAAAAGGTAAGGCACAAACCACCTACCTCGATCCTAGGAGATCGATATACTTGAACCAAGAGGCTTGATTCTCCTCAGAATGGTGTAGATCTATGAAAACGCACAAAACTCTCAACCCACGATAACTTAAGAAAGAGGAGGAATTAGAAAACAAAGATCTGGGAGAAGGAAGAACTCACCGCTGCAGTTCCAACGCAATCGACGACGGTCGATTCGGAGAACGGACTGAGGCTCGAGGGATCAGAGAAGATCTGCGGCCGTACGGGTCGCTCTCGGTCGAAGGCGCTGGAGAAGAAGACAAATATTTCGCTTAGGCGTGACCCCGGTCCGTTTAATGAAAAAAAAAAGAAAATACACGGCGTGTACTTCTTAAGTACACGGCGTGTACTCTACTTTTTCGTACTCCGCTTTAAGCGGCCTCCACTTCACCCCTACACATCGTGTGTGTGGCCCGGACACGGCCAGCACACGGCCTGGCGCGGTAAGGGAGTACACAGCGTGTACTCAGAAAGTACACGGCGTATACTTCAAATATTTCCAAAAACTCATCTTTTCTCAAAAACTCCAGGAAAAAGAAATACATACCTGAAAACGAAGATCCGTGTTCTTACATCGGACACTTCACCATGAAGGATTGCTTCATGGAAACAATTTGGTAGATCTAGAGATCATATCTCTTGATGAGAGTACATCAACCCTCCATGGGGATAGAATACTAATGAGAAAGAGGGTATTCCCCTTTCTATAATCCACCATGGTGGTCCTCCCCATGATGGAGTTCACTGCAAAAGTTCTCTCTAAAGTAGTGATGCTCATTGTCAGAAGAATTCTCCAATTGGAAATGTAGTGATAAGAAATCCCTCCTATCGAGAGGCACTTGAAAACACAAGGACAATCATGTATGATGCCTTTCCATTGGTAGGTAAAATAATTTCTCAACCAGAAGACATCCCAAGGATACAGTCATTCTCCAAACCACCCTTAGGTCATTTTCCTTCCAACATAGTATAGAAATACCAACCAATCCCATTGCATGTGGTAAAAAAATTGGGAAACATCCACTTTGGTCTAACCTGGTCAAGGAACCTCTAATGAATGAATAATAAGATCTTCTAAACATGATGAAATAGATGGATAAAGATGATAGACTATTCATGTTCTGGCCTTTAGCCACCCATCAATACAGCATTCCAGATATGTTGGTGGAAGATTTTATGCATGACATCTGCCTCAACATATGGAAAACTTTTCATCACCTAAAAGAAAAAGTATTTTCCTATTGAGAGTATGAAACTCACATCAAGGTAATAGAAGTGTTTCACTTCCAAATTGACTTGGAATCTCTTCTAGTTTACTAAAATCTAAATATTGAGAAGCAGTAAGTATTCCTTAAATATGAATGCCTCGATTCATTAATGAGTTTGTGAAATATGGTCGTAGATACCCCAACTGGTGTTCATATTAGAGGATAGGGTATACATGCAGCATTTCATTTCACTGCACTCCCAATCTAAAAAATCCCTCTAAAGGTGGTATCATGCAATTTCATTTCCCCAAGTCAGCTACAAAAAATGGAATCTGTTCATGACTAAAAATATTATCAACAACAACAATCTGCAATCTACTCTCACTGACATCAGGCCATAAGAGAGTAGGTTGTTGATATACTTTTATGACAATCATCTGAGAACATTGAGTAGGCATACCATTTAGATGATTTCAACTATTATATAATGAGAATGTAAAAAATAGCACAATGGTCTTCGGAAATGGGTGATTTATGTGAGTGCCAAATAATGTACCCAAACTAAGTTTGGACCAGAATCTATAAAATCAAAAGAGCATCTGCGGTGATATCATCCACAGTAGTTCAGGAGCAACTGCAGCCTGCAAGGTTAAAGTCTTTTTTAACCCAATGCTCAGGATCAGCAAATCATGCCCAAAGGGTTGCGAAATATGAACAGAAACAACCCTAGACCTCGGGGATGGGGGATATATTTCACCTCAATAATCCCCTCCTAAGTGGAAATTGGTTTTCTCTCGACTTGGGAAGATGTCACAGACTAAATCCTCTCAATTTGTCCCATCCCATGATCTGGTATACTCACTTGGAACATGCATGACTAAACTCTCTAGGAATTCCCTTTGGGTTATTGTTCATCAAACAGATCCTAGGAAATCAATAAAGAAGATAACAAGGTCTTGTAGAGGGTGTAGAATAAGGTGATCTTGCATAGATAATGACCGAATGATTTTGATGCATTACACATCTATTAATGTCATCAATATTTTCATTGAAGACCCTCCAGAACATAATTTCAGTTCAAAGGAGTTAGAATTGTAAGTTCCAGTTCAGATTCTAGTTCACAATGAAACAAATGAAGTAGGTGTTTGCACCTAAAACCAGAGGCTTTCCCTAAATCTAGGAAATCCCTCGAATAATACCTATTTACCTCCTTGAAAGTCACCTAATAGAAAAAAAGGTAACGGTCATACTAAGTATCATTTTCCTCCCAGAGAGGTTCAATCCCTTTTACTAGAGGAAATATTTTCTTAGTGAGAGGAGGATATGAGAGAGATGAGAAGACTCAATGAATAGTTACTCTAAGGAATCTTTCCCACTAGATATGATCTGTAGTAAGATCCATAACTTGCACTTCTAGTTAGTACACCTTGGAAAAGAGGGTTTTCCGTAACAAATGAAGTATAAAAGTAACATCCACACAATGTGGGATATCAACCAACAATATATTTGTATCCTACAATAGAAGATCGGTAATTCCATCCATTGGGTACAAAACCAAAACAAGGTCAGTCACATCCTTACAGAACTATCCCTATGGGTTACCCATGGAAGATGCAAGAAGTGCTTCCACCAGTGGTCCTACTGGTCACCGCACCCATTCAGGATCAAGTCGTCGCACCTGATCAGGTCTCATATTATCTTGATATTCCTCAAATTATTATGAAAACCGTCTAGTCATTAACAACTATATTGGAATCCATGGAAGGAAAATGTGCCCTAGTACAACTATAAAATAAGGATTACCCTGAATGGGTGGATCTTATCCCTACCCCCACCAAACTTTAGAAATATAACATTTCCAATTTTCAATGGATCAGGAGAGCCATAATAGCACTTGACACATTTTTCCTATCATTACGATCTCATGATGGGTACCCAAGAACAGCATGAGGTGGTGAAGCTCAAGTTTTTTGTGCAATCTCTATAAGATCCATCTTTTTTATGGTACATGAGTCTATAGTCTTGATTGATTACTGGATGGGAAGATCTTCATCATAAGTTCCTCTTCTAGTTTAGCTCAATTCTATATAATTAAATAGTCTTTGATCTTAGGAACTATAAACAACAGGAGAAGGAAAAAGTATCATATTTCATTGCTCTATGGAAATTATTGACATACTCCTTGAACCTACGACCCCCTCAATAATATTTGTTACCTATATTTGTATCAAATATTCACGATGAGTTTCACACACCATTGATCCTTATGAAATACATAGAAGGGTTTCAGGACCTAGCCTTGGTTTCTCAAAAAGTGGATAATTCCATCATAGAGACCAAATCCAAGTCCCAAGTGATTCCATTAGCGCGAGGAAGTAGAACACAAAAAGTAGAGGCCACTATAGTTACACTTAATCAATCTCCTATACCCACTCCTAATTCAAATCTTTCATAATACTATAGGGGTCCACCTCTCGAGCATTAGAAAAAATGTTCGCCTCATCAGGATGATCAAAGATCATATGTGGAAATAGTTTGAGGAGATGAAAAACAAGGTCTATTCCTTTCTAAATGAGCAAGTCCCTGGTTACTTCATCTCAGCATTGGAAAACAACTTGGTTCGTTTGTCAAAGCCCAATAAGCCCGGCACAGAAGGTGATGAAGATATCCTAAACTATTTCCCCTTCCATAAAATGTTGGGGCACCCTATTTAGGACTGTTTTTTCTTCAAATAACTCCTATAAAAGAATGTGGACTCTAGGAAACTGAAATTTAAAAATTCACTAGCCCAGGTAGCATGTGTTTTTCTACCAATAAATAGGAGTAAAGTGAGTGGAAAGAAGTTAAAGGAAAGAGTACATAGAATTTCGGTGATTGTATGGTCAGAAAAAATGATCAATCGGACTCATGTTATTCTTTGAGTATAGTTGAAATAACCAATTATGCCCTCAAACCCTTACACGATAGCATATCCAGTTTCATCGAAATCCTAGTCCTCTGAATTCCAATACCTAAAGAAGAGACATGTTCGGAAGGATAAAAAGAAAATATGAGAATATGAGATCTTGATAAGGCCAAAGTTTTCCTTGACCTTAGCGGACTTCATGACGGCCATACCAAAAGCACGGGCACCGCCCCACCAAACTCACAATAAGAATCGACCCATTAGGAAAAATCTTTATCAGATGAGGAGTTGATCTTTGGTTCAGTTAATGTTATTCACTTGAAGAATCTCCTCTCACATGATGATTCTAATTATGAACCTGATTTACCTATAATTTATTAGGGAACTGGGGGAAGATTTCATCAAGGTTGAGGATATAGGGGAAGACGTGGTCATTATAAGATCCATTACTTCAACCAAACCACTTATCAAACCATCTACACATCCAAAACTCATGGTAAATATCTTAAATGAACTTAGAAGAAAAAATATAGTTCTTCATACACACATGATGGGGTTGTCCCTAAAATGATCATCTTGGAAGACCGGTTAGAGGATACGCTACTGCCTCCTCGACCAGTTGGCTGACCTAATCAGCCTAACCCACCAAGAATAGTAACACTTCCAACTCTTATCCCAAGGGATGGTTTATCCACATCAGGGACATTGGCTCCTAAAGTTTCTACAAATGAAAATCCTCATGTTGGGAATCATAGACCTTCGGATCGAAAATATGATGTCTTGAATCAATTAGCCCAATTTTTGACTAATTCATCAATCTTGGATTCTATGATTCTATCAAAAGACCTCCGAGAATCACTCATAGGGTTCTTTTCAATCCCCCAGGAGTTTGAAGTCGAGGTTTCTGCTGATGAGGTCTATTGTGCAGATAATGATCTCACGGAATTCCATGAGATTATCTCTTTCATAGACCAAGATGAAGATGTTGACATGAAATGACATTTCAGGACCTTGTATATATCTAGTAGAATTAGTGACATTGATATCTGATGATCCTTTATTAACAGTGGATCAGGGGTCAACCTCATTATGGTCTATACACTTTACCAACTGGGCCTCAATGAATCCCACTTGTCTCCATCCACTCTGATGTTACAAAGTTATGAAAAGAATGAGAAGGAGACTCTTAGAGATATTACACTCAAAACTCAATTTGATGATCTTGTGTCTGACTCAAAATTCATGGTTATCTAGAAGGATACAACTTTCAATGTTTTTCTAGGAAGACCTTTGTTACATCAGCATGTAGTAATTCCTTTATCATACCAACAATTTCTTGTGTCAAAGGCTAGAATGGGACATTTTATGATGACAAGGACCCATTAAAATCATGTGATACACAATACATTGATATATTATTCTATCATAAGGGATAAAATATTCCATGGATAATGATGTTACTCAAATAAATTCCCCAAATGCCTTATAGATGATCCCAGATAACCCTTTCAAATAGCTCAGTAAAGATTATATGCTGCTTATTAATAAAATTTAAGGGGTGGGAAAAAATTCAAGCATTCATTCAATGGCTTCCATAATTTCAATCATGATAGTTGATCCAGATGGCATTGGAAAAATTATCAACTCTCCAAGTGATGGAGAAATTCTGAATGAATATGTATTCATTTCGTCCCCTGATCTCCAAAAAAGATCAGTTACGTCAGTTGGGATGGAAGAAACCTCCATGACTATAGGAGAAGGTGAAGGGACTCATTCACAGTCCCTCATTTCCCCTTAAGGACTCCAAGAACGCTCCATGTCAACAAGTGATCTTGAAATGATTGTATCATCCTCCGGATTTCCAAATAGTGGTTCCCCTCTTCCCTCTGAGGAACTTGTTTTATCATCTGCCCCCTAAGAAGAATCACAAGTAGTGGAGCATGAGGAAGAGGAAGAAGAGGAATATCTTAGGGACTCCCCTCCAGCATTTGAGGAAGGCATATCCACCATCATGGATGAACTCATAGAAATAAATCTGGGTACGAAATAAGATCCACACCCCACTCTGATTAGTGCAGCCATGACTCCTGAAGAACATGAGGTATATACCTTATTCCTAAAGAAGAATCAGGATGTTTTTTCCTATAACAACATATAAATTCAATTCCTTGGCCTTGAGGTGGCCACCCATCACTTGGTTTTTATAGAAGATCATTAGGGATACAAGCAAGTGTGCAAGAGGACGCCCCCGGATCATGCCTCCAAAATTGAGGCTGAAGTGGACAAACTCATCAAGGTTAATTTTATCTAAGAGGTAAAATATTAAAAATGGATTTCCAATATTGTCCCTATTAAAAATAATAAGGGTAATATAAAATTTTTCATTGATTTAAAATATCTCAACTAGAATTGTTCCAAATATGAATTCCCAATCCTAATCATAGAACTCCTGATTGATGAAACGGTTGGTTATCAAGAACACTTCTTCATGGATGGCTATTCAGAGTAAAACCAAATCTAGATGGCCCTATAAGATGAAGAATCCATATATTTTAGATCCCCTTAGGGAGTATTTTTCTATCAGATAATTCCATTTAGCTTGAAGAACATTGGAACCACGTATCAACTCACCATGAACCACATTTTCAAACCCTTCTTAGGTAAATTTGTTGAATGCTACATTGATGATCTATTGGTCAAGTCACAGTAACCTTATAACCACCTAGATGACCGAGAGACTGACTTTAGCAAGATTCGACAACATAATATAAAGATTAATCCCTTGAAATGTGTTTTTGGGGTAACCTCGGTAAAATTTCTCAGCTTCGTCATACACCATCATGGCGTTGAAGTTGATCTTGATAAGACTAAAGATATCCTTGGCATGTTACTGTTGGGCAGAGAGTGATGGCAAGAGGGGGGGTGAATTGCCTTTTAAAAAATAATTAACAATTTAAAATCAAAGTTAAAGGTGCAGCGGAAATAAAAGAGGCAAGACACAAAATTGATAACGGAGTTCGGCTTAAACCAAAGCCTACGTCTCCGCTCCCAACTCAACCGTTGATAGATTTACTACCGCTTGCTTTTTAATGGTTTTAGCAAGAAACCCACTAGACTTTAAGGTAGTCTAGAACCTATTACAGCTTGCTTTTAATGGTTGAACAAGAACCCACTTGCTTTTAATGGTTGAGCAAGAACCCACTAGCCTTCTTACAGGTGAAGGCTAGATCACCTATGTCTCAAGCCTTTTAAAGGGAAGGCTTGACTAACCTCTTCACACCTTGAAGGTGGTGTGAGAACCCAAGCAAAGGGAAGATGAGGGAAAGAGGGGTTTGTAGGCACAAACCCAAAATGATGCTCAAAATGATAAAACAATAAAAACCGTAAGAGGAGAAGCCTTGGGCGTCAAAGGATTGATGAAGTTGATGAAGGGCGCTCCCAAGCTTCTTTGATGGTGATCCTTGGATGTGGAAGTGGATTGGAGCAATTGAGGTTCCTTGAGGGAATCCGCCGGAGGTTCGCCAAATGATTGAAAAATGTGTCCGTTGGCTTTCTTGAGCTTGGTTAAGTTTCCGGGGCTTCCTAGTCCTTTATTTATAGAGGGGGAACCCTCAAATGGCCTTTGGGGGGCTTCGGAGCCATTGGAGAGGCCTTCGGAGCCGTTGGGAGTCAAGTGGACAAGCCTGGTCAAAGCCCAACGGCTAGTTTGACTGGCTCCACCGGCTGACCGGTACAGAGCCACCGGTTGGCCGGTTCTTTGAAAAAGGGAGAGGGATTCTGTCTGGGCTCCACCGGTTGGTCGATGAGGAGGCCACCGGTTGGCCGGTGCTGAGACAGTAGCAACCCCTTCTGTCTGGGTTCCACCGGCTGGCCGGTGGTGGGACACCGGTTGGCCGGTAGTCTGGACAGAGGGGATGCCTTCTGTCCAGGCTCCATCGGCTGGCCGGTGGTCATCCACCGGTTGGTCGGTGGACTGAAATCAGTCCACTTTGGTTTCATGGCTTCAGCTTTCTTGTCCCAATTCCTTGGCAACCTTTTGGCTATCAAAAAACACTTAAAACAAGATTAGATAAATAAGAGAGTGATTGTGATCATGAAAATTAAACCACGAGGGGTACGAGAGGTACAAAAATCTCCCCCTATTTTGATGATCACAATCACCAAAACAAACAATGAAAAAGACTAAAATGAAAATCATGCTTTAAAAGAAGATTTCTCCCCCAATCAACCAAGAATTTCCCCCCCTTTGTGATTATCAAAATAGCACGGGGCATAAAACTTGATTGAGGGAAACGATTGAAAAAATAAGATAGAGATTTTAAACTAATTGAAATTTTTGAGATTTGAATTGAAAGTTTTGAATTGAAAAATTTTAAATTGAAGGTTTTGAATTGAAAGTTTTGAATTGAAACTTTTGAATTGAAAATTTTGAATTGAAAGTTTTGAAAGAAAAACGCAAAAAGGCTTAAACGATCCTAACTCCCCCTAAATAAAAACAACAAATCACCGGGGAGAGGATTTTGAAACCGAGACAAATTTTGGCCCGGAGAGACTCGCTAAAAGGGATTTTTCAATCCATACTTGTCTAGTGGCGGGTCTTCTCCTATGAAATTCATCATTAAAGAAAAAAGTTTTGGGCCTTCCATACCGGGAATTTTTGCAATTGCACTCATAAATTAAGTGCCCGGGTTTTTTACAATAGTTGCAAAATTTATATTGGGAGCTCCCCCTTACAAAGATAGTTGGAGCATGGGAAGAGGAAGCTTGCTTGGAATAGCCAAGCCCTTGGGTGGTTCTAGATACACATTGGGAACCAAGGAGCTTCAAAAGGTTATGTTCACCTTCGGTGAACTTAGCTAGGGATTCCCTTAAATCCTTGATCGTTGATTCCATAGAATCAATATCGGGAAGGTTTTGGATCTTGAGGGACAACTCCTCCTTTTCTTTGAGAAGTTGTTCCTTTTCGGAAGAAAGTTTTTTGAAATTCTTTTTTAAAGCAACAAATTTGGAAGAAAGTTCGTGAAAACCTTCCTCCAATTGATCTCTTGCATGTTGGAGATCCTCATATGATAAATGATTTAAAGAATTGGAAAAACAAGAGGAAGAGGAGTCGGAAGAGGTTTCCTCATGGAATTCCATTAGGCATTTTTTACCGTTGTCACTTGAGGAGGAGGAGGAGGATGTGGAGCTATCACTCCATGTGGCCTTGAATGCCTTCTTCTTTTCCTTTTTCTTGGCCTTTTTCTTGTTGAGTGGACAATCGGGCTTGTAATGGCCTTTCTTGCCACACCCGTAACATGTTACCTCGGGCTCGGATTTTTCGTTGGGTTGAGCCTTGCGGGATTTCTTCTTCTTGTGCTTCTTCATGACTTTGTGCATTTTGCGGGCAAGGTTCTCCATTTCTGAATCGCCGCTTGAAGAGGAAGACGATGAGGAGGAGGAGCTTTCTTCTTTTTGTACTTTGAAGGAAATGTTCTTTGGAACTTTGATCGGTTTTCCTTCCTTTTCAGCTTGCCTCATCATGGTGATCTCGTAGGTCATGAGGGATCCGATGAGCTCTTCGACCGGCATGTTCTTGACATCTTTTTCTTCTTGAATTGTCGTGACTTTCGGTGCCCATGTGCTTGGTAAGATCCAAAGGATCTTCTTGACCATCGTTTCTGCAGACACATCATCACCAAGGGACTTTCTCCCATTGCAAACGTCAGTAAAATGAGTAAACATTTCAGTAATTGATTCGTGTGGGTGCATGGTGAAACTTTCAAAATCTTGGCGATACATGTCCAATCGAGTATCCTTAACTTTGTTGGTCCCCTCATGGGTAACCTCCAAAAGTTTCCAGGTTTCATGAGATGAGGTGCATGTGGAAACTCGATTGAATTCATTACGATCAAGGCCGCAATGTAGAGCGTTCATGGCTTTGCCATCAAGCTCGAAATTTTTAATATCGGCTTGAGTCCAATTGGATTCATCGGGAGAAGAAAGAGAATAACCATGCATGACAATTTTATAAATAGGATATCCTATACTTCTAAGAAAAGTGGTCATGCGGGTTTTCCAATAAGTATAGTCGGTTCCATCGAAAAAAGGAGCACGACCCAATGAATAACCTTCGGGGGCGAAAGAGGTTGAAGCCATCATAAAGGATCTTGAATTTGAAACCGGTTAGGGTATTACTCAAATTTTGCCTCTAATACCAAATGTTGGGCGGAGAGTAGTGACAAGAGGGGGGGTGAATTTCCTTTTTAAAAATAATTAACAATTTAAAATCAAAGTTAAAGGTGCAGCGGAAATAAAAGAGGCAAGACACAAAATTGATAACGGAGTTCGGCTTAAACCAAAGCCTACGTCTCCGCTCCCAACTCAACCGTTGAGAGATTTACTACCGCTTTCTTTTTAATGGTTTTAGCAAGAAACCCACTAGACTTTAAGGTAGTCTAGAACCTATTACAGCTTGCTTTTAATGGTTGAGCAAGAACCCACTTACTTTTAATGGTTGAGCAAGAACCCACTAGTCTTCTTACAGGTGAAGGCTAGCTCACCTATGTCTCAAGCATTTTAAAGGGAAGGCTTGACTAACCTCTTCACACCTTGAAGGTGGTGTGAGAACCCAAGCAAAGGGAAGATGATGGAAAGAGGGGTTTGTAGGCACAAACCCAAAATGATGCTCAAAATGATAAAACAATAAAAACCGTAAGAGGAGAAGCCTTGGGCGTCAAAGGATTGATGAAGTTGATGAAGGGAGATCCCAAGCTTCTTTGATGGTGCTCCTTGGATGTGTAAGTGGATTGGAGCAATTGAGGCTCCTTGAGGGAATCCACCGGAGGTTCTCCAAATGATTGAAAAATGTGTCTGTTGGCTTTCTTGAGCTTGGTTAAGTTTTCGGGGCTTCCTAGTCCTTTATTTATAGAGGGGGAACCCTCAAATGGACTTTGGGGGGCTTAGGAGCCGTTGGAGAGGCCTTCGGAGCCGTTGGGAGTCAAGTGGACAAGCCTGGTCAAAGCCCAACGGCTAGTTTGACTGGCTCCACCGGCTGACCGGTACAGAGCCACCGGTTGGCCGGTGCTTTGAAAAAGGGAGAGGGATTCTGTCTGGGCTCCACCGGCTGGCCGGTGAGGAGGCCACCGGTTGGCCGGTGCTGAGACAGTAGCAACCCCTTCTGTCTGGGTTCCACCGGCTGGCTGGTGGTGGGACACCGGTTGGCCGGTAGTCTGGACAGAGGGAATGCCTTCTGTCCAGGCTCCATCGGCTGGCCGGTGGTCATCCACCGGTTGGCCGGTGGACTGAAATCAGTCCACTTTGGTTTCATGGCTTCAGCTTTCTTGGCCCAATTCCTTAGCAACCTTTTGCCTATCAAAAAACACTTAAAACAAGATTAGATAAATAAGAGAGTGATTGTGATCATGAAAATTAAACCACGAGGGGTACGAGAGGTACAACAGTTACCTCCTAGAAATTTGAAAAAGTTTAGAGGACTTCAAGGAAACTTTGCCTACATCTAGAAATTTATAGAAAATCTAACAATAAAGTGTTTACCCTTCACCAAATTGATGAAGAAGGGGGTCACATATCAATGTACGAATGACTGTCAAGAATCATTTGACGATCTCAAGAAATATTTCTTGATCCCATCGGTATTGATGCTACCTATTAAAGGAAAACCACTCATTTTTTAGGTGAAAACACTAGAAAAATAATTGGGGGCCTTCCTTGCACAAAATAATGATGGTGGGAATGAAAACAACCTTTATTATCTCGGTTGAACCATTCTTTATACTGAGACTCGTTATTCAGATATTGAGAAGATATGCCTGGCATTGAACTTTTCTATTTAGAATATGAGGCACTGTATGTAGAATCATGAGGTCCACTTGGTTTCTTTCAATAACCCACTCAAATTTATCCTTAGTATTCATATGATAACGGGACATCTGGCATAGTGAGTATTTATTCTGCATTAGTTTGATATACGGTTTTTTCCTCAGAAATCAGTGAAAGGACAGGCCTTGGAAGATTTCATCACTGAGCATCCATCTACATAAGGGAAATTATTAGATACATAATTACTCAATAAATAGGTATTCTCTATTCAGGATAGCCCCCAAGCATGGTAAATTTATTTTAATGGTTCATCCAGGATTCCAATGGGGAAGAAAATGGAATACCCTAATCTTAACAAATTTGGGTTAGGGATTGTGTTTATCTCTACAAAGAAGGAAGTATTATGGTACATCTTCCTACTATAAGAGGGTGGTACCAGCAATAAATCTGAATATCAAGATCTTATTGTAGGCCTATAATTATCACTTGAAATACTATTATACTTCCTGGAGGTGAAGGGGGACTCAGATTTGGTAATTAATAAAATAAATGGGCATTACGACATTAGAAAAGAGGAGTTAGTTCCCCTATTTGATTGTGTTTGATGGTTAATGGAAGATCTCCCCTTAGAAATAACATTGAATTATATCCCACGATCATAGAATTCTCAGTCAGATACATTAGAAAATTCAGCAATAGATTTGGAAAATCTAAATCGGGATGAAACAATCATTAACATTGCCCATCGTCGAATGGTCTTACCTTTTGTTTGGATTAGAATAGAATAGACCAATGAAATCAGTCCCATCCTTGAGCCATATGGTCCTTGATAGAACAAATATTTTCAATTATTTTATTCTTAATTTAAATTTTTTTAATCCCACCATGTTTTATTTCAAGGGAAGTTGTCACATTGTATAGTTTTTGAATTATTTTGAGCTTAATTACTAAAATGGCTTTTTTTGGAATTTAACTATTTTAATTTATTTCAATGTTTTTTCCATAACTATTTCTCCACTGATCAAAATTGAAAAATTATTCTTTTATAGGTTCCTATGTTTGATGATATTCATTTTATCCTTCTGGACTCAAAGCTCAATCCATCATTTGGAAGCTCAAATCCAGCTCACAAGGCATACCTCAAAAATTGTGCACAGATATGGATAATTGTATTGTTGGGCCTATATCTCATAAATTAACGAACCAATTGAGCTGATATTTTACATGTAGAAAGAATAAATCTTTAAGAACAACTTTTGTTAATATTTACTCGCCTTATTCCTTCATTCTCAAGGATATAAATTCATTGGAACTCGGTAAATTGGAATAAGAAGAGTCTATTTGGAAGAATTAAATATCTGGAGTAATTTGGTTATATCTCTCTCCCCACCTATCCAATGATGCTCAAATTTTTTGGGTCAAAATAAGATTTATATTGGAACAACTTTAAATAATACCAATTCCCAAAATTATGTCATTTAATGGGCCATACATGCACATACATTTAGTGGGCATGTTTAGAAGCCAAATTTTTACCCCCTCTCCCTATTAAAGAGTGTGCTTTCTTCTTCTCAAAGGGTTGGAAACTTAGGGGTAGCATTTGTTGGAAATTTTATGTAGTTTAGTATTTTATTTCCTTTTCATTTCATTATGTAATTTCATTTCATATTTTAATTTAAGTGCTCTCCTTTCTCTCTTTTTCTTTCTCTCTTTTGTTTTCTCTCTCCGTTTTCTTTATCACTGTAAACTCTTATGCTTGTGATCATGAGTAGCTAACCTGAGGAAGTTATTGGGGGAGTAATCTAATGATGAACTCAAGCCTTTGAACATTCATATTTTATATTTCTTATTTTTTAAAAGTTATACCAAGGGGATCTTAGTGGGAAATGCGCCTTTGTGTCTCCATTTTCTACCCGAGGTTTAACTTTCACTTCTTTCACATTCTCCCTCGATCGAGGAGGTGGATGTATGGTATCTCAGCGATCATTGAGTGTACTTTATACTCACAACCATAGACATAAGGGTATGTTCATTAATACTATGGATTATGCTCATTAAGTATATTTTAAACTAACAAAGAGATGATGAAGGTCCACTTTGGATAATATCCTAGGAGGATCTTCTTTCTATATAACATCATTCTATTTGAATTAATTGTGTTGGAATTGCATCTGCATATTTAATTTTAGTTTTTCATTCTCATTTTCTAAAATATCATTTCTGGATATTTTGTTTCATTAATAAAAAAATATAAAAAATGTTAATTAAAAGTATTGATTGCTTGATCTCAAAGGCTCTTCAAGATATTGACCTAGGTCAGCCACTGTGCTGCACTTAGTATAAATATTTTTGAGAGCACGCACAACAATGCTTCATCAGTCCTACCACGGCATGGATTACACCCATCATGAACTACCTTCAGGATGGGGTGCTCCCACTAGACAGAGTTTGAAGATAGTAGATCTAGAGGTGAGCAGCCAATTTCACTCTTTATAATGGCCAAAATAACCAGAAATTCCTCTACAAATAAGGCTTTGATGGAGTCCTTTTAATATTTGTTTATAGAGAAGAGACTGCGGTTTTCATGGAATAAGTACATGCATGAGCCTATGGTTCCCAACAATCAGTGAATAGGCTTTCTGATCAAATCTGATGGCTTGGATACTTCTGGACTTCGATGGAATAGGATTGTAAAGATTTATTTAAGAAGTTCCTTCCCTTCCAAGTTCATGTCAACTTCATTCACTGACCCCCGAAGTTGATTCGTACAACTAAATACTCCTGTCTATTTTTTACATGGGAAATGGATAGAGTTGGACCATATCCTCCAACTATGGCTAAGAAGTTCAAGTACATACTTATTAATATTGATTTCTTCTCTAAATGAGATAAGGAAATACCCCTCAAAGAATTCATATCCAAAAACATTTTTATCTTTTTCAAAGATAAAATCATCACCATATTTGGTGTCCCTCACACCATATTGATGGAAAATGACACTAATTACTATTATGATAAGGTAAAGAAGCTATATCAGGAATACAATATCAAATCCAACCATTCATCCCACTATCATGCAGTGGCCCATAGATAAATAGAGGCTTTCAACAAGACCATGTCAAACATAATTCAGAATATAGTGGATAAAGATAATAATTATTGTCCTAACAAGATCTTGCATGCATTATGGGCCTACCGAACTATGACCTTCACTGCAACACGGGCAACCCCATACTCGTTGTTATATGGGAAAAATAGTCTTTTCCATTGAGTTCTAGTTTCCATCACTCTGAGTTTCCATGTATGATTAGCTATCCACAGATGAGAAATCCCATAAATGACTAGATGAGATGGAGTGACTAGATGAAAAGAGATTGAATACCTTACATCACTTAGAAGTCTATCAGAATCGAATAGTGTGATCTTTCAATAAGAATTTTTTCCTCCATTAATTCCTCCAAGGAGAATTGGTATTTTCCCTTAGGACTCCAATGATTCTAGGAAAGAAGCCTCCAAATCTTGAGCCAAAATGGGAAGGACCTTACTCCACACATAATATCCACTCTAATGGAGCTTATTCCTTATTATTAATGGATGAAAAACTCAATACAACTCCAACCAATGAAAGTTTCCCGAAGAAGTACTTTGTGTAATCACACAGAGTCCATCTTAGCCCAAGGATGTTAAACTCTATAGCACCACATACGTCCATATTTCATGATATTAAATGGTGTAGAATCGTCATCCTTGTCGCATGATGATAAACTGCACTATATGAGGTCCTAGTTTCATGACCTGAAACTGAAAAACACCATTTTTCCTCACCACATGAGATTAAATTATATGGTTAATGTCTCCCTCATTTGACGTTAATAAATCCCCCAAAATACCACAAGTAGATATTCCTTTTGTTCCTTCAAAAATATGGGTATCTTCTATGCGTAAGCATCACTCACATTATTGTCACTCCTTAGTTTCACTTGAGCCCTATTTTTCCTTATGTTTAGATCAAACCTATATAGGAACCCTTTTTAAATAACTACATGTGGAATGATTCTCATTTCAATGAGATACTTAGTAACACCCATATCTCCAATATCGAACCCAGCCATGACCATAAAGTAACAATTTTCCCTTTCCATGTATATAAACCAAATCTATACAAGGCACTCTTTCAGAATATATGACTTGATTCTCATACCATCTGATGTCTTGGAAACAACTATTATTCTAAAAAATATATTAAATCCCCTTCCTCACATCAAAACCAATTTGGTTTGGGGAACCATTTTTAAGAACTATGTGTGCATTGATTCTCACCCCAATAAGATATATAGTGATGCCCAGATCTACTATCTAGGGTCCAGCCACAATATTTTCATCTTTTCAAATCATTACATTTTCATCCTTACCGCATGGTGCTAAACTGCATGGGATTCCAAGAACTACATGTGGCTTGATTCTCATTATAATGAGATACGTAGTGACACCCAGATCTCCTATCTCAGTTTCATCCCCAATTAAAAAATCCCCTACTCCCTAAGTATAGATTAGACCTACATAGATAACCTTATGAATAACTAAGTATAGCTTGATTCTCATCCCAATGATATATGTAGCGATTCCTAGATCCTATATCATGGCTTATCTATCACATAATTGACATGTACCTATCTTTCATTTATGTTTCCCTTGAGCTATAAAATAAACCTTCACCGTTCCTTCTTTCTCACACCGAGCATAGCTCATGTGGGATTAGGAGTTTGGTAAAGGATTTCCCTATGAGATTAAGGTGTATCCTCTTCATATTGGGACTCTCATATTCCTAGATGCAATACATTAAAAGGCACACCAGATATCCTCATCTCATGACAATAAACTGAACAATTTGTCTAAGAACTATGCATGGCTTGATTCTTGCGCTAGCAATATGTGTAGTGATGCCTAGGTCCTACACCTTGGCCCAATCACAATAATCCTTTTCACGTCGAAATCACCCACATCCTCACTACATGATAATGAAATGAATGGTCTTTAAAGAATTATGTGTGTCCTAATTCTCATCTATATGAGATACCTAGTGATGTCTAGATCTTCAATATTGGTCCCAACCGTAGCACAACATGGAAAAGCCTCCACTCTCTTATGTACGAGTCAGATCTATATGAGAAGATCCAATAGAATTTCTCACTTTACGCGTGAACCAGTATCTATTAGAAAAATGTGTGGATTGATTCTTACTCTGACAAGATATGTAGTGACGATGGGGATCTAGGCCCTAGTTCAGCCGCATCACTCCATTTATCTTCATGTTGAGACACCATTGTCCTTGCTGTAAGACATTAAACTACATGGATAATATCCTCACCAGTTTAATTTAAACTTCATGGTACCTAGAGAACTATGTATGGCTTGATTCTCATCCTATTAAGATACGTAGTGAATACTAGGCCTTAGGCCTTAATCTCAACCATGGAGTAAAGGAAAATTTCCCCTCCTATATACAATCAAAAATCTATGTCTAAGATTATCTTTTGGGTCCACCATTATAGATCCCACTAAGGAAACATGATATGTTCCCCTTCTACATATGAGTTAAATCTATGCAAGGGACTCCAAAATCATGTCCAGTGTCATTACAAATGAATCTTTTGTGCATTGGGAAATTCCCCTTTAATATTTCATACTCCTAATCTTGAATAATTTCATATATTCATAATATTTCCTCGAATTTTGGTAAAATAATTTCTGATACCTGCTAGATCTTATGCCTGACTATGTAGTATGTTCTCTATTTGACCTTGCATAAGTTTCCCCCATAATAGGACTATAAGCCAAAGAATTACACTATTTGGTTATGAAATATGTGCCTCATTTTCCCTTGCATAAAGAATCCCTCATGGAAGTTTTGTCAAATAGTAGTAATTTCTCCCTTGGGAGAAGCCTCTTCTATCCATTTCATCTTTTGATGATGATATTCTAGAAGCTAAAATTTAAATTCAGCGGTTATCCTATGCATATTTTTCCTATATCCTTTGTCCTGACCTGAAAGTCTCCAAGACCATGGTTTATATTTTCCCCCATCATATGTTAAAATAATAATAGAATAATCTTGGGTCATTTTACCATTTACCATCCATCATTTCCATAATCTTATGGTCCTAGTCATATGACCTGAAACTGCAAGCATCACACTTCCTATGTTTGGGTCAGACCTTTATAGAGAGACTGTTCCCAAAATTATTTGGAAATCATGGCTTAAAATACCCCTTAAATATTCAATCACTTCTATCCACAAACCAAAATATGTGCTTGGAGATATCTGAATCTCCATAAAATTTCATTGGCATTTAGAAATATAATATAAGAATTCTTGAGAGCTCCTTTACCTGACTATGCAGTACATGCCCCGGTTTTCCTTGCATAAGTTGCCCACATGATAGGTATGTCTACCTAAGGATGACTCTATTGACTATGTAGTATGTGCCCCAGCTATTCTTGCATTAAATAGCCCCCATAATGGGTTTCTCAAGTAGTAGTAACTTCGTTCTCAAGAGAGACCTCCTCTAACACCATAATCCCTTTTCCCATACCATTTCTCATATCCAGATATCACCAGTTTATGGTTTACAAATTTCTCCTTTAATACTTGAATTTTGTATCACATTTTCTGATAGATTACAAAAAAAATTGAGAACCATCAAACCTTCTGTCGAATCTAAAATACCTTAAATTAAATCCCCCCTAATGTCCTTACTGCACAACTTTAAACTGCATGTCATAATGTTTTTACAGCATGACTTTAAATTTCATGATGCTTTCATTCTTTTTTGGAAAGGGTCCTTCTCCCCTAACATTGGTTATCTAAAAAATTGTACCCTCCTTCACACACCAAATTCATGCAGGAGCATTTTCCTATTCATGGCCTATGCCGACATAGATATTCCCTTCATTTTTTTAGACATATTTCCTTGTAAAAATCGTCCATTGTGGACTTGAGATATCCAAATCTTAAACTAAATTTGTCCATCAACAATAGAATGTTGTAATTCCTAAGAACTCCTTTACTTGACTATGTAGTGTGTTCCCTAGTTATCCATGCATAAGTTTCCCACATAATAAGTCTGTCATCCTAAGTATGTCATTATTTGACTATATAGTATGTGACCCAGTTGTCCTTGCATAAAACAACCCTCATAATGGGTTTTTCAACTAGTGGTAACTTCATTCTCAGTAGATACCTCCTCTATTCTTGAATACCATGTTTTAGATTCGAAAACCACAAAATTATGTCTCAAAATTTCTCTTTGAGGTATATGAATAATGTAAAAATATTATTGACTAGAAAGACTTGTTTGGGTAATTATTTTAAAAATTATGTTCAAAGCTATTCGACCTAAAACACAAGCCTCATTAGTCTGATTCTCAAGACTTTAAACTTCTCATACAAAAAGAGACACAATACTCATTGGGTTGAAAACCTGAAAAGGGCAGTCTTGACAAAAGTTAGTACTTTGCTCACTAGACCTACACTCTATACGGCTTAGGAAATATCAAGAGATAAAAAGTTAAAAGTCACAAATCTTGTTAGGCTGAAAACCTAAAAGTATATTCTAAGAAAAAGCCAAGTCTCACTCGCTAAGTCTCTTTAATATTGATCTTAGTAAAATAATATGGTGATAACACAAAAGAAATAAATTTTGTAGGGTTGTCCATATGACCCTAGAAATAGTAAAACTACACTCACTAGGCCTATTAGATTAGATAAAAAATGAGAGCGCCCCTCATCCCTATCATTATAATTATGATTAGATGGTATTAAGATGTCATGCTATGAAAATTATCTTCAACATTATGATTAAAATTAAAAGTCATGGATGAATATGTAGATAATTGGAAGTGAAATTAGTTTCATTTATAAGAAAAAAATCCCCCATAGGAACATCCACAAAATAGAGTCCCTCTATCATATATTACAAGAGGCCTTAAATGTAACTCTTCATCTATTGAACAGCCTCCCAATGCCCATCAGTAGCTTGTTGAAGCTTAGTCAATCGAACAGATTCAGTCTCCTCGGACTGACGAAGCACTTCTATCACAGCCACAATGGAATTTGACCCTTCTGTTTGGGCTTCCCCTAATGAATGGTGGAGCTGTTCAAGTTCTCCCTAAGAAACATTTAATTCTTGGTGAATCTAAGAACATGAATAATATTCTCCTTGATCTTCCGCTTGACTCTCACTATTTTTTTATGATTGGACTCCGTTTGGGATAACAAGGCTTGTAAGTCATCAATTTTGGCAAGAAGTTTGGTCTTTATGAGATCTTTTTGAAGCTTATGCTCTCACTCTTGCCTAATAATAGTATCCTTTACAGTAGTGTAGATCGGACGGTAATCAAACCCACTAAATCCCAACATAACAAATAGAACTAAAAGACATTGGATTCACAAAGGTAGGTCCTCAAGGGGGTATCAAATATTATCTTCTATATATACCACCAAGCCTTGTGACGTGTGATGTGAAGAGAGTTCTTCAAATCTAGATCTGATTTAAAGTTATTTTCAGAATGGGAGATGTGTCCTCTGATCAGTTCACTCAAAGAAGTACCCTGCTCTACTCCCTACCAAAAAATGGATGCCTTGTCTTCTTGTGCTGGTCAAGTTGATGAAAAAAAAATTCCTTAAAATCTATCCATATAAGATGATAATCTTAAATGATGAATTAGAATCATTTTTAGATTCAAAATAATAGTAGGAATATGGTACAATCACAACAGTTGGTGATCCTTACCCAATAACAGGTCAGAAGCTTAGAAGGATTCCTCCCCAACATTCCCAACTTCAGTAGTCTAGGTTGGAACCTCTTGATGAGGGGCACTCACCTGGGTCTACCCAGGATCTTATAGATGAGGCTTAGTAAAATTTCCTATTTCAAGATCCACCTGAGCTTCCACCCCCCCCCCCCCCCCCCTCCCTCAATAGTGGGACTGGGATAGATTTCAAAGTCTTTCCCATGTTCCATCACTACAAAATTTTCTATGGATGGATATGCGCATTTTAACCAGTCATTATTAAGAAATTTGGGCATAAAAAAGGTTGAATGGATAGAAAATAAAGAATCATGTCCATTTTATTTTTTATATAGTTTTCCAAATTCTTCTAAAGTGATAGGAATATTAACATGTTCTAGTATTTCATCAAAATTAATGCCAATATTTATCATGGATTATATTGAAATCCCAATACCTGTGTTAATCTCACCTGTGAGAACACTTGTATCAGTTGGTTCATGATCCTCCTCTGACGACTTGAGACCCCCACAAGGTTAGTATCAGTCATTGTATGATTCTCTGGTGCATAAGACAAACCTAAAATATTACAGAAGTAGAAATCAATCATTATAATGGTAAATCTTATGAAATGCCTATGGAAACTATATTCTTCCACCCTCTCCACAATAGTATGAAAAATGATCGGAGCCGATGATGTATTCTCAACCCTCATTGTTGCTTCATTTGAGGGATCTATTTCACTAGTAGGAATTTTCACTTGGTCTGAAGCACCCCCTCAACTCTTGAAGTATCATTTGTAAGTCCCTTGAGAGAGGAAATGTAAAGAGTTCCTACAATCCAAGAAATTTTAGACATTTATCCTGGGAAGAGATGAATGGCACCAAGATAACTTATCCCTTCTAGCAAGGTGTTTTTACAAGTATTTCACCCTTTGGAATTCCTTCTTCTTTATCTTCTTCGAAAGAGGGATAACATCAACCTTCAAAAAATAGGTATTATAGGTGGTGATCCTCCCATCATATCATACTCCATGGACTATCATCCTAGAGATACCTCTCCTGATTTAGGTGGTGACCCAATAAACCCAACCAGAGTACCACCAGGGATATACCATGGTGATGGAACCTCAGTTGATTTTACCTCGGCCTACAGAAAATTAAGGTGGTGTTCCCCTTTATAAATGATGTTTTTAATGAAATATAAATTAAAATTAGAAAAGATTTTTAAAATAAATTAAATCTTTAGGATCGAAAAAGTCACACCATTCCTCAAAATATGAATGATCAATCCCTTTGGCAGTGCCATGTTTTATCATATCCTCCACTCACCTTGTGGTAGGAACCTAGATTTCATTCATATAGATGAGAATCTCTAGATCCCAAATATAATTCTCCAATAAAATGGTATTATCTTCAAAGAAAATACCAGGCAGGGCTTGGAGATCTCTTATCCTCAGAATGTACAACCCCACATGTAGGAGCACCCACATAATGTTAGAATCGGAAGATAGGTCTTTCCATGTTTGGGATGCCTATTGTCGTATATATTCTAAATAAATCTTGGTCCATTTTGAAGATGATACAGCATACCTAGACTTCACGGGATTCCCAACCCTTTCTGTCATAGAATATGGATGATAAAATAGAACTTGGGACTCCTCTTGGCAGTTTTGAATGGACCTCTTTGGTACAGCTTCATTTGGTGTGCCCTTTTTATTCTATTCGGCGGGTTTTACCTTGCACAGGCTTGCTTCGATAAGCTAGAAACCTCATCACCTTCACTCTCTGATGCAGACGATGCAGATTCTAAAAGAGATGAATCACCTTCTAAATGAGGTGAAACCTTCCTACTATGCCTTTCAATATCTAATTGAGCAACATCTTTGGCCAGAACCCCTTAGAGATATGATGAAATTCAAGCCTCAGCATACCATGTGTTCAATCTTCAAGTTTCATCATCTGGAGGTAGTTTGATCATCGCCTCTATCAATTACATAGCTATGAGAATCCATAACTTTCAAGCTACCATTGGATAATTTTCTAATATGATGTACACTGGGGGGATACATTAATTTATTACAGGCATTTGAATTGGAATTCAAACCAATAAGAAGCATAAGGCTTGCATATGATCTCACTATCAATCCTAGTCACTAACACATTGTCCCTTAAGGCTATCATATATGACCTAATCTCAATTATATCCTTCCCATCATCAATAAATCTACATGTTGGTGGATTCCCATAGGTAAATAAGTTGAACTCCTTAAATAAACTCAGACTTGTTTGGATTTCATGGGGTTTAAAAGACAGGGGTAGAATACTAGATATATCTTAGACATACGGTTTAAACTCACTCCTGAGGACCTTAATCCCACTATACACAGAGTAAGTTCAAAAGCGAGCTTCAATCCATCTCCACAAAACCCAGAACAGTCCCTCAATTCTAAAAGTAGCTTTTCCTATATGAATATTCAGTATAATCCTATGTATTTTTTCCAGAATGGGGGTGGCCAACCCCATGAGCTTATTCTCCTCCATCTTGGATACTATAATGAATGTTCATGGCCTTATTCCTACCTTGGAATCATGGACAGGCAGTAGATAGTCATTGATTCATATGGAAATAAATCCCACAAGATGTGTCTTGGCAGGAACTTTGGGCTTGAATTTACATCCCCACTTGTCAAACTCTCCCTTTTATAGAATCAGAAAAAAGGTGTTAGGTACACTTATCTTCACTGCCTTGGGATAGCTCATTGGATTCTTGCAAGTGGTGACTTCCCCCTTCTTCCTAAAAAAATGTTTATCCACATTTTCCAACGAATACCCCTTTTCAAGTGGGGGTTTACCTTCTTAATATCATGAGCTATTTTTAGTAGCTCACATGATAAAGCTAGAATCCTCTCAGTTTCACCACATGTTGCCTTTGGAGGGATGAATTCTTTATACATTTCCATAAGGATTGAATCCCTGAAGATCTTGTGAACATCCCACAAACTGATCTCAACTTCTTCATGCATCATATGGAAATAATTTTTATACAGACTCCACCATCTCAGCAAGTCTGTAACAAACTCATCATTCCTATATACATAGGTTTTCCCTACCCATACAGCCTCATAAATTAAAACATCTTCCAAATCCTTTTTTAACTTTGTACAATTTTGGCACACCCAGTAGCCCACATCCATATAGGCTTAAAACCCCCTCCTGGGAGAAATTACCAACCTTTTTTCCAGCCCTTTGATTGATCTATTTGTGGATATCTAAAGATGGATAAATATAAATGTTTCTTTAGTTTAACTGTGTGTGGTTTTATATCTGGAGCTAATGGACTACGATGCATAAAACAGTCTGTGGATGATGTATCATCATTGATGTAAGAACCCATTCCAGAAATGTTGGTAGTTGAAAAAATATTGTGGTCTTGAAACTAAGAAACTAGAAGATAGTTCTTTTGAGCTAGTGTAAGTAATTTCTTTAGATGAACATAACTATAGAGTGGCAGATAGTTACTCTCTGAAAAATTGTGGTGATATTTCTTCAGATCCCCCTCCAAATCAGGAAGAGTAGTTTCGAAAATGTTGTAATATTTGTGCCCTATGGATTTCATCATCTACTCAATAATTTTTTTATCTTGTTCATCAAAAAAATCTTCCTAGGTTCCATTTGAACCTACAAAAAAGGAATACAATATGTCTAAAAGTAATTTCATTTTAAATAAATCTACGAAAATAAGAAAATTTAGAAAAGGCATGAGTTCGTGCAAGTGTATCGGTCAAGTGTGTCATGAAAGTTCCTCGCAAGGGTTCATCTTTTTTGACCCCCATTCAAGTCACTCACCCAATCCTATGCATCTCACAGCTAGATAAATATCATGTCTGCATGAACAATATATTCAATGAAAGAACTTGAGTAGAGGATCTGTGTGGACTACTAGTACAGAAACACCTGAAAACTCAGAGTCATGAGATTTTTTTGCTGAAATGAGAGCCCTATTTATATATGAGGAAGCTTCCCTGCATGACCCTCATACACACTCCTCCTACATGGTATACTTGAGTGAATGACCAGTTTAAAATCCTTACACAAACAACCTATGAGAACCATTCATCCTTTTCATCCCTTCTTTCCTCAGGATCAGACCCTCCTCTTCTGAATGGATCCAATCCAGAGGGGGGGGGACTTTGTCGACACTCAATTTTGACACATGGATGAAAAGGATTAAAAGGGAAATACATTAGGTAAAAGAGAAAGAAATAAGTGTAAAAGGTCAAGATTTGAAAAGTCCCTAAAGACAGTTAGTGCAAGTCTTCTCAAATAACTGTCAGCATGCAAGCACTTGTGCGGAATCCTTCATAATCAAACTATGAAAAACACTTGTGAAAAATTAATCTTTCACCTAGGGTCCCATATTTTCCTATAAATAGTCCCTTGGGGTCTTCATTTGTATGGATGAATTTTCTATAAGGGCATATGATGCTCTGATCTCCCTAGTGCTTCACCCAATCCCTCTGTAACCATATAAGTATTTTTCTAACACCTAAAGAAGAGGGAATTAAATAGGGATGGTGAAACTAAAGTCCTCCTAGGGTTTTAAACAAACCAAACTTGTGTGAGGAATTCTCCCAACCCTTAATTAATGAAGACTAGCATTGATTTCCCTTCCTTGAGCAGAGAATTACACGACTTACTTCCAGGAACACCGATAGATACCCTTAAAGGCTCAAGCAAGGCCTCACCCAAGTTTAGTCACTCCGGTGATCTATCTCCTAAGGTGATACCAATTCACCTAGAACTACCTACACAGAGCATCCCATGCATGATCCTCCTTGGTTTTTCCTACTTTCCAGCTTATGTGAGGCATTCATCAGGCTTTCCTCATTATCCATCCATGATAGGACCTCTCTTCCTTTGGCTCCCTTATCTGAGAGGGATCAAATCAAAGACTCCACCAAAACCTCCTAACTTACAAAACCATGGGAAAAGGTACGCCAGAGTGTATCCCATTTGGATTTTTATTTATATGGTCAATGGTTTCCTACACTAGTCCTACCAAAAAATTAGGATCCTCAGGGCACATGTAGATTTTCAATATCTATAGTCATGAGGACCCCTACCCTAGGGATAGTGTCAATAATTTCCCGATCTCAGATTTTGAGGATAGGACCATGTCTTTCCCTTATTGTCTCTGAGACATGTTGCCTCCAGTTCCCAGTAGGGAGGGTAAGGATCACACTTTCTTTTCCATTCAATATGGCATTAGACCCTCCTCCCATTATGGATCTGGTCATAGAGAATCCGTCCTAGATTAATCCCCTAACCATTCATGTGGTAGGTTGAACCCCTTCTCCTATCTACCAATGTGTCCTTGACCTTCATTCCTTCCTTACCTTGGACTCATGTCCAATGTAAAGTGAAGAGAGATAATTTTTGTAGCCTCATCCTCTTCCACCATAGCCCCGACCACTTCCATCATAGCCCCAGTCTATTTCACTAGTGAAGGAGGAAAACTGTGTAGTTTGTCGAATATTTCACTTCCTCTTGTTTATCACACCGAGAATGACTCGTGTGGGCTTAAAGTTTAGTGGTGATCATGACACATGCATGATCCACCTGAAGGATTAAACTATGAGAACTCTAATTTATGATAACTAGGATATATCGTAATACCACTTAGGGCCTGATCTCAATGGAAATCCTCCTTAGTAATAAGCCACAATCATAATTCCATTAATCTGGGTATCCTCCTAAGGATTAAACCTCGAGATAATCCCCTAAATCACTATGAGTTAAAAACATACCTCATAGTCCCTTCATAGGGGATATACTTATATGGATTAATCCCCAACCTATCATCTCAATGGACCATACTCCCCTAAGAGACATACCCTTAAGGGCCTCCATAGGCATGGTTCCTCGCCACCGAACTATGTGGGCATTGATTCCCATCAAAATGGGATATGTAGGAAGCCTCCCTGATATTCAAACCCAACCTCCCAAATCAACCCTGTTATTTTGGTACATATCCCCAGAAGGTTCTAATTCAACTTGGAAACTCATATCCCTTCCATGTTCCTTGAGCTTCTTTGGCATAAGTCCCACACCAAACTTTGACTAGGAACCTTCTTACTAGATTTACTTTACACGTGATGTTAAACTATATGGTTGGGTTCTTATCACATGACCTTAAAAGGTATTATGTGCCCTATTAAGCAAAACCAAACTACATGGGTTCTGATTCATCTCACATTGATACATAGGAATCCCATCTATGGGTTTGATCCTGACATGAAAACAAATCTCATCTCCCTGGATGATGATAAACTCCAGAGTTACCTTACTCTCCCTAGATGACCATAAAATCTAGAGTGATGCACTATATGGTTAGAAAACTAACATTATTATAATCAATACCAAAGAATATATATGTAGCACATAAGAGGATACCATCAATGGAAAACCTCAGATAGATACAGGAATCCCCATTGATGATGAACCTTGGATATATACAGATGATTATAATATCAATGCATGGTAATAATTGATTTTTAATAATGGATTAACCCATATCATACTTGTGAATTTATGAAGGATTCATGAACATATATTAAATCTATAAGAGAGTCCCGGAGTAGGCAATAATTCCCCTCAAAAGGGTGTGATGAGCATGACCTCTCATCCTCTCGACCAATGTGAGTTATTAAGAATCATTGGTCAAAACACCTAAAAAGTTCCTACCTTTATAAAGAAATTCCTTTAAGATTTAGAACCATTGGGTGTTTCTAGTTCCACAAAAAAACTTGTGGAAAAATTCTCAGAAATAGAAAATTGTAATGAGGCTATTAATTCTGAGGGAAAAAGTGACCTAACTATGTGTCTACCCCTTTGATAAAAATAGGGTCACGTGATTTATTGTATGTTATACCCAAAAAAACTTCATGTTTAGTGACCTTCATTTCAACTTGTACGATTACTTAAGAATCACATATGTTTTCCCCTAATTTTTTTCCAGTCATGCACCCTTCAAAAAATCTCAAAAAATCTTTAAAAGCCTTCAAAACATCCAAAAAACAACCACAACCTATTAATAAATTAAAATACATAAATAGATGATTAAATACCTCAAACTGGGGGTGTTACATTCTCCCCACCATTAGTATTTATACCCTTAGAAAGATGGAGTTTTTAATTGTCTCAAAAAATATTAGGTCAATGCTCTTTCATAAAATTCTCTCATTCTTATGTTTATTCATTCATTTGGCTATGCTACCATAATATCCATACTATTGAGATATGATACCTCACAATATCTTTTATTTACTATCTAGAATATGAATTAGGGTGTGAATGTATGTTGTATTTGGATCAAGGGTAACACGATCCCAACTAATCACATGAGTAGAATTAGGAAGGTACTTATTTAGTTGATATATATAGAAAACATTATGTACCAAGATGAATGTTAGTGATAGATACAATTGATAAGAAACTTTACTGATATGTTTAAGAACCTAAAATGGTTCATTATGTTGAGGTGATAGTTTACCTTACTTACTTGTATGATGGTTCACTAACCTCAGAGATACTCAAAGGAATACATAATATCTCACTTCAAAAGATATAGGACAATGATGATGATCCACATAATATTTCTGATGGATCTAGGTAATTTTCATTAATTTATTGATTAATAAAAAAAAATCAATAGTCATATGCACAAGACTAGGTATAATCAGTGATATTTTCATAGACTATGCCCAAAAAAGTTTAGAGTATCATGTAAATACATACAATTATTCAAAAAAAGCCATCTATATCATGGATTGATGACTAATTTTCTATAAAAACTCCACTAAAGGAAAAAAGTCTTCCCATGAACCAAAAAAATCATAAAACATTATATGATCATGTATTTTAGTTTATGGATTATATACTCTAACTTCCCATCCATTTTAGGATGGTATACCATGATCATGGTCAACTAGGTTCCCAAGTCTTGTTACAAGGACCTCTAAAACTATGAGGTAAATCTAGGATCTTATATAGAGAAAATAAAAATTAGTACCCCATGTAACTTCACTACTTCCCAAATATATAGCTTTTTCAACTCCTCAATTGAATTCATCACCCTAATTGGAATGAAGTTCACCAAATCTGTGAGTTGGTCAATAGTCACCCAAATGACAGTTTTCTTCTAAAGTATCCTTGTTAAACTAGTGACAAAGTTTATAGAATGTTTCCCTCATTTCTATATGAGTATAGGTAACGATTGTAACATACTAGCTAGTTTTTTGTGTTTAGAGTTAATATATTGAGAGGTTATAAATTTTACCATGTATTCTTCCACCTTTCATTTTATCCCTAAACCCTAAAAATGGTTCTTCATATCCTTGTGCATTTTATGAATACCTAGATAAACAACCCACTTATAATGATGATAAGAATAAAGGAGCTACTCTTAGAAGGAAGGAGGAACTATGATTTAGTCTCAAAAATGAAATAAAATATTTACATGCTCTATTTATCCATAAATGGTATCCCCACCATTAAGTTTTTACCTAATGGTAAGGCAACCAGGGTTCAACTATTGGTCCTCCTTGACTTATTCAAGCAAGTTAGGAATAAGAGTGACTAGAAAAAAAAACATAATATCATCCCACTCAGTATAATAAAAATGCTTTCCAGTAATTTCCCCCATTATTTTCCATTGATCCAGGTTTTTTTTGACCACTTTATCATAAGACTTTAAACTTAGGGAATCAGCCACTAAATTACCTTTCTTAAGCAGATAAACTAAGACAAAGTCAAACTTTTAGAGGTACGCCATCCAACATCACTACCTAAGGTTCATGTATCTTTGTGAGAATATGTACTTAAAGATTTTATGATTAGTGAACATAATTAACTTATCAACAAATAAATAGTGGAACCATGTTTTTAATTCATGGACCACCATTTCTAATTCAAGATCATGACTTGGATATTTCTTTTCATGGGTTTGAAATTATCATGATCTATTAGCAATGACATGGTATCCCTACATGAGAACATTACCCAATCAAGATACATATGCATCATAATAGAAAATGTTTCCCTCACCTATTTCTAGAAAGATAATTATAAATACTGAAATATATTGAGCCATAATTTTATTAAAGGATTCCCGATAATCACTACTCTAATAGAATGGAATTTCTTTCCTTGTTAACATATTCATAGGGGAAGCTATACATGATAAATCATAATAAAATCGATGATAATAACCTATTAGATTTATAAATATGTATACCTTGAAATAATTCTTAGGTGGATCCCTAGAAATAATAGGATCAATCTTTTCAAGATCAAATGATATGCCTTTTATTCCCAAGGAATTAAACATATTGTATTTAGAAGTTTCACTTTGAGAATTTTTCATAGAGGAAATGTTAACAAAATGTGCTCAAAAAAATTTCTAAATGCCTTTAATGATCATACCTTGTGTTATAGTACACAAAGATATCATAAATGAATACCACAACAAAATATTTGAGGTGCCTTTGAAAGATATGGTTCTATAATTCCATGAGAACTTATTGTGAGTTTGTAAGATCAAAGGACATGACTAAGTATTCATATTAGTTGTAACATCTTCTAAAATATGTCTTTAGAATATAATATTTCTTGACTCATAGTTTGTGGTACCATAATCATAGATAAATTTTATAGAACCAATTGGATCCCTTCATTTGATCAAATAGATCATCAATTGTAGGAAGAGGATATTGATTTTTGATCATAACATGATTCATTTTATGATAATAAACATAAATTCAAAGAGTATCATCTACCTTGTTTATAAATAAAATTAGATAAATACAAGGTGATATAATTTTTCTCATAAATACCTTGATTTCAAAGTCTTTTAAGTAGAATTTTAGTTCACATAATTCTGTTGGTTCCATTCTCTATGATCAAAGTGAATTAGGACACCTTCTTGGGAGTGGGTAGAAAAAAATTCCAATTCCTTTTCAGTGGTGGCCCAGAGAAATTATTTGAAAAGATATTAGGGTATCAATATACTATATTAGGAATATATATACTTCTAAATACATCAATATACCCTGGATTTATCATTTGTAACTGATAAAATATGGTTTCCAACACTTATACCAAAGGATCTTCTCTTCCAGTATTCATGTCTCATTCCAATTTGGAAATCTGAACAACTCCATTAGGTGATGTAAAAGTAACCCATTGAGCATTGAAATAAATATGAACTTTTAATGATTCCAACTAATCCATCCCAAATATTAAATTAAATATGTTCATCTATAAGACATTAAACTCCCACAAAACTAGATTGCATCCTCAGTGATTGAATATATGAAACACTTAAATATCCTACTCTCATTTCCCAAGAGGTGTCTTGATGATTGGGACATGAGGAATAATTTTCAAATGAAAACTCATTTTATATACTACATAATAAGAAATAAAATAGTGGTTGGATATAATGTTAAAAAATACATGCATTAATGTTAAATTAATAAGAATAGTACCTCACGTTGTTAAGGGGACTAGTTCTTTATTAGTCACTATATTCTCAGACCTTTAATGTTTTCAATTATCCCCTGCTATATTATTAATACCTACATGTTGATATGGTGTATATTTGGATATTATGGTGTTCCTAGAATCACCCTAATTAAATCTATTATGATAATGAGGACTACTCTGACAAGATCATCCTGGTTGAGTGTGGGAGGTGTGAGATAGATTAGAGTGGTTGACACCATTTTACTTAAGAATATTGGTAAAATAACATTTGATATGGACCCTTCATCCACTATTTTGAACTCTCAAGATGTTTTTTAAAATTCCATTTTTAAGTGCTCTAAATAGCCACATTGGAAACAACCCGAATAGTTACTATAATGTGGAGGAAAAGAAATTTATTCTAATGATTGGATTTCTTGTTCTCTTCCACAATTCGAATAATTTTCCCTTATGTGTTTATTTTCACCATTGGAGTTTCTACCTATGCCTAGATGGAAAAAGGTGTTCCCCCCACTAAAATTTCATGTAGTGTACTTTTATTCCACTATTTACTTATTCACTGGATCAATCTATTTATTGATATAAAACATAACCACCTTAGAGTGAATATCATTTTATAGACCTGACTCAAACATAAATGATTTAAAAGATTCATTATCCACCACTATTGGTTTAATGTAGTCAAAGTAAGTAAACTGATTTCCATATTATATTACTAATAGATATCATTTCCTAAGATCAAAGAAATTTATTTTCATCAATACTCAAATGGTGTGAATATGGAATTATTTATTAAACAATTCCTCAAATCCCTCCTGAGTAAGGTTTTGGATCAGCCTTATCTTGGATGGTTAGATCCAACCATTAATTTTATAGGTCCTTGAGCATGTATACTACTAAATTTACTTTAATATCAACTAGATTTCTAAATAAATTTAATATTTTATTTATCCTTATAATCCATTCCTCTACATGTTTGGGTCCTAATTCACCCTGAAATATCAATGAATTTTGTATTTGAAATTTAAATGATCATTCCACGTAATGTGGTTCCTCAGCCTAATTTTCCTTTTCAACAGCCTAAAAAACTTCAACAATTCTTATTAAAAGATTCTAAATTACTTTAGTTTCTAGTGCAACCATATTATCAGTGGCACTATCTTACTAATTTATAGGTCTCCATACTAGTTTTATTTTCCTATACCCATATCAAAAATAACCAATTAGTCACCACCCAAGTTTATTTTTAAGTTTAAAATATAAATGAATACACAAAGAAATATCATAATAGTAAAATACCAAAATCTTGGGCCATGAAATATCATATGAATGATGAAATACTAGTGATAATTATGTTTATTAATTCATAATACTCAACTCTCATTGATTAAACCTACGATAATGAGGTGAAAACATGCCTAGAAGTGATTAATGATAAATTTAATACCTGGAATACCCTGGTAAATTGAAGTTAAATATAAATAGGTTAGTTATTCCTTTTTATACCCTATATTTTATGTTTTGATGCATCGTATCTCCATGCCTACCATCCCAACTAATAGATCGTACCAAATTGATACCATTTGTAGCATCCCAACCCCAACCAATTACCTTGTATAGAATCAAAATTATACTAATTTTAGGTACATCCCTATTACACTAAAGGATGGAAATAAATACATAGGTAATTAACATTCCATTTGGGTATGAGTTACCCTTGCGTATGACACAACCTATAATAGAGGAAATAAAATGGAAAGATATAAACATTATTCATGAGAAAACCTAACAAAACTCTAATAACATAACAATATAAAATAATTAGAGTATAAAAATGAAAAAATACCTTCTAATAAGTCTAAATAGTCCAAAATATAAAAATAGAAACTAATGTTCCAAATGAGGCACTGCATCAAGCTCCAACCCATGAAGACCTCCAATCTCTAACCTCTATCAACCACAACCACAACATCAAGGTTCTCTTCTAGAGAAGTAGTTCTTGTTACTTGTATCATGATGAACAAAATCTACATATCAACCAATATTCATATATTAGGGGTGATTATAAAAACCAAAAATAAATCCCCCAAAAACTTCCCACACGTGCTACTAGGACCAAAACAAGTTAGCTCACATTTTATATAAACAAGAGATAATCATAAAAAATCAGTAAATATGATATATATATATATATATATATATAACTAGTGAGTAAATTTCATCATAGAAAATAACCATAGCATTAAATCATGGATATGTGAAATAAACCAAACCCTTCCCTTTAGGATATATGTAATCTACCCAAATGCATCACCCATTTAATAGGTCTTGAAATAGTCCAAAATCATGAGAAAAAACTCATCCCTCCTAACCCAAGTTATCACTTGGTGGTATAATATAATGTGCCCTAATTTGTAATGGAATCCATTTATAAACTAATAAGGCACTTTCCATATGCATCATTAATGAACATGAACCCATTCCAATACCAAGTTTACACACACTAAAAAAATTTATTTTTTAAACTAGAACACCACTTATTTATTTTACCAAACAGTTTATGGGTGTCCCCCAAAACAATTATTTTAAAAACCCACAACAAAAAGATAAAACTAAAAAGTGAATTTAAAAAGTATTTTCCATCAATAAAAAATAATTTAAATTTTGAAACCAAAATCCTTTAATTTCTAGGTATGAGTAGAGTGAGAGATAAGCCACCCACCTCGAATGATCTCTTCCCAAAGAACTGCACTACAAAATTGTATATTTCAGCTCTCCTAACTCTCCTATAATGTATTACAACAAAATACCCACAATAAAAATTCTATATCTTTAATATATAGGCATTTAATCCTTAGACTAGGGTTTCTCCTAAGTGAAAATGAGAAGATAAGGGAAGAAAAAGATTGGCAGGAGACTTACCTTTGATCCTTAGGATAAACACTCCAAGAATCCAAGATAGGGAGATATGGAAGGAATAGAATCACCAAAATCACCCAAGAAATCTCTCTAGATTTATATCCCTAGTAATAATTGAGTAAATTATGGTTTAGGGGTAAGTTCATGTTAAAAATATAATTTTTCATATCCTTTTTAAGTCATGCACAATTGGTTGACATGGTTTATTAAACTGTGCAGACACCATTATCCAAAAATCTCTAGGGTGCACAATTTATCACACAGTTTACCCAAACTAAGTGTATAATTATGTTACTACCTAGACACCCCCATTTCATCCCATGCAATTTCTTAGGGATATCACATGGTTTCCCCTAAATGTGTTCCAGTCATGCACCTTTCAGAAACTCACTAAAACTTCTAAAATCCCTCCATAACTTCTTAGAACCATCCACGACCTCTTTATAAGTTAAAAAGGATTAAATAAACACGTATATACCTTAAAATGTGGGTGTTACACACCACCATGTCAATATTCACACTCTCCATGGTGTTATATTCATATGTAATAGTTTCTAGACTTCTCAACTAAATACATAAAGGTAACTATTATGGTTGGATGCCCCTTTCCATGGAGTGATCTATATCACACTCTATTTTTCATAAATTCATAGACCCTTACACATCAATTGAACCTTACATATCATTTCAGTGTAGTACTCCTAATCCATGATGTGATTTTTCACTCCCCATGAAAAAATTTACAAAGTCATATGTAAGGTCTTCCAACCCTTACGTATCATCATGTTATGATGCATCTAGTATATAGCATGATCCTTTATCACCCATAACTCAAAATTCAACTACATCACATCACATAATGATGTCCCTTATCCATGGAGTGACCAATATCCATGATAGAACCAATATTTCTCACATATCACTCATTGTGATGTGATTCCTCTAGGCTATAATGTGATCTATAGATAGATAAAATTCTAGAACACCTAAAAACACAAAAAGACCTCCAACCATTCTCCAACTATATAATACTCTTAAAATTATAAAAAAATCAATACATCTAAAAAATTCATAAATTAAACTATCTAAAACACACCAAGGTGATATCATGGTGTGATAATTATCCACACCATATCATTCTCTTACCCCAAAAATTCATCGAACTCTTAAGGGAAGACACAAACAAGGATAGAACTAGAAAAGAAGGAACACTAGACGATACATTATAAAATCAATTAAAATCCATAATGGATACCCAATAATACAAAAGAAATAATTAAAAGGGAAAGACCCATATTAGGTCTAACCACTATTTAAGGTTTTTACTAAAGGTGGAATCTAAGGAAAACACCACATGGATCTAAGAACCCGAATAACAAGTCATAGGATTCCAAACTAGCAGGATTTAAGGGAATAAGAAAAGTAAGAAAAAAGGTGATACCTAAAATAGGATTTATTAGTATACCATCCAGATATGTATTAAGGTAGGGATTACATACACTATCGATACTTTAATTTACAAAATTTATAAAGATGATCTAACTGACCAAAATGATAGCAGGTCTTCAGAGATTTTAAACAAGAGGAATTTGAATGCCCATGATAACCACACTGAAATAAAATAATATATTTCTTTCTCACTAGAGGAATAAAAAAATGATAATATCCTCCCAACTCTCCAACTCTAGTTTATCCTACTTCCAATTCTCACAAGATAGATAACCTTCACTAATTCTAAAAGAAACAAGGCCACCACCCAGTATGGGATGCCCTCTAGAAATCACCTCTACCATCATAGCTTTATTGGCCACATACTCAAAAAAACTAATTCATATGAAGACATCATAGAAACAGGTTCTAGGCTAAGGCCCCTATCAAATAAATTAACTTTCAACGAGTCTTAAAATACTAAATCAGGTGAGAAAAGAACCCACTTAGTAAAATAGTCATTGTACTTCTTAACCATTCACTCACCTTGTTGGATACTTAAGAGATCCATCATATTTTTTGCTTTTACCTTTTGGGGGTAGGCTACTAAATGAACATGGTCTTAAATAATCTCCAAGTCATATAATTTTTTAACTAAAGTGGAGTGAAAATATCTCACTATTCCTGAATCTATCCTTCAAACAAGTTTGAGGTGGATTTCACTCTCAAGGCTTTAAGGGTTCCCAATGAATTGACGATTCATTCAATATTCTCTAGCCACTCCACATCCTCTTTAGGATTTTGATCACCAAAACATAAGAGTGAATGTTGAGAAGGGTTAAGATATACCACTCTACCTAGATTTTGGGTAGTGTAAATAACTGAAAATACTACACTTGGTCCCTAAAGGACACTAATATGAGGAACATTCCATGACACAAACTCCCTATGATCCATTGAAATAACAAAAGAAAAATGAGACCCAATCAAAAACACTCAAATTTTGAATCATCCTAATCAAAATAAATTCTAGGTAAAATAAAAATCCTATAATATTAAATCATAAGAACCACTAATAAAAACAAAACATTTATTGAAATTAGAAATTATACTTTAAACCCATTCATAGTAAATTTTAAAATCACCTACATCATATTTAATGTCATAAAATTAAACTATAAAATTAGTTTGAAATTACACAAGTTCATCATTGAAAACATTTTCAAGACCTAAAAACATCAAATTCATTTCAATTAATTTTAGAAGACCTCATTATTAATTTCAAAACTTAAAATTTTCCATTAAAACCAAGTTTTTTAACACAAAGTATCAACAGGTTCTCAAAAAATAACATCAATACATCATAAAAACTCTCTTTAATTAGTACTAAATAGTAAGTAATCATGAATTAGAGAAAAATAAAAACTAAAAAGGGGTAAAAATAAAAATTTAAAGTTATTAGTGACTATGTATGGTTTTGTCCATATGGCTTGGTGAACCGTGCACCAACCATCTAACCTTTATTGAGTCCTTTTCAAAACCATGCACATGGGATCTAAATTGCTTTCCAGACTGTGTGATATAGCTTTTCACCTCTATTTATTCCCTCGTTTTTACCCCAAAATAATTAAATCTTATAAATAACCCACGTAACTTTAATATAATTTATAAAACCGCCAATATATGTCAAAATATACTAGAAATTAATAAAAAAAAAAGATTAAAACTCATGACTCGCAACCCAAATACTCATGGTAACTCGAATATTTGAATAAAAAGGAGCTACATAGACTCTCCCCACACGTACCTCTTGAGTTCTGATATTCTTATCACTAATATACCATGATTTACCAAATAAAAACCTACCTCTAATACCATTTTTCAAGGAACTAACTCAATTCATACCGACCCAATATCTGAGCCATCTCGCGGAAAGGCCCAAAGGTAATTCCTAATCACCATAGGCTAGAAACTAATTCTTGGGAATGATTTTTCCTAATATATATAATAAACACACATTATAATTCTTACCAAGAATCTAGAATATTGGATCCATAAGTTGGACTCCCATGTAAATTATAATAATAAGTTTAAAATATTAAACAAACTAAACAAGGAATAGCTAAAAATCGATATCTAACCCGCTTTCCAACATAACATAAATATTAATGGAAATAAAAAATAAATATCCCAAGATAATAGAAGTCTAAAATGGACAATGCATTCATGGTAAAAAAACAAACAAATAACCCCATAATACTCAACCAAAGGCCTCCTCATGACATGAGGTCACCATCAAGCACCATCACCAACCCACTCTATAAGTAACCAGATAATTAAGAATCCCCCAGGAGGATCTACCCAATAATCTAAACCTAAACCTAAAAAATTCACTGAGTATACAAACACCAAGTGGTATAAGTGCGGTATGATCATAAATTTCTTATTAGGTTTTCACCATGAAAAGAGTCTATGAATTTACTCTAAAAAAATATTTCATAAATTCTATTTTGGAATACAATAATAAAAGTAATGACCGAGAACTTTAATAAAAAAAATGCATGATCATATCTTAAAAACTTTTTAATAACTTTAAAGTTACTTTAAACAAAACATAAATCCTTTTCAATATAAAAATCATCTAAAAATATATTTATTTTGAAAGTAGTTGATGAACCCAAATACCCTTCTAAAATCCCTTTTTAAAAATAATTTTAAAATATCATGAGAAAGAGTATCTAAATAAATTAATTTGAATACCAACAACATCCACAAAATACTAATAATAATAAATAAGTAACACTAAACAAGGGATACATTTAAAATATACCAAAGAAAGAGATAAAGTGATGCAGAACATGTCATGGTAGATTAGTATATGAAAGTAAAGTAAAAACATAATCAAGAGTAGCGATATAGAAAAACTATGTAAATTATTTTGTAATCATGATAAAATTATTATTTTCTAGTGATACAATCCTATACATACTTATTGAAACCTAACACCTACCATCCTATTGGTGTGTCTCTAACAAATAGCCTCCCTAATTTACTCTTCCTATCCTCACCAGATGGTACTCCCTGAAGACAAAACATATCATAACTAAATGATACTAGTAAATTAATGAACATAAGTATCATAAAAACTATATCTAAATATCTCACTTTTATACCAAGGGTTCTCATGAAGTTAGATACTATAGATGAGGCAGTATTTTATAATATATCAATCATATGTCAATAATAGATCTCAAAGAAAAGCATCAAAATATCATTTCATCATCCCACTTCCATATAAAATTTTTATAAATAGTCCCGTTTTACTTACATAAACATGAAACAATAATCACATTTAACACTTAAGATCTACAATCTCTTATAAAAAGTAATTTCATGGGGCTTAAATTGAGGGTGTAGTTTTTTACATGAAAAAATTTTCATTCAAGGTTCTAAAAAATCATTTTCTTTTGAAAATAATAATCAAACACTTTAAACCCCCATTTCAAAACCAAGTGTTATTTAGAATGTTATTTTAGACCAAGTTAAAACTAAAATTTAATCTAACATATCCAACACATCGTATATTATGAACAAAAAATTCATTGAATAACATGAAGAATATCAATAACATAAGTCATATGAAAGTAACATAAATACATATCCAAGAAACTCATTAAAGTATAATAGTGACAAAATTATAATCATTAAATCCCCTTAAACCTATAAAACATCCCATGTAAAATATTAGGATATCATTTGGAAGTTTAAAACATCATTTTATTTATCAAAACCCAAGTAGAGATCCTTGATGGAATTTTAGTGAACACATAGTATGCGTAGTATTTTGATTTAAAATTATAATAAAGGTCCCTTTTTTATTTTATTACATGGAACTATTAAATGCTGACAAAAAATTTATATAATTTCCAAGGATCACAAAATAAATAACAATTTTAAGGAAAATAGATTTGCAAAACTCATGCACTATATAGATTCTCAAGAAAAAAATGCATGGAAACACCTACCTAAATCAAGTGGGAGTGGTGAGAAACCTTTAAATATTGGAAGAAGAATACCAAATAATAAATATGAACATCCTATATAATAAGAACCCCAATGTTAGTACAAATCCTTGAACATGGTTTTGGCCACCATGGCCCCTTAGATATAGGTTGAAGAATAAGCAAGAATAGATTAATTGTAAGTAGAAAACTTGAAAGAAATGAAGGTATAACCTTGAAGAACTTAACTTAGAACCAAAAGGAGGCCAATAATATTTAGATTAAGGAAGGAGAGTCACCCATATGGATCTCTAGGGTGATACTTTAAAATGTTGGAAAGGGGAAGCCTCAAGTGGATTTAATTCGACAAGATGTAAAAAGGGATTATTATAAAATTAAAAATATATACAAAAGAACCTCACAGTATAGCCCTATCATTAATGGAGTGACTCCCCTCTCTAAACACTTCACAGCATGCCACTTTTAACTCATAGTGTAGCACACCTCCTCTAGGAAAAAATAATAAATTTGTGTTGCAAGCCATCATGGTGTGGAATCCCATCTTTATAGTGTGAATCTCCTTCCCAACCTAGACTCAAGGTATAACCTCTCCTATGACACCCTCATCATAGTGCAATAAAAGGATATTGATGTGAATAAATATTTTCATGAAATTTTAAAAAGGAATACAATAAGGATCAATACATAAGAGTCACTACTACGACATCAATCTCACTTTTCTTGGAATGATATCCATATATAAGACTTCATAGCCCACCCAACTAAATATATAAAGGTCATCATCATGATGTAGATCCCCTTTTCATGATTTGATTCCCATATCAATTGATGTTTCACAGAGTTAGGGTCCCTTACACATAACTTTACCCTTAAATATCACTACGGTATGGCTCCCCTGGGATAAGGCGGGATCTGTCACTCCCTATGGAAAATTTTACAAAGTCATATATAAGGGTTTTCAACTGCAGTGTATTATCACATCATGATTCCCCTATGTTGTGTGATCCTTGATCACCCATAACTTAAAATTCAAATGCATCTCATCATGTTGTTATGCCCCTTGTCCATGGAGTTACCTATATCTAGACCAAAATCAATCATTCCCACAAAACACTCATCACACTGTGATTTCTTCATACCATGACCTAGCCTGTATATATTAATAACTATAGAACACCCAAAAACACAAAAAACCCCTCTGTCCATTATTCTAATTACATACTCTTAAAATTTTGAGAAAAAAAATAAATTGGGACTTCATTATATCCAAAAAAACATCAATTAAAGTAAATAACACACACTAAGGTGATATCATGGTGTGAGATAAATGGTTTCATTAAATCTAAATCACATTCCCATTCATGCACCACACCATGGTTCGAGGGTATTAGTCCACAGTTCAAGGAAAATTATTCTTACATTCATTGCAACTAACTTTATTGATTAATCACATGCAACTTATTATTACTTAGGTCCTTGTGTTGTGACGAGTGTGTCGTGGTATGACAAGTTTCCTAGGTTAATCCTCTACAAATTTGACTTAGAGTTAATCACACTAGACACCCCATTTTAATCTCACGTATATTTAGTTTAATATCACATAGAAAACTGCACGCTTGAAGTTGATTACGTGTGAACACCTCTATTCATACACAAGTATTGAAATACCATGGTTCACCTGAAGTAGATTCTAACTTTCAAATATTAATCTAAACCAAGTCTCACTCCATTAATATTCAAGTAGGCCTATGTTCCCTTTAATTGATGCGGACTTAGTTTTATTCATGTGTGAACCCTGGAATGTGTTATTCATTCTTACACAGCTTTCAATCCATGTGATTTATCACTCATAAGCTATTGGCATTGAATCATTCTTTCATAACCCAACCTCATCATGTTTTAATCACATGTATAAGACCTTCCACAATTTAATCATATTCAAGGATGTTTTCCTTGATTTTAATCCTATATAGGTAATATTTCTTCAACATTTATTTTTATTTTTCTTCTAAAATTTCTCCAAAATAAATTTCCTTACATTAAATAATAAAAACACAAAAAAATAGTCAAAAATAACTAATTAATCAATATAATTAATGGAATTAAAATTATATATATATATATATATATATGAATTTATAGCTTCAAGTTAGAATAGGTTATATGAAAATTATCCAAATATCAATTTTGGATGTGGGAATTTAAGTTCCTAGGGAACATGATTTTTGAGAAATGTGTATTAGTGGACTTAGATAAATTGTAGGTAGTGATGACATGGAAATGGCCTAAGAATGTATTTGAGATTCATATTTTCCTTGAGTTGGCAAGAAACGCCCAATGCTTTATCTAAGAATTCTATAATTTAGCAGCCCTGGTGATGGAATTGACTCGAAAAAGTTTGAATTTTGAATGATAAGTTATAATAATATTTCCATGTTCTGAATATGAGACTAAATTATGCACCAGTGTTAATTTTTTTAAATTATAAGGAAGGTTTATCTATGTAATTTGATACATTTAGAGATGGACTAGGTTGTTTTCTCATGAAATTTGATAACATGGTTACATATGGATTGAGTTAGTGCTAACTACATGAGAATAATTATCCCATGTATGATCTAGAGTGGGAAGTGATTGTCCATGTCTTGAAGAGTTTGATGCATTACCTCTTCAGTGAAAGGATCAAGATGTATTTGTATCACAAGAGTCTGAGATATATCTTCTATTAGTGATATTTGAACCTGAGGTAGTGAAGGTGGGTGGAGTACCTTTAGAATTTTTATTTTTAGTTATCATATACACTAGTGTAGGGTAATGTAGTGGTAGATTCCTTGATTGGGAAAGATCAAGTAGTAAAAGAATCAAAGTAGAATTGGTGGATGGGGGTTAAATGGTGATTTTACATCTGAAATCTCATAAAGAGAGAATTGGAATGGTGTTACAATGGATTGATGTCACTTCTATTCATGTAGTCCATGAAAATGTGGGAAAAAAGATCAGTGATGGGTTCAAGAAGATTATAGAGGCCATTTATAGTGATGGGACCATGGGAGGGTGGTCATTGATAGAAGATAAAACACTTTTTTATCAAAATAGAGTGGTGGTTCCCATGAGTTTGAAGAAGTATGTTATGCTTTCATTCTATAACTCTAGTTGGTCATCTTATCCTAGAGTGATGAATATTTATCATGAAATTAGATATTAGTTCTAGTGGTGTGATTTCCAGCTTCCATGGGCCACTAATCAGGGATTTGATCGGTGGAATGCTGCAATACATGAGGCATGCCTCCCCATATACTTGAGGATAACAACTAGAAGGATGGGTATATGGTGTTATAGTGGGGATACTATACCCACATATCAAATTATATCAATAGTGGAAAATAATATCAATCTCATAAAAGTAGAAAAATAAATACATCCAGGAAAGTGCCAATAATAATCAAAATAAACCATGAAATAACAGAAGAATTTTATGTCAAAAGTTCTAGGAATTCATACTACAAATCCTAAAAGATAGAATGATGAAACTATAAAATTCCCTAAAAATGGTTCTAAATCTTGTATCAGTCCCAAATCCCATGCTTTTTCCTAGAATTCCAAACAATAACCATGAATCTATCCCCTACACTGAACCTATACCTGAAATCAAGTAACGTCTACTTGGTTTCCCAAGTACCATGGCGGCCTATGCAGGGTGTGAGTATAACTTAGCAGGGCACCACCAACGGAATCCCTAAAATAACCATACCATAAAGTGCATGAAAAATTTCTCAATATAATAGATGAAAATATATTCATTAAAAAATTAAAATTAAATCCATAAGAAAATTCCAAAATTGGACTCTTTGATAACACCTAAAAATAGTACATACTTGTTTATTCTAATTATGAGGTTTCTTTGAGAATGTCATTATGATTGTGCCAAATTATATCTTGTTTAGGGTAATATACCCATCCTTGACCAAAAAAATAGCACCTGGGGGTAATATACCATCCTCGGGGGCCTAGTATCCACCTAAGGGATGAATTCACCTTGATTTTAACCATTGATCAAAAAATTATATTAACTTAGGGGGACTGAGTTCATGCAATGCCCTATTGATCATAGTTATGATTTATCTTTGGCTTAGTTCATCTCTTTTGTGGTTCTAAATGATTTAAAGAGTATAGGGTGATAATTTAGATATTTTAGAGAAACAAGTTAGGCACATGGTCTGTTCATGGTTAGTAATAACCATGAGATAACTGTGTGATATGGATATGTTGGTTCCAGTGAAAATTTTCATGGTTTAAACATGGTTTTTCTAATCATGTGAGTTTCAATGAAAACTATACAGATAAAATGTTTTGATTTTGGGGGTTTATACATGGCTTCAATGTGATTTTTATAATCATGTGGATATTCTTAGGTAATCATGTGCTTTAGTTTTCAAGGGAAAATAGGCACCGCATAGTTAGTGCACAGTTTGTCTAACTATGTGGACTAACTATGTGACCTGTATGGCCTTATTAAAAGTGGGAAATTGCCCTAATACCCTTGGTTTTTTTAACTAAAATCTTCCCCTAATCCCTCATTTTCTCAACCCAGCCTCTCAATAACACTTTATAGGGTTATCTCTTTAGCTATTTGGTGATTCTCATTTGTTCTTGGTGGGCCTCTTTGAGGTATGTTCTAATTTTCACCCTATCTCTTCTTCTATTTCTAGATATCTCCTAGATCTCTCTACCCCTTATTTTATTAGAACCCTAATGGGCTGTGATTTCTAGATCTAGAGTTTTTGATGGAAAATTGACAATGATTATTATGGATCTAGGCTTATGAGGACCCAATCTCTTCGTTTCCAATCACTGTTTGTGAAGGTGAATAAGTTTCCTCTATCAGTGAGGTAAGTGTATCTATAAAATGGTTTTATCTCAGGATTTACTTTAAATTATTGTAAATTCATTTGGTTTGGTTTATAAAAATGATTTATTTGATATTAATAAATTTCTATTTATGAAATTTCATCTTGGGTGTCATGTAAAGTTGTTTTTAAATGGATTTTTCTTTAAAAATAGTTTTATACACATCATGTGTTCGATGAAATGTCTCGTAAATTTTTTTTAACTCCAAAATGGTTTTTCGGTCAAGGGATCTATGATGATTCGCTTGTGAAAATGTTTTATAAAATTGTGATCATATCTTATTTGAATGTTTTGTGAAAACATTAAACATGGGAACATTGGGTACATCTGGTTATGGACATATGTAAACCTTAGTGTGTGTGAAACCACTATGGGTTATGATTTTGATATCGATAGATTTTGTAAGGACTCAATATTGGTAGAATTAATGGTATTCATTTCTTAGTGTTACTTCTTATGTTCTAGTATGTATTCTCGTAGTCTAGATCCCAGTCTGTGATTGGTTCTATTAACAATGGTAATGTTCCATGATTACTTGCTTACATGGTTATCATATGGTATTTACAAGGATGATTTTGATTATTTAATTTTATTTATATTTCATGCACTTTTTCATATTATTGGTTTATATGGATATGACATGATTGAAAGAAAACTAAAGAATATTTTATGTAAAAATGTTTTCAAATAAAATAGATTTATAAAAAAATGCTTTGTTTTAAATATAGAACTAATAGTTTCATAGTGATCAACATTGTATAGATTCATGGTGGTATCCTAATGAGAATTTCCCTCATACCCTTAGGATTATGTAGATTTTTTTAATAGGATATAGGTAAAGTGGATGGAATCATGTATTCCATCAGCTTCTCTTGCTTGATGTCATATTTATAGTGGGCTGGGATGGTGGTAATGGATTATTACATGGAGACTTGGTTTTGGTTTTGTTTTTTTTTCTAGTTTAGACTTTGGCTTGGTTTTGTATGTATCATGGTTATGTACCTTTTCTTCCACATTATAATCTAATTATTTATCATTATTTTGTTATGAATGAGACATTTCATTTTATCTTTCAAGGTGAAATCATTCTTATGGTTATGTATGTTGATACCTAAGTTCTTATCTCTGGCCTATGTTGATCTGGAACTCTCTATAAGACATATGTCGAGCCAAATTGGGTGAGGTTTCAGATTGACCCAGTTTGGTTCATTAAAAAAGTGTATTAGAGCCCATGGTTTTTTTAGGGTGGTCGGTAGACTAGAGTAGGACCATCAAAACTTGGGTGGTAAGTGAAAAATGATGTATGGACAATTCACTTTTGTATCTATCCTTGAGTTATCATGGGTTGTTGGGGATTTTTCATCAATATTGATCTTGGTTTTAGGGTTATTTAAATGAAACTAGTTTTCGAGTCTATTTAAAATAACCCTATATCTTATTCTATTGGTTTCAAATGTCTTCATCTCTTTTTCATTGAATCCGTTTTTTCTTTAGATTATTGTTGTTTAATCACTTTAGTCAATATTCTTAAAATTTTTGTTTTGATCCAAATGGTTATTCCTTAGCTGATCAGGTGTTATCTTTTATTCTTAATATGAAATTCCTCCTAAAAGTGTCTCTTCAAATCAAATTAGAGGGAAGGAACTGTGGGAAAATTTCCATATTAAAACCCTCTAATTGACCCTACTTTAGTGTAAATGGTGATACAAAATATTCAATCTATAAGTCAAGTGGGTGTTGTAAACCAAGAATAGACAATGGATCATGATTTGGATTTTACACAAAAAAACACCAATATTTCATGGTGTAAAAGGAACCCAAGAACTTGAAGAGTGCATTGAAATAATAGAGAGAATTTTTCTCTTTTAAAAGAATCTAGAACACTATAATTTAGATTTAACCACTTATATTATTGAAGAAACTATAATGAAATGGTGGAATTCTATATTGCAAGCAAAGTTACATGAGGACCTCACTTGAACCACTTTAAAGATGTCCTTCAACCAAAAAATATATCCAGAAACATTGTGTGTGGGAAAGGATTAGGGATTTGTGACCATGGATCAAGGAGATCATTCTGTGATGGAGTATGCTACTCATTTCACTAAGTTGGTTCATCTATATCTAGAACATATCTATTATGACTACCTCCAGGCTAGGTGGTTTGAAATGGGTCTTAATCTGAAGATCTGGTTGGTTCTTATTCTCATGTTATTTCCAAAATTTACTGAGGTAGATGATAAAGAAGATATGGATGAGGCACACTTAGTCAGGATGACAAGTCTTAGTGGAGCTTTAGTTGTAGTAGGGGGTAGCCAGAGTGTATCGTCTAGTCAGAAAATGAAGCACAATAAGGGTGATAAGTTTATGTTAGGAGTGGTTTTAAAGGATTCTTTAGGTTTGCACCAGGTGGTTTGTTTCTAGTGGGAATTCTTATCCATAATAATCCAGATTGTATGGTATCGCCTAGGATTTTCCATTGTTGTGGAAAATCTAGTCATCTTAATCATTTTTTTGGAATAATGACCTAGGAAATTAGATATAGATCCACTCTTACTAAGGGATCTCAGGTTTAGATTGACATAGAAAAGGGTGGTGGATCTTATTCTCATGAAAAGGTGGATTCTTAGGAAGAAAATAAATCTTAGGGATGGGTTGAGACCAAATGTATTTATACAATAGAGTAAGCACCAGAGGTATCTAAAGTGAGGACAAAAATTGTTGGAGGTATAGTGTTTATTTCATCCTCTATAGTCCTGAATTTGTTTTATAAAGTTTAGTATAATTCTTTTATATTTTCTAAGTTGGTTTATGTGTTGGTATTACACTCATATCTTATGCCATTTATGATAGACCTTTCCACTCCCTTGGAAAGGCGGAAGGATTTGGGTTTTAAATATTCTAAGTGTTGTGTTATAATTGTCAACCATGATGTCATGTGGTATTTATCGGTTCTTGATGTTGATATCTTTGACCTCATTATTAGCATATATTGTATGTTTAAATTTAAATAAAATATTGACTATTATCATCATCGAGTTCAGTTTATATATTATAATGGGGTTATTCATGTCTTTCAGGGTGAGTGGGATCCTAGATCTGAGAAATCAGGACCTATTGTTCCTAAGTACAATATAATATCATGCTAATTATCAGAAATTTTTCTTGACGTTTATGACTATAGTTTAAGTATAATACTTCCTAAAGTTTTGAATGAGTATCGTACAGTCTTCCTTGATGAATTTTCAAGGTTATCTCCCCAAAGGGAGGTAGAGTTATCTATTGACTTTATCTCTTGGATGAGCCTTATCAACTTTCCATATTATCATATGTAACCTACTGAGTTTAATGAACTTAAAGTTTATATTTAGGATCTTGAGTCTAAATGATTTTTTTTGGAGCATGTCACCTTGGGCTTTATCGATTCTCTTTGAAAATAAAGTTAATGGAAGCCTATGGATTTATGTTGATTACCAAAATCTTAATCAGGTAGCTGTTAAGAGAAATTATCCTTTGCCTAGGATTTATGACCTATTTTATCAACTCAAGGGATCTTGATAGTTTTCTAAGATTGATCTCTAATCAGGGTACCATCATCTAAGAGTCTGAGAGGAAGAAATTCCTAATACAACATTCAAGAGCATGTGTGGGAATTATGTGTATTTGGTTATGTCATATGGTCTTACTAATGATCTTAAAATGTTTATAGCATTAATTAATCATATTTTTCATCACTTATTAGACTATTTAATGGTTATTTTATGGATTATATTTTGGCTTATTCCAAGTTAAAGGAAGAACATAGGAATCATCTAGATATTGTTCTCAAAAATATGAAATAATATCGTTAGTGTTCTTTATAGATTAAAGAAGTGAAATTTTTGGGCCATGTTATATCAGATAGAGTTATATTTGTTACTTTATAAAGTATCCAAGTGGTTATTTCTTGGTAGAAACACATGAATGTGTTTGAGATTTGGAGCTTCTTAGGCTTGGCTAGTTATTATAGGCAGTTTGTTCGAGATTTATCTAATATTTCATCTATTATATGGAGTTGATTAATAAGGTTTTTAAGTTAAAATTGAATTAAAAGTATCAAATATCATTTGAGTAGCCAAAGTTGAGGTTTAATTTGGCTCCAGTTCTGATTCTTCTGGAGCTATATTTGGTATATGATGTTTTCTGTGATACCTTATATATGGGATTAGAATGTGTTCTGATACAGGGGAAGCATATGGTGGACTATGGATCTAAACAAATACACCTTCATGATAAGAATTATCCTACCCATTATCTTGAGTTATTTTCAGTGTTTCATGCTCTCAAGACTTTTCACCACTATCTCTTCAGTGAGTGGTTTACTATGTATTTTGGTTATAAGAGCATGAAGCATATTTTTACCCAAAGTGACCAGAACTTATGATAGATAATTGGGTTAAGTATCTTCAAACATTTTATTTTGATATTTCATATACACCTAGAAAAGATAATGTGGTTGCTGACGCATTAAATAAGAATTTACTGACTCAATCCTTGAAATAATCTGTAGTGGAATAGTCTTTAATGAGTCTATTCACTGAGATGTTATTGGATGTGGAAGAATGTGATAGGAAGGTGTGATTAACTTGTTTAAAACTTGATTCTTCATTTTATGATTAGATTAAACTATAAAACCAACATACACCAATTGTAAATTTTTTATTAAAATCCTTTATAGTGGGGAGACCTAGTCTCGGTCTCCTGATAGTATTCTATGTTTTCAAGATTGATTGGTCATTATGATATCTCTGAGGTGGTATTTGATGGATAGTGGAAATGGGTCCATTTAGACCATGCACCCTGGTACTAAAAAAATATATCATGATTAAAGATGTCAATATTTGTGATCGGGGATGAGTCGGTCGATTGTATACTTTTTATCACGATGTATTACTTTCCAAAAGATTAAGTTTAAACACCAGAGACCTACCAGTTTTTTATATCCTTTACTCATTCTGGTATAGAATTGGGATGAAATATCTATGGACTTCATTTTTGGTTTACCATAGAATCCTAGTAGTAAGTATTTAATTTATGTTATCATTGATTAACTTATAAAATCAACTCATTTACTTCTTGTTAAGGAGAATATGGAGGTGGAAGATCTCAGGCACCTATATGACTGAGAGGTCATGGAGCTCTATGGAGTTCCCTCTATAGTTGTTTCTAATAGGGACCCAAGGTTTACATCCTATCTTTGGAAAGGTTTAAAAAAAATATGGGTACCCAATTGAAATTAATAATGGAATATTACCCTCATATGGATGGGTATAATGGGCGCGCCATTCAAATTCTTGAGAATATTCTTTGGTTTTTTGTTCTTGATTTCGGTAATTTGTTTGAAAAATTATTTGTATTTGGTCAAATTTTCTTATAAAAATAGTTGTCATACTTCAATTAAAAATGGTTCCTTTAGAAGCGTTGTATGTGTTTCTATGTATATATCCTTTGTGTTGGGATAAGTTAGGAAAATATTATTTGTTTATACCAAGTCTCATTCAAGAGATGATGGAAAAGGTTTAGTTTATCTGAAAGATGTTATCAATAACTCAAAGTCGCCAAAAATATTATACAAACCATCATTATCTCCTATTATAGTTTTTAGTGGGTGATCAAGTTTTTATCAGGGTTTCACCTCATATGAGACATTTTCATTTTTGAAAGCATGGTAAGTTGGAACCAAGGTTTTTTGTCCCTTTTGAGACCATAAAATGGCTTGGAAAGACGGATTATCGATTGGATTTTCCATCTCTATTAACATTTATTCAAAATTTGTTTCATGTTTCCTAATTTAGGAGGTGTCAACTGGGATCTTCCCTTGTGATTGAATGGAATTATATTGATCTTGATCTTGAAATATCAATGGTTGAGTATCTAATTCAAATTATGTATCACTTGGAAAATGTGTTTCATGGTAAAACAATTCATTTCGTTCATGTACTATAGAGGAGTGGATGGGATATCCATAAGACATGGTAGTGGAAATAATTATTGATACAGTAGTGGACTTCTATTTTTTTGAGTTTGGAATATTTAGTGCTTTCTAGGGATAGAAAATTTCATGGTGGGAAGAATTTTGACACCCTTCAGGTCATAAGTATGCTTTATCTTGGGATTAGTTCATCTATTTTGAGGTTCTAAAGGCTTTAAAGATTCAGTGGTTGAGAATTTATAGATTTGGGATAAACATGTTAGGTGCATGGTCTATGAATGGTTAGTAGTAACTGTGCAGTAATTGTGTGATATAGATCTATTAAATGTAGTGTCGATCTACACAATTTGATCATGGTTTGTCTAATCATGTGAGTCACCAAAAAAAATATACAAATAAAAGGATTTGTGTCTAGTGGATATTTTATAGCTTTTGAATGGTTTTTCAAATCATACAACAATTCCTAGGTGACTATGCACTTCATTTTTTAGGGGATATTAACTACTACATGGTTAGCGCATGGTTTTTCTAATCATTCATCCTAACCATGTTACCTATGTAACTTTCTCAAAATTAAAAAAGTTACCTTGATACTCTTGGTTTTTTTAACTCTAATATCCTCCTAATACCTCATAGATCAACCCAGCCTCTCCTTGATGCTCTAGAGGGTTATCCCTTTGGTTCTTTAGTGGTTCTCCTTTGTTCTTAGTGTATCTCTTTCAGGTACATTTAAATTTCCACCCAATCACTTCTCTTATTTATATATCTCTCCTAGATATCTCTTACTCGTGTTTCATTGGAACCCTAATAGGGCTATGATTTCCAAATCTAGAGTGTTTTATGGGGTATTCATGATTTTTCTTATGAATTTATGCTTGTGAGGACCCAGTATCTTTGTTTCCAATCACTTTTTCTGAAGTATACTAATTTTCCTCCATCAGTGAGGTAGGTGTCTCTATACAATGGTTTCATCTCATGATATACTTGTCTTTATTGTAAATTATTTTGGTTTAGTTTATGAAACTGATTGATTTTATATCAAAGAATGTATATTTATGAAATTTCATCTTGGGAAGTATTTAAAGTGGTTCGTAAAGGGGGTTTTCTTTAAAAACAATTTTATACACATCATGTATTTGATGAAATTCCACAAATATGGTTTTGAATCTAAAAAGTTTTTTCAATCCTGAAAATGGTGATTCTTTTTTTGTGAAAATGTTTTATAAAATTTTGAGCATGTTTTACTTGATTTTAAAAAAAACATTATGCATGGGAACCTTGGGTGCATCAGGTTATGGACATATGCAAGCCTTAGTGTATGCAGCACCACTAGGGGTTATGATTGTGGTATCAATAGACTGTTATAGGACACAATATCAGTAAGATTCAAAATATTTATGGCTTAGTTTTCCTTTATATGTCCTAATACATGTTCTCATTGTATATAGCCCAATTTGTGTGTATTTTTATTCACAATTTTAATGCTTTATGATAACTTCCTCACATTTTTATCATACGGTATTTCCAAGTATGATTTTGATTATTTCCCTTTATTTATATTTCATGATTTTTTTCAAATTCTTGGTTTATATTGATATTCTTGGTTAATTCTATTTTCATGTCCAATTATGTATTCCCATATTCTATAGCCTATTTTTTCTTAGTTTTATTCACAATGGTAATTCTTAATTATTATTTTCTCACATCGTTATCATATGGTATTTCTATGGATGATTTTTATTATTTACATTTATTTATATTTCAGGAATTTTTGTCATATTCTTTGTTTATATGAATATTTAATGTTTCAAATGAAGCCAAAGGATGTTTAATATAAAAAAAATTAAAATAAAATAAATTTATGAAACTTGTTCTATTTTAATTCTAGAATAAATGTTTTCATGGTTACAAGCATTATATTGATTCATAGTGGTATCCTTCAGGGAATTTTACTCACCCCCTAAATGTGCCTTTGGGTGTATTCATATTTGGTTTTACATGATATGGGTAAAGGGAAGGTAGTTATGTAGCTCATAATCTTCTCTTAGTTAATGCCTTCTTTGTATAGGGTTTAGATGGTGGTGACAGATGGTTACATGTAGACTTTATTTTGGTTTTTTTCTTCTAGTTTAGCCTTTGAATTGGTTTTGTATGTCTCGTGGTTGTGTACCTTTTATTTCAAGTTGTATTCTGGTTTTTATCTTTATCCTATTTTACATGAGACATATCATGTTATCTTTTAGTGGAAAATCATTCCCATGGTTATGTATGTTGATATCCAGGTGCTTGTCTCCAACCCATAGCAGTCGGGAATGCACTTTAGACCTTGTGTCAATCCATATTTAGTGATGTTTTGGGTTAACCTAGGTTGGTTTGTTACTGTTCACCCCAGTTCCATCAAGCACAACCAAACCACCATGGGGGTTGGGTTCACCCCGGGTCCGTCAAGCACAACCAAGTTTGCTCAGGGGGCCATGTTCACCTCAGGTTTAATGAGAATATATAAAACCAAAACCTTTTATGTTAAAAATATAATATAATTATAAAATAATTACCATATAAAAAATCCATGGAATAAATATTCATTAAAAATTTTCATCCTAAAAACAATTCCAACTCTCATTACCCAAACCATTTCAAGTAACATTTTGAAATACTATTTCCAAAACACGTGTTTTGATTAACATTTCAAAAAAATACCATTTCCAATACCAATTTCATATAAATACTAAACACATTAAATAACCATCGTTTCACACTTTCATTTAAAAACCAATCCAATTAACCATTTCCAAAATAATGTTTCAAATGGAATTTTTGAATTACATTTCAAATAGCATTTTCTATTTCCATTCCCATATTTAATTTAAAGAAACCAAAACCAATTAACCATCTAAAGTCCCTATTTATAAGGTTTCAATTTCAAAAATACTAATTTCAAGAAAATCATTTAATTATTTTATTTCCTAGGTCAAAATTACTACCAAGTTGTTCCACTAGGAACCACTTTCCCATAAGTCTTAAGGCATGTATTAGAAGATTGTAACTAAGAAAAATGACATTCTAAAAAATTTAATTTAAATAAACTCAATACCTTGAGAGAATGGAATGAACACATGACATATTCCCTTGAAAATATTAAAGACTATGGGTCAAGTCTAGGAACCACCTTCCTCATCAGAAGCCTCTTCTAAAATAAGTCTCAGCCCAGTAACCCATTGTCTGACCTTATCTAAGTTCACAACCAATGATCAAACCACCCACAGTCCTAACTCACATACAAAAAGATAAAAATAATTCATTATAATCAAATTATAATGAATTATAAACTTAAAACTAATTAACCAACTTAAAAACTAAGGAAAAAATGTAAATTCACTCATCATGTACTCCTACAACCCCTAAACCGAAACCAAGAATCCTTCAAAATTATGTTCCAAGATCTCTTCACTAACCTGGGCCAAAAGACCAATCATCCATAACTATAACCATAATGAAAAAAATTAAATTCAACTTAAAACCCTTGAAAACTTACATGGTTACATAACTCCATCAAAAAAATGGGTGACGATATACAGTTGTTATCTCGATACATCCTTAAAATAGGCTGCATGAAAGCCCTGACATCTCGGGATGATTCCACAAACCTTTGGTAGAATTTCCACTAAAAGACATAATTTGAACAACTAGAATTGGAGAAGGAAGAATATGATAGAAATGGATTCATACCCTTACCTCTATCTCTCCAACACTTCATACAGATAGATAAATATACCCTGATTGATGGAAATCCACCATGGTGAAAGAAGAAGGAGAAATCCCCTTTGGGGAACTATACTAGATATGGGAGAGGGGGAAAACTTGATTGAGGGTTTAGGGTAGTGGCCCTGGAATAATTAAGGGGTTTCATCTAATAAAATTTTAGTTTATGAGGCCATAGGCTAGCCGGTATCCTCCACCAACTAGACACTCCTAGGCCACCAGCTAGCTAGTGAGCCCAGGAAATAAGCAAGGATACTTCCCTTGTCATTGTATAGTTGATGTCCTAGTACCAACTAGAGGGTGGTACTACAGTAGCATACAGTAGCCATGGATATCCCTCTAGTGCTTCTTACTACACTCATCAACCATTTGACCCTAACCCCTCATCTAAAAACACCCTTTAGTGGTGTCCAAACCTTCAGAATACTCTTCTAAACCCGAGTTCTTAAAATGTCCCCTCTAGTAAATGAAAGTACAAATTTCACCAAAAAAATCAAACTCATCCATACACCTAGGTATTATGGGCGGGAAAGTATGGAGAGAGATTTGATTGATTATATCCCTCAGTGACTTACCTATGAGAGGATAAAAGTGGATCATCAGTGGGCTATGGGCCTTTTTCAATATTTATATGTGTTGATGTGTAACTGAGAAGACATCATAATGGATTCTATAATGGGTTTACCTATTTCACCATGGAATAATGATTTGATATGGGTAGTTATGGATTTAATCATATAGTCAACTGACTTCTTACCTATTTATGAGACATTCTCTATGAAATATCTAGGTAATTTTTTTATGGATGAGGTGGTTAGGATTCATGGAGTTCCTTTTTTATTATTTCTGGATAGAGATCCTCTATTCACTTTAAATTTTTAGAGATGGTTATATAGGGTGGTGGGTAATTATTTAAAAATGAGTACATTGTATAACCCTCACATGGATGAGAAACTAGAGTAGACCATTCAGACCTTAGAGGACTCGCTCTGGGATTTAGTTCTAGATTTTGGATGATCTTGGGAATATCATGTGTCTTTGGTAGTGTTTTTCTACAATAATAGCTATAAAATATTGATTTAGATAGATCTATTCAGGTATTTTTAAATAATATCATGTAAATAGTCTTTTTGTTGGGATAAATTAGAATATAGATCACTTTTGTGTCCTAGATTGGTATAGGAGATGAGAGATCCGGTTTACCTATTCCAGAACTGATTAGTTACACCTTAGACTTGGAAAACACCTTATGCTAACTATCGGTAATGGTCATTGAAGTTTGAGTTTGGTGATCGATTATTATTTTGAGTTTCATCATGAGTAGAGAACAGATACCTCAAGAAGAAATGGAATTTTTCACCCCCAGTTTGTGGGTCTATTTGAGATAGTTTAGTGAGTTAGTGATGTGTCTTATCATCTAGATTTTTTACTAAAATATGTTGGAGTGCACAACGTGTTCCATGTCTCTAAGTTGGGGAAGTAGTGGATTAATATTTCTCATATTCTCTATAGAGACCCAAGCTAATAAAATCTTTATTTTACATCATTTTTATAAGATAAACATTATATCTCACAAAATAATCTCAAAATACTAAGAACAAAAGGTTTAGTGTCTTTGATGACTAGTTACATGGGAAAATTATTTTACATAATTTTTGAATCATTTATCCAAAATCGAACCACACTATATCCCTTCTATACTTATCATAAGTTACACTCATCTTCATAACCTATGGGATGGAAACATAAGAAAAGGGGTGATCTTAGATGCTCAGTAAGGACAAACATAAGTGGTAAAAAAAGATCATATGTAAGCTTAAGATGAGAATATCAGTGTAATAAAGATGAAAAAGAAAATCATACTCAACAGGCATAGATCAAAATTCATGAGTCATGGCATAAGGATTAGCATAACATAATACCTGGATAAAAAGATTTTGGAAACATTATTCAATAAACATAATCCATTAGAGCATAAAATAATCATGATTGTAAGTATAAAATTATGACATCTTTCAATTGTGGAATAAAAATAAGTAGATAGATCATGTTTCAATGATACCCACTAAGAAATTAATCACATAGTAGACTTGGTATAATCACCCATGTACCTTTTTAGACGTAGGATAATCCTCTTATGTACCCTTAGGTATGGGATAAATCCGCTTATGTGCTTTTTTTTTTGGGATAAATCCTCACATATACCCTTTGTCTTGGGATAAATCCTCTTGTGTACACTTTTTCTTGGGATAAATCCTATTATATACCCTTTGTATTAGGATAAATCCTCATGTGTACCCTTTGGCTTGGTATAAATCATCTTATATACCCTTTGTCTTTGGATAAATCTTCTCATGTGCCCTTTGGCTAGAGATGAATCCTTTTGTGCACCCTTTTTAACTAATAAGACATAAACTTGAACCAATGAATTGGATTATGATATAGGTCCCCACCCCTCATCATCCATACATATTTTTTCCACTTAAAATCAATCATGAACATGTCTTAATTAACCCATGGAAAAAATAATGAGTTTATTAAACTTTCTAAAAACATCACATAAGATAAACTTAAAATATCAAAGGATATCAAAAATATAATTTTCCAAAATAAATAATATCATAAGAAATTATAGAGAATTATCTAATCATCACTTCATGAAATATAAACCTTAGAGGAAAATTAGAAGTGTAAATACAAAAAGTTTTCATAAAACCTTTTAGATATTGTTATAAAAGATGAAGTGAAAATTACTTTCAAAAAATTTTGATAAGGGAAATAGAAGAATTTTTAAAACCTTGTTATAAAGAGTTCCAAATAAAATATCCTTGAATATATATAAAGGTTATCAAAAAAATTATTGTAAGATAAAACATTTTATTTTGAAAGGATGTAAAACCCTTTTTTTAAATAACTCTGAAATACCATTGTTTGAAAACCCATATTTTAAAAAAATAATTAGACCTTTGTTTTAAAATTAATAAAGGGGAATAAAATTATAATAGGAGTTAAAAACAAATTTTAGTTTGAACTAGGGATATGATAACATTGTAATGAAGTAAAAAACATAGATATAGAGGTAAAATCCATTAAATTGATGGGAATTATTCTTAACAAAATTTCATTTTCATAAAACAATAGATTCATGAAGGAAGAATAATTTGGTGTGAAACATGATTTACCTATAAAAAATGTGAAAATAAAAAATAACATCGCCATAGGTTATAATATATAAATATTGAAATATAATATTCAAAGAGGAGTGATTATAATCTAAGGAAAATATTTGAGTCACAAAAAAACCTTACAATTTAAGGAGCATTTAACTCAAAAACATATTAAAAGAGAGAGATAATTAAATTAAACATAAATTATCATAAATATATGGTATTTAATGATATATAAACTCAATTTTCAAGCATATACACCACTTAAAAAATATTATATTCATAATAAAAAATATTTCTCAAAGAGATGAATTTGAGATGAAAAAACCCTTAACTTGTATTCCCGCTTACTCGACCATGATCTAACCTCCTATATAATGAACATAACTATATTAATAACTTAACTAGGAACCTTAATATAAATATACTACCCTTTTATAATTATTTCATAATGATATATTAAAAATATATTAATCAATTATAGTTTATTTTCATTATTGGGTGTTAGAACTTTCAGTTGTTTGTTTCATACAAACTTCATGAAGTTAAAATCGATTCCCACTAAGTAGTTTAAATTTAATGATTACAAAATAATTAAATATATTATAATAATTTTTTAAATTATTAGTTAAATCTCATTTTCATTTGGTAAAATACATGAATACAAATTATGAAAATTGAAATCACGATGAACTAGTTTTCAACATGTTTAACAATCAAAAGGTGATATATTAATAAATATTTTAAATACTAAAAAAACCATTCAAGAATTACTAAAACATGTTAAATATAAAATTATTAAATGATATTACCATTATATTACATTCCATAATAATTTATGACATAATTGTTATAACATTATTTACATAGGTGGTAAAACCAACCAAAATGGTAACATATTATAATGTTTTCATGATTAATGGAATGTATTTAAATAATGATAATATGAAATATTAAAAATATTAAAAATTTAATAAATATAATATATCCCCATTAAATCCATTCTTATAACCATCCAATATGGGTGTTGATGATAAACTAAATTTGTTCTTCATGGAGGCGATAGTCTGCAAGTACGCACGATTAACGATCTCATTTCTCAATGAATGGGAGGAAATATAGTGTATAATAAATTATAATTTAAGAGTTATAAATTTTACATATAAATAATTCATAAAATACATCCTTTTTACCAGCCATGATAGGTAGTGATAAAAAACAAACAATATCGCTTTGTGGAGGCAGTAGTCCACATGTATGCACGATCGATGTAATTTTTTTTCATAGTGGATAGAAAGGATGGACTAATTATTGTCCAATTAATATAATTAAATTTAAGTATAATAATTATAAATATTTAATTATACTAATAATTTTATATATGACTTAGGAATTAATAGATTGAAATAAAAGACTAAGAAAAAGTAATACTCATGTTGGAAACTTGAGTTTTCTCTTGGAAAACATCTTGGAAATAAAGGCCTTAAGAAAACTAAAGGTGTCCATAATATTATAAAAATGGGATAGGGTTATATTAAGAGTACTTTTTAAGATTTTAAATAAGAAATTATAAGGATTTATGAGTCTTGAAGTTGAGTAATAGTTACCCTTTTATAAGTGAAGAGAAGGGTAGTTTTGGAAGTAACCATTACACTTTCAATAATGTAATGATACTATTCAAAGGTAAATGAATCCAAAAAGGAAAAGGGTGGAGGGGAAGTGATTTTGGGTTGATATTATCCTCATCCACCCATTTTTTATAAAACCTATAGTTTTTTATGCCTTTTATTTTAACTTTTACCGTCATTTTCTTTTACCTTGGTAATTAATTTTTAGCCATAGTAATTAATATCTATGAAAAAAATTAAGATTGAACCTGTTACCTAATTTTAACCTTAAAATTTCAAATTTTTAAATCATTTTACCAAATAAAATTTTAAATTTTTTAAAAGTTTAATTTTAAAATAAACATACATAAAGTGTAAAAAAAATTAAGCAAAAGTGTGTTATTAAGTTTAAAATTTTATTTACATGATAATATCATCATAGATACTGGTTTATATAACATAAATTATATTATTATATAAAATAAGTTAGTTTAATTTCAAATAAGTCCAAAAATTAATTTCACCATAAAAACACTTAATTAGAAGAAAAGATCAAAAATGTTTTTTATTAAAGTAACATTTTAATTTAGTTCTAAAAATATTGAACATAGGATTTATAGGTCCAAATAATATTTTCAAATACATAATTTTATTCCTAAAATAAATTTTATATTACTTATAATGTTTTTTAATCTTCAAGGATATGTTCACATGAAGATAAAATCATAAAAATTAAAATTTTCACAAAAACTGTATTTTTTTACTAAAAATCAGCATTTTTCAAAAAAAACTAAAAAATTCATACATTAAAATTTTTTATTTTGTATTTAAAAAAATTAATTTTTTTATAAAATTTAAATTCTAAAATTTTTAAATTTATCTTTTAAAATAAAATAGATAATATAAAAAATGGTTTTTATTGAAAATAATCTTTTTCAATATTAACTCATATTAATTATATACCTTCTAAAGGTAATAAATTTTAATGGTTTACCATATTAGTTTTTATTTTATATTTATTAATAATATTATCTTAATATGTTATTATTTTTTACATTAGGTGTATCATGTAACACATGTTATTGAACATAATATCAATTTTAAAAGGTTTAGAATTTCGGTTCATTACATCCCCCCTCCTAAATAAATTATATCCTCACAATTTTAGTTATCACAAACCAATAGAAATAGATAAGGGAATATAAATTATAGATATAAATAAATATATAATTTCTATATATATATATATATATATTAACCTTACCAACTTGGGAAACATATCTCTTTCCTCGGAATAGAATTATTCCTAATATTGAGTTTTTCTCCAACTATTTGATCCAAGAGTCTTCCATTATTCGATATCAGGACCCATATTATATAATTTGTTTCTAGAAGATTTTTATTATCATTATTTCATTAATAGAATATCATAAGTTAATATAAAATGCATTTTCCTTACTCTTTATAATGTTTCCTCTGAGTACAGGGAACCAATCCATCATTAAAATCACATTAAATATATCTAAAGGGGGGATAATAAGATTTCCACAAGGCACATTAATATAAACTTAAAATTGGAATAAAATAAATTTTCTTCTATGATAAAATCACTGGGGTGATGATTTAATATTCTTATAAAACTTCTTAGGCTTATTAGGGTGGTTATATCTGGATTCCAATTGGATATCCACAAATCTAGAGTGGAGGGTGAGTTTACCTTTTACACTTCTTTTTTTATGACCTGCTGCAATTAGTAGGTATAGAATAGTTTTTCCCTTATTTTCTTGGTTTAATAGGATGTTGATATTTATTATCCTCATTAGTTGTTGGGTAAAGGAATCATTTTTTCATAATTCCTAATCTCTATAAATTTGAGGCATTTGATATTATTCATCTCCATTTCATTGATTAGATTTTTTTACCCCAACTCAAAAATCATGAGCTCAATGGACAATACATCTACACTTGAAACACTTTAATGTTCCTCTTATACATTCCTTTGGGTACTTATTCCCAAATTTTTGACATGTAGGAAGTTATATCTTTTTCCCTTCATTATTTTCATCACCTAATCTTCTATGAAACTTTATCCTTCTCTTCTATGGTGATTTTTGATGTTTGGAAAAACTCAAATTAGTAATCATAACTCGAGATAGTTTGGTGAGAATAACCCTAAGTTTTTCAATGATAGATTTTATCTCACTTTTTTACTTATTAGGACAATTACTACATTATCCATAATGTCCATTATTAACTTGGTTTCTCCTTACTCTAGCCAAATCTAAAACCATAAAAAGCTAATCATTAGTGATAAATATTTACACCATAATTAAATTATGAAAAATTTAACCCTAAAATGTATTACTCTATGAAACCCTCATATTATCTTTTAGTTCAACTTAGATCATCCTTGGTTTAATATAGGTTTATTTAGGTTGGGTTATCTCATATTAATTAACCTAATTTCCTAACATAATAAACCTTTAATAATGGATTATAAATAGAGTGTAATTAACCAAATAATATCCCTAAATAGTGTCAAACCATGTGTGCATCTAGGACTCTTTGTCGTCCACCAGGTGATGGTTGAGTTAATACTAAACACACTATTTTTAGGGTTATTACCCCTTGGTACATTTGTACTAGATCCCACATACACTTGTAGTTTCTAAATATGTATGTAATTTATAGGATAACCACATAATTTATACTTCACCAAAACTTTGAAATGTTACCCTATACTTATACTTTTACCTTAGACTTATCCCTAGGGTTTTCACTAAAGTAATCTTATCCTATTACGAAAAAATAATTAAACTAATCCTCAAAAATAAAAAAATCATTTCTCAGTACAAACTATGGGGACCCAAGATAAATATATATTTCTTTTAAATCATTTCCATAAGATAAATAATAAATCTCACAAAATAATCTCAGAGTCACAAGAATAAAAGTATTGGTGTCTTTGAGGACCAGTTACATGGGGAAATTATTTTACACAACTTGTGAATAATATATCCATAATTAAACAACACTAGATACCTTATATAATTCTCATAAGTTGCGCTCATATTCATAACTAGGGGGTGGAATGATAATAAAATAGGTGATCTTAGATTCTCATAAGGGTAAACGTAAGTGATAACAACCAAAGATCATATGTCATCTTAAGATGGGCATATGGGTATAATCAAGATACATATGAAAATTATACAAAACAAGCATAGATCAAAAGTTATGAGTCATGGAATAAGTCTTGAAATAACATAATATATGGATAAAAAGAGTGTGGAAACATTATTCAATAAACATAATCCATGTGAGCATAACATGTTCATGATTATAAGTGTAAAACTATGACATCATTCAACTTTGGCATAAACATAATCATATAAATCATATGTCAAGGATACCCACCAATACATTCATCACATAATAGTATTGGTCCAATCACTCATGTACCATATTATCCTTAGGATAATCCTCTTGTGCACCCTTTTTCATGGGATAGATCCTCTTGTGTACACTTTTTTTCTTGGGATAAATCCTCATGTGTACCCTTTAGCTTGGGATAAATCCTATCGTGTACCCTTTGTATTGGAAAAAATCTTCCCACATACCATTTTTATCTCATGAGACATAAAAATAAACTAATTAATTGGAGAGAGATATAGTAACCCACCCATCATAATACATACATATGTGTGACACTTAAAATTAATCATAAACGTATCTTAATAAACCTAAGGAAAAAATGAGTTTCTTAAACTTTCCAAAAACATTAAATATCATAAACTTATAAGATTATAGGATATCAAAAATATAATTTTCCAAAAGTAATCATATAGTAATAAAATATAGAGGATGATAGAAGAACCACTTCATTATAGATAAAACTTAGAGTAAAAATATAATTGAAAATACAAAAAATTTCATAAAAACTTTTAGAAATTATTATAAAATATGAAATGAAAATTAATTTAAAAAATATATAAGGGGAATATAATACTTTCTAAAACATTATTATAAATAGTTATAAATAAAATATATTTTAAAGGATGTAAATTTTATCAAAAAATGTGGAGTGGATAATAAAATATTTAATTTTTAAAGAATAAAAACCCCTTTTTAAAAAAATAACTTTGAAATACCATTTTTTGAAAACCCACATCACAAAAAAGATAATGAAACAATTTTTTTAAAATGAATAAATGGGAATAAAAGTATTATTATAGTTGAAAAAAATTATTTTTCACTAGGGATAGGATAACATTGGGGAGAAGTAAAAACATGTATATGGAGGAAAATCTATAAAATAAATGGTAATTATTCATAACAAAATTTCATTTTCAAAAAACAATATATTAATCAATGAAGAATAATTTTGTGAGAAATGTGATTTCCCCATAAAATAAGTTTTAAATACAAAATAACATCATAATAGGTTAAAATATATCAATCTTGAAATATAATAGTCAAATATTATTGATTATAACCCAAGGAAAATATTTGAGTCATGAAAACCCCTTACAATTTGAACAGAATTTAACTCAAACCCTCTTGAAAGAGAGAGAGAGATAGGGTTAAATTGAGCTTCAATTACCATGAATAAATTGTATTTAATGATATACCATATCATTTGAGAATCATTTACACCACTTAAAATAAATTAGGTGCATAATAAAAAAAATTGTCTCAAAGAGAGGAATTTGAGACAAAAAACTCTTACCTTGTATTCTCGCTTACTCGACTGCAGTCTAACCTCTTGTATAATGAACATAAATATAGTAATAACTCATATAATAACCATGATATGAACATATTAACATTTTCTAATTATTTTCTGACCAAATATTAAAAATATATTAACCGATTATAGTTTGTTTTCATTATTGGGTGTTAGAACTTTCAGTTGTTCATTTCATACAAAATTCATGAAGATAGGATATATTATCACTAAGTGGTTTCAAGTTCATCATTAAAAAATAATTCAAGAAAGAATAATAATTTTTTAAATGGTTACTTAAGTCTCATTTTCATTAGGATAAATACATGAATATGGATTGTAAAAATGGAAATCGTAATGAACTAGCTTTCAACGTGTTTAACGATCAAAAGGTGATATATTGATAGATATTTTAAATATTAAAAAACCCATTAAAATAATTAAAACATATTAAATATATCATTATTACATTATATTACCATTATATGACATATATTAATCATTTATGACATAATGGTTATAACATTGTTTGCATAGGTGGTAAAACTGACCCAAATGGTAACATATTATAATATTTTAATAAGTAAGGGAATATATTTAGATAATAATAATATGATATATTAATAAGATTAAAAATTTCATAATTATCATATATCCTTATTAAATCTATTCCTAGAACCATCTAAGATGGGTGGTGGTGATAAATGAAATTCTTTGTTTGTGGAGGCGGTAGTTCTCATGTACGCACGATTAATAATATCATTTCTCAATGAATTTAATGAAAGATGGTATATAATAAATTGTCATTTAAGAGTTATAAATTTTATATATAAAACATTATAATCCATGAAATTCATCCTTTTTTATATCCATGATATGCGGTGATAAAAAATGAACAACATCACTTCATGGAGGCAGTGTCTGCACGTACACATGATCGATGTTATTTTTTTCTTAGTGGATAGAAAGGATTGAATAATTTTTTCATAATTAAAATAATTAAATTTAAGTATAATAATGATACCAATTTAATTAAATTAATAAATTCAGAGATGATTTAAAAAGTTGTAGATTAAAATAAAAGACTAAGATAGAGTAATACTCATATTGGAAGCTTGAGTTTTCTTTGGAAAACTCCTTGGAAATGAATTCCTTAAGCATACTAAAGGTGGAAAAAATATCATGAACGTGTGGGAGGGTTCTAAGAGGAGTAATTTTTCATATTTTAAAGAATAAATTCTAATTATAGGTTATTATTTAAGTGGTGTAATTGTTACCCATTTATAAGTGAAGTGAATGGTAGTTTTGGTAGTAACCATTACATTTTCAATGATGTAATGTTACTATTCAAATTTCAGTGGATAAAAAATGGAAAAATTTTGAGGGTAAGTGTGTGTGGGTATATATTCTCCCCATCAACTCATTTTGATACAACCTATAGTTTTGTTAGGGTTTTTATTTTAATATTTTAACTTTTACCCTAATTTACTTTTACCTTACTAATTAATTTTTAACCTTAGTAATTAATATTAATGAGAAAAAATAAGATTGGACCTTCTACCTAATTTGAACCTTTTTATTTCAAATTTTTAAATAATTTTACTGAATAAAATTTTTAAGTGTTTTAAATGTTAATTTTAAAATAAACACACATAATGCATAAAATAGTTTTTTTAGGAAAAGTGCATTATTAAGTTTAAAAATTTATATAAAAGATAAGATTATCATAGATAAAAAAATTTATGACATAAATTGGTTTATTATATAAAAAAGTTAGGTGGCATTCAAATCAATTCAAAACCTAATTTCACCATCAAAACACATAATTAGAAGAAAAAATAGAAAATGGTTTTTATTAAAGTAACATTTTAATTTAGTTTTAAATATGTTGGACATAGGATTTATAAGTTAAAATAGTATTTTAAAATATAAAATATTATTCTGTAAAAATATATTTTATTACTTATAAGTTTTTTTAATCATCTAGGATGCACTTACATAATTATAAAATCATAAAAATTATAATTTTCTCAAAGACTGTATTTTTCAGCTAAAAATAATCCTTTTCAAAAAAAAGCTAAAAAATCATGATAAAAAAATTGATGTGAGGAATTAAAAAAATAATTGAATTTTATCAAATTTAAATTCTAAAAATTTTAATTTTAAATTTTAAAAGATAATACATAATATAAAAAATTGTTTTTATTGAAAATAACTTTTTTTAATATTAACTCATTTTAATTATATACCTTATAAAGGTAATAAATTTTAGTTTTTTACAGTCTTAGTATTTATTATGGATTTATTAATAATTATATATTAATATTTTTTGGTTTCTTTACATTGGATGTAATGTGTAAAGTAATTTATTGAACATAACATCAGTTTTACAAGGTCTAGAATTTTGGGTCATTAAATTCTCTCTTATGATATGGTGTGTTTGGATATAGATGTGATCTTTGTGGAAAGCATGGTGAGGATTTTTGATAAAGGAGAGAATATTGTGAGAGTGTGGACTATTTTTTTAGTGAGAGTGATATATCAACATGGTCTGATTTAGGAGGAGATGTGGGGAAAATAGTATTAGATATGGAAACAATGTCCAAATTTGTTTATAGGGAATGGAGTACAATGACTCTTCAAGGAAAAAAATTACTTTGGTTGAGATAATTATAATTTTTGGGTCTTAAAGATTCATTATTTTGGTTTTTGGAACATTCTATTGATTTTTGGGATAATTCTTTAATGTGTTATTGATTAATATTGATAAATGGATGACTATATTATATCAAAAAATAATTTTGGATTCACCATTAGATCCAGAAATGGTAGTTTACCCTAGGGACAAAGTTTCATGTAAATCTAAGTTGTGTGTAAAAGTTGGGAGTTGTTTTTTCAGGATGAATGGTCCTTTCACATTCCCTACATGGTCTTAAGTGACCGTGCATGATACTAAAGTCTAGGAAGAATGATATGCATAGTATCAGCATGATTTTGGATGGACTATGTGCACCAACCATGCAGACATGATTAAGTTATATGTTTTGTTAATTTAATACTTGATTAATGTAACACCCTGAGATTTTATGAAAAATATTATTTTAATTTCATTAATTTCTTGTGTTGTATTCTACACCAAGATTACCTTGCGCTATACGCAACACCGTATTAGCTTGCAGTATACGCAACACTATTCTTGGATCGTGTTACACACAATTTTGATAATAGTTATTCTACGCAACATTGAGTGTATATATATATATATATTCAATGTATAAATGAAATATGGTTGGATTCTGTTATACGAAACAACGAAGGATTCTTTCACAACACGCAACCCTGACTTGGCTTGCATTACATGCAATCACGACCTTCCTCGATAGCGTGTGTTGTACGCAATACCGGGTTTTAATAAACAGTGTTATATTATTATAATATTGTCATGAACTAGCCGTTATGAATAGTATTAACTAAATTTTGAATTTTATAACATTATTATTCATCTTACACATTTCTAAAACATGGTATTAGAACAAAATAAATTTTTCGGGTAAAATAAGTATTTTTCAAAAATGCAGTTTTGCCGCCTTTTGATGGTGCACCCACTTTAAATCTAGTTTTTGAAATGTTTATAAGTTCAATTTGACAAAATAAAATTCTTATTTGGAATAAAGAAATAAAAATTTACTTTGGATAAATTTTTCATATTATTCTGGTAACTTTCACATTTTAATGAATAGTAAAAACACGCTATATTTTAATTAAAAACAACTTTTTTCATCGTAATATCTTATGTGGTTAAATTATAATATTGAGTGGTTTTAAAGTATAAATAGAATATATTTTTACCATTTAATATAATTTATGTCATTAGCATTGATTTTACCTTGAATTCGTAGGTTAAATCAATTCAATCTTTTGCAATGTTTTAAACAAAAACCCGTTTTTATTCAACAATGGGATTAGTTTTAATTTAATTTCTGAAACTTCTGTGTATGGAATTTTAAAAAATGGATTCCATATTTGCAATCAGTGGGTCCAAATTATGTTAATAGGCTACTTTTTATTTTTGGAAATTATGAATAGTAACTACGGTAAATTTTATTTACCGTAGTGAAAGGTAAATCGGGTAATTAAGGTTAAATATAATATTTTAAAATTACCCTAACAAATGTCAAAATCCTATTGGATGACTAAAAGTCGACCCATATCACCTAAGGGTCGGATTAGATTCATTTAATTAAATTTTTTCAATGAAAATAATTTAATTATTATTAAAACCAAAGAATGTGACAACATGTCACTTTCTTAAATCTTATAAGTATAATAATTTTAATCTAGTGATAAACTTCATGAAACTTCGAACATGAATAGTCTCCAGAAAGCTAATACAATTATCTACATCATAGGAATTTATTTATAATTTTTAGGGATTAAATAATTATCATTTATTATGACACATAGATGATGCAGTAATTATCTTATTAATGAAATATTGACATAATTGATGTTATAAATGCCCAAATAAATGTAATCTGAGACTTTTTATGACTTACACTAATTTTCTAGGTTAATATAACATGTTATTGTTAATTTAAGTAACTTGGTTCGAACTTATCATTCTGTTATAATCTTCATAAAAATCATATACCAAATAGTGTGAAAATTGACATAAAATAGTTTTTAAAACAAATATTATATTATTAATTGTTATTTTATTCCTAAAAATCTAAGGTTCGGCCAAATGACATATATAAGATTATATATATTAATAATAAACAACTTGGGGTTATTTTGGCTTGATATAGTAAGTTTATTAACCATATAGTGTAAGAAAACAAAATGACACGGTAAAAGTTAAATTATTTAACTTAGAGTTAAATCTAATTGATAAGGGTAAAATAATAACCTAAACTTGTCTAAATCCTATTGGATGAGAGTATTTCGACCCATCCCCACTTTAGCTTCGAAATAAATAAATTTGGAGCTATTTAAAACCGAATTTGACTTTATAATAAAATAATAGTTTTTGTTATTCCAAAGGTACCCCTCTCCTCCCTTATAAAAGGGCACCTCCTCCCTCTCTTCCTCACACAACTTTGAGCCTTCAAGCTCGGCCAACCTCTACCAAATTCTCTTCTCCACTTCCCTATCAACATCCTAGAGGTTCTGGTCTTCCTCAAAGACCAATTTCGGTACCCTAAGAGGAGGTCTCAAAGAGACGCTTCAAAGAAGAGGTAATTTCCGTTACCAATTCTTTCACCTTTATTTCTTCTTCCACTTATTCTTATAAGGTTGTTTCATTATGAAGTAATAACATCAGTATCAATCTTATAATTATATGTTATTATAAATATGAAACAACTCTAATTAACCTTCTATCCATCCTACGGAAAAAGGAAATCACCGTGCGTGTGTACGTACGGAATACCGTCTCCACGCCGTGGTGTAATCTGCTTTTCCACCAACACCTTACATGGATGGGTATTATGGTGTAAAGAATAACTATACATAGTTATTATAACATAATAATGATTCTGATATATTGTATCATACACTCCAATTCAATTAAATAATTATGGAAATGATATCATCGCTCGTGCGTACGTACGGACTACCGTCTCCACGACGCGATGAGATTCATTCTCCATGTTAACCATTTAAGAATGATTATAAAGTATATATAAGAAATAATAATGAAATATATTACATTATAAATCTACTGGATTTATGTTTATATATATTTATGTCATCTACTTAATTCCATTCAACTCAATAAGGAAACGAAAACAGCGTTCATGCGTACGAACGGTCTACCGTCTCCATGAACGGTGTATTTCTTTTCATTTACTGATATATTATATATATATATATATATATATATATATATTATTAATATATATTATATATAAATCATGTTTTATATTCTGGAATTAAGTAATCATTATCTAAGTAATCATATGAATAATTACAAGTTAAAACACGAACGACAAATGAGATGATTTTACCCAAAATGCTACTTTAACATGAATTTACAAAAGAACGGGTAATATAAAGTCATAAGTGAACCATATATGATATAATAACAATGAATATGATTCTTTAATAAGTCAATGAAATTATTTAAATCATTATACAGGAGGTTCGGACACTTACGAAGCAAATCGGACCTAAGGTAAGGGAAATATCACAATCTCATTTTTATCCGAGATTGTTTATTCTTTGGTATTTACTGGGGTGTATTTTATCATCCATATCTATGTTTCTTCAATATGTAATATTATTTCCATCCTTCTACAATAGTTTATATCCAATTTTACCCTTCGGTAAGTTTTTTTGTAAAAGATATGAAAGGAATCTTTTGCCGTTTTTCGTACGAGGTACTTTTTGACTTTTCCGACAAAAGTATGAAGAATGTTTTTTTAACTTATACGGCACGAATGGATTTTTACGGTTTTATAAAGCCTTATTTTCATGAAGCTTCCTCCAAAAGATTTCATGACTATTTTCAATAAAATCTCTTTCTTTTAAAATTTCATGATGTTTTGTGAAAATAAATTGATTTTGAAGAAGAAAGGATATTTTCCTCAAGAATTCATTTCAAGTGTTTTATCAAAATTATTTACCATCTAAGATAATAAAGGGTTCTGTTTCTATTCATATTTTTACATTTATTTGACTATGTTGTGATGGAATTATGTTTATGAATTCCTTTATCTTATATGAATGTTTTTATGATGTCATGTTGTTTAAGAATCCCATTTTTATTACATGGGTTATGCTATGATGTATGGTTTATGATTTTGTGGCACACATAAGAATGGTATCATTATGAGATGGGTGGGACCTATATCTCCCTCCAATGTATTGGGTAAAGATTTCATATCTCATGAGATAGACATGGCTGGAATGGTAGGTTATACCGGTTCAGTGAAACAGGACTGAAACGAGGGTGACTCGATTCAGAAAGGGACTTTGTCCACTAAGATAGTCTTGGCAATGAGTCACGACTAACAAGAAATGATTCTATATGATTATGTGTGTATGACACAAAGTTTCATGTTTTAAGTTATGATTATTGGGATTTCATTTCACTACTATGATTTATCCCATGTTATGAAATTATGCTCTCTTTTGCAGGTTAAGATTTCCAAAAGTTATGTTCTTATGAATATGATGTGATTGATTTTTCTTTTGTTTACCCTTACTGAGCATTTGAGCTCACCCTTTTATGTTTTATTTTCCCCAGGATATAAAGAAAGGTTTTAGGTATAAAAAAAAGGGAAGATCTTCATGGGAGATATTGAAGATCTTTCACCACGATTAGAAGATTACGTTCCGAGTTTCCAAAGACACTAAACTATTACGATCCTTGTGTGTGTGTTTTTGTTATGTACTAAGTATTCCGCAAAAGTAATGTAAGGTCAATGTACGTCAGGCTTCGGGTCTCTACAGTTGGTATTAGAGGAAAGGTTTAGTCAACCTTTGGAAACTAGGATGTGAAAACGTTAGTGAGATCCCTAGAGATATTTCTAAGGTATGTCTAGGGATGTCCCTAAGGATAAGTATACGTATAGGATATAGTCCTAGAACTACGGTAACGATCTTAGAATTTAACCTAAGATGTTAGATATTGAGGGTGCTCCCCCTTTACTATGTTGTCTTCCCTAGCATGATTTCGCCTCTCACAAAATTCTTTTTGTGTTTTAGTTAATGGAGGGAACCAGAAGGAATTCGGTTAACATTGAATCCAATGGACAAATTGGTGACTATGAGCAACAAAATTGTGTAATGCCTAGAGATAAAGATATTGTGATTATGCCGAATCAGTCATCGCGATATATGATTAACAAGGTGAAATTTAGTGGTATGACTAATTCATCAAAGAAGAGGAAGATAAACTATTATGCATGTTCGCATGTTGAGGAGAATAAAGAAAGGAAGATTGAGATTTCTAAAGAAGGGAAGAAGAACCTTGAGGAATACCTCAAATGGAGGGACCGATGTAATCTGTGTGGAGAAAAGGGTCATAGAGTGACAGATTGTTATAGAGTTCAATGTCTTATTTGTGGAGAACATGGGCATTACCCAACTCAATGCCCTGACCTAAAAAGTTACTTCTAAATCAAGGAAGGACTTATTCCAGGACAATCATTGAAGTGGATGGACTGAAGTGTTTATGTATTGGTATTCAAGAATAATGTTGTTGAGGTACTTTTATGGTGTACTGAAATATTTATGTATTGGTCTATTGTGGTTTTCAATAATTTTAAGGTACCGGTAACCATGAAAAGTGATTCAAATATTTTGGAAAGTAGATCATATGCGCATAATGAAGGAATAATAAGATAATGAGGTATTTGATTGTATTCATGAGCTCATGACTGATATAAGGAGAAGGTTATATCATGGTTTGAGTATATAGAATTTTTGGATTTTGGTATGTGGAAAGAGTTAACTTTTAACTGCATTCATGTTTTCACTAAGGTTCAATGGGTATTCAAGAGAATACGTGATTAAGGACTTTGAATGTTTGGAATGTGACAAACAAAACATATCTTATGATATATGGGGATCGACGATGGTGTTAAATCTCTGGTAATCGTTTTCACTATGTTATGAGAGTGGACTGCAGTATTATGGATAAGCCTAAAGATTGGAATGGATTATGTTGGACATAAGTTAGTTTTGTATAAGGATAGAAGTTTTTTTTCGATATTATTGATGGGATGTTATAGTAATATAGTTTTAGAAAAAGGACAACCTGCAGAACGGGCGACAGCCCATCGCGTCGGACAAGGCTGTGGGAATCGAACCCACAACCGAAGTGCGACTGGCATTTATCACCTACCACTGGCCTACAGGAAGTCCCTGTTTAGTAGAAACTAGTTTTATTTTATTAAGCGGTATGATATATGAAGTATAAGTTCATTTTAGGAACCATATATGATTAATCTCACTATAGAATGAATTATGTATTTTTAATAACTTTTGTTAACCTTTTGTTTGAGACAGATGAAATGACCCGTCATTCTATCACATGATCTGCTAACACTTCACGAATAACAAATTCAACTTCATTTACTTAAGAGATGAAGTGGAAATTGTTCAAGGCATGAACAACAGTGAGATTGTACCAAAATAAAGTAAGTATTTATTCTAATTCAAATTCTTCAACTTTAGGGAAACGATCTTGAAAACCAAAAATGTTGTCCTAGTGCTCTTATATCTGGTTAATCAGATGGTACCTTAGATCGTCACAAATTTATGGATTTATGATTGCTAGCTTTTCCATAGCCATGTTCTCTACCACTCTCCATCAGAACATGACGGTTAGATTTCTCTTCCATGTCCATATTTTCACCTATGTTCTCCTATGTGGATACCCAGTGATTAGTTAACTTGGGTAACCATTACGTTTTATACTTTAGTTTTTAAAGATAAGTTTTGGTATTCCTTTTTACGATGTGGGTTTCTATCAAAGAAACTTTCAAATAGTAAACCATTTATAACCCCGACGAATTTCGAGGGCGAAATTCATTTTAAGGGGGGTAGAATGTAACACCCCGAGATTTTATGAAAAATATTATTTTAATTTCATTAATGTCTTGTGTTGTATTCTACACCAAGATTACCTTGCGCTATACGCAACACCGTATTAGCTTGCAGTATACGCAACACTATTCTTGGATCGTGTTACACACAATTTTGATAATAGTTATTCTACGCAACATTGAGTATATATATATATATATATTCAATGTATAAATGAAATATGGTTGGATTCTGTTATACGAAACAACGAAGGATTCTTTCACAACACGCAACCCTGACTTGGCTTGCATTATATGCAATCACGACCTTCCTCAATAGCGTGTGTTGTACGCAATACCGGGTTTTAATAAACAGTGTTATATTATTATAATATTGTCATGAACTATCCGTTATGAATAGTATTAACTAAATTTTGAATTTTATAACATTATTATTCATCTTACACATTTCTAGAACATGGTATTAGAACAAAATAAATTTTTCAGGTAAAATAAGTATTTTTCAAAAAATGCAGTTTTGCCGCCTTTTGATGGTGCACCCACTTTAAATCTAGTTTTTGACATGTTTATAAGTTCAATTTGACAAAATAAAATTCTTCTTTGGAATAAAGAAATAAAAATTTACTTTGGATAAATTTTTCATATTATTCTGGTAACTTTCACATTTTAATGAATAGTAAAAACACGCTATATTTTAATTAAAAACAACATTTTTCATCGTAATATCTTATGTGGTTAAATTATAATATTGAGTGGTTTTAAAGTATAAATAGAATATATTTTTACCATTTAATATAATGTATGTCATTAGCATTGATTTTACCTTGAATTCGTAGGTTAAATCAATTCAATCTTTTGCAATGTTTTAAACAAAAACCCGTTTTTATTCAACAATGGGATTAATTTTAATTTAATTTCTGCAACTTCTGTGTATGAAATTTTAAAAAATGGATTCCATATTTGGAATCAGTGGGTCCAAATTATGTTAATAGGCTACTTTTTATTTTTGGAAATTATGAATAGAAACTACGGTAAATTTTATTTACCATAGTGAAAGGTAAATCGGGTAATTAAGGGTAAATATAATATTTTAAAATTACCCTAAAAAATGTCAAAATCCTATTGGATGACTAAAAGTAGACCCATATCACCTAAGGGTCGGATTAGATTCATTTAATTAAATTTTTTCAATGAAAATAATTTAATTATTATTAAAACCAAAGAATGTGACAACATGTCACTTTCTTAAATCTTATAAGTATAATAATTTTAATCTAGTGATAAACTTCATGAAACTTCGAACATGAATAGTCTCCAGAAATCTAATACAATTATCTATATCATAGTAATTTATTTATAATTTTTAGGGATTAAATAATTATCATTTATTATGACACATAGATGATGCAGTAATTATCTTATTAATGAAATATTGACATAATTGATGTTATAAATGCCCAAATAAATGTAATTTGAGACTTTTTATGACTTACACTAATTTTCTAGGTTAATATCACATGTTATTGTTAATTTAAGTAACTTGGTTCGAACTTATCATTCTGTTATAAATTTCATAAAAATCATATACCAAATAGTGTCAAAATTGACATAAAATAGTTTTTAAAACAAATATTATATTATTAATTGTTATTTTATTCCTAAAAATCTAAGGTTCGGCCAAATGACATAGATAAGAATATATATATTAATAATAAACAACTTGGGGTTATTTTGGCTTGATATAGTAAGTTTATTAACCATATAGTGTAAGAAAACAAAATGACACGGTAAAAGTTAAATTATTTAACTTAGAGTTAAATCTAATTGATAAGGGTAAAATAATAACCTAAACTTGTCTAAATCCTATTGGATGAGATTATTTAGACCCATCCCCACTTTAGCTTCGAAATAAATCAATTTGGAGCTATTTAAAACCGAATTTGACTTTATAATAAAATAATAGTTTTTGTTATTCCAAAGGTACCCCTCTCCTCCCTTATAAAAGGGCACCTCCTCCCTCTCTTCCTCACACAACTTTTAGCCTTCAAGCTCGGCCAACCTCTACCAAATTCTCTTCTCCACTTCCCTAGAAACATCCTAGAGGTTCTGGTCTTCCTCAAAGACCAATTTTGGTACCCTAATAGGAGGTCTCAAAGAGACGCTTCAAAGAAGAGGTAATTTCTGTTACCAATTCTTTCACCTTTATTTCTTCTTCCACTTATTCTTATAAGGTTGTTTAATTATGAAGTAATAACATCAGTATCACTCGTATAATTATATTTTATTATAAATATGAAACAACTCTAATTAACCTTCTATCCATCCTACGGAAAAGCGAAATCACCGTGCGTGCGTACGTACGGAATACCGTCTCCACGCCGTGGTGTAATCTTCTTTTCCACCAACACCTTACATGGATGGGTATTATGGTGTAAAGAATAACTATACATAGTTATTATAACATAATAATGATTCTGATATATTGTATCATACACTCCAATTCAATTCAATAATTATGGAAATGATATCATCGCTCGTGCGTACGTACGGACTACCGTCTCCACGACGCGATGAGATTCATTCTCCATGTTAACCATTTAAGAATGATTATAAAGTATATATAAGAAATAATAATGAAATATATGACATTATAAAGCTACTGGATTTATGTTTATATATATGTATGTCATCTACTTAATTCCATTCAACTCAATAAGGAAACGAAAACAGCGTTCATGCGTACGAACGGTCTACCGTCTCCATGAACGGTGTATTTATTTTCATTTACTGATATATTATATATATATATATATATATTATTAATATATATTATATATAAATCATGTTTTATATTCTGGAATTAAGTAATCATATGAATAATTACAAGTTAAAACACGAACGACAAATGAGATGATTTTACCCAAAATGCTACTTTAACATGAATTTACAAAAGAACGGGTAATATAAAGTCATAAGTGAACCATATATGATATAATAACAATGAATATGATTCTGTAATAAGTCAATGACATTATTTAAATCATTATACAGGAGGTTCGGACACTTACGAAGCAAATCAGACCTAAGGTAAGGGAAATATCACAATCTCATTTTTATCCGAGATTGTTTATTCTTTGGTATTTACTGGGGTGTATTTTATCATCCATATCCATGTTTCTTCAATATGTAATATTATTTCCATCCTTATACAATAGTTTATATCCAATTTTACCCTTCGGTAAGTTTTTTGTAAAAGATATGAAAGGAATCTTTTCTCATTTTTCGTACGAGGTACTTTTTGACTTTTCCGACAAAAGTATGAAGAATGTTTTTTTAACTTATATGGCACGAATGGATTTTTACGGTTTTATAAAGCCTTATTTTCATGAATCTTCCTCCAAAAGATTTCATGACTATTTTCAATAAAATCTCTTTCTTTTAAAATTGCATGATGTTTTGTGAAAAGAAATTGATTTTGAAGAAGAAAGGATATTTTCCTCAAGAATTCATTTCAAGTGTTTTATCAAAATTATTTACCATCTAAGATAATAAAGGGTTCTGTTTATATTCATATTTTTACATTGATTTGACTATGTTGTGATGGAATTATGTTTATGAATTCCTTTATCTTATATGAATGTTTTTATGATGTCATGTTGTTTAAGAATCCCATTTTTATTACATGGGTTATGCTATGATGTATGGTTTATGATTTTGTGGCACACATAAGAATGGTATCATTATGAGATGGGTGGGACCTATATCTCCCTCCAATACATTGGGTAAAGATTTCATATCTCATGAGATAGACATGGCTGGAATGGTAGGTTATACCGGTTCAGTGAAACAGGACTGAAACGAGGGTGACTTGATTCAGAAAGGGACTTTGTCCACTAAGATAGTCTTGGCAATGAGTCACGACTAACAAGAAATGATTCTCTATGATTATGTGTGTATGACACAAAGTTTCATGTTTTAAGTTATGATTATTGGGATTTCATTTCACTACTATGATTTATCCCATGTTATGAAATTATGCTCTCTTTTGCAGGTTAAGATTTCCAAAAGTTATGTTCTTATGAATATGATGTGATTGATTTTTCTTTTTTTTACCCTTACTGAGCATTTGAGCTCACCCTTTTATGTTTTATTTTCCCCAGGATATAAAGAAAGGTTTTAGGTATTAAAAAAGGGAAGATCTTTATGGGAGATATTGAAGATCTTTCACCACGATTAGAAGATTACGTTCCGAGTTTCCAAAGACACTAAACTATTACGATCCTTGTGTGTGTGTTTTTGTTATGTACTAAGTATTCCGCAAAAGTAATGTAAGGTCAATGTACGTCAGGCTTCGGGTCTCTATAATTAACCTCCTATAATCCCCTATTAAACACCCTAATTCAACCTATGATGACTTTAGGGCTCCTTGGAGGTAATTTTGTGGATTATACACCAATAAAAAATAGATATCTTACAATGATCAATCAGATCGAAACTAAATCTAAGGGATCAAAGTATTTGATCATGATCATTGTCGGCAGACCTAGGGTTTTGAGATCATCATTTGTCATATAAGGTAGTTGACTCTTATTCATTCCTTATGGGATTTTGATTAATTATTTAGTAATTGATATGATTTTAGTTATTCTTTGTGTTATTTATTTATAAAATAATTATTTTAACTAATTTAATAGATGGGGATCATTTCTAGATTTAGCATGAATGAAAAATTAGGGGGTTTAGAATAACCTTGGTTTTAGGAATTTTGATTTAAAACCATGTAAATTATGTTTTGGGTAAAACCATTGGATTTTTTTTGGTATTGGTGATTCATAATTAAAATGTATTTCTTAGGAATAATCTAAAAAAATTTATAATTTTAAATTGAACTTAATGGCGCTTTTAGGCAGTTTGAATTGGAGGAATTTAAAACTCGGATAATAGACTAACAGGGTAAAATATTTTTGAGAAGTAAATAGGTTTGACTAATTGAATGTGTTGGGTATAAGAAATGGTTGGGAAGTGTTGATTATGGATAGATGGGTCAGGTATATGAGATTTATGGGAAGTTTCATCACTTGTGTAATATGAATGGATCAACCCGTGAAATTCAAGAAACATTCAGGTGAGTGATAACCTACAGTGGTTGTATGTTATGATCATAAGCATAAATTATTGTTTATTACTTATTTATTCCTCAGGTTTCCTTGGTTTATATTTAATATGAAATTTACAATTGATTAGGGTGGAATTGGGATTGGTTGTCTACTTTGGGAAAATAATTTATTATATTATTCCTACTTCTTGTATAGGTTTATTTAGCTTGTGTTAAACTATTTATTTTAAAATATGATAACCTGTTTTAAATTGAATTAGTTACATGTTTTGGAATTCATATTCATGGTTTTCCATGAGAGTGATTTGGGGAAATTTATTAGGTATTCATACTCACCCTTACTTTTATGCCTCGGTGTGTATGTAGTCATCATTTTTCGTGATATAGGTATAGTCAAGGATTCAATGTTCCAAGGAGATAGTGCTTAGGAATATAGTTCTTAGGGGACATGGCGGTGTTTTAATGTGTATTATAGGAGTTGGGTCATTATCTCTAGATGTTTTCTGTTATTTTTTTTTCATGTCATGTTGATACCTGAGACTTTAATCTATTTTTATTTTCCATTGTACTTTGATTGGTTGTTTTCCTTTAAATGGTATTTTAAATTTGAATTTATTTTTTAAATAAAAAATCATTCCTTATTTATCATATATATTTTGGTTTATTTTTAGGTAATATCATTTCCTGATGATCATATATATCCCTCAGCACTAGTTGTCTGCCTTTGATAATTGGGGAACATTCTTGAGGCCTTGGGGTGGCTCCATCACGGGCTTAGAATTCAGGATTTATAGTTAGGTTTTTCATAGATTTGGTATTTCTTATAATTTTTTGTGCCTTCCTAGCTTGTTACTTTTCCATTTTGGGTGTTAGAGGTATTTTAGAGGAGACTAAAGGATAATATTTTGGAGTTAGAGTTGTAGGAGTACTATAGCAGTTGGTTCATGATGTAAACTAGATTCATGTCATGAGTTGGTCATTCATAGCATGTAAGGTTGGTGGATTCATTAATTGTGTTCTACTAAGGTTTAAAGTGTGAATGGATTCACATCATGAAAGGGTAATTCATGACATGTAAATAAATTAAACCAAGGCGATGTGGATTTTGGAATAAATTAGAAATATGGGAAATCCATGCCTTGTAGTGATTTCATGGATTATAATCTATGGGTTTGAGGAATTCATGTCATGAATATGGAATTCAAGACATGAAAGGGGTGTTTTCTAGGTTTTAAATAGGTTTTGATTGGCCAATTTTTCTCCCCATTTAGCAGTTTTCTCCTCTCATGTTTAAAGTAACCATATGGCCCTTCGAGCTATTTTCTATCCCACTTTTCCTTATTTCAATCCATAGGTTCTAGTGGTGGTATTTTAGTGATCCATGGTTATTTCTTCCTCCTCACCCATTTTTTTCTTCCATTCTTCTCCTAGGTTTTTTTGTGGTGATGTTGGTTTTGGTTTGGGGTGTGTTTTGGGTTGTGTTTTGATGATCCCTTGATGCGATGTAGGTTGATCAAGGATTTTCTTATGTGGTTGTGGTTTTTGGGTTGTTTCTTCTTCACCTTGTAGTGCACAGTGAGATCAGAAAGCTTCTTTGATATAGGGGATCCTCATTCTCACTCTTTTTACATTCTATGTTTGAGATCTGTATGGTTTTTCTTTCCTTTGGGTGGATATTATGGGTTGGAATAATAAAGATAATTAATTTGAATAATTAATATTAATGGGTATGGGGTATATGTCACGTGTTTTGTATGTTTTGATATTTTTGTTGATAAGTTTATTCCTGATTCTTCCAATACTAAAAATAATGATTGTTAGGAGCCTTATTTTCATAGTAAATGATATGAGTTGAGACCCTTGTTTTTTTTTGTGTAATCTAATCCTAAATAAAAGGATAAAGAACATATATTTGGATAATAAATTGTTTACCCATGGAATTTGGTTTGTTTTATAATACCCATGATAAATAAAGAAGTAATTTGATGAAATCCCTTGAATAAATTGTGGAAGTAAAAATGTGTTGTTATTGTGTGTTTGTGATTATTATGTTTCCCTACATGATTTTGGTTTTTGTGTGGTAATGGAGGTAACAATATGGGTATTTTTATTTGTAGGGTTGTGATGTGATGTGGTTGGTTTGGAATGGATGTGATGTGGGCAGTTGTATAATGTGGTGTGGATGTGCAGAGGTTGTGGTATAAAGTTATGGTGTGTAGAGGTTTTGGTGCACAGTGGTGATGATGTATAGTGGTGATGCATAGTTTCTATGTGTGAAGGTTGTGTTATGAGATGTGGTTGGTATGTGTGATGTGTGGTTGTTATAGTGAGATAGATTGGGTGATGTGGTGTGGTAATGATAGTGGATGTGTGGTGTTGTGGTGGTGGTTGTGTGAGTTGGGCCAACTATTATGTGGTGTGGTTTTGATAGTTTCCAAGTTATCCATGGAATAATTATGATGGAAAAATGAAACAAAATAGGATGGTAAATAATCAAGATGGATTAGAAATGGATGTGTGGTAAAATTTATTAAATGAATTGAATGAAATAACAGGTCGTGTAATGTGAAATGGAATGGATAAATGAATAAAAGTTGTGGAAGCCGTAATTAAAAGTGGAAATTTTTTGTGTCTTGTGTGGTGGTTTTTAGATGTGTTGTATATAGTGGTGGCAGCATTTTTTATGGTTAATGTGAAGTACGATGGTAGTGATGTGGTGTGCACTAGTATAGTTGATGTGAATCCATGGGATTGGTGTTGTGTGATATCTATATATCATGTATGTTTATGTTATTTCTATACACGTCCCACCCGAGATGGATATCCTTACCAATGCTCAGAGGTTTTGGATTCCAATTTGTTTCCTTGATATCTAGGTTGGTGGTAAAATGGATGGTTGGCTACCCCCTATCCCCCGCTATTCCTTTAGCAGTGATAGCTCGGGTGTCTTTGAATGATATGTAAAGTGATGTCCTGGGTATTTTTGGGTGATATGTGATGTGATGGCATTGTGATGAGATGTTATATGTGGTGGGGGTCATGCATGGTAGGAGGAGGGAATGAGGTTTATATCCTTCACATTCATGATACCCTACTACTCTTGTTATATGATGAGATGAGATGTGATGGCCCAGGTGTCTTTGGGAAAGATGTGGTGTGGTGATACCTGATGCTAGCTCTGGATGTTATACCTTGCGAGGGTGGGGTAGGTAGGGATGTGTCCCAACCCACGTCATAGATTTCCTAGGTTTTTTGGGTGAGATGTGATGTGATTTGATATGTATGGAAGGTATGGGAGCATAGGATGTTCAACATTAGGGCATGAGATCATCAAATCAGTGGGGAACTAATAGTGGGCACCATTTTTATTATTATTTTGATGCTATATTATTATATTAGATGTGAGATTTGGTGAGAAATCCATTGTGAGGTTGGGTTCTGGTTAGTTGACCTCTATAGGTTCTTTTTGGTTCTGTTGTTTGTTCAATGGTGCATTAGCATGATTTTTTAACATGTGTACTTAATACCTTTGTTATGTACCTACTAAGTATACCTGTTATACTCACCCTACATATATAATTTATTTTTCAAGTTTCCAGGAGGACTTTAGGGACCAAGCTGGACATTACTAGTTGGGTTAGAGCTATTGTTATGTCACTACCATAGAATTGTATTTTTGTATATTTTGAGACTTTTATATGTATTAGTTTTACTTTATTTATGAATTATGGGATGGTTTTTTTACCTTTATTTTATCTTCTAGACTTCCTAGGTGGTTTTTTATCCCATCTCTCGTTCCTATTTGATATTATAGAGGGTAATGCCTCCCATTTGTGATATTTTTATACCCTCATTGCTAGTCGGAAACCCAAGGCCTACTGGAGGCAGGACTTAGGGTTCATTATCTCTCCCCCTTCATTGTAGCATATTTGGTGGGAGGGGATCGTGATATAGTGGAATCAGAGCCTGATGGTTGAGATATAGGATGAAGTTTGGATTTAGGCATAGTGGGGATTTCATGGGTTGGTTGGGTAGCGGTTCTAGTTGATCTTGGTGCATGACATAGGCTATAGAGACTAGATAGGATATAGGATTTTAGGGCCCCCCATGATCTAGTACACATACTCTACTTATTCAACAACTAAATGAGGTAGAAAAGTTTGTAGGGTAGATACCTAGGAGAGTTACATGCGTCATGATTGATTGTGTTCATGTCTAAATTGGGTTGTTGTGAGAAAACAAAATGAACTAAATAAATAATTTTTTTAAAATTCCATGATATCAGGATTAGGATGTTCTTCTTTATTTTTAGGAATGTATCATGTTCTTAATACATGAGTGGATCAAGTAGTTGAGGTTCAACGGGCTGATCTGGTTGATCATCAAAGGATTGATTCAAAAAAGAAGGAAGGGTTTTGACAGTGGGATTTATGTGCCTTCTAATGGTGGAGTTTGGAAAACTATAAGGGGGAATATATGATTTGTAGATAGAGGATCTTGATATGGATTTCAATTTGATTTGATAATGAACTTAATTATATGTGACTTTGAAAGTTATTAAGATGTGGGGAGATGCATTCTAATGGTGTATGATACTTCTTAGTGACTATAAGTAGTTGAATTTGTTGTGGCCAGACTTTCAAAGGGAGTTTTGAGCATATTTCCTTTCATCGATGATGAGGGAAGAAAAGCGGCATGATCTACTCTCCCTTCAGTAGGGGATTATGAGTGTGTGAGAACTTTGTATCAAGTTCAAGACCTCCTACACTTTTCTCTAGATGTTTTTCAAGATGAGGAGTCCAGAGTGTGGCATCTAGATGAGGTTTTTCACCTGATGATTAGGAATTCAGCCACTCTGTTTACACTCCTTGTGTATCTGGAGGTGCATAAGAAGGCATAGGTTATTTATAGGATGATTTATTTTGGGTTTTATCCTTGAGGTAGTGTCCAATAGGTCATCTTGAGGATCATGGATTTAGGTAGTGGGCTAGGAGCATTCAGGTAGTCAGGGTTCCTTTCAATGGGGATCCGTTCGTGGAAAATATTTCCCCATTATTATAGGATAGGTGGATTCTAAGAACCTATAAGGGGATTTCTTTTTTTGTGATTTTTTTTCAAGAGATATGTCCACCACTAGGATAAGTGTCTTACCGTTCATGGAGGCCTCTTTTAGTTATATGTTCATACCTCTTTTAGGTGGAAGTAGTAGTTTCCTTTGATGCAGTTTCAGTAGCAGGGACCATCAATGCTTTTTCATCAACTGAGAGTAGGTAGAGTTAGCATAGGGAAAGCTTATGATGGTTCCCATTTGTAGGGACCAAGTCTATAGCATGTTTGTGTAGGTTGGAAGCAAATAGGTTGAGTAGTCTAGTGTGGTCAAATGCATGTGTTAAAGGAAGTAGTGTTGGAAGAACCTGGAATTGTTCAATGTGTGATTAGATTATCATCTACCCTTGTGTGTTCTTTTTTTATTTAGTATTATCACACTCCTTTGTTTCCCCCTCTTTAATTCATGATTTAATGATGGATTTGGAGAGACTTGTATTTCCTCTAGTGTTATTTTTACTGTTTGGAGGTTATGATTATTTATTTGGTGTGTTCCAAATATATATAGCAGTGATGGGGTAGCACCAATCAGTGGGGTGTTTCTTATTTCTATAGATACATCCATATGATTTTATCCTTGATATGGATTAGTTTTATGTCATGCAGGTACTCATCAATTGTTTTTAGAGAAGAGTTTTGTTTTCTAATGTGGAGGGTCAGTGAGTGGCATTCATTAGCGAGTGAGGTTATCAAATGGGTGGTCGGCAAGTAGAGCCTCTTTTTTCTTAGTTGAAGGAGATTTCAATAGAATCTCAAGCATAGAGTGTTCCCAGGTTTTTGAAGGAGTTTTTATATGTTTTCCCATAAGAGGTTATGACACTACCCCCTCAACCTGATGTCAAGTTTAGGATATAGTTACAATTAAGTACATCCTCTATTTTAATGGTTCCCTATTGGATGAAATATAAAAATATGTGAAAGTTTAGGTTGTAGGTGGATGATCTAATGTAGAGGGATTTTATACAACCTAATGTGTCATTATGGGGTGCTCTAGTGTTGTTTGTCAATAAGGTGGATGGTATTTTGAGGTTTTTTATAGACTAATAGAGGTTGAATCTAGTGATGGGAAAGAATTGTTACCCTATTATGAGGTTATAAAATCTATTTTTCTAGTTGATGTGATTTATCGGGTACTCTAAGATCAATTTTTGGTTTGGATATCACTAGTTGAGAATAAAGGATTAGGATATCCTAAATACTACCTTTTGGTGTTGGTATAGGAACTTTGAGTTTGTATTCATGTCATTCAGTGTTATGAACGCACCATCCATGTTCATGGTGCTCATGAATTTTGTGTTCCATGAGTTCCTAGACTCATTCTTCATTATATTCATCAATGATATCTTGATCTACTTGAGTTCAAAGGATTATTATTCCAAGCATCTCAGAGTTATTTTATAGTTCCTTCGACAGTACCAAATTTATCTAAAGTTTTCCAAGTGTGAGTTCTAGATGTGATAGGTATGTTTCCTTGAACATGTGGTGTCCTATAAGGGTGTGGAAGTGGACCCATCAAAGATTGAGCTAGTTGTTTCTTAGGAATCGCCCAAGAACGTGGCATAGGTATTTAGTTTCCTTGGTCTCGTAGTCTATTATCGAAGGTTTTTACTTGATTTCTCTCAAGTTTTGGAACCTCTAATAGTCTTAACTATGAAGGACCAGGATTTTGTGTGGAGTGATCAGTTCTAAGAAACATTAAATTACCTAAAGGATAAGCTAGTCGGTGCTTTGGTTTCCAAATGAGGGATATTTTTTTGAGGTTTTCTATGACACATCCTGTATAAGTTTGGGATGTGTTTTGATGCAATAAAGATATATGATCTCTTATGGGTCTAGGTAGTTGTGTCCCCATGAGCATAATTATTCCACCATTAATCAAAATCTATCAACAGTCGTGTTTTCACTATTATGGTGGTATTACCTAACCAGAGAGTGATTTTTTGTTTTCATAGATCACGAGAGCCTAAAATATTTTTTTCTCATAGAGAAATATGAATCCACTCCAATATAGGTGGAGATAGTTTCCACAATATTACAATTTTGAGATCACTTACACCCCAGGAAAGTGGAATGTGGTTGTTAATGTGTTGAGTCATAAGTCTCAAGGAGATGTGGTTTGAAGTTCTATCAATGTTTATAAAGGGATATAAGATCTTATAGTGATGCATCTTGATGTCTAGGAGAGTAATGTCCATTGTTGTCTCTATTAGATGATTATGGATTTATCTTTGATGTGGAAGGTGGAAGAGTATCAGTGAGGAGACTCAAAGACATAGATGATGAGTGATCATGTTGGCCATGGTAATTCCCTTGAGGAATGGTCAAATTATGGTCAGAATAAGATATTGTTTTAGGGTAGGTTGTTTATTCCATTGGTGATGCATGAGGTATTTCTCCGTTAGTTTCATAGATCACCTTTAGTAGTACAAACCGGTGTGACAAAAATGTATCTTGGTTTTAGGAGGAATAATTGGAGGATAGGGATGAAATGGTCAGTGGCATAGTATGTGGTGATGTGTCTGGTTTATCAGCTAGTGAAAGAGGATCACTGTGTTCCTAGAGGTTTTTTTCAATCCTTATATGTTCTTGAGTTGAAATGGGAGGAAATATCGATAAACTTCATCATAGGGTTACCCCAATCTCAGGGAGTTTATTATGTGGTTTAATAGTTTACTAATTGATTAAGTTGGATCATTTTTAGGAGATCATTGATTCAAGTTTTGTGGATGTTTTGGCGAGGTGGTATGTGGATGATGTGGGTAGGCTTCACAGGGTATCGAGGACCATAATCTCATATCAAGATCCTTATTTTACCTCATGAGTTTGGAGGGTATTGCAGCATGATTTCATCTCCTAGTTATTCATTATAACTTCTTTCCACTCTCAAACATATGGGAAGATGGAGCAAACCATCCAAAAACTGGAGGATATATTACAAGATTTCATCTTGGACTTTGGTAAACCGTGGGTAAGTCACTTTCCTTTGGTCAATTTTTCATATAATAACAGTTATCACTCATCCATTTTCATGGCCCTATTTGAGGCATCGTAGGGAAGGTCATGTCATTATTTGTTATGTTGGAAGGAGGTTGGGGAGTCAACATTTCTTGGTTCTAATGTGGTTTAGATCATGACTGATAAGGTCAAATAGGTTTGAGAAAGGATGAGGGTGGTGCAGAACTGTTAGAAGGATGTTGATCGTAAGAGTAGGACCCTATATTTAAGTTTTAGAGACCATGTGTTCTTGAGAGTGTCCCCTTAGTGTGTGAAGTGTAGTTTTAATAGCGTGAGTAAGATTTATCCCTAGATTTTTTGGAACTTTTAGGTGTTGGGGTGAGCTAGTGAGGTGGTGTATTGATTGGCATTGCCACCGCGATTATAGAGGATCCATAACATCTTCCATGTTTTCTAGATTCATCAGTATCTTCATGATGACTCCCATATCCCTGACTAGGGAGAGTTAGATATTAAGGGAAATGTGATATTCTTGGAGCTACCAGTTGAGATCTAGGATCATCATGATAAGGTTTTGTGTGGATGAACCATTATCTTGGTTCGTGTGTTGTGGAGGAATAGTATCCTATAGGAGAGTAATTGGGAGTGAGATATGCATATATGTGTCCAGTACCTAGGGTTATTTTGAGTTTTTCTTTTCCATGTTTTGTTTTGACAATGTGATGTTTAGATATTGTTGTTTCATGATATGTGTTGTTTTCTTAATGTGTGATATGTGATGTGTGATCAAGATTTTGAAATATGAAAAAGGGAGGACCTGAATCCTAATCTGGATTTCATATACTTTGAAGTTATTAAAATTATGTGGTAGATTCAGTTCTAATCAAAGTGAATAATATCTTGACATGTAATACGGAATTCCTTTATTTATTTTCTTGAGGTAGAGTTGTGTGTTGGTTGTACCAGTGGTTATCTATAGTTGTGTGGAGGTTGAGATGGTTATATGGATGGTATAGTGATTTTGTGATGATGAATGTTGATGTTTGGTTTGTTTTATGGTGATGTGGTTGTGTGGTTTTTTTTTCGTTGTTTTGGTTATCTTGTTTTCATGGTGGTAGTGTTTGAGGTATGATGTGATCCTTAATAGGTATATCATGGGGTATTTTTTTGGACCCATTTCTTTTCTTGGGATTGGTTTTAATTCTCAAGTATGATGATAATTTTATAGGTATTTAATATAATGTTTTATTCCTTCTCATCCCATTAATTTTTTAGTTTCGGTGTTATAGGTGTTTCAGAGGATTCTGGAGGAGAATCATGTTGAGTTGGAGCTTCAGGATTACTACAATGGGTGGTTCACGACATGAACTGAATTCACATCATGAGTTTGTGATTAGAAGCATGTGAGGCTAGTGGATTCATGAATTATGTTTGGTTTAGGTGTGAATTATGAAATACATTCACATCATAAAAGGGTAATTCATGACATATCATTAAATTGAGCCGAGGCAATGTGAATTTCAGTGGAAATTGGAAATATGGAAAATTCTTGCCTTGTAGTGGTTTCACAGCTTGTAATTTGTAGTGCCTAAGTAATTCACATCATGAATATGGAATTCACAATATAAATGGGTAATTTTCTAGGTTGTAAATAGGTTTTTATTGGCTGATTTTTATCCTTATTCAGTAGTTTTCTCCCTCTCATTTTTGGAGGAACCTTTGGCACCTTCAGGAGATTTTCTATCCCTCTTCTCTTTGCTTTGATTTGAGAGTTCCAGTGGTGGTGTTTCGACTATCCATGGTGATTTATTATTCCTCCCTTTTTGTTTTTATTTCTTTATTCTCTGGGGTTCTGTTGCGGTGAGGTTGGTTTTGGTTCGGGGTGTGTTTTGTGTTGTGTTTTGATGATCCCTTGATGTGGTATAGATTGATCTAGGGTTTTCTTATATGGTTGCGATTTATGGGATGTTTCTTCTTCACTCTGTGGTGTGTAACGGGTTCGTAAATCTTCTTTAAGGTAGGGGATCCCCATTCTCACTCTATTTACATTCTATGTGTGAGATCTGTATGGTTTTTTTTCTTTTGGTGGATAGTATGGGTTGGCATAATAAAGATAATTAATTAAAATAATTCAAATTGAGGGTTATGGGGGAGATGTAGCATGTTTGGGTTGCTTTGATCTTTCTTTTGATATGTTTACACATGATATTTCCAATACTAAAAATAACAGCTATTGGGATCCTTATTTGTGCAGTAGATGATATGATTTGAGACCCTTGTAGTGTTTTTTTGTGATTCCACCCTGAATAAAAGGCTAAAGAATGTGTATTTTGATAATAAATTTGTTTCCCATGGAATATGGTTTATGTTATAATACCCATGCTAAATAAAGAATTAATGTAACAATATATCCTAGGTTGACATGAAATGTCACCCAATTTGGCTCACCAAAAGGCCTCAAGTGTGCCTCCCTAGATTCCAGAGGATGTCGGCCAATAGAGAGGGTTTAAAAGATGTATTGGAGATATTATACCCTCTATTAAGAGTGCAATAATAGTATAAAAATAACCAAACTCATATATAGGGATGGACATTAGATTACACATAAAAAAAAACAGAGCATGCTATAATAAATGGAATTCAACATATAGTCATACGAACCCTAGGAATGAAAAACATACAACATTTAGTTTACCATTGGGCTAACCACATATAAAAAAATAAACAACTAAAAATAAATACAATATACACTACTTCCAACACCGAGCCTAACCACATACCAAGTATTTATGATGCTCGAGATACACTAGCCTGATCATGAGACTCCACATGAGTGGTTTTTCTTGATCAAGAAAAACTGGGCCTTGGCCCCATCTATTATGTAACCTATTCTCCAACCTGAAATCATACATTTAGTCTGCATGCACACTGAGGTTCATGTATAAGGGTGAGAAATAAATATCAGTAGACACCCCCTAATAGTAAACCTATAATCTTCTATCATAACAAGTGCATTCACATGTGATATACCCAGCTTATATGGAACTAAAAACAACTAGAATAAAATAAAAAAATGCATAAAAACAAAAGGGTAATAAAAAAAATAAAATAGCCAATCATAGGTTCTATACTGACACTCGAGGTAAATCTACCCCCTCTCTAGCTTTATCTAGATGATTTATAGCACGCTGCTCATCCAGAAACACAAAATTCAGCACATCCACCAGATCAAAGAGGATTTCCAAAGTCCACTATATGGACAGACATGAATGTTGAACCCTAGGATATCATCCTAGGAATCTAAACACTGAAGTTAATCTAATAGAAACTAGGACTACAATTTCATGATCGAAGTAGAAATATATTTTCCACTCCACACATCTGATAAACCGTCATGTCCCAAAATTCTTGCAGAACAAATCGGTCTCTAAACGAGTGTCTGGAGATACAAACCATCCTAGAGGACACATCCAGATATGGTATTGATATATGTATTGTCCTAGGGAATATCGTCTACCCATGGAAAAAATAGATACATTATCCCAGGGACCCACTCTAAAACTAGGATCCCACCACATCCATGACATATAACCCTAGCCAGGGTGAATACTCAAATAAAGGAGTGCACTCATATTGATCGTCCATTAGTTCCTTAACCCTGTCTAATATAAGTCATCTAATAGAGGAGAGAACCAGATCAAAACTTAGGGTCAATCCTAGATCCAAGATATCTCAAGGATATCTTCCTCAAACCAAAGTCCTAAATAGAAAATTCCTCAGCCCTCATGGCCAAAGGCCAACCAAACTTGGTATGATCCAACCTCAAACCCATAACAGTTGAACCAACAAAATTGATCCACTATCATCTAACAAATCATAAGTCCTCTCTTAGAACCCTGGATATCATCATTCAATAAACTAACACCATGGGCTCTCAAAGACCCACTACAGGGCTAAACAAATCTTTGGGCACCCATAGCCCCCAAGGACACAGCATAAAGCAACATCCAACTAGGGACTCCCCTACTCCACCCAAGATCTTGGGAAATTCCCATAGAAACATCCTCAAATGGCCAAATGCCACAACAAGATAAGGACACCCAACAAAGGGTTTCTCTAGATCATCCAAATTCATGGTACATTCTTAGTGAGTAAGCATCCCAAATGACCCTTAATAGCCTCTAATCGATCCTCAATCAATAATTCACCCAACGTACATCCAAAATCACAATCCCACCATTGGGGGCATTCACTTTGGTCCTCATGACTATCTCAAAATAAGGAGACCCTCCACTAGGTCTCCTTGGAATAATAAAAACCTTGGGGAAAATCTCATGTAATAGAAACCTCAGTTATCCTTCCTATAAACATCCCATCCACAGGTACTAACTCACCCACAAGATAATCCAAGGAGAACCATGCCACACAGGAATTCTCAACTACTAACTATTAAAACCACTGATCACTTGATCAATAACCAACCCACTGGGGAATCCTCGATAGTCCCTCGGTCAAATCTCAAAAGGTCAACATCATCTAGCCTAAACCATCATCCCATAATTCCAACCTAACCTAAAGGTATCTGAAAAATCTAATCCTCAAAAAAATTATCAAAACCTCAATGTATATTACCTTAATCAACCAGTCCTAACAAACAGAGACAAGAAAAAATCTCCTCATAGATACTACTCAATCCCACCTTCTAGGATCTATCCAAAAGAACCTCAAATAGATCTCCATGGAACACTCTATACAAGATAACCACCGAGCTCATAAACCTTTCCCTAGCCTCACAGCCCATACTCAACCCCCAAGAGAATTTTGAAACCAAACCCTAAATAAATACTCCCTCTGAAATCTCTCTATCCAAAATACCATTCAGAAAACCTCTAAATTACAAAAGGATTCCACCATCGCGATCTATGTGGAAAAATGATCATAATGGACTACTAATAAGTCCAATTCTGACTTTGGGGCACAAAAAAACAAAACCCCGTTGCTGGAAAAAGTACACAGCATGTAATTATGAGCACATAGTGTGTACTATAAAAGATATACATGGCCATGTACTTATACATGGACAGATAAAACATAAGGTCTGGTCGTGTACTACTACACATCTAGGTAATACATGGGATCTATTTTTGTACAACTACATAGACATGTACCCCTCACATGGGGTGTCTTCCTAAGTATATGGACACATGTACATTTCTCACTACACAATGTATACCCAGAGTACCTGGTGTGTACTTCCCAAAACTCTGTATTCCCATGTACTCTATCACATGGCCGGGTACATGGCCAAGTACTGATACACATCATGTACTTAAATTCATAGTGTGTACTTTTAAAAAATAATCTTTCTAAAATAGGAAGAAGACATGATGTGTTTTCTTTGAACCACATGTCATGTACAGGGTTTCCCCGAACATGAAGCCCCCAAAACACCTCGAAAGCCCTAATTTCTCTGTAAAAACCATAGATCGACCCCCATAGGGTCCCTAACAACCCATAAATGGGATTAAAACTTAAAAAAACTATGCTATAAAGATTTTATTCATAAAACTTAATACATTTCTACCTCTAGGTAGAAACTACCAAAGCTTATCACTAATCCACTATCCATAGCTGATGCACGACGATATGGCGTGACCCGAGCTCCGTAGTGGTGCCTCCTCTTCTCCCTCTCCCTCTATCATCTCTATCTCCCTTTCTTAGATAAATACCCCAAAAGGGGAGAACCCATAGGGTGTGTGAGACAATCCAAAGGTGAGTAAAGGAAAGAAAAAAGAAAAATTGAAAAAGGGAAGAAGAAGAAAAGAAAAAATAAAAAATAAAATAAAAGGGGGTCTGGGTACAGATTTGGCGCCCAATGCAAAGTTATGCCTTGCCTAGAAAAAACTACTCATTTTGGACTCAACCATGGATATGGAAGCTTAACCTGACACTCAATTTTTAATATATCACCAAATGAATATGCATGAATAAATTAATATTTAATTAATTAAATATTAAATATTCAATGAAAATTTGAATAGCTCAGATTTCCACTAAACTTCTATCCTAGGGTAAAAACCCTATTCCAGGACCAATGGAGTAGTCAGAAAAATTATCCAAGATCATATTATAGGATAATTTACTATTTTTCCCCTAAAACACTTTTGGGAACAAAAATTCAAATTTTCCCTAATTTTCACAACCTATGATAAAACAGGTCATCACAAACTTCCCAACAAATTCTTCTAACCCCCAAGAAGCCTTGGTGGACAACTAGTATCCATGATATCCCCCAAGCATGGTCGCAGCTGATGCTATCTCAACCATCCAATGACTGATCTTATAGCATCCATGACTCTATCCCAAAATGAAAGATGTTCAGTAATGACTGATCTTATGCTCCCTATCATAGGAGTATCCTTATCATCACCCCATTTACCAAATGAAAAACCACATGTACCATTCTATGAACATCACCAAAAAAAATGGATAGACATGGAAAAACCACTCACCCCTGATTGTCAGCATAAAAACAAAATTGCTCATCCCTGACCCACTAGGAACACCAATATTTGTGCTCAAAAAACCACTTAAACGAGTCTCTTGACTCCAAAAAACCTATGTTGAACTCCTCACCACAATTATTTCATTAAAATTATCTCAAAATAACAATAGGATTATCGCTCATGTGGCTGAAGTTTTAATAAACCTATGCTAATGCACCTAAAAACCAATGATCATGCTCTGTATGCAGGCCATTTCCAATAAAATGGAGCTACCTTAGTAGTAATATTCAAAATAAAGGAATCAACCTCATGCCACAATAAACCACATGAACACCCTCCACTCAAGTATTGATATAAATCCACAAGAATCTAACCATGCTCTCATCGTGCTACCCAAGGTGTAACCAAAAACGAGTAGGGCCAAGGGTCTAACCAAACCTATCCTCTCTATCCATCCACAAGATAGGGATCAATCCAAGTGATCCACTCCTCAAACACCAAGAATCATCATGGATAAACACATACTAGAGAAATAAAACCTCAATAGCCCCACCAGGAAGAACCGCCATTCCCACCCAAGCCATCAGTGATAGCAGGAACACAGGCCCCACCACTTGACTCAAAAGACAACACATGAAAAGAAAATCCCCCTCCCAAGTACTACAAACCTAGTACTTTTGGGAAAATACCACCTCATAGAAAATAAATCCAAATCCAAATATACCACAGGTATCCTTTTCCTCATTGATCCACCAATAGGGCACTTAGAGTCCACTACCAACCCACTAGGGTTTCCATACATCACTTGATGAAGTGACTTCATTTCCAGCATCAGAAAACCTATCACAGCATGATCCAAATGATCTATCATTCGAATAAAATATATAAAGTTGGTTAATTTGAGTATAATTCCACCAAGTACTTATACGAGTAAACATCGTATGATCAGTTGTTGACACTTTAAACAAATGAACCTCTATTGTTAGTAAAATAACTACAGATAGGCATAAGTCATGTGAATCCTATGTTCCTATAATGATGAATGAACATTGACCTCTTGCCCATGGGCTAAGACCCTAAAACCGTAATAAATAATAAATCTATAAACACAAGTTCATCACACTGGGTGAAATCACGAAACCATAAAAACAGAATCCAAGTGCAACAATCTCATTCCCTAGAAACTTGGACTTACTATCAGCAAAGGTGTTTGCAACACACCATTTCAATATTCATCACAAGTTCTAACACATTCCTATAAATCATGTCTACTAACTCCCTAAATCATAAATCCAAATGGATCGGATACCATTTTTTAATGAACCAACCTGGGTTGATCTGACATGTTACCCGATCCGGCTCACCACAAGGCCTCAAGACCACCTCCTCAAATTTCAGAGGCTTAAAACCAGTGTTGAGGGTATAAAAGATACAGTGGAGAGACTATAACCTTTAGTCAAAGTGTAGTAATAGTGGAAAAATAACCAAACTCATACACGGGGATGAACATCAGGGTAGACATAATAAATAACTGAAACAAAGAATGATATAATAAATGGAATGCAACATATAGTCATACAGACCCTAAGCATGAAAAACATACAACAGCCAGTCACCCACTAGGCCAACCACATATACAAAATAAAAAACTGAAAATAAATACAATAGGATCTACTTTCAATAATGATCCTAACCACATATTTGGTCTCCATGATGCTCGATCTACACCAACCTAATCCTGAGACTCCACACGAGCAGCTTCACTCAATCGAGAAACATTAGACCTCATCCATATCCATCATGAAACCTGTGATCCAACCTGAAAGAAAATTCTACATGCACACCAAGGTGCATGTATAAGGGGTAAGAAATAAATCTCAATAGTCCACCCCCAATAATGAAGCTATAATCTTCTATCATAACAAGTACATGAACAATTGATATTCCCATCCTAGCTAGAACTAACAAGAGATGGCATAAAAGAAACAATTGTATAAAAAGGGGCATAATAAAAACAAATAAAATAGACAACTGCAGGTTCTACCCTAACACTTGAAGCAAATATACCCCCTATTTGGACCCATCTAGAGGATTTATAGTATATATCTCACCCAACCCCACAACAACTAGTGAATCCTCTAGATCAAAGAGAACCTCCAAAGTCCACCACAAGGAAAGGAATGAATTTAAAACCCTAGGATCTCATCCTAGGTATCTAAACACTAAAGAAAATTTACTAGGCACTATGAATTAAATGGAATTATCTTACTGATGATATATCTTCACTTCACACATCTAAGAAAATATCATGTCTTAAAAGTCCTGTAGAAAAAAACAGACTCTAAATGAGGGCTCGATGATACAAACTGTCCCAGGGGATCTCATTTACCCATGGTCTCTATAGATAAACTATACCAGGGAGCCACTCAAGAACTAGGACCCTACTACATCCACGACATATAACCTCTATCTAGGTTGAATACTCAACTAGAGGGGTTAACTCATCTATATCATCCATTGGTTCCCTAAGACCATCTAACAATAGGAATCCAATGGAGTAGAGAACTAGATAAAAACTTGGGTCCAATGTATAATCCAAGATATACCATGGTTCTCCTCCTCTAACCAAATTCTTGAGTAGAAACTACCTCAATTATCATGTCCAAAGGACAACCAAACGTGGGATAATCCATCCTCTAACCCACTATCCAAGTAGCTAAACTAGAAGCGCCAATCCACTATCGTCTAACAAATCATGGGGCATCCATAGGCACCCTGGATCTCACCATCAAACAAACTACCACTATGGGCTCTCAACAACCCACCATAGGGCCAAACTAAACTCAGGTCACCCATGGTCCCCAAGGTCACAATATAAAGTGGAATTCAACTAGGTACTCCCCTATTGCACCCAAGTCTTAGGCCACATCTATAGAAACATCCTCAAATGTCCAAAGGCCACAATAAGAACCGAACACCCTATGAGGGATTCCTATATCTCATCTAAAATCATGGGACACACCTAGTGTAGAAACATCTCATACGGATCTCAACAGCCTCCAAATGATCCTCAATCAACAACATGCCCAACAGGCATCCAAAACCACCAGCCTTCAAATGGGGGCATTCAAATTGGTCCTCATGACCACCTCAAAAGCAGGAGACCCTCCATCAGGGCTCCTCAAAACAATACAAACCTCAGGGAAAATCCCATGTAAGAGAAACCACATTCATATTTCCTGAAAATAACCCATCCATGGGTAATAACTCACCCATAAGGGTATCCAAGGGACATCATGCCACATGGAAATTCTAAAATGCTACCTACAACAACCACTGATCTCTTTATCAGTAACCAACCCACTAAAAAATCCTCAATAATTAATTAGAATCGTCTCAAAATATTAATGACAGCCATATGTAACTACCATCCCATGGATTCAACCCATCCTAAAGGGATTTTATAGCTCTGATCCTCAAACACATGTGAAGAAACTCAACAGCACTATCCTCAAGCAATTGGTCCTGACACATAGAGATAAACAAAAATATCCTCAAAGATACTAATTGATCCTACCCTCTGAGATCCATCCAACAGAACCTCAAATAGGTCACCATGGAACACTATCTTGGTCAATAATCAAGCTCACAACCCTCACCCAAGCCTCACAGCTCACACCCAACCTCCATGAGGATTCTAAAACTAACCCCCAAAGAAATCCTATTTCTGAACTCTCTCAGTCAAAAACACTATCCATACATCCTTTAAATTCTAAAAGGATTCCACCATCATGATCTATATGGAAAAAAACTTATAATGGACTACTCACAAGTCCAATTCTGAGTCTGGGGTACAAAAAAACCCAAAACCCCATTGATGGAAAAAAGTAAACGGCGTGTACTTTTGAGTACACAGTGTATACTCTCAAAAATGCACCTATCCATGTACTTATACATGTCTAGAGAAAACATGGGTTCTGGTCATGTACTACTACATATCCAGGGCATATATGGGATCTTCTTGTGTACAACTACACGATTTCTCCACAAAAAACACATATCGACCCTCAAGGGGTTCCTAACAACCCAAAATGGGATTAAAACTTTAAAAAAACTATGCTATGGGGATTTTTAGCATAAAACGCAAAACAGACCTATCTCTTGGTAGAAATATCTAAATCTTCACATCGATCCATGATCCATAGCTAACACATGATGATATAGTGTGACCCAATCCTCGCGGAAGCACCTCCTCTTCTCCCTCTCCCTCTCTTATCTCCCTATCCCTTTCTTAATCAAAGACCTCCTAAGGAGAGATTCCATAGGGTGTGCGAGACAAGAAAAAGGGGAAGAAATAAAATTAAAAAATAAAAATAAGAAAAAAATGAAAAGAAAATGGGGCCCAGCCCCAGCGCTCGGTGACCAATGCAAGGTTATGTATCTTCTAGGAAAAAAATAACATTCTGGACTCAACCATAAAGACAGAAGGTCAATATGACACTCCATTTGTATGATATCACCAAACAAACACTCATAAATAAATTAATATTTAATTAACTAAATATTAAATATTTGGAAAAAAAATCAAACAAATTTGATTTCCACCAAACTCTTGTCCTAGGGTAAACACCATATTCCAACACCAATGAAGTGGTTGAAAAAATTATCAAAGATAAACTTACAAGATAATTTCTATTTTTTCCTTGAAACACTTCCAGGAACAAAAATTCAAATTCCCCCTAATTTTCAAAACTCATGGTGATGCATGTCATCATAAGTAATGTGATAAAATCCCTTGAATAAATTGTGGAAGTAAGAATATGTTGTTGTTGTGTGTTTTTGGTTGTTGTGTTTCCCTATGTGGTTTGGTTTATTGTATAGTAATTAAGGTGACCAGCTGGGTTGTGTGATGCGTGGGGTTGTGATGCGATTTGGTTGGTTGGCATGGATGCGATGTGGGTAGTTGTTTGATGTGGTGTAGATGTGTAGATGTTGTGATGTGAGGTTATGGTGCATAGAGGTTGTGGTGTGCAGTGGCTATGATGTGTGGTGGTGATGCATGGTTGTTATGTGAAATGGTTATGTTGTGATATATGCTTAGGATGTGTGATTTATGGTTATTATGATGATATGGAATAGGAAATGTGGCACAGAGATAATGGTGGATGTGTGGTATTGTGGCGGTGGTTATGTGAGTTGGGCCAGTTTTTGTGTGGAGTGATTTTGACAGTTTCCTAGTTATCCATGGAATAATTATGATGGAATAATGAAATAAAATAGGTTGGTAAATAAGTGATATATGATGTAAATGGATGTGAAGTAAAATGTATTAAATGAATTGAATGGAAGAATAGGTTGTGTAATGTGAAATGGAATGGATAAATGAATAAAAAATTTAGAACCTATAATTAAAAATGTAAATATTATGTGGATTGTGTGGTGGTTTTATGATGTGTTTCATATAGTGGCGGTAGCGGTTGTGATAGTTAATGTGTGGTACGGTGGTGGTGATGTGGTGTGTGCTAGTGTAGTTGATGTGAACCCATAGGTTGGTTATTTTGTTCTATATATATACCATTTATGTTTATGTTATATATATGTATGTTCTCCACATAAGTTGGATAACCTTACCAATGCTTAGAGGTTTTGGGTTCTTGGTGTTTTCCCCAATATTCAAGTTGGTGGTGATGCGAATGGATATATACCCCCTCTTCCCCACTTTTCCTTCAATAGTGATAGCCCAAGTGTCTTTAGGAAATATGTACAGTGATGGTCTAGGTGTTTTTAGGCAAGATGTGATCTCATGAGGTTGTGATGAGATGTGATATGTGGTGGTGGTCATGCATGGTAGGAGGAGGGCACAAGGTTGATGCCATTCACATTCATGATACCCTACTACTCTGGTTATGTGATGAGATGAGATGTGATGTCTGATGTGTCTTCAGGCGATATGTGGTGTGGTGATACTATAGCGAAACCAAGCCTTTTACACATATTATTACATGATTTAGGCATAATTATCCATTAAATACAAACCAAGGATTAAAAAGTCTATTTTCTTTGGAAGACTATGTACATAATTTAGAAAACATAAATCTAGAATAAAACATATTTTTATTAATCTCCATAATGATCTCCTAACTCCCTTTAAACTAATAAAACTTCATAGGATAACCTAGGGAATACAAAGACAAAATGTATGAGCTAAAAATCCCAGTAAGGGAATAAACATGGGAATGAAGCATAACACATGAGTTAAAAGGCATAAAATGATAATATAAAAGTAATGGCTCATGAATAAACATATGGAAGAATAAAATATATAATATGGAATCATATGATCATGGAAACATATAAATATGGTAGCAACATATAACATGACATAAACATGATTCAAGTCTAACTTCCAAGACTATATCACATGGTGGACAAAGTCCCATAATGGATTTGGTTTACTCCCTAATCCCATACAAAACATCTCATGAGACTAAAACATTACCCAATTCATTGGATTGATATATGGGTGCACCCATCATAATATGTTCATGCATATGTGTGCTACATAAAGAATCAAACATAGGGAACAAACATAAGGGTTTCCCATGGAAAGAAATGGGTATCGTAATAATGTCATAAGGCATAACCAAAGGGTGTATAATTATGGTATCCATGAAAGAATGTATTTAAATAATTATTGTTCATTAATAAAGTAAAATTAATAATATATCAAGAATAATTATGTTCAATTTAATTTCAAACATGAAAAAGAGTGATTATATAACATTATAAATGTGCCACTTAAGCATATTTTTAGGGAAGAGAATAAAGAGTGTTTAAAGAGGATAAAGGTATAATTATTTCCATAAACCAAAAATGAACTAAAATTTTATTTCATGATAAATTGAGTGATTTTAGAAAAATATTTGGAGCTTAAAATAGGTTATAGAGTGTACTTGGAAATGTGTAAGAAATAGAGAAGTTCCCTTTAATTAGGTTTTCTTATCGAGCGAAATTGAGAAGAGAACCTTTTAAAACATGTAATTACCCATCAAAGAAAGATGAATTGTGTTACATAAATATGTGTGGTTTATATATATATAGACTATATGATAATTATATAATAATAATGAATAGATAAATTGAGGAAAATAGAGAGAAAGCATAACCCAAAGGAAATATGGAGGTTCAGAGAGATCCCTTATATTTCACTTTCCTTTAGTTGAATGTGATTTAACCTCTTGTATAATGGTTTAAATATTGTTATTAATTACTAAAAAAACATATTAATATTTATTATATCATATATATATATAACTTATATAACCTCTTACCACCAGATTGTTAATAATATTTCATTATAACATTGTTTCGGGTGTTAACTAATTCATTTTTTCATACATGTTTTATCACATAATATCTAGTTCATGTTCATAGGATATAGATTCATAATTTCTAGAATTTTAATAATTCTATAAGTATATTATTTAATTATTTAATATATTTTTATAACTATTATTAAAATTTGGATATGGATAATGAGTCGCATTGCTTCGTGGAGACGGTAGGTCGTACGTACGCACAAGTGACGGTATTATTATCTTAATGGTGAATGGGTAGAGAAATGGATGACATATTAATTTTATAGAATAAATATAATGTCATAAGTATTATATATATATCTATTATTTCCATCATTATAACCATCTAAGTAAAGTGGTTATGAAAAAAGAATTACACCGCTACGTGGAGACAGTAACCTATAAGTATGAAAGTGCGATGTCTTCATTTTTTATAGGATAGATTAAAGGTGGAATATATTTATCTCATAATCATTATAACATATTATTATATATATATAATACTAGATTTATTATTTTAGTATGGTTATAACATATTAATATGAGGTATAAGAAGAAAGAAATTTGAAATAATTGGTAAAGACAATTACCTCTTCTACAAAGGATCGCCCTTATAACTTCCCTTAAGGGGCCTAGGATAGGTATTTTGGAAGGTCAAAAACCAAAAAAAACATAAATAATTATGTTTATAAGAGAAATATTCAGATTTTGGTTAATCTATATGAATCAAAGTGGTGTGAATAAGTGAAGGAATGGGTCCCCTTTTATAATTGAGGTGAGGGGAACTTTTGGAATTTCTTAGAATATGAAAATATAATAAGACTATTATAGAGAAAAATGATTCCAAATGGACTATAAATTCAAATATTATGACTGTAACATCCTAATTTTTTTAAATGAAACACTATGTTTGATTGAGCTTAAGCGAACAACAGAATAATATTATTATTATGTTACCGTTATAACCTAGCCATTAGAATGGCGAGAATGAAAACTAAATTATGAATATATGGTTTACATATGTATATATAATTATTTATTTGGTGAAAAATTAATTATTAATTAATATAAAACCTTTTTTAAAATAAAAGGAAATGTTTTTCTGAAAAACCATTTAAATATGTACAAGTTTATTTTATACCAATAATTCAAAAAATCACTCATGTTGGATTATATTAATAAAATATATATATATAATATTCAATATAATATTTAAAATTAATATTATGTGTTTTATAGACTAAATATAAGAAAAAATCTAATTTTATGCATAAAATAAGTATTTTTCTAAAAATGTAGTTTTGTCGCATTTTGATGGTGCACCTATTTTAAATATATTTTTTGACACTTTTATAAATTCAATTTGAAAAAAAATAAAAATATTCTTCGAAATCATAGTATAAAAATTTAATTTAGTTTAATTTTTTATAATTTTATGATAAGTTTCAATTATTGATGAACAGTGAAAAATACAGCATTTTAATTAAAGACTGCTTTTTCATCAAATTTATTTATAGTGTTAAATTAAATATTTCAATGGTTATAAAGTATAATTATATCAATTTTTTATAATTTAATCCAATTTAGATTGTTGTAATCAATTTCACACTGAATTTGGATATAAAAACATTTCAATCTTTTGAACGTTTTTACTTTAAACCCATATTTTCTCGTTCCGTCAATGGGATTAATTTTTAATTAATCTCTACAATTTATATTTTTTGAATTTTGAAAAATAGATTCCATATTTTGAATCATAAGTTCCAAATTTATTAAATAGTTCCCTGATATTTTTTGAAATTATTAATAGTAACTTTAATAATATTTTTTATTACCACGGTTAAGGATAAATCAGATAATTAAGGGAAAAAATAATATAATAAATATTATAAAAATACCCTAAAACTTGTTTTAATTTCATTGGATGAGTTTTTTTCAAAAAAAATCATCCTTAGGATGAAACTATATCCTTTTTATTCTACTTGGGTGAGAATTTGATGTTTATAATATTATATTCAAAGAAAATTCAATTTTGTCACACTTTTGTTTTAAACAAGTGAAATATTTTTAATATGGGGTTATATAAGAAATATATTAGACTATAAATAGTATTTTAAAATAGATAATTTTTATATTTTTCATGATAATTTATTTTTAATTTTTATAGAATAAATAATTAAATTAAAGGCTTGCACAATGTTGATGCAGTAATTGTTTAATCGAAAGAAATGTCAAATAAATGATATTAAAAATACTAAAATAAATATAATTTGATATTATTAATGTCATGCTATAATTTTTTATATTACATTGACATGTTATTGATGTTTTAAAAGTTTTTTTTAGAATTTATCTCATTTTTATAATATTTTTTAAAAAAAAGTAATGAATAGTGTCAAAAATGACATTATTGTTATTTTAAAATAAATGATATTATATTAAATGATATAAAAATTATAAAAACCCCAATTTCAGAAAACTAATTGGTATGAGTTTCAAAATTTCATAAATTACTCATTTATTGGTCATTTTTCATTTTATATTAATGATATTAACCCTCAATGTGTAAATTACATGATATCATGGTAAGAGTTAAAAGGATTAATTAAGGGTTAAACCAAAAGGATAAGGATTAAAAAACTTTTATAATTTTAATTTTATGAATTTATTTCAACCCATAATAATCCTTTATTCAAATTAATCATTTTGGAACCATTTGGAATAGAAAATAAATTTATATTAATTTAATATTTTAAAGAATTCCAAAAGTGTTCCTCCCATATCCTATAAAAGGGAACCCATTATTATCTTTTCATCATGCTTAAAAACCTATTTTATCAGACAATATTTACCCAAATACCTTCCTAGAATCCCTACTTGAATTATTTAACTCTTAGTTTAGGCATAACACCACCCTTAGTGCCCTTAAGGTGTTGAGAAAAAGGAGATCGTCCAAAGATAAGGTATCATTTTAAATTAAGTGTTTCTATTTTATTTATTATTATACTCAATTAAAATATTATTCATCCATGATTAAATAATAAATCTAGTATTATAAATATATTGAGATGTTATTATATTAATATCATCATCTAAATCCATCTCCAAATTCATCAAATGGGAAATGAATTATTCGTTCGTGTGTACGGCGGACTACCACCTCACGAACCAATATAATTCGTTTTTCATCACCATCTATAAACAATTATTATAATGATGGAATTAATGTTTATATATGATATTAATTATATATTTACCATGATAAAATAATAATATATCATTTATTTATTTTTATTTCTATGCACATAAAAATGATAATGTCGTTCGTGCATATGTGTGAATTATCACCTCCACAAAGTGATGTGATTCATTTTTATCACCAAATCACATGTATGATATATATAAGTATATTTAAATGATTAATATTATATTTATTATATTATTATTATTTAACGATAAAATAATAATTAACTTTTTTCAATAATTATCATTGAAAAATGGAAATGTTACTCATGCGTGCGTATGGCCTACCATCTCCAAGATTATAACATTGTTCATTTCTCATAACTATATATAAATGGTTTGATTTAAAATTATAATTAATTTATTAAATTGGTTATTATTAAATTAATATTATTTTTTATATGATTGACTAATGACCTCTTTGACCGTATTTGACTTACCAAAGTCATTTTGGACTCATGTACCGAATATCATCAAAACATATGATATGAAATTAAATAATTAAGTAATTGTTATAACATGATAATAAGTAATATAAAAGGAATAATCATATTTAAAAATTTTATCAAGAAATTAAATAATTAAGCTAATTTTATTATTCAGGAAGATAAATTTTGTATGTGATGAGTCGGACTCAAGGTAAGGGACTTCATCTCGCACTCCTTTCATTGAGGCATAGTTTTATGTTATACACCCACCTTATTTTATGAGGTGTATATATATCCCCTTTGACTTATCATTTCATTAATTAATTTATTATAACATTAATTAATGTTATATTAAATTTTATTTTTTCATGGTTCATATGATTTAAATGTTCAGTGTGGTATGGGGCACCTTGAAAGTTTAGAGGTTTAATTATCAAAACTTTTTATTCATGTAAATATTTTTTATATTATTTTACATATTTATTTATATGTATATAAATTTATTATAAAGGATATTTCATGTATATTTTTAATTTCATTCAATTTTTTTCAAAAGGAAGCTTTTTTTGTTTTCCAAATACGGTATTTTATGACTTTTTCAACAAAATACGAAAGGGGTGTTTTTTTAACTTATACAACATGAATGGATTTTTCTGATTTTATGTCACTTTAATGTTTTGATTATTCCTTTACAATTTTAAACTTTTATTTCCAAATAAATTGTTCTCATTTTTTAGTGTTTGAATTTGTAAAAATGAAAAGTTATTTCAAATTTTATTTTTCCTTTATGCTTGTTTTATGTGTTATAATTATGTTATGATCTTAGGCATTGTTTATGAGTACATGTGGTTCCATGATAAACCAAGGGAAGGTGAGCCTATGATATCACTCTAATGCATTGGGTAATGAGATGGAGTTAACCAATAGGGTTTCTCCTAAGAGATTAAGTGAATATACTACGATGGGTATTCCAAATGTAACCATGGAGGCTACTCCCTATGTAGTCGTGAAATCTATAGTAAATGTAAGAGTGATATGGTAATGATGTCACAAGTCTCGTGCATGATTTTTCTATGTATGAAAATGTGTTTTTAAGAAAAGGGTTTTTAATGGGTGTTCATGTTTTCACTAGACTAATGATTTCTTTCTTTATGTCCCTTACTATGATTTTTGTGCTCATCCCATGTTTTAAAAAAAGTATAGGACTTAAGTATGAGTGAGGATTTATATATTTCATGTTGAATTTAGTGAAGAGTATCATAAAAGAGATCATGACTTATTTGAAAAGTTTTAGATTATGGGAAAAATATATACTATTTAGAAGTGTTTTGGTTTTGTTATGTATGAGTTATGGCTAGATTCTCTAAAACTATAAACCTAAAAAGATCCTCAATATAAAAGAAATTAAATTATTAACTTAAAATCAATATTATGTACTGTTTAAAATTGAGGCCTTATAGTTGGTATCAAATGAAAGGTTTAGATAAATTTAGGGATTGGGACTTTTGGTTAAACATAGGTTAGGTTTCTATGTATATTCTTTTAGTTAAATACTTGTTCTAAAACATTTTAAGATCGAGGAAATTTAGTTAAAAATGGAATGAGGAGGATCTCAAACAACATTCATATCTCATTGTGATGACTTGCCTGCAATAATCACTGTAAAGTCATGTCCTGGTGATTCTAAAAAAAATTAACATGAAACTATCTTGTAAACAGTTGTATTAAATATCAAACACCTCATATATACCTTGATACCACCATGGTTCGTGGTTTTTTAATCAAATCATATTTTTCCAATATTCTCATATTTTAAAAAATGATAAATATTATCAATTTATTTTTAGATATTTTACCTTATCGCAATATTTTGAAGCATATTATAATTTTGAAAAAGATTTTGAAGAAGGAGACCCTCATGCAACCTATTTATATTTGGTTTTAACTTATAGTCTTTGAGCACATACTTATGGTATTTTAAAAGGACCCTTTTTTGAATGTTTCAAAACAAACTCGTTCTGAATGTTTTATAAAAATCAAGTTTTATCATTTGTTCTGAAATTATATATCATAAAAAATTATTTTCCAAAAATATTTCTTTATGAACACCCATACTAACCAAGTTGTACAAGGTGTATTTGGATAAAGGAAGTAGTAGACTTTGAAGAATCTCTAAATCATTGTTTCAATGCATGGACCTTCTATCTATGTGAACAAAATGACAATGAAATTAGGTGTATACTATGATCAAGGTATGACATTATTTTTTTATGTCATAGTTTCATTAAATCATAGGGATATGAAATCACAAATGTCAAGATATAAAAGTCTTAATGAATTAATAAGTTGAGGTAATTATGGGTTTGGATACAAATGAGAGGTATAAGATAACCTTTGAAGTTAAAACATTATATTAAAGGATAAAACTCTACTTTCCAAGTAAGTATATTTCCTTATGTTCTTAGTCCAAGTAGTAAAATAATTCCTCAAATTTATGATGAGTATTTTGAATGAAAAAATATTATTCATTTACTTTTCTTACTAAGTAATCAATGGCCTTTTAACCCATCATAGATTTATGATTTTGTGATTATTGACTTTCTCATGACCATGTTCTCTATCACTCTCCATCAGCTCTTGATGGTTTTTTTCTATTCAATTTCCATGTTTTTCTATATGGAACCCTAATATTTTTTATCTCAGATAACCCTTGTACTTCCCTTTATTTTAAAGTGGAAGTTTTATTGACCCTTGTTCAGATGTGGGATTTTAATAAAGGTAATTTGAAAGGTCAAACCCTAGATACCAATCCTAATTTAAAATTGAGAGGATTAAATTTATTAAAGGGGGGATAGTATAACATCCCAATATTTTAAAAGTAAATGATATGTTTGATACCATACATGATACACCACATTGAGCTTAAGTGAACAACTGAATAATAATATTATTATGTTACCATTATAACCTAGTAGTTAGAATGGTGAGAATGAACAGGATTAATTGAATTATGAATATATTATTTACAAATTTATATATAATTATTTATTTGGTGAAAATTTAATTATAAATGAATTTAAAACCTTTTTTAAAATAACAGGAAATTTTTTTCTGAAAAAAACTATTTAAATGTACATATTTGTATTTTATACCAATAAATAAACAAACCAATCATGATGGATTATATTAATGAAATATATATATATATATATAATATTCAATATAATTTTTAAAATTCATAATATTTATTTTCTAGATTTTATATAAGAACAAATCCAATTTTATGCATAAAATAAGTATTTTTCTAAAAAGGCAGTTTTGTCTTCTTTTGATGGTGCACCTATTTTAAATCTTGTTGCTGACACTTTTATGAAATATATTTGAAAAAATAAACATATTATTTTAAATATGAGTATAAAAAATTAATTTGGTTGAATTTTGGATATCTTTCTGATAAGTTTTATTTTTTGATGAATAGTGAAAAAATACAGCATTTTAATTGAAAACTATTTTTTCATAAAATTTATTTAGTATCAAATTAAATATTTGAATGGTTTAAAAGTATAATTAGATCAATTTTTTATCATTTAATCCAATTTATTTCATTAGAATCAATTTCACACTAAATTTGGATATAAAAATATTTCAATCTTTTAAATGCTTATACTTTAAAAACTTATTTTCTCATTCCAGCAACGGGATTAATTTTTAATTAATTTTTGTAATTTTTATGTTTAAAATTTTTAATAATGGATTCCATATTTGGAATCATAATTTCCAAATTTACTAAATAGGTCCCTTTTATTTTTGGACATTATGAATAGTAACTTTAGTAATATTTTTTATTGCCACAATTAAGGGTAAATCGGATACTTATGGGTAAAAATAATAATATAAATATTATAAAATTACCCTAATAGTTGTCGTAATTTCATTTAATTAGTGTTAATTGACCAAAATCATCCTTATTCTAAAATTATAACCTTTGGAAGCTAATTGGGTGAGTGTATGACATTTATAATATTATATTTAAAGAAAAGTCAATTTTGTCACACTTTTGTTTTTAACAAGTGAGATATTTTTAATATGGATATAAGGGATATATTCAACTATAAATATTATTTTTAAATGTAAAATATTTATATTTATCATGATAATTTATTTTTAATTTTTAGAGAATAAATAATTAAATTAAAGGCTTGCACAATGTTGATGCAGTAATTGTTTGATTAAAGTAAATATCAAATAAATGATATTAAAAATACTAAAATAAATATAATTTGAGATTATTAATGTCATACATGAATTTTTTATATTAAATTTACATGTTATTTATGTTTTAGAAGTTTTTTTTCGAATTTATCTTGTTTTTATGGTATTTTTAAAAAGTCAAGTAATGGATAGTTTTAAAATTTACATTGTTGATATTTTAAAATAAATAATATTTTATTAAATGATATAAAAATTATAAAAATTAAAATTAAGTAAAAAATATTGGGATAAGTAAAAAAATTTAATCAATGACTCATTTATTATTCTTTTGGAATTTTATAGTAATTATATTAACCCTCAAAGTGTAAATTACATGATATCATACTAAGAGTTAAAAGGATTAATTAAGGGTTAAAACAAAAAGATAAGGATTAAAAAATAGTCAAAACTAATCTAATTTTCATTGGATAAATTTATTTATACCCATAATCATTCTATATTCTAAATAAATCAGTTTAGAACCATTTTTAATAGAAAATGAATTTATATTAATTTAATATTTTATAGAATTCCAAGAGTGCCCCTCCCCTCTCCTATAAAAGGGAACCCATTATTCTCATTTATTAACACTTAAAAACCTATTTGGTTCAGACAATATCTTCCCAAATACCTTCCTATAATCCTTCCCCACATTCTAGATCTCTTATTTTATCCAGAAAACCACCTTAATTCTCTTAAGGTGTTAAGAAAAGGAGATCATCCGAATAAGAGGTGTCATTTTTAATTAAGTATTTCTATTTTATTTATTCTTCCAATCTATTAAAATCTTATTAAACCATGATTAAATAATAAATAAAGTATCCTAAATATAATTAGATTTTATTATGTTAATATCATCACCTAAATTTATCTCCAATTTCATGAAATGGGAAATGAATTATTGGTTCGTGTGTACGGCGGACTACCACCTCACAACCCGATATAATTCATTTTCCATCTCCATATCTCAAGACTAGTTATAATTATGGAATTAATGTTTATATATTATATTCAAGAAATATTTATCATTATTAAATAATAATATATCATTTTCGTTCTTACCTTTCCATGCACATAAAAATGGGAACATCATTCTTGCGTACATGCAAATTATCACCTCCACAGAGTGATGTGATTCGTTTTTATCACCACATAACATGGATGATATATATAAGTATATTTAAATTATTAATATAATATTGATTATATTATGATAATTATGGAAAGATAAAATAATAATTAACTTCTTTCCCTAATTATCATTGAAAAATAGAAACTTTGCTCATGCGTACGTACGATCTACCATCTCAATGATTATAATGTTGTTCATTTTTCATAACCATGTATAAATGGTTTGATTTAAAGGTATAATTTATGTATAAAAGTGATTATTATTTCATGAATATTATTCTGGAGATGATGGAATAATGACCTCTTTGACCGTATTTGACTTACTAAAACCATTTTGGACTCATGTACCGAATATCATCAAAACATCCGACATAAACTTAAATAATTAAGTAATTATTATAACATTATAATAATTAATATAAAAGGAATAATAAAATTTAAAAAGGTTATCAAGAAAGTAAATAATTATCTTGGGTTTATTATTCAGGAAGAAGAATATTATACGTGATGAGTCAGACTCAAGGTAAGGGACTTTGTTTCAATCTCCTTTTATTGAGGCATAGTTTGATGTTATACACTCACCTTCTTTTATGAGGTGTATATACATCCCCTTTGAATTATCATGACATTAATATATTTATTATCATGTTATTTAATGTTATATTAAATTTTATTCTTTTATGAGGCTTATGATTTAAATTTTGAATGTGGTTTGGGACACCTTGAATGTTTAAAGATTTAATTATCAAATTTTTTTCTCCATGTTAAAATTTTTATATTATTTTAAATATTTATTTATATGAATATAAAAGTATTATAAATGAAATTTTAGGTCTATTTTTAATTTCATTAAATTTTTTTCAAAAGTAATCTTTTTTCTTTTTGCAAATGAGGTACTTTATGAATTTTTTGAAAAAATATGAAATGAATTTTTTTAACTTATATGACATGAATGGATTTTATTGCTTTTATGTCACTTTAATGTTTTGATTATTCCTTTACAATTTTAAACTTTTATTTCCAAATAAAGTGCTTTCATTTTTTATTGTGCTTCTTTGTAAAAATGAAAATTTATTTCAAAAGTTATTTTTCTTTTATGCTTGTTTTTTGTATTATGATTATGTTATGGTTCTTGGGTATTATTTATGAGTACGGGTGGTTCCATGATAAACTGAGAGTGGGTGAGCCGGTGATATCTCTCCAGTGTATTTGGTAATGAGGCAGATTTAACCGGTAGGGTTTCTCCTAAGATATTAAGGGAATATACTGTGTTGGGTATTCCAAATGTAACCATGGAGGTTACTCCCTATGTAGCTGTGAAATATACAGTAAATGTAAGAGTGATATGGTAATGTTTTCCCAAAGCACCTGCATGATTTTTCTATCCATACAAATGAGTTTTTTAAGAAAATTGTTTTTAATGGGTGTTCATTTTTTCACTAGACTAACGATTTATTTATTTATGTCCCTTATTGAGATTTTTATGCTCATCCCATGTTTTAAAAATGTTTTTCATGGGACTTAAGGATGAGTAAGAATTTGGAGATTTCATGTTGAATGTATTAAAGAGTATCATAAAAGAGATCATTCTTTATTTTAAAAAAAATAGATTATGTTGAAAATAGATACTTTTTGGAAGTGTCAACTTTGTATTTTGTGGTTTTGTTATGTATGAGTTATGGCCTAATTCTCTAAAACTCTAAACCTAAAAAGATCCTTGATGTAAAAGAAAGTAAATTTTCGACTTAAACTCAAAAGTATGTAATGTTTAAGGATGGGAACTTATAATGACTTTTTAAACCATATCTTATCCCCTTTGTGATTATGTAATATTTTTATGATTTTTAAATTATTTAATAAAATATTATATTCATGAAATATCATTATTATCAATTTTGACAACATTCATTACTTTGACATTAAAAACATCAAAACAATAAGTTAAATTTGATCCAACTATTTTATTATATCCTAAAAATTTCATGGTCATATAGAGAATTCATGTATTACATTAAATATCTCAAATTATATTCATTTTAATATTTTTAATATCATTTATTTTATTTTTTCATTAATTTAATAATTATTGCATCAGTGTTGTGCAATAATTTAATGTAATTAGTTCTTCCCTAAAAATTAAAAATAAATTATCATGATGAAGATAAATCATTTAACATTTCAAAAACTATTTATAGTCAAATATAACTCCATATTAAAAATATTACACATTAAAAAAATGAGCGTGACATATTTTACTTTTCATTAAATAAAATATTATAAAGGTCATAATATTATCCAAGTAGCCTCGAATGGTCATAAATTATACCCTTGTATTATTATGGTTTAAAATTACACATCCAATAAAATTAGGGCAATTTTTAGGGTAATTTTATAGTCCTTATCATATTATTTTTACTCTTAATTACCTGATTTACCCTTTATTGTGGTAACAAAAAAATCTAAGGTTACTATTCATATTGAGAAAAAATAAAAGAGGTATATTTACTAAATTTGAGCCTCCTGATTACAAATAAGGAATCCATTTTTTAAAATTTAAAACACAAAAGTGGAAGAATTTAATTTAATATTAAACTGGTAAAATGCAATGAAAAATAATTTTTTTGAAAAAAAATTGCCCTTGTTAAGTATAAAATGTTTTTATACTAAATTAATTAATAAAATTAATTTAAAAGACCAAAATTAGAATATTTATAATAAAAATGAACTGATGATAGTTTGAAACTAATCCAAAACGGAATTTGAATTTGTAAATTCTTTAAAAGAAAATACAGTTTTCAATATAAATCATTGTTTTTCACTATTCATTAAAATTTCAAACTTTTTAGAAAATTCTAAAAAATTAATCCTAAGATAATTTTGACATGATGAATTCAAAAATTAAGTTTATTTTTTCAAATAAATTTTCTAAAAGTTTCAAAATTAATTATATTTATTTTCTCATATAAATTAATAAAATTATTTTTTAAAGAAAACTTATTTTTGAAAGTGTTTATTTACTAAGAATTGATAAATAAATATATTTCATAATATGGTTATTAATATTCATACAATTCAACTCAGTGTTAGAATAATAATATTTTAATATTATATCATGGTTTTTTTAAACTTGGTGTTGCGTGTAACACGATCTATCAAAGAAATAAAATTATTTAAAGAGAGATATTTCATAAAAAAATCTCAGGGTGTTACGTTATTCCCCCTTATAAAATTCCACCCTTAAAATTTTATTTTATATACTAAGGTGAAAATATTTGAGGGTACTTCTCCTTCATTGCTTCCTCCAGTTCCCATATAGCCTCTTCGTATTTATGGTTCCTCCATAGTACCTTAATCAGGTGAGTGGTCTTATTGCATAGAACTTTATCTATGATCTAAGATCTTTACCGAATTCTCCTCATAAGATAGATTATTTTCCAATTGTACCACCTTTGAATTTAGTACATGTGATGGATCTGGTATGTACTTCCTCGGGAGGGATACATGGAATCCATCATGTACTTGAGACATGGTTGGTGGAAGTGATAGTAGATATTTCATGGATCTGATGCGATCAAGAATCTCAAAGGGGATGATGTACCAGGGATTTAGTTTTACCTTCTTCTCAAATCTCATGACTCTCTTACATGGAGATATATGGAGGAATAACTTATCTCCAACTTCAATCTCTATGTCCCATCGATGATTGTCTTTATATCACTTCTATCAAATTTGGGCATCCCTAATGTGATAATGAATGACATTCACCTATTCTTCCATTTCTTTGACCATTTCAGGTCATATTAACTTACATTCTCCAACTTACATTCACCAACTTCATCCCATCATGTAGGTTTTCTACATCTCTTCCCATAAAGGGCTTCATATGGGACCATTTATATGCTTGAATGAATACTATTTTTGTAAGAGAACTCAGCCAGTGGAATATGTTGACCCCATCCTCCTTTAAATTCCATTGAACATTCTCTCAACATGTCTTACAATTTCTAAATAGTACACGTAGACTATCCATATGTTGAGGGTGATAAGTCATACTGAAGTTTAGCTCAGTGTTAGGAGCATATTGGAGACTTTTCCAGAACTTGGAGGTAAATCTCGAATCTAAATTAGATAAAATCAATAATGATACTCCATGCATCCTCACCACTTCTATGATGTATATCTGAGAAATTTGATCGAGTGATAAGTCCTCTGAAATTTCAATAAAGTGATTTTTCTTTGTAAGATGACCCACAATAATTCATATGGAATTATTTCCTCTAGATTTCTTCAGAAGTCCAATGACAAAGTTCATAGTGATTTTTTTCCATTTCCATGTAGGTATAGGTAATAGTTGCATTATCCCCTTCTAATTTTTCCTTTCATCCTTCACTTACTGATATACTAGGCACCTTTATGTATATTCAACATTCTTCTTCTTCATATTGTCCTGCCAATAATTCTCTTAGAGATCTCAATACATGTCCATGCTTCCTAGGTGGATAGAGAAGTTAGATCTATATAAATCATTAAAAATTTCCCTCTTTATCTCAATATTTGATGGTAGACATAGTCATGACCCAAATCTTTCAACTCTTTCCTCATCAATTTTGAACTTTGAGGATTTCCCAGTTTTAATAGATTCTGCCTTCTTCTGGATTTCCTCATAATTTCTTTGGGAATCCTTTATCTTATCCATAAGGGATAGTTGAGCAATCATTTGAGAAATGAATGATGATGTTCATTACCTTATGATTCTCATGTACATCCTTTGTAAGTCTAAGAATATTTGATCCTTATTAATTCTCATCATTGATAAAGTTACAAGATCCTTTCTAATTAGATCATTTGTCACTTTATTTGCTTTACCAAGATAGTAGTGTATTGAGTAGTTGTAATCCTTAATAAGCTCTAACCATATTTGTTGGTGTATATTAATCTTCTTCTATGTGAATATATATATGAGGCTCTTGTGATCATTATATATTTCACAATTCTCCCCATATAGATAATTCCACCATATTTTCAATGTGAAGATCATACCCATCAACTCTAGATCGCGCATGGGATATTTTTTATCATGAACTTTTAGCTACCTTGAGGCATAGGCTATCACTTTATCATTTTTCATCAGTAAAAAACCTAATATCTTCTTTGATGCCTCATTTTATACCACAAATATTTCTCCACTTATGGGTAGTGTAAGTATTTTTGTAGTGATAAGCCTCTTTTTCAACTCTTTGAAGTAGTCTTCGCATTTACTAGTCTAGAAAAAATTTACTCCCTTCCAAGTTATCTTGGTCAGTGGGTTTGAAAATCATGATAATTTCCTCAAAAATAATTTACAATACCTATATAGATTGAGGAAACTATGGATCTCTATTATAGATGTTGTCCTGGGCCACTCCTCAACTTCCTTTGTCTTATAAGGGTCTACAGGTATCCCTTTGTTGGTGATAACATGCCCAAAAAATGATACTTCTTTTATCCAAAACCCACACTTATAGTACTTTTCATATATTTTCTCCATTTAAAAATAATTTCAAACAATATTCAAATGCTCTTCATGCTCCTCATTACTCTTAAATTATATCAGAATATCATCTACAAATAATACCACAAATTTTTTGAGGTAATATATAAAGACTATATTCACTAAGTCTATGAAAATCGATGGAGTATTAGTGAGTTGAAATGGAATCACTATGAACTCATCATGTATATACCTCGTTCGAAATGCAGTCTTGAGAATATATTCCTTTTTCATCTTTAATTGGTGATATCCCAGCTGAAGGTCCACCTAGAGAAATACTTGGCCCCACATAGTTGATGGAACAATTAATTTATCCATGGAAGGGGATACTTGTTCTTTATTTTGATTTTGTTAAGATCATGATAATTAATGTAGAGGTGCATTGATCCATCCTTCTTCTTGATGAATAGTATTGCCTCACCCCACAGTGAATCACTTGGTTGTATAAAACCCTTATCAAGATTCTGTTATAAATGCTTCTTCAGTTCTTCCAACTCAATGGTGGTCATCCTATAAGGAGTCTTTGATATGGGAGGAGATCTAGGTATAAGTTCAATTAAGAACTCAACCTCTCAGTCAGGAGGAAAACAAGGAAATTCTTTTAAGGAATGCATTAGTGTAGTCCCTCACAATGGGCATGTATTCAACCATGATCATCTCCTTTTTCTAAATCATTTGAGATAGATATGATTTCTCATAAGGAAATAATATACACACTTGAGTTAATGATTCTAAATAATATTCATCCTCCTCCTTACACTTATATATAATTGGAGGATGCATTAGTATGTGAAGGGTGATCTCCCTTTCCTGAGTTGATGTTGGTGTCGCGACCCATCCCAGTGGGGCCCATGTCATGACTCCTTAAGCTCGCATTCAATAGTCCAGGGGTTAACGACTAGCGTTAAGAAGGCATATCACTGAAATGGGATTCATTAGCCTAAGTACCTGTACACACGCACACATCTTCAAGCCTATACAATGTTGAAATGTAAAAACAAATAAACAACCATGCATACATGCATCTAGAACTCATAACCAGAGTACGAAAAGAAGTAAAATAAAGTAAATAGGGCCAAATACAAGACCACCATGAAGATTATAAAAACAAAAGTACAACCTGAGAGTAAGTACTGGGACTTATATTATAAAGCTACAGGAACACACCTCGATTTGTCCGGTCTCACTAAGCACCATCTAGTCTTGGTCCGCCTAGGACTCTGTCAAAAGTTTGATTGTATTCACAAGACATGACATATGCAGGAAAAGCCCATGTAGGGGTGAGTATAACAATACTCAGTAGGACACCCCAAAACCATAAATCATAAAACAAATTAAATACAGTCATCTATATATAGGTATATGTCTACAATACATATAACAATAATTTCTAGATATACTCAACAAAGACACACAGTCTAGAGGTAAGCCCCAACCATAGTATATCAGCCTAGGATTCTATATTGGATTCCACAAAGCACTCATCTGGGAGAATGAAATCCTGAGTCTGATAGCATTGATGATGTCCATCTAAGAGGTACTTCTCATCAGGTCTCATCATGAGAAAGAACACGTTGATAGTCTGAAGAGAATATGATACACAGATGAGGATCATTACCAAGGTCATGGGGTGATACCAACAACTCAATATCGATTTACCCACTAAGTAGAGGATCGATGCCTACGTAGTTTTAGTCATGATGATACCAAGAACTCCACCTAGGGAACAATGATGAAAAGAGGGTCTCACTATGAGCCTCTTAGATGGATTAAAAAAACTCTATCAAAGAATTCATGCTGAAGGGATCATAGTCCTAGGAGTAGGAGACGACTCCATACCAACCTTCAGGTAAAGGATAAAGGTAACATACCATAATGAAACTTTTCTAAGATATGGAGTAAAAGAGATCCAATCCAAGTATAAAAGAGTACACAGTGTGTAGTAGGAGTCACATGTTGTGACCCTTGACCCCAGGTCATGTCCGTGTAAACGACCTGTGTCTCTTACCTGTGTCCTTGTAGAAGTACACGGTGTGTAAGCTACCCATGTAGTCTACCTGTGTGCCATTACATGGCTCCATCCCATGTATGTGTTCCCATGTACCAATACATGGCTTATCTTGTGTACCTGCACTACAGGAAAACTGAATATTTGCGACGGGCGATTTGCGATGGGATCCCGTCACAAAAGGTCTTTTGCGACGGGGCTCCGTCGCAAATCCCCTGTTGCAGAAAACGGCGTCGCAAATAGGTGTTTTTGCGGCGGTCCCGTCGCAAAAAGAGTATTTGCGATGGTATTTTTCCCCTGTCGCAAATGAGTTTTCGTTTATATATAAAAAAGGTATTTGCGACGGGTCGTCACAGATATATTAGTTGCGACGGGTCAGAAACCCGTCGCAAATGCGAAATTTAAAAAATACTTGCGATGAAGGTATTTGCGATGGACCGTCGCAGAAATGTTTTCCCGACGGGTATTCGTCCCGTCACAAATATTACAGTAAAAAAATATTTACGACGGGAAATCCCGTCGCAAATGTTCCCATCGCAAATATGAAAAAAAAATAAAAATAAAATAAAATAATTAATACAAATCGTATAATATTATATGAAAATAATAATAATATTAATAATATAAAAAAATATTATTATAATATAAATAAAAATATATATATAATATAATTATGAAATATTAATATAAAATAATAATAATATGAATATAAATAATATAATATAATATAATAATACTAATATTAATAATATAAAAAATTAATATAATAATATTATAATTAAAATAAACATACATATTTATGAAAAAATAATATTAATATTATTAATATTAATAAAATTATAAAATTATAAACTTCTCAATATTAACAATAAATATAAAATATTAAAAGTAATATTACTAAAATAAGCAGATATTAAAAATAATACTAATAAATAATAAATTATTAAAAAAAATAAAAACAAATTAAATCATGTAATATTCGTACCAATATGAAAGAGGAATTGTAAATAGTTAATATGACAATAAACTACGAACTCAAATGTTTATTACATCTAAAAAAATCACTGGGGGGTGGATAATCTGGAGGACCTGGAGGAGGTGGTGGAGGAAACTTCATCCCTAAACTATGAGTCAGACGGCGCATATACTCCATATACTCCTGATGTTGCTACTCATATCGACGTCTCTCCTCATCCTGCTGCTGACGCATCTGCTCCTGCCATCGACGCATCTCTTCATCGTGCTGCTGACACATCTGCTCCTGCCCCTGATGCAAATTCTCTATAAGCTGACTCTGAGCACGCAGCTGCTCCTGATACTGTGAGGCAGAAGATGATGTCTCTCCACGATCTCCTCTCGAGCTGGACACCGACATCGCAACAGTACCATAATAAGCTACAGGAGTCAAATGAGAGTCGATACCAACTACTCGGCCCTTTTCGAAGCCATACTGGGTCGCCTGCATCCATGTCGTCTCATCAAAATAGTGGGCACTAGTCTGATCACCCATCTCTTCTTGACTCTTAGCCTGTTTTTGAGATGGTGCGGCCTCATATGACTCCTTAAGTTTCAATTAGAAATTAAAATAATGAAATGAGAAGATATGCATATAGGTTGGGTGGTTAATCAATCAATGAATAGAAAAACAAACATAATTGACCTCTCATCTACCTCAATTTTCTTTTCATTTGTGTGTTGAGGTTGACAGGAAACTTCTACCTCCACATGTAATATGTGCTTTTACTGTCAAAATTATAAACCTCCTCACCTCTATATTGGTGAGGAGGTTGATAATTTTGACAGTAAAAGCAGATATTACATGTGGAGGCAGAAGTTTCCTGTCAAGCATCAACACACAAATGAAAAGAAAATTGAGGTAGATGAGCGGTCAATCACGCTTGCTAATTTTCCTAATTGTTTTTAATTCTTTCCTAATTGTTTGTAATTATTTCATAATTATGTAATTGTTTCCTAATTATGTAATTGTTTCCTAATTATGTAATTGTTTCCTAATTAAATCTAATTGTTTCCTAATTAAATCTAATTGTTTCCAAATTATTATAATTGTTTCTTAATTATTATAATTGTTTCCTAATTATTATAATTGTTTCTAAATTATTATAATTGTTTCCTAATTATTATAATTGTTTCCTAATTAAATCTAATTGTTTCCTAATTAAATCTAATTGTTTCCTAATTAAATCTAATTGTTTCCTAATTAAATCTAATTGTTTCCTAATTAAATCTAATTGTTTCCTAATTAAATCTAATTTTTTCCTAATTAAATATAATTGTTTCCTAATTATTTCTAATCAATTAAATCTAATTATTTCCTAATTATTTGATAATTATTTTAATTAAATCTAATTAAATCTAATTATTTCTTAATTATTTGATAATTATATATTTATTTATAATTATTACCAAAACATCCTCCGGGAGTGTCGAACCAAGAGTGAAGCAACGCCCGTTGTCGTGTACCAAGTTACCCTGAGTCAAGCTCGAAACACCTTGTCAGAGTTTTCACTCCTAGGTATATTTGTGCCAGAGCCGCCTCTACTTGTTCGTATCCAGACAAGGATTATTTGGTACAACCACATAATCTAATTATACTATATAGCTAAACATTCTATTAAAAAAATAAAATTAACAATTAAAAATAAAATTAACAATTAAAAATAATTTAACAATTAAAAAAATAAAAAAATAAAAATATATATAAATACCTTGGAAGTAATCTGCGCCTTCTAACTCCTTCCTTCCTCTTCTCGAAAGAAAAAATTAAAACAAAAAAAAATTATACTCAGAACTGAAAATTAGAGAGAGAGAAGAATAGAGATCTGAATGTTATGGAAAAAACGGGTGGGGTGTATATATAGGTTAGATTATTTGTGACGGTCGTATTTGCGACGGGATACCGTCACAAATACTAGGTATTGTGATGGGAGACCGTCGCAAATGCCTTCGCCCGCATTAAATACGGGCGGCAGGTAAAAGGACTTTTGCGACGGGCCCGTCGAAAATAGCCACCATTAGCGACGGGCGGATATCCCCGTCGCAAATTCCTATTTACCGCCGCCGGTATTGGTGAGTAACAGGAGACCTTCGCAAATGCCTTCGCCCGCATTAAATACAGGTGGTGGGTAAAAGGACTTTTGCGACGGGTCTGTCGCAAATAGCCACCATTTGCGACGGGCGGATATCCCCGTCGCAAATTCCTATTTACCGCCACCGGTATTGGCAACGGGGCCCATCGCAAATACTTTCTCCTACATTAATTACGGTCAGCGAGTAAAAGGACTTTTGTGATGGGCCCGTCACAAATAGCCACCATTAGCGACAGGCGGATATCCCCCTCGCAAATTTCTATTTACTGCCGCCGGTATTTGCGACGGGCAGATATCCCCATCACAAATACCTATTTACCACCGCCGGTATTTGTGACGGGTAAATAGTCCGGTTGCAAAAAAGTATTTACCCTCGTCGGGTAGTTGCGATGGGTTGAAGGTGACCGTCGCAAATAGGCTTTACAGCGGCCGGTATTGGCGATAGGGCTCGTCGCAAATAACACCTGGGAAATATTTTTTTGCGACGGGTAGCCTTATACTCGTTGCAAATAGGCTTCCCGCATTTTGGCGCGCAAACCGCGCCATTGAAATTGCGACGGGTCCTGTATTTTCCGTCGCAAATAACTGACCATTTGCGACGGGAATATATTACCGTCGCAAATACGCTTTTCATCGGAGTTTTTGCGACGGGAATAAGTCCTGTCACAAATACCTCGTCGCAATAAGCGTTTTTTCCCGTAGTGCTGGTCCAGTCTATGTTCGTGTGGGGGAGTAGACGGTGTGCTCTAACCTGTGTAGTCTGCCCTATGTCCGTGTACTTCCCAAGTACATGGAGTAATTTGGGAGAGACCACACATTGTGTGATAGTGGTCACACACTGTTATATTTAACTTCCTCTGGAAACACTAGCCACTTCTTGGGGGGGCACACGATGTGTAGATCCAGATTACACATCGTGTTGTTCGGAATTTTGAAGAATCCCAGATCTAATACTACGTTTTATTTAGAACCTCTAGCCTTTTATTTGGAAATCGTTTCACCGCAAGATCAAAGATCCCAACTCATCCAATCCTTTTTGTCATCAAACAATGTGTTCTGTCATCATATTTGCTCGGAAAACAGATCAAATCATCGTTCTTCATTATGTACTGAAGAACACTAAAGAATGAGAAATCGAGTATCCACTATCATCCAAATCACTTTATCTCCATCTTCGCACATCCTTCATGTCATGTCGATTCCATGTCTATAATTTCAAATCATTACACTAGGAAATAGGTGTGTAATGATCGATTGATCGGGATTTGTTGAGTTTCGGGCCAAACAAAGAATGCCTATGACAAACGTAGAACCGGGGGAGAAAATCACAAAAATGGATAGGAGGAACAAACCTCAATCGATGTTCGTATCAATCTTGTTTCATTTCCATTAGAAAAAAAATCAAAATAAATCAATCCCCAAGGATATTATCCCATTAAAATCCCACAAAACAACCCATCTCGCATAATGATCACAGTACGGATCAATCTGTACGTTGATTGATTCAAATTAATAGTATAAATCAAGAATGGGGAAGGATAAAATCAAAACACCTTCCCTACCTTGATTTGGATAGATCATTGATAAATAATGAATTTGCATCACATTCATTAGTGAGATTCTTCAAATCCATTGTGCGTTGATCCAAGATCCTGTCACCGATCACCTGAGATAATTTTCCAACGGTCTCTCTGAGGGTTCTCCAACGTCTCTAGGGTTATGCGACTAACCCTAGAATTCTGACATAATAGACTTTTTAAATACTAACTGGTCTCTACATCAACACAAATTAAATAAAATAATTTTATTCAATTTTTTTATTCATTTCCACGCCCATGATGAATTTTCTACAAACGACCTGTGCCAACTAATGTTAAGTCGTGCCTAGGGTAAACCTCACATTCTAAACTCAATGGTGCCCTTGGATTTCTGATTTAGGAACCTGTTCAAATGTTATTCCACTTTTTCTATAAAACTGTGTGCGTGTGATATTTAATATATTTAATATATTTCAAACATTTATTCTGGGCACACCGGGCCTCAGAATCACATGTTGTCTCAACTCCTGGTCTCAAAAATAATCCATATAATGTTCAAAAATAATATATGGAAAATATAAGACATTACATTCTTCCCATCTTGGGACTTTATTTCCTTGAAAATCCAAAACAAGGGCTACTAAAAAGATGTGGGTAATGAGCATGAATCTGAGCCTCTCGCTCTCATGTGCTCTCCTAGAGATTCTCATTCTTCCACCAGAAATGTACTAAAGTAATCAATCACCCATGAAGGATCCTCTCTTACTGATCCTCGATCTCTATCGAGTACTCAGCAAAGGTCACTCCATCCTCGATGTCCAAGTCACCCCAGTTGATAACGTGTGATGGGTCATGCACGTACCTCCTTAGCTGCGACACATGGAAGACATTGTGTACCCAATCTAACTACGGAGGTAAAGCTAAGCAGTACAACACCTTTCCAACTCTACACAGTATTTGTAAAGAGCTGATAAACCTTGTATATAGCTTGTCACCCCATCCAAATATTTGTAATCTACAGTAAGGAAAAACTCATAGGAACACATGGTCTCCTTCCTTGAACTCCAAAGGCCTCTATCGCCTATCAAAATAAGACTTCTGATGACTCTGTGCAATCTTCATCCATTCCTAGATAATTTGCACCTTCTCTGTTGTAGCTCGCACCAACTTTGATCCCATGAGAGCTGACTCTCCTGGGTCAATCCAATAAAGTGGTGACCTGCAGGTTCTCTCATCCAAAGCCTCGAATTGTGTCATACCGATGGTGGAATGGTAAATGTTGTTGTACGCAAACTCCAACAGTGGTAGGTAATCCTCCCAACTATGACCAAAGTCCAACATGATTGCTCACAGCATGTCCTATATAACCTTAATGGTCCACTCATTCTGGTCATCAATTTGTGGGTGAAACCCTATGCTCAAGCATAACTGAGTCTCAAATGCCTCCTATAATCTCTTCTATAACCAGGATGTGGAGAAAGCGTCACGTCCAAAAAAATTGTCGATGGAACTCCATGGAGTTTTACTATCTCTTTCACATAGAGGAATCATAAGCTCTCTACTGAACTCTGCTCTCGTATAGTTAGGAAGTGGGCCAACTTAGTGATTTAGTCTATGATAACCAAAATGGCATGTGTCCCCTTGACATATGTGTTAAGCCCATCATAAAGTCTATAGATATCCCTTCCTAATTCTACTCTATCACGTCAAGGGGTTTAGCCAAACCCACTGGAACTTGGTGCTCAGCCTTCACTTGCTAACAAGTGAGGCATTGAGAGACAAACTCAACAACTCCTTTATTCATCCTTAGTCACCAAAACTAACATCGGAGGTCCTAGTGTATCTTTTCCGCACCTAGATGTACCTCCAAAAAGATATGTATGAAACTCTCTCAGAACCTCCTCCTTCAATGTCACTGGTACCATCTTGTGTCCTCTAAAAAGAACGATGTTCTCACCACCTTTATAATATCCATTAGGAGCATGACCTGTGGATATCTGAGTATGTAGGGTCTCATAGTCGACATCCCCAAGATGCACCTCCCTAGATTATTGAAAGATCATAGGGGTAAAATAATTTGAATAGAGGTAAGATAATCTATCTCCATCCACAAAGGATAATTACAATGAGACTAACTACTTCGACACCTCGTTCAGTAATTATGAATAAGATCTCCTGCTGAGAGAATCTGCTACCAAGTTCCCCTTCCCAGGAGTAAGATAATTTCAAAGTCATAATCCTGGAGGAACTCTATCCATCATATCTATCTCAAGTTGATATCCTTATGAGATAATATATACTTTATACTCTTATGATCAGAGTAGATGATAAACTGCTCACCCATTAGGTAGTTTCATCACATCTTCAAAGCAAAGACCACTGCTGCTATCTCAAGATCATGGGTCACGTAGTTCTGCTCATGTGGACTCAACCATCGTGAACCATAAGAAATCACTGCTTGACTCTATATCATAACACAACTAAGTCCGGTTCCTAATATATCATAGAACATTGCATACTTGACACCCTCCTTTGGAAATCTCAAGATGGGAGCACTTGTCAAACTCTGCCTCAACTGCTGAAAATTCTACTGGAAACTTTCTGTCCATATGAAAGGTTTCCCCTTCTAAGTCAAAGTTATCGTGGGTAATGATATTCTGGAGAAATCAGTTATGAATATTTGGTAATAGCCTTTTAACCCAAGGAATCTCTTTACCTCCATCACACTTTTGGGTGGCTCCCAAGCTAACACTGCATCAACTTTGGTCGGGTCCACTGCCACTCCATTTGCTGAGATTACTTGTCCCAAAAAATGGACCGCCTAAATCTAGAACTAAAACTTTGAGAGCTTTTTGTAAAGCTGGTTCGCTCATAGTATGTCTAGAACTATCCTCAAGTGTCTTGCGTGATCCTCCTTAGACAACAAGTACACAAGGTTATCATCAATGAAGACTACCAACCGGTCTAAGTAAGGATAAAAGATCTAGTTCATGAGTCCCATGAACACTACTGGGGAGTTATTCACGCCAAAGGGAATCACCAAGTACTCATAGTGATTGTAGTAATATCTCAATGTTGTCTTCAGTATATCCTCATCTCGTACTCACAACTGGTGATAGTCTGACCTAAGTTCAACCTTCGAGAACTATCATGTCCCTCTTAACTAATCAAAGAGGTCATTAATCCTCAATAGTGGATAATTATTCTTAATAGTCACCTGGTTCAAGTATTGTTGGTTCACACACAACCTCAAGATCCCGTCTACCTTCTTGGAAAACAAAACTGGGGTTTCCTAGGTTGAAACAGTATGTCTAACAAATCCCTTCCTCTATAAATCCTTTAACTACACCCTCAGCTCTCAAAACTCTTCGGAATCCATCTGATATGTTGGTACAAATATCGGTGTCATCCCAAGGTGTAGATAAATGTATAAGTATATCTCTCAGTGAGGAGGTAAATTAGGAACATCTTTAGGGAAGACGTCCTCATACTCTTCCACCATTTTAGGAAACTGGGGACTCCAACATCCACTGCACCAAGGGTTAGGCTAGCCAACTGATGAGTAATCGGATGCACCCTCCTATGCATGAGTCCATCCTACACTGTTTGGGTTCCCTTTTCACCAAAAAAGGAGAACCCGGTTCCATCACCATGGACACACCATACCCTTAACCTAAAATAGTAAATATGGTCATGAACTATAGATAACCAATCCATACCAATAATGACTTTGTAAGGCCTTGACACTGCTACTAAGATATTCCAATAGAAACTCTCACCTCCAAGAGTTAGGTCACACTATTGACACAAGTGTGTGATCACTAAGTCTTCTCCAGTGGGAGTCTCCAAGCATAAGGGTCGATCCAAAGGTTCAACTAGAATCTCTAAGTCTCGTACAAGGTATGTGGCAAGAAAGGAATAACTAGAACCTGTGTCTATAAAAACTTTAGATAAGGTAGAAATAACATAGATCATACCTCATGTCATTCCCAGAGTCTTTGGGTCATAATATTTGATCGCCTAAAGTTTCCATTGCCCCTGTCCTCCAGCTCCTTGAGCCTGGCATAAACCACTTGGGGGTGGTGGTGGTAACAAGTCAAAACATTGACCAACTCTTACTACTCTCCCAGATCCTCAACCACATCCACCACCTTGCAAGCCTACCTACTCCTTCCACTTCCTATGCCTTGGTGTCTCATCCATAGTCTCTATATCAGTTGTATGGTAGGTTAGACAATCTCATTCAAGATGTCCCCTTCCATCACATGAGTAGCACCACATCTCTCTGGGTTAACTGGAACTACCCTGTAAGCCTTGAACTGCAGGTCCTCTATCCTGGGACCTCCTCTTGAAATGTCTCACGTGTCCAGGTTCCTAAGACTGAAACCGGTTCCCTACTATCGAGGTCTTTGCTCCTGCTTTCCCACTGCTGATAAACACCGGCAGTATCTACTCAACCAAGAAACTCTCAACTACCAAATCTCTCTCTAGCACCCCAACATGGGTAGGACTGAACAGAGGGATAAAACTAGCTCGGTGTCTCTATGAAGACCTCACTCGAAGGTCCAAGACTTGAAGAACTAATCATGAACCATATCCATCGAGTACCTGGAGAGGTTGGTAAACCTCGATGAATACTCATCTACTATCATGTTTCCCTAGTGGAGTTGCAGAAGCTCCTAGATACATACATCCCTCAGCATAGCTGGTGAGAACTACTCACTACTGGAAATATGACTTTTACCAATGGTTTTGGCCAAACCGTTTGTATAGTTCATTAATTTGGACCTATACCAACGGTTTGGCCAAAACTGTTGGTATAAGTCACTTATATGGACCTATACCAACGGTTTTGGCCAAACCGTTGGTATAAGTCCCTTATAGAGACCCTATACCAACGGTTTGGCCAAACCGTTGGTATAGGTCCCAAAATCCAAGGACCTATACCAATGGTTATCAAAACCATTGGTATGGGTCTATACCAACGGTTTTGAGAACCGTTGGTACAGGTCCTTCGATTTTTTAACGAACCTTCTTATTGAGAACATTATATAAATCAAAATTTAAAATAATTTTAACAATACATATATATATTTATGAAATTATGTTCACAAAAGTCATGTTAGGTTAGTTGTTAAGTCATTCAATTATAAACTAGAGGTTCTGGGATCAAATCCCACCGAATGTTTTTTTTTAAATACATATACCAACGGTTTTGAGAACCGTTGGTATAGATTTTCATATTACTTATACCAACGGTTTTCAAAACCGTTGGTATAGACCTATTGTCACAGCTTACTTGGAAACGGTCCTCCAAACCGTTGGTATAGCCTATACCAACGGTTTTGGGGCCTATACCAACGGTTCCAAACCATTGGTATAGGGTATTTTTTCAGTAGTGACTCTCTGAAAAGGTTCTCAAACTATGTCTATAAAAAAATAACATCATCGTAAGATTGGGTAATCAAAACCCACAATTTCCCTACTGATCCGTGTAGAAGTATTTCTGATAGGACCACTATCTGATTTATTGGTGTCTTGACCAGATAGAAAACTCAAGTCACCACCTCAAGCCAGTCCTTAGCCACTTCTAGGTCAAGCTCACCTTGGAACCAGATGTTGAATCCTAGCTGTCATACATCATAGAGGCATCCTAAAAGAAACAAGATATACCATGATCAATGAGTATATTTGGAGATTTGGCTCAAGAAGGACATAGAAGCAAAAACTCATTCCTATATGATGCATGTACCATTACTTTCCCTGCAACTGATGTTCTCATGTACCGAGTTGAAAAGAAGGTGATCAGAATCCTGGTGTATAGATACGTCGACCGCAGCACCAACACTAGAGTCCCTGGCCTAATATCTAAACTCGAAACACTTAACACTATTACCCCAAACCAATCTCACAGAATCTTGATCCTAAATTAGAACCAACCCCTCTAATACCACTTTGTCATGACCCATCTCAGTGGGGCCTATACCACGATTCCCTAATCACACCTCTAATAGGACAGGGGCTGGTGACTAGCACCGAGAAGGCATATCACTAACATGGGAGGCCTTAATCTAAGTATCTGTACACACACACACATCTCCAAGACTATACAATTCTGAAATGTAAAAACAATTGAACAACCATTCATGCATACATCTAGATATCATAACCAAAGTATGATAGGAAGTAAAAGAAAGTAAACAGGGCCAAATAAAATCCCACCATGAAGAGTCTGAAAACACAAGTCCAACCTGTGAGTAAGTACTGGGACTACTGTCATAAAGCTTTGGGAACACACCTCAGTCTCTTTGGTCACACTAAGCACCGTCCATTCCTAGTCTGCCTAGGACTCTGTCAAAAGGTCAATCGTCTGCATAAGACACGACACGTGTGGGAAAATCCCATGTAGGGGTGAGTATATCAATACTCAATAGGACACCTTTAAACCATAAATCATACAAAAAAGGAAATATGGTCATCTCTACATGGGTATATGTCTACAATACATATAACAATAATATCCAGATATACTCAATAAAGACACACAGTCTAGAGGTAATCCCCAACCATAGTATATCAGCTTAGAATTCCAGCTCGAAGATTCCACAAATCACTCATCCGAGAGAACACACTCTTGAGCCTGATATCACTGATGGAATTCGTCCAAGATGTACTTCTCATCAGGTATCATCATGAGAAATAACGCGTGATAGTCCAAAGAAAATATAATACACAGATGAGGATCACTACCAAGGCCATGGGGTGATACCAACAACTCAATATGGATTAACCTGCTAAGTAGAGGATCAAATCCCATGTAGTTTTGGTCATGAAGATACTAAGAACTCCATATAGGGCATGAATATGAATAGAGGATCTCATTTTGGGCCTCTTAAAGGGATTCTAATGACTCTATCCAAGAAGTCATACTGAAGGGATCATAGTCTTAGGAGTAGGAGATGATTCCATACCAACCTTCAGGGAAAGGATAAGGGGAACAAACCCTAAAGAAACTTGTCTAATATATGGAGGAAAAATTCTCCAAGCCATATATAAAATAGTACACCGTGTGTAGTAGGGGTCACACATTGTGTGCCTTGACCTTGGGTCCTACCCATATAAACATATCGTGTCTATTTCCTATGTCTGTGTATAAGTACATGGCGTGTAGGTTGCCCATGTAGTCTACCCATGTTCTAGTACACGGATCCAACCTATGTATGTTTTCCCATGTACTAGTACATGCCTTAGACCATGTACCTGGTCCATTCCATGTTTGTGTGGGGGAGTACACGATGTGCTCCAACCCGTGTAGTCCACCTCGTGTCCGTGTACTTCCTGAGTACACTTCGAGTCATCTGAGAGAGAAAACATGTTGTGTGATAGGGGTCACATGTTTTGTGATATTTAACTTCCTTTAGAAACCCTGTTCATCACTTAGGTGTCCCCACACAGCATGTAGATCTAGATTGCATGTCGTATTGTTTGGGATTTTGCAGAATCCTAGATCTGCTCTTGCATTCGACCTGGCACCTCCAACCTTCAATCTAGTGATTGTTTCACCACGAGATCAAATATACCAACTTTTACAAGCCTCTTCATCATCGAACATCATGTTTTGGCATCAGAACTGCTCAGAAAATGGATCAAATTTTTGTTCTTCATTGTGTGTTGAAGAACGTCGAAGAACGTGAAATCGGGTATCCACCATCATCTGAATCGCTTTGTATCTATATTTTCACCTCCTTCATGTCATGTTGATCTCGTATCTATGATTTCATATCGTTTCTCCAAGAAACAGGTGCACAACGATCGATTAATCGGGATTTTTTGAGTCATGGGCCAAACGAAGAATGCCCGCGACGAATACAGAACCGGGGGAGAAAATCACAAGAACAGATTGGAGGAACGGACCTCGATCTATGTTCATGTTGATCTTGATTCATTTCCATTAGAACAAAAATCAAAATAAATCAAATCACAAAGATATTCTCCCATCAAAAACCCATAAAACAACCCATCCTGCATGACGATCAAATCGCGGATCAATCTATTCATTGATTGATTCATGTTTGTTGTAGAAATCAGGAATGAGGAAGAATCAAATCAAAACACACACCCTACCTCAATTTGGATTGATCACTGAAAAAGAATGAAGTTGCATCGCATTTTTTGGAAAGATCCTTTGAATCCGTTGTATGTCGATCTTCGGTCCATGATCCTATCGTTGATCACTTGAGAGAATTATCCAACGGTCTCTCCAAGGGTTCTCCAATGTATAAAAGGTTATGTAGCTAACCTTGGAATTCTGAAATAATAGTATTTTTAAAGACTAACCGGTCACTATGTCAACAAAAATGAAATAAAATATTTTTATTCAATTTTTTTATTCATTTTTTCTATCGCGATGAATTTTCTACAAACAAACTGTGACGAATAATGTTAAGTCGCACCTAGGGTAAACCTCATGTTCTAAACTCAATGGTGCCCTCAGATTTCTGATCTGGGCACCCATTTAAAATTTATTCCACTTTGTTAGGAAAATTGTGTGCACGTGCAATTTAATATATTTAATATATTTTAAACATTTATTCTAAGCACAACAAGCCTTGGAATCACACGCCATCTCTTCACCTGGTTTTGAAAATAATCCATATAGTATCCGAAAATAATACATAGAAAATATGATACATTATAGTTGGATTTGTATAAATATAGCCAAAACATGCCCAATATATAATAAAACTCATCCAAAGGAAGTAAGATGATATTTTCTAGGAGGTTTTGTCAACAAACATTGACCAAGGATGAGTTATATACTTTAAATGAAATAATTTCTCCATTTTTTTCTCACAAATAATTCAACCTCCATATTTTGAGGTGGTGTTTGAATAGTCATACTAAACTTTCAATATATAAAAGGATGCATAAAACCAAAATCAAATAGTAAGTTTTTTATTCTTGAATAAATAATCAATATATCTATCACTACATCATTGTTGAGATCTACCACAATAGTAGTGATAGAATATTATCCTTCCTTACTACCTTGGAGGTTGTTGTCATTGATTGTCTCTGACAACCCTTGGATTAGGTCATTAGCTCCCATAATGCCCATGTTCCTAGCAGTTGAAACACTACACTATAGGATGAGTGTTAATCTGAACCTACCTTTCTTCTTCCATGTTAGTGGGCTTCTTCAAATCCATTCAGCAATGATTAGTCGAATGCCCCTCTCTTCCACATTTTAAGCATCTCCCGGTTCCCTTTAGACAATTCATGGGATGCTTCTTCCCACACTTTTCACACATGGGATGTTGGGTTTTCTTTCCTCTATAGGATTTATCTGTTGATCCTACCATATTAAACTTCATCTTCCTCTTTTTATCTCCAAGCTTACAAGACCACTGAGAGTCTCCAATATTCATCTAAGCCTTAAGGGAATAACAGAAAATCTCCCCATAGTTTTCAATGTCTCAAATCTCCAAATATTTTCATAGACTCGGATTTAATCCACTAAAGAAGTGATCCACCTTTATTTTGATGTTCATGACAAAGTTGAAGGCATATCGTGCAAGCATTGTAAAGTTTTCCTCATACACTCCAATAGACTCGTCTTCCTTTTTCTTTAGTCCTAGAAACTCCCTCTCCATCTTATGATGGAGAGTTTGGGGAAAATATTTATTGAAAAATATTTTTCTTGAATCCTTCCCAATTCATGGAATCAATTTCCTCTTTAGACTTCATGTTCTTGATTAGTGTCCACCGCTGATCAGCTTCCCCATCAAAATGATAGACTGCCATCATGACTTTATCTTCTCCTGAGCACTGAATGACTGAGAATATCTTATCAATGGAGTTAATCCATTATTATATGATTAGGGGATCATAATATCCACTAAATATAGGTGTCCTTTGTCACATAAAGGATTTGACCACAACTTTATCTTTTTTGGAGGAGGGTATTTCACACAATTTAAGTTATTATTCATAATTTGATCCAGTTTATCTAGTGTTGTCATGAAGTTTTGAGCTATCATTCTCATCAGATTTTTCATCTCATTAGGGCAATCGTTACATTGTCTATCACATTGGTTGTTGGCATGGGTTCTCATATTTCCTTCTATTAACTAGAAAAGAAAAATAAAATTAGGAGACTTGAATACTTAGCTAATGAGCATATAAAAAGGAAAATATGAACATAGAAGGATAAACTTATAAATGAAAAGTATATCCAAACTTATGATTCCATAAGTTTCAAACTAGATTATCCATGGTGATAGAATTATCCCTAGGGTTCTTACTAAATTGCTCTAGTCCTAATATCCAAAAATAACTAGACCATCCTATGATAGCAACTATAGTGACCTAATCCTTTTACACATATTATTAAATGATTTTAGGCATAATTATCCACTAAATACAAATCAAGGGTTGAAAATTATTATGTCTTTGGAAGACTAGGTACATAATTTAAAAAACTTAAAACTTGAATAAAACATCATTTTATTAATCTCCATAATGAGCTCCTAACTCCCTTTGAGCTCCTACAACTATATAGGATAACCTGGGGAATACATAGACAAAAGGGGAGATCTAAAAATCCCAATGAAGGAATAAATATGGGAATAAAGCATAGTGTATGAGTTAAAAGGCATGACATGATAACATAAAAAGGCATGAATCGTGAATAAACATATGGAAGAATAAAATATAGAACATGGAATCATATGATCATGGAAACATAGGAAAGTGACAAAAACATATAACATGACATAAACATGATTCAAGGCTAACTACCAAGACTATATCATATGGTGGATAGAGTCCCATAATAGATTAGGTTTACTCCTTAATCTCATACATAACATCTCATGAGACTAAAACATTACCCAATGCATTAGAGCACTATTTGGGTGTACCCATCATAACATTTTCATGCATATGTGTGTCACATAAAGAATCAAACATAATTAATAAACATAAGTGTTACCCATGGAAAGAAATTGGTATCATAATAATGTCATAAGGTGTAACCAAAGGGCGCATAACAATGGTATCCATAAAATAAGGGATTTAAATAATTATTGGTCATTAATAAAGTAAAAAATAATAATAGATCAATAATAATGATGTCCAACTTAATTGAAAACATGAAAAAGATTGATTAAGTAACATTAGAAATGTGCCACTAAAGCATAGTTTTAGGGAAGATAATAAATAGTCTTTAAAGAGGATAAAGGTATAATTATTTACATAAAAGTAGAAATGAACTAAATTTTTCTTTAATGATAAATTAAGAAATTTTATAAAAATATTTGGGGATTAAAATAGTTTATGGATTGTACTTGAAAATGGGTAAGAAACGGAGAAGTTCTCTTTAATCGGGTTTGCTTATTGAGAGGAATTGAGAAGAGAACCATTTAAAACATGTAATCCTCCATCAAAGAAAGATGAATTGAACTACATACATATGGTTAGTAAATATACACAGAATATAGGATAATTACATAAGAATAATTAGGAGATAAATTTAATCAAATAGAGAAAGTGTAACCCAAAGGAAATATAGAGGTTTAGAGAGATCCCTCATATTACGCTTTTCTTTAGTCGAACATGCTTTAACCACCTGTATAATGGTTTAAATAATGTTATTAATTTATATAAAAACAATATTCATATTTATTATATCATATATAATCCTTATATAACCTCTTACCACCTGATCTTTAATAATATTTCATTATTACCATTGTTTCGGGTGTTAACTACTTCATTTTTTCAAGCATGTTTTGTCACATAAGCTATGGTTCATGTGCATGGGATATATATTCATAATTTATAGAATTTTATTAATTTTATAAGTATAATATTTAATTATTTAATACATTTTTATAATAATTATCGAAATTTGGATATGGATAATGAATCACATCGCTTTGTGGAGACGGTCGGTCATACGTATGCACGAGCGACAGTATCATTCCCTTGATGGTGAATGGGTAGAGAAATAGATGATATATTAATTTTATAGATTAAATATCATTACATAATTATAATATATATCCATTATTTTCATCATTATAATCGTCCAAGTAAAGTGGTGATGAAAAACTAATTACAGCGCTATGTGGAGACGGTAAGTCGTACGTACGCACGTGTTGTGCTTTTGTTTTTCATAGGATGGATAAAAGGTGGGATATGGTTGTCTCATAATCATAATAAAGTATAAGTATATAGATGATACTAGATTTATTATTTTATTATTGGTATAACATATTAATAAGAGGTATAAGAAGAAAGAAATTTGAAAGAATCGATAAATACGATTACCTCTTCTACAATGGAGCTCCCTTATAACTTCTCTTAAGAGACCTAGGGTAGCTCTTTTGGAAGGTCTAGAACCATAAGAACTTAAATAAGTATGTTTAAAAGAGAAATATTCTGATTTTTGTTGATCTCTATGGATCAAAGTGTTTTGAAGAAGTGAAGGAAGGGTGCCCCTTAATAATTGAGATGAGGGGCACTTTTGGAATTTCTCAAAATATTAAAATAAAATGAGACTATTCGAGCAAAAAATGATTCAAAACAAAATATAAATGCATAGGGGATGACTTTATAAACCATATATTATCCTCTTTGTGATTATATAATATTTTTATGATTTTTAAATAATTTAATAAGATATTATATTCATAAAATATCATTATTGACAATTTTGATACTATTCATTACTTTGACTTTAAAAACATCAAAACAATAAGAAAAATTTGAACCAACTATTTTATTATATCCTAAACATGTCATGGTCATCTAGATAATTCGTGTATGAAATTAAATATCTAAAATTTTATTTATTTTAATATTTTTAATATCATTTATGTGATTTTTCTATTAATTGAATAATTACTATATCAGCATTGTGCATGAATTTAAGGTAATTATTTCTTCCCTAAAATTAAAAATAAATTATTTTAATGAAGATAAATCTTTTATATTTACAAATAATATTTATATTCAAATATATCCCCTCGTTAACTCCATATTAAAAATATTATACTTATTAAAAACAAGAGTGTAACATATTTGACTTTTCATTAAATAAAATATTATAATGGTCATAATCTTATCCAAGTCACCTAAAAAGGTCATAAATTCGACCCTTGGATTATTATTGTCAACAATTACTTATCCAATAAAATTTTTTCAAGTGTTAGGGTAATTTTATAGTATTTATCGTATTATTTTTACTCTTAATTACCCGATTTACCCTTTACCGTGGTAACAAAAATTACTAAGGTTATTATTCATATTGACCAAAAATAAAATGGTTCTATTTAATAAATTTGGAAATAATAATTCCAAATATGGAATCCATTTTTTAAAATTCATAACACATAAGTGATAGGATTTAATTTAATATTAAACCGGCAAAATGCAATGAAAAACATTTTTTCTGGAAAAAATGTCCCTTTTAAGTGTAAGATGTTTTTATACTAAATTCATGTGTAAAATTCATTTCAAAGACCAAAATTAGAATATTTATAATAAAATGAACTAATTAAAGTTTAAAACTAATCCAAAATATAATTTTAATTTGTAAATGTTTTAAAAGAAAAAATAGTTTTCAATGTAAATCAGTATTTTTCACTGTTCATTAAAATTTCAAACTTTTTAGAAAATTATAAAAAAATCATCCTAATATAATTTTGATATACTAAATTCTAAAATAAAGTTTATTTTTTAAAATAAATTTTCTAAAAGTGTCAAAATTAATTGTATTTATTTTCTCATAGAAAGCAATAAAATTGTTTTCTGAAGAAAACATATTTTTGAAGAATAAAATAACTTTACTAAAAATTAAGTTTTTATTTATTAAGCATTGATAAATAAATATATTTCATAATATGGTGATTCATATTCATACCCACTAATTCAACGGCTAGGTTATAACGGTCTTGTTTGAATAATAATATTTTAATAGTTTATCACAGTTCGTTTAAACTCAGTGTTGCGTGAAACACAAGATACCAAAGAAATCAAATTATTTAATGAGAAATATTTCATAAAAAGATATTGGGGTGTTACAGATACCTGATGCTAACACCGAATGTTAGACCTTACAATGGTGGGGTAGGTAGGGATGTGTCCCGACCCACATCTCGGGCGAGATGTGATGAGATGTGATGTGAGGTGAGGTGAGGTGACGTGACGTGATGTGAGGTGAGGTGAGGTGACGTGACGTGACATGATGTGATGTGAGGTGAGGTGACGTGACGTGACGTGATGCGAGGTGAGGTGACGTGACGTGACATGATGTGATGTGATGTGATGTGATGGGATGTGATGTGATGGGATGTGATGTGATGTGATGAGATGTGAAGTGATGTGATGTGTTGTGGTGTGGTGTGGTGGGGTGTGATGTGATGTGATGTGGTGTGGTGGGGTGTGGTGTGGTGTGATGTGATGTGGTGTGTATAAAAGTGATAGGATCATAGGGCATTCGATGTTGGGGCATGAGAGCAGCAAATCAGTGGGGAAGTGGTAGTGGGCTATCTTGTTTTGTTATGATCTCGATGTTATATTATTATATTAGATGCGTGATTCGGTAAGTGAATCATGGTGAAGCTAGGTTCTGATTAGTTGACCTATATAGGTGATTGTTGGTTCTGTCGTTTGTTCACTGGCACACTAGCATATTATTTTCACATGCGCACTTGAAACCTTGGTTATGTCCCTATTGAGTATACATGTTATGCTCACCCTACGTATATAAACTGTTTTTCAGGTTTCCAAGAATTTGGGGGCTGAGATGGACATTACTAGCTAGGTTGGAGCTGTTGTTATGTTTGTTTGTTCTTAGACTTGTCTTTTGATATATTTAGAGACTTTTATACGTATCATTTTTACTTTATTCATGCATTGTGGGATGGTTTTTGATTTACCTTTATTTCATCTATTGGAGTTTCTTGGTGGTTGTTTATCCTATCTCCTGGTCCTGTTTTATATCATAGAGGGTAATGCCTCCCATTTATGTGATTTTTATACCCTCAGTACTAGTCACCAACTAGGGGCCTACTGGAGGAGGGACTTGGGGATCATTATCTATCTCCCTTCATTGCGACATCTTTGGTGGGAGGGGGTTGTGACACTTCTAGTAAATGTAATCACTATTATTAAAAACAAAGGAACATTAATTGCATTAAAATCAGAGGATGGCATTGGATCTTTACTCTTGACTATTTAGAGTTAGAAAATAGTTAAATATTGTGCTTTTATGCCAATTTTCAGTATCAGATGAAATGAGTCATCCATGGTTGTACCAATTATCTTATATATCTTTATTAGTTTGAGTGGAGAGATTGGTTTAGATACTAGTTGTCAGTTCCAAAGAGTATATGTAATACATACTCTAGATATGGAAAATCTTTAAGGGGGTCAATTTATGATATAAAAAATTTTATGTACATGACCCCTCAATAAACAATTTCATGAAAAATAAATAAATCAAAGTATATAAAATGCATAATGAAAAATTAAAGTGTGTGAAAACATAAAACAGTAGTAATTATGAACTGAGAAAGTGGTAGGTTGAATACTCCAAAAGATCACATTCTGAATTTCTATATAATGATACCTTATGATTATATAAGTATCATTGGAAATGAAAGAAAGTGTCTAGTTTATGATAGAGCAAGTAATTCATAAATATTCAAAGAAAAATCAAGTTCAATAGGTAAAGAGTAAATACCTAAGACTCGCTATCTGGGAGAAGTTATGCAATAGAAATTATAAATAGATAAACGCAAGGCATGCTAAATAGATGTAAAGTATAAATCAAATAGATAAATAAAATGAATTGAATTAAAGTGCATTAGGATAGAACATATAGATTATTAAAGAGGTTTGGCATAAGCAATCTTTGCTCCCATATTTATATATAGAAAAACAAGTTTCCATCTGTAAAACTTCTTTTATTTTAACCAAAAATGGCTGGAAGATTTTATACCCAACTCTAGCAGAATAACTTTATATCTCCAAAACTTCTTGGATTTTAATTCAAAGTTATAGGATAGTTTTATGCCTAGATTTGGTGGATACAACACTGAGCAGGAGTGGTGCCCACGTTCTAATAAATGGATAGACAGGTTCTTAAACTTGGGGTTTCTCTGTTCACAAAGAACGAAGGATAAAATAACATAAAAGGGGAGGCCTAAGCCTCAGTTTATTTGGGGAAGGGGCTACAGTACAAAGAAAACCATGCAACAAGTAGTACAAGGATGAACTCGGCGAGACTCAAACTCGAGACCTCGCTGATACCCACAGGGGAAACTACCAACTGAGCTGCACCCTGGGGGAAAACGTGTTGTCGGTTTATAGGGTATTGAGGCGGTCTTACCCCACCCCCTGTCGCACATCCCCAGCTAGGACCAAGGTGGCCAACCTTGGGCTTGGGCCAGTTCCCACGGAGTTGAGGGGATGAGAGGATCGCTGGCGTATGGTGCGCGTTGCCTTTGCGAGGACTCAAACCCAGAACCTCAACGACAGGACGCCACTGCCTTGAACCAACTCACCCAGCCCCCGCGGGAAAAACGTGTTGTCAGTTTAGAGGGTATTGAGGTGGCCTTACCCCACCCCCTGTCGCACGTCCCCAGCTAGGCCCAAGGTGGCCAACCTTGGGCTTGGGCTAGTTCCAACGGAGTCGAGGGGACGAGAGGATCGCTGGCGAAGGATAAAATAACATATTATTACAATGAAAGGGGTCTTTATGTCATTTCGAAACAGAGTGTATAAATACAAAGGTAAGGCACCAATTTGAAGGAGAAAATTTCTAAAAATCTTAATAAAAAGAGTGTGTTCTTCGAAAAAATTAAAGGAATCATCATATAGTGATATTGTAGTGCATGAGCTCTCAACTCAAAGGTTTCTAAACAATTTGATCAATGTGATTAATTGAATCCCTTTAAATTATCTCCCAATAGTCCTTTATATTGGCAATGAAATTTGATCATTGAAGTGCTACTCTCATTGTTTAAACCTGACCGGTGGAGATGTATTTGTTGGTGTTAATGTATTATCTCAATTGGTTAACCTAAATTTTGTCTTTGTCTCCAGATTCATCAGAGTATTTCACTACTCGAGATGAGAAAATATAGTAATTGGGGGTGATAAGAAAATATAATAGTTACACTTTTGGTGTGCCTATTTCAGTCATTCCTCAAATCTTCACAATGACTCTCTAATGAGTCGGATGGTCTAAACATCTAAGTTCGGATAATATAGAACTACAAATAGTGTAATCGAGAGCCTTGGACAGTAATGATCTTCATAGTTTTCATTCTTTTCAATCGTATGACCAGGGTACATTCCACTTGTCAATCTCCAAGTGTTCCTTTGAAGTGTAGATCGGATAGCGATGCTCCATTTTTATGAAGTTTCATACTTCTCCAACTATATTCAAAATATTATCTAGTAACACTACTGGAAATAAGGACATTTGCGACGGGGCATTTGCATCGGGATCTCATCGCTAATGTGCTTTTGCGACGGGGGTCCGTCGCAAATAGCCCGTTGCAGAAAACGGCGTCGCAACAAGAATTATTTGCGACGGACCCGTCGCTAAAAGTAGTATTTGCGACGGGACATATGTCCCGTCGCAAATACGAGTCGTTATATTTAAAAAACTTTTTAAAAAAATATTACTAAATTATTTTAATTAATATAATAATAATACTATTTTCGACGGGCATAGTACCCGTCGCAAATAATATAAAAAAATAAAAAATAATAAATTAGTAATAAATTATTTTAATTAATATAATAATAATCCAATTATAATTCAAAAATAAAAAAAATAAAAAAATATTAATAAATGATTTTAATTAATATAATAATAGAATTATAATTCAAAAATAAAAATAATAAATTATTAATAAATTATTTTAATTAATATAATAATAATAGATTTATAATTCAAAAATAAAAAATAATAAATTATTAATAAATTATTTTAATTAATATAATAATATTAGAATTATAATAATAATAAAATTATAATACATTCAAATATTAAAATAATTCAAGTTGGTATCACCTACTCTGAAACTGCGTTCACCGTGTTGATACCAAAAAACATAATCTGGTTGAAAACCAAAACACAAGAGATGTTCCCCCACTTTGTCAAACGTGTCAAACGTTCTCAATGCACATTTTCTACAAGGGCATTTTATTGTGCCTTCTGAAACAAATTCTGGATTTGATGCCGCAAATGATAAAAAAGTCTCCAGACCCTCTATATATACTGGATTTAAACCAGAACCGTTTGGATTTCTACGTTGATTTATCCATATGCGGTCATCTAATAATGACTGTTGACGACCTCGTTGTTCCATATTTTTCTATAAAATATAAAAGCATTACATGTTTTGAATAATTTTTTAGAAAAAACATTCAAGCAAGGATAATTATAGAGTTTACATCAGACACGACTGACGCGAACTTTTTATTGGGATAGACCTAAAAATTGACCCTTTAAGAATTGGACATGTTAAGAATAAAGAAAAACCTATTACAAATATTGATAATTTTAATATTATATAAAAAAATTATTATTTTAATAATACTAATATTTTTTTCATAAATATTAATTATATAATAATAACATTATTACATTATTAGTATATTTTATTATTAATATTAAAATAATATAATTTTCTATATTATATACAATTCTCCTTTCAACTGTGTGTTTACCATTCTGTCTCCACGTGTAATATTTGCATTCACTTTCACCTCTTCATTGGTGAGTAGGTTGATAATTTTGAAAAAGAATGCAAATATTACATGTGGAGACAGAAAACACACAGATAAAAGGAGAATTTTATATAATATAGAAAATTATATTATTTTAATATTAATAATAAAATATACTAATAATGTAATAATGTTATTATTCCTAATTATTGGTAATTATTCCTAATTATTGGTAATTATTCCTAATTATTGGTAAATATTGGTAAATATTGGTAATTATTGGTAATTATTGGTAATTATTGGTAATTATTGGTAATTATTGGTAATTATTGGTAATTATTACTAATTATTGGTAATTATTAGTAATTATTGCTAATTATTCCTAATTATTGGTAATTATTCCTAATTATTGGTAATTATTCCTAATTATTGGTAATTATTGGTAATTATTGGTAATTATTCCTAATTATTGGTAATTATTGTTAATTATTGGTAATTATTGTTAATTATTGGTAATTATTCCTAATTATTGGTAATTATTCCTAATTATTGGTAATTATTCCTAATTATTGGTAATTATTCCTAATTATTGGTAATTATTCCTAATTATTGGTAATTATTCCTAATTATTGGTAATTATTCCTAATTATTGGTAATTATTCCTAATTATTGGTAATTATTCCTAATTATTGGTAATTATTCCTAATTATTGGTAATTATTGCTAATTATTCCTAATTATTGGTAATTATTGGTAATTATTGCTAATTATTCCTAATTATTGGTAATTATTCCTAATTATTGGTAATTATTGTTAATTATTCCTAATTATTGGTAATTATTGGTAATTATTCCTAATTATTCCTAATTATTGCTAATTATTGGTAATTATTCCTAATTATTGCTAATTATTCCTAATTATTGGTAATTATTGGTAATTATTGGTAATTATTGATAATTATTCCTAATTATTGGTAATTATTCCTAATTATTCCTAATTATTCCTAATTATTGCTAATTATTGCTAATTATTGCGAATTATTGCTAATTATTGGTAATTATTGCTAATTATTGGTAATTATTGGTAATTATTCCTAATTATTGGTAATTATTCCTAATTATTGGTAATTATTGGTAATTATTGGTAATTATTGGTAATTATTGGTAATTATTCCTAATTATTCCTAATTATTGGTAATTATTCCTAATTATTGGTAATTATTCCTAATTATTCCTAATTATTGGTAATTATTCCTAATTATTGGTAAATATTGACAAGTATTGGGAATTATTGGTAAATATTGACAACTATTGGCAATTATTGGTAATTATTACTAATTATTACTAATTATTGTTAATTATTACTAATTATTGTTAATTATTACTAATTATTGTTAATTATTGGTAATTATTACTAATTATTGTTAATTATTACTAATTATTGGTAATTATTGATAATTATTGGTAATTATTACTAATTATTGATAATTATTCCTAATTATTGGTAATTATTCCTAATTATTGGTAATTATTCCTAATTATTGGTAATTATTCCTAATTATTGGTAATTATTCCTAATTATTGGTAATTTTTCCTAATTATTGGTAAATATTGACAATTATTGGCAATTATTGGTAAATATTGGTAAATATTGACCAATTATTGAAAAATATTGACAATTATTGACAATTATTGGTAAATATTAGTAAATATTGATAATTATTACTAATTATTACTAATTATTTGTAATTATTGTTAATTATTGATAATTATTGTTAATTATTATTAATTATTTCTAATTAATGTTAATTATTTCTAATTCTTATTAATTAATTCAAATTAATTTTAATTTTTCATAATTACTGCTAATTAATTGTAATTACAGCTAACTATTTTAAATTAATTAGTGTTTAATTGTCTCTAATTACTGTTAATTATTAATAGTTATTCATAATTATTTCTAATTAGGAATAAAAAAAAATATAAAAATTAAAAATAAATAAATAAAATAAATATTAAATTAAAATTCAGATAAAAACCTTAAACTTGATGTCAATGTCGAGCCGCTGTAGTTGTAGGACACTATCAACTGACTCCTTGAAATCAGAAAAAAAAATTTATACAACTAATCGTCGGAAAAAGTTCAGAGTGAAAAAAACTGTAACGGTTGGCAGTATTTATATGTTAAATTAATTGCGACGGGCCTATTTGCAACGGGGTTAGAACTCCGTCGCAAATAAATTTCGCGCGGTTTGGCGCGCATTTCGCGCCAAACCATTTGCGACGGGTAAAAGAAACCCGTCGCAAATAAGTCGTTCCGTAAGGTATTTGCGACGGGAATAATTCCCGTCGCAAATAACCCGTCGCTATTATCGATTTTTCCCGTAGTATAAGTACTTTGGAGGGTTTAGGTTTCCATGGTCTTCATAATTATGTTTTCATCTCTATTTCCTTATGATATCATTTGGTCCTATGAAATTCGGATGATTAAGAATGGATGGAGAGATAGATAACTAGTGTGTCTTAATACTGTTGTTTTTGTTTTACTCTTAATGTGGAAATCATGATCTACCATTTTTTTCATAGATTTTCAATGAAAACACTTGAAAACGGATATGTTAGATAAAAAGATAAATATCTTGTGATCATTAACTAAAAATTATCTTATCTATGTGGTGTGTTTACTTCAACAATAATAATTTTTCGTCTATGAGTTTCTTAAACGACGTCGTAGGAACAGGAAGCCAATTTTCACTTGTGAGGTTCGGATTGTATCTCCGGTTAATGTACACGTGGAAACATCCACAGGCAATCTTGCAACGAGAAGATCAGCCACCAGAAAAGGGTATTCCCTGGTAATAATACCGGGAAGTTGCAGAGGGAAGGCAGATAAAAAGGTGGAAAGGACCAAGGTAGAGTTCTTTCGAAGTGCGAGTCCATGAACTGGTAACTAGTTTCAGAGACTGTGGCCCGTATACACTATGCAGGGCCAGATTTGTTGTGCATCATCTATTTCGAGAGCGAAGCCACCATTGTTGGTTGTGGTTGCTTCATTACGTTGCCCTACTACTTTATACAGAAGACCCGTATCTCTTCCATGTAAGCTTTCTGTGGGTATTACTTTATTTTTCTGTCGAATTTATGATGTACTTGGATTTGGGCAGAAAATACTTCCAGTTGATGGTTAGAGATTCTGTTTTTTGTTTTTTCTTCAATCGGTTCATTTGTTAACAGTAAGTGGCATTCTTCCTAAATTGTTTGTAGTGAGATACAGAGAAACTGCAAGTTTGAGCTTGGCTTTTTACACATTCAAAGCACGAGCTTCAAATGTGAGTATTGGATCTGGGAACTATGAAGGGAGGGATGAAGTTAAGAAAAACTTCAATGCTGATGAACCTCCCATTGAAAGTTCAGCTGATCCGTGAGTTTTTTTATTATTATTATTGATTGGCTTTGGCAATGCTGTACCCTAGACGTTCGTGAACTTTCAAGGCATTTTATGCATGTAGAAATTAAATTTGAATTGACACTTGAAAATCCAAATAACCTTCCTAAATAAATAGATATATTTGCTTGATCATTCAGATGAGGTTATTTTCTGTTAAAGACAGAAGACCTACTACCTCTCTCCTCCCCACTTTCCTACAATTTCTAATGTCCAGGAGCTTATTTCTAGTATACTTTTCAATTTTAAAAGTATCATAAGTTCTTTGCATTTCAAGTTGTCTCTATGTTCTACTTTTTATGTAATGTTGAGATCTGGTTTGACTGATTTAAACTTACCATATGGTTTGTGGTTTGGCAGTGAGAAGCTTCCTAGTCAAATTCAGTATCCATTAAATATTGCAGCCGTGCTTTTTGGATGTGCTATAGTCTATTATTTGATTACTTACATGAAAGGGCCTTCGTTTCTTTTAGCAGCAATTTCAAAGTCAGGCTTCACTGCTGCATTCTCATTGATATTTGTTTCTGAAATTGGGGACAAGGTAACTTATGTTCCAGATGCAGTACATATTTCTAATAAGTATAAAAAAATTATCCTGTTCCAATTGGACTGTGCTTCATTAATAGTTACAGCTGGGCACTGCTAAATTTTTAGCATATACAGGACAAGGCAGTATAAGATTACTGAGCTTGGAACATTGGTATAAAATTGAGCTTTGTAGTCTTTTTCATTTTTCCAGTAAAAAAAACATCATCTTTGTTCTTGTTTGTATGTGGGTTGTAGTTGCTGTTTATCCTTTCTATGCCTGCTAGCATATCATTTAATCGTTAATTATGATAAATGAACGCTGCATTGGTATAAGGGAAGCTTATGTCACATCTTAATATTCAGACATGAAACATTTTGCTTAGAATCCAGCTTTTCTGTGTTTTTGAAGTTTTGATGTTAATCACTTTGGCTTGGCAGACCTTTTTCATTGCAGCTCTGCTGGCCATGCAATTTCAGAAAGGACTGGTACAAATTCTCTCCCTTTCTCTTTCCTTGTGATCTTGCTTCAATGGGATTAAACGAGAGTTTTAATTATGATATTTATTCTATTGTGCTTAATTCTGTTACATCTCCATCTTGTGCTTTCATGGTTTTTTCATATTTATTCCAAATTTTAGAATAATGATTTCGTTCTGTGTGCATCTATTTGCACCAACTCGTATGAACATTTTAAAGTCAGTGTAGTGTTTCTAATTCTAAATTGATTTCTATGATTGCTAGCTCTGTTTCATGCTGTCTGGATTTCAAGTGGATGTTGTTGAACAGTGAAGGTCTTTTTTTTTTTGAACCGGTCATTCTTATGAGTTGTATTATTATTGTCAGGTTCTGTTTGGGTCAATGGGTGCCCTTGCACTAATGACGGTCCTTTCGGTTGTAATAGGACGAATATTTCAGTCAGTACCTGCTCAGTTCCAAACTAGTAAGCCGAAATCCAGACTTGTAATCCATGGAGATAGATATATAATATATTGTGTATTATTACTAAATATATATGGTTTTTTTAAACTCTGTGGCCACATGAACAGCCTTGCCAATAGGAGAATATGCAGCTGCAGCTCTTCTTTTTTTCTTTGGTCTCAAATCTATCAAAGATGCATGGGACCTTCCATCTAGCGTGGTTAAGGGTGGAGACAATAGCAACCCTGAGCATGATGAATTTGTTGAGGCCGAGGAGCTGGTGAAGGAAAAGGTGAGCTCCGATCCAAAAATATTCAAAATTTAAGTTGTTTATAGCTCAAATGCAAACCCAGAAACCTATTGACTCAAAATATACTCATTCTGAATCCTTGCACTGCTGTATATCAAAATATTTGAAATATTTCAGGTCTCAAAAGGACCATCAAATTCACTTGCAGTTGTTTGGAAGTCATTCAGCCTCATATTTTTTGCTGTAAGCATCTTATTGTCCATTTTGTACACTTTGTATCTAAGGCTTTGTTTGACAGTTCTTATTGAAAATTGCTTATATCGCTTATCAGTTATGCTGAACAGTTTGAAAATCACTAAAGTGGCAGAAAAATACTTCCAGGCTTCGTTTGACAGCGCTTATTAGAAAACTCTTATAGCACTTAGTCTCCATCTGACAACCCTTATTGAAAACTGCTGATATCACTTATCAATTATGATTAGTGCTTCTGTATAAGTAGTTCCAAAAAGCGTTTTTTGTCACTTATTTAAGTGATCTCCAGAAATTCAAGTATGTGTTTTTTCAAAACAGAAGGAACACTGCTTTTTTTTTTATGAACTTATTATAAGGGATAAGTGCTGCAAGGGTCCGTTGGACAGCACTTATTGAAAACTACCTATAGCACTTATCACTTAAATGCTCCTGTACAAGTGTTTCCAGACTGCTTATTGAAAAAATGTCTCTGCCATTCATTTGTTTATGTGTTTTTCCAGAAACAGAACACACTATTAATTTTTTCAAACTGTTTATCATAAATGTTAAGTAGTGCTTTGTCATTTATTTCAAGTGCTTTTGTATATGTGTTTATGGATTGCTTATTGAAAAGGCATTTTCCTGTCACTTATTTAAGTTGTTTTCTCCTGGAATTCAAGTGTCTTTTTTTCAGAAACAAAAAGACCAACATTTATTTTGTTGTACTTGGTCAAACAGATCCAAAGCAATTTGGAAACATTATACAAAAGCACTTTTAAAAAAAAGTAAGAAAATTCAAACCAAAAGGAAGGTTACAAGGATGGCTTTGAAAGACCAAATTGGAAAAATTACAACTCACACCAATCATTATACAAAAGGTTTTATTCTTAGTGATAAGTGTTGTAAACTATTTTCAATAATTGTTGTAAAATGGAATCAGATGTGTTTGTTTCGTGCTAATATCCGTTTTCACGTTGTTCGGTGAATCTTTTGTTCCAAGGAATGGGGTGACCGCTCAATGCTTGCTACCATTGCTCTTGGTGCTGCAAAGGTACAGTTCTGTAAACAACTTGTGTAACTTATGTGGCGTGTATTTAATTTTACCGATCATTTTTGCAGTCCCCATGGGGGGTGGCTAGCGGTGCCATTGCCGGGCATCTGCTCGCAACATCCATCGCGATCCTGGGAGGGGCTTTTTTGGCAAATTACATATCCGAAAAACTAGTAAAATTCGTTCCTTCTTCCCCATTAAGCTTTGCATGATCCATTGATGCTCCACTTATGCAAATTCAAATTCCAGGTTGGCTATGTGGGTGGAGGACTGTTTTTGCTCTTTGCTGCAGCCACAGTTTTTGGAGTTTTTTGAATGGTTCTTGCTGGGCAGCAAAAGACATTGCTACTAAAGGGCACAGAGAGATGGAAGAATGGTGTATGTTGTTGGATAGCTCAGGAGGCCATGGGGATTTTTTGAAGTTTGATCACACAAGTCCAACCTTAAATTCCGTTCCTCAAATGGATTTGCACTGATTTATCAAAAAAAAAAAAAAAAAACTTGTCTAGACAGATTATATTTGTTATCACACTTATTCAAAATTTGTGGTTGACTGAGTTGTGCTTTACAACTTTTATTAAAAAGTGCTTATAACGCTTACAATTTAAGATGGATGTTTATATAAGGCTCTGTTTGGCATGGCTTATTGAAAACTGTAATGTTTTTAATTTGTTTAATGAAAAATTACCTTTCACCCTCATTTAAATATTTTTATTCACAAATTCAAATGAAGTGTATTTTCAAATAAAAGACTAAACAATTTTTAACAAATTTTATAAACAAATTCAGATTTTGGAAAACCAGGGTTTCAGATGTCCCTATTTTAACAGATGCTACACCCACTGCTACAAGTATTTTTCGATAATCATTAATATTTTTGGATTGTTTAATGAAAATTACTCTTTACCCACTCAAAGTCAGAAAAATAAAGGAAAATGCAGTTCGGCGCACAATACCAGCCTCAGAGCTCAAAATCCAATACCCATTAAAATGATTGAGAAGCATCGAGCCTCAACAACTCCCCAAACAGATTTCTTCTCTTCCAGATCTTTTAGACCAAAGAAAGCTTTTTTTGTTTCTGTGAGTCAGCTTATACAACGATGGGATTCGTAAGTCCCATTAGAGAGCAGCTGAGCAAGAAGCCCTTCCAACCTCGTAGCCCCTTCACCAGGCCTCAGCACACCAGCATTGCCCCAACTGGCACAACTGGCATTAGCCTCACCCAAACACCACCCTCCTGGCACAGCCTGCCCAGGGCTCCGCTCCAAGATCTCTCTATCGAGGCGGTCAAGAACCTCATCATCAGCAAGAAAAGGCGAGGCAAAGGCCGCCCCACTGTTTATCATTTTGTCGAAATCACTGGATTTCAGCGCCCGGGGCTCCTTGGAATTGAAGCAAGTGTACTGCAAACTGTGGTTTATGATAGTAGAGTTGAACTGTGGGGAGTTGCATAGGATGGTAGGGAAGTACTTTGGGAGGGCCGATAGTGCATTTGATAGGTACATCAGCAAAGTCCTTGGAAGATTGTCTGGACCCAAAATGCAGAACTCGATGAACTTGCGGCTCAGCACACCAGAAGATGAACCTGCAACACAAATCCAAACTGTTAATCATGAGTGATAAGTGATATAACCACACCAGAAGATGAACCTGCAACACAAATCCAAACTGTTAATCATGAGTGATAAGTGATATAACCGATCTTTAAGTGTTGACAAACAGAGCCTAATGCGATGTTTGGGGGCGGGGGGGTTGTGGCATTGGCTGACTTAAAAAGGGGAGTTGGTACGAGGCCCGCCATTCGGAGATGGCTTTGCAGATCCAAAGTCAAGGGATTCAAAGATGTTGATAACATGAAGAGGCAATCCGAACACGGCAAAAGAAACCCCAATGCAGAAAAAACCAAAGCACGCTGCTGTCAACCACAAGATCACAAAGCGCCGTCATAACAGAGTCTCAAACTGGGCAACACAGTTCCACCATCATCAACCAACTCAGCTAAGACCGCCAAATATTGAAAAATACAACTTGAAAGCCCATTTTTGCACTTGATCATGCATCATGCTAGGTGCATTTTGATGCACATGACTGTGATTGATTTTCTGGTGAAGGGAAAAAAATTATAATTTGAAAGTTTTGGTCTCTTTTATTCTTGATGAAAAACTTGTGTTGATACACAATGGATTTAAACATGGGTAGCATCTCCAAAGGTAGTTGGAAGCGTAATGTTTTGGGTGTGTTGAATTTTAAAGATTTTGAAAAATCCGAGGAAAATCTTGCAGTGATGCAATTTGTTTTAAAACTATTTTGTAAGTTGATTTTGTTTTACTCGAAACCTTCGGGATACCGAGATGATTTCAACAAAAGCCTTGGTTGGTTTTGGGGAGAGTTAATGTTTTGGAAAGCAGTTTTAAATATGATGAACATCGTTGGTTTTTAAGGAATGGGTTGGGATGACCCATTGTATTTTGAATGTTGTTTTGAAATGGGGCTAAGAGAGCCATATTTGAAATTATTTGAGAGAGGACGACTCAAGATGTTTGCAGGCCTATAAGTGAAACCTTATGGTGAGAAGTTCCATAACGTGGGATGCATGAAATGGACGACACAGACGATGTTGTTCATTGTGAAAGGAGGAGAGAGTAGTTAGTTTTATGGTGGCAAGCATGTGCTTGAGTAAAATCTAGTGGACTCCAAAAGAATGGTGATGGAATGAATGGAAAGATCACTGTAGAGAGCTAGGTTTGAAATTGATTGTGATTGAGAATGGCCGAGATAATTTAGTGGTTCCATTTCAGTTTGGCTTTTCAAGGACGAAAAAGGTTTACAGTGAGCATCCTGGATTTTTTGAATTTATCAAAAATGGTTTTGTGAAAGTAACGGAGAAATAGAGAGGTAAATGGAGGTTACAGGGTTTTGCAAGGTTTGACATGAAGTGAGAAGACTGTGCCACAAACTGTGCACCCATCTCCGAAGGAGGCAGCAAGGTTAGTCGCGTGATTTTGAAACCATGCAGTCAAATCATACAGCTCGGGTTGGATGTTTTAAAATCTGATTTTCTCCCTCTATTATTTTTCTTCCCCTTTTCTTCCTCTCCCAAGTCGTACAACCCCTCCTTTGCCCCTCTTTCGATTCGGGGCTAAGAGGGCTTATTTCTTCATCGTTCTTTATGTGGATCATTGGCAATCTCCTCCCTCTCCCCCTTTTCTTCTCCTCCTTGCTCCTCCCTTGATTTGGCGGGGTGGTTTAGAGATTTGGTGTGAGGGTTTCACCAAAGCATAGAAAAACCCATTTGAATCATAGGGCTTCTGCCCAGGAATGCAAGAGGAGGTCTCTATGAGGTATTCGCACGTCGTTAGTGGATTCGACGCTGTTATGCCACTCATTGAGTTTTCCGTCAGTTCTGTCATTTTTTGATGATTTTGTCAGGTGTTGTGTTTATGGAACTTAGGGCTTTCGGTATAAGGTGATCTTGGATGACGGTTTTAAGGACATGGATGCAAGTTATTTGATTAACTGATGTCGTATTAGGTAGGTTTTCTCTCTCTTCATGGCTGCTTCTGATAGATGTGTGATGATTGGGCTTGTTTAGTGGATTTTAATTATTATTTAAATGTCATTGATATTGTAAAGGGTCTCCACAACTGATTATTGAGTCTTTTTTGAGGTCTTATAAAATGGGACGAACCTATGACTAGTTTATAAGTCACCAATGGCTTTGTATATATAATGAGGAAAACAGGGAGCAGAATTACAATAAGTGGAGGGAGGAAGAGTAGAAGAAGAGTGGAGGAGAGGAAGAAGACACTCGAGAGTCCGCAGGAAGTTCTCGCCCAAGCCAGCAGCCGAACCCAAGCTAAAAGCTGAACACCCAACAATATTTCTCCCTACTTTCTCCCCAGCCAACCCCCCCCCTTTTAACAGCCCCTTCTAACAACCAGTGGGGCCCCCAGAATATTACATATTACCCCCGGGATCCCCACCATATTCCCCATGGGCCCCTCCATAACAGCCTCCAACGCTTCCATATCATTTGTTGGACATGTATTGTCTCAATAATACTCTATAATTTTATGATGATTTTGATGCTCACAAATACCCTTATTTATTTTTTAATAAAGTTTTGTTGAGCGAGTTTTACGGGAATTTATATTTTATTTAAAAGGAATTTAACGTTACAGGAATTACTCTAGAATTACTGTTTCAATCATTACGTTACACTGGAAGAGCTAACGCTTGCGTATGGTATCAACTCTATGTTACGCTAATCAATTTTGCATTTGGATAGACATCCTTACGTTCGAAAAATCGACACGCGTATGAATCAACAACCTTACGTTGGAGTCTAAATTTACTGTTCATACCCTACGTTCGGAAAGTTGAACGTATGGTTAATCAATGCTACGTTCGGAATTTTATGCTAAAAAGGTAAACGTATGGATTATCATCCCTACGCTACTTTGTTCCCTACATTACGTAAAGATGAAATTATGGTTAAGGAGCGCTACGTTGAAAGGAACCATACGCTACACATCTCAACCCTATGTTGTGTTCTCAACGGCGAAGTTTTTCAAGCCGCGTTTTCAATCCGAGATTGCTGCGTCGAGTCAGAATTAAAGGCCGATTCAAGGATAGTTTTGATTGTTTCAAATAATCGTGTTCATCGAAGAAAATCTCTCCTATTTCTAGGGGAAGTAACGACTCTCCTGGTCAATTGGAATTTGAATTTTCGCAATAAATCAAGTTATTCTTTTGAATTTGGAATACCGAAGCAAGCTATCTGTTCTATATATTCCTTCAGAATATCTCTTCAAAATATGTATGTGTGTATGATAAGTGATTCACATATACGACTGCATTATTGAGATTATCTTTTACAGTGCTACTGCAACGAACGATCAAATCTATGTTGTTTGCAAAAGAGGCTACGCTTTGAAAGTTCTACATATTTCAAGCTCGAGTTACTGCTGTTGTTTAGTTGCTACCTTATTGAAGATCATTGGGCAACAAGGATCGCTTCAGACTGATTCATTCTTGAAGATATTCTTTTCTGAAAAAGAAGATCCATCAATTGTCAGTTGCTTGCTGCTGCAACTGTAAAGATCAACCCGAACCTTTCAAATCAATCTCTTTTGATTTATTGAAGTTTTCAACTGCTCATACTCAGTTGTGGTGGAGTATTAGCTTCTCGATCTAAGCTGTGGATAACCGGTTCTCTGTTATAGAACCAGAAGGCTTTGTAATTAGTCTTGTTTGTAAAGGTGTCAATTGTCTGCACTTAGTTGTGGATTTATGGTCTTGTGATAAGAGGACTATTCTAGTGAAATCACCAAGCTCGCAGAGAGAGTGATTGGTGGAGTGGATTAGAGGATCTTTGTGCCCTAAACCACTATAAAAAAACTATATTCTTTATTTCTGTTTATCTGCTGCATATTTTCATACAGAAGAAAAACACTGCATGTTCGCATAAATCACAGTGGGTGTCAAAAGCCAGAATTGTAGAAGATTTTTTAGAAGACACAATTCACCCCCCTGTGTTACTTTGTATATTACGACCTAACATCATTGTCACCCCCTGAAACTCCACCTTGTCCTCAAGGTGGTGGTCGTGTCCAGTAGTTTAAAGAATATGCAGTGCGCCAACGCGAAGAATGATGGTCCCTGCAATGGATGAGTCTGCCGAAATAATCTGCACTAGACCTTGAGACATAATTTCCTTAGTTGGTGGCCCACCGAGGAAGGTATATCGGGATGAGTTTGCCAGGTAAATCCAGTGTCTCCGGTCTTGATCATCGTTGGTGTCCAGAGTTGATGTGTAAGAAGGTTTGAGTTCTTTGAAACAACTTGCTGAAACCATTATCCATAATGAAGCCAAGTTTAAAGATTTCAAGGGAAAATCCAGTGGAATTTAGAAAGCTGAGAAGTATTATAAAGTGGATGAATAATACAGAGGGAGATATGAAGTTTTTTTATAAGCAAGTTGCAGGGATAAAGAGAGCAACAAAGACAGTTTCAAAATATGCCGATAGCATCAATATTGAAGTTTGAGATTGCACAAGAGCTATCGATGATCTCAAATCCCTTGCCATGGAACAAGATTCATAACTTTCAAAGCAGAGTAAGAAGATTGAAGTGCTAGAAGAAAAAGTGGCGAAACTTGATTCAATTGTAGCGGACTCAGAGAAAACTCAAGAGGATTTAAGAAAGATGAAGGCAATCGTTGGGGGGGGGGGGGCAAGAGCACTTGAAAAGTTACGAAGATATAATAGGAAGAAAGTAAAAACTCTCAAAAGTTATGTAAGTCGAGGGGTAAAGTCTTTCAAAAAAAAGGGGGAAATTGTTGAGTCGAAAGAACAGTTTCTAACCTTTTGAAAAACGCAATCCACTCTCTATATGTTTCTAACTTTTATGTATCCCAAGTTACAAAGTTGTTTTGTATGAATGATTTTAGTTTTACTGGACGAAGAATATTAGTACTATCGGACGAATATCTACCAAGTATAACGGACGAGCATTCACAATGTACATCGGAATACAAAGTTCATCGGACATAAAGTTTATAAAGTTCAGCGGATGGAGTACAATGAAGTTCGTCGAACAGAGTTCTACAAAGTCTACCAGACAGACTTTATCGGACGAAGACATACAAGTCTATCGGATGAACATATATTAACCCCACTGGACGAAGACTTACAAAGTTCACCGGACGAAGATCTTCATTTCTACTGGACGGAACATTTGAGCATTGTAATGGTGCTTTACAAAACATACATTGAACAAGATGTTGTTGTGCTAAACCATTCAAGTGAAGAGGGAGATCATCCGATGTCGTTGCAACTACTCCCAAGAAATGCAGAATCCGACTGTTGGAGTTTGTCTATGAATAGACCGCAACCTCGAGGGAGAAGAGGTTGTTGAGGATATACGATCTAAAGGTTGTTGATCGAAGTGTTGTAACATCTTGTTACTGAATGCGCTTCTTTTGTAATCTGTAGAGAGTTTTTCTTAAGACATCGTTTGCAAGGTTATCTTTGTAAATGCCTTGAGATTTGTTTGCTTGTAATTGTTTGTCCTTCCGGTGGATCGAAGGCTCTCAGAGATAGAGAGACAGATCGGTTTGATTGAGAGTACCCAGGGATAGGAAAATAGAGTTTGAGAGTACCCAGGGATAGGAAAATAGAGTTTGTCCAATCATTCTGGTCGATGGCTTCTTAAGCTTGGAAGACAGACCTTACGGCAGGTTAAGTCTTGGATACGTTAAGTCGGGTAAAGAGACTTCCATAAAACTTGAGGTTAAAGTGTAGACCTTAGGAAAGTTTCTATAAATTTTCTTATGTTCTTAATAAAAGTTGTATTACTTTGTTTACTTCTTTATACAAGTTATATATTTCCGTTGTGCATGTTTTAGAAAAGTTTAGACTGTTTCTTATAAACTGTTCCGATTACAAAGTATATTGGTACAAATTTTTGTCCCGTAAACTTTCTTAATGGGGTGGAAAAAATTTAAGTTTAAATTTTATAAATTAGAATTCACCCCCTCTTGTAGTTCATTGTATGCTTTTACGATCTAACATTTCTAAACTGGGCCCCCAGAATATTCCCCCTAGGATTCCCAGTATATTCCCCCTGGGCCCCACTATAACAGCCCCCTAACAACTGTGGCCCCACCCAGAATATTCCTCCAGCTGTCGGCCCCCTAACATACAGCCCCATGCTTCCCCATCAGTGACAGTCCAATCCTTGGAGGGAAGAGTGTGGATTGGCCCAGTTGGGCTCTAAAAAAATATGTAACAATGTGTTCTTAGGAAAAATGTAGGTTTCATTAAAATAATTAAATTGTTAATTTTTATATAAAGGTGTTTTTAAGGAAATTGTTGAATTTATCTAAAAAAATGGTCTGGCATGATTTATAAATTGATTTGAGATGTTTTAAATTTGTTAACCAAAAATGAGATTATTGGATGTCTCCAGAGAGACACCCCAAAGATAATAGAATAAAAGGAAAATAAATGTTAAACCCAATTTTATTATATTGGGTATTTCCGAGTCCCACATCGGAATACTTCACATATTTCACTCATTTATAAAAGAATGTCTTCCCCTCACATTGAGGTAAGAAGAATTTGCCAAACAACATGGTATCATAGGGTGCTCTCTAAACCCGAACTCTCCCACCCTTTTTTTTTTCTTTTCCCCGTCTAGGGTTTTCCGAATTCCCCCGCCCTCATGTAAGGCGTTCCTGTGCGGCGCTCTCTGCCCCATTCTCTCCTGCGGCCTCCCAGTGCTGTCTGGCTCCGCTCTCCCATTGGCTCTCTACAACCTCCCGGCTCTGCCCGGCTTCGTCCTCCCGTTGCACCTCCCGGACCCGCCACTCCTCCCGATCCCGACGGCGCCTCCCACTCTCGATGACGTTGCTCTGCCTTCCCTCCGCGCTTCCCCTGTGCGACGGGATCCAGCCGCGACGACCCTGCGCCTGGCCCCCGCGGCCTCTCCTCCTGCAGACGCACCCGCCTTCCGTCGTCGTCCTCCCGTGCGGCAGCACCGCGCGCGCCTCCCGTCGTCGGCCTCCTGTGCACCAATCCGGCGAGGCCCCTCGCACCGATCGGCCCACGACCTGTCCACCAGCAGCATTTTCTCCCCAACGGCGCCTCTCCCGCCTGGGAACCTCCAGCAGCATCCCTCCCTGCGGCGCACTCCCAGCTCGCGGCCTCCCGAACCTCCAGCCCCGCCTCACTCGGCCAAGGCGAAACCTCCTGTTCCCGACACCAGCCCCGCCTTCCTTGCGGCTTCCCTCGACGTCGCCATTCCTGGCTTTGCGCTCGGCCTCGCCTTCGCAGCCCTTCCCGGCTTCGCGATCGGCTCCCACCATCTAGCGGGCTTCCCGGCAAAGTTCTGTCGGACCCGCCTACTCGCAAACTCCCAACTTCGCGACCAGCCTTACCGCCTACCGTATTTTTCCGGCTTCACCCTCCCGTGGCTCTCTGAGTTCACAACCCAACCCTGGTCCCGCTCTCCTCGGCACATCCCGGCCCCGCCCTTCCAATGGCCAACCATTCCACGGCACCTTCGATTTTGCCTCCGCTGATGAGCGGCTCGGCTCAACCAATTTCTCGATATGACAGAAGACAGTGTTGATGTCACTCACGGGCATGGACCTCGACTCCCACCTCGAGAATCCTCCGCCCGCTTCTTCTGATCTCAAATATCGTCCATGGAAGCTTGCTAATAACAAGATCTTTGCCTTAAGGTCAATTCCATAGACCGCTCTATCAAAGACGTCACTCGAACCGCCAATACGGTTAAGGAACTCTGGGATTCCTTAACCCTCATGTATTCCGAGACCAATAATTTGGCTCGAGTCTTGTAAATTTGCGAAACATCATCACACTTCATATTTTCCTTGAGTAGATACACGGACTTCCAAACCCTTTGATTTGGTTCATTCAGATGTATAAGGTCTTTGTACCGCCTCAAGTCAATTAGGGTATAAATATTATATATCCTTCATTGATGATTTTCCGCGTATGACTTGGCTATACCTACTTCAAGATCGGTCTGAAATGTTTTCTACTTTTCAGACTTTTTACCATGAGATTCATACCCAGTTTTCTATCTCAGTTAAATGTCTCTGATCGAACAATAAGCGAGAATATATGTCAACTCTCTTTCAGCAGTTTCTTTGGGCGCACAACATCATTCATCAGACCTCCTGTCCTGATACACCCCAGCAAAATGGAGTGGCCGAGCGGAAACACCGACATATTCTGGAGACTGCTCGCGCTCTTCTCTTCCACCGACAGGTGCCCCTTCTCTTTTGGGGAGATGTCATCCTTACTGTTACATACTTCATCAATCGTCTTCCTTCTTCTATCTTTCAGAGGGAGACTCCTTTTCAGATTTTGTTCTCCTCTCTCCCTCCTCACTCACTTCCACTCTGTGTGTTTGGATGTCTCTGTTATGTCTGTGACACTCGTCTCGGCCTCTCCAAGCTCTCTCCCAAATCCCTCCGCTACATATTCCTCAGTTATTCACGCACTCAGCGCGGATACCGATGCTTCTCTCCGGAGCTACGGCGGTATATCATCTCTGCTAACGTCTTGTTTGTTGAGAGCTCTCCATTCTCACATCCCTCTTCCCATCCAGATACTGACATTGATGATTGTCTTCCTCTCATCATCCATCCTCCTCTGGTGTCTCCCCCTGCTGATCACCGTTTTGGTACGGTCTACTCCCGTCACCCCTCGACTGTGCTTCTCATCCAGGCCGAGGAAACCATCGTCCTAGCTTCGTCCGATACTCCTGCACCGGCACCAAACGACTTGCCTATTGCACTCCGGAAAGGTACTTGTTCTTGCCAGCATACTCCTCTATATACATCTTCATAAAGAGGTTTGTCAGCTTTGGAGACAATATCTATTCTTCGCACGGTTGGCGATGCCAAATCTCACCCGGGGTGGCTACAGGCGATGTGGGATGAACTGCAGGCTCTGGATGACAACCATACTTGGGATACGGTCCCCCTTCCAGTAGGAAAACAGGCAGTCGGCTGCAAATAGATTTATACAGTCCGTCTCAATGTCGATGACACTCTCCATTGCCTCAAAGCCCGACTTGTGGCGAAGGGCTTTACTCAGACATATGACATCGACTATTTTGAGACCTTTCTGGTTGCTGAGATGGCCTCAGCCCGCTTATCCATCTCTCTGACCGCTAATCATCACTGGTCACTTCATCAACTGGATGTCAAAAATGTCTTTCTCCATGGTTGTCTTGAAGAAGAGGTCTATCTGCAGCAGCCCCCTGGATTTCGTGCCTTCAGCACCGACTTCCATGTTTGCCGACTTTGTCGATCTCTATATGGTCTCAAGCAGTCTCATCGTGCTTGATTTGGCCGCTTCGGCACCGTCGTCGCCGCCTTTGGACTCTCTTGCAGTATGAAGGACCACACCGTCTTCTACCGCACGACGCCCAATGGCTACATCTTGCTGGCGGTATATGTTGATGATATCATTATCACAGGGAGCAACTTCATTAGAATCGCCCAACTCAAGGGGCATCTTCACCACCAATTCCACACCAAAGATCTCAGTCCTCTCACATACTTCCTTGGCATCGAGGTCTCCCGTACTACGGACACCATCTTTCTCTGCCAAAGGAAATATGTCATGGATATCATGCAAGATGCAGGGTTGGGTCAGGCAACTGTCATGGACACTCCTCTTGAGCATAGGGAACGTTCTCTTTATGATGACATAACCCCCTTTTCTCACTCAAAGAGTTATCGCCGCCTAGTGGGCAAACTCGATTACCTCACCATGACACGACCCGACAGTGTCTGCGCTGTTGGAAAAGTGAGTCAGTTCATGGAGCATCCGACCAAAGACAACGGAAGAGGTTGAGTACATGGCCAAGATCCCTTATGCATCAGCTGCTAAAAGCTTGATGTATGTCATGATCTCTACTCGACCTGATATTGCTCATGCGGTGGGAGTTGTGAGCAAGTAAATGGGTAAACCTGAAAAGCAATGTTGGGAAACTATGAAGTGGATACTAACAAGAAAATATTTTTGTGATTTGGGAAAGGAAAGTCGTTGCAAGTGTATGTGGATGTTGAACTTGGAGGCGATGTTGACAGGAGTACCACGGGTTATGTGTTTACCTATGGAGGATTACAGTAAGCTGGATATCGCAATTATAAAAGGTGGTGACACAATCTGCCGCAAAGGCAAACTACATTATTATAACAGAAGCAAAGAAAGAGATGGTTTGGCTGAAGCACTTCTTGAAGGAGATGGATAGAAAGCGAGAGGAAAATGTGTTGGACCCCATTTAAGTTAAATGGGTATTTCTGAGTCCCACATCGGACTTACCCTCCTTGTAATTAGATTTACTCATCTATAAAAGAATATCTCCACCTCACATTGAGGTAAGGAGAATCCACCAATAACATGGTATCAGAGGGATTTTAATCCCGACCCTCCCTCCCAGCGGATTCCCAGCTTTGTCTGGGCCCGCCTCTCTCCCCTCTGGCCTTGCCCTTCCCGGCAGCCCTCTATTCAGGCGCGACTCCCCTTCCCGACGGTCCCTCCTCTCCCGGCGCGACTCTCTCTCCCGGCGGCCCTCCTCTCCCGGCGCGGCTCTCTCTCCCGGCGGCCCTCCTCTCCCGGCGCGGCTCTTTCTCCCGGCGGCCCTCTCGCCCAGCGGCGTCCTCCCGGCCCCCGCTCCCAACGCGGCTCCCGATCCCGGCTTCCAGCGCCCTCACCCAGCGGCGCCCTCGCCCCAGCGCTGCCCTCGCCCCAGCGGCGCCCTCGCCCCAGCGCTGCCCTCGCCCCAGCGGCGCCCTCGCCCAAGCGGAGCCCTCGCACGGCGGTGCCCTCGCCCCGGCTCCCGGCGCCCTCGCCCAGCGCCAGCCCCTCGTCTCGGCGTTTTCCTCCTGAGCGCGACCCTCCGCCGCAGCTCCCTCCGGTGGCATCACAGGCGACCTCCCTTCCCCGGCGGCTTCATCCAGGGCGCCTCCCTTCCAGCACGTGACTCCCGGCAACCCCGCGCCAGCCTCGCCCACCCTACCGGCTGTTTCCCGACGACCGCGCTACCTGCGCCTCTCGTCGCCCTCCATGGACGCTTCCTCCGTTCTGCCTTCCCTGATCACCGCCTCCTCCCGGCTTGTCGATGACCGGCTGGATGCCACAAATTTCTCCGTCTGGCGGAAGACGGTCTTGATGTCCCTGCGTGGCATGGGCCTTCATTCTCATCTTGAGAAACCCCCACCCGCCATTACTGACCCCAAATTCGACTCTTGGCAACTGGCGGATAGCACAATTTTCGCATTACTGGTCAACTCCATGGACCGATCGGTGAAGGATGTCACCAGGACTGCCAACACAGTCAAAGAACTATGGGATTCATTGATTGTCATGTACTCCGAGACCAATAACTTGGATCGGGTCTCCGACGTTCTCCAGCGTCTATCCCACATCCGACAGCAGGATCAGACCTTTCCAAACTATTTCATGGAATGGAAAGGTCTCCGGGACGAACTGCAGGAACTCTGGCCCGTTCCTCAGACTCCAGCAGAAGCAAAGACTCAACGGGACCAGCTCTGCCTGTTCAATCTCCTGAATGGCCTCGCCCCGGACTATGCCACGACGGCCACTGAGATGCTTGTCAGCCCTTCTACGCTGGATATCCCGCAGGTCTATCATCGCCTGCAGAAGGCTCATCGGGCCCTTGCACCACCCGTACCTAGCTCTGATCACACTGCTCTCCTAGGTCGTGGCAGTGGCCGCCATACCGGCACTCGTGGCCGCAGCCGTGGAGACAGCCAACCTCGCCCCCTCTGTCAGCATTGTGGCAAGCTCGGCCACCTGGTTGACCGCTGCTGGGTCATTCATGGTCGCCCCGATTCGCACCCACGACAGGGCCAGACTGCGCTCCGAGATGCATCATCGCCTGCTGCTGCTCTTCCGCCGTCCATTGATCTCTCCCTGGCTGAGATCCAGCTGATTCACGATCATCGGACCACCTCTATGTCAGGCTCTTCATCAGCATCTCTTGCCCACTCCGGTGGTCCCACTGCTTTTGTCAGTCATCGTTCCCCTGCATGGATGCTTGACTCAGGTGCGTCCGACCATCTTACCGGAGATGCAGGTATACTCTCCAACTACCGTCCTTATACTGGCTCCTCAGCCATCACTGTTGTTGATGGGTCCACTCTCCCCATTGTCGGCTTTGGTACATGTTCCCTCACCTCCTCCCTTCACCTATCCTCGGTGGCTCATGTACCACGCAGTCTGTTTAACCTGTTTTCCATTAGCAAGCTGACCAAGGATCTCAATTGTAATGCTATCTTTACCTCGTCTTCTGCTTTGTTTCAGGAGCGGACGACGAACCGGGAACTTGGTAGAGGTGAGCTTCGAGATGGGGTGTACATGTTCGATGGCCCGACATCCATCGCCTGCACCTCTGTCCCTGCACGTGCCGTAGACCTCCATTCTCGGTTGGGTCACCCCTTCGCCTCCGCTCTTCATCAGCTCTATCCCGATATTAGTCCTCATTTATCTTTTCATTGTGAGTCATGTAGTTTTGCGAAACGCCATTGCACATCATATTTTCCTCGAGTTGACACACGGGCCGCCAAACCCTTTGATTTGGTTCATTCCGATGTATGGGGTCCTTGTGCCACCTCGAGTCAATCTGGGTATAGATATTACATTTCTTTCATTGATGATTATTCCCGTATGACATGGTTTTACCTTCTTCGAGATCGGACAACAGTTTTCTCCACTTTTCAAACCTTTTACCATGAGATCCAGACACAGTTTTCTATCTCTGTAAAATGTCTCCGATCAGACAATGGACGGGAATACTTATCCACTCACTTTCAGCAGTTTATGCGGGCACACAGCATCATCCATCAGACCTCCTGTCCTGATACCCCTCGGGAAAATGGCGTGGTCGAGCGGAAACACCGGCATATTCTGAAAACTGTCCGTGCCCTCCTCTTCCACCGCAAAGTACCTCTTCTCTTCTGGGGGGTTGCCATCCTCATTGTTACTTACCTACTTAATCGTCTTCCCTCCTCCATCCTTCAGGGGGAGACTCCTTTTCATACTTTGTTCCCCTCTCTTCCTCCTCACTCCCTTCCACTCCGCGTCTTCGGATGTCTCTACTATGTTCGGGACACTCGCCCCAATCTCTCTAAACTGTCTCCCAAATCCCTCCGGTGTATTTTCCTCGGATATTCCCGCATTCAGCGCGGGTACCGGTGCTTCTCTCCAGACTTACGCCGCTATGTCACCTCTGCCGACGTATCGTTTGTCGAGAGCTCTCCTTTCACTCCACCCTCTCCTCATCCAGACACTATCATTGATGATTGTCTTCCTCTCATGATTCACCCGCCTCTGGTGTCTCCTCCTACCAGTCATCTCTTTGGACAGACCTACTCTCGTCGTCCATCGACTGTACCCCCCATCCAGGTCGAGGACAACATTGTTCCTCCTTCGTCGGATGCTCCTGTCACAGCACCCACGGACTTGCCGATTGCGCTCCGGAAAGGTACTCGCTCGTGTCAGACTACTCTCTTTGTATCTTCCTACAGGGGTCTGTCAACTCTGGAGACAGTGTCGATTCGTCGAACAGTTGGTGAAGCCAAATCTCACCCCGGATGGCTCGTCGCAATGCGGGATGAATTGCAAGCTCTGGATGTCAACCATACATGGGATCTTGTTCCCCTCCCGCCGGGCAAACAGGCGGTCGGCTGCAAATGGATTTATACGATCCGTCTCAATCCCGACGGGTCTCTTTGCCGCCTCAAAGCCCGGCTTGTGACGAAGGGATTTGCTTAGACATATGGCATCGATTACTTTGAGACCTTCTCTCCGGTTGCCAAGATGGCCTCTGTTCGTCTGTTCATATCTCTGGTTGCTCATCATCATTGGCCGCTTTATCAACTGGATGTCAAGAATGTCTTTCTCCATGGCTTTCTTGACGAAGAAGTCTACCTACAGCAGCCCCCTGGCTTTTGTGCCTCTAGTGCTGACTCCCATGTCTGCCGCCTCCGTCGATCCCTTTGTGGCCTCAAGCAGTCTCCTCGAGCTTGGTTTGGCCGCTTCAGCACTGTCGTCACGGACTTTGGCCTCACCCGCAGTATGAAAGATCACACAGTCTTCTACCGTACAACGACGCACGGTTGTATCTTGCTCGTGGTCTATGTTGATGATATCATCCTCACAGGGAGCGACTCCAGAGGAATCGTCAGCCTCAAGGCGCACCTTCACCAACACTTTCACACCAAAGATCTCGGTCCCCTCACCTACTTCCTTGGAATCGAAGTCTCCCGCTCTGAGGACACTATCTCTCTCTGCTAGCGCAAGTATACTCTTGATATCTTGCAGGATGCCGGTTTGAGCACCGTCACTGCAGTGGACACTCCACTTGAGCCTGGCGAACGCTCTCTCCATACAGACTCTGAACATTTTCCTCATCCTGAGAGCTATCGACGTCTGGTGGGTAAACTGAACTACCTCACCATGACGCGACGCGACATTGCTTGTGCCGTTGGCAAAGTCAGCCAGTTCATGGAGCATCCCACCAGATCTCAGTGGGATGTTGTCCTCCGCATTGCCAAATACATCAAGAAAGATCATGCCCGTGGCCTTCAGTACTCACATCATGCTCACTTGGATGTTGAAGCCTTCTGTGATGTGGACTATGCAGGGTGCCTCGCTACCCGCAAGTCTACTTCGGGATTCGCCGTGTTCTTCGTCGGTAACCTCATCTCTTGGCGCAGCAAGAAGCAGACTGTCGTTTCTAGATCGAGTGACGAGGCCGAATACCGAGCCATGGCCACAGTCACCACTGAGATCCTCTGGCTTCGTCATCTCCTCCATGAGCTCAGCTTCCCGGCACAAACCCCTGCTCATATCTGGTGTGACAATCAGGCAGCCACAAAGATAGCCTCGAATCCCGTCTTCCATGAACGGACGAAGCATATCGAGGTGGACTGCCACTTCCTCCGTCATCATCTGGAGCAGAACCATATCAGTTTTGGCCATCTTCCGACGGCAGATCATCTTGCAGATCTCTTCACCAAAGGCCTCCCAGGAGCTCGACTTGACTCTCTCACTACCAGGCTGGGTATTCACAGCCTCCTTGCCCCAGCTTGAGGGGGAGTATGAGATTGTCTTGGTGTCTTGTCATCTTTTTTCTTTGTGGGACTCAATCCAATCTGGGCATGTCCAACTTGAGGGGGAGTGTTGGACCCCATTTAAGTTAAATGGGTATTTCTGAGTCCCACATCGGACTTACCCTCCTTGTAATTAGATTTACTCATTTATAAAAGAATATCTCCACCTCACATTACAATGTGACAGTCAGAGTATCGTGCATCTTGCAAAAAAGCCAGTGTTTCATGCCCAGACAAAGCATATTCAATTGAAGTACTATTTTATCAGAGCCTTAATACAAGATGGGGCTATTGACTTTGTAAAAGATTTATGGAACCAATTATCCGACAGGCATATGGACGAAACCGATGGTGATAGAGAAGTTGAAGCATTGTTGTGCCTCTGTTGGTCTTCATTGATGAATGGGGGATGAGGCAAAATATCGAAGAAAATTGTGGGAGCATAAAAGGGAAAGCAATTGGTATTTCATGAATCGTTATATTGATATTGAAGCTTTGATGGGAAAACGTCCATTGGTAAGTAAGTTGCCTGCAATTAGAACCATGGAAGGAGGTCAATTTGCTGGATTCAGCTCCAAGTGAGAGATTGTTATAATGGTGTAGTTTGATCCATCGGATGGAGTAAGGTCAACTGTTGACGGCCCGTACTGTACACCAGGTCATAGCTCTCACGGTTCGACCTATAGTAATGTTGACTATTGTAGCAGAGCTGACTGGCGACACCAACAACAGTACTATAGTAGTGTGGACTTCGAAATGAGAAAACGTCCATTGGTAAGTAAGTTGTCTGCAGTTGGAACTATGGAAGGAGGTCAATCTGCTGGATCAGGCTCCAAATAGAAGATTGTTATAATGGTGTAGCCTGATCCATCGGATGGAGTAAGGTCAACTGTTGGCGGTCCGTACTGTACACCAGATCGTAGCTCTAATAGTTCAACCTATAGTAATGTTGACCATTGTAGCAGAACTGACTGGCGAAACCGACAAAGGTACTATAGTGTGGACTTCGAAATAGTAATTGTAGCAGAGCTAATCAACAATACTGACAGGGCACTGTAGCTCTGCGGACTTACTGTCATTGTTATTGTAGCAAAGCGAACTTACTGTGCAGTTTTGGCACTGTAGCGTCGTATTGGTTTATGTCATTTCGAGCAGGGGTTTCTATACTTTGAGATTGTACCATGTATCTTGCTCTCGAAATTAGTGAATTGCTCTACCTCTCTGTAAGCATGAAGATTATTCCCGAACCATGTAAATCTTGTGTCATGTGATCTTTTTATTCTTTTGTTCTTTTTTCTTCCTTTTACTCTTCTTTTACAAAATCGATCGTCGTTGTTGCTCCTCAAAACACCCCTCAGTCACAATATTGTCCGTTTTGGGAGTCTCACCCGCACGGTTTTGTTTTGTCAAGACATCCCAATCCATCTAAAAAAGGCCTCGTGGCAGGGAGGGAGTTTCCTTCCGATTTATCAACCGCACCCGAAACTCCTCGTCCCATGTGGGATGCGGGGTGTGTAGCGCCACAACGTGGCCTTATTCAAGAACGTGCAACACCTAGCAATAGCAGCAAGGCGGTTAGTCCCCTGCCGCAAACCACGGAGAGCGTTGGACAACCTTGGTTCCAACACACTTCAATGTCATAAAAAACTTTATATTACCAAGGTCCTTAATATTAAAATATTGACATAGATATGATTTAAAATTGGTGTAAGCTACAACATAATTATAATGTCGTATACATAAACTGGTAAGGCTAGAAAAGCCTGACCACGCACCAAAGTAAATAAGGAGTAATCTGCATGGGATTGAATAAAATTGTACTACAACAAAGCATCAAGAAACTTAGTGAAACAATTCTGTGAAGATTGGCGCAAGCCATATAGAGAAACTTGCACAAAGAACAAACTCAAGTATCGTGTCACCTGCCAAAACTGTGTGGAAGCTTTATATGGACCTCTTCGCCAAGACCACTTTGAAGAAATTCGTTGTTTACATACAAATAAAGCTTTCACGCGATTTTGGCAGGTGACATGATGCTAAAGTTTTGTTGTTTACGCAAGTCAAACTTAATGCTTTGTTGTGATACAGTTTTCTTTGGTCCCATGCAAATCAGTCCTTATTTACTTTGCAGCATGGTCGACTTTTCTAGGCTTGGTAGCGAGCACATACGACATTATTTTGATTAGAAATGATGTTGTTGCCTGCTCCAGTTTTAAATCATATATACATCGATATTTTAATATGAAAGACCCTGGTAAGAAGTTTTTTCTTGGCATTAAAGTGCCTTATTCACCATCGGGGCTATATCTATGAAAATGAAAATATGATCAAGACATTCTTTTGAAGTTGGACTACTAGGTTGCAAGCCTGCAGACGCCTCCCATGAAATAACACCATTGGTGTTGGCCAAGGGCCCCATCATGAAGTATGATTTTCCCTATTATCAACTAGTTGGGCAATTAAACTATCTCACTGTTACTTAGCTGGAGATTTGTTATGCAAACTCATTTTGGGGCGGCCATGCATGTAGTGCGATCGATTAAGAAAAATCCAGGTCGTGCATTTTTCTTCATGTTGATCGCCACCTTCATCTCCATGCCCTTACATGATTTTGACAAGGCGGGGTGTCTCATCACTCACTGACCTGTCACCGGTTATTTTGCTTGTTTGGGCCACTCACCGATTTCTTGAAAGACCAGTAAGCAATCTGCCGTTATTGTTCTTTGGCTAAGGCCAAGTATTGGGTGATGATTGCGGGGGCGAGGGAGCTTTTATAGTTTTAGGCCCTCTTGGGTTTTCTTAAAGCCAAACATTTTCTGATGATGTTCTTTTGTTGTAGTCATTATGCCATTCATATTATCACAAACAGCATGTTCCACGAACGCATGTATACAGAGTTCGATTGTCACTTTATGCGAGAGCATATTCAAGTTGGTATGATGGCTACCGTTTCTAGTGTTTTGTTCTCGCGGTTATTTCAGATCTCACGCGACTCTCGCTTTCCAAAGGTGGGTGGCGTCATGCGGCACTAATAGCCCTTTTTGTCAGTCGAGAGGATGGGAGGTCGACTCATCCCACGGGGGGGGCTTGTTGTCTAGTCCGAGACACTTTTATAGATTTAAGATATGTTAATGAAATCCTTCCGGTATCAATATCAGATACCCTTTTGGAGAAAGTGATTGACCAACAACACGCATCTAAGACGATATTGCATACGAGGATTATTTTGTAACTCATTTGATTCAAGTATTTGGTTACTCTCCAAATAAGAAAGCACTCTAGAATTTATCATCATCCAGGGAGGCGTTGGGCCCTTCTGAAAGAAAGCAAGAGGTTTTTTGATAAAGGGACTGGGCCAATAAAAGGGGTTTCCTATGTATTCTTGTGAAGGGAATCAAAACTCACATTGTTCGGTGTCATCTCACGAGACACGTCATACCTTTTAAAGTCATGTGACAAAGACCACAGTGGTGTCGTTTAAGGTCATGCATTCATGACCGTTACCAAGCAGTTTAAAGTAATATGGAGTGGGCTACTAAGTGTTGATGTGTAACAATGCTTTGGTGTCGAAATTACGCCAAAGCGAGCCTTCTGGCTTAACCTAACATATGAATCACGTGAAGGTGTTATGGGAACCAATAGGAACGTCTTGACTCAAGGCATTTCAGGAAACCAAAAGGAAGAACTCGACTCAAGAAATTTGAGGAAAACGAGAGGAGCTCGAGGCGTTAGGAAACTGAGAGGGGGGTGTTGATTCAAGGTATATCAGGAAACCAAGAGAAGTATCTCGACTTAAGGTATTTTGGGAAACCGAGAGGAATATCTCAACTCAAGGTATTTTTCATATCAAGGTGGGGGTTGTTAGTATATCATGACCTGAATCCCGTTTGACCTGCCTCAAAAAGTTTGCGGTGTGGACCATAGCCTAATCCCTTTTGCTTCCATCATTGATCCTAACAAAGGGTGTAGGGGCAAAGCTCCCACGATATGGATCCATTTGGTTGGAAGGAGGCAGGGTGCTATAATGCTTCGCTTTAGTGAGCCCTTGAGGGCCAGGCGAAACAGGCATTTCAGAGTTTTGATATGGGCGAAGGGGTGCCACTAGGGCGAAAGGGTATAAATTCACTCACGTAGGTGACCTGGGCGAGTGCGGAGCTCGGCTAGGTGACATGGGCGAATGGGCGCCCAGGTGTGCCTATGAAGACTCAGCACGCAGCTCCACTCTAAGAAGGCTTGGGCCCAACTCAACTCTTGGAAGACCTAGGCGCAACTCCACTTTGGGAAGACCTCCACTCTAAGAAGGCTTGGGCCCAACTCAACTCTTGGAAGACCTAGGCGCAACTCCACTTTGGGAAGACCTAGGCGCCATGGTATTTTGCCCCTTCCCCTTGGATTTTGATTCAGAAATCACCTGAGGGAGGGTTCTGGAAGGCTTGGGCATGTAGAAAGGAGCTTTGTGTGCTCGGGTACTCTCGGTCTAGCCTTTGTCCCGAAATGGAAGGTTCGGGGGTCCTTTTATAGGCATCCACAACCTGGGCAAACAAGTAACACCTCATAACCGCTTCGAGCGCCCAGGTGCTTTGACTGGGCGCAAGCCATTTGGGCACAAAACTGGGCATGCGACTGGGTGCGCGAGGCAGGACGCGAGCCATCTGGGCATGCGCCATCTAGGCGCAAGGCGAGGCGCACACGAAAGAGGGCGTGTGCTCGAACTTTGTATTGGTGGTGGTGTGGACTATGGAAAAACTCCATAAAAAGTCCAACTTCAAACAACAATAGCTTTTAATTTGAGTGTCTGTTTTGACTCAATAAGTTGTCAAATAAAAACTTGCAAAACGAACTACACCCCTAACTACAGTGTTAACCCGAAGTAGGTGTTTTCCGAAGCCAAAAGAGGTCTGAAAATGCATATGAAGACTGGAGCGACCTTTTCTTCGACAATGGATGAAATCTACAACGTACTCCTGATAGGAGATTTCCACCACCACATCACCGGATTAGGAAACATTTTCTTCATCCCTCAGTGTGTGAGTTGTCATGAGAGACATGGAGGTCTCATTTGTGTCTTCTTCATAAAGTGTGATACTTCATCTTCATAGAGTGTGATACTTCATCTTCATAGAGTGTGATACTTCATCTTCATAGAGTGTGATACTTCATCTTCAACTCAACTCATGTCATTCATGTGAGACTTGTATCATAGTTATCGCAGCAAAGTGCGCACCACATTTTTGGGCGCCAACAGCTATAAATCATCTCAGAGCTGCTGATCAACTAATCGCTAAGTCGTTGTACCACACTCTTCATGGCAAGTTGGACATCCATGATGTGCATACATCGCCTTGAGGGGAAGTATTAAATTGTATTTTATTTTATTTAGTTTCTTTTTATTCAATTATTTTATGAGAATTTATGTAATTCTATTTTCTAGGTGAAAGTTGAAAACCATAAAAAAGGTTAAAAACTGCAAAAAAAATTGTAGTAAAATTAAAAGTAGAGATGACAATTTTGAACTCAACATGATAACCCGACCCAACACAAGTTAAATGGGATTGGGTCAGGGATAAATGGGTTTGGGTTGTAATCGAATTAAATAATCTAACACAAATAGTATTCGGGTCATGTTCGGGTTGAGCATTCTTGATCCGTCTAACCCGTGTAGCCTGATTAACAAATATAATGATAGTATAAAAATATTAAAAATATGATAATAATTAATTTTATAAAATATTTTATTCTTATAATCAACATAAATTGAAATAATTCAGCATGTTTGTAACAAATTATTTATTTTAAATGGTTTAAAAGGATCAAGTCACAACATGGATAACATATGTTTCACATTAATTAGGTCATTTTTAATCTAAATGAGATAATTCAATTTAGTTAAATCATTGAGTTTATGTGATATTAACCAGTTGAACATGCCATTATGCACTCTATGTTGTATATTTAAAGTTAAATGGGTTAAGGTTGATCCCTTCATAAATGAGTTGGGTTGGGTCATCCCATTTATTTAGATGGGGTTATGAGGGCTGAGCATAAATGGATTCACTAAACACCCAAACCAACACAAACCTGACCCTGAACCCAAATTGCAACCTCTAGTAAAAAGGATGTATTAAGTTGTTTTCCCCCTTTCTTTCTTTCCTTGTGAAAGACGAATATAGAAGATCTTCTCATTTTCATATTCATTATTTAAGTAATTTTCTTTTAGGGCTAGTTTGGCAGGGATGATACAGAGAGAAAAGAAATGATATTGAGAGGAGAAATTGGTTTCTCGTATTTGGTGAGATAATTTTAAAGGGAGAGAAATGATAAGAGGAGAAATGGAGAGAGAGAGATTTCTCTCCTGATATTGTTTTTAAATCACCCCAAAATTGTGATGATTTGGAAAGAAATAATGGTGGAGGGCTGTTAATATTTTAAAATTCCAATTTTATCCCTATTTTCTACATGTATCACAAAAGAATTTCTTTTCTTTTCCTTTAAAAAGATTCACCAAACAAGATGAAGAAAAATCCAAATCATTTCTTTTCTTTTACTAAGTTATTGATCCAAACGCAAGGAGAGAAATCACAATCATTTTTTTCCTTTTCTTTTCTTTTCTTTTATAAAATATCAAATCATTTCTTTTCTTTTACTAAAATCTCACCAAACACAATGTTAGAATTTAAGTGTAATTGTTTTTTCAGAAACAGGACAAACAACACGTTTTTTTCTCAAACTGATTATCATAAGTGATAAGTGGTATAATCAGTTTTCAATAAGGGAATCATTGGCAGACCACGCAGGGACTTACCAGTGTAGAGTCTATAAGCATTGGGCAAATCCCGTTTTTGAGTACCGTAGAACATCTCGCTCTCTTCTGAAAGGTACAGTCCAGGATCTACAATTATTGGTTTTAATCTCCTGGATCTGAGAAAACAGCCACCATATCATCAATACCAACGAACACACTGATCTCAATTCAAAAGTAAACGTAATGTTGGAGAATCGTACTCCCTCCCGCCGATATGACTGGTGTGATTCACAAAGTTCACATCCCTGGGCACGAACGACAGAATGTGAAGAAGATCTGAAGCCCCGGGAGAGGGGGAACCCAAATCATCAAATCAAAGTATACACCCGAAAAAGAAACTAAATTGAATTGAAGGGATCATCCTACCATCTTGAGTGACAAGAGGATAATCGCTATCAGATAGTTTGACGAACCAATCCCACGCTGATGAGAGTTTAAGGAGCACAGACGCGCCGTGCAACATCGAGGAAATGGGCGACGACCCTTTCGCGTAAGCGAAATTGGCCCTGCCGACGACATTGACATTGTCAGCAGCTCGAAAGATAGGGACAGATTGGACGGTGAGGGCGAGGTGGTCGCGATCGGGTTGGGGGGCGGGGAGGTCCAGGTGGAGGAGGTAGACGTTCCTCGGGTGGTAGACGGCGAAGAGGAGGCGGAGGATCCGGCGCGAGTCTCTGCCGGAGATGAGGTAGGCGATGGAGGGCGGGGGAGGGTCAGGGGAGGATCCGGCGTTGAGGAAGAGGGCCTGGTGGACGAGGCGACTGGGGAAGAGAGCCGGGTCGATCGCGGCGGCAGGTGAGGAGGAGCGGTGTGAGTGGATGCTGCTCGCGGAGTGTAGAAAGAGGACGAAAATAAGAGAGAAGACGGTGGTGGCCAGGAGGACGTAGAGGGTTTTGTTTTCTTTCGGGACGAGGGAAGGAGAGGGAGATGGGGATTGGTTTTGCATGGTGGGTTGGATCTCGACGGGGGTGCTCGGCTTCCCTCTCAGTTCCTCCTTCCCTCCTTGCCTGTATGCCGGTTCTGGCAATGTTATCCCGACGGCATCACGGTGGAAGCTCCGTCGATCGGTGAAGATGGAATCCGGCGGCGGATGGAGAGATTGCCGAAGGTGGATGGGCGAGGTGGGAACGAGTGGAGCCACCGGTTCGGCATCCGTGTGCGGGTCAACCGGCTACACCCATCACCTATGTTTTCACTATACTTAAAAGTTGATTTCCTTCTTTTCCCTCAAAATCAATTGTGCTTCCTCATTCCTTCCCACCCACACCACCCTCTTATGGTTTCCATCCTCCCCACCTGAGGTTTCCATCCACTCTCGACCACTCCCCCTGTTCAACGATCCGCACCCACGTATACCATTTCTCCTTCACTTTTGACGTCCAACTCCCACACCACCTCTCATTCTCTCTTCCCCGCCATACCACTGCCTACTGATGTCTCTCGCCTTTCCATCTTGTCTGAATCCAGAGTTTTGCCTCAAAACGGTAAGTATATCTTTGCCTTCCTTTGTCGAAGTCCATGATGGCTCAACCATTCCCCTTACGACACATTCATCACGTTCCCAAATCTGTGTACGACAAATTCATCGATGATATTCCTTTCTCCATCGACGCATTCTGCAGCAACAGAAGCGTGGTTGCCTCTGTGTGGCTTTCCCAACCCTGAACTTCCACTATCCCGCGTATGGTATGTTATGCTTCACACCTTCTATAGTTATTTTTATCTTTGTTGTAAAAAATTTAGTATTTCTCTTTCCTTCCGAATTTCTCTTACGTTATTACAATACATCTGTTTTTCCCATTCAGCAATTATGACATCAATTTCATTTGATCAGTCAATATTTATTCACCCATTCATTTTTTCGGGGTTCACACTTATTTGTTCCACCACATCAAAATGTGCTACAGTTTAGGTAAGACTAAATGATTTTATTCATTGTAGAGTATATACACAAATATTTTTGTTTCTCTCATGCAGACTGTATGTACTCCTAATTACTGATTTGTATAAAGGTCTTGGATTACATGCATAATGTAATTTATGTTCGTTGTTACAAATTATATCTATGTTGTACACTCATAATTATGCATACCATGGTTTTGTCGAATTCCTTAAAAATTCAAAACAAAGATAAACGATATAAATATGTAATCTCTATCAAGTTCTAGAGAACCAATGTTCCATAGGAGAGTTATAGGGCAACAACGACAAACAATTTTTCAGATAGCTATATATCTTTACTTGAAATTCTTTCGTAATTTATCACTCATTCACTACATGTATTTATTTTATTTCCACATTTATAGGTTCAACTTATCCTGGAAATTCTTTGATCACATATACTGGAATGTCTCATACTCTTATACTTGAAGCACTGCCACCAAATGACAACACGCGGAAAGGAACACACATGCCATTATCACCTATATTTTGCAATGGTTCATTCATTTTAAATTTAGTGGTATAATTTATTTGCTTTTTTCATGCAATTTGAATTACCATAAATGGGTAAAATTGTTCTTCTCTTTAATTGGCAGTGCCTCAACAATGTGATAATTTTTCAACCATATCTACTGGATCAAACAAGCAAAAATAAAGGACAAATACCATGTTACAACATGGTCTTTCAATTTGTAATTATGATGTTATTGTATTATGATGAATACTTTGATGCATATATAAGCCTTGTATGTACTCATTGAATGTTACTTCATTACTCATGTTAGCATTGAGGAATGATGTTAATATTCTTACAGATTCAACACCTCCCCCTCGTCACGGTAAGTACAACTCATTCCAGTACACAATGTCTTCTCTCTCAGTTCAATATTATTTCTTATCCATTCCACTTTTAATAGAAAGTGTTTGACTGATATTGTTATTGGAAATTTCACTTCATTTTCAAGGCCAGGTATGTTACAAATTACAATTCAAACAACACACTTTACTTATATATATGTATTGTATAGAATAATTTATTATAGTATAATTTATATTGTACTGAGGATGAACTTCTAATCTATATGCAGGTTCTAGTCAATTGTCACATGTTCAATCTTCAATGAGCCACATAATATTGGGAAGACATGCAATAAGAAATGGTGTCATACATCATGTTGTACATTTTACAGGTATGTCCACATAATTTTTTTTCTAACAATTCAATTTTTCCCATCTTCATGAATATTACCAAATACACAGTACTAACAATTATAGTAACATTGGTTTCTATAGAAAATTCACTATTACTGTGAACTACAAAACACATGGGTTAGTTTAATAACTTAAACTGTCTCATCACTACAATCTAATGGTAACTGTCTTTTCGACATTATTATTACTTTTCCATTAACATCTTATATTATATTTTTTCATCTCAGTATATACGGATATTGGCGATCCTTTTAACATCTTCCAATATTGTGGTTCAAAATTCTGGTTTGACGAGAGAAATAAAAAACGCAGTAACAAAGATAACCCACATTTCTCTTTATGTTGCTAGTTGGGAAAGTTTACATTGGACTTAATTCTTGCATGTCCACAATACCTTAGAACATTGGTTTTCAATTATACCTCTACCCAGTCAAGAACATTCCAAGAGCACATCCATATGTACAATGCTATGTTTTTATTCACATTAGTGGGTGGGAAGGTTGATAGATCGATCAAAAATGGTGGGTGTCCAAACATATTTAGATTAAATGGAAAAAACTACCATAGCATGGGGATTTTATGTCTTCCTAATGGAAAACCACCAAAGTTTGCACAAATTTACGTATATGACACTAAAAATGAGGCTCATAACAGAATATGAGCCTTCAGGTAATTGTAAAATTCATTAACATATTCATTGATAAAATGTTTTTAGTTTAATGCATCAAATTTTTAGTATAAAACTTTGATGAAACAAACCTTAACTCGACTATTAATTATAATATTGTTTAGAAACTAAAAAAAATGTTTCATGAGAACAATGTTTTAGCTCGTCATTTCAGAACTGCAAGGGATGTTCTTTAGTTGCATGAAATTCTAAATTTAAAGTTACACCTTCTTAAACAACAAGGAACAAATGCAATGACATGTAACTTTCTAACTACTTATGAAATTGAAATGTTTATTTTCGGTGACATTGAAGATCTTAATCAAGAAAGTTATATAATCATTCAAATAAAAAGTGATGATTTATAACGCATACATGAGCTTCACCCATTATACCTTCCATTGTAATATCCATTAATTTTCACAAGTGCCCGGGATGGATATGTTGACAACATATATCGTCATGATACATTCTTTAATGTAAATAGTAAACTTTGAAAAGTAACCATGAGAGATTACGTCTCTTATCACTTGAAATTTCATTCCATTTATGCATCAACTCTACTCCATTCAAGATGGCTGTTGCAACAATTTACTATAGATGCTTAGTCAATGATTGAGTCTCAAAGACTGTCATTTATTCACTTTAATCAAAAGTGCTTGATAGATGAACTTTACAATGGCTTTCAAGATGCATACCTTAGAGGTGATTGTGATGGGTCTTTATGTGAAAAGCGCATCATTCTACCTTCAACATTTACCAGTGGTCCTGGGTATATGATTCAAAATTACCAAGATGTGATGTTGATTTGCAATTGAACAGACTATCCAGATTTGTTTTTAACATTTACATGTAATCTAATATGGCTTAAAATTTCTAAATTTGTTACAAATAACAATCTTCGACCTCCTGATTGTCCTAAAATACTATCAAGAGTATTCAATATGAAGGATGACCATCTCATAAAAGATTTATGAGAATGATGTTTCTTTGAAAAGTCTCAAGAATACAATGAACTTCAAAGATACTATTCTTAAAATCTAGAATATTAATTACTATCATGTCATGTTGTATTTCATTTAAATAATCATACTAGTTTACATGTAGTTGTTTGTACTGTAGAATTTCAAAAATGAGGGTTGCCTCATGTGCACATTCTATTGTTTCTCTGTTGTGAAAACAAAGTCATTACACCAATAAATATAAAAAAAAAATTGTTTCTGCTCAAATTCTAAATAAAGGTACCTTCCCAAGACTTCATGAAGATGTTAAAAATTTTATGATCCATGACCCATGTGCTGATGATAATCTTCGCTTGCCTTATATGAAAAATGGAAAATGTTCAAAGTTTTATACAAAAAAAATGTTGGGCATACAACAATTGATGATGATGGTTATATCATCTATCGAATAAGGGATTGTGGAAGTACGGTCCTCAAGAATGGTGTTGATTTAGATAATTGGTTTATTGTCCCTTACAATACCATTTTGCTGTTAAAGTCTCAAACTCATCTAAATATTGATATTTTCAATCAATCGTCTTCTATCAAGTACCTTTTTAAATATATCAGCAAGGGTTATGATCGTGTTATAATGGTAATTTATGAGCCCAATAATAATCACTTGTCTGACAACAAGGTATATGAGATTAAAGTGTATTATGATTGTCGATATACATCGCCTTGTGAAGCTTTCTAGAGGATTTTTTCTTATGATACCCATCATAGATATCCTCCAATAGAGAGATTTCATTTCCATTTACCAGGACAAAACATTGTGACCTACACTAATGGTGATAATATTGAAGATATCTTGAGTAAAAGAAACATTTTTGAAACAATGTTTACTTCTTGGTTTGAAGTAAGTAAAATGTAATCAGAAGGTAGAAGTCTAAGATATGTAGAATTCCCAACAAGATTTGTATTTAACTCTCATGAAAAAATGGTTCCCCTGAAAGTAGGGATTCTATATTGATAGATTGTATTATGTGTTGCCCACAACTAGTGAGCTATATTACTTGTGAATATTGCTTACAAATATCACAGGTGAAACTTCATATCAAGATATTAAAATAGTGAACAACATTACTCATCATACATTCAAAGATTCCTATTATGATTTGGAACTATTGGCTGATGACAGAGAGTTTATTGAAGTTATAAAGAGGTGTTGGTTTATGGAATGGGAAACTCCTTACACAGAATCTTCACTAGCATGTTATTCTCAAATAATATTTCATGTCCTGATATTTTTTGGCATGAAACCTAGAGTATCTTGAGTAAAGATGTTCTATATGCCTAATGAAAGAGGCTGCAAATACAAGGTATGTAATTTCACCGTATTTGAGATTTCATAAATAATTATAAATGATTGGTATAACTATTGTTACATTATATTTCTATACTTTTTACATTATATGTTAATAAATGACTGATAATGTTTGCATTATCTTTTATGCATGTTGTACATATCCATAAAACAATATGATACAATTTTGCTTTTTTTCATTATAGTATTGATATTTTTTGATTTTATATGTAAACATGTTCTTCACAATATTTACTGTCATTTACCTTAGTCATTCTGAACAATTTTTTAACATGCACCTTCTGATACATAGAACATTTTAAATACATGTTAATAATTGTTCTAAACTATTATATCAAAAGTTGCATACAAATATTTTTGCTCTTTATACCAATCATTCATTTAATATCATTAGCAATTATATGTATTGCTTATACTAAATATGATTATGTTCTTATCAGGGTATAGGTTGGATGAAAAAACATGGTATACATCTTTACTATATCTTGAATATCATTCAATTTCATAAAAAAATCATACCTTAATGTTTTCATATTCCTTATTTATAATATTTCATTCTTCAAATTATGGAGATGACTACAACCTACACTAATACAATATGCTCATTAACTTCTAACTATTTGGTTCATTTTTTAACTTAATACCTATCATTTGATCATATTGACTACCATGATGACTGTAGAACACTATAATTATACTATTTTATAATACTATTTTTCTATTTATTAGATTTTGAACTCATTGATTATCAGAGGCAAATTTATGATTTGTTTGAAATAAACAAGATTTTGCACAACAATGGTATATCTCTTTATTTTTATCCTCCTATACCGGTTCCTGATTATTTAATTGATGCACAACGAAATCATTTAGTCATAGAAGAACTTAATTATAGAAGATAAATACTTCAAAATGAGTATACAACTTTATAGAGTAGGATAACCATTGAACAAAAATAGGTGATGGGTGTCATTATGTCTTCAATATCTTCTACTTTCAGGTTTTTCATGCATGGATATGGAGGAATGGGTAAGAATTTACTTTGGAGAGTTTTAACATGTCTATTGTGATCATAAAGTAATATTGTTCTTGTGGTTTCTTCTAGTGGAATAACATCATTACTACTTCCAGGTGGGAGGACGATCCACTCTAAATTCCTTATTCCATCATCTATTAATGAGCACTCAGTTTGCAATATTCAGTAGGGTAGTGATCTTGTATAACTTCTAAAATGGTATGTTTAACCTAACTTGTATGCATGATTCTACAAATGGTATGTTTGGATCATTTATTTATTCTGATGCTTTCTGTTTATTCTTTCACTATTGCTTGTTATTGCTTCTGCTACGACGAGTTATTGGTCCAATGTTCTTAGTCTTTCTTTCACTACTATATTTTTCTATAGTCCATTATTATTATCACAACCAGAGGGTATAATCTCCCCACTATCACCTATTTACACCCTCACTGCTAGTCGATAGCCTTTAACATGCGAGGAGGAATGCCTAAGTCCCATTGGCACACCGACCTTGAGCACTGTTCGGGTGGAAAAACAAGTCAGGGAACTACAACCATAAACCATCCATAGAAATATGTTGGATGTATCATTATAGTACATTCTTAGTAAAGAATAAGATTCATCAAATTATGTTGACATAGATTAAAACACTTTTGAAAGATCACTGAAATATTTCTTGAGAAAAATATCTTTTTCATTTTGAAACCACTTATTTAAAATCTAAAATTTTCCAAAATATTAGGAATTTTTTTAGAAAGATCCATGAAAATGTGTAAATGAATATTCAAATTAAATATTAGTCATGATGATGAGAAAAGTGATTTATGCGGTGTATGTTAAAACAAATAGTTTGTTCAAACATTCAATAAAAAGTGCCTTGTTCAAAAAACGATAATAAGATTCCTTTTAAACCTTTTTATAAAAAGTCAAACATGGTTAAAAATGAATTTAATCAATCATTAGAGAATAGTAAAAATATTCTTGCAAACATTTTAAAGAAAATATGGACATGGAAAAAAAATATTCTTTATTGAATGAAAAACAAAGATGGTTTTACTTAAAAACATTCTTTTGGACTTTTGAGAACTTAGAGAGAGGAAAATGAATAATTTTTTTAATTTCCAATAATAACCATAGGAAAAAAAATATATGGGGTTTAAGATATAAATACCATGTAATTCATTACAAAAAAACTTAAACATAAACAATCCCCAATAATGATGAGATTGTGAAATTAACCCCTACCTCAGGCCCAAAATTCTTTATAAGTGCTTTAAGTATCCTGTATTGTAATACCCCTAGTTTCATGTACTTTACCCCTTTTATTATGTATTTTGAAGTTATCACTACTGGAAAACTAACCTATACCAACAGTTTGGAACTGTTGGTATAGGCCTCCAAACTGTTGGTATAGCCTATACCAACGGTTTGGAGGACCGTTGGCAAGTAAGCCGTTGGGATAGGTCTATACCAATAGTTTTTGGAAAACCGTTGGTATAGACCTATACCAATGGTTTTGAAAACCTTTGGTATAAGTAATATGAAAATCTATACCAACAATTCCATAAAACTGTTGGTATATGTATTTCAAAAAAAATCGTTGGGATTTGATCCCAGGACCTCTAGTTTATCATTGAACGACCTAACCACTAACCTAACACGACTTTGAACATAATTTCATAAATATATATATGTATTATCATAATTATTTTAAATTTTGATTTATATAATGTTCTCAGTAAGAAGATTCGATAAAAAATCAAAGGACCTATACCAACGGTTGTCAAAACTGTTGGTATAGGTCCTTTGATTCTGGGAGCAACGTTGGTCTATGGAGGACTTATACCAATGGTTTGGCCAAACCGTTGGGATAGGTACCCACCCTTTCCCAACAGTTTGGCCAAACCATTGGGAAAGTGGCCTCAAAGTATACTTTTCCCAACGGTTTGGCCAAACCGTTGGGAAATCCATACCCTTTCACAACGGTTTTGGAAATCCGTTGGGAAAAGTGACCTCAAAGTGGGCTTTCCCAATGGTTTGGACAAACCATTGGGAAAGGGGACCTATAACAATGGTTTTTACAAACTGTTGGTATAGAAGCATTGGGAAAGGTCATATTTCCAGTAGTGTATATAATACTTGGGTTGAGCTTTGAGACTTTATATATGGGTTTGGATTGTTTTGGAAGGGTTTTTAAGGGTGAACGATTAGGGAAATCCATGTACTTTCTTCAAGAAACCATGTAATTCTAAGATTCACTGTGCAAGAACACAGTTAGAATGTGGTTTTCTAAATTGTGTGGCTCTCTGGTTTGGATACAGTAGCATGCACATGTTTGGAACACGTTTATTAAACCGTGCATCCTAACTATGTAACATATATTAAATGCTCTGAAAATTAGAGTTTTACTCGGATTAAGGCCCTAGAACTCTAATTTTTATTCTCCTATATTAGTCTCTCAAAATCATCTCCTTAACTAAGTGATCTTGGTGGTTCATCTTGAACAAGAATCATTTTTTGATGAATCCAAGTGTGTTGGATCTCCAGAATCAACTATAAGTCCTCATTCTTGCTCATTATCTTTAGATCTTCTCATCTTCTCTCTCAAAGAGCCATAGATATAATATTTTATGGACATGTCTATGTCTATTATGTGTATTTTGATGATATATTGTTGGATATATTGAAGAGAAGAAGTTTCAAGTACGAATCTTGAGGTTCCATGTGTTTTTCATCATTGTTATCATCCGTTGAGAGGTAGGTGGATTCTATATCTTCTCCACTAATTCTATAACCTGAAGGATTAGTCTTATTGAATGTTTTGATTATATTTTCAAAGTAAATGTTTAATTATTTCTTGAAGGAAACCCTTTTTGGTTATGATTTGAAAATATGATATTTTTAATGGCTTTGGAAACCCCTTTGGTTTATAATTTTAAATTATTATTTTAAAAGTATGGTTTTGGGGACATGCGATTTGAAATGGATTTTAGAAAACCCATTGATTTATAATTTTAAATTATACTTTTAAAATTATGGTTGTATTTGAATGTAATCAATATGTATGATGAAAATTTTTAAAGGGAAGAAATGTTTTATATGGAATGGTTTGATACGAGAACTTAGCATACATGGTTGGAGTGTGTTCATATTACATAAGATGCTTTGTTTATATGAACTTGGTACTTGTTCCCAGGAAAACATGGGATTATAACCTTATGATGACTTGGTAAAGGATTGATCATCGCTCACGAGTATTTTGATTTTCATTCAGCATGCATGCATGTGTGTGTGTGAAACACGGATGGGTATGCCAAGTGGAAAGAAAACATGGAAAAATTGATTTAGTTCAATTATTTTGTTTGAATTTCTTTATTATGGTAAATTATTTTTATGTTCTTCTATTTGTTATAAATTGTTTTTATAAAATATGAGCTAACATGTTTGTGTCCCAGTGGCATGAGTTAAGAATTCTCTTTGGGAAATCCTACTGAGTATGATTACTCACCCCCTGAATATCCACTTTGGTACATATATGGATGTTATTATTCATGACATAGGTAAATTAAAGGTTTCATATTTCTCTATTGGCATATCATGATTCTACTTCCATGAATCAGTTTCTGAAGCTTGGTGGTTTCTTTTAGAGTTATTAGAGTGATGTCACATCAGCGTTCATGTGTTGGGATGCTCTTTGGTTTCTTATGTTATCTTTTATATATTTATTTTTGTTACTATGATATTTATATTTTATTAGTTTTTATTTGAGTTGTATTATTTTCCCCACTATTGGTGGTGGGGTGGTAAGGGTTTGGTGGGGTGAGGGACAGGTCATAGGGTCAAGTCCTCAGGCTTGCATGTTTTCTATGATTTTCTTCCTTGCGTTGTGTTCCATGATGGAGGATGTAATCAACCTATTATTTGAGTTGTATTATTTATATTCATACATCATATAGTGTTTTTGATTGTTTATATTTTGTCTTCATAGGTTCTTTTGTTAATAAGGGGAATCTTCCCCCAATGTTTTATTAAGACCTAGACATTTATTGTTGGAATTTGGTGTCTTGGGGATGTCACCTATGGTTAGTAGCACCACCACCTCTTCCCAAGACAATGGGTGAGGGATGAGATGTTCCATGTATAATAAATTTAAATTTATTATACTTCTATGATAGAACCATATACATACTTATAATATTATACATGATCCACTTATAACATTTCAACACCCATTTATTAATAATTATTTGTTAAAATCCTCATTTATGAGTGTTATCTACTTCATTTTTCACGTAAGTTTAAATTTAGTAGTTTCAGTCCTTGAATCTTTCTCATGGTTCCATCATCTCTATAATGTTAATAATGATATAAATATTATATATATTCATTATATACATTTTTAGAATCATCCTTGAAAGGATAACATGAAAAATGAATCACATCACTTCGTATGGGTGATAGTCCACACATATGCATGAGCGAAATTATCATTTTTAATGAGTGTAAGGGTAAAAAGTTAAATGATATATTATATTTAAAAAATCATAATTATTTCATAAATATAATATATATTTATTGGCACCATATTTATAATCATCCATGTAAAGTGGTGATAAAAAAATGAATTACATCGCTATGTGGAGACTTTCATGACGCCTCACCCCAAAGGTACTCATCCAGGGTAAATAATGAGAGAAGAGAGATAATGATGCTCAAATAACACATTCAATATTCCATGGGTTGATGACAAGCACTGAGGATATATCATATGCACTAATGGGATACATTACCCTTTAAAATAAAATGAGGAAAGAGAGATAAGATAAAAACACCCAACAACACCTGGTCATTATAAAAGAAAAAGATCCCAAATATATGCATTCAATGTCATACAACTAAAACAACCGCAAAAAGGGAACTACAAGCACCAAAATATGATCCTCAACATCGACTATGAAAGCCCAAACATCTCTTGAACTACCCAAGAGCTACTATTGTCTAGCCTAATCACCAACCAGCTCTTGCGAATTTGAAAAACAGTTTAATTATACATTGAGTGAGCATAATAGGCTACTTAGTAGAATCATCCCCATATCCCTCTATATAAAATATAAAGAAATAATACTAAATACTAGTAAAAAAATTGAAACTAACTCGTCACCCGAGCAAGTAAACTATATTCCCATCATCACCATGGTTATCTCTCACCATGTATTGCATACAAGAGGTCACATAATATAATATCAAAAGAAGGTACCCAGCTACCAATTCCCCACTAGTTTGCTACTTTGTCCCAACATCGTACATATTGAGTTATCTCTCTTCAAAAGTAATATATCCCAAAGACACCTGGGCTAAATATCATCTCATGCATCCCATGCATCATATCATCTCATCACATACCATGAACCCTAGCACCACATCATCGCATCATCCCATAAAACATCTACAAATAGTAACCAAGTAAAATCTAGGATCCACCACAACTTGTTTTTTCAAGTATTATACCTCAAGACATCACATCCCATACATAAAATACCTATAATAATCCACAGGACACTCTATCCGAAGATACATGTGTGTGAAATAACCATAAGCCATTATATACCTCTACAAACATATATGGGAAATGTAAAAACCATGCATACCAACACATAATACTACCAGGAGAAGAGAGTAGGGCAAGAGGGGTTAGTTATCCATTTGTTCCTCACCAACCTAGATGTTGGGGAAAACGCCCTCCTAGAGTCCACTGAGTGTTATTCACCCTACCAATATGGATGGGGTATAATATGAAAACACATAACACACATGATATAATATAGCTCATAACCACACTATGAACATAAAACTAGTCTTAGGCTCAACTGAAACTATCGTCTCTCAGACACTCGGCTGCCACTACCAAGGAATAGGTATCCTATGAGCGCACAAGCATTCAAAAAGACTTCATTTATTTCTTTCTTCACATTAAACATTTCTCATTAAATTAATTCTTCCAATTAACTATTAAACATTGTTTTAAAATTTCTTTAACATGATCACCAACAGATTCTCATTCCCTCCAGGCATAAACAAAATGATCCCATGATTTCTCAATATTATCATTAATTGCATTCCAAAAAGCCATCAACCCATGGGTTAAAACATTTATTATTATCTATCATTCCATAATTATAGGTACTCTAGGAAACATCTTAAGCTACCATAAAATAGATGCATAACCAAGCACAACCAGTTACCTCAAGTAGTGGGGAAAGGAATGCAGAAATAAGAAACTCAACCATCCAACCCTTAAGCAGATTTATTAACAAGAAAGAATCCCAAATTTTAGCACAACAATGGCCAAGCCTAGCTTCAACCCATTACATTAGTCCCTGTTCCATCCCTAACACCAACATGCATATCACCATGCATCTCATCATCACATGTGTCAACTACTACCACAAACCCATTAGCATGTGGAAGGATAATTCCAATTAAACATGCATTAAGCACCACTTTGATTTCCATAAAAACATAAGAAGAATGATTTATTTAAAAACACCTATTTAATTATTTATCCAACATCATTATCAAATTTATGTCATTTAACCATTTTCATCATAGAATCATGCTAAACCCAAGCATAAAAAACATGCTAACAAAGCATAAATGTAGATATAACACTATCTAGAAAACCAAGAGGCAAACCATTATCATGGTGGAAAACATGCGATAGATAAAATCCATAAACCATTCCTTTCATTAATACGGTTTAATATTTATTATGGTTAGTTACACCATTACCCAAAGATATAAATAATGATAAATTTATGATTGTACATGAAAATGGAGAATCAATGAATCCCCTACCTTAAGGATTTCAATGTTTCTCAAACAAGAATGGAATAAAAACATAGATCTCTAATCACCTGTCTCGTAAGGAAACTATAGCCCTCCAAGGGTGTCATGCAAAAAAAAAACAATAAAGGAACCCCATAAGAACAAAGTATATCAACCACCATATCATGAAAATATATAATATGAGGAGCATGACTGATTAGAGAAGAAATCATGAGAAGAAGATAAAAAACTCTCTTAGGATATCTACAGATCAAACACAAGAATCTGGGGATCAATCCCTTTTGAAAGGGCTTTGAAATGCCTTGAGAGAAATCCTATGGTCACCTAGGGTTCAAGAGAATTTGGTGGTATTTCCCAAAAACTTAGGATATTATTAGATTTATAGGCACACTGACATGCACACTTTCATAGTATGAATGTGTCATTCACATCATGAAAGGTTCAAGTTTTAAGACTCACCAAAAAACATGTCACCTCAATCCAATAAACCTGGATCAATTCACATCGTGAACTTCATGTTCACATTGTGAGTTTTTAAAGATAGATTTATCAAATCCCTCCCTCCTCCCTTTCACGTCGTGAACCCATGGTTCACATACTAAATCACAGCCCGTGAAACACCCTTATCTAGTTGTGAATTCCTATTTAGTTCGTGAATTGATTACTCACATAATGAACTAAAATTCATGTTGTGAACTTCTATTAAAACCATATTTCAATTCCCAAAACTCTACCAAACCTGCTCCAATATTTTCCTAAGAATCATAGGTAAGATCTAAAAGGATTTGATCCCTTACATCAGATACCTATCAAGCAATTATTATCCTTGAGAATTTAAAACCAAACCTAAAGAGAAGGAAAGAAAAAGGGGTTGTCTGAATAGCCACACCATGAGACACCTCTCAAGAATATCACCATTATAGGAGCTCAACCACCTCACTAAGAGGAACAAGATACAAAATAATGCAACACCAAAAACCAGATCCCAAACACTCTCCCGAGGGAGATACCTCTCAAAAACGAGCAAGGCCATGGATAAGGAATAAAAATCTATCCCATATTCCATATTAAGGTCAAAAACCACAAAACATTGATACAAAAGATGAGATAAACATAAAAAACTCAGGATATTGAGTGCATATCTATGAATCACTTTATCAAGCACTCTCCTCCATGCCATCATGCCACAAAAGGACATGATTTAAAGGATTATAACACCCATGAAACATCTTCTCCTGGTAGTCCTTGATCCCCATAGGCAACTCCTCAAAGGTCACATAATCATCAACATCGATCTCACCCTAATCAATGAATTGAGAGTCATTATGAAGATAACAACAAAGTTACAGCACATGGAAGACATCATATACCTAACTCATATGTGGGGGAAGTGTTATCTGAAATGAAACAACTCCAACATGAGCCAAGACCTTGAAAGGCCTAACAAATCGGGGAGAAAGATTACTCCCACATCTAAACCTTCACTTCCCATGATGAGGATTCACCTTCAGAAACACATGATCACCAGCGTCGAACTCTAAAGGTCTCCTACTTTAATTGGAATATGACTTCTGATGATCCTATAATGACTTCATCCTCTCACTAATTACCCAAACCATTTCTATCATGCTCTGAACTAGTTCAATCCTGAGAATTGATAACTATCTGAACCTAGTCTAGCACAATGAATAACAGAACGATCAACCATAAAAATCTTAAAATGGTTCCATAACAATGGTGGTGTGAAAACTATTTTTGTAATAAAACTAAACCAAATATAGGTTACTCACCCACAAATCTCTAAAATCTAGGACACAAGTGTGAAACATGTCCTTAAGAGTTTGAATAGTTCACTCTGTGCGATCATTTGTTTGTGGATGGAAAAAAATTCTAAGGAATAACAAATAGCCAAAAGAATTCTAGAGACCACTCCACACCCTATAGATAAAACGAGGATCATGATCAGAGATGATTTTCCTTGGGATTTTGTGTAGTCTCACCACCTTTTCTAGGTACTTCCATGACAAAACTCCACTGATCTCTACCACTTGATTACTATAAAGTGGGATTATTTCATCAAGAAGTCCACTATCAATAATATAGCATCAAAGATTCCCTGATCTTGAGGTAAACCGGTGACTAAATCCATTAATATTTCCTCCCACTTATACTGAGGAACATCCAACAGCTGGAGAAAACTATTGGGAACATAGTGATCAACCTTCACCTTCTGGAAGACCAAACATCAAGACACAAACTCTACAACTATATGCTTCAACCCAAGCCACCAAAACTGACCTCTCAAATCTCGGTGCATCTTTTTTAGGATGTATCGTCAAGGGTGAGCTATGGAACTCATGGAAAACCACCTCACACATTTCCAAAGGGATGAAAAGATACCCCCGAAACAACACTTAGTGTTTTTTATCCTCAAACCAACCATCAGGTGAATCACTAAGAGAACTCATTCTCTCTATACCACCACCTCAGAATCCCTCAGTTGGGGATCTTATACCCACCACACCAAATAAGAAAACACTGCCATATAAAAAGGAAACCTCTCCCATACCAAGATACATCACCGATATCTCTTCCATTACTCTCTAGTAATCTCCAAATTCATGCATGACATCACTATGCGACTTCTTGCTTAGCACATTAGCTACAAAATTACCCTTTCCCAGTGTTTATGAAATCTCAAATTCATAATCTTGTAAGAATTACATCCATAAATACTTTTTCATGTTCAGGTTACATTGGGAGAAGACACACCTCAAGCGCTTGTGATTGGTAAAAACCATAAAATGCCCATCAATGAGGTAATTTCACCACAACTTCAATACAAACACGACTGCTTCCAACTTGATATTATGAGTGGCATAGTTATGCAAATGGGGATGTAACTACTGAGACCCATAAGAAATAATTAATCTTTATTATATTAGAACACAACCCAAAACAAGTCATAAAGCATCACATAAAATCTCAAACTAGACTCCCTCTTCTCGAAAACAAATAACTAGAGTACCGACCAACTTATCCTTCAGGTTGAAAAAATCTAAATGACATTGATCATTATATAAGAACTCTTGATCCTTTATGTTCAAGGATGTCGTAAGAGTTGAAAACTTAGATAAATTATCTAAAAAACTTCTATAATATCATATAAAACCAAGGAAACTTTTTACCTCTACAAATTTCTTGGGGGATTCTTAAGAAATGATCACCTCGATATTCAAAGGATCCATAGCTACACCATGTTAGGACATGACATTCCCTAATAAAAAATATTCACAATACTAGAAAAATCACTTTGAAAACTTCTTGAATAGCCTCTAAAAACTAATAAATCCCAAAATGGAATGCAGATACTTTATGTGCTCCTCCTCAGATGCGGAGTATACAAGGATTTCATCAATTAAAATCACTATGAACTAATCCAAAAAATCTATGAACACCATGTTCATCAAACCCATGAACATGGTTGGAGTGTTAGTCACACTAAACTACATCATAATGAGATCGTAATGCCTATAATGAAATTGGAAAGAAGTCTTCAGAATATCCTCATATTTTACTCAGATATGATGATATTCCAACTACAGATTGATCTTTAAAAACCAACTAGATCTTTTTATCCAATCAAATAAATCATCAATCCACAAAATATGATAAAAATTATTCATTATAGCCTAGTTCAAGTGATGATAATCAATACAAAGAATAAAAATGCCATCAACCTTCTTTACAAATAGAGTTGAAGCACCCCAAAGTGACATACTTAGTTGAACACACACCTCACTGAAAAAGATCATCGATTTGTACCCACAAATCTCAAAAACTCATAAGGTGCCATCCTATATAGAGATATAGAGATTTGAGAAGCGTTTAATTGTAGATCTATCCCAAACTTGATCCCCCATTAAGTGGGTAATGCTACAACCTCCTCAGGAAAGACATCATGCTACTCTTCCATAACCCTAGGAAACACCATTGGTTGAACATCCAATTAACTCAGTATCATCTTGAACATCAAGGAAGACAAAAACATAATATGACTCTGACCCATACGAGGGCCCCACTCAACAATGAACACTACATGCTCTCCATCAACATCATAGAACACAATCTGTCTCTTGAATAAATCCACAATAGCCTGAACATAGTAAAATAATTCCATGTCGAGGATTATATCATATGGTTGTATCTATAAACATAAGAAGTCTTCCTAAGAGTGAAAGTTTCTACAAACTTCATACAGATAATCTTGACCTCCAACTAGCATAGTCAAAACCAAGGGAACCAAAATCCTTTTTAACTCAAGTCCCAAAACATGGACCATGGTAGGTGATATGAAGGAGTATGTATCTCTTTAGTCAAAAAAAGAATGTACCCAAGTAGAAAATAATAAATGAGAACCCTAAAACAATGTATGGATTGCCTAGTGCTAGATAATATAAAGAATGTAGCTAACCACAACCTTCCCCAAAACATCTCTAACACTGATGATGGCCACCTCCACGACTATGATTTAATCTCTAAGGAAGGGGAGAATCTTGGGGTTGACCTCTGCCTACCCCATCTCCTCTATGTTGATCCAAAGATAAAGCACTCTGCTACTATTGTCTTGGATGAAACTACCTCAATAGAGGAACCAAAAGTGGAACACATGTTTCATACTTCATACTTAGAAATTCCAATCACTCTCACCACTAATAACCTAGAACTCTAATTAAAAAACATGCGTTTGATCCCTTGGTAGAGGTTTGAGATCCACCAACCCTAAAGAAATGATATGATGAGGGCTATGACCTACCACTGACTATCTGAAAGCTCTTATATCCAGAAAATTGGGAACCCCGAACCACATATCTTCTATATGAAGAATCCTAGAAAATTATTTATCATGAAAATATAGTCCTTACTGGAATCCAATCAACGATCTCTGCTCTCACCAACACCTTGAGATACATCAACAACATAAATAGGGTGACATGAAACTGGATCTCTAGATTCAAATACTCCTTGAAATGTTCTATCCCGGCCTCCTCATCTATAAATAGGTCCGGAGCATAATGAAGAAGGGTCTAGAAATAGATCATGAACTCCCACATGCTGGAACTCCCTATTCGAAGGGTAAGAAGCACCTAGTGACTGGCCTAATTTACAGTCAAAGAAAGAAACTTTGGTTATAACTTGTATGATAACTTCTTCTACAAGACTGTTGACTCCCTATGATCCCTAAGGAATAAGAAACACCACTACCTCACTTCTCCATGCAGCATCGCCACTGCCAACAAAACTCGGTTCTCCTTCTAATCACTGATCAAATTGAAAGTTATCTCCACCTCCTCCAATCAATCCTCTATCAATAAGTCCGAAACATATACCTCATACTTCTATAGACTTTTTCACTGAAACTCTTTGAGTTTCCTCCTCTAAGTATAATCATCCACTAATAGAAAAATTACCTATACCAACAGTTTAGGGAGCCATTGGGTGATTTGGTGTGGGGGAAAGACCTATCCCAACGGTTTGGAGAAAACCGTTGGGAAAGACCTATCCCAACGGTTTTCAAACATTTGGTATAGGTCTTTCCCAACGGTTTGGAAACCATTGGGATAGGTCTTTAACAACGGTTTGAGGAAACCGTTGGGATAGGTAAATATATAAAAACGAGTTCCAGCGGAGGTTTGAACCCACAACCTCCAAGTTATATATCAATGACTTTACCACTATCCTAGAGTATCCTTTGTGAATATATTTGGATATATATATATATATATATATATATTTATATGTAATTTATATATTGATTTATTTGACGATATTCGATAAATGTACTCATAAAAAATAAGGGCACCTATCCCAATGGTTCTAAAAACCATTGGGAAAGGCCTATCCCAACGGTTCTCAAACCGTTGGGATAGGTACCCACCATTTCCCAATGGTTTGGCCAAACCGTTGGGAAAAGTGGCCTCAAAGTGGAATTTTCCCAACAGTTTGGGAAAACCGTTGGGAAAGCCATACCCTTTCCCAACAGTTTGTCCAAACAGTTGGGAAAAGTGGCCTCAAAGTGTACTTTTCCCAACGGTTTGGGAAAACCCTTGGGGAAGCCATACCCTTTCCCAACGGTTTTGGAAAACTGTTGGGAAAAGTGACCTCAAAGTGGGATTTTCCCAACAGTTTGGCCAAACAGTTGGGAAAGGGGACCTATACCAATGGTTTTTACAAATCGTTGGTATTGATACGTTGGTATAGGTTAGATTTCTAGTAGTGACCACTAACCTCTAATATGTAGTGATTTTATAGCACATCCTGTTGAACATATTTGATGTGAACCTGATGAGGACATATACTTGGAGCTATACCTATAAAAGAATAAAATATCAGGGAATCCAAAACCTAGAATGTGGAATATTTAATATTTAATTAATTAATTAATTAAAGTTAAACTGAATCCCAAGGTCTACCCATTTCATACATAGGTGAAAGAAGAATGATGCATAATCCTTTCCTAGGTCTCTACCCAAAAACCAATATCACTTCACTTAGTAGGTTTAGTAAACTTAAAGGCCTATGAATCAGATCACAGGGGGAACAAATTACTCGTGTCTCAACTAGTCTCCCTTTATATTTCTCACTAAACTTAGATGACACTATTTCCCTACCAACCCATGTAGTCCTCACCTGTACCCACCTCTAAACTCCATCCCATACCTCAACCTGAACATTTAATACCACTGTATCATGGTCCCCTCCCCCAAAGGTACACCTTATGGGACAAAAATGAGAGAAGGGGGATAATGATGCCTAAATACCACCTCCAATAGGCTATAAGTTGGTGATAAGCCCCGAGGGTTTATCATACACATATATGGGAGGAATTACCCACTAAAAGATCATGAAGAAAGAGAGATAAGATAAAAACACCCAACAACACATGATCAAGATAAAAGTAAAAGATCCCAAATATATTCATGTAATGTCATACAACTGAAACAACTAAAAAAAAGTGAACTATAAGTACCAAAAGATAATCCAAGGTAAAAACAAAAAAAACCTAAATAGCTCATGAACAATCCATGAGCTAGTAATGTCCAACCTAATCACCAACCTATTCTTACAAACCTGAAAAATAGTTTATATATATGTAGTGTGATCATAACAGGTATACTTAGTAGGATCCTACCTGATGCTTCTCATGAAAAAATAAAGAAATCATACCAAATCCCAGTGAATAACAAGTGAAACTAACTCACCACCTAAGAAAACATACTATATTCCTAGCCTCACCATGGATATCTCTCACCAAGTATTGAATACAAGAGATCATATAATATAATATTAAAAAAGTTACCCTACTACCACTTTCACATTAGTTTTCAGCTCTTCCCCAATATCATACGTCTTGAGCCATCTCTCTCCAAAAGTTATCTAACTCAAAGACACCTGAGCTAAGTATCATCTCATGCATCCCATAAATCATATCATCTCATCGTATACCACACACCTTATGAATCATATCATCACATTCCACATATCTAGATAGTAACCAAGTAGTTTTTGGGATCCACCAAAACCCATAAATCAAGTATTACACCTCAAACCATCACAACCCATAAATGACAAACCTATAATAATCCATAGAATACCATATCTATATATACATGTGTGTGAAATAAATACAGGTCATTACATCCCTCTACACACATATATGGTAAAGGTAAACACTATGCATGCCATCAAATAATACCAATAGGATAAGAGAGTGAGGTAAGAGGGGGTAGTCGGCCATCCGTTCCTTTTCAACCTGGATATTAGGGAAAACACCCTCCCGGAGTCCAATGGGTGCCATTATCCCTATTAACATTGGTGGGGTAGCATATTAAAACATAGAACATACATGATATAATATAGCTCACAACTACACTATAAGCACAAAACTAGTCTTAGTCTCAATTACAACTATCATATTCCAGACACTCGACTGCCAATATTAAGGACTAGGTATCCTATAAGAATACAAGCATTCAATAAGACTTCATTTATTTCTTTATTCCCATTAAACATTTTTCATTACATTAATTCTTCCAATTAACCATTAAATATTGTTTTATCATTTATTTAACAAGATCACCAACAGATTCCCATGTCCTCCAGGCATAAACAAACTAATCCCACGATTTCTCAATATTATCATTAATTTCATTCCAAATAGACATCAACCCAATGGGTTAAAAAATTTATAATTATTTATTATTCCATAATTATTGGTACTATAGGAAACATCCCAAGCTACCATAAAATAGATCCATAACCAAGCACAACCAACTGCCACAAGTAATAGAGAAATGAATGTAGAAACAAGAAACCTAAACATACAAACCTTAAACATATTTATTAACAATAAATCATCCTATATTTTAGCATAATAAAGGGAAATCCTATATTCAACCCATTTTATTAGTCTTGGTTTCATCCCTGACACTATCATGCATATCACCATGCATATTTCCATTACAAGCATCGACTACCACTAGAAACCCAAGCCTCCCTATCCATATCTCATCAACCATAAGCTATCTAAGACTCACATAATGTCGCATGAAAATTATCACATCCATAGGAGACATAGAAGGAAACAAACAATAAACAATGTCAATAGGTCATCTGGGCCCTAGAAATAAGTCATCCAACTGTCACATGAAAACAAGATCGCTTGACCTTAAATGTTTATATTTATCAAACAACCAGTTTTATTACCATCTTGAATTAATTTATTCATTTATCATAGGTTACAACTATGGATAACCTAAGACATCAGCTATTATAAGCTATTAATTATTTAAACATGATTTCAATCATAATTTCTGATTTAATTAAACTTCAAGGAAGAACACTCCATTTAACATTAATTTATCATTTAAAATAATAATTAATTATGAATTTATGTTATTTATTTAATTAAATTAACATATAAAAGGAAAATTCTAATTAAATATGCATTAAACATCACTTTTATTTCCATAAAAACATAATAAGAATAGTTTATTTAAACACACCTCTTTAATTATTTATACAACATCATTATGGACTTCAAATTATTTAACCATTTTCATCATATAAACATTATAAACCCAAGCATAACAAAACATGATAATAAAACATAAAATTAGATAACACACTATCTACTAAATTAATAGTAAAATTGTTATCATAGTTGAAAACATGCGATTGTTAAAATCCATAAATCATTCATTTCATCAATATGGTTTAATATTTATTATGGTTAATTTCACTATCTACTAAAGAGATAAAGAATGAAAAATTTATGATTTCACATGAAAACAAGGAGAATCAATGAATCCCATACATCAAGGATTTAAACTTTCCTCAAACAAGAACTATACAACAATGCAGATCTCTGATCATCTCTCCCGTATAGAAATTGTATCCCTATAAGGATGTTATGCCACAAAACAATAAAAGAAAAACATAGAAAGGGATATAAACCACCATATAATGATAATATGGAATGGGATTAACAAGACCTAACAAAGAATAAACCATGTGAAAAAGAGGAAAAACTCACCTTGGATCACCGTTGATTGAACACAGGAATTGGGGATCAATCCCTTTTGAAAAGGCTTTGGAATTCCTTAAGAGAACTCCTATGGTCACCTAGGGTCTATAATAATTCAATGGTATTTCCCAAAAACTAAGGGTGTGATTAGATTTATAGGCACACTGTCAGGTGTACTTTCATGGTGTGAATGGGTTATTTGTGTTGTGAAAGTTTTGAGTTTTAAGACTCACCAAAAAACACATCGCCTCGATCCAATAAACATGGATCAATCCACATCATGAACTTAATGTTCACATAATGTGATTTTAGAGATATATTTATTGAATCTATTCCTACCCCCTTTCACATCGTGAACCCATGATTCACATCCCAATTCACACCCCACAAACCATCCTTCTTAGGCCATAGATTCCTATTTGGGCCGTGAACTGCTCATTCACGTCATGAACTACAATTAACATCATGAAATTATCTTATAACCAGATCTAATCTCCCAAAACTCTTACAAAACTATTATAATATTTCCCCAATCACCATGGGCTTTATAAATATGTAAAGTTATGGGTTAGAAGGATCTGGGCTCTTATAGAGATGGTAATTCGTACGTACGCATAAGTGAAATTTTCATTTTTTGTAGGATGGAAAGGAGATGATTATGGTTTATTAAACAAGAATAATAACATTTAAATATATTTAAGATACTGATGTTATTATATGAGAATTATTATATAATATTTTAAGGAGGTATAAGTGGAAATAAAATGAAAAAACTCGATTAAAATTTATATCTTTTCTTCAGAAAACAACCTTTGGCTTACACCTTCAGCCTTCTAGGTTGGCCATTTGATGTAAACAAAGACTCTAGATCATGGGAAGGAAGTTTGGGAAGGGATTTGGGTAGGTATTTTTCAATATAAGTGGCTTAAAATGTGTGATTAATAGAGTATACAAGTTTTCCTTTTATAAGTGAGGAAAGGACACACTTGGAAATAATTTAAATATAATTAATGTCTTTATCAAGTAAAATGTTTTCAAATGGCCACTGATTTCAATAAAAATAGGATAAGGTCTAAATATAAATAACTAGATAGATTTTGGTGTTATTTTAAACCTTATCTTTTGGTTTAACCCCTTCGTTAACCCTTTTTAACTTTGACCGTGATAACACATTTTTTATCCTTTAAGGGTCATAAATTTACTTATAAGGTAATAAGTGGCTCAAAAAAGGTACATGGATTTAATTTTCAACCATTTTCCACCCAATTGTACTATTTCAATATTTTTTGATTTTTTGATCATTTAATAAAATATTATTTAACATAAAATATTATTAAAGTCATTTTTTTATTATTCATTTAATTTTACTTTAAATTCATCAAGATTTAAATGGATTTAGAATTTAAACTCTTTTAATATAAATTATACATTATTATTAACCATAAAATTTATGTAACATCATAATTTATCCATGTTTTATTACTTTTAATGTTTTTAAAATCATTTACTTGATTTTTCTATTACCAGAACAAACACTGTGTCGGTGTTGCATAAGCATTTAAGGTAATTATTAAATCACTAAAAATAAAAAATAGATTACCACGATAAAAAATATATTCATATTTAAAATAAAAATTTATAACTTAACATAACCTCCTTTTATCCATATGAACAAATATTATAAATATTAAAATGAAGAGAGCGACATTTTTGACTTTATCCTTTAATTAAAATAATATGAATGTTATAATCGAATGAAAGTGGAAAGAAATCTCAATATTTTTTTAAAATTGTATGGTTATGGTAAAAAAACATATCCAATAAAATTAATACAAGTGTTATGGATATTTTTAGGCCTTATCCTATAGTTTTAACCTGGTTTTACCCATTTTACACTTATCGAGGTGACAAATATTTACTACGGTTACTATTCATAATGACAAAAAAAGGAATTATTTACCAAATTTGAACATCTCAGTTCCAAATAAAAAATCCATTTTTTAAGATTAAATTTCTTGAAGTAGTAGAAATTAATTTTAATATAAATGCATAAAAAGCAATGAAAAACAATTTTTAGAAAAAATGTGTTTTTAAGCCTAAAAATGAACTTAAACCATTCCACGAGTAGTTAAACTTAAGACTCCTCCAAAATATGTATAACCAAATTAAAAATCCAAAAATTTAGAAATAAGGTCACTAATTTTCCAAAATCAACTTAAATTTATTCCTTAAATAACATAAAGTAGCTTTTAATGTCACATACCAAACATGTGAATACCTTGATCATATATTATCCTAAAAAATACTAATAACATGAATCACCATAAAATCTCAATAAAGATATATATTATTCCAAAAATTAAATATATCCTTATTCCTCAAATGAAATAATATACTATCAAATATATTCCATAAATCCAAAAAAATATAGTAAGCTTCATCAAAGATAACATAAACAACATTTTCATCAAATCACTAATAGATTCCAAGGTCATCAATACCATAAAATTTAATTTATCAATATCAATCATATATTTATACCAACTAAAAATTATTATCTCAACATAAGACACATATTAAGGGTTATCTATCCCTTAATCACGTGTTTTCTAAAAACACCCCCTTAACACTAAATCACTTTTCGAGTTTATCAGTACTATTCAATATATGATTAAAAATACTTACAGAAAAACTACTATAGAACAATCCTTAGATGTTTAATTATTATTATAACTAGAATATCATTGATAAAAAAACTTCTAAAATATAATTCTTGAGCCTAATAAAAAATCACTTCATTCATCCCACTTCAATGATTAGCATAAAACTGACCCTTCCTTGGTCTAGGAGTCATCCCTTATAATAGGTCATTGACTCGGATAATGACTAAGTTCCCCACACATAAGACATTGAAATATAAATTATACCTTAGGATAAAATTCATTTTCATCCATCGAACTCTTCATTTTCTCTAATAATTATTTACTCTATATCCTTATTTTTTACACATAAAACATCTTCCCATTCCTTTTTGGCATTTCCCTGGGTGCTTATTTCCACATTCTTAACATGTATAAAGCTAGATATTATTTCCTACATGGTATTTATGAAACTCATATTTTCTCTTATGTAGTTCATTCAGAAACTCACCTATGTTTAGGTTTTTATTCATATATCGGGATAACAAGTTAAAAATAATCACATGGTTTCACATTCCATCTCTAACAAAATTCAGTTACTCAAAAGGATAATCATTGTATTGTCTATCACATTCAATATTAACATGGTACCTTCTAGTTTCAATGATTCACTAAAACCCAAAATCATCATATGAACAATAATAATTATAGTGGGAAATCATATAATCATTTATAGTATGTCTAAATCTTGACACCCTTTTTCAATATATGACACCTTAGGTTTAACATTGGTCATTCATAGTCATTATCTATTCAAATTCATCACAATGGTTAAAAAATAAAATTTGAACTATCCCAAGAATTTCCCTCAGGAGTTTCAAACTAGAAACACAGTAGGGGATAATTCAACAAGTGTCTGAATGATGGTAGATATATTATCCTATAATTAGGCATATCCTCATTTTCAATCATAGGGTTATGTCTCCTAATATATGTTTTCATAAATCTAGTTCCCAAGGTTTCTATTACACTTTATCTGGTACAAACTATAATGTAAAGACCCGGAAATTCCATGAGAATTTTTTTCTTAAATACACAGGAATTTTACGAGTCCGAGATTTCTAACGGCGTATGATTCAGAGGCCCGTTGTGCCCGGAATCAATTTCTGAAGTTTTTGTTAAGCTTAAGTTAACGCGCGTAAGCAGTTTCCCTGAAAAAGTGGAATAAATCTTAAATGGTAATTCAGATTAAAAATCCAAGAGTACCATTGGGTTCGTTGGGGCGTGTTTCACCTAGGAAGAGCCTAACCTCGACCGACGTGAGTTGAGGGTGACTGATAATAATTTTCTGAACTTTTTTTCGGGTACATTTAGTAAACGTACGTTCAGGATTTTCTATCTTTTGAACCGGTGCTCAGAATTGAAATCTGAGGGCATCGTTGAACTCGCAACGTCAGTGATTTCTTAGTGAGACCTTCACCGTAGTTGCGTTCTAACGAGAGTAGAAGTTAGTTTTTGGGGGTTTTTAATTAAATTGAATAAAAATAAAGTGTTAACTTTATTTTTAGTTAGGTGGTTAAAACCTCCAAGGGGAGGTTGGAGGTGGGGGACACCACACCCTAACCTCCCATGGGAGGTTATGGTGGTGGGTCCCACCCGAGTATAACCTTCCTTGGGAGGATATTTTTAGGTGGGGCCCACACGAGCTTCAAACCCCTTAAACCCCCTTGTAACTCTCCATAAAGTGGGGAGCCTCTTCACCTTACCCCATTGTTTTTAAATGTGCCAACTCCATCATAATTAATTAATTCCAATGTAATTAATTGATTGAATCCTTTGAAATTATTTCCAACTCCATTCATTTAATTAAGTGAACCAACTTAATTAATTTGAATTATTTTGAATACATTCCAACCATTAAAATAAGGGACAAGATATTATTTTATTTTGGTTGGCATAAGCTTTGTTGGGAGAACTAAGGAGAGGATGAGTTTTTGCTGGAGCATTTTCTCTCCAACGAAGAACCACCGAAGAATGAAGAACACTAACTTCTTCCTTCTTTAACTGGGGCAAGGAAGGGAACGTCTATTCTGCCACCAAAGAACGATGACGCCATATTCTTCCTTCTTCATCCGCGTCAAAGGAGAATATGCTGCCCACAAAGAACGTCGCCAACGATGATGTCACCTTCGAACGCTCGTCCGCCAATGATGAGTACCCTTATTCCTTTCCAACGCATGAGCGTGAGAATTGGGAGTACATGACGAACGCGGCAATCGACGAATCTGCTTTTTCTCTCCTTCCACCGTCAATGTTTGACAATTACGAGGTAGGGTGTTTACTTCTTATTGATGTAATTTTCCTTTTTTTTCTCTTCTTTGGAATTGAAAGGAATCGTTGCGTGGTTTAAAAAAATTGAAGATCATTCCCTTCCTTGAGACAATTGTCACCACACTAAACGCGGAGGGTGCAGGCCAAAAAAACATGGCCCGACTCCTCCACCAATCTTGTTGTGATGTTATTTGGAAGAACGAAGCAACAACGAGGCGACGAAGGTGGTGAGCAAAGGCCGTGCTACCCACGACCTCCGTAAACTGCGCCACCCCTGCGGCGCCCCAGTGCCCTACCCGCACCCCCGCACCCCTGTCGGCGCGCTGTCGGTGCCCCGTGCCGCTACCGGCGTGCACCCGGCGCCCCGTTCCCCTGCCAGCGCACTCCCAGCACCCCGCGCCCCTGTCAGTGTGCTGCCCGGCACCCCACGCCCCTGCCAGTGCGCTCCCTAGCGCCCCGCACCCCCTGCTGGCGCGCTGCTCGCCTGACCGGCTCCTGTCGCGGCCTGCCCGGTGTACCCGCGGCCTGCCCGGAGTCCAGCCGGCCCGCCCGCGCCCCGTGCGGCCTACCCGCTGGCCTCCCGGCCACTAAACTGCTGAGTCGACCCGCGGTGCCCCATGGTGTCACTGGATGAACTGGCCCGGTCTTTCTGGCCGAGTTACCGAGCCACCTATGTGGCGACTATCGGGCTGAACTGCCCTCACGGTCTGCTGGGTCGGGCCCAGCGGACCGGGTAAAAACTTAGTGGGATGACCCGCCCAATGGTCTGGGTCAGACCCAACGAGTCTGACTGGGTTGACCCAGACTGGGTCGGACCGGACCCGAGCCCATTACTGACCCTTTAACTTCTTGAGCCATATCTTGGGCACCAGACGTCCGTTTAATGAACTGTCAGCGGCGCTGGTATTCTTGGAGAATAGTCGTCCCTTTGAGTATACCCCACTGGAGTTCAGGGTATAATTGAGTCGCGGTCAGGTTGGTTCGTACACGAATCCAACCAGGCCCCCGGGACTAAAATACTAATAACTCACAGACCGGGCGTCCGATTGACGCGCTGTCTGTTGCGTTGAGACCCCGATGATGTGGCGGTCCTTTGAGATACTTCCACCTAAGACTTCATGACACTTGGAGTATCGACCAGTAGCTCGTGGAGCGGATCCTTCTGGAGACGAGTGTGTGGAGTGCAGAGACCTAGTAGCTATAGACCTGACGACTGCTTGACTGATTCGACTCAGAGTGATTCGACTAGCCCAGTGGACGGAGCGACCAGTTTTACGGTAGAACCACGGCAGATGGAGAACTTGGCTTGGTAGTAGACCAGCGGTACTCGACAGGAGGAGTACCTCTGATGACTATTAGGGGGAGCGCCTGGTTTGGTGGCAGACCCATAGCGGACGGAGCACCCGGTTTGGCAGCAGACCCGAAGTAATCGACAGGAGGAGTACCTCAGTAGTCTAAGGTTAGTGAGTAGTGCCTCAGAGTCGCGACATGGCCACTGTACTCGACAGAGGAGGAGTTCTCCAACAATCGTGGTTTCGATAATGAAAATCCTGGTTTGAGTTGAGTTAATGACCTTTGTGTTTTCCTCATGATTGAGATGGGTTACTTGATAACTTAGGTATATGTATGGCCATATACCTAAGTAATGATTATCCATTGGAATATTACTTTGTGGTTTATCCTTGTTGGATTTTGTGAGACCTTAAGGGTCTCGGGGTCCCTACTAAGTATCGTTATACTCACCCCTGTACGGGCTATGCCTGCACCTCGTTGTGTTGGATGCAGACGACGGACAACACTGATGGAGGCCGAGAGCGCCAGAACTGGACAGTACCCAGAGGAGGACCTTACGACGTATCGGTACACGGTGGAGTCTGACGGACATGGAGTGATGTGGAGGACATCTGTACCTACCCTTCAGGTAGGAACCCCATAGGATGATCCAGGATCTGTTAGACACCTTCCAGATGTTTGTCTTTTTAGTTGTAACTGTTTGTCCTTTCCTTGTACTTTACCATTGGGCTTGTATTTCTGGACCCTTTACTTTCATTACACTTGTTATACAGCTTTTACTTAGTGTTTTCTTCCGCTTGTACTCTGGTTGTGTATGTTTACGATTTATAAAGGCAATGCCTTCCCAATTTTAGGGATTTATTCCTTTGGTGCTAGTCGCTAGCCCTTGACCTATGGAAGGCGGGCTTGGGGTAGTAACGATATGGGCCCCGGGGGAAGGGTCGTGAAAAATTGGTATTAGAGGAGTCATTTCTACCGTAGAACTTAGAACTCTGATATTTCTTTTCTGTGAAGCAATAATGTTAAGGGTACCGAGTGTGGTTTTCAGTTCAGGGAGTCCAGTGTTGGTGCGGTGGCTGACATATCCATAAACCAGGACCCTGACTACTGATTTCCGACTTAGTACATGAAAACAATGATTGCATGTGTGTTTTCAAAAGTTTTATTTAAGTTAGCTCAAACCAGGCCAGCTCACCAGGTTTAGTATTTTGACCGTGTCTCATCTGTTCAAGATGCCTCCACACAGACAGCCAGTTGGAGTTTTGAGAGAATACCCGATGACGGCCCACCGAGCAATGAGGCTCTGGTGCATGCCCCTCTTATTATGTTGGCACCTTCAGGTGGTGTACCAGTAGCACCACCACCCATTGGGTAGCAGATTCCACTAGCCGCACTGGAAGACAATTCACACCAACTGAGCGCATTGCATGAGTTCCAGTGGAAAAGGCCTTCGAGGTTACGAGGAGATATATATTCCTAGGTAGCAGAGGACTGACTAGAGGCAATTTCTAGAGTTCTATACCTAGTTGAGACACCAGTAGAGCAGATGGTGATCTTAGCTACTAGTGTTTCCCAGTGAGTAACCATGAGGCTGGTCTGTATAGTAATGAGGCTTTCGTATATGGACCTTTGCCTGAGATTGTACCTTTAGGTAGTGTGTCAGCTATATCACTGCCTGTTGGTCAGGAGTTTCAACCGGTGGTACCGGTTGATGACACATGTAGGCTTAGTGCCTTACACGTGTTTCAACATTAGATACCCCTCAGGTTCTGAGGTGAGCCCGACTTACAGGCGGCTGAGGACTGGCCTGAGGAGGTGGCTGAGAGTTCTCTATAACTTCTACAGCTTCAGCAGGATGACATGTCGGTAGCTGAGTATTTATCGAGGTGTACCGATCGTTCTTGGTACTTGATGAATATGATACGATCAGTAATTTAGAGCTTGGACCACCGAGTGAGATGTGTTTAGGGACATCCGAGCCAACACTTTCTTTTTCCACTGTGCATTCCTACCTATGTTAGGATGCTAGAGAGAACCTTTACGGTTGAATGTTCTTTGGATGAGCGGATACAACCAGTGAATGTTAGTAGTGGGGAAAGTAGGAAATTAGTGCCAGTCTCAGAGACTTAGGCATGTAAACTATTTTAGAAAGAGGATGTAACAGGTACAAATGAATCTGCAGGGCAGTAGACGTGGAATCAGAGCTAGGAGAGCAGCATGAGGTGGTGTACATTTTGACATGTTACAACCAACCACCTTTATAGCCCCCGCCAGGCTCAGGGAGCTAGAGGACAGAGGAAGAGAATAGCTGCATGCATTCAAGGAGTGTGACCCAAGGGCTCTAGGAATGATTCGAGGTATGGACTGTGTTTACTACTACCTGCCGTATCAATAGACATAGGTACCAATAATTCCTTCCTTCCACGAATCTTGTCCCAGACCTAGAGTTTCTGGTTAAACTGTTGACTTGAACCCCACGTCTGGAGATACCTTTGGGAGGTGACTCGATAATCACACTTACTCCAACAGTGTGATCTGACCCTTGAGGCGAGAGTTTCAGTTGGAACCTCTTGGTGGCACCGTCGAGGCCTTACGACGTTAGTTTGGGTATGGATTAGGAAACCATAGTTCATACACATATTGACTGTATTAGGAAAAAGGTTGTGGTTTATCTACAATGTTGAGATGAGGTTTTCCTTAGTCAGCGAAAAAGGAAACCCTGGCAGCACAGGATCAGTTCATGCATAGGAGGGTGCAACTGATCACTCTTGAGTCGGCCGATAGGAGACAAAGACCTCTGGAATTCAAGGATGGCGACCACGTATTTCTACGGGTCTCACCTCGATGTGGTTTATAGAGATTAGGCTGAGACAGAAAGTTATCTCTGAGGTTAATAGGACCTTTTTGGGTCCCCAACAGAGTTGGCGAGGTGGATTACCGCTTAGCTCTTCCACCCCAGTTGCACCGGGTGCATAACGTGTTCCACATATCCCAGCTGAGGAGATACGTGCACGACCCTTCCCATGTCATTGACCATAGTGAGTTGGACATCGATGATGGGGTGAATTTTACAAAGGTTGCAGTGGAGATTGAGGATCGATAGGAGTGGGTCCTTTGTGGATGGTCAATACCTCTGGTGTGCGTTTGTTGGCAGCACGGGAACCTCTAGGAGAGCACATGAGAGCGGGAGGCTCATATGCGTGCTCAGTAACCCCATATGCTCCCTTAGTTCGAGTTGTACCTTACGGGGATGTAAATCCCTGAGGTGGGGAGAATTTAAAGACCCAGAAATTCCGTGGTTTTTTTTCTTAAATACACGGGAATTTTACGAGCCATCAGTTTATGACGGTGCATGATTCTGAGGCCTGGTGTGCCCGGAATCAATTTTTGAAGTTTTTGTTATGCTTAAGTTGACGCGCGTAAGTAGTTTTCCTGAAAAAGTGGAATAAATCTTAAAAGGTAAGTTAGATTAAAAACACAAGAGTACCGTCGGGTTCTTTGCGGCGTGTTTTACCTAAGAAGAGCCTAACCTCGACCGACATGAGTTGAGGGTGACTGATAATAATTTTCTGAACTTTTTTTCGAGTACGTTCAGTAAACGTATGTTCGGGATTTTATATCTTTTGAACCGGTGCTCGGAATTGAAATATGAGGGCACTGTTGAACTCACAGCGTTGGTGATTGCTTAGTGAGACCTTCACCATAGTTGCATTCTAACGAGAGTAGAAGTTAGTTTTTGGGGGTTTTTAATTAAATTGAATAAAAATAAAGTGTTAACTTTATTTTTAGTTGGGTGGTTAAAACCTCCAAGGGGAGGTTGGAGGTGGGGCCACCACACCCTAACCTCCTATGGGAGGTTATGGTAGTAGGGCCCACCCGAGTATAACCTCCCTTGGGAGGATATTTTTAGGTGGGGCCCACATGAGCTTCAAACCCCTTAAACCCCCTTGTAACTCTCCATAAAGTGGGGAGCCTCTTCACCTTCCCCCATTGTTTTTAAATGTGCCAACTCCATCACAATTAATTAATTCCCATGTAATTAATTAATTGAATCCTTTGAAATTATTGCCAACTCCATTCATATAATTAATTGAACCAACTTAATTAATTTTAATTATTTTGAATACATGCCAACCATTAAAATAAGGGGCAAGCTATTATTTTATTTTGGTTGGCATAGGCATTGTTGGGAGAACTAAGAAGAGGATGAGTTTTTGGTGGAGCATTTTCTCTCCAACAAAGAACCACCGAAGAATGAAGAACACCGACTTCTTCCATCTTGAACCGGGGAAAGGAAGGGAATGTCTCTTTCGCCATCGAAGAATGAAGACGCCATATTCTTCCTTCTTCATCCGTATCAAAGGAGAAGACGCCGCCTTTGAAGAACGTCGCCAATGACGACATCACCTCCAAACGCTCGTCTGCCAATGATGAGTACCCTTCTTCATTTCCGACGCATGAGCGTGAGAATTGGGAGTACATAACAAACACGACAATTGATGAATCGACATCCGCTTTTCCTCTCCTTCCACCATCAATGTTCGACAATTACGAGGTAGGGGGTTTACTTCTTGTTGATGTAATTTTCCTTTTTTTCTCTTCTTCAGAATTGAAAGGAATCATCTCATGGTTTAAAAACAATTGAAGATCATTCTGTTCCTTGAGACAATTGTCACTACCCTAAACGCGGAGGGTGCGGGCCAAAAAAACATGGCCCGAATCCTCCGCCGATCTTGTTGTGATGTTCTTTGGAAGAACAAAGTGACAATGAGGCGAAGAAGGAGGCGAACAAAGGCCGCACTACCCGCAACCTCCGTGAACTGCGCCGCCCCCACGACGCCTCGGTGCGCTACCCGCACCCCCGCGCCCCTGACGGCGTGCTGTCGACGCCCCACACCCCTACCGGAACACACTCGGCACCCCGCACCCCTACTGGCACGCTTCCAGCACCCCGCGCCCCTACCAGCGTGCTTCCTGGAGCCCCGTTACCCTGCCGATGTGCTCCCCGGTGCCCCGCGCCCCCTGTCGGCGCGCTGCCCGCCTGCCCGGCTCATGCCGTGGCTTGCCCGGTGTACCCGCGGCCTGCCCGGAGTCCAGTCGGCCCGCCAGAGCCCCGCGCGGCCTGCCTGCTGGACTCCCGGCCACCAGCCTGCTGAGCCGACCCGCGGCGCCCCCGCGGTGTCGCTGGCCAAACCAGCCTGGTCTTCTGGGCCGAGTTACCGAGCCACCTACATGGCGACTATCGGGCCGAACCGCCCTCACAGTCCGCTGGGCCGGGCCCAATGGATCGGGTCAAAACTTAGAGGGCTGACCTACCCAATGGGCTGGGTCAGACCCATCAAGTCTGATCGGGTTGATCCAGACCGGGTTGGACCGGACTCGGGCCTATTACTGACCCTTTACCTTCTTGAGCCATATCTTGGGAACCAGATGTCCGTTTGACGAACCGTCAGCGGCACTGGTATTCTTGGAGCATAGCCATCCCTTTGAGTATACCCCACTGGAGTTCGGGGTATAGTTGAGTCACAGTTAGGTTGGTTCGTACACGAATCCAACCAGGCCCCCGGGACTAAAATGCTATTAACTCACAGACCGGTCGTCCGATTGACGCGTCGTCTGTTGAGTTGAGACCCCGGTGACGTGGCGGTCCTTTAAGATACTTCCACCTGAGACTTCGCGACACTTGGAGTATCAACCAGTATCTCGTGGAGCAGATCCTCTTAGAGATGAGCGTGCGGAGTGCGGAGACCTAGTAGCTGTAGACCTGACGACTACTTGACCGTTTCGACTCAGAGTGATTCGACTAGCCCAATAGACGGAGTGCCCGATTTGGTGGCATACCCATGGCGGACGAAGCGTCTAGCTTGGCAGCAGACCCACAGTACTCGAAAGGAGGAGTACCTTTGATGACTATTAGGGGGACCGCCCAGTTTGGCTGCAGACCCACAGCGGACGGAGCGCTTGGTTTGGAAGCAGACCCGCGGTACTCGACAGGAGGAGTACCTCAATAGTCTAAGGTTAGTTAGTAGTGCCTCAGAGTCGTGACAGGGCCACTGTACTCGACAGAGGAGGATTTCTCCAGCAGCTGTGGTTTTGATAATGAAAATCCTTGTTTGAGCTGAGTTAATGACCTTTGTGTTTTCCTCATGATTGAGATAAGTTACTTTATAACTTAGGTATATGTATGGGAATATACCTAAGTAATGGTTATCCGTTGGAATCTTACTTTTTGGTTTATCATTGTTGGATTTGGTGAGACCTTGAGGGTCTCGGGGTCCCTACTGAGTATCGTTATACTCACCCCTGCACGAGTTATGCCCGCACCTCGTTATGTTGGATGCAGACGACGGACAACGCTGATGGAGGCCGAGAGCGCTAGGACTGGATGGTACCCAGAGGAGGACCTTACAACGTATCGGTACACGGTGGAGTCTAACGGACGTGGAGTGCTGTGGAGGCCATCTGTACCTACCCTTCAGGTAGGAACCCCAGAGGATAACCCAGGAGTTGCTAGACACCTTCTAGCTGTTTGTCTTTTTAGTTGTAACTGTTTGTCCTTTCCTTGTACTTTACTGTTGAGCTTGTATTCCCGGCACCTTTACTTTCAATACACTTTTTATACAGCTTTTACTTAGTGTTTTCTTCCGCTTATACTCTGGTTGTGTGTGTTTATGATTTATAAAGGCAATGCCTTCCCAGTTTTAGGGATTTACGCCTTTGGTGCTAGTCGCCAGCCCCTGGCCTATAGAAGGCGGGCTTGGGGTAGTCGCAATACGGGCCCCAGGGGACGGTTCATGACATATAACAACCCCAACCCTAATATCCCAGAGTCATTGGTTACTTTATTACATTATCACTAGATACAAATGATCACATCCCAAGGGATCAAATAGTTTAGTAGTCTTGGAAAACTAGATATATGCTTGAAATCTCACATTACATTTGAAAACATAAAATACAACCTAATATTTTCTTTGATAACATAATTATTACCTTTATTATATACTTTAATATCAATAATAGTACACTTCTTAGAATCCTAATAAATGGAAAAAAAATAAAAGGGTGAGATCTGATTCTCAGCAAGGGAATGTGTACAGTGGAAGCTATCAAAGAATAAATAAGGCATGAATAATATGGTAGGAATGAATAATGAGAAAATAAATCCATATAAATAATCACACGAGCTTGAAACTTATCTATGGATATAATAACTATTTGAATAATCACATAGATGTTAATAATTTATTTAATAATGATGGAATGAAAAATTTCAAACATCATAAACTTACTGTAGAGGCCTTGTGCCAAGACGTCTTATATAAATGGCCAAGGCCTTGGCCAAAATACCCAAATTATTTTGTATTATGATATATAATGATGAATAAAGGGGATATGTAATTTTTGGTCCCACCCATCACTTAATAATTCTAATTCATTCATCATATTAATAAACAATACAACTTAGTCAATATTCCATAATAATCAATAACTATTCATATTGGAAGAACTAGCATACATAATTTCAATACTTTCCCCAGTCAAAATGATTATAATCCATATAGAGAAATATGTTGGATGATATTATTAGATTATATCCTAATTAAATTATAATATTCATCAAATGATGTTATCATAGATGGAAATATTTTTTTTAAAATATCACTAGAAGATTTCTTGAGGAAAACATCCTTTTTATTTTAAAATCAATTATTTAAATTCTAAAAATTTATAAAATATTAGGAAAAAAATTTTATTTGGAAATAATAATGAAATTTTTTAAAGGAAACTTCAAATTAAAGAGTAGTCATGATGGTAGGAAATTTCATGTGGTGTATGTTAAAACAAAGATTCCGTTCAAACCTTCAGTAAAAAGTGTCTCGTTCAAAAAATGATAAGAACATTCCTTTTAAACCTTTTTATAAAAAGTAAAAATTGGGTAAAAATGAATTTAATAAATCATTTAAGATTAGTAGAAACATTCTTGAAAACATTTTAAAGAAAATATGGACATGTAATAAAAATATTCTCAACTGAATGAAAAATAAAGTCGATTTTCCTTGAAAACATTCTTTTAGACTTTTGAATACTTAGAGAGAGGGAAATGAAATGAAAACTTATAATTTACGATAATAACTAGAGTAAAACAAAATATATTGGGTTTAAGATATAAATTTCATATAATTTCCCAAATGTAAACTTAAACATAAATAATCCTTAATAATTATGAAATTATAGAATAAAACCTTACCATAGGTCTGAATTGCTTTATAAGTGCTTTTAGCCTCTTTTATAATACATTTAAATTAATTATAATTATATAATAAAATCACATACATTATTATAATATCATATATGATACTCTTATAACATTTTAACACCTTTTTATTAATAAATTTTTTATTAAAATCATCATTTCTGAGTTTTAACTATTTTGTCTTTCATATAAGTTTCGGTATAATAGTTTCAGTACTTGCATATTTTCCATGGTTACAACATATAAATAATTTTAATAATGTTATAAATATGATATATATTATTTATATACATATTTATAATCATCCTTGAAAGTAAATCATGAAAAATGAATATCATCTCTTAGTGGAGGTGATAGTCCACACATATGCACGAACTACATTATCATTTTTTAACGAGTGGAAGAGTAAAATGATAAATGATGTATTATATTTTCAGAATTATAATTATTTCATAAATATAATATATATTAATTATTTCCATATTTATAACCATCCAAGTAAATTGGTGATGAAAAATGAATTACACCGCCATGTGGAGACGGTAAGTCATACGTACGCAGAAGTGAACTTTTCATTTTCTACAGGATGGAAAAGTGATGAATATGGGTTGTTAAACTAGAATAATATAATTTATGTATATGTAAGATACTGATTTTATTATATTATCATGCTTATATAATATTATATGGAGTTATAAGAGGAAATAAAATGAAAACACTCGGCTGAAAATTATACCTCTTCTTCAGAAAACCACCTTTGGATTACAAATTAAGCCTTTTAGGTCAGTCCTTTGATGAGAAAAGAGGATATTGTTCATGGGGAGGAAGTTTAGGAAGGTATTTTTTTTATATAAGTGTCTCAATAGATGTGATTAATATAGCATAAGAGGTTCCCTTTTGTAATTGAGGAAAGGACACACTTGGAATTACTTAAAAGAGTTAAATATAATTAATATCTTTCTCAAGTAAAATTCTTCAAAATGGATATGTATTCAAATAAAAATATTATAAGGTTTAAATATCATCATAAAATAAAAATTAAATAGGTTTTGGTCTCATTTTAAACCTTATTGTTTGGTTTAACCCCTTCATTAACCCTTTTTAACTTTGACTACGGTAACACATTTTTTAACCTTTAAGGGTTATAAATTTACTTATAAGGCAAAAAGTGGCTCATAAATGGTCTATGGATTAAATATTTGACCATTTATCATCCCAAATTTCCTATTTATTTTTTTTAATTTTCTATCATTTAATAAAATATTATTTAACATAAAATATCATTAAAGTCATTTTTGGTACTATTCATTTAATTTGACTTTCAAGTCATCAAGACTACAATGGATTTATAATATAAAATATTTTAACATAAATTATACATTATTATTAACCATAAAATTATTGTAACACCATAATTCAGTCATGTTGTGTCACTTTTAACGTTTTTAAAACCATTTACTTGATTTTTCTATTACTTGAACAAGCTCTATGCCGGCACTGCATACAAATTTAAGGTAATTATTACATCACTAAAAATTAAAAATAAATTACCATAATAAAATAAATTATTCAAATTTTAAATAAAAATTTATAACTAAATGTTAACACTTTTTATCCCTATGAAAAAATATTAGATATATTAAAATAAAGAGAGTGACATTTTTGACTTTATCCTTTACTTAAAACAATATAAATGCTATAATCAAAGGAAAGTGATAAGAAATTGCCCCATTTTAGAATATTGTTTTTTATGATAAAAAAAACTTAAAAAATAAAATAATTAAAAATTTTATTGAGATATTTAGGTCATATCCAATAGTTTTAACCATGTTTTACCCATTTTACCTTTACAGATGTGACAAATATTTAATATGTTTACTATTTATAATAACCAAAAATAAAATGGACCTATTTACCAAATGTAAAACTCCTGAATAAAAAAATTGAATAATTTTTTTCAATATTTAATTTATAAAAGTATTCAAAATCAATTTTAATATAAATGTTTAAAACACAATGAAAAACTGTTTTTAGAAAAATGTGTTTAAGCCTAAACATGAACTTATACCAAAATAAAGTATAATTATAATTACTATTTAATTAATTATATTATATATAATTAAAGGATATTTATGTTTCTTAAATATAAAATTAAAAATATAATGGAAATTTTAAATTACTTTATTTAATAAAAAATGATAGTTTTACAAAAATCAGAATTTTTCACTATTCACACAAAAATCAAATTTTTCAGAAAAATATAAAAAAATAATCCTAAGAATATTATGAAATGAAGATTTTAAAAATGATATCCATTTTTTAAAATAAAATTTATAAAAATTTCAAAACTTAATTATAATACTTGCATACAAAATGCAATAAAAACAGTTTTCGAAGAAAACATATTTTTAAAACATAAAATGAATTTACTAGAAATTGAAAATAAATTTATTATGAATTAATAAATAAATTTAAATTATATAAAAACTTTATACATATTTTTTAAAATTTATTTATTCCTATTCATACTGCCAATTTAATGTAGATTATAATGGTCACATTTAAATAATAATATTTTTATAGTATATTGCAGTTCTCTTAAAGCTCAGTATTGCATGTTAAGAAAAATATCGAGTATGATATTATTTTAAAATAAAATTTAAGGGTGTTACATCAGCCTCCAAGGGCGTGTTGAATGAAAATCGGGTGGGGGTAAATGATTTGCTCAATTTTAGGAGAAAAAGAAGAAGGGTAAAAATGGAATTTTTTATTTTTTAAATGATCCAACACTACACTCGGTTTGGCCACACATTTGGCCAAAATGTGAACTAACTAAGAACCTATTAATAGAAGTATTAGACAAAAAAAATTGGAATGGATCATAGTTAAGAAAACCGTGTACCAATCATGCATTTCAGCTATGTTAAATTACAGATGCACTTATATGATCTGCACACGGTTTGCACTAACAGTGCACCAGTCCTAAACTTCCAAAATTCAAAAAATTTTAAATGGTTTGGTATAGAAATCAAGTAAAAGAATAAATATAATTAATTAAATATAATAATAAAGAAATAATTATGGTTAGGGTGTGATAAACTCCCCACTATAACGATTTATTCCCCCAGAAAGCCTCATCCAATTCAAACGATCTAAAGAAAAAACAAAACAAAACATCCTCAATTATAACTCAATCTCCAAACCCCAAGGAACACCATGAACACCACTGATATGAGACCCATAATGAAAATTGAGATATTTCACAATTATCTCTCAAACACAATTCATCCCCTGAAGGACCTATACAATTGGAACTCACTATTCAACGATACCACACTAAAATGAGAACATGCAAAGGATTTCAAACTAAATCACCAAAAAAATCAAGTTCAAAATAAATATGGTAGTCTCCCCACTATATTAGAATTTTTTAAAACACTCACCCTTAAATATTCACAAGGTTTAATATCCACTCTAATCGAGACATGACTCTAAAATCATAAACATCCAAATATCTTGAATCACACATCGAACCCAAATAAGAAGGTAAAAAACCTAAAGGGAAAAAAAGATAGGATAGAGACCGATACATGATATACCTACCATAAATATACAACCAAGAAAAAAGATCAATAGAACCAGAGAATATCCTAAGGGAAACACTACAATTGATAAAGTCACTGAAACAAAGGGGCCCAAATGGAACACTCAATCAAGAACACATCCAACATTTCCATCAGTCAAAACATCTACATCTCCAAAATATCAGGACTAAAATCTCCTAGATTAATAACAACCACGGGAATCTAAAAAAGTCAAGATAAGATACAACCAAAATCAGCTCAAACAAAATGTGCCCAAATAAGAACAACTGATGGTAGACTTAGAACACTAGTGGAAGATGAGGAAAATTAGAGTGTCATACTTAGAACACCAAGACCCTGGTGAACCCATCCTAATAAACAAGGCACTCACTAGGATACAACCTACACTGGGGGTATCACCCATTCTAGTTCTCATAAACACACCTGAGAATTCTATTTCCCAATTCCTTGAAATAAGATCAATAACATGACTAGAATACCTGAATAATAAATAGAAACTACTAATTTTAAAATTAATAACTTCTCCAAGATGTTCACCCTTTTACCAAGAAAACTCATTGAAAACCTAAAGAGTAAAACCAACCAAGGGATCTCAAGAAAGAATCAACTCACAAATACCCACTAAAACTTTCTACTGGGTAAGACAATAAAAAAACAACATATAATTTAAATCAAGATACATCAAATTTTATCCCATATTAACTCGGTAAATCATAGGAAAAAGGAAAAACCCAAGAAAAAACAACCACCACCACCATTTAGAAAATCAAATACCAAACCAAAAATAAAATATCAATTGATATTCCAAAATGAAATTTTAAAATCTATTTTCAAAATCAAACCAACTATAAAAGATTTTTCCTAAAATGAAGTTTTAAATTCTTTAAGTTTTTATTTTAAATCATCTCTTCCATTTGACATCCTAAATAGTACACATTTATTTTTAAATTTTAAAAACCCACTTGAAAACCAGTTTATGAATCCAAACAACCCCCATTTAAAGATATCTTAAAAATCCAAATACTAAATTCTCTTCAATTTATTTTACAAAATTCCTTTATTAATTTCAAATTCCACTTAAAATAATTTTACATTTACATAAAACCTTCATTGAAATCATTTTAAAATTCAAATACTTTAATCCCATTTCAAATCATTTTAAGAGAAATCATTTATTACTTCCTAATAAAAATTGAACTTTTTAACCCAAAACTTTAAAGATTAGATTCATGAATTTTTATTTCTAAAACCTCAAAGATTTATTTCAAAAATTAATTTCCCAATGTAAAAACCATTTGTCAATTTTACAAATCACAAAAAAAAATTATTTTAAAACTAACATACACTAAGAAAGAATCTAATAAATAGACTTACACAACACTAAAAATCCATAAGATAGACTAGTGGTTGTGCATGAATAAGCCAATTGTTTCAGCAGACCATGTTTTAATCCTGAAACTACCAATGGAATTCATGTTGAACCATGAACTCAGGCTCTATATGGGTTTCTAAGCCATGCGAGCTCACCACATAATGCTGATTAATTCCCATATTCATACCTAAAATCATAGAAATATTTTAAATAATCTAGAACATTGGAAATAAATAAAAAATTAGAGCCCAAATTCCAATGGAAACTTTTGGCTCTGAGAAAGTAAGAGATCATGACACCCTTATTCCTCTTACTTCCCAATTCATGACAATCCTAACTCCATCTACCATTTATACTAAAATAGAAAAGGGTTTTCCAAAACATAGTCCCTCTAAATAACTTATTCCTTGATAATATTTGTTATGAACTAGCCCGTGTCTTCCATATATTGGATGCCCGAGCTGGCCTGTGACATCCTAGATATGCGTTCTTGATCACCCTAGGGCAGCGTCAAGCAACGTGGGCATCAGAGTTAGTCAGTGTGAATGATTTTTTTCCAAAAATTGGAGTTTGAGAAATAATTCTAAAATGAGCATGACCTATAAAGACCCTAACCCTAGTAGCCCAGTGCTGGTGGTTACTTTATTACATTGGAATAAGATACAAGGAGACACATCCTAAAGTACTGAATAGTTTAGCAGTCTTTGTAAACTAGATACATACTTGAAATTCATATTATAATTGAAAATATAAAATACACAACGTGTTTTATTTGAGAACACCATTATTCTTCATAGCGTATCCCTACATATCAATCACAAAACATTTCCTAGTATCATTGAGAAAATAAAATATAAGAAAGGGGTGAGATAAAATGCCCAGTAAGGGTAAGAATATAGTGGAATAAATCTTGAATAAATAATCACAATCAGTATGGAAAGTAAAATAACTAAAACACATTTCATTTAATTAATAAACTGATCATAATATGGTAAAATAATTGATGATCAAATAAAGTCATGTAAATAATCACATAAGCTTGAAAATTATCTATGGATATTCTAACTAATCAAATAATCACATGTACATAAATAACTAATATCATAACGAGGGAATGAATAATGGTGCACATATGAAACTATCAATACCTTTGACAAGACAATTTAAATCTATGGGTAAAACCCATCTAATTTAGCCTACTAATTTGTCTCATGAGACTTATTGAGGCATCAATGAGTTATCTATAACTAGCCCCCACACATCACTTATTGTGTCCAATGCATTATCATATTCTCCAGGTGAAACATAATCAACACAAATATTTATATTTAAAAACTAATATACGAAATGTTAATACTTACCCTAATCAAATAAACATAATCAAAAACCATCTAGATTAATATGGAGAATGATAATAAAATTATACACCCTCATTAAAAATTGTACATCCTCATCTAAAGAAATAATAAGGATGATATAAATACAACACATACCTAGTAGACCATAAGTACAATAAAGGGTTGATTTTGTTGATTAATATAAATAACATAATAATTTCATTAAAAAAATTCCGAGGAAAATAACCTTTTCAATTTGAAAATTGATTTTTTAAATAAAAATTCACAAAATATTTTGAAAATAATATTTGAAAATTATAAATTAAACATTAAAACAATGAGTTTTCATGAAGGTATGAAATTAATTTCATAGTATACATATTAAAATAAATATTCCTTTTACACTTTCAGTAAAATCTGAATATGCCTTTTTTTAAAAAGAAATGATGATCCCTTTAAAAATATTTGATAAAAAGTAAAAAATGGGTAAAAATGTATTTAATATATAATTTTTAAAAGGTTAAAAAAAATTTGAAAATATTTTTAGAAGACATAGATTTTAATGAAAAAGGATCTTCAACCAAAGGGAGAGATAAAGTCATATTTTATTAAAAACATTTTCTCAATCATTTTAAGTACCAAAGAGTGGGAAATGGTAATAATACTTTAAAATTTCATAAATAAATAGATGAGAAGAAAATTTATTAGGTTTAAAATAGAAATATCAAATAATTTCCCCAAGGGAGACTCACTACTACAAAACAGGTCTTTAATAGCATTGGTCTTTATCAGCACTAGAAAAAAGCATTGATAAAGGGTACCTTTTATCAGCGCTTTTTTTAGCATTGATAGATGGTAACCTTTATCAACACTTTTTTGTAGGGCTGATAAAGGGTACCCTTTATCAGCACTTTATTTTTAATGCTGATAAAGGGTCACTTTATCAGCGCTTTATTTTTAGCATTGATAAAAGATACCATTTATCAGTACTTTATTTTTAGTGCCCATAAGTGGATTCTTTATTAGTGATTTTTTAACACTGATAAAGGTTAAAAAATGAAATAATTAAATAAATAAAAAATAAAAAATGATTTTATTAAGAAAATATTAAATTTTTTATTAATTAAATAATTATTGATAAAAATGAATAAATTGATTATACTATATATAAGTTATAAATAATAATAAATAACATATATTAAATATATAAATATATATAAAACAAAAATTAAACAAATACAAATTAAAAATGAGTAAATTGAGAAAAATATTAAACATTTTATTAATTAAATAATTACTGATAATGTTAATAAATATTATATATTAAATGTATATAAATATGATTTATATAATACAAAATATTTATGTATTTCATTAAATAGTAATATATTTAGTGAATAATGGTTTATAATTAAAAATTAATATGAATTAAAAATATCGACTAATTACATCGAGTAATGGACATAATTGAATGCCATTTGATTTTTCAATTTAACATAGATCAAACGCGTGTTATATTTATTTTTCATACATATACATAATTAATGAATTTTTATATACAACACACATGCACAAATATTTATGCAATTAATGAAATCTTATATAGAAACCCAAAAACCTAATATTTATGTAATTTATTCAAATTTTAGTATTCATTTTACAATTTCATTATAACATGACACATTTAATATATTATGTTTTAAATTAGTAAATTTTATTTATTTATTTTTAATATTATTAAAGTTAGGTATTATTTATTCATTTTTAATATGTTTTTTTATTTTTTTAGGAATTTAATCAATTTCTATTATTTATTTTATATGTATTTATTTACTATGTTTTAATATTTTTCAAATGTCTTCATATTTATTGAAATATATATCCATATATCTTTAATAATTTATATTTAATTAATAATACTTATCCATTTTTTCAATAGTATTAAAGTGTACTCATTTTTAATTATTCAATTTCACTCATTTTTAACATGCACACACTTAAGATTAAATATCCATTAATAATGTTAAAAATATATTTTTTTAAAAATATTTATAAATGCATATTTACTATATTTATACATTTATAATTATAAATAAATAAATAGTATTTTTAAAAAAATTATTTATATAATTATAAATAATTAATTATATATATTTAAATAATTATAAAATTATAAAAAATTTATTTAAATAATGAATATATTTACTATAACTATATTTATATATATTTATCAAATAAATAAATAAATTATATATATATATAATTATATAAATATATATAATGATATAAATATTTTTTTTGAAAAGTATTTATATAATTATAAATAAATAATTATTTATTTAAGTAATTATAAAATTATAATAAATAAATTTAAATAAAGAATATATTGACTATATATATATATATTTATTAAATATATATATAATTATATAAATATATTTATATTTTTTTATTTATAATTATAATTATAAATCCTTTATTAGCGCTTAAATAATAAGCATTGATAAAGATAGAGATGTATCAGTGCTAAAAAAGCGCTGCTAAAAGTGTCCTAATCTATTTTAAGAACCCTAACCATCGCAAACTAATTCACAATATCTGAAGTTATCTGTGGAAGCCACCTGCTATCGGTGCTCCTCATTGTCTATTATAATCTTGAATCTAGACTAGAATCAAGGCTCCAACTATTCCAAGGCTTGAATCCATGGTTCAAATGATTCAAGTATCTAATGAAGTCAAGGTTCGAATGAAATCCAAGTTTTTTGATATCTCTGCTTTCCCTTGGTTATCCACTGAACCTTCCGATCCCACATCTATGTATCCCAAAAACTCTAGTTGCACTATCCTATAATAAAACAACCCAAAATTCACTATTTTTAGATATATTTAAGTATTGTCTTCCCTAATAGCATACAGATCTCCTTGGGACGATATTCATACTATGAGACTTGAAATATATCAAACCCAATGTTGAGTCATTTTGTTTTAAGGTGTAATAGACTTCCAATACTTATAGTCCATGACATCTACCTCTTTGTAATCATAAAATTTTGAAAAATTCATCTAAATAACTTGGGAACCACTTTTTCATATTTTGATTGAGAAATTAATGTGCTATGATTTTTTTTGATTCACCTATAAACCAAGGAAAATGTTTAACTCACCAATCATAGACATCTCGATATCATACCTCATATGATCCACAAAAAATTTCATTGTTTTGTTGTCCAATCCTAAAATATTATTTCTTCAACATATATGAGTACCAACATCATTTGATCATTATCATTCTTTATGTAGAGGTTGTGATCAACTCCACCTCGCTAAAAAAAGCTTTCTTAGGTATTGATCCAACCTTAAATACTAGGTCCTTAATTATTTCTTTATCTTATATAAAGAATTATTTATCTGGCACACCTTTCTCTCATTTTCATCCATAATAAACCCATCCAATTTCTCAATGTATACTCCCCCCTTAAGAACTCCATTGAGGAACATAGATTTGACATCCATTTGGTATACTTTTAACTACATGTTCATTGAAATAGACAAGAAAATTGAAATAGTTTACAACCGGGATATGAGAGTAAATTTATCATACATATAAATGGATTTGATCTAGGAATTCCCCTTACACACTATACATTCTTTATTATGATCCACTTTTCCATAGTCAATGAGTTTATTACAGAACACCCACTTGGTTCTAATTACATTTATGTCTTCCAACCTTGGAACAATTTCCCATGTCACATTATTCTTATTCAGATCAAGATCCCTATGCATAGATTTGATCCAATTATAATCCTTGTAAGACTCTCCAAATGATTTAAGATCTACATGTTAAAAAATGAGGTTTTTTGTAGAGTCTTACTCCTCTAAGTTTGCACCAAAATTTTCTAATCACCAATGAAATTTTATTCATTGATTTTAGCCTTTCTTGTATTTCTTGTAGTTGACAATCCTTCTTCATTTTCCTCACCATCAATGTATTATTTTAAGTCTACCTAAACCCCATGTTCTCCTCCTTATTCTACTCAATTCAACATTAATTTCCTCATATGTTTCATCATTATTTTAATTATTAATAATCTTCTAATTCTAATTAGTAAAAAATATCTGTAAATTTTATCTTGTCATCCTAAAAACATCCCAACCCACCCTTTTTAAGTCAATATTTAATTGTATAATTATCTAATATGATCAATTTTTCACTACCAAAAATCAATTTTCCCTTTCAAGCACAATTACCATAAATTTTTATCAACCCCAAATCAAAAAATGGTTTTTCTAGTTTTCTATACCTTTGTAAAAATATAGACATAATTTAAATAATAACCCACTCATTAATAATTCTTAAAAATCACTTCATTTATTTCATTACACATCTAATAAACACTATATATGTTTTACTTTAATCCATCTAAAAATATACCATTCTTTAACATTGCCTTTTGGTTCCACCCTTAGGAATCTATGATTACCATCCACATAATTCTCATAAATGGGAGGCATTACCCCTTTTAGAGAACACAATGGAGTACAACCGTCATTCTCATCAGGTTCATCTCCCGAATAGTTATTATTCCAATTTTTTTCTTGGTACTTATCCCCCATGTCTTTTATGTTGATTGTATTACTATGATCAGTAGTCATCATATGAATGAATACTGCTTAGAGTATTTCAAACAACTTATGTGGATGTCCATAAGAGATCGAGGATGAGTGCTAAAAAACAAAACGCAATGATAACTATTTGGAATATGAGCTGACGGGAATGGAAATTTTCTATAACTTTTACCTTTAGATGAATTTATAGGACAACACCTACCATACTGGATTAATTATTTTCTTAAATTCAATTACCCATTTTCTTTGAAGCATACTGAAATTCTTTGAAATAATCAAATATTGGGTTTCCCTTATTAGAATTATCTATAACTTTCACCTTTGATAATGAATATATTATGTGTATTTATTTATTTATTGTACAAAATTATTATTTTAAGAACCCAATAGGATGGATATGAATAAAAAATGGATAAATGATGATCGTTTGATAAAATAGTGTGAATATGGAGTTAAAGAGTTCATCAATTTTTCAATATGGAATGTGGTGACTTCTTGTTATTGAAATCTAGAAGAGTAGAGGAAGATCATATGTCCATTTTGGTGACTTCTCATGATATAATGGGCATACAAGCTTCCTATAATCTTATGGATTACATCAACTAAATTTTTTTTTGACTAATAACATCGATTCAATGTGTAGTGTTGGCGGTTCGACAAATAAAGGAAATGAGAATCATGGTAGTATTGTAAGTTATTATTTTTGAGAGTTTGGGATGTGTAGGAATCATCTTCACCTCAATATGACACACAGTGTGACCGGTATAACTCAAAGTTCTTTTTTTATTTAAAATTGACATTACTTTTAACATAAAAGACAACTGACATACTCAATACTGATAAAATATATTCATATTATTTCAATACTTTAAGAAAATGATCAATAATTCATTTTTGATGTGTAGGAATCAATCGTACCTCAATCTGATACAGGATGTGTCTAGTATGACTCAAAGTGTCTGTTGCCAGTTTGAAATCAATATTTTAGTTCAAAAAGTGTCACTTAATTAAAACCAAGAAAACATGCTCATATTTTATTGATAATTTATAAAATTGATTCATAAATCATTTGTGATGTGTAGTAATTAGTCTCATATCAAACTAATACATGATGTGATCGGTATGAGTCAAATGTGTGTTTCTAGTTTAAAATGAAATTTTAGTAAAAAAGATAAGTGAAATACTCAAAACTGATCAAACACATTCATATTGTTTTTATAATTTAGGTAAATGATCCACAAGTCATTTGAGATGTGTAGGAATCATCCGAACCTCAATATGATGCATAGTGTGATCAGTATAAGTGTCTGTTATTGGTTTAAAATCGATATTTTAGTTCAGAAAGTGTCACTCACTAAAAACCAAGCAAATACAATCAAATTTTCTTGATAATTTATGAAATAGATTCATAAATAATTTGTGATATATAGGAATTATTCTCACATAAAACTGATACACGATGTGATCTGTATGAGTTAAAGTGCATGTTTCTAATTTAAAATGATATTTTAGTAAAAAAGTCAAGTGGCATACTCAAAATAAAGAAAAAACATTTGAATAATTTTTATACTTTTGGAAAATGATTCATAATTCATTTGAGATGTATAAGAATCATCCATACCTCAATTAGACACACAGTGTGACCAGTATGACTCCATACATGTCTTTTTATTTAAAATTAACATCAATTTTAGTAAAAATTAAAACTAACCTACTAAAAAGAAATAAAAAACATTCATATTATTTTTATACTTTATCAAAATGATTCATAAGTCATTTATGATGTGTAGGAATCATCCTCACCACGATCCGATGCACGATGTGACTGATATGACTCAATGTGTCCGTTATCAGTTTAAAACCGACATTTTAGTTCAAAAAGTGTCACTAATTGAAAACTAAGAAAACATGCTTGGATTACCTTGATAATTTAAGAAATAAATTAATAATTCATTTTTGATGTGTAGGAATCAGTCTCACATTAATAAAACACATGATGTGATCGATATGAGTCAAAGTGCATGTTTCCAGGTTAAAATGACATTTTAGTAAAAAGACAAGTGACATACTCAAAACCAAGAAAATGCATTCATGTTGTTTTTGATACTTTAGGAAAATGATACATAAGCCATTTGAGATGTTTAGGAATCATCTACATCATAATAAAACACATGGTGTGATCAGTATGACTCTAAGTGTGCCTTTCCAATATATAAGTGTCATTTTAGATTAAAATGCGTATCACATCACCAAAATCGAGCAAACGATCCTAGATTTTTTTATCATCATTCTATATGATATTACTCAATTAATTTTATTATCATATTTATCTTATACTTATTTAGTTAATTTTTTTATAGATAATTCTTAAAGATGAAAAAAATAGTGTGACGTATAATAATCAACCGCAACTCAATCTGATACACAATGTTCCTGGTATGACTCAAAGTTTAGTTTAAAATTAACACTTTCTGTTAATTTTTTATATTATTTCTAATGTAAGATTTTTTTTCTTATACAGGTGTGTTTTTTTCTTGATTAGGGGTTAAGATCAAAATACAAAGGAACATTGATGTTTTTGAATGTATTTAATAATTTGTACTTATTTAATTGTATAAACCAATGTTTAAAATGTCTATAATATAGTGTTTTTTTATTATATTTGTGTTGTAAATTTTATTTCATTTAAATTATGTATTATTACTTAATTTTGATGATTTTTTGGTGTTTTTTGTGCTATGGTGTTCTGTTACAGCACACTATAGTATGCCCCTTTATCAGTGCTTTTAGAAGTGTCGATAAAGGTCTACTTTATCAGTGCTAAATAAAAGCATTGATAAATGACCCCTTTATCAGAGATTTTTTAGCACTGATAAAAGACTAAGAATTTTAATCTCACTCTAATATTAAACACTTATATATCATTGATAAAGGACATTTTTAGTTCTATTAAAGGCCTATTTTGTAGTAGTAACTTAAACATAAACAATCTCAAATAATGATGAGATTGTGAAATAAATCCTTACAAATTTGGTAATGTTTGAATCATAAGCACCGTGAATGAAATAAATTAAAATTAAAATCTAAATAACATTAATAGAAATATATTTATGATATAACATATAAAAAGGGGTATCATATGAACCACACAAATGAATAAGTGATGAATACGGCATGTGTCTCATGGAAGTAAAAGTGTGACGAGAAAAACCTTACCTTTGGTTTGAATTACTTTGTATGTGTCTGAACCTCCTGTTTAATAAATATAGTTTTATTATAAATCTATTACATAACCTAAATAATATATTTAAAACCATATAATATTTACTTATAGTATTTTATGACTAATTTATTAAAAATTCTTTGTTAAAATCACTGTTTCGGGTGCTAATTATTTTGTTTTTCATGTATGTTTTACTTCGATATTTTTGGTCCTTTTAATTTTATCATGGTTATATAATCTAAATTATTTTAAATATGATATAAATATCATATATATTAATTATATATGTATTTTTAGTAATCTATAAAATTTAAAGATAAAAAATGGATTGCACTGTTCATGGAGATGGTAGACCGTACCTACGCATGAACGTTGTTTCCATTTTTCTCGACAGATAGAATGAAAAGAAAATAAATATTAAATATACTTTAAAGAACCATTATTGTGTTATATATAGAATTTATATTAATAAAATTAATTCTTATTACCATCCATGTAAAAATAAAATGAAAAATATTTCACATCGCTATGTGGAGGCGGTAGTCCAGACATACGTATGAGCGACATTACTATTTTCCAAAATATTGGAAGGTAAGAAGTTAGATATGATATTATATTTACATAAGTATGGTTAAGTAATAAATATCACATATATTAATTAATTTTAACCTTACTACCTTCCATGTAAAGCGTAAGTGAAAAATGAATCACATCGCTTCGCGAGGCGGTAGTCTGCCGTACACACGAGCGATGTTATTGTATCTCCCACAGAATGAAAAGTAAGAATTTATATGTGATATAATAATTATATACGTATAATAAAGTCATAAATATAATATAAATATTTTAAATCCATCATTATATCCAGCCTTGAAAGGTGGTGATCGAAAAATAATTACATCAGTTTGCGAGGTAGTAATCCTCCACACGCACGATCGACAATTTCATTTCCCATTTGATGGAAGTGAAGATGGATCTGGGTTATGAAATTAAAATAATACAATATTAGTATATATGATATGATGGTTTTATTATATTATCATATTTTAATATGGTTTTAAGGATGTGTAATAAGAAATAAAACAAATACGCATGTTTAATAATTTTACCTATTCTTTGGAGAGCCTCTTTAGGTTTATACCTAAATCCTTCACAAGAGGTATTTTTAATAAAAATAACGAATATAGGATGTGGGTAAGGAATTAATTAATTTATTTTATAGGTATTTTCTGAACCAATTGGTTTTTTAAGTCTGAATATAGGAGGAGAGTTGGTGGCCTTTTATAAGTGGGGGAGAAGACACACATGAAATTTTTGAAAAGATAAAGTGATAACCACTTTTTTCTCATAAAAAGGATAAAAAATAGATTATTATCGAAAATTATAGGTGATAAGGTCAAAATATATCCATAAAATGGGGTTTGGATAAGTTTTAGGTCATTTTTAACCCTTACCTTCTTACTTTAACCCCCGGTAAACCCATTCTTCCTTAATTGCGGTAATGAATTTTTACCATTTTCACTATTCATTATGGTAAAAAATTTATTTTAAATTATTAGATAATATAAATTATTATAATTAAAAATATATATTCTATTTTCCCAAATTAAATTCATAGAATTGGCTGAATTAAATTTAAAATTAAACCGTATACACGATAAAAGAGCGATTTCCCAAAGAGAAGATTCTCATAACTATAGAATATTTTAATATGAAAATTCAATATAAAATTGATTAAACTGAAATAAATTAGTTATATTTTAATATTATTTAACTAATTTTACTTTAAATCAAATTTAAAATATAATTTAAATTAGTAAATAATTTAAATAAAAATGCAGTTTTGAATAAAAATCAGTATTTTTCATTATTCATCAAAAATTAATCTTTTTAGAAAATTATAAAAAATTCACCCAAAGATAATTTTGACATGTATATTTAGAAAATTAAGTTTATTTTTTCAAATATATTTTTTTAAAATTTTTTAAAATTAATTTTAAATTATGTGTGCAAAGCGCGGCTAGACCGCCTTTTAGAAAAATACAGTCTTTTCAGAAAAGATTTATTTTTTTCTTTCAAATAGGTTTTATTTTATTTATAATAAATAGATAACCATTGAATTTATTTTATACACATGTAAACCATATAATTTTCATAATTTATTTAGTAATATTTATACCCACCAACTTAACTATTACGTTATAATGGTCATGTTTAAATAATAATATTTTAATAGAGTATCGTGTTTCATTTAAACTCGGTGTTTCATGTTACGCAAGCTATAAAATAAATTGAATTTATTGAAAAATTAATATAACATAAATTCCTGTGTTGTTACATTCTCTTTTATCTTGGTGTTGTGTGTTATATACACTATCAAATATGATGTTCCTATTTTAGAATCTCAGGGTGCTATATTCTACCCGCTTAAATAAATGGCATCCTCATAATTTAATCTTGATCCCATTAATCATGGGTTTTAAATTTGAAAATAACTTTCTTGAAATACCACATCATGATAAGGGTTAATAAAAAATCCTCTTTATAAGATAGTAAGATAATTATGAAGGTCATCTGGAATAATCACACATCTAGGTTTCCAAGTAGGAGAACATAGGTGAGAAGTGAGGATATGAACATGGAAGAAAAATAAAATTCCCAAATAATTATGGAGGGTGATAGTGGTCATTGATCAAAATAAAGTGAATAATCAAGAGAAATTTTATAATCACAAAACCATAAATCTATTATGAGACAAAATACCATCGATTCATCATATATAAAGGTAATATGATAACATTTTTACATCAAGACCTTTTTACTAATGTTGAGAGATTATTTTACCATTATGATAGAGAACACAAAAAAATATACTCACAATTTCATCCTTTAGTTATGCTTCAATCAATTCCTACTTCATATCTTACTCTAAGAAATTAATATCCAATAGGAATTTTTTTATGTCTAAAGCACTAAAATTAACATTTAACAGATTAATAGCTCAATAAAAGAATTACAAGTCATTCCTCCTCACTATATATATTTTCCAAGACCAAAATGGATATCATAAGTTATTTAATAACACAGATATTTCAAATTAATCCATTTCATAAATAGTTAACTTTAAAACTTGTCTAGAATATGTCTGACCAAATTCAAATTCCAAAAATTTAAAAGGAAAGTCACTAAATCAATATTATATTCCCTAGAAAATATAAAGTGGATCTTAATGTCACATTACAAGTATTTTAATACCTTTATCACTATAAAACCTTAATTAAAACATGAATTCTTTCAAAAATAAAATCTCATGTTGTTGAATATATTCCATAAATCCAAATATCTAGTAAACTCCAACAGAGATAACATAAATCACTAACCAATTTCAAGGTTACCAATACTATCCCATAAACATATATTTATCATTATCATATCAACACTATCCACATATTATGGGTTAAATTACCTCAATCACTTGTTTTCCAAAAATATTAACTTTCCACATAATCACTTTTCTTAGTTATCAGTATTATTCATCATATGATTTCAAATCCTTAAAGAAAAGATATTGAAATAAAATACTTAAACATTTTATGATTCTTATAATGAGAATATCATTGATAAAATAATCCTATAACATAATTCTTGAATCTAAACATATCACATTAATCATTACACTTCAATTTTAAACCATTAACTGGGATCTTATTCTTTAATACCTCCGTCCTTTCATATGTCATTTATTGTTGTTTCATCATTAGCAATATAACCATTACTCATACATCCTTGCTTATTATCTTCATTTTATTTTCCCATAGAACATCTATTTTCATAATTACCATACTTTCCACATTAAAAACATTAAACCGTATAAAATACCTTAGGGATTCCATTATTATCATCCATTATATAAACTAAAATTTTCATTTTTCTTCATCAATTACTTGCTTTGTGTACTTATTTTCCATACATAAAATTTTTTCTTATTCCAATGAAACACTATCCTAGGTGTCTCTTTCCAAATTTATGACATAAACAAAATAGAGCCTTCTTTCCTCCATAGTCTCTACTATTCAAACTCTTAGTGGAATCCATCATTCTCTTCTTTGATGAGTATGGGAGTTAATAAAGGTGAAAGTTGTTAATCATATATCATGATAACTTATTAGGTATAATCACAATATCCATCACCCCAGTCATCATCCCATTTGGTTTATCATCAACACATTGTCTATCACATTCAATGTTAACCCAGTTCCTTCTGGTTCTATTCATTGACTAAAACCAAAAAACATAGTTTGAGAAGCACTAATCATAGTGGAAAATCACATAGTCATGAAGAATAATTTATATAATGCTTAAATCATGACACCTTAATTTCAATATATGAAACATTAGGTTTAACCTAGGTTATTCATGGTTATTATCTATTCAAATCTTTTATGATGGTTCATAAAGAAAATGTGGATTAACCCAAGTATATCTCATGGGTGTGTTAAAATAGGTGCACAGTACAACCCATTTTAGTGTACCAGGTAATGCTCTAGTTAAGTCTGAAGTTACTTTTTTAGTATTATTACCCCTAAGTACATTTGTTTTAAAACCACATCCACTTGAAGTATCTAGACAGAGATGTTTTTCTAGAAAAAACACATAATATCCACCTTTCTAAAACTTTAGGATATCATTCTATATTTATCCTCAATATCAATCATAGGATTATATTTCCTAATATATGTTTTTCTAAATCTAGTTACTAAGGTTTATACTAAAATTCATCTGATACCAACTATAAAAACCCCAACCCTAGTAGTCCAGAGTTGGTAGTCAATTTATTACATTGGTATAAGATATAAGGAATCACATATTAAAGGGTAAAATAGTTTAGTAGTATTGGTAAAATATATACATAATTAAAAATTTCATTAAAATTTAAAACATAAAATACAAAATGTGTTTTCTTTGGGAATTCCATTATTACTCATAGTGTACCCCTGCATAACAATCACAAAACACTTCCTGGAATCCTGGGAAAAATAAAACATAAGAAAGGGATGAGATTAAATAACTAGTAAAGTTAAGAATATAGTGGAAACTATCTTGAATAAATAAGAATAATAATTATGGTAAGGTAAATAACTAAAATACATGCCATTTAATTAATAAAATGATTATAATATATCAAAAATAAACGATGATCAAATAAATCCATATAAATAATCACATAAGCTTTAAACTTATCCATAGATATTCTAACTAATTAAATAATCACATGGAAATCAATAAATGATATAATAATAAGGTAATTTATAATGCTAGACATATAAAACTCTCAAGACCTTTTATAAGACAATTTAAATCAGTGGGTATAAACCTATCTAATTTGGAACATTGATTTGTCTCACAAGACCTATTGATGCATCGAGGGATATCTATAATCTGGTCCTACCCATCACTTATTAGTCTAATTTATTACTCATATGAAAGGGGTGAAACATAGTCAACATAAACATTCATATTGAAAAACTAACATATAAAATGTTAATACTTACCCTAATCAAATAAACATAATCATGAACCATCCAAATTAATATGGTGAATGGTAATAAAATTGTACATCCCCAGTCAGACTAATCATAAACCATCCAAATAAATAATAAGTATGATATCAATACAACATATCGCCATTCGATCATAAGTTAAATAAAGGTTTGATGTCATTGATGAATAGAAATACCATAATAATGACATTAAACACATTTTTGAGAAAAATAACCTTTTTAATTTGAAAATAAATTTTTAAAAACTAAAAGTTCAAAAAATATTTTAAAAATAATTTTCTTTGAAAATAAAATTTCAAACTTATAAAGTAAACTTTAAAATACTTATTGGTTACAAAATCAGAAAATTTCATTCATACTGTACATGTTAAAAAAAATATTCCTTTTACATTTTCAGTATAATCCAAATGGGCCTTGTTTTGAAAAATATATGAAGATTCCTTTTAATTTTTTTTATAAAAAGTAAAAAATGGGTAAAAATTTATTTAATAAATCATTTTTAAAATTTTAAAACATTTTTTAAAACATTTTTAGAAAACATATATTTTGATGAAAAATTATTTTTGACCAAAAGCAGAAAAAAAGTCAGATTTTCTTAAACACATTTTCTCAAAAAACATTAGGTACAAAAGAGTGGAAAATAGTACCATTAATTTAAAATTTCATGAATAAACATATGAGAAGAAAATATATTAGTTTTAATATAGAAATATCAAATAATTACCCCAAGGGATCCTTAAACATAAAAAATCCCAAATAATGATCAGATTGTGAAATAAACCCCCACCACTTTGGTAATGTTTGAATCATAAACCAAATGAAATAAATAACTTCAAATAAAATTTTAAATAAAATTAATATAAATAGATTCATGATATAACATATAAAAAGGGGTAGTACATATTCCAAAAAATGAATAAGTGGTGAATATGACATGTATATCATGTAAGTAAAAGTGAGACGAAAAGACCCATACCTCAGGTTCTAATTCCTTAGTATGTGTCCAAAATTCCCATATAATAAATATAGGTTTATTATTAATATATTATAGAATCATAATAATACATTTCAGACCATATAATATTTACTTATAGTCTTTTATGACATATTTATTAACAATTGTTTGTTGAAATCATTGTTTCAGGTGATAATTGCTTTGTTTTCACGTATGTTTTAATTTGATATTTTTAGTCATTTTAATTTAATCATGGTTGAATAATCTAAATAATGTTAAATATGATATAAATATCATATATATTCATTATATATATATTTATAATAATCTCTAAATGTTATAGATATAAAATTAATTACACCATTCATGTAGACAATATACCCTACGTATGCATGAACATTGTTTCCATTTTTCTCATCGGATGTAATGAAAGGAAAAAAAATATTAAATAAAAATTTTATAATAATAATAATTATATATATATAATTTATATTAATAAAATATATCACTATTATAATCCTTGTAAAAATAAAATGAAAAACATTTCACAACGCTACGTGGGGGCGGTGGTCTACACGTACACATGAGCGATATTATTGTTTTACAATAGATTAGAAGGTAAAACGTTATATGTGATATTATATTTAAATAAGTATGGTTAGGTCATAAATATCACATATAGTCAATAATTTTAACTTTACCTCCTTCCATGTAAAGTGTAAGTGAAAAATGAATTACATCGCTTCACGAGGTGGTAGTCCACCGTACACATGAGCGACGTTATCATATCCCCCATGGAATGGAAAGTAAGAAGGTATATGTGATATAATAATTATATAAGTATAATAATGTTATAAATATCATATAAATATTTTAAACTCATCATTATATCCATCCTTGAAAGGTGGTGATCGAAAATGAATTACATCAGTTCGTGGGATGGTAGTCCACCATACACACGATTGATGATTTCATTTCCCATTTGATGAAAGTAGAGATAAATCTAGGTTATTAAATTAATATAATAACATCTAATTATATATTATATAATGGTGTTTTTATATTATCATATTTGAATAAGGTTTGAGGAAGGTGGAAGAATAAATAAAACAAATAATCATGTTTAAGAATTTTACCTCTTCTTTGGAAAACCTCTTTATGTTTATACCTAAAGCCTTATCAAGAGGGATTAATAATAAAAATAATTCCTATAAGATGTATTTATAGAAGTAATTAAGGTATATAGGTAATTATTTTTTGATCCAAATGGTATTGGAAGTGTAAATAGGGTAGGAATGCGGGTGGCCTTTTATAAGCAGAGGAGAGGATACACATGAGATTTTTAAAAATATAAAGCGATACCCAAATTATTCTCATAAAAAAGCTTAAAAAATAGTTCATTATTAAACATTATAGGTGATAAGGTATTAATATTTACATTAAATAGATTATTTACAAGTTTTAGGTCATTTTTAACCCTTATCTTCTTAGGCTAGCCCCCAGTAAACCCATTTTCACCTTTACTATAATAATTGATTTTTACTATTTTCACTACTCATTATGCTAAAAAATTAATTTGAAATTATTATAAAATATAAATTATTATTTTTAAAAATATTTAATCAATTTTTACAAATTAAATTCATATAATTATCAGAATTAAATTTAAATTTAAACTACAGACGTGATGAAAGAGAGACTTTCCAAAGAGAAAATTCTTATAAGCATAGAATATTTTAATATCAAAATTCAATATAAAATTAATTAAAATAAACTAAATCAATTAAATTTTAATATAATTTAACTAATTTTACTTTAAAACTAATTTAAAATATAATTTTACTCTATAAATAATTTAAATGAAAAGGTAATTTTAAATAAAAATGAGTATTTTCACTATTCATAAAAAAATTAATCTTTTCAGAAAATTATAAAAAATTACTCCAAATATAATTTTGAATTTTTTATTTTAAAAATGAAAATTATTTTTATAAATAAATTTTATAAATTTGGTAAAAATTAATTTTAAATTATGTACGCAAAGCACATCTAGACATCCTTTTAGAAAAATATAGTTTTTCAAAAAATATTTCTTTTTTTCTTTAAAATGGTTCTTATTTTTGTATGATAAATAGATAACCATTGAATTTATTTTATACATCCTTAAACTATATAATTTTAATAATTTATTTAGTGCCATTAATATCCACCAACTTAATAGTTAGGTTATAATGGTCATGTTTAAATAATAATATTTTAATAGAGTATCGTATTTTATTTAAACTCGATGTTTCATGTGGCACAAGGTATCAAAGAAATTGAATTTATTTAAAAATAAATATATCATAAAGTCTTTAGGTGTTACATTTTATTTTAATCTTAGTGTTGTGTGTCATATATACTATTGAATATGATGTTCCTATTTTAGAATCTTGGGGTGTTACATGACTCATTGGTATATCAGACACCATGCTAAATCAAATAAGAAACATAATAATATAAAAGTAGTAAAACAAAGAAACATAAATAAATATCTATTCTAATCCCTCTACTCACCCCCAACCTCCCTCCCATGCATATAAAAAAACACAAAATCCACCTCTAGATGACTTTTCTTTGGCCACTAGTAGATATAACTACCCTCTATTTATAAAAATAAGTAAAAGCCTATATGGATGATGTGATAAATAAAATCTAAATAAAATAAAACAAACAAAAATAACTCATCGTGAATATACAAGTTATTATCCACTAATACCTCAACACCCCCTAGGTACAAATAAAATATTCAGAACCTAAAACTGAAAGATAATGACAAGCATGATCATAAATCCTAGTAGGCATAGAAATGGTAAACCACACCCCATGTTTAGTCTTTTAATGAAATTTATTTTTACTAGTTTTAAATACATAATTTAAAATTGGTTTTTTATTTGATTTCATATAAAACCCAATATAAGGATTATCAATTATTTATAAACTTTCCTTTTTTATTTTCTTTTAAATTAAAACAACCAATTTGGAAAACACTTATCATCCCCAAGCCTCATTTAAATATAACACCCATTTTAAATCAATTTTGAAATAATATTTTCAATACACTTTGAAATACCATTAAAAAAAAGAATAAGGATCAAGAAAGAATGAGAAGACTATAAATCATAGGCAGTGTAAAATAAAGAAAGAATAATAGGAACTCATATAAGCAATCATTTAAAAGAAGCATCATGGGGAAAATTCACTAAGGTTTACTAAGGGATAGTGGAATCCTAGAACATACTTTGTTAATATTTATTAGAAAGAAATAGTAATGCATTACTGGCCAATGGAATGATTACACAGTCTTCACTAGCCTAGTTAGTGGAAAGGAATCTCGTCCCATCTAGTCTCACCTACCCAAGTGCTCGAGGTTCCCATGAGTTTTGAACAATAATAACAACCGCATAGAAATAAAGTGAAACATCAATGGAAAATTCCACAATTAACATAATCATAGAAAATCAATAAATAACCAAGTTAAGATTTATACTACATATCTAACCCCCTATTTTGAGTGATAATTCCAAATAAAATCCAAGTATTTCCATTAAAAATAAATCAAGATATTAAAAATTTATTTGAAAGGTTCCAATCATGCCTTTTAACTTATTTTAAGAATCACTTAAAAAAAATTGAAAATCATATTTAAGTAACATAGTAAAACCCCAAGATTTCATTCAACGTTATTCCCATATACACTTATATATATATATATATATTTATCTAATTATACAAATTCAAATATTCACATATGAATTTGTACATATTTATATACATTTTTACCCGTGTATATATGGATAACATCAATAAGTCAAGAAACATTTTAAAATCATACAAAATTTATAAGCATTTTTAAAACATTAGATAACCCTACATTTAAATCCAAAAAAAATATTTAAGCAATAAAATTATTAATTAAAGGTAATTTAGGAATTTTTAAGACAACCGATGTGAAAGGTAGTTTCCAGATAATTTTAAAACATATGTTTTGGAAGGAAAAGTACACCACACTCAATGGAAACCAAGTAAAACTTGTTTTCCCTTTTAATGAAGCTTATAATTACTTATTGTTAGGCACAATAGAGGCTTATATACCTTGAGAGGGGGATGAATTAGAGTAAGGACATTCTTTTCAAAATTCTTCCCACCCACTAGTTATTAACCTATTTATTATGAGGGTTACTTCATTTTCTCTTTAGAGTTTATGTTGATCTTATCCTTTCCAAATCTATCTGATGATAATACATAGAAATTGAGGTAATAAATCAAGAATAAGGACACATAGATTTTTACTTAGTTCATACTCACTGGGATACATCTAAGGAGAATACAATGGAAATGTACTGATGTACCAAATTCAATAAACATCACTCCAAATACAAGGTTCAAAGTAGACTCACTATCCCTACCAGTTCACTACCATTCACAATTTTAAAGCTCACTACCCTCTCAACTGAAGTGTGTTTGATTATCCTTCAGACTAATATTCTATTATTCTGAATCACCTCAGAATTATCTTACATATATATGAGTGTGTCATGAAGCCCTGTTTTCACCTGGTAGATACTTCATCGCATAGAGATTGAATTGTAAAGAGACCATTTTCAAATTGATTATTCTCCTTCACAAACTACTTAAGACCCTTTGAGAAATATCTTACATCATGTAGCGTGAGTGCTTCATGAACCCCTTTTCCATTGTGGACTATAGTGACCTATACAAACATTCTATGAACTGATCTTGCTTTGAGAACTTCCTCCTTCATGAACCACCTCCTTTTCAAAATACTACCTTCATATACCACTTTCAAACTTAAATAAATTATACCAGTGATGATATTCTCTCATAAAATTCACTCTATCTCAAAGACATGTTTATATTTATTTTATATAAGAAAATTAATTTGAAAAACCCTCTTATCATAATTACCCAAAACTCATTTGTGGATTGTCCATCACCGTGTACTGCACTCACTATGCGGTTTACATAGTGCATTATTCCTTTGTGGCAACCAACTTCATCTGTAAATGAAAATACCCTCCATGAAACCCTTTAAATTACCATCTTCTTCTGCAAACGATAATCCCTTTGTGGTTTTCATAGTACAATATTCTATGCAGAAATATTACTATGTATCACATTTTAAATCACCTCCTTCGATTATAAATAAAAATCCCTTTATGGAGGCCTTTAATACACTAACTTTTTCCACAAATAAAACACATCCTTTATAGTTTGCATAATGCAGATGCTATACATAAATCTCTATTTTGCTTTGTGGTTCTGCAAACTCCCTATTTGGTTCACATAGATAAATTCCTATACAATCCATTTTACTACAAACTCATTTCGGTGCTATGTAGTCTGCCCATTTTCTATGCAGTAATCCTTCCTTTTCCATAAAACAAATCCTAATTTTGAGGAAAAAATATAGAAAATACAGGGAAACTGTTATACCTTCAAAAACATCTTTCTTCGACAACAATCATGCTGGAATGTTTTCAACTGTCTTTGTTAACAAACAAAAACAACTCAAAAGCACTTCAAATTTAATTTGGGAGATTTTCCTAACAATCTCCCCCTTTGGGTTTATTGACAACTCTTTACCATTTGATACCACATTAAAGCTTCTTGCATCTCCTACCAAAATTTACTTCTTGTGATTCCAGATAGCGATAAAATATTTAATAAACACACACTCTAAGACCACATGATCCATGATCGACATGAGAAATACTATTACATGAAAAGTTCATCAATTAATTACTTTATTTTTAAAACAGTCAACTAATTTCATCACGATCCCCATCTATTTTGATATATAACCTTTGATCGATCATCTTTATCATCTTCAGATTTATGACTCCCACCACTTTTCTTCTTCCCCTATTAACTTCTCCCCTATCTTAATCTAGATATTTTATCCCCCATTATTAATTAACCCAAAGTTCAATCCTTTGTAGATGTAATATTATAAAGAATACATATTAGTATATAAGATAAAAACACACCATACCTCAGGGAGGGGGGTCCCACATCCACACTTATTCAAGTGTAGAAAGTTGACTAAACTCCAATAGCTAGTCAATACTTCTCAAACGCCTCTTTGAGTAAGGCCTTCATCAAAATTTCCACAAATTATAGTTATACAGGTACATACTCTAACTTCACAAGCCCATAATTCACCTTATCCTTGATAAAATGATATTTGATTTCAATTTACTTCATCCATGAGTGATGGATTTGATTTTTTTCTCAGATTTATAACACTAAAATTATTATAATGAATTATAATTGAATAATTCCATTTAACTCCCATACCATCAAGCTACTCTTTCATCCATAATAACTACATGCAAGCTTGAGTGGCCATAATATATTTAGATTTTACAGTTCTCAATGAAATGCAATCTTGTTTCTTTCTTAATTAAGAAATAAAAAATCCACCAAGATAGAATGCACCACCTAACGTTGATTTTCTATAATCTAATGAACCAACCTAATCTTCATCTGTATATCCAAATAACTCTTATTGAGATTTCTCATTATACAAAAAACTAAAATCTATCATGCCCTTGATATACCGAAGTATTATTTTTACTGCAAGTAAATGGATTTATTTAGGATTACTTTGATACCGTGCTGCTTGTCATGCGACAAAAAACAATACCGATTCATTTCACTATTAAGTATAATATATTTCCAATGACCTACCTATATTCTATGACATTAACTATTTTTCCTTTATCATCTCATGATAGTTTCTTCGAGGTAGCCACCAGAGTCTTTATATCCTTAGAATTATCCATTTCAAATCTTCTCAGAACCTCCTTGGAATATTTGGATTGAGAAATAAATGTGTCATTACTTCCTTATGTCACCTGCAAAACAATAAAAAAGGTCATTTCACCAATCATTGACATTTCAAACTCACTTTTCATGAATTCTATGAACTGTTTGAATTGAGATTAATCTGATCCACCAATGATTATGTTATAAACATACACCAAAACCATTATCCTTTGAATACTATCATTTTTGACATAGATATTATAATCAACTCCACCATGATAAAAACTAAGATTCTTAATAAACTGACCAATTCTTGAATACCACACTCTTGTTGCTTGCTTTAGCCCATATAACACCTTTCTTAGCTGAAAAAATATCTATCCATCTTCACAAATGAGAAAAATATATGGTTGCTCGATATACACTTATTCTTCCAAAACCACATTTAGAAACACTGGCTTGACATCCATATGATTTTTTTTAACTTTTATTGCACTTATATGGTAAGAATAGATGAATAGACTCAAGTCTTTCAATAATTGAAAATGTATCATCAACATAGATTCCATCGATTTGGGAGTATCCCTTGCACACTAATAATTCATTTTTTTGAATTACCAATCCATATTCATTTATTTTATTATGAAAGACCTATTTGGTCCTGATAACATTCTTATCTTCTAGTATCAAAATAATATCTCATGCCTGATTCTTCTCAATTTGGTCAATATATTCATTCATAAACTAAACCTAGTTCTCATCTATAGCTGCTTATTCAAAACATTTAGGCTATACCTGAGATAATAATAATACCTACTGTAAATACTTCATTCTCTATGTTTAAACTGGAGCTTTCTGATCACCAATTATGTTTTTACTATCAATTTTAGCTCGACTCTTTCACTTCTGTGTTGATAAAAATTTGAATTCATCCTATAAATTATTAGTATACTCTTATGAATAAATATTTTCCACTTTTACTCACCCTTAATTTCTTACCTCCTCATCACTATCATCAGGGAACTATTCACTATGTTATTTAAGATTATGTTTATTCTCTACTATAGTGACATCATTGCATTCAACTACTTTTACTAGCCTCTTATTGAATCATTTATATACATTTATTTTTCTTCCAAAGATTTAAAATTATTTCAATGTTGGATTATTTACATACCACAACTCATAACTTCTAGATACATATTTGAAAAACTAAGTTGTTTTTTAGTACCACTTGTGGAATCCGATATCATATGTAAATTTCAAGAGTGGTGATTCTTCTTATTGCATGTATCTCCATTAAAATTACACACCTATGAATTTTTAGTGAACACACACCCATTTATCGTATCTCCCCCTTCATACTTTACCACTTCAAACACATATTATAAATAGTTAATACATGGGGAGTGGTATACCTCTAGAATCCTTAAGAACATGGTTGTGCTCGATCATGATGGACTAACCCTTTAATGTTTTCTTACAAAACACTGTACTTTTTTTTATTATTACAACTAACCAACCAACTTCAACTAATCGAGACATATAACTAGACATTTATTACCCAAATTCTTAGTCTTCTTCCAATATGTCAATTCTATAGTATTGGCCTTTTTCATAATTTGGGATTTAAGCGCACTGATACAAAATTATTTCTTTTATTTTCTTCTTATACACTATTTTTCATGATGATTTATCTGAGAAATAATATTTCCAACGATCTTCTACTCTTAATTCATCCTCCATTGTAGGGATCTTTCTCTTGCCTCCACTTCAAATCTTTTGGTATGATACATAAATTCATTGAGGAATTATTTGTTTAGTTTTCCTTTTATCATTTTTTTGATTCAACTCACCTTGATGTGTTGGTATTGAGTCTATTGCTGAACTTACATTTTTTTTACTTACAAATGGAGTAGTTCCACCCTTTTTATTCCAAGTCTGTTCACATTATTTTCAACCAAGTCGATGTAAGTGTAATTGAGGAAGTGATTGGTATTCCTTTTATTGATCCATTTGTGTTTCCTATGAGGCTGTAAACCCATTTTTCAACTTAGCAGGTTGTCTAGTATAGGCTTTCTCATTATACACCATTGGAGTTGGGGATCTAATTTCGAGTTCCTTTTCCTTCACTTTTTTATTCTAGATATAATATGTTTCCAAATTCCACTGATTAGAACATATAAAACATCTCCCATTGAAAACATACCTCACATCATCATTTCACGGCTGAGATGTTGAGGGAGTCAGAGTCCTTATTTTGACATTGAACCCTCAGGCTTCTTCACACATACTCATGGTGTGTCCCTGTCTTCCATAATAATAGAATTTTATGGCTACTTTATTTTGAGAGATGTTCCTTTTATATTTTTCAAGAGTCTTCTTCTTAATCTATAATTTAGAAATATTTATGTCTTCACAATATAAAATTTATTCCAAAACTTCAAAATAAAAACTTGAAATATGACCATGCATCCCCAAAAAACAACACACGTTGTTATAATTTTTTTTATAATTTTTTTAGGTATGTTTCCATCACCTACATGATTTTTCCTGTTTCTAGAACTTTTCACAACTCTTTTCCTCTCATGCATGGGAGAAGGTTCATCATACCCAACACCAGATTTTCCCAAACTGTATGTCCTTTAGGATGATATAATAATTTAATGTTTTCCCTCTAAAATAGTATATTTTATTTTCATTTGATTATTACCTTCTAAAGGATATTCAAATAAGAAATGAAAATCATCCTATAATTTATTCTTACCATTGGAATTATATATCTCTACTTATTTCTTGACTTATTCTATCTCTTCTCCCAATTATTGAATCTTATTGTACCTAGATTCAAGTTGATCATTAAGTTCTCTCACAAGGGTATTCCCACTAGTTATCTCATCTTACAATTTTTTGGGAGAGCTTATCCATTATCACACTTTTCTCCTTTATTTTAAAATTCATTTGAGAAACAAAATCTTTAAAGAACTAATTCTTTTGTTATATCCTTTGATTCTCATGTACCGGTTCTAATAGGTTTGTAACAAGATCGTCATTTCTAAAATCAAAATTATTAATTTCTTTTGAGTTCATATTCTTTCCTTTAACATTAGATTTTATTTTTTTAGTTATTCATCATGGGAATTACTCTTCTCCCTTATATCTATGTCCAATTAAACAAGTATTTTATTTAAACCTTTAGACTTTTGAATTAAATTTCTTACACTTGGATCTGTATATCTTTATATTCATCTTCTTATTTAAATTTTTAATCTAATTAATTTGTTACATGGAAAAATTCCAATTTTGGCCTTCTTAGGATTTCTTCATCATTTTTAGTTCTAGAATCACTTAGAATATCAGGTTATTCAGAATTTGATTCATCTAAACTTTTGTTGAGTACATCTCTAGTTTCCTTTAACTAGATCACACTCTTTTCATAGACAATTATGCACTGATGAATTTCACTAGACTTATGATTCTTCAATAAAGTTTTCCTTTTTCATGAATAACCAAACTAAGAGTAGACTGAAACTTCAATTTCAACAACCGAATAAAGTATTCATAGTAAAAAACAGAACAAAATAAGCATTCCCTCTGATACCAATTGTTAGGCATAAAGGGGCTTAGATACCCTGAAGGGGGGAGGGGTGAATTAGGGCATGCATATTATTTTTGAAATTCTTCCTACCCCATTGGATTTTAAACTCTTTATTATAAGGGTCAATTCATTTTATCTTTAGTTTTTATGCTAATCTTATCCTTTCCAACTTTATCTGATGATGTTGCATAGAAATTAAGGTAAGAAATCAAGAACAAGGACACATAGATTTTTACTTGGTTCACCCTCAATAGGATACATCAAAGGAGCATACAATGACAATTTACCAATGTACTAAATACACTAAATCTTATATAAAATACAAGGTTTATAGGGGACTCACAGTCTCTCCTAGTTCACTACCATTCACAATTTGAAAGCTCGCTGCTCTCTCAATTGAAGTGTGTTCACTGCTCTTTTGGATGAATCTTTTGTTGTTCTGAATCAACTGATACTTATTTCACACATATATGAGTGTACCATGAAGCCCTGTTTTCAATCAGTAGATGAAGTACACTTCACCATATGGTGATTTCCTTATGGATAGACCTTTTAAAAACTGATTCTGCTCCTTCGTGAACTATTTAAGACACTTCATGAAATCCCTTGCATCATATAGTGTGAGTGATTCATGAGACCCTTCTCTTTTGTAGACTATAGTGCCCTGAAAACACCTTCCTCGAACTAAGCTAGCTTTCTGGATGTCCTCCTTCACGAACCACCTCCTTCATAGAATATCTCCTTAACAAACCACTTTTACACTTAGCCAAATTCTCCCAATGAAAATCTTCTCTAATAAAATTAGATCTATTTTAAAGACATGTTTAGGGGTCCTTTATATTGGAAAATTAATCTTCAAAACCTTCTAATCACAATTAACCAAAAATACTTTGCAGATTAGACATCACTATGTACTACACTTGTTATGCAGTTCATATAGCACATTATTCCTTTGCGGTGGATGCCTTTTCTGTAAATGAAAATACCCTTTCCAACGACTTTTAAATCATTGTATTCATCCACAAATGATGATCCCTTTATGGTTCACATTGCACAATATGCTATGGAAAAATCTTTCTATACAAATAGTTTTAAATCACTGCCTTCATCTGAAAACAAAAATCTCTTTTGAGGTGGCCTTTAATACATCACCTTTGACTACAAATGACACACCTCCTTTGTGGTTCACATAGTTCAACTACTATGCATAAATATTGATTTTTCTTTGTGGTTCTGCAAACTCCCTAAGTGGTTCGCATAGAGAAATTTCTATGTGTTCCATTTTACCATGAACTCATTTAGGCACTATGTGGTCCACCCATTTTTTATGTGATAATACTTCCTTTTCCATAAAATAAATCCCAATTTTGAAGCTCAAAAATATGGAAAACACTGGGAAACCATGCCACCTTCAAAAACACCTTGCTTCAATAAAAACCACGCTGGAATGTTATCAACCAGCTTGGTCATCAAACACAAACAACCCAAAAAAACTATAAAGTTACTTTGATGGATTTTTTCCCAACACTTATAATAAATTAATTGGGAATAAAAAACAATTATTATAATGATAAACATTGGAGGTTCTAAAATTTAAAGGTTAAAATAAGGGTAAACCTACCTGAAACTCGCTGTCTTTGATAATGGAGGTGCTATTCCACCTCAATGAGTTCAAAGACTCCCTTAAGGATAAATACGAACATAAAAATCATGAAATACTTAATTAAATTTGATCTAAATAGAAGAAATGGATGAAACCCTACTTTTATTAGATGGATAAATCATCACCTTTGACAACCATGTCTAAATTTAGCCTTAATAGTGCCTTAGGAATCATAGACACCAAGAATAGACCAAAAGGAACACCTAAATAAGGTTATGGTTTATCTAGGTTGAGCACAATAGCATGGAGATAATAAAAAAAGAAAAACCAGAGGACAAGGTAGGAGTAGACCTTACCAAGAGGAGTGGAACTTGAATCGTACAAAAATCCCCCAAGAAATCATGACAGATGGGAGTGGAGGGGATGAGGGTGGCGTGTGTCATGACCTAATACACCGAGGTCTTCTTGGACAATGGTAAGATGAATGTGACACCCCAATCCCACCTCTAATAGGCTAGGAGATTGTGACCAACAATGAGTATGCATAACACACACATGGGAGGCCTTAGCCCAAGGTACCTTCCCCCACACACATCTCCAAATACCCACACAATGATGAATGGTAAAATACAACTCATACAAAAATGCATGCATACATTTATATCCCACATCAATATAAAACACACACACTAGAAATCATAAAAGAGTTAAATAAAATCCAACCAAACCTGTAAAAAAGTCCATACTACAAGAATAGAGGGGACTGATGTCAAATGAAACACCTAGAACCAACCATGGTCTATTTAGATCAACTATGTTTTGCCTGCTTCTGGTTCTCCTAGGACTATGTTGTATGGATTATCATTTGAATAAGACACTAAATGTGTGGGTAGAGCCCATTAAATGTGGGTATAACAATACCCACTAGGACAACCCAAAATCATCAAACACAAAGCATCGAGATAATAATCATCTCATCATCACCAAGGTATGTTAATAAAAATATGAGACATAATAACAATAACCTGAATATACTTCAGATAGACACCAAGTATCAAGGTAAATTCATAACCATACTACTAACTTAGGATCCTACTCGAGCCTCACCATAAAGAAGAAACATTATGGATATCATAATATATAGATACAAATATAGGGGATCTCACCCAGGGTCTATGGGGTAATCCTAACCCTAACTGGGATAACCCACTAGGATGGGGATCATATGCCCGGATATTCAATAATGGTATTTCTGACCCAACCTAGGGAAGAAGAAATGATAGAGGATCAAACTCTAGACACATGGAGGGATTTCTAACTCTATTAAATACTAATACTATATAGGGGATCACATACTATACTCAAGACATGATACCTCATTGTACCCTCATAAGGACAGACCAAGGTAACACACTCTACAGATACTAGTTTACAGTGAAGAGAAAGAGGGCCTCAATCTATCCTGGGAAAAGTATAGGACATGTATTGGGTATACACAATGTGTCTTTTCTACCTTGGGTTTGTTAGTATACTATGGACCATGCCTATGTAATATGGCTCATACCCATGTACTTTGGTTGTGCCTATGTACCTGGTCATGTTGGGGTAATCTAGATGTGTCCGTACCTGTGTACCAGGTTGTGCCCATGTACTATAGTTGTTCCCATGTTCATGGCCTCACATATGCCCATGTACCCATGGGGTACATGTTGAGATTCCAGCACTAAGTCACATAGCATGTATGGGTTATACACGACATTTGATATTTAATTTTCATGAAACCCTAGACGCCATAGTCAGGGGACTACACAACATGTGTTCTTTGAAGTAAACACAATGTATTTCATGATTTTCCAAAATCTCAAAACTTTCACAAGTCTTCATCTCACACCACTACTGCCTAAGCTCCAGTTGAAAAATTCACCATTGAACCCATATCTGAGTCAAATAAACTCTAATCATCATCAGTTGATGTATTTTGACCACCCCTTTTGTTTGAGAAAAATTTACCATCATACCACATCACCAAAACACCCAAAAACTATGAAATGAGAACCCCCAATACAATCCCAATCCTCCATCATTGTCATGAACCTCAAACATGCCATAAATCATGAATATTAACCCATGTTAGAAATCCATTGCACCAAATAATTATTTCACAATTTTCATTAACCAGGTATTTTTCAATCCGCCGACTAAAGGAAACACCGATGATGAACGACTGAAGAATGATGGTAGAAATGCACAAAAAACACGAGGAATAGACCTTATCCATTGTTTAGGTTGGAATAAATCTATTTTCATGGGGGTGACAAACAAAAAGATAATTAATAATTAAACCAATATAGATCCTATAGAAAAACACATCAATCGTAATCCAACAATCAACCAATGAATTAATTTTTTAGGAAATTAATTCACATTTAACTTGGGTAAAAAAAATATGGGATTAAAAATAATAATCAAACATCCTAACTTGATTTTGGATCAACCACTGATAAAGAATGGTTTTGGGTCATTGTGTTTAATGATATTCTCAAACTTCGTTGACACAGATGATCCTAGATGCATCGATCATTGGTCCATGATTTTTCGATGCCATAAAGAAACCATCTATAACCCTCTCAAGAATGATAGGGATATGTGGCTAGTACTATGGGTTTTCTATAACTAGGATTTTATAAGAGTGGATTAGGTCATATTCATTAAATAGAAAATAAAATAAATTAATTAGTTTATCCTATTATTTACACCCATGAACACACTTAAACAAACCACCTGAAGTCGACAAAGATTATGTCACACCTATGGTAAAACCCACATTATGGATTTAATAGAGGTATCAAATTTTCCATTCAAGACTCCATTATGGATTTATTCCATTATTTTAGAAATAATGTGCATGCACGATATAATATATTTAATATTTTTATTATATCAACACTGAGGCTCTTTGGGCCCCAAAATCTCGTGCTGACTCAGTGCCTAGTTTCAAAAATACTCTTTAAAATATTTCAAAGTTTTATAAGAAAAAAAATAAAGTATTCATAGTACTAATTATTATACTTGGACGCGTCGAACAAAAATGGGGAGGGGGAAATTCTTGCCTCAATTTTAAAGGAAAAAGAAGAGTGGAAAAAAGTAATTTTCCATTTTTTTAAAGATCTGACACTGTACATGATTTGGATAAACAATTAGCCAAACTATGTGCTAATATGTGCCTCCTAATTGAGGTATTATACATCTCACATGGTTAGGTTTCACAATTAAGGAAACCATACATCGACTGTATGTTTTTTTTCTATTGAATTATAGATTCACTCACATGGTTTACGCATGGTATGCACTAATCATGTGCTACTGATAAAATTCAAAAAATTTAAAATTGGTTTAGTCTAGAAATTGAGGAAAAAATTAAATATAATTAATTAAATAAAAATAATAGCAAAATAATTATGTTTGGGATGTGACACCATGCCATGATGGAAATTCCCCATATCATGACCAACAACCTTCATGCCATGACCAAACTTCCTCCTCAAAATAGCATAGGGACAACCTCTCATGGATTACACCCCACACCGTGACATAGGAAACATACTTTGATATTAATAAACATTTCATGATAGTCAATATCCATATAGTGAAATCACCTTCCCTTCAACTTAAAACACACACACACACACACATTATTCCTAAATCCTCGTGTCACCTAAAACAAATAAAGGACTCTGTGACCAACCTCAAAAATATTATTTAAAGTATTCTAAAGGTTCAAAAAACCAAAAACTAGGGTTTATGAATCCAAATCAGCTTAAAATATTTTTTTCCTTACAAGTACAACCTACATGAAAAGGTAAGGGTATTGAGCCCACATCTGGTTCTCATGCTCCCACAAATTCTCCCAAAGGTCATCATACTACCAAATAATGTACATAGTTGGAATATCTCATCCACAAAGAGTCCTTTACCATTGGTCCTTCGTCATCACTAGGTACTATAAGAAGGTGACTTTGTTTTAAATTTTCATCTTACCCTAGTCAATGAAAACAAATGGGTCATGCACACATTTCATCAGTTGTGACATGTATATGAAATCATAAAATTGATCCAAATATGGGGATAACACCTAGTAAGGAACCTTTACCACCCTATGAAGGATTTAGAATGGAATGATGAACCTTAGGGACACCTTTCTTCCCTGACCAAATCTACATAAACTGCACTATGACAAGATATTTAGGATAATATAGTCACTCTCAATGAATTCCAAATGACTTCTTCATAAATCTGTGTCAAACTTCTTGATGGGGGTTCTCATCTTCTCCTAGATCACCTGCACCTTCTCAATTATCACCCACACCAACTTTCATCCCATTAATGATTACTCTTATACCTATTTACAACACATGGTCACCCTATAATGTCTCTTGTATATGACATCAATAGGTTTCATTCTAATGGTGGGGTGGATTTTTTTATATGCATACTCTACCAAAGTCAAGTGATACTCCCAGTTTTGGATGAAATCAAACATGTATTCCATTATAATTTCCTATATAACCTAAATTATCCACTTAGTCTAGCCATTCATCTAAGGTTGGAACATTGTACTCATCCACAATCGGGTCCTGAATTTCTACTGTAAACCTCTCCATAACCAGGACATAAAATGAGCATCTCGGTTGGAAATGATTATCAAGAGTATCCCATATAGTAAGATTATTTCCTCTATGTAAAAGTGTCCCAATATCTCCCCTGAACTCTACTACTGAAAAGTTAGAAAGTGGGATAGATTGGATAGTGAATTTATGATCACCCATATAACATCATAACCTCTCATTAATCATGGGATCCTTGTCAATAAATCCATTGATATGACATCCCATTTCCATTGGGGAACCTCAAGGGGATGGGATAAACTTTTTATAACTTAGTGTTATGCCTTTATTAGAAGATGGGTGATGTATCACTGGATAAAATCTAAAACACTCCATTTCATACTTTCCCATAAAAAATGAGGGTTGAGGTCTTGGTACAACTTTCCCACTCTCGGATGTACCACTATGGGTGATTTATGGAACTACCTCAACACCACCTAATGAAGTGTGACTATCACTATTGTTTTCCCTAAAAGAGGATGATGAACTTCCTATATTCAAAAAATCCATCTGTTGTATCGACTAAGGATATCCGGTCATGAAAAACCTCACAATTTATGTCTCCCAATTAGGTCTTCTTTATGCATTGTAAAAGCAGAGGGGACACTACTATCATTAAAATATAATCCACTTCTTCCTCATCCATTAAGGATAACTACAATAGAGACAACTTCTCTTACAAATCTCCAAAAAACTAAAAACAAGACCTCTTGTTAAGGGAATAAACCACCTTGTTTCCCTTACATTGAGTATAGATGATCTTAAAGTCATAATCCTACAAGAAATCCAAATAATGACTTTGTATTAGATTAATATATCCATGATTAAGATATATATGAGGATCTTATAGTTTTCATAAACTATAAACCATTCTCTAAGAATATAGTGCCTCCAAATATTTAAGGTAAACAATACCAAATCCAACTTTAAATCATGGGTTACATAATTTTACTTGTGGGGTATCAACTAACTAGAACCATAAGTAATCAGTAATTACATTTTCATTAGAAAAAAACCAAGATGTAACATACTTCCCCTCCTCATTGGCTTGAGAAGGTGGTGGAATGTTACTTTTCCTTAAGCGACAACCCCAAGATGCCAAAGGCTGGAAATAAATATCAAGGGCTTGATTAAAAAATGGGGTATGATTTTACCTTTGAAAATAAAACAACCAACCAAAAAATACATAACAAAATAAACCACTACATGATGCATGATAAAAATGAAATACAACTCAAATATTTCATTTATACCAAAACCAAATTCAAAGAGTACCAAAATAGAAGACTACAAAACAACCAAGTACACAACAGAAAAATACAAAAAAAACTCAAGGATAACCACATAACTCCAAATATCCAACATGATCCATGCTCAAAATCCACAAAAATAACCCAAGTATCACTAAGCACCACTAGAGTAGTGTGATAATTTACCTTTTACTATATCATGATAAACAATATCTGCAAAATTACCAAAGTGACAAAGCAGGGGTGAGTAATGAAACTCAATAGGCTTTCCCCAAAAGACTTCTTTACTCATTCCACTAGGATAGAACATGTTAGCACATTTATATAATATATTTTATATAAAATAATTTATAAAATAGTTTATATTATAATATAAAAAAGTTCTATAGTAAAATAGTTTTTCTCAAACCAACATCAAGTTCCAAGGATAGTGACCAAACAATGCTCTAAAACCATTCCATAAATTCCATTTTGGAATAACCCATTCCATTACATATATCCACACATAAAACCATGCATGAAACCTGAATATCCCTATACTCATGAGTGGTGAGTCATCATTTTACTAATTCATCACTTAATGAACTATTTTTATAGGGGAAATCCCTGACCCTTATCCATCCCACTAATGATGGGGGAGACTTCATACCTCTATCCATCCCGAATGCACATGAACACACACAACCACTATGAAAATAACCAACGCCAAAGCAACCATTTCAACCATTTCAATAAAACCATATTTTATTGAAATCCTTTCAAACAAAACATTTCAATAAAACCAATATTTTTATTGAAAAAACTTTTCTATGCAACAAAACCACACAATCATTTTAAAATCAAGTTACCCATTCAAATTTCACAAAAAATTCCCAATTTCCCCAATTCTATAAAACATCATCAGAGAGGGTTACCAAAAAAAAATTCATGAAAATTTACCAAAAAAAAAAATTCAATCAAAGCAATCAATTTGAAATCAAGCCTTCATATTCTAAATAGAGAATTTGAGAGTGAATTCACTTACCATATAAATTTTGTGAAAATGATAAACGACATGAAAGATGTCCACAAAACAGGTTCAAATATCAAAAAACCCAACTTAGATATATTAACCTAGAATTAAAAAATCCAAATCTAATCAAATTTTTCATAAAATTCCTTAGATATATCCACAACATAAGTATATATAAGAAACCAAGAGAGAGGGAGAATTAGATCTAAGGAAAACGAAACAAAAATGCCAAGAATGATGGATTACCACAAGAATCTGGCTTTAATGCACAAAGATAAGCCTTTGAGTCACCTACGAATCATTGGGAGAATCCTATAAAACCTTTCAGAGGAAGAAATCCCAAGATAGGGTTGTTTTGGGAAAAAAAGAGGGATTAAAGGATAATATCAACCTAGATCCACTTTTTGTGGATCTTGTTTTTAAATTATGCACTGTTAGTCACTTGTTTAGACAAAACGTATGCTAACTGTGCACTAGATTTTGTCTCAATGGGGGAATTGCACAGTTATCCCACACAGTTAAACAAACCATGAACCAACTATACAAAATCCCACTACCCTAAGTTTCATGGTTTCTCCTAGGTTACTGTATAGTTTGGACAAACCATGCACCTTCTCCTTAGCCACTGTCTCATTGTGCATGGTTTCATGTATAAGTTTCATGGTTTCCACTAACTGTGCACCAACTTATCATCTTTAGAAAATCCCTAAAAAAATTCCAAAAGGTTACCAAACCCTATAAAACTTAACTCAAATACTTTATATACTTAAAATAACATAAATATAGGGTTACTTACTTGAAACTGGGGGTGCTACATTCTCCCCACCATTGGCCTTTCCATCCCTGAAAAGTATAAAACCATCATTTATTTCAAAGAGTTTTGTCCATTACTCTTTCATTTCCTTATCCTATTCCCAAGTCTCTTCCTAAACATGACCATGTTTCCAAAAAAATGCACTAAACTGATGATTTTTCCACACAAGGTTTTCTGTTTCTAGTCAACAATTTGTACTAGCACATGCACCAATGAAGAATATGCCTTTATGTCAATGTGATCCCATCGAATCACATGGCCAGGATCATACTGATACTTTTTAAACTAAGATACATGAAACATATTATGCACAACACTAAACCATGGTGGAAATTCCAATTTATATTCCACCTCACCAACCCATTTAACTATCTCAAAAGGGTCTATGTATCAAGTACATAACTTGACCTGCTTCCCAAAATGATGATATCCAAGCCTTGGAGAGATATAAAAGAACAAATGATCACTCACTTCAAATTATAATGGCCATCAATGATGATCTGCATAAAACTTCTAATGACTATATTCAATCTCCATCCATTTTATGATCATATAAACATTCTCCATTGTTTCTTGGACAATGTTTAGCCCAACCAGTGAAGTCTCATTTCTTCCACCCAATAAAGTGGAGAATGACATGGACATCAATAAAATGCTTCAAAAGGATCTATATATATATATCAAGGACTATTAGAACTCCACTAATGGAACATTATCCTCCCATGATCCACCAAAATACATTAAAAAATCCCACAACATGTCTTCCAATGTTTGCATCATCTTTTTGGATTGGTTGTCCATTTGAGGATGATATGCCATAATCATAGTCAATTGAGTCCCAAGGTATTTTTTAAGGATTTACAAAAATAAGACGTAAACCTCAGATCTCTGTCTGACACTATCGAAATTGGTACACCATTCCTCTTTACCACCTCTCATATATATATTTGTGAAAAGTCCTCCACCATATGAGATTCAAGAATAGGGATGAAATATGCTGATTTTATGAGACAATCCACTATCAACCATATGGAATCATGTTTCTAAACTTTTATTTGGAGACCTATCACAAAATACATCATTATATACTCTCATTTACAAACTGGAATAGGTAAAGACTGCAATATACCTACTATTCACTGACGATCTACCTTAAATTGTTGAAAAATTAAGCACCTCAAAACGAACTCAGTTGCATTCATTTTCATATCAACCCACCAAAATCATGCTTTAAATGCCGTATACATATTTTGTATTCTAGGATGAAAAAACCATATCAAATGGTGTAAAGTATGAAGAAGTTGTTCCTAAAAATCCATAGGTACGACCATCCAATTTCTAAACCACAATGCTGAACTATCATCCATCTTCCAACCCTCAATGATCTCCCCACCATTGATTTTTGACCTCGCATCCATGCATTCTGCATCGGATGTCTTTGACTCTTTAACCATGTTCATCAAATCAGGAAAAAAAATTATAAAAAAGGCTGAAAATTCACCTTGGTCTTTACATTACAAGTGCATGTCAGCTAGGGATGACATCAACCGCCACTAATATGAAGCTTCTTTTTCCAACCGAGCATGTGAATTTTTTGCTTTATGCATCTTACACTGAATTTACTTTTCCCAATTTGTACATAAAGTCAAATTAAAACATTTGGAGACAATAGATCCATCTTATTTATCCCAAATACAATTATGCTTTTTAGAAAATATGTTTCAATCTCTTATGACCAGTAAATACAATTAATTTCTCACCAAAGTGGTAATAACGCCAAGTATTCAAAACATGGTCTATGACAGCTAACTCCAAATCATGTGTTAGGTAGTTATTATCACGAAACCATAAATATATTGAGACATAATAAATAATATGATCTCCCTGCATGAGAACACATCCCAACCCTGATCCCAATGCATCACAATACACCATGCACCCTTTTCCTAATTTTGAAAAAATCAAGATTGGTGCTCATGTAAGGTGAATTTTAAGCTATTGAAAATACTTATAAAATTCCTCATTCCATTGGAATGAAATGGATTTCTTTTTAAAAATTTTCATAGGAGAAGATAGTCATGAAAAATCATGAAAAAAGAATCGATAATAACCAGCTAGACTAAGGAAGATCTATATCTCAAAGACATTATTTGGTAGTTTCCAAGAGATAATTACCTCTATCTTTTATGGATCCATAAAAACACATATTTTTGAGATTACATGGCCAAGGAACTGTACCTATTATATCAAAAAATAATACTTTTATAGTTTTTCATACAACTGATGATCCCTAAATATTCCCAATACTGTCGCCAAGTGTTGATCATGCCCTTCCCTCGTCCTTGAATACACCAATATGTCATACACAAACATCACAAAAAAATAATCCAAATACCTTTTAAATATCTGATTCATCAATGCCATAAAGACTTATGGTTCATTCATAAGACTAAAAGTCATTACCACATACTCATAATTTCCACATCTACTTCTAAAATCTATCTTTGTAATATCCCCCTTCTGAACTCGTAATTGGTGATATCCTGATCGCAAGTCAATTTTGGAGAACCATTGAGCTCCCCTCAATTGATCGAATAGATCATCAATGCATGGAAGTCAATATATGTTCTTTATCACAACTTGGCTAAGATTATTATAATCCACACATAACCAAAGAGTTTCATCATCCTTTTTGACAAACAAGACTAGTGCTAGATGTGCTTAGCCGAATGAACCCTTTTCTTTCCAGATCTTCCAACTGTACTTTAATCTCCCTTAATTCTATTGGTTTCATCTAATAAAATAGAAGGGAAATAGGACTGTTCCCTAAAAGTAGATCAATCACAAACTCCACTACTCACATTGGTGGAAACCCTAAGATTTTTTTTGGGAAACATATATGGAAAATGATCAAAAACTGTTGGAAAACTGTTACCCTCGATCTCTTCCATCGATGCCAAAGTCAATACCATCAACTGGTATGAGATTATTCTAAATACCAGTGCCAAAAATCCCATTTCACCCACCTTTACATTTATGTCTCCTCGAAATAGATGCTCAATTCCATATTCAGTTGTAAAACTAACCTTTCAAGTATAACAATCGACACGATCCATGAAAAATTTCAACTAATCCATACCCAATATTATATCATAGAAATCCATCTCAAGCATAGAGAAATCCCATTTCAACTCAGCTCCATCAAAAGTTAAAAAACATGCTCTATATACAAAGGATCAAAATTCTCTTTGACCAAGAGGAGTTTGAATTTTTAACACAAAAGGAATCATATCAACTTTTAAACTCATAAAATCAACATTAAAAAAAATAATAAAGGAATGGAAAGCACCTGTATTAAAAAAATCTTGTATAAGGGTATAATTCAAAAGAATCATACCTCGCATCATAGATGGTCCATACTAATCATCCACAATAAACTACTTGGATCCATATAATATCTTACTTGCTGTAATTTGATCCTTATTTCTCTATTGAGATTTCCCTTACTGAAAAGTCATGGTATTCCTAGAATCACCATGGCTAGATCTGTTCTGCTGATAATATTGATTCTATTGATCTCATCCCGTTGAAGCATATGATGTATGTGACACCTGAGAAGTGTCATGAACACCCATCCTCGGAGCACTACAACAATATAATTGAAGACACCCCATCTTATTACAATTATGTGATGCTCTAGGTGGTGTCGTACACTGTCGCTTCATGTGATCGAATGAACCACATTGAAAACATCCAGGTTGGCTCTTTGGTTTTAGAGGAAGATTTACTGATCCAGTTGTCTGATTTTGAAACATCCCACTAACTTAGAAATAGGTGTCCCTCTTTTGTTGAATCCCAATATTAGATTTCCCACTGTTTCCTATGGGTATTAACACACTTCCTCCTCTCATATCTCCTGAGATGTCCCTTTCTGCTACTGTTTCTTTATTTACCATTTCTGTATAATCTGTAATATAGAGACAACAATCTTGGAGTGAATCTTTTGTCTCAGCCCTGATTCAAAGATTCATGACTTCAATGACGCACTAGCAGTAACTTCTAGTCTAGAGTGCACTAAATTCATGAATTTAGTTTCATACTCGGTGACATAAAGATTTTGCTGCTTCAAGGTGAATAATTCAGTCATTATTTGAATTCTGAACTTGTGAGGATAGAATTATTTTTTAAACAATTCTTCAAAATCCTCTAATGTAAGGATGTGGTCTAATTTAGCCTAAAAAAATAAATCCCACCACTGGTGTGAATGATATTCTAGAATATAAGTCACTAGATTGACCTCTATCTCTACTGGTGTGCCAAGGAAATTGAAGATACGATTCATTCTATTCAGCCACACCTCTTCCTTTTATGGTTTCAAATCACCCTGAAAGATGGGTGGTTTTTTTATTTTGGAATTAGATGGAATAGTCCACTTTCCTTGGATTACCCCCATGTTCCCTCTATCCATATCCTGAAATTCTTGTATAATACTCTGAACCATCTATTGGTTCACCTATGGATCAAGTGCAACCACATTTTTAGCAACTTATTCTGGTTGGTTTCTATGATGCCTATTGGGTTCTATTTTTTATACAAACAACAAATTCCAAAATTATCACTCTCTAGAAAATAAAGTATTAACATTTCAAATTCTACCACATCACAGTTATCACAACAATGTTTTCCAAAATCAACCTTTTCCATGTTCAACCATTTTTTTGAAATATGTTAACTTGCTTTTGAAAATAAAACCATTTTCAAAATACCACAATCACTCTCTTTTCAAAATATTACATTCGAAAAAAACTTTAAAATGTTTCAAAAATAAAAAATTGCATTAAATTATTACTCAAAATGAAATATGCAATCCTAGTAGGAAGTCATTTATATAATTCATTTGATGCTTGTCTCATTGTTAAACCTATGATAATGAGATTTAAATTCCTATAAGTGTGTCCAAAACACTTATGTACCCAACTCCCTGGTAACTTGAAGTTTAGCATAAAAGGTTAGCTACTTATTTTTATTCTCTATATTTCAATTCCCGAAAATCCTACTCTTTCTAATAACATGATACAAGAAATAGACTAGAATGAATTTAAACTCTGAGAATGAAATAATTAATGACCATTTGTTTCAAAAAGATATTTGGATGGACCAAGACTAATACAACTTGTAAAATCCCGCCCTCATTGTATTGAGAAGGTGGTGGAATATTACTTGTCCTTAAACATCATCCTCAAGATGCCAAAGGTTGGCAATAAATTCCAAGGGATTCATTAACAGATAGGGGGATATTTTCCCTTTGAAAATTAAACAACTAACCAAACAATCCATAACCAAAAAAACCACTACATGATGCATGATAATAATTAAAGACAATGCAAACATTTAATTTATATCAAAACCAAATACAAAGAGTACCACAATAGAAGACTAAAAAACAACCAAGTACACAACAAAAGACTAAAAAAACAACAAAACTCAAAGACAACCACATAACTTCAAATCTCCAACATGTTCCATGCTGCAACTCCACAAAACAGACCAAGTATCACTAAACACCACTAGTGAAGTGTGATATGTTACCTTTTACTATATTCTAATAAACAATATCTACAAAGCACCAGAGTTCCAAACCAGGGGCGAGTAATGAAACTTAGTAGGCTTTCCCTAAATTACTTTCTTACTCATGACGCTAGGATAGAACATGTTAGCTCATTTATATAAAATAGTTTATATAAAACAATTTATAAAATAGTTTATATCAGAATATAAACAAGTTCTATAGTAAAATAGTTTTTTTCTAAAAACAACATCAAGTTACAAGGAAATCAAACAAACAATGCTCTAAAACCATTTCATAAATTCCATTTTGGAATAATCTATTCCATTCCATATATTCACACATCCAATCGTGCATGCAACCTGGACCTCCCTATACTTGTGAATGGTGAGTAATCCTTTCACTAAGACATAACTTAATGAACCATTTTGATGGGGAAAATCCCTAACCATTATCCATCCCACTAATGATGGGAGAGACATCATACCCTTATCCACCCTGAATGCACATGAACACACACAACAATTATGCCAAAACCCAATGCCAAATCAACCATTTCAATAAAACCTTACATTTATTGAAATTTTTTCAAATAAATAATTTCAATAAAACCAAAATTTTATTAAAAACACTTTTCCATGCAATAAAACCACACAATCATTTTAAAATTAAGTTACCAATTCCACTTTCCACAAAAATGACCAATTTCTACAATTCTATAAACTGTCACCAAAGAGGGTTTCCAATAATAAATTCACAAAATTTTCCCAAAAAATTTTAATCAAAACAATTAATTTGAAATAAATCCTTCATATTATAAATATATGAGTTTATAGTGAATCCACCTACCTCATAAATTTGGCAAAAATGATAAACGACATGAAAAACATCCACAAAACTCGGTCGAATCTCCGAAAATCTACCTCAGATATCTTCCCCTAACATTAAAAAATCCAAATATAATCATATTTGGCATAAAATACATTAGATATATCCACGTAGGAAGTATATTTAAGAAAATGGGAGATAGGGAGAAGTATATATAAGGAAAACCAAGTAAAATGACCAAGAATGACGACTTACCATGAGAATTCGGATTCAATGCACCAATAGAAGCCTTCAGATCAACTCCAAATCAATGGGAGAAGCCTCTATAGCCTTTGGGAGTAAGAAATACCAAGTTAGGGTTAGTTTGGGAAAAAATAGGGGTTAAAGGATAATCATATCCTAGATCCACTTTTTTTGGATCTTGTTTTTAAACTATGCATGATTAGTCGCATGGTTAGACAAACCATGCGCTAACCATTTTCCAACTTCTGTCTTAATGGGGGCCCCACATGGTTGTCCCAGATGGTTAGATAAACCATGTGCTAACCATGCAAAAGACCACTATCCCAGGTTGTATGATTTCTCCTAGATGGATGAATGGTTTGGAAAAACCGTGCGCCTATCCTTACACCTTCTCCTTATCCCTTGTCTCATTGTGCATAGTTTCCTGTAGGATTTTCATGGTTGCTACTAACCTTTCACCTTTATAAAATCCCCAAAAACATTCCAAAATATTTCCTAACCATCCCAAACTTCAACCAAACACTTTAAATACTTAAAATAACATAAATGAAGGGTTACTTACCTAAAACTAGGGGTGCTACGAAGACCATCTCCAAAGGCATCATAAAACACCACTTTCTCAACTCCTTCATCTAGAAACCTCAAAATATGACCACTTATCAACCTATACTTAAACTCCTCAAATTATATCTTGCATTACTCGAACCAAATGAATGGTTCCCCTTTTGAGTAAGTGATTCCTTAATTTCATACACATATTTTTAATATTAAATTAATTGTTTTTAATAATTAATTAATTATTTTTCCTTTATTTACATTGGTTTTGGTATATTTTTTGTAGTAATTATTTATTATTGAATTTGGAACAAATATAATGAAAAGAATAAATTTGAAGATTTCTTGGCTTGGAGTCATATTTTGGTGAAGGAAATATTCACATAGAGTGATAAAACAATTATTCCAAACCTGACCAACTATAGGAGATCAAGACAATCTCTATAAAGAAATTAACCAATCTCGGATAGGGCTGAACAAGAGGAATATAAGAGATAGAGTAATTAGAAAATCATGGGGTGAAAATGGTGAGAGGGAGAGCACCAGTTTAGGGTGGCACCGACATGGGGTTGGGGAATAAGGCGGTACCACAGTTAGGCAAATATCTAGGTGGTGTACCTATTTATTGATAAATTAGAGGATTTAATTAATTTTTAATGTGTAATTCATTGAAGCATGGGTATTTTTCACTTGTTGATACAACATTGTCATAGTTATTTTTCTCATGAAAATCTAGGGTTTGTAGTATCTCATACTATTCTAGTCACCTTTGGGTCATGAACCACCATGGGTGGGTCAATGAATCTTGAAAATGGACTGGTGTTTCCACTACAAATACTGAGATAAATATGGGAGATTAGTATGCTCAGTGTACCATTGTAAAGATAGGGAAAAACCATGAAGTATTTGATCACTACTATTGTGAAACTGAGGGAACATCATGAATTCATAACTCAAAATCAACTCCTCATGCCACTATGAAGCCGAAGATACCATGGGAGATCCATGAATCTTGAAGATGAAATCTGTAATGGTCATGAGTATCCTATATGGAAGTGATATATATTAAGATAAGAATTTAGATGAGAAGATGTTATATATGAAGGGTTATCATTACAAGGGATGAGTTCACACCATGAAAACTATGTATGAGTCATGGGTTGCTAATTAAGTATTGAGGAATTTGTAAAACTTTAAAGAAATACTCACTCAATGATGGTTCATTTCATGCTGTAATGGAGGAAGATGATATAAGGTAGAGTCAAGGTAGTTTTTCTGGAAGTTGGTTCACACTGCATGGGTTTGAATTCATGATTCAAACATGCATGTAGATATAAAAGTTTTTCAGGATGAATAATGATTTTATTTCTAAACCACATTTATGCAGTGAAGTGTTCAGTCAAAAAATTTAAAAATAAAAGGCCTTATGAGATATTTGGGTAGATTTTCACCTATTTGATTATCTATTTTTGGGTTCATGTAGAAGAGATAAATTTTGAACCCTTGAGAAGCATCTATGCCTATAAATAAGAGGGTGTTACTATTGTGAAAGGGGGTCTAGATTGTAAGGAGGGTTACTATTATTTAGGTTACTGCTTTCGTCAAATTTATTACTTCCACTGGTTCTATATGACTTTGTTTTTCCTACCCCCTCATGGTTAGCATTAGGGGGTAAAATTTTATCCAAGGAAATTATAATTAAGGGGATTGGATGTATTAATATAGCTCTAATTTTAATGGAAATTCATGTTAAGTCATTTCATTATTATTTAATTTTCATATCACTTCCTTAATTTTAATCCATAACTATTGTGTGTTGAGTGGGAAAGTGAATTTTTCAAACATTTTTTAGTGTATGATTCTCTCCATGACAATTCAGTGAGTTATCCACCGTGTTTAAACATTTTTTGGGTTACCTGGATTATTAATGAACCAAAGTACATGAACATGAGAAGAAAAGAGTTTTGGGGATATAGAGTGTTTACCCAGACCAAGGAATTAACTTAGACATGATTTTAACAACTTCATGATTATCAATTAATTATTTTTCGCCTCATTACTTCTTGAACCTAGATTTTCAATTTGCCTGACACTCATAATTCTTTATTTTCCAAATCCATCACTATTATTTATTTTTTCAGAATTTAAGTAGTTGTAACTTCTACTTCTTATAAAAACAGTATAAATTATTGAATTAAAGTGTCTTATACCCTTATTTTTATGGGTTTAACCTCAAAAATTACATTACCTATATTAATTTTTAGCAGTTTTAGAGTTTTTTGTATTGGATTTATAAATTATAAACTAGTTGCTTCACAGGGAAGTAATTACACTCCATTGGAGACTGATTTTTTAGAATTATTTCTAGGTACAAGGTGTATGATATATTTTAATTTGATAGTTAGGAAAAATAATTTTCCATCCCTTCTTTCTATTTTTTAATTTTATAATAGGTTCTTATTTTGTTTTCCTTTTACATTTTAGCTATTTTTTTTATTTTAATGATAGGTAAAAATTTCATAATGATTGAACATGAAAAGTTTTTCATCCAATTCATGGATCTTTCACACTAATTTGATGAACTTAAGGAAAATATCTAAAGGCAAGGAGGTGGTAGCCCACAAATGTACCTAAGTGATGATGAGACACTCTTTAATGGATTATAATCCATTTTCAAATAAAAATTTCAATACTTGTAGAATATTTTTAAGGAAGATGAGGTTTCTAAGGAGTTATAAAAAGAAGAATCCAACTTCAATGCCGAATTAAAGGTGACCTATAAGGATGGAGCTAAATATGAAATTACTTAGGAAGACACCTTTATGATTTCTACCAAATAGAAGAAAGAAGAAGAAGAAGATGCCTTCAAATAATAAGAAAATAGAGAAGATATAACTATTGAAAATTGAGATAATATTATAGAATTTGAGGAGAAATAATAAGAAAGATAGGAGTATTATCAAGTCAAACAACATATGAGATAATTCTCCAATCATATAGTTAGTACAAATTTTGGTTACTGTCTTAACATAATTTCATGTTGATTTTATAAAAGATGACAATAAAAGATACTAAAGATAGAAAACAAATTCAATCATGGATAAATACAAGACAAGTAACTTTATATCACTTTATTATTAGTTAATGAATATGTAATTTATAGCTAATAGATCTTAAATAAATAACCTTGAAGGGGGAACTTGAGTTTTTTATTACTTTATTGGATATTATTGGTGGTTTTTAGTTTTTAGTTTAGAATTAGTTCAACTAAACTTAATATTTTTGAACTTAAATTGCATGAATCTTGTGTTTTAATATGTTTATTTGGATTTTATAGGTCTATGATTATCATGACTCACCATTTTTTGAACCCTTCCTGGGCCTACAGTGAAGGAGAGAATGACTTATGAATCCCATATCCAATAGTCTCTGGGTTGATGACTAGAACTGAGTATATGAAACATGTATATAGAATGCATTAAAATCATAAAATACTAGGAATAATAAAATGGACCACTAATAAACACCAAATAATTTCTATTCCACAAGATAAATTCTCATAACTCAAATGTTACTTATAAATCAAATGAAAATCATCCAAGAAATACATACAAGAAGGGATCCAAAACTCTATCCAATCTACCTGACAACATCTCCCATCTCTCATAGTAATATTCTATAAACACTTAGAAAAATTTGGTGGGTTGATTACTTAGGAGTACTAAGTAGGATAATTCAACTAAACAAATCAACATCCATATGTAATAAATATTCAAGAGAAAGAAAGAGTGATATCAACCAAACAAAACATAACTACATATGAAAGTAGATATAAAAAATGAATTAAAATAAATGAATTCAATTTCCCACATCTGCATATTCACCTTTACAACCACACTTTGACAAGGTAACATAAACACAAAGGTCATCAACCTCATGTCATACCCCTTCCATGTATATTCCCCATTTATAACCACATACCCATATCATCCTCATAATAGTAAGGTTTAGTGAAAATGTAGTACATAAACCTCAGGCCCCCTACTATGAATAACCACCAGCATGTAACATCCCCTCATCGATACCTCACAAGGTCTACCAGTAGACCATGTACCTCCTCATAAATACCCTGTAGGGTATTCCAGTACACCATGTAACTCCTCATCAACACCATGTAGGGTTTTCCAGTACACAATACACCTCCTCATCAATACCTAATTGGGTATTCTAGTAGACCATGTACCACCTCATCAATACCCCGCTGGGTTTTCCAGCACACCATGTACCTACTAATCAATACCCTATAGGGTTTACTAGTATACCGTGCACCTCCTCATCAATGCCCCATAGGGTTTTCTAGTACACCATATAACTCATCATCAATACCTCATAGGGTATTCCTATAAACCATGTACCTCCTCATCAATACCACACAAGGTATTCTAGTACACTATATAACTTCTTATCAATACCCCGTAGGGTCTTCCAATACATTAGATACATCCTCATCAATACCCCATGGTTTTCCAGTACACCATAAACAACATATCAGTACTTTTCAACCCATATGACCATGCCTACCTTGAGCCATCATAACCAATGAGTTTTCACCACATCACCCCTTGTTCCCATATAATTTCCCCACAACCACTTCTACAACTTTTTCAAACTACATAACAACCAAAATTAAAGTGATACATTTCATAACCAATATATCTCATTAATATTGCAACCTAGCCTTAATAAAATAACCCACATAAGAAAAAACTTCTCATTTCTATATATTTACCATCCCACCAATCACCAAACTCATTAGATTTATTATTACAATAATTCACCATGATAATACATTCACTAACTCAAATCACATTTTGATCAATTCACTTAACTTTCATCACATCTATTTCAGGCATGCACATACATTTCAATAATTAATAGTTTATCAATAACCCACTAAATTTTACCATAATTTTCATGCCAACCACATTCCATTGATTTCACCCATGTTTTATTTCACATTAACCTCTTTTTCTTTAATTTTATTTAAGTTTGAAAAAGATATTAAGAATTATGTTATTAATAGAATCATTCCATTTTTAGATTCCTCATTATCCCACTACTTTCACATTTAAAACTCATTCCCATTACCTTCTTAAGCTCATAGACTAGTTTATCAGTATTCAAGAGAATACATACCAAATTACACCAATCAACACCCACTTCCCCTTCATCATTTCATTAAATATATATTTAATTTATCATGTTTCATCATTTAAACCATATTTCCACTTTCTATTTCAATTTCCATTACTATTTTTATTCACAAACCAGTTTATCCATGTTTGAGGAAACCACATTGAACAACATCATAACACTCCCTTCCAAGATAAGATAAGTAAACAACAATCATGAACTCAAGCATTAAAAACAATAATAGTTCATAAATTTCAGTTTCCATAATTTTCCATTTTGTTACCATTTTTGAATAATTATTTAATTATGTGGGTGATGGGGTTCTTCAATGATTTATAAAAAAAGAAATATACATAAAAAATCTTTAATCAATAAAAATCAACACATAAAAAATATCATGGAAATCCATAAATCATATGAAACCCCCTTCCCCTTCCAATTTACCTCTTATTAAGTTTAACATCCTCATTTAATTTAATTATTTTTTAGAGTTTTTTCTCATATGTTCTTACCTCTCCTAAAAAAACCAAAAGAAATCATGAAACAAAAATAAGAAATTTAGTAGAAGAATATAAAATCATAGTTGTAATGGATCACAAAAATATAGTCAAACATATTATTCTAGAAGATAAAAGATGAGTTTAAAAATCCCATACCTCAACTAATGATTCACAACTGTTGTATAATTAAGAATAATAAGAGGATGGCCAGGTAATTGAACCATGTGAGAGGAACCTCAATCAACCTTAGATCATAATAAATCAACCTCATGAAGAAGTGAGATAAGGACAATCTAAGGGCTCTAAAAATTGGCCAAAGGGGCACCTTGGACCGCCAAGGATTTGAGAAAAATGAGGGAAATAAGGGGGATTCATATTGGATTCAAAATTTATAACCATAATGGAAAATAAAAAAACCACACTGTAAGGGTAAGGGTCACACTGCAACCATATTTATTCCATATAATCTTAGGAAATCACATTGTAGTCAACACCTAGATTCAATAAAACCGAGGATGAACCATAATGCAAGGATTATATATATGATGCAACAACCTAACTCTTGAACCCGTCCACAATGAAACATAAGAACCATGATGGATTCCCCCCTAAAATATAAGAACCTTTAATATAAACCCCCTAAAATATCCATGTTACAATATCTACAATCACTACACAATGTCTTCCACAAAAAATAAAACCAAATCTCTAGGACAAGAGCACAAAGAAACCTGAAGACCACACCAAAATGACCCCAGAAAAGGCAGAACCACTAAAATCATCCTACTAGGGATCCACACAACAACCATAAACACCAGGTAACATATAGACCTTCCAATAGACCTATCATAGTGTAACACACCCTTACACACCACAAAACTAGCCTCCATCTTGAATTTTAGCTTAAACTTTACATTTCCTTCATAAAATATCTCTCTAGGACTTTCAAATTAATGAAAATTAATAGGATGAGAAGGTATGATATATTATATTAGATACATGTCAAATGATCATCATCCCTCAGAATAAAAACTAGGCCTAAATAAGGAGAAATAAAAGCCTACCCTTGGAAAGGTGAGATTCCTCTTAAATAAAAAAACACACTACCACCACCCTCGGCAAGGGATGATCCAAAATTCATCTAAAAATAATAAAACCTATAATTCCACACATACACCATAGATACCTCTCGAACAAGGATACCACCATTAAAATAAACCATACATTACACGAAACACCCTAACTCACAGTCAATTCCTCACCAACTACTCCTTTCACCACAACCATGGTTCAAAATTTATGTACTTTGAAATGAAACCTTATCCAATTTAAAACATTAAAAATAAAATTCTAATAATTTTCAAGGAAAATTTAATTTTACCTTTAAATTTAAATCAAAACATAGTTTAAAACTGGTTCAAAATCCAAAATAAGGTTTTAGTGAAAGGATTTGACTCTCCCAAAACATTCCCACAACTAAATATCTATAAAATATTGAGAAACATGCTTAATATTGGTAAAATAATAATTAAGGTGCCCAAAAATATTACATTATAAACAAATCATTTCCCTAGAAAAATTACACCTTGAGCAACTTAACCCCAGGGATCAAATCTATGCCCTAACTTTAGAATACTTCCTTACTCTCCTTCTATACAAACCTTGAGTCTCACAACTTAGAGAATTCATCTCAACCTCCCACACCACTTAGGAGGGGTATTTACCATGATCACATTCCATATATAAACATTTCTCCATAATCTTAGAGTGATATCTCACTACTTCCTAGGACTAAAATTGGAAGGGAATAATAGAACATTGAGTTTTCAGCCTCATGGTACCAAATATCTTGAATCCCTCATCATATAATCACACATATATACCCAAGAAAAGAAATACTTCTTGTATAATTCAATACATTCCACCCAAAACATATCTCCCAGGTCACCACTCTTTATCTCCCACAACCTCCAAGATGTATTCCGAAACAAGATGATCACCAAAACAACCTGAAATTTATCTCGAGTCTTAAACAAACCAAATAAAACCTAAAATTATTATAACTAATACTATACACTAGGATTGGAGGCTATTTTAAATAATTTTAGTACCTGATACCGCTGAAATTTCATCAAGGATTTATCCTATGATTCCTCTTTCTCCTTTCCATGACCAATGACTTGATGATGTTTTAATGTCACATTCCAAGAACATCAACACCATAGATACTAAAAAAAATTCATAATAAATATCATCAATCCATATATTAGTTTTATCTTCAATTATGATCATTTAGATGGTATTATTTGCATAACTCATTTTGTGTACTAAAATCCACATGATCAAGTTTTTTCAAGGGGTAACCATTTCATGATCATTGATCACCAAATTTACTTTAAGAGATTTCACACACTTTAAAGATGGAATAAATCAACATCGCATACTTTATAACCACTTAGTCTTTCCATTAAGTGACCTTGTGCACCTGAAGGTATATGCTGACCTGCTAGGTGATTTCACCAAGTACTTAAGTGATACTCACACAACTACTACATAGTCACATGTGCTTAGTAAATAGAGGCCATTTTCACCATATTTTAATTCATTTCATCCTTTTCAAGTAGATTATGAATTCAAAGAAATTCCAATATGATTTAGTGGTACCCGTAAAATAGGTGGGGATGATTGATAGTGTTGATCCTAGTCAACGTCAATATATCATCTCAAAACATCAGCTCCTGTAAAATCTTATGGGAGCTATCCTTTGAGACTATCCTTTATCAGATAAGTTATTGCTATATGGGTTTGATCTGCTAAGTGATACTCTTATTACCCCACCATTAATGGAGAATCAACAGATTAGCTAGATCAAAAAGCATCAATAGGTGTCTTGTGTGAACATCTTAATGTTTGGTAACTTTATCAAAAAAACTGGTCGTTCTAAAGGTTATGTACTATTATACACCCCACTATCCCTATTGGAGGAGAATTAGGTAATAGAACCAGAAGTTCACAACCATGGATATATCATGAGAATTTTTATGGAAAACCAAAGGCTTGGTTGGACTTAAAGCTGAGATCTTATATCTTAAGGTGCCTTTGTCTTAGATTGGGGTTGGTCATTTTGGGTACAATAAATTTTTAAAGAATATAAATCAGTACTAAAGTAAATGGATATGTATGAATAAATCTGGGTTTCCCAAAACCTTACTCATAAGATTAAGTATCTCATTATGGATATTTATAGTAGATATATTCTAGATACAAACAATTTTCATTTAGACCATAGAGAGGTTGAAATATGATCACAGGATATTGAAATTATCAGTGGATCTCCAATTATTGGGGATATTTATGGTGGATTTATTCCCCCATTTACCACATGTGATAATGATGAAAGGAGCCCTTTGATTTCTAAGGAATTTCTCTACATAGTGGGCGTGTGATGGGAGAAGAACTTTGTATGAATTTCATTGTTTCTTTTGGGGCATGGGCTGACCAGTTCATTAATCTCACTAAGGAAGAGTTGAAACCTTTAAGTTCTTGAAAATACTTTATTTGTGATAAGAATGGGGTTTTCAATTATTACTGTACCATTATAGAAAGGGGTCAATTTCAAAAATGGGGTTGGAAAGTTTCCTCCAAGGATGACTGATTGGTCCACCTGGTGGGCTATCTAGAGATGTACCTAAGTGGTTTCCTTATCTTGATAGGAGAACACAACAACATGAGAGTTATGATCTTTATGATGGATACACAACTGGGAAGTGGAAAATGAATCAACTTGGTTGTGCTACTTTTAGCCAAGTTATACTGGTAGTTGGGGAATGTTTTCAAAGAAAATGCACCATTCAAAATTATTGGGGCCTTCCATGTATTTTGTGGTTGGATAATATACCATATAGTAGAAAATGATTTCATCAATGCTCTAGAAACTCCCGATGCCCATTTTAGGACCTACCTTTATAGTATTATCAGAGTTTAACCTCACACTTTAAGTGAGTGAGATGTCAAGAATTTGAAAAATTAGAAAGATATGTTTCTATATTGACTATATGAAACTCCCACTAAAACTATTATTGGAAAATCCTTTGGTAGCCCTAAATCATGAGGCTACATAATATTTGGGAAGGAATTCTAGCCGTTAGAGTAGACAGGAAGGTCATATGTAAAGGGTACACACCCTACATATTTGGATGAAAGTTCAATTGTGTACAAAAGAAATAACCCACCCTCCTTTAAGTGTACATGATAAGAAACAACCGATAATGGTACATTGGTTTTGGTTAATATTGTATAGAGAAGATACTGACATACAATTGACCTTCCCTTCACCTGATTCTATCTTTAGTTTATAATCCAACTATACTGAGGCCTAAATCAAATCATACCCCGATGGGAAATTGGCATGTTTGGCGCACCAATTCAAAGGTCTAATATCCATGGGATATGAATAGGAACCATATTATTATATGGAGACTACCTGACTGGAAAATAGGGACACTCGGTAGCCATTAGAAATGGAGAGGCTTTGTAAAAGGGTTTCTTCAAAGGGGGAAACATCATCTCAAATTCCAAGAAAAAAGGTGAAGCATATTGGCATCCCACCTTTTGGGAGTGGAATGACCTCCCTACTCTTTGTACCCGCTAATGCCAAATTTACAAAAGCTTGGAGGAAATGGGACTCATGGAACAAAAAAATACCAACCAAGTATGTTTGGAAGACACTTCATGAAGGTTTCAGGCATAACAAAAGTTCCTAGTGGGAGGATAACCATAAAGGTTTTATCAAATATGATGGATCATTAACCAGTTTTTCAAGACTAAATGTCATGACAAATTAATTTTTATATATTGAATATTGAAATTATAAAATTATAGAACTTGAAGAGGATATTTTCAAGTTAAACTTATAATTAATTTATATTAGATCTAAATAAATAATACCTAGACTTAGGATCTTTTTTTGTAAAGATTTTGATCATCCTAAAAACCCTTTTCATATTACCATCATTATACTTATAGGATCCAAGTGTAGAATCCCTCTTGAGGTGATCCACATGTTCTCCTTTGATCTCCAAGTGACACTAATGGAATTCCATATGCAAGTGCAGTGGATCTATCATCTTGTGTCATTCATCTTGATTTCTTCTAGTTCCTCTAAGCTTGAAGGACTCTCTCACATTTTTCTCTTTCTTGAGAAAAGGATAAAATGAGGAATTCAGGAGAGAAGTCCATTGTGCACAACTATTCTCAATTCTTGATTAAACCTACATAATAGACATAACATCCTATTTATAGAGTTAGAGTTTAGGTTAAAATATTATTTAATTACATAGAAAACCTTAAATAATATAATAAACCTTAACATATCTCATTCCATATAATAATAATAATATTATTTTATGGCTTATGCTAACTGATGCAATAATAAATTTTATTTTACTAGTTTACAAATTAATATTTATCCCCAAAAATGATCTTGTCCCCCTTAGATTCCTTGACATTTATTGAATACCTGAATAAATATTTATTAAATATTTATTCATAAATAAATATTCCATTCACAGTCTGGTGAATACATGTTTATTAAAAATTAAATAAATAAAATAATATTCTCATTCACAATTTGGAGAATAAGTATTTATTAAATATTTTTGATAAATAAAACTTGAATAAAATTATTCTACGATCTCAAGAATAATATTCATTTCAATAATTAAAATTAAATAAAATTTAATGGAGATCAATGGGAACACTTAGTGTGTGAACCTTTAGGATTATTTCTCATTGAAATTAGGTATACTTGCCTAATGTCCAAGATTACTATCGAGAAAAGGGTCAAGGAACCCAAGAGAAAAAAACTTAATGTCATAACATCTACAACCATATACAAACAATCACCATGTAATATAATCCATTTTTCATAATATCTCATCATGCAGGTTGCACATATGTGTCATCAACCTATGTGATTGATACATCTTTCTTTGAATATCTAAAATAAACACATCATTACACCATGACTATAGAATTTAATGTGACAGTTCCATTTCAATAAAAGGGTCAAGATATCAAATTCCATATATATGGAAGGGACAAATCCTTCCTCGACTTATCCATCAATGACATGTCATTTGTGATGCATCAAATGCACCCTACTTCCCACAAATATATGGCATCATAGTTTTTGGTCAGTAAATATAAGTGCACAATTCATGACATGTATTAATGATAATATTAAATTCTAAGGACCATTACATAGACTTGTATATAGTAACATATAATGACAAATAAACATGTGGAATTCTTACCAGTGGGTCCGTTCTCATAAACTCATATCTTAGAGATTACCAAGCATGAAATTCATGAGAATAAGTCTTATCGCTTTCAAGTACTCTCACCTGAAAATAAAAATACCATGTGATCCATCATAGAATGTTATCTGACCATAAAACTAGGTTTAAGAATATCATCATGTCATTTTAAGGTTCTCATCATAACAAGGGATTTCTATGACCTTATCAACACGACTGATACTTTATGACATTATTACATTAAATTCATGCAGAATAATGAAAAATATATAATAATATGTTTTATTACTATTAAAATCTTTGAATATACATGTAGTCCAAAGTATAATTGGTTGGTTCTAGAACAAAAAATACAACAGACTCTCACTTAGAACAGATCCAACTTCCTATGACTTTCATCCTACTATACTTCACATGATGAACATGTTTCTAATGAGCCAAGGCTTTAGTCAAGGGGTCCACCACATTGTCTTACATGAATATACTTCTCACTATAACTTCACCTCTCTGAGAAAAATACCTCAAGATTTGATACTTTCAAAGTATATACTTCATCTATTTATGTGACCTTTACATCTTAGCAAGAGTCACTACTGTAGTATTATCACCATAGAGTGTGATAGGTTCTTTATTGATAAGTACCATGTCAAGCTCTTAGAAAAAGTTTCATATCTAAACTACTTATTTATCTACCTCATAAGCCACAATATATGTAGAATATAGTATAGAATCTATGTACATATATTTCTTTGAGATCTTATAGCTTATAGTACCTCCATTCAGAGTGAAGATGCATCCCGTCTAATTTTTCAGATTATCTTGATCTATTTGGAAACTATCATATACTTATCATATGATGACTAGTTCCTCATATCCTCCATAGACCAGGAACATGTCCTTATTACACCTCATATACTTAAGTATAGTCTTTATTTCCATCCAATGGAAGTCACCTAGGTCAGCTTGATATCTCCCTACTACACTCAAGGTGTAGGAAACATCTATCCTTATACATCGTATAACATATATGACTGACCCAATCACTACTGTGTATGAAATCCTTGTTACCATTTTCCTTTACTAATGATTCTAAGGACACATTTTTCTAGAAATATGAATTCCATGTGATATTGGTAACAACCCTCCTTTGGATTGTTCCATTATAAATCTCTTTAGTATCTTGTCAATATATGTACCTCAACTTAGACCGAGTAGCCTATTTGATTTATCATGATATATCTTGATCCTACGAATATATGCTACTTCACCTAAGTCCTTAATGGAGAATAAATTATTCAACTAGGCTTTAATAGACTGTAATACTGATATTTCATTTCCAATAAGTAGTATTTCGTCAATATATAATATTAATAAAATTATCACACTCCTACTAAACCTCTTATAGACACAAGGATCATATTAATGCTTTATGAAACAAATTTTATTATGGATTCATCAAACTAAATGTTCCATAACCTAGGTATTTGGTTTAATCCATAAATGGATATTTGTAATTTTTATTTCTTGTTGGCATCATTTGGAGTAAAAAATCCTTTAGTTTGTGTCATATAGACATCTTCATGAAGGTTATAGTTAAGTAATGCTATTTTTACATCCATTTTCTAAATCTCATAGTTAGGGAAAGATTTAATGACAAGTATAATTCTTATGGATTTCATCATAGAAAATAGTGAAAATGTTTTTCATAGTCTATTCCTTGACATTGTTTGAACCCTTTTTCAACCATTCATGCCTTATAAGTACTAAATTTTTTATCTATATCTAGTTTCTTCTTGAATAACCAATTAAAACAAATGGTATTTTCATCCACTAGTGGGTCTACCAAAATCCAGAGTTGGTTTTGGTATATGGAATCTTTTTCAGAATTCATATCTTTTTTCCACTTGGAAACATATGTGCCACTTACTGCTTCCTTATAGGTTATAAGATCATTTTTATCAACTAATAATGATTTTCCATCCTCATTGACTAGAAAACCATATTTTTATGGTTCTATAACCTCTCTTTCACTCTAACACAATACTTGTGTCTGAATAACATCTTCTTTCATGAAGCTTTATAGAATTTTTTCTTGTGACAACTCCTGTATACCTTGATCCTGGTCTTTATCAAAGTTTATCTCGCTCACACTATCTCTTTTAGAGATGTGCTTCTTCTCAAGTAATAAACCATTTCATGCTACTATAACCATTTTTTCTGAGGGGTCGTATAAGTAATAAATCTTTATTTCTTTAGGGTATCCTATAAAGCTACACTTTATGCCTAAGGGTGCAAGTTTGTTACTTGAAGAGGCCTCAACAAATTCTTGGAAACCCTGCACATGTAAGCACAACAATATGAGTTTATTTACATTCTAAAACCGATATGGTATACTATCTTCCACATTAGTTGTCACCTATTTTAGTATTTATGATACTTTTTATAATGAGTTTCCCTGAAAGGATAATAAAATACTTACACGAATCATCATTGATCTCACCATGTCTAACAAGGTGTATTTCCTCATTTTACTTACACTATTACACTAAGGTGTATAATGATAATTAATTTGAGATAGAATCCCAAAATCCTTTAAATAATCAATGAATTATTGATTAATATATTCTTCACCATGGTTTGAGTGGAGTTTCTTAATCTTCTTACCAATATGGTTCTCAAATTCATGCTTATATTCCTTTAATTTATCAAAGGAATTTGACTTATACCTCATCAAGTAGACATATACATATCTACTAAAATCATATATAAAAGTTATGAATTATGAGTATCCACCCCTTGATTAAAATTGAAATGATCCACACACATATGTATGAACTAATTAAATAAGATATCTACCCCTTTCATCTTTTCCACTAAATGAGGCTTTGGACATTTTTTCTTGTAAACATGTGTGACATAAACCAAGTGATTTTAGTTTAAAAGAATATAAATGTATATCTTGGTGTAATTTTTTCAAATGATTTTCATTTACATGAATTAGTTAGTGATTCCATAGTTGGTTGTGGTATGAGTCATATAAAGTAGTTTCGTTATCAATTTCCATCACTTGGTTCATGTAATCAAACACATAAAGACTATTATTTAAATATACCTTTCCATAACATATGTTTTATTTATAAAATAAGAATTTTTTTTATCAAAATTAAAAATAAATACATCCATATAAAGTATGGGTACAAAAATAATGTATTTAATAACCGATGGCACATAATAGCAATATTTTAAAACTAAGATCATTCCTATTGGTAATGTGAGGTGTTATTCCCCAATAGATATATCAGAGAGTTTGGATCCATTATATGCTCATAGATCTACCTCCCATCATTCAATATTCCATAATCTACTTGGTTCATGTATTTGAATACATATGTGAGCACCACATGTTGTATCAAATACATAATTTTTAGAAATAGATAGATTGTACTTGAAACAAATGCACATGAAGATTCCCCTTTCTTATTTTCATAGATTTAGTTTTTTTCCAGTGTCCCTTCTTGAAACATGTAAAATAGATAAAATCCTTCTCCTTGGATCACCCCTTAATCTTTATATTTTTGGAAGGTTGTTGTGAAGAAGATTTGGGCTTAGAGCTCTTCACCCAGCCTTTCCTTTATTCACTATAAGGATGGGAGTCTTTTCATGATTCATATCCTTTGATCTGGGTGGGAATTATAAATGTTGTTCACATTAAAATTAACAAAAAATTTAGAGAATATACAAGGAAGTGATGCAATAATGAGATTAGTGTGCAGTTCAATAGACAGTTTAAACCCCAAAACCTCTTGGTGCTCAATGTAGCCGATGAGTTTGACTATTTCAGGCCCAACTGGCACACCCTCTCTAAGATTACTCTGAAAGAGTGACTTGTATATCTCAAATAGTTCTTATAAATATCTCTCCTTATATAGAACACAAAGATTCTAGAGCATTCTATAAGAATTCATGTCCTTATGATACTTCATGAGTTCACTAGAAATAAATGAATGCACTGAACAATGAATGTTAACCATGTCACTTTGGTGTTTATCATAGATAGTGAAATATTTATCACCTGCCTTGTAACATCCCAAGGTTTTCTAAAAATAAATTGAAAATGCTTGAAATTTTGTTTAAGGTATATATTATTAAGTATCCTTTAAACATAATTTTATTTCTTCTATGTTTTGAATTTCAAGAAACTATCATCTACAATTGTGTTCAGTATGTTATTTAGAGTCTGATGGAACAAACTTGTTTTTTTGGTGAATAGTAGCATGCCCTTATGAATAGTAATATGAATAGTAATATGACCTCATGAATAGTAAATAATAATATTATTTTATTTTCCCATGGCAATAGGATAATGTGATCTTAATTAATTTTCCAATGTCACATAAAACTAATTGCACTTCAATATTGTTATTTTTAGAATTAACTATGACCTTATTTAAAAATTAAATTAATAATATTTAGAAAATTATTTCTGAAAAATGGAGTTCATTTTTGAATTCTACACATCGAAAAATGGTTGGGGTAAATTTTTGGTATTTTTCTGAAACTCTTGAATTTTCGGTGAATAGTGAAATACGGTAAAATACCGTATAATCAATTTATCAGTAAAAATGCACTATTTATGACATCATAAGTGATGCAAGGACACTTTCTTCGAACTCACTTGATATTTTCACTAATTAAGGCCACTTTATTTGAGATTATTCATAGTCTTGATAAAAATATTATAATAATGATTAAAATAATCTAAAATACCTCCCCTCCTCTACTATAAATACCACCCTCACTCCCCTCTTCCTCCCACACCTCTCAAGCCTTGAGCATTGTCTAATTTCTACCAAATTCCCTCCTAAATCTTCTTCCCCACGTCCTAGATCTGCTGGTCTCACCAAAAGACCAAAATCAAAGCCCTTAAGAAGGATCTCAAGGAGAAGAGATCAAGAGGTAAACATCCTCTTTCATTTTCATTCTTTCCTTCCATTTTATGTTATTCTCTTCCTTTACCTTTGTCTTTTGTTGGGATATTTCATTAAATATTTCCCCTTACTGTCCAAATTTTGTATGATTGATGATATATTCCATTCCTCTCATCAATCTTGTTTTTATGAAATTTTAAGAGGTGCCGTTAGGCTGCTGAATTTTTTGTAAGAAATTTCTCATGTTTTCTTTATTTCATGATTCCTTCCTCTTCTTTCTTCACCCCTCTTATCCAAGAGGCATGAAATCTCCAGAATCATGTATATTCTGGATGTTGTCATGTTTATGTAAAATTACAAATCATTATTCCTCTCCTCTCTCACTTATTTAAAGAATCAAAAAACATTGTCCATTTGTGTTGAATTACCGATATCGTGGACGATGTATTTTCAATTTCCATTAATTATTTCAAGTCTGGTCATGAAACCATTTATATGGTTGAACCAGGTTATAATATATGTTTTATGACTCATATAAGGTTCTGGAATTCTTTTGTACTCATGATTCAAATTTATTAGACTAAATGAGGTTGTAATTATCAAGGAACCACTTAAATGATCAAAACGAACATAATTAATGTTTTAACTTATAAATCATCATCATATAAAGCATCAAAGTGATGAATGGTATCATTTATGGTACTGGAAATATGTAAATACTACTCCATTCCAATTCTGGAGTTTCTCTTCCAATCAACAAGAACGATTCATCATGAACCGATTGTGAAAATCACAAAAGAACTCACCCAAAATAATGCAAGGAACAAAATTCTAACAAATAAGGGGTGAAATGAGGTTATGAAATGACCATATAAGATGTTATAAACATGAACATGTTTCTGTAAAATACTAATAACACTCTTTTAACCATTATACAGGAGTTTTAAACAATTTTGAAGTAAGACAAGCCCAAGGTAAGGGAATTCTTAACCCGATTTCCATTCTTTGGGTTAACCTTCTACTTTATAATTTATGTGCTATTTAAATTGTTTGTGTGATGGGTTCTGTTTATATTATGTTTAATTATGTGTATTTACAGATTATATACATATTCCATCCACTCAATTAAGTCTCACTTCAAGTATATGATGTTTATAAGGGACTTTTCTTCTAAAATCTTTTTTTAAAATTCTGTTTTATAAGATTCAAAGGCAATGTTTTTATGCTATTGTTTATGTTGTATGATTATGTTTTGGTTATTGGGCATTGTTTATGATTAAGGGTGGGACCTATATTTCCCTCCAATTCATTGGGTATGATTAAGTTGGAGGTCGGCCGTATGGTTACTCCAAGTGTAACTGCAATGGTTACACAAAGTAAGGTAGCAGTGAGGGTTACAAATTTTAAGGTAGCCAAGATAGTTACAAGATTATGTAAGTAATGCCCCAATATACCTCTATGATTATAATTATGTTTGTGTGGATCTTGTGTAAATCTCATGTTACACAAAGTAAGATTTTATGGGTGTAAAGCATGTATTTTGAAAATGTTTTCATACGTCATGCGTATTCATGGACTAATGTGATTTTTCCTTCTTTTTCATACCTTACTGAGCTTTTGTGCTCATCCCAAGTTTTTAAATGATTTTTCACAGGTTAATGGATGAATATTACAAGGAAGTAAGACATGTTAAATGTTGAATAATTGTCAAGGAGTCTTGTTTTATGTTTTAATGTTTTATATTCTGAGGAAAATGGAAACTGATTTTATGGTATCCACTATGTAACAATGTGTAGTGTTATGAATGTTTTGTCTTAATTCTCTAAAGCTCTAAACTTGAAAAGATCCTCAATGTATAATGAAGTGTTTTCTTAAATAAATTCAAGATTATGTATGAAATAAGTGCGGGTCCTTATAGTTGGTATCAAAGGATGGTTTAGATAACTTTAGGGGTTAAGGTGATGCTAATAGAATACCATAAATAATTTTCAATCTATGTTTAATTTTTTATAGCATTTAAAGATTACCATGTTGCTTCATCTAAGAAATGCTTGTTTAGAATGGTTGTCCGCAGAAGGAACATGGATGCTGAAGAGGATAGGCACCGACAGAATGACATCCTTCCCGATCAACAGCCCGGAATGGTAGGGATTGGAACCGAGCAGTTTGTGACAGTAATGGCTCAGCTAACGCAGGCAATAAATGGTGGTGGCATCCATGCAAGAGGACAAATAGAGGTACCCCAATGGAACATGACAGTGGTGGAACATTTTATGAGACAACACCCTACTGTATTCAATGGATCTTCTGACCCAGTGGCAGCAGAAGGATGGATTAAAGCCCTTGAAAAGATATTTGATGTTATGGGATGTTCGGACAATCAAAAGGTAAGTCTTGCCATTTATCATTTTGAAGGGGAAGCTGATCAGTGGTGGTCAATGGTAAGGAATATCAGGGGTATAGAGGATTTTGATTCCTTAGTGTGGGATGAATTTAAAAGTCTTTTTCTTGAAAAATATTTTCCTAAGTTGGTGCGACTTAGAATGGAGAAACAATTCCTTGAATTGAAACAAAAGGAGGAAGATTCAGTGGCTATGTATGAGGCGAACTTCACCCGACTGGCGAGGTATGCTCCAAATCTTATTCTGGATCTCGATAGAAAAATCAACCGCTTTTACTCAGGATTGAAGCCAAGGTATCGAAGGGCGTTGGCCTCCCGTGAATTCAAAAGTTACGAGAAACTTGTCCGATGTGCTGAGAGGGTAGAGATGGAGTTTGCTGACGATCACATGCAATTTGGAAACAAAGAGAAGAAGAGGTCCAATTGGAAAGCAATGGGTAAGAATCAACCAATGAAATATGATGGTAAGAAAATACAGTTTCCAGTTTGTGAAAAGTGTGGCAAGAAGCACCCTGGGGAATGTCTTATCAAAACTGGGAAGTGTTTTAAATGTGGTAAGTTTGGACATATGGCCCGAGATTGCAATGAAAATGATCCAAATACTAATCTTGATAAGCAAACTGTAAAGTGTTTTAAATGTGGTGAGATGGGTCACTATGCAAATGCCTGTCCAAAGAGGGATCCAAATGATGCAAAGAAGCCAGACTACAAGCAGAAAGGTGTAGTGAGATCCTTTGCGACTACGTCAGCAGATGTCGGGCCATCCAATGAAGTTGTATCAGGTACTTTGTTTGTTCACTCAGATTTTGCTAAAGTTTTGTTTGATACGGGGTCTACACATTCCTTCATCTCTGAGGAATTTTCTAGTAAATTGGAAATACCACCTCAACAAATGATACCCGAACTTGTTGTTAAAACACCAGGGGGAAATGTTATAACAAAGAGGAATTATAAGAATATTTCTATTGTGGTATGTGGAAAGACTTTACCTGCAAACCTTGTTGTTTTACCCTTAGTCGAGTTTGATGTTATTCTGGGGATGGACTGGCTTTCTGATTATCATGCTAAGATTGACTGTAGAGCAAAAGAAGTTGTTTTTCAGAAAGAGTTTCAGTTTGTATACAAGAATGAACCCATACAATTGATAACATATCAAGAAGCTGAGAAACTACTGAAAGATGGAAATGAAAGTTATCTGGCTCATATTGTTGAAAACAAGGGAACTATTCAAATTAATGATGTGCCAGTGGTAAATGAATACCTTGATGTTTTTCCCGAGGAGTTACCCAGTGTCATACCTAAACGAGAAGTCGAATTCACAATTGACTTAGTTCCTGATGCTAAGCCAATTTCAAAACCCCCATATCGTATGGCTCCAATAGAACTTCTTGAATTGAAAAATCAGTTGTAGGATTTTCTTGTCAAAGGCTTCATTCGTCCCAGTACTTCACCATGGGGAGCCCCTGTTTTGTTTGTTAAAAAGAAAGATGGTTCCATGAGACTTTTTATTGATTATAGAGCTTTGAATAACATCACTGTTAAAAACAAGTATCCTTTGCCTCATATTGATGACTTGTTTGATCAGATCCAGGGAGCTCAGTACTTTTCCAAGATTGACTTGAGATCTGGATACCATCAGCTGAAGGTGAAGGAGGATGACATCCCGAAAACAGCCTTTCGTACTAGATATGGGCATTATGAATTTGTTGTTATGCCATTTGGGTTAACTAATGCACCTGCTGTATTCATGAATCTTATGAATAGAGTATTTCATGAGTTCTTGGATAAGTTTGTGGTTGTATTTATTGATGACATTCTGGTTTTTTCTAAAAATAAAGAGGAGCATGAAAAACATCTAAGGGTTGTTTTACAAACTTTAAAAGAAAAGAAACTATATGGAAAATTCAGCAAGTGTGATTTTTGGTTGCAACAGATTTCTTTTCTTGGGCACATTGTAAATAAGTATGGAATAACAGTTGATCCTGCCAAAACAAAAGTAGTTGATGAATGCCCAAGACCCACAAATGTTACAGAGATTCGTAGTTTTCTGGGCTTAGCAAGTTATTACCGACGCTTTGTTAAGAACTTTGCACGGTTATCTAGCCCAATAACTAAGTTAACATGGAAAGGGGTTAAATTTGTTTGGACAGAGGAATGTGATGTTTGTTTTCAAGAACTAAAGAAGAGATTGGTGAATGCTCCAGTTTTGGCCTTACCTTCCCGGAATGGTGAGTTTTTCATCTATAGTGATGCTTCTTTGAAGGGACTTGGTTGTGTTTTGATGCAGAATGGTCAGGTAATTGCTTATGCTTCGAGACAACTTAAACCTCATGAGATGAATTATCCCACACATGATTTGGAATTGGCAGCTGTGGTTTTTGCTTTGAAAATATGGAGGCATCATCTATACGGAACCAAATGCCAAATATATACTGACCATAAAATTCTTAAGTATATATTCACTCAGAAGGAATTAAACATGAGGCAGAGAAGATGGCTAGAACTGATAAAGGATTATGACTGCACGATTAATTACCATCCTGGAAAAGCAAAAAAAGTAGCGGATTCCTTGAGTCGGAAAAATCATGCATCATTAACCATGCTACATTTGGAACGTGATCCCTTGATTAATGATTTGATAAATTTTGGCTTAGAAGTTGTTGGTGCAGAGAATATATCTGTTTTGTTTCAGGTTTCTGTGCAGTCTTCGTTGTCAGACAGAATTATGAAAGCGCAGAGGGAAGACCGTGAGCTACAGAAAAAGGTAGAATTGGTTAAAATGGGTAAGTTTCCAGAATTTAATCTTGATAAAGATTATGTTTTAAGGTTTAGAAAAAGGTTGCGTGTGCCTTGTGATTCCCAGCTGAAGAAAGAATTGTTGTGTGAAGCTCATAGTTCTCCATTTTCTGTTCATCCTGGAAGTACAAATATGTACAGAGACCTTCGAGAGTATTACTGGTGGAATGGGATGAAAAGAGATATTGCTGATTTTACAATGAAATGTTTGACATGTCAGCAGGTTAAAGCAGAGCGACAGTTACCGAAGGGGATGCTTCAGCCTTTGCCAATGCCAGAATGGAAATGGGAGAATATATCCATGGATTTTGTGGTGGGACTACCAAAGACTTCTCGAGGTAACAATGCGATATGGGTTATTGTTGATCGACTAAAAAAGTCTGCTCATTTTCTTTCTATTAGAGATACAATGACATTAGATCAGCTTTCTCGATTGTACCTCAAAGAGATTGTTAGGTTACATGGAGTTCCTCTTTCCATTTTGTATGACCGAGATCCCAGGTTCACTTCTAAATTTTGGAAGGGACTTCAGAAGTCTTTGGGCACAGAGTTGAATTTCAGTACAGCTTTTCATCCTCAATCAGATGGGCAGTCAGAACGAACGATTCAAACTTTGGAGGATATGCTTCGAGCTTGTTCAATGGACTATCAGGGAAGTTGGGATCAACATCTTTCATTAGTTGAGTTTTCTTATAATAATAGTTTCCATTCCAGTATTCAGATGGCACCTTTTGAGGCCTTGTATGGAAAGCGGTGTCAGACTCCTGCATTTTGGGATGAAGTCGGTGAAAGAAAGTTGATGGGGCCAGAATTAGTAGAAGAAGTGGCTGAGAAAGTGAGGATGATCCAGCAACACATGAGGACAGCTTAGAGCAGGCAGAAAAGTTATGCAGATAATAGAAGGAAAGAATTCTCTTTCAAGGTAGGTGACCATGTTTTCCTTAAAATATCTCCTTGGAAAAGTGTGATGCGTTTCGGTAAGAAAGGGAAACTAAGTCCACGGTTCATCGGTCCTTTTGAAATCTTGGATAAAGTTGGAACAGTTGCATAATGCGTAGCTTTGCCTCCGAGCTTATTTCAGGTACACAATGTTTTTCATGTTTCGATGTTGAGAAAGTATGTTCCAGATTCATCACATATCTTGAGGCCGGAAGCAGTTCAGCTGGCAGAGAAACTTTCTTATGAAGAAAAACCGGTTCAGATTCTTGATCGAAGAGAACAAGTATTGCGGAATAAGGTAATCCACCAGGTAAAGGTTTTGTGGAGAAACCACATGGTTGAAGAAGCAACATGGGAGTCTGAAAATGCTATGAGGGAAAAATACCCTCAGTTGTTTAATAAGTAAATAAAATTGCGAGGACGCAATTTCAAGAAGGTGGGGATAATGTAACATCCCAAGGTTTTCTAAAAATAAATTGAAAATGCTTGAAATTTTGTTTAAGGTATATATTTATAAGTATCCTTTAAACATAATTTTATTTCTTCTATGTTTTGAATTTCAAGAAACTGTCATCTACAATTGTGTTCAGTATGTTATTTAGAGTCTGATGGAACAAACTTGTTTTTTGGTGAATAATAGCATGCCCTTATGAATAGTAATATGAATAGTAATATGACCTCATGAATAGTAAATAATATTATTATTTTATTTTCCCATGGCAATAGGATAATGGGATCTTAATTAATTTTCCAATGTCACATAAAACTAATTGCACTTCAATATTGTTATTTTTAGAATTAACTGTGACCTTATTTAAAAATTAAATTAATAATATTTAGAAAATTATTTTTGAAAAATGGAGTTCATTTTTGAATTCTACACATCAAAAAATTGTTGGGGTAAATTTTTGGTATTTTTCTGAAACTCTTGAATTTTCGGTGAATAGTGAAATACGGTAAAATACCGTATAATCAATTTATCAGTAAAAATGCACTATTTATGACATCATAAGTGATGCAAGGCCACTTTCTTCGAACTCACTTGATATTTTCACTAATTAAGGCCACTTGATTTGAGATTATTCATAGTCTTGATAAAAATATTATAATAATGATTAAAATAATCTAAAATACCTCCCCTCCTCCACTATAAATACCACCCTCACTCCCCTCTTCCTCCCACACCTCTCAAGCCTTGAGCATTGTCTAATTTCTGCCAAATTCCCTCCTCAATCTTCTTCCCCACTTCCTAGAGCTGCTGGTCTCACCAAAAGACCAAAATCAAAGCCCTTAAGAAGGATCTCAAGGAGAAGAGATCAAGAGGTAAACATCCTCTTTCATTTTCATTCTTTCCTTCCATTTTATGTTATTGTCTTCCTTTCCATTTGTCTTTTGTTGGGATATTTCATTAAATATTTCCCCTTACTATCCAAATTTTGTATTATTGATGAGATATTCCATTCCTCTCATCAATCTTGTTTTTATGAAATTTTAAGAGGCGCCGTTAGGCTGCCGAATTTTTTGTAAGAAATTTCTCATGTTTTCTTTATTTCATGATTCCTTCCTCTTCTTTCTTCACCCCCTCTTATCCAAGAGGCATGAAATCTCCAGAATCATGTATATTCTGGATGTTTTCATGTTTATGGAAAATTACAAATCATTATTCCTCTCCTCTCTCACTTATTTAAAGAATCAAAAAACATTGTCCATTTGTGTCGAATTACCGATATCGTGGACGATGTATTTTCAATTTCCATTAATTATTTCAAGTCTGGTCATGAAACCATTTATATGGTTGAACCAGGTTATAATATATGTTTTATGACTCATATAAGGTTCTTGAATTCTTTTGTACTCATGATTCAAATTTATTAGACTAAATGAGGTTGTAATTATCAAGGAACCACTTAAATGATCAAAACGAACATAATTAATGTTTTAACTTATAAATCATCGTCATATAAAGAATCAAAGTTATGAATGGTATCATTTATGGTACTGGAAATATTTAAATACTACTCCATTCCAATTCTGGAGTTTCTCTTCCAATCAACAAGAACGATTCATCATGAACCGATTGTGAAAATCACAAAAGAACTCACCCAAAATAATGCAAGGAACAAAATTCTAACAAATAAGGGGTGAAATGAGGTTATGAAATGACCATATAAGATGTTATAAACATGAACATGTTTCTATAAAATACTAATAACACTCTTTTAACCATTATACAGGAGGTTTAAACAATTTTTAAGTAAGACAAGCCCAAGGTAAGGGAATTCTTAACCCGATTTCCATTCTTTGGGTTAACCTTCTACTTTATAATTTATGTGCTATTTAAATTGTTTGTGTGATGGGTTCTGTTTATATTATGTTTAATTATGTGTATTTACAGAGTATATACATATTCCATCCACTCAATTAAGTCTCACTTCAAGTATATGATGTTTATAAGGGACTTTTCTTCTAAAATATTTTTTTTAAAATTCTGTTTTATAAGATTCAAAGGCAATGTTTTTATGCTATTGTTTATGTTGTATGATTATGTTTTGGTTATTGGGAATTGTTTATGATGAAGGGTGGGACCTATATTTCCCTCCAATGCATTGGGTATGATTAAGTTGGAGGTCGGCCGTATGGTTAATCCAAGTGTAACTGCGATGGTTACACAAAGTAAGGTAGCCGTGAGGGTTACAAATTTTAAGGTAGCCAAGATGGTTACAAGATTATGTAAGTAATGCCCCAATATACCTCTATGATTATAATTATGTTTTTGTGGATCTTGTGTAAATCTCATGTTACACAAATTAAGATTTTATGGATGTAAAGCATGTATTTTGAAAAAATTTTCATACGTCATGCGTATTCATGGACTAATGTGATTTTTCCTTCTTTTTCATACCTTACTGAGCTTTTGTGCTCATCCCAAGTTTTTAAATGATTTTTCACAGGTTAATGGATTAATATTACAAGGAAGGAAGACATGTTAAATGTTGAAGAATTGTCAAGGAGTCTTGTTTTATGTTTTAATGTTTTATATTCTGAGGAAAATGGAAACTGATTTTATGGTATCCACTATGTAACAATGTGTAGTGTTATGAATGTTTTGTCTTAATTCTATAAAGCTCTAAACTTGAAAATATCCTCAATGTATAATGAAGTGTTTTCTTAAATAAATTCAAGATTATGTATGAAATAAGTGCGGGTCCTTATATGCCTCCTTTGCAAGAAGATTAGGTAATGAGGATTCTAGAATGTAATATTTAAATTCATGGTTCAATACAACCCAAAGGTATCTGAACCATTCCTAGAATTTACTACGAGTAAATAAATATCTTTCTCCAATATTGATCATAAGGATAATGTGAAAGATGAACTTTACATTATAGTTTAAAACATAAAACCTCTAGGTTATCAATGTATCCAATGAGTTTGAATATGTCAGGCCCAGCTGTAACACCCTCTCTAAGATTACTCTGAAAGAGTTCCTTGGATATCCCAAACCATTACTATCCATCCTATCCTTATATAGATCATAGAGATGCTGGATCATGCTATATGCATCCATGTCCTCATGATAATTCCTGAGTTCAATAGAAATAGATTAAATCATTAAACAATGAATTTTAACCATGTATATTAGGTGTCTATCATATATAGTGAAATATTCATCACTAACCTCATTTGTACGCAGATTTGGTAATGAGGATTCTAGCATGTAAGATTTATGTTCATGAAACAACACAAACCGAAGACATCTAAACCATTCTTGGAAGTTACTGCTAGTAAGGAGATAGTATTTCTCTAATATTGATCACAAGAATAATGTGTAAGATGATCTTTCCATTACTCTACAATTATAAAAGAGTATATTATTATTACTTCACTTGATTACAATTTATGTGAGACATAATGAAATTAATTTTATCAAGTCACCCACTATTTTATCAAGTCCCAACATCCCCAATCATTGGACTCAGAATATCTAGTTGCTAGGAAATTATAGTGGTAAGGATCCATATTCCCTTTCATATAACCCCAAAGAGAGTTTTTCAAGACACTTGAAGGTATTTAGGTAGGTAGGTCTTTTCCAAACATGGGATTACATATCCTTGATCCATTGAGTGGACTCACTAATCCAAAAACATTAACTTGAATTTCCTCAAAAATTTCCTCCAAGTTATATCAAGTCTAGATAGGGCTACTTATCTTGATGTAAGATGGTCAAATTAACCCATAGCCTTCATAATAACTCCATGATAAACGTAAGTGTACCAAAGATGGTTGTTAAAACACTTAGTTCTATTGATTTTATTCTTAATCAAGCAATGGAAGGCCAATTATGACTTAATATTAAGTTGAGGGTTTTTTTTATTATGCCTAAAATTATTCTTACTTTATATTTTACATATCTTGTTAATATTAAGTGGATTTTACTTAAGTTATTAACCATGTTTTGTTAAAACATTTATGCATAATCCATTTATTTAAATTCCATATTTTCATATTATCCCATTTATTTATGTGATCATGATCTTGCATCCATAAAATAAATAATGAATAAGACAAAAATAAATAAATAAATAAATAAATAAATTAACTGATCACGAGTTTAACTAAAAATAGATTTATTGAGTGGAAAATATATCAAACTTTGACCTAAGGGAAAATTCATTATGTCGGTCTTGGAATGAGTTGCTGTATTCCACCTTTTCACCTATGTATCACCTAGGTTGGAATAATTTTAGTTCGATATTGAACTGCCTCTATGTGCCTTAGGATACTCTATTTATTAAAAGTATTTATAAATTACATGAAGGTGAGGGGAACTAAAGGATTGGTTTAGGAGAATTACATAAATAACCTTGGGCATGCAGTTCCTGTATAATAAAGGATGGAGGGATGACTCACAGACCATCGTATTTAATTTAATATTAAATAATTGAAAAACCATGTATTAAATTAAATTAAATAAAACCAACTCATACAGAGGTCTGGTCAAAGTTCACGAGTGGTCATACACATGCAACAAATATGAAAAAGTACACTGGTTAAAATTCATTTCTATTTGTTATTTATTATTAAGATAAATGTGTTTATATTAATTAATTCATTAATTAATTAATTCATTTTTATTATAATGACCATATGAATTATCTTGGAGATACCCATCATAAATTCATTCATGGAAAATAAACAATATAACCAATAATTATAGATAATTACAATAAATTAATTTAGAATTTTTAATTCTTTAAATACTTATTAGATTGTCAAACATATTTGGAGATAATCAATATAATTAGGTTTTAATGAAATAATTAATTATTTAATGTAATTTAATTATGTATTTTATTGGGAGACTACATGATGTTTACTTATGAGCTACACACCATGTTCCTTGATTACTTTATACCCATTACAAATTCCTGGGCTTTGACGTGTACCTTGGCCGGACTACACTGTGTGTACTAACCAACTACACACTATGTATCACACTTGCAGTGTGTCTGCACAACTCATCAAATGACTTGAAATGTTCTTTATGTAACACCCCAAGAATTTACAAATAGATTTATTATAGAATTCATGGATCACTGAGTCTCTAAAAAAACAACTTTGTTATAACCAAGCTAAGAAAACATAAGTTTGTCACTTCTGTGATGTGAATTTCGAAAATCTGACATACATGGTTGCGATGAGTAAGTTATTTGGAGTCTGATAAGAAAAACTTAATTTTTTTGTGAATAGTAACCTAACCTTATGAATAGTAACATACCCCTAATGAATAGTGATATACCCTAATGAATAGTAACCTTACCTATGATAATATATAAATAATATTCAAGTTGGATTACAATATACCTATGTTTTGGAATAAGTAAATAAATGTTTTAAAACTGTTTTTTAGAATAAATTATGATTTTAATTGAATATTAAATTAATAATTTTTAGAAAATCATTTTTGAAAAATGGAATTCATTTTTGGATTCTACATGTCAAAATTTTTTTAGGGTGAATTTTTGGGATTTTTTTGAAATAATTGAATTTTTGATGAATAGTGAAATATGGTAAAATACCGTATATACAAATTATCAGTTAAATACACTATTTATGATATCACAAATGATGTAATCCCACTTGGTTCGAACTCAAAATCATTTATCACTATTATTGGTCATGAAATCATCACTATTTCTAGTCTTGAGATAAATTAATAAACTAATGATTAAAAAATTATGAAAACTCTCCTCTCCTCCACTATAAAAAACCCCTCTCACTCCCTCTTCTCTTCACTCCTCTAAATCCTTGCGCCTTCTCCAAATTCTGTCAAAATATAATTCTAATCTCCTATCCCACATCCAAAAATCTTTGGTCTCATAAAAAGACAAAAACCTATCCTTTAAATAGGCTCTCAAGGAAGTTTGGTTCAAGAGGTAAATTCCTGTGTTCAATTCTTTGTCTTTCCTTTCAAGTTCATTTGTTTTATTTTTCTATTATTACATATCCTTATCCAAATTTTGTGATGAATCCAGTACCTTACATGTACTATAATGTTTTCATGATAGTGGAATAAGTTATCATCATCTCTTTCTTTTACCTTCTTTTATACTAGTAGCGAGAACACCATCCGAGATGTGTCAATTTACCACATTCAAGGACGATGGGATTTCGATTTCTATTATCATTCTCAATTATGGTCATGAAACCATTATTTTTATTTTTGAACCAGATTATTATATATGTAATATACCCTATTTAAGTTTCTGTAATCCCTTTGTACAAATGGTATTAAGTTATAAAGAAAAATGAGTCCGTTGTAATCAAAACCCACAATTTAACCGAAACAGTTATCATTAAATATCTATATAATAATTCATCCTCATTCCATGCAAAAAAATTATATAAATGACCACTAAAACCTATGTATGATCATAAATAATATTTTAATTCAATTCTGGAGATTTACATGAACTCTATTACTTAAGAACAAGTGAACCGATTATGAAAATAAAGAAAACGAGCATTGTGGAACGTCAAAATTCCATATAATAACTTATCAATAAGGGAATAAATGAACTAAACAGAATTATGATGAACTAAATACATCTATAATAGGTTTTGAAATAAGTTATTAATAAGTATAATTTCATATTCCAGGAGCTTAATTTCAAGAGTGGAACATGTTGGGAGTTAAGGTAAGGGTTTTTCCACCCGAACTTCCATTTTCATTCGGGTTACTTTTATTGTCTAATTACCTCAATGAAACTCTTTTGTATTATTATTTAATCCCAAAAAAATATGTTTGTGGGTTATATATATGTTTACCAACCAGAATATTTCCTTATTTTATGGATGGTTACACGTTTTAAAAGGAACCTTCAAAATTGTTTCCGAATACAAGCCTGATTAAAGGGGATTTCTCTAATTCTTACCTATTTTCAAGGTCACTCTATAATATGTTTTTGGAAACCATTATATTTATAAAATCACTCATTTTATTATGAAAATAATATCTTAATTCACTTCTGGTTTTATACAAATACTTTTCCAAAAGAACTCATCTTTTCAAAGTAAGAGTATTTATCTCAAGATTTACTCGAAGATTTTATAAGAGTATCTTCATCTATTTCAACAATATTGTGGATTATTATGTATTATTGAGATTATTATTCCATGTTATCATCTAATATATTTAATTTAATGTTTTATGATTATTTTTTATGTGGATATTCTATCTTAAAACCATTAACCAATTTACTTTGAATGATTATTATTTATTCTTAATGTTCGGAGAAAGTTATTTTCATTTCATATATTAATTTCAATATGAATGTATATGTTATTTATGTTTATCCCCATTCATATGAGGAATTAATTGGACATATTAAGTGTCAGGTGGGGCCCGCTATATCCCCTTGTTTCATCAGTAGGTCTCATGGGACAAACTACGGTCTTGGCACAAGGCCTTGAAAAAATGATTATTTATGGTCTTGGCACGAGGCCTTGACGGTATGGTTATGTTTTCCCGCATTATGAATTCCCTCATTATGAAAATAGAATTTATGGTTCATGTGGTTATTTGAATTGTATAATACTCATGATTATGTTTATTTATGGAATTACTTACTCAGCTATTATTCCTGCCATAATGTGTTCAAGTTTTTGTTAAAGGCACCTATTTTTATGTATTCAACATGCCTAATGTTTATGTTGTGATATCTTTCACTTTATTGACTACCCTTAATGATAATTTGAGCTCACCCATTTCATTTGTTTTTCCTTCCCCAAGTTAAGAAGAAGAGATCATTTATTGAGTTTTCAGAGATGTAGTTTATTATCTTGTGTTATGTATCATATTTTGTTTCATTTCAAAATGTAAAATGGGTTCCATGTATGTATCTAGTTTCTTAAAGACTAATAAACTAATCGGTACTTCAGGATGATTATTCCTTGTTTATATACCAATGTAATCAAATAAGGAACTGGCTCTGGGTAACTAGGGTCAGGTCCTTACAATTGGTATTAGAGGAAGTTTAGTAAAACCTTGGAAACTAGATTTAGAAAACGCAGATTAGGTAAGAGTCCCTAAGATAGTATTTGAGGATAAAAATACAAGAACGTCCTATTATTTTGGTAAGGAATAGATTATGTGGATCATTCATGAAATAAATCCCTATCTGGATATGAGTAGGTAGAGGTGGCTCTGGCATAGATGTATTTAGGGGTAAAACCCAAAAACACCACTTTGAGCTAGACTCGAACGGGAACTGGTGCACAACAACTGGCCTTGCTGCACTCTTGGTTATGAAACTCCCGGGGGATATGATTAGGATAATTCAAATTTTATTTTCCCACCATTAAGAAGTATTTATTCACCCTAAGTAACCAAATTATATGGTTCTAGCTTTTATGATGCATAAATTTATGTTATGTGTTATACCATGTTTAGAGATATAGATAATTCATAATTTTATGAGATAATATATAATATGTAATTGATTAGAAATGGTGCCTAGAAGAAGGAATAAGAACTTCACCAATGCACGTGATGTGAAGAGTAAGAAGGATTATATCTATAATTGTCTTAAGGCATATTTTTAAAGGAAGATTGTCTCCCAAGTATCCTTATCATATGAGGAAATAATATCATGTGTTAACAAGGTATGTAAAGACTTATATAAGTCCTATGGATTTGAAGGGAAGAAAAAGAATAAGAGGATGACAGAGAAATACAGAGATAAAGGGAAGAAGGGAAAGGAGAGTTTTTCCACATGTGATAACTGTGGAAAGAATCACCATGGTAAATGTTTGAAGGGAATGGTTGTTTGCTATAAGTATGGAGAAAAAGGAAATCAAGTTCATGATTGAAATGGAAAGAAAATGGTTTTCAATGTACAATTCTTCAACTACAAGGAGATGGGACACTATGCGAATCAATGTCCCAAGCGTCAAAGGAATATACCCCAAATAATGATTCTGGATAATGATAAAGTTATGATGCTACCACAGATGAAATAGAATGATTAATATGCCTAGTAAAGAATCTTGTCATTTCAATATTTTTTCAGTAATGTACTGGTTGTATGAATTATGAGATATATAAGGATTGTACTGCAGTACTCTTTCATTAAGTATTTGAGGTCATATGATGAATGGTACAAAGGAAAAGTGATTTAGTAGAAAGTTAAACATTTTAGAAAAAAAACATGATTGAGGGAAAGAAAACCCTTAATATATATCTGATGATTGAGATAATGATAAAGAAATGACTGATTTAGATAAGTATTGACTAGCTTGGAATAGATTATTGACTTTCCAAGAAGTGGTCTATGCTATCATAAATTAAGTTTAAAACACTTTTGGATTTAAGAAATATATCTGATAACATGTATCTTACTTAAGGAATATGGAAGAATGCATGTTTCCAATATGGTTTTTACGATAATTCAAGTTATTACGATATTCAAAAGGATACATGATGAAGTTATTCACATGTTTGGAATGTGAATTTTAGAGCTACTTCTTGTTGATTAAGGGTTGATGATAAGTTCATCTTGTAATTTTAGAGGACTTCATTATAATTTATTGAATCATTATATTTTGGGATTTTTTTTAACCATTTATGAAATAGTTTAGTTGATCATTGTAATATATTTTAGAGGTTAATGTATTGCTTCACCAAATGGCATAACCCATGCTATGTGATGAGGTATAAGTAGTTAAACTACAATAAAAGGATGAGTTTATAAGTACACATGTATATTTATACTCTTATAGAGTAGAATAATTCCTCGACTCAAGGAAAATAGTATTAAATACAATTTTTTTTCTATCATTATCATTGATAATATTGATGATTTTTTATAGTTTTTTAGTAATAAAAATTCATCTGAACATGTCCTCTATCATGTTCCATCGGAACTTCATAGTTAGATTTTTCTTCCATGTCCAAATTTTTTTCTTCCAAATAATGTCCCCACATTTGAAAGCATACTTTTTTGTGGTGACCAAATCATCTCCATTAACCTTTTTTTAGGAGGACATTTTATTAACCCTATTTTCGATGTGGGTTTCCATAAGGGAATTTTAAAGTATCAACTATTTACTTTTGAAGTTCAATTTTAAATTTTGAGGACAAAATTTTTGTAATGAGGAGATAATGTAACACCCCAAGAATTTAAAAGTAGATTTATTATAGAATGCATGGATCATTGAGTCTCTAAAAACACCACTTTGTCATAAACAATCCAATTAAACATAAGTTTTTCACTTCTGTGATGTGAATTTAGAAAATCTAACATACCCGGTTGCGATGAGTAAGTTATTTGGAGTCCGATAGAAAAAACTTAATTTTTGGTGAATAGTAACCTACCCTTATGAATAGTAAAAAACTTTAAAAAATAGAGATATAACCTAATTAATAGTAACCATAAATATTATATTATATAAATAATATTTAAATTGGAGTAAAATATACCTATGTTTTGTAATAAGTAAATAAATGTTTTAAAAATATTTTTTTAAAATAAATTATGATTTTAATTGAATATTAAATTAATCATATTTAGAAAATTATTTTTGAAAAATGGACTTCATTTTTGGATTATACACATCAAAAAATGGTTGGGGTGAATTTTTTGGATTTTTTTTGAAATACTTGAATTTTTGATGAATAGTGAAATACGACAAAATACCGAATATACAAATTATCAGTTAAATACACTATTTATGACATCAAAAGTGATGTAAGACCACTTATTTTGAAATAACATACATTTATCACTATTCTTGGTCATGGAATCATCACTATTTCTGGTCTTGAGGGAAACTAAAAAACTAATGATTAAAAAATTATGAAAACTCTCCTCTCCTCCACTATAAACCCCCCTCTCACTCCCTCTTCTCTTCACTCCTCTAAATCCTTGTTAATTATCCAAATTCTGTGAAAATATCCTCCCAACCTCCTATCTCATGTCCATCAAGACTTGGTCTCATTAAAAGACCAAAACCTTTCCCTTAAATTGGTTCTCAAGGAAGTTTGGTTCAAGAGGTAAATTACTCTTTTCAATTCTTTGTCTTTCCTTTCAAGTTCATTTGTTTTATTTTTCTATTATTACATCTTTTTATCCAAATGTTTTGATTAATCCAGTACCTTACTTGTACTATAATGTTTTCATGATAGTGGAATAAGTTATCATCATCTCTTCCTTTTACCTTCTTTTATGCTAGTAGCGAGAACACCATCCGAGATGTGTCAATTTACCACATTCAAGGACAACGGGCTTTCAATTTCTATTATCATTATCAATTCTGGTCATGAAACCATTATTTTTATGGTTGAAACATATTTTTATATATGTAATATACCCTATGTAAGGTTCTATAATACTTTTTTATAAATGGTATTAAGTTATAAAGAAAAATGAGTCCGTTGTAATCAAAACCCACAACTTAACTGAAACAGTTATCATTAAAGATCTATATAATAATTCATCCTCATTCCATGTAACCAAATTATATAAATTACCACTAAAACATATGTATGATCATAAATAATATGTGAATTTAATTCTGGAGATTTACATGAACTCCATTACTTAAGAAAAATTGAACTGATTATGAAAATAAAGAAAACAAACATTGCAGAATGACAAAATTCAATATAATAACTTATCAATAAGGGAATAAATAAACTAAACAGAATTATGATAAAATAAATACATTTATAATAGGTTCTAAAATAAGTTATTAATAAGTATAATTTCATATTCTAGGATCTTAATTTCAAGAGCGTAACACGTTCGGAGTTAAGGTGTAACGACCCGAATCCGGAGCCCCTCCACTGGTGCCCCGTACCCGGTTCACCACATAACCTCAAGCGTGTTTCCCCGAACTCCAGAGGCTGTCGACTAGCAGTGAGGGCCTTGGTGAGTTGGTGGGGAAACTATGCCCTCATTCGGTAAGGTATACAATGGAGAAACAAAAGACGACAATGGAAGTAGTAACAACATGCATAACAGTAGAAACCAAACAACGGAAGAGATGAATATATATATCAATGATGGAAATGATGCAGCAGGTACAAGTATCTATGGAAACCACCAAACACAACAACTTACTGGAATAAAATTAAAAACAAGTGCAAAAGAAAAACAAAATAAACTCATCAGCATCGCTAGCCCCGACTCGGTCCCATGCTCTCCAGCTCCAGTGCAATCATGAACCTGAAGTAGAAGGGTGCTTACCCTTATCTATACCTGCAAAAACATAGTCTACTTGGGCCCAAAATCATGGCCCAAACAGGGTGTGAGATACAATCCCATTAGGTAATCACCCTAAGATTTGTGCCTAACAGTCAATGAATACAAGGACGGTAATAAAACAAGAAGTAGTAAACAAGAAAGCACAGGAAACTACAATACATAGTTCTAACAAATAAAGTACACAAGTAAACAGCCAGAAACAAGGAGAAAACAGGTAACCCTCTGGGTAGCTCTCACAGCCTAAACCCTATGGTTCAACCTATAAGTACTAGCTACCATCTAGGAGTCACACATGGTCTCACCCCTCTGGTTTAGCTATGAAATTAAGCAGACTATCTAGGGAAACACTCACCGTCAATTCACCCTATAGTCTCTTATCGTGCTAAAGGCTCTCTGGGGAAGCACTCAACATCTATTCCCCCTGTGGCCTGTGTCGAGGAACTACAGACTCTCTGAGGAAGCACTCAATGTCAATTCCCCCTGTGGTCCCGTATCATAATTAAAAGACACTCTGGAGAAGCCCTTCCGTCAATTCTCCCTTTGGTCTGCTACTCTAGGTTCTCACAGTCCTGAGTGAAAGGTAATACATGATCAGCGCGCATGTACATCGTCCAAGTAAACCTCAAGAACTACTTGGTTATCAACTAAGTCTCAACAGCAAAATAAGGCAACAATCCACAATCCTACAACTAGGCATGACAACTGGAAAAATGCCAAACAAGAAGAACAAGCATAGCAAACATTCAAGGTATAGTAAAGCTACCATAAACATAGGAAAAACATCTACTCTAGAAATCAAGAAAATCAGGAAATACAACAAGGGAAAAATAGGAACACGCAATACCCCGTTCAAGGGTATTGGTGGAATTTGCACAAAATATTCATCAACTTTCTACGGAAAGGCACAAACCACCTACCTCGATCCTAGGATATCGATATACTTGAACCATGATGACTGATTCTCCCTAGAACGCCGTAGATTTGAGAAAACACCTGAAACACGTAAACCAAAATGACATGGGAAATAAGAGGAATTGGAAAACAAGGCTCAAGAAGAAGGAAGAACTCACTGCTGCGATTCCAACGCAATCGACCGTGCTCGATTCAGAGGACGGACGAAGAGGCAGGAGCTCATGAAATATTTGGCCGTACGGGTCGCTCTCAAATGAATGGGACCCAGAAGAAGGTGTTTCTATGCGTTAGGCGCGACCCCGGTCTGTTTAGTGAAAAAAAGAAAAATACACAACGTGTACTTCTAGAGTACACAGCGTGTACTAGGTTTTTCTGTACTTCGCCAAAATCGGCCTCCACGTCACCCCTACACACCATGTGTGTGGCACAGACACGGCCAACACACGGATTCAAGCCGGAGGAGAGTACACGACGTGTACTCAGAAAGTACATGGCATGTACTTCAAAATTTTCCAGAAACTTAATTTCTCTTAAAAACTCCATAAAAAGGAAAGACATACCTGAAACAAAGATCCGGGTTCTTACAAACTTCCCCCCTTAAAGGAATTCGTCCCTGAATTTCCCTAATGCGGAGTAGAAGAAGTATCTCCAAACAGCTCCGGCCACTACAATTGTACATCGGCCTCTCTCTCCCAGGTCTCTTCCTGTACTCGCCCATGCTGCCATAGCACCCTTACAAGAGGGACAAACCGCCCACAGAGGACCTTCGTACTGCGATCGACAATCCGGATAGGATGCTCCTCAAACGACGCATCTGATTAGAGCTCAACTTCCTCAGGCTGAAATACATTAGATGGGTCCGAAAAGTAATGTCGGAGTTGAGAGGTGTGGAAGACATTGTGAATGGACCGATACTTCTGAGGTAGCTGCAACTGATAGGTGACTGACCCCACTCTCTCCAAGACCTCAAACGGCCTGACGTACCGTGGTGAAATATTACCCTGTCTTCGAATCCTCTTATGTCCCAACCTCAGTGCGACACATAGGAAAACCTGATCCCTGACCTCGAAATCCAGAGGTCGTCTCCGCTGATCAGCATAAGACTTCTGCCGAGACTGTGCTGTAGCCATCCACTTCCAAATCATCTCTATCTGCTCTGAGGTCTCCTGAACGAGATGAGGTCCCAGGAAAACTACCTCGCCTGCCTCCAGCCAGCATAAGGGTGATCGGCATGGCCTACCTTATAAAGCCTCATATGGTGACATCTGAATGGCCGCCTGAAAACTGTTGTTGTAGACAAAATCCACCAGAGGAATATGCTTTTCCCAAGAACCTCCAAAGTCTAGAATGCAGGCTCATAGCATATCCTCAAGCACCTGGATTGTGCTCTCGGACTGGCCATCAGTCTGGGGATAGTATGTTGTAATTAAAAGTACCTGTGTACCCAAGGCCTTCTGAAGCCCTTTCTAGAACCGAGAAGTAAAGCGCGCTATCCCTATCTGAAACAATGGATTGTGGAACTCCATGCAGACGAACGATCTCTCAGATGTAAAGTCATCCCATATCATCAACACTGAAGGTCTCCTTGATCGGTAAGAAGTGAGCAACCTTCGTGAGTCTATCGAAGACAACCCAAACAACATTGTTTCCCTGAGGCGACCTCGGCAACCCGATCACAAAGTCCATCACAACATCATTCCACTTCCACTTCAGAATTGGTAATTACTGTAAAAGGCCTACTGGTCGTTGATGCTCTGCCTTCACCTGCTGACAAGTAGAACATCTCATGAAGAAACCAGCAACATCCTTCTTCATACCTGGCCACCAGTACTGGCGATGAAGATCCTGATACATCTTGGTGATGCCAGGATGAACTGCCCAAACCAAGGAATGAAAATCCCACATCATCTCCTCACGTATGTCTGTTGGCACCCATACACATCCCTGGAAATGCAAGATCTCATCCTCTCCCACTGTCCATCTGGGAAGAAGGTCCTCTCCGGACACACTCTCACACAGGACTAAGCCTTCAGAGTCTGATAGATGCCTCATCCGTACCCAATCAAGAAGTGTAGAGGTAACAACTACAGAAGATAGGAAAGTCTACCCCTGCCTGTCATTCACCTCTAGATGCATCTCATAGAACAGAGCCATCAGTTTCCACTCACTACTGGCCTCCTAAACTGCCTGAATCTGAGTTATCCTTCTCAACGCATCTGCCACTACGTTTCCTTTCCCTGGTGTATAGGAAAGATCAAAATCAAAAGACTGAAGATACTCGACCCACCTACGCTATCTCAGGTTCAGATCCCGCTGAGTGAAAATATACTTGAGACTCTTGTGGTCGGTGAAGACCACAAAGTGCTCTCCGAGAAGGTAGTGTCTCCAACAGCATAGGGCATGGACAACATCTACCAAATCCAGATCATGCATCGGGTAGTTCCTCTCATGTGGCCTCAACTGCCGAGATCCATATGCAATGAATCCATCTCCCTGCATAAGCACAAGTCCTAGCCCGATACCTGAAGCATCACAGTAAACAGTGTAGCTCTTGCCTGGCTCCAGCAAGACTAGTATTGGTGCTAACATCAACCTCCCTTTCAACTCCTGAAAGGCTGACTCACAAGAATCTGACCATAAGAACTTCTCCCCCTTCTTGGTCAGACCTGTCAAAGGTGCTGCTAGACGAGAAAAGTCCTGAATGAAGCGTCTGTAGTATCTATCCAGCCCTAGGAAACTCCATACCTCAAAGACATTCTTCGGCTGCTCCCAAGAAACTACAACTCTCACTTTATTTGGGTCCACAGATACCCCTGCCTCAGAGATGACGTGACCCAAGAAGTGAATCTGATCCATCCAGAAGTGGCACTTCGAGAGTTTAGCATAAAGCCGATGCTCTATCAGTGTACTCAGAACGATCTCAAGATGTGTGGCATGGTCGTGTCGAGTGTGAGAGTACACCAAGATATTTTCCACGAAGACCACGACAAAGGAGTCTAAGTAAGGATGGAACACTCAGTTCATCAGCGCCATGAAAACTGCAGGCGCATTCGCGAGACCGAACGGTATGACTGTATACTCGTATAGACCATACCTTCTCCTGAAGGCTGTCAGAGGTATATCTGATGGTTTAACGCACAATTAATGATAACCGGACCTCAAATCGATCTTTGAGAACACCCGGGCTCCTTGAATATGATCTAAAAGGTCTTCAATTCTCAGAAAAGGATATCAGTTCTTGACCGTCAACTGGTTCAGCTTCCGATAATTCACACAAATTCAAAGGGTATCGTCTGCCTTCTTTGCAAACAGGACAGGTGAACCCCAAGGAGAAGTACTGGGTCGGATTAAACACTTATCATGTAGTTCCTCCAACTACTTCTTGAGCTCCTGCAACTCAGGTGTGGCCATCCTATAGAGAGGAATGGACATTGGTGCCACTCTTGGCACGAGCTCAATAGAGAAGTCTACCTCACGCTCTAGAGGAAAACCTGAAAAGTCCTCTGTAAAGACGTACCTGAAGCGATCCACCACTAGAGGAAAATCCAACTGTGGAGTCCCCTAATCATCCAGATAAAGACTAGAAATCTAGGCTACCATCCTTCCTATCCCATGATGCTTGAGTCTTGCTCGACTCACCTGATTGTCCCATTCGCCTCTATGAAGAAAAGATTCACCCTCTGGTGAAATGAAACTCACTCTATAGCGATAACAGTCGACGACTGCCTGGAAGGGAACCAACCAGTCCATCCCGAGGATGACATCATAACCTGTCATCTCTAGGACATAGATATACCATAAGAAATGATACCCTGTAACCTTGAGAGGGAACTCACTACACTGGCGTACACTAGATGTCCTCGTTCCCAAAGGTGTGTCTAGTGTCAACGGGTCGGCAGAAGAAAAGACATAGAGCCCAACGCTCTCCATAACAACAACAGAGATAAAACTATGTGTAGAACCAGTATCGAAAAGGGATGAAGGTAAAACTGAGGCTACTAAAATCGTACCTTGAACAATATAAGGGTCGGGATCCTGCTCCTGATAAGTCTACTCTATGGTGAAAGACTGTCTTGTACTGTGGCCCTGCGCTCCTGATTGATCAATTTGAGCTAAACCTCCCTGCTAGTGCTGAGGAACTGGTGGCTGACCACTACAGCCTTGACCTCCACCTCAGCCTGAACAACCGGAAGAACTCTAGTTCCCCGACTGGTGAGGAACTGGTGGTGCTGCTCCTGAATGAGGAGTCATGGAAGAACCCCGGTCACCAGCTACTGGTGAGAAAACCTGGCAGAAACGCTGAAGGTGACCCATCTTGCCGTAATATTGGCACTCCACGGGGTATCTCTGGCACTGCGGCCTCGTGTGCCCTGACCGGCCACACTGGTAGCATACCACCTGGCTTCCCGACGATGCATCACGCTTCCTCGGATCACCGCGCGTAGGCTCCCTACAACGCTTCTTGCTGTCATCTGGAGGATAGCTAGCTCTGGAAGCATAAACGCCCTGGCTCGCAGTTTCGGAGTCTCTCATATTGTGCTCCGTAATCAGTGCCTGATTGACGATGAAAGTGATGGAAGTCAGCTGGAAGATGTTCACCTGCGAGCGAATCTCCCTCCTGAGACCATCCTCAAACTTCCTTGCTAAGAACACCCCACTTCCATCCCAGAGGGGTGTGAAACACTGCAGCTTGGTGAAGCGAGAGGAATACTCCATGACATAAAGAGTACCCTTCTCTAAGCTCATGAACTCCTAGGCTCGATTGGCCCTCAGGGTCTCTGGGTAGAAGTAGTCGTAGAACACACGCTGGAACTCCTCCCAATCCATAAACTGCTGATGACCTGCCTGTGAGATCACGTCCCACCACCTCTTGGCAGAGTCTTAGAGCATGTAGGTGGTGAGCTTGACCCGCCTCTCTAGAGGCGTTTCCAGATGCTCGAAGATGGTCATCATGGATTCTATCAATGACTCTGTAGCCTGAGGTCCTCCTTCCCCCGAGAACGTAGGAGGATGCTGCTGCTGGAAAACCCGCATCAAGTCTTCCATAGACGTGGCAGGAGGCGACGCTCCCTGGAAGGCCTGCATCATCCGCATGAAACCTCCCCTAAACTACGCATCAGCACCTGCAATTGGTATAACAGCCGGTTCCAAGGCTGGCCCGACTGGAGGATCGGCAGGGAGTCCCTGATCAGCCCTATCTGGTGTCTGATCACTACCCGACGACAGACGTACGACCAGAGGACATCTTAGAGGCATAGATCTGAAAGATCAAAAGCACACCTTAGATCAAGAAAACAAGGATAAAGAACACAAGAGTACAAAACAGAAATAGGGGAAGAAAAACACATATGTTTGCAAAACACGACTACACGACGTGTATAAAACTACACGACATGTCTTCTTAACCCACTGACATGGGCATGTACTCCTGCCCTACAAGTCATGTATACTTCGAACTACATGGCGTGTTGTACCCACACACGACGTGTACTTGAAAACTATTCCCCTGCCCGAGTCTCCTTACACGGCTAACCCACACGGTCTGACTTAACCCGAGACAACACGGCATGTTCCTAACACACACGGAGTGTACTAGACAAGGATTCAGCGGCCCATGTTTGTGAAACACATGGCCGTCTACATGGCTGAATCTTACACGACGTGCTCCGAACAAACACAGCGTGCATAGGCAAGGTGACCCCGTCCCGTGTTGTTCGTGACACGACTGGGTACCTGGACAAGACTACACAGAGTGGTCCGAACAAACACGATGTGTGGAAAAGAAGGTAACGCCAACCCGTGTTGTTCGTGACACGGCCGGGTACCTGGACAGGTATACACGGTGTGTTCTCTAAGGACACAATGTGTTCTACCTGAGCTTCCCCGGCCCGTGTTGTTAGTGACACGGCTGGGTACACGGCTCTGAACTTACACAGTGTGTATCAATTGTACACGGCATGTTCCCGAAGTTACTCCCACGACAACGTGTTCTGCTCACACGGTCAGTGACACGACCTGAAAACTATACGGCGTGTATCTAAAAGTACACGCCATGTATTTTGGGTTTTTATGGGTAGTAGCTCTGAAACTGATCAGACTCCCAGAACCACTAAAAATAAGGGAAAGAGGTGACAAATTTCGATTTGTGAGGGCCCATACTCCCCGCGAATCAAATCTTGACATCTCCTGTAGTCACATACAAGGAAAACAATAGCTCTCTAACATAACAACAAGGATTATATCAAGCATCTATCACAATAGCATGCATAATCTACACAAAGCCTATCACAACATCATGCAATCGCTAATGCACCCTAGATGGTATGACAAGAATTCATGGCATGTGATTTCTAAAAGAGACTATATGATGCATGAGATGGCATACCCTCATCTCATCGGGTTGTGAAAGAAATAGAACCAAAATATCAAAACAATAACCGCACAAGTCATGCGAATCACTCTAGGTGAAAACATATCAACCATAAAAACTCAAAACCAATAAACTGCATTTAACGAGGTAGTATGACCTTTCCCTATACACAGGTTAGCTACTCCCGAGCACAACTTAATACCAAGTACCGAATCCATCCTATCCCTAGATAAAGTCTCCAAACAGTAAAGCAAGAGAAAAGAACCCCTTTGATACCACTTTGTAATGACCCGAATCTAGAGCCCCTCCACTGGTGCCCCATACCCGGTTTTCCACATAACCTCAAGTGAGTTTCCTCGAATGCCAGAGGCTACCGACTAGCAGCGAGGGCCTTGGTGAGTCGGTGGGGAAACTATGCCCTCATTCGGTAAGGTATACAGCAGAGAAACAACAGACGTCAGCGGAAGCAGTAACAACATGCATAACAGCAGAAACCAAACAGCGGAAGAGATGAATATATATAGCAATGATGAAAATGATGCAGCAGGTACAAGTATCTATGGAAATCAGAAAACACAACAACGTACTGGAATACAACTGAAAACAAGTGCAAAAGAAAAACAAAATAAACTCCTCAGCATCGCGAGCCCTGGCTCGGTCCCATGCTCTCCAGCTCTAGTGCAACTAAGAACCTGAAGTAGAAGGGTGCTTACCCTTATCTATACCTGCAGTAACATAGTCCGATTGGGCCCAAAAGCATGGCCCAAACAGGGTGTGATATAAAATCCCAGTAGGCAATCACCTGAAGATTTGTTCCTAACATTCAATGAATACAAGGCAAGTAATAAAACAAGAAGCAGTAAACAGGAAAGCACATGCAGCTACAATACATAGGTCTAACAAATAAAGTAGACAAGTAAATAGCCAGCAACAAGGAGAAAATAGGTAACCCTCTAGGTAGATATCATAGCCTAACCCCTATGGTTCAACCTATAAGTACTAGATACCATCTAGGAGGCACACACGGTCTCACCCCTCTGGTTCAGCTATGAAATTAAGCAGACTCTCTGGGGAAGCACTCACCGTCAATTCCCCCTATAGTCTCGTATCATGCTAAAGGATCTCTGGGGAAGCACTCAACATCTATTCCCCCTGTGGCCCACATTGAGGAACTACATAATCTTTGAGGAAGCACTCAATGTCAATTCCCCATGTGGTCTCGTATCAGAATTAAAAGACACTCTGGAGAAGCCCTTCCATCAATTCTCCCTTTGGTCTACTACTCTAGGTTCTCAAAATCCTAAGTGAAAGGTAATACATGCTTAGCGTGCGTGTACATCGTCCAAGTAAACCTCAAGAACTACTTGTCTATCAACTAAGGCTCAACAGAAAAACAAGGCATCTGTCCACAATCCTACAACTAGGCATGACAACTGGAAAAACACCAAACAGGGAGAACAAGCATAGAAACCATTTAAGGTACAATAAAGCTACCATAAACACAGGAAAAAAATCTACTCTAGTAATCAAGCAAAGTAGGCAATACAACAAGGGAAAAACATGAACACGCAATACCCCGTTCAAGGGTATTGGTGGAATTTGCACAAAATATTCATCAACTTTCTACAGAAAGGCACAAACCACCTACCTCGATCCTAGGAGATCGATATAATTTAACCATGACAACTGATTCTCCCTAGAACACCGTAGATCTGAGAAAACGTCCAAAACACGTAAACCACGATAACATGGGAAAGAGGAGGAATTGGAAAACAAGGATCAAGCAGAAGGAAGAACTCACCGCTGTGATTCCAACGCAATTGACCGTGCTCAATTCGGAGGACGGATGGAGAGGCGGGAGCTCGGGGAAGATTCGGCTGTACGGGTCACTCTCGGACGAACGGGACCTATAATAAGGTGTTTCTGTGCATTAGGCGCGACCCCGGTCTGTTTAGTGAAAAAAAAGAAAAGTACACGAAGTGTACTAGGTTTTTCCGTACTCTGCCAAAATCGGCCTCCACGTCACCCCTATACACCGTGTGTGTGGCACCAACACGGCCAACACACAGCTTCGAGCCGGAGGAGAGTACACGACGTGTACTCAGAAAGTACACGACGTGTACTTTGAAATTTTTCAGAAACTTCATTTTTATTAAAAACTCCAGAAAAAGTAAAGACATACCTGAAATGAAGATTTGGGTTCTTACATAAGTTAAGGGTTTTCCACCCGAACTTCCATTTTCATTCGGGTTACTTTTATTGTCTAATTACCTCAATAAAAATCTTTTGTATTATTATGTAATCCTAAAAAATTATATTTTTGTGTTATATATATGTTTAACAACCATAATATTTCCTTATTTTATGGATGGTTACATGTTTTAAAAGTAACCTTCAAAATTGTTTCTGAATACAAGCCTGATCCAAGGGAATTTCTCTAATTCTTACCTATTTTCAAGGTCACTCTATAATATGTTTTTGAAAACCATTGTCTTTATAAAATCACTAATTTTATTATGAAAATAATATATTACTTAAATTCTGGTTTATACAAATACTTTTCCAAAAGAACTAATCTTTTCAAAGTAAGAGTATTTATCTCAAGATTTACTCAAAGATTTTATAAGAGTATCTTCATCTATTTCAACACTCTTGTTGATTATTATGTATTATTGAGATTAGTATTCCATGTTATCATCTACCATATTTAATTTAATGTTTTATGATTATTTTTTTTCTGTGGATGTTCTATCTTAAAACCATTAACCAATTTACTCCAAATGGTTATTATTTATGCTTAATGTTCGGGGAAAGTTATTTTCATTTCATATATTAATTTAAATATGAATGTATATGCTCTTTATGTTTATCCCCATTCATATGAGGAATTAATTGAACATATTAAGTGTCGGGTGGGGCCTGCTATAGCCCCTCGGTGCATCGGTAGGTCTCATGAGACAAACTAGGGTCTTGGCACAAGGCCTTGACAAAATGATTATTTATGGTCTTGGCATGAGGCCTTGATGGTATGGTTATGTTGTCCCACATTATGCATTACCTCATTATGAAAATAGAATTTATGGTTCATGTGGTTATTTGACTATTATAATACCCATGATTATGTTTATTTATGGCATTACTTACTCAGTTCTTGTTCCTGCCATAACATGTTCAAGTTTTTGTTAAGGCACCTGTTTTTATGTATTCAACATGCCTAATGTTTATGTTATGACATCATTCGCTGTATTTATTACCCTTACTGAGTGTTTGAGCTCACCCATTTCATTTATTTTTCCTTCCCTAGGTTAAGAAGAAGAGATCATTTTTTGAGTTTTCAAGGATGCAGTTTATTAGCTTTTGCCATGTATCATATTTTGTTTCATTTCAAAATGTAAAATGGGTTCCTTTTATGTATCTAGTTTCTTCAAGAATACTAAACTGATAGGTCCTTCGGGATTCTCATTCCTTGTTTATATACCAATGTAATCAAATAAGGCACCGGATCTGGGCAACTAGGGTTGGGTCCTTACAGTTGGTATCAGAGGAAGTTTATTAGAAACCTTGGAAACTAGATTTAGAAAACGCAGATTAGGGAAGAGTCCCTAAGATAGTATTTGAGGATAAACATACAAGAACATCCTGGTATTTTTTTAAGGAATAGATTATGTGGATCATTCATGAAATAAATCCCCATCTGGATACGAGCTAGTAGAGGCTGCTCTGGAACATATGTATCTAGGGGTAAAACCCGAAAACACCGCTTTGAGCTAGACTCGAACGAGAACTGGTGCACAACAACTGGCCTTGCTGCACTCTTAGTTATGTCACTCCCTGGGGATATGCTTAGGATAATTCACATGTTATTTACCCACCATTATGAAGGTTTTATGTCCCCAAAGTAACCAAAGTATATGGTTCTAGAATTTATGATGCATAAATTTATGTTATGTGTTATACCATGTTTAGAGATATAGATAATTCATAATTTTATGTGCTAATATATAATATGGAATTGATTATAAATGGAACCTAGCAGAAGGAATGAGAACTTCACCAATGCACGTCATTTAAAGAGTAAAAAGGATCATATCTCTAATGGTCTTATGCCATATTTTCAAAGGAAGGTTGTCTCCCAAGTATCCTCACCATATGAGGAAATAATATCACGTGTTAATAAGGTATGTAAATACTTCTTTGACTCCTATGGATTTGAAGGGAAGAAAAATAATAAGAGGATGGTAGAGAAATACAAGGATAAAGGGAAAAAGGGAAAGAAGAGTTTTATCACATGTGATAACTGTGGAAAGAATCACCATGATAAATATTGAAGGGAATGGTTGTTTACTATAAGTGTGGGGGAAAAGGACAAAAAGTTCATGATTACAAGGGAAATAAAATGGTTTCCAATGTAAAATGCTTCAACTGCAAGGATATGGGAAACTATGCGAATCAATGTCCCAAACATCAAAGGAATATACCCCAAATAATGATTCTAGATAATGATCAAGTTATGATGCTACCGCAGATGAAGTAGAATTATTAATATGCCTAGTAAAGAAACTTGTCATTTAAATATTTTTTCAGTAATGTACTGGTTGTATGAATTATGAGATATATAAGGATTGTACTACAGTACTCTTTAATTAAGGATTTGTGGTCATATGATGAATGGTACAAAGGAAAAGTGATTTAGTGGAAAGTTAAACTTTTTATAAAAAAACATGATTGAGGGAAAGAAAACACTTAATATATATCTGATGTTTGAGATAATGATGAAGGAATGATTGATTCAGATATGTATTGACTAGCTTGGAACAAATTATTGACTTGTCAAGAAGTGGTCTATACTATCATCAATGAAGTCTACAACACTTTTGGATTTAAGGAATATATCCAATAACATGTATCTTACTTAAGGAATATGGAAGAATGCATGTTTCCAATATGATTTTTACAATAATTCAAGTTATTATGATATTTCAAGAGGATACATGATTAAGTTATTCACATGTTTGGAATATAAATTTTAGAGCTACTTCTTGTTGATTAAGGGTTGATGATAAGTTCATCTTGGAAATTTTTAGGGCTTCATTATAATGTGTTGAATCATTATATTTTGGGATTTTTTAACCATTTATGAAATGGTTTAAGTTGATCATTGTAAGATCTTTTAGAGGTTAATTTATTTCTTCTACAAATGGTGTAACCCATGCTATGTGATGCGGTATAGATAGTTAAACTACAATAAAAGGATGAGTTTTTAAGTAGAAATGTATATTTATACTCTTATAGAGTGGAATAATTCTTCGACTCAAGGAAAATAGTCTTAAATAAAATGTTTTCTTTTTATCATTATCATTGATAATATTGATGAATTTATTTTTTTAGTTTATATTTTTGTAGTAATCAACATTCATCTGAACATGTCCTCTATCATGTTCCATCAAAACTTCATAGTTATATTTTTTTTCCAGGTCCAATTTTTTTTCTTCCAACTAATGTCACCACATTCGAAAGCATACTTTTTGGGGTGACCACATCATCTCCATTAACCTTTTTTATGAGGATATTTTATTAACCCTATTTCGGATGTGGTTTTTCATAAATAAATTTTCAAGTATCAACCATTAACTTTTGAAGTTCGATTTTAAATTTCAAGGACAAAATTTTTGTAAGGAGGGGATAATGTAACACCCCAATAATTTACAAATAGATTTATTATAGAATGCATGGATTAATAAGTCTCTAAAAACTTCACTTTTTTATAACCAATCCAATTAAACATAAGTTTTTCACTTCTGTGATATGAATTTTGAAAATCTGACATACACGTTTGCGATGAGTAAGTTATTTGGAGTCCGATAAGAAAAACTTAATTTTTGGTGAATAGTAACCTACCCTTATGAATAGTAACATAACCTAATGAATAGTGATATACCTTAATTAATAGTAACCTTACCTATGATAGTATATAAATAATATTCAAGTTGGAGTACAATATACCTATGTTTTTGGAATAAGTAAATAAATGTTTTAAAACTGTTTTTTAGAAAAAAATATGATTTTAATTAAATATTAAATTAATAATATTTAGAAAATTATTTTTGAAAAATGGACTTCATTTTTTGATTCTACACATCAAAAAATGGTAGGGGTGAATTTTTGGGATTTTTTTGAAATACTTGAATTTTTTATGAATAGTGAAATACGATAAAATACCATATATACAAATTATCAGTTAAATACACTATTTATGAAATCAAAATTTATGTAAGACCACTTGGTTCGAACTCACATGAATTTATCACTATTCTTGGTCATATAATCATCACTATTTCTGGTCTTGAGGGAAACTAATAAACTAATGATTGAAAGTTTATGAAAACTCTCCTCTCCTTTACTATAAAAGCTCCCTCTCACTCCCTCTTCTCTTCACTCCTCTCAATCCTCGTTCCTTCTCAAAATTTTGTCAAAATATCCTCCCAACCTCCTCTCTCACATCTAGAAATCCTTTTTCTCATAAAAATACCAAAAACACTCCCTTAAAGAGGCTCTCAAGGAAGTTTGGTTCAAGAGGTAAATTCCTCTTTTCAATTCTTTGTCTTTCCTTTCAAGTTCATTTGTTTCATTTTTCTATTATTACATATCCTTATAAAAATGTTGTGATGAATCCAGTACCTTAAATGTACTATAATTTTGTCATAATAGTGGAATAATTTATCATTATCTCTTCCTTTTACCTTCTTTTATACTAGTAGCGAGAACACCATTCGAGATGTGTCAATTTACCACATTCAAGGACGATGGGCTTTCGATTTCTATTATCATTCTCAATTATGGTCATGAAACCATTCTAGTTATGGTTGAAATATATTATTATATATTTAATATATCCTATGTAAGGTTCTGTAATCCCTTTGTACAAATGGTTTTAAGTTATAATGAAAAACAAGTCCGTTGTAATCAAAACCCACAATTTAATCGAAACAGTTATTATTAAAGATCTATATAATAATTCATCCTCATTCCATGAAACCAAATTATATAAATGACCACTAACACATATGGATTATCAAAAATAAAATTTTAATCCAATTTTTGAGATTTACATGAACTCCATTACTTAAGAACAAGTGAACCGATTATGAAAATAAAGAAAACAAACATTGCAGAATGAAAAAATTCAATATAATAACTTATCAATAATGGAATAAATGAACTAAAAATAATAATGAAAAACCAAATAAATGTCTAATAGGTTCTTAAATAATTTATTAATAAGTATAATTTCATATTCCAGGAGCTTAAGTTCAATATTGGAACACGTTCGGAGTTAAGGTAAGGGTTTTCCACCCGAACTTCCATTTTCATTCGGGTTGCTTTTATTGTCTAATTAACTCAATGAAACTCTTTTGTATTATTATATAATCCCTACCAAGACTTTTTTATAGATATCAAAATCATGTATAGGGGAATAATATTAGGTGTAATTTCCCAACCTGGCTTACCACTAAACTGGTAGCCATACCAGTTGGTCACATGGCCTTAATCACGTCTCTCCGTACGCCAGAGGCTGCCTACTAGTAGTGAGGGTCTCAGGAGGTGATAGTGGGGAGACTATACCCTCATATCAAAGTTTTCAAAGCATAATAACTGTATATAAATAGAATATAATAGCTGAAGTAGTAAGAAAATTAAAGACAACAATAGAAGACAAATAATAAAAAATTTATAAAAGGTGACCAACACCAGTTTATACAATGCATGGTTGATGGGTAATACATAACTGGAAGCAGTAAATAATACATAATGATTTTCAATACAGTACAAAAAAAGAATAGATAGAAAATTCCCATAGGAATTCTCCACGAGCATCTGGAGATTCATCTCAGTCCTTTGATTCTAACTCCTAGGTACACGCAACACAATAACAAGAAAGGTCCAAGGCCCTGTGAACAAGAAGTTCTACTCAGGTACCAAGGGTACCCAATTATGGTGTGAGATAAAATCTTAGTAGTCCAACACCCATGGAGTCAATACCAATCTAGTGTAACATAAATTATGTGATGTTTAGGTAAAGAATAATTTAATAAATAGAACTGTATAAATAAATAAACACCCATCCAGGTTCCTGTGGGACACCTGTAGGCTATACCAGATTTGGATCGATGCCAGATTAATAGTCTGATCATGTCAATTTTGTATATATATATAGTATAAGTATATATATATATATATATATAAATATATAGATATATTTTGGGGTGGATCAGGACATACCTTCATCATCCAATTCCATGGGATCTCTCACAGTCTTCCCCTAACCTAGGTCTAAGAGTACTTAGTCTCTTGGTCTCCAAGCATTAGATTTATTCTAGGTTGGATCATGATGTACCACTACCATCCAATTCTAGGTGATCTCTCATGGCCTACCCCTAACTCAATACGAAGAGACCTTAGTCTCTTGGAATGCAAGCATCTTTATATAAGTTGGGGTGGATTGGGACATACCACTGCCATCCAAATTCTAGGGGAGATATCACAGTCTACCCCCAACCCAAGTACAAGATCCATCACCATATCTTGGACCTAACGTATTAATTATATTATAGGGTGGATCGAGACTACCACTGCCATCCAATTCTAGTAGAGCTCTCACAGTCTTCCCCTAACCCAATACCAAGAGCCCTTAGTCTCTTGGAATTCAAGCATATTTCTATTTAGAGATCATAAGTGGTGTGAGGTAGGAATTCCTCCCAACCACATCAAACTTATAACTGGTATGGGGTAATAATGACTCTCATCCATAATCATTCAATCATTTTAATAATTATAATATAATTCATAAGACAATACCTCTCATGCATTTCAAATAGCCATACCATATTCATAATCATTTATAATGAGTAACATAAGGAAAATCCATCTTATGAATTTCAATTTAAACATCATTCAACACATGGTAACATGTTAAATTCAAATCATGAGGCAAAGACATCTCATGCATGATATTAGCTATTCCCAATTCCATTTATATCGTTTCAATTTACATATGGTGATTTTTAAATCATAAAGAAGGGGCATGGACTAAACCATCATGAATATGTCAAGTTTTCTTAATTCATTCCAAAAAAACCATTAATTATATGTGAGACAACCTACTCAAATTCTCCATACTCAATTTTCATAAAAATGAAAAATTTATTTAAGTCATGGTTGTTTCAATTAAAGGATGCCACTAGCTCACTTAAGACGTCCTAATCAAGTACATTTAGATTTCTTCAAGGAAAGGTAATCTATCACATGTGGGACTTTCTATACAAGTCAAATCATTCTGGATCATTCGTAAAGGACATGTACTAAAAAATATACATACCAAACATAACATCAAGTATAAAAAATTAACCAAGGAAAGTAGAAAAGGAAATAATTATAGTCTATCACTAAATTTTTAGCTTGAAGACAGCGCACCTCTATTGGAGGGGTTTTATTATAAAATCCTTAATTTACTTATCAAACAAAAAATTTATCATATTTAAACATTTCATTCAAGGATATCAGTTCAATTTATCAAAGGAAACAAAATTTAACTTAATTGAATTTACACTTGAATTTAAAAGGGAAAGGAATGGGATCCTACCTCAGGGTGGAACTAAACTAAACATTTCTGATCTTGGAATTTTCTAACTAAAAGCTACTGCTCCCCCACTGAGCATATTAACCGTCACATGCATATAAGAACACTTATCCCCTATGCCCACATTCAAATGGCCATGAACATGTGCAAGGGGTTCCTTACATACATTCTTACATGCATATAACTGTCTCCACTCACCTAAATATGAATTTTCATATATATACATAGGCACACCTAACCCCATACATGCATATTAACTACCATGGATAAATATACACATAATGGGGGTACCTACATATATATATATATACACTTACCCATGTATATGTAGGCAAGTCACCTTATATCCAATGAATCGAAATCATAAGTAAAGGACCAACACACCTTAAACCATTGGAGACAAACCAAATAAAGCCGAACCACTTCACCTTTGGTGGTGGTTGCCGCAACACACATGAACAAGACCTGAGGATCCCATTTCATAACCAAGATCCAAAAAACACCAAAAATAAAATAAAAACCTAACCTAGGGTGTTTGTATAAACTCTGTAGGGTAACATAGAGGCCAAAATTCAGCCAGAAACAGGGAGGAGAAGGGAGGAGAAGACTCACCTCACCATATTAAAGAAGAAATTGTAAGAAACGGTTGAAGAAATAGTTGAAAGGAGGGAGAGGAGGGGGGGGGGGGGGAGGGGGGTGTCGCATGTTGAAGGGGAACCCCATTAGGGGTGTCACATAGGTATGGTGAGAGGGAGAGGTGAGTGATTGTTTTAGGTTTAAATTTTATTTTAATTTAAATTAAAATAAATCAAATTTTAAAATGGGTAAACCGCACGGTTTGACCCACATGATTTTCCAGACCATGCGCAAACCATGTGGTGTATAGTACGAGGATACTACCTTCAGAGCACACTATGTGGGCTAGGTGCATGATTTAGAAAAAATTTTGTATCCCATGTGTACTACCACTATCCCCTTTAAAGAAGGCCTCACTGTTTACTATAGTGGGATGCACGGTTTCAAAAAAACCATGAACCCTCTAAAGTTCGTTCAAAACCATTGTTTTCCAGGTCCATCACTCCTAAAACTCCTCGATCCACCTGATAAAATTCTCAGGCCTTCAACCAAGTAAAAAAAATCACTTAGGAGTATTCCAACTATCAGAATTCAATTCTGAATCTCAGTTCTAAAAAATTTTCATTCAGTAAAAGAAAAGTTAAAAAACCTTCGCATTTTAGTCAGGTTCAAAACACGGATCATTAAAACCTCCCCATCTAATAACTTCTCATCCTCGAGAAGACTTCAGGAATAATGTAAACCTCACATGATAAAAAGGGGTCATAAAGCTTCATTAAAATGGTTGCATTGAATTTCAAAACTCCCAATACACCTCCAAGTATTATTATAGGCACATGGAACTTAAGCCATTAAAACTCGATCCAACACTCATTTCCCAACTGAACACAAATATGAAACTTACCCAAGCTTATTTAGGTATAGAAATGATCATGTCATTGTCCTATAAAGAAAATGGAAAAAGGTACTTCCCACCTTATTCTTTAATGTTAAGTGTCCAATTCCAAACTATGACTCAACCATCATTGGAATTTTCTTTCAACGCATGCCCGTAAGAGTTTTGAAAATGCTATTGGTGTGATTTTAAAATGAAACAAATGGTTGATTCCCCATCGATCTCATCGCCCAAGTTGAGATGGGTTTTCATAAAAATCCCTAGACAACACCAAACAAACTCATATCCTCATAACAAAGTGCCTTAAAATGGTTCTTCACCAATTGTATTTATTAAATAAGATGGAAAAGAGTCAATCCAATTTTACCAACTACTTATAAGAATGATTAGCTTAGACAACCAGTGTATACCAAGAAGAGCCATAATGACTTCCTCTAAGGCACCTTCATTTAGCACAAACACATTCAATGAATCCTATGCCTGAATTCTGATGACTTTTCTAAGATCAAACCATGAAGGAAATCACACATCCATCATGAAAAACAAAAAGAGAACCACCCAACCAATCCCAATGGCTTTAAAATGTTCAGCGCGGTATAAGACCGAAACTCTCTTATCACATCTAGGAAGATGTTAAGATAGGGGACATGCTCGTTTCATAACAGAATGAAATAAGATGATTTGAAATGACTTCTAGTTGATCATACCCAATTACTGAAAAGACAAATAGTCAAATCGTAACATGCCGAAATCAAGGATAAAACTCAGCTTCTTCTACCGATGCATCCCTACAACCGATCACAAGCCATCATCATCCAAGTCACTATGTGATTATTCCAGATTTAACCACTGAAGTCATCCAATAACAAAAATGTTTTCAAAGGTTGCATACACAACCAAACATCTCAAAACTGTACTGCCAAGAAAACACCGATGTTTACAAAACCCAACAGCCCCAGGGGATTTCAAGAAACCCAACCATTTACAAACGGTCCAATTAGTCATGCTCCTTCTACCTGGAAGGTCATGTTAACTAAAACCATCATGGCACTCCTCTGATCCATGATCACAACACCAAAACATGAGACAAAAAAACCAAAACTGAATCGACCGGTGTGTAAAAACACTAGATTCTTCCAAAATCTATCCTGAGCATTAGGATGAAACTGATTATTTAATTCCAGGTCACTCTAATATAGAGATGAACCAAGACCGTACTCAACAGAATGAGTAAGGCATTTAAACTCAAGGGTGCTACCAACCACGGGATAACCCCTTACGAAAGCACAAGCATTGACCTTTGCACTAGGTCATGTAAAAAAAAGGTCACTAGCTTAAGAGCCTAACATTTAAGTCATTGATAAATAGGATAAATCCAATGGAAAAGCCTATGGTTCCGTTCCAAGGCAACTCAAAGAGAAACTCAAAACTACCCATACATGAGGTCTCAACCAAGGACACCACTAAAGGTTAAATTTCCAAGACATTTATATTTAATCACATTTGAACTTTAAACCACTAAAGTACTTAATTCAAAATATCAAGCACATTTTTAAAACAAATCACCAGGCACTTTATTTTTCAACCAATAGCTCAAATAAAAACAGGAAAGTTTCACAAAACTTCCTTTTAAACATTTAAAAATTTAAATACATTCTATTATAAATAGAAAATTTATCATAATAAATTCCCTTTAATAATTAAGAAAACCTATAAGGGTCTCATTAAGCCAAAACACTTTAGATAAAAATTGAACAACTCTTTACATTTATCCATTTCACAATACATCATTCCATTAAATTTAATAAGGGACGTCAATTACCAATTCATGAAGCACCCCTAAACTTCATAGATTGAAAATTGGCTCCCTTTCATCGAAACCAAACTCAGTTAAAAATAAAATATGCTCATATATATAATGGTTCAGTCAGATCAAAATGGTTTGAATCTATAGGTTACCCTAGTTATAAGGCACCCATACACCTTATAATTGAAAACTAGTTCTCGTTTATTCACAACCCATATATGCCAAGGAAAAACATGCCATCATAGGTAGTAAACATAGAAGTCATGATAAATAATGTAAAATATGGAATAAAAGGTAGCTAACATAGAAGCATGTTATACAATCAAGCATGGAATAACACTCTAGGCACAAAATTAAATCAACACGAAACCTATAATGCAACTACTTGGCATGACACTATGCATGGAATGTGATTTCATATGAGCCTAATATGATGAATGCAATATGAATTCCTTGCCATATTAGGTCAAGGGTAAAATACTAGAAATCCCATAAATCATTAAGTAGTGAAAAGTACAAAAATCACTCTAGGTGAAATCATATCAAATTTAATAGTGAACAACATGAACAATAATCCCATCCCTAACCACTTATTCATTTTACAATATATAGGTTGATCAGTCCCAAACATCACTATTAATCAAGAACCAACACATTACTAGTATCCCATCTACCAACCCAAAATAGTAAGACAAGAATTTTTTTACCTCTGATACCACTTTTTAACATCCCGACTCAGCTTACCACTAAATCGGTTGGTCACATGGCCTCAAATGTGTCTCACTGTATGCTAGAGGCTGCCGAATAGTAGCAAGGGTATCAAGAGGTGATAGTGGGGATACTATACCCTCATATCAAAGTTTTCACAATGGTATAAAAATATATAAATAGAAGAAAAAAATGGAAGCAGTAAGAGAATGAAAGACAATAGCAGAAGACAGATAATAACAATTTTATAAAAGGTGGCTAATGCCAATTTATATAATGCATGGTTGATAGATGATACATAACTAGAAGAAGTAAACAATACAACATTATTTTCAATGAAGTATAAAAAAATAATAGATAGAAAAGCCCCATGGGAATTCTCCATGATCATCATGAGCTACAACTCAGTCCTTTGCTCTTAACTCCCAAGTACAAGCAACACAACAACAAGCAAGGTCCAAGCCCCTGCGAACAAGAAGGTCTACTTAGGTACCAAGGGTACATGAGCATGGTGTGAGATAAAATATTAGTAGGCCGACAACCAAAATGTCAATCCCAATCCATTGTAACATAAATTATGCAGTGTGCACGTAAAGAAGAATTTAATAAATAGAACTACATAAATAAACAAACACCTGTCCAGGTTCCTAAGGGACACCTGATGACTATACCAGTTTCAGATCGATGCCAGATTAATAGTATGATCATGTCAATTTAATATATATATATATATATATATAAATATTATTAGTATATATATATATATAGATATATGTTGGGGTGGATCGGGACATACCTCCACCATTTAATCCCGGGGATCTCTCACGGTATGCCCCTAACCTAGGTCTAAGATACCTTAGTCTCTTGGAATCTAAGCATTTTATTTATTCTGGGGTGGATTGGGACGTACCACCACCATAAAATTATAGGATATCTCTCACAGTCTTCCCCTAACCCAATACCAAGATCCCTTAGTCTCCTAGAATAAAAGCATATTTATATAAGTTTGGGTGGTTTGAGACATACCACCACCATCCAAATTCCAGGGGAGCTATCACAATCTACCCCAAACCAGGTCCAAGAGACATCACCGTCTCTTGTACTTCACACATTAATTATATTAGGGGGTGGATCATGATGTATTGCCACCATACAATTTCATAGGAGCTCTCACAATCTGCCCTTAACCTAATACCAAGATCCCTTAGTCTCTTGGCATTCAAGCATATTTCTATTTCGAGATCATAAGTGGTGCGAGGTAAGAATGTCTCTCACCCACATCATACTTATAACTGGAATGGGGTAAGAATTCCTCCCATCCATAATCATTCAATAATTATTATAATTATAATATAATTCATAAGGTAGTACCTTTGATGCATTTCAAATAGCCATACCATATTCATAATCATTTATAACAAGTAACATAAGGAAACACCATCTTATGCATTTCAATTTAAACATCATTCAAGTCATGGTCACATGTCTAATTAAAATCATTAGGCAAATCCCTCTCATGCATGATATTAGCTATTCAAGATTCCCTTTATATCATTTGAATTTACATATGGTGATTTATAAATCATAAATAAGGGGCATAGACTAAACCATCCTGAATAAGTCAAACTTGCTTAATTTGGTCCAAAAGAAACCATTCATTTTATGTGATCCAACCTACTCAAAGTCTCCACAATCAATTTTCCTAAACATGGAAAATTTATTTAAGGCATGTTTGTTTCAATTAAAGGATTCCACTAGCTCACTCAATCCATCCTAATCAAGTCCATTTAGATTTTTTTCAAGGAAATTCAATCTATCACATCTCGAACTTTCTATACAAGTCAACTCATTCAAGAGAATTCGTAAAGGACATGTTCTAAACAAGCTACATACCAAACATAACATCAAGTATAAACAAAGAACCAAGGAAAGTAGAGCAGGAAAGCATGATAGTTTGTCATTACATTTTTATCTTAAAGGCAGCGCACCTCCGTTGGAGGGGTTTTATTATAAAATCATGACTTTATTTATCAAACAAAACATTTATGATATTTCAACATTTCATTCAAGGAAATCAATTCAATTTATCAAAGAAATCATAATTCAACTTAATTAAAACAACACTTGAATTCACAAGGGAAAGGAATGAGATCCTACCTCGGGGTGGAACCAAACTGAACATTTTGGCTCTTGGTGCTTTCTAACTAGAAACTACTGCTCCCCCACTGAGAATATGCACCTTTTCCTACATATAAGAACACCTAGACCCTATACAAACATCTGCATGAACATGAACATGTGAAATGAGATCCTTACATATATACTTACATTCATATACCCATATCCACTCACCTATGTATGCATTTTCATATATATACATAGGCACACCTAGCCCCATACATGTATATTCACTACCATGGATAAATATAAACATAACAAGGGAAACTATATATATATATATATATACTTACCTATGCATATATAAGTGAGTCACCTTAGACCCTGTCACGAACCCGGCCAGGTTGCCATCTGACCCGGTGCCCGACCCAGTCCGTGACATGGACCGAAGGGCGTTCCCGATCCCCACAGGCTGGCATAAGTGCCCAGGTATCAAACATTACCTAGGAATGATTTACCTGAAATAAAAGAGAGATAGAAAACTAACAAGATTAACAAACTAAAACTGGAAACAAGCAAACAAACATGCCTTTAAACTATAACCAGATCTAGAGTTTACAATTCAATTAAAACCCAAAGGGAACTACAAAAAAGACAGAAAAATAAAAACTCTAACTCAAGACTCCAAATGACATGAGAAGTCATACCTCCAAGCTACCCACACCAACCTGCAGGAGGAGATCGACAACAATCCGAACCACCATCACTGAGCACGCCACAACCTGGAATATAAAAGAAACAGAGTCTACATACAATCAAAGGTGTATGTAGGGTGTGAGCCAAGAGCCCAGCAGGATTCCACCGAGAAAAAGGTTCCACACATAATTATTAAATGACAAATACATATGCATTTTAATGGAATAAAAAAAGTGCTTAAAGATTTTTAATGAAAACAATTTTAAGGGAAAACTACTCTAAATGGAAAACAACTTAAATTAACACACACACACACACACACACACACACTTTCTTGGTAACCCCAACGTCACACCATGTGCCGACGGTGAGTGCAGAGCAAAAGAGGAGCACAATACATGGGAGAGGTCCTAAAGATACTAGCGAGAAGTGGGACACTAGAACATCGCATCTCAATGAACAATGGTACAGGAACACAAAAATATACGTTCTTGTGCACAAGCCACTAGTAGGGAAACACATCCATAACCTATTGGTCTCCAAACATCATCCATAAGTTTAGTTAGTGTTGTAGTCGTCAATCCAGCTAAGTGAAACCGGGCTGATTCCACTTCCGAATCACTAGTGCACTAGTCCTAGTCCGCCCACCTAGTACCTAGGCTTCCCGTTTATGATCAAGTAGTTAAGAGTTCGAGTCTTATGTCATAATCACATAATCAGACAAACAAGACACTACGCATTCCAAAAACCACCATTTGCACACACAAAGGCCATTTGAAATAAGATGCACACTAAGAATATCCCAAAACTAAATCTGCATCACTCACACAACCAAAATAAAGACTGATCAGTCAAAGAAATCACTTTTATTATCAAACTTTCCACTAATATAATTTATTAAACAAATTTCACACACATCGCATGACTTTAAGCACCAAAAATATTCACCCAATTTAACCAAAACAAATTTTCACCCTTAATAATTACTTAATAAAACAACCCAATTTTTTCATAAATAAATTTTAAAGTGCAAAATACCGCTTTACACACTAGACCGACCCAAACCCCCTTACACGACCACACGCACACAACGTCACCCCTGGAACACAGTACACATTGCACACACAATTAAAGAAGCCACCCACATAGTTGAAAAGACCATTACTACAATTTCACAAACTGCCATAATAACTTTCCAACCCATTTAAAAAAATATGCCACAAGACTAAAACGCCAAAAATCCACTCAAAAGATCATTTATGATACGATGCATATAGACGCTAAGACAAAACACCACTCACACTCTTTTCACATTCTAATAAATAATTTTCACAATTTGTAAAACACTATTTAATAGTTCAGCATGATTTTTCCACAATAAGAATTACCCACATGTAGCATAAACATGACACCACCAAATCAATGCGCATTAGATCCCAATGAAAACCAAATTCACAGCAGGAAAACTAATAAATAAATGTGCTAAACTAACCAAACTCGCAAATTAATTCTCCAAACAATAAATATACATGGAACCACCTACCTCAGGTTATGAATTTTCCAAAATTGGTTGAATTCATCAATCTCCCCTAAGGCGCACCATAAATGAACCAAAGGAAAACCCTAAAACATGAAATCGAACCAATATAATTTAAGATTGAACCCTAAATTAAACCCCTTAACCATTATACAACCAAAAATTAAAATAGAAATAAATGAAGGAATAATTCACCGGAGGGGGCTGTTTGCGCGGAAGAAGGGAAAGGTTCCAGAGGTGTCGCTGACCAGCAAGGGGAGGTCATCAGCAGGGGTCCATGTGAGTCCGAGCGGGAAACAAGCTGCGAGGGAGATGGGGAAGAGGGGTCAGATAGAGCAGGGGGTGCCAGAGTTCTCCGAACAAAGGGAGGGCAGGCACCGGGAGGCACTGTGCACGATGACGGGTGTCCGAGGGAGAGTCAGACATCAGAGCCGTAGGGGAGTAGGGCGTCCTCTAGAGGCCGCTGTGCAAGGGAGGCGCACGAGTGGAATGGTGGGGGGAGGAGTACAACATGTAGGGGGAAATCTGGGTGGGAGGCGGACAAAGAGCAGGATAAGTGCATCACAACGAAGGTGGGGCTGGCCTGGAGGTCGAAGCGTGGCGCGATAGAACCAAGAAGGGGGGAGGCGCTGCGGCGCGACACGACGAGTCCGGGAGGTGGTGAGCAGGCTGTCCAGGGAGGTGGGTCTCTGGAAGGGAAGCAGGGGCACCAACAAAAAGAGAGGTAGGGGATAGGGAGGTTCGAACTAGGTAGGGGGAATCTGATGGGGAATAAGAGAGGTAGGGGGCACGACCTTCAGCGCGCATGGCAGGGGGTCCCAACCCTAGCCAAAAGAAAGAGAGTAAGAAAAAGAAAAAAATGAAAAATAATATAAATAAATAAATATAAGTTAATAATGACAAAAATTATAATAGTTATAATAATTATAATAGTTATTATTTTTATAAGGTTAATAATAACAATAACTTAATAAAATTCATCTCCTTAACACTTACAATAATAATTACATTAATTATATTGATAATTTTATAATAATAATAATAAAAAAATGATACAATATTAACCATAATAATAAAAATATTATTATTTTTATCAAAACCATTCTTACTTCATTTTATTTATTAATTAATTAATTAATTATGCACCAGGCAGGTCGCAAGGTGAGTTAACGAAGCCGCGCAACTTCACTCGTGTCCTGCCCATGCGTTGAGCACTGAAAAACCCTAGAACCATCATTTACCAGCAAAAACACAGGATATCAATCGGACTCCGCCCACACCTCATCAAAATATTTCAAAGCTAAATAAATAAGACATTGAATTTTTGATATTAACAATAATAATTATTATTAAAATATTAATAACTTAATTAATTGTTTTCTATATTCTCAACACTATTATTAATAATAACAATATTCTCAAATGACCTTGATATTATTACTATTATTAAAATAATTCTTAATACATCTTATTTCATTAGTTGACCATCGGGTAGGGCATGCGGTGAACCGGGCGAGGTCGTGCGACGAACCAGGTGAGGCCGCGCAGATTCAACCGCAATGCACTAGATGCAATCAAGGGTGAAACATTCATTTCTAAATAAGAGCTCAAAAAAAAATTAAGTCAGGCTTCGACCTGAACTACCCAATGCCCAAACAATTTAATAAAATAAACAAATTAGAAAATATGGGTGTGAAAATTCTCCCCAGCATAAAGATTTCCATCCCCAGAAATCCACAAGTAAGGTTGAGACTCAAAGAAGAAACTGATACCCCACTAAAGTTCAAAGAGGATCCCCACAATCAACAAGAGAAAAGTGGAAAAATCACCATGCTCATAGAAAGTGACTCAAAGATAACTTCAAGAAACTCGCAAAAAGACTTTCTGATATGTATCACTTCCTAAAAGAACTATAACACCTCTAGTTTACCAACCAAAGAAAGGAACTCCCACACCCATGGAAACCAACCTCACAAACCAAAACACCTCAACTACCATAGAACGAAAACCCCACCATTTTTTTGGAAGGAACAAACAAGATCAAATAATATCCCAAGAACACTCTTATCACCTAATACCAAGTCATATCTAAAAACAGGACCAAAAGGCCAACATGAGGAAAGCCCAAAGGGCTCCCCACTATTAAGGACCTACCATGCCCAAGACGAGATTGGAAAACCGACACGGGGAGGTCCGACCGGACTCCCTACCATTAAAGAAAATTCCAACACCAACTCATTCTAGAGACATTTGTGCGAGACCCATCATGGGTCTCCCCACCATTAGGACTGATAGAGGGTACAAAGCTTTGAAAATTCTCCAACGGTGACCAAACACCCCCCCACAAGGGGCGGGGAGGGAGGGACCCAACTACCGGGGCGTTAAAACCACAACCCAAAACAAACAAGTATCTTCACGTCCCTGGACAAGCACTATTCCAATTTGAGACAAATTTACCCAACATACCCCATAAGGACCCCTAAAATGATTACATCCAGCGTGATGAAACCCCCAAGACTTTAAGGCAACGAGATGAACACACCTACACATAATCACGGAATCCTTACACACCCAAACGGTTCGTTCGGAACAGAACAACCACAGAAAACAATTTAAATTTCCTTTACTTACCAGTGACAGAAATAAATTCAGGGTCCCATACACTCTCAGGGTTCCTGACCACGTTCCATCTTTACTCTGAGGCCTATGGCTAGAACCCTGATGCTTGAAGCATCTTCTGCCTCGCAGTCAGGCATTGAAGACTCCCAAACGAAGCTCCTCCTTTTGGTGTCACACGCAACCATACCACAACCGAGACAACACCAACAAACACAACACACCACAGTATCCAATTATTCGCTATCAGCAAATCCACCAAACAAGGATTCAGAGGATGCACATGCATTACCTTTCACCTTAACCAAGAAACTTAAGAAGGAAAGATGCATGACAAACACTACCCTTTGAACAGAAAAGAATTAGAACTCCCCGAGAGGACACACTCCTATGGAAATAGGGATTAATGAAGGATCCTATGAAATCCATATTTGCTCTTCAAGAGAACTCACGATGCAGACATCACCAAACATGACCCTTACAACCGATATAAGCATTAAAATCCTTTCAAAACAACGATCAACACTCATAATTCTGAACCGCCTTCACCCTTCCCGGCTGGAATTCCTTTCACCATTTCCAGGGGGACCTTTAGACACAATGGTGTCAAACCTCATACCCATCGACTCGGACAACTCAAAGAGATCGAAACTCCCTTCAACTCCCCTCACATTTGTCATACCGCTGCGAGAGGATTCACTTAGTTGTAAAAAGGAGATGTGGGTTCAATTCTAAAATTCAAGAAGAGAGTCATCTGATCAACTGGAGGGTTGTCCAATGATGAATTTCCCATGGCCACACTTCAATCGACTGTTAACGCTTTATGGGGGGGTCATACACTAGTAAAGAAAGAAAACCATGGACCCAAACAAATTGGTCCAATTGTCAAGACATACCACAAGCGAACACTAAAAGTGCAGGGGGAACTACTGTAAGGGCTTCACGAAATACTTTTCAAAAGAATACCCTAACTGCACACTTGCATACCAACTTACCAACAAGAATTCAAACTCAAGACACAAATCATCTAAGAAGGATTCTTGGCTCGAAACACCTCACATCCATCATTTCAAAAACACAAGGACACACCATGAAACCACCAGTTACTAAAACACCAAATTCTCATTTAACAAATTTTTTTGAAAATAAGCAAAGGTAGTGGGTTTCACAAACACCAATGGTGTCCCATGGGCCTCACACATGCATGTTCTCGTGCCGCACTGGCACCCACCTCACATCCATCCAGGAATTCACTTGCTCATTCCATTAACCATTTCTCTTTCCATATACACCCATGCATGTGGTTTCCCATGAGAATAATAATGATCAAAACCAGACCTTTCCATTTTTCAAAACCAAACATTCAACCCACAATTTTCAAACCTTAGACATCATTTTATTTTTAAATCACTTCATTTCAAAACATTTTTTTTTCGAGACCAAAACATTTTTACTTAAAACCAGATTTCCATGAATCCAGAACAAAGAGACGAGGAACGATGCAAGAGGAGACTAGTGTCAGCGGGCGAATGAAACATATGGTTGGCAGACATACGCCAATCACACCACCACCACAGAGAGTATTCTAGGACAGTGTCACCAGCTCCACATGGCTTTCCAGACCCTGCGAGCTCACTGGGACTGCTGACCCTACTCTATTTTCATTTCCCCTAAACAATATTAACCACACAGACCAAAGGTTTAGATAAACCTCAACTTGCTTTGGTAACTCGAGTCACTCCACGAGGTGTACTGGCCAGGCACCTTGCTCGTAGTTAGGATGTTGAGTCCCGACAACCTTAATACCAAACTATCGTGACTCTATCTCAAAATAACACGACCCAAGAGGACAAACCTCCTCTGATACCATTTTTTCACGAACCAGGTCAGGTCACCATCTGACCCGGCACCCGACCCGGTCTGTGACATGGACCGAAGGGCGTTCCCGGTCCCCATAGGCTGGCACAAGTTCCCTGGTATCAAACATTACATGGGAATGATTTACCTGAAATAAAAGAGAGAAAGACAACTGACAAGATAAACAAACTAAAACTGGAAACAGGCAACCAAACACGCCTTTAAACTATAACCAGGTTTAGAGTTTACAATTCAAATAAAACCCAAAGGAAACTATAACAAAGACAGAAAACTAAAAACTCTAACTCAAGACTCCAAACAACATTAGAATTCATACCTCCAAGATACCCACACCAACCTGCATGGGGAGACTGACAACAATCCGAACCTCCATCACTGAGCACACCACAACCTGGAATAAAAAATAAACAGAGTCTACATACACCCAAAGGTGTATATAGGGTGTGATCCAAGAGCCCAGTAGGATGCCACCAAGAAAAGGTTCCATGCATAATTATTAAATGAAAAATACATATGCAGTTTAATGGAATAAAAAAAATAAGTGCTTAAATAATTTTAATGAAAACAGTTTTTAAGGGAAAACTAATCTAAATGGAAAACAACTTAAATTAACACACACACACACACACACACAGACACACACACACACACTTTCTTGGTAACCCCAACATCACACAGTGTGCCGACGGTGAGCGTAGAGCAAAATAAGAGCACAATACATGGGAGAGGCCCTAAAGATACTAGCGAGAAGTGGGACCCTAGAACATCACATCTCAATGAACAATGGTATAGGAACATAACAATATACGATCTCGTGCATGAGACACTAGTAGGGCAATACATCCATAACCTATTGGTCTCCAAACATCATCCATAAGTTTAGTTAGTGTTGTAGTCGTCAATCCAGCTAAGTGAAACCGGGCTGATGCCACTTCCGAATCACTAGCGCACTAGTCCTAGTCCACCCACCTAGTACCGAGGCTTCCCGTTTGTGCTCAAGTAGTTAAGAGTTCAAGTCTTATGTCATAATCACATAATCATACAAAACAAGACACTACGCATGCCAAAAACCACCATTTTCACACACAAAGGCCATTTGAAATAAGATGCACACTAAGAATATCACAAAACTAAATCTGCATCACTCACACAACCAAAATAAATACTGCACAGTCAAAGAAATCACTTTTATTATCAAACACGCCACTAAAATAATTTATTAAACAAATTTCACACATGTCACATGACTTTAAGAACCAAAAATATTCAACCAATTTAACCGAAACAAATTTTCACCCTTAATATTTATTTAATAAAACAACCCAAATTTTTCATAAATAAATTTTAAAGTGAAAAATACCGCTTTACACACTAGACCGACCCAAACCCCCTTACACAATCACACACACACAACGTCAACCCTGGAACACATTCCACATTACGCATGAAATTAAATAAGCCACCCACACAGTTGAAAATACCATTACTATAATTACACAAACTGCCAGAATAACTTTCCAACCCATTAAAAAATATGCCACCTGACTAAAACGCCAAAAATCCACTCAAAAGCTCATTTATGATACGACACATATAGATGCTAAGCCAAAACACCACTCTCACTCTTTGAACATTATAATAAACAATTTTCACAATTTTTAAAACACTATTTAATAGTTCAGCATGAGTTTTCCACAACAATAATTACCCACATGCAACATAAACATGACACTACCAAATCAATGCGCATTAGATCCCAACGAAAACCAAATTCACAGCAGGAAAAATAACAAATAAATGTTCTAAACTAACCAAACTCACAAATTAATTCACCAAACAATAAATATACATGAACCACCTACCTCGGGTGACAAATTTTCCAAAATTTGTTGAATTAATCAATCGCCCCTAAGGCGCACCATAAACGAACCAAAGGCGAACCCTCAAACATGAAATCAAACCAACACAATTTAAGATAGAACCCTAAATTGAACCCCTTACCCATTAGACAACCAAAAATTAAAGGAGGAACAAATGAAGGGAGACTTCACTAGAGGGGGCTATTTGCGCGGAAGAAGGGAAAGGTGCCGGAGGTATCGCTGGCCAGCAAGGGGAGGTCATCGGCATGGGTCTGTGCGGGTACGAGTGGGAAACAAGATGCAAGGGAGATGGGGAAGAGGGGTCAGATAGATCAGGGGGTGAAATAGTTCACCGAAAAAAGGGAGGGAAAGAATCAGGAGGCGCTGGGCACGACGACGGGTGTTCGGGGGAGAGTCGGACAGCAGAGCCGTAGGGGAGTAGGGAGTCCGCCGGATTCCGCTGTGTAAGGGAGGAGCATGAGTGGAATGGTGGGGGAGGAGTCTGGAAAGTAGGGAGAGATCTGGGTGGGAGGCGGACGACGAGCGGGAGAGGTGCATCACGACGAAGGTGGGGCTAGCCTAGAGGTCGAAGCATGGAACGATGGAACCAAGCAGGGGGGAGGCACTGCGGTGCGACACAACGGGTCCGGGAGGCAGTGAGCAGGCTGGTTGGGGAGGTGGGTCTCCGGAAGGGAAGCAGGGGCGTTGGAAAAAAGAGAGGGAGGGGATAGGGAGGTTCGAACCAGGTAGGGGGAATCTGACGGGGAAGAAGAGAGGTAGGGGGCACGACCTTCAGCGCACAGGGAAGGGGGTCCGAACCCTAGCCAAAAGAAAGGGAGTAAGTAAAAGAAAAATAATGAAAAATAATATAAATAAATAAATATAAGTTAATAATAAAAAAATTATAATAGTTATAATAATTATAATAGTTATTATTTTTATGAGGTTAATAATAACAATAACTTAATAAAATTCATCTTCTTAACACTTATAATAATAATTACATTAATGATATTGATAATTTTATAACAACAACAATAATAAAAAAATGATAAAAACTCGATAAAATATTAACCATAATAATAAAAATATTATTATTTTTATCAAAACCATTCTTACTTCATTTAATTAATTAATTAATTAATTAATTAATTGTGCACCAGGCAGGTCGCAAGGTGAGTTAGCGAAGCCGTGCGGCTTCACTCGTGTCCTGCCCGTGCGTTGAGCACTGACAAACCCTAGAACCATCATTTACCAGCAAAAACACAAGATATCAATCGGACTCTGCCCACACCCCATCAAAATATTTCAAAGCCAAATAAAATAAGACATTGACTTTTTGATATTAACAATAGTAATTATTATTACAATATTAATAACTTAATTAATTTTTTTTATATATTCTCAACACTATTATTAATAATAACAATATTCTCAATTGACCTTGATATTATTACTATTATTAAAATCATTCTTAATACATCTTATTTCATTAGTTGACCATCAGGCAGGGCGTGCGGTGAACCGGTCGAGGTCGCGCGACGACCCAGGCAAGGCCGCACAGCTTTAACTGCGGTGCGCTGGACGCAATCAAGGGCGAAACATTCATTTATAAATAAGAGCTCAAAAAAATATTAAGTTAGGCTTCGACCCAAACTACCCGATGCCCAGAAAATTTAATAAAATAAACAAATTAGAAAAGATGGGTGTGACAGACCCGGTGACTCAAAACCACAAGGCAAGGATGGACGCACCTTAAACCATTGGCAGTGAACCAAATCGATTTGAACCACTTTGCCTTCGGCAATGGTTGCTGCAACACACATGAACAAGACCCGAGGATCTTGTTGCATAGCCTAGAATCAGAAGAACACTGAAAATCGAATCAAACCCTAACCTAGGGTGTTTGGCCAAACTCCTTAGGGTGTTGGAGAGGCTGAAATTTGGCCAGAAACAGTGAGGAGAAGGGAGGAGAAGACTCACCTCACCAGATCGAAGAAGAAATCACAATAAATGGTGGAAGAAATCATCAAAAGGAGGGATCCGGGAGGGGAGTCATCGCGCGTTGAAGGCACTACTACAAAACACGACTTTAACAAAGCCAAAATTTATCAGCGCTAGAAAAATGTGCAGAGAAAGTCCATCTTTATCAGTGCTAAAATAAGCGCTGATAAAGTGGGACATTTATCAGTGCTGATAAAAAGTACCATTTATGAGTGCTAAAATTAAAGCACTGATAAATGGTAACCTTTATCAGCGCTCTAATAAAGGTCCACAATAAAATGAAATAATTAAACAAATAATTTTTTTAAAATTTCATTAATTAAATAATTATTGTTAAAAATGAATAAATTGAATATACATATATATAAATTTTAAAAATTAATAAATAGTATATATTAAATATATAGATATGTAAAATGAATAAAATGAAATAATTAAACAAATAAAATTTAAAATGGGTAAATTAAGAAAAATATTAAATATTTTATTAATTAAATAATTATTGATAAAAAATGAATAAATTTAATATATATATCTAGATTATAAATATTAATAAATATTATATATTAAATATAAATATATAAATGAATATATAATTAAACAAAAAATTAAAAATGAACAAATTAAAAAATTATTTAAAAAATTATTAATGAAAAATTTATTAATAAAAAACAAATAAGTATATAATATATATGTTTATATATTATAAATAGTAATAAATAATATATATTAAATATAAATATATATAAAATGAATAAAATGTTAATTAAAAACATATTAATGTCTTATTGATTTTTGATATTGTTTTATTTTTAAATTTAATATATATAAAATTTTGTGTGTTATATTGATTTCATATATATATATATATATGTAATTAATGCAGTTTTATATACAAACACACACACAAATATATTTATGCAATATATAGAAACACATACACCTAATATTTATGTAATTTATTCAAATTTCAGTATATTTTAGAATTTCATTATAACATGATACATTTAATATATTATGTTTTTAATTGGTTAATTTTATTTATTTATTTTTAATACTATTAGAGTCAGGGCATTCATTTTTAATATTTTTTTTTATTTTTTTTATTTTTGAATTTGATCATTTTCTATTATTTATTTATATATATTTATTTACTGTGTTTTAGTGTTTTCAATATATATTCATCTTACTTCAATATATATATCCATATTTTTTTAATAATTTATATTTAATTGACAAAACTTATCAATTTTTTCAATATTTTTAAAGTGTACTCATTTTGAATTATTCAATTTCACTCATTTTTAAAATTCATGTATTTAAGATTATATATCAACTAATAATGTTAAAAAATACATTTGTAAATAAATATATTTATAAATATATATTTACTATATTTATAAATTTATATATTTATAATTATTATAAATAAAAAATTATTTTTTTAAATAAGTATTTATATAATTATAAATAAATAATTATATATATTTAATAATTATAAAATTATAATAAATTTATTTAAATAAATCCTTTATCAGTGATTTTTTAGAACTGATAAATATCCCTTTTATTAGTGATTATCAATTTAACGCCGATAAAAGATATATTTATCAGTGCTTTTCTGAAAGCATTGTTAAAAGTGTTCCCGATCTATTTAAAATAACCCTAACCGGTACTTGGTCAGTCGCCATTCTCAAGCTCTCATGGAACTCCTCTGATACCAGTGTTACTATTCTATATTCCCTCAGACGAATAGGCTAGAATCCAATGTATGTTATTTACTACTTTTCCTCTATCATTGTTTGATCTTTTGGGATCTGCGTTTTGCGTTTTACGTTTTGCACAGTTCTTAACCATGACGAACCCAACATTTCATTTCCTCGCCACTATCGGCGTGACTCCTCTACGTTCCCTTGGAGGAATCAAGGATAGAATTCAATTTATGTTATTTTCTGCTTTTCTTCTATAGTTGTTTGATCTTTTGGGTTCCACATTTTTCATTTTGTGTTTCCTACTGTTCTTAACCATGACGAACTCTACATCTAATCTCCTCACCACTACTGGAGCGACTCCTCTAGGTTCATGTAAGGATCATAAAGATGTACCATGATATTATTCACCAGTTTTTGTGGCTGGTAATGATGAAATTAATCGTAGTATTACTCACTAAATTGTTTACCTATAATCTGGTGAAGGAAAAATATGAAAAACCATTAAGTACTCTTTCAATACTTGTTTTCCTATTAGAAAATGGGATGAAATCATGATGGATTTCTTGACCATTTTTCAAGTCTAAATAAATAGAAATATGTATAATGGGTTATAATGGATCACCTAACTAAGATGAACAACTTATTACATATTTAAGAGGCTTCCCTAGTTGATGAATTTGATTAATTGTATGTCAAAGAGATAATTATGCTTCCAGGTGATGTATCTAGTGATGTATCTGATAGGAATATCATGTTTTTATCTTGTTTATAGTAAGTAAATTAATTTTCAATAAGTTTATATGTGAAATTTTATACCTTTATTATTCCACAGACTAATAGTTATTCTAATCAGACTATCTTGATATTGAAGGATATTCATTGAGCATTCTTGACTCCAATGGCTCCTGGAAGGATTAACTTTACTTGGTGGAATTCTATTATAAAAACAATTATCAATCAATTATCCAGATGGAACCGTATGAAGAATTATATTAAATAAATTTTCACTCTCTTTTATGTTGGACAAAGATAGAAGAATATCTTATTAATAGCCCTAGTCTTGCCCAAGAAATAATATATTGAGTGATGTTAATTAAAAAACATTTTGAAACTACTCAAAGTCAACCAATGTCCTATAATAACCATTAGAGGTGACCCTTGGAATTTAATGTTAATGATAATGGGTTTAATTATGTTTTTTTGATATTGGTTCACTAATGGATTAGAAAGAAGAGGAAAATAACCTCAAAATACATCAAACCTTTTAAAATTCTTATATAAGTCTAAGAAATTTATTAACAAATAGCCTTACACATATTAAAAACTAATGGTTGAATCTATTCCCTCAAGAATATGGTTGAATATTATTGAGTATGAAATACTTGAGGATGTGGAGGTTTTAAATTCCCCATCCGATCTAACCATGTAATCCCCTTTAATTTTCATATCTTAGTCTCATTTTGGGTGTATTTTGTGTTTAAGGGGAGTTAAAAGAGGGGTTAGAGGATTTTATAGGAGAGATTGGTGAAGAGATAGAGGTAACCTTATGCGGTAGGCACATAGTACCTAATGGAATGGGAACAGGTACCTATTGATAGGCTAGTATAAGTAGGGACACTGTTAAAACAACCAAGAACCCAGTGGCCTAGTATTATATATATGGTGGTACTTTTGAGATTTGATTAGTGTAGGGTGTTTTTGATCTTTTTAATCATAGTAAACTCATATACTAAGTAAGTCAGATTAATCATGACTAATAATTCCTCATTTTGTTGGTTTATCAAGAATTATGTCTTGTTTTGGTCTTGGTTATTGTTAGTAATCTTTTAAAATAAAAATTATTTTGAAAATTAAAATGATTTCTTTCAAATGGTTTCATATTAGAAAAAAATGAGTTTTAAAAGAAAATGTTTTGGATGGAAAATTTGGTAAATTATTGGGTTTGGTGATAAAGTGGTAAGTGTGACCCTCAGTATTTATTATGAGAATTTGAATATGTGTGGGTATATGAGTAATTGATTCTGAACCCGATTTCATTATTTTTGTGTTATTCAGAATATACTATCCAGAAAGGTCCCCAAAGTTTCTAGTGGGTATCATCTTGTTTCTAGTTCTCCTCAGTTTATGCCCATCTTCTATGGAAATCTAGGTTCATTAGAGGCAATGAAGTGGCTTGAGGAAGTTGAGAATGTCTTCAGAGTGCTGGGAACTCCCCAAGCCGTTAGAGTTTGTGCTGTTCTGGGCCTTCTTGGGGGTCCATCTTTGGAAGAATGGGGTTTTTTCCCTACCAACAATGCAAGTTGGGATGATGTGGAAAGTTTTTAAGTCCATATTTGTTCGATGGTTTATACCCGATGAGGTGAATAAAAAGAAAAGTGAAGACCTCATTAGTGTATAGAAAGGTTAGTGGATGGTGAAAGCTTATGTTGAACACTTTAAAGAGCTAGTTTTATTTTCTCCAGAGGTGGTGTCATATGATCCATTTAAAGCTTCTATTTTCATTGGGGGTCTTCATTCAGGGATCAAGGAACATTTCCTCTTCTCCAAGGATCTCCATTTTGAGAAGTTAGTGGAGGAAGACTTTTTGGATGAGTTGTTGTGAAATAATCATACAACACATTGGATCAGTTTTTGTCTCTCATGTTTGGGTGAAGACATTCAAAGTTTCCTCATTTTATTTTTGGTTGTTGTAAGTTCATCTTTCACTATAAAAGTCTGATGAAATAATCCTTTATTAGTTCAAATGGTTTTTTTTTTCTGAATTTAAAACTTTAAATGGTTATCCTTTATTGAATTAGTTCCCCTATTTCTATCATGCCTATTTGGAGATGTCTATTTTTTTGGAAATAACTCTTTGTGCCTTGTGTTTGGGTTCATTGTTCGGTTAGAGATCTTGTGTTTTTTTATTTAAAAAAATTAAAGGGTTTTATATGATTGAAAAAAGAAAAAAATAGAGGTGTGTACTTCAATCACACTTAGGAAAACAATCCATAAGTCATTTGAGACATGTATAAATCAGCTGCACCTCAAATAGATGCATGGTGTAACCACTATGATTCAATGTGTCATGCCTTTTCAAGAATCAACTACACCTCAAAACTGAACAAAAACATTTAGATTGTTTTGATACTTTAGTTCAAAAAGTATTAATCATTGAAAATTGATCAAACATGATCGTATTTTATTGATAATTTAGAACTACGATTCATAATTCACTTGTGACATATATGAATCCATGTCACATCAAAATGATACACGATGTGATCAGAATGAGTCAAAAGTGCATGTTTCCAGTTTAAAATGGAATTTTTGTAAAAAAGACAATCGACGTACTAAAAAATGAGAAAAAATCATTTAGATTATTTTGATATTTTATAAAAAGATCTATAAGTCATTTGAGACGTGTTAGAATTAGTAGAACCTCAATCTGATGCATTTTGTGACCAGTATGACTCCTTGTGAGTCTTTTTATTTAAAATTGACATCAATTTTAGAAAAATTAACACTTTATCTTAATTTATTTCTATATATTATTACTAAAATAAGAATTGTTTTCTTATACAGGTGTGTTCTTTTGCTCGAGTAGGGGTGGTTTGTTCAACAATAGCATGAGTTGGGTAAGGATTAAAATATAAAGGAACATTAATATTTTTGAATGCATGTAATAATTTTTATTTATGTAAATATATAAACCAATGTTTAAAATGTCTATAATATAGTGTTTTTTCTTATTTTTGTGTTCTAAATTTCATTTCATTTAAATACTGTATTGGGACTTGTTTTTTTTGATATCTTGGGGGTTTTTGGTGCTACAATGTGCTATTATAGCACACTATAGTGGTGCTATGGTGTGCTGTTATAGAACACTGTAGAATGACCCTTTATTAATGATGATAAAAACCACATTTATGAGAACTTTTAAAAGCACTGATAAATGGTTTCTTTAACGGTGCTAAATTAAAGCGCTGATAAATGGTTCCTTTATCAGCGCTTTTAAAAGCGATGATAAATGTCCCATTTATTAGCACTTTTTCAGTGCTGATAAAAGTATAAGGATTTTAACCTCACTCATGTAGTTACTCCTTTTCTAGCACTGATAAAGGCCATTTCTAGAAATTTTAAATTCATATTTTATAGTATTGAGGGGAACCCCTTGGGGGTGTTGTGTGGGTATGGAGAGAGGGAGAGGTGAGTGAGTGTTTTAGGTTTTAATTTTATTTTATTTTAAATTATAATAAATTAATTTTAAAAATTGGGTAAACCACATGGTTTTCCAGACCATGTGAAAACCATACGGTGTACAGTTTTAGGCTATTTCCTCAAGAGAACACCGTGCGGGCAAGGTGCACAGTTTGGAAAACCATGCACAACCCGTGCGCCCCGCTACTATCCCCTTTAAAGAAGGACACATGGTTTACTGCAGTGGGATGAATGGTTTTAAAAAAACTGTTATCCATCTATAGTTCCTTCAAAACCATTATTTTCTAGGTCTAGCGCTCCAGAAACTCCTTGAGCCACCTAAGAAACTTCTTGAGCCTTCATTGAAGTCCAAAAACATCACTTAGGAGCGTTCAAACTCTTGAAATTCAATTTAGAATCTTGGTTCTAAAAACAACCTGTTTAGTAAATGAAAAAGTTCAAAAACCTTCTAATTTTAGTTTAGTTCAAAATGAGGATTGCTATATTGGGATTCACATTAATGTTTATCTGTTGAGAAAACTCAATGTGGAGGTGAAATCCAAAAACTAAGGTAAAAGGGGTCATTTTTTAAAAATTTATGGTTGGACCTAGGATAAGAGATCCATACATTACTACTTGTCCCATGATAATAGGAATCAATCCACACCTATTTCTTTAACTTGTGTAAAAGGACATTGGGAAGGACTCGACATAGATGAAGGATTATCCAACATTATTATAGGGAACGTTTTGGCAGTGCAAGCTCATAAAAAGTCTACAATAGAGTCTCTTATGTTGATCTGGATCATGCATAGGAGTGGAGAGAATTTTTGTTGATGGAATCTATATTTGGGCCTAATATTTGTGATATATTCATCACTATATATCCTGTTGGAATAGAAATTAAATCACACATAGATCTAGAAGGAAAGTTTAATTTTTTATTATTCTAGATAAATGCACCAAAATCTCTTACATGGATCTGAATATCATGAGAGAGAATGATCTTAACAGAAGACCATCCTAAATGTTTTTAGAAGTTATATACAATATTATTCATGTTGTGTAGTTTAAATTTATGCAATTAGGATGCAACTCCCTGCCTTTTGAATATAGAGCACCTCGATCATGTTAACTAGAGTGATTTACCAGGACCTTTAAGCTCACATGAGTCATACTCAATGTGATAAATTATAGATGAATAAGATATTTTCCATGTTTCATGAGATAATATAATAGAAAATAAATGTAATTATAGGGGTATTTTAGCTTTGTGATTTTCAAGAAAAATCTTGTCAAATGGAGTAATTTTCATCTTAACACGATCTAATGAAAATTGGAAGTTATATGCTATAACATACTCCCCCTCACCCATTGTCTTGGGAAAATATAAAGGGTGCTACTGGCCTTAGGTGACATCCCCAAGACACCAAAGGTTGATAATAAATATCAAGGCCTTCATAAATAGTTGGGGAATGATTTTATATATGAAAATAAAACAACCAATCCAAGAAAAACATAACACAATAACCAATATATTATTCACAATTACAATTAAACATGACTCAAAATATAACCAAATGAAAAAAAACCAAACTAAAACCATAAACCATACGAGAGTACAAAGAATAAACTGAAACCAATAACTCAAAGACAACCAAGACATCCAACAACAACTCCCAAAAAGATCCAAGATCCAACTCAATAATCCATTCCCAAGGTATCATAATATGTCACTAAAGAATTGTGATACCATTCCTTTACCTATATCTTAATATATCACATCTAAAAATGAACCAAAGTTCCCAAGTAGGGGGTGAGTATAAAATTCAGTAAGATTTCCCCAATGACTTCCCAACTCACGCCGCTAGAATAGAACATGTTAACACTATTATATAAATAGTTTAAAATAATTTAAAATAGTTTGTATCAAATCATAACATATTTTTTCCAAACCAAATAGTCTTACAAACCAAAATCATTTCCAAACCAAAACCATTTCCATGAAAAGTAACTAAACCACACTTTAAACCATTTTAAATTTCCATTTGGCATACCCATTCCATGATCCACACATACCCACATATGCATACTCTAGTGATAGTTCCATACTCATGAGTAGTTTCTCATCCATTTACCAAGTCATCACTAAGTGTCCAATCTCCTTGTACCCCAATAGAACACACCCCTTATCTAGGGTCATGTATCTTGTACCCCAATGGTACACACCCCTTGTTTAGGGTCACATTGAAAGCATGAACTCACACCAACCAATGTATTACAAAACCCATTACAATCCATTTAAATAAAATATTTATTTTATTGAAAACAATTTTATAAACATTTTCCATGCATCAAAACCAACCACAATTTTAAAATTACCATTTTAAAATTACGAAACCAATTGCATCTTCCACAAACCAACCAATTTCTATAATTTTAAAAACCATCACTAAAGGGGATTTCAATAAAAAATTGCACAATAATTTCACAATTAAATTCAATAAATTTAAAAAAATTGAAATAAATCCTTCAAGTTATAACTAAAAGGAGTTGGGAGTGAAACCACCTACCTCTCAAACTTAGGAGAAAGTGAATAACAGTCTAAGAACTCCAAAAACATAGCTTAAAACTCCTTAAAACGTCCTTAGATATTATTCCATTTACACAATACAACCATATCTCATCATGATTGTCATCACAAAATACGAATCTACCCCCATGGAATATATCCATGAATCTAAGACTGGGAAGAAGAAAACCAAGGAAAACCACCAAGAACAAGAACTTACAAATGAATCTGGCCATCAATGTACCAATATTCACCAACATATTGTTCCTGAATCAAGAGGAAGGGTCTCTCCAGCCTTTGGAAGGAGTGAAATTCATTTTAGGGTTTAATTAGGAAAAAAATAAGTCATTAATGGGTTAAAACAAGTTTTATCCACAAAATATGGATCTTTTTTATAATGATGCATAGTTAGGGTGCATAGTTAGGAAAACTATGCGCTAACAATACTCTATCCACTACCTCCAATCATCCCTTGAATTGTTGGATTTCATGGTTAGAGAAACCATTTGACAACTGAACTAAACCCATTTGTACAACATTTCATGGCTTCTCCTAAACGTCTACACAGTTTGGCCAAATCGTCCGCCTAATCGTGCACCTACCTAGTGCCCACTGTTTTAGTTGCATAGATTCTTGGGAGGTGTTTCATGGTTTCTACTAATCATTCTCAAACCATGCACCTCTATAAAATTCAGAAAACATCAAAAAACTTTTCAAAACATCCCAAAACTTAACCCAAATACTTTATATACTTAAAATACATAAATAAAAAGTTAATAACTAAAATTGGGGGTGCTAAATTCTACCCACCATTGGTCTTTCTATCCCCCAAAAGTTGAAATCCAAAATTGGAATAAAAAAATTTATTTTATTTCTTGACTATTTCCTTCTCAAGCTCCCAAGTTTCTTCCCGAATCTGACTATATTTCTATAAAACCTGCACTAGACTGATACTTTTACCATGAAAGACTTTATCTTTCCTATCCACAATTTGCATTGGCACATGAACCAATGTAGCATCTAGATCTATCTCAACATGATATCATTGGATCACATGGCTAGGATCAGGTTGATACTTATTAAATTGATATATATGAAACACATTATATACTAAACTGAACCTTGGTGGTAAAGAAAACAGATATTCCACCTCACCAACCCGTTCAAGTATCTCAAAAGGGCCTATGTATTGAGGAGATAACTTTCCCCCTTCCCAAAATGATGATACCCAAGCCATGGAGATACACTCAAGAACACATGATCACTCACCTTGAATGAAAAAGGAAATTTAAGATGATCCCCATATGATTTATGATTACTCTGAGCCATCTCTATTCTATTCCTGATCAACCGAATCTTCTCCATTTCCTCTTGCACAAGGCTTGGTCCAACCAGTGAAGTCTCACCCACTTCCACCCAAAAAATTGGAGAACAAAAAGGAAACCCATACAATGCTTTAAAAGGAGCCATATGCATCGAGGATTGAAACCCATTATTATATGATAACTCCACTAATGGTGTTTTATTCTCCCATGAGCCAATAAAATATAGCACACAATCCCTAAGCATGTATTCCAATGTTTTTATTGTCCTTTTATATTTTCCATCTTTATAAGGATGATACGTCATGCTCATAGTCAACTGAGTCCCAAGGGATTACTATAAGGACTTACATAAATGACACATAACCCTCATATCTTGGTCCGATACTATAAAAAATGGTACTCCATGCCACTTTACCACTCCTCGGATATAGGTTTTAGACAATTCCTCCACCGTATGAGATTCATGAATATGGATGAAATGAGCCGACTTGGTGAGACAATACACTATCACCCATATGGAATTGTGTTTCCAAATAATACTTGGGATACCTATCACAAAATCCATGGATATCTTCTCCCATTTCCAAATAGGAATAAGTAAATAATGCGGAATACCCACATGCCACTGATGGTATGCTTTGACTCACTGAAAGGTGAGGAATTTCAAAATAAACTTAGCCACTTTTATTTTCATTACCACCCAACAAATTTTTTATTTTAGTTCCTTATAAATCTTCTTTATTCCAGGATGAAAAGCCCATATCAAATGGTAGTAATCATGAAGCAGTTATTCCTGATAATCCATAGGTATGACCATCCAATCTCAAAAATAAAAAAAATAAACTCCCATCTATCTTCCATCCCTCAATGGTCTCCCCACCAATGAGTTTTGACCACATAGAAACACATTAAAAATTAGATGCATATGCCTCCTTAACCTTATCAAACAAATCAGAAACAAAATAAATTGGAAAGAAAGTAGCCACACTACCTCGGTCTTCATAATTATAGTGCATATCAGCTATCACTAAAATTAGCTACCACTTTCATGAAGCCTCTTTCACCAACTGACTATATGAATTTTTTCTTAATGAAACTACCACTGAATTTACTTTATCCAATGTATACATCAAGTCAAAGTCAAACATTTAGAGACACTCCACCCATATTATTTGTCTCAAATTCAAATATATTTGTGAGAAAATGTGTTTCAAGCTCTTATGATCCATAAAACCATAAATTTCTCAACAAATAGGTAATGATGCTATGTCTTCAAAGCATGAACTACATAATCTAATTCCAAATAATGTGTTGGGTAATTATTATCATGAAACTGTAACTGTTGTGAGACATAACCAACAACATGATCTCACTACATGAGAAAACATCCCAACCCAGACCCCGAAGCATCATAATACACCACATAACCACGTCATTATTCTAGAAATATCAATATTTGTGTTAATATAAGTAATGCTTTAAGCTCTTGAAAATAATTCTAACATTCATCGTTCCATTATAATGGAGAATTTTTCCTTGTCAAATCTTTCATTAGTGAATATAGTCATGAAAACTATGAATAAAGCATCAGTAATAACCATCTAAGCTAAAGAAACTATGTATCTCAAAGAAATTCTTGGATTGGATGACTGGGACATGGAAATGATTAGGATAGAGGCCTCTCAGATCATCCTTTCATCCCTTTTCAATTTTTAAGTTTGAAGTTTTCACTAGTTATGTTTTGAATTTTGAAATCTTAGGAGATTAATGAGGTTAATATTTGACCTAAAAGTTTATTTTAAAAATAAAATAATAGATTTGGATGTATCTCAAATATATTCTTTGGAAGTTACCAAGATATCACAACCTCTACCATTTCTAGATCCACAAAAACACCTTTTTTATAGATAACATGGCCGAGAAAATGCACCTCATGTATCTAATAATCACATATTGAAAGTTTTTCATATAGACGATGATCCCACAAGATAAGCAAAACCATATCCAAGTGTTGCTCATGCTTAGACTTTGTCCTAGAAAACACAAATATATCATCCATAAACACCACCACAAAAGAATCTAGATACCTTTGAAATATTTGATTCATCAATTCCATAAAGTCATATGGTGCATTTGTAAGATCGAAATGAACAACCACATACTCATAATGGACATATCTACTCTTGAAATATATCTTTAAAATATCCTCCTTTTGAACTTGTAGTTTGTGATATCCCAAACATAGGTCAATTTTAGAGAACCACTAGGATCCCCTCAATTTATTGAATAGATCATCAATGAATGTAAGAGGATGCTGATTATTTATCATAACTTGGTTAATCTTATGATAATACACACAAATCCTTAGAGTTACATCAGTCTTTTTCACAAACAAGACTAATGATGCCCACAAATATGTATTAGGATGAATGAAAACTTTGCTTTCTAGATCTTCCAACTAGAATTTCAATTCCCATAATTATATTGGTTTCATTTGATAAGACAAAAGTGAGATATGAATGGTCCCCGATAAGAGATCAATCATAAACTCCAATTCTCTTTTGGGTGGAAACCCTGAGAAACTTTTAGGAAAAACATCAATAAACTGATGAACATTTTTTGGAAAACTACTATCCCCAATCTCATCCACTGATACCAAGGTAAAAACTTCCAACTGGTATGAGATAGTTCCAACATCTAGTTCCAATAATACCGCTACACCTGTCTTTACATTCTGGTCTCCTCTAAAGAGATTCTCAATGCCATCATCACTTGTAAAACTAACCCTTCATGTATAATAGTTTATGTGAAATTTAAACACTGAAAACCAATCGATACCTATGATTATGTCATAGACATCCATCTCAAGAACAAAAAAATCCCATATCAATTTATCTCCATCAATAGTTATAGAACATTCTTTTCACATAAAGGATCAACATTCTATTTGACCAAGAGGATTTTTAAGTTTCAAAATAGAAGGCATCATATCAACATAAAAACCTAGAAGATAAACAATACAAGAAGTAATAAATGAATGGGATATGACCATATCAAACAAATATTGCATAAGGGAATAATTAAAAAGAATCGTACCTCTGATTGTCGATGGTCCAGATTAATCATTCACAATCATTTTCTCAGATCAATACAATTTATTTCTCACTACACTTGGTTATTTATTACCCTATTGAGATTTAATTGGTTGAGGATTCATGGTATTCCTAGAATCACCATTGATAGATCAATTATTCTAATGAGAATTATTCTGTTTCACTCGTCACATTTAAGGATACAACATCTATAAAGCATGACATGTGTCTCTAGAATATGATGTTGAAGTACTATGAAAATAGAGTTAAGGATTACCCATCTCATTGAAATTATGACATGCTCTAGGTATTGGTGGAAAATATCTCTTCATGTGATCAAAAAAATAACATTAAAAGCATCCCAACTTAATCTTGGGTTTAGGAGGGAGATTCACTGATCTATCCTTCTAATTCTGATTCATACCGCTACCTTGGAAATAGGTGTCCCTCTTAAACTTATTCCCAGTATTAGAGCTCCCACCATTTCCCATAGGTATCAACATGCTTCCTCCACACATAATTCATGATATGTCTCTTTCTACTACTCTCTCTCTATTGACCATCTCTATATAATACATTATACAAAGATCAAAAATATTTGAGTGAATCTATTTCCTTAACCCCAATTCAAAAAATGTACGCCTTCAAGGATGCACTTGCAATAGCTTTGGTTGAAAATCAGACTAAATTCATGAATTGAGACACATACTCTATCACTAAGATATTCTCCCATTTCAATCTAAAAATGTCTATGGTTCTAGAAATTATGAACTTGTGAGGATATAATTGTTTGTTGAATAATTTTTCAAAATCCTCCCATGAAATACCTTGGTCCAATTTAGATTGAATTTCTAAATCCCACCACTAGAATGATAGATCATCTAGAATGTATGTTTCCAATTTTATTTTCAACTCAGCTAGTGTGCCCAAAAATTTGAAGATTCAATTCATCATATTCATCCACATTTATGATTTTTCCATTTCTGAATCACCCCAAAAGATGGGTGGATTCTACTTATGGAACTGAACAGAATGATCCACTTTCCTGAGTTTATACCTTTTTTACCCTCTATCTACAACCTAAAAATCCTAAAATATACTTTAAACTAGATATTAGAACACCTGTGCCTCAGGTGCAACCACATTTTTAGTATCCACCTATAGTTAGTTTCTTCTACTCTTAACTGATATAATTTTCTATAACCAAAAGAAAATGCTATTTAGTCTCACTCTTTAGAAACTAAAGTCTTAGCAATTTCAAATTTACCACTTCACACATATCAAAACATGGATTTCAAAAATAAAAAAATTTCTATTTTCAAACCATTTTTGAAAATTCTATCATGCTTTTGAAAATAAAACCATTTTCAACTATTTTCAAAAATCAAAACTTTTTAACCCAATTATAAATCATTACTCCAAATTAATTATGCACCCTTAGTGGGAAGTCATTTATATCAATGCATGTTATGATCTTCTCATAGGTTAAACCCATGGCGATGAGGTTACAACTCCTAGAGTGTCTCAAAACACCCGTGTATCAAAACTCCCTAGTAACTTTAAGTTTAGCATAAATATGTTATCGATGACTTTTTATGCTCGACATTTCAAGTCCCAAAAATACTACTAATTACTACCAATCCAAATAAAGAACTAAACCAAAATTATTTTCAACTCTAGACTGAATAAACTGATACCATTTTTCCTAAAATAAAGGATGGATCAGCCAAGACTTATACCATTTGTAACATATCACCCCTCACCCATTGGCTTGGGAAGAGGCGGAGGATGATACTTGGATTAAGTGACATCCTTAAGACACCAAAGGCTAGAAATAAATTCCAAGGTCTTCATAAATAGTCAGGGGGTGATTTTCCATTTGAAAATAAAATAACCAAAATAAGATAACCATAAACCAATAAACACTACATAATGCATGAGTACAATAAAATATAACTCAAAGTATAACCAACTAAAAAAAACCAAAGTACAACCATGAACCATATCAGAGTACAAAGTGGAAACCAAAACCAACAAATCAAATACAAGAAATACATCCAGAAACAACTCCCAACAAGCTCCAAACTATAACTCAATAAACCATTCCCAAGGTATCATGATGCGTCATTAAAGAAATGGGATACCTTTCCTTTACTCATGTCTTGATATATCAAATCCATAAAGTCACTAAAGTTCCCAAGTAGGTGGTGAGTATAAATATTAGCAGGATATCCCCAATGACTTACTAACTCATTCCACTAGGATATAAAATGTTTTCACCATTATATAAATAGTTTAAAAAAATTTTAAATAGTTTATATTAAATAATTAAACAATTTTTCAAAACCAAGCAGTTTTCCAAACCAAAACTATTTCCAAACCAAAAACATTTCCATAGAAATCAAATAAACAACACATTAAACCATTTTACATTTCCATTTGGCATACCCATTCCATGATCCACATAGACCCACACATACATGCTCTAGTGATAGTTCCATACTCATGAGCAGTTTCTCATCCATCCACAAAGTCATCACTAAGTGTAAAATCTCCATATTCACTAATGGTGTGCACTACTTATCCAGAGTCATGTCTCTTGTATACCAATGGTACATTCCCCTTATTCAGGGTCACATCAAAAGCATGAATTCACAACAACCCATGTATTGAAAAACCCATGCCAAGACATTTCAATAAAACATTTCTTTTATTGAAAACAATTTTATAAAAATTTTACATGCATCAAAACCAACCACAATTTTAAAATCGCTATTTTAAAATTATAAAACCAATTTCACCTTTTATAAAATAACCAATTTTGACAATTTCACAAACCATCACTAAAGAGGGTTTCTATCAAACATTGAACATAAATTTCAAAATTCAATTCAAGAAATTCAAATAACATGAAATCAGGCCTTCATTTTCTAACTAAGAGAAATCGATAGTGAATCCACGTACCTCTCAAACTTAGCAGAAAATAAATAATGATTAAAGAACTCTAAAAATTGTCTTGAAAATTCTCAAAATAATCCTAAGATATTATTACATTTACAAAAAAAGTATATCACATAATGATTTTCATCACACAACATGAATTTATCCCTAAAAGAATATATCCATGCATCCAAGAGAGGGAATAAAAATAAAACTAAGGAAAACCACCAAGAATGAGAACTTAGCAAGGAATACAACCTCCAACACACTAATATTCTCCAACGGATCACTCCTGAATAAATAGGAAGGGTCTCTCAAGCCTTTGGAAGGAGTGTAATTCATGTTAGAGTCAGATTAGGGAAAAATGATTTAGTAAGGGGCTAAACTGAGTTTGATCTACAAAATAAATATCTTGTTTATAGTGGTGCGCGGTTAGGAAAACCGTGCACTAATCGTGCTCTAACCAATTCCTCAAAACAACCCTCATACAGTTGGATAACATGGTAGAAAAACTGTGTTCCAAACATAATAAAACCCTCTATAAAATATTGAATGGTTTCTCCTGGGTGGCTGCATAGTTTTTCTAAAATGTGCACCTAACCGTGCACCTACCCAGTACCCACTATTTCAGTTGTATGATTTCCTAGGAAGCATTGCACAGTTTATACTAACTGTTATTAAATCGTAAACCTCTATATAATCCCCTAAAACATCCAAAACTCCTCCAAACATCTCAAAAATTAACCAATATAATTTATATACTTAAAATACACAAATAAAGTGTTAATACCTAAAATAGGGGGTGCTACATATACCAAAAGTTATTACATAGATATAAACCTCATGTAAGGGATTCAAGCCATATGAGGTAAGATATTTTGAATAGTCTAAGGTCCTATAAGGTGGACCAAATGTTATTAAATTTAATTTCATGATTATAGGATACAATTCCATGTATTTTAAAGTCTTTTGGCTAAGACCAATGGCACTCCTAAATGGGATGATTGGTGTATGGGGGAAATTTTTAACATTCAAGATTACAAGGGGTAGGCTCATTAAAACATTATACCAAATATAACAGGATTGGTATTGGGGAAAACCCATGGATGGGTCCATGATAAGTGATCCTAGACATCACTATGTATCTTGATGGAACTGTAATCAAGCACAGATTGTTCTTAAGAATCTTTTATTATATTTGAATCATATGCATGAGAAAATTGTATTTTTCTAGGAATAGATTGATGAATAAAGGATCCCACACTAAAGGATCCTATGTATATATATCTCATACATATGATATATGAATTTTTATGCCTTATGAATAGACACCTTAATGGAATAAGACCATAAAGAGTGGCCCTGGTATCAAAATGATTTTGATAGTGGTGAAATTGTGTTTGTGTAACACCTTGGGATTTTGTAAAATATTTTCTTTAAATTAATTTAATATTTTGGATATTTTTCATTATAAGAAACATTGAGATTATCTTGAATTACATGCAACACTGAGTTTAACTTATGTTACCCACAACATTGAGTGTATATTTTGTTACACACAAGACCGATTTTAAATGAAACATGACATACTATTAAAATATTATTATTTAATATGATAGTTATCATCGAGCCATTGGAATGGAGGGTATAAATAAGATTAAAAAAATTATTAAAATATATGGTTTACATATGTATATATAATAAATTATTTGGTGATAACTTAATTAAAAATTAAAATAAAAATCATTCGAAAATAAAGGAAATATTTTTCTAAAAAACTATTTTTATGCACACAAACACATTTTACCACAATAAATTAAAAAAATAACTTTTGGTGAATTATTTTCATGAAATTTATATATTATATATTAAATTAAATGTTTAAAATTCATATTATGTGTTTTATAGAGAATAGATAAGAATAAATCCAATTTTACACTTAAAAACTATATTTTTCTGAAGGAAAATTTTGTTGCCTTCTACACACTTATTTTAAAAATAATTTTTGAAAATTTTAAAAAAATTATTTTATTGAATAAAATTATTTTTTGAAACAATAATTTCAAAATTATCTTAGGGTAAATTTTTGGGATTTTTTTGAAAAGATTAATTTTTTAGTGAATAATGAGAAATATTGGTTTTTATAGAAACTACCTTTTTTTTAAAGAATTTATATGGTTAATTTTTGTTTTAAAATGGTTTTAAAAGTAAAATTAACTCAATTATATATCAATTATTCGAATATGGTCTTTTTAATCTTTTTTATATTTAATTTTGATGTAAAAGACTTTTAAACTTTTGAACATTTTCTCTTTAGAAAACCACTTTCTTGCCGTGTCTGTGGGTTAAATTTTAAATTAACCTTTTATCACTTATATGAATTTAATTTGAAAAAAATGTATTATTTAATTATAATAATAACAATTTATATTATCTAACAAGTTAAAATTATTTTCTTACCATAATGAATAGTAAAAGAAATAAAAATTATTTACCACGGTTAAGGTAATCATGGGTTTATCGGGGGTTAAACTAAAAAGATAAGGGTTAAAAATTCCTTAAAACTTGTTCAAAACATATTTTATGGACATATTTAGACCTCATATCTCCTGGGTTCTATAATGGATCATTTTTTATCCTTGTGTCATGTGAAAAATACTGGTAAAACTTTTTCTTTTCAAAAAAATTACAAGTATGCCAGTCAACTCACTTATAAAAGGCCGCCCCCTCTCCTCACCTTTTCACACTTACAAAAAACATTGGTTCAGAAAATAAATATCCATATAAATTCATTACTTCAATAATACCACCCTATAATCCTTTTTTTTCATAAATCCAACCTAAGAATTCTTTTGGTGAAAATCAAAAGAAGATGTAACATCCCTAACCAAGCGTTTTATTTTATTTATTCCTACAAATAATTAGATTATTATTAAAAATTTTTGATATAATAACCTCAGTATATTAAATTTTATAATATTTTATTATTTTAATGACATAATCTAAATCCTTCTCTTTATCCATCAAATGGGTTACAGAATCCTTATTCATGTGTACGACGGACTACCAGCTCGTGAACCGATGTTATCCATTTTCCATCACTACCTCTCACGGATGGATATAATGATGTATTTATTGTTTATATATTACATTTATGATATTATTATGATTCTTTAACCATGATATCACTTATTCCTTCTTACTTTCCATTTTTTGGGAATACAATAATTTTTTTCGTGTGTATGGTGAACTACCACCTCACAAAGAGATGTGATTTGTTCTTCACAGAAATTTTACGTAGAAGGTAATAAGCTTAGGATTAAATAAAAACATGTGATTTATATTTTATAAAAATTATTATTTAAATGTAATATATTATTTACCATTATTTAATTTCATCCTTTTAGAAAATGGAAATAACATTCATGCATACGTACGACTTATCGTCTCCATAAACGGTGAATTTCATTTTATGTATCTAAATTTTATGAATTACTATAAATACATATATATTGAATATATATTATATTTATATCATGTTTAATATTATTTATATTAGATATCCATGATCAAAGTAATAGGACAAAAAATAAAAAACCAAAACATAAACAAAAAACAAAATAGTTATTACCTAAAATGTGATTTTAATAAGGAATTATTGATAAATAGGTAATAAAATGTCATAATTAAATAATATTTAGTATGATAAATATGAGTATTGTTATATAATATATGTATAATGAATTTATATTTAATTTATATGTGGTTCAAAATTGTACTAAGGAAGTTGAGACCTAAGGTAATGGAATTTCATTTCACTTTTATTTTCTTTGAAACACAAGCCATATTTAGCATGTGTTTCTTTTATATGGTGTATATAATTACCATGAGTTTATTTTATTATTTTAATATTTAAAATTATGAAGATTTATATATCCATTTTAGGATCTCTCTTTTATGGGGTTTTCGGTTTAAAATCTACCAAAGTAGTAAGAGATTTTTGTCTCAATTTTCCTTCCTTGAGACATATGTTATGTTATGAACCTATATTCTTTTATGAGGTGTATATACAACCCCTTTGATATGTATTATAATGAATTTATTTATTATCATGGTATTTTATGTTTCATTTAATTTTATTCCTTTATGGATATTATAATTCAATGTTACCAAAGTGGTAAATATTTTATGTTACACTCTCATAGTTTATCAGGATTGTTTATTATTATGTTTCTAATAATAAAATTTTATAATCCATATATAAAAAAACTCATGAATTTTATTCTACTATTTTTATGTCATGAGAATACATGTTTTCCCTTAATTTTCCTCTCTTTATGTACTTAAGATTTTAAAATAATGTTTTTTAGAAAAATCATCTTTATTTATACCTTTGATCGAAAATTGATTTTTCTTCCAAAACCATGTTTTAATTTTTCAATTTTTTTAAAGGAATATTCATGTTATTTTCCATACACTTCTTGTTTATCTTTTATCGAAAGTGTGAAAGGAATATTAATTTTAATGTGTACAATATGAAAAAACTATCCACCATCATGACCAATCATTTCTTTAAAGATTTATTAATAATATTCCAAGTTTATTTTCAAATAAATTTATTTTGAAAATTGTTTAGGTTTTAAAAATTATTTTTCAAAGTGGGAATGATATTTTCCTCTAGAAATATTTTAAATTATTTTTAATGAATACTTTATAATATTTCAAGGTTATTTTCAAAGAAAAATATTTCCATTTTTTTTTAAAATTTGTTTTTTTTAAATTGTAAAGGTTATTTTACTCAAGAAATGTTTTAAATTATTTTTAAATATCCCTTTATAAGTTTTTAAGGTTATTTTAAAAGAAAAATATTTCTAAAATATTTTTTAAATTTTTAGTTTTAAAAATAAATTTTCAAATAAAATTTATTTTCCTCAATAAATATTACAAGTGATCTTTAAAAATAATTTTCCATCTAATATTACATTATTTGATGATACTCATTCTTTTATGGGGATGTGATTTGAAGATACCATTCTTATTATATCTCTGGATTGTTTATGTTGTTGTTGAAAATATGATTACAAAACTCATTTCTTTTCAAAATATTATACCCTGATAAAATGATTACGAAACCTACTTATTTTCATAGGTTATTATATGATGAAATAATGAAATGGTTATAAAACCTCTATATTTTTCATAGGTTTTGATATGATGAAATGTTTATGAAACCCATTTCATTTAATGGGTTATGATATGATGAATCTTTTATAATCTTGTGACACCCATATGTATAATTTTCATTATGTGACATGTGGGACCTATATCTCCCTCTAATGCATTGGGTAAAGATTTATATCTTATGAGATATACTGGACTGGAATCTGGAGTGAGACCAATTCAGCAAGGGACTTTGTCCACTATGATGGTCTTGGGAGTGAACCTTGACTACTATGATGGTTTTAGGGGTGAACCCATTCCACTATGATATCCTTGGATATGATCCTTGACTACCATGGAAATGTTTTCCTATAATTATGTAGATTCCAAAATTCCATGTCATATGTCAATATTATGATCTTATGGATCATGTTATTTGATTTTTTTATGATTCATGTCTTATGAACTTCCAATATTTATTCCATGACTCAATATTTTGATCTTTGAAATGTATGGTATGGTTTTCATATGTTATTCTCATGTTCTCATACCCTTATGCTAATGTTATATTTATGCATTTTCCTTTGTTTACCCTTACTGAGCATCTGATATCACACTTTCTTATGTTTCCTTTCCCCAGGTTATGAAGAAATGTTTCAAGTAAGGTATCTCTATGAAGATTACTAAATGGGAAGATATTTTTAGGAAATGTTTAAAATAATTCACTAAATATGAATATTTTGTGCCTAGTCTCTAAAGGACCTATACCATTATGATCCTCAGATGTGTGTTTATGTAATTTATATAATATTAATCTAAAATATGTAATAAATATGTATGAAAGGTTTGGGTCATTACAGGTTAGACCCAAGGTAAAAATCCTGGGTATCACTACGTATCTCATGAGAGTGAGAATCAAGATAAACATAGTTCTCGATGTAGAGTGTGTAAGGATACGAATTCCAAGGGGGAAAAATATCCTCTCAAATGAGGATGAAGGTTATGTAGTTTATCATCATACAGGGTGGATGATTGAGCCTGTGTAGATTCAAGTTGTTCATGGGACTAAGATATATAATTTAATATCATGAAACTATGATGTTATGTTATGCAGTTTAAAAGTCATACAATAAGGAATTTGTGCCATACAGTTTAAATTCATACAACTAATAATTGTGCTATGCAGTTTAAATTCATACAACTAGAAATTTGTGTTATATAATTTAAATTCATATAGCCAGTAATTTTTTATTTAAAGTTTAAATTCATATAACCAGGACTTTGTGATATGCTGTTTAAATTCATAAAACTATGAATTTGTGCTATACAGTTTAAATTCATACATATAGAACTTTGTTCTATATAGTTTAAAGTCATATCCAAGACTTTGTGTCATGCATTTGAAAGTCATACGACTATAAATTTGTGAATTGTCATTTAAATTATGGAAAATACTTATTTAAAAACCTTGCATTAGTAAGAGGCATGACATTATCACCATCCATGGAGACCATGGTGTAATATCTATTAGCATAGAACTTTTTTTTGGTGTAAGGATCATCCCACTCTGGTTCAAGTTTTAGTGGCTTCCTTATAGGTATCATTAGACTTTTGAGGACCAATACTAGCTCTCCCTAGAGAAATGAGCAGAGGAAAAATTTCTTATTAAAGGCTTATGAAATTTGGATCTAATGGACTTCTAGGTTGTAAAGTGTGTGAAACATCTTATCATCGAGCTTCTCTAACTCATAAAGTTTCTTTTGGAATTGTTCATATTTTGATATTTGACTACAGATAGTAATGTAGAGTGATGGATGTTAAACCTCGATAGGATATAATTCCTTTGTTCTATAGAGAATAGAATATGGGGTTGCCTATTTGGCAGTATGAGTTTCAGTGTGGTAATCCCATAAGGTATTATTTTTTTCTAGATTTTCTTGTATTTAACCATTGTATTTTGGATTATATTTGATAGAGTCTTTTTAAAGGTCTTTATCTATCTATTTTACACTACATAGTAGTGAGATGAGTGATTGGACTGGATGTTATATTCCCGAAAAAACCTTTTCAACTCAAAATAATAGAAACTAATATTATTTTCCATAAATATTTTGTGAGTGATATCAAATTTTGTGATGATGTTAGACTTCATGAAGTTGGTGATACTCTGTCTTGACTTCCTTGAGGGGTATAACCTCTTCCCATTTAGAGAAAACGTTGGCCATAGTAAGGATGTACTTGAACATCCTGGATATATCTAGGGGATATAGAACCATGACATACATTCCCCATATAGAAAATGGATAAGATTATTTTGAAATATGCAACAACTCTAGGGGATGATGGACAAGATTGTCATGTATTTGATAGGCATGAAACTTCTTAGTGAATTATACACAATCTCATGTCATCTTTGTATAGAAATAGAAAAGCCTTATAATTTTATGGAATATATTATCCATTGACTTATGAGTTCCATAGGACCCTTCATAAAAATATGGTTTCTCCTTGTTCGCTGAATATGAGGAGAACCTCACCAAAACATCATTTATTGAGAGATTTTTTTGTATTTGCGCCATCATAGAGGATGAATTTTTATGCCCGAAATCATATCTTTTCCTTTTTAAATGATTTTTATGGAAGGATATTACTTTGGAGGTAGTATATTATGAGAGAAATCCATCCATTAATGACATAAATTGACAAGGATATTAGTGTTCTGGGGTTGTGTTAAATTCATTGATTTCCTCCATGTCATTTATGGTGACTTGGGAGACCACCATGAAATGTGCAATGCAGGTAACTATATCATCCTGCTTAGGATCATCCAGACATGGATGAATTATACAATTCATTATCTTAGGAATTATAATAGCGAGGGACATGATTCAACATTGACTCGAAGGGAAACTCTACCATCAATTACCTTATGTAATCAAATAGGGTATCCAAATCTTCCTTATAAATGGTATATTAACCAATAATATACTTAATTACCAACTTTTGGACACTTCTATTATTCAAATGGGCTACCTAAAGTTATAAGGATAACTCTAAGACTATGATGAGATCTTGATACTCTACCTTTTCATTGGTTCAGCCTTTGGATAATAGGAAGGAATAATGAAGAAATTTCTTGGATGGGGAAACAATGAAAATCTATAGACCAACTCCATTGAGCTCTAGGTTTTTAATTATCTTCCTCTTTGGACTTTTAGAGACACCATCAAAGTACATATCCCACATTTGGGAAGTGTCATGGATAAAGAAAATATCTTTCTCTGAGAGCTCGTTATTCACCGGTATCTTTCCAGGAAAGGGGGTTCTATGGGACGATCATATATCACCTACCCTTTGATTACCTTATGTGATATGAATTAAATATTGAACAACTATATGATAAATTAAAATTGAGTCAAGAATCTATTCAATATCATATTATTGATGATTTACTTTAGTTAATCAATTTAAGAGACCAAGAAAATATCATGGTTCTATAAGTAGTGCCTCATCTTTTATACTATGAAAATCAGTGTGAGGTAGTTCTTCTTAATGTCAATATATTGAGTATTGGTATCTAGAATTTTTTATGATATATTAAAGACTATTTTTGTTTCCTTTCATTATTTTTATGTGTGAAAATGTAATTGGGTGAACTCTCCATGGTGTCCACATATAGGAAGACTAGTTTCCCTTCTACCAATGACATCAGGATTTGTGACTATTGAAAATGTTGCTTGATATTTTCAAAGGATTATTGATAGAATTCATCCCATTGGTAAGATACTCCCTTATTTACCATCCTATTAAATGGGAGGCACTTACTAACATGATTGGATATGAAATTCATGATGTAATAAAGGTGAAACTGAAGCCTTATAAAATCATTGAGGTTTTAAAGAGGTGGTATTTCAAGGATTAAACTACTATTCTTAGGGTCTATTTCAATTCCACAGTGGTATAACATGAAGTTGATAAATTTTCCAAACATCACCTTGAAATAACACTTTAGGGGGGTCATCTTTAATCCATATTGCTTTAGTTTTCTAAAAACTATCCGAAGTTTGGAAAGATGATCAAAATGTTGCTATAATTTAATCACAATATCTTCAAAATAAAATCCTATGATCTTTCCCAAAAGCGAATTGAATATGTGGTTCATGGAACATTGATATATTTTTTTTCATTTTTCAAACCAAAGGGCATAACTTGGTAATAAAATACTCATTAGGGTACTTAAAAGTAGTTTTTTCTTCATACTAATGGTCTATTCTGACTAGTTGTACCATTAGTGTCCATCTATAAAGGAAACGTCTTGGAAGACAAATGTTTCATTGCTCATGAGTTTTGTGATTGGGACCGAGAAATCATCCTTCAGGAAGTTCCAGTTGAGATTCCTGAAATAGATACAAACCCTGATATGCTGATTCTTTTTCTTAATGGGGATGGTGTTGGTGAGACATTTTGGGTTATAAACTTATTTTATGAATTTATATTTAATAATATTTTCAACTTCAACTTTTACCTTCTCATCATGGTATGGATGAATCCTCCTGGATTCCTTCTTGAGTCCACAATGATAGTTTGGTAGGCCTAGATGGTGGGTTGCCACATCGGGATTCAAATTAATATTTTTTATATAATTTCAGGTGAACATATCATGATTCTATTTCAGGATGAAGATATATATTTCCTACTCTTTAAGAGGCACGCTGAATCTAATAAATGTGGGTTATGAGTACTCCTCCATACTAAAATTTAATTTTCTGAGCTCACAGATCATGATAGATATACCTTCCTCAAATGCTATTAGGGAATTTTTAAGATCACCTTCCTCCGATTCCTCTATCTCGATGTCATCGAAAGATGGAGGTGAGTGTAAATTTTCATTTATTGAGAGTGATGAAGATATTTACCTAGGTTTTGGAGATATTGATATGGATACATCCTCATCTAGGGTAACTTGAACAATTTTTCTTTCCGCTTTCCTATCATTTGGTACAGAGGATGCAACAACATCTTGAGATTTGGGGAATAAGGTGAGGGAATTTCTAGCTTATGGTGATGTGGTAGAAAAATATTTGGGTTCCACACATGATGATGTGACAACATATCTGATATATATATATATATAATGGAGGTTTATCTTCATCAAGGGAATTTTCATTCCTATCATAATTACACCCCTCTTTCATATGAAAATGTTAAGATGACACGTATGATTCTATGAGAACTGGGACATGTTAAGTATCCCAGTAACTTTCCACAGTTGGAATGATTTCTTTGACATGATTGATAGGAAAAATATGCTCCTCCCCATCCTCATTCAATGGATTGGTCAGATCCATTTCTAAACCATTGGGGATAGTAATCTAAGTATCATTTCCTATCATTGGATGCTTCCCATTCCTTTTGTAGAGTCCTATATCTATACACTAGGATTCATGAAACTCAAAGGGGGATTTATTGATATAAAACACTATAAATTGTCCATTAATAGAGTAATTGAGGTAATGATGGTATAAAAAAGGCACCACTACATGTAGATGAATCCAAAATCTTCCTAGAAGAGCATTTAAGTATGTGTATTTATAAATGACAAGGAATTAAAATCTAGATATGATATCCTTGAACTAGGCTCTAAACTTGATCTGAATAAAAGGTTTCTTATTACTCTTGTTTTATAATTTGATCATTAAATTGCAGGAAAACAAATTTTTGTCATAATATCCCAAACATCATAGAGTCCATACTCATATGAGGTTGATCCTAGAGCCATTATTGTAATTCCCAAAACCTATAATACCAGATTTGGTGATAAAAACATACTCTTTACAAAATATCTTAATACTAATTGATGAGACTCAATTTTAATAATCCATAATCAAAAGAAATTATTGAGTCACTTACATGCCCAATACATTATTAGGTTTACACTATAAAACATTTAACTATTTGCTACGAGATCCCATCGTAAATAACCCATTGTAGAAAATGGAATCACAAATAATCTGATCCAGTTTTTTAAGAACTTATTTGTAATGGTAGGACCCTCCTGTTTCAAATAAGTTTTGTGATAGGAATATTTAGTCATCATAAATAACATAAAAAATAAAAAAAAAATAATGAAAAAAAAACAATACAAATAAAAAAAATATTCGCAACAATATAAAATACACACTATATAAAACTATAAATATATGAATTAATAAAAATATTACAAAAAATATTTACATTAAAATATTTATAAAAAAAATACATAAATAAATAAGGGGGAGGGGTTATCTGGATTTAGTGGTGGTGGGAACTTCATCCCTAATACATGAGTCAGACGTCGCATGTACTCCATTGTCTGCTCGTGCTACTGCTTCTACCATTGATGCATATCCTCCTACTATTGCTGTCAACGGAGCTCCTCCTGCTCCCTAAGTATGGTCTCAATAAGATCACCCTAAGATCATAACTTCTCTTTATACTATGTAACAGATGGTTATGACTCTCCATAATCCCCCTTGACTAGACTCCGACATCGTGGTGGTACCAGAATTACTCTCAGGTGTTAATCGAGAGCCAATACCAACAAATAGGCCTTTCTTGAAGGCATACTAAGTCACCTACATCCATGATGCATAATCAAATACTACTGCACTAGTTGTCTGATCCATGGTCTTAGCATGAATCTCATACTATGTGTGAGAAGTATCCACCTTATATGACTCCTACAATTGTAATTTAAAATTAAAATTGTTAAATTTTTATTTTCAGTTAATTTTAAAACTCAAAAAAAATTATTCTGACCACAATATGCCGCTGATAACCACCTGTAATCTCTCCAGTGACAATATCATTGTAAATCCTCTTATAAAAAAAACTTTGTAATATTGGGATGTTCGACCACCTATATGAGTATAAAATAAACAGTTCACATTCAAAGTTATATAAATTATTAAAAAAAGTACTTACCATATGTCATCGATGAGTACTGGATGTATGACTACTAGCTTGATGCATCACCTTCTGTCTCCCCAGATTCTATCAGACTAATGATACTATCCTCTAAAAATTATCTCTCATCCAGTATGAATATAATCCATCCTAAACCTAATATGATATGTAATCTAGTCGGTGGGTGCATCAAGACTCGTCAAACTCTGTGACTCCTGTTTTCCAAATGGCAGTCCTCCTTAGTTTGTGTAAAAACTGGTGGCAACAATCATACATACATACCTCCCATGCCTCCTAGATAGAGTCCAATGTGATATCATCAATGGGATACCATAAATCCTTGAAATAATTAATAATATCAAGTTACTAATTAAATAAACTTCAAAATAACTATTATTTCTTTATGTACCATCCAATGAGAAAACATACGGTGTCAAACATCAATGGGAATCTAATCCCATGTCACCCATGCTCCAGAAAAATAATTATGCAATATATAACTCCCCTATCCAATAACTATATGTGGAAATATTTGAAAAAATAGAACAAATATTCAAAAAATTAGTATATAAATAAATTAATGAAAATTAATGAAAACTAACTAAAATACACAACTAACTGTACCTCTATATGTATGGATCGAACTCAAGACGTGGAATTTTTTTGGGGATAGGGTTAAGAATCATAAATCTCACAAAACCATGACCTCTCTGATTCTTTTCTAAACTTCCAACAGTCTGAGGGTCAGATGTTGTAGCATCATGCTCATCACTAGGTAGTAAATCCTCCTCTAATGCATAAAACATATCATATAAATGCTCATCGTCCATTTGAAACACGAAATTACTGTTGTTAGAAAATAGTTTAAAATAAGTATTATATATAGATATATATTATATATGATTATAACCCATATTTAAATATGTCAATGTTCATCTCTATCCTTATCTTCATATATGATGGTGTCAATATTTTCACATTCCTCCTCATTATCAATTTCTATAGAAGTTTTAGCTTCAACATCCCTTTATATTTCAAATTTATTTGTAATATCAATAACATCATCATGACCATCGACCCATAACTGTAGGGTGTCATCATCAATATTCATGTCTATTTGTAGAAAAGATGGATTTGGAGTAGTCTCTTGAAAAATTTCAATTCCTTTCATTTTAGAAGAACCACATTCACTTTGGATAAAATTATTTTCATGAGATTTAATTTTTATTATGATCCACAGTCACTTAACTCTCTTGAAGCAACAAAATAATTTTCATAATAAATTTTATGTTCCTGATGAGATAATAAAAATTATTCATTTAATACAATAAGTATTTTATATTTAATATCAATGATTCCATAGCGTAGATGAACATGAAATCCTCTATCACTATACAACCAGTGACATTTAGAAACTGTTAAGTAATTCCATCTTAGATAACACAATTCAATTATTTCTTCCAGCATGTCATAAAATTCAACTTCACTTTCTCTATTATGATATCCTATTAATAAAACACCAATAGTAATTGTTTTTTTGATTCTCCATATGCACATTTATGAAATTGAAAACCATTCAGCACATATGTATTATAATATTTAACCAATTTGGATGGTGGGTTACCCAACACACACAATCGATTTTCAATCTTATCAGCATGTTGATATACCTTAAAATTTTAAAAAAATTATCAATATAATAAGTATCACATTTATTTTATATATTAAACCATAAACAATTTACTTTACTAGTTTTTGAAACCAGTAGGAAAAATTATCTTACTGATGTTCTTCAAGAGAAGCAGATGTAATTTGTGGAAACTATTTCTTGATATGATTATCATATAATCAAAAAATAAAATAATATTAATTTACTTAAAAAAATTATAGAATAAGTGATAGGATCACTTACAGTACAAATGGTGTCATTATTTCACATTTGAGAAGAACATATTTATGATCCATATGATGTTCATCATCTAAAATCCATCATTCATGAAATCCACCAAATCTAAGTTTGGGATAATTAAAAACTGATAATTGATTGATCATTTCACCATTAACATTTTCCTATTTATAGCCCATGCAGTTATGTTTTTAGGTATATTTAGATTTAAAATAATGAGAATAGAAGAAAGAAATTTCATCTTATAAATAAGATTCTACAATTGATCATTCAACTGATGCTTTGTTATGTAACTTTTTCTTCAATTTCTAAATGTATCTCTTGAATGGGTATATCCATAGAAACTGTATTAGACCTCTACATTTTGCTTCATGTGGAAAATTTAATATCAAATATTCTATTTAATCAAAGGAGGTTGGTAGGAATATTTTTTCCAATTTATATAAAATTAAAACAACATTTTCTTATAGTCTACTTAGTACATCATAGTCTATTATCACTGCATAAATGTCTCAGAAAAAAAAAATGATATTTCTGTTAGTGATTCCCAAATCATAGAATTCAACAAACCTCTAAATCCAATTGGTATAAGTCTTTCCATTATAACACGAAAATCATGACTTTTTAATTCAGTAATATGACCATTTATGACACATATAGGAAAATTGGAAATATAACCATTTGGAATCCTCAAATCTATAATTCATAGACAAAATAATAAATAATTTTATTTGGAAACTATATAAGTCACTTTTGGATTTATTAGCTTCCATGATCTGTCATTTTCAAACAGTTTAAGCTCTGGTCGCTAACAAATTTGGCCAGGATCTAATCATTCCTATAAACTATATTTGGTCTTACCAAGTGCATCCAAAACTGTATAAAATATATTATCAAAACATTTCTTCTTAATATGAATGACATCCAACATGTGACATAACAACAAATCATACCAATAAGGCAAATCCCAAAAGATGCTCCGTTTTATCCAATTGTGTTCTTTCCTAAAGACATCTATTTTTGTTGATTTATAGTCAGTCTAAAGGTAATGATAGGTAATGAAGAGAACGGATTTTAACTCAATTCCCGAGATCATTGTTGGAGGTCCATCTCTTTTAATTGAACCTTTTCTCAAAATAATATCCATTCCTCTGAAAAGGATGACCGGTAGGAAGAAATATTTTATAACAGTCAAGGAAACAAGGTTTTCTTCCATTGAAGAGTATAAACACTTTTATATCTATCATACAATATGAACATGATTTTGGACCTTGTGTAATCCAACTAGATAACATGCCATATGCTGGGAAGTCAATAATTTTCCACATCAATGCAACTTTTATTTGGAAATTTTGTTGTGCAACAACATCATATGCACTAACACCATTACTCCATAATAAATTTAACTCCTCAATCATTGGATTCAAATAAACATCGATATTATTTTTTGGATGTCTTGGAATTAATAAGATCAAAAATATATATGGCTCATTCATCAATATCCAAGGAGGTAAATTGTATGGAGTTATAAATATGGAGCTAAAAGAATATTGACTATCGTAAGAACCAAATGGATAAAAACCATCAGTAGAAATACCCAATCACAAGTTTTGAGCTTCTGAAGCAAAAGACAAATGTACTTAGTCAAAACATTTCCATGAATCACCATCAGTAGGATGGTTTAATCTTTTACCAGTTTAAATATTGGTTTTGTTCCATGACATCAATGATGCTATATTATGAGACATAAATAAACAATGAAATCTAGGTGTAAGAGGTAAATACATCAACTATTTTATAGGAATCAATCTAAAATTCCCTAGTTGAGCCTCTTTTTACCTAAATTTTCCACATGAAGAAAAACTAATTAATGAATCATTTTTACCATAATATAAGATTTAATCATTTGAATGTGGATGAATCTTCTGATAACTATGACCAAAATTACTAACCAACCTTTTGACATCATATAAATTTATAGACAACACATTTACTCTAGGTAATAGTGATTTAACCAAATAGAATATTTGATCAAAACATCTATTTAAAATTCCATTATGTGATTTAATAGCCATAAATTTTTCAACCGCTTCAAAATTTCTTATCTTGTAACCAGGATATAAGGAATCCTCAACAGACTTCAACAACTCATAAAATTAGGATGGTTCTAACTCAAGAGTTAAATCAATATCATCTTGAGTTTCAGTTTGTTGAAAAGATGAACCAACCACATAATGTACTAAATTTTGAATCCATGATGGATCTGGAACCAAATTAGTTATATTTTCCCTAGAACTTAATTCACTATGTTGATATGAAAAAAATAATCTTTTTTAAAACCAAAATACAATAGATGAACCCCAAAATTTTCAAATGTGCCAAACCTTCTCAGACCACATTTCTTACATAGATAATTAATTTTCCATTATGAAACAACTTTTTCTTTTGATGATACAAATTATAAAAAATATTCAACACCCTCGATATATACAAGATTTATACTAGAACCATTTGGATTCCTATGATGATTTATCCAATTGAAATCATGTAATAAAGACCATTGTTACTTGCTCTATATTTATCTAAAAAATAAAAAATAAAAAAATTATTTATAATTAATTTGTTATAAGAAAAATACTATCTAAAAAAGTGTAAATAATTTATGCGTCACAACCTATGTACTTCAGTTCTAGGTACCTAAATATAAATTTGGATATGGTTGACCTAAATTGGTTTTATCTCCTAAAGATTAGAAATTCTATGATTTACTAAATAGGTGTAAATAATTGATTTTACAATCTTTAGGCAATGAAAACAATTTATTCCAACCGTGTCCAAATTTGTCATGGAACCAATTTATGTCAACTATGTCTTTTAATCGATGCATTTCCTCCTCCTCATGTTGTTGCTACTATCGACACATCATAACCTGTCTACCTTGATTTTGGTTACCTAATGACAAATTTGGACATGGTTGACATAAATTGGTCATTTCTAATCGCCTGAAGATTGGAAATTTTATGATTTACTAAAAATATGTAAATCATTGATTTTATAATCTTTAGGTGATAAAACAAATTTATTCCAACCATGTCTAAATTTTTCATTGCTCCAATTTATGTCAACCATATCTTATCAGTGACACATATTATCCTTTATTTTTATTAATTTATAGTAATTTACAATAATTTATACTATTTTATATCAATTTATTATAAATTGTATCAACTAATGAATTTTTAATAATTTATAACAAATTTTTATGAATTTAAACTAATAATTACTAATTACCACTAATGAGTACTAATTTTTATTAGTTTATTAATAATTTTTACAACTTATCAATAATTTATATTAGTTAATATTTTTTTATTAATTTATATCAATTTATAATAATTTATACTATTTTACATCAATTTATTAATTTTTATTAATTTATATCATTTTTATGAATTTGTACTAATTATTACTAATTACTACTAATGAGATCTAATTTTTATTATCTTATAACAATTTGTTAGTAATTATTAATAAAGTTTATTAGTTAATATTTTTTTATTAATTTATAGTGATTTATAATAATTTATACTATTTTATATCAATTTATTTTAAATTGTATCAATTTATTAATTTTTATTAATTTATAACAAATTTTTATGGATTGATGCCAATTATTACTAATTACCACTAATTAGTACTAATTTTTATTAGTTTATAACAATTTAGTACTTTTTTTTACTAATTTCTATTAGTTGGTTTTTTTTATTAATTTATCGTAATTAATAAAAATTTATACTTTTTTATATCAATTTATTGTAAATTCTATCAATTGTTTTTAATTTTTATTAATTTATAACAAATTTTTACGAATTAATACTAATTATTACTAATTACCACTAATAAGTACTAATTTTTATTAGTTTATTACTAATAATTACTAATTTTTAATAATTTTTATTAGTTAATAGTTTTTTATTAATTTATAGTAATTTATAATAATTTATACTATTTTATATCGATTTATTGAAATTCTATCAATTTATTATTTTTTCTTAATTTATAACAATTTTTTATGAATTTATACTAATTATTACTAATTACCATTAATGAGTACTATTTTTATTAGTTTATAACAATTTATAACTAATTATTTGTAATTTCTATTAGTTAATAATTTTTTATTAATTTATAATAATTTATAATAATTTATACTATTTTATATCAATTTATTATAAATTTTATAAATTTATTAATTTTTATTAATTTATAACATTTTTTATGAATTTATAGTAATTATTACTAATTACCACTAATGAGTAGTAATTTTTATTAGTTTATAACAATTTATTACTAATTATTACAAATTTATATTAGTTAATATTTTTTATTAATTTATAGTAATTTATAATAATTTATACCATTTTCTATCAATTTATTGAAAATTCTACCAATTTATTAATTTACATTAATTTATAACAAATTTTTATGAATTTATAATAATTATTACTAATTACCACTAATGAGTACTAATTTTAATTAGTTTATTACAATTTATTACTAATTTTTACTAATTTCTATTCGTCAATAACTTTTATTAATTTATCGTAATTTATAATAATTTATACTATTTTATATCAATTTATTATAAATTCTATCAATTTATACATTTTTATTAATTTATAACAATTTTTTTTTCAAATTTATACTAATTATTACTAATTACCTCTAATTAGTACTAATTTTTATTAGTTTATTACCAATTATTACTAATTTATATTAGTTAATATTTTTTTAATAATTAATAGTAATTTATAATAATTTATACTATTTGATATCAATATAATGTAAATCTTCTCAATTTATTGTTTTTTATTAATTTATAATAATTTTTTATGAATTTATACTAATTATTACTAATTACCACTAATGAGTACTAATTTTTATTAGTTTATTACTAATTTTTACAATTTATTACTAATTTATGTTAGTTAATAATTTTTTATTAATTTATAGTAATTTATAATATTTTATCCTATTTATATCAATTTATTATAAATTCTATAAATTTATTAATTTTAATAATTTATAACTTTTTATGAATTTATACTTATTATTAATAATTACCACTAATGATTACTACCAATTTATTTCCAATTTTTAATAATTTTTATGAGTTAATATTTTTTTTATTAAATTATAATAATTTATAATAATTTATACTATTTTATATCAATTTATTATAAATTATATCATTTTTTAATATTTTATAACATTTTTTTAGAATTTATACTAATTATTACTAATTAACACTAATGAGTACTTATTTTTATTAGTTTATTACTAATTTGTACAATTTATTACTAATTTCTATTAATTAATAAATTTGTTTATTAATTTCTAGAAATTTATAATAATTTATAATATTTTATATCAATTTATTGTAAATTCTACCAATTTATTAATGCTTATTAATTTATAACATTTTTTACAACTTTATACTAATTATTACTTATTACCACTAATGTGTACTATTTTCTATTAGTTTAAAACAATTTATTACCAATTTTTAGTAATTTTTGTTATTTTATTTCTAATTTTTACAATTTATTTATAATTTTTATTTGTTAATATTTTTTTTATTAATTTATAACAATTTGAAATAATTTATACTATTTTATATCAATTTATTGTAAATTCTATTAATTTATTAATTTTTATTAATTTATATCAATTTTCAATTTTTTTACCAATTATTACTAATTACCACTCATCAGTACTAATTTTTATTAATTTATAGCAATTTATTATTAATTGTTACTAATTTTACTAATTATTAGTAATTAATATTAATTATTATTAATTAATACTAATTATTACTAATCAATATTAATTATTACTAATTACCACTAATTATTACCAATTACTACTAATTATTACTAATTACCCCAATCATTACTAATTACCACTAATTATTACTAATTGCACCTAACTATTAATAATTACACCTAATTATTACTAATTACCACTAATTATTACCAATTACACCTAATTATTACTAATTATACCTAAGTATTACTAATTGCTGATAATTGAATGAATTATTACAAATTAAAACTCTTTACTTTTAATTAAAAACATTAATTCTAATTAAAAAATATATTTCTAAAACTAATTAATTCAAAATATAGCTAACTAATTCCAATTAAATATAATTACTGCTAATTAATAATAATTATTTCTAATATAAAATAAAATAAATAAAATAAAAAATAAAAACATTAATTAAAAACATTGAAACCGAATCTTTTGGTGGATGTAAAACATGAAAGTTGCTACATTGTAAAATTTAAAACTTTGAGATAAGTAAAGAGAAGAATTTGAGAGCAGAGAAGGAAAGAGAAGTTTAGAGAAAATTGAAATGAAAAAATTGGGGGGGGGTGTATACATATAGGTTAGATCATTTTCAATGAGAGTATTTGTAGCAGGATTCCTGTCACAAAAATAGTATTTACGACGGGACCCATCACAAATTGTGCCACCAGTATTAATTACAACGACAATTAGAAAAAGTATTTGTGATGCGACTCATCGCAAATACCCTCCGCTGATAGTTTATTTGCGATAAGAGAAAATCCCATCGCAAATAACAAAAAAATGAAGAAAAGTATTTGCGACGGGTCCCATCGTAAATGCTTTCCTACTGACACAACATTTTTGATGAGAGTTTACTTCTGTCGCAAATAACAAAAACAATGGGATAATATTTGCGACCGGGGTATATTCCCATCGCAAATAGTCTTCCTGCGGTTTGGTGCGCATTATGAGCCAAAGGTTTTTGCGACGGAATCTTTCCCTTGCATATACTTTTTTAACCGACTATTTTCAATAGGATATGATTTCTGTCGATGGATTATTTACGATGGGTCAGCCACCTGTCATAAATAACCCTTCACAAAAATCTGTTTTTCCTGTAGTGTTAGAGCATTAGAGAATTTGGAAAAAACTTAACGTAACTCATATCTTTCTCACCCAATGGACATTTTCCCACTATGTACATATTTTCTTATTCCATAATAAGTCCTGAACACCTCCCAAAAAAATCTCCACACATGATACCCTTCTAGATATTTCATATATACTACTCTTCTTTATAACTTGAGGTAGTGGAAACAAAAGAAGGGTGAGCTCAAATGCTTCGTAAGGAAAAATGTACAATGGAAGATGTCATGAATATATAAGTCATAAAGAATATGATGGAGTGAATAATCAATACATATTCCATTTAATCAAAAAATAAACATAAAATTCATCCATGGATAATATCAATATAGTAATCACATGGAAAATAATAATAAATTTCTCAATGATGGAATTCATAATTCCATACATTTAAATCTCACCATCAAGACCTCGGTCAAGACTCCTTCAAAATTTGGGTAGGCCATACATCAAATACCCAAATAATTCTTGAGTCACACCAAACTGATTATCTCATGAGACCTACCAATGCATCGAGGAGATATATAATTCCAAGCGTCACTCTTCCCTAACACATTTCCAATGCATTCCTCATTTATTAAATGTTCAATACAATACTAGATCAATATTCACAACAATAAATATATATCCATATTGAATCAAGAATACAAAATGAAAAAGTTCCCCAATTAAAAAAATAACTTTCTTTGTAATATCCCTTAAAATAATACCATAAATGGAAATGGTATATGATTAATGTAACACCCCAAAATTTTATATGTATTTCCTTTGAAATAAACTTGAGGTATTTGATAGCTTTCTTTACACACAACACTTAGTTGAAACGAATTGTGATATACTATTAAATTATGACAATTCAAATGTGACCATTATAACCCAACTATTAAATTGGAGGTATGGATATGAATAAAAACATTATGAAAAAATGTATCAAGGTTTTATATAATGAAAATTTATCGATTAATGTATAATAATTAAGTACTCAATTTTTAATAAATTAATTTTTATAGTTTTCGATTACAATGGAAGCACCTTTGGTGGGTGTTATGTTTAAAATTTCTTTTAACACAGAGTTGCCCAAAACCCCAATAGAAGATATTTCATGTTAAATTTATAATTTATTTTTTTATGATTTGAAGAAATTATTTACCATTTCTTAGGATCCTTTCTTCAATGTAGATGTTGATCATTCGAGAACCCTTTTTCGGATTACCTTTGTTGCGCTGTAAGGATCCAAGTGTAGAATCTCTCTAGTGATGATCCACACATGCTCCTTTGATCTTCGAGCAACACCAATTGATTTATGGGTACCAGTGTGGAAAATCAATTTCCTTTCATTATTCATGTTGACCACTTGTCCTTTTATCTTGAAGGAATCTCTCATTCATTTCTCATTCATGAGAGGGAGAGAGAAAAAAAGAATTCGAGGGAGAAATCTGTCATGCACAATGATTCTATATTTCTTGATTAACCTTACATAATAGATATAACCATCTATATATAGACCCAAGGTTTAGATTAAAATATTATTTAATTGCATACTGACCCTTAAATAATATAATAATCTTTAACAAACACCATGCCATATTATAATAATAATAAAAATAATATTTTATGGAGTGCGCTAACTCATTCAATAGTAAATATTATTTTAATGGATTGTAAAGTAATATTCATCATCAAAAATGATCTTGGTCTACTCAAAATCCTTGGAATTTATTGAATACCCAAATAATTATTTTATCTTATTAAACAAATATTTTATTCAAAAACCAATGAATAAATATTTAATAAATAAAATAAATATTTTATCCACAATCTAGTGAATAAATATTTATTAAATATTCACATAACTAAAAAAATTATTTAAAAAATAAATAACTATTTTTTACCTTGTGAATATTAGTGATAAAATTATTTCTTATTCATGAGAATAATATTTATTCCATTAATTAAATTCAAATATAATTTAATTGAGATCAATAGAAGCACTTAGTGTGAGACTCTATATGATTATTTATCATTATCATTTGGCTAGTACTCCTAAATTCTAAGATTACTATCTAGTAATAGGTTAAGGAACCCAAGAGAAAGAACTTAATGATGCAATGTTGAAAACAACATATAAATGATCACTATGTAATAGAATCCCTTCATCACAATATCTCATCAAGCAGGTTTCACATATGTGTTATCAACCTATATGCTTGATATGTCTTTCTTTGACTATTTGAAATAAACACGTCATTACACCTTGTTCATGGGATTTAATGTGATGGTTTTATTATAATCAAAGGGAGGAGATATCAACTTCTATAAATATAGTGAAGATCATACTTTGTTTTTTTATTTTTTATCAATGAGTATGTCAATATGTATTTAAGAAGAGTACTATATTGAAAGTGAGCATTTAGTATTCCCAAGATCTTTAATGAATTTATTGAAGTTCCCAAGAAATTATGATCATTACATCAAGAATCTTGGAAGTTGTTGAAACTTTAAATAAGATCCATCCATGGAAGTTCAAAGGTTACCTGAGCATATTTTTGATGAAGTGGTGATGCTTGGATAATTTTTATAGATTCATTTGATGGAATTAGATATCATGCTTGAATAATTCTCCATAAAACTCTTATGATTGATGAAATTGTCTTCATTTTTATTAAAAACACACGCTTATGTGTTTCACATAGTTTAAAATATCATTAGAAGTGAAGATAAATCGTCTATTAATGATTTTATATGAAGAATTATTATGTTGAATATTCAAGGTGGAAGTTCATGAAAATATTTATTTGCATAAGAATAAATGTTTAATTTTTTGAAGGCCATGAAAATAGTCATTTGTGTGAAGAAATGTTGGAAGGCCATACAAAAATAAAGATTAATTGTTTATTTTTCATGTAGGGAAATCTTGAAGAAGGATCTTGGTTGGAAATTCTACACTTAGTATATACTAATTAATTGAATGATATTAATGAAAAAAATAGGGCAACCAAATCCACCCACATGGGCTAGCTCAACCATATATGTGAGCAATGACCCAACCACATGAAAACTATCCCATGAATGGGCATCCAAGGCAATAAAGAGGTGTAGAGTGGATACAAACCACCCGCACAAGTAGGCATGGCCGAATATGGGTATGGTGAATCCTAGGATAAGACCTTGATTACTTGATTATGAGTGACTATGGACATATATTAAGCTATTAAATGGACCATGAACAAGACACAAAATGATTTGGGATAGAGTTATGCAGTGCACTATTCATACACCTAAAAATGTTACAGACATAATGTGTTCATTCGATCTGATTCAATCTAACAATCCACTAGCCTCCACATAATCATCATAAACCTCCAAATATCTGTTGTTATTATAGACTCCTTGATGCTACGGGGTTAATTCCACATCTAACGTTCAAACATCTCCATTGATCAAATGTATGAACAAATACCTTCTCAACATCCTAAATTCGTGCATGCTACTATGTATTAGATGCATGAGAGATGTAGAAGATCACAATTCTGCTGAGATGATATGAAGTAATAGTGAGTCTTCATGTTAAGATAATATTGGTTTGAGTTTAATCATGCATGAAGCTACACTTGGATGCATACATATGAGTTGTTTCTCATGAAGGAAGAAGGTACATGATGAAACCATGATTCTTGGAGAAATCAAAAGATAAGGAAACCCACTGAAAAAATAATAATATTTTCAGTGATATTTAAAATTTTTGTAACTATCCACCATTTTTATACATAGCTTAAAACTCAAATAAAACATTATTCTCAAGACAAAGGTTATAAAAAATGCATATAAAATAAGAACACCCAAGACTGAGAGTTGCTGCTACAAGCATTAGAGAACTCACATTTTTCTTTATAAAAATAGGTCATCTATAAAGCCTCATGCTTCCAATTTCATGGAGGATAATCCTATGATCCATTAAGCTATGTGAAGAAATATTTCCATGCTCAAATATTTCACAATGAAAGAACCTCAAACCTTCTTGGTTTATGAAGAAAGAACAACATACTTACTCCAGTATGAAAAGGAGAAGTACTATGCTCATCTATTGCATGAAGAAGAAAGATTCATGATGAATTTGGTTTTATAATGGATAGACCCACACACCTTTTCCTATTCACAGAATAATCAATAATTTGTGTGAATAAGAAACACTCCCTTGGTGTATTTATATAAAGACAATGTTATAATAGATTTTTCATTCCTAGTTTGTATGAAGAAGAAAGTGTCTCTGCGCTCATCTATCGCATGAAGAAAAACCAAGATTATGAAGGATAACATAGTTTAATAAATAAAAGAATAAAATGAACCCACATAACCTCTTATGCAAAGTATTTTGGTTTTCATAAGAATACATGAATAATAATAACAATACTTGTGTGTCACGAACTAGCCCGAGTACCCTAGTAACCTGATAACCAAGATGGCTCTAACATAGCCTGAAGGGATTTCTTGATCCCCACAAGTTGGTGACTAGAACCTGACATCATAAAATATTAAAGCGGAGTTAAAATTTCCACAAATAAAATAGAAGCAAGATAAAAAAGTCAGCATGAATACACGAAAAAATCTATAGGGAGAAGTATACCATAAGTCAAACATTCATAAAAAAACCAAAGTACTGCAATAATGGACTAGAAAATAGGATAAAATCCAAAGTCCCAATGGAAACCACTCTTTAATCCCAAGGATAAATAACTACTACAACCTTTAAGTGACACTTTAACATTTCTCAAACCTGAAAAAATATAATCTAAAAACACCCAAAGGCACATGTAGGGTGTGATCTATAATCCCATTAGGGTCTCATTAAGGATTCCATAAAATATTCTAATATTTAATTTTCCAATTATATCTTTGAATTTTAAATAAGTAGGAATGTAATTTCAAAATCATATTTAAACAAATCATGCTTAAATTTCAAATTATGGAAATACTTTAAAAAAATGGATTAATAAATTTTTTATATAAAATAGTTTATATAAATTCAGAAGGCATATAAAATAGTTTACAACAAACATTGTCTTGTATATTAATTTACAAAAAACAAGAAGCATGATCATATTACAAGAGGTATGATAGTTCCAGGTTATAGGATCCTCACACACTTATATAATGATAACAACAATGTGTACACACATCCCCTAACACTAGTCAAATATGGCTCATTGAAATCCTACTAAGTAATAAAATGTGCCAAACAATTTATGTTAGAGCTGTAAAGTGTCAATACGGTGCTCAGGTATTCCCATCCTAGCATGTGTGTCCCTAATAGCTCACTAACTACCTAGGACTTCATGTTCTCAAACAAAAATCAATGATAGGAAATTTATTTTAAAACTGTTTAAAATACAATTAATCCCATTCTCCCATTTCAAATATTCCAATTTTTTATTTAAAAACCAAAACAAATTTTTAATCAAAACATTCATTTTTCAAGATAAAACCAATGGGTTTCTATCAAAATCATTTCAATCAATTTTTATTAAATACTAATGTGAAATCAATTTCATCAAATTAATTTTATAATTCAAATTCCACAAATTAAATTCAATAATTTAATTTGACCAAATTCTATCCAATTTCACAAACACACCCCAATTCAATGGAATTGGGTTTTTTTCCCAATTTCATGCCAAATTCAATTTCAACACCCCAATTCAATGAAATTGTATTTTTAATCAACCAATCAAAAGAAATTTCACTTATATCAAGTAATTGAATTTAAATCAATAAATTTAGGGTTAATAAAAATTGACATCATAACGGAACCACCTACCTTAGAAAAACGGGATCTCAAAACACCAAACCCCAATTGGGAAAATCCTACGAAGAATGATGAAAATTAAGATCCAAGAAACAACCTAGACCCAAGGCCTAAAACAACAAGTATTAGAACCTCCAACCAACATAAAGATAAAAAAAAACCCTAGGGAGAAAAGAAGAGAGAGTGGGAGAAAGAGATCCGGAAGAGGAAACCTACTAGGTATAGATAGAACATTGTTCACCAAGCTTTGATATGCTCCTAGAAGGGTCTAGAAGGGCCAAAATTGCCTCTTGGGAGCCTCCAAGGAAGAAGAAAACAATATGGGGTCTTAATATTCCATCAGGAACCTAAAAGGAGGGTTTCAATAATTTTAAAATTAATTTTTAGATTAAAAAATATCATACGCATGGTTAACTGGGAAAGGTCGCATAGTTAGCAAAAATTGTGCACCCTAGTCATGCAACCCTTTTAATTGGTTGCATGATTTCTTCTAAGTGGGTTAATGACTTATATAACTATATGATAACTGTACAAATCATCACTACCTTGGTATGTATTGTGTTCTCTAGTAGGGTGCACGGTTTGGGAAAACTGTGCACCAACCATACACAACCCATAAAATTTCAAAATTTCGAAAGTTTTTACCTGAAAAAGACCCAAATGAGACCCAACCAAAGCATGGTAAAAATACAGGTTTAGGAATACCTAAAAACAGTAATAGGATATTACAACCTCCATACTATAGAAACTTTTTATCCCCATAAATCCTACTTAGAAGCTTCCATGAAAAAAAAGATAAGTCCATTGATATTTAATTAGTGCCTCCCTCTCCCACATATCCTAAGAATTAGAACCATACTGGCATAAAACTTGAACCAAAAGAATCTTCCTACCATGAATTCTGTTATCTTTAGAATCAACTATCATAACTGGATGCTCAATCACAGATAAATTAGGTTCAACCTTAAGATCACTATAACTCAGGATATGAGATGTATTAGATAGATAATTTTATTGATGAGATACATAGAATACATTATGTATCAACTTTAGCTGTGGTGTTAGTGATAAATGGTAAGCAACCTTCCCCACCTACTCAATAACCTCAAAAGGTACCACAAAATGAGGATCAAACTTCTCTTTCATCACAAGCCATCAATGAACCAACTGATGTGAAAATTTCAAGAAAACCTAGTCCCCAATTGAGAATTACAACAGTTGACGACAACGATAAACATAATATTTATACCAAATTTTTACTATCAACATTCTATGATTAATCAATTGAATTTTTACTATCATCTCTTGAACCATGTTCGGTCCATCCAATGAACTTTCACCAATTTATGACCAACACAATAGAGATCTGCAATGCCAACCATAAAAGGCCTCAAAAGGGTACATTCTGATCATAGACTGGTAAATATTGTTATAATAAAACTCAACCATCCCCAAGTGATCATCCCAATCCCCCCAAAAGTTGAGAACACAAGCGCGAAGCATATCCTCAATAATATGCATAGCTCTTTTTTGTCTGGCCATCTGATCATGGATGGTATGCCGTACTCAAATGGACCTGAGATCCCAGTTCCTCCTAAAGGCCTCTATAAAAAATAATAAGTGAACCAGGGATTCCTATATGGAATCCTTCCTAATAAAAACTTTTCATTACATAAAGTTTATTTTATTGGAAACAAGGTACATAATACATGAAAATATAAAACATTATTCTAATAAACTTGAAAGGATTCATAATAGGTTAATACTAAGTAAATTTAATACATATAATAACATGGGTACATAAATCCAAGGAAAGGGTGAGCATAAGGCCTAGTAATGGAAAGCAAGAGAAACATTTTACATGTGATCTTGAGAAATATCAATAAAAATTTGAGGAATATAATAAAGGCACAAGAAAAGAAAAAAGGTACATATACCAATAAAAATAACTTGAATAATAACATAGAAATTTGGATACAACATTTAAATGAGACATTCATAAACATATCATCATGGTTTTTCATCGAGGTTTCATAAAAATTATCAAGGTTATTCACCAAGGTATCATAAAACTTGTATCTCTAGAGATTAAATTCTTTACCTAATGCATCAGAGTGCTATCAGGGTGAAACATTCATATGAATTAATTTTAATGTGATCTATATATATTATAATAAATCATTTCATAAATAACCAATGGAGAATAAAAGAAAATGGATTTCATATCAAAATCACAGTGTTTCAAAAGTGTTTTAACAACATGATCATTATGTAATTTATAACCCACATAAAGGGAATGTGGGTTTTATGTATGTCAATAACAAAATAAAATAAATAAATTTTACATCTTTATGAATATAAATAGAAAATAAAGATGTTTGGGTATTCAAAAAAATAAAATTAAATGGAATTCCTTGAGGAGAGGAGAGAAATTTTGAGAAGTAAAATCATCAGCTTAACAAGTATAAAACATGGTTTTAGAAAAGAGTAAAAAGAGATGGGATAGGGTTCTCACATTTATGAAACATAAATTTTCAATAAATTATTTAATAAAAAGAAAATAATAAATACTGACCATAACATTCAGAAGACATATACAAAAAGAGGTTCTTAAAATGAAGAGAAAAGAAGGATATTTCCCTTACCTTGAAGAGTAACTCCTAAAACTCATAGATTGGGACCATGGGGGATTGAGGAAACCTTGGGAGGTAAAAATATCATAGATTTGTGTAGGATGAAATATGAGTGAAAGGAAATGGATAAATGGGTTGGAATTTATAGCAAAAGTGGGGGATTTGTTTATTAATTTCTATATTTAGGCTTTGGACACCTAGGTAGTGGTAAATGAAAAACCATGGGATTGCCCACAGTATTTTCCCATGGTATTGGAAACTTGGGACAAATTTTATGTATTTTAATCCACAAGTGTCTACCATCATTTTATATTACTTATTTTGGTAAGGAAAATTAATTTTTTACAAAATAACATTTTTAAAGTTAAAATTTTCATTTTAGAATTTGAAAGTAAATTATATATTTGAAATTTGATTAAAATATATTAAAATACTTTATATTAATAAAATAATATATTTTATGTCATGTATTGTGTTTAATTAGTTATTACATCATTATAACATAATTATTATGTCATTAAGATATCCAAAAACTCAAACTGTATTTTTAATATTCCTAAAAAAATAAAGTATTTTAGAAAATTATCATAAATTCACCATAACCTAATTTCAACATGATGATTTCAAAAAATATATTTATTTTATCACAATAATTCTCTAAATATGAGAATTTTACATTCTAGATATAAAAATCCTTATTTATTAAAAATAATAGCGGATTGAAAATGTATAGTAAATTTTCCCACACTTGAAAAAATAAAAATTATTTTATCATTTATTTTTTAATAAAAGTGTTTTTATCATACTATTTCATTAAAATAAATATTATTCCTAATACCATTATTTATTATAATAATTATATTTTTTTCTAAAAAGTACAATATCAATATGAAAAATCAATTTATCAAAATTCTTCTCAATTTTATTAAGAAAAACTATTCTTAAAAAGGAAATGATGGAATAACAATTTTATTTATACAATGTAATTACACTTTAATTAACTAGGGATAGGATATGTAACCAATCATAACACCTGTATATAACCTAAGGGTAAGGTGTACGATGGTGATAGATTTATGCGGTGGCTCGACTAACATCACCCGAGTGGTAATTTCCATTAACTTGAACTTATCCCCTAGGTTATTTCATTCAAGCTTCACTTGTTGAAGATTAAATTGGGATTGGTTAATATAGAAGCCCAATGATGCTATCTCTCTCCCAGGTTCTGATAAATGGGCTTTGTATGACATGACTATGTTGGTTGAGGCCATTGTTACCTCTTTCTGCATTAATGATCATTTTTCATTTATACTTATAAACACTAATTATAATGTTAAAATTTTTATCAGGAGTATTGTTTCCAATAGTCATATTGATCAATAGTCATAATTGACCAACGATCATATAACGGTCAAAACTTGATGGTCATATTTCAAATTATACTCACTTTATTATTAATAAGATATAATTTTGTTTCATACAAAATAATATAAAACACATTTACCAAGAAACAAATATCATTCAAAAAGTTTAGGTTGTTACACACTATTAGAGAATATAATAGACGGAACTACATGAAAACTTATAATTGTTTTCATATAGAGATTTTCTAACTCTTCAACTTTGGTTATATCATGAATGGGTATAAAGTGTACTGATTTTTTCATCCAATCGATCACAACCCATATTTCATTCTTCTTTATCTGGGTGCAAGACAATCCAACCACAAAGGTCATAGAGATCTCATCCCACTTTCAAGTAGGTACTGAAAGAGGCTGAAGAAAACCTGAAGGTTTCTGGTGCTTGTCCTTGACCTGTTGTCATATATAACAATGAGAGACAAAATCACCAATGCTCTGTCTCATACCCAACCACCAGAATCTAAGCCGAAAGTCATAGAATATCTTTATGGTTCTTGACTGTACTGACCATTAGTAATTATAGAAATCCCCCAATCATAGATTTCATTACCGCTAACAACCCAACAAAATGATTCTGATAGCATAGTATTCCCTTAATGGAGAATGACCAGTTAGGAATGGTATCCCCACTATAAAGAGAGTCTATAATTCTAAAAAATTCATCATCAAGATCTTATTCTTGAAGGATCATCTCAAGAAGAGTGGATATCAGCTGAACACTAGCCAAGGAAATATCATCCCCTGATTCCCATATTTCTGATATGCAGCTGTGAAAAAAGAGCCATCAAGTTCCACTATTCTGATGATTCTTTCACTACCTAGGTCAGAAGTTTACTATAAATGAATTAATGAGGACATTCCATTTCCCTGGGGTATAAGTTATGTAAAAGTCAAGATATTTTAGGTATTTCAACCAACATCTCTAGTAGATATTCAAATCTTTTTGGGAGAATATATAACTCAAGATCTTGTGATCAGAAAACACAATAAAAATTTCTCCAATAAGGTATAATCACCAACTCTTAAGCGTGTGCATCACAGTTGTGAGTTAAAGGTCATGAGTTGGACAATTATTATTGTGTGTCCTAAGCTTATGATATCCATAAGAAATTAAATGATCACTCTGCCTAAGAATGCATCCCAAACATGAATATGATGCATCACAAAAAACCACATATCCCTACCTGACCTCTGGGAGAGTCAACACTGACGTAGTAGTCAAAAGATGTTTCATCTCAACAAAATAATTTTGACATTAACTCATCCCAAGAAAAATTTACTCCCTTACAAGTTAAAGTAGTAATTGGAGAATCCAACTTTGAGAAGTTCTTAAAGAACTGAGGATAATACCTAGCTAGACCCAAGAATATTTGAATCTCGAAAACATTTCACAGTTGATCCAATGTCATAACAGCCTTCACATTTTCAGGGTTAATTGAAATACCATTTTTTATCACCATGTGCCCCAATAAATTCACTTCTCAAATATAGAAATAAAAATTTGAAATCTTGTCATAAAGATGATGATTTCTCAACAATTCCACAACTGCTCTCAGATGACACACATGATCCTCCTCAGACTTAAGTAAATGAGGATTCCATCCATAAAGAATACCTTGAAGGTTTCAAGGCACTCATGGAAAATCATTTTCATTAAATACATAAATACTGTAGGAGCATTGTTTAAACAAAATTGAATGACAAGGTACTCATAATGAATGTACCTACTTCGAAAGGAAGTTTTCTGAATATCAGATTCTATTATTCTCAACTAATGGGAACCAAATCGAAGATCGATCTTAAAGAACCACTTTACCCCTTTCAACTGATCAAAAATATCATCAATCCATGGAAATAAATATTTATTATTTACCATAAATCGATTGAGTTTTCAGTAATCCATACAAAGGTGAAGTGAACCATCATCATTATTAGCAAAGAGAACCAGCGCTGCCCAAGGTGACACACTCAGGTGTATAAATCATTTCTATAAAAGATAATCTAACTGAGTCTTAAGATTTTTAATTTCATCTGGTTCCATGAGATAATAAGAAATAGATACTGGTTGAGTATCATACACTAATTTGATAGATAACTCTACCACTCTTACTAGTGGGAAACCATGTAAATCAGAAGGAAACACATTGGGAAACTCGACAAAAACTAGAGGAGATCACCACTCAAATTTTCTCACTCCAGGTCAAAATAAAACACATATATTACTTTCCCCAACTCTGGATAATAGGGTCCATCTGTACTCAACCTTGGGTCCCATTCTTCTTGAAAGATACGACAAACCCCATCAAGTGCATTAAAGGAGGCCCATTGATGATAACAATCAGTATGATCTTTATTGATAATGGGAAAATCCATCCCAAATATAACGTCAAGTGGTTTCATGTTGAGAAATAGAAAATCCCAATCAACCTCAACATTTTATAAAGATAAATCACATGCGGGCCTATGGAGAACCTTCTCTCTCTTTGTCCCAAGGGGTGTAGTAATATCCATCACATAAGATAAAATCTCTATAGGAAGATTAAGAAAATTAACAATATGTTTTGAAATAAATGAATGAGATACACCAATATCAAATAAATAAGTCACCAATGACATAGCTATAGTGATGGTGCCTTTCACAGTCACTGGAACCGTATCTGCTTACTTTGGAGACTCTTCCATTGTGTGAAAAGTTTTGTTCCATATGACTATGGATGGAACCCCTTTGTATTTTAAGCATCTAATTTCCCCATTTTTAATATGATCTAATGATCCTATTCTACTACAAGGTGTATAATAAACATGAAAAAACTTCTTAAGGTGACCTGAGCATTCATATAAGCCGAAAATCTTGGATGCCTTAGTGAAAAACTACTTAGAATTCCCAGGATTTCCACATAGGTAGAAAATAAAAGAGCCTTTTATAGGCACTTTAGGAGGTCTAGAAAATCCTACTATTGTGAACCACCATGAGAATCATCACACTTCTTATTTCCTTTAGAAGAATTCACCCTGCCACTAGGAGAAAATAAAATTACCATCAGCCCTGACTTACCAGCCAAGTCCATTTTGACCATCAATGCTCTATCCAATATGTCATAATAAGAAGGAAACTTTAGTAATAAAACCTAAGAATGAATATCCGATCATAGTCCCAAATTGTAGTGATGAGTCTTCATCTTCTCATTCGATAAAATCTCAGGTGAAAACTACACTAGCTCAACAAAATGGTTTGAATATTCTATCATGGTCTTGTTATATTTCTCAAGTTTGAAAAAACTTGAAATCCATAGACAAAACCATTAAACATGGATAGAACTAGTTGGTGAAAATATCCTTGAAGATAATCTCAAATGGGAAGTATAACTAAGGAGGAATCTATGTTAGATTAATAATATAGTGAGAATCTCATTTTAAAGCAACCAATTTAAGCTACATAGATGTTCAAAACAACCTAGAATGAATTAAAATTTTATTTATTAAAAAAATACATAGAATGAAGAAGCATATAAATTGACCATATCCTATAATTAATAAATGAAAACCATATCAGTTAACTGCATAGTCTCTATCCATTAGTTGTTTCCAATTATGAGCTAACTAGACCATATGTAATAATTCATAGATGAAAACCATATCAATTAACTGAACTTTATGTATCAATAAATAGCTATAATAGTGTACAACTATACACTATTATATACAAACCACATTTCATTTAGTATTTCTAGTTCTTTTTTATCATTTATATTGAAATTTGTAACAATTTAATATGAAAATGATATAATTCCATGATAGTGTGTAGTTGTACAGTTTTAACTGGTGTCAATATATGAAATAATGCACTTTGTAATAGTTATATATGTTATTGTAGATTCTTTTACCACTTTCATCATTGAATTCATGATTTGGGAACTTTTTCAACACTGTCCCCCCCCCTAAATTTGATGCATTAAAAATGAAATGTATCTGATTCTTTGTTGGTAATGGAAATAAGTTAGACTTATTTTTATACTCAAAATTATTTATAAAAGTGTGAATTTTTTTTCTAAATTTCCCATCCTGTTAGTTGCATCTTGTTCAATATAAAATTGAAAAATTATCAGAGTTTATTTCTCAGTAAAAAAATGTATCCATGATCATAGAGGATGAGATTATATAATCCTGACCTTTTGATTCACATGTTTCTTAGACCTTTTTTTGAAATAGGATTATCAGTTGGAATTCTAATTAAAATATACTTATCAATTGGAATTTTATGATTTTACTTGAACAGAATAATAATGATCTTATCATCAATCATGTGGTTCTTACCTTTTCAAAGTGTAAAAATATACTTAATGAAAATATTTCCTGTCAATGAATTAAAAGGTGCATCCCTTAAGAGGGAGAAATCATGAGAACGTGATTCCAAATCAATAACATACAGAAATTTAGAAATCTAAATTAGATTTAGTGAATTGAATTATGAGGTATTATAGTAGCACATTCCTATATTTCCTTGGTTATATCAATTATATTGATGTGGGGGGGGGGTGTCAGTTGATTATAAAGAAAATAAATGCTATATGAACTTAGAATATTTTTATGGGGTTGTTGATATGAGTGTAGGAGTAATTTGTTTCTTGATAAATCTTATTTTCATCCACTAAAGTGTTAAATTTTGAGTGGTATCACATTTATGATGATTAATGGAAATATTTGAATAACATGGTTACTCACTCTTATTTTATACATTGACCTTTCCCATGTATAATCAGAGTGGTTAACTGGAAGATCATAAATATGAAAAGATGTGGCATCATTACTTATTTTAATTAATTCAAGACGAATTGAAAATTAGTATTGGAAGGAGAACTTGTTTAAATAAAAAGAAAATTTTCTACCACTATAAAAACAATTGTATTTTTCATCAATAAGAGGGAGATAAAAAAGGATAGAATATACACATAAATACTTAAAGGTATTTGAGGGTGTTGATAAAAAATTAAATGGGGGATATTTAATATCCCAAGCTTGATGGTTTTTTTATTGCCAATAAGGATGATTACCTTTTTATGATTGATGATTTCAATATGTATGGAATAAGACAATGAATTGGAAGTTTGTTAAGGATACTAAGCATGTTGAGGATGAAATGGAGTTCCAAATAAAAGTTTCATTGTGCATAAATAAGGTTAAATTGATATAGACACATCTTTGAAGAAAAAAATGTAAATAGGGAGGCATTTTAAGGTTTATAGAATTTTATAGATATATATTACTACTATAATATATGGATTATTATTTTTATTAGGAACTCTAATGAAGTAGAAAAAATATTTCAGACTGAAACTAGAACATCCACCTAAGTAGCCAGGTCATAAAAAAGAACACCCAACCAAGCATGAAGGTGGTAGCTATCCTCAAGTTATCCTAGAGGAGTATAGACAGTGTATAGAACCTGCATGGTTTAGTGTGCATATAGAGAGGTAAATGGTTCTTATCCTTATCTTTTCTATATGACATGAAACACTACTAGAGGGCACTGACTCTAGGTCAATTTGTAGAAGAATATGTTGTGAAACTTTTAAATATCACATTAAGATTAATGTTACAAGTCTTCAGTAGGATAAAAGAAAACTAAAGGATAAAATATTTTGAGTCTTATAAAATTATATTATAGGGAATTAAATTCCAAGATTTTAGAAAATTTGAATGTTAAGAACATAAGAAACATATCCACACCTGATGATAAATATTTAAGAGATTCAGAAGAACTGAGAAGATACAGTTTGACTATGTTATTTTTTATATACCTTCCATAAGTATATGAATAATATAGAGAGACTTGGATTTGATGATGATATATATCTTTTAAATATGAAATTAATAGGAAGGATAAGACAATCCTTTTATTAGTGAAGAAATTGAACAACATATCCTTGAATTTAAAAGATGCCCAATTAGAGGTTAAAGAAAGAAAAATAAAGGATCTTAATAACTCGCTATAAGAATCATGAAAGATACATAAATATTATATTAAAAAGTTGAATAAAAATTGTGAATTCAAGTTTATACTAGTTATATATGAATAATATTCCTTAAACATAAAGTATCTTGATCTAGCGATAAAACTAGAAAATATTGAAACTACTCAAGTTGGAACATCCCTAAATTATGAAAGTAGTGATTTTTCCATAAAAGGTTATGATAAGATACATTGTTACAAAAAGGTTAATATTTATAGTAAAAAAAATTCAGATCATCTATGTAAGTATCTATATAAGACTCATGGATAAAATGTAACATCCATATCTAAATATGATAACCATAATAAATCTATTTTTTCAAATCATGCATGTTTCAAAGAAAAATATTTATAAAATTTGGTAATTAAAAGTGATGATAAGAATACAATAATATCATTGGTGGATAAAATAATTTATAAAAGTATTGGATCCCCAAAGTATACACAACATGTTTTTGAGAACATCTAAAAATAATAAGCATCCAGTTTTGAAAAATATGGGCAACAAGCACTCTAAAGAACAAAGAAATATTTTTAGGTCATTGGTTGAACTATTATATGTTTGGGAATAAGGAACTCGATTATTCGGATTATTATTCAATATTTTTTGAAATATATAATATTCTATTTCATTTCACTATTAACATGATAATTTTTACAGCCTATCTAATAAAGAGACACCCCAAATTTTAACTTCATCAAATAAATGCCTTAAACTAAGTAATAATTTAAATATAGATATTATTTCTATTCATATTAAAGTATTTGGTTCCTCTCATGATCCAACATTTTAGTGCACCCCAAAGTGTTTATATACATCATAACATATTTTTTTTTCCTGATGCATCCTGAAAAAAAAATTCAATACAATTAATAAGAATTAAAATTTTAATACAAACCATTAAAGATTAAGAATACCTAAAACTCATTAATCTTCTAATATATGTTCATTTCTTAGTATTGTATTTTTTAAATATTAGTGAATATTGGTAAACCATATAATTAAAACTTGACTCTAATCTTCTAACCAATATATAACTCATGATTATATGATTGCCACAACTCCCCAAGTTCCATCAAATGTGTGACCTTAGCAGCTTGACCATCAAGAAAGTTAAATTGAAACTACAAAAAACATGATAATTCATATAAATAAAACATTAATATAGATATAAATTTTAAAACTTTTCTTACCCATATATCCACCCATGAATTCTCCTTGATTTCATTACTGATAGGACTCCATGATACTGGTTTTATCAAAATAATATCACTGTAATTGGATAAAGTTTCCACAAAACTTCTACACTGTCTGGAATTTTTACCTATCATTTGATTGTATAAATTATAATATAATATTATTTATGTTTGATGATTCTAGGATTCATGCATATGGGTGATCCCAATTATCCTATTAAAAGTTCCCACTGAATAAGACAAAAGAGAAAACATAGAATTAATTCACAGTTCAACTTGAAAAAAATGACGTGATATAATTTCAAACACTTATAAAAAAACCTAATCCAGGATGATCATTAGGATCTAATAGATCTGTGGGCTATCCTAGATAGGTGGCATCTAAAGGATTTACCTTTCCCAATGCATATACTAGGTTATCTATATGCTGTGGAGTGGAAGATATATGAGAACAATCATCTGATCCTGGATGGATAGTAGGAAATATAGGTGGTATAGACATGGTAGGATAAAGATAGAAGGGCTAGGGATACATCATAGTATGTGGATATGGTATAGGTGGTAACATCCATGGAGGTGCTGTAAACATGGTATGAGAAGTAGATCCTAAATAAGATGATGATGGATGCATGGGTGAGAACATCCTTGGAGGCTCAAGTGGAGGATGAAAAGGTGTCGTAGAGGGTATATCTGCTGGTGGATCAGGGTGTGAATGGGTATGATGGGTGATTTTTGTAGCTCTAGGAGCACCCTCACTCAGACCCATACTAGTATTCTAAGGAGAGGTAAACTCTAGTTTAGATGAATATTACTGATTTTTTTGATAAATAATAAGAACATGACTGTAAATGTAATGTTGAAGAAAAATATTACAATTATTATACTCACTAAGGGAACTAGAGGAGGTATCCCTAGTTCGCACATTCATTGATCATTATCAAATAGTTGATTCCTTTTAATTTCTTCAATATCTTTCATAATCTACATAATAATGAAATGTAAATATTTTAGAAACATATTTTAAAAATCTTTCATACAGATTAGAAGTCAAGCAAGACATAAAAAACATCATAACATGTTTTAGAAACTATAATTTAAAACCAAGATATATATGTTTTAAAAACCAGTTTTCAACCTGGTTTTTTGAATTGAAATAAATATAATTAAATTCAACAAAAAAACAATACTAAAATAAAAAAAATAAGGGGAATAACATATTCTATAAGAGATGCCTACAAAAAAATTAACCAAACAAAGTATAAGAAATGGAATGGTAAATAATTATTACATAATCCAATTAAATACATATGTATTTATGAAACATTTTTTTAAAACTATCATGTTTTGAATGTGAAATTAATCTAATTAAATAAACTTATCTTTATGATAGAAATTTTTTACTCAAGAATAAAAACAATGTGTCACCCAACATCAAAACCAAAAGAACAAGGTATAATAATATCATGGAAATTCTACCATAATTGATATACATATAAATAATAATCCAATAATAATATCATAAAAACTATTATTTATACAATAATAAAAATATATCCAAAATTTAATAAAGGAGATGAATGACTAAAGTTGTATGATATATTAAATTCAATAAAAAAAATTTAGCAAAAAATAATCATCTCTAAGTGGAAAGAAAAAATGAATCACTTATATCCTTCCATAATCCTGAATAATATCCAATGATCATCCAATAGATCAAACATTAACTTTTAACCAACAACATCAAATTAAATTGGCTCTACATACACATAGAGTGTTCATAAATTGTGAAAAAATAATCAGTTAATATATATTACAAAAAAAATTATATTGGATTTATTTTTTGGGTTAAATGAAACATGAGATGGTTTTACAATTCATGTCCCTTAAAAAATATTAAATAAAGAAAAATTTACATCATATACATGAAGTAAAATGAGATTTCACTATCTATAAATTGAAAGAGATTACTAAAATACATGACAAAAGGGCAAGAATCAGTGATAATGAAAGGTAAACACTTAAACCAATCATCCCAACAAATCAAAAATATAGGAATAATAATTTTATAGAAAATCTATTTATCAAGAACAAATTTCATCCAATAGAAATTCATGAAGATTAGTCTAAAAAATGTATTCCTTTAAGGTTTTTCATCATCGAATGTAAAGTGTCACATGACCATCATAAATGCACAATATACTTTCTAAATTTTGATAGAAAAACACTTTAATAAAAGGCCTTACAGACCTCTTAGTTAATCATGATAATAAAATAAAAAGAATATCATTATTCAAATTTTAGTCACCATAAATAGTAATGAGGTACTATCAATGGAAGTCTTGTAAAGATTCATCAAATCATGAACATGTGCCGAGGTAAAATAGATATTGAAGATGCCTTTCAATCCATCAAAAAAGAAATCAAAATCTTTCATCAGTATCAATATACAAGAATATAAAACTCTCAAAGACTACAAAGTTTATTATGAAAGATAAACATCAACCAATATCAATTCAAATTGTCACACCTCGAACCATGTGTTTAATTTATATATTTATTTTTCTGCCTTAAAAAAATATTTTTTGGGGTTTGGGTTTATCCCCAGATTAATTTCTTTGAGTTATATTAAAAAGTAATTTTTTTGTGTTGATGTCATTGGGCGCACGGGCAGGGTGCGATTTGGAATCCCCATGGCTTCTCCCAGGAAACTTCGTGACCGTACGTTTTCATAAAATAAAAGTAAATAATTTTTTTAATTAAAAAAACTTTAATTGTTGTCATTTAAATTTTTTATTGTTGTTAAAGATTATATTATTATTAAAATGAAATAAATACTTTTATTATTTTTATTTTTATCATCATGATTTTATTATTTTTATTAGTATTATTAGTATTATTTAATTCATTATTAAATAGTTATTAGAAGTGAAATTTAATATATATATATATATATATATATATGGATTTTTATTTTTATTTTTTATTATTTTTTGAACCTTTTTTAGGGTTTGTCTTTCTCTCGGATAGTTTTTTTAAATGGGTTTTTGATTTTTTTTACAAAAGGGATAGGGCTTGCAGTATTTTTAAAAATGGGTCCGAGATGCGTGAACCTCGTTCACGCATATTCAATCCGAGCGAGATGCATGAACCCCGTTCACACATCCTATAGAAAGTTTTTTTTTATGTATTTTTAAATTTTTTTATTTTTTTGTTTTGGTTTTGTTTATATATATATATAAATAAAACAAAAATTTTCAGCAGAATTTATCTACTATTTAATATCTAGTAGTTCTACAGTTACAACAGTCTGGATTCTGAAAGACACCCTCACCAATGGATCTCTTTTATAAGAGGGATAACCCTGAAAATCATTCTGCATTTTCGATGTGGGACTCAGCTGCTATCTTCCCTGCGTAGAACATTCTGCATTTCCGATGTGGGATTCTGTTTCAACTACGTCACTTTGAAAGACTATAAAATACAAACTATAAGACCAATATAAATGAAACTTAAAACATGGATTAAACATATAAGAAATTGTTGAAAATAAAAATAATTTTGTAAAAAATGATGATGAATAATATTTTATAAGCTTTCAAAGATACCAACTTGAAAATTAAAAATGTTTCAAATACGTGTCTTTGAAAGAATATAAAATAAAAAGTATAAGACCAATATGAATGAAACTTAAAACATAAATTAAAAATATAAGAAATAGTTGAAAATAAAAAGAATTTCGTAAAAAATGTTGATGAAAAATAATTTATAATATTTCAAAACCAGGAACTTGAAACTTAAAAACATTTCAAGTACGTGGCTTTGAAAACCTATAAAAGAAAAACTATAAGACTAATATAAATGAAAATTAAAACATGGATTAAACATATAAGAAATAGTTATTTATTAATTAGTTAATTAGTAATATAATTATTAATTAGTTATTAATTAGTTAATTAGTAATTATTAATTAGTTAATAATTAGTTAATTAGTTATTTATTAATTAGTTAATTAGTAATATAATTTATTATATGATAATAAATTAGTTATTCTGTAATATAATTATTAATTTAAAATAAATAAATAAACAATTAATTAATTTGTAATATAATTAGTAATTATAATTATTTATTATAATTATTCATTATAATTATTAGTTATTAATTATTAATTATTAATTATGAATTATATAATTATTAATTAGTTAATTAGTAATATAAGTATTAATTATATAATAATTAATTAATAATATAATTATTAATTATATAATAATTAATTAGTTAATTAGAAATATAATTATTAATTATAATTAGTAATATAATTACTAATTATAATTATTAATTATTAATCATATAATAATTAATTAGTTAATTTGTAATATAATTATTCATTATAATTTTTAATTTTTAATTATTAATTGTCAATTATATAATAATTAATTTGTTAATTAGTAATATAATTATTAATTATATAATAAAGAATTAGTTAATTAGTAATGTAATTATTAATTATAATTAGTAATATAATTATGAATTATAATTACTAATATAATTATTAATTATAATTACTAATATAATTATTATTTATAATTAGTAATTATTAATTATATAATAATTAATTAGTTAATTAGTAATATAAGTATTAATTATACAATAATTAATTAATAATATAATTAATAATTATAAATAATAATTATATAATTAATTAATTATTATATAATTAATACTTATATTACTTATTAACTAATTAATTATTATATAATTAATAATTAATAATTATAATTAATAATTATATTAGTAATTATAATTCATAATTATATTACTAATTATAATTAATAATTACATTACTAATTAACTAATTATTTATTATATAATTAATAATTATATTACTAATTAAAAAGTTAATTATTATATAATTAACAATTAATAATTAAAAACTAATAATTGTAATGAATAATTATAATTATTTATTATATTACTAATTTACTAATTAACTAATGAATTATTATATAATTAATAAATATATTACTAAATAAATACTTAATTATTGTATAATTAATAATTTTATTACTAATTAAGTAATTAATTATTATGTAATTAATAATTATATTAAAAATTAGCTAATTAATTATTATATAATTAATAATGATATTACTAATTAACTAATTATTAAATAATTAATAATTATATTGCTAATTAACTAATTAATCATTAACTATTTTATTAATTATTAAAAATTAATTATATAATAATTAATTAGTTAATTATTATATAATTAATAATTGTATTACTAATTAACTAATTTATTATTATATAATTAATTTTTAATAATTAATAACTAATAATTGTAATGAATAATTATAATTATTTATTATATTACTAATTTACTAATAAACTAATTAATTATTATATAATTAATAATTATATTACTTACTAAATACTTAATTATTGTATAATTTATAATTATATTACTAATTAACTAATTAATTATTGTGTAATTAATAATTATATTACAAATTAACTATTTAATTATTCTATAATTAATAATGATATTACTAATTAACTAATCATTAAGTAATTAATAATTATATTTCTAATTAAATAATTAATCATTAACTATTTCTTATATATTTAATCTATGTTTTAATTTTCATTTATATTGGTCTTATAGTTTTTATTTTATAGGTTTTCAAAGCCACGTATTTGAAATGTTTTTAAATTTCAAGTTGGTGGTTTTGAAAGCTTATAAATTATTTTTCATCAAATTTTTTTACGAAATTATTTTTATTTTCAACTATTTATTATATATTTAATTCACATTTTAAGTTTCATTCATATTTGTCTTATAGTTTTTATTTTATAGTCTTTCAAAGACACGTATTTGAAACATTTTTAAGTTTCATGTTGGTGGCTTTGAAAGCTTATAAATTATTATTTATCAACATTTTTTATGAAATTATTTTTATTTTCAACTATTTCTTATATGTTTAATCAGTGTTTAAAATTTTATTTATATTAGTGCTATAGTTTATATTTTATAGTCTTTTAAAGTCACGTACTTGAAATATGTAAAACATTTTTAAGTTTCAATTTGATGGTTTTGAATGGTTATAATTTATTTTTGATCAACATTTTTTATGAAATTCTTTTTGTTTTTAACTATTTTTTATATGTTTAATCAATGTTTAAAATTTAATTTATATTAGTCTTATAGTCTATATTTTATACTCTTTCAAAGTCACGTACTTGAAACAAAATCTCACATCAGAAATGCAGAATGTACTGTGCAGGTTTGGAAGAACCTGTATCCCACATCGAAAATACAGAATAATTTTTAGGGCAAACCCTCTTATAAAAGGGAGTCCTGGGTGAGAGTTTCTGTCAGAATCCAGACTGCTATAATGGCAGTGCTGCTGGATTTTAAATAGCGGATAAATTCTGCCATTTTTTTTTGTTATATATAAACATATATATATATATATATATATATATATAAACAAAACAAAACAAAAAAAAAATAAAAATAAAAAATAAAAAACTATTAAAAAACATTCTGCATGATGCGAGAACGAGGTTCATGCATCTCGCTCGGATTGAAGATGCGTGAACCCCGTTCACATATCTTCCCAGGATCGAGGATGCGTGAATGGGGTTCACGTATCTCGGACCCATTTTTAAAAATATCGCAAGCGCTAACCCATTTAGGCAAAAAAAAAAAAAATTCCAAAAACCCAGAATTTTTTTTACCCCTTTCTCTCTCTATCCTCTATTTTTTTCTCATCAGTGCATGACCTTTTCACCCAATCACCTCCCTATGCATTGACAAACCCTAGGACCCCCGACCCTTCCTCTTACTGCACGTGAGCCAGGCCAGACACCGCCTCTTTCCCCTATAGCACCGCCTCGGCCTCCCGCTTCCCTCTCCAGTCTGACGCCGCCTTGTAGTCCGGTACGACCACTCCGATGCGGCCCCTGCAGTCTGACGCAACCCCTCCTAGACCATGTCCTCTCCCACTTGCACTGATGCCACCTCTAGTGCCTCTCCCCTGACCAGCCTCCTCCACCCTGCTCTGGCTGACTGAACCCCCCGACCTCTTGCTCCCAGTGGCACTGCCCCCCCTTAGACCTCCTGCTTAGTCCGTAGGAGCCCCTACCAGTGATCCCACATCTAACGAGGCCTCTCTCTGGCGCCAACACCCCCGACCGACCCTCTTCTAGCCACCAATACCCTTGGACGACCCCTTCTCCAGTCAATAGTGCCTCCTCCCTCTCCGACGCATCTCCTGTCATCCCGAAACCTTCAGTTCTCTTCTCTTCGGCGTGCACAACCCCTCTGGAAAATCCCCTTGTCGGAGTGCACCTCCTCCAGTAGAAACCTCATCGTCTCACTCCCTTCGGGTGAGTTTCCATCCACCGACCGCCTACAACAACCCTCTTCCAGTGTGTTTACCCATCCTTATCTTTCTTTGGAGTTTTCCCTTGGTGAGGTTTTGGTTTGTGCAAACCATAAGCGCGGGTTAATCCGATTTTGGTGTTTCTTCTTTGAAGGGGGTGTGCAACTTTTCTCTCCGGACCCTTTAAGGTGATTTTCAGTTTTATCCATCAAATACAAGGTGTTTTGAATCATTCCCAATTTCCACCGCCATTTTAGATAAGGGTTCCCCCACACTTGGTTTCATATACCTTAATTAGAGTTTTTTGTATGTGTTCTGAGTCCTTAGTGTTTAGTTTGTAGGGAGTTGGATCTTGCCGCGTGGTTTTTGGAATTTCTTCATTCTGTTTTATATTGGTTCTGAGGTAGGATTTTCCTTTGCAATTCCTTTTTAATTCAATATTAATTTATTTTATTCTTTCCTCACTTTGTTTGATTAATAAATATTTAATTATGATTCTTGGTTTCATTTTTTAGCATGAAAAATTGTGTTTTAGGCTTTGTTATGTAATAAATAGAATTTCCTTGTTAAATTTTTCACACAATGTGTTTTAATAAGAATTGAGTTGATGTGTAAATTTTGTATAAAGGATTTAAATGAATTATTTTTAAAAATGGTCATGAAATGTAAATTGGTGTGTTTACACTCTTTCTGAAAGATAGTTTATTTCTCTTAAAAATGATGTTTTTGGGAATAGAACTTGAGGCATGTTTGGTACCTTGGTAAAAGTGTTTTGGTTTTGTCAATGGTGTGTTTTCACCCCTTTATAAAAATTGAATGCGTGTGTTGGTAAATGTGGGTTTTTTGAAATATTTTTAAATGATTTTAAATTAAAAGGAATAGTTGTGGCCTCTAAATTTGTTTGACATGAAATATTGAATGGTGGCCAATTTGGCATATTTGTGTAAAACAATTTTGTTTGAATGTGCGAAAGAATTTTTTTGAAGAATGTTTATAATTTTTTTGAGTGGAAATAGTGTGATTGACACCACTTTTGAAAAAGTGTTTTCATTTTGAGATAAGTCTTTGTTTGTGAATGTTTAAGGGCCCGTTTGGCCATTTCGTGAAATTTGTGAAAAATATTTATTATTAAAACTCTCATTGGGTGTTTCTCATGCCGTTCTTGAATGAAATGGGTGGGAGGTCCTTGTTGGGGATTGTTGGGATCCATTTTTAGGGTTCTTTAGTTAGAAATATTTTTAATTTTTCTATTTTGAGGAATGAGAATGGTCCAGGGGAGACTCAGGGTGAGACCTGTTGTGCATTATTACTATTATATATATCGTGATTGGATGATCCAATGACATAAGTGAGCTCACCCCCTTTATAAATACTTGAGACATAGGAATTTGGCATATTGAGAGAATATTATGAGAATGATTGCTGCACTGGTAGGTTATGGTACTGACCAGTGGCTCATAATAGGTGGATGTATTGGCTTTATTGCTATGGTATTTGACCTTGGCCTTCTTGAGAAAGGATGGCCGAGCATTTGAGCATTTGGATTTCATCATGTCTGAAATGTCAATGAGGATGAGGTCTCATGTATTGGTGTCTTCTAGATTATTCTTGATCTCTTGGGTTCACCTATGTCTACTCATTCTTAGTGCTTGCAGTGTTGAATGTGTTACTTGTATATATATTTTATTTTCATTTCCCTTATTGTGTAACCACTGTAGCACTTTCATGTGGAGTGTTTTACTTGAAAAATATGCATGGTTTTAATGTGGATTATGAAAAAATATTTTCAAATAAAGGTGTTTTATTATTTTTGTGAAAATTTAAAATGTTAACATCACTTTTCCTTTGAAAATGCTAATGTCATACTAAAATAATGACTTGGGTTTTTGAGAAATGAATGAGGGAAATGACTCGTACTTTGTTTTTGAGTAACATGTGTAAATCCTTACTTTTTTACATTGTATTTCAAACTTGAAAATGGATATTTCTTTTATTTTAAATAAAGTGCAATGAGAATAGATTTTTGGGCTAGCCTACTGAGTTTTAATACTCATGCCTATAGTTATTTTCTATTTTTAGTCTTTGTGAAGGTTTCTGCTTGGGTGCATTCACCTTGGGAGATGTTTGATCTTTGAGTTAGAGAGTGGCCCGCGAGGTCAAGAAGAGTTAGTTCGTTCGTCGAGTTCAGTTAGTTTTATCTTCTTCAATTCCTTTTTGGGTTTTTTAGTTTATTTAATTTGGGATGCTCTTTATTATTTTCATTTTATTTATTTATTTACCTTGGGAGAAATTGTTCCCATCGTCACTCTATTGATGCCTAGGTGCTTGTCGCCAGCCCAGGAGGATTAGGATGCCTCTCGGGCCTTCCCGCAGATTGGCTCAGGTGATCGGTTCAGGGTCGACCTGGGCTAGTTCATGAAAAAATGGTATCAGAGGTGGTCAACTCTTAGAAGACCTCAATTTTTAGAGCACCCTTTGTTATTTGGGATGTCAAGGTAGATTAAGTAGGATTTTCAGGACTTGAGGGGTAGGTGTGGGAAGAGCGTCGCGAACTCTTACTCATTCTGATCCTCAGTTTTCCATGGGAAGTTTGGTTTAATTAGTTTCTTTGAGTTTTAAGGGTATATTTTGCGATTGGGATATGACAAGTGGAGTTGGGATAATAGTCTTCATGAGTTTCATGGTCTGGAAATCCATGTAGAGTTAGGGGAATGGTACTAAAATGATCTTCGTGTTGGTGATGTGTTTGGCGTATAACCGCCAACTATACGGTCAAGTCACCCATCGACACTAGTTCCCTATTTGTGTTGTTTTGGGTTTCTTATGACTTCAAAAAGTGGTTTGAATCAGAAAAAAACTGGTTTTAAAAAATGGTCGTTTCAAATGACATGTTTAATTTTGGAATTATTTTAAATGAAATGGGATGAATGATTTGTTTTTGGATAATGAAGTTGTTTTGTCTTGGCCTTGGTGTTCCAATGGGTGCTCACATGGATAGTGGTATGTTGGAATATGAACGGATGTCTGGTATGGTGGATGGATGCCTGGGGTGGAACAAAAACATGCATGTGAGTGAGACTATAAAGAATACCAATAGTGGGTGTTTAACACACCAAACTTGTTTTAAATTAAATATGTTTTCAAAAGGAAATTTTTGATGTTATAATAACTTGTTTTATCTTATTTAGAGTTTGTCACCTATACGATGTTTGATTTTGAGGATTTTATTTTTTGAGTTGGCCTTGATTGGGTTCTTGAATTTTCTTTTCTAGCAGTTTCCCCCTTGAAGCTTTGATAAGTGATTGTAGTGCGGTTGATAAACCTAAGGATTTTATGCTTGAGTTTAGGAAGCTATATCCACCTCTCTTTTATGGTCAAGTGGACTCTGTCGTAGTGGGGGAGTGGATGTGAAATATTAAAAGGGAATTTAACCTCATTGAGTTTCCTAATTCATTGAAGGTCAAGTTTTCAACCTTTATGCTTGAAGGTTCACCATGAATGTGGTGTAAGTCAGTGTCTCAGAACACACCCCGTCAAGAGCTTAATTGGGAGTTTTTCAAGGATTTGTTCATCCATCAGTATTTCTATGAGAAGAAAAGGGTGAGAAAGGGGATGGAGATGTGTTATCTGTAGCAGGGTGACAGATTCATGTTGGAGTATTTCCAGTGCTTTGTGGATCTAGTCCCTTATGATTTAGGGTATTCCACAAATGAATCCAGGAAGGCTCAATGTTTTGAGGCAGGTCTCCGCCCCGATCTGTAGTCAAAGGTGTCAAAGCACAACCTAACTTCATTTGCCGATGTGGTGAGACAAGCTTTTCATGATGAAGATGTGATGGCGGGAGTGCTCAAAGTAGTCCTTCCTCCTTCAATTCTTGGGAGTAGTGGTGAAGATTCTGAAAAAGAGACAAGGAAGCAATTGAAAGTGGATGGAGAAAGTAGTGGAATCAAAAGGCCTTGGGATATTTCATCAACCTCTTCAGAGTGAGAGATCCTCGTGTGTTATTAGTGTGTCAATCTAGCTCCTAAAAAATCCATCGTGCACAAATACTCTGAAGCCCTGCTAGACATGTGGATGCCTGGATCACTTGCAGTGATTCTGTCAGGGAGTTTCTAGAAAGATTCATGGAGGAAGTTTTCAAAAGTTATGTGTTGTTGCGTTTTTTTTAAATTTTATTTCATAGGTTTCCTTCCAATTTAAGGGATCTATTATCATTGCAGATGTACATATGTTGTTTTGGGTTTTGAAATGTATGGGAATGTCGTGAGTCTTTTGATGAACTCTGGTTTTCAATTCCATCATGGTTTTTATTTCAAAATTCAAATCGAAAGATGTATGTTTATTATTGGGATTATCATAACCTGACTATGAGGTAGGAGATGCTTCATTCATAAGAGATCTAACAAAAAGGCCTCAGAGTGAAGTTGATGTGTAGTTAGGAACCCTAGGGTAATTTTAAGAAGTTTGGTTAAGGTTCCACCTCTATCATTGCTGTGAGGTAGTTTTAGCGTTTCTTTTATGGTTTCTCCGTCATAAATTCTCTCTCATCGTAATGAGAGTGTGGGACTTATCCCTCATGCAATGTTAGTAATTGTGCCTTTTTTATGATAGTTTCCAATTAGTGTCCTTATGTGGACCACCCATGTGAATCATTTGCAATTTGGTTTGTGTCCATCCCGAAGTGATGAGTTGTGAGTAGTTTTCCATCATGGTTTCATTGATCTAATACTTGGGCCCTCCCTCCTTGCCCGTGGGGTGAGGGTTTTTGGTTCGTGTGGAGTTTTTGGTTCATCTCTTATCCCTTTCGGATAGGAGTGAGTGGTTTAAGTGTTCATGCTGTAGTCCCTTTAGCTGGGGTAAGGACTGGTTTAGGTCTAAGTTGTATTTCCATTTGGTCGCTTATAGGTTGGTTATTTATGGTGGGGAGACCCACCATCTCTTTGGGTTTTCTATAAAGTTGTTATCGGATGCTAGTTGAGTCCTTATGGTGGGGATTTCATTCAGGCCTCCCATATTTCGGTGATCTGTTTTGGGCAATAAGATTGAGTCCCGTTGTTAGTCGATGGAATTTCCTTGGGTTAGGAGGTGGGATCGTGTTTATGTGGAATACTTAGGTGCTGATCGATTAGCTGGATAATGTTGTGGCTTTCTGGGGGAGGAAAGCATTATGGTGAGGAGAATTGTCACACCCTGACCCATGTGTTTTATTTATTTTTCTACCTTAAAATATTTTTGTTGGGGTTCGGGTTCAGCCCCAGATTAATTTCTTTGAGTTATATTAAAAAGTGCATTTTATTTGTGTTGACTTCATCGAGTGCACAGGCGGGGTGCGCTTTGGAATCCCCGTGGCTTCGCCCAAGAAACTACGTGACCATCCGTTTTCGAAAAATGAAAGTAAATAAATTTTTTAATTAAAAAAAACTTTAATTATTGTCATTTAAAATCTTTACTGTTGTTAAAGATTATATTATTATTAAAATGAAATAAATACTTTTATTTTTTTTATTTTTATCATCATGATTTTATTATTATTATTATTTTATTCATTACTAAATAGTTATTAGAAGTGAAATTTAATATATATATAAATAAATAAATAAATATATATATCTTTTTATTTTTATTTTTTTTATTATTTTTTGAACACTTTTTTAGGGTTTGTATTTATCTCTCTCTCCCCCATTTTTTTCTCCTCTACATGCGACCTTTGCACCCAACCACCTCCCTTTGCATCAATGAACCCCAAGACCCCCAACCCTTCCTCTTGCTGCTAGCGAGATAGCCCGAACACTGCCTCCTTCCCCTATAGAGCCACCCCAGCCTCCCGCTTACCTATTTAGTCCAGCACGACCCCTGCAGTCTAGAATAACCACTCCGATGCGGCCCCTGCAGTTCAACGTGACCCCTCCCAGACCTTAGCCTCTCCCACTTTCACTATCACCACCTACAATGCCTCTCCCTCAACCGACCTCCTCCACCCCGCTCCGACCGAACGAATCCTCGACCTCCTACTCCCAGCAGCACAACCCCCCTTTGAACCTCCTTCTCGGTTCGTAGTAGCCCTAGTTAGTGATCCCACCTCCAGAGAGGCCTCCCTCTAATGCCAACACCCCCGTCTAACCCTCCCCTAGCCACCAACACCCTTGTACGACCCCTTATCTAGCCACTAGTGCCTCCTCCCTCTTCGACGTGACTTCGGTCGACCTGCAACCTCAAGCACCCTTCTCTCAGCCGTGCGTAACCCCTTCAGCGAACCCCCTTTCCGGAGTGCAACTCCTCCGACCGCAACCTCGCAGACACACTCCATTTCTGAGAGTTTCCATCGATTGACCGCCTCTAACAACTATCTTCTAGTGTGTTTCTCCTTACTCCTCTTGTTTTAGAGTTTTCCCTTGGTGAGGTTTTGGTTTGGCCAAACCATAAGTGTGGGATAATTCTATTTTGGTGTTTATTCTCTGAAGGGGGTGTGCGACTTGTGTCTCCGAACCCTTTAAGGTGAGTTTCAGTGTTTGCTGTCAAAGATGAGGTGTTTAGAATCATTTCAGGTTGCCGCCACCAATTTAGGTGAGGGTTCCCCCCTCGCTGATTGGTTTCATATACCTTAATTTGGGTTTTTGTATGTGTTCTGAGTCCTTAGTGTTTAGTTTGTAGGGGGTTTGATCTTGATGTGTGGTTTCAGACTTGCTTTATTCCATTTCATCTTGGTTTCGAGGTAGGATTTACCTTTACACTTCCTTTTTAACTCAATATTCATTTATTTCATGATTTTTTAACTTTGTTTGATTAATAAATATTGAAGTATGATTCTTGGTTTCATTGTTTAGCATGAAAAATTGTGTTTTAGGATTTTTTATGTGATAAATATAATTTCCATGTTAAATATTGCACACAATGTGTTTTAATAAGAATGGAGTTGATGTTTAAACGTTGTATGAAGGATTTAAATAGATTATTTTTAAAATTGGTCATGAAATGTAAAGAGGTGTGTTTACACTATTTCTGAAAGATAGTTTATTTCTATTAAAAATGATGTTTTCGTGAATAATACTTAAGTCCCATTTGGAACCTTGGTGAAAGTGGTTTGGTGTTTTCAAGGGTGTTTTTTCACCCCTTTATAAAAAATGCATGTGTGTGTTGGTAAACGTTGGTTTTGTGAAATATGTTTTGAATGATTTTAAATTAAAAGGAATAGTTGTGCCCTTTAAATTTGTTTGACATGAAATATTGAATGGTGTCCCGTTTGGAATATATGTGTAAAACACTTTTGTTTAAATGTGAAAAGGTAATTTTTTGAAGAATGTTTATAAATTTTTTGAGTAGAAATGGTGTGCTTGACACCACTTTTGAAAAAGTGTTTGCATTTTGAGATAAGACATTTTTTGTGAATGTTTAAGGGCCCATTTGGCCATTTCATGAAAATTATGAAAAATATTTATTATGAAAACCCTCGTTGGGTGTTTCTCATGACTCGATTGCATGAAATGGGTGAGAGGTCCTTGTTGAGGATTCTTGGGATCTGTTGTTAGGGTTCTTTAATTGGAACTCTTTTTAATTGTTCTATTTTAAGGCATGAGAATGGTCCCAGGGGAGACTCAGGCTGAGACCTGTTGTGAATTATTACTATTATATATACTATGATTTGATGCTCGAATAGAATCGGTTGGATCACCCCTTTCTAAATTCATAAGACATGGGAATCTGGTATATTAAGATAATATTCTGATAATGATTTCTGCACTGGTAGGTTATGGTACTGACCAGTGGCCCATAGTAGGTGGATGTATTGAGTTTATTGCTATGGGATTTTCCATCATTCTACCTGAGAAAGGATGGCTGAACATTTTAGCATTCAGATTTTATCACGTGTGACATGTCAATGAGGATGAGGTCTTATGTATTGGTGTCTTCTGGATTATTCTTGATCTCCCGGGTTCACCTATGTCTACTCATTATTAGTGCTTGCAGCATTGAATGTGTTACTTATATATATATATTTTATTTTTATTCCCCTTGTTGTGAAACTACTGTAGCGCTTTCATGTGGAGTGTTTTATAGGAAAGTGATGTGTGGTTTTAATGTGGCTTGGGAAAAACTATTTTCAAAGAAAAGTGTTTTATTTTTTTTTGTGAAAATTGAAAATGTAAACATCACTTTCCCTTTTAAAATGCTAATGTCTCACTAAAATAATGACTTGGGTTTTTGAGAAATGAGTGAGGGAAATGACTCATAATTTTTTTTGAGTAACATGTAGAAAACCTTACTTTTTTACATTGAAGGTCAAACTTGAAAATAGATGTTTCTTTTATTTTAAAGGAAGTGAATTGAGAATAGATTATTGAGCTAGTCTACTGAGTTTTAATACTTATGCCTATAGTTATTTTCTATTTTTAGTCCTTTTACAGGTTTCATCTTGGGTGCATTCTCCATAGGCGAAGTTTGATCGTTGAGTTGGAGAGTGACTTGCGGGGTTAGACAGAGTTATTTCGGTTGTCGTGTTCGGTTAGTTTTATCTTCTTAAGTTCTTGTTTGGTTGTTTGTTCGGTTTATTTAATTTGGGATGATCTTTATTATTTACATTGTTTTTATTTATTTAACTTGGGAAAAATCATTTCCATCATCACTCTATCAATGCCCAGGCACATGTCACCAGCCCGGGAGGATCGAGAACACCTCTTGGGCCTTACCACAGATCAGATCAGGTGACTGGTTCAAAGTCGACCCAGGTTGGTTCGTGACACAAATATTCTATGAAATAAAAATATTAACTAGACATCAGGATGTAGAAGACCAAAACCAGAGAGAATTTGGGCCACAAAAAGGCCACTAAAACATGAAGTCAGGCTATCATGGGTGTGTTAAAATTCAAAATGAAATAAAATAGTGAAACTGTCTCAAAAAACCCTATTACAGAAATCAAACAACATATATATCTATTACAATCCCATTTATTATGAAATAATATAACAAAAATGATCTAAATGAACTATTTTTTAAATAATATGGAAGAATCGTGACCTAAAAATATATTAGTTAGGTTTTAATACATAAAAAAATATAATAATATTCAACAGAATATAAAAAATGACTTAAAAATCACTAATCTGATGTTGAAAAAAATCAGAATAAAAAAACCCTAAATAAGGGGAGAATGCTGTAGGTGAAGAGGAGGCCACCACTCTCTTGGGTGAGGGAGATTATAGATCATGGGTGAATTAGGGGAGGGTGGGAGGTTGAGGGATTTAAGAAGACTCTATAACAATGGTTTTTAAAAAACCATTGGTATAGGTTGGGATATACCAACAATTTTTTAAAAAACATTGCTATAACATAATATATACAAATGGTTTATTAAAACAATTGGTATAAACTGAACTCAGTAAATCTATACCAATGGTTTCTCTAAAACATTTGTATAGATTCTTGGGGATATCCCCATTTTCTATTACTGAAATTTTATCTTATATTTTTATCATTTGGAAGGTTAAGTAGATCAATAGTGGAATATTATCAAGAATATGAGGCAACAAGAAGAAATTGACTCCATGAAGCAGGATAAGTTTATGAGCTTATTTTTCAATAATTAATTTCATCGCATCCTTAATATGAAGATAAATAATGAATTACTTGAGATAAATTAGAAGGATTATGAATCCATTAGTACCTCCAAGGAAAATTTTATAATATTTGTGAGGTATATTTCTGGTATTATCATCTAACCTGAAAGTAATATTAATCAATTCTTTAGTGGCATAAAACCAAGTCTCTAAAGGGTATTAGACATAAGTGACTTTCGTAGCTAGGAATAAATCATTTTATGTGATATACAGGTATAAATAGATATTGGAGTTACCCATCAACCTCATGGTGTTGATAAGAAAATAAATATGAAATTCAAATAAAATTCAAATAATAAAAATCATGGAGGGAATAAGATGATTTTTTCCTTTATGCAAGAAGTGTGAAAAAAAGCATGGAGGAAATTGTATTATGGGTATCGGTAAATGTTTTAAGTATAGAAAATAAGTCCATTATAAAATAAAATATCAAAGTAATGGAAAGAAGTTAACTGATGATGAAAATGGATAAAATCTTCGCAAAATGAACTACCCACACTCTAATCCTATAATTTTAAGGGGTATGGATATTACATCAACTAGTGATCTAAACCAAGGTTTTATGATGATGATGAATATTATAAACCTCTTCATCCTAGAGAAAATGGGAAATATAATGTGATCACTATTACCAATGTGGGGTATGATAATTAAGTGGGGAAAGGTTCACTTATTATACACTCTAGAATGGTTAATGTCTTATTTGATTCTAGTTCTACCCATTATTTTATTTATGAAGAATTTTCTAAGGGTGTCACATTACCAACTCAATGATTACATGTTGAATTTATAGTTAAAATTATTAATGGCATGATGATCACATTTCAAGTCTATGATTCATATTTAATTAATGTTTGTGGGAACGTTATTCCTACAAATGTTTTTATTCTACATCTAGTTGAATTTGATGTTATTTTAGACATAGATTGAATTTCTTTATGAAGGACCCTGGAACACCCTGAGAGGGGAGGGGTGAATTAGGGTGTCAAATTTTTCTTTTAAACTGATGGATCTTGTTCCCACATTGGTAGGAACCTCTTAAACCTGTTTGATGAGAATGAGCAGAAAACAATCACATGCAATGTGAAGACACAACAATTTTACTTGGTTCACCACTAAGGGATAATTACAAGGATCATATGCTGACAAGTTGTGGGTCATACCAAAATATATTAATCTTCACTAGTTTTGGAGTACAAAAGTTTAGTATAGTCACTCTGTGTCAAGTGCACTGCCTTTACAAGGTTTTAGGGACAACACACTACATCCTTTAGAACACTTCCATTGAGCCCCCCTCGATTACTATGATGGGAATAATATGAACTTAGTTTATCAAATTGAAGTTCACTTCATTGTATTGGTATTAATTCATCCATTTTCAACTATAAATAGATTCTCTGTTGAATTCCTCTTTTACCCACAAATATAATTAACTTTTCCATGCATTGGTAGTTTTCGATCTATTCCTCTGCGTACTACTGCTCTTCCTCTGTGTACTGCTTAGCTCTATCGTGTACTTCCCTACTCCACGTGCTACTTTCTTCCTCTATGAACTGACCTAATTTTCATACTTCAAGAGCTTCCTCTATGAACTACTCATCTCCGAAAACCACCTTCGACATACTTTTTATTTATGAGAACCATCTTTGCTCCGTGGACTATCTCCACTTACTCTCCATGTACAATAGGAGTTCTACAGACCGAGTTCTTCCTCCACACACTGGATCTTCTAAGCAGACATGTCTTTCTGAAAACCACTTCACACTTCACCAAATTTATCCAAATTTCTAATCAGAACATCCTTTGTGAGTTTTTATTCCTTTGAACCACTCTCGGCTCCACCGAAAACCTCTCAGATTTTTAATCTCAGTTATGTATTCTAATGAAGGGATTAATGATCCTTATATTGGAAAATAGATCCAAAAAATCCACTAAACTAAGATTTTCCAAATCTTCATTATAGAACTGCCTTTAATTCATACTGTGAATCTCCTGTGAACCATATCCCCTACACAGTTTGCATACCATAATTATCATTATGCGGCAGCACAAATCACTGCCTCATTTCCGCAAATGACACCCTTCACAGTCTCTCAAAACTTTGCCTCATATTTTCAAACAACATGCCACCCCATGAACTGTTCACATCCCGCTAACTATAATCATTGATGAAAACCAAAAACCTTCACCTGAACCAATTTTCGTTCTGTAAACCATTTTATTTTGGTCCATGTAGTTCCCTTCATTGTCCACAAACCATTCCTAGTATATGGTACGTATTTAATGTCTCGTGCCATGAGGTTCCATTCCTTTTCTGATTTCATTTTCCATTTCGCATTTTGTTTACTACTATGCAGAAATCCTTCCTTTTTCAAAAACAAACTCTTGATTTTAAGGCCAAAATATTTGGAAAACACTGTGAAACCACACCACCTTAAATACTGCTTTTAGCCTCAGACACAAGACCAAATTTCTTGAAAAATCCTTGATCAAACCAATGAGGATTGACACCAAACACAAACCATACTCAATTTCCAAAAAAGAATAGCCTTGGTTCCAATAATATCCACCTTTGGGTTTGTTGGTAATCTGTAGATAAATTATATGAAGCACTAGACACAATCAAAACCTGATACATGAGAAAAAAATAATCAAAAAATCTAAGTCTACGTGAGAAAATATTAATGTAGAAAAAAGAAGAGAATGAATTATGTTATCATGACTTGTAACTCATCATTCTTCCCCATTATAATTTTTTTGACTTTATCTATTCTCCATATTCTTGAAACCAACAAGAAAAACATTACATTATCATTGAATTTATCCATTCTACCCCATTGGAAATAAACCTAAAGAATCAAATTTTGACTTGTAAAGCTTTAATAACACTCCCCTAGATCATATCTCCCCCATAAACCTACAATACATCATAAAATAGATTAAAACAGGGAGAGGGGACTTCATAACCTCCTCATGCACGGGGATGTGGATGAACACCGAAGTTCAACCGATGCTTCTTGAACACATGTGATAACAATGGATTGGTCAATATGTCATCCACTTGATCATCAATTCCAACATGATCCATTATAATCATTCCTTGTTCTATTTTTTCATTGATTAAGTGATATCTAATTTCAATGTGTTTCGTATGAGAATACTGAACATGATTTTTTGTAAGATCAATTGCACTCTTGTTATCAGAGTGAATCACCATTAGTTGTTTCACCTCATCACCAATATTAGTTAGTTATTTCTTCATCCAAATTAGTTGAGTGAGAGAATTTTTAGAAGAGATATATTAAGGTTCATATGTACTCAAAGAAGTTATTTCCTGTTTCTTACTCAAACATCCCACACATTTTTCTCCAATGAAGAATGCTCCACCACTTGCGGATTTTTTATCCACCACATCTACAACCTAGTCATCATCATAAAATGATGAAAGTTCATTATCTTTTCCTACAACAAAGTATAATCCATAATTGTGAGTACCTTGAATAAAACTCATGATTCCTTTTACTCATGACATATGTTCTTCCTTCAGATTACTTTGAAAGTGGACCACTAAGCATGTTGAAAATACAATATATGGCTATGTCACAATCAAGTACAATAAGCTTCCAATGACTCTTCTATACATTTTGGAATCTACAGATGTCCCATCTTCATGATTTCCCAGTTTTGTACCAACCACAATTAGATTCGACATTGGTTTGGAATCATGCATATTTAATTTATTCAGTAACTCTCTTACATAATTTTCTTGAGAAATAAAAGTGTAGTCTTTCCTCTGAATCACCTGTAGCCCCAAGAAGTATGTGAGTTCACCAATCATAAAAATTTAAAATTCTTATTTCATGTTATTGGAAAATTAATCCACTAATTCCTACCTATTTCAACCAAGTATAATATCATCTACATACACAAGAAACATGAACTAATCTATTTGAGAATTATTCACATAGAGATTGTGATCGACTCCTATTTTAAATTAGAGGTTTCTTAGATAAGAATAAAAAAGAGATTACCATGACTATGGTGCCTATTTTAGACCATATAGATCCTTCTTTAATCTAAAAACCTTCATTTAATCATTACCAGGAATAAACCCTAATGGTTGATCAATATAGACTTCTTATTCAAGAACAACATTGAAGAAATATTTCTTGACATCCATTTGATACACTTTGTATCCTATTTGAATTTCTATGGTAAGAAACAGTCTGATTAACTCCAGTCTAGCCACTAGAGAAAATGTTTCTTCAACATAAACACCTTCAATATATGAATATCCTTTACACACCAGTCGTGCCTTATTTCTAATCACATTTCGTTGCTCGTTAAATTTATTTTTTAAAATAAACTTCATACCAATCACATTGAGGTTTTCCGATCTATCACTACTAGAAAAGGGGGAATTGAAGCCCCCCAGAATTGGGCGACCGCCATTGGAAGTCGCTATAGATATCTAATAGCGACCGCCAATGGCGGTTGCTGGCTTTGATAAAAAAAATCTGGGCCTTTTTGCACCCCCCCCCCCCCCGCGCCCCCGTCTCGATCGACCCCCCCCCCCCCCCCCCCCCCCCCCGACGCCGCCCTCCCCCCCACCTCCCAACCTCCCCCCCCCGTCACCCCGACGCTGCCCTCCCCCCGGCTCCGGCCTCCCCCGCCGCCCGACCTCCCCCGCCGCCCGGCCTCCCCCGCTCCCCCCCCCCGATGCCGCCCTCCCCCCGCCTCCCGGCCTCCCCCGCCGTCCGGCCTCCACCGCCGCACGCCCTCCGCCCTCCGGCCTCCGCCATCCGCCCTCCGCCCTCCACCCCCTCATCCCTCCCCCCCACCCCGGACGGCTCCAGCACCCCGGACAGCCCCCCCAACCCCGGACAGCCCCCCCCCCCTCGCTGCCCATCCCCCGTCCCCTCACCGCCTCCTCTCCTCCAGCTCCCCGCCGCCGCCGCCGCCCGTCCCCTCCCTTGCTACACCGCCTTTGGCTCCGGCTCCCCTTCGCTGCCTCCTCTCTCTCGCTGCACCACCTTCGGCTCCCCTCCCTTTCAGGTTTGTAGCTCAATCAGGTAACATGGGCTTTTAGTTACATTATTATTTTATCAATGGTTCATAAAAAAATGATTAATATTTATTTTAAATATAGTTGATTTTAAAAATGTAAATTTAATAAGTATTCTGTAAATGTTTGTTATACAGATATAATTATGGATAAGAGTTGGATTGATCTTCCAAATCGAATGTCTAGAGAATATTTCAATGTCATTATACAGTTTATTGACTTCACGAGAGGATTTGGAAGTGACTATATTAGTTTTCCATGTATAAAATGTGCTAACAGATATCAATTCACATGAGATACTGTGAGGGAGCACCTTTTCTTTAATGGATTTCTGAAAAATTATAAGAGTTGGACTCGTCATGGAGAAGAATATGTTCGTTGTCAAAATAAAGATGCAGCTCAGATGGATGTTGATGCAAGGATGACTGATCCAATGCATGAAATGCTTACTGAAATGGTACATGGGTTTGATCCTGAAGGCATTGACATCCAGAATCTTGAGACCGGTGAGATAAATCTTCGCTCTGGTGCAGATCATGATTCGAGGAGGTTTTATGAAGCACTTGATTATGCGAAAATAGAATTATATCCTGGATGTACTTCTTACAATAAATTTTCATTTATCGTGGAGTTGTTGCATTTGAAGCCTTTGAATAATTGGTCAGACACATCATTCGACATGCTTTTGGTTTTATTGAAAAAAGTTCTTCCTGTCAACGCTAAGATTCCTGAGTCGTATTACTATGCTCGTAAGTTGACAGAGAACTTAGGTTTTACATATGAGACCATAGATGCATGTGCAAACAACTGTATGTTGTTTAGAAAAGAAACTGCCCATTTGGATATTTGTACGGTTTGTGGTGCTTCCAGGTGGAAAGAGAACAGGGGAAATAATACTCATCAAAGTCAGATTGCGGTACAGGGGAAACCGATTTCCGTAAAGCAAATGCGTTACTTTCCCCTTAAACCGAGGTTGAAAAGATTTTTTATGTCATCTAAAGTTTCTAATTTAATGAGATGGCATGCAGAAAGAGTTCATGAAAGTGATATGTTAACCCACCCGGCAGACTCTCATGCATGGAAGGATTTTGATAAGAGACATCCCGACTTTGCTAAAGATGTTCGTAATGTCCGATTGGGATTGGCAGCAGATGGTTTCAATCCATTCAAGTCTATCGTTGGTGCAACTCATAGCACATGGCCCGTGGTGTTGGTTCCATATAATCTTCCTCTGTGGCTTTGTATGAAGCAACAATTTATATTAATTTCCACTCTTATTGATGGACCTAAAAGTCTGGGGGATAAGATTGATGTTTACCTTCAGTCATTGATTAATGAGTTGAATGAATTTTGGGGCGATGGTGTGATGACTTATGACTGCGAAACGAATGAAATGTTCAAACTACATGCTGCTTTATTGTGGACAATCAATGACTTCCCAGCTTATGCAAATTTATCAGGATGGAGTATGAAAAGGGAATTTTCTTGCCCTTGTTGCAATAAAAGTAAAAAATCTGTATGGCTTAAACATTCCAAAAAATGGGCATACATGGGTCACAGGCGTTTTCTCCCTCCTCAGCACAGATTCAGAAAGGACAGAGTGGCATTTGATGGTTCTAGAGAGTTCAGCCCAGCACCAAAGATCATGACAGGAGTCAAAATGTTATTGCAGATTGAGGAAGAAAACATCCGCACGGTATATGAAATTCAGGATTTGGTGGCTCCTCTAGTACATAATATTCGTGCTGCGGGTAGGCAGCGCAGTCACAATTGGAAAAAGAAAATTATTTTTTATAGTCTTCCTTATTGAAAAACTAACATGTTGAGGCATAATTTGGATGTCATGCACATTGAAAAAAATGTTTGTGATAACATATTGTGGACCATTTTAGGTGTCAGTGGAAAATCAAAGGACCATGTTAATGCACACCGTGATTTGGAAGAAATGGGTTTAAGGAAATAGTTGAATTTACAGTTAGCTGAGGGAAACAAGGCATATATGCCTGCTGTACAGTATACGATGACTACAGAGGAGAAAGAAACATTTATTTCCATTTTGAAGATGGTCAAGATGCCTGATGGTTATTCTTCTAATATTTCAAAGTGTGTGAATCTGACGAGCAAGACATTGCAAGGGTTGAAAAGTCATGACAATCACATATTACTTCAGCAGTTGATTCCAATCGCAATTTGTGATTGTTTATCCCCCAATGTTGTTCAGCCCTTGATTGAGATGAGTAATTTTTTTAGACAGCTTTGTTTAAGAAATCAACGAATGAGTGATTTAAAAAGTTTGCAGGACCAAATTGTACTTACGCTTTGTTACTTTGAGAAACTTTCCCCCCCTAATTTTTCGATGTTATGGTCCACTTGATAGTGCACCTAACTGATGAATTAATGGCTGCTGGTCCAGTGCAATTCAGGTGGATGTATCCTATTGAACGGTATTTAAGTACATTGAAAAGATTTGTACGCAACAGAGCTCGTATAGAGGCATCAATAGCCAATGGTTATTTGATGGATGAGTGTACTACCTTTTGTGCAGAATATCTTACGGATGTTGAAACAAAATTAGATAAGCCCTCTCGGATTCATGATGGTCCAGTTGGAGAAGGAACCACATTTGATATGGAAAACATCGAGTGGATACAAGCACATCGATATATCTTGTTCAATACTCTATCAGTTGCACCATTAATGCAGTAAGTATCTTATCAATGTGCCTGTATAACTTTTACATGTTTTGTTTGCATAAGATGATCTTTTAAACATCGCATTATCATTTGCAGGAAACACATTAATGAGATAAAAGAAGAGATGAATCGTGCGACTGAGTTGCAAATTCAACAATCTCATTATGCGTCATTTCATGATTGGTTCAAGGATTATGTATGTATAAATTGATTTTCATTATGAGTGAAGTATTATACTAATTATTTCTGCATATATTAGTATTGATTTTTATAAATTATGTAGGTTCTTAAGCTGAGGGAGTTAGGGGACCCCACGCTACCTGAAGTATTTATCCAACTGGCTGAAGGTCCATCTATAACAGCTCATCGTTATAAAGCTATTGATGCTAATGGTTTTCGATTTCGCATTAAAGATGTTGACGACAAATGAGCAACACAAAACAGTGGCATCGGTTGTCCCTTTGTTGATTCTGGTTATTACTATGGTCAATTGATAGACATCATTGAAGTTGTATACACACACGGTTTAAAGTACATATTGTTAAAGTGTAATTGGGTTGATCCAGTGCGTGGATGTAAAGTCGATCAATATCAGTTTTCATTGGTGAATTTTAACTATATGTTAAACAGAAATAATGAACGAGTTGAGAATGAACCTTTCATTTTGACATCACAAGCGGAACAAGTATTCTTCGTTACTTTGCCTTCGGATCCAAGTTGGCAAGTTGTTGTCAAAATGTCTCGGCGAGGAGTGTTTTTATTTGAAGAAGATGAACCTGAGACTGTTCCGTTTGTTTACCAAAAACTTGATCAACATACCGTAGTTCAACGTGAAGAAGATATTTATTGGGTCAGAGCGGCTGTTGAAGGAGAAACGGTCGATTTATATGCTTAATGAAAGGTATAATTGTTTTCCCGCTATTCAGTAGAATTTCCTAGGATATCATAAATTATCTAATCATTTTATAAATCTTTATAAGTTTTAATCCTCACTTTTGTAAGTTAATTCAATCATAAATATTTAGGTTGTTTTTACTCTTGATTTATTGATGTTATGGTCGGTGTATCATCCCTTTGAGGTATTCTTCATCTGATTCATGTGCTGCTTGAATTTTTATTAGTTCTATTTGAAATTTGGCTATGCATTGACTGGTTTTGTACATAATTTGTATATCTGTTTTGTTAACTTTCTGATTTTTTAAAATTCATTAACAACTAATTATTCAATCCATTTTTTGTTTGATTAATAGTTGTACAAGTTTGATTTTCTAAGAACAATCCAATTTATCTTTTAAACACTTTGGACTCATTCGGAGGTGCCGTTTGATCGCGGCGGCCGGAAACGCGTTTCCGGAGTCATAAAACACCAAAACGGCGTGCGGCGGTTGAATTCGGAGCAAACGTGCTCCGAACGACCTGAAACCCCACGAGAACGATAGGAATATTATTCCTGAGATGCAGGAGAAGGAGGCATGTCCATCGGACATGCGGTGCGTGCGACACGACCGAATGCGTCGTTTTCAGCAGCTCGGCGCGCGCTGAAATTGCGCGTCGGGGGGTCAAAACCACCCGAACAAGCTCCGAATGCCACGAAACCGCACGACAACATCCTTTGCGTGAATTGTAAAATGGTCGGATAGACGGCACGCCAATCGGAGGTGACGTTTGACCACGACAGCCGGTAACGCGTTTCCAGAGGCATAAAACACCAAAACGGCGTGCGACAGTCTAATTCGGAGAAAACGTGCTCCGAACGACCTGAAACCGCAAGAGAACAATAGGAATATTATTCCTGAGATGCAGGAGGAGGCGGCACGTCCATCGGACGTGCGGTGCGCACGGCACGACCGAATGCGTTGTTTTCAGCAGCGTGGCGCGCTCTGAAATGACGCGTTGGGGGGTCTAAACCACCCGAACGACCTCCAAATGCCACGAAAACGCACGACAGCATCCGTTGCGTGAATTGTGAAATGTTCGGACAGACGGCACGTCAATCGGAGGTGACATTTGACCGCGGCGTCCAGAAACGCGTTTCCGGAGACATAAAACACCAAAACGGCGTGCGGCGGTCCAATTCGGAGCAAACGTGCTCTGAACGACTTGAAACCACACGAGAACGATAGGAATATTATTCCTAAGATGCAGGGGGAGGCGGAACATCCATCGGACATGCGGTGCGCGCGACACAACCGAATGCGTCGTTTTCAACAGTGCGGCGTGCGCTGAAATGACGCGTCGGGGGGTCAAAACCACCCGAACGACCTCCGAATGCCACGAAACCGCACGACAACATCCTTTGCGTGTATTGTGAAATGGTAGGACAGACGGCACATCAATCGGAGGTGACGTTTGAATGCGGCGGCCGGAAACGCGTTTCCGGAGGCATAAAATACCAAAACAGCGTGCGGCGGTCGAATTCAGAGCAAACGTGCTCCGAAAAACCTGAAACCACACGAGAAGGATAGGAATATTATTTCTGAGATGCAGGAGGAGGCGACACGACCGAATGCGTCGTTTTCAACAGCTCGACAAGCGCTGAAATGGCACGTTGGGGGGTCAAAACCACCTGAACGACCTCTGAATGCCACGAAACCACACAACAACATCCATTTCATGAATTTTGAAATAGTCGGACAGACGTCATGTCAATCGGAGGTGTCGTTTGACCACGGTGGCCGGAAACGCATTTCCGGAGTCATAAAACACCAAAACGGCGTGCAGCGGTCGAATTCGGAGCAAACGTGCTCCGAAAAACCTGAAACCGCACAAGAACAATAAGAATATTATTCCTGAGATGCAGGAGGAGGCGGCACGTCCATCGGACGTGCGGTGCGCGCGGCACGACCGAATGCGTCGTTTTCAGCAGCTCAGCGCGCGCTGAAATTGCGCGTTGGGGGGTCAAAACCACCCGAATGACCTCTGAATGCCATGAAACCGCACGACAACATCCGTTGTGTTAATTGTGAAATGGTCGGATAGACGGCACGTCAATCGGAGGTGTCGTTTGACCGCGGCGGCCGGAAACGCGTTTCCGGAGTCATAAAACATCAAAACGGCGTGTGGCGGTCGAATTTGGAGCAAACGTGCTCCAAACGACCTGAAACCGCACGAGAACGATAGGAATATTATTCCTGAGATGCAGGAGGAGGCGGCACATCCATCGGACGTGCGGTGCGCGCGGCACGACTGAATGCGTCGTTTTCAGCAGCTCGGCGCGCGCTGAAATTGCGCGTCGGGGGGTCAAAACCACCCGAATGACCTTTGAATGCCACGAAACCACACGAAAACATCCGTTGAATGAATTTTGAAATGGTCAGACAGACGACACGTCAATCGGAGGTTCCGTTTGACCGCGGCGGCCGGAAACGCGTTTCCGGAGTCATAAAACATCAAAACGGAGTGCGGCGGTCTAATTCGGAGCAAACGTGCTCCGAAAAACCTGAAACCGCACGAAAACGATAGGAATATTATTCCTGAGATGCAGGACGAGGCAGCACGTCCATCGGACGTGCGGTGCGCGTGGCACGACCGAATGCGTCGTTTTCAGCAGCTCAGCGCGCGCTGAAATGGCGCGTCGGGGGGTCAAAACCACCCGAACGACCTCCGAATGCTACAAAACCGCACGACAACATCCGTTGCGTGAATTTTGAAATGGTCGGACAGACAGAACGTCAATCGGAGGTGTCGTTTGACCGCGGCGGCCGGAAACGCGTTTCCGGAGGCATAAAACACCAAAATGGCGTGCGACGGTCGAATTCGGAGCAAACGTGCTCCGAAAAACCTGAAACCGCACGAGAAGGATAGGAATATTATTCCTGAGATTTAGGATGAGGTGGAACGTCCATCAGACGTGCGGTGCACGCGGCACAACCGAATGCGTCGTTTTTAGCAGCTCGGTGCACGCTGAAATTGCGCGTCGGGGGGTCAAAACCACCTGAACGACCTCCGAATGCCACGAAACCACACGACAACATCCGTTGATTGAATTGTGAAATGGTCGGACAGACGAAATGTCAATCGGAGATGACGTTTGACCGCGACGGCTGGAAACGCGTTTCCGGAGGCATAAAACACCAAAACGGCGTGCGACGGTCGAATTCGGAGCAAACGTGCTCCGAAAAACCTGAAACCGCACGAGAAGGATAGGAATATTATTTCTGAGATGCAGGAGGTGGCAGCATGTCCATCGGATGTGCGGTGCGCGCGGCACGACCGAATGCGTCGTTTTCAGCAGCTCGGCGCGCGCTGAAATGGCGCGTTGGGGTGTCAAAACCACCCGAACGACCTCCGAATGCCACGAAACTGCACGAAAACATCCGTTGCGTGAATTGTAAAATGGTCGGGGAGAAGGCACGTCAATCGGAGGTGCCTTTTGACCGCGGCGGCTGGAAACGCATTTCCGGAGTCATAAAACACCAAAACGGCGTGCGGCGGTCGAATTCGGAGCAAACATGCTCCGAAAAACCTGAAATGATAGCATTTCTTAAATAGGGGGTTTTAAATTATTATAGAACAATGATTCGATATTATACATATATTTAATATTATATATTTTAAAACATTTAAAATATTATTTATATATATATATATTTAAAATATTGTATTTAATAGTATATATGTGAATATTTTTTTAATATATATATATATATATATATATATTTATTTATTTCAGTAGACATTTAAAAAAAAAAAATCTATAGCGACGAGGCTAAAGCGACCGCCAATGGCGGTCGTTGGGCGGCCGCTAGAGCCCTATAGCGACTGCTTTTGGCGGTCGCTAATGGAGTTTTTTTAGTAGTGTATTAACTAGATCCCAGGTTTGGTTCTTATCAATCTAATCCAATTCTTCATTCAGGGCGTTAACCCATGACTCATCCTTTGCGGCTTCTTCAAATAAGGATGGTTCTAAAATTGAAAGGAATGCAGATTTTTCACTATTCCTCATTCTCCTTTTCTATGTGGGAGATTTTCAATCCCCAATGATGTTGGATTGATAAATTTCTACTCTTTGATTTCTCCTATAAGATTTAAATGAATTTTCTCCAGCCATAGTTTCCTCTTCTGTTTCTTCTTCTGAGTCAACATCATGATGTGATTACTAAATTTTTTTCATGCCTTCCTCTACTTCTATATTTGGATTTGTTCCATGTCCACATTCTTCATCATATTCTATCACTTCAACAAACAAATTTATTGAGGCATTTGTGATTTTATCTTCAATGATCTTCACATCAATTCTTTCCACAATTTTTCTAAGATATTTATTGAAACATTTGTAGGATTTTCTTCTCATTGAATATCTGAGGAATATTCCTTCATCTGTATCATCAACATACTTTCCTTTATTTCCTTCTTTGTTTTAGATAAATTATTTACTTCCATAAACATGAAAATAATTCAAATAGGCCTTTATTCCATTCCATAACTCATAGGGTGTCTTGGTTTCCCCCATATAAACCCCCATTAAGTTTTGGATATAAATTATAGCTTGAACAACCTCTTTCTAGTAATGGTGAGATATATGACTCTTAATCAGCATAGTTCTGGTCAAACTATTCACATGTTGATTTCGATGCTCAACAACTCCATTTTTCTATAGAGTTCTCCAAATAACCACCACATGTTTTATTCCATGATTTTCTAGGTAATTTTCAAACTCAATGGATGAGTATTCCCCTCTATTGTTAGACCATAATACTTTGATTGTTTATCTAGTATCATTCTAAATAATTTGGTGATAGGTTTTCACACAATCAAGAACTTACCATTTCCTATGTATAACTATCACACAATACATTCTAATATAATAATTAATGAAAAGGAAAAAATACCTTTCTTTATATGTTTTGGAAACATTTATCAGACCACATACATCTGTATGAATGAGATCAAGAAGATTTGATTCTCTTTTCTTCTTTGAATGATATGAACTGCACAAAAAATTTCCTCACATGCAAGCATCACAAGTATTCTCCCATTCATGCTTCAGATTTGGGATATCCATGACAATATTCAGTTTATTTATCTTTTCCATATCTTTTTGATTGATGTGACCCAACCTCTAATTCCATAATTTGTTCTCTTCTTCAACTATCATGTAACAAATGTTCTCTTTACTATCAACCAGATATAAGTTTCCATCTGTTCTGCATCCTTTCATGAGAGAATTCCCTATCCTTCCTTTGATAGTATAACATTTTTGATTAAAAGTCACTATAATTCATGAGTCATAGAGATGAATCAAACTCAAGAGATTGTGATGCAATGTATCCATATAAATAACTTTAGTTTCTTCAGCTCTCCATTATCTAGTTTAGTACTTCCACTGCCATTGATCTTCAGAGCACCATCATTACCGAACCTCACTGTTCCATCAACCTTTTTCTTGATATTTGTTAATAGATATTAATTTCCCATTATATGGGATGATCATCCACTATCAATAATCCAGGTACTATTTTTCTTGGTCTCTTTAAGAGCTACTTCTACAAAGTTATATTTTTCAACCTTCTTCTTTTCCTTCCAAGAAATATTAGTTTGAGTGAAGGATAAAGATGGGTTTTCATATATCTTTCCATGTTCAAAAATTATTCATAATTTTACTCTTATTCCAAAGAAGAAAAATTGTTTGAAAGAAAAAAACCATCTGGTTGATGAGTATTGACTTGTCTCTAATTTTTGTTCAAATTGTTGCTGCCATTCCTCTTACTGCAATCAACATCTTTATGGAAAAATTTAGAACACTGAAAACAATATCCATAGAAACTGTTTCTTCTATAAGAATTATGATATGAATTCATTATCCTTTGTTTACTTCCTAGCTCTTCCCCATTCAAGTATCTCCATAACTCTTCACAGTATGACATGGTATGACCTAAATAGCCACAAAATTGATATTTCATAATTGGAAATATCTTTTCACTTATATTTATTCTCATGTAAATTTCCGTAGGAGGGTAGTTTGACTACCTATCATCTTGGGATTCCTGAGAATAGTTTTTAGTTCTCATTTTAGTTTGGATTGAGGGTTTCTTCTTTGGCACTTCAGGTAACTTTTTAACTTTTCCAACTTTCATATTACATTTATTTTCACTCATTTTATTTCCATCATTCGATGTTTCGACATCAAAAATGATTCCACTATTACCCATGCATTTATGTCTTTGGTCATTCAAAATATCTTCAACTCCATCAGAACCACGGTTATCACTCTCTAGAAACTCAGAATCTGAGAATTCTCTGAACTGTACTTTATTCTTTGTTTCTTTTGAGATTGATTCACTTTCAATTTTACTTCTTAGAGTAATAAATTATTTTTATAGGACTTCAATAGTCTTAGACTTATCTTACTATCTGTAGTTGAGGTCATTGATGACCATTCCCTATTCTTCAATTCTTAGTTTTATTTCCACTATATTTTTTTGATTTCAAGGATTAATGACTATACTTTTAAAAATTCTTCCAGTCATTCAATTTCAGCTTCAAGATGATCAACATATTATGATGATTCTTCCACAATTGTTCGACAATTATTACATATCTTACATTAATTCTCAAGCTTACCAAAAAAATCATTAAATTTGAAACTTGGGATCAAAATTAGTGGTCAACTGATTATATCTAGCTTTATCTTTTTATGGTTCTATTTTTTCAATTATATCCATCATAAAAGCATGGTTTCTAGAATTAAATTCTTCTTATTCTTCCTCAAAGAATTCATTTTCACTTTCTTCTTATTCACATACAAAACTATTTCATTGTAATTTATTCCCAGATTTTAAGTATCTCTTTTTAAAAATCCTTTTATGAGGCTTCTAAAACTCTCCATTTTTTATTTATTCATCATCAAACTTTCTTATTCATTGAGAGGCAATTTTCCCAACTCTTCCACAATAAAAACAAGACAGAGGTGACTTACTTTCAAATTTTCCTATTTCTTTCTTTAGTTTCTTGAAAAGAGAGAAATAATTTCTTTTTACTCATTATCTTAATCATTAATATCTCCTAAAATTTCAAGTTTTTTCCATGTATTTGAATACCATTTCCTTTCTTACACGAGTCGTTGCATCTTCATCTTTGAATCTCATTTCATAAGCCACCAGACTACTCAGCATATCATCCAAAGAATGTTTAGAGAGATCCATTTCATCAAGGGCTGACACCTTTTCATTGAAAATATGTGGAAGTCTTATCAGGGTTTTATTTAAAATATTAAGGTCTTTGATTTATTCACCAATTCCTCGTATTTATCAAATAACTTCAGTAATTCGATTAAAAAACACATCTGCATTTTCATTTGGATGCATTTTTATATCATCAAACCTATTGTGAAAAACTTGGAGTTTCACCTCCTCCACTTTATTGTATAATTAATATATGTTCTATAGTTTTTTCTAGATAAAATTTATTGACATAAAACTCATCAATTTTAGATATATCTAACTAGAAAGAGATGCAGTGAGATAATTCTGTGCTTTAGAATCTGCATCAAGTATTTTCCCATCTATATCAGTCATAGACATCCCAGTTTGATCAGTGACCTGTATTCCTTATTTATTGACAAACAATACTTCCATTCCATGAGATATTACATGATATATCATCTTATTATTACAGACCTGAAAGTTTCTTCCATAAAATAAGGGTACTCCCCTGACATTTACTGTATTATCCATTGTAGAAATGAAGGGTAGATTTAACACCAACAAACTTTATGATCTGATACCACTTGAAGGACCCCAGAACATCCCGAGAGGGGTGGATTGAATCAAGATGTCAAAATTTTCTTTTAAACTAATGGATATTATTCCCACGTTGTTAGGAACCTGTTAAACCTGTTTGATGAGAAAGAGAAAAAAATAAACAATCACATGCAAAGATAAGACACGAAAATTTTACTTGGTTCACCACTAAGGGATAAGTCCAAGGAGAATATACTAATAAGTTGTAGTTCATACAAAAATCCACTAATATTCACTATTTGTGGAGTATAAAAAGTTTAGCACAGTCACTCTGTGCCAGGAAAATTCCTTTACAAGGTTTTAAGGATATCACACTATGTCCCTCAGATCACTTCTGTTGACCCTCTTTCTCACTATATTGGGAAGAATCTAAACTCATTTTACATGAAGGTTGCTTCAATGTATTGGTATTAAGTCATGCATCCACAATAGTAAATAGATTCTCTGTTGAAGTTTGCTTTTACCCACAGATGTAATTCACTTTTCTGTGCACTAGTAGTTCACAATCTATTCCTCCGCATACTATTACTCTTCCTCTATGTACTGCTCAACTCCACCATGAACTACCATACTCTACATTGTAAAGACCTGGAATTTATATGTAATATTTTTTTAAATAAATGGGAATTTTACGAGTTTGAGAAAATTAACAGCGCATGATTCCAAGGCCCGGAGTGCTCGGAATGAATTTATGAACTTTTGTTCGGGTAAGTTCAGTAAACGTGCGAGTGAGTTTTTATAACTTTTGAACCGGTGCTCAGAATTGAAATATGAGGGCACCTTTGAACTTGTAGCGCCGATATTCGCTTAAGGAGACTCTCACCTTGACGATAGTTGGTTGAGGGTAAGAGTTAGTTTTTGGTTATTTCATGGAAATAATAAAATAAAATAAACACATGTTTTATTTTATTTTATCTGTTGTAACCACCCATGTGGAAGTTGGAAGTGGGGACCACCACAACTTAACCTCCCATGATAGGTTATGGTGGTGGGGACCACCCTATTCTTAAAACCTCCCATGAGTTATGGTGGTAGGGACCACCTGAGGTTTATCCCTCATAATGGGGGGAGAGGAAACCTTTAAACCCCCGTTTTAATATAGAGGAGCCTCTTGGGATTCATCCACATTGATTCTTCCAATGCACTGATTAAATGTACCAACTCCTCTAACATTTAATTATGCCAAATTAACCATTTTGAAATTTGTGTCAACAATTAAATAATAGATAAATTAATCTATTATCTTGTCTTGGCATTTTCATTTTGGTGGAACTTGGGAGAAATATTGGGAGAGGAGCAAGCTTGGGAGAAATAAAGTTCTCCAACGAATAACTTTATCTCCCAATGAAGAATGATCTCCCAACGAAGAATGCTCCACTGACAAAGAATGACCTAGACTTCGACTTTCTTTATTGGAACCTCCTTAGATGTAGGATGTTTTTGTCTACAACGAAACGAAATCCACTTTCTCACACCAACGTCGAAGAACAATACAAAAGGTAGGGGTTATTCATTATTTGATTAACACATACCATGTTCTCCCCTTATTTTTTTCCTTTGTGGGGTTGGGAATAGAAATTAACGAGGGATTATGGGAATTGAAAATATCTTCCATGCTCATTCTTGTTTATGTTCTTGGTAAACCTCATGCTACTACTCTAATGTGGAGAGTGTGGGACAAACTAACATGACCCGTCCTCTCCGTAACCCTTGTGTGGATTTGCGGTGTTCTTCAAAACAGATGAAGGCGACAACAGCGTTGAAGGCGAAAAATGCGACGAAGGCAATGACCATGCTACCTATGGCCTCTGCAACCCGCACCGCCCCCGCGACGCTTTGGAGCTCCGGCCGAACCAGCCTCTGCCGCCCCGGGCCGAACCGCGACACCCACCAGCTACTGACCCACACTGGCCACACCACCCGCCGACCGAACCGGCCCAAGTTGGGCCACGTCCCGGCCGCCTACACCTCCCGGCCGAACCAGACTCACAGCGCCCTATCGAGCCGCCCCGACCGCGCCTGCCGCCGGCCAAACTGGCCCGAGCCGCGCCACGCCCCGGCCACGTCACGCCCCAGCTTTCGGACAATCATTCCTCCTGGATGAACTGGCCTCACGACACCATGACCAAGCCAGACTCCCACACCCCTCACAGCACCCCAGCTGAACCAGCCCGCGCCCTCACGGTGCCCTCCGGGCCAAGTCGCCCACGCGGCGCCCTCCGGGCTGAACCACCCTCATGCCGACCTACAGCCAGTCTGCACCCTCACGGCCAGTCCACACCCTCTTGGCTCTCCACTGTCCCTTGCCGCCTACTGGGCTAGGCCCAGTGGGCCAGGCCGAACCCAACGGGTCGGGTCGGGTCGAATCGGACCTAGGCCCACTACGACCCCTTTACCTTCTTTTGGACATATCTTTGGCACCAGATGTCCGTTTGACAAACTGTCTATGGCGCTGTTAATCTTGGAGTATGACGATCCCTTTGAGTATACCCCACTGAATTTTGGGGTATAGGTGAGATACGGTCAGGTTAGATCGTGCACGAATCCAACCGGGCCCCTGGGACTAAAATACTAATAACTCATAGAATGGGTGTTCGATTGACGCGCTGTCTGTTGCGTTGATACCCCTATGACGTGGTGGACCTTTGGGATACTTCTTTGTGGGACTTCGTGACAGTGGAGCATAGAATGATAGCTTGTGGAGCGAATGTTAGGGAGATGAGAGAGCTTTTTTACGGGAACCTAGTAGCTGGCTGAGACTTGACGACTGCTGACCGTTTGACTCGAAGTGACTCGACTGGCCCAGTGGGGAGCTCCTAGTTGCGGCGGCAGACCCACGGTGGAGGAGCGCGCATGGTGACGCGGCAGACCCACGGTACTCGACAGGAGGAGTACCTCTACAGGCTATTAGGGGGAGCGCCTGAGTGTGGCAGCAGACCCACGGTGGGGAGTGCCTCTATGTGATGCAGCAGACCCACGGTACTCGACAGGAGGAGTACCTCAGCAGTCCAAGGTTAGTAGGAAGCACCTCTGTGTGATGCAGCATGCCCACTGTACTTGATTGAGCAGGAGTTCTCTAGCAGCTGAGGTTTCAATAATGTGAATAAAATCCTAGTTGAGTTGAGTCAGTACTTTTGTGTTTTCCTCATGATTGAGATGGATCACTTGATAATTTAGGTATATGTATGGGAATATACCTAAGTAAGGTCATATTTTGTTTTCATACTTTTTGGTTTATCCGTGTTGGATTTTGTGAGACCTAGAGGGTCTCCGGGTCCCTACTGAGTATCGTTATACTCACCCCTACACGGGCTATACCCACACCTTGTTGTGTTGGTTACATACAATGGACATCACTGACTGAGGCTCAGAGTACCAGGACTAGACGGTACCAGGAGGTGGACCTTACGACGAGTCGGTACATGGAGGAGACTGATGGACGTGGAGTGCTGAGGTAGTTATCTGTACCTACCCTTCAGTTAGGAATCCCAAAAGACGACCCAACAACTATTTTCCTATCTTTAGTTGTACTTGTACTTCCAGTTCCTTGTACTTTACAGTTGGACTTGTATTTATATCCCTTTTTTTACTTTTTAGCAGTCTTTTGTTATATAGTTTACTTAGTGTTTTGTATCCAGCTATGTGCTCTTTTGTGTGAATTTATTGGTTATAAAGGCAATGACTTCCCAGTTTTATGGAATTATGCCTTTGGTGCTAGTCGCCATCCCCTGGACTATGGAAGGAGGGCTTGGGGTAGTCATGGCACGGGCCCCAGGGGACCGGTCGTGACAAATTGGTATCAGAGGAGTCGGTTCTACCATATAACTTAGGACTCTGATCATTATTTTCTATGAAGCAATAGTGTTAAGGGTAATGAGTGTGGTTCCCAGTTCAGGGAGCCGAGTGTTAGTGCAACAGCCGATGTATCCATACACCAGGAACCTAACTTCTGATATCCAACTCAGTGCAAGAAAACATTGATTGCGTGTGTGTTTTCAAAAGTTTTATTTAAGTTAGATCAACCAAGTCAGCTCACCAGGTATAAATTTTTATCCATAACACACCTGTTTCTTTTCAGGATGCCTCCACGCAGACAACCCGCTAGAGTTACGAGAGTTGTACACACCGATAGCCCACCAAGCGATGATGCCTCAATGAAGGGCCCTTTTCTAGTGGAGGCACCAGCGGTACCACTCCCCGTTGGGCCACAGATGATACCATCCCTAGCAGTAGATGATGCACGCAACTTGAGAATGTTGCATGAGTTCTAGTGCCAGAGGCCACCGAGGTTCAGGGGATAAACAGACGCACAAGCAGCTGAGGATTGGCTGGAGGCTGTGGAGAGAGTTTTCTGACTGGTAGGGACACCAGCCGACCTCATGGTGATTCTTGATACCAACCTTATATAGGAAAAATTGGGCAGATGATGGACCTTGATGATCCAGGTCTATGATGAGATGATGCTTCTATGGGTAGACTTTGAGAACCTGTTTCAGGCAGAGTTTTTCCCAGCGACTCTTCGCGCAGTGCGCATATAGGAGATACTTCATCTGCAGCAAGGTAGCATGACTGTAGCTCAGTACTCAATGAGGTTCAAAGACCTCTCATGATACTCAACCGATATGATGAGAGACCCTTTCTTTAGGGCCCCGACCTTCGATCAGGGGCTCAGATAGGAGATCAGAGCTCCTATGATCTCACTCAGCTTCCTAACACAGGAGGGGGTGTTAGAGAGATCCCTCATAGTGGAGAGTTTCCTTGATGAGTAGTCTCCAGTAGTAAGGTCCACAAAAAGTTGACACATAGCAGAGTCTTCTGCAGCAGGCAACAAACAGATGTCGCAGAGGTCCAAGAGGACCAGACCTACAGGTGGACGACTGCATGACTCAGGATCGTTTGTGTGGGGAACCCAAAGCGGAGACAGACATGCCGGGAGTGGGCAGTGTTACTCATGTGGCAGGAAGGGTCACATGGCTTGTGACTGTATGACCTGTCACTCGGATGATCAGCAGATGATCGAAGGACTGCCCAAGCAGAGACAAAGATTTGATCGAGGCGGTCCGCAGGGAGTAGGCGGATGTGGCAGAGGAGCTAGCCATGCAACTTTCCATGGAAGATGTTTCGAGATATTACCTCCAACACCATTAGGAGGTCCATCTTGACTGCAGGGAGTAGGTGGATAGGGGAGATCTCAACTCCAGGAAGCTGAGGCCTATGATCATGGCACTTCAAAGATGATTCGAGGTACGATCTGTGTCTACTACACCATAGATATAGTACTTATAGACATAGGTTCTGATCATTCTTTTATTTCCACTACACTCATTCAGAGATCGAAGATTCCTACGGAGCCATTAGCTTTATCCTTACGGCTAGAGACTCCTATGGGATCAGACTCGACGATTACGCACTGTTTCCGGCAATGTGAGCTTACTCTAGGAGGCGAGATCTTCAGCTGGGATCTTCTAGTAGCGACACTGAGGCCTTACGACGTCATCTTGGATATGGACTGGTTATGTACAATCCATGCTTATATTGACTGTATTAGAAGCAAAGTGTGGTGTGTCCGCACGAATGAGACCAGATTTACCTTCACCGACAAGAAGGGAGCCTTTTCAGCACAAGATGGACTTTCTCAGAGGAGAGTGTAGCCGATCACTCATCAGTTGGTTTTCTTTACCCTCAGAGTAGTAGATGTGGAGAGTCTAATCTATCCTGTAGTGGTGGACCAATATGAATATGTCTTCCCTGATGATGTTCCAGGTCTACCCCCTCATCAAGAGGTATACTTTTACATTGACTTGTACCCCGGGACGACACTGATATCTACAACAACGTATTAGATGGCTCCCGTAGAGCTTCACGAGCTGCGGGTACAACTAGAGGACTTTCAGGGGAATGGATTCATTTGGCCTAGTGTTTCTCCCTAGGTAGCCTTGATTCTGTTCTCCAAGAAGGTGGATGGGAGCTTGAGGCTTTATGCCGACTATCGTCACCTGAACTAGGTGACTGTGAAGAACAAGTACCCACTCCCAAGGATTGATGACCTATTTGATCAGTTTAAGGGAGCACGATGGTTCTTGAAGATAGATATCAGATCAGTCTATCACCAGCTCAGAGTTCGAGATGAGGATGTACACAAGATGGCCTTCAGATGTCGGTACGACCACTATGAGTTCTTGGTTATTCCATTCTGCATAACCAACGCTCCAGTAGTGTTCATGGGACTCATGAACAGGATTTTTCAGCCATACCTATATCGCTTTGTCATAGTCTTCATCGACGACATTCTGATCTACTCGACTACTGAGGAGGAGCATGCCTACCATTTTTAGGTAGCATTGGACACACTCCGAGAGCACCAAATTTATGGTAAGCTCTCAAAGTGCCAGTTTTGGATCCAGGAGGTTCAATTTCTAGGACATGTCATCTAATAGGATGGAGTTGTAGTGTATCCAGTAAAGATTGAGGTGATACTTACTTAGGAGCCACCTTGGAGTGTGACGGAAGTACGGAGTTTCCTGGGTTTGGATGGATACTACTGGATATTCATGCTAGATTTCTCCAGATTTGCAGCACCACTATCAGCCTTGACTAAGAAGGGGAAACCCTTTGTGTGGTCAAAGAGATGCCAACAGAGCTTTCTATAAATGAGGTAGAGGATGACTAGTGCCCCCATCTTGAGGCTTCCAGAGGAAGACATAGGGTATGTAGTCTACTGCGACGCATCAGGGACCAGAATCGGATGTGTCCTGATGTAGAAGTGAGCAGTGATCGCATATGGTTCTCGGCAGCTGAGACATCATGATAAGAACTATGCTACCCATGACCTGGAGTTAGTAGTAGTGGTCCTCGCCTTGAATATGTGCCAACACTATCTGATGGGATAGCGTTTTACCGTGTACAATGGCCTCTTTGAAGATATCCTTTGTGGATAGAGATGGAGAAGCTTTTATTCAGTCTCTTATAGTCACTCTCCCACTTCTTCAGTTAGTCAGGGAGGCGTAGTGTGGGGACACTGACTATGAGACACAACATGATCAGATATCCATAGGACAAGCACCTGATGGATTTTATAAAGGTGGGTAGCATGTCATCCTCTTCAGAGGACGCACCATGGTACCAGTGTCACTTCAGGAAGAAGCGTTGAGGGAGTTCCACACATCCCCTCCAACGGTACATCCAGGAGTGGAGAATATGTACCAGGATCTCCGACAACAGTACTGGTGGCCAGGAATGAAGAAAGCAGTCATAGAGTTTTTCTCTTGGTGCCTCACTTGTCAGCAAGTGAAGGTGGATCATCAGGTACCAGCAGGCTTGGTTCAACACTTAGATGTTCCAGAGTGTAAGTGGGATGAGATATCCATGGATTTCATGATAGGAATTCCACGCAAATCTAGGGGACATGACTAGATTTGGGTTATCATCGAACGAATCAATAAGTCGGCCCACTTTCTACTAATCAGAGAGCAGGATTCCATAGAGAGATTGGGACGCCTCTATGTGCAGGAGATTGTGCGGCTACATGGAGTACCCATGACGATTGTCTCTGATCACGACACATGTTTTACTTCCTGGCTATGGAAGGGGTTGTAGGAGGCTTTTGGGACACAATTTTATTTGAGCACCACCTTCTATCCTCAGACAGATGGCTAGACTGAGTGGACCATTCAGACCCTTGAGGACATTCTGTGTGCTTGTGTCCTCGACTTCGGTCACAGTTGGGAGGATCACATACCTTTGGTGGAGTTTTCATACAACAACATCTATCACTCCACCATTGGGATGACACCTTTTGAGGCGTTATATGGGCAACATTGTAGATCACCATTGTGCTGGACTGGCCCAGGGGAGTCAACACTAGTGGGACCAAAGATGGTATGGGCAACCACAGAGAAGGTGCAGATCATCTAGGAGCGAATGGATACTGCACATAGCAGGTAGAATTCATATGCTGACAGGAGATAGAGACCTCTGTTGTTCAAGGATGGTGACCACGTCTTTCTACGGATCTCACCTCGACGAGGTCTATGTAGATTTGGCCGAGGCGGCAAGTTATCTACAAGGTTTATCAGACCTTTTCAGGTCCTCAGTAAAGTTGGTGAGGTGGCATACTGCTTAGCTCTTCCAACTTAGTTGCACCAGGTGCATGGCGTCTTCCACGTATCCTAGTTGAGGAGATATGTGCACCACCCTTCTCACATCATCGAACATGGAGAGCTGGACGTCGACGATGGGGTTACTTTTACGGAGGTTCGAGTAGAGATTGAGGATCGATAGGATCGGGTCCTTTATGGACGGTCGATACCTTTGGTGTGTATTCTCTGGTATCACGGGAACCTCTAGGAGAGCATATGGGAGAGGGAGGCTTAGATGCGTGCTCAGTACCACCACTTGTTCCCTTAGTTTGATTTGTAGCTTACGGGGATGTAAATCCCTGAGGTGGGGAGAATTTAAAGACTCAAAATTTCCATGTATTTTTTTAAATAAATGTGAATTTTACGAGTCCAAAAAAATTGAAGGCGCGTGATTCCGAGGTCCAGAGTGCCCGAAATGAATTTCTAAACTTTTGTTTGGGTACGTTCAGTAAACGTGCGAGCAGGTTTTTCTAACTTTTGAACCAGTGCTCAGAATTGAAATCCGAGAGCACCGTTGAACTCGTTGTGCCGATATTTTCTTAAGGAGACTCTCACCTCGATGGCAGTTGGCTGAGGGTGAAAGTTAATTTTTGGGTTTTTCGTGGAAATAATAAAATAAAATAAACACATGTTTTATTTTATTTTATCTGTTGTAACCACCCATGTGAAAGTTAGAAGTGGGGACCACCACACCTTAACCTCCCATGAGAGGTTATGGTGGTGGGGACCACCTGAGGCCTAAAACCTACCATGAGTTATGGTGGTGGGGACCACCTGAGGTTTATCCCTCATAATGGGGGGTGGGGGGTGGGGGGGGGGGTGGGGGAGGAAACCTATCAACCCCTTAATGTGAAAGAGCCTCTTGGGCTTCTTCAACATTGATTCTGCCAACACACCAATTAAATGTGCCAACTCCTCTAACATTTAATTATGCCAAGTTAACCATTTAGAAATTTGTGTCAACAATTAAATAATAGATAACTTAATCTATTATCTTGGCTTGGAATTTTCATTTTGGTGGAACTTGGGAGAAATATTGGGAGAGGAGCAAGCTTGGGAGAAATAAGGTTCTCCAATGAAGAACACTCCACACACGAAGAACGACCTCAACTTCGAATTTCTTCCTCGGAACCTCCTTCGACGTAGGACGTGTTCATCTACAACGAAACAACGTCCACCTTCTTGTGCCAACATCGACGAACAACGAACAAGGTAAGGGTTATTCATTATTTGATTAACACATCCCATTTTCTCCACTCTTTTTTCCTTTGTGGGGTTGGGAATAGAAATTAACGAGGGATTATGGGAATAGAAAATATCTTTTGTTCTTGTTCTTTTTTATGTTCTTGGTAAACCCCATGCTACCGCTCTAATGTTGATAGTGCGGAAAAAACTAACATGGCTCGTCTTCTCCATAACCCTTGTGTTGATTTGCGATGTTCTTCAAAATGGAGGAAGGTGACAATGACTTTGAAGGCGACGAACGCAACAACCGTGCTACCTGCGGCCTCCGCAACCTGTGCCACCCCCGCGATGCTACAGTGCTCCAGACGAACCGACCTTTTCCACCTCGGGCTGAACCGCGTAGCTCGCCAGCTACCGACCTGCACCGGCCACGCCGTCCGCTGGCCGCGCCACCCATCAGCCGAACCAGCCCAAGCCGTGCCATGCCCCAGACGCAGCACACCCCAGCTCCTGGACGCCCATGCCTCCCAGCCGAATCGGCCTCACGGCGCCCTCCCGAGCCGCCTCGGCCACACCAGCCGCCAGCCTCCCGAACTGCCGACCGAACCGGACCGAGCCGCGCCATGCCCCAACCACGCCACGCCGTGACTCCTGGCCGCTCGTGCCTCCCGGACGAACCGGCCTCTCAACGCCTCAGCCGAGCCAGCCTATCGCGCCCCTCGTGGTGCCCTGACTGAACCGGCCCATGCCCTCGCTGTGCCCGCCGGGCCGAGTTGCCCACACGGCGCCCTCTGGGCTGAACTGCCATCACGCCGAACCGCAACCAGTCCACACCCTCTCGGCTCTCCATGGCCCCTCGTGGCCTACTGTGCTGGGCCTTGTGGGCCAGGCTGAGCCAGACCGAACGGGTCAGGCCGGGTCGGTCCGACCGGGTGGGACCGGACCCGGGCCCACTATGACCCCTTTACCTTCTTTTGGCCATATATTTGGCACTAGACATCCGTTTGATGAACCTTCTATGGTTCTAGTAATCATGGAGTATTAAGGTCCATTTGAGTATACCCCATTGGAGTTTTGGGTATAGTTGAGATACAGTCAAGTCAGATTGTTCATGAATCCAACCAGGCCGCTGGGATTAAAAGGCTAATAACTCACAGACCGGACGTCCGATTGACGCGCCGTCTGTTGCGTTGAGACCCCTATGACGTTGCAGACCATTGGGATACTTCTTCGTGGAGCTTAGTGATAGTGGAGTATTGAACTATAGCTTGTGGAGCGGATCTTCTAGAGACGAGCGAGCTTTTGTGCGGGAACCTGTAGTTGGATGAGACTTGACGATTACTGACCATTTGACTCGGAGTGACTCGACTGGCCCAGTGGGGAGTTACTGGTTGTGGTGGCAGACCCATGGTGGAGGAGCATGCTTGGTGATGTGGCAGACCCATAATAATCGACAGGAGGAGTACCTCTGCTGGCTATGAGGGGGAGCACCTGGATGTGGCGGCAAACCCACAGTGGGGAGAACCTCTGTATGATGTAGCAGACCCACGGTACTCGACAGGAGGAGTACCTCAGCTATCCATGGTTAGTGGGAAGCGCCTCTGTGTGACATGACAGGCCCACTGTACTCTATTGAGTATGAGTTTTTCAGTATCCAAGGTTTCGATAATGTGAATAAAATCTTGGTTAAGATGAGTTAGTACTTTTGTGTTTTCCTCATGATTGAGATGGATCAATTGATAACTTTGGTATACGTATGGGCATATACCTAAGTAAGGTTATCTATTGATTTCATACTTTGTAGTTTATCTGTATAGGATTTTGTGTGACCTAGAGGGTCTCAGGGTCCCTACTAAGTATCGTTATACTCACTCTTGCACGGGCTATGCCCGCACCTTGTTGTGTTGGTTGCAGATGATGGACAACCCTGACTGAGTCTCAGAGTACTAGGACTTGACAGTACCCAGAGGTAGACCTTACACTGAGTCAGTACATGGAGGAGACTGACAGACGTGGAGTGCTGAGGCGACTATCTGTACCTACCCTTCAGGTAGAAATCCCGTCGGATAACCCAGTAGTTGTTTTCCTATATTCAATTGTACTTGTAATTCCAATTCCTTGTACTTTACAGTTAGGCTTGTATTTCTGGCCCTTTTTTTTAATTTTAAGAACTATTTTTTATATAGTTTACTTAGTGTTTTATATCCATCTGTGTGATCTGTTGTGTGCGTTTATAGGCTATAAAGGCAATGCCTTCCCAATTTTAGGGAATTACTCTTTTGGTGCTAGTCGCTAGCCCTTGTCCTATAGAAGGAAGGCTTGGGGTAGTCACGGAACGGGCTCCAGGGGACAGTTCGTGACACACATACTTATTTATTCATCAAAAAAATTCCCTACTCTACATACTGCAAGAGCTTCTTCCACATACTACTCAGCTCCATGAAACACCTTCGGTGTACCATTTCTTTCTGCGAACCATCTTCACTCTGTGGACTATCTCCACTTACTCTCTACGTACTGCAGGAGTTCTAAAGACTAAGTTCTTCCTCCGTATACTGGCTCTCCTAAACGGACATGTCTTTCTGAAAACCACTTCACAATTTACAAAATTTCTCCAAATTTACAATCAGAACCTCCTTCACGAGGTTGTATTTCCATGAACCACTCTAGGATCCACCAAAAACCTCATGGATTTTTAATCTCAGTCTTGTATTCTAATGAATGGATTAGTGATCGTTATATAAAAAAATATATCAAAAAAATAAAATAAACCGAGATTTATCAAATCTTCATTATGGAACTGCCTTTACCACATACCATTCATCTCCTATGAACTATATTCCCTACATTGTTTGTGTACGACCATTCTCCCTACACAGTGAAACAAATCACCACCTCATTTCCTCAAATGACACCCTTAAATGTTTCTCAAAACTCTACCTCATATTTGAGAATGACATGCCATCCCATGAACTATTCACCTCCCACAAACTAAAATCCTCAATGCAAACCACAAACCTTCACCGTGAACTATTTTACATTATGCAAACCATTTTCATTTGGTCTGCGTCGTACCCTTTTTCATCTATGAACCATTCTCGGTACATGGTACATGGTTCGTGCCTCATGCTATGAGGTTACCTTATTTTTATGATTTACTTTTCCATTACACATCTCTTTTAATCCTATGAAAAAATCCTTCCTTTTTCAAAAACAAACTCCCGATTTTGAGGCCCAAAAATTTGGAAAACTTTGGGAAACTACGCCACCTTCAATACTGATTTCAACATCAAATGCAAGACCAAATTTCTTGAAAACTCCTTGATCAACCCGATTATAATTGACAAAAAACACAAAACATACTCCATTTCCAAAAAATAACATCCTTGGTTCCAACACTCTATACAAATCTCATATTAATTACTGAATAAGGGAAGTTACATTTGAAATTCCTAACCAACCCGTGATCCTCTATTTCTGTGATGATAAATATGGAATTCCAATGGAAATCACATCTATTTTATAGGTCTATATTACTATTCAAAAGGGGTGTTTATCTCATACGGTTAATGATAAACTCAATATTGAATATATTCTGAATCTATGGGAGTTTTTTGATATATTTCTGGAAGAATTTTCTAGTCTTCCTCCTAATTATGAAGTTGATTTTTCAATATAACTCATATATAGTTCTATAACCATTTCAAAGACTCTATGTACTATATCCCCATTTGAGTTGTAGTAATTAAAGAAGTAACTCTAGGATAAATATTATTATTTCTTAATACATTACCACCCTAAGAAAGAAAACAAGGCAGCTAATGCTTTGAGTCAAAATGATCATACCGGCTTATATATGATGAAGATCACAATAGATCCAATATTTATGGATTTTCAAAGGATAGAACTTGAAATATTAAAGGAAGGGTAGAATTATTATCTTTACCAAATGAGTGTTCAACTATATATCCATGTAAAGATTAATGAGACACAGAATGAGGATGTAGAGCTGTAAAATAAGGTAAGAAATATTCTTGAGTTAAATATTGAATATGATGGAATGATAAAGTTAAAGAACCAAGTATGCATCCTTTAAATAATATAATTAAAGAAAGAGTTGTTAGAATAAGCTCATAGCTCACTGTTCTCTATTAATCATGGAAGTACAGATATATATATATAGAGACCCGAAAGAGTATTTCTAGTAGGATAACATGAATAGAGATATTACTGAATATGCATCTCAATTATTGGTATGTCATAAAGTTAAAGATGAGATACATAATTATAAGAGAATGTTACAACTATTACCCATACTATAATGGAAATGGTAAAACATAACCATGGATTTTATTATCTAACTCCCCAAAATTTATAAAGGGAATAATACTATTTTGGTTGTATTTTTTCATCTTATGAAGTCAACACTCTTCATTTATATTATATTATATTTCTCTCATAATAATATTTCCAAGATATACATTAATAAAGTGGTAAGGTTTTATGGAGTACCATATTCCATTATTTCTGATCGAGATATGAGTTTGAACTCAAAGTTATAGAGAAGTCTTAAGTAAGATATGGGTATAGATTTATGTTTTGGTACTACATATCATCCCCAAATAGATGTTCTATCTGAGAGGACCATTGAAACCCTAGAGGATATGTTGAGATCCTTTTATCATTATTTTAAAGGAGGTTGGGATCAACAAATTCCTATATTTAAATTATTATAAAATAATAGCTTTTACTTGAGCATTTAGATGGATCCTTATGGTGACATCTATGGAAATAAGTACAAAAATTCAACATGATGGGATTTATTTAGAAGAACAAAGATATTGGGACCTAAGCTAGCCGAGGTAATGGTAGATAAGGTTAGATCTATTCACTGGCATATCAAGGTATCTCAAAGTCAATAGAATAGTTATGATAACAATCATTGGAAAGATTTGGAATTCGATATTAGCGAGAAAGTATTCCCATGATGTCATAACCCGACCCACCAAGGCCCATTTGGCCAACAGAAGGTTGATCTGCAACTACCATAAGCCTACATCCATAGGCCAGGGCTAATGAAAATCACTAACAAGACATATATAAGATGGGGGCCTTTTAAAAATGAATATGTACACACACACACATCTCCAAACCCATACTATGATAAAATGAAACATAACTAATAATAATTCATGCATACATATATAATACCATAATAAGAGTTTGGAATAAAGTATTGGAAATCATAAAAAGGGTCCAAATACATGCCCACCCAAAACTAGAAAATGAAGTTTGACTTGATCAGAATGTGGGGACTTCTTTCCATGAAACACTTGTATATAACTTAGCATGTCTAGCCCAAACTTATCTCCACCTGCTACTAGTCCTCCAAGGACTTTGTAAAAAGGTACATTGTATGCACAAGGCATGAAATGTGTAGGTAGATACCATATAGGGGTGAGTATAATAATACCTAGTAAGACACCCCAAAAACACTAAACATAATGCATCAAGAGTAGTCAAATGGTTAAATAGAGGTGTGACAAACAAGAAATGGAACATAATGATAACCAATAATATCCCAGATATACACATAAAAGACTACGAGTCACAAAATGTATCAACCACTTCCAGACATAGATATTATTGAGGTTTTAAGGTAACACTTTTCTGGTAGAAACTGATCCCCAAGATATACTACCACTGATGACACTCATCCCATAGGTCACACTCATCAAGTATAGATAAGAAGAAGCACATAGAAAACATAAATGATTCATTTGAGCTACATAATACATTATACTAATACCCCACTATAAAGACTAGATATTAATACATAGATATGGGTTCAACACCCAGGGCTCAATAGGGGGACACTAGACCCTATTGGAAATATCCTCTTAAATAGGGGATTGATTCCATTGTAAGTATTGGTCATGTCAATTCAATAAACCATACCTAGGGAAAACACAAAGGATATGAGGATCTCTATGAGCATCTCAGAGGGATACATGATACAATTTGCTGAGGGGTATTAGGTATGATACTTGGGACTATATTTCATACTAACCCCTTAGAAAAAGATCAAGATTACTCACTCTAGAAGAATATAACTCTCCAGAACTACCTTGATCATCAAGAAGCTGTAGAGGGGTCACCATCCTATGACATGGACATGATGCTATGAAAAACCCTTATAAGAATTGACCAAGGTAACACAGTCAACAAATAATGTTCTAAGGAATATCCCACAATATCATAATGAATCTAAACTTAAAAGAAAGAGGAATCTGACCTATCCTCAAATGAGTACATGATGTGTCCCTAGGGGTACACAACATGTCTCACAAATCATGGAACTTCCCTCATCTCACACTCACATGACATGCATTTTTCCAGAATACATGACATTTCCCAAGGGTAAATAGTGTGTAGATGTCACCCTGGTAGTCAACATTACATTCTACCCATTCCTCTATACACTAGGCCGTTCCCATATACTTGGTTATGTCTGAATACTCAACTCTTCCCATGTACTATGGCTTTCCCATGTACTTTCCCAGGTACACATATGGGGAAACTTGGACAACTAGGTGTGTACCCCATGTACACATCGATCTATCCTCCATGTGTTACAAATTGTGTGACTTGGAATAAAAGACATGTAACACTATAAGGAATCTTGGGAGTGTACCCCCAATACATACCAACATGGTCGAATAAGGTTCAAATGTCGTGTGACAGGTGTGACACAACATGTGATATTTATCACTGCACAGAAAATCTAATGCCGTACATAGGGGACTACACAATGTGCTTTCATAATAATACACGCTATGTAGTCATATTTTTCATATAAATCATGTAAGACTTCATGATTATTCTGATTCTAACACCACTGCCACCGATTACTCCCAAAGAACTTAGATCCGGTTCAACCGAGTCCTACCATCACCTTCTCGATAGATTCCAACCATTTCCACCAATAGAGAAATACCCACTATCATGCCTTTCCACTATTGCATGCCAAAACCGTGAAAACATAATCCCAATCCATTAGTGGATCTACCGACATCCTTTCATACCACAATTATGATGTATGATCTCTATCCCTAACCCGCAGTAGCAACCTATTACACCAAATACTGAATGCATAATGATCATTCATAGTTTATTCATCGAATCATAGGCCAAAATAAAATTCTAATGATGAACGCACATATAATGTGGAGATAAAATTCAAAAAAAAAACCAGTAATGGCACTCATCCAATGTTCATGTTGTCCTTGATTTTTTTTCATAGGGTGATGAATGAAGAGAAAGAATCGAATGAAAACAATATAAATTCCTATACCGTAGGAAGATAAATCAATTACCCAAATTAAAAAATAAATATGAAAATTCATTTGATAGATGATTAATTCACATTAATCATGGGTAAATATAAATGGGATAAATCCACAAAAAAAAATCCTTACCCATATTTAGATCAATCAATGATGATGAATGATTGCACATCATTGTTGTTAACTAGATCCACAAGATGTGTTGTTGTGGGTGATCCTTATAGTAATACGATCGTCAATCCATGATCCCATTACCCACCAAAATTCCTCCATGGATGCCTCTAAATTCTCAAGGTTATGAGGCTAATCATATGAATTGGTTATAATAAAGTATTTATAGAGTAAAAACTAGGTCTCCACATCTACGTAATAAATAAATAAATTTAATAAATTTATTTTTTTATTTGTTCTCATGAAGGATTTTAACCACACTACCAATGCTTAAAAATATTATATTACACATAGGGTAAAACCCACATTTCAACTCAATGGTGGTCTCCGATTTATGATCTAAGACTATATTTGGGAGTTATTCTACTTTTTTAGGAAAACTATGTATGTGTGATATTAATACATTTAATATATTTTTAAAAAAATTCTAGGATAAACAGACCTCAGAATGTCATGTTGTCTCAGATCCAAGTTCTAAAAACATTTCTTAATATATTTCAAAGTTTTATACATTATCCCCCTTCAAGGATTTTCATTCCCAAAAGAAAAATTTAAACAAAAGGGCAGGGATACTGGGATATCAACTAGGTCTCCCACTACCATGTGATTCCTTGATGGGGTTTTATGCTATCAACAAACATGAACTAAAGGAAACCCTTTCATACAAAGGGCCTTTCTAAACCGGTTCTCAATGCTATCAGCAACTTAAAAAAGGTAACTTCACTCCCATGACCCAACTTACCCAGGTTGATAATGTACAATTATTTGTGTACATACCTCCTTTTTCATGACATGTAGAGAATAACAAGAAATAAAAACTACTATGGTTATGAGGATAAGTGGTACATCACCTTGGTAACCTGACATAGCAGAAGGAAAAAGAAAGATCCTAAGGAACTCAAAGATATCCTATCATCCTAGCTAAAACTCTAAAACTCTTGAACTCCAAATGCCTTCATAGTCAGTTCGTAAATAACTAATAATATTTTATGGATAGTTCTCATCCACTAATAGATGATTTGTACCCTCAAAACCATTACTAGTAAAAAAACTAGGTCCCTAGCACTGTCACCTACTGGTTTTGACTAGTATGACAGTGACCTTCAAGGTACCTCATACATGGACGCAAAAAGGTGCTAATCCAGTGGTGGAGTGATAATAATTATAATATGAAAACTCCCCTGATGGTAGATGATCCTCATAGCTATGGCCCAAAACCAACATACAAACCCAAATCATGTTTACTAGAACCTTAATGGTCCACTTTACCTAGCAAACTAACTAGGGTAAGTCACCGTTCTCAACTACAACTGAGTCCTCAAATACTTCCTGCATCCTCTCCCTAGTCATGCCATGAAGTAAGTATCACAATTTTCAATGATTTTAAATGGAATTATATGAGTCAAGGTGTCCCAAAATCTCTATAAATCTATATTTTTCATCACCTTATGATAGGTGAGACAATAATATTTTAGCTTAAAAACATTTTTCAACTCCATTGGATTCTCAACCAATGCCAATAGATATTAGTACATCCTCAACACCACCATATGCACTACTAAGGGAAAAAACCTCCTCAACAACTCCTTCCACAGTGTGACTGGTGTCACTGTCTATCCTCAAACAATGATAACAAGCTTCCCACCTTTGGAAAATCCATCAACAATATATATAGTGGATATCTGGAAATGGAAAATATTATAATCTATATCCTTGAGTTTTTCCTCCTTGGATCATTGAAGAATCATAGGGATAAAAACTATTTGATGGAGGTAAAATTCACCATTCCCAAGTGTCTCACGTACTCCGACTTAGATACCGATCACACATGGTTATCATTGAATAATTATAATGTGAAATGATCCATAAAGGGTTAAGAATCCATTCCATAATTCTTAACTCTCTAATAAGGTTCAAAACATGTCAAAGGTTATCAACACAAACTCAAAACATCCACAGTGGCTTTGGAAAGGAACTTATGGTATATCCTTCCCCAAATACATAGTTGGTGATAACCTGTCTTGAGGTAAAACTTTGAGAACCACTTTTCCTAAAACCACTAGTTGAAGAACTCAATAACAGTGTGTGACAATTTTCCTCATTCCACCTAGTTAGTGTGACATCAATTCACATCCAACCTCAAGAACTCATTCACCTCTCAGCAGAACAACCCCGCGATGCTCATGTGAACACACTAGGTCATAAAAAACCCCATTCTCTACAAAATTCTGACCTCACCTTTAGCTTATGAATCTCAATAGGTCCCATATGAAATGTTTTTGGGAAAATAAAGGGTGATCTATGGTTCTAGTCCTTGAAAAAACATAACTTTTTATGTGGAGATAAACCTAAAACATACCTAGGAAATATATCCTCATAATATACCACCACTGTAAGAAAAAAAAATCTCAAAGCATCAACTACTCTAAATGTATTACCAGACAACTGATAAGAATTTGGTTGTAACTTCCTACACATGATCTTATCCTACTTAACCTAGGATCACTCCTTATCAAAAAAGGAAACATTGTCCCAAAAATCCTAAACATTGATAAAACCACTAATGGAAACCAAATGAGAATGGAGGGAAGAAAAATAGTCCATACTAAGGAAAACATCATAGGGTTGCGCTGTCACTATGAAGAGATTTTACATGAGGCTCTCTATCTCCTCCTAGAGTTAGGTCAAACTATTGGTAAAAGAGTGTAATCATTGATTCTCTCAGCAGGAGACTCCAACATAAGGGTCTATAAAAAAAACTTTTCTAGTATCACTAATTCTCTAATAGGGAATATTCCTAGGGATAATAAACTCATGAATTTGTGTAAAAACTACAACTGGGGTAGTGAATATACACATAGTACCTCAAACCGTACTTGAAGCCTCTATGATCTCCTACTACTTGGAACTCATCCTTTCAATTTATCACATGTTTACCAAATCTAGGTCTTAATCTAAGACCTTATAAAATCAAAAGGACCTAAAACACACAAGTTAAAGAAAATCATCCACCACACCTTGAAACTATTCTATTTGGATTTCACGGACCTTCCTTTATAGTTTTGGATTGCATCTAAAGAATGCATTCTTGAAGGGGAATTTTCCCTCTTCCTTGAATGTATAAATTCATTCCAAACATCACCAACACATGGCTCTACCAACACCCCACATATCCTTAGAATAGAATCAAATAAAGTTTAAAAAACATTAGATCATACCTATGTCAAAAGTCATTACAAAAAAAGTAGAAGGAATGCTGATTATACCTCAAAATAGTCTGGGAGCCTCTAGGTAAAAAGACTCCAACACCTACAACTGTCTAAGACTATGACCACCAACTTATTGAGCCTAGGGTGGTCTACATGAGGGTGATGGTGGTAGTATAAAACCAAAGTTTCATTGTAACATCTAGTTACTGATCTGACAGGTACATGTTAAACCTTGTCGTAGTTTTCCTTTTCATTGTTTCGGTAAGGGATGAGTTTGGATTGTGAGGATACTTATAATGGTGAAGTCAGGGGTTTGTTGGAATCTCCCCTTTAAACAAATTTTTCATGTAGGATTCCTAAGGATTTGATGTTGTGTAATATGGTTAGACACCATGTAATGTATCTACAACAAGTCGTGAATGGATTCACACTGTGATGGGTACACCTCATGATTGGTCATTACATTTCGTGACAAATTTAATTATTAGTTTTTATTTCATAGAATCATGATTTATGTCAAGATGATGCTTTTTTTCAGTAGTTACAATATTTAAGTATTTTACAATGTGTATTGGGATTACACGTCACGTAATACCCTGAATGTGTTTCTAAAACATGTAGTGTGGCTGGTATTTCTTTTTGGATCCTCTCCGATTTATTATCCCTTGACCCGATAATTTTTCTAGGTGAACTTGGAGCCTTAAAAACCTTTTGAATCCATTTTTTTGGCATTCAATCATCGCTACGCATGTGGTGTAATTCCCCGGTAAGATTTCTCCCTCATTATTCACGTTACTATCTTTCTAATCTCTTGTGTTTTCAATGGATAATATTGATAGTAATTGATCTATGCCATGTGGTGTTGGATATGGATTATAGTTTGGGTCTGAAGATATTCTCTACCTTAGTTCTCACTGACAAATGTCGTTGCAAGTGTTGAGTTATGGGAAAAGGTAGGTAGTTTTATACTGTATGTACAAATTGATTACCTTTGGATTGCTTGATTTATTTCAATTTTTTATTAAAATTCAATTGCTCAAACTTTATTTTAATTGATTTGATAAAACCCAATTCCAGTTAATTGGGATATTTGAAATGGTTTTGGCATGTAAATTGGGAAAACCCCAAATTTCATTGAATTGGGGTGTGTTTATGGAAATTGGTTAATTTAAATTGTTTAATTTAAATTATGGATTTGATGGAAATGATTTCAATTTTTTTTAATTTAATTATGGAAAAGAATCATGAAAATTTATGGAATTAGTTTTGAATGGATTTCAAACTTTTGGAAATGGCATAAAATGTTTTCATAGAAACCCAGTGGTTTTATCTTGTTAAAGAGTCATGTTTTGGGTTAAAACCCATTTTGGTTTTAAATATAAAATTCTAATTTTTAATAGGGAGAATGAGATTTAATTTAATTTTAATAAGTATTAAAATAAATTTCCATTTATTGATTATGTAAAATCATATGAAAACCTTAGGTAGTTGGTGAGTTATTTATACACACTCTACACTATTACAACATTCTAAAACATACATGAGCCTGGTCACATCCCTAATGGGAGGGTGATGAGTCACCTATGGATAGTGTAAGGAGGAAATGTGTATAAACATTATTACCGAGATCACTTAGAGAGTGCAAAGTCCTATAGATAGAAATATTATCATACCTATTTGGAAAATGAATATATTACCTGTTAGTTATTTATATTTGAGATATAAATGTATTTTAATGTTGTAAAACTAATTTACATGATTTATATATTTATATAATCTTTTTTATATAAATGTTTTACTTAATCCATTATTTTAGAAATATTCCATAATTTTAAAGCCTTTGATTAAAGTACTTTCCATCATTTGAACCGTATAGCATGATTTTTTTAAATATGATTTAAAATTCCAAACCCATTTATTTTAAAAATATAAAGTATTATTTTGGTTAATCTATATTTGGAAATTTTTATAGAATACTTGGTATGAACCTACTGGGTTTTTAGCTCACACCCTACTTGTGCCTTCAGGTGTTTGCAGATTACCATCTTCTAGTTTTGTGTAAAGGGAAATGATCTCTTGGAGGAGGATACAAATATTAAACCTTGGTCATGGTGAGTTGTGTACTTAAGTACTTGGGATGTTTTCCTATCTTTATACTTGGGTTGTAGTACTTTGGGATTTTTATGACTTTTTTTATTCTAGTACATCAATCTTAATAGAGTTTCTTTGATATACATACTATATTGTTTAATCTTTATTCATCATTGTTTGTGAAAAAATCATTCCCACTTGCATGTTTTATGATTCCATGTTCTAGTCACCAACCTGAGGGGATCAGGAACGCCCTTTGGGCCATGTCAGGGCCAACTCAGTTATCGGGTTACCAGGGTACCCAAGCTGGTTCGTGACAAAGTGGTATCAGAGGAGTCTATTGATCTTTTATCTTGAAGCCAGTAAGCATTTTTTAAATCATATCAGGACTTAGGAGGTATTTGTGATTGAGTGCCTGGCTGTCTCTCAAAAAAATGAACCTTAAGTCTCCAGGGGTGGTTAGGGAAGGACATCTTATGGATTAATTCTAGTACTTTCCATATTCTTATTTGGATAGAGTGGAAGACAAATATGGTTATTCCATACATTGGGAATAATTTCCCTTGTTGCTTAGTTTGAGTGTGAATCTAATGTCTTCAATGTTGAATGCTGATGTTGTGTAGCATCATGTCTCTGAATAAACGAAAAAATTGAATCTAGGAGGAAGCTTATACTAAACCGTAGTGGCTGAATGCTCTAGTAGACACAAATCTAGTTAAGGCGAGTGTGTATACTTTCCAAGATCCGGGACATGCACCACATTAAGTCCCCATTCAGGCTCTAACTGTGGATCCTTATGAGGATGTTCTCCAAAATCATTCTCAAGAGTTCCTTCACCAGAAGCCACCAGTTTTTAAAGGATCCACTAATACTCAACATGATGGGGAATGGTTTGGAAAGATAGAACATCTATTTGAGTTCTTGTAGACACCAGACGTGATCAAGGTAAAGCGTGACACCTTCATGCTGGAGGGACCAATCAAGAGATGGTGGGACCTGATGGTGACAAAAAATAAACATGAGGTCTTATAGTGGAAAGAATTCAAGGTTATTTTCAATGACCATTTCTATCCAGAATAAATGGTGTTGGCTAATGCTATGGATTTTTTCAAGATTGAGTAGGCTAAAAGAACCGTGACTGAGTATTCAAATCACTTGGATGAGTTTGTAAAGTTTTCTCATGAGATTGTATCTAATGAGAGAATGAAGGCTCAATGGTTTGATTTGGGACTTTTATCAGATATCAATTCTTAGGTTTTCTTACTGGAGATTTCCACTTATGTTAACATGATGGATAAGGAAACGATGGTTGAGATGGACCTGGATGGAAATTCAGGGTTATTAGGAGTTTCTTTTCCTCTCATTTGAAGTATTGGTTACTTCAAAATAAAACATAAGAGTGATGATTCTTCTAACAGTTCTCGATGGTAGGGTCAATCCAGAACTCCTATAGCACCAAGAGTAAGTTCTTTGATTTTATAATAGTGTGTCAAGACAAGAAATTATAAGAGGGTTTTCACTAAGGCACCCAAAAACTATAGCTCCTACAGATGTTAAGGGAACGTATATAGATCATTCCATTACTTATCTAATCTGTGTAGTAAAATAGGATCATAAGCTCCTCCTAAAACTATAGGGAAATCATATGATTCATATACAAAAGGGTTCCATCTTTAGGAATCTAGAGTGAAGCTTCTTCACATAGTGGAAGAGTATCCAGAGTAAGAAGACATGGGTCCAGTAACCTTGAGAGGTACCATTACTATAGAATCATTATTAGTGACTGCTCTATTTGATACTGGTGCATGTAACTTGTTTATTTCAACCTGCATTTTTAATATTATTAATCTTCATATGGAGATTTTATCTTGTGTAATGGATATTACTAAACCCCTTGGTAAGAAGAGAGAGTAGGGTCTCTGTAGTCCTTCTTGTGTTTTCTCTTTATCATGCATTGATATTTCTTGGAGTTTTTTGGTTCTCAACATGAAATCTATTGACATCATGTTCGGGATGGATTGGATCATTGATAATAAAGCCCTAATTGATAGTTATCTTCGACGGTTATACCTTAAAACACCCAATGGTGTGCCTCTTGTCTTTCAAGGAGGATGAGACCCAATGTCGGGCAGAGTTGGACCCTATTATCCAAAGTTGGGGAAAGTGATATCAGTGTTTAATTTTGATCTGGAGTAGAATTCAATGAGTGGGGATCTTCCTTTAGTCATCATCTAGTTTCAAGACATGTTTCTTTCCAATTTATCTAGTTTTCCACCAATGAGAGAGGTTGAGTTTTCCATTGACTTAATGACTGTTACTAAAACAATTTCAATTCCCTCTTACTGCATGGAACCAACTATACTGAAAGAGATGAAGTCCCAATTGGAAAATCTTCCTGAAAAAATATTTATATGCTCAAGTGTGTATCCTTGAGCAGAGAAATTTCTCTTTGCTAATAAGGTTTATGGTTATCTTCACTTATGTGTTGATTATATAAATCTCAATTAAGTTATGGTAAAGAATAAGTATTCATTTTTACGGATGGATGATTTGTTTGATCAGTTGAAAGGGGAGAAGTAGTTTTTAAAGATCAAACGTCAATCTGGTTACCATCAATTGAGGATAAAGGAACTTTAAATTCAAAAAAATACCTTTAGAAGTAGGTACAACCATTATGAGTATCTTGTTATGCCCTTTGGTCTGACAAATTCTCCTACAAATTTCATGGATTTTATGAACAATATTTTCCATGAGTATATAGATAATATTGTGGTAGTCTTTGTGGATGACACCCTCATTTACTCCAAGTCTAAGGAGGATCATGTGCATCATCTGAGAATAGTTCTGAGTCTATTGAGAAATCATATACTCTTTTCCAATATTTAAAAGTATGATTTCTAGATTCGAGAAGTGAAGTTATTAGTATTGGTGGTGTCTGAACATGATATATCAGTTGATCCTGAGAAGGTGAAGGCTATTATGACTTGGGAGAAACCATGAAATGTCTTTGAAATTCAGAGCTTTTTAGGCTTAGTCGGATATGACCACAAGTTCATGAAGGGCTTATCAAAATTGTCTCCTCTGATGACTGCTCTAACTCAGAAGAGGGTGATGTTTTCCTGGGATGATAAATTTCATAATCCTTTTGTTAAGATGAAATGTATATTGACTATTATGCTAGTGTTGAATCTTCCAGAGGCCAAGTAGGGCTATGTGGTCTTTTTTTATGCATCATGTTTAGGATTGGGTTGCGTTCTTATGTAGAGTGACCATGTAGTTGCTTATGGATCTCGTCAGCTTAGGACACACAAGAAGAATTATCTTACCCATGATCTTTAACTTGCATCCATGATGCATGCAGTTAAGATTTGGCAGTATCATCTTTATGAAGAAATGTTTACCATGTTTTTAGGCCACAAAATCTTGAGTTATATATTCTCTCAAAAATATTTAAACCCTCGCTAGAGGTATTGGGTGGAGTACCTACATTCGTTCTACTTTGACATCGCCTATACCCCATGGAAAGGGAATTTCATTGAATATGAATTGAGAATGAAACTTCCAACCAAAAATATGAATAAATCTTTGGAGGAGTAGAGTTTTGTGGATATTTTTTCATAATTTCATATTAGAGTTTAGAAGAAATGGTATGAAGTTTCTTTAGCCACCGTTCAGTTGAAATATTACCTTATTAATATGATTCTTCAAGAAAAAGAGTTTTATGATTAATTCTAGATCATTAGATACTCTCTTTATGGTGGGGAGACCAATGCTCAGTGGTATTTCTCTAAGGAGGGTCTTCTATGTTATCAGAACCGTTACATTGTGCTGTTAGCAGCAAGAAAGGCTATAATGGGGGATTTCCATAATTCATAGTGGGATGTGAACCTAGGAACCATTAAGATGTTATAAGACATGAGACAACAGTTTTGGTGGACAGGTATGAGACAGGGCATTGCTGAGTTTGTTTCTGGTTGCTATATGTGCCAACAGGTTAAGGCTGACCACCAAAAACCATCAAGTTTTCCTCAACCACTTCCAATCCCTACTTGGAAGTGGGATGATATCTCTATGGATTTTTTTGTTTGGGTTTCCTCGTACCCAAATGAAGATGAATTAAATATGGGTTGTTATCGACAACCAAACCAAGTCGGATCACTTTATACCCATTCGAGATACAACCAAAGTTGAGGAGTTTATAAATCTCCATGTGAAAGAGATTGTATGTTTTCACAGAGTTCCATATTCTATAGTCTCTGATAGATATCCTCAGTTTAATTCTAATTTTTGGAGAGGTATTCAAGAGGAACTGGGATATTAGGTCTATTTGAGCATGGCCTACCATCTGCAACCGGATGGACAGACAGAAAGAGCTATACATATTCTTGAGGATATGCTTCGCGCTTGTGTTCTTGATTTCATCAGGGCTTGGGATGATAATTTGGTGATGTTTGAGTTTTCTTATAACAATAGTTACCATTCCATTATTTTAATGGAACCTTTTGAGGCCTTGTATGGCTGACCTTGTAAATATTCATTGTGTTGGTCAGATATTGGTGAAAGTTTCTTGGTTGGTCCCGATTTGGTGAATGAGACAACAATAAATATTCATCTGATTTGTCTGATAATATTGAAAACAGATATCCAATATAATTATTCTACTAATAATCACCATAGACCTTTTGTAATTTGTGTTTGGTGACCAATTATTCTTGAAGGTTTCACCCTGATTGGGTCCTCAGTGGCTTGGGAGGCAAGGGAAGCTTGCTCCTCATGTTGTGGGACCTTTCAAGGTTGGTGAGTAGGTGGGGAAAGTTTCTTACCATTTAGCACTTCTACCATATATGACATCGATACATAATGTATTCCATGTATTGTAGCTGAGAAAGTATCTATCTGATCCATCTCACATTTTTAGCTGGAGTGATCATGAGATTGAGCCTAATTTATCTTTGACTGAGTGGCCAATCGAGATAGTTGATTTTAAGACCAACGTAATTTGTGAGAATATGATACCTTTGGTTTTTTATATGTTATTATGGTTACGATAATCACAATACATGGGAATGTGAGGCACTGATGAGAGAGTAGTGGCCTTATATCTTTAACATGAGAGATTCTTCATAGGCTTTCTTGGGACAGAAAGTTTTTATGGTGGGGAGTTTGTAACATCCCATTACCGATCTGATAGGTACATCTTAAAACTTTTCATGGTTGTAATGACTCATATTTATCCAATTTTATTTTTATAAAATAATTGGGAAAATTCCAAGACCAAGATTTGAGACAACATGTGATTATGAGGTTCGGTGTTCCCGAAAAAATTCATTGAAAATGTTAAACTTTAAATAGTATATGAAAGAGGTTTTCCTAAAAAAGTGGGGTAAATTAAAAATGGGTGCCTAGATCATAAATATAAGGGCAACGTTGTGTTCATAGCAGAGAGTTTACCCTAGGTGAGGTCTAACATTGACCGGTACAGGTTATCTATGAAAATAAGATTTCAGGCGTAAAGGGAATAAAAATATTTTAATAATTTTTTTATTTGACCTAACGAGGTTTCAATTCTTAAATAATTTTTTTAGGGAATTCAGGGTTATCATTATAACCCTGTAATTCATCTAAGATATGTCATGGAAAACCTCTCAACAAAAGGTGACAACGGATTGAGTGAATCATGGATCGTTGCGCCAATGAAGTTGGAGGATCTCATTGATGATGAGGACACAATAATTCTTCGTAAACGATCGATCCAAACTCGAGGTAGGTCATGTGTTTTAATTCGACTTCATTCCCCATTATTTATTTCCTATGACAAAAAATGAATCAATTGATTAATAGATTGATTCACAAGTTGTGTGTATTGTGAGATTGGGATTTTATTTTTGGGTTGATTATCAGGGTTGATTTTTATTTAGAGATTTGAATTGATTCATCTTCATTATTTATTATAATGTGAATGGATCAAGACTGTCATGAACAAGCCCAAGATATGTTATTTGGTAATTCTTGTGCATTTATATCTCTCCCCCAATTTTTTTTCATTCTCCGCAGTATATGAATGGAGGATCATTGCACCTTCGATTTGTGGTGAAAAAATATGAGATCGAAGATCCGACCTCATGATAACACAACAGAGGTGTGAGGATGATACCACAATGTGGTTTTGGCCAAATCACTAGAAAAAGTGGCGAATGTAGAGGTGAAAAATAGCGGCAGGGGCTACGACTCCAGTCTATCTAGGCGGTGGTGCAGATCTAGGAAGGGGGTCGGTCTATGATGACATGGAGTAGGACAGTGGGCTGCCGATGGGGTGGCCGACAACGGAGGCAGAACATGACCCAGTGGGGCTTCGTGGGAGCCCTCAGAGGCAACAATCCCACGAGTAGGTGCAACATGCATGTAGTACATGGAGGGGGTGGGATGAATGTGTGGGATGTGGTGACACCACGATTCTAGGTGGGGCACATGGTCGGAGTGGACCACGTGCGGCGTAGGAAGCTAGCCCGCATGCAATGGGTCAAACTAAGAGAGATGGACCACTCCAACAGTTCTGCTACCTGAACCAAGTAGCCTAGTAGTCTGGGCTGGTTTGGGCCAGACCAGGTTAGGTTGGCCAGTAGGTTGGGTCGGGTCCGGCGGGTCGGATCGGACTCGGACCAGACCCGTGTCATACTTTTTCACTAAAACAACCATATCTTTCAATCCATACATTCAATTTACGAGCCGTATGTAGAATTGGAACCCTTGTAACAAGAAAGTACTTTTGAGAACAATAAAGGTTTTTATATCAGACTTTCTAGTGACATGGTTCATTTACATGTGTAGCACACGAGGTTAAGGGATGTAGTTGATGTGACTAATACTCACTATGAATCCTTTTCTTCTATGCGAATTTTTCCTCTCATCCACAGTATATTAGAATATATTCATTGAAGTTTGTTCTCCTTATCATTTCCATGAAGGTAAGTTGGTATCGTTTCCTACTCACAAGAGTATGATCCCTTCATTAAGACTTCCTAGATTGAGTTGTTGGAATCCCCTGAGAGGCCCGATGTAGGATCCTCTATTCAGTATTCTTTCCCTAATTAGAGTCCTTAGTATTTATGTAACCAATCCTATCAAAACTTCAATATTATACTTATTAGGTTATTTAAAATGGAGTTGTTGGTATATTCCATGGACTTGGCTATGATCCTCTAATGATGTATCATATTATCCTCAGATTTATCAGTGTATCTATCTATCTCTCATGTAATTTTCCAATGGATAGTACCCCATCAGATATATGTCATCAGGCCTATCAGACTTAGGAGTGTGTTCTCCTGGAAGTATCCTTTGGGGAATATTCGAATGGAATCCCTAATATTGGTATGTAGTGTAACATCCCAGGTAAATAAAGAATATTAATTTTTCATATTTATTAATATTTGTGAATAAAATATTAATATTACTTTAAAGGGAATGTTATGCTCGATGGCGTACCCAATACGCAACAACGAGTTTCTTTGAAATCTTACGTTGCACTCTAATAAAAAAATAATATTATTTTAAATGGTAGTTAACACCTAGCCGTTGTATTGGAGGGAATTAATAGAAATAACTAAAATATGATTTTATATGTTTTTTAAAAGTTTTTACATTTATCCAATAAAATATAAAGTCTTAAAATAAGAAAACAATTCAATTTTAAGCATAAATACTCTAAAATTCACTAAAAGGTCGATTTATCGCCTTTTGATGGTGAACCCTCTTTAATATAGTTTTGGTCACTCTTATACATTATATTGGACCAAATAAAATTCTTCTTTAGAATCGGGATATCAAAATTTAATTTGTGTAAATTTTTGGAATTTTTCCGATAAAGTTCATTTTTTTAATGAATAGTGAAAAATGTTGTATTTTGATTCAAAACCACTTTTTAATATAATTTATTTATATGATTATATTATATTTTGAATTGGTTTTAAAGTCCAATTATAATATATTTTTACCATTTAATCCAATAGTGGTCATTGGAATTAATTTCACTTTAAAATTGGACTTAAACTAGTGTCAATCTTTTGATATATATTATTTCATAAAAAAATGCTATTTGTTCTGACAACGAGAATTAATTATTAAATTAATTAATGAAACTTATATGTTTTGAATTTTTTAAAATAGACATAATTTTTGAATTCGGAATATCAAATATAGCTTAGGGTGAATTTTTGGTATTTTTTTCTGAAAAACTTCAATTTTTGATGAATAGTGAAACCACTAAGTGGTAGTTAAAAAACCGATTTTTCGTTTAAATGAAACTTTACCACATCTATGATTTTAATTTCAAAAATAAAACATACATGGTTGTCATTAGGATGTAAAATGTGGTTCAATGGGATTAAAATAATTTTTTGGTGAATAGTAACTTTTAAGTTTTATTAATCGCGATTAAAGGTAATTAGTGTAATTTAAGGTAAAGATAATGTTATAATAATATTAAATTACCTTGAAACATGTCCTAACCTTATTTTATGAGTCATGACCGACCAATAAAATCCATGGGTCAAATTGGGGACCCCATGGAGCCACTTTGGTAGGAAAATGGCATTAATAACTTTTTATTTAAAGTAAAAATTAAAATGTCACAAACTTGTATTGTTTTACTAAAACAATTTTTAAATGGGGTTATACAAGTAATATTTTTGAATATAAATATTAATTATAAATCTAAAAATATTTCCTACATCATGATATTTTTTTTATAATTTTTATAAATTAAATTAATTAATTTATTTATGACACAGTGATGATGTAGTGATTACCTCATAAATGAATGATTTAAATAAAATGAGAGGATAGGGTAAAATCTAAGTCTTAAAAATTTCAAAAACCTATTGTATGGGTGGATTTAGAAACCTTATCACCTTATACTCGAAATATATCCTTTTGGGACCTTTAAAATCCGAAACCATTTTATAATAAGGTAACATTTTATAACTTTCCAAGAGTTCCCCTTCTCTTCTATTATAAAAGGCCCCCACCTCTACCACCTTACCCACACCTCTCAAGCCATTGTATCTACCAAGGTCTACCCATTTTCTCTCTCCACATACCTCTCCTCATCCTAGAAGCCTTCCCTTAGTCAGAAAGCTCTTCAAGAAACCCTTTTGGTTCAAACCAAGGGGAGTTACCCGATTTAAAGGTAAAGTCTTCCCTAATGTTCTTTTGTTTTATTTTGCTTCTACAACGCCCTAAACTATTTTTATTCTTTTATTTTGTAAAAAAAAAACAGTATCTTAAATATAATAGGATGTTTTTATGGGAAATATTCGAGCTACACTTACACACACCTCCGTCTAATGGTTAAAGAACATACTGTTTCTATGGATGGCGAATTACTGTCGCACGAAACGATGACTGTTCTATCTTCTCCTACCACCTCTCATGGTGGCCATTATGATGGAAATATTTTTATATGATATATATTATATTTATGTACTCTCTATGATTCTGTATTTTATATTTAAAACATACCTTTATGGTTTTCATGTTGTGCTAATGTGATAATTTCATACGAGGAAGTGTGGACTACCACCCCCTCAAGTGATGTGACTCGTTCATGCAATACATGTAATGTATAAAGAATGAGATTAATGAACATATGTGAACTATATAACATATATATTATAATAGAATTATAATATACATATCTCTCATTTATTTTTAATTCCATTAATATGACAAAGAAATGAAAGTAGCGTTCATGCGTACGTATGACCTACCGTCTCCATGAACGGTGCATTTCATTTCTTTTTATCTCCAAATGTTATAGAATAGTATAAAATGAATATTTACTGGATATATATGATATTTAAATAATTAATACTATTCTGGTGATTATTTACTTATAACTACATGGACAATCATTTTCAAACAAGTTCATTTTTGACCCATGTACCAAACATCAACAAAAACATCTGATATGAACTCACATTATTAACCAATTATTATAAAATTATAATATGTGATATGAACTGAATAATAATCTTTAAATTATTTCCTTAAGCAATCATAAATTGACCAAAGTTTATTATTCAAGAATATAATGAAATGAACAAGACAATCAGACTTGAGGTAAGGGATCCTACCTCTCTCTTTCTTTTTAAGTACTCTTTTTTATGTAACTTACTTTAAGCTCCTCTTTCTTATGTTGGGGGATGTTATTTTATATTAATCTTTCTGTAATTTTTTTTTTAATATGATGATATACCCTATTTTATCTCATCAATACATTTTTTGAAGTTTTATGTGGTGCCATTAGGCTGCCGAATTTTCATAAGGGGATTTTCATCTCACTTTTTATTCCCGTGAGATTCATGATACATTTGCCACTATTTCATTTTGTGTGGTGTTTTTACTACCCATTATTTTACTATTTGTATAATATAATATCATTTATGTGTATTTAAATCTTCATTGTATGACCCTTCTTTCATGGGGTGTACGTTTCAAAAGTTTCCCAAATCGGTAAGGGAACCTTTCATACTCCACTTTTTTAAAGACTTATTTTGTTATGTCTTTTAATTTACATATTTTTATATTGGGATATGTTCTTCTATATCCTTATTGATGTAAATTTTATTTTCAAGTGATGAGATACCATTTTCTCTCTCATAAACTAATTTTATGAATTTTAAAGTGACACCGTTAGGCTGTTGAATTTTACAAAGGGAACTTCTTAAACCAATTTTGATTTCTTTGGGTTCAACATGTAGTTATTGAATAGGTCATACTTTGAATATGTGTGAATGAAATTTGATTGTTCTAAACTTAATATCCACTTATAATGGGTTTATTTATATTGTGTCACACACAATTATTAGATTGATTTATCCTTAATCTAAGGATACCTTCTTTATAAGGGATTTCATCTCATTTTACATTTCTATTGAGACTTCATTGTTGTTATGCACCAATTCACTCTTATATGGTGTATATACTGTCCTTTGGAATATTATATCATGGATCCCTTTATTCTCATGATATTATAAAGTTTTTATTAAATGTTATTCCTTAATTATTGAATTCAAGTGTCTCTCATTTTGTTAAAAACCCTTTAACTAAAATATAGTTTTAAATGTTTTAATGATTTATTCTTATAAATATTTCTCATTAATATCCATGTTTTCAAAATGGTTTTAAGGATTTATTTATATGGATATTAATGTTTTAAAATGTTAAAAGCTTCAAATTGGTATGGGAATCTTTGATTCAAAAATCTATTTATTAAATGTTTTAAATGGTTTTGAAAATGGTTTTTAGAATGGATTCATTATTTCAATATCTTAAAATGTTATATTGTTATTAAAATGTGGGAATGTTATGTTTCCTTTATGCATGTTTTATGTGGTAAGATTATGTTATGGTTCTTGGGAATTGTTTATGAATACGGGTGGTTCTGTGATAAACTAAGGGCGGGTGAGCCCGATATAGCTCTCCAATGCATTGGGTAATGCAAAGGAGTTAAACGCTAAGGTTTCTCCGAAGAGATTTAGGGAATATAATGTGATGGGTATTCCAAACATAACCATGAGGTTTAATCCCTACATAATAATGTTATGAGTGACTTAAGTTACCTTTATGTATTATGATTTCTATGAGTTATTCATAAGTATTATGTTTTCATGAGGTATGTTAAGTGCTTATGTTTTATGATTAAAGTATGTTTTCATTGATTCTTATGTATACATGGACTAATGTTTTCTTTCCGTATTGTTATAACCCTTACTGAGCTTTTTATGCTCATCCCATGTTTTTGAAATGTTTTTCACAGGACATAAAGTGGAATAGGGTCAAGGATGGGATCAAGGAAATGTCATGCTGTCTAAAATAAGGAACTAGACAGGACTCTTTTGTTCAAGAGTTTTTATTTTGTGAAAAAAATGGAAACTAAGTAGATGTGTCTACTTTGTAATCTTTTATATGTAATATTTATGTCCTAATTCTCTAAAACTCTAAACCTGAAAAGATACTCAATGTGAGTTATTCAATTTAATTCAATATTATGTAAGGTTTAAGGCCGGGTCCTTATAGTTGGTATCAGAGGTCGGTTTAGACAATTTTAGGGATTTGGAGTTTTCGTTAAACACATGATTAGTCCCTATGTTTATTATCTTAGTTAAATCCTTATTTTATAACTTTTTTAGATCAAGGAAATGGAAGGAGTAGGATCTCAAACGACATTCTTATCTCTTCCTGATGACTTGCTTGCAATAATTATTGCAAAGTCATGTTCGGATGATTGTGAAACTTTTTCTAGCTTACAACTCACTTGCAAGCAGCTGTTTGAGATATCAAACACCTCCACTATACCTCGTTATCATCATGGATCATGGGTTGTATTTAGACACATCCTATTTTCACAATATTCTCATATTTTCAAGAAAGGTAGATATTATCAAGGCATTTTCAAATATTTTACCTTATCACAAGATTTTGAAGCATATTATGATTTTAAAGAAGGTGCTGAAGAAGGAGACCCTTTTTCAACCTATTTATATTTAATTTTAAAATATAGTCTCTCAGCACATACCTATGGTATTTTAAAAGGACCATTAATTGAAAGTTTCAACTCAAATTCAGTCAGACTATTTTATAGAAATCATGTCTTATCAGATGTCTTGAAATTATATGTCATACATGATTATTTTCCAAAACTGTTTTTCTGTGAACACCCATATGACCCATGTTGTACAAGGTGTATTTGGATGGAGGAATAAAATTATTTTGAAGGATCTCTAAATCATTGTTGCAATGCATGGACCTTCTACCTACGTGAATAGGATGATGATGAAACCAAATGGACACCATGATCAAGGTATGATGTTCTTTATTTTTGGGAATCATTTTATTTTATCTTATGGTGGTGAAATAAGTCTTCAACAATTAAGATGTTGAGATCGTAATGAATTTGGATGAAAATGGGAGGTATAAGGAAACCATTGAGGTTAAAACATGTTAGGATTTTTTTTGGAGGTTTATAAAAAGAACAACCCGTAGGATGGGTGAAAACCCATCACATCTGGTAAGGCCACAGAATTCAAACCCACAACTGAAGGGCGACAAGAGAGCATCGCCTAACACTGGAATACGTGAAGTCCCTGGTTAGTATGACTTATTATTTTTAGTTATATAATTTTATGAATCAAGAATAAGTTGATTTTTGGTTATCTAGGAAAATATTAACCTATCATGGAGGATATGTGATTAAGTTAATTACTTTTCAGTATGAGACTTTAAGAATAACTGATGTTATTTAGAGATAAATGTTAAGATTTACCTTGGAAGACTATGTGATTAAATCATTCAAAGATTTGGGTTTCAATATTAGTTTGGTTTACTTTGAATAATTTTATGTACAAATTGTTTATCGAAACATCTTCTTTGAACTTTGGGTTTTGCTGGAAAAATTTTGGAGATTAAGAATAGATTTTCTTTTTTATAAAGGATTATCCATTTGTGGATTATCTGATCTTGTTCTAACAATTTTGGTTTTGGTTTTTGTCTAAAGACATGGGAAATATATAGTTCTATTTTGTGGATTAAGTGATTCTCTAGATGTTGATTATAGTGCTCTTAATGTGAACAAGTCATCCTAAATACTCATCATTTGGAGAAAGTATGAGTTTGTGTTAGAAATCTAGTAAAAGATGAAAGTCTACATGACAAGTAAGTATGTTCCCTTATGATTTATTTAAGCTCATAAATAAACTCCTCAATAAAAAGTAACTTAAAACAAAAATGTTTTCCGTTAACTTTTCCTATTGGGGAATCAAATACCATTTAACCCATCACAATTTTGTGATTTTCTTGTGGTTAACTTTCTCCTAATCATGTTTTCTATCACTCTCCATTAGAACATGACCCTTTGTTTTCTCTTCCATGTCAATTTTTTCCTATATGGAATCCTAGTATGGGTTAACTCGGGTGACCTTTGTACTTCCCTTTATTTCTTTTAAAGTGACAGTTTAATTTATTCCTTGTCCGATGTGGGGCTTTCAATGAAGTTTCCAAGCCCAATTTTAAAATTGTGAGGATGCAATTCCCAATAGGGGGAAGGATGTAACATCCCAGGTAAATAAATAATATTACTTTTTCATATTTATTAATATTTTTGAATAAAATATTAATATTACTTTAAAGGGAACACTATGCTCGATGGCGTACCCAATACGCAACAACGAGTTTTTTTGAAATCTTACGTTGCACTCTAATAAAAAAATAATATTATTTTAAATGGTAGTTAACGCCTAACTGTTGTATTGGTGGGAATGAATAGAAATAACTAAAATATGATTTTATATATTTGTTAAATGTTTTTACATTTATACAATAAAATATAAAGGCTTAAAATAAGAAAAGAATTCAATTTTAAGCATAAATACTCTAAAATTCACTAAAAGGTCGATTTATCACCTTTTGATGGTGAACCCTCTTTAATATAGTTTTGGTCACTCTTATACTTTCTATTGGACCAAATAAAATTCTTCTTTAGAATCGGGACATCAAAATTTACTTTGTGTAAATTTTTGGTATTTTTCTGATAAAGTTCATTTTTTAATGAATAGTGAAAAATGTTGTATTTTGATTCAAAACCTATTTTTAATCTAATTTATTTATATTATTAGATTATCTTTTGAATTGGTTTTAAAGTACAATTATAATATATTTTTACCATTTAATCCAATAGTGGTCATTGGAATTAATTTCACTTTGAAATTGGACTTAAACTAGTGTCAATCTTTTGATATATATTGTTTCATAAAAACACGCTATTTGTTCTGACAACGAGAATTAATTATTAAGTTAATTAATGAAAATTATATGTTTTGAATTTTTTAAAATAGACATCATTTTTGAATTCAGAATATCAAATATAGATTGGGGTGAATTTTTGGTATTTTTCTGAAAAACTTCAATTTTGGATGAATAGTAAAACCACTAAGTGGTAGTTAAAAAACTGATTTTTCGTTTAAATGAAACTTTACCACCTCTGTGATTTGAATTTCAAAAATCTGACATACATGGTTGTCATTAGGATGTAAAATTTGGTTCAATGGTATTAAAATAATTTTTTGGTGAATAGTAACTTTTAAGTTTTATTAATCACGATTAAAGGTAATTAGTGTAATTTAAGGTAAAGATAATGTTATAATAATATGAAATGACCTTGAAACATGTCCTAACCTTATTTTATGAGTCATGGAAGACCACGAAAATCCATGGGTCAACTTGGGGACCCCATGGAGCCACTTTGGTAGGAAAATGACATTAATAACTTTTTATTTAAAGTAAAAATTAAAATGTCACAAACATGTATTGTTTTACTAAAGAAATTTTTACATGGGGTTATACAAGTCATATTTTTTACTATAAATATTAATTATAAATATAAAAAGATTTCCTACATCATGATATTTGTTTTATAATTTTTATACATTAAATAAATTAATTTATTTATAACACCGTGATGATGCAGTGATTACCTCATAAATGAACGATTTAAATAAAATGAGAAGATAGGGTAAACTGTAAGTCTTACACATGTCACAAAACTATTTTAAGGGTGTATATAGAAACCTTATCACCTTATACTAGACATATATCATTTTGAGACCTTTAAAATCTGAAAAACATTTTATAATAAAGTAATATTCTATAACTTTCCAAGAGTGCCCCTCCTCTTCTCTTATAAAAGGCCCCCACCTCTACCACCTTACCCACACCTCTCAAGACATTGGCTCGGCCAAGCTCTGCCCATTTTTTCTCTCCACATCCCTATCCTCATCCTAGAAGCCTTCTCTTAGGCAGAAAGCTCTTCAAGAAACCCTTTTGGTTCAAACCAAGGGGAGTTACCGGATTTAAAGGTAAAGTCTTCCCTAATGTTCTTTTGTTTTATTTTGCATCTCCAACCCCCTAAAATATTTTTATTCTTTTCTTTTGTAACAAAAAAAGTATCTTAAATATAATAGGATGTTTTTATGAGAAATATTCGAGCTACACTTACACACACCTCCGTCTAATGGTTAAAGAACATACTGTTTCTGTGGATGACGAATTACTGCCTCACGAAACGATGATTGTTCTATCTTATCCTAGCACCTCTCATGGTGGCCATTTTGATGGAACTATTTTTATATGATATATATTATATTCATTTCCTCTCTATTATTATGTATTTTATATTTAAAACATACCTTTATGCTTTGCATGTTGTGCAAATGCGATAATTTCATACAAGGAAGTGTGGACTACCGCCCCCTCAAGTGATGTGACTCGTTCATGAAATACATGGAATGTATAAAGAATGAGATTAATGAAAATATGTGACCTATATAACATATATATTATACTGGAATTATAATATATATATATCTCTCATTTATTTTTAATTCCATTAATATGACAAAGAAATGAAAGTAGCATTCATGCGTACTTACGGCCTACTGTCTCCATGAACGGTGCATTTCATTTCTTTTTATCTCCAAATGTTATGGAATAGAATAAAATGAATATGTAATAGATATATATGATATTTAAATCATTAATACTATTCTGGAGATTATTTACTTATAACTACATGGACAATCATTTTCAAACAAGTTCATTTTTGACTCATGTACCAAACATCGACAAAAACGTCTGATATGAACTCACATTATTAACAAATTATTATAACATTATAATTTGTGATATGAACTGAATAATGATCTTTAAAGGAGGTCCTTAAGAAATTATAAATTTACCAGAGTTTATTATTCAGGAATATAAAGAAATGAACAAGACAAGTCGGACATGAGGTAAGGGATCCTACCTCTCTCTTTCTTTTTAAGTACTCTTTTTTATGTAACTTACTTTAATCTCCTCTTTATTATGTTGGGGGATGTTCTTTTATATTCCTATTTCTGTAAATTTTATGTTAATATGATGAGAGAACCTATTTTATCTCATCAATCCATTTTTTTATGTTTTATGTGGCGCCGTTAGGCTGCCGAATTTTCATAAGGGGATTTTCATCTCACTTTTTATTCCCATGAGATTCATGATACATTTGCCACTATTTCCTTTTGTGTGGTGTATGTACTACCCATTATTTTACTATTTGTATAATATACTATCATTTATGGGTATTTACATCTTCATTGTATGACCCTTCTTTCATGGGGTGTACGTTTCGAAAGTTTCCCAAATCGGTAAGGGAACCTTTCACACTCCTCTTTTTTAAAGACTTATTTTGTTATGTCTTTTAATTTACATCTTTTTATGTTGGGATATGTTCTTATATATGATTATTGATGCAAATTTTATGTCCAAGTGATGAGATACCATTTTCTCTCTCATCAACTAATTTTATGAATTTTAAAGTGACGCCGTTAGACTGTCGAATTTTACTAAGGGAACTTCTTAACCCAATTTCGATTTCTTTGGGTTCAACATGTAGTTATTGAATATGTCATCCTTTTAATATGTGTGAATGAACTTTGATTGTTATACACTTGATATCCACTTATATTGGGTTTATTTATATTGTGTCACACATAATTATTAGATTGATTTATCCTTAATCTAAGGATACCTTCTTTATAAGGGATTTCATCTCATTTTACATTTCTATTGAGACTTTATTGTTGTTATGCACCAATTAACTCTTATATGGTGTATATACTATCCTTTGGAATATTATATCATGAATCCCTTTATTCTCATGATATTATAAAGTTCTGATTAAATGTTATTTCTCAATTATTGTATTCAAGTGTCTCTCATTTTGTTAAAAACCCTTTAACTAAAATATCGTTTTAAATGTTTTAATGATTTATTCTTATAAATATTTATCCTTAATATACATGTTTTCAAAATGGTTTTAAGGATTTATTTATATGGATATTAATGGTTTAAAATGTTAAAATCTTCAAAGTGGTATGGGAAACTTTGATTCAAAAATCTCTTTATTAAATGTTTTAAATGGTTTTGAAAATGGTTTTTAGAATTGATTCATTATTTCAATATCTTAAAATGTTATATTGTTATTGCAATGTGGGAATGTTATGTTTACTTTATGCATGTTTTATGTGATATGATTATGTTATGGTTCTTGGAAATTTTTTATGAATACGGGTGGTTCTGTGATAAACTAAGGGCAGGTGAGCCCGATATAGCTCTCCAATGCATTGGGTAACACGAAGGAGTTAAACGCTAAGGTTTCTACGAAGAGATTTAGGGAATATACTGTGATGTGTATTCCAAACGTAACCATGAGGGTTACTCCCCAGGTAATAATGTTATGAATGCCTCAAGTTATGTTTATTTCTTATGATTTCTATGAGTTATTCATAAGTATTATGTTTTCATGAGGTATGTTAAGTGCTTATGTTTTATGAGTAAAGTATGTTTTCATTGATTCTTATGTATACATGGACTAATGTTTTCTTTCCGTATTGTTAATACCCTTACTAAGATTTTTATGATCATCCCATGTTTTTGAAATGTTTTTCACAGGACATAAAGTGGAATAGGGTCAAGGACGAGATCAAGGAAATGTCATGCTGTCTAAAACAAGGAACTAGACAGGACTCTTTTGTTCAAGAGTTTTTATTTTGTGAAAAAAATGGAAATTGAGTATATGTGTCTACTTTGTAATCTTTTAGATGTAATAGTTATTTCCTAATTCTCTAAAACTCTAAACCTGAAAAGATCCTCAATGTGAGTTATTCAATTTAATTCAATATTATGTAAGGTTTAAGGCCGAGACCTTATATATAGTGGTTATGACTAAGATGTATTCTTTGTGGAATCTTCGAACTAAATCCCTAGTATTGGTACGTAGTGGTTATGACTTACCCAAGACTGTGTGGTATGGTTTGAGTATATATGGATATCCTTGTAATATTTTGTAGACATATACTTGCATAGTGATGAAGGTAACTTTTACTTTGTGTATTTCTTTATGGATTCAGGGTGTCCTACTAGGTATTGTTATACTCACCCCTGCATGGGATTTGCTTGCACATGTCATGTCTTGAGTAGATGAGCTACCTTTGGATAGATTCTAGGGTGGACTAGGATGAGATGAATCTTTGTGAGATCATACATAACGATTTACTCCTACAACATCAGACAATAGTCCCAGTACCTCACCTTCATGTCAGATCGGGTAGGGTTTTCTGTGGATGAGTTCAAGAACTTATTTACAGAATTTATTTTGGTGGGCTTGTATTCTGGCATAGTTTACCTTTCTATATTTTACTCTCATTATTATACTCTAGTTGTGGGATAGTGGTTTGCATTCATGGTTTACTTAGTGTTTTTATATTTTAGCATTTGTGGCTTAGATATGTGTGCATGCGTATAGGTGCTAAGACAATGTCTCCCATGTTAGTGATATTCCTACTCAGTGCTAGTCACTAGCCATTGGATTATTGGAGGTGGGATTGGGGAGTCGCGACATGGGCCCCACTAGGACGGGTTGTGACAGAGTGGTATCAGAGGGGGTCGGTTCTACCTTAGGACCGAGAGCCTATGATATTGGTTCAGAGAAACAATGTTAAGTGTTTCGAGTTTGTATTTCAGGATAGGGACTCCAGTGTTGGTGTAGTGGTTGGCATTTCCATACACTAGGACTTTGATAACCTACTTTTGGACTCAGTACATGAGAATACTGGTTGCAGGTAAAATAACGGTACAAGCATCATATAGAAATAGTTTGTGGTTCCATGTACTTATTGAGTCATCTATCCACATATACTCATTGACCGTGGGACAAATTTTTTTCTTACAGAATGTCTCCATGATGCATACCATATAGGATTCAACAACTTGATCATGAAGATGACCCCCTAAGTGATGATGCTTCAGTACAGGGACTGATTTCCAAGATGCTACCTCCAGGTGGTGAACTAGTTGTACCACCACCTGTGGTGCAGCATGTGGTACCTGCATTACCAAAAGACGAGGAGAGAATGACGATCACGCTTCATGAGTTCTAGAGACATATAAACCTTAGGTTCTGAGACAATCCTGACCCTATGGAGGCTAAGGACTAGTTTGAGGTGGTGACCCAAGTTTTATAACTAATCAGGACACCATCCAATCAGATGGTGATCCTGGAAGTGATCCTTCTATAGGGCTCAACAGGTTGATGGTGGAGTTTGGCTTTCCAGACGCATGACAAGGTGACTCTTTCATAGATAGAGTTCGATCTTCTCTTCAAGGAGTTGTTTTCAATAGTTACACTGAGAGATGTGCGTATACAAGAGCTTCTTCAGCTTTAGTAGGGTATTATGACAATGTATGAATATTCATCAAGGTTCACCAACCTTTCTAGGTACTCGATGGATATTGTTGAGGATTAGTACTTATAGGATCAGACCTTCGAGCAAGGTCTGCATAGAAACATCCGACTCAGTATTATCCCTCTAAGAATTCCTACTTATGCCAGGGTTCTTGAGTGGGCTTTGGTGGTGGAGAGATTCCTGGATGAGTAGAGATGGCAGTGACAGTCATCATAGGACAAGCTGGTGTAGAGACCTTGATAGCAGGGAGCTGTTGTGAGTCTCAGGGATATGACTATGGGGGATGTTATAGGAGGAGGTCCCAGGACATTGAATATACTCTTTATGGTTCACAGGGTGGATCTAGTCAGCCAAGGGAGAGGTGGTTCTACTCATGTGAGGGGAGGGGACATCTCACTTGAGATTTTCTAACCCACCATGCTGCTTATAGAGAGACAATGGATGGACCACTGAGGTAGTGGAAGAGGCATGAGCAAGCAGATCTACAGGGTGGCTGACATATAAGAGGATCTGGGAGATAAACAGGAGGTGGTTGACATTTTAACTTACTACCAACACCCCCTAGGTGGCCAGTTCTAGGCTCAGGGAGTTGGAGGATAGAGGCGGGGACAACTGCATGCAGTCAAGGCATATGACCCAGGGAATCTAGGGATGATTTGAGGTATGATCTATGTGTTTTATAACTTATATTCCATACTAATAGACAAAGTATCTACTCATTCGTTTCTCTCCACATATCTTGTTCGATACCTTGAGATTCTGGTAGAACCATTTCCTTGACCCTTACGTTTGGAGACACCTATTGGATGAGACTCGATGATCCCACATCTTTTCCGACAGAGTGATATTTCCCTTGAAGGAAAGAGTTTTGGTTGAAACCTCTTGGTGGTAAATTCAAGTCCTTATGAAGTAATTCTTGGTATGGATTGGTTATCTTAGTTCTATACCCAGATTGGTTGTTTTTGGAAAAGGGTGTGGTGTGTCCACAATGATGGGATGTATTTTTCCTTTTTTGGTGAAAGGGAAACCCAAGTAGAATAGGATGGACTCATGAATAGAAGGGTGTAGAAGATGACTCATTACTTGTCTATCATGACCCCTGGGGCATCAGATGTCATGAGCATTCAGTTTCCAAAAGTAGTGGTAGAGTACGAGGATGTCTTCCCTAAAGATGTTCCAGGATTACCTTTTTGTTAGAATATAGAATTCTACATCAACTTACACATCGATATGATACCAATATACTCTCCATAATATCAAATGGATCTTGTGGATCTTCTACAGTTAAGGGTGAAGTTGGAGGATTTACAAAGGGAGGGCTTTGTGAGACCCAATATTTCACCTTGGGTATCCCCAGTATTGTTTTCCAAAAATACAGACGAGATTTTGAGGTTGTGTGTAGATTTCCCTCTCTTGAAACGAGTGATGATAAAGAACAAGTATCCACTACCGAGGATCAAAAAACTATTAGATCAGTTGAGAGGGGAATGATGGTTCTTGAAGGTCAACCCCTGATCAGGATATCACCAACTATGAGTATGGGACAAGGATATATTGAAGAAAGATTTCAGATGTCGCTACAATCATTACAATTACTTGTTTATTCTCTTTTGTGTGACAAATTCCTCCATAGTGTTCATGGGACTCATGAAACAGATCTTCCATCCATACTTAGACTGCTTCGTGGTAGTCTTCATCAATTATATCATTGTGTACTCAACATTTTAGGAGGAGCATACAATACACTTAAGGATGGTTCAAGATATACTATGAGAGAACCATCTTTATGGTAAGCTCTCAAAGTGCCATTTTTAGATTCAGGAAGTCCACTTTTTTGGGACCTGTTATCTCAGTAGATGGAGTGGACGTGGACTCAACCAAGGTTTAGGAAGTGTTAGCATGGGATCCACCTAGGAATATAACGGAGGTGCAGAGCTTCCTTGGGTTGGAAGGCTATTACCAGAGATTCATCCCTAATTTATACGTGATATCAGCACTGATGACAATGTTGACCTGAAAGGGGTAGCCTTTCATGTGGATGGAGAATTTCAAGTAGGAGTTTTACCAGTTAAGGAAGAGTTTGACGAGTGCCCTGATCTTAAGATTACTGTAGGATGGTGTCAAGTACATAGAGTTCTGCGATGCATCAGGTACCGGATTTGGCTATGTCCTAATGCAAAGACAAGCGATGATTGACTACAATTTGTGATAGTTGAGAAAAAATAAACAGAACAATGTAACCCATGATCTTTAGTTGGCAGTGGTAGTCTTCATATTGAAGATATGGAAACACTACCTAATGGGTGAGCATTTTATCGTCTACTCTTATCACATGAGTCTCAAAAATATCTTCTCTTAGAAGGACCTGAACTTTAGATAGAGGCAAAAACTAGAGTTCTTCTAGGATTATGACTTTGAGATCATCTACACTCATGGGAAGATGAGAATAGTTACAAATAATCTTAGCTGAAGATCGAGTTAGCAGTTGTTAGAAGAGGCATCATAGTAGTTGGCATTGTTGAAGTTATCCTATGTGGATAGATATGGGGGATCTTACCTCCAATTGATGGTTGTTACCCCTACACTCTTACAACGAGTTAGGGAAACATAGCTTGGGGATATAGACTGTGAGGCTCTACATGCTCAGTTATCCACGAGATATACTTCTGATGAATATTCAAAAGGTGGGGAACACATTATTATTTTAACATGGCACACATTTGTACTAGTGACATTGTGGGAGGAGGTTATGAGGGAGTTCCACACATCCCCTTTGGCGGTACATCTAGCTGTGGAGAAGATGTACTAAGAACTACGAGGTCAATTCTGGTGGCCCAAAATTAAGATGGGAGTTTTGGAGTTCATTTATTGATGCCTCATGTTCTAGTAGATGAAGGCTAAGCACAAGGTTACCGTGGCTTTTACCCAACCCATTGAGGTGCCGGAGTTGAAGTGGGATGCAATATTGATGGAATTTGTGATGGGGTTACCACATATATCTAGGGGACACAATACCATATGAGTGATTGTTGACCAACTCATCAAGTTGAACCACTTGCAACGTATCAAGGAGAAGAGTTCAGTAGATATGTTGGGATGAATCTACATGCAGGAGATAGTGTGTCTTCATGGAGTTCCATCAAATATTATTTTTGACCATGATAGTTTTTTCACATCCTGGCTATAGAAGGGATTACATGAGGCATTTGGTACTCAATTTCACTTGATCACAACATTTCATCCCTATATAGATGGCCAGAAAAAGAGGACTATTTAGGTTCTGGAGGACGTGCTGTGGGCCTACATCTTAGACTTCAATTATAGTTGAGAGGACCACCCACCAATGGTGGAGTTTTCATAAAACAACAACTACCACTCCACCATTGGTATGGAACAATTTTAGGATCATTACAGGAGACCCTACAAGTCACCACTTTGATGGAATGACCTGGGAGAGTTAGCACTCATGGGCCTGGAGTTGGTGTAAGATACTATTGAGAAGGTACCAATTATCTAGGATCATATGGATACTTTACAGAGCCTATAGAATTCATATGTCTATAGGAGATGAATACCTTTGGAGTTTGAGGAGGGAGACCATGTGTTTCTCTAGGTATCACCTCGATATTGGTTGTAGAGATTTGGTTGTGGAGGAAAATTATCACTGAGATTCATCAGTCCTTTTCTGATTCTATGTAGAGCTGGAAAGGTGGCATACCGCCTAGATCTACCCCTACAGTTGCATCAGGTACATTATGTCTTCTACATGTCACAGTTGAGGTGGTACATGCATGAACCATCACACATCATCAACTGGGGTGAGCTAGACGTCAAGGATGGGGTGCCATTTGTAGAGTACCAGGTGGAGATCGAGGATCGATAGGAGAGGATCATTTGTGGGTGAATTATTCCCTTGATGCATGTCTGATGGAAGCACGTGAATCTACAGGAGAGCAGGCTGGAGTGGGAGTCCCAAATTCATGCTCAGTACCCTCATCTTTTTGTTTAGTAGCCCTTTGTTTTGGATTTTGAGGACGTAAATCTCTAAGGTGGGAAGAATGTAATGAATTGGGTTTCTATGTTTTTTTTATAAATTAATTGTAAATTTTTTGAGACCAGCCGTTGAGACGACGTGTGATTCCAAGGACTGGTGTTCCAAAAACAATTCATTAAAAAATGTTAAACATTAAATATTATGCACAAGCGGTTTTCCTGAAAAAGTGGAATAAATTCTAAATAGGTTTCCAGGTAAAAAACCCGAGGGCATCGTTTCATTCATAGCAGTGAGTTTATCCTAGGAGAGGACTAACATTGGACAATGTGGGTCAGTTGTGAAATGTAGATTTTGGATGTAATGAGAATAAGAATATTTTAATAAAAATATTTTTATTTGATGTAGCGAGGTTTCCTTTTTTAAATAAACCTTTTTCAGGGGATTCATGGTTATCACCATAATTAGGGAATTCCTTTGAGACATGTCAAGGAAACCCTCATGGAAACGAGTGATGATGGATTGAGCAGATCATGGATTGTTGTGCCAGTGGAGTTGGAGGGTCTCATCGACGATGACAACACAATTGTTATTCATCAATGATCGATCCAAACTTGAGGTAGGGAATGTGTTTTAATTTGATTTACTTCCCCATTATTTATTTCTTATGATGAATGTGAATCAGTTGATGAACAATTTTATTTACAGGCCGTACATATTGCAGGATTAGGATTTTATATTCGGGTTGATTATCAGGGTTGATTTTTTTTAGAGATTTGAATTGTTTCCTCTTCATTCTTTGTTCTAACATGAACGGATTGAGGACGAAATGAAAAGGTACAAGATATTTTATTTTGGAGTTCTTGTGCATTTATCTCTCTCCCCCAATTTTCTTGCATTTTTCATTCTTCTCAGGATATGAACGGAGGATCATTACACCTTCAATTCATGGAGAAATGATCCGAGATCGAAGATACGACCTCATGAATATGCAAAAAATATGCGATGATGATGGTGTGGAATAATTTTGGTTAAATAGGTGGATCACGGTAGTGGATCACAACGGTGGCTCCAGTTGGTCCAGGTGACAGTGTAGATCCAGGAGGGGGCCCGTCCAGGCCGATGTTGAGTAGGATGGTGGGATATCAGTGGGGTGGCTAGCAGTGAAGGTAGAACGCATCCTGGTGGGGCTGCATGGTATCCCACAATAGTGGCGAGGCTGTAGGCAGGAAGAGCATGTGGGGCATATGTGGATCCGGTGGGCTGACCGCGTGGGATGTGATGAAACATTGACACCAAGTGGGGCACACGGTCGGGGCAGACCGCTTGCGGTGGAGGAAGATAGACCACATGAAGTGGGCTAGACCAGGAGAGATGTACCACAGTCCTGCAGGCCCAGCAGGCCGGGCTGGTTTAGGTTGGTCAACTGGTCAGGTCAGGTCAGACCTGGATCGGACCTAGGTCATATTTTTTTCACTAAAATGACCATATCTTTCAACTCGTACATCCAATTGACGAGATGTCTGCAGAGTTGGAACCCTTGTGATGAGATGGTCATTTTGAGACCAATTGAGGGTTTTATATCAGACTTTATAGTGACATGGGCCATTTACATGGGCAGTACCCGAGGTCAAGGTATGTGGTCGGTGTGACTACTACTCACCGTGCATCCTTCTCTTCTACGTGAATTGTTCCTCTCATCTACTATATCTTGGATGAGCTTCATTAAATTATTTCTCCTTATAGTTTCCTTGAAGGTATATTGGTATCATTTCCCACTCACAAGAGTATGATACCTTTATTAGGACTTCCAGGTTAGAGTTGCTAGAATCCTCCGAGAGGCTGGGTATGAGATCCTCTATTCAATATTCATTCCCTAAGCAGACTCCTCATTATTAACATGACTAATACTACTTGAACATCAATCGTCTACTTAGAGGGTTATTCCAGATGGATTTGTTGGTATATGAAATATCCTTGGCTATGATCCCAACTAATGTACCATATTATCTTCATATCTATCATCGTATCTCTTTATCTCTCATGGCATTTCTAGATGGACAATACCCCCTCAGACAAACATCATTAGGATTATCAGACTTGAGAGTGTGTTCTCTCAGATTTATGATTCATGGAATATTTAAAACGAATCCCCAATGTGGGTATGCAGTGGTTATGAATTACCATATAATGTGTGGTATGGTTTTAGTATATCTGGATATCCTTGTTATATATTGTAGACATATACTTGCATAGTGCTGACAGTAACTTTTCCTTTGTATATTGCTTTGTGGTTTCAGGGTATCCTACTGGGTATTTTTATACTCACCTATGCATGGGATTTTCCTGCACGTGTCGTGTTTTGTGTAGATAAGAAACCTTTTGATAGATTCTAGGGTGGACTAGGACTATATGGAGATTTGTGATATCATACAGGATGAGGTACTACTATGACATCAGACAGTAGTCCCAATACCTCACCTTCACATTAGATCAGGTAGGTTTTTCTACAAATGAGATTAGGAACTTCTTTACATGCTTTCTTTTTGTGGGATTATATTTTTTCCTAGTTTACCTTTCTATATTTTAATTTCACTATTTCATTCTAGTTGTGGGATAATGGTTTTCATGCATGGTTTACTTAGTTTTTTACATTTAATCATTTGTGGATTGAAGATATGTGAATGTGTATAGGTACTAAGGTAATGCCTCCCATGTTAGTGATATGCCTACTCAGTGATTGTCGCCAGCTCTTAGCTTATTGGAGGTGGGCTTGGGGAGTCGCGACATAGGCCCCACTGGGACGGGTCGGGATAATAGTTTTCCTTTTCATTGTTTGGGTAAGGGTTTAGTTTGGTCTGAGAGGATACCTATAATGGTGAATTCAGAGGTTTGTTGGATTCCATCCTTTAAAAAACTTTTTCATGGAGGCTGCCTGAGGATTTCAGGTCATGTAATAGGTTACATGTCGTGTAATGGATCTGGAACAAGTCATGAACAACTTCACACTATGATGGGTACACATCATGATTGTTCATTACATGTAATGAAAAATTTAATGATCAATTTTTATTTTAGATCATCAAGGTTTAAGTTGAGGCTACCCGTTTTTCGGTGGTTACAAAATTTAAGTATTTCATAATGTGTATTGGGATTACACATTGTGTAATTCACCGACTATGTTTCTAAAATAGGCAGTGCATCTGGTCTTTCCTTTTGGATCCTATCCATTTTATTCTATCTCGATCCAAGACTTTTCTAAGCAAACTTGGATCCTTCTAAACCTTCCAAATACATTCGTTTGGTATTCGATCATCACTACGCTTGTGGTGTAATTTCTAGTTAAGAGTTCTCCCTCGTTCTTCAAATTTCTTTCATTCTACCCTCTTGGATTTTAAATGGATTATATTGATAGTAATGGATCTCTTCCCTATGGTGTTTTATCTTTCTTATAGAAGGGGTTACAAGATCTTCTCCACCTTTATTATCATTGAAGGAAGTCATTTCAAGTGTTGAGTTCTGGGAAAAGGTAGGTGGTTTCTTAATGTATGGAAAAATTGATTACCTTTTAATTTCTTGATTCATTTCAACAATTAATTTAAATTCAATTTCTCAAACTTGCTTTCAATTTATTTTAAATAAACTAATTCTAGTGAATTGAGAGATTTGAAATGGTTTTGGCATGGAAATTAGGAAAACCCCCAATTCCATTGAATTGGGGTGTGTTTATGGAAATTGGTTAATTTAAATTGTGGATTTGATGGAAATTATTTCAATTAAATTGTTGAATTGAATTGTGGAAATGAATTGTGATTTTGATGGAATTGGTTTTTAATGGATTTAAAACTTGTGGAAATGACTTAAAATGTTTTTATAGAAACCCAATAGTTTTATCTTATGAAAGAGGCATGTTTTTTTATTAGAAATCATTTTTATTTTAAATGGAAAAATAAAATTTTGAAATGGGAGTATGGGATTTAATTGTATTTTATGCAGTCTTAAAATAAAATCTCCATCATTGATTATATAAGAGAGCATTCAAGGATTTGGTAGTTGGTGAGTTATTTGGATACACTCTATGCTATTACAATGTTATAAAACATACATGTGGTTGGTCACATCCCCGATGGGAGGGTGACGAGTCCCCTATATCTAGTGTTAGGGGGATGTGTGTATATACATTATTGACGAGATCACTTAGAGAGTGCAATGTCCTATATCTAGAAATACTATCATACCTATTTGGAATATGATCATGTTGATCATTTTTTCTTTATATTTGAGATATAAATGCATGAAAATGTTGTAAAATTGCTTTACATGACTTATGAATTTATATAAACCATTTTATATAAAATTTTTATTTAAGCCATTATTTTATAATTGTTCTATAATTTGTAAAGCCTTTTCTTAAAGTAATTTCCATCATTTGAATTGTATATCCTGATTTGTTTAAATATGATTTAAAATGCCAAACCTATTTATTTTAAAAATTGAAAGCATTATTTTGGTCAATCTATATTTGGAAACTGTTATGAAATCCTTGGTGATACCATACTAGAATTTTTATCTCACACCCTAGTTGTGCCTTCATGTGTTTGTAGATTTTCTTCTGCTAGGTTTGAGCAAAGGGAAAGGATTTCTTGGAGGTATATCCAACTGTTGAACCTTGTTCATGGTGAGTTATGTACTTTGGGACATGGATTGTTTTCCTATATTAGTACTTGGGTTGTAGTACATTGGGTTTTTTATTCCTTGTTTTATTCTAGTACATCACTCCCAGTGGAGTTTCTTTGATTTTCATACTATCTTGTTTTATTTTTCTTCTGCATTTTTAGTGGTAAAATCATTCCCACTTGCATGTTTTATGATTCCATTATCTAATTTACGACCCATGGGGTTCATGAATGTTCTTTGGGATATGTTAGGGATGTCTTGGTTATCAGGTTACTAGGGTACCTAGGAAAGTTCATGATAAAGTGGTATCAGAGGAGGCCATTGAGATTTTGTCTTGAATCCAATATGCATTTTTGAAATACTATCAGGACTTAGGAGGTAGTTTTGATTTAGTGATTGGCTATCTCTCACCGCAATGAAGCTTAATTTTATAGGGGTGGTTAGGGAAGGATGTATTATGAATTTATTTTAGTCCTTTCCCTATTCGAATTTGGATAGAGTGAAATCCAAATATGGTTGTTCCATTTGTTTGGAATAATTTCCCTTGTTTCTTAGTTTGAGTGTGAATCTAATGTATTCAATGTTTTCTAGTGATGTTCTGTAGCATCCTGCCTCCAAATAGATATTAAAATCAGATCTATGAGGAAGCTACTGCTGAACCACAATGAGCGAATCATCCAGTAGACCCAAATCTAGTTCATGTGATTTTACGCACTGTCCAAACTCTGGGACATACACTACCTCCAGTACCCATTCAGGCTTCAGCTATGGATCCTTAGGGTGATGTTCTTTGAAATTGTTCTCAAGAGTTCCTTCGATAGAATCTATGATTTTTCAAAGGCTTCACCAATCCTCAACATGATGAGGAATGGTTGGGAAAGATAGAACATCTATTTGAGTTCTTAGAGACACTAGACATGATCAAGGTAAAGTGTGATAACTTTGTGCTGGGGGGACCATGAAGGATATGGTGGTACATTATAGTGAAAAAAAAGAAACATGGAGTCTTAGAGTGGAAAGACTTAAAGGTTATTTTCACTGACCATTTCTATCTAGAGTCAATGGTGCAGGCTAAGGATGTGGAGTTTTTCAAACTTGAGTAGGCCGACATAACCATGATTAAGTATTCAAATCACTTTGCTAAGTTGGTGTAGTTTTCTCCTAAGAGTGTATCTAATTAGGGAATGAAGGATCAATGGTTCTATTTGGGACTTTGATCAGATATATGTTATCAATTTTTATTGAAAAAGATTCCCACTTATACTAACATGATGGATATGGTGATTATGGTTGAGATGGACCTGGATAACAAGTCAGGGTTATCAGGATTTTCTTTTACTCCTAGTGGCAGTGTTGGTTCCTTCAAAAAAAAAAAAAAAATAGAAGCACGATGATTCTTGTGGTAGTTCTTGATTTCTAGGTCAACCCAGACCTCCTATAGAAATGTGAGGAAGTTCCTTGATTTGGTACCACTGTGTAAAGTGAGGATATTCTAAGAGGGTTTTCACTAAGGAAACCAAGAACTATAGCTCCTAAGGATGTTCATGGTACTTAATGAGATTATTCCATCACTTATTTAATCTGCGCAGTGGAACATGATCATCAGATCCTCCTAAAACTATGAGGAAATCAGATGCTTCACGTACAAAAGGGTTCTAGCCACAGGCATCCAAAGTGAAGCTTCTTCATGCAGTGGAAGAGTCTCCAGAGGAAGCAGACATGGATCTGATGACCATGGGAGGTACCGTTAATATATAATCATCATTAATGATTTATATATTTGATAATGGTTCATCTCACTCATTTATTTCAACCTGTATTATTAATATACTTATTCCTACATATCTTTTATCTTGTGAAATGGATATTACTACACCCCTTGGTACAAAGAGAGAGAAGGGTCTCCGTAGTCCCACTTGTGTCTTCTCTCTATCATACATCTATCATGCTTGGATTTTTCTAGTTCTCAACATAAAATCTCTTGACATCATATTCAGGATCTATTGGATCATTCCCAATAAAGCCAAAATTTATTTTTATCTTAAATGAGTATACCTTGCAACACCCAGTGGTGTACCTCTTGTCTTTCAAGGAGAATGGGACCCAAGTTCAAGTAGATACATACCCTCTTATCCATGTTGGGGAAAGTGATATCAGTGTTTTATTTTGATATAGAGTGGGATTCAATGAGTTAATATCTTCCTCCAATATTCACCATGTTTCCCAATGTACTTACTTATGATTTCTATGGTTTTCCACTAGTGAGGGAGGTTGAGTTTTCCATTGAATTAATGCCTGGTACTCAACCAATTTCAATTTCCTATTACCACATGGCACCAAATAAACTGAAAGAGTTGAATACATAGTTGGATGATCTTATTGAGAAAGTATTTATACACCTGAGTGTGTCATCTTGGGTGATTCTAGTTCTCTTTGATAATAAAGATTATGATTATCTTCTCTTATGTGTTGATTACCAAAAGATCAATTGAGTTACAGTAAAGAACAGGTATCCATTTTCACAGATTTATGATCTTTTTGATCAGTTGAAAGGGGTGAATCATTTTTCAAAGACCGACCTTTGATCTGGTTACCATCAACTGATGATAAAATAATATGAAATTTAGAAAAATACCTTTCAGAGAAGGTATAACCATTATGAGTATCTTGTTATGATCTTTGGTCTAAAAAATGATCTTGCAGTTTTTATGGATTTGATGAACATGATTTTCAACGAGTATCTGGATAACATTGTGTTAGTCTTTTTGGATGACATCCTATTTTACTCCATGTATGAGGAGGATCATGTTCATCATTTGAGAATACTTCTGAGTCTACTAAGAAATCACCAACTTTATTCCAAGATTTAAAAGTGTGATTTTTGGATTTGGTAAGTGATGTTTTTGGGACACGTGGTGTCTGAAAATGGTATATCAATTGATCCTAAGAAGGTGAAGTATGTTATAACTTGGGAGAAACCATTAAATGTATTCGAAATTCAGAGCTTCTTGGGATTTGATGGATAATATCACAGGTTCATAAAGGACTTCTCGAAGTTGGATTCTACGATGACATCTTTGACTCAGAAGGGGGTGAAATTTTATTAGAACAATAAATGTCAGAATTTTTTTTTGAGCTAGTTTGTCTATTTAATACTATATCAGTTCAAACCCTTCCAGAGGCTGTGTAGGTCTATGTGGGCTTTTGTGATGCATCAGGTTTAGGATTTGGCTGCATTCTTATATAGGGAATCCATGTAGTTTCTTATGGATCTTTTTAGCTTTGACCACACAAGAAGAATTATCCTACCCATGATCTTGAACTTGCAACTATGATGCACACGCTTAAGAGTTGGAAACATTGCCTTTATAGAAAAAGGTTTACCATGTTTTCAGACCACAAAATATTGAGTTATATCTTATTTAATTTTTTTTAACCTTATCCAGAGGCGTTGGGTGGCGTACCTATATTCATTCAACTTTTACATCACCTATACCCCAGGGAAAGGGAATGTTGTTGTAGATGTGTTGAGCAGGAAACTTCTAACCCATGATGTGGAAGAATCTTTATAGGAGTGGAGTTTGATGGATCTTTTTTTTCATAGTTTTCCTATTGATGTTTAGAAGAAAGGAGTTTAATTTTATTTATCCAGTGTTCAATTGACATATGCTCTTCTCGAGATGATTCTTCAAGAACAAGAGATTGATGATGAATTATGTAGCATTAGAGACACTCTTTATTATGGGGAAATTGATTCTTAGTTTTCTTTCTCCAAGGAGGGTGTTCTGTGTTATCAAAACTATTATGTTGTGCCGTTAGTATAAAGGAAGGATATAATGGGGGATTTCTATAATTTCCAGTGGGTTGTGCACTCAGGAACCACTAATATGTTCTACGACATGAGGTGGAAGTTATGGTGTCTAGGTATGAGATAGGTCATCACTATGTTTGTTTCCCATTGCAATACGTTCCAATAGGTTAAGTCTGAGCACTAAAAACCTTCAGGTTTTATTTAACCACTTCCAATCCCTACTTGGAAGTGAGATTAGATCTCTATGGATTTTGTGGTTGGGTTTCCTCTTACCCATAGGAAGAAAATTTTAATGTGGGTTGTGATCAATAGGCTAACCAAGTTGACTCACTTTATACCCATTAGAGATACAACCAAAGTTGAGGAGTTGTGAAATATCTATGTGAAAGAGACTGTATGTTTTCATAGTGTTCCATATGCTATAGTCTCTGATAGAGATCCTTGGTTTACTTATCATTTTTGGATAGGAATTCAGGTGGCACTAGGATCTCAGGCCCGTTTGATCATGGCCTACCATCCACAATCGGATGACCAGATAGGGAGAGCTATACAGATCCTTGAGAATATGCTTTGAACTTGTGTTCTTTATTTCAGTGGGGCTTGGGATGATCATTTGGGGTTGGATGAGTTTCATTATAAAAATAGTTACCAGTCCATGATTAGAATGGCACCTTTTGAGGCCTTGTATGGACATCCTTATAAATATTTGTTGTGTTGGTTAGAGATTGGTGAATGATCCTTGTTTGGACCAAGTTTGGTGTAAGAGATGACAACAAAGATTCAACTGATTCATCATAGATTTTTGACAACACAGAGCTGATATAATTATGATAATCATTGCTGTTGACCTTTGAAATTTTTAGTTGGTGACCAATTATTCTTGAATGTTTCACCCCGGTTGGGTTATGAACATCTTGGGAGGAAAGGGAAGATTTATCCTTGTTTTTTGGGACCTTTTAAGGTTGTTGAGATGGTGAGGAAAGTTTCCTATCATTTATAATGTCCATCGTAGATGACATCAATACATAACATATTCCATGTATCATAGTTGAGAAAGTATCTATCTAATCCTTATCATGTTTTGATGTGGAGTGATCTTGAGATTGATCCTAATTTATCATTGAATGAGTGAAAAAATATGATAGTTGATTCTAAGACCAAGGTAATTCTTGGAAAGATGATACCTTTGGTTCATGTGTTATGGCAGTATGGTTTTGATAATCACGAGATGTGGGAATATGATGCACTGATGAGAGATCAATTACCTCATCTCTTTGGTATGGAATCTTCTTCATAGGATTTATGGGGACATAAATTTTTATAGCGGGGTGGTTATAATATCCCATTAAATATCTTACAGGTTCATATTAAACCTTTTCATAGTTTTCCTTTTCATTTTTTGGGTAAGGGTTGAGTTTGGATTGAGAGGATACCTATAATGGTGAAGTCAGAGGCTTTTGGATTCTATCTTTTAAACGAATTTTTCAAGTAGGATGCCTGGGGATTTCACATCTCGTAATAGGGTTTCACACCGTGTAATGGATATACAAAAAGTCGTGAATGTATTCACACTATAATGGGTACATGTCTTGATTGGTCATTACACATCTTGAAGGATTTAATGATCTATTTTTATTTTGTAGCATTGGGATTTAAGTCAAGGTGACTTGTTTTTTTATCAGTTATAAATTTAAGTATTTCATAACGTGTATTTGGATTACACGTCATGTAATACCCTAAATTATTTATTAAAATAGGAAGTGTGATTGGTATTTTCTTTTGGCTTCTCTCTAGTTTATTCTTCAAAAACCCCAGGCTTTTTACAAGTGAACTTGGAGCCTTCTAAACTTTCATAATCCATTCATTTGTCATTAGATCATCACTAAACATGAGGTGTAATTCCTAGGTAAGAGTTCTCCGTCATCCTTCATGTTCCTCTCATTCTAATATCTTGGGTTTTCAATGGATCATATTGATAGTGATGGATCTATGCCCTGTGGTGTTGGATCTTGCTTCTAGGTTGGGTTTTGAGATCTTCTCTACCTTCATTCTCATTGATGGACACCATAACAAGTGTTGAGATTTATAAAAAGTTAGGTGGTTTCATATTGTATGGCCAAATTTATTACCTTTGAATTTATTGATTTATTTCAACTATTGATTTAAATTCAATTTCTCAAACTTTTTTTCAATTGATTTGATAAAACCCAATCCTAGTGAATTGTGAGTTTTGAAATGGTTTTGGCATGGAAATTAAGAAAAACCCCAATTCCATTGAATTGGGGTGTTTTTATGGAAATTGTTTAATTTAAATTTTGTATTTGATGGAAATTATTTCAATTAAATTGTTGAATTTAATTGTGTAAATGAATTGTGAAAATTTATGGAATTTGTTTTTAATGGATTTCAAACTTGTGGAAATGGATTAAAATGTTTTGATAGAAACCCAATGTTTTTATCTTATGAAAGAGTCATGTTTTTGATTAAAACCACTTTAAATGGAAAATTGTTATTTTTTAAGGGGAGAATAGAATAGAATTTTATTTTAATCCTTCTTAAAATAAATTTCCCATAATTGATTATATAAGAGAACATACTGTCCTTAGGTAGTTGGTAAGTTATTTGAACACACTTTACACTATTACAAAATTCTAAAACATATATACAGTGGGTCACATCACCAATGAGAGGATAGAGAGTTTCCTCTAGCCAGTGTCAGGGGTACATGTGTATAAAAATTATTGCTGAGAACACTTAGAGAGTGCGGAGTCCTATAGCTAAAAATACTATCCTACCTATTTAAAAGATGACTGTGTTGCTCATTTTCTATTTGTATTTGATATATAAATGTATTATAATATTATAAATATGATTTACATGAATTATTTATTTATATAAACCGTTTTATATAAGTGTTTTATTTAATCCATTGTTTTATAAATATTTCATCATTTGTAAAGCCTTTGATTAAAGTAATTTCCATCATTTGAACTGTATAATATGATATGTTTAAGTATGATTTAAAATGACAAACCTATTTATTTTAAAAATTGAAAGAATAATTTTGTTTAATCGATATTTGGAAACTGTTATGGAATCCACGGTGAGTCCCTATTTGGATTTTTAACTCACACCCTACTTGTGACTTCAGGTGTTTGTAGATTTATTTCTTCTAGGTTTGAGTAAAAGGAAATGATCTCTTAGAGGTGGATCCAGATGTTGAAACTTGGTCATGGTGAGTTGTGTCCTTAGGGACTTGGGTTATTTTCCTATATTAGTACATGGGTTGTAGTACTTTTGGATTTTTATGCCTTGTTGTATTCTGGTACATCACTTCTAGTGGAGTTTCTTTGATATGCATACTATCTTTTTTTTTTCATTTGCTTCCAAATTATTAGTAGTAAAATGATTCCCACATATATGTTTTATGATTCTAGGTGGTAGTCACAAACCTATGGGGTTTGGGAATTCCATTCAGTCTATGTTAGGTATGGCTCAGTTATTGGGTTACCATGGTATCTAGGCAGGTTCGTGATAGCCATCCATCACCTATTACTCCCCTAGCTCATCCATCACATTCACTAACTTACAAGCCTCCTTTATCCAACCACAACCTCTACCTTTGTGGTTCATAGACCACCTATATTACTTCTTCATTATAGATATAAAAATCATACACAATATGTCTATACCCATCACAACCATATAAATGATAATTCCTTAGTGTAATGAGTTTTCCCCAAGGTCTTCGTGAACGAAGGTGCCTCTAGTGAAAATACCCACATCACAAGCATGATGTTGGCGGGTACTGCTAATCCTACACCTTAGGAATTCCATACCTTGTATGCTCATGATATTCAATCAAACCCGATGTATCATAATCAAGTACCAAAATATCCATCCAAAAATCAACCCGACATGCTGCATCCACCTGAACCATTGAAGGTGGATCTATGAACCAATCAATGTGAGAAAGTGAAACCTACTAACCATCCTAAAGGAAGAACACCTCATGAACAAACCCCTTTACTAAGGAATCATCACTCATCAGGTAATACTCTATATTATATTATATAAACATCATTTGAGGTCATCATAAATACATCCTGAAAGAAGACAATATGTGCCATTGTTAATGAGTATATCTGGTGAGCTGACTTAAAAAGGAAATGGAAACAACAACCCATCACAATATGATTCATTTACCAAATTTCTTCCCTGAAACTAGTTTGAACATGTAATGAGTTAATAATAAGGTTATCAAATTCCTGATGAATGGATAAATTTGTAACCACACCAGCATTGGAGTACGAAGCCTGAGGTCTGAACTCAAATTACTTAACACTATTTTCATAAATCCCAAACCAATCCTCATCATAGGTCAAACTCAAAACAAAAACATGAGGAAAACATTTCTTCTGATACCTATTTGAAATGACCTACACCATTGGGTCCCTTCTTTTCGGTGAAAAGACGAGCCACAACTACCCTAAGGCTAGCTCTATAGGCTAGGGGCCGATGACAAGTGCAAAGAAATCATATATAAAATGGGATGCCCATTCCAAATATACCCATATGAATAGACACACATCCAAGACCATAAAATACTGAAATGAAAAACAAATAATAATAATGCATGCATGCATATATAATCCCACAATTAGAGTATGACATAAAGTGCTGGAAAGTATAAAAAGGGGCCAAGTACATGCCCACCCAAAACTAAGAAATAAAGTCCATCTTACTCAGAAGGAGGGGACTACTATTAATGTAGCATTGGTATACACCTTGGTATTTCTAGGACAAACTAAGATCTAACTACTCCTATTCCTCCAAAGAATCCATAAATAGGTCCATCATCTATATAAGGCATGACATTTTTGGACAGAGACCATGTAGAGGTGAGTAAAACAAATACCCAGTAGGACACCCTAAAAACACCAAACATAAAGCATCAAGAGTAGTAAACTAATAAAACATAGGTGTTTCAAATAATATATGACACATAAAGATAACCAAGGATATCCTATATATACTCTTAAAAGTCTTTAAGTAACAAAGTTATCAACAACTTCCATCCATATATTTTCTCTAGGTTTCAATGTAATTCTTATCCGGGTGGAACCACTCCCTGAGCTATACTTCCACTGATGAAACTCATCCCATAGGTCATGCTTATCATGTATAGATAAGAATATGTATATAGGAAACCGAGAGGGTTAATCTGATATACACAATATTTTGGAATAATACCTCATCATAAAGATCTCATCCTGATACATAGATAGGGGTCAATGCCTAGGGATCACTGGTGGTCCACCAGAACCTATTGGAAACATCCTCCTATGTTGGGGATTGATGCCCATGTAGGTGTTGGTCACATAAATTACAAAGAACCCTACCTATAGAAAACATAAAGGATATGAGGGTCACTCCAGGCCTCTCATAGGGATACATTCTCTAAGTCGTTGAAGGATTTGAGGTCCAATGCTTTGGACCATATGTCATACTAACAACCATATAAGTGGGCTGAGACAAATCACTCCAGAATAAGGGAACTCACCCAAAATTCCATGATCATTAGGAAGCGGTAGAGAAGCCACCATCCCATGAAGAGAATATTTTTCTATACTAATACCTCATAGGAATGGACCAAGTTAACACAGTCAACCAATAATAGTCCAAGGAATCTCACAAAAGCACATAATGAAGCTAAACTGAGAAGAAAGAGGACTCCAACCTATTCTCAAAGAAGTATACAATGTGTCCTTAGGGGTACATGATGTGTTTCAAAATTCTTGGAATATCCTATGTATCATTATAACATGGAATAAACTTTTCAATAATACACGACATGTCCCAAGGGTACACAGCGTGTAGATGTTTCCCTAGAACTCGGTGTACCATTTTTCCTATACCTGTGTACACCGATACATTCCCATGTACTTGGTCATGTCCATGTACATGACTATACCCATGTACTCTGACCTACCCATGTAATTCCCCAAGTATATAACATGTGGGGCCACATGTCCACCTAGGAATATACCCCCTGTACACATCAAATCTTCTGACACATGTTACATGATGTGTGACTTGACACACAAAGTGTGTAACAATACATAGCCTCTTGGGTATGTACCCCTTGTACATGTTGAGTTGGTTGGTTAAGGGTCACATGATGTGTGGCATGTGTCACATGACATGTGATACTTATCATTGTGTGGAAACCCTAACACCACACAAAGGATACTACATGATGCATGTTCACAGGACTACATGCCATGTAGTCAGGTTTTTCACAAAACCCGTGGAGGACTTCACACGTATTCCGATTATGATGCTGATTCCACTAATTCTGCCTAAGGAATTTGGATCTGGCCCAACTGAGTCCTTCCATCACTGACCCTTCATATTCCTGCTATGATCGATACTCAAGAAACACCCACTTTCATGCCTTTCCATTTTCACATGCCAAACTCATGAACATGAACTCCCAATACATCCATGAATGTACTACTATCATTTCATACCACAACCATTATGTTGGATCTCTATCCTAAACCCATAGTATAAATCTATTATTCCAAATACTAAATGAATAATTATCATTCACCATTTATTCATCAAATCATAGGAAAAAGAAAATTCCAATGATGAATGCACATAGAACATGGAGAGAAAATACACAAAAAAACATTATTAATGGACTTAAAACAATGTTGATGTTGGCCTCAATTAATTTACATAGGTATATGAATAAAGATAACTAATCAAACCAAAAAAATATCAATTCCTATACCGTATAAATATAAACAAATTACCCATATTAAACAATTGATCTGTGAATTAATTTGTTAGATTATTAATTAAAATTCATCATGGGTAAATAAAAATGGGTAAAATATACACAGAAGAAAATAAATACCTTGATTTTTAGCAGTAAATGATGAATAATTATGACACATGATTATCATTGATGAGTTCCACATGCTACATTGTCACTGGTGATCCTTAAGGTACACTAATCATCAATTCATGATCCTAATTCCTACCAAAGTTCTTCCATAATATCTTCTCAATTATTAGGGTTATGAGGATAACCTTGTGAATTGGTTATAATAGTGTATTTATAGAGGAAAAACTAGGCTATTAAATCAATTTAATAAATAAATAAATTTAATAAATTTATTTCATTATTTTAATCCATTATTGATTTTAACCAAATACTCAATGCTGAAAAAGATTATATCACACTTAGGGTAAACCCTATGTTCTGAACTTAACTACAGTCTTAGATTTTTTATCCTAGACTCCATTTGGGAGTTATTATACTTTTTTAGGAAAACTATGTGCATGTGATATTAATATATTCAATATCTTTAAAAATATAATTCTAGGCTCACCGAGCCTCAGAATCTCATGTTGTCTTAGTGCTTTGATCCAAAAATATTTCTTAATATATTTCAATGTCTTAAAAGGAAAAATAGGGTTTCTATATGTGAATTTCTTCATGGAAGAATGTTATGTGATTTGTAAATAAGGGAAAGTTGAGCCCTAAGTGTATTGGTTATTTTGATATTCTTGATCTAATTGGGATGGATTCTTATCTATTAACACTCCCATCAAACCTCTCTTAAGTTCATGACATGTTCCATATATCATTCTTGAGGAAGTACATACTTGATCCTTAACATGTACTAAAATCAGAGGTTGTACCACTAGGGAATGATATATCCTATGAAGAAAAAAGGTAGAAATATTGTATTATAGAGAAAAAGTGATAAAAAATACTACTAACCTGTTTAAATTTATCTAAAGGAATTAGAAATTCTAGAAATCTATATAGGAACCCAAGTATGTGAGATGTAGAGATATACTCATTTGTTTTCATCAGAGTAATGAAATTTCAATAGATAAATTCATTTTAATGGGGGTAGAATGTAGCACCCTAAGATTTTATATGTATTTCCTTTGAAATAAACTTTAGGTATTCGATAGCTTTCATTACATGCAATACTAAGTTAAAACAAATCATGATATACTATTAAATTATGATTATTTAAATGTGACTAATATAAACTAGATGTTAAATTAGTGGTATGAATAATAATAACAATATTATAAAAAATAATCATAAAGTTTTTATATAATGAAAATGTATTGATTAATATATAATAAATAAGTATATAATTTTTAATAGTCATTTTATGCCTCAAAAATATGTTTTCTACAAAATGATTTTTATTTCATTTTATACATGAATATTATAATTAATTTCTTAATGTTTTAGAAATTATATTTTATAAAAATTATATAATTTTTGAAATAATTATTTCAAAATTATCTTAAGGTAAATTTTTTGGACTTTTCTGAAAATATTAAATTTTCAGTGTATAATGAAAAAATAATGATTTTATTGAAAACTGTTTTTTATTCAAGAATTTACAAAGACCCATTATATTTTAAATTGATTTTAAAATTTTATTAGTTAATTTATATTAAACATAATCCTATTATATTCATTAGGAATAATATTTTTCTTAATTTTGGTATAAATACATTTTTATACTTAAAAATTCAGTTTTTTGGAAAACCATTTTCGTTATGTTTTGAGGGTTTATTTTAAAATGAATTTCTACAACTTATAGAAATTTAATATTATAAAATGGATTCCATACTTTTAATTATAATAATTCATATTATATAATAAGTTCAACTAATTTTTTTAATAATGAATAGTAAAACTGTAAAATAATTTCACCACGGTAAAAAGGTAAATTAGGTTAACCTACGTTAAAACTAAGTGATACAACCATAATTTTTCATAATAATAATTATTTGATAAATTTATTTTTACCCTTATCCCCTTATGAATAAAATTTATTTTTTATGGGACATTTTCCCATGAAAATGACTTATTAATATTTTAATCCTTTAAAATATTCAAGGCGTGTCCCTCCCACCACTTATAAAAGGGAACCTCCTCCCCTATTTTTTTACACCTTATTGAGCCATATGGATTGAAAAACACCTACATAATTATATTATTTAATTCACTCTCCATGAATTATATGTTCTGGTATTTTTCAAAGACTATTCCAAGGGTCCTTAAGAAGGGTTTGAAAGGAGGTCTACTAAAGAAGTGGTAATCTTCTTACCCAACCTATTTCAATTTATTTTTTAATCAAACCACTTTAAATATGTTTCATTCATCATAAAATAATAACATTAGTACCATAAATATATTTAAATGTTATTATGATCATGTAACCAACATTATCCACTCTCTTTTCTAATAAATGGAAAATGAAAGTATTGTTTGTGTGTACGTGTGGACTACCACCTTCATACAATGATATAATTAATTTTCCATAGCCCTCATTTATGGTTGGTTATTAATTTGGATTTAATATTTATATATGATATTCATGGTATAATTATGGTTATTTAATGATAAAATATTATTTATTTTTCTTTATTTATTTATTTTAGAAAATGAAAATAATGTTTATGTGTACGTACAGACTAACATATTCATGAATGATTTAATTCAATTTTCTATCTTTACCTTTGATGTATGATTATAAATATTTATATAATGAATATAAATTTTATTTATATCATTATTTAAATTATTTATAATATTTAACCATGATCAGATTATAAGGTCTGTAACCCATGAACTAAAACTTTTATGAAAAAATAAAATAGTTAACACCCAAAAATAATTATTTTAATAAAGAAATATTAATAAATGGGTATTGAAATGTTATAAGTGGATAATATATGATATTATAAGTATTAAATAGTTTTTTATATAATAATAATAAATTTTAATTTATTATATAGGAGGTTATATAACTTACGGAGAAATTTGAACTTGAGGTAAGGGTTTCTCATCTCGATTTTGTTCCTCTGAGACATATATCATATTCACAAATTGTTTTTTTCATATAGTGTATATACTGACACTTTAATATCTTATATTATGAGTCTTTTTAAATTCATGATATTTAATGTTTCTTTTTAAGTAATTTCTTTCATGGGGTTATGATTCAAAAGTTACCAAAGCTGTAAGAGTTTTACGTTACAATCTCATTTTTACTAGAATTGTTTATGATTAAATTTATGATGATGAAATTATATTATATTTATATGAAAAATATTTTTTATTTTATTACCCTCTGGTTATTTTTTGAGATTACATGTTTTAATTTCATTTTACTCTCTTTAATTACACAATAAATTAAAATAATATTTTAAAAGAAAACTGACTTTATTTTACTATTAGATTAAGACTATTTTTCTTTCATGTCCATATTTTCTTTAAAATGTTTTCAATAATGTTTTTAATATTCTCCTATATTTTTTTAAATTAATTATACTCATGTTTCAATTTATATAAAAATTCTTAAAATGAATATTCTTGTTATTTTCCTAATGATCTAATTTTGATTTTTTACTAGAATTGTGAAAGGATTATTTGTTTTAATGTAGAAGGAATAAATAAAATTTCCCACTATAATGACCACTCAATGCTTTGAATATTAATTTTTAGTTTTACATTTTTATTTTTAAATAAAATATTTTCCTTAATATTTTGTAAATATTTATATTTTAAATAAGTTATTTTAAAATGAAAAGGTAATTTTTCTCAAGAAATATTCCAGTGAGATTTTAAAGGTATTTTTTATTTATGATAGCATCCTTTAATGTTTCTTATGATTTAATAGGGATATGATATTATTATATAATCGTTATTATTTATATATATGTTTTATTATTATGATGATGAGATGTTTATAAAACCCATTTATTTTCTATAGGTTATTATATGATGAAATGATGGAATGGTTATAAAACCAGTTTCCTTTCCATGAGTTATGATATGATGATATGATGAATGATTTGTTATCTTGTGGAACAAATATGTATGTTTTTCAATATGTTATGGCTAGGACCATTATTATATATCCCTCTAATGGATTGGGTAATGATTGATATCTTATAAGATAATACAGATTGGAATGGGGTGTGAACATATTTCAGAAGGGAATCAGTTTAATATGAAAGTATTGGGAGTGAACCTTGACTAAGAAAATGACAGAATGGGGAGTGAACCCAATCCACTATGATAGCCTTGGTAGTGATCCTTGAATAACTAAATTATTTTATATTCTTATTTGTATACCAAAAAATTATGTCTTATGCTTATGATATATTCTCATGGATCATGATTGATTATTGATGATTCCACACTCTTATGTATTATATCTTTTTATTGAAAAAACCTCATTCCATGATTCATGATTAAATATATTTGAATAATTGGGTATGATCTTTCTATGTTATGAACATGTTCTCATATCCTTATACTTATCTTATGATTTCATATGATTACCAATTGATATCTTCTATGTTTACCCTTATTGAGAATCTGATCTCATCCTTTATTTTGGATTAATTTTCCCTAAGATATGAATAAAGGTTTTAGGTATGATGTGTATAATAAAGGTGATCACTGTGAATAAATTATTGGAAGATTATGAAAATATTTTATGTGATAGTTTTTTATGTATCCAAGATTCCAATGACAATAAACCTTTATGATTTTAGCATATATTTCAATGTTATGTATTGAATATTTATCTAATAATATGTAATATTTATTTATATAAAGTTTGGGTTTCTATAGTCTAGAAAATATTGAAATGATAAATATATTCATGGTATAAAATAATATAGATATAATTTCAAAATAATATTAGAGAGTATTGGAGAATATAAATACAAGGAATTGGTAATATTCCTTGTGAAAAAAATGAGGTATAAAAAATAATTTGTTAATGGATGAAATAAGGCCATAAATTTATAAAAAATGAAGGTTTTTAAGTAAAATAAAGTCTTTTAATAATTAGTGAGAAAAATGTAAGTGAAATTTTATATATAATTTTCTTAAAACTTTTATAACATTGTCATTAAAATTATGTTATAAACCATTTCAAAAACTCTTATTAAAAGGTATCAAAGATATTTTTAAAAAATTATTTTTCAAATAATTTTAATAAAATAATATTGAAAATAAATTATGTTTAAGTAAATAAATGTATAGTTTAATATAAAAATATACATAAATAAAATGAAACCGTTTTTTCAAAGATTTTGAGAAAATAATATCCCTTTCCTATCAGTAACTTTTAAAAATGAAAAATCCATAGAATAATAGAAATATAATTTTCTTTGAAAAACCATATAAAATTTCAAAATAATATTTTTAATAAATAACTTTTATTATTTTGGGAAATTAAATTCAAGTAGTAAATGTTATAAAAACTTTATTTTCACACTTATGTAAATTGGGTAAAAAATGACCCATCTGAAAGATGATGAAAAAATTACTTTATTTTTTTTTGAATATAAAGTAAAATTTAATAGAATTTTACCTTAAAAAATAATTTAATTATATAAAATAAAATAGTTAAATCAATATAATAAATATAGATATGGATGAAAAATATTATCGACAAAAAAGGATAAATAAGATTAGCTTTTCTTATAAATATTATTTTGGTGATTTTGAGTACCAAAGAGATGAAAAATGGAAATAATAATTAAAAAACAATAAATAATTACAATAAAATAAAATATATGGTGTTTATGATAGTAATAACATAAAATCCATTCAAATAATATTGAAACATAAACAATACCGATAAAGAGTGGGACTGTACAATAAAGTCATATAGATACTATAAAATTTGAATCAAAGCATATTGAAATATAATACATGAAAAGGAAATTTAGTTACCATTAATAAAAAAGGTAATAATGATAAATTATTCAAAATAAGAGATACATAGACTATATACATAAAAATAGGTGCATAATACAAAACATGTCTCAAAGAATAAGATTTAAGATGACAAACCCTTACCTTGGATTCCTGCTTGGTAAGACATGTTCCAACATTCTATATAATAAATTTATATTTATTATTCATATATATAAGATAAATATTTATATATTTTTATTTGTGGACAATTTATTCATGATTTATTCTTCCCATTTACTCATAATTGTTTTCTAAAATCAATTATTTAGGTGTTAATTATTCTGTTTATCATGCATGTTTTGATTCATATGTTACTATAATTGGACATTTTTAATGGTTTAATAAACTAAATAATGTTAATAATGTCAAATATATATTATATTTATACATTAAAAACAATTTTTTAACTAACCATTCAAGGAATTTATGAAAAATCAAACACATCATTCATGGAGGTGGTAGTCCGCATGTACGCTTAAGAAATATTATAATTTTTAAATGGATAAAAATAAAATAAAGTAGCCAATAATTTATCTGTATAGAAACATAATTAAATAATAAATATAATATTTACTCATTAATTAAATATATCTAAACATCCATACAATTTAGTTATGAAAAATGAATTACATCACTTCATGGAGGTAGTAGTCCCCACATACACACGAACGACGTTTCCATTTTCCAGTGGATGAGAGGGAAGGAAATTAGATAATAGTTTAAATTTATAGAATAATAATTATATCATAAATTTAAAAAAAATATATATATTAATTAAATAAATAAATATAACCAACCATGATAGTTAATGATGAAAAATAAAATATATTGCTTCATGGCGGTGGTAGTTCGCATTTACGCATGAGCGGCATTTTCACTTTCCATTAGATGAAAATGAGATAGAAAATGATTGTAAAATTAACATAAAAAACTTCTAGTATTATAAATTTACTAATATAATTATGTATTATTTTAATGATGTTTAATAAGGAGGAACCTTGAAAAATATTTTTAAGGACATATACCTCTTCTTTGGGTAATCTCTTTTGGAAAACACCTTAAGGATTATTGAATGGTTATTTTAGGAAGAAAAAAACATATAGATCTTCTATAATGATATTGGGAAGGTATTTTTGAATATCTTTGTTGATATAAAGGATATTTGGGTGCATTTATATGTAAGTATAGGACATTCTCTTTTATAAGTGAGGGGAGTGACACCCTTGTAAATACCCTTAACTTTAAAATAATATAAAGTAATTTTCCTAGTAAAGTGGAAAAAATAGATTTTTTTTGAATATAGGATACTTTTGGGTCTAAATACACTCAAAAAATAAATTCTAAACAAGTTTTACAAAATTTTTAATCATTATCTCTTAGTTTAACCACCTTATTAACCCTTTAAACCCTTATCGCAGTGACAAAATATTTACCATGGTAACTATTCAATATGAGTAAAAAATGAAATTGAACTTATTAAATAATTAGAATATTATTATTCCAAATATTCAATCCATTTTATAAGTTTAAATTCCTATAGTTGATAAAAATTAATTTAAATATAAGTATGTAAAATACAATGAAAAATAGTTTTTGGAAAAAAATATATTTTTTAAGAAAAAAAATTAATTTATACCAAAATAATGTATAATTCTTTTCTCAGTAAAATTATTTCTTTATAAATAAAAAATGAGATTTGTGTGAATTTAAAACCAATTCAAAACCTAATGTAACTTTTTAATTAATTAATTAAATAAAATAATAAAAAGTAATACTTTTATTAGAATAAAACTTCACATAGTTTTTAAAATGTCAATCATAGGTTATAAATTCAATATAATATTTTTAAATGATTTATTTTACTTATTAAATATATTTTTGGATTATAAAAAGGGTTTTATATAATTTAAAATCATTATTATAATATAATTATGTTCTAAAAATTATAATATTTAAAACATTGATATTTTTAACTATTTAACTAAAAATAAACCCTTCTAGAAAAATAAAAAAATAACCCCAAAATAATTTTGACTTGATAAACTAAAAAATTATGTTCATTTAATTATATTTAAATTATAGTTTTTTTAATTTATATCTTAAATTAATATATAAAATATAAATAAAAATTGTATTTATAAAACAATAACCCTTTTAAACTATAAGTGTTATTAATATTATTTCATATAAATTTGAGTGTTAATATATTAATTCAAAAATTGAAATATTATATATAATAAAATTTTAAAAGTGATCAATTTAATTTATTAAAATACATAACACTTTTAAAAAGAAAAAATCTCTTTTTAATATTGAATGATTTCAATGATATCACATTAATTTTTTATTTTATAATCATTAAATTTTATTAGTTGAAAAAAATAATACAATTTAAGTATCATAATTGATTATTATATGTATAATTACTAAAGTTTTATTTTAATATATTGCTACTCATTTTAGTTCAGTGTTGCGTGTTACGCAAGCAATCAAACATAGTATTATTTAAATAAGAATTTCATATTTAAATCTCAAGGTGTTACAAATATCAATAAGGGTTGAAAAAATATTAGTTTCATTAAGCTTTCTAGAAACGTACAAGGGTTTGATGTGACCTTATATAAAAACCTTTATGTCTTACTTTGTAAAGGATATAATCATGTTGCACTCCATGGGATCACTTTATGCATGATATACCTCAGTGCTACTATCTCAGCATAAAATTCTTGAGAGCTTATGAGTTCCTCAATGAGTGCTTCCAAAAGATCCTTTGAAAGGTGAAGGGAATAAAATATCAAGATCTTAACTAGGATGATAGTGATATGCTTCCAGATATTATCATCATCATATAAATTTTTATTCAAGGAAAATAAGACAATACATACAAAAGAACCTCAATGCACCACCCATCCCCCACCCCCAGTCCCCAAAGACAAGAGCTAAGGAGGTGTGAAATAGTGAAGACCAAGGGAAGCCCCTCTGATCAAATTGACCCCCTCAGGTTTCAGGATGGACATGGTATGGAAGCATATATCCTTAGATCCAGAGATATCCTGAGAATCTAGGTGATCAACAACTTTTTCACCTCCCTCCCTGTGTGAAACACTTTAGTGTTGTTGCCAAGTAAATGTCAGAATTTCCTAATGGTAGAGGTGATCAACCAGGGAGAGGCACCTTGGTTCTGTAGGGACTTGTGAACTAGAATTTAGTTAGTTTCCACTTCAGTGATGAAAAAATCCCTTTGGCCACATAAAATGAGGTCATGGAGCATTTCTAGGGTCTCCGCCTATAGAGAGGAACCTTGACCCAGCCTTACTGAGAACGCCATGAGCACCGACCTGATGTCGTCATGCACTACCCCTCCTCTACGCAATAATCCCAGAGCATATGATCCATCAATATTGAGTTTTAACCCTCTAGATGGAGGTATCCAATGAACCCATTTTACCTTTGTTCCACTATATATGGGCACCGCACAAGCCCTTGCTTGAAACCGAATAAGAGATGGGGCTTACCTCCAGTTGTTGACAGCCCTGTCCAGGTCGCCTAAAAAGGTTTTTTTTCTAGAAGATTATAGTATGTACCATAACTTCCACCCCTTTATGTATCAACTTACTCCTCTCCATCCAGAGGCACCATCAGCCTGCATGAATCACCACATTAATCACCATTATTTCAGGGCCACAACCTCCCAAACCGTGGTACCATCTATCTAGAAAGGGGAGGCCATCCTTGCTGGAATTGAAGACTGCAGTGAACCCCCCAAAATAGTTCCACACCTTGCTTTCCCAGTCACTTAAAAAAACAGATGATCCATGCTTTCGTCCCTATAGGTATTGAAACACACACATATTGATTCCATGTTAACCCCACACCTCTTAACGTTCTCATCTGTTAGGATAGATTTGTTCCAAATTCTTTAGGTGAGGAAATTAAATTTGATAGGTATATCCTTCACCCACAGAACCTAATCCCACATCTACACATTTTCATGAACCAGTCCCTAGTAATATTCCATAATTACTTTGACATAAATTTCCCAGAGGGAGATGAGGTGAAGAAACATATATCTGATTCAGAACTTAGTTCGATGAGGTTGAAGATATTTTGTGTCTCCCTTCCCAAAACTGTCATGATAAAAGATGGTAATCGGCTCACCTCCCTGAAAGTGATATTGGTGGTAGGGCACCTCGGAAAACCGATGGTGGAACCACACTAGTTTTGGTGCCAAAAGGATAACTCCCCTCTCCTCATGAGCCAGTGAACCTATGGATGGATGATGGAAATAATCGAGCTGATCACTGAGAAAATAGAGAGAGCATGGCCTCTTTCTTGTGCCTGTCTCCCCACAGAGTAGCTGTGGAAGATAGTCCCCCACAAATTGCATTTATCAAGAACATCCCCTGATAATCTAGTGTGAATATAGTATAGGGTGTCTTCCAGGATATATACATTGATTTTTCTTTTAAAGACCGACCTCACCATCTTGCTCTAGGAGGCCCAGTTCCTTTTGCCTACGGAGATGGGGTCCCATATGAATCTAGAAAGGATCCTATCAATGTTGTTAATGAAAAATTTAGGGACTTTAATAGAAGAGAGAGCATGAAATAGAGTCTCTAGAAGAATGCCGTTCACTAGTGTGATCTGTCCCCTGAAAGAAAAGTACTTGTTCTTCCAGTTCAATACCCGGTCAGTTATCTTGGTGATAAGGTGGTTGAAGTCAGAGATGCAAAGTATAATCGACAAGATGGGGGTGCCCAAGTATCCCATGGGAATAGATCCTCTTTGCATGTCCAGTTTTAAGCTTACAATGGAGACCCACATAGAGGTGCACACTTTTGATATATAGAAATTTCTCTTGTGGTTGTTGATGATCTGCCCACTCTAATTTCCATACTCTTCCATCACTTTTTTAGTCTGAAAAGAGATCTACTTGAGGAATTCATGAATATGATGGTATAATCTGTGAACATTAGGTGAGACAATACAAGAATAATCCATTTTCTATGATATGATAGGATCACACCATTATTAATACTCTAATGGATGAGTCAACTTAGAACATCCTGGACAAGAAGGAACAAAATCAGAGAGATTGGGTCCCACTGCCTTAGACTGTGGGAAGTCTTGAAGAAGATGTAAGATTTACCCATGAAGGTAACTGATAACCAAGAAGAGATAAAACAAAGAAAGATGATATCAATATTCCCAGAAGATAAAATCATACCTCCTAGCAACTTATTGATGAAGCTCCACTCCATTCGATCATAGGCTTTGTTCATATCAAGCTAGATGGATATGTTGGACCCATGAGTTTTGAAGTTTAAATCACAAAACATTTCTTGGGCCAGAGAAATATCTTCTTGTATTGAGTGTCCCTTAAAAAATTCATGTTGTATCAATGAAACCCACCGAGGTAAATGAATGTCCAACATAGAGTTAATAATACTAGCCAAGATTTTATATGGGATGTTACACATGTTCACCAGTGTATAATGTGCTATAGAAGAGGGATTATTGGATTTAGGCAAAAGCACCATAGCAGTGGCACAAGAAACTCAAGGCAAGCTCCCTCCTTAGAAAAAATTTTGTGTTGCCTTCACCAAATCCTCCTTCACAATGTTCCTTGCAGATTTGTAGAATAACCCTGAAAAACCGTTTAGACCCGCCGCACTCTTCGGGTTCAAATGCCTCATAGCATCCCGAATCTCTTCATCACCAATTATTTCTCCTAGGCCTTCATTATCCATGGATGATACTAAAGATGGAATAACATAAAACATATCTGTTTCCTCTGTAGGGTTACCATTATTCATGAATTCATTGGGACCAGCAAGCAAATCAAAGAAAAAGGTGTTTGCTAGGCCACCCACAACATCCCTGTCATCTGTAAATGAACCATCCTCTAGTGGAATATTTGGTTTTATTAGCCGTCACCTTTCATTGATACATTCTTAAAAATAGATGGTGTTTTTATCACTTTATTTAATCCATTTAATCCTTGCCCCATCCTTATACAATCGTTCTTGTTTCAGAAGCTTGCCCACAAGGATTTCCTTTTTCTCCAGGATCTCCTAAAAACCAAGTCATCCCATGTATCCTCTAGATTCCTCTCAAGGCTATATAATTCCTTCATGATGGTCTCCATATCACCATCTAGGGGGTATAGATCTTTTAACCATGCCTGAAGACTCAATTCTAACCTCAGCTTATTGTGAAATGTTGTCCATGTGTACCCCTGAACAGGAATATTCTAGGCGTTTCAGACTAGATCCTGGTATCCCTGTACGTTGGTCCAATGTTGGATGAAGAAGAAGCATTCATTATGGTCTTACACATGGTCCATAGATACCAAGAGTGGGTAATGGTATGAAACTCCACGTACCAAATGCTCGACCTTTGAGTTGTAGAAGGTAAAATATATCCTGCATATTTCCCATGCATCTATCTAGATGGATCCATGTGCGATGGTTCCCCCTTTTATTATTACACCAGGTGAACCGATCACCTACATATCCAAGATTTGAGAGACCCTTCCCCAACATGGAAAGTTTAAAGTCGAGGATTTCCTTTTTGGGGAACAGTCCCCTGCCCTATAGCTCCACCATATCCGCAACTACGTTAAAATAACCTCCCACTATCCATGCCTCTGAACTAGGTTCAAAATCATTGAGGTGTTTCCATAGAACCTATCTCTAGACATGTTCACAACTCCCATAAACAAAGGACACAAAGAAATAGTGAAATTCACATGACAGCTTGGTGGTGATAAACTAATCACCAGCCTGGATCAAATCCACCTTATAGTTCCTATGCCAGAATATCTAGATATGGTGATTAACAAGGTCGGCATTCATGTATTCATGAAACTTTACCTTTATGGAGTAATCCTAGATCCTATGGGGATGTTTTGTGTGTTCAAGTATGTAAAAAACTTCTACTTTGTTCTTATATATTATTGATTCCAAGAAGTTAGACTTAACTCGAGCGCCCATCCCCGGCCATTCCATAAGAGGAGGTGTATCATTTATGAAAGAGTGTCTTGGATTTGGCTCCATAAATCATAGTCTTGACAAAGGGAGAAGAATATATTCCATTTTTATTCCTTAATTTGGATTTGGTGCACACTCCAATTGCATAGGCCGAACAAACTATTGGAGAGGATGGACTCTCAGAATATAATTCCCTGCATTCCCTCTAGTTACCTAGGGTAGAAAATCCACCTTTCCTATTGGAAAGAAACTCCTGTGGTGTGTGTGTGTGTGTGGGGGGGGGGGATTATCATCCCCATGAGAGGGTCTGAGGTAGGGGGTGTGGAAAAAGTACCCAGGGAGATCCTAGTGTTGTAGAGTTTAGGATTAGGCCCCTCTCATTTGGGTCAGGAGTGTTACCAGGGATCGTTGGGTAAGAGTATGGAAATCCAGGGGCTCCGAGGGATGAGAGTTCTAAGTTTTCACCATCTTCTGGCCACTTTCATGGAACTACATGTAGTGAACTATAAAATTATGGATAGAAAATACCTACAGAGGTGCAAAGCATCTTGAAACACATGGTTCTAAGATCTGGAGATCTATTGCACTATCCCCTTGATGAGGGCCTGGGAAGACCATAATCTCTGACATCATTGGAGGATCCACAAGGATATCTCTGCTAGGGGGATTCATCTCTGAATCCAATTAAATTGTTTGAGACATAGGGAGAAGTCTGTAAACCCTTCTGCCCTTCGCCGTTGGATCCCCACGTCTCCCACCCTGGCACAATCATCGATAGACCTGCACTGAGTGCCTATGAAGAAGAAAATGCTGGAAGTATCTAAGAAAAACCGAGTAAAGGATATCTTGGAGACAAATGAGTGAGTCCTCCACTTTAAGTTCAAGCTGGTTAACCACAGGGTGAGAGAAATCCAATTCCACACAAATCTGATTCGCCGAGATAGACGATCCACTCCTAGTGTTATCATCCGAGAATAGATAGCCTCCAAGAGAGTTCCCAATAGCCTTTAGGAAGCCTTCATTCTGAAAAAGAAGGGGCAACCCAGGGAGGAAGATCTAGACTTCTTCTAGAGGACTCTCATTCTCTCTATGAGCCTCCATAGACCATCAAGATAAACTGAAGCTCCAATGCCCAAAGAATCATGGGGATTTACACCAAGTGTGGATGAAGGCCTCCTTCGAAGGCACCACAAGGCTGAATGAGTTCCTGTGAAGCTTTCAAACTTTCACCTGGAGACCGAGCCCCCAAGAATGGAAAAAACACTGGAAGACTACCAGAGGTGGCTTAGAGGCACCAAAGCGGGTTACTAAGGTCCAGTACAAACAAGCCTTCACCTCCTCAAACGTTGTCGCTAGGATATCCTGACAAACACGCCGTACCTCCTGAGACGATTGTGCCTGCACCTAAGCCACATAGAAACAAGGGGAAGGTTGTGTATTACTATAGAGTATGTACCTAAATGAAAATCCAGGAGGCTGTGGGGGAAACGAAGGGCCCTCGGGGTCACTCTCTATTGGAGGGGACACTAGGGAAGCAGGGAGCTACGGTGAGCTAGAGAGAACACATGCCGAGATTGCTGGATCCAATGACAACCAGGGGTCAAGAGCCCCTGATCTGGGAGGTGGAACTTGTGAGAAGGGGGAAAGTATCAAACTAGTGTTATTTTCCATTGAGGTCGGACAGAGCACTGAAGACCGAGAGGAGGAGGTCATAACGGTCGAAACATTTTGAAAACAAGGCCACACGTGCAACATATTCTCTTTGCCTGAAGCCATCCTCAATGGTTTCTAGAAATTATAATTTTATACCAATATCCTTTATTTTCCATCAGGGGGATATTCCCTGGTCTGAGGCTTAGAGGTCTATCTAGGCTATACTGATAACCCCTTTCATTGGTTAATATTTAAAGGCATGTCTGTTGTTATTAGATTATGTCAAGATGATCTTTCTATAGTTTGATGATAACTGTATTAGGGTAAATTTTCTAATTAGTCCTCTAAAATTAGAGGACTTGATCAAGATCTGGCTGAATTAGGTGTGGATTTATTCTCTTATCGAGCCTATTGAAGTGCATGTATTTATGTTTTAGAAACATGTATTGATTCATATGGCATTCCCTAGATGTTAGGATTTTTTCTAAGATTCTTATCAACCCCATCTTCATTGACTACCTTGACCTCTTTAACTTATTTCTCACTATCCCCAATTTTTGTATGAAAATTTAGGTTCATGTATAATTTATTCATTAGAGCATGAGTGTACCAAGTGGATGACATTGACTGGGCCATATACTGACACTTTATCTAACAAGGGTTCTATTTGGTGGGGTGGTTCTCATGATTGTAGAATCGGGGATAGAATGTATTATGGAGCTTGTATTGTCTTGGGCACTAGTATATGTTCTTTATCTCACACTTTTCTCTTCCCATTCCAACTATAATGAGTCTTGGAAGAATAAGATGCTCAAGGGGATATTTCAGCTATTATAGGGGGAATTGGGCTTGCAAATAATTTGTTTAATTAGTCCTTAAGGATTTATTGCACTTAGTAAACTAATTTTTTAGTCAACCAATTATTGAAATATCATGAATTCATACTTGAGACTTACTGCCATTATCCTCCCTCATCTAGTGAAATGGAAGAAACATGAGCTACCTTCACTAGAGGTTTTTCCAACTTGAATTTCAAAGAATCATCTTTCCTTAATAGGATGTATTTTAAGATCAATTACTTCTAGATGTTATGCCCTAGTATCAAATGGAAGGGTTATTATTTTTGATGGTTATTTATATTGATATCCTTGGGTTTTTCGGGCATTAGAAACTTGAGATAATTATTTTATAATACTGAAATGAAGTATTCTATAACTTGTTCTTTTTATAATGAATAGTTATTACTATCTTAATCTTAAAATGGTATAAATCATCAGTATTTCCACTCATCATGATAAGGATTATATTGTTTTTTGGTTTTATTGTTTAAAGGGAGGCGTCGTATAATGTTTTAAAAGCATAGGTGTTAGGGATGATGTTGGCGCCAACTTGAGTATAACAGTCATTGTTTCTTATTTACTAGTTCTCTATCCATGATATATTTTCTCCATCTTAGAATTATTCTTTATGAATCTAATAACACCCTCCTTCCTCTAGACAATTATTTACAACTCTCAGAATCCACTAGGATATTTCATTGGGATAAGTGGCATTTAAAGATCATCACAGATATTATCTACACAGTGCCCAAGTATTTTATTCTATGGGAGCTGTATATTGAGTGAATATGTTTTACTTTTCCATCTATAGATGATGTTAGATACCTTATAATTCTCACACTACTTTCAGTTTGAGAGGTCAACACCCATTTTCATTCTTACCGTTGAGATAAATTAATAGAGTACAGTGACCCAACATTTTTTACATTACTATTACATTATAATAAAGATAAAAAAATAATAATATTACAACACGAGGATCCATAGGTTTAGTGTCTTGGGAAAACTAGGACCAAATATAACATTTACAACATTAAACATAAACTTTTATTTAATTCATTCGTCTCCAGCCTCTTATTGTCCCTTGTAATCTCCTTAGTACTCATATTCACCAGAGGATATACATCAAAAAAGGGTGAGATAAAAGGCTAGTAAGAGGATAGATAAGAAAAATATATCATGGGGTGATCATAAACATAACATCATCATCAAAATCATGAGAGGAAACATTAATAAAAACTTGAAATGTGGAAATGCATAAAATGAAAATCATGTCTTAGTGGTCATATACCACAAATAGTTGTGAAAAAATTTAGCATCATGTTCACACATAATTTCACTTTAAATAATGAGATTAATCACTTTACCCAATGAATTGGAGCGTTGTATAATTCCAGGTTCACTCGTCACATCATAGCATTCATTTTGCGCTATATAATTCCGGGAACACCTGTCACATCATAAAATTCTCATTATCATGCATTCTATATACTACATATATAAAAAATGAACATAAATAACCCTTGGAAAGGAATGGGTTTCATCTCATAAGAACACATTCATAAACTTTGGGTTCCCAAAATAAATATGGAATAACATACTTGGTATAATAACCATCAACCTTGAGTGAGAAGTAAAATGCGTGTTCTTGAAAGAAGAGTTCTTTTGGAAAACATTGTGTTTAACATAAAATCCCATGGATAACATTTATATCCCATAATAGGTAAAATAATTATTGGAAAATTATTTTTAAGGAGTAACCGTACAAAAAATGTAGTGAAAGAGGGAGAACTTGAAGAAAGAAAGTTGGGTTAGAGAATTTTCCCTTACCTTGTATCTGAATGCTTTATTCACTTTAAAGTCCTATATAACCACATTATATTAATTAATTAAAAATTATAGAACATTTTATACATTAATAAGATTCATTAAGGTTTTATTAAGTTCATTTATGTTCTTTTTTATGAGTTATATAGTTTAAATTCATTGTTTTGGAATGTTTGTTTTTATGGTTTTCTTGAACGGTTCACTTGTATTTATGAATGAAAGTTTGTGTAGAACAGGAATAAACATCCAGAACTGATATTACATGTTATTAATGATATCAAATGAGTTTAAATGATATTATAATGAATTATTTTATATACCATGTGGATTAATAATTAGTTAAGATTTAATGATGACCATTTTAGGTTAATTTGAGCGATTTTTTGATCACAACAAACATGTTTTGATTTATCATTTAGTAATATGTACATAAGTTAGTTACAGAACATTAAATAGGATATGATACATATAAAATAATATGGTTCAACTATAAAAATGGTTTCATTACTAGATCTGAATGTGATAAAGGAAATTGAAAACACGTCGTTCTTGAATGTGATAAATTAACACCTCACAAACAACATTTTTCTTTCGAAAATAAAAAGGATAGGAGAAGGGGGTGAGATGATATAATATCACATTAGTATCATAAAAGTTAATTATTTGTATGATAATATAGTTACCATACCACGTGGATGAAGATAGGCGAGGAGAGAATAATAAAATAACTTGAAATTGAAAGGAAATTAAAGGAAAAGAGAGAGGGGAATTACCTCTTGAGTTATCCTTTTGAGATCCTCCACAAGGCACCTTGGATTAGTATTTTGATGAGACCAAAAGCTCTTGGAAGTTGGGGAGGGTCTAGGGAAGATGATTGGGGAGAGTTTAGACAAGGATTGAAGCTTGAGAGGTGTGAGGAAATTAGGGTGTAAATGGTGGTATTTATAGTGAACGAGAGATAGGTTTCTCAATATTATATTCATTAATTTATTATTTCTCCACAAGACATGGAATATTGAGTATTACATGACTAAATATAGTAATTTTATCATGTGAATCCGAACCATATGTGCTTACATCAGATGAACTTCACCCATGACTCTATAATTCATGAATTTAACTTATTTTGTAATTTACCGTATTTCACTATTCATAAAAAATTTAATTATCTCATAAAAATACCAAAAATTCACTCCAACCATTTTTTGATGTGTAGAATCCAAAAATGAAGTCCATTTTTCAAAAATAATTTTCTAAATATGAGGAATTTAAATCTTAAATAAAATAAAATTTTATTCAAAAAATAACAATTTTAAAACATTTATTTTATTATTCCAAGATATAGGTACATCATACTTTCACTAAAATATTATATATATACTATCATGAGTAAGGTTACTATTAATTAGGGTATGTCACTATTCATAAGGGTAACATTACTATTCATAAGGGTATGTTACTATTCATAAAAAATTAATTTTTTAATATTGATCTCAAAACAACTTACTGATTGCAACCGTGTATGTCAGGTTTTTGAAATTCAGAACATATAAGTGGAAAAATTATGTTTAATGATCCCATAGTATTTAGTATCATGATATTTTATTGTGCTTCCTAATGTGGTTATACTATAAGTCATAATTATAAGAAGGGAATTCAATTGATAAAACTTTGGGTCCTTACATTCTTCTCCCTTATGAAATTTTGCCCTCGAAATTTCGTTTTACATAAATAGGTGAGGGTACTTATCCTTCATCACCTCTTATGGTTCCCAAGTTTCTTCATAAAACGTATGGTTCCCCCATAACACTTTGAAAAGGTGGTTTGTCTTGTTGCGTAAAACCTTATCTCTCCGGTACAGAATCTTCATTGGCTATTCCTCATAAGAGAGATCATCTTCCAGCTGTACCACCTCTAAGTTTAGTACATGTGAGGGATATGATATGTACTTCCTCAGGAGTGATACGTGAAACACATCATGAACATGAGCCATATTCAGTGGAAGTGCAATCTGATAGGCCACAAATCCTATGCGGTCAAGGATCTCAAAGAGGCCAATGTACCTTGGTCATAACTTTCCTTTCTTTCCAAACCACTTGACTCTCTTCCATGGTGATATTCTAAGGAATACTTTATCTCCAATGCCGAATTCCAAGTCTCTTCGATGGTTGTCAATAAAGATCTTTTTACGACTCTGAGCTGCTTCGATGTGTTTCTGGATGACTTGAACCTTCTCTATCATCTCTTGCACAAGATCAGGTCCAAGTAGTTTTCTTTCTCTAACTTCATCCCAACAGGTTGGAGTTATACATCACTTTCCATATAGAGCTTCATATGGATCCATCCGAATACTCAATTGTAAACTATTATTGTATGAGAACTCAACCAATGGGAGATGATGATCCCATCCACCTTTGAATTATACAGAGAAGGATCTTAGCATGTCTTCAAGTGTCTGTATATTCCTTTCAAATTGGTCATCAGTTTGGGGGTGATAGTACCTGATGTAATTTAATTCAGTACTCAAAGAAAGTTGGAGGATCCTCCAAAATTTAGATGTGAACCTTGGATCACAATAAGAGACAATTGATAGTGGAATACCATACTGAATAGAGATAAAATGGGAAGTCTTGGTGATTCGGTCAACCACAACCCATATCATATTATTTACCTTTGACATCTTCGAGAGACCCATAAAAAAGTCCATAGTGACATTATCCCATTTCCACATGGGTATAGTAAATGGTTTCACCATCCTTTTGGACATTCACTATGATTTAACTTGCTGACATACCAAGAACCTTTATATATATTCCACAATCTCTTTCTTCCTGTTATCCCAAAAAAAGTGTTCTTGAAGATCACAGTACATCTTGGTACTCCTAAGATGGATAGAGAATGTTGAGCTATGTGCATTATCCAATATCTCCTTCTTTATCCTGGATATGAAGGAACAAAAAGATGCATTCCAAACCGAATCACACCATCATCATTGATATGGAACTTGTGAAGCTTCCCTTCCTTTACTGCATTCGCCTTCTTTTGAAACTCCAAATTATCCCTTTGTGCCTTCTTAATATTCTGTTGGATAGATGGTTGCACAATAAATTGGGAAAGGTAGGATGTATCCCCTTACCTTATGATTTCCAAATCCATCCTTTGTATATCCAGAAAGATAGGATCTTTATCAATCTGTATCATGGATAGAGTAGTAGGTTCTTTTCTTCTTAGATAATCAACTACCTTGTTTGCCTTTCTAGGATGACAGTGAATAGAGAATTCATAGTCCCTGATTAGCTGTAACCATCTCCTTTTATGCATGTTGAGCTCCATTAGTGTGAATATATACTTTAATCTCTTGTGTTCAGGGTATATGTCATACTTCTCACCATAAAGGTAGTGATGCCAGATTTTTAAGGAAAAAATAATGGTTCTAGCTCTAGATCATGTGTTGGGTAGCTCTTCTCATTGATATTCAACTGTTGTGAGGTGTAGGATATCAAATTATCATTTTTCATGAGTACAAAACCTAATCCTTTCTTTGAAGAATCATTGTATATCACAAAACTTTCTCCACTTTTCGATAATGTGTGTAAAAGTGTATGATCAGCCTTCTATTTAGCTCCTTGAAACATCCCTCACATTCTTCCTTCCAGACATACTTTACCCCTTTCCTTGTTAACTTAGTTATTAGGCTTGAAAATCATGAGAAATTTCTCACAAAATGTTAGTATTACCCAACTAATCTAAGAAAACTATAGATTTTTGTGACACTAGAGGGCTTGGGCCATTCCTCAATCATCTTTGTTTTTTAAGGGTCCATAGAAAGTTTCTCACTTGTGATCACTTTTCCCAAGAACGTGACTATCTTCATCCAAAATTCACACTTGCTGAACTTGGTGTACAAATTCTCCTTTCTTAATAATGCTAATAAAAGTCATAGATGTTATTCATGTTCCTCCTTTCAATTGGAGTATATGAGAATATCATCAATAAAAACTACCACAAATTTATCAAGGTAATGTTTAAAGACTCTATTCATCAAATCCAAGATGATTTCAGGGGCATTAGTAAGTCCAGAGGGAATCAACAGAAACTCATAGTGCCCATACCTTGTATGGAAGGAAGTCTTATGAATATCTTATATCTTCACATTAAGTTGATGATATCCAGAACTAAGATCCACCTTTGAGAAGTATTGAGCTCCTATTAACTGATCGAAAAAGTCATCAATACTTGGAAGAGGATACTTGTTATTTATGGTGTTCTTGTTGAGTTCCCAATAGTCGATACACAACCACATTTTTCCATCCTTATTCTTCACAAAGAGCACTGGAACACCCTAAGGTGATGCACTAGGGTGTGTGAACCCTTTCTCAAAATGCTCTTGTAGCTACTTCTTTAACTCCTACATTTCGATAGGATCAATCTTATAGGGACACTATGAGGTAGGAGTAGCTCTGGGTATGAGTTCTATTGAGAACTCTACCTCACGATCTAGGGGAAGTCCGTGTAACTCTTCATGAAATACAACACCACATTCCCTCAAAATTGGCATTTTCACAAGGTTGTAACTTTCCTTTGACTCAACCATTTGGGAGAGGTATGCTTCTTTATAGGGAATAAACACCCACACAGTTGAAGGAGTTTTCAAAGGAGATTCATGATCTTATTTACATTTTTAGAGGATCATGGGATGGTTTGGAATATGAAAATATATTTTCATTTCCTGACAGTTGATATGTGCTCTATATAACGAGATCCAGTCCATTCCCATTATAGCATTGAATTCCACCAAGTTAAGTATTATGATATTTTCTGGAAGAATATTCCCACATATGCCAATTTGATAATATTAAAACACCAGGGATGTAATAATTTCACTGATTGGTGTTTTTATAGATATCTCTGCTTCTATGTTTCAGGGCTTCAATTCTATAGTTCTAGCAAACTTGCATGATATAATGGAATACGTAGAACCAGAATCAAATAACAATTTTTCCATTCTTGAGTGAATAGGAAGTGTACCTTGTACGAATTCATTATCTTGCTACACTTCCACAATAGTGATAGCATAATCCTTCCCTTTTTTCCTTTGGCATCAGTGGCTACTAATGCCGATTACTCTTGAGGACTCAAGATTTAGTGAACTGTCTTGCATAGTGCCTTTGAACCATAAAATTTTAGCATTGAACCATGGGTAGTTCTCTCATTTCTTCCACTACATTCTCCTTCCTTTTCATGTATTTTTGAAAATCTTGAGCATGGTGGCCTTATTTCCCACACTTGAAGCATTTCCACATTGCTTTGAGGTAGTTCCCATGATGCAACTTCCAACATTTTTGGAAAGTGGGTCATTGATTTTTCTTCCCACCTTTATCATTAGATCCTCTGACTTGAAACTCCATATTTTGTTTTTTATCACCATATCCATGGGACCATTCTCCAAAATCCATATCCCCTTTGATGTCACATCAAAAAAATTCTTCATAACTCCCAAAGTATTGAATTTAAAGAGACTTTTGAAGGTGTGGTTTTAATCCACTAAATAATCTATCAATTTTGCTATCATTTTTTATAAAATAACCTGAAGAGTACCTTGAAAGCCTTGTAAAATTTTCTTTGTAGGTTGTGAAAAAATATCCTTCCTTTTTCTGGAGCTCAATGAATTCTCTTTTCATATTTGTACGAAGAGTTCGTGGGAAATACTTGTTAAGAAACATGATCTTAAAGTATTTCCATTCCATATCTTTAATTTCATCACTTGGGTTGGTGTTCTTAAACAAATCCCACCATTGATCAGCCTATCCATTTAGATGATAAACAACTAAATTCACCTTCTATGTCTCAGAATAGTGAAGCAAAAAAAATCTTTTCTCTATGGATTTGACCCACTATTTCGCAACTAGTGGATCAGAAGATCCACTAAACGTCGGTGGTCATTGCGGAATAAAACACTTGATAGCCAATTACTCCCTTTTTGGAGAAGGATGACATTCCTCATTATTATGGTTATTGTTCATAACCTGAGACTGTTGGGTAAGCATCTCCATGAAGTTTTGAACTACACCACCCAAATCATTGGGGATTTCATTCGGGAAATCATTGCATTGGACCTCGCACGGTTTGTTGTCTTGGTTTCTCCTAGTTCCCACCCAAAAAAAATCTTTTCTCTATGGAGTTGACCCACTGTTTTGCAACTAGTGGATCAGAAGATCCACTAAACGTCGGTGGTCATTGCGGAATAAAACACTTGATAGCCAATTACTCCCTTTTTGGAGAAGGATGACATTCCCCATTATTATGGTTATTGTTCATAACCTGAGATAGTTGGGTAAGCATCTCCATGAAGTTTTGAACTACACCACCCAAATCATTGGGGATTTCATTCGGGAAATCATTGCATTGGACCTCGCACGGGTTGTTGTCTTGGTTTCTCCTAGTTCCCACCATTTTCTAAAATAAAAAAGGTTATAAAATAATTAAAAAATTCAGGAATAAATAACTTATTAATTTGTAAAATTTTCACTAAAATCATAAATTATGGGATCCCTATATAAATATTCTTGTGTGCATATTTTTACTTAGTCTCATACTAGAGGTTTTCTCTAGGGTTCACTAATCCTAATTCCCAAATTAACTAAACCTTACCTCTGATACCAAATATAGCGACCCAACCTTTTTTACATTACTATTAAATCATAATAAAGATAAAAAACATAATATTATTACACCATGAGTATTCAGAGGTTTAGTGTTTTTGGAAAACTAGGACCAAACATAACATTTACAACATTAAACAAAAACATTTATTTAATTCATTCATATCTAGCCTCTTATTATCCCTTGTAATATTCTTAGTACTCATATTAAATTGAGGATATACATAAAAAAGGGGTGAGGTAAAAGGATAGTAATAGGATATATAAGAACAATATAGCATGGGGTGAGAATAAAAATAACATCATCATAAAAACCATGAGAGGAAATATTAATAGAAACATAAAATGTGGAAATGCATAAAATGAAACATCGTGTATTAGTGGTCATCTACCACACATAGTCTTGAAAAAATATATAATCATTTTCAAACATGATTTCAATTTATCTCATGAGATTCATTACTTTACCCAATGCATTTGAGTGATGTATAATTATGGTCACACCCATCACATCACAACATTCATTTTGCGCTATATAATTCCATGCACATCCCTCGCATCATAACATTATCATTATCATGAATGTTACATAGAACATATATAAAAAATGAACATAAATAACCCATGGAAAATAATGGGTTTCATATCATAAGAACACATTCATAAAATTTGGGTTCCCAAAAGAAAGTGGGAATACCATACTTGATACAAGAATCATCAACCTTGAGTGAGAAGTAGAAGGTGTGTTCTTGAAAGAAGTGTTATTTTGGAAAAAATTGTCTTTAACATAAAATACAGTTTAGAAAATTTTAATCCTACAATAGGTAATATAATTATGAAAAAATTATTTTTAAGGAGTAAACATACCAAAAATGGAGAACCTGAAGAAAGAAAGTTGGGTTCGATAATTTCCCCTTACCTTGTATCCGAATACTTTATTCACTTTAAAATACCATATAACCACATTAGATTAATTAATTAAAAATTAAATAACCTTTTATACATTAATAATATTAATTAAATTTTTATTAATTTCATTTATGGGCTTTTGGATGAGTTATATAGTTTAAATTAATTGTTCATGAATGTTTGTTTTTATAGTTTTCTTGAATGATTCACTTATATTTATGAATGGAAGTTTATGTAGAACATGGATAAACATTCAGAACTTATATTAAAAGTTATTAATGATATTACATTATTTTAAATGATCTTATAATGAATTATTTTATATACCATGTGTATGAATCATTAGTTAATATTTAATGATGATCGTTTTAGGTTAATTTGGGTTGTTTTTTTATCACAATGAATATGTTTTGATTTATCATTTAGTAATATGTAAATAAGTTAGTTACAGAACATTAAATAGGATATAATAAATATAAAATAATATGGTTTAAACATAAAAAGGGTTTCATGACCATATATGAAGGCAGTAAAGGAAATTGAAAACATGTCGTTCTTGAAGGTGATAAATTAACACCACACGAACAACGTTTTCCTTTATAAAATAAAAAGAAGAGGAAAAGGGGGTTGAATGATATAATATCCCATTAGTATCATAAAATTACATCATATTTATGATAATGTAGTTACCATATCATTTTTATCAATATTGGTGCATATATATAAAGAAAAGAACTTGAAATTGAAAGGAAATTAAAGGAAAAGAGAGAGGGGAATTACCTTTTGAGTTATCCTCTTGAGATCCTCCTCAAGGTACCTTGAATTGGTATTTTGATGAGACCAGAAGCTCTTGGACATGTGTTAGGGTCTAAATAAGAGGTTTTGGAAGAGTTTAGACAAGTCTTGAAGCTTGAGAGGCATGGGTAAATGAGGGTGTGAAGGGTGGTATTTATAGTGGAGGGGATAGGGGTTTCTCAATATTATATTCATTAATTTAATATTTCTCCACAATAAAAGAAATAGTTATTATTACATGACTAAATATAGTAATTTTATCATGTGAATCCAAAAACTATGGTATTACATCAACAAAACATCACCCATGACTCTATAATTCATGAATTTAACTTATTTTGTAATTTACCGTATTTCACTATTCATAAAAATTCAAGTATTTCAGAAAAATACCAAAAATTAACCCCAAACATTTTTCAACATATAGAATTAAAAAATGAATTCCATTTTTCAAAAATAATTTTCTAAATATGAGGAATTTAATTCTTAAATAAAATAATATTTTATTCTAAAAATAACAATTTTAAAACATTTATTTTCTTATTCCAAGATATAGGTACATCATACTTTCACTAAAACATTATATATATAATATCATAGTTAAGGTTAGTATTCATTAGGTTATACCACTATTTTTTAGGGTAACATTACTATTCATAAGGGTATGTTACTATTCACCAAAAATTAAGTTTGTCTTTTCATACTTTAAACATCTTACTGATCGTAACTGTATATGTCAGATTTTCAAAATTCAGAACATAGAAGTGGAAAAATTTTGTTTAATAATCACATAGTATTTAGTATCATGGTATATCATTATGATTTATAATGTGATTATATTATAAGGCATAATTATAAGAAGGTAATTCCATTGATAAAACTTTAGGTTGTTACATAGAGGAACTACTGACATAGGCCTTCCCAATCAGTGATAAGACCATCTAGTAAGCCACTACACCAAATAAATTTTATCCCTTCCAGAGTATACAATAATCATCTAAGTTTAGATGCTTTTTTTGAGGGCTCCCATCATGGGTCCACATCGGGACACAAAATGCGAGAGGTGGTGATCCAGGTCATTGGTGGTGTTAAAGATCATAAAGGTTGGATTTATGAAATTAGACAAAAGAGAAGTTGCATCCACCCGCACAAGGCATGGTTTCCTTTTTAGTTTCACTGATTCTAAATTCCTATCCATAGACTCTAATTAGGTAATTATAGATTTTATGGAGTTGAGTAGTTCTGCCAAGATGGTTGGATGATATGATGCTCAAGTGGAGAAAATAGGTGGGGTCTAATATGGTCAACACACACTTGTTTTCTACTGACTCATAATATGATCTGGTTGAGAATAGGTCACCTAACATGGTTTTAATTTATCACCCCATAGGATGGAATTATTATTAATTTTTATCTTTTGGGATTAGGTACACTAACTTCCTAAATCCAGAACCTACCAGTTGGTTTGGATTATCATGCATCGACTAAGTGACTTTCTCTTGATGGATATATAACAGAGGAGAAACATTGAACTCCCCTAAGATTTTTACTCAGTATTAATATTCACCCTATGTAATTCAACATTGATCTCTCTCAGTGTTTCTAAATCATCCTCATATTGAAAAAATTTCTCCTCAATAGTGAGATATTTGGTCTCCTTAGGTTGTAGGTGGGATTTGGCCACACTTTTTTCCTTTTATCTAGATGAAGTTGGATGAGTAGATGGAAGTTGTGTATTCAGAGGAGCTCCCAAAATTTGAGTATGTATCTAGTGCAATGTATTGACACCATCTTTAAATGTTTCTATATTGAATTTTTGATGATCAATAGCTTCCTCATCATGATCTTTTATTTTGATATCATTCTCTGATTCATTAATAAGGGAAACCCCAAGGAAATTTTTAAAGGAATAATATTCCATAGGAATTAGGTATTCTTTTGAAGGATAGGAAGATATACCATCCTCAATATTGTCCCAGGATAGACTATAATCTTCCTTTGTGTTTTCCTTTTTTACAAGACTTTTTTTTACTTATGACTAATGTAGGGTTTCACCTTTCCCATTGAGTGATCTCTTGGAAATAGGCCATGGATGGTGATTCCAAGGGAGTATATTACCATCCATACTAAGAATTCTGAAAATGATAGGGTTGTGTCACATATTAGAATAAACTTGGAGGGAGGCACCTATGATGATTATCCCGGCCTAAAGAAGACCGAATTCCTTAGTGAAGGAGGGGTAATGGTATAAATTCCCCTACCCCATGAGCCAGGGTTTTCTTAACTCCACCATAAATATGTCTTTAATTTTATGGGGTTTTAATTTCCTAGGGGTGGTTCTAGTGGTAAAAATGATTAATTTGACCCCAACCCTATGGGTTAGGGATGGCCCTATATTTACATGGTGGCATACATTACAACTTCATTTTTGATCATATGAGATTTTTTCCAAGAACAAGCTAGGTTCAAGGATCATTATAGGTACAAATTGATAGTTGCATATGATTTATCTATATATAGATGTTTTTCGTCCTTAGATACAAATACTGATCCAAAATTTTCTATGTATGGTTAAAAAAAATCTCAATTTCCCGCTCATCTCGAGTAATCCATTTTTTGGATTTGGAAGCAGTGAGATTATACTGAAGAGACCAGTCAACGAGACTCATATCGAGGTGAAGAAATTTCAGGATTTCATTATGGGAGGACTCTACCAGCCAATTATTGGGGTGAAATGAAATGATCCATGTTAACCACATCCTATGATATATATTCTAGGAGGGGTGATAGTGACTTGTTTTCATAGATATTTCAATGCATTGAGGCAGGAATGATGGGGATCTCTTCTATATCTTCCTGAATTTGGGTGTTGTGAAACTAAATGGAAAACCAAGTCAATTCAATGAAAGAGTTATATGATTGTATTATCATTTTTAGTGTACTCCCTACAAGATACATGTCTTACCTTGAAATGGAAATAAGTAATCCATATATTCAAATGAAGATATTGTATGCATTATTTTATTAGATATTTTGAAATTCTATACACAAGAGTGTCCATGGATAGAACATAACCAATATGTTATTATCATCTAGTCCATTCCTTATGATTATTTTATTCTCTCCATCTTTGAATAGAGATTCCTCCACCTGATCTGACTAAAGTTGTCACTTCACAGTTTCCTTTTTTAGAGGAGTAAGACCATTCAATATCTCTTCTATTGCATTGAGGGATAACCATTCTGAAGGTGGAATGGGTAATATCCATTGACTTAAACTATCCATTGGTTGAGAGATGGTTTCACTGGTTAATGGGGATGCCCCTAATGTGACGAGCCTCGATATTTCAAGCATATCTTGATATGAGAGCATCTTCAGGGTAACATCGATAAGAGGAGGACCTTCTTATTGGGATGATATGCTACATTGAAGAGTAACTTTATAGAATATTCTATGGTGAGTAACTCCATAGTGAGTGGTGTTTGATTCACGAGTAAGGGGAGTACCTCCTCACATATTGGTCTTCTAACTATGAGGAATATTTTTATATATCTCACCATCAGAAGGGTTACCGCGATAAATATGCATGAAACCATAGGGAACTTCGTGATTGTAGCTTCTTCCCATTTCTAATAAAGAGTTAGTAGGTTCTAGGGCCACTATCAAATGATGATACAAAGCATTGTGAACATTGAGGTTAGTTGGGGTAGGGATATGAGCTTTCTCCATAGTTATACTTTTCCCTTGGAAAGGTCTCCTTCTGGATTTTCATTATTAGCCAACTGAGGTCAAGAATTTAGAAAATTTTCCCTCACATAATGGATACTTACAATAAGAATCCTATATTTCTATCAGAGTATTCCAACACGCACTTTACAACTAGGAGAGGATATAATACCCCCCATTTTTTGTCACCAAAATATGCTGGTGGGTCTTCTCAAAGTGGGTAAGATCGCGAGTTAGCCTCTTAGATGTCACCGGAATATGATTCCAGATGCCATTGGATTGAGAGGGAGAAAGGACATAAGTTTTCTTTTGAGAAAATTTTAGAATATTCTAACTGGTTGTACTAGTGATGGTAGGAATATAATATTTCCCTAAAGTGGTTTTTGGAATGTTCTAGACAATTCTAGTTAGAACAAGAATATATGCTCGATCCCAATTTTCATTATTCATTGGAATATATCGAAAATACTCATAAATTAGAGTGGTTATATGATTTAACTTTTGGGTATCCCCTAAAATATGTTGATGAGGTAATTCTACATTAGATGGGGTAGGAATATGAGCCTCTCCCCTATTGACTTATTGAATATATTGGCGTAAGTCTTTTTTCACCGCTACTTCCAGGATATTCAAACAACTCTATAAGTAATGGGTAGGAATATGATCTCCCCCTACATAAATTATAGGTTATATTGATGGTATTCTATGGAAGTAATTGGTATATATTTATATTCCTTAGTGAGAGTGGGGATATGGGACCACTACAATTATCCATTCACTCTCAGGATATGCCTATTGGATTATCTTGAAAGAGAAGGAGTATGAGCCTACCCTTGGATGGATTTCTATATTCATTTTCTTGTTCCTATAAAACAACCAAGGTATGTTGGTAGGAATATTGAGAAAGAGTAGGGATATAGGCCCACTCTTTAGTTGTTTCCACAATATGTTGAAGGACTTCTTCTATGTAAATGGGTATATGAGCTCCTTCCCAATCTCTAGTGGCTCTCCATCCCTAGAGAGATATCTTGGGTAACCGAATCCAAGACAACCTAGGTGGAACCCTCATAAGAATGATTTAGATTCTTGGGATGAACTATATTAGTGGTGCAACAATCAATTGGAGCCCTCCTAAGAGGCTTTTAGATGGTGGGGAAGTTGTATATTATAGAATCCCAAACATTATATACATAAATATTACATAATTTTAGATAAATATTAATTATATATAATTATGATTCACACCATAACTATAAAGGTTTAGTGTATTTGGAAATGTGGATACATAAATAACTGGTATATAAAATATCTACATTGTTTTCCACATAATTATTCAAAACTAGTAAACTTATTAGAAATATCATTCTTAAATAATTTATTTATATTTTGGGGAAAGGGAAACATAATAAGGGGTGAGCTCAAATTTTAAGTAAGGATAGAAAAGTTAGATATCAATAAATGATCATATGTAAGCATATCCTGAGCATAAGGATATGATAAAATGAGATTAAAATTGAAAATTATTACCAAATAATTCATAGAATCATGATTCATGGAACTAATCTTGTCATTTCATAAGACATGAATCATAAAGTAATAAAATAATATGATACATGAGATCATAACATTAGCATAAGATCATGTCATAAGACAGTTACACAAATGTGGAATAATAATAATCCTAAAAATATTATGTCATGGATACCCACCAAGAAATTAATTACGTATTTTTCTAGGTATAACCACATGTTTACCTATTTCGATCTTGGGATAAACTTTTGTGTACCTTCTCTTGAGCTTGGAATAACTTTTTATATACCCTATTTTGGGCTTGGGATAACACCCATGTACCCCATTTTGGGAATGTGATAACTTCCCATGTACCCTTTCAGCTCATAAAACATTAATCTTTATAAAATTTATTGGAGGGCTATAATGGACCCACCCATCACATAATTATAACCCATTCATCTATATCCCTAATAATATGAAAACATTTATCATTACATCAAATCTTAACTCATGAAAAAGAAAATGTGTTTTATCAATATTTCATATTTAAAATCATAAACCATATAGGGAAAGAATAATTATGGTAAAATTTGATCATATTCTTAGTAAATCATAATAAGCATCAAATGATGTTGTTATAGATGAAAATACTTTTAAAAGATCACTAGAAAATTTCTTCAGAAAAATACTGTTTTAATTTTGAAATCACTTATTTTAAATTTAAAAATTTATAATATAACAAGGAAAATATTTACTTTAAAAATAAACATGGAAAATTATAAATTAAGATTCAAATAAAATAGTATCCATGATGGCGGTAAATTTTTTTTGTGTGGTATACGTTAAAATAATGATTCATTTCACATTTTTAATAAAAATTAAAAAGTAACTCATTTTGAAAATGAAAAAGAGATTCATTTTTAATGTTTTTATTTAAATTAAAAATTGGGTAAAAATTACTTCAAATAATCATTGTAAAGTATTAAAAAAATTCTTGAAATATTTTTAACCAAAATATAGACATGGAAGAAAAATATTCCCGACTGAAGAGAGAAATAAAGTCGGTTTTCATTAAAAACATTCATTCAATATCTTGAGTGCATAAATATAGGAAAAGTAAAGTAAAACATGTGATATATATAAATAAATAGAGGATAATAAAATTAAATATATTTTGGAGAGATAGATCATATAATTTTATCATTGTAAATTTATACATAAACAATCCCGGTAAAAATGTGATTGTAACATAAAACCATTAATTCAAGTCAAACTTGAAACATAAGAAATATAATATCCTTCTTAATAAATTGAAATTTATTATAGTTATATATTAGAACCATATTCATACTTATAATATCATATATGACCCACTTATAATATTTCAACACCCATTTTTAATAATTCTTTATTAAAATCATCATTTCCGGGTGTTAATGGTTTTATTTTTCATGAAAGTTTAGGTCCTTGTACTTTGATCATGGTTACATAATATCTATAATATTAAACATGATATAAATATAATATATATTAATTTTATACATATTTTTAATAGTCTATAAAATGTACAAATAGAAAAATTAATTACACCATTCATGAAGACGGTAGCCCGTAGGTACAAATGAACACTGATTTCATTTTCTAAAAAATATAAAGAAAGGAAGATAAATACTATTTTATCATTATAGAATAATAATTATATAATAAATATCATATATATTTAGTAAACCCATCACTATAAACATCCATTTATGGAAATTATGGAAAATGAATCACATCACTATGTGGAGGCAGTAGTCCACACATACGCATGAGTGATACTCTCATTTCTCATTTAATGTAAGTAGAGAAAAAAGGTTTTGAAGTCATAATTATAAAATATTATTATTTTTATAATACTATAATGATCATGTTATTATGAATATAATAGGTTTATAATTATTTCAATAAGAAATAAAATTGAAAGTACTCAATTAAGAGTTATACCTCTTCATTGAAAAACCTCCTTATCTTACACCTTAATCCTTGAAAGAATGGTATTATGTTAAAAATATAACCTCTATGACATATTGAGGGATGTTAGAAAATTATTTTTTCAGTTATTGTACTAGAAAAATGGATAAATCTTTGTTAATAAGGGTTGAGAGGTGGTTCCATTTTATCAGTGAGGGAGAGGACACACTTGAAATTACTTAAAATATTTAAATATAATTAACTAATTTCTAAATTATAATTCTTAAAAAGGAAAAATTATTCAAATTTAGGATAATATAGTGTCTTAATAACCCAATAAAATAATAATTAAAAAATCTTAAGTTGAAATAATACCCTTATCTCTTGGTTTAACCACAAGGTAAAACCGTTTTAACCTTAACTATGGTAACAAATTTTTACAGTTTTTACTATTCATTATGAAAAAAATAAAAGGGGAATCATTAAAATATTTGTTAATTATGATTAAAAATATTTAATCCATATTATTAAATTAAATTTCTATAAGTTTTATAAATTAATTTTAAAATAAGTGCACAAAACACAACGAAAACCCATTGTTAGAAAAATGCATTTTAAGCATAAAATTGAATTTACTTTCATTAAAAACACAGTGAAAACTATCAAATGGATGTTAAGATATTTTAGTGAATATAAAATTTATAAATTTAATTAAAACCATTAATTAATAATAATTTATTTAATTTATTATGATAAAAACACTTTAGACATATACTTTTTTATGAAAAATAACACTTTTTACATTTAAATAATTTCATCTTCAATCCTTACTATTAGATAAATAATGTATGAATGATTATTAATTTATTAATATAATTTATTAATTTATTTATATGAAATCATTTTTCAATAGTGATCAATATACTTTGTTTAGATAAAATTACATAACATGTAGATTTTTTTTTTGAAAAATAGGTATTTTAATCATTAAAAAATTAATGATTATTTATTAAGCATTATTAAATGTATTTAAATTTATTTAATATATATATATATATATATATATATATTTCATAATTTGGTTAATACTATTCACACCTTTCAATAAAATGGCTAGGTTATAATGTTATACCATATCACAGGTTCATTTAGACTTGGGGCTATGTGTAAAACAAGATATCAAATACTTTAAGTTTATTTAAAAGGAAATACATATAAAATATTGGGGTGTTACATTATACCCACAATATAATTATTTTTTACTTGTAATTATATCAATATGATATAAAAAATGAATATATCTCTTCTTTTTCACATCCTCAGGTTCCCATGAAGCTTCCTTAAAATTTCTGATTCCTCTAGAGAACTTTAACATGGGGACTAGTCTTGTTCCATAACACTTTATCTCTATGATCTAAGATTTATAATTTTTTTTATTAATAGTTAGGATCATTATACATTAGTATAACCTCTTATTTCATTACATGTGAAGGATCATATATATACTTCCTCGGGAGAGATAAATGAAACACAATATGAACTTGAGATAGGTTTGGTGGAAGTGACAACTGACAAGATATTGTCCCTACTCGATCAAGAATATAAAAGGGAAAAAATATAACTAGGGATTAAATTTTATTATTTATAAATTTATTAACCTTATTAAATATGTAAATCCAAAAGAATAACTTCTCATAAACTTTTAATTTCATATCTCGTCAAAGATTGTTAACATAGATTTTCTATCAACCCTGGGATGCTTTGATGTGATACTGAATAGATCCGTATTTCTATACCATTTCCTCAAATTTCTCAGGTAAAAATATCTTTATTTTAAAAAATTCATACTGATATGTTGGAGTCCAACACTTCCTTCTATAGAGGAATTCATAAGGATCCATTTGACTTCTTGAGAGAAAGCTATTGTAATAAAAGAATTTGACAAGAGGAATGTGTTGATCGCAACCACTTTTTAAATATATTGAATAAGATATCAATATATAATCCTTGGTTTTAATGGTCCACTCAAATTTACTATCTATCTATGGATTTTAGGTAATAACAAAGCATAAATTTGTATCAAAAACTTTCTGAATAATTTTATAGAACTTCATGGTAAACCCAAAATCTCAATTAGATACAATAGAATGTGGTACTACATGAAACCTTACCACTACCTTAATATATATCCTATAAATATTATAAAGAGTGATATCTTATATGATACCAATGACTTTTTCTGACTTTATAAGGTGATCAACTAAAACCCAAATAACATTATGTCTTTTTGATTATTTGGGAAGTCCTATGATGAAATACATGATGATATTTTCCCATTTCCATTCTAGTATAGGTAATGGTTGTGACACCCCCTTAGAATTATATCTCTCATCCTTAACTTGATGACATACCAAGAATTAAGATACATAATATACAATATATCTATTCATGTTTTTCCATCACAAATAATCTTTTAGATCTCTATACATCTTTATACTTCCAATATGAATAGAGAATGATGAGATATGATATTTTTTAAATAGATCATTCTTAAAGTCTAATATTTTCAATACACACACTTGGTTCCTAAATATTATCATTACATCATAATAAAGTTTGAACTGAAGAACATTTATCACATTATTTTACAACTATGTATCTTTTTTTATGCCTCTATAATCTTTACATGGATAGATGGTTGAACACTCATTCGTACAAGATATGATTTCTCCCCTTCATTCAAGATTTCAAGGTCCATAATTTTAAAATATAGAAATATTGGATCCTTTTTTGTCCTCATCATAGATTATATATCATGATCCTTTAGACTTAGAGCATCATCCACATTATTCACTTTTCTAGGGTGGTAATGTATTGATCATTCATAATATTTAATCAAATTTAACCATCTTCTATGAAGCATACTCAACTATTTTTGGGTGAATATATAATTTAAAATTTTATGATCATTATATATCTCACGACTTCTCCTTAAATATAATTCCTCTATATCTTAAATGAAAATATTACCACTACTAACTCTAGGTCCCAATTCAGATAATTTTTATCATGAACCTTAAATTGGTGTGAGGAATATGATATCAACATATCATTATACATAAGAAAAAATCCTACCCCATTCATTGAAACATCACTATAAATCACAATATATTCTCTAATTTATGGTAGTGTGATCATATGTGCACTGACCGACCTTATCTTTTACTCCTTAATTTTTTTTCACATTCATTAGTCCAAAGGAGCTTGACTCCTTTCCAGGTTAAAGTGGTTATTGTACTATATAGATGTGAGAAACCCTTCAAAAATAATCAACAATATCCAGCCAATCCAAGAAGACCATAGAACTCAATCACATTGGTTGGTCTAGGCCAATGTTCAATAAATTTCTTCATTGATGGATCCACCGATATACCCTCGCTTGAGATTATATAACCCAAAAATGAAACTTTATATTTCCAAAATTTATAATTAGTAAATATTTCCTATAAATTATCATAACCTATGGTCATCAGTACAATCCTTAAGTTATATTCATGTTATTACTTTCCCTTAGAATATACAAGGATATTATTTATAAATACTACCATAAATAGATCAAGACAATATCTAAAGTCTCTATTCATTAAATCCATGAATATAAAAGGAGAATTATTAAGAATAAATGGAATTAATTTAAATTCACAGTGTCCATAACTCTAATGGAAGGTTGTTTTTGGTATGTATTCAATTTTTAACCTCAACTGATAGTATCTAGACCGAAGTTCAGTCTTGAAAAAATATTTATTTCCTTGTAATTGATCAAACGAATCATCAATACATTGAAAAAGATATTTATTATTTATTTTGATCTTGTTAAGCTCCCAATAATCAATTCATAATCACATTAATCCATATTTATTATTAAAAAAAAATAGTTTCACCCCAAGCTGAAGCACTTGGATGAATGAATCCATTATCAAGATTTTACTGGAGTTTTATCTTTAATTACTGTAACTCAATCAGGGATATTCTATATAGAGTCTTTTAGTTAGGTGTATCACCAATAATGAGTTCTATTGAATAATTGAATTCAAGATTTAGAGTAAGCCTATGAAAATATTCAATAAATACATCAAGAAAATCCCATATAATAGGTATATCTTTAATGTTCAGGTCCTCATTAACCATCTAAGATAAATACTCCCTTTGAATAGGACTCAAGAGCCATGAAATATTTTAAATTTTTATTGGAAGTTCATATTTATCCTCACACCAATAGATAATCGTAGGTTGGTTTTGAATATAAAACATGAATTCCCTTCTTTATCAATTGATATGGGATTTATATAAATAAATATCAACCATTCCCAAAATCACATAAAATTAAACTAAAGATAGGATAATAATATTTATAGGAATCACATTCCCACAAACATCAATCAGAGATAAATTATAAACTTGATATGCAATCATCATACCATTAGAAGCTTTTAATACTAATTAAACATATAATCATTGAGGTGGTAATGTGATACACTTAGAAAATTCTTCATATATAAAAGAGTGGATAAAACTAGAATCAAATAAAAAATTAGCAGTTCTAGAGTGGATGGTATGTGTAATTTTTACCACTTCATTATTATAACCCACATCATAAATAGTTATCACATAAGATTTCCATTTTTCGATGATCTTAATAGGTTTCTAACATTGATCATTATAATTAACCATCAGATTCAATAATTGGTTAACTAATACCAATAATACTTATATTTGAAACACTATATTATGGGTGGTGCATTATATGGAGATTTCTCTCCATTAACATCATTATCTATATTATTCCCATTACTTATATATTAAATTAACCAATGAACTTCCTTTTCACACTTAAATAATTTAATATTACCCTTAAAAAAATTTCTCCATATTTCTTTCCCCACTTCCAACATAAAAGAAGACTCATCTTCTTCCCTATATTATTTTTGTTAGAATAATTTACTTGTAATATCATTTCTCATTTCTTATAAAAAACACGTGATTGATGGGTGAATACAATATCAATTTATACCTTTATATCACATTGAAAAAATTATTTATAGCTACTGATTCTATTAGGGCTAGCATCATTTATAGACATGATTTTAAGCCCCTGAAGAATTGATCAATTTACATTCCAATTCAATGATAATACCAAAATTATACCTCTAAAGTATTATAAAATTTTCCTCATAGGTACTAATAGACTCATAATACTTACACTTTAGCCCAAGGAATTTCTTTTCCATTTTCATGTGAAGAATAAGGGGAAAGTAATTATTAAAAAATAACATCCTAAATTCATCCCACTCCATGGATTCAATTTCATCCCATTGCCTAAAACTCTTGATAAGAGTACAAAATTGATCTTCTTCACCTTCCAAATGATAAATAACTAAAATAACCTCTTCAATATTTGAGAACTAGAGAATGAATAATATCTTTTTTGTGTTACTGATCCATTTCTCAGTAATTACGGGATTGGTGGACTCATTAAAAGAAGTTTGATGTTGCCTCATGAAGGAATTTAGGTTACATTGTTCCCTTCTTCACTAATTTAGAAGATCAACATGATTCATGGACAAATATAGTTTCCTAATCATAGTGAAAAGATTTTTCATTCAATCTCCCATGATGTTTAGTTTCTTAGGAGGATAATCATTGTATTATCCATCACAATTAGTGTTAACATGGTTTCTTCTGGTTCCAACCATTGACTAAAATAAAAAATCATTGTATGAGAAACAATAATCATAGTGGTAATTTATATAATCATGAAAATTATTTATAGTATTTCTAAATTTTGACACCTTTTCAATCTTTGACACCTTAGGTTTAAATTGGGTAATCTATGGTCATTATCTATTAGAATCCATCATAATGGATCATAATGACAATGTGAATTAACCCAAAAATGTCCCCCAAGAGTGTCTAAATAGGTGTGTAGTATTAAGACCACTAATTATGAGTTATATATTATTGTGTTAATACCCAATCCACCTTATTCATAGTTATTACCCCTAGGTTCATCTATATTATAACTACATCCACTTACTAGTATCCAGATTGGGATGTATTTTCTAATAAAACCACACCACTTTACTTATCATAACTAAGGATGTTCTCTTATACATAGGTTTATCCTAAGGGTTTACAATAAAGTTTTCTCATCCTAATTTCCAAAGGAAACTAAACCTTTCTATGATACCAACTATAATGACCCACACTTTACAAACATAAATGTTACAACATTTTAGATGAAAATTAATTACACATCAGTATGGTCCATGATCTTACTGCAGGGTTTTAGTGTATTTGGAAACATTAATACCTAAAAAATGGGTACATAAAAGATCTATAATATCTCCCACTTAGTTATTCACAACTATCACCCTTCTTAGACATATTATACAGAAAACCTTTATTCATATCCAAGAGAAAATAAAACATTAGAAAGGGTGAGATTAAATGCTCAGTAAGGGTAAATAAGGGAGATATCAATTAATAATCATATGTAATCATATATTTAGAATAATTATATGATAACAGGATATTAATATTTTAAATTCATACCCAATAATTCATATAATCACAAGTTATCTCACAAATCTAGGCAGTTCATAAAACATGATGCATAACCAAATCAAAGAATACGATCCATGAGAACATAACATTGTCCTAAGATCATTTCATTCCATAATAAAAACCATAGAAATATTATTTTAAGGATACCTAAAAAGAAATTAATTACATGGTAGGATTGGGATAACCATCTATATACTTGTTTTGGGTTTAGGATAAACTTCTATATACCCTCTATTGTGCTTGGGATAACCTCTAGTGTACCCTTTTTGGGCTTGGGATAACCTCCCATGTACCCAATTTTGGGAATGGTATAACCTCACTTGTTCCATTTGAGCTCATAAAACATTAATATTTACCCAATTCATTAGAGGGATATAATAGACCCACCCATTAAATAATCATAATCCATTCATATTTATGCCACAAGATCATGAAAATATATATCATTATATAAAATCTTAACCGTTGGAAAAGAAAATGAGTTTCATCATTATTTCATCATCATAATCATAAATAATACAAATAAATAATAAAGATGTAATCATTTCATCATATCCCCAATAAAGCATAAGAAAAATCAAAGGATTTTTTACAGATGAAAATACATTTAAAAGATCATTGGAACATTTCTTGAGGGAAATTACCTTTTCATTTTGAAACCAATTATTTAAAGTCTAAAAATTTCCAAAATTTTAAGGAAAAAATTTTATTTGAAAATAACCATGTAAAATTGTATGCTAATTTTCAAATAAAATAGTATTCAAGTCTCCTTAAAAAACCATTCTCATGGTATATGTTAAAGTAATGATTCCTTTCACATTTTTAGTAAAAAGTAAAAAGTAACTTATTTGGAAAATGAAGATAAGATTAATTTGAAACATTTTCATATAAATTCAAAAATTGGTAAAAATGAATTAAAAAAATCATTAGAAAATAATAACAACATTCTTGAAAACATTTTAATGAAAATATTGACATGGAAGAAAAATATTCTTGACTGAATATAGAAATAAAGTTAGTTTTTTTAAAAACATTATTTCGGTATATTGAGTACTTAAAGAGAGGAAAATGAAATTAAAATATGTATTATCAGGAAATAAAAATGGGAGAATAAAATTAATGATATTTTTGAGAGATATATCATATAATTGCATAAAAAATCATAAATAATCCCAATAAAGATGAGATTATAACATAAAACACTTACCATAAGTATGATTTAATTTGTAAGCACTATAACCTCCTGTATAATAAATTAATTTTTTTATAATTAAATAATATAACTATATTAAAATTTATAATATCATATATGATCCACTCATAATATCTAAACACTTTTTTATTAGTAATTCTTTATTAAAATCATCATTTTTATGTGCTAACTATTTCATTTTTCTTAAACTTTTTGGTTCATAAGTTCAATTACTTATAATGTTTTCTTGGTTAAATCATCTTAAAAATGTTAATAATGATATAAATATCATATATACTCATTATATACATATTTATAATAGTATATTAAATATAGAGATAGAAAAATATATTACATCGTTTATGGAGACTGTAATCCGTATGTACACATGAACATTGTTTACATTTTCTAATGAAAATAAGAAAAAAAAGTTAAATAATATTTTATCATTAAAATATATTAATTATATCATAAATATCATATATATTTACTAAATCCATCATTATAAACATACATGTATGGTGGTGATGTAAAATGAATCATATTGCTACGTGGAGGCGGTAGTCCACACACATGCACGAGCAATACTTTCATTTCTCATTTGATAGAAAGAGGTGGAAAAGGATTTTAAAATAATTATAATAACATATAACTATATTTATTATACTATATTAATCATGTTATTATGGATACAATAGGTTTATATAAGGTAGAAGAAGAAATAAAATCCAAAGTACTCGGTTAAGAATCATACCTCTTCGTTGAGAGACCTCCTTTGGCTTTCACCTTAAGCCTTGAAAGGATGATATTATGATAAAAAATACCTCTATGACATGTTTAAGGATGTAAAGAAATTATTTGGGAAGGTTTGGTAAGATATAAGTGGCTCAAACTTTGTTAATAAAGGTGGAGGGAGGTGCCCTTTTGAAAGTGAGGGATATGACACACTTGGAATTACTTAAAAATATTTAAATATAATTAATGTATTTGTCAAGTATAATGATTAAAAATTGAAAAGTATTAAATTTTAGGCTAAAATATGGTCTAAATATTTCAATATAATAATAATTATAAACGTTTAAGTGGAAATATTACCTTTATCTCTTGGTTTAAACACTAGTAAACCCGTTTTAACAGTGACCATGGAAACACATTTTTATTTTTTCTACTATTAATTATGACAAAAATTGAAAGAAAAATTTCTTTATAAAAATAAATTATTATTTAAAATATTAAATCCATTTTATGAAATTAAATTTCATTAAATTTAATAAATTAATTTTAAAATAAGTGTGCAAAACGCAATGAAAACATGTTTTTAGAAAGATGCATTTTTAAGTATAAAATTCAATTTACTTTAATTCCTTTCCTAGTAAAACTATAAAATTAATGTTAAAATATCTGATTGAATATTTAATCAATAAATTTCATTAAAACCATTATATATAATTATTTATTTAATTTATTATGATAAAAACAGTTTATGAATTTAAAAACAATTTTCTGATTTTTTTACCTTTAAATGATTTTATCTTAATTCCTAACCATTAGATAACTAATTTATGAATTATTATTAATTTATTCATATAAATTATAAATATATATCATTGAAAGTATTTTTAAATAGTGATCAATATATATTATTTAGATAAAAATACATAATATTTAGAAAAATACATTTATTTGAAAAAACTGATTTTTTAATCATAAAAACAATTAATGATTATTTCTTTGGAATTAATAAATAAATTTAAATTTAAGAAAATTTTTTTATATATATTTTATAATTTGGTTAATACTATTTATACCATATAATACAATGGCTAGGTTATAATGGTATACTATATTATGGGTTCATTTAGACATGAGGTTGTGTGTAAAATAAGTTATAAAATACTACAAGTTTATTTAAAAGGAAATACATATAAAACATTGGTGTGTTACATAGATGACTTCCTCCTCTAAATCCTTGTGAAGAAATAGGTAGGAATTATCTAAATCTGGTGAGTGTATTCTGAAGTGGTTCGTGGTGGTCACAACCATTTCTGGCCTTGTTGAGTTCTTCCTTTGTTGGGAAGATGTCCTGTGAGGTTTGACAACTTGGAGGCTCTCTCACAGAGACTCAAAAGTGGGGATACTATTTTTGAGATAATAATCCATCAAAATCACATTCATAACTTATTTTTAGAGATTTTTCATGGGCGAGAGAGTCCTATTGGATGTGGGATCCATCTCTTGGGATATAATCATTGAGCTCAATAATTTCTTAGATAATGTTATTGATTTGGATCAAAGGGGGATCTGGTCTAAGAAGTCTTATAACTAAAAACTAACACAAACTAGAACACATGTATATTCAAGATCATAGTTATGAATCCATAGTTAATCATATGTTTTCATATTAAAAGGATAAATTAGTTATTTTATTTATCAAAATATTCACAACACCTTTATAGAAACTCAAGCTTAAACACACTTTATTTCATAATTATTAACATAAGTTTCCAATAAATACACACTGAGGATATAAAGGTCTAGTGAATTTGGAAGAATATATATATAGATACATGATATTAAACGAAAAAACATCATATTTGTTTAAAACTACACAAATTTCTCTTAACATCCATAAATCATATAAAACCCCCCATGATATATTGGGGAAAATACATAAGGAAAGTGGCGAGCTTGAGATACTAGTAAGGGAATAAACTTGTAAATAAATCATAACATGAGAGTCAAGGGGAATAAAATGATATAAAAAATATGATGATAATAATCATGGAGAAATGGAATAAGTAAATTATGTTATAAGATCATAAACATGTGACAATAATATAGAACATGATATCATAAACAAAAAACAAGGGTCACTACCAAGATGATCATTATAAAGTGGAAAAAGTCCCATGGTGGCTTAGATTAACTTTATTATCCATTATATAACATCTCATGAGATATAAATATTTACCCAATGCATTTGAGGGATATATATTTTTTGTTCCACCTGTCACATAAATGAAAACCATATATATGCATGCCACATGAGGAAAATAAAAATACATAAATCATAATCATGATCAAAACGATGAGAAGGAAGTGGGTTTCATCATTCTGATTCAAGGAATAACTAAAGGATAAATCATAAGGATTTCTAATATAAGAAGTAATTAAATCATTTTGATATTTATATTTTAAAAATAAACAAAGGTTTTGAAAATTGAATTCAAATATAGACATTTTTATGATATGTATCTAAGAGAAGAAAGAATAGAAAATGCACCAATTGGGTGAAGCCTTATAAAATAAGTAAATAAAATTTTTAAATAAACAAAGGAAATATTATTTTATAGAAAACTGGAAATTTAAATAAGTGGTATATCTATAAAATAATTAGGGGTTTTTAATCTATTCTTTGTTTAAAAACATTTTATGGGGGTTATTCTTGATGTGAAACAAGAAATATGAAAGTTCCCTTAAATCGAGTTTACATAAAAGTATGAATTTAAAAGGGAAATAAAAATGTATAAACCTAGAAATAGGAATTATATTTAAATATTCATATATTTAATTGTAATATATACAAATATATGATAAGTTCATGAGAATAATATTGTGTAAAATGGAGAAAACGAAGGACAACATGCAACTGATAAATTAAAAAAGGTGGTATGGAAGATCACTTACCTCATGTATGAAATCATTCTGCACTTACTCTTAAATTCATAAATAATAAAATTACATTCATTAAAAAATTTCATAATAACCTTATCCATATATATTTATTTTAATAATATCTATTTATCATCATGTGTCACCAAATTATTACATCATTTACGCTTATGTAGGTTACTTGAAGTTGTTCAGTTAATTTATCAAAAACATTCATAGCATGTTGAACAAAGTTAAAGTGTTGAAAATTAGTTTCATTATATCCATAATTATATAATATTATTTCTTTCATTATTCCATTATCAAATAATTTATATAGGTAAATTGTTTTTCCATGAATGGACTCAAATTAGAAAAGATACTTTGATATGTCCTTTTTAGTGGTTAAATTTATTCTAATCATTTGTTGTTAATATGAATTATGTAATGTATAATATTATCATTACATAATATTAATGGTTTAGTAAATAAAATTATTATAAATTACCTACTACTTTTATTCTACTCATGTTAGTCAATATGAAAATCAAAATAGAAACATCACCACATAAAGGCGACAATGCGCGCGCACACACACACAAATGATGCTATCATTTTTTTATAATTTAAAGAAGGTAGAAAATACATTATCTCATAATTTGAGAATAATTAACTTGTTATAAATATCATATTATCTTTTTAAATAACATTTTTTAACCATCAATTTAAGGTGATAATGAAAAATAGAACACTTCGTTCATGGAGGCCATAGTCCACACGTACACATGACGATATCATTATTTTTTGAAAGGTTTTTGAGGAAGGTATAAAATAGATTTTATGTTAATATAAAAACATACTCAGATATTAATTTTTTTTTATCATAATCTCATGGATAAAATAAGTTTTGGGTGGTATAAGTAAAAAATAATTAAGAAGGTGTGGTGGAAAATATTACCTCTTTCTTTAGATGTTCTTCTTTAGTCACCACTTTAAGGAACTTTAGTTTGGTATTTTGAAAAGAAATAAGATTATAGAATGTTGGGAAAGTGTTTAGGAGAGAATAGAGAAGATTTTGGGTTGATTCTAAGTGGATTTGGATGTACAGAGAGGTGTGTGGGTTGTGGTTCTATTTATAACTGAAGATAAGGGTATTTCTGACATATAAAACTCTTTAATATAAAGAGATCACATGTTTCACATGGAATGTGTAACATCCTAACCTAACTGACCTCTAAACTGGTAGCCGTACCAGTCACCACATGACCTCAAGCATAACTACCCATATTCCAGAGTCTATAGACTAATAGTGAGGGTCTAATGATGATACAGTGGGGAGACTATACCCTTATGATCAAAGTAGCACAATGATATATCAAAAAATAAATAACATAAAACAATGAAAGTAGTAATAAATAAAATATAGATAAATTGAATAATAATATAAACTGATTATAAAAGATAGCCAATTAAAATATACACAATGCATGTATGCCCATATGATGATATATAAACTAAAACATTAGACACAGAATAGGAAACATAACTCAGTGCATTACATGAATAAATAAAAGAATAAAAACCCCAAGGGTGAACTCCATGAGCATAATAAGTACCAGATTAGTCTCGTGCTCCTAACTCTCAAGCACAATGCATCACATAAGAAAAAGATCAAGGACCCATGAATAAGAGGATCTACTCGGGTACCCCCTGTGTAATGGCAGCCTGAGAAGGGTGTGAGATATACCCAATATGACACCATAAACAGTGTATAAAGTATAATCCATCTCATGCATGTAAAACAAGTAGTGTGCATATATATGAAAGTAAAGTAGTAATGATAAATAAATAAATAACCAAGAAGGCTCAGGTTCCTCAAGGACACTTGTCCGACCATACTTACTTCAGCCTAATCCATAAATGTCTAAACCATAGGAAACCTTTACAAGTAAGATAAGGGAAAAATGAAAGAAAAATTAATAAATAGTTATAAGGAGATGGAATGATCCCAAGCATGTGATTTGTCTTGGCAGATGTGTCCCTTAGATATAAAATATTCATCAATATCCTTTTCTATAAAAATAACTACCAAAATTAAAATAAGCAGTATACTGAACCTATTTAAGGTTAACTTTAACAAGAAATCCTTGTATCCCACCAGGAGAACCATTAAATCTCACCGCCATTGAATTCCATCCAATGCAATCCATGGAAGGCCTCACAAGTATCACCCTTAGCCTAATGTTATACTATAACCTCTAAGCCCATACCTGGTATCAACATAAAGGGGACTGAGGCTCACTTGTGGCTTGGTGTAACCATATATCCACCAATATAGTCCAAGGTGTATCCCCAGGGAATAAGTCTTGATCATGATAAGGTAAGAAGAAAGAAGGATGACCCCGTCCCGGTGTACCAATATCACCCCCAGCGTATCTACAATCTATCAACAAAACTAATCAGAAGCACGATGAAACCCTATTGACATTCCATGGAAGGAAACCCAAGTATCACTCATGACATTCATAAGTCATTTAATTAATTAAATTAAACAATAAAAAATGTTTATAATAGTGGACATGCCATGATATGAAAAAAGGATACCTTAAGAAGGCCACACCCATTTTCCACTTCATTTTAGAATAAATAGGGCCAAATATATAGATAAACCACATCATAAAGTAAGAACACAAAATATGGCCATGGAACACCCATACTATTAAGCCAATCCAGGTGTAACATACATACATACATACATACATACACACACAGATATATATATATATATACACACACACACACAAATTTTCCATTTTTAAGACAATAGACCTCATCCAAGGGTTTTATTAGAAAACACGAGGTTTTTATTCAAATAATTCATTTAGTTCACTTAGGCAAAAACACTTCCACCACAAAGCATAAATAAACCCAATTAAAAGTGTTTTCAAAATAAGCGAGCATCATAATTTAATATGTGAATAAAAACAAAGGGATTGGTTTAACTAAGGAAGACGTCATTTCAAAGGAGTGGATATATGGATTCACCCAAAAGGGGTAGATCAGGTTGAGTTCACAACCTCCAACCACCCCAAGGATGGTCCAAACACATCATACGGTTCTCTAAGCAATGTAATTTAACTCCAAACATAAATTATAAGAAACAATGAGTTTGTATGGTGCGTGGCACAGGATGAAATTTTATAAAAGTGATGAAAATTAAGGTAAAAGCTACAAAAGACCTACCATATACCATGGAAGACTCACATGTCCAATATCGAGTATTGAATTGGTCTGATTCTAGAGAAATAGAAGAAACTGATGAACGATATGAAAATAGACTGAATTAACTCGCACCACAATAATTCCCTTGAGATATATATATAAAAAAGGCTCAAGTTGAATGTAGATCTTACTGAGAGGAATTCATACAGATTTATGGGGCTCGAATCCAACTTAGGATGAGGGAGAAATCTCTATGTCTATCATGAGGAAGGAGGAAATCCACGAGAGAGGAGGATCATCATGTGACTGGAGGTAGAGACAAAATAAGTGGGGATGAGAATATTTATATTTTAATTTCATTAAGGTAGAAATTTTAATTTCACCCAAATATATAGAATCACATATTTTGGTCACACGGTTTTCCAGACTGCGTGCCAATATTGTGCTATAGCACTACCCAATGAGGAACCTCGAATGGTTAAGGAACATAGTTTCCCTAACCGTGCAAAAACCGCATGACAACCCATAATTAAGAATCTAAATCAAGGAACACAACTGTGTGGATACACCCACATGGTTTGATCAATCTGTGTGAGATCTGTGACTCTACTAAAAGAGCCACATGATTTCCTTTAGTGGGATTCATGGTTTCAGACAAACCATGTTACCTAACCAGTCCTTCCCATTTATGAATTTTCATATCCCGATGCATCTGAAAATTTATGGAACACCCGAGGTACCCATCATGCCTTTAACCAAGTAAAAAAACAACACTTTTGAGTGTTATAACTCTTGGAATTATATTTTTCAGATCAGTTCAAAGAACGAACCATCCACCAAATTCCAAAATTTAAATTCCCCTAGAATTCTAACTTGGATAAAACATGGGTCATTATAATCTCCCCACCCTAGAACATCTCATACCTAATAAGCCTTGGGAAAAAAAGGAAGCAAAACCTAACCTACCTAGGTTAGAAATTTCATCCAAATAGCCAAGTTGCGTTCCAAACACCCAACGCACCTCTGAGTGTCACCTTAACATACGGTACATAAGCCGAAAAAACTCAATAAAATGACCAAATTCAAAACCGAAACATCGAGATGGGCTTAACAATTCTTGTATAATCCGAGACATGATCTCCTCATCATCTCTTTAAGAACCAAAAACTTAAGTAAAAGAAAATCCAATTCCAAATCATAGTACCCCCACTATAAAAACTGTAGAAAGAGTCATACCTCTTATCATCCGAATAATGATCTTGGTATAATCCTAAACTTAAATGATCGTTCAACTCCCAATCAAACTCAGAGGCCTGGTCGAGAAAAATTTTCATGGGAGGTATCGACTAAAAATCACCAAAATTGCCTCAACTTGACAATGTTCCATTAAGTGGTTCCTCACCAACTGCATATGATAAGAGATAGGGATAAACAGTCAAACCAACTTTAGTTAACTTCCCCTAAAACACTTATCTTAGATGGATGGTGTATTTAAAAGCTAGGACTAGTGCCCTTTATATAAAGGCACCTGGATATTTCTCTGATCACTCCCACCAAAGTTTGTAACCAGCTTATGGTGATGTCTCTAGCATGAACATCCATTTAAACCATCGTGCCTTAGCATGAACATAGGAACATTGTTGGTCTAGTAAATTTGGATCATCGTGGTTAAAACATCCCTTATGAGTCTGAATGAAGTCCGAGATAACCTCAAAGTCAACAAATAGAGTCCAAGGAACCCATTCAAGGAAATCCACATTTGGTGTTTATAAGTGAGACTTCAGTACAAAGTCAAACATCCACATAAAAAGAACACTAACTGAACCAAAATAGGCATTCACCTTGAAATTAAGTCAAGGGGAACAATTGATGTCCATGATTCCATTTAAATCATTTCTATTTGGGAAACCAGATATCACTCATGACCAAGCATACCTCTAAAACAACCATGTTTTTTCTATGCACTCTGATAGAGACCACTTAATGAGCCCAAAGGATTTTAAATTTAGCACAGTGTATAATCGATGCTCTCTTAGTGTACCCAAAAGATTTTAAGATAGGGGAAATGATCATCATTTAGTTGATATCACACTAAGAAGATTTGAATAGATTCCAAAAAGGGACAGATACAATTTTTCTAAAACATAATTGAAGTGCTTGGTTAGACTCTGAACCTTTCATAACCGAGGATGGAAAGATAAGGACTATCAAACCACCACTGGTCGACTTCCTCAAAAGAGCTTGGCTACTCCCACCAAATCATTTCTATTACCTAACCATGATACTTTTACTTACTGCAGTATCCCATGATCGTTAAAACATATCCACCATAGTCTATCCATGTCTAATGGTGTTTTTAAAAAGTTTCATACGCGACCACCCATTATCCATCGTGCTTCCTTGCAAACATTGACATGATTCAAAACTCACTATCCCCGATGTGTAATCCCACGAAACATGATCCATCAATCACTAACCAAGGGTCCTAGAGGTGGCCATCATGCTTTAGCATGAATTAAACCAAAGAGATGGAAACCAACTGCTTATGATCACTATATTAGATTCAAAATTATATGTACATGTGACTCTCCTCCCGAGTTACATCCATGTGCTCCATAACATTTGGCATAAGGGAAAAATGATCAATATTTCAAATTACCCGACCCCTTTTATGACTTCATCCAAATCATTGGGATGAGTTTTATTTCTTTAATGGCCATGAAACTCTACATCGGGGTGACCTATGATCGAATCATACATCTCAAGGGTTAAAAAACTTCCACAAAATTCAAACAGTCTGCTTTACCATTTAACAAATCAACAAGTGCGCATATGCTGACGCACACTACATCAAAATTGCCTGAGAAAATGACACATTATTGATACTACCCATGGGATTACCACCTCATGGATTCCAATACCTAATATTATGTACAATATCTTTAACACGACTTCGTATTTCCTGATATGACTATTTTCCTGGATGATGACGTACCAATTCATCAATCACTAAGAAAGAAGAAAAAGGGTCACACAACGTATTAAGTGTCTAACCATTCCCTAAGAACATATACCTACTAAAACAGAGAATTACATGATTCTTACACCTTTAACAAGACTCAAATTACCAAGTGACCACCCTTTAAGAAAATGGCATCATTTTAGAGACTAGGATCCCTACATGAGACTACAGTACCCGGAAAATACCCCTTGCTATAAAAAGATTCACAACCATTTAGTTTGGTTTTTCTAAGGCTCTAATAAACTTATATTTTGATTCAAATATAGGATAAGAGGCCTATGAACAATGATCATGCTCTGTTATAAGGTGATATTGAGGAACACTAAACTACCCTTATGAAAGGGACATACAAAGAACAACACTTAAGGTTCCATTTTTAAGGCATCAAACCAAAAATTATTTGATTCTTTACAACATTTAAGGTTTAGTTTTAAAGAAAAACAAGTACCAGTCATAAGGAAAAATCATATGGATAAGGCTATATGAAAAAACATGAAAGTTATATTAAACTTCCTTTTTAAGTATTATTTATTTTTTGACATGCCATCATAATTAGGCCATTGGATATAAAAACCACATTTTAAACAACATTCATTAATTTACAAGATTTCAGAAATGTATTAGTTAAAGAACATGTTAATTGAAATCTATAGAATAAAATACCCTTTAGGTTGTAATTGTAATTTTTTAATTAACAAAGGTCCGATACCATTTCAGATCAAATAAAATTAAAAGGTATTTAATTAATTAATAGGGGGAGATTGATAAATTAATATTTCACCGATCATTTATATATAAAATCCTATAAATGGTTGTAGACACTTTAAATAACCATAACTACATAGAATAAGCACACCCCCACATGTTAAAAACTAAGGTATACAAAAATAAAAGGTGACCTACAAGGGTCCCATCAAGCCATCTTGGGTTTATCTAAAACAACCCAAACATTTTAAGAATTTATTTTTAAAAACACCCTTCACTGGTTCATTTCATAAGTGACATGCCCCAACTATCCTACCCAAACCTAGTTTTACATTTAGAAAATTAATCATATAGGTCTTCATGCCCAAGTGATATAATTACAAGCCTTTATATGGTAAACAACCATTTTAAAGTTGAAATTTAACAACATTTATTTTTACAAAAGTTTCTAATTATAAGGATCATAAAAAATGGTTCAGTTATATGGGTTTACCCTTCTAAATTTATAAAGCACCCATACACTTTAAAAATTCTAGGGTCTCCCATATAACTGCATCAATTTTATCTAGTATTAAGAATGAAATTTTCCAGCCTTAATATTTATGCAACAACATTTAAGTATATAATATAAATAAACAATGGTTTGATTATATGGGTCATTAGTTTATAATTTGTAAAGTTCCCATACACCTTAAAAATTGCAAATTTACTCCCATTTAATCATGACCATCATGTTTCATCCCATGCTAAACAAGCATAGATGCACAGAAAGATACTACATAAGAAGGAAACACTCAATCATGGAATATAAGTAAGGCATGCTAATTTAAATTATAGAAGCATATTAATCAAATAAATAAGCAGGTGAAAACCAAAAATGTTATTGAAATTTATAACATGGCATATAAAAGGCATACTGAAAAAATATTTAAGGCACATCAACAATTTTAAATAGCCTAACAATGAAATCTACATGGAATCACATATGCATGGCATATGAATTCTTATGTTCCTATAATGATGCATGTAATGCTATCTTCTCTCCATGCCAAACCAAGGGTAAAATACCAAAATTTTATAAATCAGTAAGCAGTATAAATTACACCATTCACTCAAGGTGAAATCATAATCAACTATAATATCAACAACATTAATAGTAATCCCATACATGGACACTTGTAATTTTCCCTGTATGTGGGAAGATCACTCTTAGGAATGACTATTTATCAAGAGCTAACACATTCCTAGTCTCCTATCTACTAGACCAAAATAGTAAGATAAAGGAAATAAAGCTCTAATAACACTTTGTAAGGCCCTGGATTGACTGGCCCTTAAAATGGTAAGGAGATCAGTTTCCACATAGCCTCAAACGCACCTCCCCATATGTCAGAGGCTACCGACTAGAAGTCAGGGTCTAATGATGATATGATAGGAATAATACAACCTATTGATTAGAGAAACATAGTGGTATATCAGAAAATAAATAAAATATAGCAGCAGAAGTAGTAATAAATAAAAGACAAAGCAATGGAAGAATAATATCAACTTAATATAAAAGATGGTGAATTCCAATATACAATAATGCATGCATGTCCAGATGATGATAAATAAACTAAAAAATTAGACACACAATAGGAAACATGATATAGTGTATTATATGAATAAAGAAAAGAATAAAATACCTAAGGGTAAAATACTTGAGAATATTGAGTACTAACTCAGTCCTGTGCTCCTAACTCCCAGGTATAGTGCACTACACAAGAAAAAGATCAAGGACCTGTGAACAAGAGGTTCTTCTTGGGTACCCATAGTGAAATGGAAGCCCGATAAGGGTGTGAGATATGCTGAGTAGGCCACCAACAACAGTGTCTAAAGCATAGTCCATCTTGTAAATGTAAAATAAGTAGTGTGTATGTATATCAAAGTAAAGGAGCGATGCTAAATTAACAAATAACTAAGTAGAATCAGGTTAATCAAGAAAACCTGTCTGACCATACATGATTTGGCCCAATACATAAATTTATAAACTATAGAAAATCCTTACAAGTAAGATAAGGAATGAAAAAAATTAATAAATAGGTATAATGAGATGTTTTGATCCCAATCATGTGATTTGGATTAATGAATGTATCCCTTGGATATAAAATATGCATCATTAGAATTTTCTATTAAAGTAGCTACCAAAATTAAAATAAGCAACATCCTGGGCCCGTACAAGGAAAACCTTAACAAGTAATCCACGAATCACACTAAGAGCACCATAAAAGATCATTTCCATAATATTTCGTCCAATGAAATCCATGTAAGGCCTCATAAGTATCACCCACGACCTAATGTGAGACTACAACATCTAATACTATACTTGGAATCAACACAAAGGAAACAAAGTCACACTCATGCCATGGTGTAACCATCTAGCCACTGAGCCAATCCAAGGTGTCTCTCTAAGGGAATTAGTGTCTCTCATGATGAGGTAAGAAGAATGTGTGATGAGACTATCCTGGCATACCAGTATCACCCCTAGTGTATACACAATCTATTAGAGAAAGTGATCACAAGAATGATGATCCCATCTTGGTGTTCCATAGAAGGAAACTCTAGTACCACTCATGGAATTCATAATTCATTTATTTAATTAAATTAAACAATATAAAAAGTCCATAATAGTGCACATTACATGATATGAAACAAGGATGCCTTAATAATTCCACACCCATTTACATCTTCATTTTAGAATAAAAAAGGCCACATATATAGATAAACCACATCATGAAGAGAGAATGAAAAAAAGTACATGGAATGCACATACTATCAAGACAAGACAGGCATAGAACACACACACACACACACCTATATATTCCAATTTTGAAGAAATAACACCTCATCTATGGGTTTTATTAGAAAACAAGATGTTTTTATAAAAAAAATTCGTTTAGTTCACTTAGAAAAACAACATCTATCACAAAACATAAATCATCCCACTTCAAGGTGGTTTTAAAATAAGTGAGCATCATGATTTAATATATGAATAAAAAACACACCTAGAGGGGGTGTCTTCAACCAAGGCATGTGACATTTCAAAGGGGAATATATAGGGATTCACCCTAAAGGGGTATTTTGGGTTTATTTCATAACCTATAACCATTCCAATGAGGGTTTAAACACATCATAAGAAGGTCTAAGCAATTCAATTTAACCCAAAACATAAATTGAGAGGGAAACCAAGTAATTTAAACATGTGGAACACAATGAAATTTTATAAAATCAATGAATATTAAGGTAAAAGCTACAGAACAGCTACCATATACCATGGATGACTCACATGTCTGATATTATGTCTTGAATCGACCCAAATCAATAGAAACCGAAGAAACGAATGAACAACTAGAAAATGGGGAAAATTAGATCACACTATGACAGCTTCCTTGAGATAGTGAGATAAATAGAAAAATTACCAAGAGTATTGTAAAGATTACTGAGATGAATCCATAGAGACCAATAAGGATCAAATTTTACTTCATACGAGGGATAAATCTATATTCCTAACATGGGGAAGGAGGATCTCCTTGAGAGAGGAAGATGAGACTCATGCGGTTGGAGGAAGAGAAGAAAAGAAAGGGGAGGATAAGGTTTAGATTTTAATTTAATTAAGGGATAAATAATAATTTCACCCAAATAGAAAAAATGACATACTTTGGATACATGGTTGGATAGACCGTATGACAACCATGCACTATAGCACTACCCAAAGAAGATCCCTTCAACGTTAAGGTGTACAGTTTCCCTAACTGTGCACAAACCGTGTGACAAACCCCTATCAAGAACCTATAGTAAGAAGAATGAACATGTGGCTCTACTCACATGGTTATATAAAACTGTGTGAGACCTATCGCTCTACAAAAAGAGCCACACAATTTCTTCTAGTGGGACACACGGTTTCAGACAAACCATGTGCCCTGACCAGTCTTTCTCATTTTTTAATTTTCGGAGCTTGATGCTTCCTAAACATGAAGGAACGCCTAGGGAACCCATAGAGACATTAACCAATTCCATTAAAAAAAATAATTTTGAGTGTTCCAACTATCATAATTACATTTCAATGTTTTGTTAAAAGAACAACCCATCCACCAAATGCAAAAATTGAAATTCCCCTAGAATTATGCCTTCGCTAAAACATGGTTCATTACAAAATGTGAAGCCAAAGTGGATAATAATAGAGTGTAAAAGGGTTAAGTTATATAAATCCTCAAACAAAATTTTCCACCATGTTATTATTATATTTTAAATTTGTATACTCTTAGAATTTTTACTTTTACCATTTTTGATTTTTGCCGAGTCTACAATTTTTTACCAAAAAAATTTATTTTTAATGCCTAAAAATAAAATGAGAATTATTAGATAATTTTAAATTAATGATTATAAATATAGAATAAAATTTATAAAATAATATTATATGTGTAATAAAAATTAATTTTAACATTATTGCAAGTAATGCACAAAACTGAATTTTAGAAAGAAGTGTATTTTTAAGCATAAGATTTAAGTTTAGGATAAAATTATCAGTGTCATTGATTCTATTTACATTAAATTATTTATTATTATTTAAATAATATTTAAATAAAATTAAAATATGTTGAAAACATAATTATACCATGTGATAATTTTATTAAAAGGAATAGATGAAAAATAGTTTTCATTAAAACATTGCCTAAATTTTCTAAAATATTATGCGTGGGTCTTATATATCAACATAGTGTTTTAAAAAAATTATTTCAAAATTTCAAAATATATTTTTTATATTAAAAAGTGTTTCAAAAACTTTTAGGGCATGATTTTATAATAATTCCCTCAATGTTATAGTATTAGTAAAGTAAATATTTTTCACTATTTACCTAAAAATAAATTATTTTATAAAAATATAAAAAATTTATGGTAAGATAATTTTGAAATTAAAAATATAAAAATGAGATTATATTTATCTAATTAAAATTATCAAATTTATAAATTTAGATTTTAAATAATAATATAATATGTAAATAAAAAATCAGTTTTACTGAAAAATGATGTTTTTAAATATTAAGTGTTATTAATATTATTTCATATCAATTTATAATTTAAAAGATGTTAAATTTTTAGTTCATATATTATTTTTTAAAGGTGTTTAATTTAATTAATTAGGATAAAATGTATAATACTTAACAAAATACTTCTTTGAAAAAAAAATAGAAATATTGCTTTTATACTAAACAAACTTTAACAAATACCATTAAAAATAATTATTTATATTCTAGAATATAAATTTACTACTACATTGATATAAAAATATTTATTTTAATTATATATATACATTATATTATGTAAAAAGAATAATAATATTTGTACATAATGCATAAATATACATATATTTATAATATTTTAACATCATATTTTTATTTCATAATGAGTTAAATTATTTTAAATTTACTACTTAACAATACATGGATTTAGTATACCTATTGGATATATTATTAACAAAAATAATTTGGACAACCATATTTATAACAACCAGATTTATAACTACTAGTTTTAATCCTATATATATACTTACTAAATCATTCATTCATTCATCTCCCACTTTGTAAGACATAATTCTTATTTCATATTATATATTTTTTTATAATGCTTTATCACTTCACGGTTCTCTTTATAATTATAGGTTTTTTGATATTGGTGATCCTTAAGGTTGAATATGATCCAGGATATTTCCTAGTTGTGATGGTTTTATTCTTTTCTATATATTGTCCCCTATTGATTTATGCACCTTTAATGGATGTACGTCATCCATGGAGAATAAAAATTCATGTTTTGTAGTACTTAGTTTTATGTGTTTTTTTGTAATTTATCAATTATGAATGAATAAGGTGTATTTATTTTGGTTTATATCTTATAGTGTACATTTTATAATCATGATTTAATCCATTTTAAGGAATAGAGAAACATTCTTTAAAATTATAGACAACAACAACAACAACAACAACAACAATAATAATAATAATGGATCCAAAAAACTGGGGAATTAAATTCTCCCCTCTTAAATAAACCGTGCCCTCTCAATTTTAATCATCACATACCAATGAAAATAGTTTAAGGGAATCTAGATTATAGATATGGTGCATGATTAAATTTCTAGAGAGATATCAAACTTAAAAAAGTTGGAAGCATATCTATTTTCTCATAATAGTTTTATCCCTAATATTGAGTTTTTCTCCAACTATTTGGGCCAAGAGTTTTATTTTATTTGTTATCAATACCTACATTATAATTTTTTTGTATAGGGTGTTTATTACTATCCTTTCATTAATAGAATATAATAGGTTAATATGAAATGTGCTTTCCTTAATCTAGATAATTTCTTCTCTAAGTGGAGGGAAATAATCTATTAATAAAATAATGTTAATTTTATATAAAGTAAGGATAATAAAATTTCCACAAGGCAAATTCTTATAATATTTAACTTGGAATAAAATAATCATAAATTTATTTGATAATCAAATAATCAGGGTAGTGATTTAATGATATTATAAAAATTCATAGATATAATATATTTCTTATAATCAAATCCTATCAAGACATCTAAAACTTTGGATTTAAGGGTACATGTAGCTAAAATATCAGGATCCACTTTATGAGTAGTGATTTCCTAAACATTCCATTATCCTATAGTTCTTAGAGGTTAGAAATGATCATAATCTTGGTTAGTCCTTGGAGTAAGGAAATGACTTGAATAATGCCCAAGTTATCCACATAAAAAACATTTAATTATCAATGTAACCTTAGGATGAACATTATTTCTTTTAATCTTGTCAATTGAACTATTCATTTTCTTATGATAGTTTGATTCTTAATGACCCCATATTATATAAGTAAATCATCTTTCAATCCCCTTGAGGAAATCCTCTTAGTGCTTCTTTCCACATTTTTGATATACAGGTGGTTGAATACACCTTATTTCATTGTCTTAATTTACATAATTTTCATGAGCCTCCATCCTTATCTTCTTTAGTGCACTCATGATTTTAACTATGGTTACATTGTTAATCATGTTTTGTGATAGTTGGTTTGGAATAATCACCAGATTTATCAATATATCTCCTATTATAATGGGTTTATAATTGAGGTAATAATATTATTCTCCCTTTAACTCAAGGTTAACTTGGTTCTTTTTGGTTCCAAATATTAATAAAAGAAAAAGGGTTAACATGAGTGATGAGTATTTAACATCATAGGGGGATTATCATAATTAATAACATAAAAGGGATTCAACCTTAAAATCATTTACCATTTTATATTACTATATTATCACAAAATTACTATAGTTAAACCTATATAAAAATTAGTTTAACATATGTTTCTTTAAGTTGGGTTATCTTATACTTCTCAACATAGTCCCTTAGATTAACTAAAAAAATCCTTCACAGCGGTTCATAAATAGCATATGATTAACCAAATAATATCCCAAAGGAGTGTTAAACAAGGTGTGTAGTTAGACTTATTTATCGTGCACCAAGTGAGGATCAAATTAATACCAAATATAACCTTTTGGATATATTACCCCTAGGTGTTTTTGTTCCAGAGCCTATACACACTTATAGTAGCTTGATAGGGATTTCATTTCTAGGAAAACAACACACTCTATACCTTTTAAAAATTTAGGATGTTATCCTATACATATACTTATCCCATAGGGTTTTACTAATTTTATTTCATACTAATATCCAAACTAACTATACCATACTATTATACCAACTGTAGTGACCTAACCATTAAACAAACTTTATTTAATAATTCTTAACATACTTTCCAAATAAATACAAGCCACAGATATATAGGTAAGTTTTATTTGAAAGATTAGACAGAAAATACACCATCTTAAACATAAAAAATCATCATTATTTAAAACTCTACACAATACTCCTAACTCCCTTATATCTTCTAAAACTACATAGGATATAGTAGAAAAACTACACAAGGAAAAGGGTGGCCTTGAAGGCCCAGTAAGGGAATAAACATCAAAGTAAATCATAAAATGAGAGTCATGAGCCAAAAAATGATATCATAAAGAGGATGATCATAATAATGGATAAATGACATAAGGAAATTATGTCATAATATCATAAAAATGTGTAAACAAAATAAAATATGGTATCAAAAATATAAATGAAGGGTCACTACCATAACCATCATCATAAAGTGGATAAAGTCCCATGGTGGATTAGGTTCACTCCCTAACCCATTACATAACATCTCATGAGATATAAATATTAAACCAATGAATTATTTGGATATATAATTTTAGTAACACCCATAAAAAAATGAAAATAATATATATTCATTCCACATGAGTAAAATAACCATACACAAATCATAATCATGATCAAACTCATGATAAGGAAGTGGGTTTCATCATTTTGATTCAAGGCATAAACGAAGGCTAAATCATAAGGATCCCCAAGAGAGGAAAAGATTAAATAATTAGGATATTAATATTTGAAAATGAAACTTATTTATTGAACATTGAGTTCCAATATATATAATTTCATGAGAAGGGTCTATGATAATAAATAATAAAAAACACATAACTTGGGTAAAGCTTTATAAAATAAGTAAAATGATTTTTAAAGAAGGAAAATGCTTATTATTTCCCATAAAACCATAATTAAACCAATAGGTATATCCATAAAATAATTAGGGTTTTTATAAGAAATTAATGGTTTAAAATAAATTTTAAGGGGGTGATGCTCGATGTGAGATAATAAATTGGAAAGTTCCCTCAAATTAGGTTTACTTAAAAGTGAAAATTTCAAAGATAACTAAAAACATTTATAAACCTAGAAATGAAAAGGATATTTAAATTTTTATATATATAATGGAGATATATACCAAAATATGATAATTTTATGAGAATAAGATTTTTTAAAATGAATTAAAATAGATACAACATGTAACCAAAAGATAACGAAGATGGTATGAAAGATCCCTTACCATATGATTGAAAACACTCTACACTTGAAATTAACTTTTTGAATAATAAAATTAAGTTTACTAAATAGTTTATTAAGAAACTTATCCATTTATATATATTTTTATAGGATATATTTATTATCATGTATCAATAATTTATATATTACATACATGTTTTATTCCTCCCAGGTTAGTCGGTATGGAAAATGAAAGAGGAACATCATCATGTGGAGGCGATGATCCGCATGTATAGACGAACGATGCTCTTGATTTTATAGAATACAAGGAAGGTATAAAATAAAATATTTTGTCATTTTATAATCATTAAAATGTTATAAGTATAATATTATCTTAGTTAATAGCCATTTTAACTAGCCACAAAAGGAAATTATGAAAAATAGAACACGTCGTTCATGGAGGCGTAATCTACATGTACACATGGTGATGTCTTTATTTTTAAAAAGGTTTTGGAGGAATGTATAAAATAGATGTTACATTATTATAAAAACATAAAATAATATTAATAATATTTGTGTTATCATTCTCTCATGTATAAAATAGGTTTGGGGTGGAATAATTAGAAAATAATTAAAAAGGTGTGGTGGAAAATATTACCTCCCGCTTTGGATGTTCTCCTTTGATTACTACCTTAAGGAACTTTAGAACATATAACTCTTTAATAGAAAGATATCACATGTTTCACATGGAATTATAAGAAAAATTGGATGATAATAAATTTATGGAAGTTTATGGTCGATAATTCATCAACAAAAATTTTCCACACATGTTTTTAACATGTTTTTAAGTCATTTACTAATATATTTTTACCTTTTCCATTTTTGGTTTTTATCAAGGTAACTAATTCTTACATAATTAATTTATTTTCAATTACTATAAATAAAATGATAATTATTATATAATTTTAACTTAATTATTCTAAATATTATATTAAATTTATCAATTAAAATCAACATGTGTAAGAAAATTAACTTTAACATTATCGTTTGTAACATGCCAAAACCCATTTTTAGAAAAAAGTGTATATTTAAGAATGAGAATTATTTTTAGGATAAAAATATTAGTGTTATTGATTCTATTAAAATTAAAAATATTTATTATTATTCAAATAATATTTAACTAAAATTAACAAAATTCAGAAACCTAATTCCACCATGTTAAAATGTTATTAAAAGAAACAAAATAAAAATTTTTTTAATTACAACATTAACTAAATTTTCTAAAATATTAATTATGGGTTTTATATATCAATAAAGTATTTTAAAAAACTTATTTTAACTTTAGAAAATATATTATTTATATTAAATATTGTTTTAAAAAAATTTAGTGTATTTCTATATAATAATGACATAAAAGATATAATATTATTGAAATCCATATTTTTCACTATTTACCTAAAAATAAATTATTTTAAAAAAATATAAAAAATTAAAGATCAGATAATTTTGAAATTATAAATCCAAAATATGAAGGTATATTTATTTAATTTGTATTCTAAAATTTATAAATTTATCTTTTAAACAAAATTATAAAAAATAAAGAAGAACAGTTTTTATTAAAAAACGACATTTTTATACATTAAGTGTTCTAAATATTATTTTATATCAATTTATAATTTAAAATATGTTAATATGTTAGTATATAAATAATATTTTAAATAAATTCAACTTAATCAATTAGGATAAAATATAAAATATCTATCAAAATAGTTCTTTGAAAAAAAGAAATATTAAATTTTTACTAAATACACTTTAAAAAATACCATTAAAAACAATTATTTATATTATAAAATTTAATTTTAATACTCTATTGATATTAAAATATTCAATTTAATTTTATATATACATCACATCATATTTTAATAATAATAATAATAATATTTATACATAGCACACACACAGATATATATATATATATATATAATATTTTAATATAGTATTTTTATTTTATTGTGAGTTATATTATTTTAAATTTACTACTTAACAATAAATTAATTTTTATACCCATTAGATATGTGAAAAATGGACATATTTTCAGTGATCAAATTTCAATGACCATGTTTATGATGATCAGATTTATAACGACTAGATTTCATTCCCATATATAGACTACTAAATTATTCATTCATTCCACTCTCACTTTTCAAGGTATAATTATTATTTCTTATTATAGATTTTTCATAATGATTTTTATTTTCATGGTGTTATTCTTAATTATAGGTTTTCTTTCTGTTGGTGATCCTCAAGGTGGAATATGATCCAAGAGATTTCCTAGTCATGAAGATTTTATTATTTTCTATCAACTGTCCCTTATTAATTTATGAAAATTTAATGGATGTACTTCATCCATGGTGAGTCATTATCCCAAGTGTGTAGAAATTAATTTTATGTCATTTTGTTTTAATGTCCCACTTATGAATGAATAAAGTCTATTTAGTTTGGTTCATATCTTGTATGAAACATTTTCTAATCACGTTTCAGTCCTTTTGAAAGAATAGAGAAATTTTATTTAAAATTATAGACATAAATAATAATAATAATGGATCCTTAAACCTAATGCATTGTATTGTTCATAATTGTTTTCAAGGAACATATGAAAGAAGATGGCCTGATGTGTGGGTAACCCGGTTTTTTTCCTATTAAAGGATACATGTCAGGTTCACCATTTTTGTTTCTGATGAAAAAATCTGACCAAACTCCTCATTTGCGATGGTTCAACATGAACTTCATTTATGGATTAATTTCCAAAGGAAATCGGATGTTGGGGTTCCTTACCAGTGACACTTCAAAATCCCCATTGGTCAAGAGGATGGGAGAGCATACCCATCTTACCCTTTTGAGGGGAAATATCACCCACTTTGGGACTCTGTTATATATTTAAGACATTTTCTAGAATCTTTCCCAAATCCCAATGCAAGACTAGTTAACCCTATGCCAACAATAAGATCAAAACCATGTGGTAATTTGAATGGTTTTATTTACTTATTAGTGGTTCATAGTTTAAGATGTTATGGTTTAAAGCCAACATAGTTGGGTGCTATGAATTTTATTTTTGTCTAGGGAGATGATGGTCATCGTGGAGTTGGGATAAGGCCCATGGAAAGGGATTCCTATTTATCTCTAGGGAAGGGATCAAATCCAATGTAGTTAGATCCCACTTAATGGGACACACCATACCTTTTAAGTTCATGTGATGAAGAACGATTCCAAGTAGTTTAACATTATACATAGTGGACTACTAGGTAGAAGATTCCTAATAGTGGTGTGTGTGGGACTTAATTGTAGGCATCCCTTTATTGATTGGGATCATAGGGAATATATCATAACAATATTAGGTTTGGATCATAGGGAATATGGTCCTGTGATATATGTGGTTGGAATTTCCAGTAGGGATATATCCCAACGAGTGAATCATAGAGAATATGGACATATAACAATTATCTAAAGGGAATATAGATCTTCAGGTGGGGGTATGATTTCATTTGAAGTGTGGACTAGTGAAGATATACGAGTTTTGGATGTTGGGTTTAGACTTCAAAGATGAATCCTATGTATCTTGTTGCAATAGAAATCAATTCCCACATAGTTTGAGTTTCATAGTTCACTACAAAAAATAGGCATTTAGTTGCATTTTTTGAAAACATGGATAAATATTAATTTAATAGTGGTTTTTATCCGTGTTTTAAAATGTTACTAATTTTTTGTATTTTAAAACATTGATGATTTATTCTCATTTTAAAATATTACTCATTAGCCACATTTTAAAACATTGCTAATTTATATGTGTTTTAAAATGTATCTAATTTATTAACAATTTAAAACATCACTAATTAACTGTATTTTCATGTGTTGCTAATTTAGTAGCATTTTAAAATGTTTCTAATTTAGTCATATTTTAAAATATGGATAATATGAATATATTTTATTTTAGGTGTGTTTTAAATTTCACAACCATTAAATATAAAATTAAAATACATTTTATGTATATATATATTTATAATATTATTAAAATTAATTTACAATAGCTAAGAGTTTATTAAAATACGTATATAATAATATTAGAAATTACTAATTTTATTTATAATTCACACACACATATAAATATATATATATATATATATGTATATATGTATGTATGTATGTAAATATGTGTGTGTGTATATATATATATATTAATTTATAATATATTTATTAAATTACACACAAACACACACACACATATATAAATGTACAAGTAATTATCTAAATTAACCATATTATATATAAATATATATATTTATATATGTGTGTGTGTGCCCATGTGTATTAATTTATAATATATATATGTGTGTGTGTAAATTAATATTTTATCATATAAATGATTATATAAACTTTTGTGATTTATATATACACACAAATATATTAACATATAATATAAATATAACACATGCACACAGAAAGATACATTAACACACACAATCATACAAACTCATGGAGATATAAGTTAAAACATATTTATAATTAATTTATAATAACTACATATATTATCATTATTAATATATAAATTAGTATATTTATAAGTATATTTAAATTAATTTATATATATATAGATAAATTAATATATATATATATATTAATATTAATAAAATAAATGACCATTAATGTATAAATTAACACACACACAGAAATATATATATATATATATGTGTGTGTGTGTGTGTTTGTATTTATATTTTCAAGTACATTTATATTAATTTATACACAAACAAAAAATAGTTAAAACAAAATTGTAATTAATTAATAATTACTGAATAACTGATCATTAACACACACACATATATGTATGTATAAGTATATTTATGACATAGACACATATTAATTTATATATATATATATATTAATAATAACAAAATAAATGTTCATTAATTTATAAATTAATATTATATATATAAATTTATAAGTATATTTATGAATTTATAAGTATATTTATATATCAATTCACACACACACACATATATTTATATACATACATATAAATTACTATAAATATTCTTATATACTTATTTATTAATTTATATATTGATATACACATATATAAATACAAGTGTATTACCATATTAATTTATATATAAAAATATGTATATTAATATAATAATTAATATATAAATTTATAAGTATAACTGTATTAATAAATTTATTCATATAAGAATATACATTTATTATATTACTATACATATACATATATGTATAGATGCGCATATATACCTGAGGAAGCTTGTGAGAGTTTAATATATTTATCAATGATTGACTAACATGGATATTAATTTACATATATTAGTTTGCGCACACATACATGTGTGTGCGCATTGATATATATATGTATGTGTATATATATAGATGTATATATATATATTTATGTATATGTGTGTAAATATATATGTATGTATGTATTAAGTCCTATATATATGGACATGTATGTATATATATTAATATATTAGTTTATATATAGGTTCATGTGTATTAATAAATGAATTTATATATAAATTTATAAATATAAATTATATATAAATTTATAAATATAAATAAATAAATAAATAAATAATATTATATATATAAGTCATTATTAATTTTTCAAAAGAAATGGCCACCCAGATGAGTGGTCTGAGTGTCCCAATTTGATTCTCGCTGCCTGGGTTTGAATCCCAGATGGTATAAAATTTATATCCCCCACATGACGCATATGTGGGGTTATCAAAAACGATGTAAGACAGTGGGTCGAGGTTACTTGAGTGGTAGGGGAGGGTAGGGGGTAGTACGATGATGGTGAAAGGTGGTAGGGGTGGCTCGAGTGGTGGCGGTACGACTGCAGGTGGGGGTGAGAATGATTTTAAAAAAATTACAATTGAAAAAAATAATGGCATTTAAAAAAATCATAATAATTTTTTTATTAAAATACCTAAATAAATATTACCCATGTTTTAATGAAATGTGGACAATTGGTAAGTCATTTACCCGCATTTCATTTAACTATTTTTATAAAAAACATAGGTAAATGGTGCATGGGTAATTAACTGTATTTATAAACATGACTAATTTATTGACATTTATAATCATGGATAATTAATGACATTTATAAACAAGGATAAATTACCTACATTTATAAAAATTGTTAAATTACTGACACACCATTTTCTGATGTTTTTTACGAAATACTGGTAAATGGTTTATCCATGTTTATAAACACAACTAAATGAAAAAACAATTGTGGATAAATTCAATTTTCATTGTAACAGTTTAAGGTGATTCGATAGGATTATACCATGTCGTTTAATATCATGAGGTAAGTACATTGTCATGCAATTTTATGTCATGTGACTAGAAAATTGGCCACACAGTTTAGAATCTTGTTATAGAGATGTCTATGTGGTGAAAGGGGAAGAAATAGAGGTTTGGGTATGGCTTACACATATAGAGCTTCCATTTCTGATATCCATTCTCAATGAAGATAAGAAATCTATAATTGATTATAATTATAAGGACCCAACCTTAAACATTACATAATATTTAATTATATGAATAATTCACATTGAGGATCTTTTCAGGTTTAGAGTTTTAGGGAATTAGGACATAACAATTACATCTCAAAATATTACAAAGTAGGCACTTCTACCCAGAATCCACTTTTTTTATAAAATAAAAAATCTTGAAAAAAGGCATGTCTAATTCCATGTTAAAGAGAGCATGACTTTTCCTTGATCCCATCCTTGACCCAATTCATCTTTAAGTCCTGTGAAAAACATTTCAAAACTTGGGATGAGCATAAAAGGCTCAATAAGGGTTATAAAACAGTGAATGAAAACATTTGTTCATAAATACATACAAAACATGAACTCTTTTACTTACCTCATGAAATCATAAGATTTATGAAAGACACATAGAAATCATAAATCATAAAGGTAACTTGCGGAATCCATACCATACTTACATTGTAGCTATCATAGCTACATAGGTAGTTACTTTGGAATACCCATCACAACATATTCCCTAAATCTCTTAGGAAAATCATTCACGTTTACCTCCGTCATGTTACCCAATGCATTGGAGATCTATCTCGGGCTCACCCACACTAGGTTTATCACAGAACCACCCGTATACGTAAATAATGCCCAAGAACCATAACATGATCTTAACACATAACATAAGCATAAAGGAAAGATAACATTTCCACATTGAAATAATAAAATATCATTTCAAGATATTGAAATAATAAATCCATTCTGAAAATCATTTTCAATACCAAAATACGTAAAAATAGTATTTGGTATTTTTTCCTTTTAAAAACATTCCGGCTTGTTAAGGAAGCCAAAGATCAAATAATACTCACGGCGGCGGAAAGGTCGTTGTCACCACTTACGTTAAAGAAACATTCCTTTTTTTCATTTAGAAAAACTCTTCGTAGAGAAAATATTCCTTTGGAATAAAATTAAAAGTCAAAGGGTTTTATATATCGTATAAAAGAAAGCCATGTATAAAACTAAAAATGCCTCAATGAAAGGAGATTGAGACGAAGTCCCTTACCTCATGTCCGACTTGACCCATTCATTCTTTAATCTCCTGAATAATAAACTAAAGTTAATTTATACTTGCTTAAGAACCCTTTTCAAGTTTTTTATTCCTTTTATATCACTTATTACCATGTTATAATTATTATGTAATCATTTAAGTTAATAACGTTCATTTTGTCGATATTTGGTACTTGAGTCAAAAATGGACTTCTTATAATTACATGTTGTTCACATGGTAAAAGGTTTATTATATCCATAATTATATTCATTATTTGGGTATCATATATATCATATATATCCATAATGTACATGTATTTATAATAGTACATAACATTTGGAGGTACGAAATGAAATGCACCATTCATGGAGACGGTAAGTCGTACGTACGCATGAACACTACTTTCATTTCTATTTCTTATTTTAATGGAATTAAATAATAATGATACATAGGTATATTGTAATTCCAGTATAATATCATATATAATATCATCAACTCTATCCTTTATACATCCCACATAGGGAATTAATGAGTCACATCACTTTGAGGGGGCGGTAGTCCGCACTTCCTCAAATGAGATTATCGTATTTACCCACCATGGAAACCATAAAGGTTTGATATAATTGGGAAGTACAAAAGCATAAAGAAATCATAAACATAATATATATCATATATAAATACAGTTCCATCATAATGGCCACCATGAGAGGCTGTAAGATGTAATTAAACAATCACCATTTCGTGAGGTTTTAGTTTTCCATCCACAGAAACATTATGTTCTTCATCCATTAGATGGAGGTGTGTGTAAGTGTAGTTCTAATACATATCATAAAAACATCCTAATATATTGAGGATACTGGGTTTGTTACAAAATAAAGTAAATAAAAATATTTTATTGGTTGGAGAAGCAAAATAAAAGAAAACAATTTAAGAGAAACTGTTACCTTTAATTTGGGTAACTCACTTTGGTTTGAACCAAAGGAATTCTTGAAGTGCCTAATTCCTACGGTAAGGCTTCTAGGAGGAGGAGAGGGATGTAGGGACCTTAATTGGGTAGAGTTTGGACGATCCAAATGGCTTGAGAGGTGTGATGAATTTCATAGAAGTGGTCTCTTTTTATGAGGGAGAGGATGGGCTCTTTAGGAAAGAGTGAAAATATTATTTTATAATATAATGATATTCGGTTTCTAATGGTAAACAAACATTATGGTATAATATAAGATGACTCATAATCAAAATAAAATCATCCAATTAGAATTGGACATGTTTTGGATAATATTTTAATCATTATAATCTTATTTAATTAAATCATTTATTAATGAGGTAAAAAATGCATCATTATTGTGTCATTAACAATTTAATTTATTTTATGTCTAAAAATTATAAAACAAATACCATGATGTAGGAAATCTTTTTATCTTTCCAATGAATATTTATAGTCAAATATGGGACTTATATAACACCATATAAAAATTAATTACTAAATGATATTTGTTAATGTCACTTTTGTCTTCACATGAAATTAATTAATCTAAATTGTCATTATCACTCCCAAGTGGCTCAATGGGGTCCCAAAATCGACCCAAAGATGACCATGGTCGGAAATGACTCATCCAATAGGATTATAAAACATTTAAGGGTAATTTTATATTATTATAATATTATTTATTTACCCTTATTTACCTGATTTACCGTTTAACCATGGTAAATAAAATATTTACTGAAGTAAATATTTAAAATGCCTAAAAATAAAAGTTACCTATTTACACAATTTGAACCTCCTGATTCCAAATATGGAATCCATTTCTCCAAATTCAAAACACATAAGTGTCAAAAATTAATTTAAAATTAATTCCCGCTACGAAAACAAAAGGCGTGTTTTTAAGAAATATTAACTATCAAAAGATTGACAGTTGATTATATACAATTTAAATGTGAAATTGCTTCTAATGACCAAAATTAGATTAAATGGTAAAAATATAATCTATTTACACTTTAAAACCAATTAAAAGGATAATCTAACCATATAAATAAATTATATTAAAACATAGTTTTGAATTAAAATACAATATTTTCACTAGTTTTAAAAAAATGAACTTTACCAGAAAAATACCAAAAAATTACCCAAAGTAAATTTTGATGTCCTAATTTTAAAGAAGGATTTTATTTGGTCATATATAATGTATTATAGTGACCAAAACTATATTTAAAAAGGGTTCTCCATTAAAAGGCGGTAAATCGGTCTTTTAATGTAAATTATGCTTAAAATTAGATTCATTCATATATTAAGCCTCTAACTTTTATTGAATAAATATAAATACACGTATAATCATATTATAGTTAGTTTTGTTCATTCCTACCAATACAATGTCTAGGAGTTAACTACCATTTAAAATAATAATATTATATTATTAGTGTGCAACGTATGATTCCAAAGAAACCCGTTGTTGCGTATCGGGTACGCTATCGAACATAGAAACCCCTTTAAGATAAAATTAATATTTAATTCACAAATATTAATAAATATGAAAATCTCTTATTCCTCATTTACCTAGGATGTTATATCCTTTCCCCCTTTTGGAAATTGCATCCTCGCAATTTTTTTATCCACTTATCAAAATAAGTGGGGGGTATTTATCCCTCATAGCATTTTCAGATTCCCACATTACATCTTCAACCATATGGTTTTTCCACAAAACCTTTACCTGGTGAATTAACTTATTCCGCAACACTTACTCTCTACGGTCCAAAATCTAAACTGGTTGTTCTTCATAAGAGAGATTCTCTTCCAACTGAACTACCTATGGGCTCAAAACATGAGATGGATCTGAAATATACTTTCTCAACATCGAAACATGAAAAAAATTGTGTACTTGGGATAAACTTAGAGGTAAAGATACTCTGTACGCAACTGATCCAACTTTCTCCAGAATTTCATAAGGTCCAATAAACCTCAGACTCAACTTTCCCTTCCTACCAAAATGCATCACACTTTTCCAAGGAGAAAATTTGAGAAATACATGATCACCTACCTCAAAAGAAAGATCCTTCCTCCGGTTATCTGCATAACTTTTCTGTCTGCTCTGAGCTGTTCTCATGTGCTTCTGAATCAACTGAACTTTCTCTGCCAACTCTTCTACCAATTATGGTCCCATCAGTTTTCTTTCACCTTCTTCATCGCAAAATTCTGGAGTTCGACAACGCTTTTCATACAATGCCTCAAATGGAGCCATCTGTATACTGGAATGAAAACTGTTATTATAAGAAAATTCAACCAAAGAAAGATATTGGTCCCAACTTCCCTGGTAGTCCATCGAGAAAGCACGTCACATATCCTCCAAGGTCTGAATTGTTCATTCTGACTTCCCATCTTATTGAGGATGAAAAGCTGTACTAAATTTTAATTCAGTACCCAATGACTTATGAAGGCCTTTCCAAAAGTTAGAAGTGAACCTGGGATCATGATCAGATACAATGGAGAGGGGAACTCCATGCAACCTGACTATCTCTTTAACATACAACCGAGCAAGTTGATCTAGAGACAAAGTATCTCTAATTGGAAGGAAATGAGAAGATTTAGTCAATCAGTCAACTATAAACCAGATTGAATTATTACCTCGAGATGTCTTTGGTAATCCCACAACAAAGTCCATGGATATATTTTCCCATTTCCAATCTGGCACCAGTAAAGGATGAAGTATTCCTTTCGGTAACTGTTGCTCTGCTTTAACCTGCTGACAATTCAAACACTTCATAGTAAAATCAGCAATATCTCTTTTCATTCCATCCCACCAGTAATACTCCCGAAGATCTCTATACATCTTAGTACTGATAGGATGAAATGAAAACGGAGAACTATGAACTTCACATACCAAATCATTCTTCAACTGTGAATCACAAGGCACCCATAATCTCTTTCCAAACCTCAAAACACAATAATTATCAATGTTAAATTCATGCAACTTACCCTTCTGAACCAACTCTACCTTTTTCTGCAACTCACTGTCTTCCTTCTACGCTTTCCTTATTCTGTCTGATAGAGATGATCTCACTGACACCTGAAAAAAAATAGAAGAATTTCCTACACCAACAACTTCTATGCCAAATTTCATCAAATAAAAAACAAAGGATCTTGTTCCAAACGTAGCATGGCTAATGAGACATTACTTTTCTGACTCAAAGCATCAGCCACTTTATTTGATTTTCCCGGATGGTAATGGATCGTGAAATCATAATCCTTGATTAATTCCAACCATCTCCTCTGTCTCATGTTCAATTATTTCTGAGTGAATATATACTTCAAACTTTTGTGATCAATATATATTTCAAACTTCACTCCATACAAATGATGTCTCCAAATTTTTAAATCAAAAACAACAGCAGCTAATTCCAAATCATGTGTAGGGTAATTTAACTCATGTGGTTTCAACTGACGTGAAGCATAAGAAATTACCTGATCATTTTGCATTAAGACGCAACCCAATCCTTTCAACGAAGGATCACTATAGATAACAAACTCACCATTTCTGGAAGGCAGTTCCAAAACTGGAGGATTCACCAATCTCCCTTTCAATTCCTGAAAAAAATCATCACATTCTTTTGTCCAGATGAACTTAACACCTTTTCGAGTTAACTTAGTCATTGGACTAGATAACCATGCAAATTTTTCAACAAACCTTCAGTAATAACCTGCCAAACCAAGAAAACTATGAATCTCGGTTATATTTGTGGGTCTTGGCCATTCTTTAACAACTTTTTTTTGAAGGATCAACAATTATGCCATTTTTTGAAACAATGTGACCAAGGAAAGAAATTTTTTGTAACCAAACTCACACTTGCTGAATTTTCCATAAAGTTTATTTTCTTTTAAGGTTTTCAAGACAACCCTTAAATGACTTTCATGTTCCTCTTTACTTTTTGAATAAACCAAAATATCATCAATGAACACAACCACAAACATATCCAAGAACTCACGGAAAATTCAATTCATAAGATCCATGAATACAGCAGGTGCATTGGTTAAACCAAAAGGCATAACTACAAATTCATAATGGCCATATCTAGTATGAAAATCAGTCTTCGTAACGTCGGATTATTTTACTTTCAACTGATGGTACCCCGACCTCAAGTCAATCTTCGAAAAATACTGAGCTCCCTAGAGCTGATCAAACAAATCATCAATATGAGGCAAATGATACTTATTCTTAGCAGTGATGTTATTCAATGCTTCTATAATCAATGCAAAGTCTCATTGAACCATCTTTCTTTTTAACAAACAAGATAGGAGCACCCCAGGGTGATGTGCTAGGTCGAATGAAACCTTTATATAATAACTCCTGCAATTTCTTCTTTAACTTTAAAAGTTCAATTTGAGCCATTCGATAAGGGGGTTTTGAAATTGGATTAGCATCAGGAACTAAGTCAACAGTAAATTAAACTTCCCGATTAGGTATAATACCAGACAACTCATCAGGGAAAATATCAAGGTACTCATTTACCACTGGCACATCATTAATCTGAATAGTTCCTTTGTTTTCAACAATATGTGCAAGGTAACATTCATTTCCATATTTTACCAATTTTTCGACTTCCTGATATGTTATCAAAAGCAAGGGTTCATTCTTGTACACAAACTGAAAATCATTCTGAAAAGAAACCTCTTTAGCTCTACAGTCAATCTTAGCATGATAAACAGAAAGCCAATCCATGACCAATATAACATCAAACTCTACTAGAGGCAAAACAATAAGGTCTGCAAGTAGATTCTTTCTACACACAAGGACATGAATGTTCTTATGTTTTCTTTTTGTATCAACATTTCCTCCAGGTGTTTTTACCATAAGTTTAGTATTCATATCATGAGATGTAATTACCAATTTACTAGAAAACTTTTCAGAAATGAAAGAGTGTGTAGACCCTGAATCAAACAAAAAATTGGCATAATCTGAACAAACAAACAATGTACCTGATACAACTTCATTTGATGGCCCAACATCTAATGAAGTAGTTACAAAGTATTTCACCACCCCTTTCTTCTTTTAGTCTGGATTATTTCCTTCGGTTGAGTTCCTTGTTGGACACTAATTTTCATAATGACCCATTTCATTGCACTTAAAACATTTTACTGACTGTAAATCATATTTTGTCTTACCATTACCCTAATATTTTTCAGTGCAATTACGAGCCTTATGTCCCATTTTACCACATCGGTAGCACTTACCAGAATTCAAAAGACACTCCCCATCATGCTTTTTACCACAATTTTCACAATATGTAAACTTAATCTTCTTACCATCAGACTTTTTTGAAGAGTCATTTCCTTTCGCCTACCACCTTGACCTCTTATTTTGTTGTTTGTCAAAGAATACTTGATCATCGACAAACTCCATTTCCACCTTCTCTGCACAACGAACAAGTTTTTCATAACTTTTGAACTCACAAGAAGCTAAATCCCTTCAATACCTTGGCATTAATCCTGAGTAAAAATGGTTGATTTTACTATCAAGATCTCGTATGAAGTTTGGAGCATACCTTGCCAGTCGAGTGAATTTTTATTCATAAGCAGCCACCAAGTCATCCTCCTGCCTCAATTCCAGGAATTGTTTTTCCATACTAAGACGAACCACATTAGGAAAATATTTCTCCAGAAACATACCTTTGAATTCATCCCAATCAAGAGCATCAATCTCCTCACTATCCCTGATATTTTTCACCATCATCCACCACTGATCAGCTTCACCTTCAAAACGGTAAATAACGAGACTAAGATTTTGATGTTTTGAACAACCCATGACATCAAAAATCTTTTCCAATGCTTTAATCCACCCTTCAGCTAGCACCGGATCAGATGATCCTCTGAATGATGGGGGATGTTGCCTCATGAAATGATCCACTACTGACATGTTCCTCTATGGTTGATCTGGCTGATCTCATACATGGATACCACCACCATTTATAGCCTGAGTCAACTGTTCCATCACTGCAAAAAACTGTTCAGTTTCGATTCTGACCATCTCAAGTTGCTGATTTGGAAGGTTGTTTTCCTCCGGATGTCTTCCCAATATAGCTGCCCTATTTCCTCTGTGGAAAACCATTCTTAACACAAAAATATCATAGGCGAAGCAACATGGTAATATGGAAATGCTATATGATTTCAATATTAACAAAAATTACTTTATGGACATTTATTTAACAACACCCTAACTACTAAATTTATCTAAACTGACCTTTGATACCAACTATAGGGACCCAGCCTTAAACATTACATAATATTGAATTAAATGAATAATTCACATTGAGGATCTTTTCAGGTTTAGAGTTTTAGGGAATTAGGACATAACAATTACATCTCAAAATATTACAAAGTAGGCACTTTTACCCAGAATCCACTTTTTTTATAAAATAAAAACTCTTGAAAAAAAAAGGCATGTCTAATTCCATGTTAAAGAGAGCATGGATTTTCCTTGATCCCATCCTTGACACTATTCATCTTTAAGTCCTATGAAAAACATTTCAAAAAATAGGATGAGCATAAAAGGCTCAGTAAGGGTTATAAAATAGTGAATGAAAACATTTCTTCATAAATACATACAAAACATGAACTCTTTTACTTACCTCATGAAATAATAATATTTGTGAAATACACATAGAAATCATAAATCATAAAGGTAACTTGCGGAATCCATACCATACTTACATTGTAGCTATCAAAGTTACATAGGGAGTTAATTTGGAATACCCATCACAGTATATTCCATAAATCTTTTAGGAGAAACATTCACGTTTACCTCCGTCACATTACCCAATGTATTAGAGATCTATCTCGGGCTCACCCACCCTAGGTTTATCACGAAACCACCCGTATACGTAAATAATTCCCAAGAACCATAACATGATCTTAACACATAACATAAGCCTAAAGGAAAGATAACATTTCCACATTTAAATAATAAAATATCATTTAAAGATATTGAAATAATAAATCCATTCTCAAAATCATTTTCAATACCAAAATACATAAAAAGAGTATTTGGTATTTATTTTTCCTTTTAAAAACATTTCGGCTTGTTAAGGAATCCAAAGATCAAATAATACTCGCGGCGGAGGAAAGGTTGTTGTCACCGCTTATGTTAAAGAAACATTCCTTTTTTTCCTTTATTAAAATGCTTCGTAGAGAAAAGATTCATTTTGAATTAAATTAAAAGTCAAAGGGTTTTATACATCGTATAAAATAAATCCATGTATAAAACTAAAAATTCCTCAATGAAAGGATATTGAGACGAAGTCCCTTACCTCGTGTCCGACTTGACACGTTCATTCTTTAATCTCCTGAATAATAAAATAAAGTTAATTTCTACTTTATTAAGAACCTTTTTAAGTTTATTATTCCTTTTATATCACTTATTACCATGTTATAATCATTATGTAATCATTTAAGTTAATAACATTCATTTTTTCGATATTTGGTACTTGAGTCAAAAATAGACTTCTTATAATTACATGTTGTTCACGTGGTAAAAGGTTCATTATAGCCAGAATGATATTCATGATTTTGGTATCATATATATCATATATATCCATCATGTACATGTATTTATAATAGTACATAACATTTGGAGGTACGAAATGAAATGCACCGTTCATGGAGACGGTAAGCCGTACGTACGCATAGACGCTACTTTCATTTCTATTTATTATTTTAATGGAATTAAAACATAATGATACATAGGTATATTATAATTCCAGTATAATATCATATATAATATCATTAACTCTATCCTTTATACATCCCTCATAGGGCATTAACGAGTCACATCACTTTGAGGGGGCGGTAGTCCGCACTTTCTCAAATGAGATTATTGTATTTACCCACCATGGAAACCATAAAGGTTTGATATAATTGGGAAGTACAGAAGCATAAAGAAATCATAAACATAATATATATCATATATAAATACAGTTCGATCATAATGGCCACCATGAGAGGCATTAAGATGTAATTGAACAATCATCGTTTCGTGAGGCATTAGTTTGCCATCCACAGAAACATTATGTTCTTCATCCATTAGATGGAGGTGTGTGTAAGTTTAGTTAGAATAAATATCATAAAAACATCCTAGTATATTGAGCACACTGGTGTTGTTACAAAAGAAATGAAATAAAAAGTGTTTAGGGGTTGGAGAAGCAAAATAAAAGAAAACAATTTAAGATAAACTGTTACCTTTAATTTGGGTAACTCACTTTGGTTTGAACCAAAGGAATTCTTGAAGTGCCTTATTCCTGAGGTAAGAATTTTATGAGGAGGATAGGGATGTAAGGATCATAATTGGTCAGATTTTGGACGATCCAAATGGCTTTAGAGGTGTGAGGAATTGCATAGAAGTGGTCTCTTTTTATAAGGGAGAGGAGGTGCTCTTTAGGAAAGAGTGAAAATATTATTTTATAATATAATGATATTCGGTTTCTAATGGTCCAAAAATCATTATGGTCAAAAATAAGATGACTAATAATCTAAATAAAATCATCCAATCATAATTGGACATGTTTTGAATAATATATTAATCATTATAATCTTATTTAATGAAATCATTTATTAATGAGTTAAAAACTGCATCATTATTGTGTCATAAATAATTTAATTTATATGATGTATAAAAATTATAAACAAAATACCATGATGTAGGAAAGATTTTTATCTTTCCAATCAATATCTATAGTCAAAAAATAGAACTTATATACACCATATAAAAATTAATTACTAAACAATTTTTGTTAATGTCACTTTTGTCTTCACATTAAATTAATTAATCTAAATTGTCATTATCACTCTCAAGTGGCTCAATGAGGTCCCAAAATCGACCCAAAGATGCCCATGGCCGGAAATGACTCATACCATAGTATTAGGACACATTAAAGGGTAATTTTATATTATTATAATATTATTTATTTACCCTTATTTACCTGATTTACCCTTTAACCACGGTAAATAAAATATTTACTGAACTAAATATTTAAAATGTCTAAAAATAAAAGTTACCTATTTACACAATTTGAACCTCCTGATTACAAATATGGAATCCATTTCTCCAAATTTAAAACACATAAGTGGCAGAAATTAATTTAAAATTAATTCCCGTTGTCAAAACAAAAGGCGTGTTTTTAAGAAATATTAACTATCAAAAGATTGACAGTTGACTATATACACTTTAAATGTAAAATTGCTTATAATGACCAAAATTAGATTAAATGGTAAAAATATAATCTATTTACACTTTAAAACCAATTAAAAGGATAATCTAACCATATAAATAAATTATATTAAAACATAGTTTTGAATTAAAATACAATATTTTCACTATTCCTTTAAAAAAATGAACTTTATCAGAAAAATACCAAAAAATTACCCAAAGTAAATTCTGATGTCCTAATTATAAATAAGGACTTTATTTGGTTATATATAATGTATTAAAGTGACAAAAACTAGATTTAAAAAGGCTTCACCATTAAAAGGTGGTAAATCAGCCTTTTAATGTAAATAATGCTTGAAATTTGATTCGTTCATATATTAAGCCTCTAACTTTTATTGGATAAATATAAATACATGTATAATCATATTATAGTTAGTTTTTTTCATTCCCGCAAATACAACGACTAGGAGTTAACAACCATTTAAAATAATAATATTATATTATTAGTGTGCAACGTAAGATTCCAAAGAAACCCGTTGTTGCGTATCGGGTATGCTATTGAACATAACAACCCGTTTAAGATAAATTTAATATTTAATTCCCAAATATTAATAAAAATTAAAATCTCTTATTCATAATTTACCTGGGATGTTACAATAATGTTTGGACTTATACCTAGAGGAATCCCATTTACACATGGCTCATCAGTATGAATCGAACATTAACCAAGTACCTAAACCGATCTGGTTCAGTCCTGGGTTAGCTAAGTTGAGCTGTATAATACATGAGAGATCATCTCTAAATCCCCATTCTTGAGATCCTAATTATTAAGGGAATACATGATCATGATTCCTTGATGGTATTATCAATTTGGGAGGAAACTTCAGGATATTCCTTTTATCAAGGGAATACATGATCAAAGTGGTGCATGTTGGTGTGAACCCCTTGATCACATATTTCATGTAGTTTTAGGGAAGGATTTATGTTTTCATTTTTAGGGTTTTGACCTTGGATAAAGGAGTTCATAAAGATGTTTTAGGTTTTATTCATTCATATATGTGGTTTGGATGAAGGTGGTGACATGAGGGATGTCTTCCATCCCATTTGGGGGTGATTGGTAGAACCGATTTGGGTCACTTAGTCTTTAATAAGGACACATGGTCCATAAGCATCACACCACACACAAAATATATTTTTCTTAGGCTCATCTATAACTTGTTCTTAGGGTGTGTTTTTCCTAGTCCCATCATATTAGTTCACTAGTGAGGCCAGTTCATGTGGAGAAGAATCTTGCACCAATATGGGTGTAGTACGGAAGGTATGATGACCATGCGTTAAATTTTCCACATGGTGAAGTTCACCTAATGAAGTTCTCTTAGTAGCATTCTCTTAGTTTATTTCCTTCAACCATTATTGAGCATGGATATTACCTTTGAATCTATCCCTAGGGACCAAATAAACTATTATTGATGTTTTCATTATCTCCTTTCACCACTTCCTCTATGTGTCTTTTTGAAGGATTAATACAAATATTTATAGGAATGGGTGGGGTATCTAATCCACAATGTTTTTGGTTTCTATAAGAATAAAGGAGTGGATGTGTAGGAGGAAATCATAACTTCACATAGGAGGAATCTCACACGGGGATTACTTTGTGATTGCTTAGTCATAACTCATAAAGGATCCATCATTCATGTATAGTAAGCGAGCTTACGAGGTGAGTGCTGGCACATAGGTAGGATCCATCAAAAAATGTCTATATCAATGTACCACTTACCTAGTCTTGAGTTTGCTCTTGCTAGGACCTCCATCAGTGTTTCATAAAAATCACTACATTCACTTTTGTAGTGAGAAAAAACTACATGTAGACTTATTGGATGACCATGATATCGATGACATATGTGATCAACTGGTCTGTGGGTAATATCTATGTTCAGGGGTGATCACTTAGTCCATTGGAACTCATGAATTGAACATCATAACCATTACATGTTCCTTGAACCAATTGCCTACTTTCCTAAGTGTTCCTGTCTGGTACCTGAGAAAAGTCACTAGGAACTTGGTGTGGTTAACTTGTATGTGGTTACTTGGATACCACACACTAGTCTATGCATCTTTTAGGGATTTCCTTTGTCAATATATTTTTTTTTAATTTTTTTATGCTTCCAAATTTCATGAGCTTCAAAAACAATTAACACCCATATCTAATAAAAATGACAAGGAACCATAGTGAAAGGATAATCTATATAGTGAAACATCCTAATTAATAAACCCATTAATGAAATAACATAAGAACCATAGAGTAGGGTTACCTAAGATTGTAGAAACCCCAATATTGACCACCAAAATCTCTATGATAAAACATATACACCCATGTTGCAAGTTATTATATAGAAAATAAAACGGACTATCCAATCCAAGACCACAACCTAACAGAAATAATGTGCCTCAATGTCAATAAAAATTTAAGAAACAATGAAATCATCCACTCAGAGTCCCATGCCATAACCATCACCACAACACTGCATCTAGTCCTTTTAATTGACATCTCATGGTATAACACTTCCCTACATGATGTAAAACAAACTCTATTTGAAATTTACACTTAAAATCCACCTTTCATTCCTCAAACCACTCCCCAGGACATCTAAATCATAAAACATGTACAATAATGGGTTGATAAGGTCTATGTTGTTACAATGATGATGAAAACACAAGGTGGAAAGAAGAATATGAAAATAAGAGATTAAATAGAAATTTAAGTGTTTCTTTTTTAAATTATTTATTTATTTTACTCCCTTATATTTTCACATGATTTATTTTTTTTGTTTTTTTAGAGATAAATTTCATTCCACAATTGGAGTAATTATTTCATTTTTGACATTTGAGAGAAAAATCACTTAATAATACCATCATGATTTGTTTTAGATGTCATTATTTATAATATTTAATGATTAATATGGGGGATGAATGATTAAATATAAACATGAGGGTGTCAATTTTATGAATCATGATTTTGGGGGATTAAATAATTTACTTTTATAAAATTACTATAATTTTTTTATTCATTTATTTTATGAAATTTATATTGATTAGTTTATTGTTTATGAATTACATGAGTGATTGTACAAATTTACATGTTTTCCATTCTAGAGAGGTTTCTAAGATAATTATTTATATGATTTATTATGCCCATTTCTTCATAGATAGTAGGTAAATATAAACCCATAGATCATACATTGATATCTTATTGAAACTAGGATTAAAAAATGTCACATTAAAATGATTAAGGAATTTTTGATGTGATATCTTTTATCCTTTGAGGCCTAAATTAACACTGAATCATTATTTTAAGTCCCTAGAATCCATGGATGAACATGATAGGTAGATCCAAATTACAAGACCATTTTTATTCTTCTTACCTTAATCTTGGTATTTTTCATGATATATAGTGAATTAAATGTGGGGAAAAGGTTTGTAAATGATTGAAAGGGATGATTTATATTGAGTGAATATATGGGGTATTATCATTAGATGTTTGGGAAATGTTCATGAGTATTTTTTCATTTTAATTTATTATTTAACCTCTAAAAAATAAACAAAACTGAAAAATTCATTGTTGGAAAAAATGAAAAAAATGAAAAATGATTAAAAAAAGGGGGGAAAAGAAAAAGGAAAAAGGGTATTTAATTTCATTGTACGTATTTCTTTGTGATCCTTTATTTTAGTTGGAGAGTGTTGGGTGATTTCATATTTTGGTAGAAACAATTTTTTTAGATTTTCTATTGTTTAACGTGATTTTTAAATTTAGAGTTTAAAATCCTTTTCTAGATTTATTATTTTTCATGTCAATTACCTTCTAACACTATGCCTCGGAATAATTTGAACCCTAATGTGGATTACTCATGATTAAACTTGATATTTTTTAATTATTAGGAATGGTTATTAGATTCCTTGAAAGAGTATGGTTAAGATACATGTACTTAAGGTATAAACATTATTATAGTTAATATGTACCTTGGGTGATGAGATAAAATTTTAAAGTTTGGTAGATCACAACTATAATGAATGATAAAAATAAATTGAGAAATGTGAATGTAAGTAAAACGTTCATCATCATTTCAAGGGAAATATTTTGATACATGGTTAACATTGTTTTCTTGAAAAATAAGGATTTGGAAATATTTTTTTTTTGTGATTTTTGAAATTTTATCTCCATTTTTTTTAAATTTTATTGATAATAAAATTTAAACATTGGTAAGATGGTATTCCTTTGTGATATGTTGATATTTTATTATTGGGGACATCCAAGAGTTTAGGTATGGGGATATTTAATATCTTAATTTCATACATATATTTTTAATATCAAATTCATTGATTTTAATAATTCATTATTTAATATACCTTTAATTACATTGGGTTTGGTATATTTTTTGGTGGAATTATTTATTTGTGTATTTGAAGAAAAAAGAAAGAAAATAAGAAATTTCAATATTTATTGGCTTGGAGGCATATCTTGGAAAAAGAAATATACACATAAAGTGCTAAAAAATTATACCATATTTGACTAGCCATAGGAGATTACGCCAACTACCATGCAGTAGTCAACTGATCTCAACCATGGATGGCCGAGTGGTAGAGCGGAGACAGAGAAATGAAAAAATCATGAGGATACTCTAGAGAAATGTAAAGAACTGGTGTGTGGTGGCACTAAAAGGGGGGGGGGGGGTAGGGTATGGGGTAGTTCCATAATGAGACAATGAGTCAGGTCCTATACCTATTTATTGAAAATGGATAAGCCTCCCAATGTATTTTTTTTGATGCGGGATTCATTAAAGCGTAGGTCCTGTGCACTTACAAATATGATGCATTATTAGTCTTCTATATCATGTGGATATAGGGTTTGTTGGATATCATGTCTATATAGTCACATTTGTGCCACAAACCATCATGGATAGAGAAAGGAATCTCAAAGAGGGGTCAATGTTTCCATTTAAAATTTTAATATTGTCATGGGAGCCTAGTACAAGCTTAGTATACTACTATGAAGATTGGAAAACACCATAAAGGAGCTCACCCCTACTACTATGTGACCATGGGAACACTATGCATGAATGACTCAGACATGAATCCTCATCACACTGTGAAGAAAAATTCACCATGGGATATCACTAAATCTAGAATATGACATTCATAATGGTTGATGGTATCTTTCATGGAGGTGATACATAATAAGAGAATCATAAAGAAGAGAAGAAGATATATATGAAGGGTTTGCATCAAAAGGTATGAGTTCACATCATGAGAGGTGTGTAAGAGTTATATGAGAACTATGAACGAGTCATGTAATTTTATTTATGAGTCATGAGTGGTTGTGTTAGTATCAAGGAATTAGATAAAATTTTAATAAATGATTGTTTTTAGTGGTTTCTATCATGTTTTAGAGGAGAATTATTTAAGGTAGTGCCAAGGTAGTGTAGTTAGAAGTTTGTTCACACTAAAAGGGTTTGAGTTCATAGTGTGTCCATACATAAAAACTAAAAAAATAGTTTAGAATAAAGAAATATTCTCACCACAAACCACACTAATGTCATAAAGTGTTCACTCAATAATTTTAAAAATTAAAGGTTTTTTGAGATCTTTGGGAGGATTTTCACTTTTTAGCCATATAGTTCCAAAAACTACATAGAAGATATATTTTTATGGAAATTTAGAACCCTTGGGAAGTATATATGCCTATAAATAATATAGTGATGCTACTATGAAAAGGGGAGTTTGGATGGAAGGAAGGTTGCTGCTACTAGAGGTTAATTCTTCATCAGAGGTTACTGCTACCATTGGTTCTATAGGAATTTATTTTTCCTACCCTATAATGGTTAGAATGAGGGGGAATAAATTTTTTCCAATGAAATTATAATTAAGGGTAATTGTATGTGTTAAATTACTTATAATTTTAATCTCAATTCATGTTGGGCCTTTACATTATTCTTTAATTTTCATCTCTTTATTACTTTTCATGTATGATCACTATGTGATGAGAAGGGAAGTTAATTTTTAATGCATTTAATAGTGGGTGATTCTTCATATGAACATTGGGTGAGTTATACACTATGTTTAAACATGGTTTCATTTTACCTAGATACTTAATGAACCAAAGTACCTTTCCTTGAGAAAAAAGGGTTTTTTGTGATAGAGTGTTTACCGAAACTAAGGGATTAAATTGGATATGATGTCACAAACCGACCCTACCAGTATTGAGTAGAAACTACCCCAAGCCCACCTCCATAGGCTAGGGGATGGAGACAAGCATCGAAGGCATAACAATCTCGGGGAGGCCTTTGTCTAAGTACCTGTACACACACACATAGCCCACTCAATGCAGAAGTGCAGAGTGAAAAGGAAACCATAGTACACACAAATATAACCAAACCAAAATCATGCATAAACTTATAAATAGAACAAGTAAAGTACTGAAAAGTACTGACAAGTAAACTAAACAACAAAAGGAAAAACACGCACCCAACCAGAAAGGTGCCACAACTCGGCAACAGGTAAACAAAAGTAAACAGCTGGAGAGTCTCACACCTGAAAGTACTACTACGACCACTAAATGAAGCCCAAGATCTTGTCTCCTCTACACTCCTTCGTAGTCTCAATCGACCTGTCTGTCATCTGCAAGGGCACACCAAGTGCGGGCAAAGCCCAAGCAGGGGTGAGTATAAAGATACTCAGTAGGATGCCCCAAAAGATCGAGGGAGGAACAAAGGAGGTACTAAAACGGTGAGCAATAAACAGAAAAAAGAATAGTGTAAGAATAAAATAGTGAGAGTGCAGCTCAACCAAACAAAATAAAGGAAGTAGACTTGTCCAAACCAAGAGGAACTAGACACAGAAATCACGTGGAATACCCCGTTCGTCTTCACCCGTCCTAGAAGGAGAGTAACTGAACCCAAGGAGTGGGAAAAAATTAGGGTGTATATATATAGATATATGATCAACAAGAAACCGAAAAGAGTGTGTAAGGGATATCTATCTCCAAGATCAACCCAAGAAAAAGTCGCCAACAATTCTAAGAATATCTATCACTGATGTCCAACAGTCCCGCACGTCAAATCTATCTCATCGCTAAACCATACAACCAAGGGTCCCGCTCCAGTAATAACGAAGAAAAGTCATTGAATAGCCTCATAGAAAGGTCTGAGTTTGAAATAAGTCATCGGGTAACCCACTGCCTAGCCCGGCTAGAGGGTAAAACCTAAGAGGTCATCGGGTAACCCACTGCCTAGCCCAGTTGGAGGGTAAACCCTAAGGTCAATGGGTAACCCACTGCCCATCCCCGATGGAGGGTAAACCCTAAGTTCAATGGGAAACCCACTGCCCAACCCCACTGGAGGGTAAACCCTGATACGCCGGTGGGTAACCCACTACCCAGCTCTACTGGAGGGTAAACTTGGAACTGGTTTGATAACTCCACACTGCCTGTGCCATCACTGGGTGTCACTAACATCGCTACCATGCATTGGTTCAAAGTGTGTCAAAGAAACCTCCCACCAACACCTTTTTATATTTACACATTTAATGAGATATCTAATGAGGCTCCATATTCCCAAACAGATTACATTATGGAAATCCTCATGGAAAAACATGCGAGATAGACTATCTACTTGCTTGAAACGGACTCCCGATGAAAATTTTATTTAACACTGCTTTATGCCCATACGACGTCTCATGGGGCCCACACATCGGTCCTAGAAAAGGTCGGACGAAATGTGTCATCACGATGCTCTCAAAAAAACATTCCATATCGATTATTCATTCACCCCGAATAGACGTCACATGAAAAACTCGCAGTACGCTATACATAGCTTAAAAGACGACCCATGGGGCCCACGCCTCAACTCCAACTTCTACGCTTGAAACCACACTAGACTAATTAATTATGACACTAGGGTCACAATACCACTGATGGTGCCTAAAACGGAATTCAGATGTGCTCACGCCATCCGAAACAAGAATCCCAACAAGGCGCTAAGTAACACTTAACGGGCGTGTCACGCCACCGAGCCCCTGTCTCGGGAATTAAAAATTACCGAGACCATCTCAAAACTTCCTTCTCGATTCGAGGATCGCATCGCTGCAGACAACACGTGAATTTGAGACTAGGTTTGGAAGTTAGGGGCGTTTTAATGCCAATGGATGGAGATGGGGTGGGCTGGACCGGTTTGGCCGGTCCACCCCTTTTAGACCGGCAGTCCGCGGCTCAGCCGCCCGGTCCACCATGGCCCTCGCTTCACCGCATGGGCCGCACCGCCTCACCTGGACCAGCTTAATCCGGTCCGAATCTTTTCCAAGAGACCCGTGATTCACCGCATGGGCCGCACCACCTCACTTGGACCAGCTTAATCTAGTCCGGATCTTTTCCAAGAGACCCACGCTTTGCGGGTCTCGGTCTGCTCCCGGGGTCGCGACGACCCCGGTCTCGCGCCGCACGCCAACCGGCGAAACTGGCCAGCATGTGCCACTGGCCTCCCACGTGCACCACCGATGCCCATAGCCGCTCTCTCACAGTCGGCCGCGCCACCGCCTGAGACCCGTCGTGGCATCGCCGTCCTGGACCGCCTGAGGATCCACCACCGCTGGAACTCACCAGACCGCCACACGAAGCCTCCAGACCACCCTGGAACTGCCAGAAAATGATGGTTTGGCCAAAAAACTTCTGGGGGCCACCCTGGATGCCCTGGGACTCAGATATTCTATCCGAAATGAGATTTGGGAAGCTCAGATCTAACCCTACTCATATATGGCCTTCTCTTGAAAATAAAAAAGCATTTAGATGCTATAATTTGAGTTCAAAGAGGATGTTGGAATTTAAAACGAAAACGCATGACCCTACCTCGCAGGGTGTAGCCCGTCGCTTCACAAATGATATGCCGGAGCCGGAAACACCTTGGAGATGTGGGGATAACATCTTGAAGAAGGTGGATCCTTTGTTGGGAGAGCTTCCACCAGGGATATTTCAAGGGGGAAGAAAGAGGGGGTGGATGTGTTTAAGTAGGGAAAAAAATTAATTAAAAATTAATTAATTTTAAATACCCACCAGTAGGCCCGCACCCGAACTCTCGATGGGGTCAAGGTTAAGCCGCTCCTAGGGTAAAATCCACATTCTGAGAAAAACGGTGGTCTTTGAATTTTAATCCGAGCGTCTTTTCAGAAGTTATAAAGTTTATGCCTGAGATCACTAAATTAAAAAAATGACCCTGGTGGCGTTTTCCACAGAAGGGCCGCGCCTGAGAAAGTTACACCCTTCCTAGGGTAAAAGGCACACTCTAGACTCAACGGTTCCCTCAGTTTTCCCATCCGAGAAACTTTTTAGGAGTTATTCTATTTATTTGGCATGTCTAGTGTGAACACACTTAAAATTTAATTCTGGCCACACTAGGGCTCAGAATCACACGCCGTCTGAACGCACTGCTCTGGAATAATATCAAGAAAAATTTCAAAGTCTCAAAGTCTCAAAACTAGGGTTCTTACATAATTCCATCCTTCAATTCTTTCATCCCTGAAGGAAAAAATTACATAAAAAACTTGGGATACTGAGCCCGCATCTGGCTCTCCTGTTCCTAGGTGCTCTCTTGCACCCTCCTGTGCCGCCACATCACACGAACCAAAGGAATGGTATGTACATGCAAAGTCCGATCCTACCAGTCCTCAATCTCCACCAGATGATCTGCAAAGGTGGTTCCATCCTTAATGTCCAGCTCTCCCTAGTTGTTAATGTGCGTGGAGTCATGCACGTATTTCCTCAGCTACGACACGTGGAAGACGTCATGCACCCTCTCCAACTGTGGGGGTAGAGAAAGACGGTAGGAAACCTCACCAACCCTACGCATGATCTCAAAAGTCCCGATGAACCTCGGGGATAGCTTGCCTCCTCGGCCGAGCCTTCGAGTTCCACGTTGCAGGGAGACTCTCAGAAAGACATGGTCCCCCTGCTCGAACTACAAAGGCCTATGATGACAGTCTGTGTAGAACTTATTTCTGCTCTGAGCTATCCTCATTTGCTCACGAATGACCTGCACCTTCTCCGTCATTGCCCGCACCAACTCTGGGCCCACGAGGGAGGTATCCCCAACCTTTGTCCAGCACAACGGTGACATGTAGGGTCTCTCGTAGAGGGCATCAAAATGTAACAATTCTGATAGTAGAGTGGTAAATATTGTTATATGCGAACTCCACCATGGGAAGGTGATCCTCCCAGCTTAGGAAAAAGTCTAACACACATGCTCTGAGAATATCCTCTAACACCTGGATAGTGCGCTTTGTCTTCCCATTCGTCTGGGGGTGAAAAGCTGTACTCATCCGCAACTGAGTCCCAAATTCCTCCTACAGGCCTTTCCACAATCACGATGTAAACCACACATCACGATCAAAGATAATATTCGAGGGTACTCAATGAAGGCAGAAGATCTCCCAAACGTACAGCTGCCCTATACTCTCCACAAAGATCTACTCCCTGATGGAAAGGAAGTGTGTCGACTTTGTGAGTCGGTCCACTATCACCCAAATGGAATCATGGCCCTTCGCTGTGCATGGATGCCCAATGATGAAGTCCATAGATATTCCATTCCACTTCCACTCCAGGATATCAAGGGGAATCAACAACCCTGTCATAACATGATTCTTTGCCTTCACCTTCTGACAGGTAAGACACCGAGAAATGTACTCTGCTACGCTCTGCTTCATGCTAGACCACCAAAAATACCGCTGAAGGTCTCTGTACATCTTACCCACACTAGGATGTACATCCAAGGGAGAAGTGTGGAATACCCGCATCACCTCCTCCCTCATCTCCACTGGTACTATAGATCACCCATAGAACAGTATCTCATGATTCCCTCCTTCAGAATAACCATCAGGTGGGTCGCCCATGAATATCTGATCACACAATACATCGCTTTCAACATCCCCCAGCTGCGACTCTCTCACACGCGCAAGGAGTGAAGGAGTCAACACCATAGACTGCAAAAAAGTTGTACCCTCCTTCTCTACCAAGGTCAGTTGTAGGGAATCCAACTGCTCTGAAGCTTCTTGAATTAGACGAGCCTGGGACTTCTTGATAAGGGCATCTGCTACTATATTTCCCTTCCCTGGAGTGTAAACTATCTCAAAATCATAGTCCTATAGAAACTCCAGCCCGCGCCTCTACCTCAGATTCAGATCCCTTTGAGTGAATATGTACTTGAGGCTCTGGTGGTTTGAGTAGACCACAGAATGCTCACCTAGAAGGTAGTGTCTCTATAACCTCAAGGTTAAGACCACCGCTGCTAGCTCCAAATCATGAGTTGCATAATTCTGCTCATAGGGCCTCAACTGCCTTGACCCATATGCAATCACTTCCCGCTGCTACATCAGCACGCACCCGAGCCCAGCTCCTAAAGAGTCGCAGTATACCACAAACTCAACTTCCTCTTCTGGAAGCCAGAACATTGGATCACTAGTCAGCCTCTGCCTCAACTCCTAGAAGTCCTTCTAGAACTGATCAGTCCAGGTGAACGGTCTTCCCTTCTATGTCAAAGTGGTCAAAGGGGAAACAATCCTGGAGAAGTCTTCCACGAACCTCTTGTGGTACCCTGATAATCCAAGGAAGCTCCACACCTCAGACGCATTCTTGGGTGGATCCCAATCATGTACTGCCTCTATCTTTGCGAGATCTATGGAAAAAACCTGTTTTGAAATGACATTCCCTAGAAAGCGAACCTCATGAATCCAGAACTGACACATCGAGAGCTTCCCAAATAGATGGTGCTCCCGAAGTAAGTCTAGGTCCTCCCTCAAATGCTCCACGTGCTCCTCCTCCGTCGCAGATTGGATGAGTATGTCATCAATAAAGAAAACCACAAACCGGTCTAAGTACAGATAGAATATCTGGTTCATCAAAGCCATGAAAACGGCAGGGGGCATTCGTCATGCCAAAGGGAATCACTAGAAACTTGTAATTCCCATAACGACAATGGAAATCCAACTTCAGGATATCAACCTCACGAACCCGCAACTGATGGTATCCGGATCAAAGATCAATCTTAGAGAACCACTTCACACCTCTCAACTAGTCGAAGAGGTCATAAATACTCGGTGAAGGGTACTTGTTCTTTATCATGCCCTGATTCAGGGGACGATAATCCACGCAAAGCTATAGGCTCCCATCTACCTTCTTCACAAACAAAACCGGAGCTGCCCAGGGGACACATTGGGCCTGATGAATCCATTCTCATGAAGGTCATCCAACTGAAGTCATAGCTCCTGAGGCTCTGTGGGTGCCATCCAATATGCCACACATGATATTGGGGTAGTCCCCAACTGCAATTCAATGCAAAACTATATCTTTTTCCTCAGAGGTAGTCCTGGTACATCCTCGGGAAAAAGGTCCATGTAGTATTCTACAACGGTAGAGATCTAGGTGCTTGTCGCATCTGCTACTCCGAGAGCTATGCTCCCCAACTGATGGGAAAAAGGCCACGTTATTCTGCCCAGAGTACCCATCTGCTCTACCATGAGGTATTTTTCACCTAGAATGGTGAACCTCATCCCATCAGAGTGTACGACTCTGACTCCTCTACGATGACAGTCGATATGGGCGTGAACCATAGAAAGACAATTCATGCCCAGTATGATGTTGTAAGGTTCCATCGTGATTCCTAGTAGGTCCCACTTTAAACTCTATCCTCTGAATGACAGTTTGCACTGTCTTCAAATAAGGGTCACTAACGATGCACTTCCCATAGGAACCTCGACACTAAGTGCTAGTGTCAGCACCTCTACTGGGAGATCCAACTCCTGTACCAAAATCAACGATATAAAAGAGTGGATGGTTCCTATGTCTACTAGTACCAAAGAAATCATAGAGTAAACACAAAGTGTACCTCAGAATATCTCATGTGCTGGGGGGTCACAGACACGCATAGCCGGAAGTTTCCCGCGACCCCTACTGCCAGCTCCCTGAGACTGGCGTGGACCTCCTGGTGGTGGTGATGGAAGGAACTCGAAACGCCGTCCCCCACCTCCAGGTCCTACTGCTCTGCCTGTGCCACCTCCCTGAGGACCACCCTGTCCTCTCTTGGGATATCCCTAGTCACGATGTCGCCCCTGCCGTTGCGGTGTGCCCACTGCCTACCACAGCTGCTCAGTACGCCTGGTCGGGCAGTCCCATGCTAGGTGACCCCATCCCTCACAAGCATAGCACCAACTCCCTACTAAATGATTTAGTGCTAGAAGGCACCATTATGGTGTACGAACCTACCCCTGAGTCTGCTCACGGAAGGGTATCCTTGACTGAGGTTCTGCTCTCTGTCGCCTGCCTACTACCGAAGACTCTGCTCTGAAGTGGACACTGCTAGGCCCTACCAGCTGGCGTCCCTCATCTAAGAATCTCTCTATCACAAGTGCCTGCTCTAGCACACCAGCATAAGTAGGGATTTATATGGGTACTACACTATCATGGATCTCATTGCGAAGACCCTGCTCAAACTTCCACGCCCTAAAGTAACTATCGCCGATCATATCCTGCGAGTATCATGTCAGATCGGTAAACCGGGATGAGTACTACACCATGGTCATCCCCCCTACATTAGCTCTAGAATCTCCTGAATCAGAATGGATCATAAACAAGAGGGGGATTACTCCTCCCAGAAGAGCTACTAAAAGCTATCCCACGTGAGAGACGACTCGTCGTGGGTCTGCGTAACCAACCCCCACCAACGCCTGACCATCCTGAGGAAAAGGCTGGTATCTAGGGCTACCATCTAGTACGCTGGTATCCGTACCAACCTAACAAGTCAGCCTATAGACTCTAGCCAGTCTTCCACTACCTGGGGATACGGGTCCCCGTAGAACTTCTGCGGCCACTGATGCTGGAAGTCTCGGAGTGCACTCAGCCTGTGCTTAACCTCAGCCTGTACTACCGGTACCAACCACCTCTCTCTAGATGGATGGGATACTCCTGATCCACTTGGTGGAATGGGATCACGTGAGGGTACCTGAACTGACACCTTGTCACTCACCAGGTCGTCGTCACGAACTGGAGAGGGTAACCTAGATGGCTGCTGTCGTGGGGGTATCCTGAAAATTATCAAGGATTACCGCGATCAGATGAGGATATAGATATATAACAGTAATCACAGAGGGGAGATGGATCAATAAGGACAATCAAAGACTCAGTCCTACCGGATGTATGTTCCAAAGTTCTTTGCAACAAGTGTCACAGTGTTCCAAGTTGACAAGAAGTTTATCAGGGTACTGGTGAATGGATACGTCGGCCTCCCATACCATCACTAGACTCCATGGCCTGAGATCTGCTCTCGAGACACATCGACACCATTTCCATAAATCCCAACCAATTACTTTTTAGGGATGTACGAAAATTCACCAAGGAATTAACCAGCTCTGATACTACTTTGTCAAGACCCGAACCTACCGGTCTTGAGCCGAAACTACCCCAAGCCCGCCTCCATAGGCCAGAGGCTAGCGGCAAGCACTGAAGGCATAACAATCTCAGGGAGGCCTTTTTCTAAGTACCTGTACACACAAACACAACCCACTCAATGCAGAAGTAAAGAGTAAAAAGGAAACCATAGTAAAAACAACTATAGCCCAACCACAGTCATGCATAAACTTCTAAATAGAACAAGTAAAGTGATGAAAAATACTGACAAGTAAACTACACAGCAAAGGGAAAAACACGCGCCCAACCCGAAAGGTACCACAACCCGACAACAGGTAAACTAAGGTAAACATCTAGAGAGTCTCACACCTGAAAGTCCTACTACGACCACTGAATTCAGCCCAAGCTCTTGTGTCCTCTATGCTCCTCTGTATTCTCGATTGACGTGTCTGTCATCTGTAAGGGAACACCAAGTGCAGGAAAAGACCATGCAGGGGTGAGTATAAAGATACTCAGTAGGATGCGCCGAAAGCTCGAGGGAGCAACAAAGGAGGTACTAAAATGGTGAGTAGTAGACAAAACAAAGAATAGTGTAAGGGTATAGTAGAGAGAGTGTAGATCAACCCATCAAAATAAAGGAAGTAGACTCATACAAACCAATAGGATCTAGACACAAAAAGCATGTGGCATACCCTGCGCATCTTTTCCCCTCTTAGAAGAAGAGTAACTGAACCCAAGGAGTGGGAAACAAAGTAGGGTATATATATATATATGCTCAACAAGAAACCCGAATGATTGTGTAAGGGGATCTATATCTCCAAGCTTAGCCCAAGAAAAGTTTCCAATAGTTCTAAGGATATCCATCACTGAGGCCCAACAGCCCCACATGTAAAAGCTGTCTCATCGCTGAACCATAAAACCAAGGGTCCCACTCTGGTAATCACGGGTAAAAGTCACTGACTAGCCTCATAGAAAGGGATGAGTCTGAAAGAAGTCGTCGGGTAACCCACTGCCCAGCCCAGCTGAAGGGTAAACCCTAAGAGGTCGTCGGGTAACCCACTGCCTAGCCCATCCGGAGGGTAAACCCTAAGGTCAATGGGTAACCCACTGCCCTTCCCCGTTGGAGGGTAAACCCTATGGTCAACGGGTAACCCACTACCCAGCCCTGCTGTAGGTTAAACTCTGATACATCGGTGGGTAACCCACTGCTCAGCCCCACTGGAGGGTCAACCCGGAACTGGTCTGATAAATCCGCACTGCCCGTGCCATCACTAGGTGTCACTAACTTCGCTACCGTGCGTTGGTTCAGAGTGCGTCAAAGGAAACTCCGACCAATTCCTTTTCATGTTTCCACATTTAATGAGATCTCAAATGAATCTCCACACGCCCAACAGATTACACTGTTGCAATCCTTGCAGAGAAACACGCGAGATAGACTATCTACTTGCTTGAAACAGACTCCTGAAGAAAAAGTTATTTAACACCGCTTTATGCCCATATGATGTCTCGTGGGGCCCACAACTCAGTCCTGGAAAAGGTTAGGTGAACCGCGTCATCAAAATGCTCTCGAAAAAACATGAAAAATCAGATATTCATTCTTCCCGAACGAACGTTTGATGAAAAAGTCACAGTACGCTGCACACAGCTTAAAAGACGGGCCATGGGGCCCATGCCTCAATTACGGCTCATACACCTGAAACCTCCCTGGACTACTTCGTAATGACGCCATGGTCACAACTCCACTAACAGCTCCTAAAACGGACTCCGTATGTGCTCGCGCTATCTGAAACAAGAATCCCGATGAGGCGCTAAGTAACACTTAACGAGCGTGTCGCGCCACCGAGCCCCCATATCAAGAATTAAAAATTCTTGAGACTATCTCAAAAACTCTGTCTCAATCCGAGGATCACGTCTCCATATACTAAATGCAAATCCAAAGCTTGGTTTGCAAGTTAAGGGCATTTTAACGCCAATAGACAGAGACAGGGTGGGCCGGACCGGTTCGGTCGGTCCACCGCGGCCCGCGGTTCACCACGTGGGACGCACCGCCTCACCCAGATTGACTTAAATTGGTATCACTTTTTTCCACGAGATCCATGCTTTGTGGGTCTCGGTATACTTCCGAGGTCGCGATGACCCCTGTCTCGCACCGCACATCGACCGGCGTAGCCGGCCAGCGTGCGCCCTTGGCCTCCCGCATGCACCGCCGACGCCTGCCACCGCTCGCCTGCAGCCGGCCGCGCCACTGACTAAGACTGTCCATTCCTCCACCATCCTGGACCGCCTGAGGAGCCGCTGCTGCCATAACTCTCCAGACCGCCGCGCGGAGCCACCAGACTACCCTGGAACCGCTGGAAAATGAGGGTTTGGCTGGAAAACTTCTCAGGGCCACCACGGACGCCTCAGGACTCGGATTTTCGATCCAAAAAGAGAGTTGGGAATCATGGATCGAACCGTACACATCTATGGACTTATGTTGAGAATCAAACAACATTTAGATGCTATAATTTGAGTTCAAAGAGGATGTGGTAATTTAAAACGAAAATGCACGACCTTACCTCGCAGGGTGTAGCCCGTCGCTTCACATACGATCCACCAGAGCCACAACCACCTTGGAGAGGTAGAGAGAGGAGCTTGAAGAAGGCAGATCTTTTGTTGGGAGAGATTCTTCCAAGGATATGGAAAGGGGGAAGAAGGAGGGGGTGGATGCGTTTAATTAGGGAAAAAATTAATTAAAAATTAATTAATTTTAAACACCCACCAGTAGGCCCGTACCCAAAATCTCGAAGGGGTCAAGGATAAGATGCTCCTACGGTAAAATAAATGTTCTAAGCACAATGGTGGTCTTAGAATTTTAATTCGATCCTCCATTTAAAAGTTATAAAGTTTACGCCCGAGGCCGCTAAATTACGAAAGTTCCCTTGGTGGCGTTTTCCACAGAAGTACCACGCCCGCGAAAGTTACACCCCTCCTATGGTAAATGGCATGCTTCGGACTCAATGATGGCCTCAGTTTTCCCATCCGAAATTTTTTTTAGGAGTTATTATTTTTATTTGGCGTGTTTAGTGTGAACGCACTTAAAATTTAATTCCAGCTACACCGGGGCTCGGAATCACACGCCGTCTGAACGCCCAGCTCTGGAATAACATCAAGAAAATTTTCAAAGTCTCCCAATCTCAAAACCCGGGTTCTTACACATGATTTTAACAATATCATGCTTGGTAATTAGTTATTTTATACCATATTACTTCATGAACCCAAAATTTCAATTTTCTTAGAACCTTTTTATCTTCTTTGATCTTCCAAAGTCATCACCATTAGTTATTATTTAAAAATTAAAGTATCTATACATTTTAATTCCTAAAATAAAAGTTTAAATTATTGAATTGAAGTTCCTTGTACTCTTTTAATTTTAGGTTTGAACATAATAAATACATTATGTATACTATTTTCTAGAATTTTTAGAGTTTTTTGGTTTTGTGATTATAAATTCAAAATTGGCTACCCCGTGGGGAAAAACAACATTCTATGGGTGACCAATAAGGGTATTCTTAGGACCAATATCATGGAGAATTATACCATGAATCCATAATATTACCCTACCAACCTAATAAATATCCACACCTCAAACATAAAATTATTTATATCCCATGATAACACTTCCTTAATCTTACTTAGGTCTACATCTACACTACCCTCTAAGATGACATGCCTCGGGAAGTGGACCTCTTGAATCCAGAACTGATATTTGAGAGCTTTTTATAAAAATGATGCTTCTAAAGTAATTATTTATTGATCTTTAGATGCCCAAAATTCTTACCCTATGATGCTGAATAGAAAATAATTTTGTCGATGAATAAATCTTTGAACTATTATAATAAAGGAAAAAATATCTAGTTTATAAGGCCTATGAACACTGCCTGGGTGTTCATCACACCAAAGGGAATCAACAAAAACTCATAATGGCTATAGAAACATAAAAATTATATCCTTGTAATATCCTTATCATAAACTCAGCCCTAGTGATGAAAATTCCTAATACCAATCTTCAAGAAACACTTTTCTACCTTTAACTGGTAGAAGTGGTCATCCATACTTAATATAGGGTACTTATTCTTTATTTTTTATTCATTCAAGTGGTGATAATCAATTCAAACCCTCAATATATCATCCAAGTTCTTGGATAAAAACACCATAGATTACTCAGAGGACACACTAGGTTTGTTGAAACCTTTCCCCATAAGGTCCTTCAAAAATACATTTGGATCCATGTGCTAAGCTAGATCTATTCGATAATCTTTTAAAGATATTAGAGAGATCCTGGGGTATAGGTTGATATAAAAGGAATCCTCTTAACAAGAGGGAAACCCTAGTACATCCATGTGAAAAAAATTATATATACTCATCCAAAACTATAATAGAGATGTTAGTCTGATGAATCCTTCACACATAGATCCAAACTTTCCAATCGATGGGTGATCAATTGAAACTTCCTATTCATATTCTCTGATAATCTCAACCAATGATCCCACTCACCCATGATGGGGATTATTAATCTATCATCTCAAAAACATATCACTCTCTAATGTAAGTAATATATCTGGTCATGTATTTAGGAAAAATAATCCTTACTAAGTATAACATCATAGGGATTAATTATAACCCCTATGAGGTCCCAAAATAACCTCTCTTCACTAAGTTCAAAATCACAACATCGAAATATGTGAGTGATCTTGTGATTTCATCTAGTATGAGTTGATAGTTGAATGGGTCAGGCTAAGGGATCCAATAGAATATATATCTATCAAACTAAGGATAAAACAAAAAAATAATTTCTTAAACTGGTGTCTATGAGTATTTGTTCCAAATTAGAGTAGATATAGGTCATACCTAAGACCATGTCAGATAATTCCTATTTTTAACGCTTCATTACCTATATTTAGACATGTATCCAACTGTTAGCTCTCTAATCCTAACCTAGAATAACTGGGGGTGGTAGTGGTGAATTAAATCATAGAATCATCTACCTTCAACCCCTCCTTTTGGTGTATATTCAACTGCTCTTCCCAATATTCCTCTCTAAGGACCACCTTGGTCACCCTAGGGAGGTCCTTGATCATGCTGCTACCTCTAATACAGTGGTTCATCAACTATATTTATTATCTAAAATACATTATGGGTAGATATATCCTGGTATATATGTCCCCATACTCAAAAAAAATAAAATCCTATCTCCTAGCTGATTGTACCACCTATGTGACTCGTGAGCTTTTGATCTTCAGGTATGAGATGATTAATGAGAATGTATCATGTGTTGGAAAGATGATGCCTGACATAGGCTTGTTGTAGCTGATGAATTTTATCTATAATAATTTCCAAAAAAATCTACTACATGATGGACCTCTTCCAAGAATATATCAATCACCAAGGATCACTCTAGAACCATATAATTAGTGAGTATGTAGAGGTTAACACCACCAAATTAGATGTTTTTTAAGTCCATTCTCAATATATATTGTAATGACCCAAAGTTTTTCAATGGAAATTACCTTCTTATAATTATGTCATAAAATCACATGAAAACATAGCATAATGAACTAATAAGTGCTAAGTGACCTCTAAACATAAGTTTGGCACTTCTATGTTTTGAATTTTAAAAATCTGACATACACAGTTGTGTTCAAGATGATATTTGGAGTCCAATAAAACAGAAATAATTTTTGGTGAATAGTAACCTACACTTATGAATAGTAACATACCCTTATGAATAGTAATATGACCATTATTAATAGTAAATCATCCAACATAAGAGTAACATTACCCATGAATAATTAAATAAAATTTAGACATATTAGAAAGTGATAATTTGACCTTAGTAAATGTTTTGGTATTTTTTAAGTCATAAATAAATAATTATAATTAATTAATTAATTTAAAAGGAAATGTATTTTTTCTTAAAATGTTTTCATTAATTATCAAATAAATGTCCTATAGTTTTTAGATAATTTTATAAGACCCTACACAATATTTGAAAGCACTATAAAATCAGTTTTAATTTTTAAAAACTGTTTTTCTAAGTAAATTATGATTTTAATTAAATATTAAATTAACAGTATTTATAAAATTATATTTGAAAAATGGAATTTATTTTTAGATTCTACACGTCAAAAAATGTTTGGGGTAAATTTTTGCTATTTTTCTGAAATACTTGAATTTTTGATGAATAGTGAAATACCGTAATTTACAAAAATAAGCTAAATAAGCTAATTATTGAGTCATGTGTGATGTTCTTCTGGTGTAAGAAAACTTGTTTCAGGATTACATTATACAATTACTGTTATTGGTCATTAAAGACTCACTATTCCTTGTCTTTTGGGGAAATAATAAACTAATGAATTTTATATTAAGGAAACCCCTCTCCCCTCCACTATAAAATCCACCCTTCACACCCTCATTTCCTCACACCTCAAAAGATCCAAGCCTCCTCTAAATTCTACCCAAACATCTTCCCTATCCCCTCTCCCACATCCAAGAGCTTCTGGTATCATCAAAAGACCTGACCTAGCTTCCTTAAGGAGAATCTCAAGAAAAGGATTTAAGAGGTAATTTCTCTCCCACTTCTCCTTTAATTTCCTTTCAAGTTCAAGTTCATTTCTTGATCTCTCAACACATATCTTCATAAAAATGGTATTTTAACTCTAGTATTATAAAAATATTATAATTTTATGATTCTAATTGGATATTATATCATCCAACCCCCTTTCCCTCTTTCTTTTATTTTATTAAAGAGAATGTTGTTCGTGAGGTGTTAATTTATCACCTTCAAGAATGACATGCTTTCTTCTTCCATTTCTACCTTCAGATTTATTCATGAAGCCATTTTTATGGTTGAAGAAGAATATTTTATATGTATTATGTCCTATTAAAAATTCTGTAACTGACTTATGAACATATTACTAAGTGATAAATTAAAACATGTTCATTGTGATCGAAAAACAACCCAAATTAACCCAAACAATCTTCATTTAATTTTTATCTAATGATTCATCCACATGGAATATGATATAAATCATTATAAAATCATTTTAAATTATTTAATTTTATTAATAACATGTTCTGGATGTTTACCCATGTTCTACCTGAACTTCAATTTATGAATACAAGTGAACCACCCAAGAAAAACCATAAAAACGAACATCCCCGAACAATGATTTTAAACTCTATAAGTCATCCAAAGGAACATAAAATGACATAATGACACCATAATTAACCCTATTAATTTATAAAAGGTTCTTTAAATTATAATTAATTAATATAATGTCATTATACAAGACATTAAAGAGAAGGAAGCATTCAGATACAAGGTAAGGGGAAATTCTCGAACCCAACTTTCATCCTTCAGGTTTTATCTCTTTCACTCCATTTTTGATATGGTCACTCCTTAAAGATCCTTTTTCATAATTTTATTTCCTTTTATGGTATATACATGTTTTCTAATGAATTTTATGTCAATCCAAATGTTTTCTAATAGAACTCTTCTTTTAAGAACTCAACTTTTACCACTCATTCCAGGTTGATGGTTCTTGTATCAAGTATGTTATTCCCTATTTCTTTTGGGATCCCAAAACGTATGAATGTATTATTATGATATGAAACCAATTCCTTACCATGGGTTAGTTATGTTCATTATTGTTATATGTTCTATGTGTTATGCATGATAATGATAATATTATGAGGTGACGGGTGCGCCCAGAATTATAAAGCGCAATATGAATATTTGAATGTGATGGGTGCACTCGGAATTATATAGCGCTCCAATGCATTGGGTAAAGTGATGAATATCATTAGTAAATGTGAAATTATGTGTGAAAAAGATGATATCTTGGTTCAAAAGCATGTGTGGTAGTTAACCACTAAGACATGATGTTTCATTTTTATGCATTTCCATATTTCAAGTCTTTTATTTATGCACCTCTCATGTTCATGATCTTTTGTCTATGTCTTGGTTATGTTCACACCATGATATATTATTATTATCTATCCTCTTACTAGGCTTTTATCTCACCAATTTTTATGTATATCCTCAGGTGGATACATGTACTAAGGATAGGACAAGTTCCAATAAGAAGCTAGAGAAGAAGAAATTAAATAAATGCTTAAGCTTGATGTTGTAATTGTTTTGTATGGTCATAGTTTTCCCAAGACACTAAAACTTTGGATCTTATATGTGTAATACTATTATGTTTTTTATCTTTGAAATGATGTAATAGTAAGTTAATAAAAGGTAGGGTCTCTATAGTTGTTATTAGAGGAAAGGTTTAGTTAATTTGGGAATTAGGATTAGTGAACCCTAGAGAAAAACTCTAGCATGAGACTAAGTACAAATATGTAGACAAGAATATTTACATAGGTATCCCATATGTGATGTTTTTGGTATAAATTATTTAAATAAATAAGTTATTCATGAATTGTTTACTTATGTTTTGTTCTAACCTTTTCTATTTTAGAAAATGGTGGGAACCAGGAGAAATCAGGCCAACAACTCTTGCGAGGGCCAATGCAACGATTTCCCGAATGACATCCCCAATGATTTGGGAGGTGGAGTTCAAAACTTCATGGTGATTATTACCCAATTATCTCAGGTTATGAACAATAACCATAATAATGGGGAACTTCCTCCTTAACCAAAGAGGGAGAAACTGGCTATCAAATGTTTTATGCCGCACCAACCACTGACATTTTGTGGATCTTCCGATCCACTCGTTGCAAAACAGTGGGTCAACTCCATGGAGAAGATATTTTCTTCGCTTCACTTTTCTGATACAGAGAAGGTGATCCTAGCCGTTTATCATCTAGATAGAGAAGCCGATCAATGGTGGGATTTGATTAAGAACACCAAGCCAAGGGAAGAAATTGAAGATATGGAATGGGAAGACTTTAAGGTAATGTTTCTTAATAAGTATTTCCCACGAACTCTTCACACAAAGATGGAGAGATAATTCATAGAGATCAAGAAAAAAGAAGAAGAATCTGTCACAACCTATGAATCGAATTTCACAAGGCTTGCAAGGTATGCTTCAGGTTCTGTTATAAAAAATGATAGAAAAATTGATAGATTCTTTAGTGTATTAAAACCACACCTTATAAAGGATCTTATAATTTGAGACTTTCGGAGTTATGAAGAAGTTCTTTGATGTGCTCTCAAAGTGGAGATGGATTTTGGAGAATGGTCCCATGGCTATGGGGATAAGAAACTAAAGATGGAGTTTCAAGCCGGTAGATCTAATGACCTGACCTGAATGGCCCAAAGGCCTTCATTTTTATTGATTTTTGATAACCCCCCTTTCAAGGGATGATGGAGAAACCTTAAAAGGACCATAGGATCAGAGATTACATGGCCCATAGGCTTAGAATATTAAATGACCTGAAGGTATTAGGGAATTCAACCAGACTATCTACAAGGAGTTTCCCCTCCCCAGCATCTGCATCATGATAGTATCTCTCCACCTTTGCATGACTGTATGTCTAGGCTTCACATGCAAGCATAAGCTGGTACTGATGTCATAGCCATACCCTCTCATTCCGATAATCCATTTGGCTCTACTTTGGTGAGTTCACCTGCTCTGAATCCTCTTCTGGGGCTGCTCCTTTTTATGTAGTGTGTCTGGGGATTGCATTCATTTATCTTGAAGGCCTTGGGGTGGCCCTAATGACTTAAGGTGGCCCGAAGGCCTTGAGAATAAACTGGTCCGAAGGCCTTGGGTGGCTCAAAAGCCTTGCAGGACCCAAGGACCAAATCGGTGGCCCAAAGGCCCAGATGGATGAAGAGTTCCAGCTGCTACAGTACCGAACATTTCCTGCTACAGTACTTGCTACAGTTCTGCTACAGTTCCTACTAAAGTACTTCTATAGTCTGCTACAGTACTGGAAATAAGCCTCCACCTGGATTTGATCCTGGGTCTCTTGGATGCACCTAGAGAGTCCTCACCAACTAGGCTGAGGCTCATGTGCAGATCTAATGAAAAAAGTGGGAAGAAAACTCAACGACCCACATGAAAAAAATGTGGGAAGTTGCACCATGGGAAATGCCTCAAAGGGACAGGGAAATGCTTCAAGTTTGGGAAAGAAGGAAATCATGCTCAATAGTGTCGAAAAGAAACAAAAAGTAAGGAGAATGTAGCCGATGAAAGGAGAGAACAACTCATGGTTCAATTCTACAACTGTAGGGAGCTAGGGCACTATGCAAACTAGTGTACTAAACCTCAATCTCTCAAGGGTAATCAGCTTCAGCAGCCACAGAAACCAAAGGAACAAGTTAATGCTTATGCCATCACTACTGCGGAAGTAGAGAAAGATAATGAAGTCGTACAAGGTACACTTCCTATTCACTTAAGAATGGAAAAAGTCTTATTTGATTCTGGTTCTATGCATTCCTTCATATCATGCAGGTTTGCTATAACTATAGAATCGAATCACCGAAACATTTATGTAGAGATATCTGTAAAAACACCAAGTGGTGAAATCATTGCAACCCAAGTGTTTGAATCTTCTCCTGTTGGCGTATGTGGGAAGATTCTTCTGGAAAATCTCGTAATACTTTCCTTGGTAGAATTTGACACTATAATGGGAATGGATTAACTCTCATTATATAGAGAACATATCAACTGTCAGGAAAAGGAAATATCTTTTCATATTGTGAACCATCCCATGCTCCTATACAAATGCAAGGAAGTTCATGAATCTCCTTTGGAAAATCCTTCAATGGTGTGGGTGTTGATTCCCTATGAAGAATCATACCTCTCCCAAATGGTTGAGTCAAAGGAAAGTTACAACCTTGAGGAAATTCCCATCGTGAAGGAATACGACGATGTATTTCTGGAAGAGTTACCCAGAATTCCCCCGGATCATGTGGTAGAGTTCTCAATTGAACTCATACACAGAGCTACTCCTATCTCGAAGTGTCCCTATAGGATGGATCCTAGCGAACTGGAGGTGTTAAAGAAGCAGCTGCAAGAGCATCTGGACAAAGGGTTCATACGCCCTAGTGCATCACCTTGGGGTGCACCGATGCTCTTTGTAAAGAAGAAGGATGGAACAATGTGGCTGTGTATCGATTATCAGGAACTCAACAAGATCACCATAAAGAACAAGTATTCTCTCCCAACGATTGATGACTTGTTCGATCAGTTAAGAGGTGATCTACACTTCTCAAAGGTGGATCTTCATTCTAGATATCATCAGGTAAAGTTGAAGAAGGAAGATATTCAGAAGTCTGCCTTCCGAACAAGGTATGGGCACTATGAGATTTTTGTGATGCCCTTTGGACTTAATGATGCCCTAGAAATCTTCATGGATTTGATTAATAGAGTCTTTAGAAATTACCTCAACAAATTTGTGGTAGTTTTTATCGATTATATTCTCATATACTCCAAGAGCAAGGAGAAACATGAAGAACATATAAGACTTGTATTGGTGACATTAAGAAAGGAGAAGTTGTATGCCAAGTTCAGAAAGTGTGACTTTTGGATGAAACAAGTCACGTTCTTGGGACATGTGATCACACGTGAGAGAATTTCCGTGGATCCTTCAAAAACAAAGGCGATTAAGGAATGGATCAGGCCCTCTAGTGTCACATAAATCTGTAGTTTTCTAGGATTAGCTGGGTACTACCAACATTGTGTTAAAAACTTCTCATGATTATCAAGCCCACTAACTATGTTAACAAGGAAAGGGGTAAAGTATGTCTGGATGAAATAATGTGAGGGAAGATTCAAGGAGCTAAAGAGAAGGCTGATCACTACACCTATACTCACACTAATGAAAAGTGGAGAATGTTTTGTGATATACAGTGATGCTTCAAAGAAAGGATTGGGTTGTGTACTCATGAAAAATGACAATGTGATAGCCTACGCCTCAAGACAATTGAAGATCCATGAGCAGAACTACCCGACGCATGATCTAGAGCTGGCAGCCGTGATTTTTTCCTTGAAAATCTAGTGACACTACCTTTATGGCGAGAAGTGTGACATATACACCGACCACAAGAGCCTAAAGTATATATTCACACAAAAGGAGCTCAACATGAGTCAAAGGATATGGTTAGAGCTAATCAAGGATTAATACTTCTCTATTCACTATTATCCTGGAAAGGCGAACAAGGTAGATGATGCTCTAAGCAGAAAAGAACCTGCTACTCTATCCATGCTGCAGATTGAGAAAGACCCTATCTTCCTGGATATGCAAAGAATGGATTTGGAGATCATATGGGTAGGGGATACATCATACCTTTCCCAAATGATTTCGCAACCATCCATCCAGGAGAAGATTAAGGAAGCACAAATGGATAATGTGGAGATACAAAAGAGGGTGAATACAGTAAATGAAGGAAAACTACAAGAGTTCCATATCGACGATGATGGTGTGATTCGGTTTGAATGTGGCTTTGTGTCCCTTCATCATATGAGATAAAGAAGGATCTATTTGATAATGCACATGGCTCAACATTCTCTATCCATCCTGGGAGTACCAAAATGTTCCATGATCTCCGATAACACTTCTAGTGGGATAACATGAAGAAGGAGATTGAGAAATATATATCAAGGTGCTTGGTATGTCATCAAGTTAAATCTGAGTGATAAAAGTCCAAAGGTATGATGAATACATTGCCTATACCCATGTGGAAATGGGAAAATGTTACTATGGACTTCGCCACGGGTCTCCAGAAGATGTCGAAGGAAAATAATGCGATATGGGTTGTGGTTGACCGACTCACCAAGAATGCCCATTTTATTGCTATTAGTGAAGATCAATCGCTTGAACAACATGCAAAGATACATGTGATGGAAGTGGTAAGACTGCATGGTGTTCCACTCTCAATTGTCTCTGACCGTGATCCAAGGTTCACATCTAAATTCTGGAAGAGCCTTCAACATGCTTTGAGTGCTAAATTAAATTTCAGCACGGCCTATCACCCCCAAACTGATGGCTAGTCTGAAAGGACTATTCATATTCTTGAAGATATGCTAAGAGCCTGCTCCCTTGAATTCAAAGGTGGTTGGGATCAGTATCTCCCATTGGTTGAGTTCTCATACAACAATAGATTCCACTCGAGTATTCATATGGCTCCATATGAAGCTCTATATGGAAAGCAATGTAGAACTCCAACCTGTTGAGTTGAAGTTGGAGAAAGAAAGCTACTTGGACTTGATCTTGTTTAAGAGATGATAGAGAAGGTTCAAGTCATCTAGAAACACATCAAAGCTGCTCAAAGTTAGAAAAAGAGCTATGATGACAATCGACGAAGGGACTTGGAGTTCAATGTTGGAGATAAAGTCTTCTTCAGAATATCTCCATGGAAGAGAGTCATGCGATTCGGGAAGAAAGGGAAGCTAAGCCCAAGGTATATTGGCCCCTTTGAGATCATTGACCGCATAGGAGCCGTGGCCTATCAACTTGCACTTCCACTGAATATGGTTCAAGTTCATGATGTGTTTCATGTATCACTACTGAGGAAGTACATACCAGACCCCTCACATGTACTAAACATAGAGGTGGCACATCTAGAAGATGATCTCTTCTATGAGGAGGAGCCGGTAAAGATTCTGGATCAGAGGGATAAGGTTTTACGCAACAAGAAAACCCATCTTGTCAAAGTGTTTTGGAGGAACCATATGTTTGAGGAAGAAACTTGGGAACCAGAAGAGGCAATGAAGGAGAAGTACGCTCACCTGTTTTTGTAAAGTGAAATTTCAGGGGAAAAATTTCTTAAGGGGGGAAGAATGTAACGACCCAAATTTTTTCAATGGAAAATACCTTCTTCTAATTATGTCATAAAATCACATGAAAACAAAACATAATGAACTACTAAGTGATAAGTGATCTCTAAACATAAGTTTGTCACTTCTAGGTTTTGAATTTTGAAAATATTACATACACGGTTGTGTTCAAGATGATTTTTGGAGTCTAATAAAACAAAAATAATTTTTGGTGAATAGTAACCTACCCTTATGAATAGTAACATACCCTTATGAATAGTAATATGACCCTTATAAATATAAAATCATCCAACATAAGAGTAACCATACCCATGAATAATTAAATAAAATTTAGACATATTAGAAAGTGACAATTTGACCTCAATAAACGTTTTGGTATTTTGTATGTCATAAATAAATAATTATAATTAATTAATTAATTTAAAAGGAAATTTATTTTTTCCTAAAATGTGTTCATTAATTATAAAATCGATGTCCTATAGTTTTTATATAATTTTATAATACCCTACGTAATTTTTAGAAAGCACTATAAAATCAATTTTAAATTTTAAAAAAAAATTTTTATAGTAAATTATGATTTTAATTAAATATTAAATTAATAATATTTAGAAAAATATTTTTGAAAAATGGACTTCATTTTTGGATTATACACGTCAAAAAGAGAGGATGAGCCCGTAAGGGGCCTTACACACTAGGTTTTCCCCCTCGTCACCGCCGCCTCCTTTCATCTCGAGATGGCGCAGCACTCCTCCTTACGCTCAGTGAGATGCGACGGCAGATCTCCTTTGAAATGTTCTTCTCGGGATTGGACACTTCTTCTTGTTGCTGGCTGGTTCCTCACCCGAATCCTCATACCTGGATAGGGTTTCTATGGCGGCGCGGTGACCCACGACCGAGCTGCAACTGCTGAAGGATGTTGCCTCATCTCTGGTGGGTTCGTAGGGTGATTCGTCGCATCTCTTTGAGTGTTCTGGTTGGAGGCGAGGGGATCTGGCCACAACGGTTCCTCCTTTAGGCGTATCAGTGATGTTCAGTTTTAGTTTTATTGTAATCGTTTTGGTTCCATTTTCTTTTCTTCGTGTTGCCTGATGGTTCACATTGAACCCCTCTGACAATATGTGAAGCTTGGCTGTTTTTTGTTTTCATGACTTCGTATTGGAGTCCTGGTTCAGGTTGATTTGTGGTTCTGTGTTGAGCGATGGTTGGTAAGGCTTCTATGTGAGTCAGTGAGTCAAAGCTTGTTGGCTTTTTCGGCTTTGGTTTCCTGCTCGGGTCAAATGTGGATTTCTGGGTTTTTATCCCGATGGTTTGTAGTGGAGATGCATTGTCGAAGTAGAATCCTACATGTTTTTTTTGGTTTCCTGGGATTTTCAATTGTGAAGGACGCGTGATGGTTTTCAGTGTTGATATCCTGTTGAATCAGACTCTCCTGGTGGTGTTGCAGTGGTGATTTTTTCAGGATGCAGTGGTGATTTTATTAGCTGTGGTGATTTTTGAGGAATTAGTGGTGATTTTTTTGAATCAGTGGTTATGTTATGATAAAGTTTAAGCTCCTGATGGTGTTGCGGTTCGGAGGTGGATTTTGGATAATCTTGCAAACAGATTTCAACATGTATCTGCGCCAGATGAGGATCAGAGCAAGAAGCATTCACCTTCGCATGTCATTTGGATTTGGAAATTTGAGAGGGTATGGCTCTGCCATCAGTTCCATGCCCGTGCAACACTGCAAGAGACTGCTAGCTGAGTGGTCATGCGATTGTGAAGGCTTGACATCTTGGTGTATTCACTGGGGAGGGGCAGATTCTGTAGTCTTGATCGTAATTATCTTTTTAATGGTTTTTTGGTGTAATGATGGATGTTGTGGTTTCTCACTTTTTCCTCAAAAGTGTTTATAATAATAACAAAAAAAATTAATTTTCTGTTAGTCACGTCAAAAAATGGTTGGGGTAAACTTTTGGGATTTTTCTGAAATACTTGAATTTTTTATGAATAGTGAAATACTGTAATTTACAAAAACATGCTAAATAAGCTAATTATTGAGTCATGTGTGATGTTCTGCTGATGTAAGCCCAATGTTTTCGGGATTACATTATAAAATTACTATTATTGGTCATGAAAGACTCACTATTACTTGTCTTGTGGGGAAATAGTAAACTAATGAATTTTATATTAAGGAAACCTCTCTCCCCTCCACTATAAAATCCACCCTTCACACCCTCATTTCCTCACACATCTCAAGCTCCAAGACTCCTCTAAACTCTGCCCAAACATCTTTCTTATCCCCCCTCCCACATCTAAGAGCTTTTGGTATCATCAAAAGACCAATCCTATCTTCCTTAAGGAGAATCTCAAGAGGAGGATTTAAGAGATAATTTCTCCCCCACTTCTCCTTTAATTTCCTTTCAATTTCAAGTTCATTTCTTGATATCTCCCCACATATCTTCATCCAAATGGTATTGTAACTCCAGTATTATAAAAATAATGTAATTTTATGATTCTAATGGGATATTATATCATCCAACCCCCTTTCCCTCTTCCTTTTATTTTATTAAAGAGAACTTTGTTCATTAGGTGTTAATTTATCACCTTCAAGAATGACATGGTTTATTCGTCCATTTATACCTTCAGATCCTGTCATGAAACCATTTTTATGGTTTAACTAGAATATGTTATATGTATTATGTCCTATTTAATGTTTTGGAACTGACTTATGAACGTATTACTAAGTGATAAATTAAAACAAGTTCATTATGATCGAAAAACCGCCCAAATTAACCCAAACAATCTTCATTTAATTTTTATCTAATGATTCATCCACATGGTATATAATATAAATCATTATAAGATAATTTTAAATTCTGTAATGTCATTAATAACATGTTCTGGATGTTTACCCATGTTCTACCCGAACTTCAATTTATGAATAGAAGTGAACCACCCAAGAAAAACCATAAAAACGAGCATCTCCGAACAATGATTTTAAACTCTATAAGTCATCCAAACGAACATAAAATGACATAATGAAACCAGAATAAACCCTATTAATGTATAAAAGGTTATTTAATTTCTAATTAATGAATATAATGTCATGATATAGGACATTAAAGAGAAGGAAGCATTCAGATACAAGGTAAGGGGAAATTCTCGAAACCCAACTTTCATCCTTTGGGTTTATCTATTTCACTTCATTTTTGATATGGTCATTCCTTAAAGATCATTTGTTAATTATTTTATTTCCTTTTCTGAGATATACATGTTTTCTAATTAATTTTATGTCAATACAAATTTTTTCTAAGAGAACTCTTCTTTTAAGAACTCAACTTTTACCACTTATTCATGGTTGATGGTTCTTATATCAAGTATGTTGTTCCCTCTTTCTTTTGGGAACCCAAATCTTATGAATGTATTATTATGAGATGAAACCCATTACATACCATGGGTTATTTTTGTTAATTATTTTTATATGTTCTATGTGACATTCATGATAATGATAATATTATGAGGTGATGGGTGTGCCCGGAATTATATAGCGCAATATGAATGTTTGAATGTGACGGGTACACTCGAAATTATATAGCACTCCAATGAATTGGGTAAAGTGATTAATCTCATGATTAAATGTGAAATGATGTTTGAAAAAGATGCTATCTTGGTTTACAAGTATGTGTGTTAGTTAAACACTAAGACATGATGTTTCATTTTTATGCATTTCCACATTTCATGTCTTTTATTAATGCACCTCTCATGTTCATGGTCTTTTGCCTATGTAATGGTTATGCTCACCCCATGATGTATTATTATTATCTATCCTCTTACTGGGATTTTATCTTACCCATTTTTATGTATATCCTCAGGTGGCTATATGTACTAAGGAGAAGACAAGTTCCAATAAGAATCTAGAGAAGAAGAAATTAAATAAATGCTTAAGCTTGATGTTGTAATTGTTTTGTATGGTCCTAGTTTTCCCAAGACACTAAACCTTTGGATCCTCTATGTGTAATACTATTATGTTTTTTATCTTTTAAATGATGTAATAGTAATATAATAAAAGGTAGGGTCACTATATATATGATTAGAAGAACCCATAATGAATCATATTTAGGTAGTACCTCATGAGATCAATGGATCTTGATATATACTCAGTAACAGACATTACAACCTAATGTAACTCCAATAGCTCTTGGATGCGAACATTTTCCAACACCTATAGATAGTACTCCGCATTGAAAAAGAACTCGAACTCAATAGATGGAAGAGTCACCTTATCATGGGTTCGAATGATCAAGTCCCACTAGAGACTCTTCGTTCCATGGATAAGGATATAAGATAGCACTACCATATGATTTATAGGTGTTTAAATAAGGGGAAATAATCAAACCACCATATGAATCCAATCCTCATTCGCCCAAGGGTTAGGTGTGCCTTAGAAACTAGATCATCTTTGTCATCGGAACTCATCCAGATTACTCAAACTATTCATATAGTCATCATATAGAACTATAATAATTAGTTGTGTAGAAGTTAGGGAAATGTAATCCATCATTGTAGGAGGTGAGTTTTCCCGCAGCACAATGGGAATATGTACATCTTCCCACACACCCTATGGAATTATGTAACGACCCAAATTTTTATCAACGAAATTTCCGTTCTTATAATTATTTCAAAAAACACACACACCACATAGAGAAACCAACAAAAATATTATTCTCATAAATGATACATTAGTTAGTAAACAAAACATTAATAATTCTAAATATTACTGTGGGATGCCAAATAGAAAATAAGATAAAAATAATAGTAAAATTTGGATCCACTAAAATCACTAAAAAGACCGCACTTGTGAACAAAGTTTTAAAAATAAAACATAATGACAATAATATAATATTAAATTTTAATATTAATATATATAACCTTGATATAAAATACAAGTGAATGAAGAATGAATGATATAAGAGGTATTTATAAGAATGAAAGAACCTATTTCATTAAAACTGTAACCTGAACAATGGAATAGTAATAAGACTGTTAGGATTAGTAATTTGGCCATTGGAATAGTAACCTCGACTATGAAAGTATAGATAAAATTTATTTATTTTTATAAATGAAAATATGATATAATTATATCCTAGTATAAGTAAATACACGTTTTAAAAATAATAAATTATGTGTTGGTATTTTTATGAAATGAAAATGATCATTTACAATTTTATAATTAATATAATTATTTAAAATGAAATTTATTTTCATAAATTAATACTTCATTGTATTATAATTATAATATAATTTTATGAGACCTTAATTAATTTTTCAAAGGGTCATAAAATCAATTATAATATTAAAATTGTCATTTTTCAAATAAATGATGATTTTATTTAAAAATTTAATGTATCATATATAGAAAATTATTTTTATAAAATTTATTCTATTTTTTAAATCTATATTTTAAAAAACTTTTATGGATAATTTTGGGGATCTTTCTGAAATAGTTGAATTTTTGGTGAACAATGAAATACTGTAATTTTTTGTATTTAACATTATAAGAATTTTTGAGTCATGGATGATGTAATCATTATGTAAGCACCCATTGGTTTAAAATATCCTGAAATACTTACTATATTTAGTAATAGGAATCAATACAATTGATATTATTGAGCCAAAATAATAAACTAATGAATATAATAATAAAAAACACCCCTCTCTCCACAATAAATACCACCCATCACCACCCATTATTCTCATACCTTCTAAGCCTCATAGCTTGTCAATATTCTACACAATTTCCTTCCCATGAATCTTAATAATGTTCAAGATCTTATTTTCTTAATATAAGACAAAACTCATGTGCCTTAAAGAGGTTCTCAAGGAGACAACATTCGATAGGTAAAATCCTTAGTCCTTCTCTTTTAATTTCTTTTCTTTTATTACCTTCTCTTCACCTCCCTTATATAAAGTGGCATGATAACTCAAATATAATTTATATACTATAATTTTATTGTGTAAATAGAATATTTATCATCCAATTTATTTTCCTCTCATTTTATTCTAAAAATGAACACATCATCTTTGATATGTCGGTTCACTGCCTTCATGGATGATAGTTTTTTATTTTCATTAACACCTTTATGGTTGGTCATAAAACCATTACTATGTTTAAATAAGATTTAAATATGTATATTTTAACTTGTTTTATTTTCTTTAACTTATTTATAGACATAATATTAAATAAAATAAAACTAGTTTGTGATGGTCAAAAAAACCAACAAAATAAACTAAACATTTATCATTAACATTTAATCAAATGAATAATCCTTCATAAAATAAAAAAAATAATATATGGGACCATTTATACCTTTTTAAGTGCACTAATACCACTTTATTTCACTTATGTATAATTATTACATTTTTAAAATAATTTCCATAATTATATACAAGTGAGACAATCATGAAAACCATGAAAACAAACTCTTCCGGAACGATGAAATTGAACTCTATAACTCATAAAAATGATCATAAAAGAGCTTAGTAAAGTTATAATAAATAAAATAAATGTATAATATGTTTTAAATTTAGTAATTATTTAATATAATTTGATTATTAAGGATATTAAGTGTAAGTTCAGAACAAATTCTGGCATGTAAGGGGTTTCTCAAACCCGACTCATTTTCTTTGTATTATCCCTATTTCATAAAACATTTGGCATGAATACTCCTATAATTTTATTTAAATATCATTCCATTATTATTCCATTTTATTTTTTGGGATATACATGTTTCCAAACTTGATTTTTTGAACAATATAAATATTTTACAAGAGAACCCTTCTTTCCAAAACACATATTAATTTCTCTTTAATTATTTCTTATTCACTCAAGAGTGATGATTTCTATACCTAATATATTTTTTTCCATTTTTCATTTGGTAACCCAATTTTTTTAATTAAATCATAATTGATTAAATAATTATGAAACCCATTCTTTTCCAAGTGTTATTCCATGACTATGATTGTTATATGTCCTATGCGGCATAAATGATTATGTAAATATTATGACATGACATGTGGGCCCAGAATTATAAAGCTCTCTAATGCATTAGGTAATGTGATGTATCTCATGATGTAATGTGTAATATTCATGAACATGATGCTATTTTTTTTTCACATTGACGATGTTATGATTATGCACATATGTTACACGTGAACATGATACTAGTTTTGTTCACAACTATGTGTGGTATTTGACCAAAAATACATGAAATTTTATTTTTATGTATTTCCACATTCCATGAATTTATCACATGTTTCCCTCATGATATTGATGATGATCCTATACTTATGATATGATGATGATTATGATCAACCATGTTATATTGATTCATGTTCTTTATTTATCTTTTTACCAAGCTTTTATCTTACCCTTTTCTTTGATGAATATTTTCATGTGATTACATGTACTAAGGAGAATGTGAGGATTTAAGGATAAATATGAAGGCTCTAATTAAATGTTTTTGTTTTATTATGTTTATATTATGTATAAGCCTAATTTTCCCAAGACATTTAACCTTTTTATCTTTTATTTGTATCTCTATTATGTTGTTTATGTAAAAAATGATATAATAGTTATATAATGAAAAGTGTGGTCACTATAGTTGGTATCAAAAGCATGATTTAGTTAATTTGGGAATTAGGATTAGAGAATATTAGTGAAAACCATTAGTATAAGACTAAGTATATATAAACATTGAAGAAAATTTATTTTAGAAAAATTATAAGCATAGGTATCCCATAATATATGCCTTTAGAGTTAGTTTTACAAAAGAATAAATTATTTATTCATGACTTATGGAATTATGTTTTGTTCAAACCTTTTTTATTTTATAAAATGGTGGGAACCAGGAGAATCTAGACTAACAGCCCATATGAGGGACAATTCAACGATTTCTTGAATGATATACCTAATTCCTTGGGAGTTGGAGTTCAAAAATTCATGGTAATTATTACCCAGTTGTCTTAGGAAATAAATAATAATCCTATCCATATGAAATGTATACCTTCACCCCATAAAGAACCACTATCCATTGAGTACTTTATATGAAAAAACCAATGAGATTTAGTTGATCTTCTGATCCAATTGTTTTAAAATAGTGGGTTAACTCAATCTAGAATATATTTTCTATTATCCACTTTTCTGGGAAGGATAAGGTGACTCTAGCTATCTATAATTTAGATAGAAAATTTAGTAAATGATGGGAATTGATAAAGAACACCAAGTTGAAGGATAAAATAGAAGAGATGGGGTGGGAAGACATTAAAAAAATATTTCTTGACAATTATTTACCTCTAACTCTTTATACAAATATGGAGAGAAAATTTATAGAGATGAAGAAAAAGGAAGGTGAATCTATCACAGATTATGAAGAAAACATCACAAGGCTTGTAAGATATGCCTTGGGTTTCATTATCAAAAATAAAAACATAATTGATGGAATATTTAGTGGTTTAAAAACATACATTTGAAATTTTCTCGCTATCTGAGATTTAGGGAGCTATAAAAAAGTGGTTTTATGTGATATAAATGTGGATATAGAGTTTGGATAATAATCCTATGGTTATGAATATAAAAAGATAATAATGTAGTTTCAAGCTATTGGGTCAAATGAAAAAGGAGGAAAGAGGATCCAACCACCCATGTGTCAAAAGTGTGGGAAGAAATATAATGGGAATAGTCTCAAAGTAAAGGGAAAATGATTCAATTATGTGAGATAAGGCCACTAAACTCATGAATATCAAATACACATGAAGAATCTGAGAAACAAGGGGGAGGAAAGGAATGAAAATCCTAATATACCACCCACGGTTCAATGCTTAAACTATAGGGAGAAAGGGAAATATGCAAGGAAATGTACTAAACCTCAAGTCCTTTAGTGTAATCAGCATTAGCAGTCACCAAATCCAAAGGATCAAGGGAAATATTATTCCATCACTATTTCTAAAGTGGATCAAGAAAATGAATTCGCACAAGGTACAATTCCTATTCACTCAAGAATGGAAAATTATTTTTTGATTCTATTTATACACGTTCCTTTTTATCCTGAAAGTTTTATATAACTAATGAATCGAAGACCCGATACCTTGAAGTATAGATATCCGTAAAAAAATTAATGGTGAGATCATTACAACCAAAGTATTGGACTCTTCTCTTATAGGAATATGTGGTATGATTATTCTAAATAATATCATAATATTCCCCTGTATGGAATTTTATGCTATACTAGGAATAGATTTACTCTCATTATATAGAGCACACATCAACTGTTAGGAAAAGAAAATATCTTTTCATATTCCAAACCATCCCATGCTCCTCTAGAAATGCAAGAAAGATCATGAATCTCCTTTGGAAAATCCCTCAATGGAGTGGGTGTTGATATCCTATAAAGAAGCTTACCTAGACCAAATGTTTGTGTCGAAGGAAAGAATCAAAATTGAAGAAATTCCTATTTTGAGGAAATACATGATGTATTTACTGACGAGTTACTCATACTTACCCCATATAGTGAGGTAGAGTTCTCAATAGGACTTATACCCAGAGCCACTCCAATATAAAATTATCCTACAGGATGGCCCTAATTCAAATAGTAGAGTTAAAAGAATAATATTCAAGATCACTTTGATAAAGGTATTATACACAATAGTGAATTCATAATGAAAAAGGATGCGTGTATCGATTATTGGGAGCTCAATATGAACACCCTAAATAAAATTTTTTATATTCCAAGGATTTATGACTTATTCAATAAAATATGAGGAGCTCAGTAGTTCTCAAAGGTTGGTTTTCATTCTAGATATCATTAAATTAAGGTAAAGAATAAAGATATTCAAAATACCACTTTTTGTATAAGGTATAAGAACTATGAGTTCCTAGTGACTCCCATGACTTACTAATGTGCCTGAAATATTAATGGATTTGATGAATATAGTATTTAGAAAATACCATGAAAAATTTGTGATAGAGTTTATCAATGGTATTCTCATTTAATACAAGTGTAAGGAGGAACATTAAAAACATGTAAGGATTATGTTACAGACATTAAGAAAGGATAAATTGTTTTCCAAGTTCATAAAGTGTGACTTTTGGATGTGTCATGTCACATTATTGGGTCACATGATCATAAATGAGGGAATTTTTATAGACCCTTAAAATCAAAGGCAACTGTGGAATTGACCAGACCCACTAGTATTATAGAAATTCTTAGTTTCCTTAGCTTAGCCGGGTACTACTGATGTTTGGTTAGAAATTTATCATGATTGTCTATCCCACTAACTAAGTTAACATAGAAAGGGTTAAAGTTTGTCTGGATGGAAGAATGTGAGGAAATATTCAAGGAGCTCAAGAAAAGTCTAAGCACTACACTTGTACTCACACTACTAACAAGTGGAGAAAGTTATATGATATATAGTAATGCTTTAAAGAAAGGCCTGGGTTGTATACTAATGTAGAATGATAAAGTGGTAGCCTATGACTCGTGGTAGTTGAATATCCTTGTATATAACTACATAAAACATCATTTAGAGCTTGCATCTTTGATATTTTCCTTTAAAATCTGGCGAAACTACCTCTACGGTGAGAAGTGTGAAATATATACCAATAAAAAGAGTTTAAATAATATATTCACACAAAGGGAGATAAACATGTGTCAAAGAATATGGTTATATCTAATAAAGGACTATGATTGATCTATTCATTACCATATGGGAAAGACGAACAAGGTAGCTGATGGTTTTAATAGAAAAGAACCTGCTACCTATCTATGATACGAATTGAGAAATACCCTATATTCATGTATATGATAAGGATGGATTTAGAAATCATAACAACATGAAATAAATCATATCTTTCCAAAATTATTCCCCAAAAATAAATCTAATAGAAGATCAAGGTGGAACAAAGGTATGATCTGGAGCTTTAAAATAATGTGAAATTAGTAAAGGAAGGGAAGATACATGAGTTCCACATTGATGGGGATGATGTCATCTGATTTGGAACTAGGCTTTGTGTGACTTCATCACCTAATATAAAGAAGTAGATATTGGATAATGCACATATATCATCTTTCAATATCCATCCTAGAAGTACCAAGATGTACTGTGATCTTTGAGAGCACTTCTAGTGAGACAAAATGAAGAAAGATATTTAGGATTATATCACAAGGTTCTTGGTATGTGAGAATGTTACAGAAGAGTGACACAAGTATAAAGGGATGATGCAACCATTTACTATACTAGCATGTACAATGAGAGAATTCCACTATGGACCTTTTTACTAGTCACCCAAAGACATCCAAAAGAAATAATGTGATATGGGTTATGTTGGATTGACTCACCAAGACTTCCCACTTTATCTCTATTTGGGAATATTTCCCATTTGAACAAATTTCAAAGATATATGTGAAGGAAGTGGTGAGGCTTCATGGGGTTCCACTTTTTACTACCTTCGATCAAGATCCAAAGTTCACATCTAAATTCTAGATAAGTATTCAACATTCTTTGAGTATTGAATTAAATTTAATCATGGACTATCACCCCCAAACTGATGGACATTTTGAAAGGACTATTCATATGCTTAAAGACATGTTAAGATCACGGTCAATTAAATTCAAAGGTGGATGGGATCAACATATCCCATTAGTAGATTTATAATATAACAATAGCTTCCACTTGAGTATTAAAATGACTCTATTTGAAGCATTGTTTGAGAAGTGAAGTATAACTCTAACTTTTTGGTACGGATTTGGTGAACAAAGATACTTGGATATGATATTGCACAAGAGATGACTATAGGATTGAAATATAGATGTAGATTCTCAATTATAATAGGGGGTGAATTGTAATTTTAAAAACTTTCTTATGGTTAGATTTAAACATTAAGGAAACCTTAGTTTGACAATATTAAACGAGTTATATTCATGATTCCCTCTTTAATAACTTTTCTTAAAATTAAATAACCTTAAGGAAAACTTAAGGAAAGATTTCTTAAAGAAATATTCAATCTTAAAGTGTATATAATCTTATTACAATTAGAGTATACAAGATTTAGAAAGTATAAGAAAGTTATACTTTTTTCTTTATAAAAATGCAGTGGAATTAAAACTTGTAACAAGAACAAGTAAACAAGTAGGAAATATTTTTAACCCAAAAATAAGGGTATCCAACAACCTTGGATAAAGGTCCTTCAATTTATACTTTCAAGAAAGTATGTCTTACCCATATCAGGGTAATACCTCGATAATAATATCATAGTCTATATTTCTATCCATGCAATCCCTCGAACTTTAAGGTAGTTGGCACCTCTATCATCCTATCTTCAATAGTCACCGAACTTTAAGGTAGTCAGCACCAATGTCTTCCTATCCCCAGAATTCATCGATTGATCAGCCAAAAAAAATTTCACTAAGCTGAAAAAGATGTTCATGGTCGAATAAGTTGTTCACAGTTTAGAAAAATCATGAGATTATTTCTCTCTCTAGAAATCACTTCACAACATCGCAACATTTGTGTTCATGAATATATTTTAAAAACTTAAAAGGGATGGGGTATTTATAGTCAAAAATACCAATGCTCATATCCTGATCCAATGGCCATATTTTTCATTGAATTTTAGAGGGTCCTATACACATGTCACTCATATAATGGTAAGTTATAGACAGATTGTATGACATCATTTCATGTAATAAAATCATGTGTAAGGAAATATAACATATAAGAAGAAAATTCATTAGATTAAGATACATAGGTAAAATAGGATCTGATAAAGTTGGAACAATATCTAAAAAAACAACTTTAACAAGTATGAGTAATCAGAATCTAGTAAAATTAGAAATCAGAGTCTAAAAATACGAACAATAAGATTATTGAATAATGGATATTAGGAGTCTGAATTATAAGGAATTTGGAGTTAGAATTATGTTGAATTCAAAGTCTAAATTCCAATCAATTTAGAGTCTGGATTATGAGTAGTTCAGATTCAAAATTATAAGGAATTCAGATTCTAAATTCTGATGAATTCAGAATCTAAATTTCATAGAATTCAGAGTTTGAATTTCAGAGAATTCAGAGTCTAAATTTTAGACAATTCAGAATCTGATTTTCAGATAATTTGATATCTAAATTTTAGAGAATTATATGTATAATAAACTATAAGTATTTAAGATAGGTATGGATTAGAATATTTTTATTTAAGAAAAAAATGGTTAGACTTGGTTTGAGAATAGATTAAATAATACTTTGAAAACCAAGGGTAATGATACAACTTTTCTTAGAGAACACAAATTTTACTTAAGAAAATAATTATTAGAGAAATATATTTTTCATTGAGAAGTGTGTTTTTGATTTTCAAAAAATAAAGGAATTTAGAAATTCATAATGATTCTTATTGACTTAACAATCTCCCCCTTTTTGGAAAGCATAAAAAACTTTTTGAAAAACAATACAGGGAATAAGGTTTTCACTTTTTTAACTTTAAAATAAATACTTATCTCCTTTTACATTGACCCATAATGAATACGACTAACCCCCCCTCTAGGTTTTGAAATCCCAAAGAATTGTATTTTGTTCTTTATTATAGAAGTTACTTCTTCTTACTTAAGAAAATATTCTTTAAGTAATCTCCCCTTTACTGAGGGAATTCTTATTTTTTTACTTAATATTCCTTTGATAACTCTTTTCTCCTCATTTGTGATTTTCAAAAAGGAATGGAGGTAATGAAAAAAATTGTACTTGAAAGGATAGAAATATAAAAGACAAAATAATGTAAGTATAAAAAAAATTTCATTATGATTGGAAAAAATTTTACAAGGAGAATACAAAAAAAGATCATATTTTAGGGAATCAATCATGCTTCTTTCTCCTTTGGCATTAGCTTTCTCAAGTTTGCCTTCAAATTCTTCATATATTTGTGATAATCCTCAAATTCCTTAATAAACTAATACTAATCCTGATTCTTCTTCTCAAGAACATTAATTCTTTATTCTTAGGACTTAAGAAACACAACTTGAGACTTTAATAACTCTTCCATTTTTTTTTAATTTTTCTTAAAACTCTTCCCTAAGTTCTATTTCCCTTTTCAAATTTAGAGCAACTAAATTGAGCTTTCTATTCAAGTCTCTATCTTCTTGAATATAGAAAACTTTCTCTTTATTCATCTTTTCTAAAATATCTATTGAAAATTTCTTGATTAATTTATCTGACATATCAAATAAATCCATCACTAAATCATGGAAATCATCCATGAATTTCAGATCATCAATTATTAACTTATATAATTTGATTATTAAATTGTATGATCTCTTATGAGCATCATAACCAATTTGATAAGTCCTAAAATTGGATTCAAGCATGAAAAAATTTAAATGAGATTTTTTTGACTCTGAATTCTGATTTACAGTATGTTGAAACAACTTACATCTCGAGTAAATGGTTGGAAATAAGGGAATATTATTTACTATATTCTTCAAATACTGGACAATAAAATATTGTCCCATGTAAAGTTAATATTTTGAAGCTGATTCTTTTGATAAATCTTTTGATTTTATCTTAGATGTTCCAACAACATCTTTATTATATTTTTCAACCACATATTTACTTGGAGAATCAACTACCAGTTTCTTTCCTTTCTCAACTTTGGAAATAAATTTCTCAACTCTCAGAGATTGATGCTCACTATCAAAAACGTGAATAATTTTCCATCATCAACATATTCTTTATTAGCAGCTTCATTAACATCTTCATGATGAATAAAATCCTGATTGCTACTTTCATTATTAGTGGGTTTTAAACCTCATCCTATGAATAATCAACTTTCCCTTATGAGATTATTTTGGTTGATTTGACCTGGGAAGTTCTAATAGAAATTTTTTCAAAAGTAGTTTCCTTCTCATGATATTATTCCTCCATTTTAATTACATCTTCACTTTCCTCTTCCTCTTTCTATTCTTCTGGTTTTTCTTATTTATATACTTATTATTCAATAATGGGTTCCAGAATTAAAAATTTCCTTCCTGAAGTTTCTACTGGGACTGATTCTTGCAAGATGGATTCTGGTACCTAGATTTGTTTAGAAACCTTATCTACATCTTTAAGGAAGGATCGAAAAATTTCAGCTTAAAAAATATTATTCTTTATCCTTTTCTCTTTAGCTTGTTTCTCAAGATCTTCTACTGCCTAAATATTAAAGGCCTTGGACTCAATAGGATCTAAACCAAAACTAGAATCTCCCTCCTCCTCATTCTTCTTCTTCTCTCTCCACTTGGCTACCACATCATCAGAAAAGTTCTTTTTCTTTTTCAGTTTGGGTAGAGCTAACTGAGTTTCTGGAATGGGTAATTTTTCTTCTGATTCTAGTTATTTACATTTTATCTTCTTTAGAGTTTTCTTTGAAGTTTCGCATACTTCCCCTTTCTTGATGATAACTTTAATTTCACTTTTATGAAGATCATATAAATCTACTATCTTAATAATAAAACCAATTTTCATCCTCCTCAGAGTGTCTTCACTCAACAACATAATCTTAAAAACATTGGGTTTTGAACCATAAGGAATTTTGAAGGATTATGAGAAAAGAACAATAATATTGGATAGGGTTTCCAGATACAAAATGATCTAAGACTTGAGGGTTCCATTCTTGATATTACTAATAGTCATAAGAATTTACTTCACTAAATTTATCTTTCTTATATTGACCAAGAAATCCATCATGAAAATATCACATTTCTTAAGAGAATCTTTATCTCCCTTTCTCATAGTGATAAATCCTTGCAACCTTAGGGATAAAAATATAAATTTAGTTGAAAGATGATTAATCTTTGGAGACTTAATTCATTTGAGCCCAAGGCACTCAATAACCTTAAAATTTTCAAAACTACCTTTCTTACCTAGAAACTTATGAGAGAAAAAAATACAATTCTTTATAAGGTATATCTATAATTCTTGCATCTTTCTTTAAAGATAAATAATAGGTATTACCATAGTTTTTTAAAGAAAACACATCTCTTCCTACTTGTTCATAAAAACCAACTATATCATAAAACTCTATAATAAGGTCAAGATAAACTCGATCCTAATTCTTTGGCTTGGATACACATATACTTTACCATAAATTCTTTTTAAGGTTATATGCAATCAGGGAATCATACTTAAGAAATAAATTTTGATCTACCAACCTTTATTTTAAATTTTACAATATTTATGTTCCCTGTTTGAGGCCATATGATTTTGAGAGTAATCTTCAAGAGACATCTAGAATGTAAGGAAACTTAGAAAAATGAATGACTGATTTGAAGGGGGAAGAGCTTCGATGCAAAAACACTTGAATAATCGATGTGGGACAAAAATATAGGGGGGGGGGATTTATATATGACATTCAATGATGGTTCGAATTCCTGAATCAATCCAACAGCTGAGATTATCTTGATCTGATCTAAAAATTTCTATCAAAGATGAAGAATGATTTTTAATGTCCCGATATTTTGATGTTTTATGGAAAAATCATATTTAAGAAAACTGAATTTGATAGAGTTTTCTTAAAACAATATGGAGATACCAATGGATAAAAAATATAATTACAACGATTTAAGTAAGGAAATATACCTTCAGTATTTCTCAGAAATAAATGTTAATATTGGTAAGGTTATTCTTGATGAACTGAGATTCTATAAATCTTATCAATAAAAGAAAACATTTAGGCTCTGAAAAAAAAGGAATGAAAAAAAATTATGTTCCGAAATCTTTTATTAAATAAAGGGAAAAAAATTTAGGTTATGAAAAATTTTATTAAATAATGAGATTTTTTTTTAAAAATGTACACCCCCATAAAAAGGTGTTTCTTAATGTAAGGAGATCGGTTTCAAAAGGAATTTAATATGAATGATTACCTTATGGTTACCATTCCTAACTTTTTTTAATGAATTCAAATCTATTGGAGCATAAAGATTTTATAAAAATTTCAGCAAGTTGATATTGTGTTCCGATAAATTGAAGAATGATATCTCCTTTAATTGTGTAATACCTAATAAAGTGATTCCTAATATATATGTGATTTTCATTAGAGTGATGTGAATGGTTTGTTCTTATGGAAATGGAACATTTATTATTACACAATATCTATGTTTTGGTAAAAACTCATGACATAGTCTTTGAGTATCTGTTTCATCCATAACATTTGAGCATAATAACTTCCAGCTGCTACATATTAATCTTTAGTAATGGAAATTGTTACTAATTTTTTCTTCTTTCATGACCAAGAAACCAATGAATCTCTTAATAAATTAAAAGTTTTAGATTTAATTTTCCTATCCATTCTACATTCACCGAAATCAGCATATGAAAAACTTTTTAAAACAAAATCATTTCTAGAAGAATAGAAAAGTCTTAAATCTATGGTTCCTTTTAAATAGCAAAAAATTATTTTCACTACTTTTAAATTATATTGCTTTGGATTAGATTGATATCTAGAACATAATCATAATGAAATCATTATTTATGGATGACTAGATATTAAGTATAATAAACTTAATTTCATACCTCAAAAATATGTTTGATCTACTGGTTTCCCAGCTTCATCAAGATTAAGAGTGTTTGAGGCACCAATTAGAGTAATTATGTTTTTACTATTTTCATATAAAAACTTTTTAAGAAGATATTTAATATACTTATGTTGATATATTTTGGTCCCTTCTGGTTTTTTAGAAATTTAAAAACCAAGTAAAAAATTTAACTCACCCATCATACTCATTTCAAGATCAGATTTTGTCTGATTCGAAAATGAATCAGTTAAAGATTTATAAGTCGATCCAAATATAATTTCATGAAAATAAACTTGAATAATCAATATATTTTTATTATCTTTCATTATAAAAAGGGTTGGTTCAATAGTTCCCTTAACATAATTGTTTTGTAACAAAAATCTTGTAAATCTATCATACTAGGCTCTAGGGGATTGTTTAAGTCTATATAATGATTTGGTAAGTTTGAAGACATGTTTAGGATGTTTTGTATCTTAAAACCCCTAAGGTTGTTCAGCATAAACTTCCTCTTGAACACATTCATTAAAGAAATAACACTTCACATCCATTTTAAAAAGTTTGGAATTGAATAATCCTATAAATTCTAGTAGAATATTAATAGATTCAAGTATGGATATTGGAGCATAGGTTTCTTCATAGTATATTCCTTATTGTTGATTATAAACTTTAAAAACTAATATATATTTATTTCTTAAATTGATTCAAGTTTCATCAAATTTATTTCTGAATACCCATTTTATACCAATTATAGATGTTTCCTTAGGTCTTTCAACTAAGGACTAGACTTTAGTCCTTTCAAATTCATTTAGTTCATCTTGCATAAATTTAATCCAATCTTCATCACCTAAAGCTTCATCACTGATTTTAGGTTCTAATTAGGAAAAGAATGATATATGTTTTACTTTATTTATTAAAGAACTTCTATTACTTATAGTTTGATTTATATCACCAATGACACTATCACTAGGATGATTCTTAAGAAACAACTTATTTGGGTTTTGTAAAACCTGTTAATCAACATAAAGTAGAAGATATTCTGAGGTAAATACTTCAAAAAAAATTTCTTGAGTATTTTATTTATTAGAAGAATTTTCCATTAAAGTTTGATAATCATTGTTTGAAAACACATTCGAAGGTATTGGTTTGTGTTGTTTAAAAACAAAAGTACCAGTTTCATCAAATTTAACATGTAATGTTTCTTCAACGATACACGATTTTTTGTAAAAAAATCTATAAGACTTATAATTAGTGGATTATCCTAAGAAAATTCATTAATTAAATTTGGGTGAGAATCCATGTAAGTTATATTTTGTATTCAAAATGAATACTTTTCATCCAAATACTTTTGAAGTAAGATACTTTAGGTTTTCGACCAGTCCACAATTCATAAGGTGTTTTATTAAGAAAAGGTCTGATTAAAAATCAATTTATAGTATAACAATAAGTACTAATAGATTCAGCCCAAAAGTTTTTAAAAATATAATATTCACTCAACATGGTTCTAGTTATCTCTTGAATAATTAGATTTATTCTTGCAATAACACCATTTTGTCGAGGAGTTATTAGATCCAAGGAGTTAGGATTATTGCCTTTCTTACTACAAAAAGTTTTAAAATATAAATATTTGAAATTATCCCCCATGATCATTATTAATAGTTATTAATGGAAGGTTTTTCTCATTTTTAACTTGGGATCTAAAAGTTTTGAAAAAGGAAAAAGCTTCAGATTTTTTTGCTAGAAAATAGACCCCTGTAAATCTAGTGTAGTATTAAACTAAAACAAATACATAGTATTTTCCTCCAATACATTCAATTTATATAAGACCAAAAATATCCATGTGTACTACCTGTAATGATTTAGTATTTGAAACTTCTTTGATTGATTTAAATCTTGAATTATGTTTCATTCCATATTGATAAGGATCAAAAACTTTTAAAGAATCAAATCTATGTTTTGGTAGATCCTTAACTGGTATTTTCTTTGTGAGTTTTCATAGGTTCCTAAGGTTACAGTGTTATAGTATTCCATTCCATAACCAAGATTGATCTTCCATTTCACTAAGTCAAGATATATCTTGGCTCCTAAGTTATTCAAAGATTAGTGTATAAACATTCTTGTGCCAATGGGACGAGAGAATAAACTATTCCTTAGAATTGTGTACTAAGAATTTATCATTCCTAAAAATCACAAGGTAACCTTCATCACATAATTGTCTCATGATTATAAGGTTATGGTTAAGACCTTTAACAAATAAAACATTTGAAATTAAATCTTTTATAAGAAGAACAATGTTACCTATACCAATAATTTCCCTTTGAGCATCATCTCTGAAAGTTACTTTTCCTCCTTTCGTCTTGATAATATTTTCAAAGAAGTTTTTGTTAATAGTCATGTTCCAAGTACATCCACTATCCATGTACCATGTATTACTATTGGTACTTCCTTTATTTTCCTAAAAATTAAATATTTAGACTTTCAGAATCCAAACTGTCTTGGATCCATAAATTTTATAATGTAAAATATTAGGTATCCATATTTTCTTAGAAAAGTAATATTTATGAAAAACTAAGGATTGGGTTTTATTCAAAGAAATTTTTTTCTCCCAATGGCTACCACATTGACATTTAGTTCAAAAAGGAGCACTTTGGGGAAAATAAATCATGAATAAAAATAAGTTTTGAATGAGTATAACCAAATCCAAAACTATTCCTAAGAGGAACAATTTGTGAATTTTTTTTATCTAATTATTTTCTTCTAGAAGTGAAATTTGATGAAATATTATTTAAATAAAATATTTTAGATTTTAGTCTAATGACTAAGTTCTTCTTTTCTTAATAATTAGTCTTAGATTTTGAGTTATCCTTTAAAAAGGTTTTCATAGAAATAAAATTTTCAAGATCCTTAGAATGTTAATCCTTCTCAGAATTAACACCATTAAGGTTTTTAGAAATATTTTAAAAATAAAGAGTTTTATAATCAAGATCTTTGGAAAGATCTAATACTTCTTTTGTTAAAACATAAATTCTAGAATTTTATTTTTCTAACTTCATTTTTTATCTAACAGTTCTCATTCTTAGGTAATTTATAAAATCTAGAGACTTCTTCAAACGAAGATAAAGTATTATATTCTAATGAGGAAGATTCATCATTTAAAGATTCATAGTATTCTTCATTTGGATAATTTTATTTTAATTAAATATTATCTAAATATTCACCATTATATACCTTAACCATAAGATAATGATTTTAAATAGGTAATATGGTTATTAGACTAATATTATTCTGAATAAAAGATTCATATTCTGAAAATTGATTTGAAGAGTCACCACCACTGGCACTCTAGGTGTCATTATATTTCAATTCTTTCTTAGCATTATATTTTTATTATTTCATTGGTTCCTTTCCGAATGATTTTCCTTTTTGTCTTTTCTATTAAGAATAGGAAAATCAGGTCTAATATGTCCAGCCCTTTTTCATTCATAAAAATTTACTTCAAATTCTTTATTATCCTTTCTATCTTTATTATTATATCTATACTGAAAATCCTTCAATCCCAAAATCTTGTTCATCCTTCGAGCAATATTGGATAGTTCATTCTCAAACTTATCACAATCACTTGATTCAGATATAACAATAGATTTATTAGATTTAGATCGAGTTACTCATTCTGGAGAGTTAGACTTAGATGTAATAGTGAAATCAACACATCCATTACCATTATTTTTCTAATTGAAATCAGAATCACTCTTCATTCTTGTTTCATACTAAATAATAGTTCCAAATAACTCATCAAGAGTGATATTATATAATTTACTATTCTCATCAATATATTTCCTTTTATATTCACACTCATTAAGAATAATATCAATTATATTTTCCAAAAGAACTTTGTCATCAAGTCATTTTTATCCCCTGGATTCAAGACTTTTGATTATTGTCATAAATATTTGTTGTAATTTGTAGATAGGTTCTACACAAGGAAACATAAAACCATGATATTCATCTCTTAACATAGCTCTTCTAGTTTCTATAACTTTGGATGCACCAAAATTTGTGACATCCAGTTTCTTCCAAATACAGTTGGCTACTTCACAACAAGATATTTGACTGTAGATATTAATTTTGATAGAACATAAAAAAGTATTTCATACCATGTAATTTAGTTGATATTCTTTTTCCTCTTGGTTGGTGAAAGTTTTGAATTATTTTTTTGGGATTTTTTAATCTTCAGTGAGAATTAAAAAGTTTCCTACTCCAATGTTAATAACAAAAGTCTTTATCATATATCTCTAGTACTCATAATCATTACCATAAAATATTGGTGGTCTGGTAAGATTTATATTTTTTTTATAGAAATCACATTGATTCCTTCCATTCTATATTGAAAATATTTTACATAAAACTTTTTAGTATAAAAATATTTTATAAAAAGAAAATATTTAAGAAAACATGAACAAGTAATATTAAAGAAAGAAAAGGTTGAGAAGGAAAAATTTAGCAAGAAAACATATATTTAAGTGTAAGTATTTCAGATACCTCCTCTAGTACCAATTTTATGATCAAAATATATATGTATATTCTCAATGAAAAGAGGGGGGGGGGGGGGGTGAATTGTAATTTTAAAAACATTCTTAAGGTTATCTTTAAAACTTAAGGAAACCTAAGTTTAACAATGTAAAATAGGTTATATTCATGAATCACTCTTTAAGAACTTTTCTTAAACTTAAACAACCTTAAAAAACTTAAGGAAAGATTTATTAAAGAAATATTCTATCTTAAAGAGTATATAATATTATTATAATTAGAGTATACAATATTTAGAAAGTATAATAAATTTATACTTTATTTCTTTAACAAAATACAGTGAAATTAAAACCTGTAACAAGAAAAAGTAAACAAGTAGGAAATCTTTTAACCCAAAGATAAGGATATCTAAAAACCTTGGATAAAGGTTCCTTGGTTTATAATTTTAATAAACTATTTCTTACCCATACTAGGGTAATCCCTCGATAAGAATATTAGAGTCCATCTTTCTATCCCCGAAAGTCCTCAAACTTTAAGGTAGTCGACACCTCAATCTTCTTATACCCAAAAGTCCTCAAAATTTTTCAAACATTATGGTAGTTGGAACCTCTATCTTTCTATCCTTGGAAGTACTCAATTGATCTTCCAATTAGAATCACACTAGGCTAAACAAGATGTTCAAAGTTGAACAAGTTGTTCACAGTTCACACAAAACCTGAGAGTCTTTCTATCTATATAAATCACCTCACAACATCAAAAATTTTTTGTTCATGATTATATTTTAAACTATTAAAATGGATGGGATATTTATAGGCAAAAATCCCAATGGTCATCTCCTCCCCCGAAGGACATATTTTTTCTTGAATTTTATAGGGACCTATACACATGTCATTTAGCGAACAATTAGTTATAAATAGACTATATGACATCATTTCATGTAATAAAATCATGTGTAATGAAATATAAAATGTAATAAGAAAATTCATAATATTAAGATACTTAGGTAAACAAGGATCCAATAAAGTTAGAACAATATATAAAAAATTACTTTAACAAGTTTGAATTATTATAATCTAATAAAATTAGAAATTAGAGTCTAAAAATATGAACAATTGAATTTTGGAATATTAGATATTCAGAGTCTGGATTCTGAGGAATTGAGAGTCTAAATTCAGAGGAATTCAGAGCCTAAATTCTGACGAATTTTTATTTTTAATTCCGTTGAATTCAGAGTCTAATTTGTGAAGAATTCAGAGTCTGAATTTTGATTACTTTTTAGTCTAAATTTCAAATAATTTGGAGTTTGAATTTCAGAGAATTTGGAGTCTGAATTTAAAAGAATTAGAAGTATTAATTTTAGAGAATTCAAAGTCTGAATATCATAGAAATTTATGTTTAAGAAACTATAAGGCTTTAAGATAGGAAAGGATATGAATATTTTTATTTAAGAAAAAAATGGTTGTACTTTTTTTTATAAGAGATTAAATAAGACTTTTAAAACCAAGGGTAAGGATAAAACCTTTCCTAGAGAAATAATATTTTCCTTAGTAAAATAATTCATAGAGAAAAATATTTTTCATTATGATTTGTGTTTGTGATTTTCAAAACATAAATGAATCAAAAAATTCATAAGGATTCTTATTAACTTAACAATGACCGAGAAGATTCAATCCATAAAACAACATATAAAAGTTTCTCAAAGTTAGTAAAAGAGATATTCTGAAAACCATTGAAGGGACTTGGAGATCAATATTAGAGACAATTATTTCCTTTGAATATCACTATAGAATAGAGTCATATAGTTTAAAAATAAAGGGAATCATAGCCCAAGGTACATTGGCCCATTTGAGATCCTTGATCGCATAAGAGAAGTGGCCTATCAGCTTTCACTTCCACCAAATATGGATAAAGTTCATGATGGGTTTCATGTATCCCTCATGAGAAAGTATATTACTAAACATGCACATGTACTAAATCTGAATATAGAAAAACGGGAAAATGAACTCTGATATTAAGAACAACTACTAATGATCTTGGACCGTATATACCAATTTCTATGAAACAAGAAAAATCACCTTATCAAATTGTTGTGTAGGAACCATAAGTATAAAGTGGTGGAATGGGAATAAGTGGAAGAAATAAAGGATAAATACCCTCACTTTTTTCACCTTATTATGTAAAATATAATTCTGAGGAAAAAATTTCATAAGGGGGGATGAATGCAACGACCCAAAATTTTATCAACAGAATTTACTTTCTTATAATTATGTCATGAAACACATACATCACATAGAAAAACCTTGAAAAACACTATTATCATAAATGAAACATTTTTTAGAAAACAAACCAATAATAATTCCAAATATTATAGTGAGAAAACAAATAGAAAAAATGATAATAAGAATAGGAAAATTTAGATCTACTTGAACCACTAGAAAGGAATCAATCATGAAAAAAATGTGGAAATAAAACATTATGTTAATAATATAATGTTCAAATTTTAGATTAATATATATATAAACTTGATATAAAATATAAGTTAAAGAAGAATTAATTAAATAACATGTATTTATAATAATTAAGGAACCTATTCCATTGGAAAAGTAACCATACTTTTGGAATAGTAATATAACAGTTAAGAATAGTAATTTGGACAGTAGAATAATAACCTCACCTATGAATGTATAAATAAAATTTAGGTATTTTTATAATTTAAAATAATATATAATTATATCATGGTATAAGTAAATAAATGTTTTAAAAATAATAAATTAAGGGTTTGTATCTTTGTGAAATATAAATGTTTATTTAGAATTTTATAACTAATAAAATTATTTAAATGAAAATTTATTTTCATAAAATATATTGATAAATTAATAATTTGTATTATTATAATTATAATATATTTCTATGATACATTAATTTATTTTTCAAAGGGTCTTAAAATCAATTGTAACATTAAAATTGGTATTTTTCGAATAAATGATGATTTTATTTAAAAATTAAAATTTCATATTTGGAAAATTATTTTCAGAAAATGGATTCCCTTTTTAAAATTTAGACATAAAAAAATGGTCAGGGTGAATTTTTGGTATTTTTCAAAAATAGTTGAATTTTTGGTGAATAGTTAAATACGATAATTTTCGGTATTTAACATTATTAGAATTTTTGAGTCAAAGATAAACTAAGAATTATGTAATCATCCATTGGTTGGAACTATTTTGAAATATTTATTGTATTTAGTTATAGGAATCAACAATCTTGATAGTCTTGATCCAAAATAATAAACTAATGAATATAATAATGAAAAACACCCCTCTCCTCCCATATAAATATGACCCCTCACCACCCATTCCCCTCACACCTTCTAAGTATTTTTTCTTGTCAATATTTTTCCCAATTCCCATCCTAATAGTCTTCCTAAAATCTAATAGTTTTTGGTCACAAACAAATACCAAACCCAAGTGCCTTAAGAAGGTTCTTAAGGAGACAACATTCAAGAGGTAAAATCTTCAAACCTTCTCTTTCAATTTCTTTTATTTGATTATCCTTTCCTATCCCACCCAATCAAAATTTCCACAACTAATATATTATGATATTTATATTGTAATTTTATTTTTTTAATGTAATATCCATTATCAAATCTATTCTTTTCTCCTTTCATTTTAAAAATAAAAACATCATCTATAATATGTTAGTTCACCATATTCGTGGACGATGAGTTTTCGTTTTCATTATCTCCTTCAAGGCTGGTCATAAAATAATTATTATGGTTAAATAAAAATTTAATATGTCTATTAAAACTTTTTTCATGTTTTGTTACTAATTTATATACATAATATTAAACTAAACAATACTAGTTCCTAATGGTCAGAAAAACTTTGAAAATAAACTAAACATTTATCATTAACTTTTAATCAAATGAATAATACTTATACCTAAAAACGAAATGATATACGAGATCATGTATAACTGTTTTATTTATTTAATACCACTTCATTTCACTTATGTATAATTATTCTCTATTTAAAAGAAATTATATAATTATATACAAGTGAACCGATCATGAAAATCATGAAAATGAACGCTCCCAGAATGATGAAATTGAACTCCACAACTCATCAAAATATCCATGACCTAAATTAATATAATTATTATAAATTAGATAAATTTATAATAGGTTCTTAGTTTAGTTATTAATTAATATAATTTTATATCTAGAATATTAAGTTCAAGTACAGAATGCATTCAGACATAAGTTAAGGTGATTCTAAAACACAACTCCTTTTATTTGGGTTATCCCTATCTCATGAAACAATTGGAATGAACACTCTTATGATGTTTCTTAAACTTAATTTCATTAGTATTCCCTTTTATTTTTGGTTATATACATGTTTCTAAACTTTTTTTTGAAAAATATAAAGATTTTACAAAAGAACTATTCTTTCAAAACACATATTGATTTATCTTGAATTGTTTATTCTTTTCTCAAGAGTGATGATTTTTATAACAAATATGTTTTACCTTTTTCATTTGTGAACCCCAAGTTTATTCATGAAATCATAATTTATGAAATCCTTATGAAACCCATTCCTTTCCATGTGTTATTCCATGACTATGATTGTTATATGACCTTTTTAGAATACATGATTATGTAAATATTGTGATGTGACGGGTGGGCCTGAAATTATATAACCCTAAAATGCATTGGGTAATGTGATGTATCTCATGAGATAAAGTGTAATATTCATGAAAATTATTCTATATTTGTTCACAATTATGATGTTATGATTATTCACATATATTACACATGTACATAATGCTATCTTTTTTCACAACTATGTGTGGTATTTGACCACAAAGACATGATGTTTCATTTTTATGCATTGACACATTCCATGCCTTTATAACATGTTTCCCTCATGATATTTATGATGATGCTATTCTTATTATATGATGATGATTTTTCTTATCCATGTTATATTGATTCATGTTCCTTATTCATCCTCTTACTAGGATTTTAGCTCACCCCTTTCTTGGATGTATATCCTTAGGTGATTACATGTACTAAGTAGAACATGATTTTTTAAGGATAAATATTATGTATTTACATAAATGTTTATGTTTTATTATATTCAAGTTATGTATGAGCATAAATTTATTTATAAACTAAATATTTTTATCTTAGATTTGTATCTTTATTATGTTGTTTATCTTAAAAATATGTAACAATTATGTAACAAAAACTAGGGTCTCTATAAATCACCCCATAATTTAGTCTCTAGATGGAAGCCTCATCACTCAGATGGTAAGTGAAATGATTATAAATCATTATAATAGGAATTTCACAACCCTACTTCGGGATCCTGGATGGCTGTATACATGGTAGGATCCTATAAATTAACAAGATGTTCCATGTTTAGTAAAACATAACTAGTGAGGTGATTTAGAGGTCGTTCCCTAAAATCAACTACTTTGTACTTTCAATTACTTATATATTCATCATTTTGAATATTAATAAATATCTTATGACATGCTGATATTTATTCTATATAACATTTAATATGATAATGTATCTTTCACATTAAAACATCATATCAGTTCCCTCTTATGATTAGAACCTTGAAGTGTTATGAAGATATTTTTAAATATATATTCTATGGATGGATTAAATCATATAACTGGGCACAAATGATATGAAATATCATGGGTAGGAAGCCCAAAATATATTGAGTCTTCTTATCATGAAGGTCAACCTTGGTAATCTTCAAGAGAGGAGGTTATGGGAATAGAATTTCTTGTAGGAATTCTATATGTTTTTTTGTGTCATTGGATATTACTATTTTTAAAATGAATTTAGTGATATTTAGACTTGATATTATTATTAATTCATATCACGAGTCATTTAATTTGATGTATGGATGACAACCATGATTATATATTCCCATGGTAAGGTATGATACACTGGGTGCATCGTGAGTGATATGAAATTAATGTATAAGTCAAGAAAGGATTTTTCCCTTATAAGTCAATGAAAGTGGATATATCTGGATTTTAATTAGAATAAAAAATCCTAATTAAGTCCATATCCATTTTGGTTTTATTGAATTATTCATTTCAAAAAATCCAAAGAGAATATATCAAGCATACAGGTTGATGAAACATGTGATGCAACCCGCTTGATGTGATATCAATAAAAAGAAATTATACCACACAATGAGTGTTCATAGGGGTTTACTATCATTTTACAATTTAACTTCTTTATCTATGGGTGTCAAGACATGTTTCAAGATAGTAATCTTGAACTTTACGTGAGTTAGCCTAATGCCATTGAGAAAAAGGCATAGAGGTTCACACACTATGTTTATTGATAACTTGAGTTAAATTTACTTTAAATAAAACATTATAATAAACATTATTATCAAGTTCTGAGGAATAATAATCAGTAATTTTTTGTCGATGACATATATTCGGTCATCGGTTACTTGAAAAATTAAACATGTAAGTTAAATATTAAATATATATTTATTCATAAGTTTAATGAACATAATATTTATTTATTTATAAAACAAATAATGCAGTCATATTTATTTTATAAAATAAATAGTCATTATTCAATATTTGATAAATATTCAGGAGGATTTATGTACTGAGTTAAAGTTATGGTGGGAATGATATATTAAATATCATTTAAATAAATATTAATTTATTTATTTAACAAATGATATTTATATTATTTATGAGTCATGGAAACATTAATTAAATAATAATACTAATAATAATATTATTTGACATTGAGTTATATAAGGATTTAGATATTGGATAAGGTCCTATGTGTAATAAAAAATTATTAACCTTGATATATAAACTTGATTATATCATTTCTAGGTCTAGACTTGGAATAAGATGTTGTGCACACTGAATTTTCTCTAGATAATTCTCTCTACCCTAGAGATAATTTTCTATAGAACTCCCCTAGTAATAGAGGGATTCAATACTCCTACTCCCTCTTAAGAAATTGAAAAAAATATAATAAATCCTTCAAGACTCTAATAAATTATTGTTTCAATCAATGGAGAATGACATAAGTGGTGAGAATCAATCGCACTAGCACCCGATGATTCCAAAATGATGTTCCAAGGTTCTAGAAACATGTGTGGATACCTCTAGAGGGATTATACACTTAAATACTTTGATGTAATTAGTATAAGACCAGAAGATGTCAAACTATTCAACTATGAAGGAATAATTACAAGATGAGGTAATTTTTAATTATATAAATTAATTATAAATTATATTTGAAAGATCATATATCATGGATTTTGGGGTTTATATTTATCTAGTTCTAAGGAAATTTTCAAATAATATGATGAAAACAATTATTGGTCATGGGATTGACCACTTCCACTATACCCTAAAACCTTTCATTAGTATCAAAATAATCACATATTAATTTATAATTATTTATTAATCATTGATTGAATTATGTGTTTTTTGTTAGTTTTCCATTCCAAATTTAATTAATTATTTACTTTTAAAGTCTCTATAAGTTATTAATTTACCTTTATATGGAAAGAATAAGTCAAGATAAAGATAAAGAACAACCAAATATTCCATCTAAAAGTGACAAATAATCTATTCAGATAACACAGATACAAAACATATAATGGAAACATACACATTGTGTACCCATGTTCACTATACTAGGATGTGCTCACATAAATCATGGCTCATCATGTGGGAGAACAATACACAGTGCCCTTAAACATTTTATATTGACCAAGATATATGGAACATGGTTTGGTGAGTTACATAGTGTGTATGTGGTGTCACATTTCATAACGCACATGGTTTCAGCCCATAGGAAATGAAAAATATCTATAGTCAATGTAAATGACATGTATTAATTACATGATGTACGATGACCACTAAATGGGAATCACATACCAGATGAGATTACACGATGCATAAAAACCTTGACCCTAGAAGCTCAAAGCTACAAGTTAATTTCTTACATTGGTACTAGATACAAGTGATCACATCATGAAGAACCGAATAGTTTAGAAATATTAAAAAAACAATATGCATACTTGAATATCACATTACGTTGGAAATAAAATATAAAAAAATTAATAATAAACAATACACATCCTTGAACTCATTCAAATACTCCTTCATCATATATTGGGGGAAGGGAATAAATTAGAGTGAGATAAAACAATGATTAAGGGTTATGTAAAACAAAATCTATCATGAGTAAATAAAGGAAAATAAAAATATAAAGGTAAATATTAGATAACACATTCCATTTAATCCATAATTTGAGCACAAAATACAACCATGGATAATATTAATATAGTAATCTCATGGATAATAATAATTGAATTATTGGACATCATAATCTAAGACATCATGATATATATACCATCAAGAAATATTTCCAATAAAGTTTATACTATGGGTATATATACACCAAAAACCCATTAATTTGGATAATTAATTTCTCTCATGAGACATGTCGAGGCATTGAGGGGATATTTATGATCAGGCTCTACCCATCTCTATAAGTCCAATTCATTCCTCATATATTTAATGATCAATTAAATTCATAACGAATATGACATATCAAAAAATATCCATATAGAGTAAAGAATATGTATTTATCAAGGTTTTACCTAGTTAATCAAATAAGTTACATAGTAAAACATCATATGTAGAAATAATATACAGTTTAATAAATAAGAATATCCATTATAGATATTTAAGATAAATTTAATTTTAAATTATCACAATAAATTTAATGTTTTAGTATAAATTTAATGACCCAAAAATTATAAGGGATAAAATGTGACCATCAATTCATTAGAAATTTAGGTTTTGAAATAAAATTATGTCCTCTGGAGAACAAAGGAAAATTGAAGAAAACTTTTATCATTCACTATAGAGTTTTCTTTGAAAAACCATTAAAAAATTTAGAAGAATACAAATAGAATGAAATAGTTGGGGAGGTGGGAAAATATTTTAAATTTATATATATTAAAAAACATTCCTTTTGATTTTTTTAAAGAAATTCAAAAACTACCCTTTCATAAAACATTAGAAAGATTCATTTCAAACATTTTTAAAAAGTGAAGGATAAATTAAAATTTCCATTGATTAAATGAAAACTAATTTTGTATTTTTTTGAAAAAAATGTATATGTAATAAAAATATACCATATCAAAAAAAGATAGGCTTTTCTTTTAAACATTTTTTACTTTAATTCAAGTGTCAAAGAGAGGAAAAGTAGGAAGAAAATATAAAACTCCTTAAAAAATTTAAACATGAATATAAACTTTAATAATCATGAATAAATATATAATCATGTTAAAAAAATAAAAGGGGAATTATATATATCACATAAGAATTAATAGGTGTATAATCCCAACTATGTCTCAATGGAGTGGAAATTGAGACAAAATACCTTACCTCAGGCCCGAATTCCTTTGTATGTTTTTTTAAATACCACAACACAATTTTTTAAAATAAATAAAGGAACTACAAGTGTCACAACCTGTCCCAGTGGGGCCCATGTCATGACTCCCCAAGCCCGCCTCCAATAGGTCAGGGGCTGGTGACTAGCACCGAGTAGGCATATTACTAATCATGGGAGGAATTTCCTATGAACCTGTACACACACACACATATCCAAGCCCACAAATGTTGAAATGTAAAAACACTAAGGAATAAAATGCATGCATACAAATAACCCAACCAATAGAGTACGACAGAAGGTAAAGTATTGAATGTAAATTGGGACAGAATAGAATCCCACCAAAATAGAAGTATGAAAAAATTAAAGTCCAACCTATAAACACAAAAGGTACTGGGACTGCTGCTCGTAGCCATAGAAACACCTCAGCCTATAGGGAACTCAGAAAGCTCGGTCCTGTCCTAGTCCACCCTGGACTCCATCAAAAGGATGCTCATCTGCACAAGACACAACATGTGCAGGCAAAGCCCATGCAGGGTTGAGTATAACAATACTCAGTAGAGGACCCCGAAAACCACAAATCAGTAAAAAAATTAAAGGTACAATCAGCTATGCATAGTATATGTCTACAAAACATATAACAAAAAATAGATATACTCAAAACCCAGACCCATAATCTAGAGAAAAGTCACACAACCGCATACCCCCAGCTAGGGGTTCAGTTCAAAGATTCCATGAAGCACTCGTTCTGGGAGAACACACTCCACCAGTCTTATAACTTTGATGACATATGTTCCAGAAGTACTGTTTGTTGGGAATCATCGCGAGAGGTAGTTACACTCATTACGGGAGACACACTCCTGAGTGGGAAGATTCTGATAGATAGATGCACACATTATGGGAGACTCACTCTTGTGTGAGAAAGATCACGATACATAGATGAGGATCACTGCCAGGGCCATGGCGGATACCATGACTCATCCGGAATTAACCTTCTAGGTAGAGGATCGACACCCGATGGAGTTGGTCACGTCGATGCCAGACTCTACCTAGGGTCAAGAATGGATAGAGGATCTTGATCCAGGCCTCTTGGATGGATGCCTGACTCTATCACAGAAAGTCCTACTGAAGGGATCATACTCCTGTAAAAGGAAACGATGCCTGAACTTTAGGGGAACAAGAAGAAGGGGCACTAACTCAGACGAATGATGTCCACTATGCAGTGAACAAGAGTACCATGCTGTTTTCCAAGAAGTACATGGTGTGTAGAAAAGTTACATGTCGTGTTGTCTGACCCTGGGTACTGCCCATGTACAATGGCCTGTGTCGTAAGGATGGTAGTGTATAAAAACTGAGTACATGGTGTGTAGTATGGTGTACATGCCGTGTCTGAGTGGCTGGGGTTGGCTCTGTGTACACTAGCCATGTGCCCGTACACGGTCATCAACCCGTGTACTCCAACATGTGTAATCGGTACACGGGGTGGCCCGCGTTACTGGCCTCACTAGGCCGTGTGATGGAGTAAACAGTTGTGTATTCCATCCCATGTCCGTGTACCCCCTGGATACACACCGAGTAATACGTAGCCTCTTCTTTCATGTTGTACACACCGTGTCACCTAAATCATTGTAGATCATCCCATGTGCGTGTACTTCCCAAAATACACACTGAGATTCGGGGAAAGTTCAACACGCCGTGTGACTAGGGTCACACGCCGTGTGATTCCTCTCTGACCCCCGAAACCCTAGCCTCCGCCGCCAGTACTACATGACGGTTTCTTCAGAAGTACACACCATTTATTCAGAAAATTTACGAAAATGATGACCTCCACTGTCGCGCCTCGGGTGATGCTCTGCTCGTCGATCCGGTTGTCCAACCGCCACAAAACTCCCATGTTTTGGTTGCCCCGACACCACGAAGCCTATTCCACTGTTTTCAGACCTCCGATCGGTTCCAAAAACATGCAACGATCCATCCGCGCGATGAACACTCGAATAACGACGCTTCCCGATCCGGTTTGATTTGTTTTCCACCATCGTGGTCGCACCTCCACAAGGTTGTTGTGGTGTAGAATCTTTGATTTGGTATCGTTGCATCACATAATGGATGGGAAACGATTTGTGGTTCGTCGCCCCACGATGAACGCAAAGAACGCGTGAAAGAAAAAGGGTAGAAGGAGATTCAAATAGAATCAAGGAACGAAACTCCACCATAGTTCATGACGGAGTTGATCCACACCCATTAGTAGGCTTAAATAGATCATAATAAAACAACAACAAAAATCAACATGGATCAATTCCCCGAATCATCCTGATAAAACCCTCCCGCAAGAATGAACCAATCCACGGATCAACTTGTTCGTGGTTGATCTGTGTTCATCGTTTAAAATCAAAAACATGGAAAATAATTCAAATAACAAACCCATACCTCAAGATGGGATCGATCACCTATAGAGAGGATGTTCCACCTTCATCTACGAGATCCTCCAACCTTGTCGGTGCATCGATTTGCAGCTTCGATCTGTCGTCGTTCGTCGCCAAGAGTTTTCTCCAGTGTTTCTCTCAATTTTTCACCAACGATCAACGTTCAATTATCCAAATAAAAAGGGAAATGTGATTTGACATTAAAAAATATGATGCGGTATTAACGAGTCACTCTTTCCATTATTGAGTAATTATGACGTGCCATTTAATTAGGGAAACGGTGGCCCTGTTTCCACACTGCAGCGGATGTTTCCATAAAAGAAATAAAATAAACTTGCGAATTTATTTTATTTTATTTTACTTAAAACGTCTAAAAAATAACTTTTTCCCTTGACCCGCATCGGTCGTGGTTAAGCTCGTTCTTAGGTAAAGTTGTCGCCCAATACACAACAGTTCCCTTCGATTTTTAGTCCGATCATCCGTTTGGAAACTGCCATAACCGCACACAAGTTCCGACTCACGTAACTTAAAAAAATGTTTAAACCACCAATCTAGGATCACTTGGCCTTGGAATGATGTGCCGTCTCTACACCTGGTCTCGAAATAATTCCATATAATATTTAAAAATAATACACGGAAAATCCGAGGCATAAATTCTTCCCACCATGGGGATTTACGTCCCCGAAAATCCAAAGCAATGGCTACTCAAAAAGATGTGGGTACTGGGCATGGATCTGGGCCCCTCGTTCCCACATGCTCTCATGAAGATTACCGTGCTACCACCAGACGCGCACCAAAAGAATTGATCACCCACGAAGGATCCTCTCCTGCTGATCCTTGATCTCCACCGGGTACTCAGTAAAGGTCACTCCATCCTCAATGTCCAGCTCGCTCTAGTCGATGACGTGCGATGGGTCATGCACATACCTCCTCAGCGACGACACGTGGAAGAAATCATGTACTCGATGCATCTGTGGCAGTAGATCTAGGTGGTACACCACCTCACCAACTCTACATAGCATCTGGAAAGGTCCGATGAACCTCGAAGATAGATTGCCGCGTCGGCCAAATCTCTGTAACCCTCGTTGAGGTGAGACCTAAAGAAAGACGTGGTCTCCCTCTTATAACTCCAGAGGTCTCTGTCATCTATCAACATAAGACTTCTTCCAGCTCTGTGCAGTCTTCATCCACTCCCGGATGACCTAAAACTTCTAAGTGGTAGCTCACACCAACTATAGACCCATGAGTGCTGACTCTCTAGTGTCGGTCCAATAAAGTAGTGACCGAAAGGGTCTCCCATACAAGTCCTCGAATAGTTCCAAACCAATGGTGGAGTGGTAGCTATTATTGTATGCAAAATCCACTAGTGGTAGGTGGTCCTCCCAAATGCGACTAAAGTTCAAGACACATGCTCGCAACATATCCTCCAGAACATGAATGGTCCTTTCCATCTGACCATCAGTTTGGGGATGAAAGGCTATGATCAAAAGTAGCTGATTCCCAAAACCCCCCTGTAATCCCTTCCAAAATCGGGATGTAAAGCATGTATCTCGGTCCGAGACTATCATCGAGGGGATTCCATGAAGCAAAACTGTCTCCCACACATAGAGGCGTCCCGAGTTCTCTAGGGAACTCTGCTCCCTGATAGCTATGAATTGGGCCGACTTGGTGAGTAGGTCAACGATCACCTAGATAAAATCATGCCCCTTGGACCTCTGTGGTAATCCTGTTACTAAGTCCATCGATATTCAATCCCACTTCCACTCTCGAACTTCCAGGGGGTTAGCAAATCCCGTAGGAACCTGGTGCTCAGTCTTCTCTTGCTGTCATGTAAGTCATCGAGAAACGAACTCTTCTACTTCCTTCTTCATGTCTAACCACCAGAACTATCATCGGAGATCCTGCTACATCTTTTCCACTCCAGGATGTACTACCAAGGGGGATGTATGAAACTCCCTCAGGACCTCCACCTGCAATTCCACCAATACAACAGTGCATCCTCTAAAAAGAAGTATGTGCTCCACACCTTGCAAATATCCATCAGAAGCATGTCCTGTGGACAACTGAGAATGTAAAGCCACATAGTAGACATCTCCTAGCTTTGACTCCATAACCTATTGTAAGAGTTGAGGGGCAACAACCATTGACTCTAGGTAGGATACATCTTCCCTGTCCATGAAGGACAACTGCAATGTGGCTAACTGCTGTGTCGCCTCACTCAACAACTGTGAGCTCAACCTTCTTCTAGGAGCATCCACCACATTGTTCCCCTTCCCAGTAGTATATATGATCTTGAAATAATAATCTTGGAGGAACTTTAGCCAATTCGTATGCCTCAGATTCAGATATTTCTGTGAAAAGATGTACCTGAGGCTCTTATGGTCAGAGTAGACGATAAACCGCTCACCCATAAGGTAGTGTCACCACATCTTCAACGTGAAGACTACCGTGGCCCACTCAAGATCATAGATCGCATAGTTCTGCTCATGTGGACTATGATGGCGTGAACCATAAGCAATCACTGCCTAACTCTGCATCAGGACACAGCTGAGACCGGTCCCTGATGCGTTGTAGAAAACTATGTACTCGACACCCTCCTCTGACAATCTCAAGACTGGGGCACTCTTCAAACTCTGTCTCAACTTCTCAAAAGCCTGCTGACACTTCTCTGTCCATATGACGGGTTTCCCCTTCTTGGTCAAGGCTGTCATCGGTGCTAATATCTGGGAGAAGTAAGGAATGAATCTCTGGTAAAATCCTGACAACCCATGGAAGCTCCGCACCTCCGTCATGATCCGTGGTGGATACCATGCTAACACAGCCTCCAACTTGGCTGGATCTACAGCTACTCCATCTACTGAGATGACATGTCCTAGAAAGTAGACCTCCTGAATCCAAAACTGTCACTTTTAGAGCTTCTCATAATGATGGTGCTCCCGAAGTACGTCTAGAACCATCCACAGGTGTCTCGCATGCTCCTCTTCTGACTTCGAGTACACAAGGATGTCATCGATGAAGACCACTACGAAACGGTCTATGTATGGCTGGAAAATCTAGTTCATTAGTCCCATGAACACTTCAGGGGTGTTTTTCATGCCGAAAGGCATCACCAAGTACTCATAGTGACCGTAGCGGCATCTGAAAGCTGTCTTCAGTATATCCTCATCCCGTACTCGTAACTGGTGATAGCTCGATCGATGGTCAACCTTCGAGAACCACTGTGCCCCTCTTAGATGATCGAAGAGGTCATCGATTCTTAGTAGTGGATACTTTTTCTTCACTTTCTCCTGGTTTAGGCGCCAGTAATCCACACACATCCTCAGACTCCCGAATGCCTTCTTGGAAAACAAGACTAGGGCTGCCTAGGATGAAACGTTGGGTCTCACAAAACCCTTGATCTAAAAATCCTCTAACTGAACCCTCAGCTCACAAAGCTCTGCGAGAGACATCCGATATTCTGATGAGAAAATCGATGTCATCCCGAGGTGTAAGTCGATGTAGAAGTCAATTTCCCGGCATGGAGATAATCCAGGTACATCTTTGGGAAAGACGTCATCATACTCTGCCACTACTGTTGGGAACGAGAGCTCACCACATCCACTGATCTAAGGGAAAGTCTAGCCAACTCATGAGAGATTGGCTACACCCTACTATGCATAAGCTCATTCTTTTCTTCTTGGGTTTCCCTTTCTCTGAAAAAGGAAAACATTGTCCATCATGGCGGACACACCGAACTCTTTTCCTAAAACAGTCAATCTGGTCATGGACAAAGGATAACAAATATATAACAAGAATGAAGTCGTAAAGACTTGACGCTACCACCAAGAGGTTCCAACCGAAACTCTCTCCTCCAATGTTAAGATCACACTGTCTGCAAAGGTGCCTGATCATCGAGTCTCCTCCCATAGGTGTCTCCAAGCGTAAGGATCGAGTCAACAGTTCTACCAGAATATTGAGGTTTCATACAAGACACATGGCTAAAAAGGAATGACTGGAACCTATGTCTATAAGTATGGTAGATAAGGTAGAAAAGACAAAAACCATACCTTGAATCATCCCTGGAGCCCCTGGGTCGTAAGACTCGACCGCATGCAGTTGTCCCCACCCCTATCCCCTAGCTCCCTGAGCCTAGTGCGGACCTCCTGAGGGTGGTGGTGGAAGTAATTCGAAACATCTACCACCACTTGTAGCTCTCCCTGCTTCTCTACCATGTCCGGCACCTAGCGGGTCTGTCTGCTCCACTCCCTACCTCTACCTCAGTGGTCCATCTAACACTTCCCTATCAGTAGCTCGATGGGTCAAGAAATATCGATCTAGATGTCCCCTACCATCGTACGCGTAGCATCGCTTCTCCCTAGGCTGAATGGATCCATCATGAGAGACCTGGACTTTCGATCCTCTATCCTGAGTCCTCCTATGGTGCCTCCTGGGTCCAGATCTCTATGCTTGATGTCAGATCCCTACTGCTGGTGTCTCCGCACGTGTCTTCCTGCTACTAACTACCGTTGGCTGTCTCTGGTCCAACAAGAAGCTCTCGATCACCAAGGCTCGCTCGAGCACTCCATCATAAGTCGACATGCATAGAGGCACGACACTAGATCTGATGTATTGTTGTAGACCTCGCTCAAAGGTCCGAGCTCTAAAGTACTGATCCCTGACCATATCCATCGAGTACCGGGCGAGGTTGGTGAACCTCGATGAATAGTCAGCTACTATCATACTACCCTGATAGAGCCGAAGAAGCTCCTGGATGCGCACAGCTCTAAGTGTAATTCAAGAGAACTCCTCCCTGAAGAGTGATCGAACTCCATCCATAAAAGAGTCTCCTCGTCGTGAGTCTATTTTGTCAGACTCCACCATCGTCCCATCGAACCCTGGAGAAGGCTTGCTCCTAGGATCACCATCTAGTCTGCTACTGTCCTCAATAGATGAAAAACTCTGGTCACCACCTCAACCTAGTCCTCAACTGCCTGAGGATCGAGATCACCTCAAAACCTGAGGGGTCTTTGTCTCTAGAACTCATGGAGCGCGCTAAACCTAAGCCTCTCGCCGGTCAGTACCACATGTACCACAGACTGCTCCATTGGTGGTGGCATAACAGGTGCACCACCTGGTGGCAACGCCTGGGGGACTAGCCCCTATATTGAAGCCTCGTCACTGAGGGGGTTGTCCTCATGATTTCACTGCTAAATCCTAGCGGGTATGCGTCGCGGAGGCATCCTGTAATGAAACAAGATGTACCATGGTCAATGAGTATATCTGGATAACTGAAACAAAGGATATGGAAAACACAACCCATTCCTATATAATGCATGTATCTTTCTTTTATTCCCCCACAACCATTGTTTTTGTGTACCGAGTCGAAAAGCAGGTTATCAGAGTCCTAGTGTATGGTTACGTCAGCCGCCGCACCAACACTGGAGTCTCTGTCCTGAAAGACGAACTCGAAACACGTAAAACTGTTGCCCCAAACCCATCTCATAGACTCTTGGTCCTAAGGTAGAACCGACCACCTCTGATACCACTATGTCATGACCCGTCCCAGTGGGGCCCGTGCTATGACTCCCCAAGCCCGCATCCAATAGGCCAGGAGCTAGTGACTAGCACCGAGTAGGCATATTAATAATCATGGGAGGCATTGCCTAAGTACCTGTACACACACACACACATCTCTAATACCACAAATGATAAAATGTAAAAACACTAAGGAACAAAATTCATGCATACAACTAACCCAACCAATAGAGTACGACAGAAGGTAAAGTACTGAAAGTAAACTGGACCAGAATACAAGCCCACCAAAACAAAAGTCTGAAAACTGCAAAGTCCAACCTGTAAACAAAAAAGGTACCAGGACTGCTACTCGTAGTCATAGGAACGCCTCAGCTTGTAGGGAACTCGAAAAGCTTGGTATTTTCATGGTCCACCCGAGAGTTAATCAAAAGGCTGCTCGTTTGCACAAGACACAACATGTGCGGGTAAAGCCCGTACAGGGGTGAGTATAACAATACTCAGTAGAGGACCACGAAAACCACATCACATAACACAAAGTAAAGGTATAGTCATCTATGCACAGTATATGTCTATAGAACATATAGCACAAACCAGTTATACTCAAAAACCAGACCCGTAGTCTAGAGACAAGTCACATAACTCTATCCCCCCAACTAGGGGTTCAGTTCGAAGATTCCATGAAGCACTCGTTCTGGGAGACACACTCCACGAGTCTTATAGCTCTGATGATGTCCGTCCAAGAAGTACTGTTTTTCGGGAAGCATCACGAGATGTAGTTACACTCATTATGGGAGAAACACTCTTGAGTGGGAAGATTTCGATAGATAGATGCACTCGTTACGGGAGACACACTCATGAGTGGGAAAGATCACAATACAAAGAATAGGATCACGACCAGGGCCATGGAGGATACTATGACTCATATTGAATTCACCTTCTAGGTAGAGGATCTACGCCCAGTGGAGTTGGTCACGTCGATGCCAGACTCTACCTAGGGTCATGAATGGATAGAGGATCTCGATCCGGGCCTCTCGGATGGATGCCTGACTCTATCACAGAAATTCCTGCTGAAGGGATCATACTCCTGTAAAAGGAAAGGATGCTTGAACTTTAGGGGAATGAGAAGAAGGGGAACTAACCCAAAAGAAAGATGTCCAAGATGCGGTGAACAAGAGTACCATGCCGTTTTCCAAGAAGTACACGACGTGTAGAAAAGTTACATGCCATGTTGTCTAACCACGGGTACTACCTGTGTACAACGGCCCGTGTAGTAAGGATGGTCGTGTAGAAAAAATGAGTACACGGACTGTATTACGATGTACATTCTCTGTCCGAGTGACTGGGGTTGGCTCCGTGTATGCTAGCCATGTGCCCGTACACGGTCATCAACCTGTGTACTCCAACCCGTGTAATCGGTACATGGGGTGGCCCGCGTTACCGGCCTCGCCAGGCCGTGTGATGGAGTAAACAATCGTGTACTCCATCTTGTTTCCATGTACCACCTGGCTACATGCCGAGTTCCACGTACCACCTCTTCCATGCTGTACACACCGTGTCGCCTGAATCCGTGTAGATAATCATGTGTCCGTGTACTTCCCAAAATACACGCCGAGCTTTGGGGAAAGTTTAACACGCCGTGTGACCAGGGTCACACGCCATGTGATTCCTCTTTTACCCCTAAAACCCTAGCCACTACTTCCAGTACTACACGGCGTGTTCTTTGTAAGTACACGCTGTGTATTCTGGAAATTTCCAGAAACACAGACCTCCGTCGTCGCGCCTCTAGTGATGCTCTTCTCGTTGATCCGGCCATCTGATCACCAAGAAACTCCCAGGTTTTGGTCTCCCCAACACCAAGAAGCCAATTCTGTTGTTTTAGGACCTCCAATCGGCTCCGAAAACATGCAACGATTCATCCACATGAAGAACGCACGAAAAAATCACCCTTACCAATCTAGTCTGATTCGTTGTCTACCATCATCGTCGCACCTCCACAAGTTCGTTGTGGTGTTGAATCTTTTATTTGGGATCATTGCATCATAGAACGGATGCACAATGATCCATTGTTCATCGCCCCACGAAGAACGCGAAGAACACGTGAAAGAAAAAGGGGGGAAGGAGATCCAAAGTGAATCGAGGAACGAACCTCCACCATCATTCGTCATGTCGTTGAACCACTCCCATTAGTAGGCTTAAACAAAGCAGAATAAAACAACAACAAAAATCAACATGGATAAATTCCCCGAATCATCCTGATAAAACCCTCCCTCATGAACAAACGAATCTACAGATCAACTTGTTCGTGGTTGATCCACGTTCGTCGTTTAAAATAGAAAACATGGAAAATAATTCAAATAAAAAACCCCTACCTCAAGAAGGGATCGATTTTTGACAAAGATGCCATGCTACCATCATCGTCGCCCAGGACGCAACAATGACCTTAGATTTTCAATCCAGAAATCCATTTGGAAACTGCCACAACCGCACACAAGTTTCGACTCACTTAACATAAAAAAAGTTCGAACCACCATTCCGGGATCAACGGGCCTCAAAATGATGCGCCGTCTCTACGCCTGGTCTCGAAATAATTCCATATAATATTTAAAAATAATACACGGAAAATATGAGGCATTACAACAAGAGTCTAAAGTATGGAATCTTATTACAATCCATTTCATAAAGTGGGAGAAGATCAAAAGGTAGTTCATCCCTCCAAGTAATTCCCTGGTAGATTCCCTTGTTAGTAAGACCATATGAAACCATGTTTGTTTCATGAAAGTTATGAGTGACTATGTATTTGATCTCTGGATGCGAAGAAATAAATCTCATCCAATGGGTAGTAAGAGGCCAAGCAAGATTAACCGCAACATTCAAAATAGATTGGACTATAGTGGTTGAGTCACTTTCAATCCAAATTTTCTTCCAGCCCTTTTTCCTGATAAAATCCACAGCATGAATCACACCCATCATTTCAGACTCTAGAGATGAGGCCATACTGCAGCTGCCAAACAAGTATCAATGAAACTGACTAATAAAATCTATGAAAATAGCACCAAAACCCATAGTTCCTGGGTTTTCTTTGGAAGGTCCATCAACATTAAATTTAATACATCTTGTGAGTGGTGTTTTCCAGAACACCTCAAACGTTCGCCTTAGTTTCCTATAGAGACCATCAATTCTAAGATAACAAAGGATCTCGAAATCTATGACAGTATTGTCACAATGTGTTTCTTGAATCAAATCTGCATCTGTAATGGCAATGAGAATACGCGTCTGACCTACATTAAAACTAAATGAGAAGTTGTTGTGGATAATAGAATTTTTATCATACCAAATCATGTGGAGGAGCTCAGCAACTACAACTTATAATAAGTTCTAGATTTTCTGTGAAGAATTAAGCTCCACACAAAACTTTAATTGTGAACTAATAGAGGCATGTAGTAACCATATGCAGCCAAAAAAGTCAGTAATATAATTCCAAAGTTCTAGAGTCGTATAACAAGACAAAAATAGATGGTTAGTATATTCTCTATTCTGGTGAAAAAAGTGACACTTAGTGAAAATTTGTATCCCAAAAGATTGAATACAAACCTCAGTAGGGACACGGTTGTGAGAAATACTCCATAAAAGGTTGAGTCTCGAGGGTTTAATCTAAGGATTTTCAAAGGATTTCGACCAACCAAAGTTAAGATCAGAGCTAGAGAAATTGTGTTTGTAAAAACTTTTGGAATCAAGAACACCAATGTGTGAAGGCTCCCAAATAAGGAAATAATTAACATTAGAATAGGAATAATTATCAATAATATGAATGATGTTATTAGAAAAGTTGAAATTATGAGATTTAATGACATCCTTTACAGTGTAGTTGGCATTTTATAGGGAGGAATTAGGAGGTAACAGAGAAATAAAGGGGGAGATAGTCTAGTTATCCAGCCAAAAATTCATGGAAGAGTTAGGACTAACCGTCCATATAGAATTAATCATGAGGTTATCAAAATATTGTCTAATGGAGGGCCAGATAGAAGAGTTAATATACCTAAAATTACCCTTCGTTAGCTTCTAAAGGAATCTTTTTCTAATAAAAGTAATGGAGTGAGAGTTATTGTTGATCATTCTTTAGAAAAGCCTGGCTTGAAGGGAATTGTCAAATAGTTTGAGATTTTTTATGCCAAGGCCACCCTTATCTAAAGGTTTGCAACAAGAAGACCAGGGGATGATCACAAGATTTCTTTCAAGCATGCTGCTAGTCTAAACAAAGTTCTTAGTGTAAACATTAGTTTTAGTAAGGGGGCCAGCATGACATTTATAGTCCATCAACAAGTAGAAAATTTTAGAAACAATTGTTGATTTCACTAGATAGATCATTCCATCCATGGAGGGAGATTTAACCTTTTGGGAGGACATTTGATTTATAACATGGTCAAAAATGGTGGAAAAGAACATGGATTTAGGCCTTCACCCAAAAATGATAACTCCTAGGTAGGTGTAGGGGAATTACCCTTCTTTGATACCTATACTATTTATGATATTACTTTTTCTAATAGGATAAAATTATTTTCTTAAGAAAACAAAAGATTTATTCCAGCTTATCGATTGACCAGAGATTTCATCATAATGAGACAAGGCATTTTTTAGATTTTGAATATTTTTTTATGACCTTGTAAAAATAAGATGATATTATTAGCATATAAAAGATGCATAGGAACACTTAATTTTCTAGATTTCTAAATGGGTTTTAGTCTGTCTTGAGCAACAAGGAAAATGAGCAATCTGCTAAGGCAATCTTACACAATGGAAAAGACAATGGTAGATAAGGAATAAAATTTTCTAACACCCTTGGTGAATTTAAAATAACCCTTAAGGGAGTCATTAACTAGGATGGAGATGGAGGCCAATTTGAATAAGGAATTTATCCTACTTATTAAAGTATCTTTGAAACCAAAGGGGTGAAGAACTTTGAAAATGAATCTCAAGACGATGTTATCAAAGGATTTCCAAATATCAAGTTTAATGGTAATATTACCTCCTCTGTTATCTTTGTTTAGAGTGTTGGTGCATTCTGAGGCAAGGAAAATGAAGTATTGTATAGACCTTCCTTTGATAAAACCAAATTTATTCCAAGAAACAATTTTATTACATAAATTATAAAGTCCAGTTTCAAGAAGTTTCGTAATGATTTTATAAAGTGATTTAATAAGATCAATGGGCCAGAAGAGATGAATTTCAGCATCATTGGCCAATTTTGGGATTAATGTGAGAAATTTTTCATTAATTACATGAGGGAGAACACCATTATAGATGAAGGATTTGACAAGATTTCAGAAATATTTGTGAATAATCTCCAAAAAATGTTGAATGAAACCATTGTTAAATCCATTAGGACCTGGGGAACTATCATGATTAAGGCTAAAAACCGTGTCTTTGATTTCATGATCAAGAGGGATGCTTAAAAGAAAAATATTTTCTTCCTCATTACCCATATCCGGAATGACCTCAAGAAGGAGGTCCATATTGATATTTGGGCCATTGAAAATATTATCAAAATATGTGACCACATGACTATAAATGGACTCCTCAGAGTCAATGAGGGAATCATTGTCCCTAAGGAAAGATAGAGGACTGAATACATTCCTAATGCTTTGGAGAGAGTTGTAATACTTAGTGTTTCTATCACCATCCAAAATCCATTTTGTTTTGAATATTTTCTTACAAATGTAGTCTTTAAGGACAAGAAGCATATTCAGTTTCAAGGAGGTGTTGATTTCAAGTTGAGTATCTAAAGAGAATCCAGAGATAGTGGTGATGTTTTGAATTTGGGTAAGTTCATTCTCAAGGATGGAGATGTCCTTGTCATTTTTTTATTTAGAATTGAAAAATCCATTAATACACTGTGTGATGTGTTTTAACTTAGTAATAAAGTATAAAGAATCATTATGATATTTCATAGACTCCCAACAATTTTTAATTAACTTAGAACATTTTAATCAGAAGATCATGTGTTATTAAATCTAAAAGGGATTATAGATTTCAGTTTTATTAGAGATAAGACTAACAAGGATGGGGTGATGGTCCGAATTAAATTTGGGCAAGGTAATACTAGAGATGATATCCCTATTTTCCAGAGTAGGGATTTTAGTGAAATCCCTATCCATTTTTCTAGAAAATACCATATTGTATTGACTTCTATACCATGTGTATTTGGAAATAGTGAGGTTTATCTCAATAAGTTTACAATCTTCAATAGTTTTTCTAAATTATCTTGAGGAAATGGAAGAGTCGGATGGGCCAATCTTCTCACTAGATTTGAGAATGGCATTAAAATCATATATCACAAACCAGGATCGTGAGTGATGTTAGATAAAGCATAAAAATCCTTCCAAAGAGGCCTTAGATCCTGATATCTATTCTTAGCAAAGATTATAGTACAAAAGATATGAATGACATCCAGAAAAAAGTCACATGTAAATTTTTTTTAGAGGAATTTAAAGCATTAACATTCTGTAAAGAAGAATAATAAAAAAACCATAGAGATTCAACCACTGGACCATCTTTGATAGAACCTAGAAAATTATAACCATAAGAACAAAGGTTTCTAAATTTCAAGGAAAAGTTGAATTTTGGTTCAGAAATAGAAAAAAATTTAGGCCTATGAGTCAAAAGTAATATTTTGGGTTCAGAAAAAGTGTCAGTGTTTATAATGCCCTGATAGTTACAAAATAATAAATCCATTAAAACCTATGATGGGGATAGAAACCCTATTTTTCTTTTTTTATCAACTCAATCCCATCTTCCTCTATGATCTTCTAACATTTTGGGAAGAGTTAGGACTGGAATTATTGTCCTGTTTACTCATACAAGACCTGTAATAGGAATGCACTAATTTTTTACAAGTGTTTTAACATTCACAGGGGCATCTAGGTGACCATTCCTTGAACCCATAGGGGGATTAGAAGCTTGAGTGATAGTGGTAGACTAGGGAGGCTATGTGCCCACAAACACTACCTGTTCATTGGATAAAGTTGCTAAATATTGTTGAACCACACATGAATAATCATTCAGGGGATCCAGGAAGGTAGTAGTGTACTTATTTGGTGTAGTCTGTGTGACCACTTCCAGGGAGATTTTATTTACAGAAGCTGATCTAGAGTGAGGAGTCATACCTGAGTTCCTATCCTGGATAGCCAATTTAGCAGAGTCCATAGAAGGCTCCTTGTGAAATGCTTCCTCAGGGCTGCAATTTTCATGTGTTTGTGTAACACCAACTAGCTCACAACCATTGGAGGTATATACAATACCTTTTGAAGCTACATGAGGCTCGTGTTGTAGTTTCCTGGATGTGAGATATTTTCTTTCCAAAGTGGTATCATTGAGACTGCCACTAGAAGTGTCCGCATGGGAGAAAACATGTCCAGTTTCAACAGATATAAGTGGACCTAAATCACCTAAAGAAGAATCAGCCTAGTTCTGTTAACAGGCATCCATAACAAGCTTTTTTATTTCCTCAAGGATACATAGGTCAAAGTTGGTGTTCACCTATTCTTCGACCAAATAAGCCCAAGTGTTACCTGAGTTCTCACCCAAAATGATTTCCCTCTTCACACATACATCATATTTTTTCTTGGAGAGCTCTGGGATATCAAATATAGAGTTTTTATCATTCTTGTGCCATCAAATTCCAGTCCATCCATCATCAGTTGGCTGTGAAACCTAGCTTTTAACAACTCTACATTTAAGCAAAGAGTGTCCTACAATTTTGCAGAGATCGCAAAAAGGAGGCATGCATTAGAATTCAATTTGGACCTCATTTTTAAATTCCTTTTCATTGAAGATGATGACTTATAGGTGTTTAGAAGAAATATCAACTTCCACCATCACCCATGCATATAACACAGTCTTGGAATTTAAGGTTCTCTAATTGATTTTAAGAGCAGTACTCATGCAGGATGCTATATCATTCAAGATCTTGGGATGCTAGAAGAACCAGATGACATGTATCATAACCCATATTTGAGCCATGTTGCTCCTATAGGTTAGAAAATTAAAAGAATAATCCCATTCAGAAATGAGAAAGACACCAAGTTTCATAAGAAGTTTCCCAATCTTCCAAACGCGATCACGATCCTCCTGTGATCCTAATAGCATATTGAAATACCATTTTCATAATGGCACAATTTTCCATTCGGTGAAACCCAAAACATGTGGGATCCTAGAATTTAGATCTGAATTCGACCAGGGTTTATCACCTTTGATATAAGAGATACGGCCCATAAGTGATATCTTATATAGTTGCGAGCACTGTTGAAGCGCCTTAGGGTCAGCCTCAACTGCAAATCTACCTTCTTCGAGTTTCTTGCATAGAGAAGCCTTTGTCGAGGTAGATTTACACAGATCAGAATAAATATTGACTTATTATACTTATATTATATAATTTTAATTATATATATCATATAATATATTATTTACTTAGAACCATTTATCACATGTTTATTAAAAATTATTTATTTAAATCACTATTTTGGTTGATAACTTATTTTTTTTCATGTATGTTTTTGTTTGGTAGTTTTGGACCTTTTACTTCGATCATGGCTCCATAATCTATAAAATTTGAATCATGATATAAATATAATATATATATATATATATATATATCTATAAAATACAGATATTGAAAAATGAATTACACCGTTCATGGAGACAGTAGGTCACACGTACGCATGAACGTTGTTTTCAATTTTTAACAGATGAAAATAAAGAAAGGTAAATAATAAATCACCTTTTAGGATCATTTTTTATTAAATATATTTTAGATATTAATTAAATCTATCCTTATTACCATCTATATAAAGATAAAAAGAAAAACAAATTACGTCTCTTCGTGGAGGTGGTAGTCCAAACGTACGCACAAGGGACATTGGTGTTTTCCAATGGATTGGAAAGTAAAAATGTAAATATGATATTATAATTAAATAAGAATAATTACTTCATAAATATAATATATATTAATTATTTATATCTTTAAAACAATCCATGTAAAGTGGTGATGAAAAGATAATTACACTGCTACGTGGAGACGGTAAGTCGTACGTATACATGAGTGATGTTTTCACTTTTAATAGGATAGAAAAGAGGTGAAAAATGGTTATCCCATAATCATAATAACATCTGAGTTTATTTATTATAATGTTGTTATTATTTTTTAATGGCTACAAAAGATTTAGAGAAAGTATAAGAAGAAAGAAATTGGAAAGAGTCGGTAAATATGATTACCTCTTCTTTGGTAGAATTCCACTAGATATCATTTTAAGGAACCTAGGGTTTGTATTTTGGAAGGATAAAAACCTCTATAAATTTTATAAGTATTTTTATAAGATAAATGGTTATGTTTTTGTTTATCTATGTTGATCTATGTGCTATAATGAAAAGAAATTAGGGGTGTCCTCTTATAAGTGAGGGGAGGGGTATTCTTAAAATTTATTAAAGTATTAAATTAATATAAATTACTTTTCATGTCCAAAGGGATCCAAATTGATAAAATTAGAATATAATATGATTATTATTCTAAATAATCTCATTAAAAAAATTTAGACAAGTTTTGGATATTTTTTTACCCTTATAAATTATTTTTAACCCCCGTTAACCCTTTTGACAATTTCCACAATATAAAAGAATTATATACTTTAATGGCCAATAATGTTACAATAAAAAGTAAAATTAGCCCATAAATTCATAAATAATGAAATTTTAGATCATATATTATTACCATTTTTTTATTTTAAGTTTTTTATTATATTTAAATAAATTAATAATCTATTATTTTCATAAAATATCATTAATGTCATTTTTTATACTATTCATTTAATCTGACTTAAAAACCATAAAAAATATATAATTAGAATATAAACCCTTAAAAAAGACTTATATGATATAATTATCTACAAAATTTGTGCTCCACAGCTATGCCACCAAATTATATTACATTATATATTTTTTAAATAATTTATTTTATTTTTCTATTAATTGAATAAATATTGTGTCATTGTTGTGTAAGAACTTACATCAATTATTAAATCATTAAACATTTGAAATAAATTACCATTATAAAAATAATTAAATTATTTTTAAAACAATATTTTATATAAATTCCTAAAATATTCCTATACTTATGTGAATATATAAAAAAATTCAAAAGAAAGAGAGTGATGTTTTGGAATTTTCTTTACTTTAAATAATATAAATTTCATCACTAAGGTCAAATGGCTCTAAAATTCCATATATTAGAATTTTGTATGTATAATTATGAATTAGTCCCATAAAATTAAATAAATTAAAGCAATGGGTTCATTTTTAATGCCTTATCACATTATTTTCAACCTCAATTACACGATTTTTCCTTTATCGATGTGATAAATTTTACCATGGTTACTACTCATAATGCATAAAAATAAAATAGAACTATTTACATAATCCTAACCTATAAATTATAAATATTTTTCAATTTCTAAATAATCATTTTCTATAAGTATATGTAATTAATTTTGTTATAAATTCCAAAAATGAAACGACAAACGGTTTTTAGAAAATAATGTGTTTTAAACATAAAAATAAACTTATATGAAAACCATGATTTTTAAAAATTATATTATTATAATTTAATTAAACTATATTTCACGTTAATAATAACTCCAAAATATAGTTGTACTTTTAAATTACTTTATTTAATGAAAACAAATTATTGTATTTGAAAAATCAGTATTTTTCACTATTAACTGAAATATCAATCATTTATGAAAAATCACAATATTTATCTCTCATTTATTTTATAAATGATGATTTAAAAAGTTATAAAATTTTTGTCAAATAGAATTTCTATTTTTTTTTGAAATTAATTATAATAATCACTTATAAAAATAATTAAAAATAAATTTTGAAAAATAAATATTTTTAAAGGATAAAATGACTTCACAAAAAATTGATTCTTATTTTCTAAGAATTAATAAATATATTTTTATTGAGTAGGAAAATTATATATATATTTTATAATGTGGTTATTAATATTCATACTGGCCAATTCAATAGCTAGGTCACATTTAAATAATAATATTTTTATATTATATCTAAATTCTATTAAAGCTCAATATTGCATGTCAAGTAAGCTAGAAAGATTATTATTATTTTAAACTAAATTATAATGTTGTTAAATTCTACCCCCTTCAATAAATCATTCCCTTTAAATTTTATCACAATCATCAAAGGTTCATCCTTTGTTGATTTCCCACATCATACATAAGAATAATAAAACTTATTTTGAAAAGAGAAAGTGAGAATATAAGGTTTACCTAAAATTCCACATATCTGGGGTTCCTAAATAAGAAAAACGTTTGTGGGATGTTAAGATGTTGGAATGTAAGAGAAATATAATGTCAAAGGACTAATAAAGAGTGATATAGAATATGTTCATTAGAAATGTAATGACTACAAAACCATAATTCATGAGGGGTTAAAAGACCATCAATTCATCAGAAATGATGGTAAAAGGATAAATTTTTTATTTTAATATTTTTTTAAAGTTACTATAATGTTATAGAACATGATAAAATGTCATTAATAAATTTATTTCCATTTCATAAGCTTAATTTTATCCTTTGGTTATGCTTCAATGTATTTCCACTTCATATCTATTCCATGAAAAGAATATTCATTATGATTTTTATAACTAAAGCACTAAAATTAATATTTAATGAATCATATAATCCATAAAATAATGAATATTCACCCCTTATTTTTGAAAATATTTAAAAAAACCAAAATGGTCATAAAACATTATCTAATATAGATAAATATAATACATTAATCTCTAAAACCTCAACAATAACCCCAAAAGATCAACTTAATCCATTCCATAAATATTTAACCTTAAGATCTCTCCAAAATATGATAATAATTTTCATAAATATCCCAAATCATGATAAATACATAATAAAATCATACATTCTTCCCAAAATAAACTTAATGTTTGTTAGTAAAATTATTTATATAATTTTTTTTATACTAACCTGTACAACACATAGGCCAGTGGTAGGAGATGCACCATTGTCGCCCTTTAATTTTGGGTTTAGGAACCATGACCTTTACAAATATGATGGAATGTTGTATGACTTATGGGTAGTACTTTTTATAAAACTATAATAATATAATAAAAATAATATTCCAAAAAATATGATGAACATACTCAAAAATAATATTAATTTCAAATAACTTCTTAACCACTAAATTTTTTTTATACAAATTATTTTTTCCAAAAAAATTAAACAATCTTAATTACCTATTATTACCTTAACATCAATGATCTTATTAAACCTAAATTTTAGCAATACATTTAAGCTTATTTCTACAAAATATAAAATCAATATTCCTGAAAGAACCTTTTCACTAAAATATACACTAAACCAAATGGTTATATTCCCATAAATATCATTGAAAACACCCTTAATCATTTTAAACATTAATCACATAAAATATAAAAAATGATTTTTTATGAATTTAATTTTATTATGAACCTTAAACTTCACAAATTAGAACACTTTAGTTCTATCCCACATCACTAGGAAATATTATAGTTTTCTATAGGTTTTATTCTTTTATTCATCATAATGGTTTATAGAAAATACGAATTAAACCAAGCATATCCTCTAGGAGTATCAAACTAGGTGAATAATAAGGGAATAATCAATGTATACCAGAATTATCCAAGATATATTCAACCAAATCTTTTTAGGGTTATTACCCCTAAATGCATCTATTCCAATACCACACCAACTTATAGTATCTATATGGGGATGCATTTTTAAGAAAACCAAATAATATATTTCTTACCAAAAGTTTTATGATATTTTTATACAATTAGTTATATACATAGATATTTTCATATGGTTATGTTCCGTAATATAATTTTTTCTAAATATAGTTCCCATGGTTTCTACAAAACTTCATCTGATACCAATTTTAAATACCCTGACCCTTGAAGCCCATAACTGATGGTTACATTATTACATTGGCACCAAATAAAAGTTATTATATCCTTAAAGACTAAATAATTTAGTATTATTGGTAAAATATATGAATACATTAATCTCATACTACATTGGAAATAAAATAAAAACATATTAATTATAAACAACCCACATTCTTAAACTCATTCAAATATTTATTATTCATATATTTGGGAATGAAAAAATTAAGGGTGAGATAAAATAATCTATGAGGGATACATAAAAAAATATTTCATGAGTAAAAAAGTATAATCAATATGTAAAGGTAAATAACTAATAACACATTCCATTTAATCAATAAATTTATTAGGAAATGCATCCATGAATAATATTAATGTTGTAATCTCATAGATACTAATAACTGAATTATAAATGAATTAAATGATTAATATTGGATGTCATGACCTCATACATCATGATATATATGAAAAATACCCTAGTTTAAGCTGGTTTAAACTATGGGTATATATACACCAAAAATCTGTTTAATTTGTCCAAATGATTTTTCTCACAAGTCCTGTCGATGCATTGAGGGGATATCTATAAATGATCCCCACCTATCACTACATGTATAATTAATTGCCCAAATATTTCATGATCAATTCAATTTATAACCAATATAGATTATTGAAAAATATCCATATTGAATAAAGAATACAATTTTTTCATGGTTTTCCCTAGACAATTAAGTAACTTTAATAGTAAAACACCATTTGTAGAAATGATATATATTTTAAGAATTAAGATTATACATAATGGATATTTAAGAGAAATAAATTGTAATAATGGCTAAAATAAAGCATATATTTAGGATAAATTTAAAAAATATTAATAAGTGATAAAAGGTGCCATCAATTCATAAAAAATTTAGTTTTTTGAATAAAACCATGTACTTTAAAGAATAAAGAAAAATTGAAGAAAAATATTATATTTAGTTAAAAACATTTATTTTTAAAACCAACAAAAACATATAGAATAATATAAATGGGGAAAAATAATTATGGTGGAGGGAATTTTTTTTAATACTATATATACAAAAAAATCATTCCTTTTGAATTTTTGTAAAGAATGTAAAAAATTTATCTTTTAGAAAACATTAGAATGATTCCTTTCAAAAAAATTTAAAAAGTAAAGGGTATAATAAAATTTCATTTGATTATATAGGAATTAAAATTTTAAAACATTTTTTAAAAACATGGATATAGAGTAAAAATATACCTGAAAGAAATGAAATACTACAAGCTTTTATTTCTAACATTTCTTAGCTTGATTCAAGTGTCCAAGAGAGGAAAAGTTGGAAGAAAATATGGAAACTACTCAAAAAGATTAAAATTTAATAGAAATTTAAATAATAAGGAATTAATGGATATTAATGTTAAATACCTAAATGGGTAATTAAATAAACCACACAAGAATAAATAGGTTCATAATACCAACTATGTCTCAATCGAGTGAAAATTGAGACAAAATCACTTAACTCAATTATGACTTCCTTCATATGTTTTAGAACCAATAATATAATAAATATAGATTTATTATAAATAGATTAAATAAACAAAATTATATATATAATACCATATATATTTTATTATAAACTTTTATCACCCATTTATTAACAATTCTTTATTAAAATCAATGTTTCTTGTGACAACAACTTCCTTTTTCATGTATGTTTTGGGTTGGTGGTTTTGGTCCTTGTAATTTGATAATGGTTCAATAATATCCATAATTTTAATCATGATATAAATATAATATATATATATATAGATATATAAATAAAAAATATAGATAACAAATTAATTAAACTGTTTATGGAGATAGTTGGCCATACGTACACATAAACACTGTTTTCACTTTTTGACAAATGAAATGAAGGAAAGTTAAATAATAAATAAACTTTAAAATATCATTTATATATAATAAATATATTATATATTCATTGAATCTATTCTTATTACCATCCATGTAAAGCAAAAAAGAAAAACGGATCTCATTGCTTTGTGGAGGTGTTAGTTGACAGATACGCACGAGCAACATTATCATTTTATAATGGATTAGAAGGTAAAAAAGTTGGATATTATATTATAATTATAAAATATTAATTATTTCATAAATATCATATATACTCATTAGTTATATATTTATAGCCATCCAAGGAAAATGGTGATGAAAAACAAATTACATCGCTACGTGGAGACAATAATCCATACGTATACATGAGTGATGTTTTCACTTTTTACAGGATGAAAAAGAGGTGTAAAATGGTTGTACAATAATTATAATAACATATAAATATATTTATGATAATTTATTAATAATTTTATAATGGTTATAATAGATTTATAGGATTTATAATAAGAAATAAATTTGAAAGATTCACTAAAGATTATTACCTCTTCTTCAGTAGAATTTTATTAGATGTCCTTTTAAATAACCTAGGTTTTAATTTTGGAAGGAAAAAACCTATATAACATGGATAAGTTTTTCTAGATGATAAATTTTTAGCTTTTAGTTAATCTATTTTACTCAATGTGGTATAATGAAAAGAGAGAAATTGTGTCCTTTTATAAGTGAGGGGAGAGGTATTCTTGGAATTTATTAAAGTATTAAATCAATATAAATTATTTTTCATTTAAAAATGGATAAAAGTTGATATAATTAAAATTAGTATCATTATTATAAGAAATAACCTCATAAAATATAATTTTTAGAAGTTTTGATAACGTTTTCACCCTCATCTCCTAGTTTTAACCCTCGTTAACCCTCTTGACAATTACCGTAATATAAACGTTTTATAACCTTTAATGGTTAAGAATGTTATAGACAAAGTAAAATTGACCCATTAATGGAAAAGGTAAAACATATCATACCATATATTAACCCCTTATTCTAGGTCAAGTTCTTTTATATTTTTTAAATAATTTAATAAAATATTATTGTCATAAAATTTCATTAATGTCATTTTTGATATTATTCATTTAATTTGACTTTAAAAAGATCAGTAAAAAATGTAATTGGAATATAAATCCTTAAAAAATTACTAATAAGTTATAATTTTCTATAAAATTTTTGGGAAAAAAATCATCCATATTGTATTACTTTCAATATTTTTAAAACCATTTATTTTATTTTTCTATTAATTGAAGAAATATCATGTCAACATTGTATAAGAATTTAAGTTAATTATTATATTAACAAAAATTATATGTAAATTATCATGGTAATAAAATTAATTATTTTTAAAATAATATTTTATATTCATTAATAACATATACTTATCATTATTTGAACATATAAATGAAGTTAAAAGCAAGAGAGTGATATTTTGGAATTTTCATTATCTAAAATAATATAAATGTCATTTCCATGGTCCAATGGATCCAAAATTCCATATATTAGAATTTAGGATTTATATTTCCAAATTAATCTCATCTAGTGAAATAAAATAATGTTTTTGGTTGATTTTTTTGATGACTTATCACATTATTTTCAACCCTAATTACCCGATTTACCCTTTATCGATGTGATAAACTTTACCATGGTTACTATTCATAATGCATAAAAATAAAAGTGACATATTTTAAAAATTTAAAAATCATAATTATAAATAGGGAATCCATTTTTCAGGAATCATTTTATATAAGTGGTAGAAATTATTTTTAATATAAATTCATAAAATGAAACAAAAAATGTGTTTTTAAGCATAAAAATGAACTCATATCAAAATAATGCTTTTTTTGGTTAAAATTAGATTATTATAAATCAAATATATCATATTTAACCTTTATAAAAAATTCAAAAATATAATTGTACTTTCAAATTACTTAATTTAATGAAAAGAAATGATAGTATTTGAAAAATTGGTATTTTCACTATTCATCGAAAAATAAATCATTTTAGAAAAAATCAACAATTTAACCCTATGTTTATTTTGATTTTCTGATTTTAAAACAATAATATTTTTATTAAATAAAATTTCTATAAGTTCTATAAATTAATTATAATACAAACTTACAAAAAGAAATAATTGTTTTTGAAGAAAACACATTCTTAAAGGATGAAATGACTTTTATACAAATAGAGTTCTTATTTCTTAAGAATTAATCAATAAATTTTTATTGAGTAGTACCATTATAAATATATTTCATAATATGGTTACTCATATTCATGCTCTCCAATTCAATTTCTAGGTCACATTTAAATAACAATATTTTTATACTATATCTCAGTTTGATTATAACACGGTGTTGTATGTTAAGTAAGCTATCAAGATTACTATTTTTTAAACTAAATTCATGAGGTGTTACGTGGTTTTTATTTTTCATAAAAATCAATAAAATAATAAATATTTTGAAGGTATACTCGTTGAGTCCCTAGACATACATCACAGATGACCAGAGGATAGAATACATGTCATGTAATAAGCTGTACACACCATGTAACCTGTACACATTCACATTGAGTACACACCGAGCTAGGATGTACCCCATTTGAATTAATTATAATAAATAAAGACTAATTATGTAATTAATAATAACATGAAATTATTAAATTAATTAATCTTTGTGTAAATTTAGGAAATACACTCCATGTATGGTTGTCACACATGTTATGTACTTTATGGGCATTAAAATCTATGAACTACGCATATATTATTGTTGTAATGTGTCATAAATACTGATTTGAATAATTTTCATGATATATGGGACTAAAAGTTTTGTATTATACGTGTCATCTATGTAAAAAATACATGACAAGGACCATACGAGATGCTGGGTAGTTTAGATGGGTACATGTTGGGTTGGTTTCAATACACACTATATACTTAATTAATTTTAAATTAAATTAATTAAATTAATTAGTTTTAAATTATAGATAATGGGAATATAAAAGACCATTTAGAAGGAAAATTATGACAAATTAGTTAATTAATCAATAATATAATTAATTTATTAATTCATAAAATTTATCTTTATAAAGAATGCATATAAATGAATACCAACTAGTTTTTTAAATGCACATTTATTGCATTATTAGATTATAAGTCTATTGGTTTATTTACATATGTGTTGTAATTAATTTAACTTAATTATTATTTTATATATTTTTTGATAATTAATATTATATTAAAAATGATGATCTACTTATTATCCGCTACTATTTGTTATGTATGAACCTGTGTATCCATGATTTCTTTTATGTATCCCCATAAATATATTTACCCTCAATTTTCTATGAGTAATACTATGTAAAAAATAGATCTCTTGGGTTAGCATAGGTGGTTTAAAGTGAATCCATGATGAAACCAACCAAGGAGATAAATAAGAGGATAAGTGTAATACTGTAACTCGAACCAAGGTTTGGTTCAAGGAGTAATTTCTATAGGGTCAAGATTCTAATACCATTTTGTAATGCTTTAACCAAAACTGTTTGATTTTTTTTGTCATGTTGCTCAATTGCACCTCTAGGCACCCCAAAATTTACTAATTAACAAATAGGTAATGTCCATTATAATAAGGAGACTATATCCTCAAGTCATATAACAAAAACTAGAAATAATAATTAATAAATTAAATAGTAATATCAATAAAATAAAAGTAACCCATGTGAAATAAAATCACACAACCAACCATAATAATTGACAAAATATCAAAAAATTCTCAACATATCATTTCATAATATGTCACACGATCACATATTAATTCATCACTTAGTGGTTTGAATGAATATAATTTAGTGTGAAAGAATAATCAAAATAGCAGACATAATACACAAAAGCATATGGCCCTATAATCAATACAAAACCTCCATCAAATCACATCAAGTTACTCCTATAACTACTATTCATCATCAAGAACTTCACCCTACATTGTAATTAGAAAAGAATTATATACACCCACCAAGATATAGGTGCAGTGAATGAGTATAAAACTCAATAAGACACTGTTTATAGATTCATGGAATTTTCATTTGTAATATCTGAAGGGTTTAATGTATTATTTATAGTATATTTTTTATTTTAATTTTTGTTTGACATTTTTCTTTGAGACTGTTGGTGATAAGAGCGGAGAATTTGGAATTAATTTTATCCAAAAAGTGCAGAAAATGGATCATGTAAGAAACCACTACATGATCATGGTGAAACCGTGAAATGGGTGTAGTGAAACTATGTTGTGGTTTTTGTGTGTGGAAGAAACATGATGAAAAACATTGTGATTCAACAAAATAGTGGTCATTGTTCTAATATGGTTTCCAAGAGAGTTTTGTGGAACTTTTTGTGCACCCTTATTCGAAAACACCCCATTATATTGTGTGAAACAATATTTTTTAAGAAATTTTGGTAATGGTGGGAGTCAGAGTGATTTGGGGCATTGCTTTAGTTATTTTCCACTATGAAGAGAAACCATATCATGGTTGGATGTTGGTTCTATATGGTTCATGATGATTCTATTGATTAAAACATATTTACTGGAGAAATAGGGAGGAAGGTTATCTCATTGTTAGAAATTTATAAACTATAACATGGTTTTGAAGAAACCATGATGTGGTTTTTAAGGGAAGGGTTTGGGAGGACATGGATGGCATAGCCTGATGGTGGAAAAATCTATGTATTTCTAGATATTATTCTAGAAAATTAAAAATCATATCATAATTTTATTCAAATTTATTTTTTAACATGGGAATTATATTATTTTTTAGGTTGTAATTTTAAGAAATTTATTATTTTAAATGAAAAATTTTTCATGGTAAATTATATATACATTTTCCCAACATGATTTCTCTTATGATTCTTTGAGTTTCAGTAGATTCTGATTCAATTTTTATGATGGAATCCTCAATGTGAGAGGATCATGATTTTAGGTGATTATTATCTATATTGATGATGATTATTGTCATTTTATCTATTTTTTTTATCATTATAACATATTCTATAAGCTGAAGTGATTCAACTTGGGTTTTTTATTTTGATTCCTGAAGGAATTATTCTTGAAATTATTTATCAAAAAGAATCTTTTAATTTCAAGGACTATTGTATACTTGAGAAATTTAAGAAATTCCAATTTAGTGAGATTTGGTATTATTAATTTATAATAATTATAGTTATATATTGAAAATGTTGAAATTTCCATTACCTGCTCTTATATTGAATTTAATGTAGATGTTTATAATTTATATTGATATTTATTTTAATTATATTAGAAGGAACCAACTTTATTATATTACATAATCTTGAATTTAGTCAAGAAATAAATTCCTTTCACATTGAGGATATTTTCAAGTTTAGGGCTTTAGAGAATTGGGACATATCACATTCATGACATTACACATTAATACAGAGTAGATACCATAAAAACAATTATCATTTCTTCCAAAATATAAAACTTTTCAAATAATACATGAATTTGTTGAAAATTAATCAAAAATTAAACTTGGATTCATTATTTGTCTTACCAATCCTTATAACCTATTAAAGTCATTTAAAAACATGGGATAAGCACAAAAATATCAGTAAGGGATATAAAAATAAGGTAAGAACACATTAGTTCATGAATACTTGTAACATATGAAATCATTTTCCAAAGACATACTTGTCACCCATATATACTGACTTCATGAGATTCCCAAAATATACCCACAATACATAATAACATAAATATAACCATAAAGGTATCTTGGGGCATTACTTACATAATCTTGTAACCCTCTTGTCTACCTTATAATTTGTAACCCTTGTGGCTACCTTACAATTTGTGTAACCATCGCAGTTACACATGGAGTAACCATAAAACCAACCTATAAATTACACATAAAAAATACATTGTAAGGAGATATAGGTCCCACCCTTCATCATAAACAATTACCAAGAACCATAACCTAATCATACAACATGAATAATTGCATAAAAATATTGCTTTTGACTATTATAAAACAGAATTTTAAAAGAGGATTTTAAAAGAAAAGCCCCTATGAAATATCATATAATTCATCTGATATTTAATAGATTGGATGTAATATTTATATACACTATAAATACACACAATAAATCATAATATAAACAAATTTCATCAATTAAATAATTTTAATACCATGTAAACAATGAAGTAGAAAGTTAACCCAAAGAATGTAAATCAGGTTAAGAATTCCCTTACCTCGAGTTTGTCTTACTTAAAAATTATTTTAAACCTACTGTATAATGGTTAAAATAATTTTATTAATATCTTAAAGAAACATATTAATGTTTATAATTCCTTATATGATCATTTCATTACATCATTTCTCCCTTTAATTGTTATTATTTTGTTCCTTCCGTTGTTTTGGGTGCGTTCTTTACATGATTTCCATGATCGATTCATGATAGATATTCTTGTCTATTGGAAGTGAAACTCCATAATTGGAATGGAGTGGTATTTATATGTTTCAAGAAACATAAATTATACCTTTTATCATTTTTAATTCTTACATTATGGTACATTATAAGTTAAAGAATTATTTATCATTGTTTAAGTCATTTTGGTGATTCTTCGATCGTAAAGAACTCAATTTGTTTTATAAATTAATAAAATGTGTAAAAAATAATTCAATAACCCTATATAATTTATAATACACAAATTATAATCTTTTTAAACCATAAAAATGGTTTCGTGACCACTGTTGAAGGAAGTAAAGAAATTTAAATCACATCATCCACGATGTCGGTAAATCGACACATCACGGACGGTGTTTTAATTTCTTGAATAAGTGGAAGAGGAGAAGGAATATAATGTTGAGTATTAAATAAAAATTATGAAATAAATAATATGTAAGATACTAGATCATTCATTACTCTTGTATAATCATAGGTGAGGAATGAAAAAGAAAATAAAAGAATCTTGAAATAAAAAAATGTTGAGAAATCCCTTACGAAAATTTGGAATCCTAACGACGTCGCTTAAAATTTCATAAAATATATTGATGATAGAAAAGGGATATCTCATAATTATTAAATAATATAGTAATTTAGGGTGATATGGAATTAAATATCCCAACATAATCCAATGTAAATTAAAAAGAATAACATAAAATGACTGCTTGAAAAAGAGAAGGGTGGTGGATTCCCTTACCTTGTAGAGAAACTCCTAAAAATTGAAGGTTGGGACCTTGGGGGCCTGAGGAAAGATTTAGAGGAACAATAGGGAGGAAAGAAGACCATATATTCATTTAGAAGGAAGTTGAAATGAATTTAATGAAGGAATGTGTTTGTATTTATAGAAAAAGTAAGGGAATATTTTACTAATTTCCAAGGGACACCTCATTAGTGGTATTTGAAAAAACATTGGCATGCCCATGTTATTTTCCCATGGTATTAGCCACTTGGGAAACCTCATAATATTTTTTACTATACACATTTTGACCAGAATTATTACATCATTAATGATTTTGTTAAACACACCGAAACTCAAAATGTATTTTTACTATTCACTGAAAATTCAACTGTTTCAGAAAAATACCAAAAATTTAGTCTAACCATTTTTTGACTTGTAAAATTCAAAAATAAACTAAATTTTTTGAAAATATTTTTCTAACTATTATTAATTTAATTTTTAAATAAAATCATATATTATTAAAAAATAATAGTTTTAAATATATAACTCTTTTTTTAATACCTTGAAAAATTAATCGACATATATTTATCTTATATCCTTAAGAAAATAAAAATAAAAATATGATTTAATATTCATAAGGTTCATATTAATATTTATATTAATATTCATAAGGGTATGTTACTATTCACAAAAAACAAGTCGGTTCTTTCAGACTCGAAATAACTTACTGATCACAATTGTAGATGACCATTTCTTGAAATTCAAAACATATAAGTGGAAAAATTATGTTTAAAGACTAGTTATAAATATCCACTTAAAACAAAGTTTCAGGAATTTCAATCTATTTTTATAAAGCCTTGGGGTGTTACATTGTCCCCACCTTCTGGAAATTTCCTCATCACAATTTTATTTACTTATTAAGCAAGTGAGGGTACCTTTCCCTTATAGCATTTTCAGACTCCCAAGTTGCTTCTTCAACCATGTGGTTTCTCCACAAAACCTTTACCTAGTGGATTACCTTATTCCTCAATACCTATTCCCTTTGATTAATAATTTTAATTTGTTTCTCTTCATAAGAAAGGTTCTCTTCCAGCAAACTGCTTCTGGGATGAAGACATGAGTTGAATCTGGCACATACTTTCTCAACATTGAAACATAAAAAACATTGTTTACCTGAGACAAACTTAGAGGCAAAGCAACCCGGTATGCAACAGGTCCAACTTTCTCAAAGATTTCAAAAGGACTGATGAACCACAGACTTAGATTTAATTTTTTACCAAAACACATTACACTTTTACAAAAAGATATTTTAAGGAAAACATAGTCACCTACCTTGAAAGAGAATTATTTACTTCTGTTATCTCCATAACTTTTCTACCTACTCTGAGCTGTCCTCATGTACTGCTGGATCATCTTTACTTTTTCAGCCACCTCCTCTACTAATTCTGGTTGCATCAACTTACTTTATCTAAATTCATCCTAAAAATCTAGAGTTCTACACCACTTCACATACAATGCCTCAAAAGGCACCATATGTATACAAAAATGAAAACTGTTATTATAAGAAAAATAAACTAAAGAAACATGATGATCCCAAATTCCTTAGTAGTCCATTGAAAGAGCTCTAGGCATAACCTCCAAAGTCTGAATCATTCATTTTGACTACCCATATGATTGAGGATGAAAAGATATATTTAAATTTAATTATGTTCCCAATGAATTTTAAAGGCCCTTCCAAAAATTAAAAGTGAACTTCGGATCTTGGTCAGATAAAATGGAAAGAGGAACTCCATGTAACCTGACAATATCTTTGAGGTACAATTGAGAAAGTTGATCCAACGACACTGTATCTCTAATAGAAAGTAAATGTGTAGAATTTGTCAGGTGATCAATAATAACCCAAATCACATTATTACCTCGAGAAGCCTTAGGTAGTCCTACCACAAAGTCCATGGATACATTCTCCCATTTGCACTCTGGAACTAGAAAAGGATGAAGCACCCCATTTAGAAACTTCTGGTCTGCTTCAACCTATTGAGATGTCAAACATTTCATAGTAAAATCAGAAATATCCATTTTCCTTCCATCCCACTAGTAATACTCCTGAAGGTCTATGTACATCTTAGTACTTCTAGGATGAACTAAAAATGGAGAACTATGAGCTTCACACCACAAATCTTTCTTCAGTTAGGGATCACAAGGCACACAAAACCTTTTACCAAATCTTAAAATACAATCTTTATCAAGGTTAAATTCTGTAAACTTACACATTTTAACCAATTATTCCCTTTTTCTGTAGCTCACAGTATTCCTCCTATGCTTTCCTTATTTTTTCTAATAATGATGATTGCACTAATACCTGGAACAAAATAGTGGAATTTCATACACTAACAACTTCTAATCCAAAATTAATTAAATCATTAATCAAGGGGTTATTTTCAAAATGTAAAATGTTTAATGATGCATGATGTTTTTGACTTAAGTAATCCTACACTTTGTTTGATTTTACCGGATTGTAATTGATCATGGAATCATAATACTTTATCAATTCAAGACATCTCATATGCCTCATGTTTAATTCCTTCTGACTGAATATATACATCAGACTTTTATATTTGTTATATATTTGACATTTGGCTCCATATAAATGATGCCTACAAATTTTCAAAGGAAAAAACCACAAATTCCAATTCCAAATCATGTGTGGTATAATTTAACTCATGATATTTTAGTTGTCTTGAAGCATCATACATTACCTAATCATTCTGTATCAGAACGCAACCAAGTACCTTTAATGAAGAATCAATGTAGATGAAAAACTCGCCATTTAGGGAAGGCAAGGCCAAAACTGGAGCATTCACCAGTATCTTCTTCAGTTCCTGAAAACAAACATCATATTCTTCTATCCAAATAAATTTAACCCTCTTTTAACATTAACTTAGTTAACGGGATAGATAACTGTACAATGTTTTTAACAAACCATCACAAATAACCTACTAATATAATAAAACTACGAATATCTATAACATTTCTAGGTCTTGGCCATTCATAAAACACTTTTATTTTGTAAGGATTAACTATTATTCCATCCTTCTTTAAAATGTTCCCAAGAAAAAAATCTATTGTAACCAAAAATCACACTTTCTGAATTTTCCATACAATTTATTTTTCTTTTAAGGTTTGTAAAACAACCCTTATATGTTTTCCATTCTCTTCTTTACTCTTAGATAATACTATAATGTCATCAATAAACACAACCACAAACTTATCCAAGAACTCATGAAATATTCCATTAATAGGATCCATGAATAAAACAGGTTCATTAGTTAAACCAAATGACATAAAAAAATTAATAATTCCCATATCTAGTATGAAAAATCTATTTCTCGGATTTCATCCTCCTTCACCTTTAGCTGATGGTATTCGAATCTCATGTCAATCATGGAAAAGTACTAAGATCCCTGAAGCTAATCGAACACGTCATCGATATGAGAAAAATTAAACTTTTTTTAATAGTGATGTTATTCAAGGCTCTATAATCAATGTAAAGTATTATAGAACCATCTTTATTTTTAACAAACAAAACACGGGCACCCCATGGTGAAGTGCTAGGAAAAATGAATCCATTATCGAGAAAATCCTGCAACTAATTTTTCAATTCAAGAAGTTCCATTTGATCCATACGATATGGGAGTTTTAAAGTTGGATTAGCATTAAGAACTAAGTAAATAGTAAACTCAACCCTTTGATTGTGAATAACACTAGGAAAATCATCAGGAAAAACATCAAGCTATTCATTTATCACTAGAACATCATTAATATAAACAATTCCCTTATTTTCAACAATATGAGTAAGATAACATTCATTTCTATATTTCAACAGTTTATTATATTCTTGATATGTTATCAATTGTTTGGGATAATTTTTGTATAAAAAATAAAACTCTTTCTAAGAAACAACTTATTTAGATCTATAATCAATATTTACATGATAAAAAAAACCAATCCATTCCCAAAATGATTTCACACTCTACTAAGGTAAAAACAACACAGTTTTCAGGTAATGTCTTTCCGCACAACACAATATAAATATTCTTATAATTCCCATTTGCTATAATATTTTCCCTTGGTGTTTTAACAATGAGTTCCAGTCTCATTTTTTGAGGTGATATTTCCAATTTACCAAAAAAATTCTCAGAAATAAACTGATGTGTAGGCATCATATCAAACAAAACTTTATCAAAATTTGAGTAAGAAAACAAAGTACCTGATAAAACTTCATTGGATGGCCCGAAGTTTGTTGATGTAGTCGCAAGGGATCTCACTAAACCTTTATGCTTATAGACTGACTTCTTTGCATCATTCAGATCTATCATTGGGAAGACATTTGTATAATGACCCATCTCACCACATTTAAAACACTTAATAGTTTGATTATTAGGATTAGTATTAATATCATTTTCATTATAATATAGGGCTATATGTCCAATCTTACCACATCAAAAACACTTCCCAGTTTTGGTAAGTCATTCCCCAAGGTTCTTCCTCCCACACTTTTCACAAACTGGAAACTAGATTTTCTTACCATTAGATTTCTTTGGTTGATTATTACCCATCACTTTCCATCTGATACTCTTCTTCTTATTGGAGTAAAAATGCATACGATCATCTACAAACTACATATCTACCCTCTCATCACATCAGAAAAGTTTCTCATACCTTTTAAATTCATAATAGGCCAACTCCCTTTGATAATTTGGATTTAATCCGGAGTAAAAGAGATTTATTTTTCTATCAAGATCTTGAATAATATTTGGAGCATAACTCTCTAGTCAAGTGAAGTTCTCTTCACACACGACCACTGAATCTTAAACCTTTTGCTTCAATTCAAATAATTGCTTTTTCATCCTAAGTCAAACCACCATTGGAAAATATTTTTCAAGGAAATGACTTGTAAAATCATCCCACTCTAATGCATAAACATCTTCTATATCCCTGATATTATTAACCATTGACCACCAATGATCAAATTCACCTTCAAAATGATAAATATAAAGTCTTACCTTATGTTTATCGAAACACCCCATAACATCAGATATCTTTTCAAGGGATTTAATCCATCCTTCAATCACTACTGGGTCAGAAGATCCAGTGAAAGCAGGAGGGTGTTGTCTTATAAAATGTTCCAGTATCATCATGTTCCATTGTGGTACCTCTGATTGTTCTCTTGCATGTATAACACCACCATTTGTTGCTTGCTTTATCTGAGCCATTACTGTCACAAACTGCTTGGTTCCAATCCCTGCCATTCCGGGCTTCAGATTCAGAAGGATATCATTTCGTCGATGCCCCTCCCCTTCATCTTCCCTGTTTCTTCTGCGGGCAATAATTTTTAAAAAACATTTCTTAGTCGAAGCAACATGGTAATATTTAAATTCTATAACATTTCAAATTAATCATATAGTAAAAAAATCATTTATGGTATTCTATTAACATCACCCAAACCCCTAAAGTTACTTAAACCATCTGCTGATACCATTTATAAGGGCTCGACCTTATTACATTACATAATCATGAATTTAGTCAAGAAATAACTTCATTTTACATTAAAGATCTGTTCAAGTTTAGAGCTTTAGAGATATGGGACATATCACATTCATGACATTACATATTAATATAGAGTGGATACCATAAAAACGTTACTAATTTCTTCCAAAATATAAAACATTTTAAATAATACATGATTTCATTAAAAATTCTTCAAAAATAAATCTTAGATTTATTCATTGTATTACACATCCTTATAACCAGTGAAAATCAATTAAAAACATGGGATGAGAAAAAAAGCTCAGTAAGGGATATGAAAAGAAGGAAAGAATACATTAGTCCATGAATACTTATAACATATGAAATCATTTTAAAAATACATAATTTTCACCCATATATGCAGACTTCATGAGATTCTCAAAAGATCCCCAAAAAACATAAGAAGATAAATAAACCCATAAAGGTATCTTGGGGAACGACTTACATAATATTGTAACCCTCTCGGCTACATTATAATTTGTAACCCTCATGACTACCTTACAATTTGTGTAACCATCACATCTACACTTGGAGTAACCATACGATCGACCTCCAACTTACACATACCCAATGAATTGGAGGGAGATATAGGACCCACACATCATAAAAAATTCTGATGAACCAGAACATAATCATAAAACATGAATAATTTCATAAAAACGTTTTTTTTGAATTTTATAAAAGAGAATTTTAAAAGAGGATTTAAAAGAAAATCACCTTAGAAATATCATATAAATAAAGTGAGATTTAATAGAGTGGATAAAATATATACTCTATAAATACACATAATTCATCATAGTATAAAAAATTTCTTCAATCAAATTTTTTTAATACAACGTAAACAATAAAGTAGAAGGTTAACCCAAAGAATGGAAATCAAGTTAAGAATTCCCTTACCACGAGTTTATCTTAATTAAAAATTGTTTCAAAACTTCTATGTAAAGGTTAAAAAAGTGATATTAATATCTTAAAGAAACATATTCATGTTTTTAATACCTTATATGATAATTTAATTACATAATTTCTCCCTTTTATTTTTATTATTTTGTTCTTTCCATTGTTTTGGGTGGGTTCTTTATATGATTTCCATGATCAGTTTAGGATAGATATTATTTCCGATTGGAAGTGAAACCCCAGGATTGGAATGGAATGGTATTTAAATATTTAATTAACCATAAATTATACTTTTTATAATTTTTAATTATTACATGTGGAGGATTCATATGTTAAAGAATTATTGATATTTTTTTAAGTTATTTTGGAAATTCTTCGATTGTAAAGAACTCATTTTGTTTTATAAATTAATAAGGCGTGTAGAAAATGATTCCATAACTTTATATAAGTTATAAAACATAAATTATAATCTAGTTCAACCATAAAACTGGTTTCATGACCAGTATTGAAGGGAGTAAAATAAATTGAAATCACATCTTCCATGATTTCGGTAAATCAACACATCACAAACGATGTTTTAATTTCTTGAATAAGTGGAAGATGATAAGGAATATAATGGGGAGTATTACATAAACATGATGAAATAAATAAAATGTAAGATACTGGATCATTCATGTATCTTGGATAATCATAGGTGAGGAATGAACAAGAAAATAATGGAATCTCAAAATAAAAGAAAAGTTAATAAGTCCATTACGAAAATTTGGCTACCGAACAACATCACTTAAAATTTTATTAAAGATTTTGATGAGAGAATAAAATATCTCATAATTATTAAATAATATGGGATGTATGGGGGATATGGAATAACATATTTTAACATAATCCAATTGAAAGGAAAAATAATAACATAAAATGAAAGATTGAAAAAGAGAAGGGTGGTGGATTCCCTTACCTTGTAGAGTAACTCCTAAAACCTAAAGGATGGGACCTTGGGGGCTTGAGGATAGATTGGGAGTAATAATAGAAAGGTAAGAAGACCATTTCTTTATTGAGGAGGAATTTATAATGAATGTAATGAAGGAATGTGTTGGTATTTATAGAAAAAGTGAGGGAATATTTTATTAATTTTCAAGGGACACCTCATTAGCGGTATTTGCAAAACCATGGGCTTGCCCATGGTTTTTGCCCATGGTATTTGAAACTTGTGACACCACATAATTTTTTTTACTGTATATAACTATACCAGAATTATGAAATTATTATTACATCATTAATGATGTTATTAAACACATGGAAACTCAAACTGTATTTTTACTATTCACTAAAAATTCAACTGTTTTAGAAAAATTCAAAATATTTACCCGAACAAGTTTTTGGCATGTAGAATTCAAAATTTAACTCCATTTTTTGAAAATAATTTTCTAAATATTATTAATTTAATTTTTAAATAAAATCACAGTTTATTAAAAAATAACAGTTTTAAATCTATAACTCTTTTTTCAAAACCCTGAAAAATTAATCGACATCTCATTATATTACATCCTTAAGAAAATAAAATAATAATATTGTTTAATATTAATAATGTTCATATTACTATTCATATTACTATTCATAAGGGTATGTTACTATTCCAAAAAAACAAGTTGGTTATTTCAGACTTGAAATAACTTATTTATAACAATTGTAGATGACCATTTCATGAAATTCAAATCATAGAAGTGAAAAAATTATTTTTAAAGGCTAGCTATGAATATATACTTAAAAAAAAGTTTCATGAATTTCAATTTATTTTTTATAAAATCTTAGGGTGTTACATATATGGTGAAATGGAAGCATAAAATAGGAAAATTACGTGTTATGTCTTATTAACATGTACTAAGAGAATACATTTTCTGGTTGAAAATGTATGTATTTAAAAATAATGGGAAAGTGTAAGATGAATTAATGCTTGGGATTAACTAAATAAATTGGGATTTAATAATCCTAAATTTTATATTATGGTTATATAAAAGTGGTAAATAAATTATACAGTAGATTGTTATTATTTTAAAAAACAATATTTTTTGTGAAATTGGAATGGAATTATTAAGGGAAAATATGATTATTGAAAAAATCTTTAAGAAAACATGATATATGTTTGGAATCTAAAGAGGAATTGTATTTATTTATGCATGTATTGATTTATTGATGAGTGTTGGGTGTTAATTTTTCAACATCATGTTAGAAAAAATTAAATGATGTGATTATGGATTAGGAATGAGTTATTGTGTTAAATTTTAAAAAAGTATATTATGATATTATGATATTTCTATTATTATATAAAAAACCCACAAGTATATCTAGAAAGAATGGTAGTTTGGGTTTAAACATGATACAATGAGAGCTATGGGTTTGGATATGCATTATTTTTGGTTATGATGCATACAATTCCATGGGGTTTGCGAGGAGAATAAACAAGTCATTTGTTTGGAAGGGACTCTACAAATTCTATATGTTTGGAAATGACTGTAAATATACAATATGTTTAGACATAATTTTGGTAATTCATATATTTGTATAAGAAATTTTATGTTTAGAATTCCAATATTTCATATTAATTAATGAAAATTGGTATAATAGGCATCGAGTGTCTTGGTAATCACCTGAAATTTTATGGTATGCATTGTTTATGATTTATTAATTCCCTTTGTAAAATCACACAACTCACATAATAAAATGAAAAATATAGTTATTCTTGGGGTTATAATGATTTATATTGAGATAATTTAACACACCCCATACACACACCCTTCACATGGGTACATATTTTATATTTTGTGATGCAGGTAAAAACTACAAACCTATGTAGATGGGAGTTGATTTTTGGAGAAAAAATGAATATGTTTTTCTTATTAATTTATAGAATTTGAAATGAGTTTTTTTCTATTTATATGGTAAAATATAGTCATTCTTATTTATGCTATTTAAAATTGGTCTAAGATAGATTTTTTTAGATTCACGTTATCATTGGGAATTTATGGGATACAATTTTAGTGTTTGTTGATGGTATTATCACTTTATTTTATACCATGGTTATTTGGTTCAATTATTATTTTATATTTTTTTAGGTGATTATTCCATTGATGAAAAATCCCTTCCCAATTAATATATATTGACCCCTGGTTATGGTCTAGAGCATTTCGTTATTATGGATAATACTTGAGGCCATGTAACATTTCACATCATTTTCAAAGTTACACTGAGGTAGGAAGTCAAAAAATAAAATTATAATTGGTTTATTTTATGATATTTTGACACTTGAAGAAAATGGTATAAAGTATTTACATATATGGAATTGGTAAAAAATATGTGTGTGCTTGACTAGCATAACCATAATATAAATCCATTTTATCAGGGATGTGAGGGATTGAATTTTATTGATTTTTAATGACATCTGGGGGTATTAAATTCACACATTGATATTGAATAATAATAAGTTCATGAATAATTTTAGTACACATGGATATCAAATATGTTTGTTCACATGTAGATGTTCTTGATTGTGATAAAATTTGATAAATTGATCATGGTTAAATAAATGAATTATTAGTAAACTAATTAGTTTTTTTTCTAAATAAGTTATTAATAATGAATTGGTTAATTAAATTTTATGTGATAAATTTAATGGTGTGATGTGATTGATCTAGTTTGATTTATTTCTTTGTTTACATGTTCCTAAAAGAGTGAATTTTGAGTTAAATTGATGTGGTATTTTGATTTTTAGTTACTAATTGGTATTTGATTTTTTAGAATCACGACATCAAAGAGACATGTGTTAAGTTTGATGTTGAAATTATTTTATAGGTAAGGTGTTATATTTCCATAAGTTTAGTCTTAGGAGGTAACACTTGGGAGATCCTTGAAGAAGATAACGCACCAACACCATGGAATTTTCGGTTTGGAATCTAAAGTCAGTTTAGCAGAATTTCAGTAGGTGGATGAGTTAGTTCATAAAAAACAGTAGCAGTGTTAGCTGAATATAAGTTCAATGGGAGCCTCAAGATGTAAGATCAATGGTTACATGTTTAATAGTGTGAGATCCCTAAAATTTTAGTGACAATAGTTGGATAGATGAGATCATTTTTTGGATCATAATAGAGGATAAGTACTTGAATGTTGGAGGATAATCCTTTAGTTATGGATTTGGAGGATATAGTGAGTTGAATGGTAGTGGTACCTATTGAAATATGAACAAATGTATAGAGGACTGATAAGTTATGTTTGGGTGTTTATGAATTGAGCGAACTCATTGATGGTAGAACGTTAAATATTTCCTTAAAAAGGAAATGTTCATCAAAGTTTCAATGTGGAGAAGGGGATGAAATTCATTGTTCACTGAGAGTTAGTGGTCGATGCAGTGACTATTATTAGAAACCAGAAGTTGAATTTTACAATAAAGGGATTCTCATATCTATCTGATAGAAATTTTTAATGGATGACCATTTGGGGCCCTCTTTAAGGAAACCATTGGTCCACATGCAAAAAGTATGATTACTGACAATTGAATAATGAAAGAGGCTGATGTGGCTAGAACTTGATGAAAATTTGGATCTAAAAGGAACACACCATGGGGTATCTAGTTGTTAGAGGCTAAAGTGCCAAAGGTTAAGACTAAATATAGGAGAACTAGTTATTAAAATGATCCAAATATTTCATTTCAGACACTTATTCTGATAATAAGAGTCCAATTTTTAGAAGGTTATTAATCCTTGTAACTTAGATGTAAGTTTAGAAGAATAAAATTAATACCACAATTATCCCATACACATATGATGATAGTCTCATGTATGTACTCATCGTATGAATTGTGGTTGTACTTTGTGATTGAATGTGTATGTTTGTCATGTGGATGATCACTTATGTGTTTATCAAAAGGTGGATCATGAGGTGATTGATACTAAAGGAATAAAATGTGACGATGAATCAATGTGGTGGCTAGGGTGAAATGTATTCCTAGTTCCAGTATTTATATATATAGGGAATGATTTGATAATAAAATACTCTAATTTCAGTGGTTGAAGTTATGACACATTAGAGAGTCAATAGTATAGACTACTGATGATTTAATAAAGTGACCTCATCCCCAAAATCATTATTAGAGCTTGGTTTCAGTTTTTGGTGGTAGAGAAAATCAATAGAGTTTATGATGAAGTAGTTGTTAAGGACTCATAAGAACATTACTTGAAGAATAATGGTGGTACCAAAGAGATTCTTAGATATCAAAATTTCCATTAAATAGAATCTATCTTGGGGCATGTTTTTTTATTGGTGAAATTTAGAGCTTGATAGAACACTATTGGGGTTTCTTATGAATAGGTGGTCTATCAGGTTAACTGAATAATGTCACTTGAAGATGGTGGAGGTACCATTGGAGTTACTAGGATATCGAAATTCCAACTCTCCATAAGTGGAACATATCATATTCTATTCATTATAAGGAATTCTAGAGCTTAGTGGAAGATCGCTGATTTTTTTATTGAAGTTAGTGATCTATCACATTATACAAATTTATTGGGTTATCATATTTCTTGTATGAATAATTTCATGGATTAGGAATGGTTTAAAAAAAGATAAATAATTCATGTTTCTAGAAGGATCTATTAGAGAATAAGTTTGTTGGGCTGAGAATAGTTGGTGGAAGATCGAAAGGTATGTTTTCTAAAAGCTTAAATTTTAGAGGTTACATAACCTTCAGTGGAATAAGGTTACTAAAAAGTGTCAAATTGTTTTTTATACTATATCTAAATGAAGGTTTGGTGTGATAAAATTCCCATTTTCAATAAAAAATGATCATAAGAAGCACATAAAGATATTGTAATAATATGGTGGAATACATGTTGTGGAGATTCATGGTTATGGAAACTGTGAAAAAGGTTCAAAGCTCCAAAAGGTGATGAACGATAGTTGTTTTTTAATGTTAGGATTAATATAACCATAAGATGGGATCTAAGGATATATTTTAATAAGAAAACTAGTGTCAGAGTGGAGGTAAGATGAGAATTTCCATGCCGTTTGATGTATTTCCAGAACTCAGTAAAAGAGAGTGAAATATTCTATGGTAGTGGATGGTGTTTAAATTTTAATTTTTTGCTCTCTTAGAAATACATTTTACTTCAATGTAACACCATTATAAGATCAATAAAAACCATGATGTAGATAGAATAAAAGTCAGTATAGGGGGTGAGAGTGAAGATAAATAGTTAAGGTTTTGGAGGGTAAAATTCTAGAGGATACCTGATACATATGATAGTAGTATATTTATTCTCTCATAATAAATTTTATAGAAAATGTGGACTTGTTCTGTGATGAAGCTGATGAAGGGACAACCCCAAGTCCTATCATGTATTTTTATAGTGTTCCTGACTCCAAAAAATGGTCATCAGAAGATGGTTAGAGCATCATAACAAACTTTAGAATAAATTAGTGATCCTTAAAAGGGTTGGGACCAAGTGGATTAGTGGTAGAAAATGACCAATATGGGTTCAGTTTCACTGATCGTAAGTTTAGTTGAAGTTAATCATACTAATGACATCATACTTTCTAGTTGTATCACCTAGACTCCAATAACTTGGATCTACTAGTTATTTTACTAAATTGTCACAAGATAAAAATGATATTATATTGAAGGTTTGAATAGTTTAGTAGTATTTTGTGACTACATATATTCTTGATTCTCTCATTACTTTTTAAAACATGAAATAAAACTTAATATTCTAGTGAGAACATTATCAATTCTTCTATTATATACCTTAAATCATTTATAAATACCTTATTGGTATCATAGGGAAATGAGAACATAATAAAGGGTGATAAAAAATTCTCGATAAGAGAAATCATACAACTTATTCTATTATAAAATTAATAAATCATAAATAATATGACAATGATAAATAATAATCAAATATTTCATATAATTAATACCATAAAAGGGGGATATATACATGGATGACATAACAACATAAATAATAAAATATATAAAAATAAATAGTTTCAAAATGATAGGATTCATATGTTGGACATCATAATCCTAAAAAATGGCCTTGTTCCAAGATATCATAAACATACCTTCAAGGCTTCGTGCCAAGATATCATAAATAATTAAGTATTAATAGACCAAATATACTGGCTAGTTTGTGATATGAGACCTAAAAATGAATAAATGGGATATAATTGCGCCCTACCATTATAACACTCCAAGATTCCACAATACGCTTCTCTTTGATTAATACAATAGCTTGCGTTGTATGCAACTCCGAGTTCTAGCACACAATGACCAATCAAACTAGCCATTTAAAAAAAGAAATTATGAATAGTAATACCCAATTTTTAAACTTTTATTTTTCAAAACGGACTTTGTTTTTTTATTTAGAATATCAAAATTAGCTTACGGTGAATTTTTGGTATTTTTCTAAAAACTTTCAATTTTTGATGAATAGTGAAAAACACTTCGTCATTGTTCAAAACCAAAATTTTATTTAAAAAATTATTTATTTATTTTAAGTCAAAATAGATAAATAATAATTATATTAGTCCAATGTAATTAATTGGAGTCATTTCATAATAATATTCTATATAAAAATTTTGTTGAACTTTTTAAAGTCTTTTATCTACCTTCTAGGAAAATTTGTAAATTTTCATAAAACCTAATGTTATTTCTTATGTGAATTGAATTTAAAAAATATGACCGACATGGTTTTCATCAATAAGTAAATTTTTTTTGAATAGGATTAAAATAATTTTTGGTGAATAGTCACTTTTGAATTTTATTTACCACGATTTAAAGTAATTAGGATAATAAAAGGTTAACATAATGTTATAATAATATAAAATTACCCCAAAACATGTCCTAATTATATTGGATAATTTTTTTTTGATAAAAACAAAACTTATCATAAAAATAATATCATTTTGGATCCATTTGGGTAGGACTAGGACATTTATTATATTTTATTTAAAGAAGATATTAAAGTGTTAAATTCAAATTTTAATAACTAAACAATTTTTAATATATAATTATAAATAAGATAAATTCGACTAAATATATAAATTAGAAAGATAAAATTATTTCCTACATCATGATATTTTATTTAGAATTTTTAGACATTAAATTATTAAATTTATTCATAACACATTAATGATACAATAATTAACTTATTAATGAAATAATAAAATAAACGATATTATAAATATTAAAATAAACGTAAATTGATTTTTTATGAAATAAAATAATTTCATAGGTTCATAATACATGTTAGGTTTGGTTAAATTTATGTTTTTATAAGGAATAAAGTTTTTATGACTTGAAAAAAACAATCACTAAATAGTGTCAAAATTGTCAGAAATGAGTTTTTAAAACAAATACTATTTTATTAAATTATATAATAGTCCTAAAAATATAAGGTTCAGCCAAATTACTTATATAATTTTACATATATTATTAATTAACCAATTTAGGTTCTCTTGTAATTTTATAGTAACTATATTAACCATGTAGTATAAAAATACAAGAATACATGGTAAAAGTTAAACTAATTAACTAAGGGTTAAATCTAAAAGATAAAGTTAATATGGTGACTTAAAAATGTCTAAAACCTATTGGTTGAGCTGATTTAGATCCATTTTCGTCTTATAATCTAAATAAATTAATTTTTAGATATTATAAACTGAAAATAATTTTATAATAAATTAATATTTCAAGCTTTTCCTAAAGTGCCCCTCACTTCTCTTATAAAAGGGTACTTCACCTTCTCTTAAATTCACACCTAAAAATCCATTAGGCTCGGCCAAAAACTACAAAAATATACTTAAAAATACCCTCAATTCAACCTATAGGCCTTAATTTTATAAAAAATCTAACCTAAATATCCCTTTTATTCAAATCAAAAGGAAGCACCCAAAGAAGAGGTAATTATTTTATCATCTCTTTCAAAGTTATTTTCTTCTTCTACTTCCTATTTCTTTATTTTTTCCAAACTAAAATAATAAATCCAGTTCCTTATACATACTGATATGTTATTATAAACATGGTAAAACCATATTCATTATTCTATCCATCCTATGGATGACAAAGTCACCATATGTGCGTACATATGGCTTACCGTCTCCTCGCTGTAGTGTAGTTTGTTATTCAACACTTCATCATGTGGATGGGTATAATTATGAGTATAATTGATGTAAATAATAAATATAACATATTAATGATTATATATATATAATATACCATCCAATTACATATTATTTCACCATCAATATAATGATATTGTCGCTCGTGCGTACGCACGACTAACTGTCTCCACGACACGATGAGATTTCTTTCCCCATCGTAACAATTTAAGAATAATTTTTATTTGATGATTAAAAAATAAATTTTATGAACATAATATTATTATGGATTAGAATAAAATATATCCTATCCTTAAAAAACATGAGTTACGTAACAAAACATATAAAGGAAAAAAAATCAGTTGACACCCGAAACAATGATACTACAGAAATATTATTAACAAATAAATATTAGAGGATAATATATGATATATTATTTATGTATGTGGTTATTTTAAAATTTAATAAAAATTATTTAACAATTATACATTAGTTTAACTTACCCTCGACTAAGGAAAATTACAAGGTAAGGGTTAATTTTACAATCTTTTTATTATCTGAGGTTATTTATACGTAAGTATCTACTGGGACTTCTTTATCATCCACATCTGTGTTTCTTAAAAATGTATTTCAAATTTTTTTACTATTTCATAGACTATGGTTTAAGGTCATTTATACCCTTTTTTGACATTTATAAAATGTTTTTAAAGGATCTTTTCATCATTTTCCAAAGAAGGTACTTTATGACCTTTTTGAAAAATTAAGGAAAGAATGTTTTTTTAACATATACGGAAGGTGTGAATTTTTTTCTACCATTATAACACCTTCAAATATTACCTTACAAGAATATAAGTATATTTTCATAATAAATGTTTTCTTTTATAATTATGCGACTTTTAAATGATTTCAAAGTAGAAAGTGATATTTATCTCAAATAGTTTTTAGATTGATTTCATCTATGTCAACATATATTGTTGGATTTTATGTTTAATTGAATTTGATTTATTATGATACAACATTCTATATTGTATTGATAGTTTTATAATATGTTTGACTGTGGATGTGTTATTTTTAATTCATTCACAGTTTATGGTTAATGTTTTAACATTTTTTATGTTAGTTTAATATAAATGTTTATGTTATGTTTCACCTTTTTCATATGAGGAATGCATTGGGTGTAGTAAGTGACGGGTGTGGCCTGCTATATCCCCTCAATTCATAGGTAGTTCTCATGAGGAAAAACAGTGTCTTGGACAAGGCCTTGACAAACGTTTTATTTGTATTCTTGGCACGAGTACTTGACTATGTGGTTATGATGTCTGGCATTATGTATTCTATCATTATGAGATTAGATATTGATATTACATGTTATTATTTGACTAGTTAAATATCCATGTGAATAATTAAATGGAATTATTTGATTTATATTTTCCATATTATTCTTAAGTTTAAGTTTAAAAGGTTTGTGTTTTAGTCTTATACATTTCCATAAATTTTTATGCTTATTTATGATAGTTTCTGCTATATTGTTATCCTTACTGAGCATCTGAGCTCACCCCTTTCTTATCTTTAATTTTTCCCAGGATGCGAAGAAGTATATTATGACTAACCTACAGGGATAAGCTAAGAGATATGAGTGTGTTCAAAGGAGAAATAATGTTACCTTTTCATTTCATAATGCAATATAAAACTTATCTATGTATCTAGTACTTCCAAGGCATCTAATCTGATCGGTCTTTCGGGACTTGATCTCTTGTGACCATGAAAATGTTATGTAATAAATCACTAACTCTGGATAACTAGGGTAGGGGAGTTATAGTTGGTATCAGAGGAAGTTTAGTATAAATCATGGAAACTATATTTAGAAAAACTCTAATTAGAGAACATTACCATAAGATAGACATTGAGGATTAGTATGGAAGAACATCCAAAAAATTTTGTAATGTAGATATTATATGGGTTTTAAATAAAATAAATCCCTGTCTGAATACTACAAGTGGATGTGGTTCTGGAACAGATGTACCTAGGAGTGAAGACTCTAACAAGGAGTTTCGAGATTTACCTGGGGTATCCTGGTACACGACAATGGGCCTTATTGGGAACTTGGTTTGAAACTCTAGGGGGACATGATTAGGATAATTCACATTTTCTTTACAAAACATTATGACATATTTATGAGTAAATACTTCTCCAAAGAAATTTTCTTTTATTATTATGGATTACATGCATAAACTGTTCAATTTATGTAAATTATTTTACAAGTTTGGAATTATGAATTGCGATTCATAAATGAATATAGTGTATATCATCGTTTAGAAATAGAACCTAGTGGATGGAATGGATTCAATATCAACACACGTAATCCATGTAGGGATTTACTTACTATTCAAGATAATTATAGTGGAGCTGGTGATGCAACTGGTGATGAACAAATAATAAGCATATTTGGACAACTCACTCATGTTATGAATAATAACCTTACCTGTATGGAGCACCATGATCCACAATGTGGAGGATCAATGTTATACAACTTCATGAGGCCAAAACCACCAACATTCAATGGTATTACAAATCCATTTGTAGCTAAGAAATGGATAAGATATTTAGATAAAATATTTTATGCTTTGGGGAGTAGTGAAAGGGAAAACGTTGTCATGGAAATTTATCGCCTCCCATGAGATGTAGATCAATAGTGGTCATTAATTCAAAACACAAAGGAGAATGAATAAGTATAAAATATAAAATGAATGGAGTTTAATTATATTTTCTTAGAAAAATACTTTCCTCGTGAACATCAAAAAAATATAGAACAGAAATTTATGAGTCTGAGGCAAAAGGAGGATGAGAATATCGCAAAGTATGAGTGTATCTTTAAAAGGGTAGAAAGGAATACTATAGATTATACATATAACCCAAAAAGTAATATTGATCAATTATTTGATGGGTTAAAACCATTTCTTTAAAGAGAATTAGTCTAACAATCCTTCTCATCAAACAAAGATATAGTGTCATATTCTATCAATACAGAAATGTAATTCTATAAGTCTTTTGACTGTAAAGAGAAGTAAGAGAAGAAGAGATATGGTGAGCACTCTGGAAAAAGAAAAAAGGGGGAGAAAGGAAAAGTATAATTTTTACCCTATAGTAAAAGTGGGAAGAAACACCCTGGTACTTTCCTGAAGGGAATGAGAGTTTTTTACAATTGTTGAGAAAAAGGCCACAAAGATCATGAATGAAATGGGTTGAAAGTACCTACCAATGTTCAATGATATAATTTTAAAAATATGGGACATTATTCAAATGATTGTCCTAAGTGTCAAGGAAATTTTCCTCAGAAAAAGAAAAGGGAGCCAGGACAAGCTATGTGCTCACTAATACTGAGGTTGAAGTTCCTAATGATGTGGTGGCATGTACTTTAATAGTTTCCTCAAAATTATCCAATTATTTATTTGATTCTAGATCAACACATTCTTTCATATCTTCATAATTTTCCAATAAGATTAGATATTTCCAATTTGACTTAACAAGGGAGTTTTCAGTCAAAACACCTAAGGAAATTATAATTGTAACATTGTTTTGTCAAGAAGTTACCATTATGGAATATAAACATGCTTTATCTACTGATTTTATTGTCATTACCATGATTTAAATCTACATAATCCTCAGTATGGATTATATTTCAGACCATGATTCAAAAATTTATTATAATAATAAGGTGGTTACAATTTTTAGTGATGATACAGAATCCTTTATCTTTAGGGAAGAAATGTCACCATCTGATTCTCATCTGGATCCACCCCCAATAGCTCTTCTAAATTCAATTATTGGGGAGGAAGGGAGTGAAATAATAATGGGTGAGTAAATGAATGTTCAAATTGATAATGTACCTATTGTGCAGGAATATGTTGATGTGTTTCTAGAGGATTTACCTAGAAATCCTCCAGAATGGGAAATTGAGTTTTACATTAACTTAATTCTTAGTTTAAGGACCATATATAGGACCCCTTATAGAATGACCACTATGGAATTAGTGGAATTGAAGAAAAAACTAGATGAATTGACTAATAAAGGATTTATTTTACCTAGTGTTTCTCCATGGGGATCCCATTTTCTTTTTTTAAGAAGAAAGATAGATCCATGAGGTTGTGTATTGACTATATGGAGATCAATGCTATAAAAATAAAGAACTACTATCCCCTACCTCATATTGATGATTTATTTGATCAAATTCATGGAGATCAATATTTTTCAAAGATTGAGCTTTGATCTAGATGACATCAGTTGTGCATGAGGAAAGAATACATTCTAAATAAAACATTTCGAACCAGGTATGGAAATTACAGGTTGACAGTACTTCCTTTTGGACTGACTAATGTAACCTCTATTTTCATGGATCTAATGAATAGTGTTTTCAAGGAATATATTGATGACTTTTTAGTTATATTTATTGATGATATATTGGTATACTCTAAAATCTACTAAGATCATGAAAATCACTTGTACACTATTCTGAAAACTCGTAGAAGAAATGAATTATATGGGAAGTTTAGAAAGTGCGAATTATGGCTTCAAGAAATTTCTTTTCTTGTCCATATTTTCTCTAAGGATGGAATATCTATTGGTCCTTCAAATACAAGGGAAATCCAAGAATGGCCAGCACCAACGAGTATAACTAAGGTACACCATTTTATTAGATTAGTAGGTTTCTATCAGTGCTTCATCTAAATTTTTTCCCAATTGGCTAACTCATTAACCAAGATCACACATAAAGGGGTTAAATTTTTTTGGACAAAAGAGCGTGAAGAATATTTTGAAAATTTTAAAATAATATTAATCAATGATACAATATTGACTCTACCATCGGGGAATGACGGGTTTGTTATATATAGTTATTCTTCAAAGAAAGGACTTGGTTGTGTCCTTATACAAAATTATAGAGTTGTTGGCTATGCATCATGGAAGTTAAAAATTCATGAACAAAACTATACCACTCATGATCTTGAGTTAGCAGCTGTAATATTTTCTCTAAAAATATGGAGACACTATCTCTATGGTGAAAATGTGAGATATATACTGATCACAATTGTTTGATGTATATTTTCTCACAAAAAAACTCAACATGAGGCAAAAGTGATATATCAAACTACTCAAGGATTCTGATTTCACAATAAACTACCACCCCAGGAAGGAAAATAAGGTGGTAGATACTTTTAGGTTAAATGATCATGGAGTTTTGAACAATATGGGAGTTGAAAGGGATCCTATGTTCATGGATCTAGTAAAGATGGATATGGGAATAATCATGGAAGGTAAAACATCAATAATTTTTCAAATGGTTGGAAACCCATATTTACTAGAATGGATAAAAATTTATCACACTAATGATAAATAATTTCAAAATAGAATTAAATCTATGAATGATGGGTGATTGATTAACTTCATATATGAAGGTGGAATTTTGAAAATTGGGAAGAGGATTTGTGTTCCCAATATACCTGATCTAAAAATGGAATTGTTAAATGATACTCATAGATCCAATTTATTTATACAACCTAGTAGCACTAAGATTTATAGAGATTTGAAGTAACATTTTGGCAGGACAACATGAAGAGGGAGATTGCTGATTATGTGTAAATATGTATGGTTTGTCAACAGGTGAATCTTGGAAGACAAAATCTAAGAGGATTCATGAAACCTATTTCTATACCTAAGTGGGAATTGGATGATACTGCGATGAAATTTTTCTTGGGGCTACCAAAGACTCCTAGAAGGAATGATGCATTAGGGATCATTGTTGATCGTCTTACCAATTCAACACATTTTCTTGCTGTAAGAGAATATTTACCACTTGAAATTTTAGAAATAATATATATTAATGAAGTTGTAAGACTTCATGGTGTACCCTTATTGATTGTTTTAGATTATGATCCCCATTTTAAACTAAGATTCTTGAAAAGTCTTCAGAAATTCCAAGATACTGAACTTTGTTTGAGCACTTCTTACCACCCTCAAACTAATGGACAATCAGAATGAACTATTAAAACCTTAGAATACGTGTTGATATCTTTGTCACTTAACTTTCAAGGTATGTGGGATCCATATTTACCTCTGGTATAATTTTCCTATAACAATAGCTTCCATTAAAGTATTCAGATGGCACCATATGAATCCTTATACGGAAAGAGATGTCATCACCAACTTGTTGGGATGATGTTGGTGAAATAAAACATTTAATCCCAAAACTTGTTGAGGAAAAAATAGAAAAAGTGAATATTATCCAAACCCCCATCAAAATAGATCAAAGTAGGAAAACTTTCTATGCCGATAACCAAAGGAATTATTTGGAATTCGAAGTAGGAGATCAGGATTTCTTAAAGGTATCTCCATGGAAGGGTGTTATACGATTTAGTAAGAAGGGTAAATTAAGTCCTAGGTACATTAGACCTTTCAAAATTCTAGAGTGAATTGGAGTTGTAGATTACCATTTGGAAATGCCTCCAAGTCTCTCCAAAGTTCATGATGTGTTCCACGTATCGATGTTGAGAAAATACATGTCAGACCCAATACCTATACTCACCTAGATAGAAATATAACTGGAACCCGATATGTCTTATTGTGAATAGCCTATCAATATTCTTGATACCAGAGAATAAGTGTTGAGAAATCAGATGAATCTTTTGGAAAAAGTTATTTGAGGAAACCATAAAATGGAAGAGGCAATGTGGAAACTGGAGGAACTTATGATAAAGAATAACCTGAATCTTTTTAAGCAGTAATATTCTAGAAATTTCAAGGACGAAATTATTTGAAGGAGAAAAAAATGTAACACCCAAAGCTTCCACAATACTCTTCTCTTTGATTAATACAATAGCTTGCACTGTACGCAGCTCCGAGTTCTTGCACCCCACGACCAATCAAGCTAGCCGTTAAAAAAAAGTTATGAATAGTAATACCGAATTTTTAAAATTTTTAAAATTTTATTTTTCAAAATGGACATTGTTTTTGGATTAGAAATATAAATATTATATTATGGTGATTTTTTTTTTATTTTTTTGAAAACTTTCAATTTTTGATGTATAGTGAAAAACGCTGTGTTATTGTTAAAAAATGACTTTTTATTTACATAATTATTTAATTTTATTTTAAAGTCAAAATAGATACATAATACTTATATTATTCAAATTTAATTCATTTCAGTCATTTTATAATAAGATTAGATATATAAAATTTTGCTGAACCTTTTAATGTCTTTTACCCACCTTCTAAGCACATTTGAAATTTGTATAAAATTTAATTTTACTGCTTTTGTGAATTGAATTGAAAAAATCCGATAGACACAGTTGTCATCAGTAAGTAAAATTTGGTTCAATATGATGAAAATAATTTTTGCTGAATAATAAATTTTGAATTTTATTTACCACGGTTAAAAGTAAATTGGGTAATTAAAGGTAAAAATAATACTATAATAATATAAAATTACCCCAACTCATGTCCTAATTCTATTGGATAAGTGTTTTTATAACAAAATCAACTTTAGGACAAAATTAAGATCCTTTTTGATCTATTTGGGTTATATTAGGACATTTATTATATTTTATTTAAAGAAGAGTTAAAAGTGTTAAATTCAAATTTTAATAACAAAACCATTTTTAATATAAAGTTATACATAAGATAAATTTGACTATAAATATTTATTATAATTATAAAAAGAATTTCTACATCATGGAATTTTATTTATAATTTTTAAAAATTAAATAAATAAATTTATTAATGAAAAAATGATGATGCAGTAATTACCTTATTAATGAAAGAAACAAATAGATGATATTATAAATATTAAAATAAATGTAAATTTAACCATTTGATGCCATAAATTAATTTTATAGGTTAATATGAAATGTTATGGTTGATTAAATGTATTTTTTTTGAAGGAATAAAGTTTTTATGACTTTAAAAAAAATCAATTACTAAATAGTGTCAAAATTGACATAAATGTGTTTTTATAACAAATACAATTTTATTAAATTATATAATAGTACTAGAAATATAAGGATCATAAAAATGACTTAGATAATGTTAAATATGTCATTAATGAACAACTTTAGGTTATATTTTCATTTTATAGTAACTATATTAACCATGTAGTATAAAAATACAAGAAGGCATGGTAAAAGTTCAACTATTTAACTAAGGGTTAAATCTAAAAGATAGGGTTAATATGGTGACATAAACATGTATACAACCTATTTTTTGAGATGTTTCTACCCATAATCATCTTATACGTTAAATAAATCATTTTATAACTATTATAAACTTAAAATAAATTTATAATAAATTAATATTTTAATATTTTCCTAAAGTGACCCTCACTTCTCTTATAAAAGAGTACTTCCGCTTCTCTTAAATTCACACCTCCAAATCCATTTGTATTGGAAAAAACCTACCAAAATATCCTTACAACTACCCTCACTTCAACCTAGAGGACTTACTTTGAACACAAATCTAACCTATCGAGGCTTTTTGTTCAAATCAAAAGAAAACACCCGAATAAGAGGTAATTATTTTATCACCTCTTTCAAAGTTCTTTTCTTTTATACTTCCAATTTCTTTATTCTTTCCATAATAAAATAATAAATACAGTAACTTCTAAATACTTAGATGTTATTATAAATATGTTACAACCATATTCATTATTCTATCTATCCTATGAATTACAAATTCACCACACGTCTGTACGTACGGCTTACCGTCTCCACGTCTTGGTGTAGTTGGTTATTCAACAATTAATAATTTGATGGGTATAATAATGAGTATAATTGATGTAAATAATAAATATAACATGTTAATTATTATTTATATATAATATACCATCCAATTACATACGATTTCACCATCAATAGAATGATATTGTTGCTCCTGCGTATGTATGGCTTACTGTCTCCACCACGTGATGAGATTTCATTACCCATCAAAACCATTCAAGAATAATTTTAATTTCATGATTAAAAAATAATGTTTAAGAGCTTAATTTAATTCTTTATATGAATAAAATACATCCTATCTATAACAAATATGACTTAAATAACTAAACACATAATGAAAAATGAATCATTTAACACCTGGAACAATGATACTACTGAAATATTACTAACAAAAAAATATCAGAGGATCATATATGATATCATATTTATGTATTTGGTTCTTTTATAATTTAATAAAAATTATATAACCATTATAAATAAGGTTAAAATACCCTCTACTAAAGAAAATTACAAGGTAAGGTTTAATTTTACAATCTCTTTATTATCCGAGGTTGTTTATATGTAAGTATCTACTAAAACTTTTTATCATCCACATATGTGTTTCTTAAAAATGTATTTAATTTTTTTTAATATTTCCTAGATTATGGGTTAATTTAATTTATACCCTTTTTTGAATTTTTATAAATTTTTTTGAAAGGAATCTTTCTGATGTTTTCCAAACAAGTTACTTTGTGACCCTTTTGAAAAATTAAGGAAAGAATGCCTTTTTTAACTTATATGGTGGGTGAAAATATTTTCCACTATTATAACACTTTAGAAGCTTCCCTTATAATATTATAAGAATATTTTTAAAATAAAAGTGTTCTTTTATAATTATGAGACTTTTAAATGATTTCAAAGTATAAAGAGATATTTCTCTCAAATAGTTTTTGGATTGATTTTATCTATGTCAACATCTATTGTTTTATTTTATGTTTAATTGACGTTGATTTATTATGATACAATATTAAATATTTTATTGTTAGTTTTATGATATGTTTGACTTTGGATGTGTTATTTTTATTTCATTCAAAGTTAACGGTTAAAGTATTAACATTTTGTATGTCAGTTTAATATGAATGTTTATTTTATGTTTCACCATTTTCATATGAGGAATGAATTGGATGTAGTAAGTGACAAGAGGGTCCCACTATAGACCCTATATGAATCAGTATTCTCATGGGACAAACTAGTGTCTTGGCATAAGGCATTTATAATATTTTTATTTTTAGTCTTGGAATGAGGCTTTGACTAAGTGGTTATGATGTTTGGCATTATGCATTCCATCATTATGAGATTATCTATTAATATTACATGTGATTATTCAACCAGTAGAATATAAATTTGAAAAAGTAAATAGAATTACTGGATTTATCTTTATCTTATTATTCTTATGTTTATTTTTAAAAGGCTTGTGTTTTAGTCTTATACATTGCCTTAAATGTTTATGCTTATTTATAATAGTTTTTGCTATATTGTTATCCTTATTGAGAATTTGATCTCACCCTTTCTTATGTTTTATTTTTCCCAGGATGAAAATAAGTTTATTATGACTGACCTTTAGGGATAGGCTAAAGGATATGAGTGTGTTTAAAGGAGAAAAAATGTTACTTTTTCATTTCATAATGTAATTTAAAACTTATGTATCTATCTAGTACTTCCAAGACAACTAAACTAATTGTTCTTTCAAGACTTGATCTATTGTGATCATTCCAATATTATTTAATAATGAATTGACTCTAGATAACAGGGTTTAGGGCAATACAGTTGGTATCAGAGGAAGTTTAGTACAAACCTTAGAAACTAGATTTAGAAAAACTCTGATTAAGGAACATTACCCTAAGATATACCTTGAGGATTAATATAGAAGAACATCCCAAAAATGGGTAATGTAGATATTATGTGGGGTTTCTAAGAAATAAATCCATGTTTGGATACTACAAGTGGATGTGGTTCTGTAACAGATGTACTTAAGAGTGAAATATATTACAAGGAGTGTTGGGCTTGACCCGAGGTATCATGGTACACGACAACAAGCCTTACTTCCCACCTTGTTTGACACTCTAGTGGGATATTATTAGGATAATTTACAATTTCTTTACAAACCATTATATAGGATTTATGAGTAAATAATTCCCCAAAGTGAATATTTTTTATGATTATGGATTATAAGCATAAAATGTTCAATTTATGTTACGTGATTTCCACATTTGTAATTATGCATTTCAATTCATAAAAATATATATTGTATACCATTATTTAGAAATGGATCATAGTGGAAGGAATGGAAACTGTATCAACGTACATAATACATGTTTGGATTTCCATCCTATTTAAGATAATTATAGTGGAGTTAGTGATGCAAATTTTTCTGAAAAACATATAACCATACTAGGAAAACTCACTCAGGTTATGAATAATAACCTTACCCATATGGAGCACCCTGATCCACAATGTGGAGGATCAATTTTAGACCGATTCATGAGAAAACAACCACCAACATTAAATGGGACTAAAAATCCATATGTAGCTGAGAAATGGATAAGTTCCTTAGAGAAAATATTTCATGCTTTTAGGAGTAGCGAAAGGAAAAAAGTTGTCATTGAAATTTATCGCCTCTCAGGAGATGTATATCAATGGTGTTCATTAATTCAAAACACAAATGGGGATGAATAAGTATAAAATATGGAATGGAGGGAGTTTAAAGATATTTTCTTAGAAAAATACTTTCCCCGCGAACATCAAGAAGATATGGAAAGGCAATTTCTGAGTCAAAGGAAAAAGGAGGATGAGAATGCTACAAAGTATAAGGCTAACTTTACAAGGTTATAAAGGCATGTTAAAGATTATATACATAACCCAAGATGTAATATTGATTGATTCTTTTATGGGTTAAAACCATTTCTCCAATGAGCATTAGTCTCACAATCCTTCTCATCGTACAAAGATATAGTCTCATGTGCTATCATGAGAGAAAATGAATTCTCTAAGTCTTATGAATTTTAAGCAAATAAAGAGAAGAAGATATCTGCTAAACACGCTAAAAAAATAAATAAGGGGAAGAAGGGAAAAGTTGAATTTCCACCCTGTAGAAAATGTGGGAATAAACACCCCGGTACTTTCATGAAGGGAATGATAGTTTGTTAAAAGTGTGAAAAAAGGTCACCAAGCTCATGAATACAATTGGAAGAAATAAGCTACAAATGTTCAATGATATAATTTTAAAGAGATGGGACATTATGCAAATGATTTTACTAAGAGTTAAGGGAATTTTTCCCAGAAAAATAAAATGGAGAAAGACCTAGCTTACACGATCACTATTGCTAAGGTTGAAGTTCTAATGATGTGGTGGTAGGTAATTTAATAGTTTCCTCAAAATTATCCAATGATTTATTTGATTCTAGATCAACACATTCATTCATATATTTCTAGTTTCCCAATAAAATTTGATATTTCCAATTTGACTTAACAAGGGAGTTTTCAGTCAAAAATCCTAACAGAAGTATCATTAAAACAATGTTTTGTCAATTAGTAACCATTATGGAATATAAATAGTCTTTATCTACTGATTTTATTTTCATACCCATGATTGAATTTGATATAATCCTCGGTATTGATAGTCTTTTGGACCATGATATGAAAATTTATTGTAAGAAGAAGGAGGTTACAATTTTTAATGATAATAAGGAATTCCTTATCTTTAGAGGAGAAAAATCACAATCTGATTATCATCTAGATCCACCCCCAGTAGCTCTTCTAAACTCAATTATTGGGGAGGAAGGGAGTGAAATAACTATGGGTGAGGAAAGGAATGTTCAAATAGAGGATATAAATATTGTTCAAGAATATGTTGATGTGTTTCTAAAAGATTTACCGGGACATCCTCAAGAATGAGAAATTGAGTTTTCCATTAACTTAATTCCTAGTTCAAGGGCCATATCGAAGACCCCTTATAAAATAGACACTATGGAATTAGTGGAACTGAATAAAAAACAATAGGAATTGATTAATAAAGGATTTATTCACCCTAGTGTTTCTCCACGGGGATCCCTTATTCTTTTTGTTAAGAAAAAAGATGGATATATGAGGTTGTGCATTGACTACAGGGAGATCAATGATATAATAATAAAAAACAAGTATCTCCTACCCTAAATTGATGATTTATTTGATCAAATTCATGGAGATAAATAGTTGTTAAAGATTTATATCTGATCTGGATATCATCAGCTGTGCATGAGGAAGGAATAAAGTCCAAAGATAGCATTTTGAACCAGGTATGAGAATTATTAGTTTACAGTAATGCCTTTTGTACTGACTAATTCACCCTCTATTTTCATAGATATAATGAATATAGTTTTCAATGAATATCTCTATGACTCTATAGTGGTTTTTATTGATGATATCTCAGTATAATCCAAAATCTATGAAGATCATGAAAATCAGTTCCACACTATTCTGAAAACTCTTAGAAGAAATGAATTATATGGGAAGTTTGGAATGTGTGAATTCAGTCTTCTAGGATTTTTTTTCTTGGCCATATTTTCTCTAAGGATGGAATCTCAGTTAATCCTTCAAAGATAAGGGCAATAAAAAAATGGCCAGGACTAATGAGTATAACTGAGGTACATAGTTGTATTGTTTTAACAAGTTACTATTGGTGCTTCATCAAGAATTTTCCCCGATTGGATAACCCATTAACCAAGATCACACATAAAGGGGTTAAATTTGTTTGAAAAAAAGAGTGTGAAGAATGTTATGAATAATTGAAGAGAATATTAGTAAATGATCCTATATTTACTTTTCTATTGGGTAATGATGGGTTTGTTATATATAGTAATTCTTTAATGAAAGGACTTGGCTGTGTCCTTATGCAAAATGATATAGTTATTGCCTTTGCATCACGACATCTAAAATTTAATGAAAAAACTATCCCACTAATGATCTTTAGCTAGAATCTATAAAAATTCCTATGAAGATATGGAGACACTATCTATATGGTGTAAATTTTAGATATATACTGATCAAAAGAGTTTAAAGTATATTTTCTCATAGAAATAAATCAACATGATGCCAAGGTGATGGCTCTAACTACTCAAGGATTATGATTGCATAATAAACTACCACTTAGGGAAGGTAAATAAGGTAAAAGATGCTTTGAGTATAAAGGATCATGGAGTTATAAACAAGATGAGTGTTTAAAGGGATCCTAAGTTAATGGATCTAGTAAAGATGGATATGGGAATAATCAAGGAAGGAGAAACATAATTTTTTTTTTAAAATGGTTGCCAAACCGTCTTTACGATAAAGGATAAAAAGTTCTCAGACTGATGATGAGAAATTTTAAAAGAAAATTAAAACTATGAATGGTGGAATTTTAAAATTTGGGAAGAGGGTTTGTATACTTGATATACCTGATCTAAAAAGATAATTGTTGGATGATGCTCATAGCTCTAATTTCATTATACACCATGGTAGGAATAATATATATAGAGATTTGACCGAACATTTTTGGTGGGACAACATGAAGAGGGATATTGCTGATTATGTGTCAAGATGTATGGTTTGTTAATATGTGAAGCCTAGAAGATAACATCCTAGAAGAGTCATGAAACCTCTTCTCTTACCTTAGTGGAAATGGGATGATATTACGATGGAAGTTGTCATGTGGACACCAAAGAGTCCTATATGGAATGATGAAATATGTATCATTGTTGATTGTCTTACCAAATAATCACATTTTATTAATATAAGAGAATATTTACCACTTTAATATTTAGAAAGACTATATATTAATGAAGTTGTAAAACTTTATAGTGTACCCCTATCAATTGTTTCAGATCATGATCCCCATTTTACACCAAGATTCTGGAAAAGACTTTAGAAATCCCTAGATACTAAACTTCGTTTGAGCACTGCCTACCACCCTCAAACTGATGGAAAGTCAAAATAGTCTATTCAAACCTTAGAATGCTTGTTGAGATCTTCCTCACTTGACTTTCAAGGTATGTGGGATCATTATTTACCTATGGTAGAATTTTTCTATAACAATAACTTCCATTCAAGTACTCATATGGCACTATATGAAGCCTTATATGGAAAGAGATGTCACACACCAACTTGTTGGGATGATGTTGGTGAAATAAAACTTGTAGGCCCAAAGCCTGTTGAGGAAACAATGGAAAATGTGAATATTATCCAAACCCACATCAAAGCCGCTCAAAGTAGGAAAAAGTGATATGCTGATAATTAAAGGAAGTATTTGGAATTTCAAGTAGGAGATATTGTTTTCTTGAAGGTATATCCGTGGAAGGGTGTTATACGATTCAATAAGAAGGGAAAATTAAGTCCTATTTACATCAACCCTTTAAAAATTCTAGAATGAATTGTAGGTGTAGCTTACTGTTTGTAAATTCCTCCAAGTCTCTCCAAAGTTCATGATGTGTTCCTCGTATCAGTATTGAGAAAATACATGTCAGACCCAATGCTTGTACTCACCTAGAAAGAAATAGAACTGAAACCCGATATGTATTATTTTGAAGAGCCTATAAATATTCTTGATACTAGAGAACAAGTGTTGAAAAACTAGACGACTCGTCTAATAAATGTTTTTTGGAGAAACCATAAAATAAAAGATGAAACGTGGGAACCTAAGGAAATTATGATGAAGAACCATCCAAATATTTTTATGCAGTAATATTCTATAAATGTTGAGGATGAAATTATTCGAATGAGGGAAGGATGTAACACCCCAAGATTCCACAATATGCTTCTATTTGATTAATACAATAGCTTGCGTTGTACACAACTCCGAGTTCTAGAACAGCACAACAAATCAAACTAGCCATAAAAAAGTGGTTATGAATAGTAATACCCAATTTTTGAAAATTTATAAATTTTATTTTTCAAAATGGACATTGTTTTTGGATTCATAATATCAAAATTATCTTAGGCTGATTTTTTGGTAATTTTTTTAAAACTTTCAATTTTTAATTAATAGTGGAAAACACTTTGTTATTATTTAAAAATGAATTTTTATTTAAATAATTATTTAAATTTATTTTTATGTCAAAATAGATACATAATAGTTATATTAGTCTAATGTAATTCATTTGAGTCCTTCTATAATAATATTAGATATATATAATTTTATTGAACCTTTTAACATCTTTTACCCACCTTCTAAGCACATTTGAAAATTTTCATAAAACATAATTTTACCACTTTTGTGAATTGAATTTGAAAAATTTGACAGACATGGTTTTCATCAGTAATTAAAATGTGGTTTAATAGGATGAAAATAATTTTTCATGAATAATAACTTTGAATTTTATTTATCACGGTTAAAAGTAAATAGGGTAATTAAAGGTAAAAATAATATTATAATAATATAAAATTACCCCAAAACATGTCCTAATTTAATGGATAAGTTTTTTTTTGACAAAAATCAACCTTTGGACAAAAATAAGATCCTTTTTATCGATTTGGGTTAGATTTGGACTTTTATTATATATTTTTTTAAAGAAGAGTTAAAAGTGTTAAATTCAAATTTTAATAACTAAACCATTTTTCATATATGGTTATACAAAAGATAAATTAGACTATAAATATTAATTAGAAATATAAAAATTGTTCCTAAATCATGGTATTTTATTTATAAATTTCATACATTAACTAATTAAATTTATTTATGACACAATGATGATGCCATAATTACATTATTAATGAAAGAATAAAATAAATGACATTATAAATATTAAAATAAATTTAAATTGAACCTTTTGACGACATACACAAATATTCTAGGTGAATATTAAATGTTAGGGTTGATTAAATGTATTTGTTTCAATGGAATCAAGTTCTTATGACTTTAACAAAAATCAATTACTAAATAGTGTCCAAATTGTTATTAATGAGTTTTTAAATAAAATAATATTTTATTAAATTATATAGTAGTACTAAAAATATAAGGTTCAGAAAAATGACTTAGATAATGTTATATATGTTATTAATGAACCACTTGAGTTTATCTTGGAATTTTATAGTAACTATATTAAATATGTACTATAAAAATACAAGAATATATGATAAAGGTTAAACTATTTAACTAAAGGTTAAATAAAAAAGATATGGTTAATATGGTGACATAAACATGTAAAAAACTTATTGGCTAAGAGGATTGAAACTCATAATCATATTAGCCTCTAAATAAATCAATTTTGAGATATTAGAAACCGAAAAATAATTTTATAATAAATTATTATTTCAAGCTTTTCTTAAAGTACTCCTCACTTCTCTTATAAAAGTGTACTTCCCCTTCTATTAAATCCACACCTCCAAAGCCATTTTCTTGGCCACAACCTGCTCAAATATCCTTCCAAATTCCCTATATTCAACCTAGAAGCCTAAATTTTATCAGAAATCCAACCTAAGGAGTGTTTTTGTTCAAATCAGAAGAAAACACCCAAAGAATAAGTAATTATTTTATCACATATTTCAAAGTTCTTTTCTTCTTCTACTTAATATTTATTTATTGCTTCTATACTAAAATAATAACTCCAATACCTTCTACATACTGACAGTTTATTATAAATATGGTACAACTATTTTAATTATTCTATCCATCCTATGAATGACAATGTCACCATACGTGCGTACGTACGACTTACCGTCTCCACGTCATGGTGTAGTTTGTTATTGAACACTTTATTATTTAGATGGGTATAATAATGAGTATAGTTAATGTAAATAATAAATATAACATGTTAATTATTCTTTATATATAATATAACATCCAATTAAACACCGTTTCACTATCAATAGAATGATATTGTCGCTCGTGCGTACGTACAACTTACCGTCTCCAGGTTGTAATGAGATTTCATTTCCCATCGTAACCATTCAAGAATAATTTTAATTTTATGATAAAAAAAATAATGTTTAATAACATAATATAATTATAGATATGAATCAAATACATTCTATCCATAACAAACAAGAATTATATAAGAAAACATATAAAGGAAAACAAATAAGTTAACACCCAAAATAATGATACTACTGAAATATTATTAACAAATAAATATTAGAGGATAATATATGATATCATATTTATGTATGTCGTTATTCTATAATTTAATAAAAATTATTTAACAATTATTCAGGAGGTTAACATAACCTCTATTAAGGAAAAGTACAATATAAGGGTTAATTTTACAATCTCTTTATTATTAGAGGTTGTTTATATATAAGTATCTACTGTGACTTCTTTATCATCCACATACACGATTCTTAAAAATGTATTTCCAAACATTTTTACTATTTCATAGACTACGGGTAAAATTCATTTATACCCGTGTTTTACTTTATATAAAATGTTTTGAAATGAATCTTTTCGTTGTTTTCTAAACAATGTACTTATGACCTTTTCGACAAATTAAGGAAAGAATGTTTTTTTAACTTATATAGTGGCTGCAGATATTTTCTGCCGTTATAACACCTTCGTAGCTTCCCTTAAAATATTATAATAATATTTTCAAAATAAATTTTTTCTTTTATAATTATGTGACTTTTAAATAATTTCAATGTAGAAAGAGATATTTCTCTCAAATAGTTTTTGGATTGGTTTCATCTTTTTCAACATCTGTTATTGGATTTTAGGTTTAATTGAAGTTGATTTATTATGATACAATATTACATATTGTATTTATAATTTTATGATATGTTTGATCGTGGATGTGTTATTTTTGATTAATTCATGGTTTATGGTTAAAGTATTAACATTTCGTAAGTTTGTTTAATATGAATGTTTATTTTAGGTTCCACCCTTTTCATTTGAGGGATGCATTGGACGTAGTATGTGATAGGAATGACCCATTATGTCCCTTAAATGCATTCGTAGGACTAATGAGACAAACTAGTGTCTTGGCACCAGGCCTTGACAATATTTTTATTTGTAGTCTTGGCACAAGGCCTTGAATATGTGGTTATGATGTCTGGAATTATGTATTCCATCATTATGAGATTAGCTATTGATATTACATATGATTATTCGACTAGTAGAATATCCATGTGAATAAGTAAATGGAATTATTTGATTTATCTTTTTCCATATTATGCTAAAGTTTATGTCTAAAAGGATTTTGATTTAATCTTATACATTTACTTAAATTTTTATGCTTATTTATGATAGTTTCTCCTATATTGTTATCCTTACTGAGCATCTGAGCTCACCCCTTTATTATGTTTTATTTTTTCAAGGATGCGAATAAGTATATTATGACTGAATTGAAGGGATATGATAAGGGTTATGAGTGTGTTCAAAGGATAAAAAATGTTACTTTTTCATTTCATAATTTAATGTAAGACTTATGTATGTAGCTAGTACATCCAAGGATACTAAACAGATTGGTCTCTCAGGACTTGATCTCTTGTGATCATGATAATGTTATGTAAGAATGCACCGAATCTCGATAACTGGGGTTGGGGCATTACATCTATCACTTATTAATTCTAATTCAATCATTATATGAAAAAAATCAAAAAAAACAACACACAATCATCATAAACATTTTTATTAAAAAGTTAGTATATGAAATGTTAATATTTTCCCTAGTCAATATATATAAAAACGTGATCATAAGAAATCTAGAGAAATAAAGTGGATGGTATCATTAGAGTATATATCTAGTGAAGTATTTTATTTATCAAAGTATATTGGCATAGATTAAAATACATTTAAGAGATCATTGGAACATTTTTTGAGGGAAATACCCTTTTTATTCTGAAATCACTTATCTAAAATCCAAAAATTTGTAGAATATCATTGAAAAAAATTTCTTTAAAATTAACCATGAAAACTTGTAAAGTAATATTAAAAGAAAATAATAGTCGTTATGCTAGGTAAATTCATTCATGAGGTAATACTAAGACAATTATTCCATTCCCACCTTCGGTAAAAAGTACATAGTTTAGCAAATTATAAGAAGACTTGTAACACCCGAGACTTTTATGTTATATAAATCATCAAAGGAATCTTTTTCTACACAACACTTGCTTGGCTTTCTTTACACGCAATCACGACCTTCCTCGATAGCTTGCGTCGTACGCAATACCGAGTTTCACTAAACAACAATATGCTATTAAAACTAGCCGTTATGAATAGTAATAACCACTTTTTGAAATTTTATAAATTTTATTTTTCAAAATGGACTTCATTTTTGGACTCAGAATATCGAAATTATCCTAGGGTGAAATTTTGGTATTTTTCTGAAAACTTTCAATTTTTGATGAATAGTGAAACCACTAAGTGGTAGGTTAAAAAACTGAATTTTGCATAAAACTTAATTTTACCGCTTCTGTGAATGGAATTTCGAAAATCCGAGAGACACGGTTAATATCAAGGACTAAAATGTGGTTCAATGAGATGAAAATAATTTTTTGGTGAATAGAAACTTTTTACCTTTTTTTTACCGCAGTTAATAGTAAATAGGGTAACTAAGGGTAAATATGATATTAATATTACCCTAACACATGTCCTAATTCTATTGGACAAGTGTAATTCGACCAAAAACAAACTTAGGAATAAAATATGACCATTTAGGCCCACTTGGATTAGATTAGGACATTTATTATTAATTTATTTAAAGAAGGGTTAAAATAGTTAAATTTAAAGTTTAATAAGTAAATCATTTTTAATATGGGTTTATACATAAGATAAATTCGATTGTAAATATTCATTAGAAATCTAAAATAATTTCCTACATGATGGTATTTTATTTGTAATTTTTAGACATCAAATAATTTAATTTATTTATGACACAAAGATGATGCAGTAATTATCTTATTAATGAAATATTGACATAATTGATAATATAAATACCAAAATAAATGTAATTTAAGACTTTTTATGAATTCCACTAATTTTCTAGGTTACTATGATATATTAGTGTTGATTTAATCAACTTGGTTTGAACATATAATTCTGATATGACTTTCAAAAAAATCATATATCAAATAGTGTCAAAATTGACACAAAATAGTTTTTAAATCAAATATTATATTATTAATTGTTATTTTATTCCTAAAAATCTAAGGTTCGGCCAAATGACTTAGATAAGGATATATATATTAATAATAAACAATTTGGGGTTCGTTTGGCATGTTATAGTAAGTTTATTAACCATATAGTGAAAGAAAACAAAAAGACATGGTAAAAGTTAAATTAATTAACTTAGAGTTAAATCTAATTGATAAGGTTAAAATAATACCCTAAACTTGTCTAAATCCTATTGGTTGATAGGATTTCGACCCATCCCCACTTTAGCTTCGAAATAAGACCCTTTGGAACCATTATAAACCGATTTTGACTTTAATATAAAATAATATTTTGAGATATTCCTAAGGTGCCCCTCTCCTCCCTTATAAAAGGGCACCTCCTCTCCCTCCTCCTCACACCAAATTGAGCACTCAAGCTCGGCCAACCCCTGCCATTTTCTCCTCTCCACTTCCCTAGAATAATCCTAGAGGTCCTGGTCTTCTCCAAATACCAATCTTAGTTCCTTAAGTGGAGGATTCAAAGAGGCGTTCCAAAGAAGAGGTAATATCCATTACCGATCTTTTCAATTTCTTTCTTCTTCAACTTCTTCTTCTTTAGTTGTTTCATGATAAAGTAATAACATCAGTATTACATACATACTGATATGTTATTATAAATATGAAACAACCCTAATTCACCTTCTATCCATCCTACGGAAAAATGAAATCACCGCGCGTGCGTACGTACGGAATACCGTCTCCACGCCGTGGTGTAATCTATTTTCCACCATCACCTTACAAGGATGGGTATAATGGTGTAATGAGTAACTATATATGATTATTATGAAGTAATATTGATACTGAAATAATATATATATACTCCAATACAATTCCACGATCATAGGAACGATATCATCACTCGTGCGTACGTACGGAATACCGTCTCCACGATGTGATGCGACTCGTTCTACATGATCTTCATTTCATAATGATTATATAAATGAATTGAATGAATGAATATGGTATATACTACACTAATACCATTATGGAAATGAATTATCTATAACCTAAAGATAAGAATAAGAATTTATTCGACAAAACACGCATAAGAACAAAAAGTTATAAAGACCCGAGTAACAAGTAACAATGAAATATTACTAACAAGAAGCTAATAATATGACCATATATGATCTCATATCAATATGTATGATTCTGGAATAAGTCAATAACATTATTTAAACCATTATACAGGAGCTTCGGACACGAACAAAGCAAATCGGACCTAAGGTAAGGGAAATATCACAATCTCATTTTTATCCGAGATTGTTTATTCGTAAGTATTTACTGGGGTGTATTTTATCATCCACATCCATGTTCCCTCAATATGTAATATTGTTTCCATCCACTTACAATAGTTTAAATCCAATTTTACCCTTAGGTGAGTTTTTATTAAAGAATATGAAAGGAATCTTTTGTCGTTTTTCCGTACGAGGTACTTTTTGACTTTTCCGACAAAAGTACGAAGAATGTTTTTTTTAACTTATACGACAAGAATGGATTTTTAAAACATTATTTCCAAGAAGAATCCTTTAAAAGTTTTCAAGTTTATTTTTAATCAACTTCTTTTAGTTTAAAGTTGTATGACATGTTAAGAAATGTAAAATGTTTTTGAAAAAGAAAGGATATTTACCTCAAGAATGAAGTTCAAGTGTTTTATCAAAATTATTTTCCATCTAAGATAATAAAGGGTTCTGTTTCTATCCCTATTATTACATGGATTTGATTATGTTGTGATGGAAATATTTTTATGAATTCCTTTATCTTATATGAATTGTTTTATGATGTCATGTTGTTTAAGAATCCCATTTTTATTACATGGGTTACGTTATGATGTATGGTTTATGATTATGTGGCACACATAAGAAAGGATTCATTATAAGATGGGTGGGACCTATATCTCCCTACAATGCATTGGGTAAAGACTTTATATCTCATGATATAGACATGGCTGGAACGGAAGGTTATTTCGGTTCAGTGATACAGGACTGAAACGAGGAGTGAACTCGGTTCAGAAAGGGACTTTGTCCACTAAGATAGTCTTGACAATGAGTCATGACTAACAAGAAATGATTTTCCATGATTATGTGTGCATGCCACAAAGTTTCAAGTTTTATGTTATGATTATGGGGATCTCATTTTCACTTCTATGATTTATTCCATGTTAAGATATTATGATCTCTTTTGCTGGTTTTGATTTTCAAAAAGATATGATATGATTTTTATTTCCTTTATTTTCCCTTGCTGAGCATTTGAGATCACCCTTTTATGTTTTCTTTTCCCCAGGTCAGGAAGATGGATATTAAGTAGAATATGCTAAAAGGGACCCTAGATATGATGAAATAAATGGGAGACACTGTAGGAGATTTATGAACCAATTGTTTATGTTTCCCAGTTTCTAAAGACACTATACCTATACGGTCCTTTGTGGTTTTGTCATATGTTGTAATAAGTGTACTTCAATTTTGAAGTATTAACAATGTATGTAAAGTATGGGTCGTTATAGTTGGTATCAGAGGAAAGGTATAGTCAACCTTTGGAAACTAGGATGTGAAAGCCTTAGTAAGAACCTTAAGGATAAGTCTAAGCATAGTACACAATCTTAGTGTTTTAGAAATGGCCTTGAATAACCTAGGATAAGACCATAAGCATGAAAATTTTATTCTTGAATTATGTGGTTTCCTATTATAATTAGTGTTGCTCACACTATTCTTCTTGGTTTTAGTCAATGGCTGGAACCTGAAGGAACCGTGTTAATGCGGAATGCGATGGGCAATGCAATGATTGTCCCCCTGAGCAACCAAACGATATGGGAGCTGGAATGCAAAATCTTGTAGCCATGCTCACACAACTTTCTCAAGCTATGAATCATGCAGGATTTCCAAACGAGCAAACGAGGGAGCAACATTCTGTTGAATCCTTCATGAGGCAGCGTCCACCTTCTTTCAGCGGGTCTACTGATCCATTAGTTGCTGAACAATGGATTAGTACTACTGAAAAGATATTTTCAGTTCTTCAATGTTCTGAACATGATAAAGTCATCCTAGCAGTGTATCGTTTGGAAGGAGATGCTGATCAATGGTGGAATCTTGTTAAGAATACGAGGCAAAGGGATGAAATTGAGTCTATGGAATGGGACGAGTTCAAGAACTTATTTTTCAATAAGTACTTCCCTCGTATTCTCCAAACAAAGATGGAGAAAGAGTTTCTTGAACTGAAGCAAAAGGATGATGAATCTGTTGGTACCTATGAAGCAAATTTTACAAGACTGGCAAGGTACGCTTCTGGTATTATTATCCAACCTGAGAGTAAGATCGATCGATTCTTTAGTGGCTTAAAACCAAGTCTTCGAAGGGCGTTAGCCATAAGGGACTTCAATAGCTACGAGGAAATCGTTCGATGTGCTCTCAAAGTCGAGATGGAGATTGGAGTAACCCATCAGTCACATGGGTTTGATAAGAAGAGGAAGATGGAATTCAAAGAAAAATCTAAAGAGCACACAGAAAAGAAGATGAGCTTTTCCTTATGCTCAAAGTGTGGAAAGAAACATGGAGGGAGTTGTCTTAAAGGGACAAGTAAATGTTTTAAATGTGGAAAATAAGGTCATCGGGCATTTGAATGCCGTGATAATGGGAAGAAGATGTATAATGACACAAACAAAGGAAGGGATACACAGAATGAACCTACTACACTTCAATGTTTCAAGTGCAAGGAGATGGGGCATTATGCCAATCAATGCCCAAATCCAAGGGTTGATGATGATGGTCGACGTCAACAAACTCTTAAGGCTAAAGACAAAGGAAAGTCACATGCAATTTCTATCAGCGATGTGGAGTACGATAACGATGTGGTGAAAGGTACACTTACCATCCACTCTAAAGTAGCAAATGTTTTATTTGATTCTGGATCCACCCACTCTTTTATTTCTGAAGACTTTTCTAAGGGTATCACCGTATTACCTCAACAATTAGATGTTGAGTTAGCTGTGACAACACCTAATGGCACATCAATCGCATCAAAAGTTTATAATTCTTCTCCGATCGAAGTTTGTGGGAAAGTGCTTCCTGCAAATCTTGTGATCACTCCTTTAGTGGAATTTGATGTGATTCTTGGCATTGATTGGCTTTCTCTACATGGAGCTCATATCAATTGCCAAAGAAGGGAAGTCACATTTCATATTCCAGATCAATCTACGATCGTATACCAATGCAAGGATGAACATAACCTTCCAGTGGAAATTCCTTCCATCTTATGGGTCTTGATTCCACTAAATGAAGGTTATTTATCTCAAATGGTTGGTGAGAAACTCACGATAAAGAATATGCCCATTGTACGGGAGTTTGATGATGTCTTTCCGGAGGAATTACCGGGTCTTCCACCAAATCGTGAAGTTGAGTTTTCAATAGAACTCGTACCGGGTGCTTTGCCTATTTCAAAGACACCTTATAGAATGGCCCCAATTGAGTTGCAGGAATTGAAGAAGCAACTCCAAGAGAATCTTGATAAGGGATTCATACGCCCTAGTGCGTCACCTTGGGGAGCACCTGTTCTATTTGTTAAGAAGAAAGATGGATCAATGAGACTTTGCATTGATTATCGAGAACTTAACAAGATCACTATCAAGAACAAATATCCTCTCCCACACATTGATGACTTATTTGACCAACTACGCGGAGCTCAATACTTTTCCAAGATTGATCTTCGTTCAGGGTATCATCAATTAAGGGTCAAAAGGGAGGATATACCAAAGACGGCTTTCCGTACAAGGTATGGACACTATGAATTTATAGTGATGCCATTTGGTCTTACTAATGCCCCTGCTATCTTCATGGATCTAATGAATAGAGTCTTTAGAGACTATCTTGATCAATTTGTGGTAGTCTTTATAGACGATATTCTTGTCTATTCAAAGAGCATGGAAGAGCATGAAGATCACTTGAGAATTATATTGAAGACCCTGAGAAAGGAGAAGCTTTATGCCAAATTTACCAAGTGTGAATTTTGGCTTCAAAAAGTTGCATTTTTGGGTCATATAATCTCAAAAGAGGGGATATCTGTGGATCCAGCAAAAACAGAGGTTATCGAAAGATGGTCAAGACCAACAACAGTAACTGAGATCCGAAGTTTTCTTGGTTTGGCTGGATATTATCGACGTTTTGTAAAAGATTTTTCACGATTATCTAATCCAATCACCAAGTTGAATCGGAAAGGAGTTAAGTTTGTCTGGACAGAGGAATGTGAAGAGAATTTCAAGGAGTTGAAAAGAAGGTTATCCAGTGCACCTGTGCTCACACTGCCTTGTAGTGGAGAAAGGTTTGTGATCTACAGTGATGCATCCAAGAAGGGATTGGGGTGTGTTCTTATGCAAAATGATATGGTGATAGCTTATGCCTCACGACAGTTGAAAATCCATGAGCAAAATTACCCAACACATGATTTGGAGTTGGCTGCGGTAATCTTTGCATTAAAGATTTGGAGGCATTACCTTTATGGTGAAAGGTGTGATATTTATACTGATCATAAAAGTTTAAAGTATATTTTCACACAAAAGGAGCTGAATATGCGTCAAAGAAGATGGTTGGAGCTGATTAAGGATTATGACTGCTCAATCCATTACCACCCTGGGAAAGCAAACAAGGTGGCAGATGCATTAAGTCGACAAGACCATGCTAGTTTATCCATGATGAGGATCACAAAAGATCCAATATTTATGGATTTACAAAGGATGGATCTTGGAATTATAATGGAAGGGGAAAAATCTAATCTTTCTCAAATGAATGTTCAACCATCTATACATGTGAAGATTAAAGAGGCACAGAAAGAAGATGTCGAGTTACAAAAGAAGGTGAGAAATCTTCCTGAATTCAACCTTGATTGTGATGGGATAATAAAGTCCAGGAATCGGGTTTGTGTTCCTCCCATCCCCGAATTAAAGAAAGAGCTGCTGGATGAGGCTCATAGTTCTTCATTCTCTATTCATCCTGGAAGCACGAAGATGTATAGGGACCTGAAAGAGTACTTTTGGTGGGATGGCATGAAAAGAGATGTTGCTGAATATGTCTCTCGATGCTTGGTTTGTCAACAAGTTAAAGCTGAGAGACAGAAGTCTAAGGGGATGTTACAACCATTACCCATACCCGAATGGAAATGGGAAAACATCACTATGGACTTTGTCACAGGACTTCCTAAAACATCCAAAGGCAATAATGCTATCTGGGTCATAGTTGATCGTCTTACAAAGTCTGCACACTTCATTGCTATTAGAGAGGATTTCTCTCTAGATCAGCTTTCCAGGATATATGTAAAGGAAGTGGTAAGATTGCATGGAGAACCACTTTCTATTATATCTGATCGAGATCCGAGATTTACCTCGAAGTTCTGGCAAAGTCTTCAGCATACTCTGGATACAGAGTTGAGTTTCAGCACTGCTTATCATCCCCAGACAGACGGTCAGTCTGAGAGAACAATTCAAACCCTAGAAGATATGTTGAGAGCTTGCTCTATGGATTTCAAAGGAGGTTGGGATCAACACCTACCTTTGGTGGAATTTTCTTATAATAATAGCTTTCACTCCAGTATTCAGATGGCTCCTTATGAAGCTCTCTATGGAAAGAAATGCAGGACTCCATCTTGCTGGGATGAAGTTGGGGAAAGAATGCTATTAGGACCTGATCTCGTTGATGAAATGGCAGAAAAGGTCAGATCTATTCAACAACACATAAGAGCAGCTCAGAGTCGACAGAAAAGTTATGCCGACAACCGAAGAAAAGACCTAGAGTTTGAAGTGGGTGATAAAGTGTTCTTACGAATATCTCCCTGGAAGAGGGTTATGAGATTTGGAAAGAAGGGGAAGTTGAGCCCTAGATATATCGGTCCTTTTGAAATACTGGATCGTGTTGGGAAGGTAGCTTACCGATTGGCGCTTCCACCAAATCTCTCTCAAGTTCACGATGTGTTCCATGTATCTCTCCTGAGAAAGTACATACCAGATCCTTCACATGTACTCAGCTCAGAAGTTGTACCGCTGGAGCAAGATTTTTCTTATGAAGAACAACCGATAGAGATTCTGGATCGTAGCGAAAAAGTCCTACGAAACAATACCACTCGCTTAGTGAAGGTTTTATGGAGGAACCACCAACTTGAGGAAGCTACATGGGAGCTCGAGGATATGATGAGGGAAAAGTATCCTCATCTGTTTGTAACAAAGTGACGAATTTAGAGGGCGAAATTCTTTTTAAGGGGGGTAGAATGTAACACCCGAGACTTTTATGTTATATAAATCATCAAATGAATCTTTTTCTACACAACACTTGCTTGGCTTTCTTTACACGCAATCGCGACCTTCCTCGATAGCTTGCGTCGTACGCAATACCGAGTTTCACTAAACAACAATATGCTATTAAAACTAGCCGTTATGAATAGTAATAACCACTTTTTGAAATTTTATAAATTTTATTTTTCAAAATGGACTTCATTTTTGGACTCAGAATATCGAAATTAGCCTAGGGTGAAATTTTGGTATTTTTCTGAAAACTTTCAATTTTTGATGAATAGTGAAACCACTAAGTGGTAGGTTAAAAAACTGAATTTTGCATAAAACTTAATTTTACCGCTTCTGTGAATGGAATTTCGAAAATCCGAGAGACACGATTAATATCAAGGACTAAAATGTGGTTCAATGAGATGAAAATAATTTTTTGGTGAATAGTAACTTTTTACCTTTTTTTTACCGCGGTTAATAGTAAATAGGGTAACTAAGGGTAAATATGATATTAATATTACCCTAACACATGTCCTAATTCTATTGGACAAGTGTAATTCGACCAAAAACAAACTTAGGAATAAAATATGACCATTTAGGCCCACTTGGATTAGATTAGGACATTTATTATTAATTTATTTAAAGAAGGGTTAAAATAGTTAAATTTAAAGTTTAATAAGTAAATCATTTTTAATATGGGGTTATACATAAGATAAATTCGATTGTAAATATTCATTAGAAAGCTAAAAATATTTCCTACATGATGGTATTTTATTTGTAATTTTTAGACATCAAATAATTTAATTTATTTATGACACAAAGATGATGCAGTAATTATCTTATTAATGAAATATTGACATAATTGATAATATAAATACCAAAATAAATGTAATTTAAGACTTTTTATGAATTCCACTAATTTTCTAGGTTACTATGATATATTAGTGTTGATGTAATCAACTTGGTTTGAACATATAATTCTGATATGACTTTCACAAAAATCATATATCAAATAGTGTCAAAATTGACACAAAATAGTTTTTAAATCAAATATTATATTATTAATTGTTATTTTATTCCTAAAAATCTAAGGTTCGGCCAAATGACTTATATAAGGATATATATATTAATAATAAATAATTTGGGGTTCGTTTGGCATGTTATAGTAAGTGTATTAACCATATAGTGAAAGAAAACAAAAAGACATGGTAAAAGTTAAATTAATTAACTTAGAGTTAAATCTAATTGATAAGGTTAAAATAATACCCTAAACTTGTCTAAATCCTATTGGTTGATAGGATTGCGACCCATCCCCACTTTAGCTTCGAAATAAGACCCTTTGGAACCATTATAAACCGATTTTGACTTTAATATAAAATAATATTTTGAGATATTCCTAAGGTGCCCCTCTCCTCCCTTATAAAAGGGCACCTCCTCTCCCTCCTCCTCACACCAAATTGAGCACTCAAGCTCGGCCAACCCCTGCCATTTTCTCCTCTCCACTTCCCTAGAATAATCCTAGAGGTCCTGGTCTTCTCCAAAGACCAATCTTAGTTCCTTAAGTGGAGGATTCAAAGAGGCGTTCCAAAGAAGAGGTAATATCCATTACCGATCTTTTCAATTTCTTTCTTCTTCAACTTCTTCTTCTTTAGTTGTTTCATGATAAAGTAATAACATCAGTATTACTTACATACTGATATGTTATTATAAATATGAAACAACCCTAATTCACCTTCTATCCATCCTACGGAAAAATGAAATCACCGCGCGTGCGTACGTACGGAATACCGTCTCCACGCCGTGGTGTAATCTATTTTCCACCATCACCTTACAAGGATGGGTATAATGGTGTAATGAGTAACTATATATGATTATTATGAAGTAATATTGATACTGAAATAATATATATATACTCCAATACAATTCCACGATCATAGGAACGATATCATCACTCGTGCGTACGTACGGAATACCGTCTCCACGATGTGATGCGACTCGTTCTACATGATCTTCATTTCATAATGATTATATAAATGAATTGAATGAATGAATATGGTATATACTACACTAATACTATTCTGGAAATGAATTATCTATAACCTAAAGATAATAATAAGAATTTATTCGACAAAACACGCATAAGAACAAAAAGTTATAAAGACCCGAGTAACAAGTAACAATGAAATATTACTAACAAGAAGCTAATAATATGACCATATATGATCTCATATCAATATGTATGATTCTGGAATAAGTCAATAACATTATTTAAAGCATTATACAGGAGCTTCGGACACGAACAAAGCAAATCGGACCTAAGGTAAGGGAAATATCACAATCTCATTTTTATCCGAGATTGTTTATTCGTAAGTATTTACTCGGGTGTATTTTATCATCCACATCCATGTTCCCTCAATATGTAATATTGTTTCCATCCACTTACAATAGTTTAAATCCAATTTTACCCTTAGGTGAGTTTTTAGTAAAGAATATGAAAGGAATCTTTTGTCGTTTTTCCGTACGAGGTACTTTTTGACTTTTCCGACAAAAGTACGAAGAATGTTTTTTTTAACTTATACGACAAGAATGGATTTTTAAAACATTATTTCCAAGAAGCTTCCTTTAAAAGTTTTCAAGTTTATTTTTAATCAACTTCTTTTAGTTTAAAGTTGTATGACATGTTAAGAAATGTAAAATGTTTTTGAAAAAGAAAGGATATTTACCTCAAGAATGAAGTTCAAGTGTTTTATCAAAATTATTTTCCATCTAAGATAATAAAGGGTTCTGTTTCTATCCCTATTATTACATGGATTTGATTATGTTGTGATGGAAATATTTTTATAAATTCCTTTATCTTATATGAATTGTTTTATGATGTCATGTTGTTTAAGAATCCCATTTTTATTACATGGGTTACGTTATGATGTATGGTTTATGATTATGTGGCACACATAAGAAAGGATTCATTATAAGATGGGTGGGACCTATATCTCCCTCCAATGCATTGGGTAAAGACTTTATATCTCATGAGATAGACATGGCTGGAACGGAAGGTTATTTCGGTTCAGTGATACAGGACTGAAACGAGGAGTGAACTCGGTTCAGAAAGGGACTTTGTCCACTAAGATAGTCTTGGCAATGAGTCATGACTAACAAGAAATGATTTTCCATGATTATGTGTGCATGCCACAAAGTTTCAAGTTTTATGTTATGATTATGGGGATCTCATTTTCACTTCTATGATTTATTCCATGTTAAGATATTATGATCTCTTTTGCAGGTTTTGATTTTCAAAAAGATATGATATGATTTTTATTTCCTTTATTTGCCCTTGCTGAGCATTTGGGCTCACCCTTTTATGTTTTCTTTTCCCCAGGTCAGGAAGATGGATATTAAGTAGAATATGCTAAAAGGGACCCTAGATATGATGAAATAAATGGGAGACACTGTAGAAGATTTATGAACCAGTTGTTTATGTTTCCCAGTTTCTAAAGACACTATACCTATACGGTCCTTTGTGGTTTTGTCATATGTTGTAATAAGTGTACTTCAATTTTGAAGTATTAACAATGTATGTAAAGTATGGGTCGTTATAAGACTCCTTTTAATTTTTTTGTAGAAAGTCAAAGATGGATAAAAATGATATTAATTAATAATTTGAGAATATTAAAAACATTATTGAAATAAATTTAAATAAAATATGGATTTAGAAGAAAAATATTCTAGATTGACTAAAAAAAGTCAGTTTTCCTTAAAACCATTCATTTGGAATTTTGAGTACTTAGAGAGATAAAAATAAAAGGATTTTTTTAAATTTTTATAAATAACCATAATAGAATAAAAAAATAATATTTTTTAGAGATATATAATATAATTTCATAATCACAAATTTAAGCATAAACAATTCCAATAAAAAGATAGAATGTAACATAAAACCCTTATAGATTTAGTAATTTTGAAATCATAACTTTGAAGAAAGAAATAACTTAAAAAAACATTAAATTATAGTATTACATATATATTCATGATATAACATATTAAATGTAATATATATATCACATGAAGGCAATAAATGGTGAATATGGAAAATGTCTCATAGAAATAAAAATGATACTAGAAACCCTTACCTCGAGTTTGACTTTAATGGAAATTTACATTAAAATATTGTATAATAAATTTAAATTTATTATAAGTCTATACTTAAATAATATTTATAATTATAATACCATATATAGTTTAATTATAACAACTTATCTCTCATTTATTAATAATTATTTATTAAAATCACTCTTCTGAGTGATAAATATTTCTTTTTCCATGCATGTTTCAGTTTAGTAGTTCCCATATTTGCACTTTGATCGTTGTTAAATCATATCCAAAATATCAATCATTTAATTTATATCATATTATTATATAATATCAATAGTATTCAATATTCCTCAATAATTCCTTTTCTAAATATTATAACATCTCTCATGAAAAAACCAACCTAAACAAGGGTGTGTTATAAAAACCGAATGAGTATAAAAATGTTATGGTATAATATTAATATAAAATTTAAAGAATATTATTCATGTCATAAGTACCATATATATTCATTTTATATAATTTTAATACCTTCTAAAAAAGGAATATATTGAAAGTGAAATATATCTCTCACGGTGACGGCAGTCTGTATGCATGCATAAATGATGCCTTAATTTTCCAATAAGAAAAAATATATATTATATTTTATCATAATTATTACATCATAAATATCACATATATTTTGAAAATACAACATTATAAATATTCTCGAGAGTTTTTGATGGAAAATGAATCACATCGTTATGTGGATGCGATAGTCCACACATACGTACGAGTGATACTTCCATTTACCATTTAATGGAAAGGTGGTTGAAAATTGATATACCATAATTATAATAAAATCTAAATATATTTATTATATTTGAGTTATTATGTTAGGATGGGTACAAATGATTTAGAGGAAGTAGAAGATGAAACAAATGTTGTATCCGTAAAGATAATTACCTCTTCATTAAGATAATTCTTTTAGCTTACACCTTAAGCCTTCATATAATGATATTCTTGGAAGAAAAGAAGCCCAATAACGCACTAAATGAAGATATTAAGGTATTATAGTAATGATTGGCTGAGATAAATTTCTTATTTTTTTAAATAAAGGATAAGAGAATTTTTCTTTTTATAGGTGAGGTAAAGGTAAAACTTGGAATCACTTAAAATATTTAAATATAATATATATCATAATCATTTCCATTGACACAAAATCACACAAATTTCATATATAATATTTAATAGGGTAAATAAAAAACTCAAAAATCACATTAAGATAGGGTTTAGAGACATTTTATCCCATATCCCCTAGTTAAACCCCCTTTAAACCCAATTTAACCTTACCCACAATAACTTAATTTTTTTTACAATTATATCTTAATTATATTATAAAAAATAAAAGGCAACCTACATTTTTTTGAAGTTATTATTTCAAATTTAAAATCCATTTTATTCGATTTAAAATCTATATGTAGTAAAAATTTCTTTTAATATAAGTATGCAAAACATGTGAAAATATCATTTTGGGAAATACCTAATTTAAGCATGAAAAATCATTTCACCATGTAATAAAGTGATAAGATAATTTAAATATTTTTTTGGGATAAATAAAAAAAATATTTTTATATATTTTTGGATAAATCCAAAATAAAAAGGTAACTTTCAACCATACCATTAAATGAAAAGTCCCAAAAATAGTTTTTAATTTGGATAAAATATACTTTTTGCTCATAAAAGTCAAGCATGGGTTATAAAATTCGAAATAACATTTTGAAACACATTATTTAACACCTTAAATATAAATTTGATATAAAAAAACTCTTCAAATTGGATAAAGGTAAATGTTAGAGATATTTGAAAGCCTCACCCTATAATTTCAATCCAGTTTTACCCTTACCGAGGTGAAAAATCTTCACCATGATTATTGTTCATAGTAACAACAAATAAAAGAGACCTATTTACCAAATTTCAACTTCGTGACTAAAAATATGGAATCCATTTTCAAGATTAAATTCATATAAATGGAAGAAATAAATTTTGATATAAACGTGTAAAACGCAATGAAAATTTATTTTTAGAAAAATGTGTTTCTAAGCTAAAAAATGTACTTATACCAAAAGGAAGTATAATTTAGATTCATATATAATTAATATGATTATTTATAATTAAATGAGACTTATATTAATTTGATAAAAAATCTAAAATATAATGGTAATTTTAAATTAGTTTATTTAATGAAAAGTAATGATAGTTTTACAAAAATGAGTATTTTTTACTATTTACTTACAAATAAATATTTTAAGAAAAATACCAAAAATTACACATAAGAAAATATTGAAATGTTGATTTAGAAAATTATATTCATTTACTAAAATATAATTTCTAAAAAAATGGTGGAAATTAATTTTAAAGTTTATGTAGAATAGGCCATAAAAAGCATTTTTAAATAAAACATATTTTCAAAGCATAAAATAACTTTATTAAAAACTGCATACTTATTTATTATGAATTAATAAATTAATTTGTATTATATAAAACATTTATACATAATTTTCATTATATGGTTATTCCTATTATTATAACTAATTTAAAATCTTGATTATAATTTTCACATTTATATAATAATATTTTTATAGTGTGTTATAGTTTTCTTAAAGATCGTTGTTGCATGTCAATGAAACTATTGAGATTATTATTATTTTAAATTAAATGTTCAGGGTGTTATATTATCCACTAATTAAATAAATTATATCATCAAAGTTTTTTTGTATCACTAACTGGGGGTCTAATATAAGAAAATATGATTGTTGAAAGCCCACATCGTATAAAAGAATAATAAAACATCCTTTGAAAAGGGGAAGTGGGAAACATAAAGGTTAATAAAAATAACACATAATCAGGTTCTCAGATGAGGATAACATTACAAATAAGTGAAATTATTTATATATAGGATAAATAATAACCTAATAGGAATAATAGTGAGTGATATAAAACATGATCATGATAAAGTTATTGACTATAAAACAATAAATTAGTAAAGGCTAAAGAAGAACATCAATTCAAATGAAATGTAGGTAAATGGATATTTTTTTTATTTCAAGATACTTTCCCTAGATTTAAGGGATTATTTTACTTTTAATATTGATAACACAAGAACATATAATTTCTTTATTTATTTAAAATTTCTAAGTAAACACATTCTTACTCGGTTAAGTATTTTAATCAGTTTCCACATTTGATTCTAATGTTTAATGAATAAGTGAAAATTTTATTTCTTTAAGCACAAAAAATAAACCATTAATGGATCATAAGATCCCTAAAATAAATACAAGTCATGTCACCTGTCTAAAAAATGATTAGAATAGATAATACTCAATATGAATATGCCTTATTGTGTATAAGTAATACATTAATCCCTAAAACATCTATAATAACAACCATATAAATGATTTAAACTTTAAATTATAGTACTAATAGTTCATAATATATTATTTTATGCTTCATCTAGAAATTCGTAAATCCAAAAAACTATCAAAAACCTAGAAATTAAGATTATGTAAAAGAAAAATGAAGGTATAATAATCAAGTTTACAAATAGGGCATGCCTATGTGCCCTAATGGGAATAAATTAAAATAAAATTATTTAAATAAAGTTTATAATTGGAGTCTTGATTTAAAATTAACTTACTAAAGTGATAGAATAATACCTAATTTTTCTAGAAAACATTGAAGATATAAAGGAGTATAAAGATCTAGAATCAAATAATGCATCGGCTAAATTTGAGGCTATGATCACCATACCTATAAATAAATTGTTATGAAATTCATCCTCATATATAGTAACCAAATAATATTGGCCTTGAACTTTAAAATTTTTTTAGGTAAATTCCCTCGATGATTAGGGCATTAACTTTCATAGTTCCCTATCTCCTTACAGTTGAAACATTGGAAATTGGCAGCTTCTTTCTTACCCTGACACTTACATGCATGTTGTTATTTCCTCCACACTAGAAGTAAAATCTTATTTACTTTAAGAAAGTACTAGGGTATTTCATTCCATAATTATCACATGTTGGAAGTTCCATCCTTCTATTATTTTTTTCCATCTCATTTCCTTTTTCCCTGGTTCCCAATCATCCTTTTTGTTTCTATTGATTTTCATTGAAAATAAATGAATTTGAGAAATATTTCTATATCCTAATTAAACTTGATATCATATCATCATATGATGGAAATGTTTGAGAGACTAGTTCCCTTGAGAGTCTTGAACTAATCCCATAAAAGGAATGGTTAATCTTACTTTCTAGATTACATATATATTCCATAACATGCATTTCTAATCTTATAAAATTTTCCTCATACTAATCAATAATTTCCTCTTTATTATATCTAATATTTAGGAATTTAATTTCCATAACAACTTTTTTTTCATAAGGGAAGTATTTTTAATTGAATATATCCTTAAAAGTCCCCCACAATAAATTATTATTTACTATGACTCTTAAGTGTTCTGTGTCAATGAGCACTATTGATCAGCTTCTCCTTCAAGAAGATAAAATTCTATGATTACTTTATTTAATTACCTCCAAAAGTAGGAAAAATCTTCTTTAGGGACTTGATCCATTGTTTATATACTAATGGATTATTATTCCCATTGAATGATGGAATTTGTTATCACATGAAGTGGTCCAACATTGTTTCACCATATTATGGTTCAATTGACTACTCTAAATGGGAAAGGTTATTGGTCATAACATGAGTTAGATACCCCAATAGAGTAATAATCTACTCAATTAAAACCCCAACAATATTGTATTTATCATGATGTAAATCTATAAATCGATTATGGGTGTTGAAATACTTTCCATCCCCTCCATTAGGTACCATTTTTAAACTATGAAATACACTAGATTAGCACATAACATTTCCAATCATAGTGTATAATTCCAAATTTCATGAAATACCTTACAAAAACTGATCATTTATACATAGCTAATATAATAATAATAAGGTTAGTATGTTTGATAATATCTTCAAATCATAATAATATTTTCAAATATTTCATAATAGTTCATAAACAGCATGTGAATCAACCAAATAATATACCCTGGGAGTTTTTATCCAAGTGTAAAGTCTTAGGCCCACTCATCCTAGACCATAGAAGATAGTTTTAATACCCAATACCCCTCTTTTATTGTTACCATACCAAGTTACATATATGCCATATCTGTTTCCACTTTCTAGTATCCAGACAGGGATGTAATTACAAGGAAACCACACATTCTCTAATTTACCAAAACTTCATGATATTATCATATAATTAGACTTATCCCTATAATATATCATAAAGTTAGGTTCTATAATTTTTTTCAAAAATCTAGTTCACAAGGTTTATACTAAACTTCATTTAATACCAACTATAACACCCCAAATCCAGTAAACTAGAGCTGATAGTTATTTAAATACACTAACACAAGATACAAGTGATCTCATACCAAAGTATCAAATAGTTTAGTAGTCTTAAAGGACTAGATACATGCATGATCCTCACATTATATTTGAAAAAATGAAATAAAACATAATATTCAAGAGATAAAATTTATCATTTATTATAGTATATCCATAAAATCATTCATAAATTCCTTATTGGTATCCTAGTGAGTGGAAAAAATAATAAATAATGAGATCATATGCTCAGTAAGGGAAAGTGTACAATATAAGCTATTATAAAAAAATCAAATAAAAAGTAATATATTAAAGATAAACAATAATCATATATTCCATATAAATAATACTATAAAATGGTGATACATACATTGATGAAATAACAACATATATAATCACATTGATAATAATAACTAGTTTAATAATAATAGAATGCACATGTCAGACATCATAATCATACTGTCAAGGCCTTGTTTGAATACATCATTAACATACCATCAAAGCATCCATCCAATAGACCATAAATAATTTATTGAGTGAATCTTTTACATTATCATACTGGTTTTCAAAATTACTTCAACCCAATATTTCTTATTAATAAGTTTGTACTAATAGTTTTCATATTTACTATGTATCTGTGTTTATTTTATGTTTGACATGATATTAATAAGTTTGTTTTAAGTGTTTTATGATTTACTATGTATCTATGTTTATTTTATATATTATTTTACCTTTATTGAATTCAGAAAAATTTTATTCCATTATATATATAATAATATTATCTTTATTTTACCTATTTATGTCAAAATCCAAATCAGTTGTTTTGATTGGGGAAAAATTATTTGAAGCTATTATAAGTTTTTCAGCAACATTGAAGTTTTTTAATTTAAGGTATCTTATATATTTTAATAATATCCTAAGATAAAGTTCTCAAATTCATGCACAAATTATCATATTTTATATCCATGATATTTATCTAAATTTAAATCTTGTACGAGGAAGTATGAAATTATATTTTTTGTGCTCTAAAAATTCACTAAAGTTGATGCATCTTTTTAGGGATTCTATGGTCTATAGTTTTAGAAGACTATTAATCATTCAATTTTTAAATGATCTAAAAAAATTAAAAACATGAAAAATATGGAGATATGGAAATAAAAGATATTTATTTTTTTTAATTATTTTAAATGGAATTCTAAATAGGTTGTTTGGATGGTCAATAAAATATCCAAAGTTCCACAATGTTATTGTTGAGATAAAATTTTTCCAGAGTATCATTTATTCTTTTCTTTGATGATATCAAGATTTTAATAAGTCATATTGAGGTTATTTTTGATGCATATAAAATTTATCATGACTACATAAATATACATCTTTTAGTTTGGAAGCTGATGTATTGTTAAAAGTCTCTAAAAAACCAGTGAAGTATGTAATTGTATGCTATCCAGATTTTCATAATTTCATCCCTATGTTGATATTCACATTATGTTGATGAAAAATATGTTTTTGGAACAAAAATATGATGGTATATAAATGATAAATACATTGATGTTTAAAGTAAGGTTCATGATCCATATGTTTGTGAGTGTATCCATGTGTTTCATCAAGGATGAACCCTATGCTGCATCAAGCTAATCACCACGACAAACTAGAAGCACACATTGGGTGTTTTCCATACATGGTTTAAAGTTATAAGTGTATCTCCTGATAAATTTTTTAAGTATATCATACTTTATTTGCTGCATCATGCTGTAGAGTGGATAAACCTTGAATAATGGATTATCATCAAGACGAACTACATATAAATAGAGGTGGTGACATATGTCGCTGCTACATAATCATGCTGCATAAATTGTTACAAATTATTTTTGATATTAATATCCACATAAAATTAACTATAAATGGTTACTAAATGGTTTTTACATGGAGAAACTCATATTCCACTACATCAACTAAAACACTGCATCTTACTGAAGCTCATGCTGAAATGTAACTCAAACATATCAAGTAGATCTTGACGTCTCATATTAACTATAATTTTATAACGATAAATGGATTAAAGTTTCATAATTAAATTATAATACAATTTATTTTTAAACACCCATAAAAGTTTATGCTTAGAATATATATGGAGAAAACCTTTGTCTTCATACTACTATGACGATGCTAGATGAACCCAAGAAAAGAGAAATTTGAGATGGATTCAGTGTTCTCATGCAATACAAATAACTGCAATATTTAGATATCATAAAATTAGTATTAAGGTGATGTATACATATTATTTAATCAAAGATAATTATTTGAACATGGATATAGGGATATGAGATATTTCATGTGATGTGCGATGGATGTGTGATCACTTCATGCTTTGGAGGAGTTGTCTTGAATTCATAAAAGTTGTCATGCATAAATACAATATATTTATCTCTCTCAAAAATGAGATATTTGAACATGATTTACTATATAAGTTAATGATATTATGGATTATCAAAAAATATGATAATATCAAATATTTTTGATATATCTAAAGTAGGTTATAGTACCACGTTTTTCTGTATTCTTAGTAGTTTTACCATCTACATTTTTACCAGGATTATTATCCTCGGTTTATCAGCTAGATAAATTATCATAAAATTAAACCATTAAGATCAAACTATTTTAAAAGGTTTTGTTTTATTTTTTAAATATAAAAATTATTTTTAATGTCATTTTCCTGAAAATATGGAGGTTAAAAAGTTATTCAAATTCACATATCTAAATTATTTCGAGGGTTTTGGTACTAGATTTAAGGGAATGTTGAGAATAAATTTAAATGAGTTTTTTGATTGGAAGATTATACTATTTATATTTTCAAAGAATTAGGTATTCAATGATGATAATATTTTTGAGATATTATTGGATGATTTCTTCAAATTATTTTTAATTATTTATTTTGAGAATTTTTTTCTATAGAAAAATAATAAATAAACAATGTTGTTATTTTCATGGAAAAATTTTTGGATGATATTTAATCAATATATTTTTAATATCATATATTGGAGGATCAAATGTAACTATTGAATATTTTATTCTCTCTAAATATTTTTTTAGGTTCAAGAAGAGCACAAAAGAAAAGAGGATGAATAATATGTTAAAAAAAGTGATGTTAAATTTTCTTTAAACTGTTCGAAATTTATAAAAAGTGAATATTCATATAAATATCATTATTTTATAATGGTGTAAAGAATAAGGAATATTGATTGAACCTTTTCTATTTTATTTTTGTACTATTTAAATATTAAGAATCTTGCATGACTTAAAATAATTAATTTTCTACTACCCATTATTAAATATCATATATATTTTTCACTTGTTGCTATAACTGTGGGACAAAGCTATTTCAACAATCTATATCTCATCTATTTATATTGAAGTTTTGAATCCTTGTACTCAGTCGTGGTGGAGTTATATCTTCTCATACCAAGCTATGGATATCAAGGTTCCCTGTAAAAAAACACAAGACCCCATAAAAGCCTTGTTGTACTGTGTCAAATATATGCACTTTTTTGTAGAGGTCCCCAGGAAAAGGACCTGCATAGTGAAAAGCACCAAGATCATAGAGAGAGAACATGGAGAGTGGACTAGGAGACTTTTGTTCCCAAAAAATCTATATATATGCATGTCATGTCCCTTCATTTATTTATTTTTTACCTCTTAATTATTTTTAAGAGAGAGGGAAAATATCACTTTAATTCAAGAGAGACATTTTGAATTTATCAAGTTTTTTAAAAGGAAAAAATCCACAACCTCTTATATCTTTTTCATCAACATTTTGACACAATAATTGATATCAAATTTTTTGGATCCATTGGATATATTTATCTTCCTATAAATCTTTGAATACATACTGCTATTGTTACCTGATACCAACAAGTGGTATCAAAAGGTAGTTCTCTTGAAAATATTAAAGATTTATTCCATCCCTAACAATCTTGAGTTTATGATATATATGAATATAAATTTCCATAGTTGATATTAGATAAGGTATGTCTATTATCCATGATCCTTATTTTAATATAGATAATTATGGATTTTGGAAATCATGCATGATTATTTATTTGAAGAATTTTGGAATAAGAGTTTATATGAAAGTAATAAAGATTTATTAAGTTCTTAAAGAATAACTGTACAAGTGGAATGATGTTCAAGAGACTTATTATGATCTTAATTTAAGATATTTTAATGCTATTATTTTTTAATTAAGAACTACTGAATTTAATAGAGTTTCTTAGTCTGCTGCAACTTTTGAAATGTGGGAAACCATTATAGTTTCTTCTGAAAGAACTAATAATTTTAAAAAAAAAGTTATAATACATACAAACATATATTTGATACATTTAGGATGTATAAGGATGAAAAAATCACTCAAATAAATGGGAGATTGATTTTTTTTTCAATTATGTTGTTGCCTTGGAAACTACAATTCTAGAACCAGATCAGGTGTTAATGGTACTTAGAGTTTTAACTTCTTATAGGAATATAATATTTACTACTATTTCAAAATATACACTAGTTAAAAATTTTAATATGAAATAATTGATAAGAACCTTGATGATTTATGAAATTGAGATACATGTATAAACTAAAAATCATATTTTTATAAAAAAGGATAATGCTGTACTCTAAGTTTCGATGGAAAAATTTTCTGATTCTCATTATAGTGATTTGGGTTTAAATGATTAGTTATCTAATATTGCTAAAACATTGAGTAAGATATACAATAATAGATATGTGAAATTAAACAATAATAAAGAGAAAGAAATCATATGATATAAATGTATAAATAAAGATCATTTGAGACCGGACTACCTTTTTCCATAAGCTGAAAAGAAAGATGATTATAAAAGAAAAGGAAAGAAATCCATGAAGGATACTTAGAGTGCATATTAAGATTCAATCTATGAATCTACATGAAACTCTGAAGCTGATCATAAAAATAAAAAGGTAAATCTATGACTTATTGATCATACTAATGAGGTACAATCAACATCCTATCAAAGTTCTAATTCTTAAATTTTTTATTTTGAAATGATTAATGAATATTATTTATTCTTCAAGAAAATTTTGAATCCTTAAATAAATATAATTTAAAACTTATAAAATCTTATGATTCTATTTCTATTGAAAAATAAATATTAGCTAACCATATTTCATATTTCAGATCTAATTATTCAAATGATTCTTGTTTTTTCATAAAGAAAAATTAAATAATTTTTGGATAAAGTTGATAATTTAAAATAAGATTTTATTATACTTATCATTTGGGATAATTTTATAAATAAAATTCTTGGTATTAATAATATTAATAAACACAATATTAGTATTAATAGTAATGGGTAAATTTCTAAATTATATAAGAATTATTTTATTCCTAGTTATAAAATAAAATCAACGTTTAATATTAAATATTTTCATAGTTATACTAATGGGAATTATAATATGAATTATATTATATAAATCCTTAATTTTATGGTGTTAATAATTTTCATTATTCAAAATATTTATCTGAATAAAAATTTGTGTTTTTATCAAATTAAATAGATTTGGTTACTTAAGTATTTAGTTTTTGACATAGCTGGACCCAAAAGAATATGGGTACCAAAATACATTATATTTTATTTTTTGTAGGTATTAACCCCTAAATTTAATTGTTATATCATTAAATAGCTACTTCATATATATATATATATATATATATATATATTATTTTATAAAGATTAACCAACTCTAAAATAGTTATTTATTTGAAAAGAAATATCCTTAGAGCTATAACTGTTAGAATCCAAGAAGTATTTAATTTCTATTTTAATGTTAAATTTAAATGCACGAAATTTTTTATATAGTGGGAGAATTTATTTTAAATGTTTTATATTTTTCCTCCATATTCTATTATTCTTATTCTTGAATTGGTAAATCCTTTTCTTACTCTATTATTTTATATGATTCTTTGAATTATTTACTTATTAACATTAGGCATGCTCTTAAAATTTTATCTTAGCATGTGTTAATTTGTTAAAAACTATTTTTCTTGTAAGAATGTATTTTAATATATTAATATTTAAACTAATTTCATGTGATAAATTAATCTATTATGTTATGTGACAAATTGTTCTATTAGATAAAATTTTTTAACATACATAAAAATATTTATTATTTGAAAATATTTTATTCTAAATTTGTTGAATATCTTAAATATTTATACACAGTCTTAGAGGGATTTATTTTTATGTTTCTAGTATGTGTTTAAATATTTAATTATTATGACATGAATTAATTTATTTAACACATATTTTAATTAATTGAAAGTCTTTTTAAATTCATTGAACAATATTACATGTTTTTCTTGGCTCCACAAGTATTACATTTAATCATTTTTTAAGGAAACATGAATTAAATGGGGGATAAATATTGTAAATTTTTTCATTAAAATAAAAATTATTATTATTTATAAAATGGATAAATATATTTTCCTATATAATATTCTCAATAACTAATAGTTTTTATCATTACAAAAGGGGGATTGATAGTTAGAATTTTTTAATTATCAAAAAGGGGGGAAATGTTGAGTGGATTCTTACTATTATCATCTTGGTTTTGATAATTACTTAAACCCACCATTTTTTTAATAATAAAATTTTAAGTTATTTTATATTTACTATATCTTTATGTTTATTTTATATCTAACTTGATATTAATATGTTTGTTTTAAGTGATTTTCGATTTACTATATCTCTATGTTTTTTTATATCAAATGTAATATTCATTAGATTCTTATGAAATTTGTTCTCTTGGAAATATAATAATATTATCCTAATATTATCAATTTATTTCCAAATATAAATCACTTTTTTTTGTTTGGGAAAAATTATCCAAATATGTTATAATATTTACAATGACATTGAAATATTTTAGTTTTAGATCACCTATGTGTTTTGATAATATATTAGGTTACAATGACCAGATTCATGAAAAACTTGTCACAATGGATAACGAAGATATTTATAATAAAATAATTCTCTTATGAGGAATTATACAATGTTCTCTGTGGTGCTCTAAAAATTCACAGAAGTTATAGAATAGTCTTACGGTTTCTACAGTCTACAGTTTCGGATGGCTAATTTTTTTTCCATATTTTCATGAGATAAAAATATATGAATCATGTAAAACCTAATGATATTAAAATATAAGATATTTATATTGATTTATTTAGTTTAAATGGAAGGATAAATATATTGTTTTGATGCTCAATAAAATATTTGATGTTCATCGATGTTATTTTCGAGGTATAATTTTTCTAGAATATTGTTTTTTTATGATGATATTAGAATATATGGAAGTCAAATTGATGTAATCATTGATCCATTCCAAAGTTATTGATATTACTTAAATATAATTCTTCTATATTAGGACCTAAATATGATGTTAAAATTCTCTAAAAAATCATTGAAATCTGTAATGGTAAGCTGTCCTGATTTTCATAACTTCATCCCTTTATTGATCTCCATATTAGGTTGATAAAAACAGTATTTATGGAACTAACCCTAAAATGGGATAACAATGATACATATGATTAATTTTAAATTTTTGAGTTAATCTATATGTTATTTCAAGTATGAATCCTACGTTGTATTAATCTAATTGCTATAATGAACTTGAAACACATGATGAGTGTTCTCCATGCATGGATTCAAGTTATAAGTGTATCACATGATACTAAATTTAAGGATATCATCATTTAATTTCAAATTCATTTCATATAGTGACTTTATCTCGAATGACAGAGTATCTTTATACCGAACTGCATGATGAACAGAGGAGGTATTAGAGGTGGACTCCATATAATCATCCTACATGAATGCTAAAAATAATTTTTGATATCAAGTTTCATATGAAATGAATTTGAAATGGTTGATTAATGGAGTTTATATGGATAAAATCATATGATGCTGCATCAATTGAAACACTTCATCATACGGAAGCCCATGCTGAACTGTAACAGAAACATCTCATACAAATCTTAACCTATTATATATAATGTGATTTTAGAATGACAAATGGAGGAATTTTTCATACAATAATTAAAATACAATTTGTTTCCACACACATACTAGAGATATCACCTGGAAAATATTTGAATAAAACCTTTGACCTCATGTTGTTATGCTGATTCTAGATGAACTCAAGAAAGGAGTAACTCGAGGTGGATTCGACATTCTCATACAATATAAAGTATTTAAATATTCAGATTTCATAAAATCAACATGAAATTATTGTCTACATATCATTTAATATTAAATAAATATTTCAATTTTTCTATAGGTTGATGAGATATTATGTGCTCTGTGTGATGAATGTGTGATCACCACATGCGTAAGAGGAGTTATCTTGAATTCATAGAAGTTCCCATGCGTAAAGATGGTATCTTCTATTGGATATGAAATATTTATAAATTATTTTTTGTAGAATTTTATGATATTATGGATTGTCAAAAATATGATAATATGAAATATTTTGGATATTTTAGAAGAAATTTACGGTACTCTAGTTTTCCATAATCTTGGTATTTTTACCTTCTATATTTTTACTTGGATTTTTTCTCCTTGGTTTATCGGCTAGATAAATTCTCTTAAAATTAAACCATTGAGATCGAACTATTTTAGAAGGTTTTGGTGTAGGTTTTAAAGAAAAAATTCCTTTTTATCATTACTTTTCTTGAGAAAATATAGTATAAAAGGTTATAGAAATTGAAATATTTGAATTATTTTGGAGGTTGTGCCACTACCAAGAAGATCAGGAGGCAGGCATGATTGCTCCTAGAAAAATATATTAAAGAAAAAATAAAGTACACAATGAAGAATGAGAGAAGAAATTTACAAAGATGAGTATAAGTCTCATCATGACAATCGGCCTGCACAAGGCTATTACAAAACTTCGGGGACACAAAAGACCATCTGGAGATCACCTCTTCAATAGCTCTCTTGAAGATAGAATCTTCAACTTGATTAGCCTCACAATAAACATGTAGAACTTCAAGTGAGAGTGAATCTGAAAGTTGGAGGCATTCCACCCAAACCAGTAACATACTCCATGGCACATTTCTTGACTGATCTATAAGGATTTGGACTGCAACAGTCGAGTATGACTCAGTCCGTAAATCATGTCAGCCATAATGGGTAGAATACCTGATAGAATTTATCGTGTCCCAAATCTCTGCTTCAATGGAAAATGCATTTCCAATATAATGGAAGAAGCATCCTTTAAAAAATCCCCTATGAGTGCGGAAGAAACCACCGTATCTAGAGGGAACTGGTGTGCCAGAAGCAGCCCCATCGACATTAATATTCAACCATCGAGAGATGAGTGGGATCCAGCGAACATACTTCATCATCAATGGTTTCTTCACCCTTCCATTCACACTAAGGGACCTCAAAAAAACAAGGTCAAAAACATCATTTCTCATGGTACCAGATTGGATGTTAGATGTTGTTCGAATTGCACAGTGTATCTCTAGAACACCAGCATGGAAATTGGGAGCAATGTTGTTAAAAATCACAGCATTTCTTGCCTTCCATAAGAAATACATTAGGCTGGCCACAGCTGTTAGGAGAAGAGATTTAACCTTCTCACTATAGTTCATCCTGTAAATAAATTGCATTAGTCCTTCAACCGCTTGGGAAGGAATGCAGCAGCGAAAAATCCACTGTACATAAGTCCATAACCTGGAAGAAAACTTGCAGGGGATGAAAACATGGTCATAATCTTCATCTACCTGAAGACATAGCATAAAAACTGTAACCAGATTGATTCCAGAGCGCTGCAACATGGCCTGCAAGGGAAGCCACTTTCTCCATATTTTCCAGATGAGCAATGAGGAGGTCGAAGGAATGAATGGTTTTTAAAAATCCATGACCTAGAAAGGAGGGTCCAGGGAAGCACCACACAGTGATTTATATTAGTCCCTTGTATTGAACCTTCCATTCAAATTAGGCATCCAAATTAGTGCATCACAATCTGTGTAGCAATACCTTCTTATTTCCATTTTTAAATGATTCGGAATCAAATTTTTGATTGCTGTTGGGTTGACCTAGAAATCAGCAATGGAATCCTCTCTTAGAAAAGTGGGGATTGTAGTAGCATCATAGATAGGTTGAGACAGCCAAGGAGTGGTCCAGAAGTTGAGAGGGGATTGCTTGCACACAATCCATTTTGAACAAGTCATGAGGTCAGCATAGGCTTTCTTGATGGAAGACCAAAAAGATGAACAAAGGTAGTTAGAATACCCATTGTAAATCTTCCCAATGAACATGGATCGAAGGAATTACATGGATTCATCATATTTTGAAATTAAATAAAAATAAAACTTGTTGATCAAGCTATCATTGAATAATCTGATGTCTTTGACACCCAATCCACTCATGAGTGTGTGTGTGTGTGTGTGTGGGGGGGGGGGGGGGTGATGCAATCTTTCCATGAAATAGTGACCAACTTCCTCTCATAACCCGAGCCAGTTCAAATGAAATTTATGTTCTTTCTATTTAGTTCCTTAATAAGAGTTTTGGGATATTTATACACATAAAAGGAGTAAACAAACATCGAAGTGATCACTGAGTTGACCAAACATATCCTCCCTGCTTGGGACATGTTTTCACCTTCCAATTTGCTAACTGATTTGTGATATCTAGAGCAATATTATCCAAATGACACCTTTTATCTCTGCCCCAGAAAAGTGGTTCCTCAAGGTATGTGAAGGGAAGGACTCCCCTATGGATACCAAGATGTCATTCCACTCTATATTTTCTCAATGTGCTGATGCCTATACCAAACATAACCAATGATTTCCCCAAATTAGAAACCTAACCCGCAACCTCTTCATAGTGTGAGAAAATACCCTTGATACAAGAGATATTTACTTTATCAGATCTCCCAAAAAGAATAATATCATCAGTATAGAATAGATACGAGGGTGCATGAAAATCACACACTATTTTCATTCTCTTATACCATCCAAAATTGGAAATATCAAGGAGGCACCAACTTAAGTAATCCTCCGCAATAGCAAACAACATCCCAGAGATGGGGTCTCCTAGCCTGACTCCTCTTGAGCATTGAAAGAAACCTCTAGGAGAGGAATTTATAAGAATGGAGAGCTTGGCACTTGCAAGGATGGATCCAATAAGATCAATGAACTTATGGGAAAACCCATGCATTTTGAGAATGGTGAAAAGGAAGCTCCATCTTATGGTATCAAATTCATTAGAGATGTCAATCTTCAATGCCATTTTTCTATCCTTAACCTTTCTCCTTATGGAATTAACACACTCAGAGGCAGTATATAGATAATTTTGAATGCTACATCCTGGAAAAAACCCAAACTGATTAAAACAGACTATTCTATTTTAAATACCACCCAGTTGATGATTTAAGATCGTACTAATCACTTTTGGTACAGTATTACCAAGAACAATGGGCCTGAAATCCCTAATGTAAAGGGAATTCTCTTTCTTAGGGATTAATGTAATGAAGTTGGAGTTCATTCCAAAGGGAATATGAACTATTCTAAAAAAATAATTCACAAAATTTGTGACATCGAGGTGGGAAATATCCCAATAAAACATGAATAATTTGTTCGTAATGCCATCAGGTCCTACAACACTATCAATATTACGGGAGAAAAGGGCATTATAAACCTCTATTTCCTTGGGGATATCAACAAGCATCTTATTTTGATCATCCCCAACAGAAGGATCAAAGCACTGAATAATTTTCTAAGAGTTTTCATCACCATGATCTGAGTAGAGCTTCTCAAATTAGTTAATGGCCTCACTTGCAATGTCATTCTCAGAGGAGAGGAGTTTCCCCTTAATATTCAGGGATTTAATACTTCTCTTGGCCTTTTTCTCCCTATTCATGCAATGAAACAACTTTGTGTTTCTATCTAAAATCTTCAACCATATAACATTGAACTGATTTTGTGCCAACCTTTCCTTTAGATCCAAGAGTTTATCCAGATTTGATGTAGCCTGAATCTCATTCTGAGTTGGCAAATCCTAAGGCATGCTAGCTTGTTGGCAGTTTGATATAATACATTCAGCCTCCCTAATGTCATTATTAATGGATGCAAATGATTCATTGCTCAATTTATTCAGTCTTTCCTTGACATGCTTTAATTTTCAAAAAATAATGTAAGAAGGACTGCCCAGATAATCATTATTCCAGGCATCCAGGACAATTTCTCTACAGCCCGGGATGATTAGCCAAGCATTATTGAACATGAAGGGAAGAGGTAATTACCTCAAAGATCAAAGAAAACCATTAATAAGGATGGGAATATGATCATAATTTAACCTTGATAAATTTATCATAGAAACATCAATCGCCATGTTCTTATCATCCACTTTCACAAAGCACCTGTCTAACTTACTTGCCTGCCTCCCATTAAAATTTCTCACCGCTAGATTTAAGGTAAAATTGAGAACATATTAAAAATATTATTTTGATTAGAAACATTAAATATTTATATTTTTCAATGAAGGAATAATTCAAAACTACCAATATTTTAGATATATTATCGGATGAGTTATTTAAATTATTTTGAAATATCTTATTATAGATTTTTTTCTACAGATGGAAGAAAGAGGAAATGATGAAGCGATTTTGATGAATAAATTTAAGGAAGATCATGACCCAATCTATTTTGAGAATCCAAAGGAGGAGGATCAAATACAATTATTTAATATTTTATTATTTAATAATATTTTTATGTAAGGTTAATGAAGAGTGTAGAAGAGAAGGACATGAATACTCTGTAAAAAATAAATTGCTATAAAATTTTATTTTTGTTGTTTAAAATTTGAAGAGGAGAGATTTCTATGAACATTATTATCCTCTCATGGTGTAAATAATAAGGAATATTAAATGGAACAAATATATTTTATATTGATTATAATTAAATAAGAATTCTCCTATGTGGCATTGAAGAATTAATTTTCTGCTAGTATTTTTTGAATATCATCTATATTTGTGAGTTGTTGCTAAAACTATGTGCTAAATCTATTTCAACAATATATATCTCATATATTTATATTAAAGTGCATAAATCTTGTACTAAATCATGGTGGATTTTGTGATTATATTATAAATATGTGGATATTAAGGTTCCATATAAAATATCTTGAAGTCCCTATAAAAATCCATTCTATACAATTTCAACTTTCTGTATTTAGTTGTAGAGGTCCATGAGCAAAAGAAATGCTTTTTTAAACTCACCAAGCCTATAGAGAGAGAATTATTTGAGCGGAATAGGGGATTTATGTTCCCCAAACTATTATAATTCATTATTTCATATTCTTTAATTTTTTTTATTTTTGGCTACTTACTCATATTTAAGAGAGAAGGATAATACCACTTTAATTCAAGAGGGATGTTTCAAATTTGTAAATAATTTTAAAAGGATAAAATTCACCCTCTCTTGTTTTTTTGTCATAATTATTTTGATACAACATATTTGGGTAGGAATAGAATTCACCCTCTCTTGATTTGTTTTTCTTTTTGCTCTTCTGCTAGACTTTTGTTTCTTTTATTCCATAAATAAATACTATTGAGATGAGATGGAGGGGCTATAATTGGCCTTGAACATCACTTATTAAGTCTAATTCATTTATCATATGCAAGAAATGAATAATAATTCAATACATAATTAACTTAAAAAACTCATTTTGAAAAACTAGAAAATGAAATGTTAAATTTTTCCCAATTAATAAAAAAATCAACATGATCATAAAAAAATCTAAAGAAATATGGTGGATGGTATCATTAGATTTTATCCCTAGTAAAACATAAGATTTATCAAAAGATGTTGAGATAGATTAAAATAAGTTTAAAAGATCACTGGAATATTTCTTGTGGAAAATAATTTTTTTTTTGAAATTAATTATTTAAATTCAAAAAATTTAAAAAATATTTGGATTTTTTAATTTGAATATTAACCTAGAAACTTGTAAGGGAATATTAAAATTAAATAATAGATGTGAGGAGGGTAAATAAGTTTGTGATTTAATGTTAAAACAAATAGTATATTCACACATTTGGTAAAAATTACTTCATTCAAAAAATGATAAGAAGATTACTTTTAATTTTTCTGTAAAATAAAACATGGGTATAAATTACTTTAATAAATCATTGGAGAATAGTAAAATAATTCTTGAAAACATTTTAAAGAATATATATACATAGAATAAAATTATTCCTAACCGTATAGAAAAATAATTTAGTTTTCATTAAAAACAATCAATCATATTTTTGAGTACTTAGAGAAAAATGAAAGGAAAATTTTAATTTATAAAAATAAAGACAAGAGAATAAAGTAAATAATGTTTTCTATAGATCATATAATTTCATCATTGTAAATTTGAGTATAAACAATCCTAATAAAAAGTGATATTGTAACATATAACTCTTATCACATTGGTTACTTTTGAATTATAATCCCCATGAAATAAATGAATTCAAATAAGACTTATAATTCCATGAATATAAATTTATTAGTGATTTAAAATATAAAATGGTAATTATATACACTACATGAAAGAAACAAGCAGTAAATATGGAATATGCCTTATAGAAACAAAATTGAGATGGAAAACCCTTACCTTAAGTTCAACTTGCCTTGTAAGTTACTTGAAACTACTATATAATAAATTTAAATTTATTGGAAATATATACCACAATCATATTCATACATATAATAACTTATATGGTTTACTTATAACATACCATCAACCATCAATTAATAACTATTTATTAAAATTATTGTTTCGAGTGATAACTACTTCATTTTTCATGCATGTTTCCATTCAATAATTTCAAAAAATGCACTTTAATCGTGGTTTCATCATAAAGAAATGTTAATAATTTCATTCATATCATATTATTACATAATATATTCATTATTAAACATTACTTATTCATTTATATTAAAATATTATAATATCAATCATGGTAAAATTGACCTAAACAAGTAAGTATTATAAAGGCAAAATGAGTAAGAACATGATAGGGTATAATATTAATATAAAATTTTTAGAAGATTATTCATGTCATCAGTATCATACATCTTCATTATATATAATTTTTGTATCATCTATAAAATGTGGATATTTAAAATTAAATACATCTCTCATGGAGATGGTATTCTATACTTATGCATGAATGATACTTCAAATTTCTAATGATAAAAATAAAAATAATGTAGATAACATTTTATCATTATATATTAATTATTAACTCTTAAATATCATATAGATTTTTTAAATACATCATTATAACTATCCATGAGAGGTTTTGGTGGAAAATGAATCGCATCTCAACATTGGGACAATATTCCACATGTATGTACGAGCTATTCTTTAATTTCCCATTTAATGGAATAGAGGTAGAAAATGGTTGTCCCTTTAATGAACCAGAATTTTTTTAAATGATATTTGTTTCTTGAGAAACTTCGAGTTATATTATACACAAAAAAACATATCTATTGAATAACAAAGTGGTATTTATATAGTATAAAGGGAAGTATGACAATCAAGATTTGAAAATTATATGACTGTTGGTCAAATATGACTATTGGTCAAATATATCCATTGGAAACTATACTCTTGTTAATAAATTTTTACTTTATAATTAGTGTTCACAGGTAGAAACAAAAAAGGATAATTAATGTATAAAGGATAAGAGATGGCATCAACCGGTAGAGCCATGCTGTATGAATCACATTCTCAGAACTTAGGGGGAGGTAGAATCACAGGGGTTCTCCCTTGACCAAGCCCAAGATGAGCTTCAACAAGTGAAACTAGAAACAAATTACCTATGGAAGTAGTTCAAGTTAGTGAAACTTACCACTCACTCGATGTTATCTAAGCCGCCCCATGAATCTATCACCATTACACACCTTACCCTTAGGTTGTACATGAGTGTTGTAAGAATATATATGTCGGAACAAAAGTTTCTTAAAGTACAATTCCTTTATATAAGTAAAATTGTTATTCAAACACAAATATTAAAAATACAATTTTGGGTTTTAGTATGTTTAATGACTTCATAATTATGTCATAATGATGTAATAATTAATTAACCATAATCCATGGCTCAGAATATGTTATTTTATTAATATCAAGTATTTTATGGATTTCAATCAATTTACAAACCAATAAACGACTTTACAAAGTCTTAAATTGATACTTTTATTTTAAAAAAATTACCGTGTGGAAACATTAATTTCCCTTAATAAAAGAAGTGATATAAAATGTTGATCAGTTTTTTTGGGTTAAAATAACATAAAATATGACCCAAATGTCCAAAACCATGTAAAAACCCATGGGTAAGATAATGGTTTTTCATTTCCAAAACCTATATTTCCAAGGGCTAAATTTAGAAATTATTAAACAAAACCTCCAGTTTTTCTATAAATATCCACCCATTTCTTAATTTCATTCCTCTAAAAATCTATAATCTATGAATGTTTAGTGATTTTACCTCCCAAGGATCCCCCCAAGGTTTCCTCAATTCCCAAGGTCCCAATCCTCAAGTTTTAGGAACAAACTCTTCAAGGTAAGGGACTTATCCTTCCTTTCTCTTAAATTCAAGAAACTATTTTTGTATGTGTCCTATAATTGGTATTATTTATCAGTTTTACTACCCATTTGATCCTACCATTAATGTTAAATTATCTTCTTATCAATGTTAGAACCTTGAACCCTATCTTTTTACCAATTATTAAAACCACATTTTATACTTGTTATGCTGCTGAATTTACTTCTCAAAATTTTTCTCTTCTCCTCAAGAAATTATCTTTCATTTTCATAATTTGGATATCTTAACCCTTTTAGTTTCTATGTTTATTCACCTATATATAAAAATTATTTATTTGATTTGGGTATTTACATATAAGAAACCAATTTTACCTTTTTTTGGGTTAAAAATGACGTAATGATCATGTCTTTAAGCTCTTTTATACTAAGATTTAGATAAGAAACCCATTTTTTATTCTCCATGGGTTATTAATAAAATGATTTATTATGATTTATGTTGCTCACATGAAATTATTACATAATAGGGGGCACCCTGATAACACTCTAATGAATTGGTTAAAGAGTTTAATCTCTAGAGATGACTTGTTTTACGATACCTTGGTGAATAACCTTGGTAATTTTCATTTATGACACCTTGGAAATTATACTCAATGATATTCTTATGAATGTCAAAATGAAATGTTGTAGGAACATTTCCATTTTTTGATTCACTTTATTATTACTATTATGATATTCCTCTTCCTTATGCCTCATCATTTTGACGTATGTTCTTATTAATATGTCTCAAGATCACATATTATATGTCTCTCTTAATTATTCCCTTATTGGGCTTCATGCTCACCAATTCCCTTTGAATTATATCCCCAGGATATGAGATGTTGTAAAATTAACCTAAAGTGAATCTATGAAGATGTATTTAAAGTTATTTTAGAATAATTTTTTAAGTTTACATGTATTATGTTCCTTGTTTCCAAGAAACTAATCTTTAAAGGATCCCTAGTTTTATTCCATATAATGATAAGTTTATGTAATAAAAGGAAGGATTACATAGTTGGTATCAAAGAAAAGTTTACTTATTTTTGAAAATATCGATTTGAAAACATTAGTAATAACCCAAGGGACAAGTTTAAATATAGGAAAACGTCATGGTATTTTGATGAAGTTTTACATAAGTGGGTTTTGAGAAAATAAATTCATGTCTGGATATAAACAAGTGGATGTGGATCTGACATAGATGTAGTAACACCTAAAAACACCACTTTTAGATATACTCAAATGATAACTGGTGCATGAAAATAGGCCTTTCTGTACTCTTAGTTTTTCACTCCTAGTGGTAATTTTTTGATAATCACAATATTTTTATGAACCAATATAAATGATATATAGAAATGTAATTGTTTTTCAATAATAACATGTTTAAGCTTGATTTTTTGGACATAAGTTTTTTTAGAATTATCATACTCTTAAAAGAAACTCGGTTCTCACAAAGGTTTTCTTATTTTAGAAAATAATGGGAAATAGGAGAAAATTCATAAATGATGATCATAATGGATGATGCACTGACGAACCTCTAATGGAAGACGAAATAGGAAACTTTATGAGAATGATTAATAAACTATCTTAAGTTATGAATAATAACTTGAATCAAGTCAAGAGTCTGAATTCACATCGATGGGAACAATTTCTATTGTGTTCATTATGCATCATTAAACACATTCTTTAAATGGATATGTTGACCCCCTGATTACATAAAAATGTATAATCTCTATAGAAACGATATTTTGAGTACTCCATTTTTCAGGTAAAGATAAATTCATAATTACAGTATACCTCTTAGAAAGAGAATCTGATCAGTAGTGGAAACTGATTAAAAAAACAAATCCAAGAAGGAAGGTTGATTCTAGGAGTGAGAAGAGTTCATGGGAATATTTTTCAATAAATATTTTTTCCATTAGACAAGAATAAAAATGGAGAAGTAATTCCTATAATTGAAGTTGAAGGAAAATAAATCAATAGAAATATATGAGGTCAACTTTACAAGAATTTATCATTACACCTCTAGCTTTGTTATGGATCTTAATGTAAACGATGATATATTCTTCAGTGGAATAAGACCAAATATTTAGAGGAATCTAGAAAATTGAGACTATTAAAGCCTTGAGGAGATAGTGTGGAGTGCTATGAAAGTTTAACTGGAGTTCCAAGATATATAGTGGTCACATAGGTTGAATGAAAATAAAAGAGAAATGTATAGAAACTCAGATAGTAATTTTGATCATAGAAGCGGAGGAAATAAATTGAAACTCCACAAGTAAAAAAATGCGTGAAGAGTAATATGGGGAACTACTTTATTGAGAGTAGAAAATTCAACAAGTGTGGAAGTGATGTCCATATACATCAGAACTTTCTTAGTGAGGCTAAGCCTCAACTTCTAAACAAAAAAATCTAAAGGGTAGATGATATAGGTATATATTGAAGTCCAACGATTTCATCTTGGAAAGATTTAAAAATTTATAGATCACTTTCTAAATTATAATATAATGGATGGGAATAATTATCAACATCATCATAGGACAAGAGAGAAGTGTTATAAATTTTCTTTCACAATGGCTGATGTAGAGGCTCTAAATGATGTGGTGTCAGGTACTCTCATTGTTCTCTCAAAGATAAAAAGTACTTTGTTTGATTCTGGTTCTACATATTCCTTAATTTCCTCCAAATTTTTAAAGAATATATAATCAATTCCTAATATTCTAGAAGTAGAGTTATAATTCATGAATATTGGAGGGATTATCAAAATATCAACATTGTAAAGAAACTCTAGTATTAAATTTAGAGAGCATAATATCATCACAAATCTTATAGTCATTCCCATACTGGAATTTGACACTATACTTGGGATAGACAGGATCTCAAAGTATAATGCTAAGTTAAATTATATAAACAATGAAATATAAGTAGTCTTAAATGGAAAACATATAGTTATATTCAAAGGAGAGATATCTCGACCCGAGATTTATCTAGAAGCACCTCCTATAGACTTATTTACAAAGAAAATTAATAAATAGAAAGAAAAAAATGAAAGTATAAGAATAGAAAATGTCCTCATAGTTCTGAAATAAATTGATGTATTCCTTAAGGATTTATCTAGACATCTCCTAGAAAGAGAGGTATATTTCTCCATTGAACTCATACATGGTTCTAATATGATATCAAAGACCTCATATAGAATAGAAAATGTGGCACTGGAGGAATTAAGAAAACAACTTCAAAATATTTTGGATAAGGTATTTATATGACCAAGTGTGTCTCCTTGGAAATAAAATATTATTTTTTTAAAAATAAGGATGGATAAATGAGGCTATGAATTTATTATAGAGAACTTAATGAGGTCACAATGAAGAACAAGTACCCCCTCCCAAGGATTGATTATTTATTTGACCAGCTTTATGGGTCTCAATTATTCTCTAATATTTATTTTTGATCTGGTTATCATTAATTGAGGGTGACTAAAGAATATATTCCAAATATTACCTTTTAATCAAGATAAGGGAATTATGAGTTTGTTGTTATGCCCTATGAATTGACTAATTACCCTTTTTATATTTATGGATTTGATGAATAGAGTCTTTAAGGAATTCCTTGATATTTTTTTGTTAGTTTTTATTGATGATATTATGATACATTTCAAAACTCTTGAGGAGCATGATAATTATATAAGGGTTATATTGAAATCATTGAGGAAGGATAAACTATTTGTATTATCCAAAAAATGTGAATTTTGATTACAAAAAGTTTCTTTCTTAGGGAACACCATAACCAATGAAGGAATCTTCGTTGACCCTTCCAAGACAAAGGTTGTGGAGGAATAGCCTCATCATATAATGGTAAGTGATATTTTTATCTTCCTTGATTTAGTGGGATACTATAGGTGATTTTTGAAAAAAAATCATGAATTTATAAACCACTAGCCAAGTTAATTGGAAAAGGGGCTAAGTTCATCTGGAAAAAGTAGTGTGAAAAAATATTTCAAGAATTTAAGAAGAGTTTGGTTACCAAACCTATGTTAACTCTACCCTCTATTAGATAAGGATTTTTTATTTTTATAAATGAATATCTGAAAGGGATTGGGTGAATCCTCCTAAAAAATTAAAATGTGATTTCTTTTGCATATCTGCAGTTAAACCCTCATAAGAAGATTTATCTTACACATGAATTGGATTTAGCTACAGTTTTTTTTCTCTAAAAATATAAAGGTACTATATGTAAGGGGATAAATTTTATATATACAAAAAACAATAAAATTTGAAGTATATATTCACATAAAAGTATTTTAAAATGAGACAAAAGAGATGGTTGGAACTTCTCAAAGACTATAAATATTCAATTCATTATCACCCTAAAAGAGTAAACAAAGTTGTTGATGCATGAAGTAGGAAATAATCAATTTTGATGTATGTGATGAGGATTCAAGGAGATCCATTGATCAAAGACCTAGTATGGTATGCCATGGGAATCATGAGCGAGAGGACATCATCAATACTATCCCAAATTATTTCTCAACATTCAATACTATAGAAGATCAAGAAAGGTCAAAGAGAAGATTCTTTATTACAAAATAAGATAGAAAGTGTGAAGAATGAGAAGTTTCCTGAGATCAATATTTATCAATAAGGCATATTAAAATTTCATACAAGCATATTTGTCCTATCTATCCTAGATATAAAGAAATAACCGATGGATGAATCTCATAGCTCTATATTCTCTATAATTCAAGGAAGCACTAAAATTTATATGATCATTTATGAACATTATTGGTGGGATAATATGAAAAGGGATATTACTAAATATACTAAAAGGGGATTGGTAGTGAAGAAATATAGACAATTTTTGAAATGGGTATTACAACCACTACCCATACCAAATGAGAAGTGGGAAAATATTACTATGTTCTTAATCACCAGTCTCCTAAGAACATCTAAAGGAAATAATGAGATATGGGTTATAGTGGATTGAATCACCAAAAAATCCCATTTCATCATGATTTAAGAATACTTATTTCTTGAACAGCTTTCCAAGATTTACATAAAGGTAGTGGTGAGGTTTCATGGGTTACAACTTTCTATCATTTCATTTTGTGATCCAAGGTTTAGATCAAAATTCTAGAGAAGTATCCAACAAGGTCAGAATAGTAAATTGAATTTTATTATGACCTATCACCCCTAAAATGATGTCCAATATAAAATGACTATATAGACACTTGATGATATGCTGAGAACATTCTTAATGAAATTTAAAGGTCTATGGGACGAACATATCCTATTAGTTTAGTTCTCATACAAATAAAGACTTCACTCAAGTATTCAAATGGATCCCAATGAAGCTCTTTATGGGAAGTTATGTAGAACTCCTTCTTGTTGGGAAGAAGTTTGTGAGATAAACCTTTTTGGGACTGATCTTGTGTAATATATGACATAAAAGGTTCATCCTATCTGAAAAAACATTAAGAATTATCAAAGTCATAATATGATCTATGATAAAAACCATTGAAGGGAATTGAAGTTTGATTTTGGTGACAAATTTTTCCTTTGAATATCACCATAGAATATAGTCATACCTTTTGGTAAGAGAGGGAAGCTTAACCCTAGGTACATTGGCCCCTATGAAATACTAGACCGTATAGGATAACTGGCCTATCAACTTTAACTTCCACCAAATCTAGCTCAAGTTCATGTTTTATTCCATGTATCTCTCTTGAGGAAGTATATACCTGACCACTCACATGTATTGAATCTATAGGTGGTATAACTATAACATGAACACTCTTATGAGGAGCATCTGGTGGAGATTTTATACAATAGAGACAAAGTTCTATGCTAAAATATTACCTACCATGTCAATGTGTTTTGGAGGAACTATAAATATAAAGAAGTGATGTGGGGTCGAGAGGAGATAATGAGAGAGAAGTACACACACCTTTTCTCAACTGAGAGAATGAGTTGAGATTTTGGGGATGAATTTTTCTTAACGGTGAAGAATGTAACGACACATATTTTTTTAAATGATATTTGTTTCCTGAAAAAATGTGTGTTATATTATATATAATAAATCTATATCTCATTAATAATGAAGTGGTATTTATAGAGTATAAAGGGAAATGTGGCCATTGGGATTTGAACACTACATAACCATTGGTCAAATATGACTGTTGGTCAATATGACCATTGGAAAATATACTTTTGGAAATAATTTTAACGTTATAATTAGTCTTTATAAGTAGAAATGAAAATGGATAATTAATGTAAAAAAGAGAAGTGAGTGTGTCAACCCAAAGATTCATTCTATATGAGGACCATATTTCAGTACTTGGGAGGGAGGAATCATTAATGGGATTTACCCTTCAATAATCCCTAGCAAAGGTTTAACAGGTGAAGCTAGAATGGAATCGCCCATAGGCGAAGTTCAAGTTAGTGGGAATTATCACATGATCGACATTAGCCGATTTTCCCCATGAATATATCACCATGAAAAAAATTACCCTTATGTATTATGTGGGTTTTACAAGAGGTTACCTGTCCTATATTTAGTTTCTTAAAGTGTAACTCCTTTTTATAAATAATGTTTTTATTCAGGAACAAATAGTAAAAATATAATTTGAGTTTTTAGAATGTTTAATGACTTCATAATTATTTCATAATGATGTAATAATTAATTAACCACAATACACATCCTAAATTATATTAATTTATTAATATAAATTATTTTAATGGATTTTAATCAATTTCTAAACCTATAAATGACTTTCTAAATTATAAAATGGAAACTTTGATTTTAAAAACATTAACTTATAGAAACATTATTTTTCGTTGAAAAAAAAAGTGATATAAAATTATTCTCAATTATTGTGGGTTAAATTACCATAAAATATGACTTAATTGTCCAAAACCATGGAAAAAACCATGGGTAATCCAATGGTTTTTTCTTTTCCCACAACCTAGATTTCCAAGGCCTATATTTGAAAATTATTAAACAAATCCTTCAGTTTTGGTATAAATAACCACCCATTTCTTGATTACCCCTCATTCAAAATACATACTATATTATGTTATGGTGTTTTTACCCCCATTGACTTCCCCCAAGGTTTCTAAATCCCCAATGTCCCAATCCTAATGTTTCAGGAATAAACTCTTCAATATAAGGGACTTATCCTTCATTTCTATTAAATTCATAAACCAATTTTTGTATGTGTATTATAATTTTTATTATTAATATATTTTATTACCAGTTTGATTGTATCCATACCCTAAAATTATGTTTTATTTGGGGTATAACCTTTTACCCTCTCATTTTACCCATATCTAACATTTTGTACCTGTTATGCTACCAAATTTACTTCTCAAAATTAATCTATTATCCTCAAGAAATTCACTTTTATTTTCACTGTATGGATACATAAACCATTTTATTTTCCATATTTATTAACCTATATTTAAAAATTATTTATTTTATTCGTGTATTTACATATAATAAACCCACTTTCATTTTTTTGGGGCTAAAAATGACGTAATGATCATGTCTTTAAGCTCTTTTATGCTAAGGTTTTGATAATAAGACTATTATTTATTCTCCCAAAGTTATTAATGAAATGAATTATTATGATATATGAGGCTCATATAAAATTATTAAATATTAAGGTCATTCCGTGATATCTCTCTAATGAATTGAATAAATAATTTAATCTTTAGAGATGACATGTTTTATGATACCTTTGTGAATTACCTAAGTAATTTTCATTTACGATACATTGGTGATTAACCTCAGTGATATGCTTATTAACATATAAATTAAAATTTTTAGCCACATTTTCATGTTATTATTCATGTTGTAATTATTATTATTATATGCCTCATGTTCATGCCTTACCTAAATGCCTCAGGTTTTTATCAATATATCTCATGATCACATGTTATATGTCCTTTTTACTTATTCACTTCCTAGGCTTTATGATCACCCCTTTCCATTGATATATGTCAACAGGAAATGAGATATAGTAAAAGTAACCTGTGGTGAATCCATTAATATGCATTTCAAGTTTTTTTAGAAGAATATTTTATGTTTACATGTATTATATTCCTTGTTTCCAAGAAACTAAATTTTAAAATATCCTCTTTTTGTTCCTTATAATGAAACTTTTATCTAATAAAAAGGTGTGATTCCATATTACCCTTAATATAAAAACATATCTAAATATTTATAATACTAGATTCATTATTTTTGGATGGATACAATATATTTATAGTAATTATGAGAAGTTAAAAAATTTTAAAGAGTTGGTAAAGATGATTACCTCTTCTTTGAGAGACCTCCTTTGAAATTCACCTAATCTTCATTAAGATGGTATTATGAGAAAATAATAAGACAAATAAATAAATATATGAATTTATGAAGGTATTAGGGTAGGTATTCGATAATATAGAGTGCTAAAGAAATTATGAATAAAGGAGAAGATGAGGTGCCCTTTTATAAGTGAGGGAAGGGACACACTTGTAATTACTTAAAATATTTAAATATAACATGTATCATAATCATTTAAAGGAGAAAAAATCATAAAAAATTTATATATTAGATGTTATAGGGTCTAAAAAAACTTAAACAATGAAATTTTTATTAGTTTTGGATACATTTTAATCCTTATCTTCTCGTTAAACCCCCTTTAAACCTGATTTAACCATAACCATGATAACTTAATTTTTTTTATGATAACTTAATTATATATAAAAAATAAAAGAGAATTATATATTTTTTGAAATTGTGATTTTAATTTTTTTAAAAATTTTATCATATTTAAAATCTATACATGGTAGAAATTATATTTAATATAATTATTCCGAACACATGAAAACATTTTTTTAGGAAATAATCGATTTATGCATAAAAATTTAATTCACCTTGAAATATATTAAGTAGATAATTTACATGAGTTTTTGGTTAAATAATATAAAAATTATTTTTTTATAATTTTGTATCAATGAAAAACTTAATGGAACCTTAAAACAACACCATTAAATGAAAATACCCAAAAATATATATTTTTTATTTGGATAAAATATAATTTATGTTTTTAAAAGTCATGCATGAGTTCCAAAATTAAAAATAATATTTTAAAATAAATTATTTAACTCTTTAATCATAAATGTTTTCTAAAAAAACTCATACAATAGGATAAATTGAAGTGTTATGTATATTTTAAAGCATTTCCCTATAGTTTTAACAAAGTTTTACCCATACTAAGGTGGTAAATGTATACGATGGTTACTATTCAAAATGATAAAAAATAAAAGTGAACTATTTATTAAATTGTAACCCAATTATTATAAACATGGAATTAATTTTTCAAGCTAAAATTCTTATAATTTTGATAAATCAATTTTAATATAAATGTGTAAAACGTAACAAAAAATAGTTTTAAAAAAATACGTTTTTAAGATAAAAAATAATCTTATACAAACATAAAGTATAAGGTTGATTTATATATAAATAATAATATTATTTATAATTAAATTATAATTATATTAGTATAAGAATAAATTTAAAATAAAATGGTACTTTTAAAATACTTTATTTAATGAATATAAAATACAGTTTTATAAAAATCAGAATTTTTGACTATTCAGTTAAAAAACTAACCCTTCCAGAGAAATCACAAAAATTAACTATAATATAATATTTAAATGATGATTCAAAATATGATATTTATTTACTTAAATAAAATTTCTGAAAAATGGTTGAAATTAATTTCAATGACTACAAATAAAAGGTAATAAAACAATTTTTGAAGAAAACACATTTTGAAGGAAAAAATGAATTACTAAAAATTGATTACTAATTTAGTATGAATTAATAAATACATTTTAATTATATAAAACATTTATAAATATTTTTCATAATTTGGATATTTCTATTCATATCACCAATTTATCAGTTAGGATATAGTGGTCACTTTTAGATAATAATCTTTTTACAGAATATCACAGTTCACTTAAAGCTTGTTGTTGCATGTTAAGCAAGATATAGAGGTTATTATTCTTTTAAAATAATTTTTTTATGAATTAAATTATTATTACTTGATGAATGTAAGTTATAATAATGTTACTAGAGTTTATTGTACTAGAAGTTCTCAATTTTCAATGACATGGTCAGAGTGTCAAAAGAAGATGTTTGAAAGAGCAGGGCCATGGACCCGGTGCATAGAGCATCTTATTGACAAAATTTTTAAAAAATTGAAGTATTGAAACTCAATTATTATTTTATTTATAATAATTACATTTAGGAATTAATAATAGTACTGAGATTTCATTAGAATGATAAATCAGGATTCAAAAAGTTTAAGGAGGATTTAATTTGATGGCATCCTGGATGATTTGAAGGAAGCATGGAGTAAAGAACCATACAATTTAAGCAAAAGGTGTGTGAATAAAATATTTCCAATGAGACTTTGGTGTGAGAATTAAAATGTGATTATAGTGGGAAATTATTAGCCTCATCTTTAAAAACAATTCACAAGTGAAATATTGTTAGACATAGTGTTTTTTTGGGTTTAGTGTCTGATCTATGGAAGTTGAGTAATTGTAAATAATGCTTGGGATGAAATGAAAAAATATAGTGAAAATAACAACATGGAATTATAAATTTAGGTAGTTGAAGTCAAATCACTGAAGGTTCAACAAGTGGACAAATCAATTAACTAATAGTAGAAATAATATTAGTTGAATGATAGTTAAATGAGAGCATTAGAGTGTTCGATAAATGGATACACATGTAATGGTGTGACATAATTGGATGTTCAATAAAAATAGTTGGATAAATGAGTTAAGTAGTTAGAGCATAATATTGGATGAGTATAGGAATTCTAAGGAGGGTCATCTGATTCATGTACGTGGGGAGTTTGTCATGGATCAAGAGGATTCAATGAGATAAATAGTTGGGGAAGCTACTCATAGACTAATAGAAGTCTAGAGTACCATAAAAGCAAGTAAAAAAAGTTCACAACTTGTGTGATTTCACTATAGTTGGGGAACATAATATTTCCTCATAAAGAAAATGTTCATTAAATCATCCTTGTGGATTGCGATATGGAATTAAATATTCACTTGGAGTAAGTGTTCAATTAAATGAATGATACTGGAAATCAGGTGTTGTATAGTATAATGGATGAATGACCACATCAATTCGATGAAGGTACTAACTAGATGCATTAATGGGGAACTCCATATGAAGTAAATTGATCTATATATAAAGAGTATGATGATTTAAAATTGAATACTAAATAATGTGGATAGTCCCAAAACAAGAAGCATAGGTGGATTCAAAATTATCACACTTTGGCACATCTAGGTGTTAGAAGATAAATTGTTAAATGTGAAGACTGAAGAGAGGCGAAACCAAAAGTTTCAATAATTAGTATATGGTATTGGTGAGACTTATTAAAGTAGTCCTAATATTATTTTATGTATATAATTTATCCTTATAACTCAAAAAAACTTATCAAGGAATGAAAGATCTGTTTCTATTCTCCCATTCATGTTGGATAAATATCTGAAGCACATAATTCTTATCTAAATCATTTTTGTACTAGGTGCTTTCATCTATGTTTTCATAATTTGATTTATTTCATATGTTACAAAAAGTAGGATTGTTAGATGATTAGTACCAAAAAAAGATAAATTTAGGATGAATCAATACGGTGGATGGGTTGTACGGTATTCCAAATTCGAGTATTTGATGTTATGGGGGATGATTTGACCAGAAGATGTTCTACTTATAGTGGTTAAAGTGTCACTACATTGGAGAATTGATAGTACAAAATACAAGTGATTTGATAAATTTACCTCATCCTTAAAAAATTATTGATGAACCTCATGTGAATGATTTTGATCCTGAGTGATTTTATAATGGGTATTAGGAAATATATAACAAGTATGATTTTATCATATTATCACTTGAGAATAAAATTGAGGTTTATATTTTGAAAATATTACTTATGTTGGTTTTTATTTTAAAGGGAAGAACATATTGGGAGGTGGAGGTGATGACTGATTTTGTTCATGATTTTTAGTATAAATTCCTCTAATATTTAAAAGAGATGTTAGACTATGGGGGTATGGAAAAATGGTTGAAAGTAATAGGTAGGAATTTTTAGTTTATTGATATAACTGATGGGAAAAATTTGAATATTTTTGCATTTATAATTTAGGGACTAGTATGATTATGGGGGGGGATTCTTGTTTAGGAAAATAAGATGTAAGGCTTCACATGAGATCAATTTCAAGTTACATTATTTGAATTTTTTTATCTAGAGACACTGAGGATGGATAATGGGGAAGAAATTTATATATTTTAAGTAGTGGGGGATGTTTTTTCTCAATTATACTACTAAAGTCATGGATTATATCAATTTGAATATAACTCTAGGTTATGATGATTTTACCAAGGCTTATCATTTTGAGTATGGTCTAGAATAAAATATTCATTCATGGGTGATACTCTTTTCTTACCCACCATTATGAAAGTAGTTTACAAACAACTAGTGGATAAAAAAGATTTATAGGAATAGATGAGGTCTCCAGTGGTTGTTAGTGGACCAAGAAAGTTGTAATAATTGGAAAATGAATGATTGTTATATGGGTAGTGAGTGATCTGCTGGTTATGGGAAGACTTTATTTTCCTTCTTCTAGAGGAAGTCCATTTTTGAAGTGTCATTAAAGTGGATGGAAAGACCATAGTCAAGTTGTATGTCCCAATGAGTTAAATTAATGTTGTTATTATAAAAACATGTGATATCTTCAAATGGTTTTGTGGAAAGCATGCCAAAATATCAAAGGTCATGTTTTTAATTCCACTCAAACATATCATGCATAGATTAGTGCACTTTTTTTAAAAAAAACTTTCTTTCACTTATAAGTATTTAATTTTATAAAATTAATGACATATTTATAATTACGTGGTTCAATGTTGGAAATATACCCCCTTTTATTTTTGTTCAAAATGAATTCTATTCGTGGTAAAATTTATCACCTCAATAAAGTGTAAATTAGGTTAATTTAGGTTAAAACTAAATGATAAGGCCATAATTATTCATCCCAATTCTTACTGGATTAAGTATATTTTACCCTTATCTCATTAGGATTGAATTTGAGTTGTTTAGTGGACAATATTTCATTAAAACTACATATATTTTATTTAAATAAAATATAGTTTCAAAATGTCACTCTCTGTGTATTTAATAACTTTTATGTGCCTGCATAAGAATTATATCAAGATATGAACCATCGTAAATTTCTATTTTGAGATTACTGAAATTATTTTCATTATATAAATTTATTTTCTATTTTTTAAAATTATCTTAATACCTTAAATTCTTGGGAAATTATAATACATTATTTATTTAATTGATAAAAAAATAAAAGAAATGATTTTAAAAATATTAATTTTGATATAATTATAATGATTTAATTAGTAAAAATATTTATAGATCTATATGAAATATGAAATATTTGTGATATTATTATATTTTAATTCCACATTTGTATTTTAGTGTGCTAAGTCAAATTAAATGAATAGTGTCAAAATTGACATTAATGATATTTTGTCAAAATAATATTTTATTAAATTATTAAAATTCATAAAAAATTCATCATTGTCCATGTTAATTTAATGTTGTTTATACCATCATAATTGTTCTATTTAAGAGTTATTTTACTATTTATTATACCATTATTAACCCTTTATGTTTATAATAGTGGTTATTAATGTTAAGGTAAAAAATAACTAACCAAGGGGTTAATCAAAATGATATGACTTAAAATGACATAAAAACTTGTATAAATTATAATTATTTATGATATTAAAAATATATAATAAATTTTATTTGAATCCATTTATATTTGTGGCAATTTCACATGGTAATTAATTTATTATAATTTAATCTCTTGAGAAATTCCAAAAGTGCCCCTCACCTCAATTATAAAAGGACACCTTATTCATAAAGTATTCACACCACATTGATCCATATAGCTCAAAAATATAATTAACCAATTCTATTTTTGACACACCTATTCAAGTTATAGATGTTCTGGTCTCCCTAAAATACCAACCTTAATTCCCTTCTTAAAGGATTTAAAGGTCTCCCAAAGAAGAGGTAATTGGCTTACCCGATCTATTTAAATTTATTACTTTTTATAGATATTATAAATAAATAGAGGTTTTCATAAAACAATAAGTTAATTATCCTAAATATAATAAAATTTTATTATGACTATTAAACCAATATTACCCACCTTCTTTCCCATGAAATTAGAAGTGAATGTATCGCTCGTTCATACGTACAGCTTACTGTCTCCACTTAGTGATACAATTAATTTTTCATTACCAGATCTTATGGATGAGAGTTATGATTGGTTTAATATTTATATATGATATTTATAACATAATTATAATTATTAAATAATAATATCATATCTATATTATTAACTTCTAAACTATTGGTAAACAATAACATCACTTGTGCGTACGTGTGGACTACCACCTCCATGAAGTGATGCGATTCATTTTTCATTTCTATTTTACTTGGATGACAATAAATATGTATTTTATGAATATATATGAATTATATTATATAATTTTTATTCTGAAAAGGACATTTATTATTTACATTTCTTTCATTCAATAAGTAGAATAATGAAAACAACATTCATGCGTACGTACGACAAACAATATCCATGAATGGTGTAATACGTTTTCCTATATATAACTTTAATTTATTAATTTAAATACATATATAATTAATAAATATGATATTTATATCATTATAAACATTCTTGAGTTGATGTAACACTAATTGATGTATAAAGATGGAAACTACCGAACTAAAACATTCATGAAAAATGAAATAATTATTAACAGAAAAAATGATTTTTAATAAAGAATTAATAATAAATAGGTGATAAAATTTTATGATTATATAATAAATGGTATGATATATATTAGTATAGTTATGAAATATAACTGTAATAAATAAATATTTATTATAATTGAGGTTTTAACTTGTAAAAAGGAAGTTTAACATAAGATAAGCGTTTATTTCACAATCTCATCATTATTTGGGATTGTTTATATTTAAATCTACACTGGGGAATATTTATTTTTCATATAAATGTTTCTTAAAAACATTTTCAAAAATTAATTTAGTATTATACTATTATTTTTTAAAATTTATTTTTCCCATGTTTTACTCTTTACAAAATTGTTTGAAAGGAATTGATTTTTAATTTTCCAAACAAGGTAATTTGAGACTTTTCCAACAAAAATATGGAAGGATTTTTTTTATAAGTTATAATAAATTAGTGGATTTTATTATCTTAATGAAACAATAGTGATTTTAATCTTACATTACAAGTTTAAAAATTTATTTTAAAAGAAATTTTTTCTTTTATATGTGCATAGTTTTTTTTCAAAATAAGTGATTTCAAATCTAAAAGGGAATTTTCATCAAAAAATTTCCAATTATCTTTTTAAAGTAACTCTATTTATTTCAATATAAATTGTAAATTATTATTATTTAATGATATTCTTCTATTATGGTTCTATCAATCATATTTTATTGAATGATTTATGATTAGTTTTATTAGAACATTAATATTTTTATACCATTATCTGTATTACTTTGGATGGTTTATGAATATTTTTATTGGTTGGGGAAATTATAAACATTTAAATTAATAGTTTCAATATTAAATTTTATGTTTAATATGATTCACCCCTTTCATATGAGGAAATAATTTGACTTATGAAGTGATGAAATGGGTCTGATATAGCCTCTCGATGCATCGATAGGTCTCATGAGACAAACAAGCTTGGGTATTAGCTGAGGCCTAATCTATTTATATAAGATATCCTGGAATGGGGCCTTGATGGTATGTTTATATTATCCATGATTATGTATTTACCACATTATGAGATTATTTATTTATTTACATGTGTCTATTTTATTATTTATGATATCCATGGATATGTTTTTATCTCATGTGATTATGAAATTATTTGATTTCCTTTTATTTCTTGGTGTATTATTAATGCCTTATGTATCCTCTACTGTACTCATACCATTATTGAGCATGTAGGATCACTCATTTTTTTAATTTTTCCCTAGGATACCAAGAGGTATGTTATGATTTATTTTTAGGGATAATCTTGTAGTATAATAGTGTTCTCAAAGGAAACACTCTGTTGTATTTTATGCTTTTAATTATAATTTATGTTTCAAGTATGTATCTAGTTTTCCAAGACTACTAAACTATTATGTATTTTGGGATGCGATAAATCATATCTAATACCAATGTAGTAAGGTAACCATCACCAATGGGATACTAAGGACAAGGTCTTTATATATGTTATTAGAGGAAGTTTAATAGAAACCACTGGAACAAGATTTAGGAAAACATATATTAGGGAAACATAAAACTATAATAAACATTGAGAATATTCCCTAAAAAACAAAGCTTATGATTTTGAGATTATTTATACATAAATTTTTAATTTATGTTATGTGCTTCACTAGTTTTAAAATTATACATTATGATACATAATCTAATATAGTGTATGCCATTTTTTAGAAGTGGAACCTAACATAAGGGATGGAACCATATCAATGCACATTATCTATATAAGGATTTACCTATTAGGCAACATAATGATGTTGGAGATGGATTTATATATAGATCTGAACAACTTATAAATATATTGGGACAACTAACTTGAGTTATGAGAAAAAACCTTACTTGTATGGAGTATCTTGTTAATCCAAAAAATAGTGTAATAATGTTAAAATTCTTGATGAAACAAAAATATCCACAATTAAATGGGACTACAAACCAATTTTTAAATGAGAAATGTATAAGTTACTTAGAGAATATATATATTTTTTGGGAAGTAATGAAACAGAGAAAGTTTTCATAAAAGTTTATTCTCTCTCAAGAGATTTGGATAAATGGGGCTCAATAATTCAAATTAGTAAGGATGAGGAGGAAATAATAAACATGGAATGGGAGGATTTTAAGGAACTTTTTGTACAAGAATATTTTTCTTAGGAACAATTATTGCATATGAAGAGATAATTCTTGAGTCTAAGAAAAAAGGAGGGTGAAAACATTGATAATAATGAATCCAACATTACTAGGTTAGAAAGTCATGTCAGAAATTATATACATAATCTAAATAGAAATATTGAGAATATTTTCGATGGATTAAGAAAATTATTTTTAGGGAACTAGTCTTTGAAGAATTATCATCAGATAATGATATAGTATCATGTGAAATCAATATAAAGAAAGAATTATCTACGTATTATGTATTATAAGGGATGCAAGATAAGAAGAGGATTATTGAGTAATATAAAAAGAAAATAAGGAAAAATAGGAATAAGGGAATGGTGGGATTTAAAACTTGAAATAAATATGGAAAGAAATATCATGGAAGATGCCCATTGGGAATGTGAGTTTTCTAGAAGTGTGGAGAAAAATGCCACCAGGCTTGTAATTGTAAGTGCATGAAAGAATATAGAAATTTAAAATGCATCACCTGTAAGTAAATATACACTATTCAAAAGATTATACTAGGAGTTAAGGGAACTTACCACAGAAAAGTCCATAGGAGAAAGGCTAATCTTATGCAATCACAAAAAGTTACCTTGAAGTTCATAATGATGTGTGGGAGTTACTTTAATTATATACTAAAATATATCCAATTCTTTATTTTATTATGTATCATCAAATTATTTTATAACTTCTCAGTTTTATAAAAAATAGAATCTTCACATTTAACTTAATAAGGGAATTTTCAATAAAAACACCTAGTGGAAACCTCATTGCAAGAAATTTGTGTCAAGAAGTTCTTATTATGACACATAAACATGCTCTATTTCTAATTTTATTATAATAACTATGCTTAAATTTCATATAAGACTTGGAATGGAATGGAATTTATAATATAACATACAAATTTATTTCAATGAGAGGGAAATTATGATTCGTGATGAAGGTATGGAACTATTTTAGTTTAAGGGGACAATTATAATCAGATTCATGTATGGATCCAACTCCATTAGCTCTTCTAAAAGAGATTCTTGGAGAATAATAGAAGACAGAAACTACTAATGAAAAGGGTGATCATAAAATCCAGGATGTACCTATTTTATAGGAATACATTGTCTTATCTCTCAAGGAATTACATAGATATACACTAGAGTGGGAAGTTGAGTTTTCCATTTATTTAATACTTGATACAAGACCTATATCAAATAATAATTATAAAATGGACACCATGGAGTTATTGTAGCTGAAGAAATAACTAGAGGATTTGATTTACATTGTATTTATACTCCCTTGTGTTTCACCTTAGAGGCCCCCTTTTCTTTTTGTTAATAAGAAAGATATATCTATGAACCTATGAATTGATTATAGGGAAATTAATGCAATTATAATAAAGAAAAAGTATCATTTTCCAAACATTGATGATTATTCAACCAACTTTAAAGAGCTCAATATTTTTCAAAGATTGAAAATTGTTATGGATATCATCAATTGTGAGTAAATAAGGAAGATATCCCAAAGAATTTTTTTTGAATGAGATATAGAAATTACGATTTTATAGTAATTCCACTTGGATTCGCTAATAAACCCTATGTTTTTGTGGATATAATGAATAGAGTATTGAGGGAATATCATTATAATTTAATTGTGGTGTTTATTGATGATATCTTGGTATAATCCAAGAATTATTAGAATCATGATAACCCCTTGAAGATTTTTCTTCAATCCCTTAAAAGAAAAGAGTTATATGGGGAATTTAGCAAGTTTTAATTATAGAATTAAAAAGTTTATTTTCTTATCCATATTATCTCCAAGGATAGAATCTCAATTGATCCTATGAGGACAAAGGTAGTTAAATAATGACCTATAAAAACAAATATAACCAAGGTATGTAGTTTCATTGGATTAATAGGTTAATATCAATGATTTGTTTTCAAAACAAATCCTAATGACATTACCCATTACCCAAGATTACTAATAAAGTATTTAAGTTTATTGGAGAAAATTAACTTGAATAATGTTTTGAAGAATTGAAGAGGATATTATTGAATGTTATGATCTTGACTCTACCATAAAGAAATGGTAGATTTTTTATTTATAGTGATGTGTCATGTAAAGGACATGGTTGTGTCCTAATAAAGAATGATAGAGTTATTTCATATGCATCAAAGAAGTTAAAAAATAATGAGTAGAATTATCCAACTCTTGATCTTGAGTTATCATCCATAATATTTTCTCTGAATATATGAATATACTATCTCTATAGTGAAAGATGTGAGATATATACATATCAAATGAGTTTGAAATAAATGTTCTCATAGAAAGAAATCAATATGAAGAAAATCTGATGGATTGATCCACAAAAGGATTATGATTTCTCAATAAAATACCACTTATGGAAGAAATATAAGGTAGTAGATACATTTATTTGAAAGGATCATGGTGTTATAAAAAAATGATGATTGTCAAGGATATTATGTTCTTCAATATAGAAAATACAGATATGGTAATTACTAAGGAATGGGAAACATCACTCATTTTTAAAATTATTACCGAACCATAATTATTAGAAAACATAAAAATTTCTCAGTTTGTTGATGAGAATTTTCAAAAGAAAATTAAAGCTTTAACTGATGGGAAATTGAAAAACTTCATATATGAAGTTGGTGTTTTGAAATTTGGAAAGAGGATTTGCATTCCCACTATACCAGAGATAAAAAGGGAATTATTGGACGATTCTTATAGCTTGAATTTATCTATACACCCTTATTTTAGAAATATGTATAGGGAGGAACATTTTTTATTTAATAATATAAGGTGGAAATTTTTTTCTTATGTGTGAAGATGTTTGGTTTGTTAACAAGTGAAGGTTGAGATGAAACATCCTAGAGAAGTAATGCAAACTATAACTATTTGTACTTGGAAATAGAATGTAATTACTATGGAATTTTTCACTAGATTTCCAAACACTCCAAGAATGAATTATGTGATATGGTTTGTTATTGATCGAATTACCAAATCATCACATTTCCTTGCTATAAGGGATGATTTTACACTAGATCACCATGCACAACTCTATATTAATGAAGTTTTAAGACTTCATGGTGAACCTATTTTAAATTTTATGGATTTTGATCCACTATTTATATCAAAATTATTTAAAATTATTTAGAATATTCTTAATACTGATCTTCATTTGAGCAATTATTATCACCCTCGAATAGATGGGTCCTAAAAAGGACTATCCAAACTTTCAAAGACATGTTGAGCTCTTTCTAACCAGAATTTCAAGGTATGTGGCATTGATAATTAAATTTGGTATAATTTTACTAAAACAATATCTTCCCTTCTAGTATTAAAATGGAACCATAGGAAGAATTATATGGTAAGAGATTTCATACACCAACTTGTTGGGATGAGTTTGGTGAATTGAAGCTTATAGATTCAGAATTTACTAAAGAAAAAAAAATTAAAATTCTATTAAAACCCATATCAAATTAATTGAAAGTAGTAAAATTATCTATGTCAATAACCCTAGGAAATATTTTTATTTTCAAGTGGGAGATCACATTTTCAATAAGGTATCACCATTGAAGGGTGTTATAAGATTTGGTAAGAAATGAATAATGATCCCCAAGTACGTCAGTCATTTTGAAATCCAATTTATAATTGGAGTTGTGGCTTACCATTTAGAAATGAAACCTATACATTCTAAAGTACATGATGTGTTCTATATCTCTATAGATTCTGGACACTATAGAACAAGTGATGTGAAATCATACGACTCTGTTGGTAAACGTGATTTGAAAAAAATCTTAAGATAGAAGAGATGACAAGGGAACCTGAGACAATTACGATGAACCACCCAAATATATTTTTGAGGAGAAATTATATAAGTTTCATGGATGAAATTTTTTGAAGGAGGGAAGAATGTAGCACCCCGAAATTTTGCGGTATATCTTTTTTTCAATAAATTTATTCACTTTAATAGCTTTTCTTTCATGTGACACCAAGTTAAAACAGTCTATGATCTATTATTATGTGACTATTATAACCTAGAAATTAATTATATTTTGCATAAATTGTAATAAATATGTTTTAAAAAATTTATCATTTATACATTTATATAATAATTTTTTTGGTTATTAATAAAAAATAAAAATAAAAGAAGTGTTTTTTTTGAAAAAACATTTTTGTGCATGCAATATATTTATAGAAAAATAAATTGAAATAATTACTATTGGGAAATTATTTTAATGGAATTTATATATTATATATTTAATTATAATATTTAACATTCATATATTATTTTAACTATGCACAGGATAAGAATAAATCTGGTTTATACGTGAGAACAACATTTTCTAAAATTCCATTTTTATCACATTTTAAATATTATTTTAAAACTAATTTATGTAACTTATAATTATTTAATTTGATAAAATTAGTTACATATTTATTATTAGGAGGTTGAAATTTGGTAATTGGGCCTATTTTATTTTTGGTCAAAATAAATAGTAGCCGTGGTAAAATTTATCACCTCAATAAAGGGTAAATTGGGTTAATTTAGGATAAAATTAAGTGATAAACTCATAATTATGAATAATAATTCTTACTGAATGAATAATATTAAACCCTTATATTATTATTCTTGAATTTGAGTTGTTTAATTTTCAGTTTTCCCTAAAAATTAATTATATATTATTTAAATAAAATATTGTTACAAAATGTTACTCTCTTTATTTTCTATATCATTTATGTGACCACATAGGGAAAAGGAAAACTATAAAAGAAAATAAATGTATATTTATATCTTAATGAAAATATTTTCAATATATAATCCTAATTTTAATTTTTATAAATTATATAATTAATTTAAATTCTCGTGTAATGAAAATATAATATTTATTCAATTAACACGAAAAATAAATTAAATGATTTAGAAAATATGAAATTTCTAAAATTATAATGGTTTATTATGTGAAAATAATTTTATAGATATATATTCCATATTATATATGTTTTAAATCATTATATTATAATTCCCCATTTTCCTTTATGTATTTGATGTCAAATTAAATGAATAGTGTAAAAATTTACATTAATGATAATTTTTCAAAATAATATTTTATAAAATTATTAGAAATTCCTAAAAAATATCATCTTCATTCATGTGAATGTAATATAGTATAAAATAATAATTAATGGTCCATTTATGCGTCAATTTTACATTTATAGCAACATTATTAACCTTTTAAGACTAAAATAGTGGTTATTATGTTAACAGTAATAAATAACTAACCAAGGGGTTAATCAAAATGATTAGGTATAAAATGACATCAAAACTTGTACAAAATATATTTTATTATGGGATTAAAACCCTATAAAATTATATATTCAAATGCACTTCCATTAGGAGAAATTTTTACATGGTAATGAATTTATTATAATTTAATATTTTGAGAAATTCCAAAAGATCCCCACACCTCAATTATAAAATAGAACCTTCTACCTCACTTATTCACACCAAATTGATCCATATAGATCAATATATCCCTGCCTATTTCTATTATTTACACCCTTATCCAATTTATATATGTTATGTTCTCTCTAAAATACCTACCTTAAGTCCCTTAATAAAGGATCTAAAGAAGGTATCCCAAAGAATAGGTAATTTGCTTACCCGATCTATTTTAATTTATTAATTATTATAACTATTATATATATAAGATATATTTAAATAATAAATTAATTATTATAAATATAAATATATTTTTTTTACTATTAAGAAACCATTACCCATCATCTTTCCTATCAGATTATAATTGGAAGTATTTCTTATGTGTACATACGACTTACCGTCTCCACGAAGCGATGCAATTAATTTTTCATTAAAAAATTTTATGGAAGAGAATTATGATAGGTTTAGTATTTATATATGATATTTATAACATAATTATAATTATTAAATAATAATATCATATCCAAATTATTATCTTCCAACCCATTGGAAAATGATAAAGTCATTCGTGCGTGCCTGTAGACTACCACCCCAACGAAGTGATGTAATTCACTTTTCATTTATATTTTAATTGGATGGTATTAATGATGTATTTGATGAATATATATTATTTATATTATATATATAATTATTATATAAATTATTATTATTATTATTATTTACTTTTCTTTTGTTCTATCCATAGAATAATTAAAATCACATTCATGCGTACGTACGACCTACCGTCTCCATGAACGGTGTAACACATTTTTCTATCTCTACCTTTAATGGGTTAATTTAAATACATATATAATGAATATATATGATATTTATTTATTTATTAACATTATTTAGATTATTTTAGCTTTATGTATACATACTAAAATTACCAAACCAAATCATACATGAAAAAAATGCTATTATTTCCCGAAACAACAATTTTTAACAAAGAATTGTTAAGAAATGGGTCATAAAATATTATTAGTATATAATAAATGGTATAATATACATGATTATGGTTATATAATATATGAATAATAAATATATATTTATTATACACGAGTCTTGAACACATAGAAATGAATTCAAACCTGAGGTACAAGTTTATTTCACAATCTCATCATTATTCAGGATTGTCAATGTTTAAGTCTCCACTAGGGAATATTTCTCTTACAGATCCATGATTCTTAAAAATATTTTCAATTTTTTTACTATTATCCTATTAATTTTAAATTCATTTTTTACTATATTTTACTTTTTATAAAATGGATTGAAATTATTTTTTGTCATTTACCAAATGTGGAACTTTGTAGCTTTTCTAACAAAAATACATAAGGATTATTTTTTTAACTTAAACAAAATGAATAGATTTTACTTCTGTTATGAAACCTTAATAATTTTAATCTTTATTTAAAAATTTTCTAGTTTCTTTTCAATGAATATTTTTATATGTCCACAATTTTCAAAAAATAGCGATTTCAAAGTGAAAAAGGAATTTTCATCCAAAGTTTTCCCTTGATAATTTGAAAGTATTTTTATATATGTCATCATCATTTGTTAAATTTTATGCTTTACCAAGTTTTTTCTATTATGGATCCTTAAACCATAATTTATTGGATGGTGTATAATTAGTTTGATCAGAGATTTACTATTTTGATACCATTCACCTTATTATGTTTGGATGGTTTAGGACTACATCTATTGGCTGGGGAAATTATTAACATTTCATATACTAGTTTAAATACGAATGTTTATGTTGATTAAGTTTCATCCCTTTCATAAGATTAATTAATTAGACTTACTAAGTGATGGGAAGGGCCCACTATAACCCCTCAGTGCATCGATAGGCCTCATTAGTTAAATTAGCTTGGGTATTGGCTCATGCCTTATCAATTTATGTAAGAGGTATTGTCATGAGGCCTCGATAGTATGTTCAACATTATAAATTTACCTCATTATGAGATTATTAATTGATTTCCATGTGATTATTTTATTAGTTATGATATCCATGGATATTTTTTATCTCAAGTGATTATATAATTATTTGTTTCTATTTATTTCTTTGCATATTATTCATACCATATTTAGCTTCTGCTAAATGTATACCCTTAATAAGAATATGGGTTCACCCTTTTTATTATATTAAATTTTCCCCAGAATTACTATACATATATTATGATTAATATGGAGGGATAATATAGGAGTATAAGGGAATTATAAAAGGAATACTATGTTACATTTTATTCTTTCAATTGTAATGTAAGATTCAAGTATGTATCTAGTTTTTGAAGAATTATAAACAATTTGGTCCTTAGGGATGTGATAATTTGTACCAAATATAAATGCAATAAAGTAAAAAATGACTCTAGGTTTCTAGGGTTGGGGTATTTATAGTTATAATGATATGACTTATGTAAGTTTATTTTTAGGAGATTAAGATAATATTGGCCTCAACACCCATTAATATCTTATTTGAATCAAGTAATAACTATGTGGTTCAATGAGATGAATCTGATGTGGGTTTGGTTTGTGTTCTGATGTATGAGGATTTAGTTTTAGCATATGTTCCTCATCATCTTAAGCTAAATATGAATAATTATTTAATAAATAATATTGATCTAGAAAATTTATTACATTATCACAATAGTTATTATTATTATTATTTTTTGAGATGTTTATCAGTTACATAAATCATAAAATCTTGAAGTATATTTTCTCCCCCTAAGATTCAAATATTCATTAAGGATTAATTTTTTTAATTTTTGAATTTGATATGATATATACTCTCAATGAAGGAAATGTTGTTACTAATGATTTGAGAAAGAGATCTCATGTTTTCATTGTTCTAAAATCAAAGGATCAGTGATAGATTATGTCACTTTCATCTAAGTTACATGTATATGTATCTATGAAGTAGTGACATGTAGCCTAAAACCCCTAGACTATTACTTAATCTTTATTAGACTGAGTGAAATAAACTCATGTTTTTTATTCTAAATGTTGGGATTTCCATTACAGAATATATGGTGGGGAGAAAATACCCAAATTTACACTAAATGTTAATTATATTATATTTTCTGTTAATGTATTTTGGTTTTTTTGTGTTTACATGAAGTGGTGATACAATATTTTTACATTTATCTATGGTAATTGTATCTTAGTTTAACTAAAATGTACCGTAGTTTTTGATCACACATTTTATGGTTAGGAATGGAGTGAGATATGGATGGATTGGTGTTGTGATGAATAAACTATTAATGAGTTAATAAGAATAATTATAGGTTATAATGTATGATAAAATTACCCCCATTCAGAAATTGAAATGAGAAGGAGTTATAATGAATAGTGTGACCGTTTTTTATATCACTAAAAGGAAGATATATCGTTTGGGAAGTTTTTGATCACATGGATATATTTTCCCATTTTATACTAATCAAAAAGATTAAAATAGTTTATGAGTCAGAAAATATTTATATCAATGAGTTTTTAGAATTCATGTACTACCCATCTGTATTGTTTTTTATTGAGATATGATATTCACTTCTCAGTTTTGGAATGGATTACTAATGGTTTTGGGTACTCAAGTAGAGTTGAGTATAACATACCATCATTAGATACATATAAAATATAAAAGTACTAGCCATATTTTTTAGGATATAATTCATGTATATATTATTTATTTTAGTGGTGTGTGGAAATAAGATGTATCTTTGGTAGAGTCCTTTTATAAAAATAGCTACTATAATTCTATTCAGATTGATCCATTTGAAGTATTGTATATAAAAAGTCATGTTGGTAACCTTTTTGTTTATTGTTGGTAGGTAAGGTGTATTTATTTCAGCCAAGATTCATATAAGAGACTTATGATCTGGTTCTATTCATCAGAAATATTCTTGATACATCTCAGAGTACACATAAATATTATATTGACAGAAGACTCCATCCTCTTGAGTTTGATATTTGGGATCACATTTTTTTGGATATATAAACTTAGTAAGGAAATCAATATTTGGGTAATAAAGGGAAGTTGGATCCACTATTTGTATATATATTTGACATCTTGGAATGAATCAAGGCACTTTCTAATAATTTGAATTTTCCTCTAAAATACTGTGGAATGGATGATGTATTTCATCTATCTAAGTTAAGGAAGTGCATATAAAACTCTATAGTAAAGATATAAAATTAGATAAAAATGATTATTTCATTGAAAAATTGTTGTGTATCATTGATAATAATCAGAATAATTTATAAGAAACTACAATACTACTTGTACAAGTATTATATAATTATGGTTACTTACAATAGGAAACATGGTGATGAAATGTAGATATGAGGTCTCAGTGTCTTGAGTTATTTTTCAGAGTCACTCAGTTATGATTATTAAGGATAATAAAACCAATTATGGATAGTTTTTGTGAAAATATTATATTTTAAAATTTGAATATATATTATTATATTTTTTTGAGATAAAAATATCATTTTTTAAAAGTTTTCCAAAATTCCAAGTTGATTCATTGTCCGTGTAATGTTCATAAACAATTCATAGTGATCATGGAATGCACTTATTTTAATACCATGGGTGATTCATATCTCGTACATTGTATGAAGACTATGAATTATTGAATATTGACCTGAATATTCATTTTTTGTGTAAAGGATTCTCCAGACTCTATAATCTATTTATATATTTTTATAATGACATCATTGAGTTCTTTATATAGTTATGTAATTTATGAATAATGTTTAAAATAATTTTGTTTATATTTTTATAAAAAATATATGCATTGATGATGAATTATATATTTTTATTGAATTATTATTATATTTTAATGTTATAAAGTATTTGATATGGTCATAAAGAGGTATTTATTATATTGTTCTAGAATAACCCTAGAATGGTGTGGTATTATATGTTCCAATAAAAATGTTTTAGTATTATAATTATTATAATTGTGGGAATGGTACTTATATTAGTTGAGGGTTTTGTAAGTGTTGTTAATCCTTTTATGTTAGATTTATTTTATGATATTTTTTAGATTATTTTCTATGATTTCCATTGGGGAATGAGGTAGATTTTTTGACACACATGGTTCTAGGTATCAAGATAATATCTACTCTTCCTAAACATATGCATCTAGTTGAGTTCATAGAAGTGATGATCTAGTTGGAAAATCTAAAATCCAAGTGATTTTTTATATAGAGTGAATCACCTTGGGGTGCTCTTATTATTTTCAATAAAAATTTTGTGATGATATTGTGATAATGTTTTGATTAATGAAGTTAGAATCAAGGTACCATTAAGATTTATTATCAAATATGGTGAATCTAGAATCTGTTTGATCAATTGAGGGGAATAAACATATTTTAAAGATTTATCTACACTTAGGTTATCATCATCTCAGGGTGAAACTTGAGGAAGTATCTAAAATAATTTTTAAAACCCAATATGGACATTTTGAGTTTTTGGTGATGTTGTTAAAATCAGGGAATGCTCCAACCATTTTTATATCCTTGATAAATCCAGTCCTCCACCCTTATCTATATTAATTTATGATTGTATTCATTAATGGTATATTGATATATTTATGTTCTCAGGATGAATATGAGAAGAATATATCTATTATCCAAGATACTCCAAGGCCTTTCAAAATTTATCATAAAATGTAAAAGTTCCATTTATAGATCAAAGAAATAAAATTTCATGGTCATGTTGTTTTCAATTTAAGTATATTTATAGACCCAAAATAGGTGTTGGTTGTGATGTCTTGGTAAATATCCAAGATTTTTTTAAACCTGATATTTTTTGGTTGTTAATGGATATATTTATGATTTATTTAGGAATTATCCCATTATGATGGGATAATGATGATATTTAATATAAAATGTGTGTGTTTATTGTAGCACCCCATGATTTTATGGTATATCTATTTTTAAATAAATTTAATCTATTCAATTTCTTGCATTAAATGAAACACCGAGTTCAAATAGACAAAAACCTATTATCATGTGACTATTATAACCTAGATATTAAATTAAAAGGAATAAATAGAACTAACTAAATTTTAAAACATATATGATTTATAGATTTATATGAAAAATTAATAGGTTATCAATTGACTGACTAAAAATTAAATTTTTATTTCAAAACACTTTTATTGAAAAAGTGGGAAACCCACAAAATGTCCAAAGACAAGGGGTTATCCTCAAAATTATCCCACAATGTTATCAAAAACCAGACTAAGGATGTTTGAGTCTACCACCCTATATAGCTTCCAATTAAGAGTTGTTACCTGAGTATTTGGATCATTCCTGAGAAGATCTTCTAAATAATCTGCCATCTTCTCCCAGGTTTGGATAAATTTGTCTGTGTTGATCTTCCTATCATTGAATTCCCATTCCATGATGAGTTCATGTTTGGTGATCCAATCACCTTGTTATTCATTAGTCTCAACACTTATCATCCTCTCATACATTCCGCGGACAACCTCCGACGAGGCATTGATCTTGAGAGGTTCTTCAGGCTTGTCCCCCTCAGAATGTAGGACTACCTCCAGTCTTACCCCATTCCTCACTTCCACCTCCTCTTCCAATCTGATTTTGGTACCATCCGGTGTTGGCTCTACGTATGGAACCATAGTTCCTCCATCGAAGGTCATGACTTCTTTGCATGGGATTGGATTTCCCAACTATTCAGACAGCTGCTGACCCTTTTCAACAGATATTGGGTCACCCAGTCCTTTCTCAATCCCATTTTCCATGGACATCTATGAGTATCTAGTAATTACCTTCTTTGGGGTGTTTGAGTAGTTTTTACAGGGTCTTACCTCCCCCCTTATTTGATAGGAAATCCCCAAAGGTAAGGCTCCCTTGCTTGCCTTTTTTCGAGCCGGACCCGACCATCATTTTGTATTCCTCCTCATAGTCCGTTGACACCAAAGATTCGGCTTCGATGTCACTTGGTTCTATGTCCTTGGGGAGACCTTTTTTTGACCTACTTGTATTTTCACTTTGATGTGTGTGTTTTCCATCCTTCCGGGTCGACATTTTCCTTTCCATTAGCACTCAAGCAAGTGAAACGATTGTGAATATGAATTGGCCCTATAGGTTCTTGAGGATGAGGAATAGAATTCACACTTGGGGCACTAAGAAAATCAGACAGAGAATCATTCAGACCAGAGGAAACATGAACCTCAGACAACCACCTTTCCTCTACAAAGGCATCATCAGCATTGGGAACAATAGAGGGTACAATCTTCTGTCTATTACCCAAACCACCAGACTTCACATTATCAGCAAAAGAAGAACCATCCTCACGCATGACTGGCTCTACCCTCTTACCATAATCCAGATCACTACTTAGATTACCAAAAACATCCACCATGCGTGGGTCATGGATCCTAATACATGGTTTAACTGGGAGGTCAGCATGATTATGGTTTTATTCTTAAAAAAAGATTTTCTAAAATGCGTTTTTTATCGTGTTTTGTGCACTTTTTTTAATTTTTTTTTCAATTATAGGTATTGAATTTGATAAAATTAATTACATATTATAAATTGTGTGATTCAAATTTATAAATTTATCCCTTTTTATTTTTGGTGAAAATGAATTTTAATCATGGTAAAATTTAGCACCTCCGTAAAGTGTAAATTGGGTTAATTTAGGCTAAAACTAAGTGATAATTCCATAATTATTCATCCCAATTATTCCTCAATGAATATTATTTACCATTATTTAATTAGGCTTGAATTTATTTTTTAGTGGACAATTTTCTATGAATACTACATATATTTTATTTAAATGAAAGATAATTAAAAAACATCACTCTTTGTGTTTTTAATATCTTTTATGTGATCATATAAGGAATAAATCAAGATATGAACAAAAATAAATACCTATTTTGAGATTAAAGAGTTTATTTTCATTATATAAACTTATTTTAAATTTTTATAAATTATATTATAACCTTAAATTCTTGCGTAATTATAATACATTATTTAGTTCAGAAAAAAATAAAATAAATGATTTTAAAAATATTAATTTTGATATAATTTTCAGGATTAGTTGGTGGAATAAATTTATATATCTATAAGAAATATTATATATGTGTTATAGAATTATATTTTAATTCCACCATTGTATTTAAGTGTGCTCAGTCAAATTAAATGAATAGTGTCAAAATTGACATTAATGATAATTTATCAAAATAATATTTTATTAAATAGTTTAAAATTCATAAAAAAGTTATCATCAAACATGTTAATTGAATATAGTTGAAAAAATCATAAATGTTTAATTTATGAGTCAATTTACTATTTATTGTACCATTATTAAACCTTTATGTTTAAAATATTGGTTATTACTGCTAAGGTAAAAAATAACTAACCAAGGTGTTAATCTAAAAGGCATGAATTAAAATGTCATAAAAAAATAATTTAAATTATAATTATTTATGGGATTAAAACTAAATAATAACTTTTCTTTGAATCCATTTCTATTTTGTGGAACTTCACATGGTAATTAATTTATTATAATTTAATCTCTTGAGAAATTCCAAAAATCTCCCTCACCACAATTATAAAAGGGAACCTTATCTATCAATTATTCACCCCACATTGATCCATATAGCTCTAAAAATACTTGAAAAATTATATTATTGACACCCCTATCCTATTTTTAGATGTTATGGTCTTTCTAAAATACCAACCTTAATTTCCTTAATAAACGATCTAAAGAAGGTCTTCCAAAGAAGAGGTAATTTCCTTACTAGGTCTATTTAAATTTATTCCTTCATGTAGCTATTATAAATATATATAGTTTATTATAAAATAATATATTAATTATCATAAATATAATAAATTTTTTTATTACTATTAAACCACTCTTACCCACCCTCTTTCCCATCAAATTAGAAGTGAGTATATCGCTCGTTCTTTCCTATGACTTACCATCTCCACTTAGTGATAAAATTCATTTTTAATTACCAACTATTATAGATGAGAGTTATGATAGGTTTAATATTTATATATAATATTTATAAGATAATTATAATTATTAAATAATAATATCATATCTATATTATTATCTTATAAACAAATGGTAAACAATAACATCACTGGTGCATATGTGTGGACTACCACCTCCACGAAGTGATGTGGTTAATTTTTCATTTATATTTTAATTGGATGATAATAAAGATGTATTTGATGAATATATATGATTTATATGATATAATTGTTATTATATAAATGATAATTATTATTTACATTTCTTTTATTCTGTAAGTAGAATAATGAAAACAACGTTCATGCGTACGTACGACCTACAATCTCCATGAATGGTATAATAAATTTTCCTATATATACCTTTAATGGATTAATTTAAATACATATATAATGAATAAATATGGTATTTATATCATTATAAACATTTTGGAGGTTATGGAACTCTTATCAATCTATAAAGACTGAAACTACCGAACCAAAACATACATGAAAAATGAAATAATTATTATCCAAAATAGAGATTTTTAACAAAGAATTAATAATAAATTGGCGATAAAAGTTTATGAGTATGTGATAAATGTTATTATATATATGAGTATGGATATAAAATATAAGTATAATAAGTAAATATTTATTATAAATGAGGTTTGAACACATACAAAGGAAGTGGATCACAAGGTAAGGGTTTATTTCACAATCTCATCATTATTTGGGATAGTTTATATTTAAATCTACACTAAGGAATATTTATCTTTTATATCCATATTTAATAAAAATATTTTCCAAAATGTTTTTAATATTATCTTATTATTTTTTAAAATTTATTTTTTCCCATGTTTTACTCTTTACAAAATGGTTTGAAAGGAATTGTTTTTTCATTTTCCAAAGAGGGTACTTTGAGACTTTTCCAACAAAAATATTTAAAGATTATTTTTACAACATATAAAAAATGAGTGGATTTTCATAGTTTTAGGAATAATTAGTTATTTGAATCTTTCTTTACAAGTTCAAAAAAGTTATTTTCAATGAACATATTTTATTTTATATGTGCATAGTTTTTTAAAAAGAAGTTAATTTAAATTTAAAAGGGTATTTTCATCAAACCTTTTCCACTGATATTTTTAAAGTATCTCCATTTATTTCAACATACTTTGTTAAATTTTATTATTTAATGATATTATTCTATTATGGTACCATATTCCATATTTTATTAGATGAATTATGATTATTTTTATTAGATATGTACTATTTTTATACCATTCTCCGTATTACTTTTGATGGTACTTTAATATGTTTATTGTTTAGAGAAATTATTAACATTTAATAAAAGAGCATAAATATGAATTTTTATGTTTACTATGCTTCACCCCTTTCATAAAAGGAATGAATTGAACTTAGAATGTGATGGGAAGGGTACACCATAGCCTTTTAATGCATATATAGGTCTCATGAGACAAACTAGCTTGGGTATTAACTTAGAACTTATCCATTCATATAAGATATCTTGTCATGATGCCTTGATGGTATGTTTATTTTATCTAAGAGTATGTATTTACCTCATTATGATATTAGTTATTTATTTCCATGTGACTATTTTATTAGTTATGATATCCATGGATTTTTTAACTCATGTGATTATGATATTATTTGATTTCCATTTATTTCTTTTTGTATTATTCATACCTTATATATCCTCCACTATATGCATACCCTTACTTAGAATCTAAGAGCACCCATTTTATAATTTTTATTTTTCCCTAGGACACCAAGTATTATATTCTGATTGATATCTAGGGATAATCTTGTTGTATAATGGTGTTCTCAAAGGAAACACTTTGTTTTATTTTATGCATTTAATTATAATTTAAGTTTCAAGTATGTATTAAGTTTTCCAAGACTTCTAAACTATTCTGTCCTTTGGGATGTGGTAATTCATATCTAATACCTATGTAATAAGGTAACCATCGACTATGGGATACTAAGGTCAAGGTATTTATAGTTTTTATCAAAGGATGATTAACAGAATTATTTAGAACAAGATTTAGGAAAACATATATTAGGGAAACATAAACCTAAAATCAACATTGAGAATATTCCCCAAAAAACGAAACTTATGATTTTGAGATTATTTATACATAAATTTTCAATTTATGTTAGGTGTTTCACTAGTTTTGAAATTATACATTATGATACATAATGTAATCTAGTTTATGTCATTTTTTATAAATGGAACTTATAAGAAAGAATGGAAACCATATCAATGAACTTAATATATGTATGGATTTACCTCTTAGGAAAGATAATGTTGTTAGAGATGGATTTATAGCTGGATCTGAACAACTTATAATGGAACTAACTCAAGTTATGATAAATAAATTTACTTGTATAGAGTATCCTTATAATCCAAAACATAGTGTAACAATGGTAGACAACTTAATGAAACAACAATCTATATCATTCAATGGGACTACAAACCCATTTATAGGTGAGAAATGGAAAAGTTCCTTAGAGAATAAATATTTTTATTTGGGAAGTATTGAAATAGAGAAGTATGTCATAGGTGTTTATTATCTCTCAAGAGATATTGATCAATGGTGTTTAATGATACAGAACACTATGGTGGAGGAATAAATAACAAGCACGGAGTGGAATGATTTTAAGGAATTTTTCGTGAAAGAATATTTTCCTTTTGGAAAATGATTAGATATGGAGAAACAATTATTGAGTCTATGAAATAAGGAAGATTAGAATATTGATAAGTATAAATCCAACATTACTAGGCTTGAAAGTCATATTGTGAACTACATAAATAATCCAAATATAAATATTGATCATTTATTCGATGGGATTAAGCCAATTATTTTTAGGTAACTAGTCTCCCAAAAATTATTATTAGATTAATATATAGTATCTTGTTATATCAAGATAGAGAAATAATTCTCTAAGTCTTATGTATTATAAGTGAAGAAAGATAATAGGAGTATTATTGAGTTATCTAAAAAGGAAATAAAGAAAAAGTGGAATAATGGAAGAGTAGAATTTAAAACTTGAAATAAATATGGAAAGAAACATCATGGAGCTTGACTATTGGGAATGAGAGTTTTCTAGAAGTTTAGAAAGAAAGGCCACCAGGATCATGATTGTAAGTTCATGAAAGAATATGAAAATATACAATGTTTCAGATGTAAGGAAATGAGACACTATTCAAATGATTATCTTAGGGGTTAAGGGAACTTACTTTAGAAAAGGACATAGGAGAAAGGACAAGCTTATGAGATCACAATAGTTGGGGTTGAAGTTCCTAGTGATGTGTCATAGGTACTTTAATCATATCCCAAAATTATCAAATACCTAATATTTTTTCTAGATCATCGAATTATTTTATATCTTCTCAGTTTTATGAAAAAATAGGCATTTCCAATTTTTCTTAATAAGGGAGTTTTTAGTAAAAATATATAGTGGAAACTTCAATGCAATAAATATGTGTCATGTAGTTCTTATTATGACACAAAAACAAGCTCTATTTTTTATTTTATTATCATAACTATGGTTTAATTCTATATAATCCTTGGTATGTATTGGATTTCATAATACAACATAAAAATTTATTTCAAATAGAAGGAAATAATTATTCATGGTGAAGGTATAAAATTCCTTATATTTAAGGGTATACTTTATAATCATATATATTTATGTATCCAACACTAGTAGATATTCTAAATGAGATTCTTAAAGAAGAAAAGAAGACACAAACTACTAATGAAAAGGGTAATATTAAAATTTAGGATGTACCTATTTTATATGAATGAATTATTGTATCTATCAAGGAATTAATTAGATATACACTAGGTTGGGAATTTGAATTTTAAATTGATTTAATACATGATAAAAGACCTATATCATAGACTCCATATAGAATAGACACTATATAGTTAGTGAAGTTTAAAAAACTACTAGTGGATTTGATTGATATAGGATTTATACTCCCAAGTGTTTCACCATAGAGAGATCCTTTTCTATTTGTTATGAATAAAGATAGATCTATGAGTCTATGCATTTATTATAGGGAAATCAATGAAATTATTGTAATGAACAATTATCCTCTACCCCACATTGATTAATTATTCAACAAACTTCATAGAGCTCAATATTTTTGGAATATTGATCTTTGGTATGGATATAATCAATTAGGTTTAAACAAGGAAGATATCCTTAGAATTTTTTTGAATGAGATATAGAAATTGAAATTTTATAATAATTCCACTTTTATTAACTAATAAACTCTATGTTTCTATGGTTATAATGAACATAATATTGATGGAATAAAGAGATAATTTTATTGTGGTGTTTATTGATGATATCTTGGTGTAATCCAAGAAACTATCAGGACCATGAGAACCACTTGCAGATTGTTCCTCATACCATTAAAAGGAAATGGGACACTATTAAAAAGATTATCCTAGGGGTTATGGGAACTTACTATAGAAAATGCCATAGGAGAAAGTCCAAGCTTATGAGATCACAACAGTTGAGGTTGAAGTTCTTAGTGATGCATCATAGGTACTTTAATCATATCCTAAAATTTAACTAATGATTTATTTTTTTCTAGATCATTGAATTATTTTATATCTTCTCAGTTTTATAAAAAAAGATAGTCATTTCCCATTTAGCTTAATAAGGGAGTTTTTAGTAAAACTATATAGTGTAAACATCAATGAAACAAGTATGTGTCATGTAGTTATTATTATGACACATAAACATGCTATAATTTTTATTTTATTATCATAACTATGGTTGAATTATATATAAGCCTAGGTATGGATTATATTTCAAAATAAAACATAAAAATTTATTTCAAAGAGAAGGAAATTATATTTCACAGTAAAGGTATGAAATTCCATATATTTAATTGGATACTTTATAATCATATCCATTTATGTATCCAACACTAGTAGCTATTCTAAATGGTATTCTTATAGAAGAAGCGAAGACACAAAATACTAATGAAAAGGGTAATATTAAAATTTAGGATGTACCTATTGAATAAGAATACATTGTTTTATCTATCAAAGAATTACTTAGATATACACTAGAGTGGTAAGTTGTGTTTTAAATTGATTTAATACTTTATGAAAGACTTATATCATAGACTCCTTATATAATGGACACTATGGCGTTAGTGAAGTTGAAGAAACAACTAGTGGATTTTATTGATATGGGATTTATACTCCCTAGTGTTTCACCATAGAGAGATCCTTTTCTATTTGTTAAGAATAAAGAGAGATCTATGAGTCTATGCATAGATTATAGGGAAATCAATGAAATTATGGTGATGAAAAAGTATCCTCTACCTCACATTGATTAATTATTCAACCAACTTCATATATCTCAATATTTTTCCAAGATTGAACATTGTTCTGGATATCATCAATTGTGAGTAAAGAAGGAAGATATACTAAGAATTATTTATGAATGAGATATAGAAATTATGATTTTATAGTAATTCTACTTAGATTAACTAATAAACCCTATGTTCCTATGGTTCTAATGAACATTTTATTGAGGGAATATAAAGATAATTTTATTATGGTGTTTATTGATGATATTTTAGTGTAATCCAAGAACTATTAGAACCATGATAACCACTTGCATATTGTTCCTCATACCCTTCAAAGAAAATATTTATATGGAAAATTTTACAAGTGTGAATTCTAGCTACAAAAAGTTTCTTTTCTTGTCCATATTATCTCCAAGCATGGAATCTCAATTGATCTTATAAAGAAAATGGTAGTTCAATAATGACCACTAACAATTAAAATAATCTAGGTATATAGTTTCATTGGTTTAATAGGTTAATATCAATGATTTTTTTTAAAAAATCCTGATTTTCTTACCCATTAACCAAAATTACTCATAAATTAGTTAATTTTATTTGGAGAAAAATTTGAAGAATGTTTTGAAGAATTGAAGAGGAGATTATTGAATGTTATGATCTTGACTCTACCATTAAGAAATGGTGGATTTTTTATTTATAGTGATGCATCATGTAAGGGAATTGGTTGTTTCCTTATGAATAATGATAGAGTTTTTTCCTATGCATTAAAGAAGCTAAAAAATATGGAATAGAAATATCCAACTTTTGATCTTGAGTTAGAATCCATAATAGTTTCTCTGGAGATATGGATACACTATCCTTATGGTAAAATATGTGAGATATATATAGATCACACGAGTTTGAAATAAATATTCTCATATAAAGAAATAAATATAAGGAAAATATGATGTCTTTATCCACAAAAGTATTATGATTTATCCATAAAATACCACTTAGGGAAGAAAAATAAGGTAGTATATGAATTTATTAAGAAGGATCATGGAGTTCTAAAAAAATGAGGATTGATAGGGATCGTGTGTTCATCAATACAAAAAAAATATAGATATGGTAATTAATTAGTAATGGGAAACATCACTCATTTTTGAAATGATTACTAAAATATAATTATTGGAAAGCCTAAAAAGTTCTCAGTTTGATGATGAGAATCTTCAAAAGAAAATTAAAGCTATAACTGATGGGAAATTGAAATAATTCATATATTAAGTTTGTGTTCTGAAATTTGGAAAGAGGATTTGTGTTCCCTCTATAAATAAGATAAAAAAGGGAATTATTGGATGATTCTCATAGCTTGAATTTATCTATACACCCATGTTTTAGTAAGATGTATACGGACTTGAAGAAACATTTTTTATGGGATAATATGAGGTGGGAAATTTTTTCTTATGTGTCAAGATGTTTGGTTTGTTAACCAGTGAAGGATGAGATAAAACATCCTAGTGAAGTAATACCACATATACCTATTTTTACCTGTAAATGGGATGCCATTACAATGGATTTTTTTACTATATATCCAAATACTCCAAGAATGAATGATGTTATAAGGGTTTTTATTGATTGACATACCAAATATTCACATTTCCTTTCCATGAGGTAACATTTTCCACTATATTAGAATGAAAAAACCTATATTAATGAAGTTTTAAGACTTCATGGCGCACCTATTTAATTTTTTAAGATTTTTTTCCAATATTTACATCAAAATTATGGAAGATTCTTTAGAATTATTTTAATATCGAGCTTCATTTGAGCACTTTTTATCACCCTCAAATAGATGTGTTATAAAAAATTACTATCTAAACTTTAGAATACATGATGAGGTCTTTATAACATGACTTTGAAGGTAAGTGGGATTAGTATTTAAATTTGTTATAATTTTAATATAACAATATCTTCCATTCAAGTATTCAAATGGAACCATATGAAGCATTATATGGTAAGAGATGTCATACACCAAATTGTTGGGATGAGGTTGGGGAATTGAAGTTCGTAGATTCAGAATTTACTAAAGAAAAAAAAATTAAAGACTATTCAAACCCAAAAAAAGTAGTTGAATGTAGGAAAATTATCTATGACAATAACCCTAGGAAATATTTTAAAATTCAATTGGGAGATCAATTTTTTTTAAGGTATCACCATTGAAGGGTGTTATAAGATTTGGTAAGAAATGAATACTGAGCCCCAAGTACGTTAGTCATTTTGAAATCCAATATAGAATTGGAGTTTTGGACTACAATTTGGAAATGACACCTGTAATTTCTAAAGTACATGATGTGTTCTATATCTCTCTAGATTCTGGACACTATAGAATAAGTGACGAGGAACCAGACGACTCAGATGGTAAATGTGATTTGAAAAAAATCATATAATAGAAGAGATGACATGGGAACCTAAGAAAATTATGAGGAACTACCCAAATATATTTATGAGGTGAAATTATATAAATTTAAAGGAGATTTTTTTTAGGATGTAAGAATGAAACACCCCAAGATTTTACGATATATCGCTTTTTAAATAAATTTATTCACTTTAATAGCTTTTAGTACAGTCAACAACGAGTTAAAACGGTCCATGATATATTATTATCTGACTATTATAACCCATCCATTAAATTTTCAGGAATAAATTTGACTATTTTTTGAAAAATATATAGTTTATACATTTATAGAATAATGTTTTGGTTATCAATAAAAAATAATAATAAAAGAAGTGTTTTTTTAAAACTATTTTGGTTGGTGCAATATATTTACATCATAATAAATTAAAATAGTTACTATTGGTGAATTATTTTAATTAAATGTATATATTATATATTCAATAATTTTTTTTAAAATTCATATAGTATTTTAACTATGAACAATATAAGAATAAATCAAGTTTTATTATTAAAAACAACATTTTCATAAATACCGTTTTTATCACATTTTCACACTTATTTTAAAAATAATTTATGTCACATAGAAGTATTGAATTTTATAAAATTAATTACATATTTATAATTATGACGTTAAATTTTGGTAATTGGGCCCATTTTATTTTTAGTCAAAATAAATAGTAACCGTGGTAAAATTTATCACCTCAATAAAGGGTAAATTGGGTTAATTTAGGTTAAAACTAAGTGATAAACACATAATTATTCATAATAATTCTTATATGATAAATAATATTTTACCCTTATCTCCTTATTATTAAATTTGAGTTGTTTAATATTCACTTTTCCCTGAAAATTACTTATATATTATTTAAATCAAAGATTGTTACAAAATTTCACTCTTTTTATTTTTAAAATCTTTTATGCATCCAGATAGGGGAAAAAGATAAATATGATAGAAAATAAATGTATATTTTTCTCATTATTAAAATATTTTCATTATATAAACCTATTTTTAATTTTTAAAAATTATATAATTAATTTAAATTCTTATACAATGAAAATATAATATCTATTTAATTAATATGAAAAATTAAATAAATGATTTAAAAGATATAAAATTTCTATAATTATAATGATTTAATATGTTAAAATAATTTTATAGATATATATTCCATATTATATAGTTTTTAAATCATTATATTATAATTCCCCCTTTTCGTTTATGTATTTGAAGTCAAATTAAATGAATAGTGTCAAAATTGACATTAATGATAATTTATCAAAAATAATATTTTGTTAAATTATATAAAAACCATAAAAATATTATCTTTATCCATTTTAATGTAATATAGCAGAAAAAAATCATTAATTCTCCATTTATGAGTCAATTTTCCATTTATAGTAACATTATGAACCCTTTATGATTAAAATAGTTATTATTATGGTTAAGGTAAAAAATAAATAAAAGAGGGGTTATTAAAAATGATAAGGTTTAAAATGACATAAAAAATGTATAAATTTCATTTTTTATGTGATTTGAAACCTATAATACCTTATATTCAAATCCATTTCCATTTTGTGGCATTTCAACATGTTAATGAATTTATTATAAGTTATTATTTTGAGAAATTCCAAAATTGCCCCACACCTCAATTATAGAAGAAAACCTTCTCCCTCACTTATTCACACCAAATTGATCGATATATATCAACATATACTTTCCTATTTCTCTTATTTACACCCTTACCCAAGTTCAATATGTTATTTTCCACATAAAAGACCTACCTTCAGTCCCTTAAGAAATGATATAAAGAAAGTCTCCCAAAGAACATGTAATTTTCTTACCCAGTCTATTTTAATTTATTAGTTATTATACCTATTATATATATATATATAAGTTATCATAAAATAATAAATTCAGTATTATAAATTTAATTTATTTTTAATTATTACTAAAAATCTATTACCCACCCTAGTTCCCATCAAATGATAATTGGAAATATTACTCGTGTGTAAGTATGACTTACCATCTCCATGAAGTGATACAATTAACTTTTAATTACCTCATTTTATGGATGGGAATTATTATAGGTTTAATATTTATATATGAAATTTATAATATAATTGTAATTATTAAATAATAATATCATATCTATCTTATTATCTTCCAAGTTGCTGGAAAATGATAACGTCGCTCATGCGTATGTGTGGACTACCATTTATAAGAAGTGATGTGATTCACTTTTCATTTGTATTTTAATTTTTTGTAATAAGTATCGATTTTATGAATATATATTATGAATATTATATATTAATTATTCTATAAATTATAATTATAATTTTCATTTCTTTCATTTTATCCACATGATAATGAAAATGTCATTCATGCGTACATATGACCTACCCTCTCTATAAACGATGTAATAAATTTTTCTATCATTTATAATAATGGATTACTTTAAATATAAATATAATTAATATATATTATATTTTTATCATTAGTAACATTATGGATATGATTTAAACTTGATGTATAAATTCTGAAATTATCGAACAAAAACATATATGTAAAACGAAGCTGTTATTTCCTGAAACAAATTTTTTTAACAAATAATTGTTAATAAAAGGGCCATAAAATTTTATGAGTATTTCATTAATGGTATAATATATTTGATTACGGTTATATAATATATTAATAATAAATATATATTTATTATTGATGAGTCTTTAACACATAAAAACGAATTCAATCCCAAGGTAAGGGTTTATTTCATAATCTCATCATTTTTTAGGATTGTTAATGTTTAAGTATCTACTAGGGAATATTTTTATTACAATTCCATGTTTCTTAAAAATATTTTCAATTTTTTTTACTATTATCCTATTAATTTTAAATTCATTTTTAACAATATTTTACTTTTTAAAAAAATGGTTTGAAATGATTTTGTTTCATTTTCTAAACATGGTACTTTGTGACTTTTCTAACAAAAATAGAGAAGGATTATTTTCTTAACTTATAAAACATGAAGATATTTTTCCATTTTTATGATGAATTAATTATTTTAATCTTCCTTAAAAAATTTAGGAGGTCTTTTTCAATGAAATTGTTTCTTTTATATGTGTACAATTTTCAAAAAATTATTGATTTCAAAGTGAAAAGTGTATTTTCATCAAAGGTTTTCATATGTTATTTTTAGTGTATCTTCATCTATGTCATCATAATTTGTTAAACTTTTTTCTTTACTGAGGTTATTGTTTTAGGGATCCATATACCATATTTTATTGGATGGTGTATGATTAGTTTTATTAAAGATTTACTATTTTGATAATATTCACCATATTGCTTTGGATGGTTTAGGAATATGTTTAGTAGCTGGGTAAATTATTAACATTTCATATACTAGTTTAAATATGAATTTTTTATATTGATTTTGTTTCATCCATTTCATACGAGTAATTCATTGGACTTATTAAGTGATGAGAAGGGCCCACTATATCCCCTTGATGCATTAATAGGTCTTATGAGACAAACTAGCTTGGGTATTGGCTAATGACTTATCCATTTATGTAATATGTCTTGGTATGAGGCCTCGATAATATGTTTATGATGTTCAAAATTTTGAATTTAAATCAATATGAGATTATTTATTGATTTCATTGTGATTATTTTATTAGTTATGATATCAATGGATATGTTTTTATCTCATGTGATTATGGAATTATTTCATTTCTATTTATTTCTTTGCATATTATTCATGCCTTATTTAGCATCCACTAAATGTAAACCCTTACTAATAATCTGAGATCACCCTTTTTGTTATGTTTATTTTCCCCTATAATAACTAGACATACATTATGATTGATATCTAGGGATTATATAGGATTATAATGGCGTTCTAAAATAAAATACTATGTTTCATTTTATTCTTTTAATTATAATGTAATATTCAAGTATGTATATATTTTTCGAAGACTAATAAACTATTCAGTCCTTGAGGATGTGATAATTTGTACCCAATATGAATGTAAAAAAGTAACCAATGACTCTATGTTTCTAGGGTCGGGGTATTTATAGTTATAATGAGATGACTTATGTAAGTTTATTTTTTAGGAGATTAAGATGATATTAGCCTCAACACCCATTCATGTCTTATTTGAATCAAGTAAGAACTGTGGGGTTTACTATGATGAATTTGATGTGGGTTTGGGTTGTTTTTTGATTTATGGGAATTTATTTTTATCATATTGTTCTTTTCATCTTAAGATAAATATGAATAATTATCCAATACATAATATTGAGCTAGAAAATACAGTACATTATCTCAAGAGTTTGCATCATTATTTATTTTTTGATAAGTTTATCAATCACATCAATCATAAAATATTGAATTATATTTTCTCTCACTAATATTTAAATATTAATTAAGGATGTTGATTTTAATTTCTATAATTGTTTGATTTTGATTTGATATATACTTCTAATAAAGAAAATATTGTTACTAATGATTTGAGAAAATGATCTCAAGTTTTCATGGTTCAAATATCAAAGGATGAGTGATAGATTATGTTACAATTTTCTAATTTACATGTATTTATATCTAAGGAGTAGTGACATGAAGCCTTAAAACCCTTAACTATCACTTCATCTTTATGGGGGTGAGTGGAATAAACTCAATATTTGGATTCTGAATGATGGGATTTCCATTACATAATATATGGTGGGGATAAAATACCCAAATTTACTATAAATATTAATTCTTATTTATTTTCTATTAATGTATTTTGGTTTTTTTGTGTTTAAATGAAGTGGTTATTTAATATTTTAAAATTTATATATGGTAATTTTATTTGAGTATAAATAAAATGTACCATAGTGTTTGATCAATCTTTTTATGGCTAAGAATAGAGTGAGATATGGATAGATTTGTATTAAGATGCCTAAATTATTAATGAGTTAAGTCGAATAATTAGAGGTTATAATGTATGATAAAATAATTCCCCATTACTAAATGGACATGAGATGAAGTTATGATGAATCATGTGACTATTATTTTGAGGTCATTAAAAGGAAAAGACATAGTCTGTGTAGTTTTTAATCACATGGATAAATTTTCCCATTTTATACTAATCAACATGATTTAAACTATTTATGAGTTAGAAAATATTTATTTCTATGAATTTTAGAATTCATCTACTACCCACCTTTATTTTTTTTATTGATATATAATATTCACATCTTAGTTTTGGTGGGTCTTACTAATGGTTTTGGGTAATCAAGTAGAGTTGAGTATAACTTACCATCCATATATAAATAACAAATATAAAAATAATAGCCATATTTTTGAGAATATAATTAATGTATTTATTATTTATTTTAGTGGTTTTTGGGAATAACATATATCTTTGGTAGAGTCCTTGTATTAAAATAGATTTTAGAATTCTATTAAGATCAATCCATTTGAAGTATTGTATATAAAAAATCATGTTGGTAACCTTTGTGTTTATTGGTGGTAGGTGAGGTGTATTTTTTATATCCTATCTTCATATAAGAAACTTATATTCATCAGAAAGATTCTAGATACAACTCAGGGTATACATTAATATTATATTGATATAATAATCCATCCTCTTGAGTTTAATATTGGGGATCATGTTTTTTTGTATGTATCAATTAAGTTTGGAAATAAATATTTGGGTAATCAAGGGAAGTTGTATGTAATATTTATAGAGATATTTGAGATCTTGGAATGAATCAAGGAAATTTATAATAATTTGGAATTCCCATTAAAATACTATTGAATGGATGATGTATTTCATCTGTCTAAGTTAAGGAAGTACATATAAAACTCTATAGTAATGACATATAATCAGAGAAAAATGATTATTTTATTGATTTTTTTGTGTATCATTGATAATAAAGATAATTACTTATAGGTAAGTACAATAATACTTGTACAAGTATTATAGAAATATGGCTACTTGCAATATTAAACCTGGGAATGAGAAGAAGATATGAGGTCTCAGTGTCGTGAGTTATTTTTCGGAGTCACTCAGTTATGATTCTCAGGGATAATAAAACCAATTATGGAATGTTTTTTTGTGAAAAAATATATCTTCATTTTTGAATATATATTATTATTATTTTGTTTTTGAGATAAAAATTGAGTTTTTTTTTAAAATTCTTTCAAAATTCCATAGTGATGCATTGTCCATGTACTCTTTATAAACCATGCATAGTGATCACGTAATGCACTTATTTTGATACCATGGGTGATTCATAGCTTGTTTATTATATGAAGACTATTAATTATTGAATATTGACCTGAATTTTCATTTTACAGGTATATGATTCTCAAGACTCTCCATAATCTATTTATAGATTGTTACGATGACATTATTGAGTACTTTTTGTAGTTATGTAATTTATGAATAATGTTTAAAATATTTTAGTTTATATTTTTATAAAAATAAATATATGCATTAATGAGGAATTATATATTTTTATAGAATTATTATTATATTTTGGTGTTATAAAGTATTTGATATTTTCATAAATAGGGATTTATTATATTGTTTTAGAATAACCACAGAATGGTGTGGTATTATAAGTTCCACAAAAAAGGTTTTAGTATTATAATTTTTATAATTAAATTATTATCATTATTAGGTGGAATTAACTAAATGGGAACCCCTTTATTTCTATTTGTGATCAATGTTCCAAGAGGTGAGATCCTCTACTCTCATTCAATATCTCTACCTCAATGGGGATTTATTCATGATCATTCATTTTGATCTCAAGGTTAGAGTCTTTTCCCCAATTTTCATTTTTATCCCTTATACTCTTCTTCCTCTATACCATAATTCGACAACAATGGGTTTATATCTTGATTATATTTCATTGAAAATTTGGCTTTTTGGTGCTTTTGGTTTGTAAAATCCATTTCTAACAATGATCTATCCTTTTTTGGTGAAGTTATCATGGTCAAATAAATTTATTTTAGGTTATTTATCTCTTTATATTTCTTTTACATAGTCAATTAATCTTTAGAATTTTAAATTAATTTATTTCTTATAAGATTAATATATGAATAATCTATGATGGTTTTATAAAATATTCCTTTGATTTACTTACCAATTTCATTTTATGTCAAATTGGTTTTTATATAATGTTTTTCTGGGATTGATTAGGCTCTAATGAAAATATTAGAAAAAAAAATTGATAAAGATTAACTAAACAAGATCTACATGATTATAAATATAAAAACATGCATAAGCTGAAAATGATGAAAACTATAAATCATGTATACCATAAACAAATGTATCACCAAGACCATCACTCTTATTTCTTAATGTTTGAAGAAATCACAAGATTGGAATTCAATGGGCTCCCACCTTTGGAGGCATCCACAAGTTGATCACATAACCTATCATATAATAGGAACTCTATCCTCTATGAGGTACTAGAATATCACAATATAAAGGAAGTAGAAGAAAGAGAGATTCATGTGATGGGGATTTTTATACAAGAAATGTGTAAGCTATCTCTCTCTCTCTCTCTCTCACACCACTTCCATCACATAATAGTGGTTTTATAAATCCTTAATGATTATCCTCAGTAGCTGTCACAATTAATTATGTGTTATAACAAATGTGTAAATTCTTCAGCCAACTCATGCATCTAATGTATGAATAATAAATTTCATGTGCATTACATAATATGTAACTCCTCATTAAATGTAAACTTATGGTGGAAGAGATTAAAATGTTAACTATAGGTTTCCAATGAATGGTATAAACATTATAAATTAATTTTAATATATAATTCATATAAAGGAAGTAGTATGTAATTACATTAAAATATCTTTATGACACACCCTAATCATAGAAAATGACATTTCCACACATCAAATATAAGAAAAAGAAGATATGATATTATGATATCATAAATCATATATAATTATTTCATGGGAATCCATTTGATATAACTATATCATAGAAACTGATATACTTAGCTAAGGTATATCACAAACCACTGATTTATCATTTCATACTAAACAAAATTTTTATAATGTAATTTATGATATAGAAAAAAAATAATATCATGTGTTAAGGATTTGTGGAATATCTATATCAATATCCTACTTACACTAAATACTAATAGACTTTGTAGCATTTCACCTTATACCATATCAAATATGATAATTTTTAAAGCCATTTCAAAAATAATTTTGGATATTTTCTGAAACAGTTTTGGAAATATATCATCAATATCACTATATATTATATCATATGAAATACCTTATGAGAATACATAAAAAACTATTTTGTATTAACTCTAAAAACACTTTTAGAGTTACTATTCAAGTTAAACTCAGTCAAAATCTAGTCAACTAAATAACCAGATCCATAAATTCAAGAATCAATACTACTCAAGCTATAAATGGATCTAGTGTGATCGCCATTAGACACATGTATCTCTATAACTATGTACACTAACCATAACTCATGATACTATGCAATCTCATACATTCCCTTTTCCCAATAAATAGAGTGACCTTGAGGCACATAGTATTTTAATACCATATATGCTACTGATATGTTCTTGAGTGTAGACCAACTTGGTTGATAAATATATAACATGTCATTTATCATTATGGGTGATCACATAACATTCCTCTCATCCAAATAGATAGGCACACCATATATACTATCTAGGTGAGACCACACACTTCCTAGTTTATCTGAATTTAGGGACTAGGTTTTATACTCGTCACATGAGAGGAAAAATAAGAACATTGTTGAAATCCAACTGAATACATTATTAGTAACATACCCAAAATCCCTTGATTAGATAACACACAATAGACTGTGTAACAAAGGTATAAAATTATAATTTTTCTCATGCTAGGTATCTCACTAACCTCAAGTAATGAGGATTCCAAAAAGATCCATGAACCCCTAGTATAAAAAAACACAGTGAATGACATTCCATGTGGTATACTTTGTGGGTAATCCAATGCAAAAAATAATTTTTATAACCCATGAGAATATTTTTCTTCTAATATGAGAATAATACTCACACAAAAGTTTAAATTTCATCATAACCAATAATAGTTCATGAAGAACATTGTTTGGGTATAACTCAATGTCATACCTTGATAGGTTAATTATCAATTTATTTAATGAAATGTACATATATATATATATATGTGTGTGTATTTACAATGTAACACCCCGAGATTTTATGAAAAATATTATTTTAATTTCATTAATTTCATGTTTTGTATTCTACACCAAGATTACCTTGCTATATACGCAAAACCGTATTAGCATGCAGTATACGCAACACTATTCTTGGACCGTGTTACACACAATTTTGATAATAGTTATTCTACGCAACATTGAGTATATATATATATATTAAATGTATAAATGAAACATGGTTGGATTCTGTCATACGAAACAACGAAGGATTCTTTCACAACACGCAACCCTAACTTGGCTTGCATTACACACAACCGCGACCTTCCTCGATAGCGTGTGTTGTACGCAATACCGGGTTTTAATAAACAATGATATATTATTATAATATTGTCATGAACTAGCCGTTATGAATAGTATTAACTAAATTTTGAATCTTATAACATTATTATTCATCTTACGCATTTTCTAGAACATGGTATAAGAACAAAATAAATTTTTCGGGTAAAATAAGTATTTTTCAAAAAATGCAGTTTTTCCGCCTTTTGATGGCGCACCCACTTTAAATCTATTTTTTGACATGTTTATATGTTCAATTTGACAAAATAAAATTCTTCTTTTGAATCAGGATGTAAAATTTACGTTAGATAAAGTTTTGATATTTTTCCGATAACTTTCATATTTTAATGAATAGTAAAAACACGCTATATTTTAATTAAAAACACCTTTTTTCATCATAATATCTTATGTGGTTAAATTATAATATTGAATGGTTTTAAAGTATAAATAGAGTATATTTTTACCATTTAATATAATGTATGTCATTAACATTGATTTTACCTTGAATTCGTAGGCTAAATCAATTCAATCTTTTGCAATGTTTTAAACAAAAACCCGTTTTTATTCGACAACGAGATTAATTTTAATTTAATTTATGAAACTTCTGTGTATTGAATTTTAAAAAATGGATTCCATATTTGGAATCAGTGGGTCCAAATTATGTTAATAGGCTACTTTTTATTTTTGGGAATTATGAATAGTAACTACGGTAAATTTTATTTACCATAGTTAAAGGTAAATAGGGTAATTAAGGGTAAATATAATATTATAAAATTACCCTAACACATGCCAAAATTCTATTTTAGGGCTAAAAGTAAACCCATACCAACTAAGGGTCTGATTGGATTCATTTTATGGACTTTTGACCTTGAAAATAATTTAAATATTATTAAAACCAAAGAAAGTGACAACATGTCACTCTCTTAAATCTTATAAGTATAATAATTTTAACTTAGTGATAAACATAATAAAACATCGAACATGAATAGTCTCCAGAACTCTAACAACATTATATACATCATGATAATTTATTTAGAATTTTTTGGGATTAAATAGTTATCATTAATTGTGACACAATAGTGATGCATAAATTATTTATCTAGTGAAAAATCAAGAATATAGTTTTTATTATTCTAATAGTGACCATAAAAGGCACAAAAACCTGACCAAAACTTATTGGTCATGTAAATTGAAACTCTAATCATCCAATTGTCTAATATTTGACCATTTGGAGTCTTATACAAGCAATTATGAAACTTATATTATTTTATTTTAAATGATGCCAAAGTTGTCACCTTCATAATTTAATAAATATAACAATTTAAATATTGTGATTTTAAGATGATAAATTCAAGTAAAAGTATTATTGTGAAAGGTACTATAATTATCTTCATCATAGGATATTATTTTAAATTTTTATGCAAAAATAAGTATATTAAATAATTATACAAAAATGATGTAGTAATTATTTTATTAAGAGATAAACCAAATAAATGGTTTTAAAAATAATAAAATACATATTATATGAACTATTTAATATGATCCACTAATTTTATAGATACATATGACCTTTTATTAATATATTAATGCTTTTAGTTCGAACATATATTCTGTATATAGTTTATTTAAATTCAAATAAATGAATAGTGTCAAAATTGACACTATTGTTATTTTACAAAAATAACATATTATAAAATTGTTTAAAAATCACAAAAATATTTACAAATTATAAATTTACATTTATATGGCCTATAAGGTTATAAAGTAAACAATAATGGAAAATTCAAAACAAATAAGTAATTATTTGTTATTATTTAAAATTTAGAATTTTATTACCACAAATAAAGTTAAATAGATTAAATAAGGATAAATCAAAATGATAAGGTTTAAAATAAGATCCAAACATGTATAAATTTTATTGGTTGATGGTATTACAACCCTATATCATCTAATCTACGAATATGAGTCATTTTTGGAGGTTTTTAAGTGGGGTTAGATTTATTATAAATTAATATTTTTAAGAATTCCAAAGGTGCCCCTCTCCTCCCTTATAAAAGGGCACCTCCTCCCTCTCTTCCTCACACAACTATGAGCCTTCAAGATCGACCAACCCCGGCCAAATTATCTTCTCCACTTCCCTAGAAACATCCTAGAGATTCTGGTCTTCCTCAAAGACCAATTTTAGTGCCCTAAGAGGAGGTCTCAAAGTGGTGCTTCAAAGAAGAGGTAATTTACATTACCGATTCTTTCACATTTATTTCTTCTTCCACTTCTTCTTATTAGGTTGTTTCATTATGAAGTAATAACATCAGTATCACTCATATACTGATATGTTATTATATGTATTAAATAACTCTATTTCACCATCTATCCATCCTACGGAAAACGAAATCACCGCGCATGCGTATGTATGGAATACCGTCTCCACGCCGTGGTGAAATCTATTTTCCACCACCACCTTACTTGGATGGGTATAATGGTGTAAATAATTACTATATATTATTATTTTAAAGTTATATTGATTCTGAAATAGTATACATACACTCCAATTCAGTCCCACGATCATGAGAACGATATCATCGCTCGTGCGTACGTACGGGCTACCGTCTCCACGACGCGATGAGATTCATTCTCCACTTTAACCATTAATGAATGATTGTAAAGTATATATAATAAGTAATAATGAAATATATTACATAATAATGATACTGTATTTATGTGTATATATATGTATGTCATCTACTTAATTCCGTTCAACTCAATAAGGAAACGAAAACAGCATTCATGCGTACGTACGACCTACCGTCTCCATGAACGATGTATTTCATTCCATTTACTGATTTATTATATATATGTATATTGTGAATATATATATATATAAATCATGTTTTATATTCTGGAATTATGTAATCATGATCTAAGTAATCATATGAATAATTACAAGTCAAAACACAGATGACAGATGAAACAATTTTACCCAAAACGCTCTTTAACATGGAATTTACAAAAGAACAGGTAATATAAAGTCATAAGTGAACCATATATGATATCATAACAATTAATATGATTCTTTAATAAGTCAATTACATTATTTAAATCATTATACAGGAGGTTCGGACACTTACGAAGAAAATCGGACCTAAGGTAAGGGAAATATCACAATCTCATTTTTATCTGAGATTGTTTATACATTGGCATTTACTGGGGTGTATTTTATCATCCACATCCATGTTTCCTCAATATGTAATATTATTTCCATCCTACTACAATTTTTTAAATCCAATTTTACCCTTCGGTGAGTTTTTATTAAATGATATGAAAGGAATCTTTTGTCGTTTTTCGTACGAGGTACTTTTTGACTTTTCTGATAAAAGTACGAGAAGAATGTTTTTTTAACTTATACGGAATGAATGGATTTTTAAAACATTATTTCCAAGAAGATTCCTTTACAAGTTTTCATTTTTATTTTTAATCAACTTCTTTTAGTTTAAAATTGAATGACATGTTAAGAAAGGAAAAATGTTTTTGAAGTAGAAAGGATATTTTCCTCAAGAATGAAGTTCAAGTGTTTTATCAAAATTATTTTCCATATAAGATAATATTGGGTTCTGTTTCTATCCCTATTATTACATGGATTTGATTATGTTGTGATGGAAATATTTTTATGAATTCCTTTATCTTATATGAATTGTTTCATGATGTCATGTTGTTTAAGAATCCCATTTTTTTACATGGGTTATGCAATGATGTATGATTTATGATTTTTGTGGCACACATAAGAATGGTTTCATTATGAGATGGGTGGGACCTATATCTACCTCCAATGCATTGGGTAAAGATTTTATATCTCAGGAGATAGACATGGCTAGAACGGTAGGTTATACCGGTTCAGTGAAGCAGGACTGAAATGAGGGTAACTCGGTTCAGAAAGGGACTTTGTCCACCAAGATAGTCTTGGCAATGAGTCTTGACTAACAAGAAATGATTCTCTATGATTATGTGTGAATGCCACAAAGTTTCATGTTTTAAGTTATTATTATTGTGATTACATTTCACTGCCATGATTTACCCCATGTTATGAAATTATGATTTCTTTTGCAGGTTAAGATTTCCAAAAGTTATGTGCTTATGTATATGATGTGATTGATATTTCTTTTGTTTACCCTTACTGAGCATTTGAGATCACCCTTTTTGTGTTTTCTTTTCCCCATGATATAAAGAAAGGTTTTAGGTAAAAAAAAAGAAGATCTTTATGGGAGATATTGAAGATATTTCACCATGATTAGAAGATTATATTCCGAGTTTCCAAAGACACTAAACTATTACGATCCTTGTGTGTGTGTTTTTGTTATGTACTAAGTATTCCGCAAGAGTAATGTAATGTAAATGTACGTCAAGATACGGGTCTCTACATACAACCAGAATGAAAGAATGATAAAGTGAATATTTCCTTTTATATGATACATTTTATATTCTTAAAACTCATTTAAGAATACTTAAAAAAAACTTACATAACCACCTATTTATCGTATTGTATAGCACAGACTTGTAAATTAACCGTATGTCTGCTATACTTTTAGGGGGGTTTTATATTAATACATCTATATATAATTATGACCACATATATATGTTTCCATCAAATAAAACCCTCTCACTAAACTATCACTACAGAACTTTTATTAAGAAATCATGTTTGAGTAATTGTGATATTTAGGAATTATAATCCCATTGTTCAACTCCTTGAACATATTCAAACTCCTCAAATTCATAATATCCAATTTTGTGATGTTAAATTTATTATCAACTTATAAATTTTCTATATTAAACCCCATCATTCTTGTATTTATTTCCAATAATTTTTTCCTTGATATACTTTGTCAAATAATGTAAATATTTATATTATCAATTACCGATACATCTTAAACTTATTTAGGATAAAGTGACATCCATTTTTGATAGTAACTAAATATTTCTACTTATATTATACTTTAATGATATATCCTAAAACTATTTTATGATATTAAGTTTAATAAATTTTTTATTTTAACTAGAATAATAATTTATGAGATAGTGATATTCACTTTCCCATGAAAACTAAATGCAACTATTTATATTTTTACCACCACATATCCTAAAGTCTTTTGAATATTAAGTGGAAATAATTTTAACTTTAGGTAGGTATAAAATTTTAATTTTTAACTTTGAACTTATATATGTTCATATACACTCCCACTAGCCTATTAGATACTATATTCTATTCAAAATTCCATGTTATGATACACAAAATCTTATATACATAGAAAATAATTATTATTTTCTTTTACTAGGAATAAATATAAAATAAAATATAGTTTCTATTAAATATATGATATTTTATATTCCGAATTCATTTTACTATGTAAATAAGGTTATTCATTAAAATATTCTACCAATGGGTGGAAAGAAAATATTCCCAATAGATAATCTATTTTATTCCATAGAAAACATTTTTATCTTATTATTCTTATCAAAATATGTTATAGAAACTAATGAATCATAAACTATGTTTATATAATTAATCATATAATCTCGTTAACACTAAATATTTGTTTAATGATTAAATTTTCTTATCATACAAGAGAAATGAAATGAAGATACAGATCCATTTAAGATTAATCTGAGAATTATAAATTATTTTAAATTTAAATCTTTGATATAGAATTTATTTTATTCATCACTTGAATGAAAAATAAAACACTTGTAAAAACCTTAATTTTTTGAACACCTATATTTTTACAACACATGTAAAACATACTTTTGGAATCACATAGCCTTAAAAACTAAAGAATCAATCTCTATAGAGTTGATACCTAACATAGACATTACATGGAGTTTCCAAAACCCCTTCGGTAATCCTATTTATTCCATCATATGGAATCATCACTCATTCTTCAAAATTTTACCTTTAGATTTCAATGATCTTCAATAGCTACTTGAAAAAATATTTTTAGACTCTCCAGCTAATTAATCTACTTCTAGTTTTTAATTTTACCCACTTAACTATCAATACAACACTATAACATAGACATAATATGTTGAGTTAAACTATTCTAAACACTTGAAAATACTTAGTAAACTTTTATTTCAATCCATTCATCTTGTCAGTGAAGGATTTAGGGTATAATCGAAGTGGTTGGGACCATTCCCAAAAAAAGGTGTTTTGTCAATTTCTTTATATTTCTCCCCAAAACTGGATGAATAGAAACCCTAAAATCATCAATATGGGATATTTCAAATATAATTTATAATTATTTTACATAAATTAGAATTACATTTTCTTAAATATTTTTGTTTAATTGGTTGAACTATTATTGTTTCACCATCATTGAATTAGATGATTCAAATATAGAATCCCCCTAGCAGTATCCACATGTGTTCCATGAACCCCACAACATCACAGATGGATCTTTTTTTTATTAAATTGAATAAAAATAACCTCGTGTTGTTCCCATTGATCGTAACTATAAAACCTTATAGACTAGAAATAATTAATTTAGTTCTCTCGAGTCTTGATAGGGAGGATAATTATTGATTCTCTCCATTATTGAGAGAATTATTGAGAAAGTTCTCTCTATTGTTGAGAGAATTCTAAAGAGAGGATTTTTGTCACAACAATATCTTCCAACATTTAACCCTAGAAATGATATAGTCGAGTTTATACAGCTTAGTTAGATCATTGGTTATTTCAAGTAGGTCCTAAGTCAATATACTAATCATTAGATAACCAAAATCAAATAATAATAATAATAATAATAATATTAATATTATATCCATGAAATACAATAAACTTATGAATAAATTTAATATCATTTATTAAATAAATAAATTAATATTTATTTAAATTATATTAAATATATCATTAACATTATATCTATAACATAGTATGTTAATCCTCCTATATTTTTATCTAAATGTTAATAATGACTATTTATTTAATTAAATAAATATAACTGCATTATTTATTCAAAAAATAAATAAATACTATATCCACTAAATTGGAAAATAAATATTTATTAAATATTCACATACATATATATTCTCTTGAATAACTAATGACTGGATACATGTGATTAACATAATGCGAATAATTATTATTCCTAAAAACTTGAGAATAATATATATTATAATATTAAATCCAACTAAAATTTTTCTAAGACTATGGATACACTTAGTGTGTGATGATCAATGTCTCTTTCTTAGTTGGATTAGAAAAACTATCATAATATCCAAGATCAATGTCTAGAAAAATGTCAAGAAATGAATAAATAAAGATGTTAATGTTGCAACGACATAAGCCTCACATGAACACTCACTATGTAATACAATACCTTTTTCCAATAGATAATCAATCAGATTGGATACTCTTTCCATTAATCTATATGATTGAATATACTTCTTTGAATTTCTAAAAATATACTTTTTGATAGAAAATCCTCATATATGGACCTAATTAGACAATTATATTTCAATTAAAGAGCATGAGACATCCATGTCTATTAACTTGAAAGGGGAAATTCCTTTATTGACTTATCTCAATATCACTCTTAATCCACACACCATATCATACCTGACCATGAGCATATGATTTTAATGTTTTTATAAATAAATCTACAGACAAAACTCATGATATAAATAAATAATAATCTCAAGTCTATGGATCAATACACATGTTTTTAGATAAAAATATCTAATGATATATAAAACATGGGGATTTCCTATGTGTGGGTCTATTATCATGACCTCTTATCTTAGAAATTACCGAGGTAAAACCTTATGAGAATAAGTCTCAATGTCTTTTTATACCCTTACCCCGATAGATTATATAATATTTTTCCAATTAGATGATGTGATTTATCCATAGAACCTATATTTAATAAAATAATTACAGAATTTCAAAGTTCTCATCATAGAGGGGGACTAAAATAACCTTTTAATGTAATAGATAATCTATGAATATTCTAACATTAATGTCGTATAGAATAATACTCATCACTTTATAAAATATTTATTAATATTCAAGCCTTTGAATATATAAGTAATAAAAAGTATGAAGTATTTGGTTCTAGGGAACTAACACAAACATACTTTAAATTAGAATAAATAAAACTGTTAATTACTTTCATCCCACTAGATCTCCCATGATATTCATGATTTGGACGAGATAAGGTTTTAATTAACAATTTTTCCACATTATTCTTTGTGAAAACTCTTCTTATTATAACCTCAACCCTTTGAGAGAAATATATTAAGAGGTGGTACATCTGAATTATATGCATTATCCATTAATGGGACCTTGGATCCTTAAAAAGGGAAACCACTATAGTATTATCAAAATACATTGTGATAACATATTTATTCCATAGAAGAAAATCAATCTCCTAGAAAAATTTGTATATACAAACTTATTATTTTTTTCATAAAAAGATGAAATATACATAGAATGTACCATGGAATCATAGAACATTAGTTTATTTGAGCTGTTCCATCTCATAAAACCTCTGAAGACATATCCAGAGTGTGATTTTAGATTATCTTAATCTACATAGAAACTATCATATATATATATATATATATATATATCCCTTGATGACAAGCTCCTCATCTCCTCTATAAACTAGAAACATATCCTTAGTTTTCCTTGATATAATTCAGGATAGTCTTGAATACCATCTAGTGGAAGTATCATAGATCTAATTTATATCTTCCTACCATGATCAAGTCATAAAAAGAATTAATCCTGATATTTATAAAGATACACATGACTAATCCTATTCCTAATGAAAAAATAACAAGGAAATCCTTTGTCTCCCTACATGTGTCCAAGTAAAAATTTTCTTAGAGAGATATATGACATGTCAAACTAGAAAAATACACTCTTAAATTGGTCAATACCGAATATTTTTAGTATATTTTTAATATTTTTACCCTGAATTAATTCAATCATCCACTTAGATCTATCATGAATGATCTTGATCCCTATAATGTTGGTTGTTTCACCCAACATTTAATGAAGAAGCACATGTTCAACCAATTATTAAGATGTTGTAATACTGGTATCAAATTTATTATTAGTAATATTTTATTAACATAACTAATATAAAAATGACTGCACTTCTACTAAGATACTCATAGACTAGGGCTCAAATTCACTCTTTATAAAACCAAATTCCCTTAAAGATTAATCAAAGAAAATGTTCCATGATTTGAAGTCTTGTTTCAATCCTCAACACATCTCTACAACATACATAACATATTGGAATCCTGTGGAGTCACAAACCCTTATGGCTGTGACATATATATATATATATATTCTATAAGGTTTCCATTAAGTAAATATATTTGATGCTCATATTCCAAATCTCACAATCATGGTAAGTTGGTATGAAAATTATAATTTTAATTAATTTTAGTTTAGAAACTGATTAAAAAGTTTCATCATAGTTTATAACTTCAGGTTTCTTAAACCCATTAGAAACTATCCATACATTGTAGATAGTATCACTAAATTTTATGTCAAATTTATTTTTTAATACCCATTTTCAAAAAATAGGATTTAAATTGTCATATTATGGATAAAATGTATACCTTGTTTTATGTTTAGAGTGTGTTTCTAGAGTTTATAGAGCCTCAAGAATATTTTGGTAGATTATAATAAGAAATTAAACTGGGCATTTCTTAAAGAGAACATTTATAATTTAAATGGTTAATTTATGGTGTAAATGGGTCGGGAGGCACAAGTCGTGAAGTTTTTGGTGTAAATTAATTTACACTATAAAACATATTTTTTATGTCATAAATATGTCATTTGATATTTTTTTTAACACGAAGAGATGTGTTTTTATGCATACATTTTTTTTGGTATTTTATGCTCTAAAATCTTGGGTCATGAAATAAACCCTTCATGCATAGTAGGTTTCATGTGGTGTAAGAATGAATCCTAAACCATTTAGATTTTGTTCTCCCATATTAAAACCCTAGGACATTATCAGAAATTTTGTGTGCCTCCTATACTTTCAAATCACATTATTTAACACTCTATCTCTATAGTGGTTGTACAACAGCTCTCTCTATAAGAGACCTTTATGATTTTCCCATTTTCACTGGAAGCTGTAGTGGAGTCTTTCTATGTTTTGGGATTATCTTACCTTGTGAAGACATTTTCTCAATCCTTTCAGGATTTATTGTGTGATATTCTCTTAAAGCATGGCCATTATGTTTTCTATGGTGTGACGAGTGTGTTTACCAAGGTATGGATAATTTAACCTATCTATAGGATTTTGTTTTTTATGAAATAAAATTCTTATATGTGGGAATCATTATTATGGACATTACTATTGTCACCGATTCTCTTATGATGTTGATGAAATTCATTACGAGTAGTGTTTGACCCATGTTTAAGGTAGGTGGTTCCTTCACTAGCCTACATTAGATAAACTGTATTTGTATTGGTTTTTCCTATATTTTTTTATAAATAAATTGAAATGATTATTTTATATCAATAAATATATTTGTGATAAAAGAAGTTTTTACCTTAGTTTGATAAAATAAAATGGTGTTTTCAAAGAAATGGGTTTCTAAATCATGTTATGATTGATTAAATGGTTGTGAAATTATTTATGAAATATGAAACCAGTTGAAATGGTTTGAGAAATGTAGCACATGAGAAGATATGGGCACTTAGGCGGAAGGTATAGATTAGGTCCATTATCCATTTTATTGTATGGAGGTTATCTAATGGGGTATTACTCTTATCTATAGGCCTATTTTTCTAGGTATTTGTTGTGGGCATTGTTGGGGGGTTCACTCATGTGGTGTTCTTATACTCCTTAGACCTATGTTCAAAGGACTTGGGTGCACACTAGTCATTTATTATGATATGAGTAGACTAATAGCTTAACCTATTATAATCCATAACATGATTTACTTGTGCTTGAATTTTCACTATTTTCGTTTTAGATTTTCATGTTTTGGCTTATACTGAATGGTTATATAAATTTATGCTTTGAAACTGTTTCACTTGTCCTATTTTAGAAATGTTGAAAAATGAAAATATTACCATTCTTTTGATATAATTTTTTTTCCTTCTCATCATACCATGATTTCCTAAAATTAGTATATGAGGATTATTTTTATAGAGACTTGTTATGGAACACCATAGTGGGATCTTACTGAGTTTATTTATCTCATGTATTGTATCACATTAAAGTGGTGTGTAGGCATGGTAATGTCTTTTTTTGTTAGGAAATGCAGGGTGCCATAGTGAGGTGTTAATGTTTTTTAGATAGGTTTTGTTTGACGGCGGTGAGATGGTGGGGGATTTCTCAAATAACACAGGAGTAGTAGTCTTTGTTTTTGTTTTTTGCTTTGCTTTTGATGAACTGATGTATTTTTTAATCTAGTTTTGGAGTTGTATCACTAAAATTGAGTTCTTTTAGTCAGGGAATATATTTAATCTAGTTTATCTTCTACAGTTATTTATTATATATATACATATATATACTACATGTCTTGTTCATGTTGGGAGAAATAATTTCCCCTGGTTATTTCTTTATACATGGGTGCTCGTCGCTAGCCCGTGGGGATTGGGAATTCCATTCAGGTATGTGGTAGATCAAGTCAGGAGCTATTTTGTGAAGGTAACCTAGGTTTGTTTATCTCAAACATGAATATGAGAATTTACCAAAATATAAACTTGGTTAATATACATTGAATATATCTTATAATTCATGGTTTCTTAGAATTTAGCGGCTTTTGAGACACTTATTATTTTCATGTAGGGCACATATTCATTTTTATCAACTAATAGTGAGTCTGTATCCTTAGTGACCAGAAAAATATATCTGTTCAGTTCTCTAACCTTTCTATTGAGCGTACATATTATTTTTTATAGTATATTACTAGTTATCTTATATGGATATACTTATAGGGGGTGTGAATTCTAGTTTAGAAACATAGTTTAATAAGATTAATCTAATTATCACACAAGACTCTTAAAGAAAGTTTATTGGACTTAGACCCAGTTTGATTAAAAATGTCACAAAATCAGAACCACAAATCAGTATGATTATATCAGAGTAAAAATCATAATATCTATGAATTTTATTTATATTGGAGTGATTATCATAAGAAGAGTTAATATGATAAAAAAATTAGAATATAAATATAAATATAATGACTCACTTTCTATTATATATAGCTGAAAATGAAAAGTATAAAAAACAAGTAATAAAATATCTAACAAATGTAATAATGACTTACAAGCTATTAAAATGATACAACTATTTTAACCTTAAGACTAGGGTAGTTAATAACCATGATTAAAGGTATCCACTATTTTATACTTATAGTAAAGTTTGTCTTTCCTTACCAAGAATGTCCTTGATACGATGATCAGATTGGTTATATCTTCCAATCCTAAAAATCCCTTGATATGAATATTGGATCTGTCTTTCTTACCCTATAAGACCTCGGTCTGATGTATTGGATTCTATGACATTATATCCACATAATACGATGATCGTAACATTGATCAGATTCAAATACAATTTCCAAAGTTCTTAAAGAAACATCCATAAAAATAGTTCATTAAGAATAAAACTCTCTAATTAAATACCAAAGAAAAATAATGATCATTTCGTGCTAAGTAATTTTTAGACAAATTAAGAAAAAAATGGATATAAACTATTCAAATGACATGGTATTAATAGGCAATATCTCAATGGTATTATTTATATGTTTTTACAACAACTCTAGAACACTGGCACTTGGCTTCTCATAAAGATATTGTGTAACTGAATGTCTATTTCATATTAATTAACATTTTTATAGTGTTTTATATATATTCCATACATTATATACAAGTATTTTTATTTCTATTATAAATTTCACTCAGTCCAATGAACTTCCTTAAAAATATCAATATCATAATCTTTATGAGTGTTAGTCCGATGTTATAGGTACTGATATCAGTCTGATACTCATGAATTTTTTTAGTATGATAGACATGACTAAAGTCTGTGTTATTGTATAATAAAGGTGAGTCTGATTTATCAGACACATACTATGACAACCCTTCACTTTATTACTCATGAAAACATGATTTATTTCATAATATTACACTTATTACATCCCAAAATATTTATAATTATAGAATCTTAGTGAATTAGCTATGTATCATGATATCTTGAACATATGATACAACAACATTACTGAAAACTTCAATAACATGCTTCTAAAATTCCATGGATTTTAAAACTACATGGGATAACCTAGGGACATACCTAAGAAATGGGTGAGATATAAAGCCCAATAAGTGAATAATCAGGGAATAAGATGATACATGTCAGAAAATTGAGATATCATTATGGCATAAAAGAGTAAGAACCAGAAACATGAATAATGAGACATGATATAACATGATAATCATAACATGGAAAATTTGGAAACAACGCAAAACACTTAATAATAAACATAGGTCAAGGATAAACCGCCAGGACATTATGGTGGAAAGAGTCCCATAAAGGAATTAATTTTATTCCCTTTCTCAACATGACATCTCATGAGACTAAACATTACCCAATGCATTGGAGCTATATGTAATTGTGTGCACATTCTTCACTTTCATTTCATTATCATTTTTAATTGTACCATATAGATCATATAAAATGGATTCATTAATTATAATATTTTATTCCACGATCATGATGTATTGAATAAATACACATGATTCCCATGTCAAAGAGGTTTATGTGTAAAAATGTGAACAACCTTGATAGGAAATGGGTATTGTATTCACTTCACAATTGTTTTTCATGGAAAATCACAGTGAACTTTCATAAGCATAATGACATCACATAAAAATTTATAAAGTGGGTTAATGAGAGTGAAATTGGTACATCATAATTTTTTTAAAAAATTTATAGTATAGAAAAAATTGAATAAAATATCCCATCATAAGTAAATGAAGAAAAAATAAATAAGGTGAAAAAGATACTTGATGAAATAGGAGAAAATAAAAGACCCCTTATTTGAGTTTGTGGCCCCAAATGCTTGGTATGGGCTTTTTCAGATCTTGGAGGAACCTTTAGAGGACTATATAGATTTTAGGGAAGAGTATGAGCATGATCCGAGGAGTTTGAGTGAAGATAAATGGGATCTGTGGTGAATTTATTTAGTAAAAGAGGGGGATTTCATTATTTTTTAGGTTTTGGACTCTACATAATAAAATAACCAAAACTACAAACCATACCATGGTTTTCCCCAAGGTTTCTGAAAAATGGAATAGGTTATAATTATTGTTTAAGGAAAATTTCCAAAATTAATAAAATATTACCTTCTATTAAGTATAAACAGAAAAGGAATGATCTATACCTCAATAGAATAATTGGGTTCTTACAAACTCCCCCCCTTAAAGAAATTTATCCCCAAATTTCCCTTCCATGGGTGGTGAAGGAAAATTAGAGAATAAATCATTCCATTGTGATCTAATATTTGAATCCATCTCCGAGGTCTCATCCTACACTCATCTATGATACAATATCAACCGTACTAATTGAACAGACAAGCCATAGAGAACCATCGTGCTACGATCCACAATACGAACAAGATGCTCCTCAAAGGATGCATCTTCTTGCAACTCAAATTCATTAGGATGAAAGATGTGAGATGGGTTTGATAAGTAATATCACAACTAATAAACATGGAAGAATTCATGCATAGCTTTGTACGATTGAGTTAACTACAATCGTTAATAAACCAGCTTGACCCACTCTAGAATATCAAACAGAACGATGTATCTTGTTGAAAGATTGCCCTGTATCCTGATTCTCTTGTGTCCCAACCTCGATGCGACTTGTAGGAAAACCCAATCCCCAAAATAAAACTCCAAAGGTTATCTACGATGATTGTCATAATATTTCTGATGATATTGCACAATAACCATCTACTTCCGAATCAATTAAACTATCTATATAGTCACCTGGACAAGGCGAGGTCCCAACATCGCTGCCTGTCCCACCTCTAGCCAACATAGAGGTGTTCCAAATGACCTACCATAAAAAACCTCATATAAAACCATCTGAATAGTAACATATAAGCTCTTGTTATAGGAGAACTCAATAAGGGGTATGTGTGACTCACAGGAACCCCTATAATCCAAGATACAATCCCAAATCATGTCCTCTAGAACCTGAATCGTGCACTTTGACTTTCCATCTATTTAAGGATGGTAAACTATGCTTAGAAGCACCGATATACCAAAATCCCTCAATATCTCTTTCTAGAAATGAGAAGTAAAACTGGTATCCCTATCTAAAATGATATAATGAGGAACCCTGTGTAGTCGTACAATCTCCCGAATGTACAACCTCTGAAGCTCATCAACATTAAAGGTTTCCTTAATTATTAAGAAATGTGCAATGTTCATGAGCCTTTATACCAAAACCAAAAATGCATCATTACAATGGGACAAGCTCGGTAAAACTATCATGAAATACATTTTGACGTCATTCCATTTTTAATATAGAATGGGTAGCTACTAAAAAATTCCCGCTGGTCTTTGGTGGTCTGCCTTCACTAGATGACAGGTGGAACATATCATGACAAAAAAAGCTACATCTCCCTTCATACCTAGCTTCCAGTACTGACAATGTAACTCCCGATACATCTTGGTGACCCCAAAATGAACTTCCCATACTGAATAACGAAAATACTACATCAAATACTTATTAATGTTTTATGAAATCCATACATGAATCTATAACCACCGAAACTCATCCTTGCCTATGTTCTAACCAGTAGGAGGGTCCTCTCCTAACATACTCTCCCATAGAACTAGGAATTCAGAATCTAATAGATGCCTCATCTTCACTCTGTTTAGTAAGGTATAGGTAGCAAATAAGGATGTAAGAAATGTCTCCCCCTGCTTATCGTGTACCTCCAGATGCATTTCATAGAACAACACCATAAACTACCACTCTCTACTAGACTGCTTCACTGAATGTATCTACATCCTCCTTCTTAGTGCATCATCCACTGCATTTCTTTTCCCAGGCATATAGGCAAGCTCAAAATCAAAGGTCTGAAGGTATTCCATGCACCTTCACTACCTCAGATTCAGAACATGCTGAGTAAAAATGTACTTGAGACTTTTATGGTCTGTGTTAACCACAAAATTCTCTCTAAGTAATGTCTCCAATAATGTAAGTCATGAAAAACCATGATTAACATGAGATCGTGCATCGGGTAGTTCCCCTCATGTGGCTTTAACTACTAAGACCTATATACAACGACTCGATCCCGTTGCATAAGAATTTCTCCCATCTTGATACATAATGCATTATAGTACATAATGTAACTCATGTCCAGCTCTAGAAAAATAGGTATTAGTGCTAAAGTTAATCTTCCTTTCAGCTCATGAAAGTCCATATCACAAGAATCTTACTATTAATACTTCACACTAATATTTTTCAATCCCATTATCAGAACTTCTATGTGTGAGAAGTCCTATATGAAATTACTATAGTAACCATCCATCCCTAGAAAAATCCACAACTCAAATACATTCTTGGGATTCTCTTAGGTAAATAATTATCTAAACTTCTCTAGGTCCATTGATACTCTTGTCTCCAAGATGATGTGACGTAGGAAGTGAATCTGATCCATCTAGAAGTGGAAGTTTGTGATTTTATCTTATAACTGATGCTCTCTCAGTTTACCCAAAATGATCTCAATATGGGTGGCATGGTCGCGTTGAGTATGAGAATACACTAAGATATCATCCATGAAAAACCCAAAGAATGGGTCCTGATAAAGATGGAACACACAGTTCATTAGTGCCATAAAGACAACAAGTGCATTCTTAAGACCAAATAGTGTAACCAGATACTCATATAGCCCATACCTGCAACAAAAGACTGCGAGAGGTACGTCTGATGATCTAACATGCACTTGATGATATCTGATCTCAAATCAATCTTAGAAAAGACCCGATATCCTCAGAGATGATCGAATAGATCATCTATTCTTGGTAGAGGATACCAGTTCCTAATAGTCAACTGGTTCAATTTCTAATAATCCAAGCATAACCTGACAGTACCATCTAACTTTTTCACAAAAAGGACCGGTGAACCCCAAGGAGAATTACTGGGTCAGATGAAACACTTAGACTCCAAATCTTTTAGCTTCTTCTTGAGCTCTTCAAACTCCATCGTAGCCATCCTATAAGGAGGAATGGATAATAGTGTATCTCCTAGTACTAGTTATATAGAGAACTCTACCTCTCTTATTGAGGGTAAACCTAAAAAGTCATTCAGAAAGACATCCCTGAAATGATCAACCACTAGAGTAAAATCCATCTGACATTCCCCTAGTCATCTAGATATAAACTAGAAATCTCTGCTTTCATCCCACTCAACCCATGGTGGGGGGGGGGGGGGGGGTCCATCTCAGCTTTTCTGGACATTCCACTCTCTCTTGTGTAAAAATGATCCTCCATCTAGTGATGTGAAACTCACCATATAGTGAATAGTAATCAATAAAGGCCGGAAAGGACAATATCCAGTCCATTTAGAAGATTATATCAAAGCATGTCATCTATAAGGCATAGAGATCCCAAACGAAGTGACACCCACCAATTTCAAGGGGGAATTTCTTACATGGTCTCACACCTACCTTTCTAATCCCTAACGGAGTTTCCAATTTCATAACATCATTAGAAGTAAAAAATAGTGCCATTTGATCTCTACAATGGGCACATATATGAAACTATGGTAAGATCCTATATTAAAGAGTTTTGAATCTAAAATGTAGGTGACTAGAATATTAACTATAACAGTAGAAGGTACGAGATCCTACTTCTAATGGGTCTGATGTACTGCATAAGTCTGACCTATACTTTATCCCTGAGACACTACTTGGATACCCTAAGCTGACCCACCCTACAATCGCTGAAATCCTGGTGTCTAACTTCCACAACCACAACCACCACTTCGGCATGATCGACCTAATGTATTCTAGTTCTGTGAATGGTGAGATGCTGTTGAACTTGATACTGAACCTAAAGTTAGTGCATACCCTCTCTCACTAGATTCTGGTTGAAATGTCCTTCAGAAATTCTATAAATGGCCCATCATTCTGCAAGATCAACACTCAACTGGGACCATCAAGCACTAAGGTTAAATATAAAAAATTATTCCACATTGGAAGCACCTCACATTTCATCCATAAGATACATTATGATTACTAGATTCACTTCGTGTAAGATTGAGACGACACTTCCTTCTACCATTCAAAATAGTACCATCTCTCAGTGCTAAATCACCCAGGCTCACACCTCCATATTCACTCCGATATTACTTAATAATAAGTTCTTAGTTCACTATAGCAGTTACAGTAGTCATTGGAAATATATTGACCTATGAGTTGATGTCGTACCTGATAAAATCCTTGAATCTTCTAGATTTTGACAGATCTTCACCCATCAGAATAGGTGCGAAGTGATGGAGCTTAGTAAAGCATGAAAAGTAATCCATAACTGATAGAGTTCCTTTTACAAATGTATAAACTCACAGGATTTGTCAGTCCTCAGCATCTGGGGATAGAAGTAGTCATGAATACGGTCTAAATATCTTCCCATGCCATGTACCACTAATTATTTGTTTGTGTGTTTACATCCCACCACCTCTTGGTGGAATCACATATCATATAAGTCAAGAGATTGACCCTCCTTTTATAAGGCATCTTGAGATGCTCGAATATCGATAACAAGGCCTCTAGCCATGAATCTTTATCCTATGGTCCACCTTCCCTAGAAAACATGGGTGGATGCTGCTACTAGAACACTCATTTCTGTTCTTCCATAGACGTGGTAGGCCGTGGTGCTCCTTGAAAGGTTTTCATGAACCTCATAAAGCCTTCACAGAAAATTTGATCATCACTTTTTTCCAGTATAACAGATAGTGCTACAACTGGAATAGATGGAGGATCCATTTGTATCCCCTAGACTAACACATCTAGGATATGTTCATCGCCACCCTCTTGTAATACTACTGTATTTTTTTGTGGTGTCAATTCTCTATAAAGTCCAACATACACACCTCAGTACTATATTACTCATCAAGGTAAGCAATTCAAGAGGGAAAGAACTAAATAAGAGAAAAGAAGCCTAAAAAAGTTCACAAAATAAAAGTAAACGACGTGTAGAAAAACTACATGGCGTGTACACTAAAGCTCATACTCGGTCATGTACTTCCACCGGCCTAGGCGTGTAAACATTACAGGTACACGACATGTCAAACCTAAACATGATGTGTCCCCTTAAATTATCACATGGTATGTAACACTGCCTCCCTCAGTCATGTTAATTTCCTAGGTACATGGCCTGCCGGGCTGTCACATGGCGTGTACTCGGGCCTTCCCTCCTAGCCATATATTTTTACATGGTCAGAGCCACATGGATCTGCCTCTGTAAAACTACCCTGGGTGTACATCAGGTACACAGTGTGTTCTGATCAAAAATCAACAACTCGGATTTTCTCTCACATGGTCAGTGACATGGTCATCTACCACACGACATGTACTTTAAAAATTTCTTTTCTTCCCAAACTGTAGAACACATGGAATGTGTTCATAGCATCATAGGACGTGTTGTTTGGGTTTCCAGACAGTAAGCGTAAAAAAACTCCCTGGAACCGATATTTTTTCAAAATAAGGCAACAGTGTGCCAAATTATGATCCGTGATGGCCCATACTCCCCACAAATAAAATCTTGGAATCCATATATAGTACATAACAACACAATCTATATCCCATGGAAGAAACATGATCCACCAAATTTTTGATCCAAGAGGGACCATACTCCTCAGGGACCAATGTCTTGAATCCATCCAATTTAACCATAACATGTACTGAAACACATATCACAACAACAGACATATCTATCATGGTAATTATTACAACATAATTCATATCTAGCATGACATCTATCACAACAACATGAAATTAGTAATGCTCCAAAATGGCATGCCAAGAATTCATGGCATTTTATTTCTAAAAAGTTACTATATGATGCATGAGATTGAATACCATAATCTAATTTGGTTTCAACATAATAGAACCATAATGATATCAATAATAACAGTATAAAACAAGTGAGTCACTCAATAGTGGAATCGAATCAACTATGATAGCTCAAAATCCAAAAATTACAACTTTATTGAAGGTAATTTGGTATAACCCTACACACAGGATAGCTAAACCCATGCACAAATTAGTACCAAATCCCTTGAATTTCCATCTATGTATATTATATCCCAACAATAAAGAAAACCAGAAAATAAAAATCCTCTGATACCACTTTGTCAAATTCCAGAACCAGATGCCACTCAATTGGGGCCCCGTACTCAGTTGGACTTATAGACTCAAGCGCATTTCTCCAAATTCCAAAGGCTTACAACTAGAAATGGGGTCCTATGTGTGATAGTGGGGAAACTATGCCCTCATTGGCAGAGTGTAACACAGTGAAATAAATAATAATACAATAATGGAAGTAGTATAAAACATACAACCGAATTAAACACTGGAAGGTTGATAAGATAAATAGCCAAGTATCATTCCATACAAAAGATGATGCAACATGATATATTCTTTGAAAAATAACAAAAATAGGTACACTAAAATAATAGACAATAGTTGTTCTAAAAGAACAAAAAAAACAAAAGAATCTAAGAACCATTAAAAGCCTTATCTCGGTCCCATGCTCTCATATTCCTATGCAGGACATCAAGTACCTATAATAGGAATCTTACCCTGATCAACACTTGCAATCATATAATTAGTTTGGTCCCAAAAGCACAACCCAAATAGGGTGTGATACTAAATCCCAGTAGGCAACCACCCAGGGTCCTTGCCAATTTTTCAGTGGATATATATAGCAAGAATTGTACAATAGTGTAAGATGTAAACTAGAATGTACTCAAAAGTAAGAACAATAGACATATCAGAAGACAGTGTAACCAAGAACAAATGAAGACTGAATGCAAGATTATTCTTTGGATTGGAAGACATTTCATTTGTCACTTTATTTTATTTTTCAATTACATTAGATTATAAAAAATATTGAGGTCTGGACTAGGCCCAATGACCCCCCCGTATAAAATTAACTCTCAAATCGTGAAATAATAATCATTTAATCATTTTATAATAGAGCCCACCCTGGGTGTCCCTCAATATATCCTAGGTTTGATCAACATTTTAAAAAAGACTCAATGAGACTGACCAACCTCTCCGTGGCTCGCTCACGAACTTTACATAATTAACCTCTCGATCCCATCCATTATATTTTAATCGAGACAATGGTTTACCCAAGGTATATATGATGCAGTTTGTCACTTGAGCCCGACATTGTCTTTTAACAGATAATATAGATCACTCATTTCTAATTACCTCTTTTTATCATTTAATTAAATTTCACATTCCATCTCAAAAGAAACACATGTGACTTAAACTATCACATGGATTTAAAATAATCAACTCATGTGGAAAAAGTTTACATAATAACCAACACATGCAAATTAAAATATTACATGGTTAAAGAAGGATAACTCACATGGGAAAAACATATAGGAACCCTATTATAAAATTTAAAAATTGATAAGTATTAACATATAAGTATCTCATATATGAAATTAATCTAATGAACAATACATTTTTAACAACCCAATAATGATAATTCAAGTCAAGCCTCATAATAATTGTTGGCCAAATGGTCATCCATGGGAAACACACCCACGATGTGGCCCTAAATCAAGGTTCACAACCCAAAACATGCATTCAAATCATATATTTAATTACCTAATCATCAATAAAAAATAGCATGGTTCATTATTTAATCAATCAACACCCTAAAAGTTGGCGTTCGTCACTTTGAAATATATAATCAACTCGATAATAAACAAAAGCCACAAGACCACCGACCTCTTTGCAGTACAACTCTTCTCATCTAGCCTTAACCTCTAATTCAAGATAGAACGACATAGATCTACAAAATAATGATAAACTATCAACCTTAAATAATTTCATTGAGAGTAAAAATCACGATTAACATCTCAAGAGGAATTGATAGCATAATGAACAGGTTCAAATGCAATATACGGTAAAGGAAATGAGGTTTGGATGATCAATTAGGAAGGGATTGAAGGTCTAGTGCTACTTGTTCATCAACATGGGAGAGACCCTATCCGTTTTCACAAAAATGACACTACTTTACATTTTAATCAATAAAAAAGTACACAACATGTATTTGAGAGTACATGTTGTGTCCGTACAGTTTCTTTCCAGACCATTACATTTCTATGTACCAGGATTACATGGTCTGTTGCTAAACATACACAAAGTGTGCCTATAAGTACACAACGTGTAGTTCCCAATCACATCATGTAACAAGCCTATATCCATCCCTTTAACTCATTTCCTTTTTACCTTAATTATAAATATAAAAGGAAAGATCCACCCCACAAAGGAAGAACCAAGTTCTTACAAACATCCCCCAAAAAGCAATTCTTCCTCGAATTGCCCTTCTAATGGTTGTGAAGGAACATTATATAATAACTCAGGAAATTGGAATTGAATGTTGGACTCCCTCTCCCAAGTATTGTATTGCACTCGATTATGCTTCCATAGAACCCATACCAAAGGACCAGACCTGCTAGGGAGAACCTTCGTGCTACGATCCACAATATGAATGGGATGCTCCTCAAAGGATGAATCTTCCTACATCTCCACTTTCATAAGATTAAAAGTGTGAGATGGGTCCAAAAAGTTATGTTGAAACTAAGAAACATAGAATACATCATGTGTAGCCATCTGACTCTAAGGTTACTGCAATTGGTAGGCAACTGACCCAACCCTCTCCAGATTCTCAAACGGACAAACGTATCTTGGTGAAAGATTACCTTGTCTCATGATCCTTTTCTGTCCCAACCATGGTGCGATAGATAAGAAAACTAGATCCACGAACTAAAAATCCAAAGGTCATACATGGTGATTGAAATAATATTTTTGAAAATATTTTGCATTATTCATCCACTACCGAATCAACTGAACCTTCTCAATGGTCTCTTGGACAAGGTGAGGTCCTAGCATCCCTGACTCTCTTACCTCCAGCCAACACAGGGGTGATCAGTATGGACTACCATACAAAGTACCATATGGAACCATATTAATAGTATACTATAATATTTTCTTGTAGGAGACTCAGCAAGGGGTATGTGTGTCACCCTGGAACTCCCAAAATATTTGACACATGCCCGAAACATGTCCTATAACACCTGAATCATACGCTTTGACTGGACATCTATCTAGGGGTGGTAAGATATGATCAAAAGAACCTCTGTACCCAAATACCTCTATATCCCTTTCTAGAAATGAGAAGTAAAATGGGAATCTATATCTGAAATGATAGAATGAGGAACCCCATGTAGTCATACAATCTCCTAGATGTAAAGACTCTCAAGATCATAAACATTGAAGGTTTCCTTGATCAGAAAGAAATGTTAAACCTTTTTCAGAATTTAAACCACAACCCATACTACATCATTACCTCATGGTGACCTTATTAAAACCTTCACAAAATTCATTGTGATGTCATTACACTTCCACTTTAGATTGGGTAGCTGATACAAAAATCTTGCTGGTCTTTGGTGTTCTGCCTAAACCTGCTAACAGGTGGAATATCTCCTGAAAAAGCCAGCTGCATATCCCCTCATACCTGGCCACCAGTACTGATGATGTTAATCCTGATACATCTTGGTGAAACCGGGATGCACTACCCAAATCGAAGCATGAAAATACCACATACTCATCGTGCATGTCTGTTGAATCCCATACGTGACCCTATAAACGAATAACCTCATCCTCGCTTATCGTCCAACCCAGAGAAGGGTCCTATCCTAACATACTCTCTCGTAGAACTAGGATTTTGGAATCTTATAGATGATTCATCTTCACTATATCTAGTAATATAGATGTAACAACTAAGGATGTAAGAAAAGTCAACCCCTGCCTATCGTGCACCTCTAGATGAATCTCAGGGAACAATGCCATCAGCTATAACTCGCTATAGGATTACTGCACTACTTATTTTTGAGTCCTGCTACTCAGTGCATCAGTCACTACATTGCCTTTCCTAGGCATGTATGCTAGATTTAAGTCAAAGGACTGAAGGTATTCCACCCATCTTTGTAGCCTCAGATTCAGATCACACTGAGTAGAAATGTAATTGAGAATTTTGTGGTCTGTGTACACCACAAAATGCTCTCCCAATAAGTAATTTCTTCAACAACGTAAGTCATGAACAACCATGGAAAATTCAAGATCCCGAGTCAGATAGTTCCTCACCTGTGGTGTCAACTACTAAATCCTGTATGAAACAACTCCCCCCCAGCATAAGAACTACTCCCAGCCCGATACCTGATGCATCACAATACACAATGTAAATCTTTCATGAATCTAGAAAATTCAGTATCAACACTGATGTTAATATCCATTTCAGCTTCTGAAATACCATCTCACATGAATATGACCATACGTACTTCACACCCTTCTTTTTCAAGACGTTCATCACACTGCTAATCATGAGAAGTCTGTTATGAAAAACCTGTAGTAACTAGCTATCCCTCAAAAACTCTTCACCTCAAATACATTCTTGGGATACTCCCAGGTAACTACTGATCTCACCTTCTCTAGGTTCACTGATACTATTTTATTCAAGATGAAGTGACACAGGAAGTGAATCTGATCCATCCAGAAGTGGCACATTGTGAGCGTAGTATATAACTAATTCTCTCTCAGTGTACTCAAAATGATATCAAGATGGGTGTCATAGTCATGTTGAGTATGAGAATACATTAAGATATCATCCTCAAAAACCACAACGAATGAGTCAAGATAATTATGTAACACTTGATTCATTAGTTACATAATGACTATAGGTGCATTCTTGAGATCGAACAACATAAAAAATACTCATATAGCACATATATGCTACGAAAGGCTATGCGAGGTATGGATGATGATCTAACATGCACTTGATGACAAAAAGATCTCAAATATATCTTATATAATACCTGAGATACTTGGATATTATTGAAGATATCATCTATTTGCGATAGAGGATACCTATTCTTAACCTTAAATTAGTTCAGTTTATGATAATCCATGCATAACCTGAGGGTACCATGCACCTTTTCACAAAAAGTACCGGTGAACCCCAATGATAAGTACTTGGCTGGATGACACCCTTAGACTCCAAATCTTATAGATACTTCTTGAGCTCTTATAACTCCATTGTAGCCATCCTATAAGGAGGAATAGATACCAATGAAGCTCCTGGTACTAATTAGATAAGGATATCTACCTCTCTTACTAGGGGTAAAACTGAAAAGTTGTTTGGGAATACATCCTTGAAATGATCAACCACTCAAGGAATATTTATCTGATGTGTCTCCTGTTCATCCAGATATAAAAAGGAAATATATAATATCATCCCACTCAACCCATGATGTTGGGGTCCAGATCAACATGCCTAGAAATTCCACTCTTCCTTGTGTAAAAATAATCCACCATCTAGTGATGTGAAATTCACCATGTGGTGATATCAATCAACAATGTCCTGAAAGGAAACTAGCCAGTCCATTCCGAGTATGACATCTAAGCCTGTAATATCTAATACATAGAGATCCTAAATGAAGTGACACCCACAAATTGCAAGGGGGAACTCCTTGCACTATCTCATACCTACCGTTCCAATCCCTTACAGAGTGTCTAGTTTCATAACATCATCATATGTAAAAATACATAGCCCTAGGATCTCCACAATGAAAATATATGAGAAAGTATGGGAAACCCCTGTATAAAAGAGTGAAGAATCTAAAATGGATGTTACTAGAATAATAACTTTGATAGTAGAAGGTTCAGGATCATGCTTCTACTGGGTCTATTACACCACATAAGTCCAACCTATACTACGGCCTTGAGACACTGCCTGGATACCCTGATATGAACTGACCTAGTGTTTCTGAAATATTGGGGTATGGATACCAAGGCCATGACCACCAATTCATCCAGATGTATTCTATTTCTCTGACTCGTGAGATGTGCTGACCCTACTCCAGAACATGGGGTTGTGGAGAACCTCTCTCACTAGATGATGGAGGAAACATCTTATAGAAACACTGAAAATAGCCCATCTTGATGCAAGCTCGACACATTAATGGGTCCATCGGGCACCGATCACTAGTATTCCCAATTATTCCACATCATAAGCACCTCACCTTGCAACCAAAAGATACATTCTGAGTACTAGATTCGCCCCTTGTAATCTCAAGATGACGCTTCCTGCTACAGGTCGAAATAGTACCAGATCTCCATGTTGAACTGCCCAGACTCGCACCTCCATATTCCCTTTGATTACACTCGATAATCAGCACCTAGTTTACTATTACAGATACAATAGCCAACCAGAAGATATTCAATTATGAGTGGATGTCCTACCTGATACCATCCTTTAACCACCTAGCCATTAATAGATCATCACCAATCAGAATAGGTGCAAAGTACTGGAGCTTAGTAATGTGGGCAGAGTAATCCATAAGTGACAGAGCACCCTACTATAGATGCATAAAATCATGGTCTTTGTCAGCCATTAATGTCTTGGGATAACAGTAATCATAGAAGACTATCTAAAAATATTCCCATGCCATGTCCTGTTAATAATCAATCTATGTGGTAACATCCGACCATATCTTGGAGGAATCGTGCAACATATAAGTCATGAGATTGACCCTCCTTTCAAGAGACGTATCGATATGATCAAATATAAAAGAAATTTCCTCTATCCGTGACTCAACATCCTATGTTCAACCTTCCCCAGAAAACATGAACATAGACTGCTTTTGGAACACTCGTGTCAGTTCTACCATAGACATGGAAGAATGTGGTTCTCCTTGAAATGTTTGAATGAACCTCATAAATCCTTCAGGGAAAAGTGAATTAGAACCTTCATTTGGTATAACAGCTGGTGCTAAAACTCGAACAACCGGAGGATCTATTTATTTCCCATGGACTACCACCTTCGGGGTATGATCATTTCCACCCTCATGGAATAACATTGGAGGTCGGCATGGTGGAATTGCTCTATAAATTACAGAACACAAACCTTAGTAGAATATTATTCATCAAGTTACGCATTTCAAGAGAGAAAGAACTAAATTGGAGAAAAAATCCTCAAAAATTTCACAAAGTAGGAGTAAACAACATGTAGAAAAACTACACAGTGTGTGCATTAAATATCCTACCCGAGTCTATACTTCCACGAGCCTAGGCCTATAAACAATCCAGGTACACAGTGCGTCAAACCTAAACATAGTGTATCCCCTTAAATTTTTACTTGGGGTGTAACTTTGACCGCCTTGGTCATGTTCATGTCCTAGGTACACGACGTGTTAGGCAGACACACGATGTGTACTTGAGTCATCCCTCCTAGCCATGTACTTTTACATGGCCAGATCTACACGGGTCTATATATGCGAAACTACATGGGGTTTACATAAGGTACATGACATTTTCTGATCAAAAATAAACAACTCGTGTTTTCTCTCACACGACCGATGACATGGCCATCTACCACACGACGTGTACTCAGAGTACACAACATGTACTTGAAAATGTTATTTTCTTCTCGAACAAAATAATACATGTTGTGTGTTCATATCATCACACACCGTATTGTTTGGGTTTCTAGACATTAAGCATATGAAACTTCTTCATAACCCCTATTTTTGAAAAATAAAGTAACAGTGTTCCAAATTCTGATCTGTGGGGGACCATACTTCCCACAAATCAAAGATTTTCTTCCACATATATCCCATAACCACACAATATATATCCCATGTAAAAAACATGATACAAAAAATTCCAACCCAAGAGGGATCATACTAATTAGGGACACAATTTTGGAATCCATCCAATTCAATGATAACATTAACCAATACACATATCACAACAGATGGCATATCTATCATGGTAATTATCAAAGCAACATGCATATCTTGTAGACATCTATCAAAAAAACATTCAATATGTAATTCTACTAAATGGAATGGGAAGAACTCATGCCATGTGATCTCTAACAAGTGCCTATATGATTCTTGAGATGGCATGCCCTCATCTCATTGGATTGCAAAAAACTGAAACAAAATGATATCAATAATAATAGTAAAAAACAAGTATGTCACCCAATGGTGAAATAAAATCATCTGTAAAAGCTCAAAATCAAAAAATTATAATTTCATTTGAGGTATTTTGGCTTAACCCTGTACATAGGGTAGCTACTCTCAGGCAAATATTAGTGCCAAATCCCTTTCATTTCTTTATCTGGCTATTTTCACAGAATAATAAAGAAAAATAGAAAAACAAATCCTCTGATACCACTTTGTAACATCCCGGATCTGGATGCCACTCAACTGGTGCCCCGTACTTGGTTGGACACATGGCCTCAAGAAAATTTCCCCAAATTCCAGAGGCTTCTGATTAGTAGCGAGGGACTTGGTGTGATAGTAGGGAAACTGTGCCCTCATTGGAAGAGTGAATCACAATGTAATAAATAATAATATAATAAAGGAATCATTAGAAAACAGACAACTGATGTAAATAATAGAAGAATGATAAGATAAATAATGAAGAATCATTTCATCAAAAAGATGATGCAACATGTAATGTTCTATGAAAACAGACAAAATAGGTGCACTGCAATAATTCACAATATATGTTTCAAAAGAACAAAAATAAAAACTTAATATAAGAATCATAAAAATCCTTGGCTTGTTCCTATTCTCTCATGTTCCTATGCAGCACATCATGTACGTGTAGCATATAAATTTCCTTGATCAACACCTATAATCATATAATCTATTTGGGACCAAAAGAATGACCCAAATAGGGTGTGAGAATAAATCCCAATAGGTACCCACAAAGGTTTGTTCCAATCTGTAAGTGGATATATATAATAGGCAGTGTACAATAGTGGATGTAGTAAACCAGAAGGTACTCAGAATTAAGCATAATAGAGGTCTCATAAGACAATGTAACCAAGTACAAGTGAAGAATGAATCAGAGCATGTGCTTTGGATTGGAAGATGCATAATATTTCATTCTATTTTATTATTCAATTCTGTTGGATTATAAAAATAATTATCATGGCCCGACCTAGGCCTGACGAACCCAAGTATAAATGTAACCATCAAATCGTGACCAAATAATCATTTAATCATTTTACAATAGAGCTCGGTGTTGGTATCCTTCATTGGATACTAGACTCGTTCAAAATTTTAAATAACACTCAATGAGCCTGACCACCCTATTCATCGCTCAGTCATGAACTTTTCATAATTAACCTCTCGATCCCGTCCATTATCTTTTATCTGAGACACTGGTTCACCTAAGGTATATAAGATTCAATTATTCACAAGAGCCCGACCTTGTATTTTAACCTAGACCATGGCTTTCCCATTGATAATTACCTATTTTTATCATTTATTTCAATATGAAAATACATCTCAAAAGCAACACATGTGAATTAAACTATCACATGGATTTGAAATAATCAACTCATGTGGGAATAGATTATATAATAACCAACACATGTAAATTAAACTATTACTTGGTAAAACAAGGATAACTCACATTGGAAAAACACATACAAAGCCTATTATATAATTTAAACATTTAAAAGGATCAATATAACAAGTATCTCTTGTGGGAAATTCACATAATGAGCAATACATTTTTAACAACCCAAGAATGGGAATTCAAGTCAAGCCTCTTAGGTATTCTCAGTCAAATGACTATCCAAGGGAAACACACCCTTGGAGTGGCCCTAAATCAAGGTTCACAACCCTAAAAATTCTTTCAAGTCATCTAATTAATTACATAATCATCAATAGTAAATAACATGGTTCATTATTCAATCACGCGATTCCCTAAAAGTGGGTGCGTAGAACATCGACATATATAATAAACTCGATAGTCAATGAAAGGTACAAGACCACCTACCTCATCATGGTAATACTCTCCTCATCTAGCCTTAACCTGAAATTCAAGATATAATGACATATATCAATAAAATGAATATAAATTCTAAACCTTAAATAACTTCATTGAGAAAGAAAATCACGAAGAATGGATCAAGAGGAATCAAGAGCTTACCGATTGGGTTCAAACACAACTAATGGAAAAAAATGGGGTTTGGATGATCAATCAAGATTAGATTAAAGGTCTGACACTACTTGTTCATTAACCTAGGATAATCCATGTCCATTTTCACAAAAAATGACACAACTAGGCATTTTAATCAATAAGAAAGTACACAATGTGTACTTGAGACTACAAACAATGTCTATAAAATTTCTTACTAGACCATTACATGGCTATGTACTAGGATTATATGGCATGTACCCAAACATACATGGTGTGCACCTATAAGTACACGATGCGTATATCCCATTCATGTTGTGTAACAGGCCTTCAGACAACCCTTGAACAATTTTTCCCTATTTTCATAATTATAAACAGAAAAGGAAATATCCATACCTCAAAGAAATAACTATGTTCTTACATATTAAAACCCTATTTTATTTTAGTTTCAATAATTCCATGTAGGAATTAATAGTAGTATCATGATTTCATTGGAATGATAGATCATGATTCCAAAAATATAAGGAGGATTTAATTTAATAGGATCTTGAATGTTTTGAAGGAAGTATGGAGTAAATAGCCATACAATTTTGGAATAATGTGTGTGAATGAAATCTAGCCAATGAGAATTTGGTTTGAGAATTTGAATGGCCTTTTAGTGGGAAATTATTGGACTCATCTTGTGAAAAAAATTCACAAGTGAAATATTGTCAGTTTTAGTGTTTGTTTTGTGGGTTCATTATCTAAGCTATGGAAGTTGTGTAATTGGATGAAACACATGGTATTACATGGAATAAGATAGTATAAAAAATATAGAATTATAGATTCAGGTATTTGAAGTAAAATCACTGAAGGTTCAACAAGTGGAAAAATCAATTCACTAACAAGATAAATAATATCATTTGAATGATAGCTCAATGAGAGAATTAGGGTGTTAGATCAATGGATACACATTAAATGGTGTGAGATCATTGGATATTCAATAACAATAGCTGGATAGATGAGTTTAGCAGTTGGAACATAATATAGGATGAGTATGTGAATGATGAGGATGATCATATGATTCATGTACGTGGGGAGTTAGTCATGGATCAAGAGGATGTAATGCGACTAATAGTAGGGGAATATGATCGTAGCCTAGCAGATGTATGGAGTACTAAAAAATCAAGTACATGAGTTCACAACTTGTGTATGTTCACTGATGATGGGGAACATAATGTTTCCTCATAAATAAATTTTTCATTAAATCCACCTTCTGGAGTGGGATATGAAATTAGATATTCACTAGGAGTAAGTGGTCAATGAAATGAATTCTACTAAAATCAGGTGTTGTATAGTATAACACATCAATTAGATGCAGTTATTAACTAAATTCAATAATAGGACCCTTCATATTAAAGACATTGATCTATATATGAAGAGTATAACGATTTAAAATTGAATACTAATATAGTTGGATGGGCCCAAACCAAAAACCAGAGGTGGATCCAAAAGGATCACACTTGGGCACATCTAGGTGTTAGAGGTTTAAGTGTTAAATGTGAAGAATTAAGATAGAGGGAACATAAGTTTTAATAATAGGTATATAGTGTTGTTGATACTTATTAAAGTAGTCCTACTCAGATTTTAAGTAGATTATTTATCCTTATAACTCAAAAAAACTTTTAAAGGAACAAAAGAAATGTTTATATTCTCCTATACATGTAGGATGAAAGTATAACGAACATAATCCTAATCTGAATTTTGTTTGTACTAGGTGGTTTCATCCATGTGTTCATAATGTGATTTATTTCTTATGTTTCAGAAAGTAGGGTTGTGAGATGAGTAGTACCAAAGAATGATAACATTTGGATGAATCAATATGGTAGATGATGTGTAAGGTATTCCCAATTCAAGTCTTTGAAGTTATGGGGGGTGATCTGACTATAAGCTATTATACTTACAGTGGTTAAAGATTCACTGCATTGGAGAATTGGTAGTAAAAAATACCGGTGATTTGATAAATTTACCTCATCCCTAACAACATTTTGATGAACCTCATGTGAATGATTTTGATATTGATTGATTTTATAATCAGTATCAATAATTATATAACAAGATGATACTGTCATATTATCACTTGAGAATCAAATTGAGGTTGATATTATGAAAATATTCCTTAAGATGGTTTTGATTTTAAAGGAAAGACCTTCTTGGGAGGTGGAGGTGATGACTGATGTTGTTCATGATTTTTAGTACAAATTCCACTTATATTTAAAAGAGATGTTATACTATGGGGGTATGGAGGAATAGTTCAAATGAATAGGTAGGATTTTTCTGTTGATTGATATAACTGGAGGGAAGAATTTGATGATTTTTGAATTCGGGATTGAGGGACTAGTATGATGATGGAGAGGATTCTTATTTAGGAAAATAGGCTGTAAGCCCTCACATGAGATCAATTTCAAGTTATATTATTTGAATTTTTTTATCTAGAGACACCGAGGATGGATAAGGGGGAAGATATATATATATTTGAAGTAGTTTGGGATGTTTTTTTCTCAATTACACAACTAAATTCATGGATTATCTCAATTTGAATATAACTCTATTTTGTGATGAGTTTACCAAGGCTCATCATTTTGAGTGTGGTTTAGAATAGAATATTTATTCATGGGTGATACTCTTTTGTTTACCCACCATTATGAAATTATTTTACTAACACCTGGTGGATAAAAAATATTTATAGGAATATATGAGGTCACTAGTGGTTGTTAGTGGACCATGAAAGTAGTAAGAATAAGAAAATGGATGGTTTTTATCTGGGAAGTGAGTGATCAGGTAGTTATGGGAAGAATTTATATTCATTTTTTCTAAATGAAGTATATTTTTGGGGTGTTATTAAAGTGTTTGTAAAGACCATATTCAAGATTTATTTTTTATTGCGTGAAATTATTGTCATTCTTATAGAAATATGTGATATCTTTAGAGGTTTTTTTGGAAGGAAACCCAAAATATTGGAGTTCATGTTTTAAATTACACTGAAACGTATCATGCATAGATTAGTAAACCCTAACATAATACTAGTCAAATGTTTTATGGGAAGTCAATTAATGGAGGTAGTAGAACTTCTTAGTGAATAAAATTGGTGGAAAGATATGGTCCAGGGTAGTTATGTGACTTGAAAATTGGGTTGTGGGATATGAAAATAGTATATATTTATCATATGAGTAGGGATAACTTTGAATTGTGTCAACTGAAAGTTATTACATCTTAGGCTGTGAGAATGATCCTTATGTTAGTCAAGGGTAGTGTAAGTGTTGTTAATAATTTTATGGTAGATTTATTTTAAGATTTTTTTAGATGATTTTCTAAGATTTCCACTGGGGAAGGAGGTAGAATTTATAACAGACTTGGTTCTAGGTATTGAGATAATTTATAATCCTCCTTACTATATTCCTATATTTAGTTTATAGAAGTGATGATCTAGTTGGAAGATCTAAAATTCAAGTGATTCGTTATATAGAGGGCATCACGCGGGGGTGATCTTACTATTTTCATTAAAAATACTATTATGATCTTGTGAAAATGTTTTTTTAATGAATTTAAAATCAGGTTACCATTAAGATTAATTATAAAATATGGTGAATCTAGATTCTTTTTGATAAATTTAGGGGAATAAGTATTTTTTATATATTTATCCTTACTTAGGTTATCATCATATCAGTTTGAAAGTTGAGGATGCGTATAAGATGATTTTTAAAACCCAATATGTCCATTTTGAGTTTTTGGTGATGTTTTTAAAATTAGGGAATGATCCAACCATTTTTATAGCCTTGTTATATCCAGTCCTCCACCTTTATCTAGATTAATTTATGATTGTATTCATTAATGGTATATTGATATATTTATGCTCTCATGAGGAATATTAGAAGAATATATCTATTTTCATAGAGAATCCATGGTCTTAAAAACTTTATTATAAAATGTAAATTTTTCCATTTATGGATCAAATAAATAAAATTTCTTGGGCATGTTGTTTTTAATTTAGGGATATTTATAGAACCCGAATAGGAGTTGGATGTCATGTCTTGGTAAATATCTAAGATTTTTTAAACTAAAACTTTCTTGATCACTAATGGGTATTTTTTATGATTTATTTAGGACTTAACCCATTATTATGGGATAATTATGATGTTTACTAGAAAATTGGTGAGTTTATTGTAGCACCCCAAGATTTTATGGTATGTCTTTTTTTTAAAAAAAATTAATCTCTTCAATAGCTTGCATTGAATACAACACTGAGTTCAAATAGACCACAATCTATTATTATATCAATATTATAAACAATATATTAAACTATAATCAATAAATATAACTAACTAAAATTTTAAATATATATGATTTATATATTTATATAATAAATTAATAGGTTATCAATTTGAAAATAATAATAAAAGAAGTTTTTTTTTGAAAAACTATTTTGTGTGTGCAATATATTTATATATTAATAAATTAAATTAATTAGTATTATTGAATTATTTCAATGAAATTTATATATTATATATTAAATCAAATGTTATAAAATTTATATAATATTTTTATTATGCATGGGATAAGAATAAATCCAGTTTTATTCTTAAAAATAACATTTCTAAAATGTGATTTTTATTGTGTTTTGTGATGTTTTTTTTAAAATTTATTTCTTTCACTTATAGGTAATGAATTTGATGAAATTAATTACATATTTAGAATCATGTGGTTAAAATTTATAAATTTAACCCCTTTTATATTTGGTTAAAATAAATTGTAATCATGGTAAAATTTATCTCCTCAGTAAAGTGTAATTTCGGTTAATTTAGGTTAAACTATGTGATAAGTCCATAATTATTCATCCCAATTCTTAATTGATTAATATTATTTTACCCTTATCTCATTATTATTTAATTTGAGTTTTTTAGTGGACAATTTTCCATGAAAACTACATTTATTTTATTTAAATCAAAGATAGTTACAAAATGACACTCTAAGTGTTTTAATAACTTTTATGTTCCCACATAAGGAATAAATCAAGATATGAAAAAACCTAAATTCTTATTTTGATATTAATGAAATTATTTTCATTATATAATTTTATTTTCTATTTTTATAAATTATATTATAAACGTAAATGCTTGTGCAATGATAATACATTATTTATTTAATAAAAAAACAAATGATTTTAAAAATAGTAATTTTGATATAATATTAATTATTTAATTGGTGAAATAACTTTATAGATCTATACGACATTTTTTAGTTTTGTGATATAATTATATTTGAATTCCACCTTTGTATTTAAGTGTTTTAAGTTAAATTAAACGAATAGTGTCGAAATTGACATTAATAATAATTTATCAAAATAATATTGTATTAATTTTTTTAAAATTTATAAAAATTTTATCCTCATCAATGTTAATTTAATATACTTTAAAAAATAATAAATGTTCCATTTACGAGTCAATTTACTATTTATTACACCATGAATAACCCTTTAGGTTTAAAATAGTGGTTATTACTCTTAAGGTAAAAAAACTAACCAAGTGGTTAATCAAAATGGTATGGCTTAGAAAGAAATAAAAACGTGTATAAATTATAATTATTAATGGGATTAAAACTTTATAAAAAAATTTATTTTAATTCATTTATATTTTGGGGAATTTCACATGGTAATTAATTTATTATAATTTAATCTCTTGAGAAATTCCAAAAATTCCCCTCACCATAATTATAAAAGGGAACCTTATCCCTCAATTATTCACACCACATTGATCTATATATCTCAACAAATCCTTGACCAATTATATTATTGACACCCATATCCATGTTCTATATGTTCTAGTCTCCCTAAAATACCAACCTTAATTCCCTTAATAAAGAATCTAAAAAAGGTCTCCCAAAGTAGAGGTGACTGCCTTACCTGACCTATTTCAATTTATTCCTTATTATACATATTATAAATCTATAGAGTTTATCATAAAATAATAAATTAATTACCCTAAATATAATTAAATTTTATTATTTATATTAAACCACTTATACCCACCCTCTTTCCCGTTAAATAAGAAATGCATGTATCACTCGTTCATACGTACGACTTACTGCTCCACTTAGTGATGCAACTCATTTTTCATTACCACATTTTATGCATGAGAGTTATGATAGGTTTAATATTTATATATTATATTTATAACATAATAATAATTCTTAAATAATAATATCATATCTATATTATTATCTTCTAAACTATTGGTAAACGATAACATCACAGGTGCGTACGTGTGGACTACCACCTCCACGAAGTGATGTGATTTGTTTTTCATTTCTATTTCACTTGGATAATAATAAGGATGAATTTTATGAACATATATTATTTAAATTATTTAATGGTTATTCTATAAGTGACAATTATTTTTTACCTTTTTTTTGTTCTATAAGTAGAATAATCAAAACAACGTTCATGCACATGTACGACATACAATCTCCATTAACGATGTAATAAATTATCCTATATATTTCTTTAATGGATTAATTTAAATACATATATAATTAATAAATATGGTATTTATATCATTATAAACATTTTTGATGTGATGGAACTCTGAATAAAGAATATATACTAAAACTACCGAATCAAAACATACATGAAAAATAAAATAATTATTAACAAAAGCAATGATTTTTAACAAAGAATTAATAATAATTATGTGATAAAAGATTCTGAGTGTGTCATAAATGGTATGATATATATTATTGTGGATATGTAATATAAGTTTAATAAATAAATATGTATTATAAATGAGGTTTGAACTTGTAAAAAGGAAGTTGAACACAAGGTAAGGGTTTATTTCACAATCTCATCATTATTTGGGATTGTTTATTTTTAAATCTCCATTGGGGAATATTTATCTTTCATATTAATTTTTCTTAAAAATATTTTAAAAAATATTTTTCATATTATCTTATTATTTTTTAAAATTTATATTTTTCCATGTTTTACTCTTTAGAAATGGTTTGAATGGAATTGTTTTTTCATTTTCCAAAGAGGGTACTTTGATACATTTTTGAAAAAAATATGGAAGGATTATTTTTTCAACATAATAAAAATGAGGGGATTTTCTTTGTTTCATGAAACATTTGTGATTTGAATATTTCTTTTCATGTTTACAAAGTTATTTTCAAAGAACATATTTTCTTTTATATGTGCATAGTTTTTTAAAAATAAGTGATTTAAAATTTAAATGTGTATTTTCATCAAAAGTTTTCCAATGATATTTTTAAAGTATCCTCATTTATTTCAACATCCTTTGTTATGTTTTATTAGTTAATGATATTATTCTATTTTCTTAAAATCTACCATATTTTATTAGATGTTTTATGATTATTTATATTAGACATATAAAATTTTTATACCATTATCTGTATAACTTTGGATGTTTTATGAATATGTTTATTTATTGGCGAAATTATTAAAATTTAATATAATAGTTTCAATATGAGTTTTTATATTTAATATGATTCACCCATTTCAAAAAAGTAATTCATTGGACTTACAAAGTGATGGGATGGATCCACTATAGACCTATGATGCATCGATAGGTCACATGAGACAAACTAGCTTTTGTATTAGCTGAGGCCGTATCCATTTATATAAGATGTCTTATTATGAGGCTTTGATGATATGTTTATGTTTTCCAGGATTATGTATTTATCTCATTATGAGATTATTTACGGATTTACATGTTACTATTTGATTAGTTATGATATCCATGTAAATGTATTTAACTCATGGGATTATGACATTATTTGATTTCCATTTATTTCTTACTGTATTATTCATGCCTAATGTATCCTTCACTGTATGCATACCCTTAATGAGCATCCAAAATCACACATTTTCTTATTTTTATTTTCCCCTAGGATACCAATAATTATATTATGATTGATACTTAGGGATAATCTTGTTTTATAATGGTTTTATAAAAGGAAATACTATACTGTATTTTATGCTTTCAATTATAATTTATGTTTCAAGTATGTATCTAGTTTTCCAATACTACCGAACTATTCGGTCCTTTGGGATGTGATATTTAATATCTAATACCAATGTAATAAGGTAACCATATACTATGGGATAATATGGTCAAGGTCTTTATAGTTATTAGTAGATATTGTTTAATAAAAATCTTGGGAAAAAGATTTAGGAAAATATAGATTAAGGAAACAGAAACATATAATCAACATTGAGAATATTCTAAAAAAATAAGCTTATGATTTTGAGATTATTTATAAATAAATTTTCAATTTATGTTAGGTGTTTCACTAGTTTTGAAATTATAAATTATGATACATAATCTAATCTAGTGTATGAAATTGTTTAGAAATTACACCTAGCAGAAGGAATGGGAACCATATCAATGCATGTAATGTATGTAGGGATTTTCCTCATAGGAAAGATAATAATGTTAGTGATTGATTTATAGATGTATCTAAACATCTTATAACTATATTGGGACAACTAACTCATGTTATGAGAAATGAATTTACCTTTATGGAGTATCATGGTAATCCAAAAAATAGTGTAACAACATTAGACTGCTTAATGCAACAACAATCTCTATCATTCAATGTGACTACAAACCTATTTATAGCTGAGAAATGGATAAGTTCCTTAAAGAATACTTTTTTTTCTTTGGGAAGTATTGAAATATATAAGTTTGATATAAATGTTTATTATATATCAATATATGTGGATCCATGGTGGTAATTTATTCATAACACTAAGGAGGAGGATGAAATAACAAACATGGAATAGAAGTATTTTAAGGAACTTTTCGGAGAAGAATATTTTCCTTGTGAACAATTATTAGATATGGAGAGACAATTCTAGAGTCTAAGAAAAATGGTGTATGAGAATATTGATAAGTATGAATCCAACATTACTAGGATATAAAGTAATTTCATGAACTACATACGTAATCCAAATAGAAATATTGATAATTTATTCAATGATCTTAAGACAATTATTTTTAGGAAACTAGTCTCCCAAAAATTATCATCAGTTGAGGATATAGTATCATGTGCTATCGAAATAGAGAAATAATTCTCCAAGTCTTATATATTATAAGGGAAGAAATATAATAAGAGGACGATTGAGTAATCTAAAAAGTAAATAAGAAAAAATTAGAATAAGGGAAGGGTGTAATTTAAAACATGAAATAAATATGGAATGAAACATAATGGAACATGCCTATTTGGAATGAGAGTTTTCTAGAAGTGTGGAGAAAAATCCACCAAGCTCATGATTGTAAGTGAATGAAAGAAGATGGAAGTATGAAATGCATCATCTGTAAGGAAATGGTACACTATTCAAATGATTATACTAGGAGTTACGAAAAATTACTCTTGAAAAGTTCACAAGAGAAAGGCCAAGCTTATGTTATCACAATAGTTGAGGTTGAAGTTCCTATTGATGTGTGGGAGGTACTTTAATTATATCCTAAAATTTATCCAATTATTTATTTTATTATGGATCATCAAATTATTTTATATATTCTTAGTTTTCTAAAAAAACTAGATATTTACCATTTAGCTTAATAAGGTAGTTTTCAGTCAAAACACTTAGTGAAAACCTCACTACAACAATGATGTGTCAATAATTAATCATTGATTTCCCTAAAAATTCTTTATTTTTGGATTTTATTATCATAAATATGGTTCAATTTGATATAATCCTTATTATGGATTATATTTCAAAATAAAAAATAAACATTTATTTCAAAGAGAGGGAAATTATGATTCATGGTAAAGGTATGGAATTCTTTATATTTAAGGGGGTAATTTATAATCAGAGTTATGTATGGATCCAACTCCATTATCTCTTCTAAATGATATTATTTTAGAATAATAGAACACAAAAACTACTAATGAAAAGGGTAATCTTAAAATTTAGTATATACCTATTGTATAGGAATACATTGTTGTATCTCTCAAAGAATTACATAAATATAAACCAGGGTCAGATGTTGTGTTTTCCATTGATGTAATACTTGATGAAAGACCTATATCAATGAATCCCTTGAGAATGAACACTGTAGAGTTAGTTTTGTTTAATAAACAACTAGAGGATTTGATTGACATGGGATTTATACTCCTTACTATTTCACCTTAGAGATCCCCTTTTTTGTTAAGAATAAAGATAGATCAATGAGTATGTGAATTGATTAAAGGGAAATCAATGCAATTATGATAAATAAAAAGTATCCTCTATCTCACATTGAGGAATTATTCAACCAACTTCATAGAGATCAATATTTTTCCAATATTGAACATTCTTATGGATATCATCAATTGTGAGTAAAGAAAGAATATATACTAAATAAAAAAATTTGAATGAGACATAGAAATTAGGATTTTATAGTAACTCCACTTGGATTAACTAATAATCCCTCTATTTTTTTGGATCTAATGAAAATAGTATTGAGGAAATACAATGATAATTTTATTATGGTGTTTACTAATGATATCTTTCTATACTCGAAGAACTATTTGGACGATGATAACCACTTGCATATTTTTCTTCAGTCCCTTAAAAGAAAATAGTTATATGGGAAATTTATCAAGTGTGAATTATAGATTAAAAAAGTTTCTTTTCTTGGCCATATTATCTCCATGTATGTAATCTCAATTGATCATATGAATAGAATAGTAGTTCAAGAATAACCTATACCAACAAAAATAACTGAGGTATGTAATTTCATTGGTTTAACAGGTTAATATCAACGATTGTTTCAAAAAAAGTTCCGATGTGCTTACCCATTAACCAAGATTACTCATAAAGAAGTTATGTTTATTTGAAAAAAAAAAGAATTTTAAGAATGGTTTGAAGAATTTAAGAAGAGATTATTGAATGTTATGATCTTGACTCTACCATCAAGAAATGGTGGATTTTTAATTTATATTTATGCATTGAGGAAGGGACTTGGTTTTTTACTTATGAAGAATGACTGAGTTATTACCTATGCATCAAAGAAGTTAAAAAATTAGGAATAAAACTATCCAAATCATGATATTGAGTTAGCAGACATAATAGTTTTTTAAAGATATGGATGCACTATCACTATGGTTAAATATGTGAGTTATATATAGATCAGAAAAGTTTAAAATAAATATTCTTATAGAAAGAAATAAATATGTGTAAAATACGATGGATTGATCTACAAAAGGATTATGATTTGTCAATATAATACCACTTAGTGAAGACAAATAAGATAGCAGATGCATTGATTAGGAAGGATCATGGAGTTCTAAACAAAATTTGGATCGAAATAGATCCTTTGTTCATCAATATAGAAAATATAGAAATGGTAATTACTTAAGAATGGGAAACAAGAATCATTTTTTAAATGATTACCAATCCATAATTATTGGAAAAGATAAAAATTTATGAGTTTTAAGAATAGAATGTTTCAAAGAAAATTAAAGCTTTAACTGATGGGAAATTTAAAGGCTTCATATATGAAGTTGATATTCTAAAATTTGGAAAGAGGATTTGTGTTCCCTCAATACCTGAGCTAAAAAGAGAATTATTGGATTATTATCATAGATTGAATTTATCTAAACACCCTAAATTTAGAAATAAGTATAGGGACTTGAAGGAAAATTTTGATAAGATAATATGAAGTGGGGAATTTTTTTCTTACGTGACAAGATATTTGGTTTGTTAAAAAGTTATGGATTAGATACAATATCTTAGTCATGTAATGAAACCTCTACCTATTCATACATGGAAATGTGATGAAATTACTATGGAATGTTTCACTAGATTACAAAATACTCCAAGAATTAATGATGTGATATGGTTTATTATTTATGAAATTAATAAAATCTACACATTTCCTTACATTAAGGGAATATTTTACACTAGATCACTATGAAAAACTCTATATTAATGAAGTTTTATGACTTTATAGGGAACCTATTTCAATTTTTTCTGATTGTGATCCATAATTTACATCTAATTTATGGGAAAGTATTTAGAATCCGCTTAATATTGAGATTTATTTAATAACTGCTTATCACCCTAAAAAATATGGGTCATAAAAAAGACTATATAAACTTTAGAAGATATGTTGAGGTCTTACTCACCCGACTTTAAAGGTATGTTGGATCATTATTTAAATTTGGTATAATTTTACTATAACAATATCTTTCATTCATGTATTCAAATTGAACCATATGAAGTATTATATGGTAAGAGATGTCATTAACCCACTTGTTGGGATGAAGTTGGTGAATTGAAGCTTATAGAACCATAATTTACTAAAGAAAAAAAGAAAATTTAATGGATATTCTAACCCATATGAAAGTAGTTGAAAGTAAGAAAATTATCTGTACCAATAACCATAGGAAATATTTGTAATTTCAAGTGGGAGATCACATTTTCTTTAAGGTATCACCATGGAAGGGTGTTATAAGAGTTGGGAAGAAAGGAATATTGAACCCCAGGAATGTTATTCATTTTGAATTCAAATATTTAATTGGATTTGTGGATTACTATTTTAAAATGACAGTGGTAATTTCTAAAGTGCAAGATGTGTTCCATAACCCTCTAGATTCTGGATACTATAGAACAAGTGATGAGGAATCAGATGACTCTACTACTAAAGGTGATTTGAAAAAAATCATATGACAGAAGAGATGACATGGGAACCTAAGAAAATTATGACGAACTATACAAATATGTTTATGAGGTGAAATTATAGAACCTTCAAGGATGATTTTTTTTGATATAGTGAATAATGTAGCACCCACAATATTTTACAATATATCTCTTTTTATATAAATTTATTCACATTAATATCTTTTATTGCACGCAACACTGAGTTCAAATGGTCCATGATCTATTATTATGTGATGGGTATAACATAGCTGTTAAATTTTCAGAAATAAATTGGAAAAACTATGTTTTTAAAAATATATGGTTGATACATTTATAGAATATATTTTTTGGGTTATCAATAAAAAATAATAATAAAAGACGTTTTGAAAATATATATTTTTGTGCTAGAAATATTTTTATATAATAACAAATTGAAATAGTTACTATTGGTGAATTATTTTAATGAAATGTATATATTATATATTCAATAATTTTTTTCAACATTCATATAGTTTTTTTACTATGCACAAGATAAGAATAAATCTAGTTTTATTATTAAAAATAACATTTTCTAAAATGCCATTTTTATCACGTTTTCAAACTTATTTTAAAATTAATTTATATCACTTATAATTATTTAATTTGATAAATTAATTAAATATTTATAATTAGGAGGTTAAAATTTGACAATTAGGACCATTTTATTTATGGTCAAAATAAATAGTAACCGTGGTAAAATTTATCACCTCACTAAAGGGTAAATTGGGTTAATTTAGGTTTTAAATAAGTGAAAAGCACAAACTTATTCATAATTATTATTATTGGATGAATAATATTAGAACCTTATATCTTTATACTTGAATTTGAGTTTCTTAATGTCCACTTTTCCATGAAAATTAGTTATATATTTTTGAAATCATTGATAATTACAAAATGTCAGTCTTCTTAATTTTAATATATTTTATGTGTCCACATAGGGACAAAAGAAAAATATCAAAGAAACTAAATTTATATTTTTATCATAATGAAATTATTTTCATTATATAAAACTATTTTCATTATTTATAAATTATATAATTAATTTAAATTCATGTGCAATGCAAATATAATATTTATTAAATTAAGATAAAAAATAAAATAAATTATTTTAAAAGTATGAAATTTCTATAATTATAATGATTTAATATGTGAAAATAATTTTATAGATATATGTCCCATATTATATAGGTTTTAAATCATTATGATAAAATTCCCCCTTTTATTTATATATTTGAAGTAAAATTAAATGAATAGTGTCAAAATTGTCAATAATGATAATTTATCAAAATTAATATTTTATTAAGTTATTTAAAATTAATAAATTATTTTATTCATCCATTTGAAAGTAATATTATAGAAAAAAATCATTAATGGTCCATTTATGAGTCACTTTTCCATTTATAGAAATATTATTAACCCTTTAAGATTATTATAGTGGTTATTATGATTAAGGTAAAAAATAACTAACCAAGGGGTTAATCAAAATGATAAGGTTTAAAATGAAATAAAAACTTGTATAAATTATATTTTTTGTGGGATTAAAACTCTATAAAACCTTATATTCGAATACATTTATATTTATAAGCATTTCAACATGATAATGGACTTATTATAATTTAATATTTTGAGAAATTCCAAATGTTCCCCACACCTCAATTATAAAAGCGAACCGTATCCTTCAATTATTCAAAAACATTTGATCCATATAAATCAAAATATCCTATCCAATTTCTTTTATTTATAACATTACCGTTGTTCTATATTTTCGGGTCTCCCTAAAAGACCAACCTTCAGTCCCTTAAGAAATGATCTATAGAAGGTCTCTCAAAGAATAGGTAATTTGCTTACCTGATGTATTTTAATTTTTTACTTATTCTAACTATTCTATATATATAAGTTAACATAAAATAATAAATTAATTAATATATATATTTTTATTTTTTTTATTATTAAAAAACCATTACCCATCGTCTTTCCCATCAAATGATAATTGGACTTATTACTCATGTGTACATATTAGTTACCGTCTCCATGAAGCGATACAATTTATTTCTTATTACCAAATTTTATGGATGGGAATTATTAAAGGTTTAGTATTTATATATTATTTTTATAAGATAATTATACTTATTAAATAATAATATCATATATATGTTATTATCTTCCAAACCATTGGAAAATGATAATGTCCCTCATGCGTGCGTGTTTACTACCACCTCTACGAAGTGAAGTGATTCACTTTTCATTTATATTTTTTATTGAATGGTAACAAGGATAGATTTTATGAGTATATATTGTTTATATTATATATTAATTATTTTAAAAATTATAATTATTATTTACCTTTCTTTTTTTCTATCCATAAAATAATGAAAATGACATTCATGCGTACGTATGACCTACCGTCTCCATGAACAGTGTAATACATTTTTCTATGTCTACCATTAACAGATTACATCAAATATATATATAATAAATATATATGATATTTATATAATTAGTAAAACTATTTAGATGATTTTAAATTTCATGTATAAACACTAAAATTACTGAATCAAAACATATATGAAAAAAGAAGTTATTATTTCTGGAAACAACAATTTTTAACAAAGAATTCTTAAGAAATGAACAATAAAAGATTAAGAGTATGTCATAAATGGTATAATATATATTATTATGGTAATATAATATATTAATAATAAATCTATATTTATTATAGATGTTTATTGAACACATAAAAAGGAATTCAAACCCTTGGTAAGGGTTTATTTTACAATCTCATCATTATTCAGGATTGTTAATGTTTAAGTATCCAGTAGGGAATATTTCTCTTATAGATCCATGTTTCTTAAATATAATTTCAAAAACATTTTACTATTATCCTATTAATTTTAAATTCATTTGAACTATATTTTACTTTTTACAAAATGGTTTGAAAGGATTTTTTCCATTTTTTAAACGTCGTACTTTGGGAGTTTTCTAACAAAAATACCAAAGGATTATTTTTTTAACATATACAGTATGAAAATATTTTTCCACTATTATGATATCTAAATGATTTTAATATTACTTTAAAATTTTATGAGGTTATTTTCAAAGGATTTTTTTTCTTTTATATGTGCATAATTTTCGAAAAATTAGTGATTTTAAAGTGAAAAGGGAATTTTCATCAAAAGTTTTCCTACGATATTTTTGAAGTATCTTCATATACGTCACCATAATTTATTAAATTTTATTTTCTAACAATGATATTCTATTATATATTCATATACATTATTTTATTTGATGGTGTGTTATTAGTTCTATTAGAGATTTACTATTTTGACACCACTCATCATATTACTTGGGATGGTTTAAGAATACGTTTATTGGTTGGGGAAATTATAACATTTCATATAATAGTTTCAATATGAATGTTTATGTTGATTATTTTTCATCCCTTTCATATGATTAATTCATTTGACTTATTAAGTTATGGTAAGGGTACACTATATCCCCTCGATGCATCGATAAGTCTCATGAGACAAACTAGCTTGGGTATTGGATGATGCCTTATCCATTTATATAAGATGTCTTAGCATGAGGCCTCTATAGTATGTTTATGATGGTTGAAATTATGAATTTAACTAATTATGAGATTATTTATTTATTTCCATTTGACTATTTTATTAGTTATGATATCCATGTATATGTTTTTATCTCATGATATTATGGAATTATTTGATTTCTATTTTTTTCATTGCATATTATTCACACCTTATTTATCTCCCGCTAAATGTATACCCTTACTAAGAATCTATGATCAACCCTTTTATTATGTTTATCTTTTCCCATAATTCTTATATGTATATTATGATTGATATCAATGGATAATCTAAGAGTATTATGGAATTCTAAAATGAAAAACCATGTTGCATTTTATTCTTTCAATTATAATGTATGATTCAAGTATTTATCTAGTTTTTAAATAATTATAAACTATTCTATCCTTGGGGATGAAATAAATTTTACCCAATATGAATTTAATAAATTAACCACCAACTATGGGTTTTTAGGGGTAGGGTATTTATAGTTATAATGAGATGACTGATGTAAGTTTATTTTTAAGGAGATTAAGAAGGGATTGTCCTCAACACCTATTCATATCTTATTTGAATCAGGTAATAATTTTGGAGTTCATTTTGATGAATTTTAAATGGGTTTGGGTTGTGTTATGATGTATGAGGATTGAGTTTTAGCATATGGTACTTATCAACTTAATCTAAATATGAATAAATATCCAATACATAATATTGAGATAGAAAATATAGTACATTATCTAAAGAGTTAACATCATTATTTGTTTTTTAGAAGTTTATCAATTATATCAATCATAAAATCTTGAAGTAAATTTTCTCTCACTGAGATTTAAATATTAATTAAGGATGATGATTTTAATTTCTCTAATTGTTTCACATTTATATGATATATACTCCTAACAAAGGAATGGTTATTACTAATGATTTGAGAAAGCGATCTCAAGTTGTCATGGTTTAGAAGTCAAAAGATGAGTGACAGATTATTTCATTTTCCACTAAGTTAAATGTATATGTATCAATTAAGTAGAGACATGTGGACTAAAACCCCTTGACTATCACTTCATTTTTATTAATGTGAGTTAAATAAAATCATGATTTGGATTTAAAATGATGGTATTTCCATAATAAAATATATGGTGGGGAGAAAATACCCAAATTTACTCTAAAGGATAATTCTATTATACTTTCTATTAATTTATTTAGTTTTTTTGTTTTTTCATGAAGTGGTGATACAATATTTTTACATTTCTCTAAGGTAAGTTTATCGCAGTTTAAATAAAATGTACCATAGTGTTTGATCACACTTTTTATGGCTAGGAATGGAGTGAGATATGGATGGATTTTTGTTGAGATACCTAGACTATTAATGATTTAAGACAAATAATTTGAGGTTATTATGTATAATAAAATAATTCCCCATTACGAAATGTAAATAAGAAGAAGTTATGATGAATTGTGTGACTGTTTTTTTTTGAGATCACAGAAAGGCATAGATATAGTTTGTGTAGTTTTTGATCACATGGATAAATGTTAACATTTTATACTAATAAAAAAGATTAAAATTTTTTATGAGTCATAAAATATTTATATCTATGTGTTTTTAGAATTTATGTACTACCCAACTATATTTTTTTGATTGAGATATGATATTTAAATCTCAGTTTTGGTAGGGATTACTAATGATTTTGGGTACTCAATAAGAGTTGAGTATAACTTACCGTCCGTAGATAAATATAAAATATAAAAATACTAGCCATATTTTTGAGGATATAATTGATGTATATATTATTTATTTCAATGGTGTGTGGGAATAACATGTAGCTTTGGAAGTGTCCTTGTATGAAAATAGATACTAGAATTCTACTCAGATTGATCCATTTGAAGTATTGTATATCAAAAGTCACGTTGGTCACCTTTGTGTTTATTTGTGATAGGTGAGGTGTATTTATTATATCCTAGCATCATATATGTTAGGTCCACTAGGTTAGATATCTTGAGAGGGGGGGGGGGTGAATCAGGGTATGACAGATTAAAATAACTGCCCCTATTGATCTTGTTTCACTATTAAGAAAAACTATTTTCTTTCTCTTTATCATAGAAAAGTATAGAAGGAAAATAAATCATGCACGGTACACAATGATTTTTACTTGGTTAACCCTCACTGGGCTACGTCTAAGGATCATACACTGGCAATGTGCTGATGTACCAAATCTACTATAAGCGCACTGCTGTTTACATGTTCGAAGTGGACTCACGGTCTCTCCTAGTTTACAACCGCTCACAATATAAAAGTTCATTTCTCTCTCAACTAAAGTGTGTTCACTGATTCTTTAGAAGATCCACTAACATTTTATAGACCTATAGATCTCCTCATTATCTATAATGAAATACGCATCCTTAACTGTTGATAGATTCTCTATTGACGTCTAACTTCCACCCGCAGATGAATCTCTCTTTGCACTAGGTGTACCGCGAAACCCCAATTTTTACGCGCAACCTTCACTGGGCCTTGCGCATAATTCCATGATTTTGCATGAAATTTACTTTTCGTTCAACAACCCGGTTACACGAAACACACTTTTTTACATGCAACAAATTATTTTACGCGCAAAATCTTTTACACGCAGCCTCTACACTGCCTTGTGTGAAATTCTCCGCTTTTGCGCGAAATCCACTTTTCGGGCAAACAATCTTCTTTTCACGCAACTCTCTTGGGAACTCCAATTTCACGAACCAGATCTCGGATAATCATTATGTCTTGAGATAATCTGAATGAGGGGGGTCACTTCATATTTATAGGCAAAATGGACCCCTGCACGAAAAAACTTTCTTCCACACGTAATCCTCATCGAGCGCGAAAAAACACATCTTTCGTGCCACACTGTATTTCGCACCTTGCTCCAATTTTTTGCACAACTCATGCCATTTCCAATTTTCAAGATAATTATCTTGAAACACCTCTTGTGCGAAAAACATCATCCCTCAATTTCGCGCACTGTGAAAATAATTCGTGCCACACTTAAATTTTCGCACACTACACTGATTTTTCACACGCCACTATATTTTTCGTGAATCCCACTAATTTTTCACGCCCCACCTTATTTTTCATGCACCACTCCAATTTTTATCGCACCTCCCTTTTACAAAAACAAATCTCTCCATTTTCTGATTTTTAGACCCAAAAATTTGGCAAACACAAGAAAACAGTGCCACCTTGTATTTGCTCTTTTTGTACCACCTCCAGATCATTCATTCCTTTGTCGAGGTTCTTCAATAAATTATGGATTGTTGAAACCATCCCTTGAACCCAAAAAATCACCATGTAAACCCCATTTTCAACACATTTATACATCATGGTCTGCTTTTTCAACAAATACAACATGTAGGCCCACTTTGTCAACAAACACAATCACCTCAAAAATGATTCAATGATGCCTTGAGGGATTTTTCCCCAATAATCCCCCCATTTGGGTTTGTTGACACCTCTTATCATAAAAATTCTCTACACTTTGATAACTCATTAAAGCTTCTTCCAGCCGCTACCACCCTTCGCCTCTTGCGATTCTGGTAGCGTTTAAGGATTCAATTAACACGTACTCTAAGCCCACATGAGCAACGATTGGCGTGAGAAACAAGAGTAAATAAAAATTTCATTAGTGAAACACTTCATGTATGACAACAACTGTTGATACCAAACAGATGCCAATTTCTAAACTGATACCAATTTTTGATCACTAAAAAACTTCTCTCACTATCACTCATTTTCTTTTATCAAGATCTGTAGCTATCGTCTTGTGATATCTATTCTTCGATCAATCACTTATAGCATCATCAGATTTAATACACTCCCCCTTTCTCATTTCTCTCCCTATCTCACTGCTCTATATATCAGTTTCTCCTTATATCATTCATGATTTTTCAAATAGCCACACTTTCGCACTATCTCCCCCTTGAATAATCACTGTTTTCTCCTCCTTTTTCAACGAACCCAAAGGGAACCCCTTTGCAGTCTGTAACAGGGTAAAACACATATTAGTACATTAGGGTAAACCACGTCATACCTTGGGGATGGGGGGGGGGTTCCACATCCATACTCTTTCAAGAGAAACGAGTTGACTGAACTCCCAGAGCCAATCGATGCCACTCAAAAGCTTCCTTGGGTAAGGCCTTTGTTAACATGTCTGCAACCTATAGTTCTGTAGGCATATACGCCAACTTCACGATCCCTTGATCAACTTTCTCCATGATAAAATGATATCTTATCTCAATGTTCTTTTTCCTTGAGTGATAGACTAGATTTTTTTATAAGATTTATAGAACTTGAGTTATCGCACTGGATTCCGATCGGAGACTTCACTTCAATGCCCATATCATCAAGCTGCTGCTTAATCCACAATAACTGTGTGCAAGATTGAGTGGAGGCAATATATTCAGCTTCTACGGTGCTCAATGAAATGCAATCTTGCTTATTGCTTGTCCAAAAAACACACAAGCCACAAAGATAGAACACACCTCCTAACGTTGATTTCCTGTCATCCGCTGAACCAGCCCAATCTGCATCAGTATATCCAAATAACTCTATCTGAGATTTTCCATTATACATAAAGCTGAAGTCCACCGTGTCCTTAATATACCGAAGTATTCTTTTAACTAAAAGCATGTGGCTTTCCTTGAGATTGCTTTGATATCATGTTACTTGGTAGGTGGTGAAAACAATATCAGGTATTGTCCCTGTCAGGTATAGTAAACTCCCAATAATCTGCCGGTATTCTGTGATATTAACTGCCTCTCCATTATCATATTTCGATAATTTCATCTGGGTAGCAACCAGAGTCTTCATCTCCATGGAATTTTCCATTCCAAATCTTTTCAAAAAATTCTTGGAATATTTAGATTGAGAAATGGATGTTCCATTCCTTCCTTGTGTCACTTGTAGACCAAGGAAAAAAATTAGATGTCCAATCATTGACATTTCAAACTCACTTTTCATGAATTTGGAAAATTGTCAGCATTGAGATTCATCTGAGCCGCTAAATATTAAGTCATCAACATAAACTAGCACAATCATCCTTTGATTACTATTGTTGTTAAAATAGAGATTTTAATCAACTCCACCACGCTGGAAACTAAGCTTCTTTATGTATTGATCAAGCCTTGAGTAATATGATCTTGGTGCTTGTTTCAGCCCATACAACGTCTTCTTCAATTTGCAAACCTTGTTCTCATCCTCATGAATGATAAAACCATATGGCTTCTCAATATACACTTCTTCCTCTAGAACCCTGTTCAAAAATGCATATTTGACGTCCATCTAGAAAACATTGAACTTCTGTTGCACCGTAATAGATAGAAATAATCTGATTGTCTATAGTCTCACAACCAGTGCAGATGTCTCATCAACATCTACTCCCTCTATCTGGGAGTATCCCTTGCACACTAGTCATTCTTTGTTCCAAATAACTATGCCATATTCATTCATCTTGTTGTGATAAACCCATTTAGTCCTGATGAAATTCTTATTTGCTGGCCTAAAAAAATCTCCCAATTCTGATTCTTCTCAATCTGATATAGCTCTTCATTCATTTCCTGAATCCAGTTTTCATCTTCAACTGCATCAGCGAAGCATTTTGGCTCAACATGTGATAGTAAAGATGTATGCTGCAGTGATTTCATTCTTCTTGTCTGAACTGGACCTGATAGATCACCAATTATATTCTTTTTATCAATTTCAGCCCGACTCATTGGCTTCTGTGCAGATACAGATTTTTCTTCTTCATGCTCATCATTAGTATCTTCTTCTGAATTAGTATCAGCCACTTCTGATCCTCCTACGTTATTTTTCTTCTCATTGCTTTCATCTAGAAATTGTTCATTGTGATATTGAATACTCTCTTCATTCTCTATAATAGTGAGATAATTTCTCTCAACTACTTTTCCCAAGCTTTTGTTAACACATTTTTATTCTTATCTTTTTCTTGAATAGCCTAAGAATATCCCATCATCTCCACGTGACTCAAATTTTATATGTTTCTCCTTGTTGAGGATGAAGCACTTACTTCAAAATATTCAAAAGTATTTCACTATTGTCTTCTTTCTATACCACATCTCATATGGAGTCTTTCCTTCCTTCAGACATAATAGAGCCCTGTTAAAAATGTAGACCGATGTCAAAACTGATTCCTCCCAAAATTTCTCTGGTAGTTCTTTTTCAATGAGCATCATTCTTGCCATGTTGTTGATGATCCTATTTCTCCTTTAAACCACTCCATTTTGTTGGTGATTTTTTACTAAAGAAACTTGATTCCTTGTCCCATGTTTCTCGAGATAGTCTTCCACCTGACTGTTTGTGAATTCCATACCATTGTCACTACAAAACATCATAATTCTCTGTCCGGGTATTCTTTCGCACTCCCTTAGATACTGTTTTAAGTAGCTGAATAAATCCGACATATGGACAATAACAAATACCCATTCTATTATGCTATAGTCATCAATTAAAATAACATAGTACCTCTTTCCGTCAATTTCTCCCGGTGTGATAGGACCACAAACATCAGAATGCACCAATTGGAGTACTCTTGTTGACTTCTTTTCCTTTTCCTTATACATATTTCTGATGAGATTCACTTGTTGGGATGCATCACATGTGTGAGTACGATCACGTGATATCTTGGGGAGGTCTCTTGCTATATCACACTTTACCAGATCTTCTAGGGATGGTCGGAATAGATGACCAAGTCGCTTATGCCACAATTTTTTCTCTTCCTATCTGGATAAAAATTCACATATATTCTTCTCCACTTACAAGGTAGAGATTCCATTTTTCCTTTTTCCCTATAGTATCACTATACCATCTCTTACCGTGATGACACATGTCTTCTTGGTAAACCGAATAGAATGCCCTGAGCCACATAATTGACTGACACTAAGCAAATTGTGACTGATGCCTTCTACAACTAAGACATCATCACGTCTTATTTCATTGCCCCCAAACTTGGCCTTTCCCGATCCAATTATCTTCAGGACTTCATCATTTCCAAACATAACAACTCCTTCTTTGTCATATTTTATGTCTGTAACTAGATCCTTGTTGCCTGTCATGTGAGACGTACAACCACTATCAAGGATCCACACACCAGAACAATCTGATGCTTTAATGGAAATTTCAACAACCACTACATTCTCGGATCTCTTGTTCTTGGTCCATATTTTTGTCTCCACCCTCGGTATAGATTGAGACTCATGATCATTCTCAGAGTATGATGGAACAACTTCATCTTGCAAAGATGCAAATCTATTTTTCATTTTTAACTCACCTATTAGTTTTGATTCTGATTTGGCACATTTTTCTGTATGGTCGAAGTGCAGTACCTAGCCTTATGCCCAAATCCTCCACACCAAAACAGTGTCCTTAAAAATATGTTCAAGAGAACCATTCTATATTTGGATGTCACCTTTGTTCTTGTTCCCTTAGATATCTCTTGGCTATGGAACACACATACTATGAATGCCCCATCTTTTCAGAACAATAACACCTAATATAAGGTGCATTACTTCATGTTAGTTATGTACTACGAGTTCCCCTTGGGATATCTGAATATTATGATTCTTCTTTGTGCCCAAATCAACCTTCAATCTCGAGATGGGTGCTTGTGGCCTGACTTCTATTTTCACATATTTTTGTTTCTGATCAAGCCTTGAATCAGCATTAACGTCTGAGCTCAATTAATACCTCTTTCCTGCTGAACTAATAGGCTCCTATTTCATCTTTTTAGTCTTTATAATGACCTTCTTTCCCAAGAATGTGTTGGGAATAAAAGGTATTTCCTGGTCTTTAACTTTTCTCTACAGACCTACAACTTCTTCTTCAAGCTCTTCAATACTCTTGACGTGATCTTTCCTTGTGTTTTTAAAGCCATAGATCTCCCTTTTCTGTTCTTCAATCTTGATTTTATACTCACTAAATGATTCTGAGTTCTCCGATGTTGATGACTTGAGTTTCTCAATTTCTTCCATTAACTCAGACTTCTCTTCTTCCTGCTACGACATATAGAGTTTGGCATCCCGAACAACTTTGTTAGAATTTTTTGTTTTGGATCTCCAAAAATCTATCTCCTCAAAAGCAGCCTATAAATTAGCTTGAATAGCTATTCTTCATTCATATTCTTCTTCTTCATCATTATATTCTGTTTCATTCTTCTCCTGAGAACTACCAACAATTGCCACCATAACATTTTCTCCATGATCTTTGCAGTTCTCTATCTCTTCAACCTCTCCAGCCTCAGACTCACCCGAACTGTCGCATTCTTTTGAAAGGAGTTTTTTCTTCTTAAATAAATTTATCTTGAACTATTTGTTACTGTTCTCAAATGATAGTGACTTATTCTTGGGAATTTTGACTTCATCTACATAATCATCTTCTTGGAATGTTTTGGGACACCTTGCTGCAAGATGACCAACCTTTCCACATTGAAAATAGGCCAGCGGAAGTTTCCCTTTAAACAATACTTTTCTTTTTTAAAGGTTTGAGGAGAGGAATGGAATCACCTTATCTGTCTCTTCTTCTTCCTGAGAAACTTCAATGGTGAGCTTCTTTATGGACTTGAATGCCACTTCTTTAGATTCCCCCTTTTCCACAGCCTCATTATCATCATTTAGAATTTCATATGCAACCAAGGTACTGTGAAAATTGTCCAATGTTATCTCCTTTGGATCCTTATCTTCTAGTACTAAAACCTTCGGATTGAACCGAGGAGGATGTTTCCTCAAGATGCTCTTTACGATATAATGTTTTCAATGACTTCTCCCAGACCTCACATATCTTCCACAACAACATTTACCCTATCAAATAATCCATCAACAGACTCATTCAAGTTCATTCTTAGATCTTCATAATTGTTTCATAATACTTGCATCTTTTCTTCTCTAACCTTTATATCTCTTTCATATATGTTCAACAACTTACCCCACATAGAATGTGATGTTTTACATGACATCACCTTGGTATATATAGCATTGGATATGGATCCTCTGAAATCATTAATTCCTTTTGCGTCAGCATCCAGTTATCTCCGCTCAAATTCTGATAAATCACCGCTATTAATATTAGCTGTGATACCATTCATTTATTCTATAAACATATCAATTCCCAAAGATAAGAAGTAGTGTTGCATCCGATTCTTCCATAGCTGAAAATTGTTCCCGTCGAAGAGTGGAATCCCTTTATGATTAGTGACCTCCATTTAAGAGAGAACCACAAATATCAACCTTTCCCTCTTATACCAATTGTTAAGTACACTAGGTTAGAAACCCTAAGAGGAGGGGGGTGAATCCGGGTATGAAAAATTAAATAACTTCCCCTATTGATCTTGTTTTGCTATTAAGAAAAACTATTTCCTCTCTCTTTCCCGTAGAAAAGTATAAAAAAAATCATGCACAGGGAACAAAAATTTTTACTTGGTTCACCCTCACTGGGATACGTCCAAAGAGAATACACTAGCAATGTGCCGATGTACCAAATCCATTATAAGTGTACTGCTGTTTATAGGTTTGAAGCGGACTCACTGTCCCTCCTGGTTTACAACCACTCACATTATGAAAGCTCATTACTCTCTCAACTGAAGTGTGCTCACTACTTCTTTAGAAGATCCACTCACAGTTTATAGACCTGTAGGTCTCTTCATTATCTTTAATGAAATCTGCATCCTTAATTGTTGACATATGCTCTGTTTACGTCTAACTTTCACCCGCAGATGAATCTCTCTTTGCACCAGGTGTACTGGCCAACCCCAATTTTTACGTGCAGCCTTCATTGGGCCTTTCACGTAATTCCATGCTTTTGCGCAAAATATACTTTTCATGCAACAACCCTTTTCCGCACAACACAGCTTTTACGTGAAACAAATTATTTTATGCGCAATAGCTTTTATGCACAACCTTTACACTACCTTGTGTGAAATTATCCTCTTTTTTACGAAATTCAGATTTCGCGCAAACAATCTTATTTTTGCGCAACTCTCTTGGGAACTCCAATTTTTCCCACCAGATCTCAAATACTCTTTATGTCTTGAGATAATTCAAATGAGGGGGGTCACTTCATATTTATAGGCAAAATGGACCCCTGCGCGAAAAACCTTTCTTCCGCGCATAATCCTCATCGAGCGCGAAAAAACACATCTTCCGCGCCACACCGTATTTCGCACCTTGCTCCAATTTTTTGCGCACCACATGAATTTTCCAATTTTAGAGCTCCTGACCTTGAAACACCTCTTTCATGAAAAACTTCATCCCTCAATTTCGTGCACTATGCAAATATTTCATGCCACACTTAATTTTTTGCGCACCACGCTGATTTTTCACGCACCACTATATTTTTCGTGCATCCAGCTAATTTTTCAGGCCCCACTTTATTTTTTACGCACCAATACAATTTTGCGTGCACCTCCCTTTTCCAAAATCAAATCTATCCATTTTCCGATTTTTAGGCCCTAAAATTTGGCAAACATTGGAAAATGGCGCCACCTTGTATCTGCTCTTTTTGTACCACCTCCAGATCGTTCATTCTTTTCTTGAGGTTCTTCAATCAATCGAGGATTGTTGAAATCATCCCTTGAACCCAAAAAATCACCATGTAAAATGCCTTTTTCAACACATTCATACATCATGGTCTGCTTTTTCAACAATACAACATGGATGCCCACTTTTTCAACAAACACAACCACCTAAAAAATGCTTCAATGATGCATTGAGGGATTTTTTCCCAACAATATAAGAAACTAATGATATAGTTCTGTTCATCAGAAAGATTCTAGATACGACCTAGAGTGTACATAAATATTATATTGATAGAATACTCCATCCTCTTGAGTTTGATATTGGGGATCATGTGTTTTTTGGATGTGTCAACTTAGTTAGGAAATTAATATTTGGGTAATCAAGGGAAGTCGGATCCACTATTTGTAGAGATCTTTGAGACCATGGAATTAATTAAGTAAATTTCTAATAATTTTTATTTCCCTCTAAAATACCATGGAATGGATGTTGTATTTCATCTGTCTCAGTTAAGGAAGTACATATAAAACTCCATAGTAATGATATGCAATCTGAGAAATATGATTATTTCTTTGGAAAATTGTTCTGTACCATTGATAATAATGATAAGACTTTATAGGTAAGTACAATAATACTTGTACAAGTATTTTATAAATATGGTTACTTGATATTGGAAACTAGGAATAATAAGTAGATTTGAGGTCTTAGTGGATTGTGTTATTTGTTGGAGTCACTCAGTTATGATTCTTAGGGATAATAAAACCAATTATTGATAGTTTGTGTGAAAATATATATTTTCAATTATGAATATATATTATTATAATTTTATTTTGAGATAAAAATAGCGTTTTTTAAGGTTTTTAGAAATTCTAGGTTGATTCATTGTCCATGTACTCTTCATAAACTATGCATAGTGATCATGAAATTCACTAATTTTGATATCATGGGTGATTTATAGATCGTTCATGGTATGAAGACTATTAATTATTTAATATTTACCTGAATATTAATTTTCTATGTATAAGATTATGAGTAATCTCCATAATCTATTTATATATTGTTACAATGACATTATTGAGTACTTTATGTAGTTATGTAATTTTTGAATTATGTTTAAAATATTTTAGTTTATATTTTTATAAAAAATATATTTTCATTGATGGGGAATTATTATATTTTAGTGTTATAAATTATTTTATATAGTCATAAAGATTGATTTAATATATTGTTTTAGAATAACTTTGGAATGGTGTGGTATTATAATTTCCAAGAAAAAGGATTCAGTATTATAATTATTATAATCACATTTTTATTATTATTTGGTGGAATTAAAAAAATGGGAACCCCCTTCTTTCCATTTGTGATCAATGTACTATGTGGTGAGATCCTCAATTCTCTTTCAATATCTTTACCTCCATGGTGATTTATTCATGATCATTCATTTTGATCTAAAGGTTAAGGTCTTTTCTCCCTTTTTCATTTTTATCCTTTATACTCTTCATCTATATAAAATAATATGACCATAGTGGGTTTATATATTGATTATAGTTCATTTATAATTGGGTGTTTTACTGTTTTTGGAATGTGAAATCCATTTCTAACCCCAATATATCCTTGTTTGGTGAAGGTATCATAGTCAAATAAAATTATATTAGGTTATTTATCTGTTTACATTTAGTTTATATAATCATAGTTTATTTATCATTTTAAATTTATTTATTTCTTATAAGATGCATATATTAATAATCTATGATGGTTTTATAAAATATTTCCATGATTTTCTTTCCAATTTCATTTTATGTCAAAGTTGTTTTGACATAATGTTTTTCTAAGACTAATTAGGATCTAATAAATCCTATTAGAACAATAAAAAGTGTTTAAGAATACCAAACAAGGATCTCCATGCATAGAAATATAAAAAATGCATAATATAAAAATTATAAAAACTATAAATCATGCATACCATAAACATAAGTTTCCCCAACATCATCCCTCTTATTTCTTAATGTTTGAAGAAGATCACAAGAGAGTAATTTGAAGGACTCCCACCTTAGGTCATTTCCACAAGTTGATCGAATAAACTATCATATAAGAAGAACTCTATCCTCTATGAGTGTTAGCATATCATAATATGGGGGAAGTATAATAAAGATAAATTCATTTGACGGTGATTCTCACCCAATAATCATATAAGCACACACACACACACATGATCGTACACACACACCACTTCCATAAAAAAATAGAGGTTTTATAAACCCTCAAGGATTATCTTTAGTAGTTCCCAAATTTTATTATGTGTTATAACAAATTTTTAAATGATTCAGACAATTCATGAATCCAATGAATGAATAATGAACTTCCTGTGCATTCCATCATATGTAACTCCTCATTAAATGAAATAGATTCAAATGTTAATGATAGGTTTCCAATGAATGGTATAACCATTATAAATTAATTTTAATATACAATTCATATAAAATAAGTGGTATGTAATTACACTAAAATATCTTTATGACACACCCCAATCTTAGGATATGATGTTTTCATGCATCACATACAGGAAAAGGAAGATATGGTATTATGATATCCTCAATCACATATAATGATTTCATAGACATCCATATTATATAGATATATCATAGAAATTGATATACCTAACTAAGGTATATTTAAAACCACTAATTTCTCATTTAATATAAGAAAACATGTCTATATTGTGATTTATGATATAGACCAAAAATAATCTCATGTGTAAAGGATTTTTGGAATATATCTATCAATAACCTACTTACACTAAAGCCTAATAGACTTTGTATCATATTACCTTATACCATATCAAATATGATAATTTTATAATCCGTATCAAAAGTACTTTTGGATATTTTCTAAAAAACTTGTTTTAAATCTATCATCAACTTCACTATATATTATTTCATATGAAATTCCTTGTCAAAATACATTCAAAAAACTTTTGGATTTACTGTAAAAAAAATTTTTAGAGTAACTATTCAAGTCAAACTCAGTCCAAATCTTGTCAACTACAAAGTGTGACCCAATAGGCCTTTATAGAATAGATAATAAAGATAAATCAATAGATCCATACATTCAATCATCAATACTACTCAAGATATAAATTGATCTAGTGTGATAAAAATTAAACACATGTATCTCTATACCTATTTACACTAACCACATCTCATGATAGCATTCACTCTCATTCATTCCCTTTGCCCAAGAAATCTAGTGACCATAAGGCACATAGTATTTAAATACCATATATTCTACTCAAATGTTCTCCAGTGTATGCTGAATTGGTTGATAAATACATCACATGTCATTTCTCATTATGGATGATAACATAACATGCCCCTCATCCAAATAGATAACCACACCATATATAATATCTAGGTGAGAATGCACACTTCATAGTTTGTCTCAATGGGGGAACAAATTTCATACTCAACACATGAGATGAAAAATAGCAACTCGGTTGAACTCCAACTGAATACATTATTAGTAACATAACCAAAATCCCTAGATTATATAATCCTAAATGTATTGTGTAAGAAAGGTATAAAATTATAGTGTTTCTCTTACTAGTAATCTCACTATCCTCAAGTAATGGGGATTCCAAAAAATATCTTTGAACCCCTAGTATACAAAAAAACATAGTGAATGACATTCCATGTGGTATAATTAGTGGGTAATCCAAGGAACAAAAATACTTTTTGTGCCCCTTGAGCATAGTTTTCATATAATATGAGAATCATACCCACAGTAACATTTAAATTTCATATTAAACTATAATAGTTCATGAAGAACATTTTTTGGGGATAACTCAGTGTCATACCTTGAGAGGTTCATTATTATTGTATTTCATGAAATGTATATCTATATATACATATATACATCCAACATGAAATAATGATAAAGTGGATATTTCATTTTATATGATACATTTTATATTATTAAAACTCCTTTAAGAATACTTAAAAAAACATTACATAACCACCTATTTATCATATGATATATAAAAATCTTCTAAATTAACCTAATATATTTTTATACTTTTAGGGGTTTTTTCTTTCAATACATATATATATATATAATTATTACCAAATATCTATTTTTTAACTATATAAAACCCTCTCACTAAACATTCAAATAGAAAATTTTATTAAGAAATCATTTTTGAGTAATTGTGATATTTAAGATTTATAATCCCAATGTTCAACTCCATAAACATATTCAAACTACTTAAATTCATAATATCCAATTTTATAATGTTAAATTTATTATGTACTTATAAATGTTCAATGTTAAACCCCACAATACTTGGATTTATTTCTATCATGTTTTTCCATGAAATATTTTGTGAAATAATTTAAATATTTACATTATCACTTACTAGTAAATATTAAAAAAATTTAGGAAAAACTTACATCTACTTTGTTACAGAAACTATATGTTTCTACTTATATTATTCTTTATTTATATATCCTTAAACTATTTTATGATATTAAATTCAATTCAATTCGTATTTTAACTAAAATAATCCTTTATTAGATAGTTATATTCACATTTCCATGGAAACTAGATGTAACTCCTTATATTTTTATAGCCACATATGTCAAATTAATTTGGATATTAAGTGGAAATAATTTTAACTTTAGACTGGTATAAGATTTTAATTATTAACTTTGAACTTATCTACATTCAAATACACTCCCACTAGCCTCTTAGGTGATATATTCTATTCCAAATGTCGTGTTATGATACACAAAATCATTTGTACTTAGAAAATAATAGTTATTATATTTTACTAGGTATAAATGATAGAATAAAATATTGTTTCTATTTCAAATGTGGTATTTTATATTCCCATCTCATTTTCCATTGAAAATAAGTCTATTCATTAAAATATTCTACTGATGGGTGGCAAGAACATATTCCCACCAGATAATCTCTTTTATCTGAGAGAATTTATTTTACCTTCTTATTCTTATCAAAACATATTAAATAAACTAATGAATCACAAAACATGTGTATATAATTAATCATCTCAATTGGTTCACACTAAAACGTTTTTAATGAATAACTTTTCTTATCATATAAGAGAAATGAGATGAAAATACATATCCTTTTAAGATCAATCTAAGCTTTATAAATTCTTTAAAATTAAAATATTTGATAAATAATTTCTTTGATTCATCACTTAAAGGAAAAATACAAAACTTGTAAAAACCTTAAATTTTTTAACTCCAATATATTTACAACACTTATAAAACATAATTTTTGGTATCACATAACCTTAAAAACGAAATAATCAACTTCTATAGAATTTATACCTAACATGGACATTCCATGGAGTTTCCAAAATCCCTTCAGGTATCCTGTTGATTCCATCCTATTGAATCATCAACCATTATTAAAAATTTTACCTTAAGGATTCAAAGATCATCACTAGCTACTTGAATAAATATTTTTGGACTCTACATATAATTAGTCTTCTTCTATTTTAAAATTTTACCCACTTTCACTATCATCACAACACTATAACATAGACATTATATGTTGAGTTAAACTATTCTTAAAACTTGAAAATATGGAGTAAACTTTTATTTAAATTTGTTCATCTTATCAGTGATGGATCTAGGGTACAATAAAAGTAGTTGGGCCCATTCCCAAAAAGGTATTTTGTCAATTTCCTTATATTTCCCCCATAAACTAGATGAATAGAAACCCTAAAATCCCCAATATAGGATGTTTCTCATATAATTTATAATTATTTTATATAAATTAGAATTACCTTTTCTTGTAATTTTATTGTTCAATTGATTGAGCTATTCTTTTTTCACCATCATTGCATTGAATGATTCAAATATATAATCCCACTAAAAATATCCACATGTGTTCCATAAACCCTAGAATATCATAGATCGATCTTTATATTCTTGAATCGAAGAAGAACCACCTTGTAAAGACCCAAATCCGGAGCCCCTCCACTGGTGACCCATACCCAGTTCTCCACATGACCTCAAGCGTGTTTCCCGAAACTCCAGAGTGTTCTGACTAGCAGCGAGGGCCTTGGTGAATTGGTGGGGAAACTATGCCCTCATTCGGTAAAGTATACAGTAGAAGAACAACCAGTCACAATAACGGAAACAATAAACAGCATACAACAACTGAACTAAACAGCAGAGGCAATGTATAATAATAATAATGATGCAATATGGTACATATATCTATGGAATGCAGTAAAAAACCATCCTGTTGAAGTAAAAATGAAAAACAAAGAGCAAAAGAAAACAAACTATACTACTCAGCATTGCAAGCCACGGCTCGGTCCCATGCTCTCCAACTCCAGTGAAATCAAGAACCTGAAGTAGAAGGGTTCTTGCCCTTATCTATACCTACAACAACATAGTCTTCTTGGGCCCAAAAGCAGGGCCCAAACAGGGTGTGAGATATAATCCCAGTAGGAAATCACCCAAAGATTTGTGCCTAACAGTCAATGAATACAAGGAAAGTAAAAGTGCGGAAAGTAGTAACCAACAAAGCACACAGCAACTAAAATCCACAATACTAGCATAAAATTACACAAGTAAACAACCAACAACAAGTAGAAAATAGGTAACCCTCTGGTTAGCTCTCAGAGCCTAACCCCTATGGTTCAACCTACTAGTACTAGAAACCCTCTAGGAGGTAGACACAGTCTAACCCCTCTGGTTCAGCTATGAATAGAATCTCTAAGGAAGCAGTCACCATCAATCCCCCCTATAGTCTCATATCATGCTAAAGGCCCTCTGGGTAATCACTCAATGTCACATTCCCCCTGTGGCCCATGTCTAGTAACTACAGACTCTCTAAGGAAGAACTCATCGTCAATTCCCCCTGTGGTCTCGCATCGTATTAAAAGACACTCTCGAGAAGCCCTTACATCTATTCTCCCTATGGTCTACTACACTAGGTTCTCACAGTCCTGTGTGAAACAAACATGCTCAATGCGTGTATAACGTCCAAGTAAACCTCAAAGCTACTTGGCTATCATTATAAGTCCCAACGGCATAATAAGAAATAGTTCCACTATCCTACAACTAAGAATGGAAACCAGTAAAATGACAAAGAAGCAAACGAGCATGGAAAACATCCATAGTACAGTAAAAACTACCATATACATAGGAAAATACATCTACTCAAGCAATCAAGCAAAGAAGGAAATAAAAAAAGGGAAAAACAGGAAAACAAAAAATTCCCGTTCAAGGTAATTGGTGCAATTGCACAAAATACTCAAAGAATTTCTATAGAAAGGCACAAACCAGCTACCTCGATCCTAAAAGATAGATATACATGAACAATGATGACAGATTCTCCCCCGAACGTCATAGATCTGAGAAAACACCCAAAATGTTCAACCCACGATAGCTTGGAAATGAGGAGGAACCATGGAACAAGGCTAAAGCAGAAAAGAGAGCTTACTGAGGTGATCCCAATGCAATCTACTTTTCTCGAATAGGAGAACAAATGAAGAGGTGGGGGCTCGGGGATGATCTGGTCATACGGGTCGCTCTCGGACGAAAAACCTGAAGAAGGGGTGTGTTCTGTCCGTCAAGAGCGACCCCGGTGCGTTTAGTGAAAAAAATAAAAGTACACGATGTGTACTTTTAGAGTACATGGCATGAACTAGGTTTTTCCGTACTCCGCCAAAATCGGCCTCCACGCACCCCTACACACTGTGTGTGTGGCCTGGGCACGACCAGCATACGTCTTTGAGTTGGAGAAGAGTACACGACGTGTACTCAGAAAGTACACGGCGTGTACTTTGAAATTTTCTAGAAACTCCATTTTTCTTAAAAACTCCAGAAAAAGGAAAGGCGTACCTGAAACGAAGATCTGAGTTCTTAAAAACATCCCCCCTTAAATAAATTTGTCCCCGAATTTCTCTAGCGAGGCGTAAAAAAGAAACCCCGAACAGCTCTGACCACTACGATCATACATCGGCCTCCCTCTCCCAGGTCTCGTCCTATACTCTCCCATGATGCCATATCACCCGTACAAGAGGGACATACTTCCCACGGAGAACCTTCGTAATGCAATCGACAATCTGGATGGGATGCTCCTCAAACGATGCATCCACTTCAAGCTCAACTTCTTCAAGCTGAAAGACATGAGATAGGTCTGAAAAGTAATGTCGAAGCTCAGAGACGGGGAAGAGGTCGTGCATGGCCCGGTACCTCTGGGGTACCTACAACCGATAGGTGACCAGCCCCAATCTGTCCAAAACCTCAAACGGTCTGACGTACTGCGGTGAAAGATTAACCTACCTCCGAATCCTCTTGTGTCCCAACCTCGGTGCAACAAGCAGAAAAACCTGATCCCCGACCTCGAACTCCAGAGGTCGTCTCCACTGATCAGCATAAGACTTCTTCCAAGACTGTGTTATAGCCATTCTCTTCCGAACAAACTCTATCTACTCTGTTGTCTCTTGAACAAGATTAGGTCCCAACAAAACTGCCTCTCCTACCTCCAGCTAGCATAAGGGTGATCGGAATGGCCTACCGTATAGAGCCTCGTATGGTACCATCAGAATAGTCGCCTGAAAAATGTTGTTGTAAATGAACTCCACCAAAGGGATATGCTTATCCCAATAACCTCCAAAGTTCCGAATGCAAGCTCTGAGAATATCCTCTAGCACCTGAATCGTGCGCTCGGACTGACCATCAGTCTGGGGATGGTATGCCATACTGAAAAGTACCTGTGTACCCAAAGCCTTCTGAAGTCCCTTCCAGAACCGGGAAGTAAAGCACACATCCCTGTCTGAAACAATAGAGTGTAGAACTCAATGCAGACGTACAATCTCTCTAATGTAAAGTCGCCCCAGATCATCAACACTGAAGGTCTCCTTGATCGGAAAGAAGTGAGCAACCTTCATGAGCTTGTTGACGACAACCCTAATATCATCGTTTCCTCAAGGTGAACTCGGTAACCTTATTATGAAGTCCATCGCAACATCGTTCCATTTCAATTACGGAATGGGTAACTACTGTAAAAGGCCTGATGGTCGCTGGTGCTCTGCCTTCACCTACTGACAAGTAGAGAATCTCATGACAAAACCTGTAATATCTTTCTTCATACCTGGCCACCATTACTGGAGATGAAGATATCGATACATCTTGGTGACGCCAGGATGAACTGCCCAAACTGAGGAATGAAAATCCCACATCAGCTTCTCGCATATGTATGTTGGAACCCATACGCGTCCTTGGAGACACAAGATATCATCCTCACCCACTGTACATCTAAGAAGAGGGTCCTCTCCTGACACGCTCTCCAGCAGGACAAAGCCTTCAGATTCTGATAGCTGCCTCATCTGTACCCAATCATGTAGTGTAGAGGTAACAGCTACAAAAGATAGAAAAGTATGTCCCTGCCTGTCGTGCACCTACAGATGCATCTTAGAGAACAGAGCCATAATCTTCCACTCACTGCTCGCCTCCTGAACTCCCTGGACTTGAGTTCTCCTGCTCAATGCATCTGACACTACGTTTCCCTTTCCTGGAGTATAGGCAAGCTCGAAATGGAAAGACTGAAGATACTTGAACCACTTGCGATGCCTCAGATTAAGATCATGCTGAGTGAATATATACTTGAGACTCTTGTGGACAATGAATACCATAAAGTGCTCTCCCACAAGATAATTTTTCCAACAACGTAAGGAATGAACAAAAACTACCAACGTCAGATCATGCGTAGGGTAGTTCCTCTCATGTGGCCTCAGTGGACGAGACCTGTACGTGACGACTCCATCTCCTTGCATAAGCATAAATCCTAGTCCGATACCTGAATCATCACAATAGACAATATAGATCTTTCCTGGCTCTAGCAGGACTAGTATCGGTGCCAATGTCAACCTTCCCTTCAGCTCCTAAAAGGATGACTCACAAGAATCTGACCATAAGAACTTCTCCCCCTTCTTGGTCAGTCCTGTCAAAGGTACTGCTCGGTGTGAGATGGCCTGAATGAAGCATGTGTAGTATCCATCTAGCCCTAGGAAACTACGTACCTCAAAAATGTTCTTCAGAAGCTCCCAGGAAACTACAGCTCTCACTTTATCTGGGTCCACAGATACTCTTTCCTCTGAGATGACATGACCTATGAAGTGAATCTGACCCATCCAAAAGTGGCACTTCGAGAGTTTATCATAAATTTGATGCTCTCTCAGTGTACTCAGAACAATCTCAAGATGTGTGGCATGGTTGTGTAGAGTGTGAGATTACACCAAGATATCGTCCACGAAGACCACGACGAAGGAGTCCAAGTAAGGATGGAACACTCAGTTCATCAGTGCCATGAAAATTGCAGGCGCGTTCATGAGACCGAATGGCATGATTGTATACTCATATAGACCATACCAGCTCCATAAGGCTATCAGAGGTATATATGATGGTCTAACATGCAACTGATGATAACCAGACCTCAAGTCGATCTTCGAGAACACCCGGGCTCCTCGAAGCTGATCAAAGAGGTCATCAATCCTCGGCAAGGGATATCAGTTCTTGACCGTAAACTAGTTCAGCTTACAATAATCCATGCAAAGCTGAAGGGTACTGTCTTCCTTCTTCACAAACAGGATAGGAAAACCCCATGGGGAAGTATTGGGTTGGATGAAACCCTTTGCCTATAACTCCTCCAACTGCTTCTTGAGCTCCTGCAACTCAGGTGTGGCCATCCTATAAGGAAGAATGGACACCGGTGCTGCTCCTGGAACGAGCTCAATAGAAAATTCTACCTCACGCTCCGGAGGCAGACCCGAAATGTCCTCTGGAAAGAAATCTCTGAAATGATCCACCACTGGAGGAACGTCCAACTATGAAGTCCCATGATCATCCAGATAAAGACTAGCAATCTAGGATGTAACCCTTCCTAGACCATTATGCTCGAGTCCTGCTCGACTTTCCTGGACATCCCATTCGCCTCTATGAAGAAAGGAATCACCCTCTGGTGAGATAAAACTCACCCTACGATGATAACAGTCGAGGACTGCCTGGAAGGGAACCAACCAGTCCATCCCAAGGATGACATCACAGTCTATCATCTCTAGGACATAGAGATCCCATAAGAAACGATACCCTGCAAACCTCGAGAGGGCACTCTATAAACTGGCGTACACTAGATGTTCTCATCCCCAAAGGTGTGTCTAGTGTCAACGATTCGGTAGAAGAAAAGACACAGAGCCCAACGCTCTCCATAGTAGCAACATAGATAAATCTATTAATAGCAAAAGTATCTAAAAGAGATGAAGATAAAACTAAGGCTACTAAAATCGCACCTCGAACTATAGAAAGGACGGGATCCTGCTCCTGATAGGTCTGCTCTACGGCGAAAGACATGCCTGCACCACGGCCCTGCGCCCCTGGCTGACCACTCTGAGATGATCCACCTTGCTGGTGCTGAGGGACAGGTGGCTGATTTCCATGGCCTCGACCTCCACCTCGGCCTGAATGGCCGGAAGAACTAAAGTTCCCTGACTGGTGAGAAACTGGTGGTGCTTCTCCTGAACGAGGAGTCACGGAAGACCCCCGATCACCAGCTGCTGGTGAGAAAACCTAGAAGAAACACTAAAGGTGACCCATGTTGCCGCAATATTGGAACTCTGCAGGGTCTCTCTGGCACTACGGCCTCATGTGCCCTGACCAGCCGCACTGGTATCATACCACCTGGCTGCCTGACGATGCATCTCATTTCCTCGGAGCACTGCGCGTAGACTCCCTATGGTGCTTTTTGATATCATATGAAAGAAAACTAGCTCTGGAAGCAGAACCACCCTGGCTCGTAGCTCCATAGTACCTTAGATTGTGCTCTGCAATTAGTGCCTAGTCGACGATGGAAGTGATGGAAGTCAAAAGGAAGATATTCACTTGCGAGCGGATCACCCGCCTGAGACCATCCTCAATATTACTTTCAAAGAACACACCTCTCCCATCCTAGAGGGGTGTGAAATGCTTCAGCTCAGTGAAATGAGAGGAATAATCCATGAAAGAAAGAGTACCATGCTCTAAGCTCATGAACTCCTGGTCTCGGTTGGCACTCAGGGTATTCGGGTAGAAGTAGTCATAAAAGACACGCTGAAACTCCTCCCAAGCCATAACCTGCTGGTGACCTGCCTGTGAGATCATGTCCCACCACCTCTTGGCGGAGTCTCGGAGCATGTAGGTGGTGGGAATGACCCGCCTCTCTGGAGGTGTCTACAGATGCTGAAATATAGTCAGTTTGGCTTCCAACCATGACTCTGCAACCTGAGGTCCTCCTTCCCCTGAGAAAGTAGGAAGATGATGCTGTTGGAAAACCCATGTCAAGTCTGCCATAGTCGTGGTAGGAGGCGGTACTCCCTAAAAGGTCTGTATCATCCTCCGAAAACCTTCCCTGAACTGTGCATCAACGTCTGCAACTGGTATGATAGCCGGTTCCAATGCTGGCCCGACTGGAGGATCGGTAGGAAGTCCCTGATCAACCATATCTAGCATCTGATCACTGCCTGATGATAGACGTACAACTGGAGGATGTCTCGGAGGCATAGATCTAAAATATCAAAAATACACCTTAGATCAGAAAAAAAGGACAGAGAACACAAGAGTAAAAAACAGGAACAGGGGAAAGAAAACACACAAGTTTACAAAACACGACTTCATGGCATGTATAAAACTACACGACCTGTCTTCTTAAGCCACTGACATGGGCGTGTACCCTTGCCCTACAGGTCGTGTAACACCTCAAACTAGAAGGCGTGTTGACCCCACACACGACATGTACTTGAAAACTACTCCCCTACCTGAGTCTCTTTACACGACTAACCCACACGGTCCGACATAACCCAAGACTACACGGTGTGTTCTGAACAAACACGGCATGTAATAGACAAGGCTTCAGTGGCCTCTGTTGTTAAATACATGGTCGTCTACATAGATGAACTTTACATGGCGTGTTTCGAACAAAAACGGAATGTATAGGTGAAGGTGGAACCATCCTGTGTTGTTCGTGACACGGCCGGGTACCTAATCAAGACTACACGACGTGTTCCGAAAACAACACGGTGTGTCTAAGTGAAGGAACGTCGACCCGTGTTGTTCGTGACACGACCGGGTACCTGGACATGACTACATGGCATGTTCCTTTATAACACGACATGTTCTACTCGAGATTCTCTAATCCGTGTTGTTAGTGACACAGCCGGGTACACGACTCTAAACTACACGATGTGTACCTACAGCACATGGCATGTTCCTGAAGTTATTCTCACGACAACGTGTTTCTGCTCACACGGTCAGTGACACGGCCTGACAACTTCACGACATGTAGTCAAAAGTACACACCGTGTATTATGGGTTTTTTTGGGCAGTAGCTCAGAAACTGCACAGAATCCCATAAAACATAGAAAACAAGCCAAGGAAGTGTGAAATCCCAAATCGTGAGGGCCCATAATCCCCGCGAATCAATACTTGGCATTCATTTAAGATAGGTAGGAAACAAACAATCCTCTCACAAGGCAGCAGAGATTCTATCAAGCATCTATCACAACAACATGCATAATCTACACAAAGTTTATCACAACAGCCTGTAATCACTAATGCACCATAGATGGCATGGCAAGAATGCATGGAATGTGATTTCTACAAGTTCCTATATGATGCATGAGATGACATACACTCATCTAATCGGGTTGCGACAGAAATAGAACCTCAGTCATTAAGGAATTAACAACACAAAGCAGGTGAATCACTATAGGTGAAATCATATCAACCGTAATGTCTCAAAACCAGCAAACTACAATTAACAAGGTAGTATGGATTTTTCCTGTACACAGGTTAACTACTCCTAAACATAACTTAATACCAAGTACCGAATCCGTCCTATACCTGGTTAAATTCTCCAAACAGTAAAGCAAGAGAAATGAACTCCACTGATACAACTTTTAACGACCTGAATCCAGAGCCCCGCCATTGGTTCCCCATACCCGGTTCACCATAGGACCTCAAGCATGTTTCCCCAAATGATAGAGGCTACCAACTAGAAGCGAGGGCCTTGGTGAATCGGTGGGGAAACTGTGACCTCATTCGGTAAAGTATACAGTGGAAGAACAACCAGTCATAATAACAGAAACAATAAACATCATACAACAACTAAACTGAACAACAGAAGCAATGTGTAATATTAATAATGATGCATCATGGTGAATATGTCTATGGAATGTAGTAAACAAACCAACATGTTGAAGTACAACTGAAAAAAAATTTAAAAATAAAACAAAGTAAACTGCTCAACATTCCAAGCCACGGCTCGGTCCCATGCTCTCCAACTCCAGTGCAATCAAGAACCTGAAGTAGAAGGGTGCTTGCCCTTATCTATACCTGCCACAAAAAATTCTTCTTGGGCCCAAAAGCATGGCCCAAATAGGGTGTGAGATACAATCCCAGTAGGAAATCACCCAAAGATATGTGCCTAATAGTCAATGAATACAAGGCAATTAAAAGTGCGGAAAGCAGTAACCACAATGCACACAATAGCTACAATACATAATAATAGCATATAAGTACACAAGTAAACAACCAAAAAAAAGTATAAAACAGGTAATCATCTGGGAATCTCTCACATCCTAACCCATATGGTTCAACCTACAAGTACTAGAAACCCTCTAGGAGGCACACACAGTCTCACCCCTCTAGTTCAGCTAAGAATAGACTCTCTAAGGAAGCACTCACCGTCAATTCCCCCGATAGTCTCGTATCGTGCTAAAGGATCTCTGGGGAAGCACTCAACGTCACATTCCCCCTGTGGCCTGCATCGAGGAACTACAGACTCTCTGAGGAAGCACTCATCTTCAATTCCCCCTATGGTCTCGCATCATATTAAAAGACACTCTGGAGAAGCCCTTACATCTATTCTCTTTGTGGTCTACTACACTAGGTTCTCACAGTCCTGTGTGAAACTAACATGAAAAACACATTTATAACATCCAAGTAAACCTCAAAGATACTTGGCTATCATTCTAAGTCCCAACAACTTAATAATCAATAGTTCCACTATCCTACAACTAGGCATGGAAACCGGAAAAACACCAAACAAGAAAACGAGCATGGAAAACATCCAGAGTATAGTAAAAACTACCATATACATAGAAAAATACATCTACTCAAGAAATCAAGCAAAGAAATCAATACAAAAAGGAAAAAATAGGAAAATGCACAATTCTTGTTCAAGGGAATTGGCACAATTGCACAAAATACTCAACGACATTCTACATAAATTCACAAACCACCTACCTCGATCCACGAAGGTCGATATATGTGAACAGCGATGACAGATTCTCCCCCGAATGTCATAGATCTGAGAAAACGCCCAAAACATTCAACCCAAGATAGCTTGGAAATGTGGAGAAACCATGGAACAAGTCTAAAGTAGAGGAGATAGCTTACCGAGGCCTTCCCAACGCAATCGACCGTGCTCGAATTGGAGAACAGACGGCGAGGCGGGGTCTCAGGGACGATCCGGCCATACGGGTCGCTCTCGGATAAAAAAACTAGAGAAGGGGTGTGTTCTATCCATCAGGCGCGACCCCGGTGCATTTAGTGAAAAAAAGAAAAGTACACGGCATGTACTTTAAGAGTACGCATCGTGTACTAGGTTTTTCTATACTCCGAAAAACTCAGCCTCAATGTCACCCCTACACACCGTGTGTGTGGCCCGGGCACGACCAGCATACAGATTCGAGCTAGAGAAGAGTACACGATGTGTACTCATAAAGTACACGGTGTGTACTTTGAAATTTTCCAGAAACTCCATTTTTCTTAAGAACTATAGAAAAAGGAATGGCGTACCTGAAACGAAGATCCGGGTTCTTACATACCTTATGTTGTTCCCATTGATAGAAACTAGATCTCCATATAGACCAGAAGAAATCAATCTAGTTATCTCAAGGCTTGATAGGGAGAATGATGATTGATACTCCCCATTATTGAGAGAATTCTAGATAAAGTTTTCTATATGGTTGAGAGAATTCTTAAGAGAGGATTTTTTTACAACAACATCTTCCATAATATTACCCTAGAAATGATATAATAGAGTTTATATAGCTTGGTTAGAGTATTGGTTATTTCACATAGGTCCTAAGTCAATCTATTAATCCTTATATAAGCCACATAAAATTATAATAATAATATTAATGTTTTTTATGAAATAAACTAAAGTCATGAATAAATTTAATATCATTTATTAAATAAATAAATATTTATTTATTTAAATTATATTAAATATATCATTCACACTAGACCCATAACATTGTCTGTTAATCCCTATCTATTTTTATAAAACTGTGAATAATGGTTATTTATTTGTATATATAAATATAACTGCATTATTTATTCAAAAAATAAAGAAACACTGTATCAACTAAACTATAAAATAAATATTTATTAAAAAATCAACACACATATATATTATCTTGAATAACTAATGACTGAATACATGTGATTAGCATAACGTAAATAACTATTATTCATCATAACTGGAGAATAATATCTATTATGATATTAAATACAAATAAAATTTTACTAAGCATCTAGACACACCTAGTGTGTGATAATCAAGGTCTCTTTCTTAGTTTTTTTTAGAAAAACTGTCCTAATATCCAAGATCAATGCCTAGAAACATGTTAATAAATGCATAAATAAATATGTTAAGGTCGCAATGACATCAACTTCACATGAACACTCACTTTGTAATAAAATCCATCTTTAATAATAGATAATCAATCGAATTGAATACTCTTATCATAAAGCTATATGATTGAATATCCTTCTTTCAGTTTACTAAAATTGTCTTCTTGATAAAAAAATCATCATATATGGACTTAATTAGACAATTTTATTTCAATTAAAGAGGTTTTGAAATCCATTTCAATTAACTTGAATTGGAAAAGTCCTTTATTGAATTATTCATTAACTCTATATCACTCCTAATTCACCCACCATATCATACCTCACCATTGGAATATGATTTTATATTTTTTTATAAATAAATATAAGTACAAAACTCATGATATAAATAAATAATAATTTCTAGTCTAAGGATCAATACACATGTTCATAGATAAAAATATTTAATGATACCTAAAACCTATGTATTTCATATGTGTGGGATTATTATAATAACCTCTTCTCTTAGATATTACCAAGGGAAAACTTCATGAGAAGAAGTCTTAATGTCTTTGGATACCCTTCCCCTTATAGCTTGTATAATATTTGTCCAGTTAGATGATCTGATTTAGCCATAAAACTAATATTTAAGAATATAAATACATCATTTAAAAGTTCTCATCATTGAAAAAAACTACTATAGCCTTTAAATTTAATATATAATCTATTGATATTATCACATTAATGTTACATAGAATAATACTCATCATGTTATAAAATATTTATTAATATTAAAGTATTTGAATATATAAGTAATAAAAGTATGAAGTAGTTGGTTCTATGGAACTAACTCCAACATACTATAAATTATAAAAGATACAACTATTAATGAATTTCATCCCACTAGATCTCCCATGATATTCATTCTTCTGATGAGATAAAGTTTTAGTTAATAAGTTTTCCACATTCTTCTTTGTGAAAACTCCACTTATTAGGACCTCAACCCATTTAGAAAAATATATCAAGAGGTAGTACTTCTAAATTATATGATTTATCCATTAATATGACATTGGATCCTTGTAAAGGGACACCAATATATTTTTATCAAAATACAATTTGATAACATCTTTATTCCTCAGAACCAAATCAATTTTCTAGATAAATTTGTATATCCAAACTTCTTATTTAGTTGCATAAAAAGATGAAATTTACTTAGAATATACCATAAAATAAAATACCATTAGTTTCTTTGAGATCTTCCATATCATAAAACCTCTGAAGACATATATAAAATGTGTTTTTATATTATCTTGATGTATATAGAAACTATCATCTATATATATCCCTCGATGACTAGTTCTTCATCTCCTCTATAAACCAAAAAAATATCCTTAGTATTTGTCATGATATAATTCAAGATATTCTTGAATACCATCTAGTAGAAGTCTCCTAGATCCAATTTATATCTTCCAACCATTCTCCAGGCATACAAAACATTAATCCTAATATATAGTTTGACACACACAACTAATTATATTCCTAATGAATAAATAACATGATAATCCCTTGTCTCTCCACTTGTGTATAAGGAAACATTTTCTCAGAGAGATATATGCCATGTGTAACTAGAAAAATCAATTTTTCAATTATTACATACTAAATATTTTCATTATCTTTTCAATATTTTTACCCCGAATTAGTTCAATCATCTACTTAGATCTATCACGAATGATCTTGATCCCTATAATGTTGGTTGTTTCACCCAATACCTTAATGTAGAAGCACATGTTCAACCACGTATTAAAATATTGTAACACTGGTATCTCATTTTATATTAGTAATATTTCATTAAAATAGAAAACCAAGAAAATTAATTCCCTTCTATGAATCTTCTTGTAGAGTCAGGGCTCACATTCACTCTTTATGAAACCAAATTCCCTTATAGATTCATCCAAGAAAATGTTCCTTGATTTGGATTCTTGTTTCAAACCTCAAAATATCTCTAAAACATACATACCATATTAGAATCCTATAGAGTTACAAAACCATATGGTTGTGTGAAACATATATATATATCCTCTATAAGGTTTCCATTATGGAAAGATATTGGATTCCCATATTCCAAATCTCACCATCATGGTAAATTGGTATGAAAATTATAATTTTAATTAATTTTGGTTTAGAAATCGATGAAAAATTTTCATCATAGTATATAACTTGAGGTTTCTTAAACCCTTTAGAAACTATCCATACTTTATAGATACTACGATTAACTTTCATGTATAATTTATTCTTGAATACCAATTTTCAAAAAATAGGATTTAAATTGTAAAATTATTGATAAAATGTATCCTTATTTTATGTTTAGACTGTGTTTATAGAGTTTAGAGGGAATTAAAAATATTTTCATAGATTTTTAGAAGATCTTGGAATGGAAATTTCCTAAAGGGAACATTTACAGTGTAAATGGTTAATTTATGGCGTAAATGGGTTGCAAGGCACAAACTATTAAAATAGTTTGTGGTGTAAGTCCATTTATTCCATAAAACCTATTTTTTATGTCATAAACATGTCATTTGATAATTTTTTAACCTAAGGGGATGTGTTTTTCTACATACATTTTCTTGGGGATTTTATGCTATAAAATAATGGGTCATGACATAAACCATTCACACCCAATAGGTTTTATGTGGTGTAAGAATGAATCCTAAACCATTTGGATTTTTTATCCTTTATTGAAACCCTAGGATCTTCCAAGAAAGTTTCGATGTCTCCTCCCATTTCAGATCACTTTGTTTGAAACTTGATATCCGTGGTGGTTGTGCGACGTCTCTCTTGATAAGAGAACTTTATTATTTTTTCATCACCATTGGTTGAACCAGTGGAGTTGTTCCGTGTTTTTGGATTTTTCTACCTTATGCTAACATTTTATCGATCCTTTCAATATTATATGTGTGATATTCACCTAAAGGATATCCCTCATGTTGGATATGGTATGATGAGTGTGTTTTTCAAGTTGTGGTTAATTTAACAACTCCATAGTCTTTGGTTTGTTATGAAATAAAATTCTAATTTATTGGAATAATTTTTATAGCCTCTGATATTATCATTGATTTCCTTATGATGTTGTTGAAATTAATTATAGGTAGTGTTCAAGCCATGTTTCAAGTAGGTGTTTCACACCTTCCATTTCTAAATTATTTGTTTTATTAAATTTTTGGGCATCGGGTGGTCAGGGTTGAAGCCTGACTTAAAATATATTATTTCTTATTTAAAAATTCATGTTTTTGATTTGACAACGTTCAACGAACAAGAAGGTCACGGTCAAAGCTGCATGACTTCACCGTATTCCCCGCGTGACCTTGCCCGGTTCCCCACTTGGCCTGCCTAATGTCCAAAGTGAATAAAGTAAAATGAAATAAATGATGTTGAAGTAAGATAAGAAATTAATTAATAAATAAATAAATAAATAAATAAAGTTTAAAGGATTATTTTAATAAAAATAGGAATTGTAAATTTTTTATTATAATTCTTATTTATTATTATTATTATTATTATTATGTTAATTATTAATATTGGAATTATTTTCATTAATATTTTAATTAATTTGTTAATAGTAGGTTATTATCACAACTATACAAGAAGAAAAATAGATTATTAACATCATTATTTATATTATTAGTACACCCCATTTTAAAAATTTAATTAATTATCATTTTCTTTTAAGTGGGGTGGGTTATTTTTTTTAGGTTTAATTTTATTTAATTTAATTTTATTTTTTCCTTTCATTTATTTATTATTTTTTCCCACTTTGTCTTGTTTCCTCACGCCTCCCCTTGTCTCACCAGACCCCCCCTCCCCAAAACCTAACTGCACTGCCTTTCTCCTCCATTTGGTCTGCTGCGCCCCAAACCTCCCTTCCTCTTCCTCTCATTACACTGACTTCGTCCGGATCAGATGACCGCTTCACACCCTACCTCTTCTCTAGACACACCTCATCACGCCTCACCCATGGCCATCCACACACCCAACCATGTCCAGTGTCCACACCTCCTTGTGACTATTCAGTCAGCACCACCCTTGCCCTCAAACACTGTCCCCGACCTCCCCACTCTAGCCGCGACCTCCCTCTCTACCATCCTTGACCTACCGATGTGCTGCCACTTCTTCCCTTGGCCAACCACCATCTGAAGAGCCCCTACGTCCCTTGGTTGACCACTGTTCAGTGAGCCAACCCACCATGCTGGCCCTACCTCCCTTAGAAAACCTACACACACAGACCCTAGGTTGCAAAACCCTTCTCAGATGGTTTTTTTCTAGCGCGGCATACCTCCGCACCTCTACAACATGCTTGGATAACCTCATATTTCTCCGCAATAAGTGAGTTCTATTCCATGTAGTTGTTCTTTTTTGTTAGAGTTTCAGGTAAGAGTTTGAAGTCATTTGGGGTGCATGTTGCACTGATTTTGGTTCAATATTAATGATTTTGTTGATACCTTTTTTCAGGTTTCATATTAAAAATTTTTTGTGATGCATTTAATGAGAAATTCGAGCAACGTACCGAATTTTATGGAAGTTTTTCACCCGAGGTAGGTGGTTTCATGTTTAAATTTTTTTTGATGAAATAATTTTCCTCTAAAATTAATTTATTATGCTATATAATTAGTTTGTTTGATGAAAATAACGTTTTTAGTTGATGTTGACATGCATATGTGATAGAAGTGAGTTTTATGTGGAAATTAATGTTGAACTATTTATTTGTAGTTTATAAATTATTAAAATTGTTTTTTGGTTCAGTATCAATTTGCGTCGAGTCATAGAGGAATTTTCGATTTCATTTTTTTGTATTTTGATACAAGAGACTTATTCTGAAAATTGTTTTTATAAATTTTATGGTGAATTAGTTTGTTAATTTAATTAATTTAGCACAATTGTTATGTATTTTACATACTGCGAAAGTGATTTTGACTAAGTTTTGTTGTGAATTTGTTTTTCTAGTAGAGCATTTATGTGATGTTAATGTGCATTGTTATGAAAACCTATGTTGATCTATTTTTTAGTGTTCTCAAGATTGTGCATTTAGTTTGTTTTAATGTGAAAGAGCTACAATGCATCTTTTGGGTGTGTTATCAATGTGTATTTTGTCATAAAAGAGGGTCTGAGTGTGTTCTAGTGTTTAAAATCATGCAACACATTTTTGAAATTGTTCAATAAATTCTCTTGGTAGTTGTAAGTGTAAAACTATTTTCTTTAAGACTGTGAGTGGTTTAATTGATGGTGTGAGTGATGCAGATTAAGTTTTAAAAAATATTTTGGGGGTGCGTAATATTTCAAAATGGTATTTGGGTGCACGTAATTTTTCCAAATAGTATTTAGGTGCGCGTAGTATTTCAAAATGGTATTTGGGTGTGCATAATATTTCGAAATAGATTTTGGGTGTTCAAATGATGGTTCAATGTGTGTTTAAGTACTCTGTTTGGATTTTATGCATAAATCTGACATTTGAAATGATCTTCAATTTTAAAAGTAGAATTTATGTTGTAAATTGTATCTTGTCATGTGTGGTTTTATGCTTGGATTGATTATGGGATGTGCACCTATTATGATCTTGAACTTTTTTGAGCACAAATTGGGAAGTCGGGGTAGCTAGGAAGGTTAACTAGGACTAGTGGGCTAGTGTTCAGAAGGTGAATCGATCTGGTTTCACTGGAAGGACTCACGATTGCAACACTAACTAAACATATGCTTTTCTGAGGGTCGTGGCCTTTTAAACCACATTTTCGGAGGTTCGTGGCCTTCTGAGCCACATTTTTTGAGGGTCGTGGCCTTCTAAGCCACGTTTTACAAGGGTCGTGGTTTCTAAGCCACGCTTCACCGAGACAAAAAGATCTTGGGACTCGAGCTAGCTAACACCCATGAGGCATCTCCCATATTTTGTGCTCCTTGGTTACTTTATGTTCATCGGTGTGACTCTTTGGTTATTTTAAAATGTATGTGTGTATGTGTTTGTGTTTTAATTTTATCTGTTTTATTTGAAATAGTTTTCTTAAATCCTATTTTCTTTAAAAGTGTACGTGTATTTAATTCTTCTATTTTATTTAAATTGTTGTCTTTAAATTCGTTTTCATTTAAAGAACCTATCATTAAAAATTGTTTTCATTAAATACTATTTAAGCATTTATTTCCCTTTTTTCTATTTTACTAGAAAATGTATTCAACATTTAAATGGTTATGCATGGAATCTTCTCTTGGTGAAATCCTACTGGGATCTTGACTCACACCCTACATACACCTTTGGTGTATATAGACCTTTTTCTTTGAATGCCACATGTTGAGGTATCATGCTTAGTGATGGTGGTCCGGGTTGTCGATGATTTTTCCGTGCAGGTATGACAATGGTGGTTTGAGGGGGTGGATCCTTAAGTTTCATGATGGTGTGGATAGATGTTTCAGTTTTATTTCGTTATATTATTCTTAGAGTTTTAGTTTTCCTTTGTTGTCGTCTCTCTTGGGTTGTTGGTTCCAGTTGGGGATCTTTAAATATGAAATGTGTTAAGGGTCTGTTTGGTTGTATGAAAATCAGATTCTTTCCATTAAAGTTTTTAGTTGTTTTTTGTCTCTTCCATCAGTTAAATCGTTCCCTTGTGTTATTTTTGATACTCGGGAACTTGTGACAGCCCGTGGGGATCGGTAATGCCCTTCGGGCAATGTCGCAGACTTGGTTGGGCGCCGGGTCGGATGGAGACCCGACTTGGTTTGTAAAAAAATGGTATCAAAGGGAGGTTTACTCTCTTAGGCCGTGTTCCTTTACAAAGGGTCACGATAGATTGAAGTTAAGGTTGTCAAGACTCGACGTCCTGGCTACGAGTATGGTGCCTAGGTATCACACCTCGTGGAAAGAATCGAGTTACCAGGGTAAGTTTAGGTTTGCCTAAATCTTTGGTCCATGTGGTTAATCATGTATAGGGGAAATGACAAGGGAGTAGGTTCATTGGTCCCAGTGATCTCATAGGGTCTATCATGCCATGTGGAGTCAAGGACACTGTCCTAGAATACTATTTGTGGCAGTGGCATGATTGGCGTATGGTCGCCAACCATATGTCCCAGTCACCCATTGGCACTAGTTCTCTCTTGCTTTGTTCCTCATCTCTTTGTTTTGGATTCATGGAAATCTGGTTTTTATGTAAAAATAATCTGGTCTTGAAAAATGTTTTGAAATGAATCTCTTCAAAAATAAAATGATGTGTAAGGTCTTAAAAATTGTGGGTTGAATGTTTGGTTTTGAAAAATGGAAAGGTCTGGTTTTTATCCTTGGTGCTCTCATGGGAAACCACCAGCATGGGTATATATGAAAAGGGAAATGGTCAAAGGAATGAGCGGATGAGTGCCTTGATGGACATTAGGTGGGTGTTGGTGTGGCATGGGAACATGCATGCATGCGACCCATGGGACACCATTGGTGTTTGTGCAACCCACCAACTTTGCTTATTTTCAAAAAAAATTGTTAAATGAAAATTTGCTGTTTGGGTGGTGTGTCCTTGTGTTTTGTAAGTGTTGTATGTGAGGCGTTTTGAGCCAAGAATCATTTTTGACTAATTTTTGTCTTGAGTTTGAATTTTTATTTGTAAGTTGGTATGAAAGCATGTGGTTAGTGAATCCTTTTGAAAGGTGATTTGGGAAGCCCTTGCAGTGGTTCCCACTGCACGTTTAGTGTTCGCTTGTGGAATGTATTGACCATTAGACCAGTTTGGTTGGGTTCATGGTTTTATTTCTAGACTAGTGTACGACCCCCCACCAAAGTGTGAACATGTGATTGAAGTGCGACGAAGGGTAATTTGTCACTGGAGAACCCTCCAGTTGATTAAAGCAATGACTCTCCCTTTTGAAAGAGAGTGACAAGTCTATTATTTTTTCTTTTTGGTCAAGTGGATCCTCTCATAGCAGGATGAAAAACGCCGGGGAAAATTATAGTAGTTTTGTTCTTTTTTAGTTGTCTAAGTTATTGGGTAGGAAGTTTGACATTGTTGCGTCAGAAGGTTTCCTCCCAGAAACAGTGAAAGGAATACCAGTTGGGAAGGGTGAAGGTGGTTTAGAATTATTGATATAGACCGATGTCTTGAAAGTTTTGTAGTGCTTCCATTGGCCATAAAGGTCATGTTTGGTGATTCCTTGTAGCGTGAGTCCTATTTGAAGAGCAAGGGTGGATTTACTAGAACCCTCTGAGAATCCATGTTTTCATAGGAGTGCGCCCTCCTCTTAGGGTGTTCTAATTTTTCTGTTCGGAGGGGAGTGTTCATCATGCATCTTTCCATCTTAAGTATCCTGGTTAAGGTGAAGAGGTGATGCATGTGCATCGTCTAATCCCATATTTTGGTGGATGGTGTCATGAGGGAATATTTGAATGTCATGGTATGTGGAGGTTATTGGAGTTGTCTCGATTATGGTGTGGATGCATGCAACACCAATGGGAGAAGCGCCGTTTAGGAGTCTCCAATACCTGACTGCAAGGCATGATATGATTTAAACATCAGGGCTCCATTCATAGGCCTCAGACTAAAGCTGGAACGTGGTCAGGAACCCTGTAGGTGTAGGAGACCCCAACCTTATTTCTGTCGTGAGTACTGAAGGTGAGGGATATTTAATTTTTTTTCTTTGGTTGTTCCATTATGAATGACTCATTTGGGTGTGTGGGGTCTCCTGTGGCTACGAGGAGGTGTGGTCGTATCGTTACCTAAGTTCCGGGGGGGGGGGTGTCCCATCTAATGGAATTTATTTTAGTAGTCCTTATATGGTATGTTGGGTAAATCAGTAGAAAAGCTAAATAATACTCATCTAGGGATGTATAGGTGTTGTTCTTTTTGAGATCATGGTTTTGATGCCTGGTAGTTGGGTCCATCCCTCCTCGCCCCTTGTGGTGGGGTGTTTGGTCCCCGTCGGGAAATTTTCAGGGTTTTTTATCTTTTATCAGCTCTAAGGGTGGGGAGACCTGTGATAGGTGTTGCTCAAATTTCACTAGAATGAATCAGTGTTGGAAGTCTTCATAATGGCAGGGAGTCTTCTTGGGCCTCCCCATATCAGTTTTCCAATATCATCTCAGGCTTTTGTAATTTTCTAATGGTGCGGATCCACATTGGGATTTTCCCTGTCGTCCTTTTAGTTCTGTTTCTAGAGATGACTTGGTGGTAGGTGATCATAGTGTTCCTTGGACGTGCTTGGTCTTTTTTTTTCATTCCACACAAATGATGTAGTTTTTTTTAATATTGCTTGAGATGTTTCACTTTGTGAAGTTGGTTTCTGTGGTTGCGAGAGTTCCTTTCCATGATCAACCAACTGGAGGTGTCCTAGATCTTTGGGGTGGGCGACACATCAGAAAGTCTTTATTCAATTCTTGAGTTTTTAATTTAAGTCAACTTCTCTGAGCACGATGTGTTTACCTCATTTTATTTGTTTTTTTGTAAAATTAATTTTTAACTTTAAGGGGGTACCGATTGTTTCTTTGGGGTTCAGTCTTAGTTGGGGCTTTCTAGGGACAAAAATTGCTATGTTGAGGAGAATTGTCACACCCAGCATTTCTAAATTATTTGTTTTATTAAATTTCTGGGTGTTGGGTGGTCAGGGTTGAATCCCTACATAAAATCTTTAATATATTATTTAAAAATGCATGCTTTTTTTTGAAGACGTTCAACGCACGATAAGTGCATGATCGAAGCCGCACGACTTCGCCCTATTCCCCGCGCGACCTCGCCCGGTTCCCTAGTTGGCCTGCCCTTTGTCCAAAGCAAATAAAGTAAAATGACATAAATGAGTTTGAAGTAAGATAAGAAATAAATAAAAAAACAAATAAATAAATGAAGTTTGAAGGATTATTTAAATAATAATAAAAATGGTAGTTTTTTTATTATAATTCTTATTATTTTTATTATTAATATGTTAATTATTATTATTGGTATTATTTTCATTAATATTTTAATTAAGTTGTTAATAGCAGGTTATTATCAAAACTATAAAAGAAAAAAAATTATTAAAATTATTATTTATATTATTAGTACCACTCTTTTTAAAAAAATTAATTAATTATCATTTTATTTTAAGTGGGTTGGGTTCTTTTTTTTATGTTTCATTTTCTTTATTTTTGTTTTCTTTTTTTATTTTATTTATTTATTATTTGTTTCCAATTTCTCTCTTCCCCTCACCCCTCCCCTCATCACGCCATACCCCCCTCCCTGAACCCTAACCACACTGCCTTTCTCCTCCCTTTGGTCCGCTGCGCCCCAAACCTCCCTTACTCTTCCTCTCGTTGCGCTGCCTTCGTCCCGATCAAATGACCCTGTTGCAGCCTACCTCTTCCCCAGACACACTTTGTCATGCCTCACCCATGGCCAGCCACGCACCCCACCATCTCTAGCATCTGGACCTCCTTGTGAAAACTCATCCAATGCCTCCCGAACCCGCGCACACTATCTGCCAGCCTCCTCGCTCCCGCTACGACCTCCCTCCCTACCGTCCTCGACCAGCTGATGTGCAGCCCCTTCTTCCCTTGGTCGACCATCATCCGACGAGCCCCTTCTTCCCTTGGCCAACCACCATCCAACGAGTCCCTTCTTCCCTTGGCTGACCACCATTTCGCGAGACAGCCCATCGTGATGCCCCTACCTCCCTCACAAAACCTACATGCATAACCCCTTGGCCACGAAACCCTTATCAGATGGGTTTTTCCACCGCAGTGTACCTCCACACCTCTCCAACATGCTCAGATAGCCACCTATTTCTCTTCCGTAGGTGTATTCTATTCCAATTATTTGTTCTTATATTTTGGTAGAGTTGCATGTAAAAGTTTTATGTCTTTTGTGGAGCAAGTTGCTCTAATTTTGGTTCAATCTTAATGATTTTGTCGATATCTTTTTTCAAGGTTCATCTTGATTTTTTTTGTGAATAATTTGATGAGAAATTGGAGTCGCGCACTGAATTTTATGGAATTCCTTCAGCTGAGGTAGGTTGTTTCATGTTTAACCATTTTTTGATGAATTAATTTTCTTCTTAAATTAATTTACCATATTATCTAATTAGTCTGTTTGATGAAAGTAACGTTTTTAATTGAAGTTGAAATTAATATGTGATACAAGTGTGTTTTATGTGGAAATCATGGTTGAACTTTTTATTTTTAGTTTATAAATTATGAAAATTGTGTTTTGGTTCTGTGTAAATTTGCATCGAGTCATATAGAAATTTTGGATTTCATTTTTTTTGTATTTTGATACATGAGACATATTCTGAAAATTGTTTTTATAAATTTTCTGGTGAATTATTTTGTTAATTTAATTAATTTAGCACAATTGTTAAGTATTTTACATGCTACGAAAGTTATTTTAACTAAGTTTTGTTGTGCATTTGTTTTTCTCGTAGAGCGTTTATGTGATGTTAATGTGTTTTGTTATGAAAACCTACATTGACCTATTTTTCAGTGTTCTCAAGATTGTTCATTTAGTTTTATTGAATTTGAAAGAGCTGTAGTGTGTGTTTTGGGTGGGCATCAAAGTGTGTTTTGTCATAAAAGAGGTTTTGAGTGCGTTTTGGTGTTTAAAATAGTGTGAAACATTTTTTAAATTGTTCAATTAATTATCTTGGTGGTTGTATAAGTGTAAAAGTGTTTTCTTTAAGACTGCGAGTGGTTTAATTGATGGTGTGAGCAATGTAGATTATGTTTTAAAAAAATAATTTAGGTGTGCGTAATATTTCAAAATGGTATTTGGGTGTGCATAATAATTCAAAATGGTATTTGGGTGTGCGTAATATTTCAAAATGGTATTTGGGTGTGCGTAATATTTGAAAATGGTATTTGGGTGTGCAAATGATGGTTCAATGTGTGTGTAAGTACTCTATTTAGATTTTATGCATAAATTTGACATTTGAAATGATCTTAAATTTTAAAAGTAGAATTGATATTGTAAATGGTATCTTGACATGCATGGATTTTTTCTTGGATTTATTATGTGATTTGAAACTATTATGATCTTGAACATTGTTGAGCACAAAGTGGGAAGCCAGTGTATCTAGGAAGGTGAACTAAGACTAGTGGGCTAGTGTTCTGGAGGTTAATAAACCTGGTTTCACTGGCATGACTGAAGATTGCTACAATAACTAAACATATACTTTTTTGAGGGTTGTGGCCTCTTAAGTCACGTTTTTTGAGGGTCGTGGCCTTCTAAGACACATTTTCTGAGGGTTGTGGTTTCTAATCCATGCTTCACTAAGACACGAAGAACTAGGGACCCGAGCTAGGTAAAACCCAAGAGGCATGTCCCATATTTGGTGCTACTTGGTTACTTTATGATCATCAGTGTGACTCTTTGGTTATTTTAAAAATTAAGTGTGTGTGTATGTGTTTTAATTTAATCTGTTTTATTTGAAATAGTTTTCTTAAATAATGTTTTCTTTAAAAGTGTTCGAGTAATTATTTCGTTTCTTTAATTTATGTTGATGTCTTTAAATTTGGTTTTATTTAAAGCACCCGTCATTAAAAATTGTTTTCATTAAATACTGTTTAAGAAATTATTTCCATTTTTTCTATTTTATAGGAAAATGTATTCATCATTTAAATGGTTATGGGTTGAATATTCTCTTGGTGGAATCCTACTGGGCTCTTGGCTCACACCCTACATACACCTTTGGGTGTTTGTATACATTTTTATTTATATGTCACAGGTTGAGGCATCATGCTTAGTGACGGTATTTCAGGGTTGTCGATGGTTTTCCTGTACAAGCATGACAATGGTGGTTTGATGGGGGTGGCTCCTAAAGTTTCATGAAGGTGCGGATAGATGTGTTAGTTTTCTTTCATTACAGTATTCTTAGAGTTTTAGTTTTCGTTTATTGTCGTCTCTCTTGGGTTGTTGGTTCCAGTTGTATATATTTATATATTAAATGTGTTAAGGGTCTGTTTGGTTGTATAAAAATCAATTTCTTTCCATTAAAGTTGTTAGTGGTTTTTATGTCTCTTAATTCGGTTAAATCGTTCACTTCTGTTAGTTTTGATACCCAGACACATGTGTCTGCCAGTGGGGATCGGGAATGCCCTTCAGACCATGTTGCAGACCGGGTCGGGTGCCGGGTCGGATGGGGACCCGACTTCATTCATGATAAGGTCGTTCCTTCAATTGGCTACTTTAGATGAACCATATCGGAATTGGTTTTTCTTGAATTTTTTTACAAATGAATTGATATGATTGTTTTCTTTCCACAGATGGATTTGTGATAAAATACAGGTTTCCCTTATTTTGATAAAATTAAAGGGTGTTTTCAATGAAATGGGTATCTAAATCATGTTTTGATTAATTAAAGGGTTGTGAAATTTCTTGTGAAATATGAAACTAGTTAAAATTATTTACGAAATGCCACACATGAGAAGCTATGGGTACTTAAGTGGAAGGTATATATTAGAGACATTATAAATTTTATTATCTTAAGGTTCACTAATTATTTATTCCTCTTCTTTTAGGCCTATTTTTCTAGGGACTGGTTATTGACATTGTGGGGGGGGGGGTCACTCATGTGGTGTTCTTATACTCCTTAGACCACTGTTCTAAGTACTAGGGTGCACACTAGTCACTGATTATTGTATGATTATACTGATAAAATAACATGTTATAATCCATAAAATGATTTACTTGTGCATAAATTTTTACAATTTTGGTTTAGATATGCATGTATTGGATTTGGATGAATCGTTATAGAAATTTATGATTGGAAACTATTTTACTTGTCTAATTTTAGAAATGTTGAAAAAGGGAAATATTACCATTATTTTGATATAAAATTAATTTTATTACGATCATATCATGATTTATTGGAATGAGTATACTAAGATTATTTTTAGAGAGACTTGTTATGGAACACCGGATTGGGATCCTACTGTGTCTGTTTAGCTCACATTCTTCATAACCATATAGTGCTGTGTAGAATTGGTTTTTTCTTTTGATGTTAGGAAAGGCAGGGTGCCATAGTGAGGTGGTAAGGTTTTTTTAACTAGGTTTGTGTTGATAGTGGTGAGATGTTGGGGGATTTCTCACATAAAAAAAGAGTAGTTGTCTTTTTTGGTATTGTCAAACCTATGACTTTTGTTTTATCTATTTTTTTAGTTGTGTCACTAAATTTGTGTACTTTTAGTTATGAAATATATTTATTATGGTTTTTATTATACTGTTATTTTATATATATATATATATTATGTGTCTTGTTCATTTTGAGAGAAATAATTCCATCTGGTTGTTGTTTGATGCTTGGGTAGTAGTCGCGAGCCCCTAGGGATCGGGAATTCCATTAAAGTATGTGGTAGATCAGGTTAGGTGCTATTTTGTAAAGGTAACCGAGGTTAGTTCATATGAAACATCAATTGGGGGATTTACCAAAATATTTACTTGGTTAATATACATGAAATATATCTTAAAATTCATTGTTTACTTATATTTAATGGATTTTGAGCCACTTACTATTTCCATGTAGGGCATATGTTCATTTCTATCAACTAATTATGAGTATTCATCTTTGGTTAATAGAAAAATATATATCTCTATTTATATGAACTTTCTAGTGAACTTACATAATATTTTTATAGTATCAAAATAATTATCATATATGTATAAACTTATAGGGGGGTTAAATTCTAGTTTAAAAAGTTAGTTTCATAAGTTTAAACTAATTAACAAAGAAGCCTCTTAATGTAAAATTATTGTACTTGGACCTAGTATGATTAACAAAATCACAAAATCAAAACCACAAATAATTCTAATTATATTAGAGTAAAAACTACAATCTCTATGGATTTTATTTATATCAGAGTGCTTATCGAAAGTAGAGTTAATATGATAAAAAATTAGAATAGAAATATGAATATGATGAATCACTTTCTATTGTATGTAGTAGAATATAAAACACATAAACAACAAGTAATACCATATCTAAAAACTTTAATAATGACTTACAAGTTATTAAAATGATAAACCTATTTTAACCATAAGACAGGGTAGTCAATAAACATGACTAAAGGCATCCAATGAATTATACTCATAGTAAATTTTATCTTTCCATAACAGGAATGTCCTCGATACAATGATCAGATTGGCACTATATTCCAATCCTTGGAATCCCACAATATGAATATTGGATCTATCTTCCTCGCCCCATAATACCTCGATTCGATGGATCAAATTCTATTACTTCCTATCCATATAATACCTCGATCATAAAAATGATCATATGCAAACACAATATCAAAAGTTCTTATAGAAACATCCTTGGAAAGAATTCATTAATAATCGAACACTCTAAGGAAATAAAAAAGACAAAGATTTATCATTTCATGATAAGTATTATTTATATGACTTGAGAAAAAAATCATTGGCGGTGAACTCTTCAAATGACCCAGAATTTATAGGAAATCTCCCAATGGTCATATTTATAAGTTTTTTCGATGACTTTGGATAGCTGGCGCTTGGCTACTCATAATGATATGGTGTAACTAAATTTCCATGTCATATATATTTACACTATTACCATGTTTAAAATATATTCCATACATTAGAAAAATGTCTTTTTATTTCTATTATAAATTTAAGTTAGTCCAATGAACTTCCTTGACAATTCCAATATGATAATATTTATGAGTGTTAGTCCAATGTTATTGGTATGGGTACCAGCCAGATAGTCATGAATTTTTTCAGTATGATTGTCATGACTAATGTCTAACTTCTGGTATGATAAAGGTGATCCTGATTTATCAGACACATACTATAGATACCCTTCACTCAATTACACATTAATACATGATTTATTACCTAATTTTAAACTTATTACAACCAAAAATATTGATAATTCCAGTGTCTTTGGGAATTAAGTATATATCATAACATCTTGAACATGGGATACGACAATATTATTGAAGACTTCCATAACATGCTACTAAAATTCCATGGATTTTAAAACTACATAGGATAACTAGGGGATATACATTAGAAAGGGGTGAGATATAAATTCCAGTAAATGAATAGTAATAGAATAAGGTGATACATGTTAGACAATAGGCATATCAATGTGGCATAAAAAGAGTAATACTAATAAATATGAACAATGAGACATGATATAGTATGATAATCATAACATAGAAAATGGGGAAAAACATAAAACACCACATAATAAACATAGGTCAAGGATAAACTTCCAAGACATTTTGGTGGAAAAAGTACCATAATGGAATCAGATTCATTCTCTATCTCAACATAAAATCTCATGAGACTAAACCTTAACTTATTCATTAGAGCTCTATATAATTCTGGGCACACCCGTCACTTTTATTTCATTCTCATTCTTAAGTGTACCACATAGATCATACAAAGATGATTCATTCATCATAATATTTTATTCCACTATCAAGGAGTGTCAAATAAATACATGTAAGTACCATTTAAAAGAGGTATATGTGTACAAAGGTGAATACCCTTGATAATAAATGGGTATGGTATTCACTACACAATTGTTTTGGCATGCAAAATCACGACAAACTTTCAGAAGCATAATGACATCACATAAAAATTCATAAAGTGGGTTGATGAGAGTGAAAGAGGTATATCATAATTTTTAAATAAATTGGACCAATAATTATAATATTGAATCACATATACCATCATAATTAAATAAATATAAAATAAATAAGGTGAATAAGATACTTGAATAAAGAGGAGAAAAGAAAATATCCCTTACTTGAGTGTGTGGATATAAATGCTTGGGATGAGATTCTTAAGAGACTAGGGGAACCTTATAAGAAAAATAAAGATTATTGGAAGAGTATAGACTTTATCCAAAAAAAATTAGTGAAGATAAATGGGATCTTGGGTGGATTTATATAGGAAAATAGGGGAATTTATTTATTATTTAGGTTTTGGACTCTACATTATAAAATAACCAAAACCGCACACCATCCCATGGTTTTTGACCATGGTTTTTGAAAAATGGGATTGGTTATAATTATTTTTTAATTTCATGGTCTGAACTTAATAAAATAATACCCTTTCTTATGTGGTATTGAGTCATACTCTTAAATAAATGGTTTAAAAACATAAAATATATTAACGGTTTTGGAGGATTCCTAAAGGATTTATAAAATTAATAAAATAAACATAAAATTATAGTATTTTAATGGTAAATAATATAATCAGTCATTTATACCTTTATAACATTTAATACATCAATTTTGGTTCATTATGTTTTCATAATATACAAAGTATATTTATACGATATTTAATTTTTACCCGAAAATTTGACTGTCTCCGAAAATTATGAAAAATTCACTGTTAGATTATTTTGATGATCTGATTAAAAAAATAATATTCATTTTATCTAAGTAATTTTCTAAATATGTTTATTTTCACTTATAAATTTATAATCGATATTTATTTAGAAATGTTGGGATTTTTTTACAATAGCAGTTTTCACACCCATATAAAAACTAAATTTGAATTTATCAAAATTATATAATAAATTACATTTGATAGAAATTATTTAATAATAATTTTTTTTTAAATATTATTAATTTCAAAGATCAATTAATTAAAAAAATAAATTCCTTAATTTAATTTTAAAATTATCCAAAAATACTATTTGTTTTTTATTATATCAAAATGAAAATCATTTATAAATTAACAATAATAGGATGAAAATATATTCATTATTCTGTAAAAAAATAATTCACATACTCATATTTATATGGTAATAATATATATCCCTTTAATACACTATAAAAACCCAAAGGATAAGGTGCGTGACTATGAGACTTTCATGGGGTGGTTTGATGTTCATGGTTTGGGTTGTGATCTCGATGAGATTGAAATTATTCCATAAACGGTTTCACTCATTCTTAAGTTGTTGGATCTCATATTGGGTTTGTTCAAGGGAAAATACAAATGATTTTATCCCCCTCATAAGCTCTGATAAATGGTCTTCATAGGGTATGATCCTACTAGCTGAGACCATTACTTCATTTGTCTATTTTATTGGATTTGTTAAAACCCTATATTTACACTAATCATGTGATCACTATTCAACAACTATATTATCAATGTAAATGATACTTAAAGTCATTTTAAATACAATTTAATATAATTAAAAAAAATAAGTGAATGATTTTTATATAACTATATTACATAATAATACTTATAAGTAAATCAAAATAGTAATTTTATTTATAATAGTTTGGGTCATTATAATATTCCCCCTTAAGAAATTTAACCTTTGAAATTTTCATTTACCACACTAAAACAGATGAGGGTAACTCTTTTTCATCACTTCCATTGGTTCTTTAATCACCTATTTAAAATATTGGATTCTCCACAACACTTTGACAAGGTGAATTATCTTATTTCATGGAACTTTTTCTTTATGATCTAAGATCTTCACCAGCTTATCCTTATAGGAAAGTTCATTCTCTAATTGTACCACCTCTAGATTGAGTACATGTAATCTGTATGGTATATACTTTCTAAAGAGGGTTACATGGAATACATCATGTAATTGAGATAGTTTTGGTAGGAGTGGAAGTCAGTAGGTCACTGCTCTGATGCGATCAAGGATCTCAAAGGGGACAATGTATCTTGGTCTAAGATTTCCATTCATACCAAATATCATCACTTTGTTCCTTAGCTATGTACATAGGAATACTATAGCTCCAACATGAATATCTAGGTCTCATAGATTATTGTCATAATTGATATTTTTTCAACTATGAGTATCATTTATGTGTTGCTGAATGGTATTAACCTTTTACACAATTTCCTAGACCATTTTATGGGCTATCAGTTTTTGTTCCCCAACTTTATCCCATCATGCAGGTGTTCTGCACCTCTTCCCATATAGGGAATCATAAGGGGCTATTTGGATGCTTGAGTGGAAATTGTTTTTGTATGAGAAGTCGACCAGAGGAAGATGTTGGTCCCATCCTCCTTTGAAGTCCATAAAATATTTGCTCACCATTTCTATCATTGTATTAATAGTCCACTCACACTAGACATCAGTTTGAGGATGATAGACCGTACAGAATTTTATCTTAGTTTTTAGATCCTGTTAGATATTTTATAGAACACAGAGATGAATCTTGTATCTCTATCATTTAAATCGATAGTGGTACTCCCTACAGTCTTAACACTTATCTGATGTATATCCATGAAAGTTGAACTAGTGGGAAGTCCTATCGAATTGTAATTAAGTGTGCAATATTTGTAAGATGATCCACTACAACCCAAATAGAATTCATTCCTCTAGTTTTCTTTAGAGTCCAATGAAAAAATCCAAGGTGATGTTTTACCATTTCTATGTAGGTATGGGTAATGGTTTCATTATCCCCTTATATTTTTTCCTTTCTACCTTCACTTGCTGACATAAAAGACATATTGATGTATATTTTGGGATCACCTTCTTCATATTTTCCCAAAAATAGTGTTCATGGAGATCTTGATACATCTTTGTTCTTCCAATATGGATAGAAAAGGTTGATCTAGGTGAATTATCAAAAATCTCTTTCATTAACTCAAGATTTTATGATAAACATATTATTGAACAAAATCCTACAATAACTTCTTCATTAACATTTACCTCCAAGGATTTACCTTTTCTTATAGTTTCCACTTTCTTATGAATTCCCACATCATCTCATTGAACATTCTTTAATCTTTTCAGAAGAGACAGTTGATCAATCATTTGTGAAAGGATTTATTATGTTACTTCCTTTATTATTCCCATATCCATCATTTCCAAATCTAAGAATATAAGATCCCTCTAAATTCTAATTAATGAAAAAATTTATGGATCCATTCAACTTAGAGAATCCACCACTTTATTATCTTTATTAGGATCATAGTGAATTGAGTATTCATTGTCCTTAATCATCTGTAACCATATTCAATAGAAAATATTCATGTATTTTTATGTGAATATATACTTGAGGATTTTATGATTAATATATATTTCACACTTCTACCTAATGATATATTGCCTCCATATTTTCAAAGATAATATCACTTCAGCTAATTCCAAATAATGCATTGGGTAGTTCCTTTCATGAACTTCCAACTACCATGAAGCATAGGCTATGATCTTTTTATTCTGCATTAGCACACAACCCAAGCCCTTATTTTAATAATCACTCAATACCATGAAAATTTCTCCCATTATAAGTAGTGTAAGCACATTTTCATTAATAAGATTCCTTTTCATCTCTTTTTAGCTCTCATCACATTCATCATTCCATGAATACATTAATACCTTATGAGTTATCTTGGATAAAGGGGTTTAAAATTGCATGAAGTTTCTCAAAAATCAGTGATAATACCGAGATAATATAAGGATCCTATAGATATCTATCACATATGCTAGCCTTGGACATCCTTCAATTGATTTTTTATTTGAAGGGTTCATAGATATCCCATTTCTTAGGATTATATTCCCCAATAAAGAGACTTACTTCAACCAAAACTCACATTTTCTATATATGGAATAAATATTCTCCTTTTATAAGGTCTTTATCATAGTTATCTGATACTCCACCTAATCCTAAATTATTTTAAAGTATATTATAATATCATATATAAATACTATAATTTTGTTTTGGTAATACCTAAATACTATATTATTCAAATCCATGATTATTATTAGATAATTAGTGAGTACAAAAGTCATTACTATGAACTCATAATACCCATTCCTCGTATAAATAGTGGACTTGGGGATATCTTTCTTCTTCAATCTTTCTTGATAACATCCCGACTAAAGATCCAATTTAGAGAAGTATTGTTCCCCACATAGATGATTTAATACGTCACTAATCCATGGAAAAGGATACTCGTTCTTATAATTATCTTTTTGAGATCATGATAATTGATGCAAAGGCACACTAGCACATCCTTCTTCTTGATGAAGAAGACTAGTGTACCCCATGGTGAAGCACTTGGGAATATGAAACCTTTAGAAAGATTCTCCTTTATTTTTTTCTTCAGCTCCTCAAGTTCCACAACAACCATTTATATGGATTATTGGATAATGGTAATTCCCCATGTATAATCTTGATTGAAAATTCAACCTCTCAGATAAGAGGAAGACCGGTCAAATCCTTGAAAACACATCATCATGTTCACTCAGAATGGGAATGTATTCAAGGATGATACTTTCCTTAGACTCAATCATTTATGCCAGATATTCTTGCTCATAGGGAATAATTTCTATGGTATAGATTTTGGTGCTAAATAATATTCATCATCATACTTACACTTGTACATAAATGGGGGCCGATTTTAAATATAGAGAGTGATTTCCTTTTCATAGAAATTTATGTGAGCTCTATATAGGGAAAGCTAATACATGCCTAGAATTGTATAATATTACAAAAAAGGGACTATGAAAAGGTTTTATAGGAATTTAAAACCAAAAATTGTGACATGGGAGGAGTTATATACCTCAGATAAAATAATTTCTCCATTTTCCATTTTCATCGATAACTCCACTTCCATGATTTGCAGTGGTGTTTGAATAGTTATACTAAACATTCATGATATGAAGGATTACGTAGAACCAAAATCAAAAAGTACATTCATTAACCATGAATGAATAACTAACATACCTATCACAAATTCATTATCGGGATCCACCTTAGAGGTTTTAATGGAAAAATATCACCCTTTCTTTCTTAGAGGTTGATGGTTGTCTCCAAAATTTATTGTCTTAGTAAATTGGTTTATGAAGTTACCTATTTCCTTGTAGTTTAAGAAATGAATAATGCATTGGAAGTTGACTAGAGAATTGATTTACTCTATTTCATTAGTGGGTTTCTTCTATTAGGAACCACTAGCTAGGTTCCCACTTTTCACCTAAATCATTTCCTCGCCCCTTAGTAATTTTTTTGGGTGCTTATTTCTAGACCTTTGACAAGTGAGATATTGAAATTTCTTGGAACCATTAGATTTTTCCATAAAACCACCAAAATTAAACTCAAAATTTTGTTTCTTATCCCTATGATACCCTTTAGATTCTCCAATATCCATTTTTTACTTTGAGGTCAAATAAAAAAAGTTCTCATAGCTATTAATGTCTCGAATCATGGGGGATTTTCGTAGACAAGGCTTTAGCCTACCAAAGAAGTAGTAAACCTTACCTTCGGGGGGTAACAACATTGTTAGAGGCATATAGTAAAAATCTTGTGAAGTTTACCTCATACACCCTAATAGATTCATCTTCTTTTTTCTTGAGATAAAGTAAATCCGTTTCAATTTTAAGTTAAATGGTGCGAATAAAATGGGTTTTGAAGAATATTTGCCAAACTTCCTTCCACCCCATCACATAGATCTCTTACTCAAGATTCCCATTATTGATCAATATATACCACTAATTAGCTTCTCCCCCATATTTTAAATACCCCTAAGAACCACCTCTTGTTTGATATATTAAAGGATTACAAATATCCTCACAATGGAGCTAATCTATTGTTTTGTGATTAAAGGATTATACGATGTATTAAAATTCAAGGGCCTTTTTCATGTAAAGGATGTAATTGAAACCTATTCTTATGGGTATTTAAGAACTCCTTATAATACATGTTTCTATTTATAACCTTAGTAATTTGAGGTTGTATCATCATAAAGTTTTAAATTCCCACTCCCATAAGGTTGAGTATCTCATTGGGGGCAGTCATCACATTTCCCATCGCATTGATTGTTTACCTGATTCCTTTTATTTTTGGCCATTGGATAAAATAAAAGGAAAATTAGGGATGATTATTTTAAACTATTAAACACACACTACTAGAAAATAAGCCTTTACCAATGGTTATCCAAACCATGGGTAATTAAGGTGTAGGGAAAGAGATATGAAAATGGTTTGTGGAAAAACGTTGGCATGTCTTTGGGTATCCACCTTATACCAACAGTTTTACATAACCGTTGGTATAACTTTTTCACCAACGATTTGAAACCATTGGTCAAGAGTTGGTATAAAACTCCCTATGCCAACGATTCTAAACCATTGGCATAGGACATATAGGTATAATCCCTATGCCAATGATTTACAACAGTTGGCACATGCCATGATGGGAAATTGCAGTAGCAGGCTAATGCTGTGAGTGGTGAGATACTGTTGTCCATGCCTCTTTCAGTGATTTCCAAGCCTTCATTTCCAGGCCTGAATTTAATACATACATAGAATTAAAACATATACAATAAAAAACATAATTCTAAATCAATTTGTTTCCACATTCGAGAAACTATACACATATAGAATGAAAACATAACTCATAAGGCAATTATAAACATACATAAGTTATTTAGAATTAAATTATGAGAGACAATTACATGTGCAATCCGAAATTCAATTCATAATTGAATACTGAATTGAATACATACATAATTTAATTATCAATTATGAATACAATACATAAAAAATTGAATACGTAATTATATGTTTTATACAGAATTAAGAATACATATAACATTTCATTTTGTATAACACATACACGATTGAATAATGAAATTAGAAGCTAACAACCCCAAAATAAGGAAATGGATAAATGACTTCATCCAAACACAAATATAATGTCTCATGGTTTGGGGCAGGTGTCTTTGAACTTCGTGATGATGATAATGGGTGTGTATCAATGAGATTGTGTGACTTAGAGAATGTAGTTGTCCTTGGTGAAATAAATGACATGTGTTTTAGAATAGGGGTAGGAGTTTCTCACATGAGAAGTGGATTGTGTGAGGTTGGACCATGGATCCTTATTCTCATGCATCAACACAATCTGAATACGTTTGGTCGGTTTTTCATATTCCAGTTGTTTTTACTTAAAATGATGTCCATTCTATACAATATACAAACACTTCGAGTGATATGGGCCACACTGTGCCTCGAATTGAGGTGGCGTTAAATCGTACATGTCACAAATGACCCATGGATCGTTGTCCTGAAGTATCAACAGAATCTGAATGCATTTTGTTGGTTTTCCATATGCCAGTTGTTGTTTTCACTTAAAATGTTGTCCATTTCAGAACAAAGTGAGACACTTTTAGTGGTGCTGACCACACTGTGCCTCAGATTGAGGCGGGGTTGACTCTTACACGTCACAAATGACCCATGGATTCTTGTGATAAAGTATCAATAGAATCTGAATATGTTTGGTTAGTTTTCCGTATGTCAGTTGTTGTTTTCACATAAAATGTTGTCCATTTCAAATAAAAGTAAAAAACTTTTGGTGGTAACAGCCAAACCATGCCTCAAATTGAGGCGTGGTTGACACTTACATGTCAAAAATGACATATGGATCATTTTGATAAAGTATCTACACAATCAAAATACGTTTGGTTGGTTTTCCATATGTTTGTTGTTTTTACTTAAAACAGTGTCCATTTTAAACAAAAGACAGACAGTTCGAGTGATACCCGCCACACTGTGCCTCAGATTGAGTTAGGGTTGACTCGTACACATCACAAATGACCAATGGATCGTTTTCTTGATGTATCAAAAGAATCCGAATGTTTTTGGTCAGTTTTCATTATGCCAATTGTTGTTTTCACTTAAAATGTTGTTCGTTTCAAATAAAAGTGAGACACTTTGAGTGGTACCAGCCAAACCATGCCTCAGATTGAGGAACGATTGACTCTTACATGTCACAAATGACCTATGGATCGTTGTTCTAAAGTATCAACACAATTAGAATAAATTTGGACTATTTTCCATATGTTTGTTGTTTTTACTTAAAACAATGTCCATTTTAAACAAAAGAGAGACACTTCGAGTGATACTCGCCACAATGTGCCTCTTATTGAGTCAGGGTTGACTCGTATACATCAAAAATGACCCATGGATCATTGTACTAAAGTATCAATAGAATATGAATGCGTTTGGTTGGTTTTCCATATGTCAGTTGTTGTTTTCAATTAAAATTTTGTCCATTTAAAATAAAAGTGAGACATTTTGAGTGGTACCAGACAAACTGTGCCTTGAATTGAGGCGTGGTTGAATTGTACACGTCATAAATCACCCATGGATCGTTGTTCTAAAGTAACAACACAATCAGAATAAGTTTGGCCGGGTTTCCATATGGCTGTTGTTTTTACTTAAAACAGTGTCCATTTCAATCAAAAGTGAGATACTTTGAGTGGTATCAGCCACACCGTGACTCAGATTGAGGAGGGGTTGACTCGTACACGTCAAAAATTACCCATAGATCGTTGTGCTAATGTATCAACAGAATCCAGATGCGTTTGGTTGGTATTTTGTATGTTAGTTGTTGTTTTCACTTAAAATATTGTCCATTTCAAATAAAAGTGAGACACTTTGAGTGGTACCAGCCAAACTGTGCCTCATATTGAGGTGTGGTTGACTCTTAAATGTAACAAATGACTTATGGATCATTGTTATAAAGTATTAACACAATCATAATACGTTTGGCCGGTTTTCCATATGTCTGTCATTTTTACTTAAAACAGTGTCCATTTTAAACAAAAGACAGACATTTCGAGTGATACCCACCACACCGTGCCTTAGATTGAATCGAGGTTTATTCTGACATGTCACAAATGTCCCATGGATCATTTTCCAAAAGTATCAACATAATCCAAATGTGTTTGGTTGGTTTTTCGTATGCTAGTTGTTGTTTTCCCTTAAAATGTTGTCCATTTCAAACAAAAGTGAGCCACTTTGAGTGGTACCGGCCACACCGTGCCTCAGATTGAGGTGGGGTTGACTCATACACGTCACAAATGACCCATGCATCGTTGTTCAAAATTATCAATAGAATCCTAATATTTTTGGTTTGTTTTTCGTATGTCAGTTGTTGTTTTCACTTAAAATGTTGTCCATTTCAAATAAAAGCGCGACACTTTGAGTGGTACAGGACAAACCGTGCCTCGGGTTGAGGCACGATTGACTCATACACATCAAAAATGACTTAGGGATCGTTGTGATAAATTATCAACACAATCATAATTTTTTGGTGGGTTTTCCATATGTCTGTTGTTTTTAATTAAAATAGTGTCCATTTTAAACAAAAGATAGACACGTCAAGTGATACCCGCCACACCATGCCTCAGATTGAGACAGGGTTGACTTGTACATGTCGCAAATGACCCATGAATCATTTTCCTGATGTATCAACAGAATACTAATGCCTTTGGTTGGTTTTCCGTATGCCAGATACTATTTTCACTTAAAATGTTGTCCATTTCAAATAAAAGTGAGACACTTTGAGTGGTACCGGCCAAACCGTGCCTCAGATTGAGGCGCGGTTGACTCGTACACATCAAAAATGACCTATGGATTGTTATTCTAAAGTATCAACACAATCAGAATAGGTTTGGTCAGTTTTCCATTTTCCAGTTGTTTTTTTAACTTAAAATGTTGTCCATTTCAAAAAAAAGTGAAACACTTTGAGTGGTACCGGCCACACCATGACTCGGATTGAGGCGGGGCTGACTCGTACTTGTCAAAAATGACCCATGGATCATTTCACTAAATTATAAATAGAATCCGAATACATTTGGTCATTTTTCCATATGTCAGTTGTTGTCTTCACTTAAAATGTTATCCATTTCAAATAAAAGTGATACACTTTGAGAAGTACCAGCCAAACCGTGTCTCGGATTGAGGCGCGATTGACTCATACAAATCACAAATGACTTATAGATCATTTTGATAAAGTATCAACACAATCAGAAAATGTTTGGACGTTTTTCCATATGTATGTTGTTTTTAATTAAAGCAATGTCCATTATAAAAAAAAATACAGACACTTCGAGTGATACCCACCACACTATGACTCGGATTGAGTCGGAGTTGACTTTTTCACATCATAAATGACCCATGGATCGTTTTCCTAAAGTATAAATAGAATCTGAAAGTGTTTGGTCAGTTTTCCATATACCAGTTGTTGTTTTCACTTAAAATGTTGTCCATTTCAAATAAAAGTGAGACACTTTGAGTGGTATCGGACAAACCGTGCCTCATATTGAGGTTTTGTTGACTCGTACATGTCACAAATGACCTATGTATTGTTATGATAAATTATCAGCACTGTCAGAAAACATTTGGTCAGTTTTCCATATGGCTGTTGTTTTTACTTACAATAATGTCCATTAAAAAAAAAGATAGACACTTCGAGTGATACCCGCCACACTGTGCCTCAAATTGATTCGAGGTTGATTCGTACACATAAACAAATGACCCATGGATCGTTTTTGTGAAGTATCAATAGAATTTGAATGAGTTTTTTCGGTTTTCCGTATTCAGTTGTTGTTTTCACTTAAAATGTTGTCCATTTCAAATAAAAATGAGACACTTTGAGTGGTATCGGAAAAACCATGTCTCCGATTGAGGTGAGGTTGAGTTTTACACATCACAAATGACCCATGGATCATTGTGATAAAGTATCAACACAATAAGAATATGTTTGGTCAGTTTTCCATGTGGTTGTTGTTTTTAATTAAAATAATGTCCATTTCAAACAAAAGTGAGACACTTTGAGTGGTACCGGCCACACCGTGCCATAGATTGAGGTGGGTTTGACTAATACACGACACAAATGACCCATAGATCATTTTTCTAATGTATCAACAGAATCCAAAAACGTTTGGTTTGTTTTCAGTATTCCAGTTGTTATTTTCTCTTAAAATGTTTTCCATTTCAAATAAAAGTTAGATAATTTGAGTGGTACATGACAAACTAGGCCTCAGATTGAGGCGCGGTTGACTCGTACACATCACAAATGACCTATGGATTGTTGTTCTAAAGTATCAACACAGTCAGAATACATTTTGTCAGTTTTCCATATGTTTGTTGTTTTTACTTAAAATAATTTCCCTTTTAAACAAAATACATACACTTCAAGTGATACCCACCACACCATGCCTTGGATTGAGTCGAGGTTTACTCGTACACGTCAACAAGGACCTATGGTTAGTTTCCTAAAGTATCAACAGAATCTGAATGCGTTTGGCCAGTTTTCCATATACTAGTTATTTTTTTCACATAAAAGGTTGTCGATTTCAAATAAAAGTGAGACACTTTGAGTGGTACCAGCCAAACCATGCCTTGGATTGAGGTACGGTTGACTCTTACACCTCACAAATGACCTATGTATCATTTTTCTAAAGTATCAATACAATCAGAATACATTTGATTGGTTTTCTGCATGGCTGTTGTTTTTACTTAAAACAATGTCCATTTTAAACAAAAGATAGACACTTCGAGTGATACCCACCACACTGGGCCTTGTATTGAGTCAGGGTTTACTTGTACACATCACAAATGACCCATGGATCATTTTCTTGAAGTATCAACAAAATCTGAATGTGTTTGGTTAGTTTTCTGTATGTCAGTTGTTGTTTTACTTAAAATGTTGTCCATTTCAAATAAAAGTGAGACACTTTGAGTGGTACCGGCCAAACCGTTCCTTGTATTGAGGTGTGGTTGACTCATACATGTCCCAAATGACCCATGGATCATTTTACTAAAGTATCAACACAATCAGAATACGTTTGGTTGGTTTTCAATATGGATGTTGTTTTTCTTTAAAACAGTGTCCATTTCAAAAAAAAGTGAGACCCTTTGAGTGGTACCGGCCACACCTTGCCTCAGATTGAGGCGGGGTTGACTCGTACATGTCAAAAATAACCCATGGATCATTGTTCTAAAGTATCAACAGAATCCGAATACATTTGGTTGGTAATATATATGCCGGTTTTTATTTTAACTTAAAATGTTGTCCATTTCAAACAAAAGACAGACACTTAGAGTGGTACTGGCCACAACGTGCCTTTAATTGAGGCATGGTTGACCCATACACATCAAAAATGATCTGTGGATCATTGTATTGAAGTATCAAGAGAATATGAATGCTTTTGGTCAGTATTCCAAATGCCAGCTGTTATTTTCATTTAAAATGTTGTCCATTTCAAATAAAAGTGAGACACTTTGAGTGGTACCAGCCAAAACATACCTTGGATTGAGGCGTGGTTGACTTGAACACATCAAAAATGAACTATGGATCGTTGTGATAAATTATCAACATAATCAGAATACATTTGGTCAGTTTTCTGTATTCCAGTTGTTGTTTTCACTTAAAATGTTGTCCATTTCAAAAAACAGCGAGGCACTTTGAGTGGTACCAGCCACACCCTTGCCTTAGATTGAGGCGGGGTTGACTAATACATGTCACAAATGACCCATGGATCATTGTGCTAAAGTATCAAAAAAATACGAATATGTTTGGTTGGTTTTCCATATGATAGTTGTTGTTTTCAATTAAAATGTTGTCCATTTCAAATAAAAGTGAGACACTTTGAGTGGAACTGGCCAAACCGTACCTCAGATTGAGGAGAAGTTGACTCATATACATCACAAATGACTTATGGATCATTGTTCTAAAGTATCAATACAATCATAATACGTTTGGTCGGTTTTCCATATGTATGTTGTTTTTACTTAAAACATTGTCTATTTTAAACAAAAGACAGATACTTTGAGTGATACCCACCACACCGTGCCTCAGATTGAGTCGGGGTTGACTCGTACACGTCAAAAATGACCCATGGATATTTTTCCTAAATTATCAACAATATCTTAATGCGTTTTTTTTGTTTTCCATATGCAAGATGTTGTTTTCACTTAAAATGTTGTCCATTTAAAATAAAAGTGAGACACTTTGAGTGGTACCAGCCAAAAATTAAGTCGAAATGAGGTGTGGTTGACTCTTACACATCAAAAATGACCTATTGATCATTGTGATAATGTATCAACACAATCAGAATACATTTGGTCAGTTTTCCGTATGGCTGTTGTTTTTACTTAAAACAATGCCCATTTTAAACAAAAGATAGAATCTTCGACTGATACCCTCCACACTATGCCACAAATTGAGTCAAGGTTGACTCGTACACATAAAAAAATGAACCATGGATCGTTTTCTTGAAGTATCAACATAATCTGAATGCATTTGGTTAGTTTTCCATATGTCAGTTTTTGTATTCACTTAAAATGTTGTCTATTTCAAAAAAAGTGAGACACTTTGAGTGGTGCCGGCCCAACCATGCCTCGGATTGAGGAGCAGTGGACTCGTACACGTCAAAAATGACCCATGGATCGTTGTACTATAGTATCAACATAATTAGAATACGTTTGGTCATTTTTCTGTATGGATATTGTTTTTACTTAAAATAGTGTCCATTTCAAATGATAGTGAGACACTTTGAGTGGTAGCGGCCACACCATGCCTCATATTGTGGAGGGGTTGACTCTTACACGTCACAAATGACAAATGGATCATTTTTCTAAAGTATCAACAGAATCTGGATGCGTTTGGTCAGTTATCTGAATGTCAGTTGTTCTTTTCACTTAAAATGTTTTCTATTTCAAATAAAAGCGAGACACTTTGAGTGGTACCAGACAAACCGCACCTCGGATTGAGGCGGAATTGACTTTTACACATCAAAAATGACTTATGGATCGTTGTTCTAAATTATCAACACAATCAGAATATGTTTGGTCAGTTTTCCATATGTCTGTTGTTTTATACTTAAAACAATGTCCATTTTAAACAAAAGACGAACACTTAGAGTGATATCTACCACACCGTGCCTTGGATTGAGTCAGGGTTGACTCGTACATGTCAAAAATGACCAATGGATCATTGTCCTAAAGTATCAATAGAATCCAAATGTGTTTGGTCGGTTTTCTGTATGCCAGTTGTTGTTTTCACTTAAAATGTTGTCCATTTACAAAAAAGTGAGACACTTTGAGTGGTACCGGCCACACAGTGCCTTAGATTGAGGATGGGTTGACTCGTACACATTACAAATAACCCATGGATCGTTGTGATAAAGTATCAATAGAATCTGAATATTTTTGGTTGGTTTTCCATATGCCAATTGTTATTTTCACTTAAAATGTTGTCCATTTCAAACAAGAGACAGAAACTTCGAGTGGTACCGGCCAAACCATGCCTCGAATTGAGGCGGGGTTGACTTAGACACATCAAAAATGACCCATGGATCGTTGTGACAAAGTATCAACACAATAAAAAGATGTTCGTTCAGTTTTCCATATGTCTGTTTTTTTACTTAAAACATTTCCATTTTAAACAAAAGACAGACACTTCGAGTGATACCCACAACACTATGCCTCAGATTGAGATGGGGTTGACTCTTAAACGTCAAAAATGACCAATGGATCATTTTCCGGAAGTATCAATAGAATCTGAATGCGTTTGGTTGGTTTTCTGTATGCTAGTTGTTATTTTCACTTAAAATGTTGTCCATTTCAAATAAAAGTGAGACACCTTGAGTGGTACCGGCAAAACCGTGCCTTGGATTGAGGTTCAGTTTACTCATACACATCACAACTGACCTATGGATCATTGTTCTAAAGTATCAACACAATCAGAATACGTTTGGTCGGTTTCCTGTATGCCAGTTGTTGTTTTTACATAAAATGTTGTCAATTTCAAACAAAAGTGAGACACTTTGAGTGTTGCTGGCCAAAATGTACCTCGGATTGAGGTGGAGTTGACTCGTACACATCAAAAATTACCCATGGATCATTGTGATAAAGTTTCAATAGAATCCAAATATGTTTGGTCAGTTTTTCATTTGTCAGTTGTTGTTTTCACTTAAAATGTTGTCCATTTCAAATAAAAGTGAGACACTTTGAGTGGTACCGGCCAAAACATGCCTCGTATTTGACTCAAACATGTCACAAATGACTTATGGATAGTTTTTCTAAAGTATCAACACAATCAGAATACGTTTGATCCATTTTCCATATGTTTGTTGTTTTTACTTAAAACAATGTCCATTTTAAACAAAAGACAGACACTTTGAGTGATACACGCCACACCGTGCCTCATATTGAGTCGGGTTGACTAGTACATGTCAAAAATGACACATGGATCATTGTACTAAAGTATCAATAGAATATGAATTTGATTGGTTGGTTTTTTGTATTCCAGTTGTTGTTTTCACTAAAAATGTTGTCCATTTCAAATAAAAGTGAGACACTTTGAGTGGTACCTGCCAAATCGTGCCTCGGATTGAGACACAATTGACTCTTACACATTACAAATGACCTATGGATCATTGTGCTAATGTATCAACAAAATCATAATACATTTGGTCGGTTTTCCATATGGCTGTTGTTTTTACATAAAACAGTGTCCATTTTAAACAAAATACAGAAACATCGAGTGATACCTTCCATGTTGTACCTCAGATTGAGTTGAGTTTGACACTTAAATGTCAAAAATGTCCCATGGATATTTGTTTGGAAGTATCAATAGAAACTGAATGTGTTTGGTCAGTTTTCCATATGCCAGTTGTTGTTTTCACTTAAAATGTTTTCAATTTCAAATAAAAGTGAGACACTTTGAGTGGTACCGGCCAAACTGTGCCTCGGATTGAGGCGTAGTTGACTCGTACACATCACAAATGACCCATTGTTTGTTTTTATAATGTATCAACACAATCAGAATATGTTTGGTCTATTTTCCATATAACTGTTGTTTTTACTTAAAGCAGTGTCCATTTCAAACAAAAGTGTGACACTTTGAGTGGTACCAACCACACCGTGCCTCAAATTGAGGTGGATTGACTCGTACACGTCAAAAATGACCCATGGATTATTGTACTAATGTATCAATAGAATCCAGATGCGTTTGGTTGGTTTTCTAATGTCAGTTGTTGTTTTCACTTAAAATGTTGTCCATTTCAAATAAAAGTTAAACACTTTGAGTGGTACTGGACAAACCGTGCCTTGGATTGAGGCGTGGTTGACTCATAAATGTCACAAATTACTTATGGATCGTTGTGCTAAAGTATAAACACAATCAGAATACATTTGGTTGGTTTTACATATTCTGTTGTTTTTACTTAAAACAGTGCCCATTTTAAACAAAAGACAGACCCTTCGAGTTATACCTGCCACAACGTGCCTCGGATTGAGTTGGGGTTGACTCTTACACATCAAAAATGACCCATGGATCGTTTTCCTAAAGTATCAATAGATTTCGAATGCGTTTGGTTTGTTTTATGTATTCCAATTGCTGTTTTCACTTAAAATGTAGACTATTTCAAATAAAAGTGAGACACTTAGAGTGGTTAAGACCAAAACGTGCCTTGGATTGAGGCTCAATTGAGTCTTAAACATCACAAATGCCCTATGGATCGTTGTGCTAATGTATCAACACAATCAGAATACATTTGGTCAGTTTTCCATATGGCTGTTATTTTTACTTAAAATAGTGTCCATTTTAAACAAAAGACAGACAATTCGAGTGATACCCGCCACACCATGCCTCTAATTGAGTTGGGGTTGACTTGTACATGTCACAAATGACCCATGGATAGTTTTACTGATGTATCAATAGAATCCAAATGCGTTTCATTGGTTTTCTGTATGTCAGTTGTTTTTTTCACTTAAAATGTTGTCCATTTCAAATAAAAGTGAGACACTTTGAGTGGTACTAGCCAAACCGTGCCTCGGATTGAGGCGTAGTTGACGACTCGTACACATCACAAATAACTAGAATGAATATGTTGGGATTATATACTGTAGGATAAGTTTCACAAAGGTCTTACCTGGGTTTTATTAAATAAGATATTTAACCAGCTTTTTATCATGAAACTTTATACGTGTAAAATACATTGGAGTTTCTGAAGTTGGAGAAAGTGAATCGTACTCTTATAGAGTTCTCTAACAACTTTGTTGAGTTGGTGAATCTTACACTAGATCTTTTCAAAAATGATTACATAAAATATTGTAGGTTTGAGATGGGACTAATGGACGATGTTTGGTTGATGCTAGTTCTTTTTAGCCTTCCAACCTTCCTGGTGGTATTGGATAATGTTTATTTTTCTAAAGAAGACATATTTGGAAGGATTGACTTGGGAGGAGCTTTAGTGGATGCAATAATTATTAAAAGTTATTATTTTGGTTATAAATGTAAGTACAAAAGTTTCCAGTATTTGTTCAAGAATAAAGATTTTTACTGAATTTAAAAATGTCCATACCATAGTGAAAAACTAGGTTAAAAAATATAGAGTTATAAAAAATTAAAAAAATTAATGGATCAATCTGCCCCTGATCACCATCACCATCAAAAATTTCATCATCAGCCTCATCCTTGCCTCCATCTCTATCCTCAGCATCCTCCATGTCATCATCCCCATGCTCATCCTCAGCCCCATCCTCACCCTCGACGCCATCCTCGCCCTCGTCCTCATCCTCATCCTCACCCTCGTCCTCTTCATCATCCTCATCATCACCAAGAACTTCATCATCTCGACCACCACTAGAACTGCTGCCTGGTGCATTGGATAATGCACCCATCGATGACATATATGTTTGACAAGCCACACTGGCCTCTTGTGGAAGTAAAGAATATAAAATTTTGATCAGTTTCATAAATTATTTCTCCCCCGTTTGAACCTATTATTCCAACTATGTGACCCTTTTATCAGACTGTCTTGAATGATCCTTGACCTGTTCCAACTTAGTGGTACTAGAATGGATACCTGGAGAGGACCAATAGCTCTTCGGGACTATATTCTTACCAGGTCAGCAACGTACTCGACCCGAGTTCTCATCTCCGAAAACCTGATATAAATGATCATGTGGCGCTAAATTTTCAGGCTCCTGGGCATCAAGGGCCTCTAATGCATCCTGTTGAAAATATTAATAGATTATTAAATTTCAAAATAGATATTAAACATTTAAATAAACAAATTAAAACTTACAATATTTTCTTGTGTCGGTTCATTAACTGCAGTTCCATCTTTTTTTACTTCTCGTCGAACAAAACAATTTTGATCGAGGGATACATCCTTCAATATTTAATTTTTGATTCTGTAATGAAATTGAAACAATATAAAGTGAAAGTATAATCATATATTCGATATTCAATAAATCACATGATTTAAGAAGGAAACAATAAAAAGGGCACGTCCTAAAGAAATATTATAATCTAATATATCGTACTAGCTCCCTCTCATGATATGACATAGTAGTAAATCCCAAAGTGTGGAGGTATTACTTTGAATCAATGTTTTGTTTTGTTTTTAGAAGATTCCTAAATAATTTTTATTAATAAATAATATAATATTAATGAAAAAATATGAAAACTGTCATTTAAATTCCTCAAATGGGATTAATACCTTAAATTTGGAAGTCACCCAATGGGTAATCATTTGGCGATATTGCTCTATTGGGCAGTCATCCACGATAGGTAATGTATCCAACTCCATGCCCACTATATCACACTATCCAACATACAGCTCATGCTTATAAGCTCTCCAAAGCTCTCCTAGATCCTTTAAACATGTCGATCATGCACGTTCACCATTAGGGAAGTTAAACCGAAGCTGGAACCCAATAGATTAATTCATATAAATACAAAAAATACTACATTAAATCCAATATATTTTTTACCCATATTTGTGCCCACGCATTATCCATTACTTCATGTGGAAGATGTCTCTAAGAGAGAGGGATGACCAGAATGATGTCAGAGTATTTGGCTAGCGTCGCCAAAAAAACCCTGACATTCCTACCTAGATTTATGAATCATATTCCCATCATCATTGTATTAAACCATCAACTATGTCTGGAAGTTCCATACAACACGCAAGAGAGTACGCCCCCTCCCTCGCCTCTTATCAGTAGATTAATATGTTATTAAAGAAAAACAATATCAATACAAGTTATAATAAAAATAAATATTGGTATAAAAATTTGTTAGAGTTATATAAATATACCTGTGGTAGTCGAATCAATGGGCGTCACTGGATGTGCTGAAGCTGAAGTAATATCCTGTACAAGGGGAGTGTCCCTCAGTGTATGCTCCTCAGTCACATACTGTGTCAGAGCAGGAGTCGAAGAAGGTGGAATATAATAGCTCGTAGATAATGAACCAGAAGAAAAAGATGATGGCATAGACATCTGGCCAACTGGTAGTGTAAACAACGGAGGCCTAAATATCCTGTGTGTCCCTAAAGACACCCCAGGATCAATATGGGTTGTAGAAGATACATATGTGGTAGTGGAATAATCCATTTGGGTATGATCAGTGGATCGTCTAACTCTCACACCATGAGCCCTCGTACCACCGTCCTCAGTACCGGGACCACCGGATGATCCTCTAACTCTGAAACCACCCCCTCCTACCACCATCCTCTGTACTGGGGTAAATATCAGGCTCCTCATCAGATATCTCTTGTATAGGGGGTGGATCTTGAAAAAAAGTTTAACACAAAATTAAACACATGATATTATAATTTATTGAAATATATATATTTGAAATAAAATACTCACAATAGGGATGAGTGGAGGAACGCCCATCTGTGTCATGCAAAAAATATTTTATGTAATCATTTTCCTCCGCCTCTCTTCAATGGGTGTCATTTCCTACAATGAAAACTAATATAGAAGTAATTAGAAATAAATATCTAATTCGTAACCCAAAAAAGAAAATATCGAAAAACCATTCTGATAAAAAACATAAAGAAACAAGAATATTTATGGTGGTTTGATGGTAAGTACTAGGATACACACTATGAATGATGTAGTTGAAACATGTAGGTGAGAACACGACTGTATGATTCTATATATTTCCCACCAAAACTTTGGGTTCACAATCAACTCTAACAATTGAGCTATTAGATTCATCATAAGAAATAAACGGATTTCTTCCAATTGCAGTAGAGATAGTGTTAACTTCATCATCACCATCATCAAAAACATGGATGAGATTTACTTCAATAATTACACCGAATTTAGGATGATGATGATCTTTGATATAAAAAACTTGTTTCACCATTGATGCCAAATACGTATGGTTCATCAGTGGAAAGAGTGCGAGTCATGTCAATAACTTGAAATCCACAATCATCAATAAAGGTGCCTTACCTCCTCATTGAATAAAACCATTGACATTTCCTCATCGTGACTCGAACATGCGAGTAATAATCCAAAATTATTATTTTCTCCACGACTCCATAATAACCTACATTTTCAGAACGAGGTCTATTATCCAATGAACTAGCATAACAGTTTGTTGTGGTAGTTAGCATAACACCATCAAGCTATGTTCTCATTTTTTTTGCTCGTTCAGTGATAATAAATATTTATCTCTTGATCACAAGTGATTTACAAGCCCGAACCATGGTATTAGGACCAAAATCCAAAGAACTTATTTCCTTAGAAATAGATTTTGTAGGAAAAATCAATACCTGAATTATAAACAAATAGTAAACCTAATTAAATATTATTTTTATTTAGTTATTACAGAAATATATTTACCTTCAATTTCAACCATGAATAAAAACCTTTGTTATGAAAAGTCTCTTTCCTTCCCAAAGATAAAGAATGATGCTTTCTATATATCAATTAATTATGTGCCCTATAGATAAAAATAATAATAATTTAACAAATATTTAAAATTACAAGAGATAAGATAAGAGATACATGTACAATTTACTTACTTGATATAATCATCGAACAAATCACAATTGAACAACACTATTTGATGTTCCATCTCTCGCTCTTCAAGGCTTAATGTCGTCAATGTATATGATATAGGAATTACTCTTGTTTGAAGAAGTAATGGAAAACTAGGTTCAAATTGCTCATACTATTCTTATTCATTTCTCATTGGTCTTTTTATTCTCATAGTAAGATCAGACAAATACATTGAGCAAAAATCCTTACATTCTTGAGCCAAGTAACCGTTCACAATAGAACCTTCAGGATAATTCCTATTCCAAACATATGATTCCAATGTGTACTTGTTTTTTTCAGTTGGATACATCCAACGGAAAGCAATGGGTCCTCCAAGAAGTAGTTTTCTAAAAATATGGATAGTCAGATGAAACATGCATGTAAAAAATGATGGAGGGATTATTTTCTCTAACTCACACAAAATTAATGGTGTCTCTGCCAACAGTTTTTTCAAGAAGGAATTGTAAAACTTCTTAGCACAAAGATCTCTAAACAAATAGCACAACCGAATAACTGAGACTCTTACATTATTGGAAAAGAGATGACAAATTACTATTGGACTCAACTCATGCAAAAGGACGTGATAATCATGATTCTTCAAAGTTTTCAACTTCAACTCTTTTCTGTTGACCCGTTTTGATATATTGCTTGAATAGCCATTAGGAACTTTAATAGTCTCTAGCACTTCTAGAAATTGATTTTTTTCCAGTAGGTGTCATCACATTAGAAGCACATGGAACATTCTATTTATTTTCACTGATACAGACAGGATGCAATTCTGGGCTGATCCTCTAATCTACCAAGTCACGCTAAGATCGCAAATCATCTTTTGTCTTACCCTTGACATTTAGAAGAATTTAAAGCAACATTTCACATATATCCTTTTCAATGTGCATTACATCTAAACAATGACGTAACAAGTTGGTTGTCCAATATGAAAACTCAAAGAATATACACTTATTATTCCAATTATAACAGGTATCATTGGAAACATTTATCCTCTTTCTTGATTTCATTACACCCTTCCCAAATGAATAACTGAAATTATTCAATTCATTAAGCACATCAGTTACAGACAAACACTAAGGTGGATCGTCAGTCTTCATGGTATTTTCAAATCATTGACAATTGTTTCTATATGGATGATTCATTAGGAAGAATTGTTGAAGTCCGATAAAACTAAAAGTATGATGATATTTCAGTCTTCTCGATCGATTATTCTTCATACAAATAGAACATGAAAATTTTCCTATTGTGATCTATCCATACATCATTGCATAAGCAGGAAAATCATTGATCGTCCACATAAGTGTAGCACACATCTGAAATATGTCTTTCGAACATGAATCATTTGTGGGAACACCCACATCCCAAAGAAGATTAAACTCTTTTATTAAAGGTTTCATGTATACATCTATATCATTACCGGGATCATAAGGTCCAAATATTAGTATACTCATGAACGTGTAAGGCTATTTCATACACAACCATGGGGGAAGGTTATAAATGTGTATGAAAACTAGCCATTTGGTGTGCGAAGTAAGCATTTGTCCAAATGGATTAAAACTATCACATGAAAGACCCAGTCTCAAATTACGAACATCGGCTGCAAATTCAATATTTCGAGCAACGAATCTCTTCCATGAAAATACATCTGCAGGGTGAACCAAATCTTCATTATTATTTTTTCTCTCAGTGTCATGGCATCACAATTTTACTGATATTTCATCAGACATGAAAAGGTTCTTGTAATACAGGGATCAATGGAAAGTGCCACATTACTTTTTGTGGTACACGATATGGTGTTCCATCATCTTTTGGCTTCCATTGGGAGGTTCGACATTTGATACAATCATTTCTTTTAGTATTTTACTCCAAAAATAAACCGCACTCATTTGGGCGAGCATGATTTTTTTTTGAGAATCCAAATTCATCAACTAGCATCCATGCCATATAGTGGTTTGAAAGAATATCTGCATCATCTAGAGGTAAGTCCTTCAAGAAGGTAAGAATGTAATCAATTGTAGTATTTGAAATCCCATACATAGTTTTCCCATGGAACAATCGGATTAAAAATTCCAACTTTTTCATTTTACCACATTGATGATATACTGGAGTCATCACAACATCATTCAATTTTTCACCCTATAAACATCATCATTTTCATTGGACGCATCAGGTGTGCTTGAATCGAAATCTTGTTGGATGGACATCCTTTCCTTCTCATGATGCTGAATAAATGGAAACCAATCATATATCAAACTCTCCAATTCAGTCCTATCATTTGGATCATCAACATTTTGAGATTCCATTTTCTCTCCATTGTGATACCACACATAATAGTTCATTTAGAAACCATATTTGGTTATATGATAGCCAACTGCTTCACGACTCAACCAAGGTCTTCCAACACAATTTGAACTTGGGTAGTGTATGTGACCACTATCTGCATCCTTTTCAAATGCAAAATCTAAAATGCTCTTCAAATTATTTTGAAAATCAGTTGAAATTTGATTAGTTTCATAAATCCAACTTCTATCCATTCTATAAAAAAATTTCAATAAGTCATTTCAAAGAAATTAAATAATATTAAAGTTCAATCAAAAAATATTTAGGTAAATGAAAATTTGTTTCTTTAAATAAAATAATAACTGACAAATTACTCTATATGAGAATCATATTAAGAAATACAACAAAATACCGCGTATATAAGAAAATAAGAGACATAATTTCTAATACCTATATTAACGGATTTCCCAGAATGATATTGGAAGTGGATCAAGGAATATATAATCCTTAAGGGTCTTGTTGGGAGTACATGAGTTTCATACTTTATCTTCCTCTAGGAGGTCAGGATGAGGATCACATCAAAAGTAGTTATGGCCTCTTCAAGTTTCACCTTAACTAGGGATTAAATGATCCTAGGTTTGGGGCCGTAGATAATAGGTTGGTAGGGTTTATTCATTGAATCATGTCCCAATTGATTTTGGTGAGGGACCTTCAATAGTTAGAGTTATGGATTTGATTATATTAATGCTATTAGTTCCCTAATGTACTACTCAGTCTTCACATTCATTTATTTCTGATCTCATTTTTTATTTTTTGTGGTTCATGATTGATTTTCCCCTTATTTTTTAGGGCCTTAATACAAGCCTTTAAAAGAGGATGGATCATTATTAGAAATGACCAATGCTTCTTGTAGTGGTTGTATGTTATAGAAATTAATGGTTTATCAGGATCCAATATATTAAGAACGTTGATGTTATTTTTGGTACGAGATAGTTTACATATTATAAATATCACATTGATTTTTATAATAAGTGGATTTATTTTACCACCCATAATTAATTGTGTTACATTATTACTTGGGATTGAAACCTAGAGGTATGCATAGCATGTCAATGCCTAGCCATGATTGGGTAAATTATGGCATAGATGGTAGGTGTGGTTCTAAGAATGAGGAGGCACTGATGTCCGGGGTCCAGGGAGGGGGTGTGGGGCTGTCCAGGTTCCAGGAAGGAGGGGGTGTTGTCCCGGGTCCAGAAAGGTGGGTGGGGGTTGTCCAGGGTCCAGAGAGGAGGGGGGCTATCCAGGGTCCAAGAAGGAGGGTGGGGTCTATCCAGGGTCCAGGGAGGAGGGTGGGGGGCTGTCCATGGTCCAGGAAGGAGGGGGGTTGTCCAGGGTCCAGGAAGTAGGGGGTTGTCATGGGTGAAACTCCAAACACTGAATGGGGTTCCACTCTATAGTTCTGAGAATATATTATCCAAAGCTACAAAGATTCCACTTGTAAACATGACAACTTTAAATCAGTGCCTACTATAATATCATGACATTTAAGGGATATGTGTTTTTGTAAAAAGCCTATACATTACAGTGATGTTCGTGAATAATGTTTTTCCCATATGTGTATGGAATTCAGTAACGAGGATGATTTATTCCATTTAACCAATATTATAGTGTAAGTTTCAGATGAATTCTTGCATTTAACCAGTGTTCTAGTTTATTTTTATGTGATGTGAGTTAGAAACCTTGTTAAGCATGTCATTAGAACGTGGGTTCTTCCATTTAACCTTGTAGTCTTGAATTTCAGGGATGAAAGTGTTTTCACTGAGCTAATTACTAACCACTCTATAGTATGGCCAACCCATCATGTGGGCATACCCATGAAACAAATCCATGTGTAAATGGGACGTTTTTAGCACCCCATTTGGCCAAACACACTATTGAACATAAGGGATAGGCCATATATATTTACATGGATATCCAAGTCATGTACTGTGTGTACATTCCCATGTACATTCCAAGGACACTAGATTATCGTAGAAACCATGTCAACTGTTATACACACCATGTGAACCCTTATACCATATTTTCATTATTAAAACCATTATAAACAACTTATTAAACAACATCACTTGTCAAAGATAATCAAATTGAACATAAATAAATAATAATATTGGATATATCAAGTAAAATGAAGTTATACTATATTACATCCTAAATGACCACCCACAACCATGATTAATGATCACAAAGATCCCCTTTCATCCATATCAAATGTGAAAACAACATCACTTGTAATCAAATTGAACATAAATCAATAATAATATTGGATATATTAAGTAAAATGAATTCATACTATATTACATCCTAAATGACCACCCACAACATTGATTAATGACCACAAAGATCCCCTTTCGGCCAAATAAAAAGTGAAAACAAAAACACATAATTGCAGAAAAAAATCAAGGAATCACTTACAGATTTGATGTATAGAATAAAAAAAGTCCTTGATTGAAGATCGATCGATATGTGGAATAATTTTGGCAGGAGGAATATTGGATTTAGGGCACTAATCTTGCGGAGCGGAACTGAAATCGAGCAAAGGGGGAATGGATGCATGATCTGTATTTAGGGTAATTTTTTACCAATAGTTTTTAATAACCATTAGGAATGTATGTGTTTACCAACATTTTAATTAAACCGTTGGTAAAAAAGTGATTTTCAAGACCTTTACCAATGATTTTTCAAAACATTTGGTAAAATATTTTATAAAATCATATATACCAATGGTTTATACAAACCGTTGGTATACATAGCCATTCCCAATGGTTTACATAAAACGTTGGTATTTAAGTGTTGGTAAAAGTGACATTTACAGTAGTGGCATAAAGGGAGAATAAAATGTCATTAAAAGGATAACTTATAAATTATATTTATTTCTTAACTTATGAATTTTTAGTCTTCAATATATCTGGTCCATTATATATTTCTTAACATATATTCTTAGGTGAATTTTTTGTTCCATTAATAATGGTTCATAATGAGATTATTATGTTACCAAACCATATACCCCAGAACTGTCAAACTTGGTGCATAGTAAGCTCTATTGTCATGTACTAGGTTACATCGTGTTAACCCTGTCACACCTTGTCAGAGTTGTTACCCCAAGGTATATATGTGATATATCCATGTACACTTATAGTATCTAGATAGAGATTTATTTTATTGATAAACCACTTACTCTCTACTTATAAAATTTTAGGTTTTTTCTGGTACTTAGTCTTATTTCGATGGATTTCACAAGAGTTTTCTACTCCTAATCCCAAAAAACTAAACATTTTCCCAAATACCAAATATAAAAACCCCTCTCTTTATTACACATTAGTAAATGATTTACTGAAAAATATCTCACTTATTATAACCCAAAATGTGGGGAAGTATAGTGTATTTGGGAATTGGATACATAGAATAACATCTTGAACATGTGATACAAATACATTATTGAAAACAACATTAACATGATTATAAAATTATATGTCTTTTAAAACTACACAAGATAACATGAGGAAATACATAATAAAGGGGTAAGCTATAAATTATATTAATGTAATAAACACAGTGTAAGGTGATAAATGTTAGAAAATAGGCATAAAATGAGAAATAAAAAGACTAATAGTCATAAAAATGAACAGTGAGATATGATATAGCATGGTAATCATAACATGGAATGTGTGGAAAAAACATAAAGCACTACATCATAAAAATATCTCAAGGATAAAACACCAAAACATAATGGAATAAAAATTACCATAGAGGAATCAAGTTCAATCTTGATCCCAACATGATGTCTCCTAAGAATAAATATTACCTAATGAATTGAAGCGTTATATTATTTCAGATGTAGCCGTCACTTTCATTTCATTCTCATGCTTAAGTGTGCCACATAGATTATACAACATGGACTCATTCATCATAATATTTAATTCCAAAATCATGGTGTGTGGAAAAAATACATGAAAGTCCCAATCCAAAGAGATTAAGTTTATAGTGGTGAATACCATTGATATGATTTCGGTATGGTATTCACTACACAATTGTTTTGGCATAGAAAATCATGGTGGAATTTTTTTTAGCATAACAACATCACATAAAAATCAATAAATGGGTTGATGAGAGGGAAAGTTATATTTAATAATTTTTACACCAATTATAAAATAAGGGTGTTAAGGAATAACATATCCCATCATAAGGAAAAGAAGATAAAATACATAAGGTAAAGAAGATACTTGAATAAAGAGGAAAAATGAAAAGATACATTCCATGAGTTTGTGAATCCACATGTTTGGTAGGGGCTTCTTGAGATCTTGGGGTGCCTTGGGATGACTCTAGAGAGTATAGGGAAGAGTATGTATGTTCTACAAGGAGTTTTAATGAAGATAAATGAGTGATTTGGTGGGTTTATATAGGAAAATATGGGGATTTCTTTATAATTTATATATTGGACTCTACATAATAAAATTAACAAAACCCCAAACCATCCCATGTATTCTACCCATGGTTTCTACAAAACCAGAGTGGATCTCATTATTTTATAGTATAGGGTCATAAATTAACAAAATAATACCATTTCTTATGTGGATGTGAGTCATACTTAAAAAAATGGATTTAAAACATTAAAATATACTAATGGTTCTGGGGGATTCATAAGGGATTTATAAAATTAATAAAATAAGCATAAAATAACATTATTTTAAAGATAAAACATAGATTTCATTGTTTATAACCTATATAGTATTTATTATATTAATTTTGGGTCTTTATTATGTCATAATAGAAAAAGTATATTTACATGGTATTTAATTTTTATCTGAAAATTATATTATCTCAGAAATTTATGAAAAATTAAATGTGAGATAATCATTATGCTACGATTCAAAAAACAATATTAATTTTATCTAGATAATTTTATAAAATTTTATATTTTCAGTTTCAAATTAAGAATCTATATTTATTGAGAAATGTTGGGTTTTTTGACAATAATTTTTTTGCAACCCTTATAAAAGTTACATTTGTCTTTAAATAAATTATACAATCCATTATATTTGATTTAAATTATTTAATAATATTATTTTATTAAAATATTATTTATTTCAGAAATCCATTAATCCATAAAAATAAAATCCTTAATTGAATTTGAATATTATCCCAAAATACTATTTTGTGTTTTATTGTATTAAAATAAAAATTGTTTATAAAGTAACAATAATAGGATGAAAATATTTTCATTATTATATACAAAATAGTGTATATACTCATATTTCTATGGTCTTGACATATATACATTTAATACACCAGCAAACAATGTAAGGTTAAGGTGTGTGACTGTGAGACATTCATGGGGTGTCTGGATGAGCTTGAACTTCTCCCATAAATAGTTTCAATAATACTTAATTTGATGGATCTCATATTGGGATTGGTCGAGGGAAAATCCTAGTGATGTTGTCTCCCTTTGATGCTATGATAAATGGGCTTTATAAGGTAAAATCCTATTGGATGAGGCCACCACTTCCTTTGTCTATGATAATTGGATTTGTTAAAACCCAATATTTATATTAATCATGAAATCAATATTAAATTACTATATTATCAATAGAAATGATACTTAATGTTTTTTAAAATCCAATTTAATATAATAAAACAAAATAAGTTCATGTTTTTTCTATTACCATATTACATAATAATAAATTTAATTAAATCAAATGGGGGATTTTATTTATAATAGTTCAGGTTGTTACAAATTCTCTTTCTAATAATCCTAATGACAAATTATAATTTTATATTCATAATATTTTTAATTTTTTCCACAAAATAATTCTAAAACACTTGGTCAATAAAAATTTAGGAAAAAAGTTTTAAGGAATTGTTTGTGATTTATGAAACTAAAGGAATAGAAATATAAGAAGTAAAACTTATGAATCAATAATATCCCCCCTTTTGGAAATCACAAACCCAAAAATTAATGAAAAATTTTCTTTGAAAAATATATGTCCATTTTTGAATTTAGAACATCATTTTTAGAGTTTTTAATTAATATTTAACTCTCCCTTATTTTTTCACTCTTCTGAATATCAGTTTGAATATGATGGAGTTTCAGAATAGTTATTCCTTTAAAATCCCCCCCCCCTTAGGAATTCTTATCCCCCTATGGACCGTATTCTACCCCTTAATGAAAGAAATCCCCCTTTATATTACAAATCTATCTTTGAAAAATCTTTTCCCCCTTTATAAAAGATTCTCCCCCTTTGTGATTTTCAAAAAGAAATGGGGAATAGTCCAAAGATTCTTAAAATGTTAGAAAAGGAAAACATACAAAAAAATAAAATAAACTATATAATAATATATGAAAAATATGAAAGAAAATATAACCATTAAGAATTAGAAAACATTAAGAAAAAATGGATTTTTGACAAATATTAATTCACTAGAAAAATTTAATTTTCTTAAAACGTGATAAAAAATAAATAGAGAGTTTATAAAAAAATTAAAAAATTCTTCATCAAGGTCCTCACAAAGGAATTTATTTTCTTGAACTCCCTTCAGTCATTCTCTATCTTCTCAATAAATTCATCTTGAGACTTCATATTTTTAACTTAAATTGAATTTTCTTTATTTTGATCCCAAAATACGATCAATTCTTTTTCACGGGATCTCATCTTGGTCACCTCTAACGCAAAATACTGAATATTTTACTTCAAAACATTAACATACTCAGTATGTTCGTTAGTTTTATCCCTAATTTCCTCAATGATCTTTACTCTGACTTCCATATATTTGGATAACTAATTGAAATAACTTATTGATTCTACCATAATATTATTTCACTTATCAAACTTATCATCATGAATCTATATATCATCATCAATATGATTTTACCATTTAACCATTTTATTGCCTGCATATTTATGAGTCTAGGAAATTTATTGAAAGGTCTTAAATTTGGCTTAAATACAGATCACTTTCTCTATTAATACCCTTATAGATTCTGATTTCTAATTTATACTATCTTAAATTAGCAGATACCTTGATGAAATGTTAGAAACGTATGTAATAGTTCTTTATAACCTTATTAAAACAAGTAAAATATATTCAGAACCTTCTAAGCTATTGTAGCCTCAAAATCTGATAGTTTAGGATCATGATGGGGAGGTTTGGTTTTTCTAGTTCTGACTCCATCTTCCTTATATTTCTTTATATGTTTCCTTGAAAAAACATTATCAAATTCCTTAGACACTTTTTTATCATCTTATAATTCAAAAATAGCCAATTAATCATCATTCATGTCTTTATCATCAATATTTTTTTTAGAATTTTGATCTTATTATAATTTTTTGGATTAATATTTAACTTCTTCTTATAATGGGGATGTTTTTTCTTTGGAACTATTTCATTTTTTATCCTTATCATTCTTATAAAGTAAACTCGGGGATGAGGAAGAATCCGATGATTCTTTTTCATATTTTTTTATTTGTTATCATCCTATTAATTTTCATCTTGTTCTTCATTTTGTTCATCCAATTCTTATTATATTTCTTTTTCTACTTCTTTATATTATTATTATTTATCTTCCTTTACTTATTTTTATTTTGCATGTTTTATTTCTCTATAAAACTCTTAAAAAATTTCTTTATCAAGCACATTTTGAAGTGAAATTGTGGTTATAAGATCTTCTTTCCTAAATGGTTTCTGTTCCAATTGATTTTTAGGAATGAATGGAAACAATTCTTTATCAAGATATTTTTCCTTCCATATATCAGCAACTGAAGGAATTTCAGTTGGAACCACATAAGTTTCATGGAACAATAAACCTATTTATGGTATGATCTAATTGATATAAGATGTTATAATCACAAAATTTTTTGGAATCCCATTCAACTTCCTTTTAATATACTTGAAATAATTATTTCATCTTCCATTATCTTATTTTATTATCTATTTTTCTAGTATTATTCTATGGTTTTTGTGGATTTTTTTTAAGATTTATCTTATGTGGGGATGATACCAATCTCCATATCCCTTGGTTTCTTCTTAGATTTATTTTTTATTATTTCATTATATACATCATAATGTATCCTTTTGTATTTGTTTTATTTCTTTAGAGGAGAGTTATCTACATTCCTTTTACTTTTTTTCATCCTCATGTTTTCTTTTATGGTTGTGCCTATGAAATAACACCATCAACATTATAAAAAAAATTATTTTTCTTTTCATAAAAAATAAACTTCATTCTTAACATCATATCATCACTATTAAAAAGAATATTTTCTCTTACTGGAACATATTTATTTTTCTACATTTAATAAATCAATAGATCTAACAAATATATTGTTTATAAAATCCAGAAACATGATAATCATAGATTTGATGGAAGATGTTTTGATATTATCCACTGTAAGATGGATTAACTTTACTTGGTTTATATCTCTCATGTTCACCAAGCTTCAAGAAAAAAGACATCTCATACCTTTAATGTATCTTAGTCCCATTTTCTCAATATCAAGAAACCATGCATCCATAGAGAAACCACTCTATCATTGAGAGTTAAACAAGAAAACATTCCCACTTTTTCATAATAGGGGAAAATTATTCTTTGATCCTAGTTTTGTTAAAAGTAAAATGACTTTATAGAAACTTATGAGGTAGAAAATAAGCTTTACATTTCGGTTGGATTCCAACAAGATAAACAAGCTTCTTAAAATAAATTTTATACCCTTTTTCTTACATAGAGAAGGAAACATTATCTTTTCTATCATCCTTGAAAAATATAATTGATGCGTAAAATTGAAGAAAAATATTAGGATAATAGAGATAAATATTCTTAGTGGGTTTTCCCACACATACAGATTTCAAACCATGGAATGAAATAATAATCTTCATAGTTGAATCGGGCTTATCATAAAATGACTTCCCAACCAACAACTCCCTAAATATAAAGCACTTCACATAATCCTCCCTGGTAGCCATCACATTTTACACTAAATCTAGTGAACAAATTAAAAGGAATGTAATTGGACTAGGAAACTTGGAGGGTAAATCAACTCGAGAGAAAAAAATTATGAAGAACCAATGTGCGAAAATAGGGTTGGACTTTCTTATATAGTTGTGTGAGTGATGGTTTAACTTCCATAAGATGATAAATGGTTGTGATTCAAATAAATTTTGATTTGACCATCCAAAATCACTTGAATAACGTTTTAACGATATTTTTTGACACTTAATGTTTTTTAAAAAATTAATTAGATTAAAGATGAATCATATTATGAAAATTATTAAATTTTTTCAAAATGAAAACAATATTTTATAACCTTTAAATTATAAAAACAAAAAATAAAACAATAATGTATTGAATAAGTTTTAAAAATAATAATTGATGATTACCTTTTTGAGAGAAGATTTTTATCGGTATGATTAACCATTTTTTCTTGGTTTCTATAAACTAAATAGATTATTATAGTTGTTAAATAAAAATTAATTATTATATTTTTAGTATGAAGAGATATTTTAATTAGAAAAACCTAAATTATGATTTTTTTGAATCCAAAAAATTTATTACCAAATTTGAGTACATAACTTTTTATAATAATTTATGAGTTCAGAAATAAATTTGAGGAATATAACTCTAAAATTTTCATAATAATTATGAGTCTAGAAAACCGGTTAAGAAAAAAGTTTTAGGAAAACTAATTTTTTGATTACTAAAATTTATAATAGAAACAAAAAGTTTTTGAAAAGTAGAAAACATGTGTTCCCCCTATGAAAAAGGAAAACATAATATAAGGAGATATGTCAACAAGAATTATATATGAATGATTAATTTAGGTGGATAATTCCTAGATTCTATTTTATATATCCTAATCTATCATAACCAATTATTTTAGTAAAAATGTATGTAAATTGATCTTGTGTTCTAATGAATTGTAAAATTATATCAACATTAAGTGTGTGATTCCGAAGAAAATAGAGTATTATATCTATGTTCTTATCACATGGGTGATGTTATGGGTTTTTAATTAATTAAATTTAACTTTTATTATCATAAAGTATTTGGGTCTTAGTATATCTCATTCTATTGTTAGTTAGTGTGTGTTGAATCCACAACAATTGGCCACAAAAACTTCCAACTACCACATATTTAGCTTCAATAGTGGAAAGTTCTAATGAGTTTTTTTACATGACCAAGAAAATGATTAATTTCCTAAGAAATTAAAATTTCTAGATATACTTTTCTTATCCATTATACAACCACCAAAGTCAGCATTCGAAAAACAAATTTAGTTTGAAAAAAATTCACAGAATAATAAAAAAGTCATAAATATATAGTTCCATTAAGATACTAAAAATTTAATTTTACAAATTTTAGATGGGAATAATTTCTATTTTATTGATATATTTCACATAAAAATAAAAAAAATTTGGATGAATTGTAGTTATGTAAAGTAAACATTCTATCATACCTCTAAAAATTTTCTGATCACCTAGTTTCCTAGCTTCACCATTATCTAAAGTATTTGAGGTACCAAAAGGAGTACTAGTAATTTTAGTATTGTTATATAAAAATTTCATAAAAATTAATTATATATACTTATGATGAGATATAAGAGTTTTTATGTTTTTTGTAAAATTTGAAAACATAAAAAATATGTTAACTCACCCATCACACTCATTTGAAACTCAGATTTCATAATATCCACAATGATATCTATTGAATATTATTTATTTGATCTGAATATAACGTTATAAATATAAATTTGTATAATCATTATGTTTTTATTAACTTATATTATAAAAAAAGTTGGATCTATTTCTCCCTTAACAAAATTGTTTTGTAACAAAAATGCAGTTAATCTATCATATCAAGATTTAAGGGTTTATTTAAGTCCATATAAGGAATTTATACATTTATAAACATGTTATGGATGTTTTTTATTTTCAAAACAAGGATGTTATTCTACATAAACATCCTCTTGAACATATCTATTATTAAAATAATACTCTACATCCATTTGAAAAAGTTTGAAACTAAAGAATGCTACAATTGTTAGAAGTATTCGAATAGAATCAAGCCTTGCTACCAATGAATAAGTTTATTCATAATAAATTACCTCTTGTTGATTATAAACCTTAGGAACAATTCAAACTTTATTTATAAAAATTATACCATTTTCATCATTCTTATTATGATGAAACCATTTTAATCCAATTATATAAGTTCTTGAAGGCTTTTCAACTAAATTTGAGACTTTATTCCTATCAAAATCATTGATTTCATCTTGAATTGACTTAATCCAATAATCATATCATAAATCCACATAAATATTATTAGGGTCAAATTGGGATAATAAATATAGATGATCAATTTCATATTTTAAGGAACTTCTAGTTCTAATTGGTTGATCTACATCACCAATGACAATTTCACTAGGATGATTCCTAAGAAACAAATGAACTCTTGGGTTCTCAAAACTTTGTTCTTAAATAATAAATGGAAAAAATTCATATGGAATAACTTCAAAAACTAATTCTTGAGTTATATAATTATAAGAGTAAATTTTAATCAAAGGTAAAAATGTAGTTTTAGAAATAACATATGCGGATTTAGGTTTAGGTTGTTCGAAAATAAATGATCTGTTTCATCAAAATTAGCATGAAAGGTTTTCTTAATAGTACATGAATTTTTACTAAAAAATTATAAACCTTATAAGTATTGGAATAACCTAAAAACACCCCTAAACCATATTTGGGTGGAACTTTATGTAAGTTATCTTTAGTATATATAATTAATACTTTACAACAAAAAAACTATAAATTAAGAAAACTTTTATTTTTCAACCTGTAAAAATATCATAAAGAGTTTTATTAAGAAAATTTCCAATTAAAAATTAATTTATTGTATAGCAGAAAATAATAACTGATTCAGCCCAAATATTTTTATCAACTAAGTATTCACTCAGAATGGTTCTAGTGATTTCTTGAAGATTTTGTATTTCTTCTTTAAACTGCACCATTTTTCTAGGCGGTTTTATGTGATGAAAGGTTTTGTTCAATAACTTTCTTACTAAAAAATGTTTGAAAATCATAATTTAAAGATTCTCCATTATTATCACTCTGAGTAGTTATGAAGGATATTTTTTTTCTTATTTTTAACTTTGGCTATAATATTTTTAAAATAAAAATACGATTATGATCTCTTTGATAGAAAACAAACCCATGTGTATCTATTGTAATCATAAAATAAGACATATGAATAGTATTTTACACCAATACTTCCAATTTATATAGGACTAAATAACTCCATGGTAACTTAGTATAAACATTAGAATTTGATACTTAACTACTATATTTATAACTGGACTTATGTTGCTTACCGTATTAAAAAGGGTCATCGACTATTGAATTATAAAACTTAAGTTTCATTAGATCCTTAACAAGTCCATTATTAGTAAACTTAGATATGTTTATTTGGTTATAATGTCATAACATTCTATTCCATAACCAATATTGGTCTTCAATTTCACTAAGTCAAGGTAATTATTGGGTCCTAAGGTCTTCTAAGTTAAGTGTGTAGACATTCTTATGATGATTGGAAGAGAAAATAAATTCATCCTTGGAACTATGTACTAAAAATTTATCATTCCTAAATATCACAAGGTAACCTTCATCACATAATTTAATTATTTTTATAATGTTGTGATAAGTACCTACAACAAACAAAACATTTGAAATAAGGGATTTTCTAAGAATAAAAATGTTACCTATACCGATAATATCTCATTGAGCATTGTCTCTGAATGTTACTTTACCATAATTCATATTGATTATATTATTGAAGAAATATTTTTTCTAGTCAGGTTCCTAAAACACCCAATATTCATGAAACATATTTTTTTGTTGTTGGTACTTTCATTTTTATCCAAAAAACAAAAGGATTATTTTTTTGTCACCCAACCCTTCTTGGGTCTGTTATTTTCAGAAAATAAGATTTTTGGTAACCACATTAATCTAAATTTGTTTTAGGAAAATTTAATTCCCATTGATAAATAATATTATTGAAATCCTAGTAACTATACTATTTTCAAGAAATAATTTTTCTTTTAGTGCCCACTAATTGTGCACTTACATAAAAAAGGTGCACTTTTAGGAACTAAATAATTATTACTAAAAATTGGTTTTTACTTGTAAAACTAATTATTATACTTTTAACATGAGGTATAATTTGTTAATAAATTTTATCAAAATTTTCATTACCATTTTTAAAATTTGATAATAGTTTTCTCAAACTAGAAATTTTTTATTTTAGTTTGACCAATACATTTTCAACCTCATTTTTATTTGTTTTAGAAGTATGTTTTATTTCTAATACATTTTTCTTAGTAATAACTTTTTCAAAATCTTTTGAAATAGATTATTTTTATAAATAGTCTGATCATGGTAATTTGAAAGATATGAAATTTCATTTATTATAATATTTATTTTTGAATCATCCTTAGTAATTTTTTCATTATCATTATTAGGTTTTTTTGAAAATTTTACTATTCTCATTTTCTAAAAGTTTTGAAAAATAAGAAAATCCATCATAAGAAGGTATAGGATTATCTTCTATTAAGGACGATCCTTCATTAAAAAATTTAGAACCCCTATTATTAGGATAATTATAATTTCAAAACATATAGGAAATGTTTTCATCTTTTAATAACTTATACATTAAACATTGATTGTCTTTTGGTAATTTATAAAAAACAATTATGTTACTCTATCATGAAAATTCATTATCTGAATAAATTTTAGAAGAATCGCCACCACTAGCACTCCATGTGTCAGTAGATTTAAAAAAATTATTTTCTATTTATTGATAATTTTTTTGTAATTCATTTAAAAATTATATTTATTTATAACTTTTCTCTCAATCTTGAAAAAATATGATCAGATATGTCCATATTTCTTATACTTATGTCAAGTGACTTCATCTTTCTTATCACTTCTATCTTTATAAAAAAAATTTATCTGAACTAAATATATATCTTTCTAACCATATTTTTCATCCTTGTGGCCAAGTTTTATAACTTATTTTAAGAAGTTTTAGAAGTACTAGAATCACATTGAACTAATTTCTTATTTATGAAATACTAAAAAACTTTCTCAGTTGATTTTAATTTATAGGGTAAGGTAGATGTTGTGGAAAAAGAAACACCACTATTTTTATTTCTCCTAATCCCTTTTGATTCTAACCTCATACTGCGTAAGGGTACCAATAAGATCATCTAAGGTAACTATATTAATCTTTTTTTATCACCAATTATAGTTATTTTATATTTTCAATCATTGGGAATGATATAAATCATATTTTCCATAAGGATCTCATCATCAAGACCTTTTTCCCCAATAAATTTTAATACCTTTATGATTTTCATGAATATCTAGGGATTCTTTACAAATAATTCTGCAAGAAAGAAATTAAATGATTGATATTGTTCTCTATGCCTAGATCTCATGGTCTCAACAACATTAGAAGTACCAAAGTGTGTGATTTCAAGATTTTTCTATATACTATTTTTAGCTTCAGTAGAATATAGCTGACTGTATATAATTTTAATCATGGAACATAACAAAGTATTCCATACTCTATAATTTACCTGATAATATTGTTTTTCTTGAATTCTAAAATAAGTTACTTCCTTATTAGTAATATTTTAGTCTAGAGTAATAAAAAAAAATTATCGACTCTTATGTTGATAACAAACATTTTCATTCTATCCCTCTAGTACTCATAATTAGCACCACCAAATATATGTGGTTTGTTTGGATTTAGATTATATGTAGAACCAAAATTAAGACCTGAATTTTTTTTAAAAATATAAATTAATTTATAGAGATACAAGTTAGTGTGAAACAAAGTTTATAAACAAAAATTTTATAACCAAACATTAAACATTTTTCAATATTAATAAAATTTAAAACTCATCAAGCTATATGACCAGTAGAAACTAGATCTGTTACCAATTATAGTATCATAAAGAATTATCTTATATGGCTATAATTGTGGGGGGTGAATTTTAAATAGTTTAAAAATATTAAACTAATTAACACACAAGACTATTAATGTAAGTTATCATACATGGACCTAGTCTGATTAAAAAGTCAGAAAATTGAAACCACAAATTAGTCCGATTATATCAAATTAAAAATCATAATCACTAGGGATCTGATTTATATCAGATTGATTGTTATAATTATATTTAATATATTAAAACTATTATAATATTAAGATAAATATGATGACTCTCCTTCTATTATATGCTGTGGAAGATAAAAATTTTAAGCACCAAGTAGTACAATATATAACAAATATAAGAATGACTTACAAGATATTTAAAAGGTTGACTAATTTTAACCTTAAGATTATGGTAGTCAATATCCCTAACAAATTATATCCACTATTTTATACTTATATTAAACTCTATATTACCTTACATAAAAATTCCTTGATACAATGATTGGATTGGCTCTGTATTCCTATCCTATGAAGCCCTCGATATGAATATTGTGTCTATCTTACTAGACCAATAAACTCTCAATATGATGGATAAGTTTCTCTGTCTTCCTATCCATATAAGACCTTGATCATAAAAATGATTTTAAATGAATAAAATTTCAAAATTTCTTAAGAAACCATCCCAAAAAAATGATTCCTTAAGAATAAAAATCTCTACATAAATAGAAAATAACAACAATGAGAAGTTCACACTAAATATTATTTATATGATTTGAGATTGAAATATCATTGAATCCAAGCTCTTAAAATGACCCGGTGTTTATAGGAAATATCCTAATGGTCATATTTCTAAGTTTATTGCAACAGTTTTGGACAGATGTCACCTGATAGATAATAACAATATAACATCACAGAATTTCTAAAAATGTATTGATTAACACCATTACAACATTTAAATAATATTACATACAATATAAAAACGTCTTTGTATTACAATTATAAAATTATTTCAGTTTAATGGAATTCCTTAAAAATTTCAATGTGATTATATTTATAGGTGTTAGTCTAATGTTGTTGGTACCAGTATCAATCTGATAGTCATGACTTTTTTCAGCATTATAGACATGACTAAAGTCTAACTTCTAGTCTAAATATTTTTGATTGATTTATCAGAAACATACTCATTACAATAATCATAATGAATAATAATAAGTTTATATTATTAATACTCTACAACTTTTTCTAAGTATGGTAAAAGATAATGTTTTCTTCAAAAACATTCTAAAACACTTGGGACATAAAAATCTAGTAAACATGTTTTAGGAAATTTTATGAGATTTACAAAACTAAAGGAATGGAAAAGTAAGAAGTAGAAAATCTGACTCAACATTTGGTCCTTTTGAACAACATATTTCATGGGGTTATATGGAATTTATTCATATTCCAACTACTTTTTATATTGATCATCAACTTCATCAATGTTAATATTACTCCAAAAATCAATTTTGTGGATGTACTCATAAAAAAATATGGACTATATTTCCATTATCACATGTTTTTTAGAGGATTTAGAAAGATAATATCTCCTTGTTTCCTTTAGATAACTACAAATAACTGAGATATAATAGTATATGTTCCTTAAATAAATAATATTTTTGATAACATTCTCCACAAGAAATACTATACTTAAACAAAAACCATAATACACATAGGAAAAAATATATGAATTAAATATAACCATTAAAACCTCCCCATTTATTTAGTGGGTATGAATATTAGTAACCATATAATGAAATATGTGTATAATGAAATTAAAATCCACATTTAATTCTAATGAAATTAAATTAGTATAACTAAAATAACTATGAAAATAATTTTATGATTGAAATTATATTTTCCTGAAAATAGTGAATTTTTTCAAGAAAAAAAGTATGTTATAATTAAATAATAAAAAAATTTATTAATAATAAGAATAATATATTACTAATTAATTAATTTGTAATTTATAGGAAATAATAATAAAAAACAATTAACATTTTTAAAAAACTATTTTCTAATATGAACAATAATCCACTATATTTTGGGATTTTATGGAATTATAAAATTTTAGAAATTTAAGTAGAAAAAACAAAAATAAATTTTTTATTAGTCATAAAAACATAATATAAATATTAATTTTTCATATTTTTCTATAAACATTGATTTTTAAGTGAATAGTAAAAACTTCCATTTTTATAAATAACTTGACTTTTTTGACATTATTAGTTTATATGTATGATTTGTGTTTTCCAAAGAAAAATTTCATAAGACTATCATATATTATATATAATTTAATTTATAATTTTGATTTTTTTTTATCTAAAAAAGATATTTTACATTTTAGAACAGAAGTTATATTTTTCAAAAAAAAAATTCATACATTTCACATTTAGTATTTTAAAATTAATTTGTATCAATTTTATAAATTTAATAGAATGAGATGGATTTTAAAATCAAAATTAGTAGTTCCAAATTATTTAATAATGGACATTTTTTATTCTTAAATATTAAGCTTTCATAGGTAAAAACAAGTTACCATAGTAAAAGATAAAAGGGTAAAAGAAATAATTCACGGATTAAAGGGATTGAAACACATCTGAAACAAGTGTAAAAAACATGATTGTGGATTTATAAAACTTATATCTTACCCAAACCATTATTTCTCAAAATTTAGGGCCACATTCCTTTATATTAACTCCCATTATTGAAAATTAAGGGTATTTATAAAAATGTCATTTCTTTTCACTTATAATTGAGGCTTTTATCTCCTCCATTCCCATCAAACTAAATCACAAATAGTTTATTTGAAACAATAAACAAACCTATACTAAATATTTAATGTTTTTATGGTCTTCTCAAAATATCCTTACTCAAATCCTTAATCCCCTTCTCAAATGAGAAAATTCATGAAGTGAGCTATAAGTTTCTAACCTCTCTTTCCCATTTATATTTATTTTTGTGAACTGCTTGTTTACATTTAATTACATAATCTTTAAATGATAAAATAAGTATCCTTATCATAATGATACATTATTATAATTATTTTACAAACATTAACCACTTTCCCCTTATCCATTATGAAAAATGAAAATGCAAAACATGCATGTGTGGGGACTACCGACTCTATAAAGTAACACATTCTTTTTTCATTTCCACTATTCATAGATGGTTTTAAGAATGGGTATAAATGATAAATAGTATTTTTATTTAATTAATAAGGTTATGTTAATAAATATTTATTAACCTAATAATTATATGCATAATAAAAAATCATGAAAAAATTAATCATCTTAAAATAAACACACTAAGGGGAAACAGTTTTTTTATTCTTCGTAATGGATTTATTTTAATTATCTTATCCTTATAATTATTTCTAATTTTGATATATAACACTTATACACACTAAATAAAACCATTATAATATTATTATCTTTATTCTTAGCTAAATCATCTCATAATCATCCCTAAATCATGGTATGTTCATATTTGGATCAGTTTAACCACCTACATAAAGAATGATATGAATTTATAGAATGGAAAGATATATGAACATAATTACTATCATAATATAATATAAATATAAAAATAATGGGTTTTTTGGATGATTTATATTAATATTAGATTCAATAATTACGAATACAAACTTTATTGGTTAAGAATCCCTAAAACGTGTATTTTTTTATCTCATCTCCAAGGATACAGAATGAAACACTCATGAAAGTAAATTGAAACTTAATAAATCAATATAAATCACCCATTTAGAGAAACATTCATGATTTTATAAATACTAAATTTTTAATAATAACAAATACAGACAACACTACTATGAAACTAGTAAACACCATTAAAACATCCAATGTGGGAAAATTGATAAAAACTAACTAATATATATATGTATAAAATTATTATAAATGGGAATTATAAATAGTTATAGTTATGATTAAGGTTATTGGGTATGTAATTAATAAATTAAAATTTATTATTTAGGATGTTTGGTGCATGTGAAGAATGAATCTGGACCAAAGAAAGGGTTTTTATCTCAAATTTTTATATTTGAGGCAACTTTTATTCCTGGTAATTAAAGTGAAACGTAATTATTTCTTTTCATGATGTTTTCAGTTAAATGATACTCAATTTCTATGGGTTTTTTAACACGATTATAATTCAGTGAGTTATAATTATTCTTCCTAAACACATTTTATATATGTTGGTTAAACACTTCCTTATGATTATGTTATGTTTAATTTTCTCTTTAACATATTCGAATTTACATTTTAACCACATAAAACCCTTTTCAAAAGTTTTTTACTTCATGAATTATGATATCTACAAGGGACTATGGTAACTCAAACATCTTTCTTTCAGTTATATATTTTCTTTTGAACATTAAACTTCAATATTATATTTATAAATTTATTTTCCAAAATATATTATGTTCTATTTTATATTTTTAGAGAAAATGTATCTTTTTATTCAAATCATCCTAATTGATTGTTTTCTCACCTAAAAGTATAATATTATCAATTATAAACCTCCATCTCTTAATTGGATATTTATTTCAAGTATATGGTTTCACCTACCCCAAATGTTATTTTTTAATGTATTGAAATCCAAGTTTTTATTAATTTATATGATCTTTATAATTTATTTTTCAAATTATAAACTATAGATTTTATTAAATTTTTTGATGTGGGTTTTTAATAATTGTATTTAAAAATATAAAAATTAATTTTCCTTTAAATATAATTTTTTATCTTTTAATTATTTTTAATTCTTATCACAAGGGAACTATTTTACATTATTTTATTTTTTATGAACCACCCTACAAAAAAATTTATGAATCTTCTGTATTTGGATATTGAATTTGGTATTGATTGACATGGTTTATATGGTTATTTTTGTTATAACTTTTAAAATGTAACATGAAGCCCAATCTTATTCCTAGGTTTTATTGATTGATGATTATAGGTTTTCTTATGGAGAACACATATGGATACTATTTAAGTGATGGGTGGGACATATATTGACCTCTAATGCATTGGTAAAATCATTAGATCTCATGTGATAATCATGGAATGAGTAGTGGTTCTCTATCCTAAATGGGATACAAGTTGTGATGCTAAATCCACTATGGGAAAATGGTTATGGTGCCTGATATGCTATAGTAAACATGTTGTGATACCCAATACACTATGGGAAATATGTTCTAATACCAGATATACTTTGGGAAATTAGTTATGTTTCTTGAACTTCTTTGGGAAACATATTGTGATAACTAATCCACTATGGGTAATAGGTCATAATTCTTGATCCATAATTTTCAGTTTCTATGATTATTTTAGTGTCATTATATTTTTTTTGTGACAATTCTATACCCCAAGATCATGATTTATGTCTCATGTTTTCACACTATTTTTTCCATATTATATCTTTGATCATATGGTATTTATTATTCTTCTATTATGAAATATGAATTATTTGTAAAACACAATGTAATTTTAATTAAATATTTCTATTCTCCTTATGTTCTCCCCTATGATTATGATCTCACCCTAGGTAACATGTTATTATGTTTTTTATCTAATCTTAGAGTATTTGATCTCAGACCATTATTATTTTTTAATTTTATAGGTTGTAAGGATGAGTTTAACATATGAAATGTCAAAGAAATGTTTTATTATGGTAAAATTATGGAGATATGTTCATAGGAATTATAAAATAATCCACTTATATAGATAGTCTCCCAAAAAAATAAACCGATAAACTCTATGTATTTTGAGATTAATATTTAATAAAATGTTTTAATTATAGAAATAATGTAAAATAAAGTCATGTTTATCTTTGTTTATTATAATTTCTATCCGAGTAGAGGTTTAGTTTTTTAGATATTAGAGAAGATATTTTGAGAATTAATATTATAGAACCTTAGTAAAAACTCTATATTTGATTCTAGGTATATGATGATATCCTAAAATAATGGTATAGTCTCGAGTGGGCAGTTTTCCTAGAAATATATCCATATCTGGATACTAGAACATGAATTGTGGAACATGTTCACTTAGGGGTATTAACCTCAAAAGGATTGGTTGACCATTGAATCTTTCATCACCTTGATAAAAAATGAGTGGGTTTAAGACTTACACACATTGCTAGAAACTCCTATGTGATATTGTCATGTTAATCAAATCCTCTTTATGAACCATTACAATGGATTGTTTTTCTTATTAATTTGGGTATTAGGTTAAGAGTTATGTGGAACCCCAAATCAAACAATAAAAACTTGAAACCAGATTAATAATGGATGAACTAAAGCAATTATATATTAATATGATAGTGTCAAAGAGTAATATGTTTTAGGGTTTAATTTATTTCATGTTTAATTACATTACGAAATTAATTTTTCATCATTCATGTTAACCACTTTTGATTTTATAGATGGATGTAACTTAAAGGAATTGAGCTAATAATGGGTGTGATGGACAATGAGATGATTTACCTAATAAACAACCCAATGTAATGGGGTTTTGAGTACAAAATTTCATGGAAATTCGCATCCAAATTATCACAAGATATGAATAATAACACAAATCACATTGACCTCCCAAATACACCAATGGATGAGTATCTTTTTATTACGATTATCATATTAAAACATCAACCATACATTAGTGGATCATCTAACCCCCTTATTTCTATGAAAGTTATTAATGTAATAGAAAATATATTTTATATTTTCCTATTCTTTGAACCTGAAAAGGTTCTTCTAGTTGTCTATCTATTGGAATGAAAGGTTAACCAATGATGGAATTTAATTAATAATATAATGAAAAATAATTAATTAGACTCTACGGTATGGGAAGAGTTCAAGAAATTGTTCTTCACTAAGTATTTCTATCAAAATATCCACATGAATATAGAGATGGATTTCTTTGAGTTAATGAAAAATGCTGATGAATCCATTGACACTTATTAAATAAACCTTATAACACTAAAAAGTATACCTCAAGATTTGTTATAGATCATGATATTAAGATAAAATAAGTCTTTAGTGACCTTAAACCAAGTCCTTGAAGGGAACTAGCAATAAGGTAATTTGGTGGCGATGAATATATTTTATGATGTGCACTTAAGGTGGAGATTAAATTCAGAGAATCCCATTATTCCAGAGACAAGAAAAGGAATATATAGACTTTGGGGAACCATGATTGATAATATAAAAAAGGAATGAATACTCAACTCCATTCATTCCCAAAAACGTGTGAAAAAACACTTGGTAAATTGCCTAAGAGGGCTAGGAATATGTTTTTAATGGGGTATATCTAGCTGTCAATCCCATGAATTATGAAAGGATGTGAATATTCCCAAATAATAAAGTAAGGTCCCCACTAATTATAGACTTGATATTAAATGATTTCAATGAAATGTTTTTTGTAATTTTGTAAAACAATTCCCTAAACCTAGAGATAATGAAGAGAACCGGCCTCAACAAATTCCAATACCATGATAACAAGGAGGGGAATATGAAATCACTAATAATGAGGTGGAATATGAAACTTAAATTAATCTTAATGTACCCTTCATATTTTTTATGTGGGATTTTGTTCTAGATACTCTTGTTTGAATATGATGTTTTATAAGTGTACCACTATAATATTTTGTTTATAAATAAAAACATTTAGTTTTATGAAAATTTATTTCTGATTTTTTTTTGGTATATGAATAGATCCTTTAGATGAATTTGATGGATTGATTATTTCTACATAGAGTCCATATTAATCACATGTGAAACTAAAATATATTAATCTACCACTAAAAGTATTACTATAAACATATTATGAATGTAATTATATTATATAGTTACTAACACATAAGCCTAAAATGTATTTAACTCAAATGGATTGAATGAAACGTAATATAGTGGATATTTTTAGTATAGTTAAATAGATGTGTTTCCTATTTAATGGTATTGATGCCTCATTTGAAATAAAATCTTGAGTCATGCCTATCTTATACACTTAGTTATCTACATTTGTGATGAATAATTAAAATTAACAGTATTTAATTCATTTAGGTGGGAGAATGTAATGATATGAGATGCCATATAATATGGTCCTTAAATAAATAATAAGTTTGATACCTTTATCCACGAGCATTGTGTAAAGACCCAAAAATTACATGTTATTTTTTTAAAATAATTTGGGATTATTACGAGTCTGTGATTCTATGGCCTGGTGTTCCCAGAATGAATTTCTGAACTTCTTTCGGTACACTTAGTAAATGTGCGGGTGAAATTTTCTATCTTTGAAATAGTGCTCAAATTAAAAATATGAGGGAATTGTTGAATCTGAAGCACCGAGATTTTATTAAGGGAAGCTTCACTTCAATAATAGTAGGTTGGGATAAAAAGTTAAATTTTGGAATTTGTAGAAAAAATAATAAAATAACTTAACATGTTTTTTTATTTCTTTTTCTCCAGCGTATGAGTAGTGGTTCTGGGGATCAGTGACTTGGAAATCCAATTAATGGTTGGACTCTCCTTTATTTGTAACAACACTATTTGGGAATTAAGAGGGTTATTCATTAAATGAACCCCATTAATTCCTCAGAGTGTTACTCACCTTTCCCCTCTATTTAAGTGAGGCTCGGGGTGGTGTTTTCGCATGGCTCCACTAGGAAAAGAACCTCTGGCGAGGTGACATGATGTCTTCTATTTACGGATGATGGAAGATTGGGCAGCGATGATCTAAGAATGATGAATTCTGACATCCTCACTCTGATTGTAACTCTTCTTCCACCAACGATTATGATACCTCTGAAGATTCACGAGTTAGTGGTTGTTTATTAATTTTAGAAATTCCCTTGATTCTATTCCTCATTCTTGAATTTGAGGTAGTTTGTTGTGGGGAATTTGAAAAGGGTTTAAACAATATCTATGTGAGGTATAATCACCTCATGTTATAAAGCTAACATGGAGGGAGCGTGCCAAATAGAAGTCCCAGACCCTCTACTTCTTGATTTTATTTCCCTCTTTGGATGCGCCTTGTTCCAACTTGAGGGAACCTTGAATACGAGAGGCGGGCAATGACAACAGCATCCCAAGAGGACCATAGGTGCGTCCAGAAGGAAGAACGGACCACTAGAACTCACTTGGTGGCTCGCAGAAGAAGTGACGGTGTGACACCAGTGAGGTAGTTTCAGAGACCGCCAACCACCGGACACGGTGGAAGAGTGGAACCACTTAGTGCTATAGTGGCCTAACAGGCGGCCGACCGCAGATGTGGAGGTGGCGCGCCGTTGTGCACCGCGTTGAATGGAGCTACGAATTTACAACCACAATAGAGATGGAAAGGGACCCAATCTTATGGGTCCCATGGGTGTCGAGGTGCCACATGTGACACCTCTATATAATAGAGAAGAACGGCTCGATTGAGCCATTCGAAAGTGGAGACCGTGAGACCCTACATGGGTTGCGCCATCCGGTAGGCTGAACCGCTGAAGCCCAGTCTAGCCGGGGTGGGATGAGCTAATTCGTGGCCTAGCTAGCCGATCCCCCCGTGACCCAACCAAATTGGGCTGGCCCAGGCTGGTTCAGGTCAGGCCGGGTCAGTTCGACTGGGTTGGACCAGACCCGGACCACTCTCGGGACCTAATATGCCTAAGTGACTGTATCTTGTGAACCAAATGTCTGCTTGATGAACCGCTTGTGGCACAAGGATCCTTGGATAGAGAATGTACTTTTGAAATACTCCACATGTGTTTTGGAGAAATTAGGAGTACATACCTGTTGGATTGACTCTGAATCCAACCGAGCCCTTGGCACTAAGATGCTAATAACATACAGATAGGACGTCTGGTTGATGCGCAGTCTATTACATTGGCACCCTTATGAAGTGAAAGATCATTGTGTTACTTTTTCATGGGACTTCAATCCGGTTTAAATATAACTGATGAATTAAGGAGCGGGTCTCTCAGAATCAAGCGTACTATGAGCAGGAATCCAGTGGCTAGCAGTGAGGTGGAGGTTAGAGACATATCTTATAGAGGTTAGTACCAAAAGATCCTATGTCTGTTAGCACATATCAATCATATGTGGGTCAGATCCTATGTGGTTCAGTGCTCATAGATCCTATGTGGATCAGTGCTAACTGATCTTGTGTGGGTCAGATCCTGTCTGGGTCAGCGCTCAGTGATCCTGTGTGGGTATGCGAATATCGATTCTGTATTGGTCAGATCCTATGTGGTTCAGTGGGGGTTATTACTTATTGATCCTGGGTGGGTCAAATATTTTGTGGGTCAGTGGGGGTTAGTACCTATCGATCCGGTGTGGGTCGTACTCCATATGGTCAGCAGCAGTGCCTCTCGACAAAATAAAATGATATAGCTTCTCCACTAATCATCTGTACTACTATGATTTACTTATACCTAGTTTGATCTATGAATATTTATTTTTGCTTTATGATTGGGATCATGATTTGTGGTTTTCCTTTGTGTAATTCTAAGAGACATTCAGGGGTCTCGGGATTTGTACTGGGTATTGTTATACACACCCCTGCACAGGCTTCGGCCACACCTTGTTGTGTCTTATGCAGATGATGAGCAGCATCGATGAAATTTGAGGGAGCCTAGACCAGAAGATACATGGAAGAGATTGGGTTATGTGGAGATAATTGGAGACGAGATATACCTACTCTTTAGGTAGGATCCACGGGGGATGATTCCATGAGATTTTTTTTCACTTATAGTTGTACCTTTCAATTGGTCTTCTATTCTGTCCCCTTTACTTTCAATACACAGAGTTACTACTACAGTTTAATTTGTGGTTGCATCTTTTTGTGTTCTTGGGATGTGTGTTTGTATAGGTTTAATGTAAATGCCTTCATTGTGGTCTCCTCTGACATAAAAAACACCGTCTACATTTGGACCGTTGTGAAATGATTGTGAAGTCCCTATAAAAGGTTCAACCTCTATTGAAATTTCATCTAACCCTTCAGTTGTTTTGGTTGATAACAGAACAATTGACCAATTTCGGTTTGTGGGGTCTGGAACATTAAATACTTTTACTTCCTGTGATGCCATTATAAATGGTTCATCTTTCTCCCCTTCCTTACTGAAATCAACTTTCACGAATTCTAATTCATCTATTTTAGTAGCAGTCCTGTTATCAACCAACTTGCATTGAAAAATCAGTACATTGAATTTCATATAATCCAACTCCCATATTCGTTTGATGATGCCAAAGTATGACATATTCGCATAAATTGGATTTTTTTCCTTAGCACCGAAAACATGCATCGCCTGAGCCACAAGTGTAACCCCACTATTCTGCATGGTACTGTCTTCATCATGTTCATTAGTATAGAATGTATAACCGTTAACTGCATAAGCATTCTATGATAATACGTACACACTTTCTCCTCAGCCACAAGTGTAACCGTTAACTGCATAAATTGGATTTTTGTCCGCATACTCACCTTCAAATTCATGGGTGCAAGTACAAGGCACAGACGAAGATAAACAATTTCTAAAACAAGTTAACCAATGTAAGTATTTAATGGTACCTTTATGATTTGTAGCATGTTTTTTTCTAATTTATTTATTCGTATATGTGACATACATACTAGGTGATATGTTTTGTATTATGGGTTCATCTTTGTCTAATCATATAACTATGAGATTATCCAATGTGATAAAAATTAATATGTATCCATCATCATTTCCAATGGGATAATATTTGGGAATCTATATAACCATAAGATTAAAAACTATTTCCTTTGCATCTCATACATAAATATTCAACTCGAATGGGTAGAACTTACCACCAATGGTAACTCAAAATAAAAAAAATGAAAACAAGGGTCGGTTATCCAAAGAAGTCATCACACATAACCTTGGTAGACCTCTCACACATGTGAACCATCATAACTAACCAATTACCATATACTTCATCTTAGAGTCAAGATATCCCTATGGAACCTTTAGGGTATCCAATTCCACATCATTCACAAACAACCCACATGTGTTGCTAAATATCAATAACATCTCTTATTTTGACACTCATCACTAATTATGAATCTCATCCCTAGACATAATCATAATCACATTAAGACCACACTATCTATTATGGAAATACTTACTGGAATTAGGATCAAGATATGGTATCATTCCTATCTCACATCTATATTCACTATTTGGTCCTCACACACAAAATATATAAATAATATACCAAGGGAATACTATCCATGGAACTCACCTCCCACCTTGAGAGCACGAGGAGGAGGAGGACGAGGCAGCGGCGGTCATGGCAGCGAGGGTGGAGGCGACAGCGGTCGCGGCGGTAGAGGCAGAGGCGGTTGCGGTAGCGAGAGCGGGGGCGGAGGCGGCAGCGGCGGCGGAGAAGGAGGAGGACGAGGAGGAAGAGGAGGATGAGGAGGAGGAAGGAGGAGGAAGGATGAGGAAGGAGGAGGATGAGGAGGACGAGGTCGCACGGTGAGGGGCCTGGTTCAGCTTCCACGAGAGCTTGACCACGTGCAAGCGAGGATGACCTATTAGGTTTATTAAATAAAAACCGACAGAACCTTTATCAACGCTCATTAAAAGCACTGATAAAGGTATGTTTTATCAGCGCTAAAATAAAATTGCTGATAAAACATTCATTTATCAATGCTTTTTTAGTGCTGATAAATAGCTACCTTTATCCATGCTAAAAAACGCACTGATAAATGTTACCTTTTATCAACGCTAAAAAAAGCGCTGACAAAGGTGTACCCTTTATCAGCGCTTTTATATAGCGCTGATAACGGCATACCCCGTTATCATCGCTTTCTGTTTAGCACTGATAAAGGGCAGTGCTTCCCTTTCCATGTTTTGTGGTAGTGGGGGTAGTCACGACATAGTCCCCGGGGGATGGGTCATGACAAAGTGGTATCAGAGGAGTCATTTTTACTAAAGAACTAGGACTCTGATATTTTAAATGGAGTAATAATGTTAATAATTTTGAATATGGTTTTCAGTTCAGGGAGTCTAGTATTGGTGTGACGACTAACGTATCCATGAAACAGGTCTCAGAATTTTGATTTATGGCTTAGTGCATGAAAACAATGATTGTGTGTGTTTTGAATATGTTTTTACTTTGATCTCTTTTGAGACATCTCACCAGGTATAACTTATTTACTGCAACACACCAGTTTCTTTTCATGATGCTTCCATGTAGACAACCATCCAAGATTCATGATAGAATACATGATGACGGCCCACCGAGGGATGAGGCTTTGGTGAAGGGCCCTCTTACTATGTTGGAACCTTTGGGTGGTGTACCAGCACCACCACTATCCATTGGGAAGGAGATTCCACCGGCCCCACCAGAAGACCGTGCATGCCTATTGAGCACGTTTCACGAGTTCCATAGATAGAGGCCTCTATGGTTTCATGGAAAGATAGATCCCCAGGCAGTTGAGGACTCTCTGGAGGTTGTGGCTAGAGTTTTTCGCATGGTTGAGACACCAGCGTAGAATATGGTTATCCTAGTAGCTATCCTTTTCTAGGGCACAATAGGGAGATGGTGGATCCTGATGCTCCAGTCACATGATGAGGTGACCCTCACCTAGATGGACATTGAGAGCCTCTTCAAGGTAGAGTTTTTTTGCAGCGACACTATGCTTAGTGCGTATCAAGGAGTTGCTGCACTTACATCAGGGTAGCTTATCAGTGGCCCAGTACTCAGTGGGATTCACAGACCTCTCACTCTACTTTACTAACATGGTACGCAACCCATTTTTCAGGGCCCTGACCTTTGAGAAGGGTCTCCAGTGAGAGTCAGAGCATCAATGAAATCACTGAATATCCCGAAACAGGCTAGAGTGCTCGAGCGAGCACCACTATTAGAGAGATTCATAGCTAAGCAGGCACTGATAGTGATAGCCACCATAAAATGACAGGTAGTCAAGTCACACTAGTGCAGAAAACATTTTTTACGTCACCATTTTTACGTCGGTTATATATAACCAACGTAAAACATGCGGCGAGTAGATTTTTCACATCAGTTATTTTCATAACCAACGTTACAAATCACGCCTGTTCATTTCTTACGTCAGTTATCATATAACCGACGTAAAAAACCAATGTGCGTGGGGTTTTTTACGTCGGTTATTTGGAAACCGACGTAAAAAACCCGATAACTACGCGTTTTTTACGTCGGCTATGTGATAACCGATGTAAAAAACCAAAGCGCGGGGTTTTTTACATCGGTTATTTTATAACCGACATAAAAAGCCCCCGAGGCTTTGATTTTTTACGTCTGTTATAGGGATAACCGACGTAAAAAAATTCATAAATATCGGGTTTTTTACGTCGGTTTCCAAATAACCGACGTAAAAAACCTCCCGCGCATTGGTTTTTTATGTCGGTTATCTTATAACCGACGTAAAAAACGAGATATCTACGCGTTTTTTACGTCGGTTATAAAAAAACCAACATAAAAAACCAAAGCACAGGGGGGGGGGTTACGTCGGTTTTAAAATAACCGACGTAAAAAACCCGTACATAACTCATTTTTTACGTCGGTTAAAAAATAACCGACGTAAAAAACCAAAGAGCGGGGGGTTTTTGACGTTGGTTTTAAAATTACCGACGTTATAAATTTAAAAAATATTTTATAACATCGGTTATTATATAACCGAAGTTATAAAACTTTTAAAGAAATTAAAGCCCCGTGGACTGTCATTTACGATTTTTCGATTGAAAGTCCGCCGGCTCGTCTCTCTCACGCGGTAAACCCTAATCGGCTCGTCGATCGACCTGCGTTAAACTCATTTTGGCTTCATTGTTTATCTTCTTCACTCCTTTCGGATCTATCATCTCAACTCAAAACATTCAAGTAAGCCTTCCACGAATTTATTTCGTTCGTTTTTTTTCACAGATATTCTATAATTATGTTTTGCGATTTTTGATGTGCACCATTAGGTCGAGAATGTGTACCTTATAAATTATATGACATGTGCCTTGAAATACTGGTCTGTGGGGCACATAATATCCGAGGCATGTATTGAAAATAATTTTGGATCTATCTACATTGGTGTACATGGTATCAAAAAAGATACACACCTGTGTGTAGTTCCATATAGATCAAATGGCAATTAGACCATGTACCCACCACACTAACCAACTACGGTTCAAAAGGCATGTGGATTCATCAAACGAAATATGGTATTTAACTCCATATAGACACCCTATCTTATCCATATAGGGGACTACACAACCTATCTTCATTGGAATACACATCATGTATAGTAGGATTTTGATAGAAATTCTGGTTTCCCACACGGTTCTACTCATACTACCGATGCATACTATCTGGCTACCAATATTTCCCATGAATCATATATCTTATTTTGACTATGACTTTTTCAGTAGTTTCTAGATTATATACATCCAATCTACTGGGGAATATATCCTCATTGCACTGCATCACCAAAATCCATTCCTATGAACCATCATCATCAGACATATCACTTGATTGTACATCATCATTGTAAAACTTGGATCACCCCAATGATCCTTATTTCAAACTCAATGTATCAATTTTTTTAATTGATTATTAGTTTCATAGAGATCATTCATTTTTTATTTTTTGAACAACTATTTAAAAAAATTGGTGACACATGTCTAATAAAGGATGGATGAAATGAACAAAGAATGTATACTTGGAACAAACCTCAATAATTGTATGAATTCATGCATAATTATCTAAATTTATTCATTTCGAACAGAGGAGGGTTACTTTTTGTGGGAGCAGATCTTAAATGATATGGTATGAATTCATTCTATCATAACTATAAATAAAATATACTTGTGTTTTATTTATCATATACATGAACTTATACTCTTCTTTTTCATCACAAACCCTTTGAGAATAAAAAACCAAACTAAGGGCTTTGGTATCCACATTGCCTTTTGTTATAGAATACGGGACATCAAAATAAATTGATTGAACATATTCCTCCCAAAAACACTTCCATTGATTTTTATAATTGTGAGAAAATATTTAACAAATGGATTTAGGGTCTACAGAAACCATTAATAACATGTTAAATAGGTAGTTTATCTAATATATTAAAACATCAAAACTGAAATCAATATTAAACTATGTAGGCGTCATGGTTTTCTTTGATTCAATGAAATTTAAAACTGTTATATCTAACTATATTTTGTTTAAAAATAATATTCAAGCATATTTTTTTAAATACCTATAGATTTGTTTTATATTTTAAATTGTTTTACATTCAAATTATGACTTTTTTCATATAAACATATATTTATATTATCTTAAATATATATATTTTTTGTTGATATTTGCTATAGGTAATAATGCGTCGAAGTTGGATTACGGCACATCGAATGAGCAATGAATTTGAGGAAGGTGTTGATGCCTTTTTGGAATTTGCAAAACGAAATGTTCCAAGTAGTGACATTTTTTTCTGTCCATGCCTGAAATGTTTGAATATGAAGAAGTTGAAAAGTAGAGAGATAAAAGATCATCTTATTTGTCATGGTTTTAATCCGAGTTACAGCCCTTGGATTTGGCATGGAGAAACTGGACGGAATGTCACTAATGATGATGATTCGCAGGATGGTAACTCTGATGGAATTGAAGAAATGATTCGCGATATTGTAGCAGAACAAATTGAGATAGAACCGACAGTTGCGCGTCTATATGGTGATGCTGAAAAACCATTATATCCCGGTTTTACAGATTTTATGGTTTTGTCAGCGCTGTTAAGATTGATTAACCTGAAGGCGAAGCATGGATGGAGTGACAGAAGTTTTACAGAGCTGCTACAATTGATGAAAGACATTCTTCCAAAAGATAACGATCTTCCAGATTCACATTACAAAGCCAAGAAAATATTATGCCCGATGGGATTGGGATACAAGAAAATACATGCCTGTCCGAATGACTGCATTATATATAGGAAGGAATATGAATTTATGTCAGAGTGTCCTAAATGTGGGACATCACGGTATAAGGTGAAAGAAAAATCACAGGCTGATGTAGAGATTACAAAGCTCCCTTCAAAGTTATTTCGGTATCTTCCTATAATTAATCATTTCAAACATTTATTTGCTAATTCACATGATGAAAAACTGTTAATATGGCATGCTGAAGAGTGGGTATGTGATGGAAAAATACGTCATCCAGCTGATTGTCCACAATGGAAGAAAATTGATGCGCAGTATTCTACATTTGGAAATGAAATTAGAAATCTCAGACTAGGGTTGTGCACAGATGGAATGAATCCATACTGAACACTCAGTAGCACACATAGTTCATGGCCTGTTTTATTGGTAATTTACAACCTCTCTCACGAAGTTTGTATGAAGCGCAAATATGTCATGTTGAGTACAATGATCTCTGGTCCAAAGCAACCCGATAATGATATTGATTTTTACTAGTCACCGTTGATTGATGATTTGAAACTTTTATGTGCTAATGTTATTAGGGTGTATGATTATTATAAAATGGAATATTTTCATCTGCATGCAGTGCTTCTGTTCACTATAAATGACTTCCCAGCGTATGGAAATTTGTCTGGATACAGTGTTAAAGGGCATAAAGCATGTCCAATTTGCAAACAACAGACGTCCTATTGTCAATTGCATCATGGGAGGAAAACAATCTACATGGGTCATCGAAAGTTTTTGCCTATGGAACACCCTTATAGAAGACTAAAAAAGGCATTCAATGGTTCACAAGAATTTGATACTGCTACAAAACCTTTATCCCCTAATCTGTATTTTGAGAGGGCGAAAAACCTTGACGTGACATTGGGAAAGACACAAAAATATGGTAATGATAGACATATTTTGAAGAAAAGGTCAATTTTTTTTTGAGCTACCATATTGGAGGTATCATGAAGTTAAACATAATATTGATGTCATGCACGTGGAGAATAATATCTGTGATTCTTTGATTGGAACATTGTTAGATATTAAAGGAAAGACTAATGATGGGTTGAATGCAAGATTAGACTTACTGTCAATGGGAATACGTTTGGAGTTAGCTCCCACTCCTAAAGGAAGACGAACATTTCTTCCCCTGGCTTGTCATACATTATCGAAGAGGGAGAAAATTAGCTTCTGTCAGTTTCTTCATGATACCAAAGTGCCTCAAGGTTATTCTTCTAATGTAAAAAATTTTGTCTCATTGAAGGACTTGAAGTTGATAGGTATGAAATCACATGATTGTCACGTCATGATGCAACAAATTCTACCATTTGCATTGTGTGGAATATTGCCCATTCATGTCAAAAAGACTATAATGAAGTTGTGTTATTTTTTCAATTCAATTTGTAACAAGGAGATTAATGTGAATGCTTTGAAGATTTTGGAAAAGGATGCAATTTTTATACTTTTTCAATTGGAAATGTATTTTCTTCCAACTTTTTTTGATATAATGGTGCATTTAATGATTCATCTGTTTCGAGAAATAAAGCTTTGTGGACCTTTATATCTTCGTTGGATGTATCCTTTTGAATGGTATATGAAAATATTAAAGGGGTATGTTAAAAATCTATATCGACCTGAATCCTCCATTATTGAAAAGTATATATCTGAGGAGGTAGAAGAGTTTTGTACGAGCTACTTGGCTACGGCGCAACACATAGGTTTGCCTCCATCTCGCCATGAACGAGTTAATAATGAGGGAAAGGGGATTCGCAGCTTGAAAGTCAAATCATTGTCAGCTGAACAGATGAAGAAGTTAGAATCATACATCTTGAATAACATAGCTGATGCTCAACCGTATATCACATTGCATATTAATGAGTTGAAACAATGTCATCCAAAGAAGAAAGAAATGTGGATTTTGAATGAGCATAACAAAACTTTTTTTGTCATGGATTAAAAAGACTTTGCTTGGTAGATCAGATGTATCAGAGACATTAAAATGTATAGTGGGTGGTCCATGTTTAAATGTGATAACATGGTCCGGTTATGACATTAATGGTTATACATTTTATACAAAAGCTCATGACAACAGAAGTGCAGTTCAGAATAGTGGTGTATTTGTGTTTGCAGAAGCAATGCATTTTACGAGTGCTAAGGAAAAAAACCCAATTTCTGCATCAAATGCATATTATGGAGTGATTGAAGACCTATGGGAGGTTGATTACTTTAAAATTAAAGTTCCCGTTTTTAACTGTAAATGGTTTAACGGTAACAACAGCGTCAGACACGATGAATTTGGAATGACACTTGTTAATCTGAATAGATTGGAAGACACAACTGATTCTTTTATAATGGAAACACATGCAAAACAAATTTTTTATGTAGTAGATCAATCAGATATGCAGTGGGCTGTTGTTTCACAAGGGAAAAAACAATATGTTGGTGAGGATGAACTTGTTGAATATGTTGATTTATGTGAGATCCCTACTTCCATGGAAATATTAACAGAACATAATGATGATCATGTCGAAGACATAGTTTGTGCCATAAGGAACGATCACGACGAAGGAATTTGGGAAAACAATCCATTTGTACATTCCTAAAATTACAGGTAACATATATTTATTTTTGGTTTACATTTATTTTTTCCATAAATGTTAGATATTGTAAGTTTTTTATTTATTATAACATGTTTTAAAATAAAATATGTATATGTTTTTGTTTGTTTTATGTTTTTTTAGTTTACTTTATCATGTTTATAACCATTACATGAATTTTAAAATGCTTATTTTTGTTCACTGACAATTACTTTACCATGTTTACAATTTTTACCAGGTTTATCATTTTTACCATTTTTACCATCTTGACCATCTTGACCATCTTTACCATCTTTACCATTGTTTGACATGCTTACCATATTACCAATGTTTACTATTATGTACCATAGTACACTTTTCTATTTTCTGATTACAGTAGTATTAAAATATTTGAATTTGTATATTTGTGAAATGACGTTTGTTTTTTTGATTTGAAGGATAATGACAGATCATTCAGATGATCAACCACATGATTCTAGAGAGGAGCATATTGCTGGTCATACCTCTGGGGATTAACATTCACCTGCTCCTATTACAACAAAGAGTTCAAAGGTTGGTAAACATGGGTGCACACGTTTACCAAAATTATCACTTGCCCGTACGCAGGATCAGAGGATAGTAGTTGAGTTTGATGATGATGATATTCCTAGAGGTCTGAATGCCAATGATTTTAAGAGTTTTGTTGCAATTCAGGCTAAGACCAAAGTAAGCATTCTGTATGATGATTGGAGAGGTGTGGATAAAGTGATTATCTCTCAGTTATGGGAGACGATTTTGGTAAGATCTTTTGTCATTGTTTGACCATTCTTTTAATTTTTCTAGTATATATAATATGTTTAACCTCTTCTTTATCAGATGACATTTGATATTCCTGACACTGGAGGAGTCAGGAAGAAATGCTTATCGTTGGATGCCAGGAGATGGAGGGATTTCAAATCAACCCTCTCATCTGATTTCATTTATGGTCATAGGAGTCATGACAATCCATGTCGTATATATCCTTTTATAGATGAAGACACATGAAGATAGTTTTTTGAAAGTAGAAAAAAAGAGTCATTTCTGGTAAGGGAAATGTAAACTTTTATAAACTTTCTTATATAAATGATTTTATTAATGTTTTGTTAATGATTTCTTATTATTAAATTACAGAAAACAAGGAAATCTCATCAGGAGATCCAATCTAAAAATTTATACCCTCATAGTTTATCTCGGGGAGGGTATACATTATTGGAAGAAAAAACGATGGTGGAATAATTTCAAAAACTAAGAGCTGAGTCTTCAAGCTCTGGAGAGGTGGCCCATCCATCCCCTCCATATAGATATGAAAAATGGAAGAGATATCAGAAGGGAAAAAAGGGAAATATCTTTCGGAAGAATCGAGAATCGTAGCTGAGAGGATTGTAAGATATCTATTTAATTTATTTAAGTTAACTTTTTTCTTCATATAAGTTTCAATCATTACAGAAATGTTCAATTAATTAATACATGAATCTCTTGAGGAGCAGAGTTTAGAGGGGACATTTACAGCTACTGGGAGGGAAGATATTTTATTTGCATCATTGGGAAGGCCCGAACATCCTGGTCGTGTAAGAGGATATCCGGCAGGTGTATCGGTAAGAAAAGTGTTTCCACATTCTTCAACTTCTAACATTGAGGAGGTTTATAAAAAAAAATAGAATCCTTGGAGGCTTAAGTTCAAAATATTAATGCAATGACGGAAGACAAGATTAGAGAGTCGGTGCAGTCTATGTTTGCAGAAATGCAAAGACAATTTCAGACTACAGCTTCCACTCCTCCACCTCCCCCTGCAGACCCCATTATTTATCCTCCACCTCTGCCAGTAGCTCCCACTCCCCCACCTCAGCCTGCAGACCCCATTTTTTATCCTACGCCTCCGCCGCAGCTTCCTACATATTGCAAGTTGTATGTTGATGATTCTCAACATCGTATAGTAGCATACAGGTTGTTATATTGTATAGGACATACAGTTCATCATCAATAATTAGAGGTATAGAATCAGAGGGTCACTGTACAGGATATTATAGATAGATCAGCTAGGGTACCAATACCTACAGATGAGGTGGCGATAGTTGGATAGAGTATCAGCCATTTTTTAGTTTGGCCATCCAGACTTCTTCGACTCATTACCATAGAGGTATGAATGTTATATATTTTATTTTATTTTTTTATTAAAGTAGTTTTATCATTTGAAAACTACTATATTCTTCATTTTTTTCACAGGAATACTTCAAAGGTAAAGAAAAACTATATAGACAACAACAAATACAACAGGCTATGACATCAGATACAGATTCCAGTGGTCTTAACAGATTGTCAAGATATTCACTTTTGTTTTTGGGTTTTTATGAGTTTCAAATGGAATCTCATGTTTGTGGACGTGAAATAAGTGTGGGGATTACAAAATCTGATATCATGGAGCTTGTTACTGGAGATAAGTTGGGCATCAACGTGGTGCAAATTTTTTCCATGTAAGTCTTAACACCTTTTCCCTGTGTTATATTTATTAAAAATGTATATTTATGTATGTTTTTATTAGGTATCTTTATAAAATTTGCGAGAGGAATGAACTGACAGAAGTATATGGATTCATGGACCCGCAATTGATTTCCCCTGAAACATGTGAATTGACTGAGGAACAAAGAATGGTTTATATTGCTGAAAGATTTGAAAAGAATATAATTAGACAATGTTGGATGATGCCTTTTTGTGAGAGGTATGAAACACATTTCTCTCAAAGAGATAATTATCTTTTAACATAAAAAACCACTAACATTAAATTTCATTTTATCAGTGATCATTGGATGTTAGGGATTTTTTGCCCAAGGGAGAAAGCTCTTTATTGGATATGCTCTGTTCATGGTGATGTGCGGGAAAGTTTTAAGAATATATTGGAAAAGTAAGTTTCAATTTCTCAATAGTTTTTTATATTATAATGAATTTTAAATTTACCCCATTCGTATTATTTTCTAACAGTGCATGGGTCTACTTTCGAAAAAACACAAAGAAAAGAAATGCAAAGATCAAATATGTAAATGCGAAGGTAAATTTACATTTATAATTTGTACTTTTTGATTTATTACATAAAAATAATATATTGAATTTACACTCATTCAAAACAGAATTTTCATGAACAACAAGGCCTCATCGAATGCGGATATTATATGTTAAGATATATATATGAAATAATAACAACTGGGACAGTTGTGAATTTTGACCTGGTACGATTTCCTCTTAAACTTTGCCATAATATTTCAATTTGATTTATTCATTATACACGTTAACTATCTTATTTTTCATTTGTAGCTTTTTGATGACCCTCAACCCTATACTACTGAAGACATCAAACACGTACAAGTGGAGTGGTCAAATTATTTTACAAGTTTGATTGAATTTTAGTTGTTTGTAATGTAAAATGTAATTTTGAATATTGTCGTTTTAATTGTGTATTTGGTAGTTGTTTAGGTTGGATTTAGTTTTTTTTGAAGTTGGCAGTGTAAGTTTTGAATGTTATATAAGTGAATGTTTTATTTTTCTCTACTTCTTGTTTTGGTCTACTTTTGATGGTTTTTTTGGTATGGATTTGGGTCTATGGGGGAGGGGTTCCAAGGGTGTGGGGGTGTGTTCAGTGGGGTTGGGGGGTTTCTAGCGGTTTGGGAGGGCTGTCAGGTGGGGTGGGGCGATAGTCCTGGGGGGTGGCAAGGATGTCCAGGGGTGTGGGGGTGTGTTCAGTGGGGTTGGGGGTGTCCAACGGTTTGGGAGGGCTGTCCGGTGGGGTGGGGGGACAGTCCTGGGGGGTGGAAGGGATGTCCAGGGGTGTGGGAAGACGGTCCAGGGGTGTGGGAGTCCTGTCAAGGGGTGGGGGGTTGTCCAGGGGTGTTTGGGGTTGTCCAGGGGTGTGGTGGGGGCTGTCAAGTGGGGTGAGGGGGTGAGGAGGTGTTGTTCAAGTGGGTGGGGGGTTGTCAATGGGTGTTTGGGGGTGTCTGGGGGTCGGGGGAAGTCCAGGAGTGTGGTGGGGGCTTCAATGGGGTGGGGGAGGGTTGTCCAAGGGGTATACATGAAGGTGGGAGCTCCAATGGGGTGGGGGAGGGCTGTCCAGGGGGTATACATGAGGGTGAGGGCTCCAACGGGGTGGGGGAGGGCTGTCCATGGTGTATAAATGAGGGTGGATGCTGTCTAGGGGTATGTTTTATATGTTATCTATGTACATGCTTATTTTTGATGTACTTCTATTTTTGTGGTACAATTTCTTGATTTTTTTGCTTGTTGATTCTGGTGGAGAGAAGATGACTGCATTCTGTTAAAAAAAAATTGGGTTTATCACGTCTGTTATTTAATAACTGATGTGATAAAATGCCTGGAAAATAGTTTATCACGTCGGTTATTTAATAACCGACGTGATAAAAGGCCTGCAGATTGGTTTATCAAGTCGGTTATTTAATAACTGACGTGATAAAAGGCCCGGAGAATGGTTTATAATGTCTGTTATTTAATAACCGACGTGATAAAGGGCCTGGAGAATGGTTTATCACGTCGGTTATTCAATAACCGACCTGATAAATGGCCTGGACAATGATTATATCATGTTGGTTATTCAATAACTGACATGATAAATCGCCTCCCTCCGGTTTATCATGTCGGTTATTCAATAACCGACGTGATAAACCGCCTCCCTCCGGTTTATCACGGCGGTTATATAATAACCGACGTGATAAACCCCCCTCCCCCGGTTTTTCACGTCGGTTTTATATGAACCGACGTGATAAACCACGTTCACCCCGGTTTATCACATCGGTTATTATAGAACCGACATGATAAACCCCCCTCACCCTAGTTTATCACGACGGTTCTATATGAACCAATGTGATAAACCCCCTCGCCCCTGTTTATCACGTCGGTTGTTTAGGAACTGACGTGATAAACCATTTTCTAGGACGTTTATCACATCGGTTCTAAAATAACTGACGTGATAAACATCGCGATTTTATGTTTTTGACGTCGTTTGTTAAATAACCGACGTCAAAAACCATATTTATAACGTCGCACGTATTAACGTCGGCTAGAAACCGACGTAAAAAATTAAAAATAACCGACGTAAAAAACGTTTTCAGCACTAGTGTCATCTGCAAGGGGTAGTAGATAGATGACGTAGAGGCCCAAACGGGCCAGACCCAATGGTGGACAAACTCAAGACGTAGGGTTGGAGGTTTGGAGCTCGCGAGGCAGAGAAAGTTATCTGGGAGAAAGATTGTGCTTTACGTGAGTTAGGCAGGGCCACATGGATTGTGACTGCCCGAATCGCCATACTGATGATTAGCATGTGGTTGATGGACCACCAAGGCAGAGGTAGAGATTCAAGAGAGGAGGTCTGCAGGGTGGAAAACGAGGCATAATATAATGTTATGCAGTAGGTGGTGGGCAGAAATTTGAGGTTCTACCACCACCACCACCAAGAGGTCCACCCCGACCATAGGGATGAGGTGGACAGGGGTGAGCATAGATACAGGCATGAGAAGACAACTACCATGCCACTCTATAGTTTATTAGAGGTACAATCTATGTCTATTCCACCCTATCTTCCGTACTTATAGAAATAGTTGCCATCACTCTTTCATTGCCACGACACTCGTTCAGAGCTCAGAGATTCCAATGGAGTCGTTGGCTCGATCCTTGCGATTAAAGACTCTTATGGGAGAAGATTCGATGATTAAACACTAGTAAAGATAGTGTGATATTACTCAAGGTGGTGAGAGATTCGGCTAGGATCTCCTACTAGCAGTGTCCAGCCATTACGACATCTTATTGGGTATGGACTGGCTATCCACATTCCATGCTCAAATCGACTATTTTAGGTGAAAAGTGTGGTGTGTCCGTGATGATGGGATCAGGATTACCTTCACCAGTGAGAACGAATCTTTTTCAGCACAAGATGGGCTTTCTCGTAGGAGGGTTTAACTAATCACTCACTAGTTTTCTAGCCTCACCCTTAGAGCAGTTGGCATGAGGAGTTCGAGTTATCCAATAGTGGTGGATCAGTATGTTGATGTCTTTCTTAATGATATTCTGGAACTACCTCTACATAGAGAGGTAGAAATTTACATGGACCTATAACCCAGGACGGAATTGATATCTACACCAGTATATTTAATATCTCCTGGGAGCTTTGGGAGTTATGTGAATAGTGAGAGGACTTGAAGGGAAAGGGGTTCATAAGGACCAATGTTTTTCCATGGTCCTCACTGATCTTGTTCACCAAAAAGGTAGATGGGAGATTGCGGATTTGTGTGGACTATCGGTGCCTGAATTAGGTGACCCTAAAGAAAAAGTATCAACTCTTTAGAATCAATGATCTCTTAGACCAGTTGAAGGGAGCTTGTTGGGTTTCAAAGATAGACCTCATTTCAGGCTATTATCAACTCAGAGTGTGGGACAAGGACATACCGAAGACAACCTTCAGATGTCGGTAAGTCCGTTATGAATTCTTGTTGTTTCCTTTAGGCATGAAAAACACTCCAAAAGTGTTCATGGGTCACATTAACATGATATTTCTTCCATACCTCAATATCTTGGTGGTGGTCTTCATCGACGATATCTTGGTATACTCGGCATCATAGGAGGAGCATGCCACACACTTTCATATTGTTCTGGATACACTCCGAGAGCACTGACATTATGTAAATCTATTGAAGTGCTAGTAATGGATACATGAATTCCAATTCATGTGGAACATTATCATGAAGGTTGGAGTTACTATGGATCTAGGGAAGATAGAGGTAGTTCTTGCTTGGGATCCTCCCAGGAGTGTGACAGAGGTGAAAAGTTTTCTAGGATTGGTTGGGTACTACCAGTGTTTTTACCTGGAATATTCAGTGTAGCGGAACCCTTTTAATCCTTGATGAAGAAGGGGTAACGTTTATTATGGACATAGAAAATACAGAAGAGTTTTCAGGAGCTGAGATAGATACTGAAGATTGCCCTCATATTGAGGCTACCAGAAGAGTGCATTAGGTATGCAGTCTACTGTCACGCATTAGGGATCAGAGTAGGTTGTGTCCTGATGCATGAGTGAGCAGTGATCACCTACAACTCACAGAAGTTGAGACAACACGAGAAGAACTATGCTACCCATGATCTGGATTTAGCAACAGTGGTATTTTCAATTATGATTTGGTGACACTACTGGATGGGTGAATGGTTTACTAATTACCTTGATCACAGGAGTCCCAGGTATATCTTATCATTGAAGGACCTGAACCTGAGACAACGATGATGGATAGAGTTCCTCTAGTAATATGAATTTGTGATAGTCTATACTCATGGGAAGGGGAATGTAGTAGCCGACACACTCAGTAGGAGGTATTTCCTACAGTTACTGAGTGAGGGGATAGAGAAACCAGCCATGTTGCAGATATCCTTTGTGGATAGAGATGGGGCAGCTTACCTCCCGTCTGCGATTGTCAGTCTCCCAATTCCATAGTGAAATAAGAAGACACATCTTGGGGATGTAGACTTCGAGGCCCCACATGCTCAGATATCTTCAAGACATGCTCCTAATGGATTTTATGAAGGCGAGGAGCACATCTTCTTCTTTAGAGGATGCACTATAGTACTAGTGTCCCTTCAAGAGGAGGTGTTGTGAGAGTTCCAAACATCTCATTTGGTGGTACATCCAGGAGTAGTAAAGAAGTACCAAGATCTCTGACATCAGTACTGGTGGCCAGGGATGAATAAAGAAGTGGTAGAGTTTGTATCCAGATGCCTCAATTGTCAGCAGGTGAAGGCCGAGCATCAGATACTAGTAGGATTAGCTCATCCACTTGAGGTACTAGAGTGGAAGTGGGATGGTATATCCATGGACTTCATTACAAGGATACCACATACATCAATGGGAAACAATTCCATCTAGGTGATTGTTGACTGACTCACCATGTTGGCCCACTTCCTACCCATCCGAGAGCATGGATCAGTAGAGATCTTGGGAAACCTCTACATACAAGAGATAGTGTGACTTCATAGAGTGACCTCTTCGATCATCTTAGATCGTGATGCATGTTTTACCTACCGCTTGTGGAAGGGATTATAGGAGGTGTTCAGAAATCAGCTACACTTGAGCACCACCTTTAACCCTTAGACAATTGGTCATATAGAGTGGACCATACAGACACTAAAGGACATGATTTGTTCTTTTGTCCTCGATTTTTCCCGAATTTGGGAGAACCACCTTCCATTGGTGGAGTTTGAATACAACAATAGTTATCACTACACCATCGAAATGAAACCATTTGAGGCCTTATACAGGCGACCATGTAGATCACCTCTTTGCTAGACAGACCAAGTGGAGTTAGCACTTATGGGTCCAGTGTTGGTACAGGATACCACCGAGAAGGTGTAGGTCATCCAGGAGAGGATGAAAACTTCAAAAAGCTGGTAGAAGTCTTATGCCAACAAGAGACATAGATCTTTGGAGTTTGAGGATGGAGACTATGTCTTCTTATGGGTCTCACCCCTATGTGGATATCAGAGGTTTGGATGGAGCGAAAAGCTATCTCTGAGGTTTATCAGACCTTTCCGGATCCTCAACAGAGTAGGTGAGGTGGCTTACCATGTAGCACTTCCCCCATATATGAACTAGGTGAATAATGTTTTCCACGTGTCATAGTTGAAGTGATACGTGCATGATCCATCACACGTTATCGAATGGGGCGAGCTGGACATCTACAATGGGGTGACGTTTGTAGGGTTCTCAATGGAGATAGAGGATCGATAGGAGCAAGTCCTTCATAAGCGGTTGATTCCTATGGTGTGAGTTTGTTGGAAGCACATGAATATCCAGGAGAGCACATGGGAGTGGGAGTCTTAGATGCATGCTCAGTACCCTCATTTGTTCCCCTAGTTTTGTTGTAGCTTACGGGGATGAAAATATATAAGGTGGGGAGAATTTGAAGACCCAAAAATTCCATGTAATTATTTTTAAATTATTTGGGATTATTTTGAGTCTGTGAAAATTGAAGGCTCGTGATTTGGAGGCCCGGTGTGCTCAGAATTAATTTCTAATCATTTTTAAGGTACATTCAGTAAATTCACGGCTGGTGTTTTATATATTTTGAACCAGTTCTCAGATTAAAAATCCAAGGGTACCGTTGAATTCATAGCACTGAGATTCATTTAAGGGATACTTCACTTCAACAGTAGTTGGTCGGCAGAAAAAGTTAAATTTTGGACTTTACTAAAAATAATAATAAAATAACTTAACATGTTATTTAATTTCTTTTTCTCTAGTGGATGAGTGGTGTTGGTGGGGATTGGTGACTTGTCAAGAAAATTAATGGCTTGAATCTCCTTTATTTGTAACTACACCATTTTGGAATTAAGAGGATCATTCATGAAATGAACCTCATTAATTATTCGGTTCATCACTGTCCTTTCCCCCCTCTATTTAAGTAAGGCTTGGGGGAGTTTTGACACGACTTCACCAAGAAAGGAACCTCTAGCGAAGTGATATGACATCTTCGACTGAAGAAGGGAGGGAGCATGGGTAGTAATGATCTAGGATCGACAAACACCGATGTCCTCACTCTGACGGGGTCTCCCCTTCCACCAACGACCGCAATACCTCTGACGGTTCATGAGGTAGAATCTGTTTATTAATTTAAGAAATTCTTTTAATTATATTACTTTTTCTTGAATTTGTGGGAGGTTGTTGAGGGGGATTTGAAAGGGGTTTAAACAATATCTATGGGATTTATAATTACCCATTGTTATAAAGATAATACAGAGGGCACGATCTAAACGAACAAGTCCCAAACCCTCATACACTTGATCTTATTGCATTCTTTGGAGGTAGATTTTTCCAAATTGAGGGAACCTTGAATCTTAGAGGTGTGTGATGACGGAGACATTCTGAGAAGACCATAGGCACGTCCAGAAGGAATAATGGAGCACTAGAGCTCACCTGGAGGCCCGAGAAAGAAGTGCTGGCTCCGCACTAGTGTGTCAGTGCCATCAAACGAGGCCAATGACCGGCAACTGCTAAATGCAGTGGAAGATTGACACCGTTAATCTCAGCTACAGCTGGACAGGTGGGCGGCAACAGGGCGACCACAAAGGTGGAGGCAGTGTGCCATCGCCAACCTCATTGAAGGGAGCCACAACTTCACATCAGCAGCGTAGCTGGAATGGTATCCGCTCCTGTGGGTCCTACAGGTGACGAGGTGGCGCCATGTGGGGCCCCCATTTAATTGATCTGAACGACTCCATTGAGCCATTAGAGAGAAGTGATCATGCAACCCCGCATGGGTCGCGCCATCCAGTGGGCTGAACTGCCACAACCCAGCCAAACCGATCCAGCCCAGGGCGGTTGGGTGAGGGTCAACTCAACCTGAACCGGGTTGGTTTGGCACGGGTCAGTCCGACCAGGTCAGACTAGACCTAGTCCCCTTTCGAGCCCTAATACGCTTAAGTGACCATATCATGTGAACCAGACATTCGTTTGACAAACCATTTGCACCACTAAGATCCTTGGAGAGAGATAGTCCTTTTGAGATTCACCACGATATATTTGGAGAATGTTGGACTATGGCCGGGAATGATTAACTCCAAATCCAACTTTGCCCTTGGAACTAAAATTATAATAAATTATAAACTGAGCATCTGGTTGACGCACCTTCTATTGCGTTGGAACCCTTATGACGTGACATAACATCGAGTTACTTCTTCGTGAGAAATCATGCCTCTTGAAATACAACTGATTTCATGAGGAGTGATTCTCCTAGAATCATGCATACTATGAGCAAGAATCTAGTGGCTATAAGTGAGGCAGATGTTGGAGACAGATCATACAGAGGTTAGTACCAATCAATACGGTGTGGGTCAACACCTATCGATCCTGTGTGGGTCAATGCTTAGCGATATTATGTAGGTCAATGCATACCAATCATGTGTGGGTCAGATCCTATGTGGGTCAATGAAAAATGATCCTGTGTGGGTCAGCACATACTGATCCTGTGTGGGTCAGATCCTGTGTGGGTCAGTGGGGGTTTTTACCTATCGGTCCTAAAAGGGCCAAATCCTATGTGGGTAAGTGGGGGTTAGTACCTATCGATCTTTTTTGGGTCAGACTCTATATGGTCAGCAGTAGTTCTTCTTGACAAAATAAGATGATTTATCTTCTCGACTAATCATCTGTACTTATGTGATTTACTTATATTTGGTTTGATATGTGTCTATTGGTTTCTGCTTTGTGATTGAGATCATGCTTTGTGGATTTCCTTTGTGGAATTCTGAGAGACCTTCGGGGCTCTTGGGGATCTTACTGGGTATTGTTATACTCACCCCTGCACGGGCTTATCCTGCACCTTGAAGTGTGTTTTGCAGATGATGAATAGCTTGGCTGAGACTTGAGGGAGCCAGGACTAGGAAGTATACAGAGGAGATTTGATGACGTGGAGGGAAGTGGAGATGAGGTGTACCTACCCTTCAGGTATGATCCTTGGTGATAGATTTTAGGAGATGTTTTCTATTTTTCAGTTGTACTTGTACCTTTCAGTTGTGCTTGTATTCCAGCCCCTTTACTTTTAGTACACACTTTTAATACTGTAGTTTACTTCATGGTTGCATCTTGTTGTGTTCTTGGGTCGTGTGTTTGTACAGGTTTAAAGGCAATTCCTTATTATTTTAGGTATACACCTTTTCGGTGCTAGTCACTGACCCCTATCCTATAGAAGGCAAGCTTGGGGTAGTTACGACATGGTCCCCAGGGGACGGGTCGTGACACATTGTTGAAGTTAAACAAAAACCATGATACATTTAAAAAAATATAAGTATTAAATATAACCATAAAAATATACTCATTGAATTAGTGGGTATGAATTGGAGTAACTGCATTATAAAATATCTGTATAATGAAAATAAAGTCTACTGTTAATTCAATGGAAATTCAATTAGTATATCTCAAACAACTTTGAAAATCATTTTATGCTAGAAATTATATTTCTCTAAAAAAGGTTTTTTATTTCAAGAAACTAAGTATATTATGATTAAATAATAATAAAATAATAAAATATTAAGAATAATAGATGTCAAATAAATTAATTTTTAATTTATATGAAATATGAATAAAGAATATTTAACGTCTTAAAAATTTATTTTCCAATATAAACAATTTATCATTATTTTATTAAATTATAATTTTTTCTAAAATCTAATTTGGAGAAATGAAATTAAGTTTTAGATTAATCATAATAATGTAAGATTAAGTTTATTTTTTGATATTTTTTAATAAAGATATATTTTTAGGGGAATAGTTCAAAATACCATTTTAATAAATAATATGAGTTTTATGACATTATTAGTATATAAGTATGAATTGAAAATTGATGAAACATTATTTATAAGACCAAATAATTATTTTATAGGTGAATTTATATATATATTTTTAATTAAATAACCATATATGATATTTTAGATCTTAAGTTATAATTTTTAAAAAATAATTTTAAATACATTATACAATCAGTAAAATTTTTTATCACTTTTAGAAATTTTTCCAAAAGAAGTGGATTTAAAATTTGGAATCATAAGGTCCAAATTATGCAATAAGGCATAAAGATTAATTCACCATAGGTGAAATCCAGTTACCATGGTAGAAGTTAAAATGGTGAAAGTAATAATTCAAGGTGTAAAGGGATTGAAATATGGTTAAAACATGTGTGAAAAATCAGGAATGAGAATTTATAAAATTTATCTTTTCCAAATATTATTTTTTATCAAATTTTTATGCACTTTCCTTGAGAGTGACTTCCCATTATTGAAAAGTTAAGGGTATTTAGAAATATTCTATCCCAATTAACTTATAAAAGGGGTTATCCTATTCTCACATACCATAACACCAAAAATACCATATTTCATCCCAAAATCTACCCAATCATCCCTCGAACATTCTTATACACCATAAAGTCATTTTCGTATTCTTAACATACAATCCCTTAAATTCTTAACCCTATTTGTAAAAGAGATAATCTAAGAAGTGAGGTATAAGTTCCTAACCTATCTTTCCCTTTTCAATTTATTTTTGTGAAGTGCTTATTCTTTAAATATAAATACATGATATTAAAATGATAAAATAATTATCCTAAGTATACATACATTTTATTATAATTATGGAATGATAATTAAATACTTTTCCATTTTCCATTTAGAAAAATGAAAACATAAAACACATGTGTGTAAAAACTATGTCCACCACAACGTAACATGTTAATTTTTCATTTCCACCTTTAATGAATTTTTTATGGATATTTTTAAAGGATAAATATTATTTTATGTAATAATTAATTTTATTCTAATAAAAAATTAATAAACTATTTATGATATGAACAATAAATAACTATTATAAAATTAACCATCTTAAAACAAGTACACTAAGAAGAAAATGATCATTTTATTCTATGTAATGTATTTATATAAATTATATTATGTTTATAATTATTTTTTTAATATCACACATATAAATAACAAATTAGATCTTTATGATACTATTATAATTATATTTCAAATAAACCATCTCATAATCATCCATAAATAATGGTATGTTCGTGTTTTCATTTGTTTAACCACCTACTTGAAAAATGCTACGAATTTATATCATAGACAACTACAAAAACTTAATTAATGGTATTATATAATATAAATATGTATATAGTAATTAATTTTTTAGTTTTTTAAGGTTAATATAAATATTTAATTCACTAATTAATAAAATATATTTTGTTGGTTAAGAATCACCAAAATGTGCTTGCTGTTGATCTTATATTCAAGAAGAAATAAAAAACCATTATGAAAGAAAATATAAAATTCATAAATACATATATATCATACCTTAATGTAAATTTAATTATTTTACAAAAAATAATTTTTTATGATGAAGAAATATAGACACCGCTCTTAAATAACTAGTATAAACCATTAAAATTATAAACACCCAATTTGGGAAAACATGTAAAAACACACATATAAATATATATATATATATTTATATATATGTGGAATGATTATCTATAAAGAGTATAAATGGTTATAGTTATGAACAAGGTTCTTGGTCATGTAATTAATAAATTCAATTTAATTATTGAAGATGTTTGGTGCAAGGGCAGAATGAATTATGACCAAGGAAAGTGTTTTCATCTCAAATTTCTCTCTTCAAGACATAGACTAAGTTATGAACCTATTTTATTTCATGTGGTTTATATAATCCATAATTTAGATATTATATCAGAAAATACATTTTATTCAGGGTAATTTAAATTAAACTGAAATATTTGTGTTTTAATATTTTTTTAATTTAAACGCTTTTTAAGTTGTAAGGGTTTTTGTTAACTCAATTCTCAAACACTGAGTTATAATTTTTATTCTTCAACACATTTCATATATGATAGAAAAAATATAACCTAAAAATTTATTATATTGAATTATGTATTTAAATTCTATATATTTACGTTTTTACCACATAAACCCCCTTTCATAAGTTTTTGACTTCATGAACCATGTTTCCCATTAGGGACTATTCATAACTGGAAAGAATGGACTGAAGGGATTAAATTTTTATTAATATTTATACATTACCCATTTTTTAATTGTATTCAGGTTGACCCCTTACATGAAGTATAGTCTTAGAGGAACAAGGTATAATACATAACCTGAAGGCCTGAAGACCCAACTACACAAGAACCACCCCTCCACAATATATGATTAATTGATGATGCATATATCCCCACCTCACATAGATGATTAGATAAAATTTTTCCATGTAGAGTCCCATAATTCATAGTACTGATGGAATTTTCCATACCCTGTCTTCTTTCCCAATCTGATAAGTTTTTCTCTGGTGGCTACTACTTTCTTTGATTACTCATATGGAACTTACTTATGTGTGGTCTAGTTTGACTAATTTATGGCTCAAAGGTCCTATGGCCTAAAATAGCATGGCCTAATGGAATTATTGGCCTATATTTCAACATCCCTTTATCCAATTTCCATTTTTTTCTTTTCTCTCTTATTATTTCCTACTTTAATTGGGTGCATATCAAGACTCCAGAGGATGGAGATCATTTTCGAGGAAAAATGACCTAAAGTTAAAGGATGTGTGATTTCTTTAATTAATGAAGTCCAGGTAAAAACATGTTAAAGTGTTTGTGGAGTTATCCCCATGTTTAGAGAATAACAGAGTTATTTTAAAGATTTTGGGATGAAACTAGTCCTTTCACATTCTACAGGATAAATACAGGCATTGTAAGGTGATTACAAGCCATGTATTAATTGTCATTAATATTTAGTGAATAATTACCAGGCTTGAGAAGTTTACATAAATTGTAAAGAGTTTACATTCCTTGTAATTGGTGTTGGTAAGTAGCCGTTTACTGGTATAAGGAATGAATATTTCACATTGTGAATGTATATTACATGCCATGTAATTGTAAAATCGTTTTTTTAATAAAATGAAATTGGGTTTTTTCTATGGACTTTAGTTTTGTGGATTACACAACATAAAATGGGGTTTATACCATTAAAATCTTATGATTATGTATTTTAGGGAACCTCACGGATGATCCCTCATTCATTCAACTACAACCTCTGCACTCTGGACCTAGTAGATATCTTAAGACAATAGAGGTATAGTTGTCAGAACATGATAGGTTGGTTGTTGCGAGTGCCTGAATAGCTCTTACCATGATGAGACTCATGTTTCTTTGGGATGGTGAGATGTGTGTCTCTTTATTTGACTTCTTGATCTTAATATTATTTTTTTATATAGGTTTCTAGTTTAAACTGAGGTTATTTTGTTTTATGATAGTTTCCTCTATTTTGGTGTGTAGTGGATGCTCTATAGCAACCCTCAATTTTCAAAAACTCACATTACATTACTTTTGAGTAATAATTAATACCATATATAAACAAATGAACAAATATAATACTAGTCTAGTTCCTTTGGAATCATGGAAACATGGAAACATAAACAGTGGTACATAAATAAGCTACATCATATTCCACTAGGCTCTTCTAAAATATCACCCTTCTTATACACATAAAATATAATATATATATTCACAATATAGGGGAAGGAAACATAAATGTGGTTATCTCAGATGGTGAGTATGAGTAAACAAGGGAGAAACATAAACATAATCATGAGCATAAGGGTATGAGATCATGATCATGAAAATAGAAGATCATACACTGCATATCAAAGATCGTAAACATGAAACATGGAATAAAACTTGGTAGTTCATAATATATAAATCATAATAAAATAAAGAACATAATCCATGAAATCATAATAGATAAATAAAATATGGAATTATTGCAGATACAAAAGAATATAATATTATTTTCATAGTAGCCAAGACATCTCTTCCAAGGCCATCTCTGTAGTATGAGCTCACTCCCAATACCATCTTGGAAGTCATGGTTTACTCCCATTACCACCATAGTAGTATGGGTTCACTTCTCATACAATATTGGTTTTCATGGTTCACTCCCATGGCCATATTTTTAGTCAAGGTTCATTCCCAAGACCATCTTAGTCTATCTCATGAGATATAATTCATTACCTAATTTATTAGAGGGAGATATAGTTCATACCCATATCATAATGAAATCATACATACATAGTTCTTAAGGACATTAAAAATAATGTAATAACCCATGAAATTAAATGGGTACCATAAACATGTAATCATATCATAACCTGTGAAAAAATATACAAGTTTCATCACCAATTCATCAAAAGAAAAACCTATGAAAAGAAGTTGATTTCAAAAGAATATGACCCATTATTGGGAAACGGGTTTCAGAAACATCATTTCATCCAAACATAATCCAATAATTGAAGGAATATGAATAGAAAAATTGAATAATTCCCCTAGAAAGGCATCAGTAAAACCAATGTATTTCATCTTATATAAGAAATAATTTTTTGATATCCTTTAAAAACATTTCTTGAAGAAAATTTACTTTCTTCATTGGAAAAATATTTTTAAAACATAAAACATTACTGAAACTTTTTTCTTTGAAAATAGATTTGAAAAATTATAATGGATGATTTGAAAACCATAAAAAAATTAAAATATTTTCTTTGAATATTATGTTCAAGGATCATTTGAAATCATTTTAGAAAACATTTTTGAAAACATGGTTTTTGAAATTACACATATTTCCAACCGAAGAGAGAAATAAAGTAAGATTTTTCATAAAAACATTTTCATAATTATATTAAGTACAAAAGAGTGTAATTTTTTTTAATAAAACATGGATACATATTCAATAAATATAAGAGATGGAAACTAATGAGAGTTCTTGAGATATGGATAAAAATATTTCATCAAAGGATGCAAAATCATAAAAAATCATGAAAAGTGATGAGATTGTTTTAATAAACTCTTATAACTTGGTAACTTCGGATCACACTCTCCATGTAAGAAAAATAAATTAAATTAAGCTTAAAATTTATTTAAAATAATGGTATTCATGATATTACATGTAAAATGGATGTATATACACCTTGAAAAATAATTTAGGTTCATAACAAAACTGGTGTCTCAAAGAATGAAAATTGAGATGAAACTATTTTACAAATTTGGTATCTTTTGAAACATAATGTTCATGAATGAAATAACCTAAAATGTATATTTAAATACCCATTATTTTAAGTATAATATAAATATAATACATTAATGGTTAGTACATATTGTACACCAAATAAGTTAGTGGAGAACAAGGCATGTATCTCACAGAAATAAAAGTGATATGAAATTCTATTACCTTATGTCTTGACTCTCATCACAATCATTAAAAAGGTATATATAATAAATATAAGTTTATTATAAAATTTTAATATAAATATATTATTATATCTAATATCTTATATGTTTTTCTTACAACTTTATACTACCTGTTTCTTAACAATTTTATGCTATAGGTCCACTTCGGGTCATATCTGCTTTGTTCTTATCATGTGTCTTAATTTGTTATATATTTATTCCTTTTACTTTTATCATGATTTAAATAATATAAATAATTATATAAATATCATTTATATTCAGTATATTTTTTTATAATAATCTATATAATATATAAGTATGAAATGGAATACACCGTCCATGGAGACGGTAAACTGTACATACGTATGCATGTCGTTTACGTTTTTGTTATCGTGTTGAAATAAAGAAGGTAAATTAAATATTTATTTATATATATAATAATTAAATTATAATTATTATATCATATATATAAAATTAGTTCACTGAACCCATCCATAATACATTCCATGTTGTATGTGAACGAATCACATCGCTTTGAGGGGGTGGTAGTCCACACTTCCTCAAATGAAATTATCATATTTACACCGAAGAAAAAGCATATAGTTATGTGTTGTAAAAGGATAAAATAATATTAAATAAAAAATAGATATAATATATAACAAATATAAATATTGTTTCTATAATAATTTCCACCATGAGAGGTGATAAGTAAAAATGAACAATCATCGTTTTGTGAGGAGAAGTTCTCCATACACATAAATAGGATGTTTGTTACCCATTAGATGGAGGTGTGTGTAAGTGTTGGTAAAAACATTAGAATTAAAAAATACTGCTATATTTAATATACTTTTTTGTTATACATTCATGGAATAATTATTGGGGAGAGGTGGAGAAAGTAAATAAAAGAAATGAGCTTGAGGGAAGTCGTTACCTCTTAATCGGGTAACTACTTTTGGATTGTGAAAAAAGGCTTCCTTAGGTTGATTTCTACACAAAATGAGGATTATAAGAGAAATTTATGTATTTTTAGAAGTTTATTTGGTAGATATTGGAAGATTATAAGTGATTTGATAGGTGTTAAGAAGACAGAGTGGTGGTTTCCTTATATAGGGAAGGGAAATGACACACTTGGCATTTTTGAAAACAAGTTAGGTGTACCCACATTTTACCTAAAAAAGTCATAGAAACAAACCTAACACAATAATTTAAGGTAAATTTATGAATAATTTCTATAAAATGGGGTTTGAACAAGTTTTTATGTTGTTTTAGGTGTTAAATTTAAGTTTTAGTACTTTGTTGACCTAATTTTTCTCTTAATCACTATAAATAATTTTTGTCACTTTTATTAATATTTTTGGTAAAACAATAAGTTGAACTTTTTAAAAAATATAAATTATTATGATTCCAAATATGGAATCCATTTTTTAAAATTCTAATCATATAATGTTTTGAAATTAATTTTAAAAAATAATCCCGCAGACATGACGACGGTGTGGGGTGTTAAATTAAAAATGCCCAAAAGTTTACCAAGTTTTTATACCCAATTTGAAAGTAAGATTAGTTCCAATGAACTAAATTGGATTAATTGAAAAAATTATGATAAAATTAAACTTTTAAATAAATTTAAAATACAATTTATCCTTATAAATAAATTAGACGAAAAAGCAGTTGTGAATTAAAATTCATTATTTCTCACTATTCATCTAAAAAATGACGTTTCTCAGAAATATCCCAAAAATTCGCCATAAGATAATTTTAACATTATAAATTCAAAAAATGAAGTTTATTTTATAAAATTTAATTTCTAAATGTGTATGAAATTAATTTTATTATTTTTTACTGAAGGTCATTAAAATTATTTCATTTGATAAAATATTATTTTTAAACATATAATGAATTTTCCAAAAATTATATATTTCATTATAAATATGTTTTATTTATATAAAAACATTATAAAAAATATTTTAAAAGTAGTTATTACTATTAATATTACTAAGTTTAATGGATAGGTTTTAATTATCTCATTTAAATAGTTATAATAATAAAATGATGTTTTGTAGAAACATCGTTGCTACGTGTAACATACTACAAGTTTATTTTCCATGTCATTTATGCCATGTAGGTTCCATATGGAAGAAATATTTTACTTAGTACATTTCAAGAAATAAATTAAATTTTAATTTATTTGAAAAATGGTCCATAATATCTCAAGGTGTTTCATTCTACCCCCCTTAAAATGAATTTCTCCTTCAAAATTAATCACTCAAATAAAAAATATTAATACTTATGATTTATAATATCCTCAATTTTTCATGTATAATCCACTAACTGATTATCTCTCCAAAAAACTTCGACCAGGTGAGTGGTTTGCTTCATAGAAGTTCCACTGATTGATCTATAATTTCAACATGTTTTTCTTCATAATAAAGATCATACTCTAGTTGTATGACCTTTGTGTTAAGTAAATTTGGAGGTTCACGTACGTAATTTCTCAAGATAGATAGATGGAACACATCATGGAATTGAGATATATTTAGAGCATGTTCCATGTGATAAGATACCACCCTGATACGATCAATAATCTCAAAGTGAACGATATACCTAGGGCTTAGTTTCTATTTCTTTCTGAACCTCAAAACCTTATTCTAGGGTGAGATTCATAGAAACAAAGTTTCCCCAACTATAAGTTATAGAACATGCTATTAGTTATCAGTTTAATTTTTATATTGAATTTGAGCTACCTTAATATGATACTGAATGGTTCTAACCATATTGACAATTTCTTCAGCAATCTCAGGTCCCAATATCCTTCTTTCTCCAACCTCATCCTAACACATTGAAGATATAAATTTATTACTATAGAGGGATTTATAAGGTTCCATATTAATTTTTGAGTGAAAGATATGGTTTTACAAAAACTCAACTAGGGGAAGGGTTTTACCCAACTACCTTTGAAATTTAGAGAACAAGATCACAACATAACCTCTAGGGTTTGAGTTGTTATTTCAGATTGAAAATCCTTCAGAGGATGATAAGAAGTATTGAAACTCAATTATGTATAATGTGATTTCTGAATGATTCAATAGAACATTGAGGTGAACCTCATATCCTGATCTAATAAACTAGAATGTGGTACTCCATGTCTCCTTACAACTTTATTAATGTATATCCTAGCAAGATGATCCATATAAAATTCTTCTTTGATAGTGATGATGTGTGTTGACTTAGTAAAGAGATCCACTACCACCCATATAGAATTAAAACCTTTAGAGGTTTTGTGTAGTACAATAACAAAATACAGAGTGATTTTCTCCCACTTCTGTTATTATATGGGTAATTTATGGAACACCCCCTTTGAATTTTGTCTTTCATCCTTAAATTGTTGGCATACTAAGAACTAAGATACAAACTCTACGATATCTCTTTTTCTTTTCATCCCACTAGAATTATTCTTCCAAGTCCCTATACATCTCTGTACTTATAGGATGTATAGATAATGAATCACTATGAGCTTACTCTAATAGATCCTTCTTCAAATTTAGTATATAAGGAACACATACATAGTTCCTTAATGTTATAATTATATCCTAATCAAGGTTAAACTCTGGAACATTTCTAACTTTATTTTTTAGCTCTACATCTTTCTTCAGTTCCTCCATAATCCTCACTTAGATAGAGGGATGAACATTCTTTTGAGAAAGATAATATCTTCCCCTCTAATTTAGGATTTTTAGATCCATCCTTTTAAAATCCAAAAGAGTGTATCTTTTTTGATCCTCATCAAGGATAAGATAACATGATCCTTCTGACTCAAATCATAGACCACCTTGTTCACTTTCCCAGGGTGGTAATATATTGAGAAGTGTTAATATTTTATCATCTCTAACCATCTTCTCTAGCTCATGGTCAAATAATTTTTTGTGAACATATATTTCAAACTTTTATGATCGGTATATATATCATAATTTTCTCCATAAAGATAATTCCTTAATATCTTTAATGCTAAAATTACCACAGCGAAATCCAAATCATGAGTTGGGTAATTTTTCTCATGAATCTATAACTATCATGAGGAATAACCAATAACCATGTAATTATTCATAATAACACATCCCAAACACTCCTTGGATATATATCTATAGATTAAAAACACTTATCCACTATAGGGTAATGTAAGCACATGTGAACTATCTAACCTTTTCTTCAGTTAATTGAAATTTTACTCACATTAATCTATCCCGGGGAACTTTAAAACCATCCAAGTTAACTTGGTCAGAGGATTATATAGTCTTGAGAAATTCTCTAAATACCGTCAATAATATCCAATTAAACCAATAAATCTACAGATCTCAATCATTATGGTTTTTCTAGGCCCATATTCAATAGCCTCTATCTTTGATGGACCTACTACTATACCATCTCTTGAGATTATGTGACAAAAAATGAATCCTTTTGCAGAAAAAAAATCATAACTTGTATATTTTTTATATAGTTTCTAATTCTTTAGGGTATTTAGTACAATTATGAAGTGATATTCATTTTCTTCCTTTATTTTGTAATAGATTAGAATCTCACATATAAAGACTACCACAAACTGGTCATGGTAATCTCTACAGACTATATTCATCAAATTCATAAAGATAACAGGTGCATTAGTAAGACCAAAAAGAATAAATATATATTAATAATGTCTGTATCTTGTATAGAATTTCATCTAGGGTATATCCTCATTTTCGACCCTCATTTGATGATATCTAGAATAAAGATCAATCATGGAAATATGTCGAGCTCTATGTAGTTGATCAAACAAGTCATCAATACAATGAAGAGGATACTTGTTCATTATTGTGATCTTGTTAAACTCCCAATAATCAATATAGGGTATAATTGAACCATATTTATTTTTCACAAAAAATATTTGGTTCACCCCAATGTGACATAATTTTCCGAATGAATACCTTATCATGGTTTTCTTAGAGTTTCTTCTTCAATTCCTACAACTCAATCAGGTCCATTCTATAAGGATTATTTGAAATTGGTGTGGAACCAATTATGAGTTCAATTGAGAACTTAACTTCATGTTTTTGTGGAAGGCTAAAAAACTATTACAAAAATACATCCACAAATTTTAGAACAATATTAACATCATAGAGGTCAATTTTACCCCCAACCATTTGAGTTAAACAAACCTTCTGAATTGGAATTAAGACCCATACACTGGATGTAATCTCCACAAGAAGTTCATACTTATCGTCACATGGATGAATGATCATAGGAGAGTTTTAATTATCAAATGTAACTTCCCTTCCATGAAATTTGATATGATATTTATATAGATAAATCTAATCCATGCCTAATATAACATTAAATTCAACAAAAGGAAGAATTATAAGATTTAAAGGAAGCACATTTCCACAAAATTTAACTAGAGAAGAATCATAGACTTGGGATGTAATCATCATTCCATTATGGGGTTTTACTGCTAATAAAGAATCTAATTATTTCGGTAGAATCTTACAAACCATTAAAAAATTAGATATGAAAGAGTGGGTAAATCCAAATTCAAACATGACATTAGCAGTTCTAGAGTAGATAGTAAGTGTACCTTTCATCACATCATTGTCACACCCCTCATTTAAATTATAGATTTAATGAGATTTACCAATTTCCCTTAGAATAAGATGTTAATGAAATCGATCATCATCAATAGAACTTGATTCAGGGTAGTGGTTAGCATAATTCCCATTGTCCTAACACTTGTAGCACTGAATTGTGGGAGGTGAATTTTGTGTGGTTATTTCTCCATTCACAACGTTTTATAACTTATTCCCACCACTAAGAAATAAAATTCCTGATTTAATTAACTTCCACAGTTAATAAAAATTATTATACCCCTTAAATATATTTCCTCTATGCTTATTCCCATAATTAGAGCATAAAGTAAAGATAATGTTCTTCTCTTTTTGGTTATTATATTTTATTTTAAACTCCATATTTATTTTCTTGTCACAACCATGGGATTTATATATGAATCAAACCTCCATTTCAACCATGATTTCCTAATGAACCATCTATTCACGGATACTAATGTCTCTTATAGCCATCACCCTTCTGAGACATGGATTTAATCCACTAAAGGACCTATCAACTTTACTTTCATGTTTGATGATAGTTCTTGAGGTGTACCTTGATAGTCTAGTGAAATTATCCTCCTAGGTACCAATAGATTCATCATAACATTACCTTAACTCAAGGAACTCCTTATCAATTTTTTATTAAGAATTTGAGGAATGTACTTATATAAAAATAATTTCTTGAACTCATATCAATCCAGAGATTCAATCTCATCTTAAAGCCTTGTATTCTTTTATTAGAGTCCACCAATGGTCCCCTTAAACTTCTAAATGAAAAAAAACAATAATTAATTTATACTACTTTGAACACTGGATAATGAAGAATATCTTTTCATTAGTCCTGATCCACCTTTGAAGTCAATTGAGCATGCACTCAACATATACCCACAAGTTTGGATATTTTTCATATATTGGCCATCAGTTTGATGGTGATAATCCATTCTGAAGTTCAGCTAAATGTTTAGAGCATTTTGGAGACTTTTCCAAAAATTAGAGGTGAATATGGGATCTCAATATGACACAATCGATAATGGTACTCCATGCAGCCTCACCACTTATTCGATAAATATATGTAGTAGTTGATCCTATGAGAAACCATCTCAAATCGTAATAAAGAGTAACTTCTTTTTAAGATAATACAAAACAACCTATATAGTGTTCTCTTCTTTGGATGTATTTGGATGTTTGGTGATAATGTATATGGTGATGTTTTTCCATTTCCATGTTGTTATGGGTAATGGTTGCATCATCCCCTTAGACTTCTACCCCTCAGCCTTCACTCAATGACATACCAGAAATTTTTATGAATATTTATAGATCACCTTATTTATGTTGTCTCACCAATAGTCATCTCAATGTTCTAAATATATATTTGTGTTTCATGGGTGAATGGTGAAAGTCAAACTATGTGCATCATCCAATAGTTCCTTCTTTAACTTAGAATTTAATAGAACAAATATACTTGACCTAAATATAATAATTACTTTTTTATTAACATTGAACGTCAAGGATTTCATTTTTCTAATAGTTTCTACTCTCTTATGAATTCCCACGTCATCTTTTTGAGCAGACATTAACCTTACAAGAAGATACGGTTAAGAAATCATTAGTGAAAAGATTTATGATGTTCATTCATCTGGTATTCCCATGTCCATTCTCTTTTATTCTATGAATATTTAATCATTCTCAATTCTCATCAATGATAAAATTACTAGATCCTTTCTACTTAGATCATGTACCACTTTATTCACTTTTCTTAGATAACAGTGAATTGAGTTGTCATATTCCTTGATCTTCCCAAACCATTATCATTGGTGTTTATAATTCTGTTTTATGTGAATATATATTTTTGGCTCTTATGATCACTATATATCTCAAACTTCTCCCTCTATAGATAATAACACCATATTTTCAATGAAAATATCACAACTTCCAACTATAGATCATATGTGGGATAGTTTTGATCATGAAATTTCAACTTACTTGAGGTTTATGTAATGAATTTGTCATTATACATTAAAAAAATTCTAATCCCCTCTTCGAAGCATCGTTGAATACTATGAAATGTTATCCACTTTTTGGTAGTGCGAGAACAAAGGCAGTGATAAGACTGATTTTTAACTCCTTAAAGTGTTATTAACATTCATCATTTGAAGAAAACTTGACTCCCTTAATAGTTGTCTTGGTAAGATGGTTTGACAATCATGAGAAATTTCTCAAAAATAATTGATAATACCAAACTAACCCAAGGGAGCTATAGATATCTTTAACATATGTTGGCCTCATATATCTTTTGATTTATTTTTTCTTTGAAGGATCCACATATATCCCATTTCTTGTGATAATATTCCCCAATAATGATACTTCCATCTACTAAAACATACATTTAATGTACTTTGAAAAAGTATTCTCATTAGCACAGTTTTCAAATGCTCCTCATGCTCCTCCTTGTTTTTTTGTATAGGATATCATCTATAAATACTACCATAAATTTTTTAAGGTAATCTCTAAAGACTATATTCATATAATCCATGAATATTTCTAGAGTATTAGTGAGTCTAAATGGAATAACTATGAAATCATAGTTCCCATACCTTATACAAAAAGTAGTATTGGGGATATCTTCCTTATTTACCCTTAATTGATAATATCTTAACCGAAGATCCACTATGGAGAAGTATTGTTATCCATGTAGCTGATTTAACAATTCATCAATCCATGGAAGATGATACTTATTCTTTATTGTGATCTTGTTATTATCATGATAATCAATGCTATGGTTCCTTGACCCATCCTTCTTCTTGATGAAGAGAACTAGTGCACCCCATGGGGATACACTTGGGAGTATACACCCTTTATACAGATTCTTATATAGTTGTTTCATTATCTCCCCAAGTTCCATATAATCCATCATATATAGTGTCTTGGATATTGGTAATTCCCTAGGTATAAGCTTGATTGAAAATTCAACATCCCTACTAGGAGGAAGACCAGAAAATTCCTCGAGAAACACTTCAGTGTATTCCCTAACAATAGGCATGTCTTAGAGGGTAATCCTTTCATTAGACTCAATCATTTTATTTAGATATTATTTATCATAGGGAAATAATATTCATGTTTGAGATGATGGTGTTGAATAAGATTCATCCTCCTCTTTACACTTTTACATAATTGGGGGTCTATTCACCATACATTGAGTTATTTACTTCCTATAAAAATTTATGTTTTCTCTATATAGGGAAAGCCAATCCATTACTATAATTGAATTAAATTTAAGTAAAGGGAGTATGAGAAAGATCTCTAGGAATTTGCCCCCAAAGTTTGTTAATGGATATGATTTATATACACAGGATTCAATACGGTCCCCATTTACCATTTTTACCAACATATCTACTTCTGTGCTTTGTGGTGGTGCTTGAATATTTCTAAAAACTATCATGATATGAAGGAATTCATAAAACCATAATAAAAAAAATACATTAACTACTCTTGAATGATTAAATAGAATACCTATTTCCACTATGTATTCTGGATTTACTTCTTCTATGTTGATGGAAAAATATCACCCTTGTTGTCTTCAAGGTTGTTGGTTGCCTTCGAAATCCCTTGGCATAGAGAATTGGTTTGAAAAGTGCTCTTGTTCTTTATAGGTGTAGAAATGATGAAGGTGATGGGGGTTTAATGGATCATTAATTTCCTCCATCGCATTATAGGGTTTCTCCTATTGATTATTATTATCTTGGTTTACTTCCTTACCACACCTATTGTATTTTTTTTGTCCCCCTTAAGAAATATCTGGGGTTATTCTTTCTACACCATTGACAAGTGGGATGCTGTAATTTATTTTCCTCATTTGATTTATCTATCAGACCACCACAAATAAAATAATATTTCTACTTATTATCCCTATAATACCGTTGGTATTCTCCAATATCCATTTCATCTTTGAGGGCACATCAGAAAATTTCATCACAGCGATCAAAGTCAGGGATCTCCATGGATTTTGGTAGACTAGGTTTTAGGCCACCAAGGTAGTGGAAAACCTTGCCTTCAGGGGTTACGACAATGACTGAGCCATAACATGCAAGTCTTATGAAGTTTTCGTTTTTATGTCCAAATAGATTCATCATCTTTTTTATTTAGTTCAAGGAATCCACTTTTAATTTTTTGAAAGAGAGTGCGAGGAAAATATTTATCAGAAATCATTTTCTGTAATTCCTTCCACTCAATTTCTTCGATCTCTCCCCCATGATTTGTATTATTCATTAATGTCCACCACTTATCATCTTATCCCTCCATTTGATAAACATCTAGAATAAACTTCTCTTTTTCGGTACATTGAAGGATGAAGAAGATCTTTTCAATGGAGTTGATCCATTGTTATATAATTAAAGGATCAAATGGTCCATTGAAAGTAGAAAAAATTTATCATTTTAAGATCTTGATTTTGGATTGTTCTCTCATAGGGGGGGGGGGGGGTTTGGATTCTCCTCTTGATCCATGTTTCTATTCATAACCTGAGTCAGCCGAGAGAATATCATCATGAAGTTCGTGATTCCTAGCCCCATTGGGTTTGACATCTCTTTGGGGTAATCATCACATTTACCATCACATTGTCTGTTTACCAAATTCCTTATATTTTTATCCATTGTAAATAATGAAAGGAAAAATAAGGATGAATTTTTATATACTATTAATCTCATAAAAGGGAATCCAATGACCTCAACGGGATAACTTATAAAATACATTCATTTTCTTAACTTATGAATTTTTACCCTATAATCTATGTTATCTATGATGTATTTTCTAATATATATTCTTATGTGAAATTTTTTATTCCCTTAATAATGGGTTCTAATGAGAATATGAATTTACCAAAGAATATCCCCTAGGAGTGTCAAACTAGGTGCGCAGTAAGGCCCATTTTCATATACCAGGTCACCCCAAGTCAAGACCAGAACACCAGGTCAGAGTTGTTACTCATAGGAACATATGTATCCGAACCACACAGATTTTTAGTATCCATACATGCATATATTTTCTTGATAAAACAATTAGTCTACACATACCTAAATTTAGGGTTGTTTTCTTATAGTTGGTCTTATCCCTAAGTCTTTCAGTATAGGTCTCTAATTATAATCCCAAAAATAACTAAACTATTACTTTAATAGATAATATAACAACCTAAATCTTTATTATACATAAATTCGTAATTTATTACATAAAATTTCACTTAATAAAACCCAAAATATCAATAAGTCTCGTGTATTTGGGAATTAGGTACATAATTTTACATCTTGAACATGGGATTCAACAACATTATAAAAAACCTTCCATAACATACATTATTGGAAACATATTTAATTCTTGAGATACTCCTTCAAAATTAAAACTACATGTGATAACCTCAGAAAATACATAAGAAATGGGTGAGGTATAAATCACAATACGGGAATAAACATGTAATAAGTTATACATGATAGACAGTAGGAAAATTAATGAGGTAAAAAAGGAACATGACAAATAAGAAATGATATAGAATTATAATCACAACATGAAAAATGTGGAAACAACTTAAAACCCTAAATCATGAACATAAGTTAAGGCTAAACTACCAATAATTGATGGTGGTAAATATACCATAATGGAATAAAGTACACCCTTGTCCCAACAGGACGTATCATGATACTAAACATTACCCAATTCATTGGACTACGTAAAGATTCATAAAAATGGTATATGAGAGTGAAAGGGGTATCTAATTATTTTGACATAAAATGGGAAGTAATAGGGCCCTGGAAAATAATTTCCCAAAAATATTAATTTGGAAATATAAGGCATATGGTAATGAAGTAACATGAATATAGAAAATAATCTTTATAGATTTTCATCATGGTAACTAGTGTACAAAGAGTATAATGGGAGGATTAATGAGATTTAAAGGAAGATCTAATAATTTATAGATAAAAAGGTTAGTAAGGGGAATATGTAATATCAAATACCATAAAAACCAAATCAAAAGTAAAAGACACAACATAAAAGGAGTGATTGATAAAATATGAGAGTGGAAGATCCCTTATGGAATTTTGGCATTGTAATGGCTTTGGTAAGGGTAAAAATAATATAGGATAAATTATATATCATTCATAACAAATAATTTGGATAGTAAGAAAATGATCATAAATGAATGAAAATATAACAATTTGAAATTAAGAATACTGATTTCAAAGAATGTGCTTGAATTGAAAGGAGGAGAGGAAAGTGAGGATCCCTTACATGAGGGCATGAATCCAAGGGCCTTAAATGGGCTTCTTGAAAGCTTGAGGGAACCCTGGGAAAACTATAGAGAGTGGATGGTAGATTAAGGTTGTCAAAATAAGAGTTTAAGTGAAAATAAGTGGGATCTTGGGTGGGTTTATATAGTAAAATAGGGAGATTTATTTATTATTTTGGTCTTGGATTCTACATAATAATATATCCAAAACCCCAAACCATCCCATGGTTTTTGGGAATTGGTTATACCAAAGGGTATTGGTTTTAATTATTTTAGGTGGTTAAGGTCCAGACTTACTAATATATTACCCTTGGTGATTCATAGCTAAGTCACACTCTTAAAGAAATAATTTTAAAATTTTAAAATATATTATAAGACTTGGAGGATTCATAATGTGTTCAAAAAAACAAATCAAATAAAATTAAAATCAATTTATATTAAATGGAAAAAAAAATATTTGGTCATGGGTAAAATTTTATTTCTTATTATATCACTTTTGGGTCGTTGTGATGTCATAAAACATAATGTATTTTTATATGGTATTTCATTTTAACCCAAAAATACGGTTGTCTTGGAAAATTAGGAAAAATTAACTGTGGGATTATTTCAATGACCATAATAAAAATAAAACATAAATTTTAACTAAATAATTTTATAAAGATGTAAATTTTTACTTTTAAATTAAAAACCACCATTTTTTAAAAATGATGGGTTTTTTGACAATAACATTTTTTGAACCCTTACAAAAAATAAATTGGACTTCATAAAAATTATATGATCATTTATATATAATAAATTGTTTTAATAATAATATTTTTTTTATTTCGAAGATCCATTAATTCAACAAAATATATTTTTTAATTTAATTTTAATATCATACAAAAATATTATTTTTGTTTTATTGATGAAAAAAATAATTTATAATGTAACAATAACATGATTGAAATATATTCATTATTATATAAAAAAATAATATGAATAATCAAATTTATAAGGGCTTGTTACATGACCCTTTAATACAACCACAAACACCCAAAGGGTTGGGTGTACCATGGTGGGACATTAATGGGGTGGTTCCATAAACATGGTTTGGGATGTGATCTCAATGAGATTGAACTTCTCCCATAAATGGTTTCTCTCATTATTAAGTTTTTGGATATTATATTAGGCTTGATGAGGGTAAAATCCTAGAAATACTATCTCCCTTGGAAGCTTTTATATGTGGGATTTATAGGGTACATTTCAATTGATTGAGGACACCATTTCCTTTCTCCATGATAATTGGATTTGTCAAAAACCTATTATTATTCTAATCATGTGATCACTTTTAAATGGATATATTATAAATGATAATAATACATAATGTACATCAAAATCCAATGGTCATAATAAGACAAAATAATTTCATGAGTTTTTGATAAGCATATTATATAATAACACATTTAATAAAAATGAATGTGGAATTTTATTTATAATAATTCAGGTCGTTAAAAATACCATTTGTAAAAATTATTAAACAATTTATTTATTGAATCCCCATACATAAATACTTCATCTATTTTTTAAACAAAGGTATTTCCTTGGTCGAGGGTTTACCATAGGTCATTGGTTTTTATCATTTATCCAAGTCCTTTATAATGGTTTTTAATGAATGTATAGATTATCATAATCATATATCACAGTAGTGTAGAACTAGGTGCACAGTAAGGCCCATTTTCATATATTAGGTAACATTCAAGTAAATACTGACACAACCTTTTTTAACTTATTACCACAATGTACATGTGTTCTAGAACCACATCCACTTATACTTTACATACATGGATGTATTTCAAGCAAAAACCACGCAGTCTCTATCTTAAAAAAAATTAGGATGTTATTCTATACTTATTATCAAAATATGACTTAGTTTTATGTTCCTTAATCTAGGATTTCCTAAATATAGTTCCCATGGTTTCTATAGAACTTTCTCTGATTCCAACTATATTGACCCTGACCCCAACAGCCCAAAGTCAGTGTCGTACTTCATTAAATTGGCATAATATACACGAAAACACATCCTGAAGGACTAAATAGTTTAGTTTTCTTGGAAAACTAGATACATACATGAGTCCTACATTACATTTGAATATAAAAATTATAAAATATTTTTTTTTCAATAATAGAATAAATTTATTAACTCTAGAAAATTATTTCATATCTGTTAAAATAAACATTATTAAATATTAGGGAAAGGAAACAAAACAAAGGTGAGATAAATTTTTTAATAAGTGTTAAGATTGAAAAATCATTCATGAATCAATAATCATAATCAATATGGAAAGTTAATAACTGAACACATATTCCATATCATCATTAAAATATGAAGGAAGTTCCTCCAGTGATAATATCAATGAGAAAATCTCTTGTATAATAATAAATATGGAAATTTAAATATCTAAAAACACATTCTATCTAAATAACTTTACTTTATGAATATATAAGCAATAATAAACATGGTAAAGTAAATAAATGAGAAAACTTTCCATATAATCAATAAATGAGAATGAAATGTATCCAGAGATAATATCATAGGGAAAATATCTTGGATATTAATAAATAAATACTGAATGAATTAAATTCTTAATAATTGGATTCTATGTTTCCCAGGTACATTATACCTTTACCATCAATAATGTTCATAAGATAGTTTAAAACGCACTGGGTAAAAATCTACTCAGCTGAGGCTAGCCAACTAATTCATCCCATTAGAATACTAAGGCATCAAGGGGATATCTATAAATAGGCCCCACACATTTCATACCTGTCCAAATAATTTATCAAATATCAAATAATAGATTTAATTCATAAACAATATGCCTTATTAAATATATGAATTGAGTAAAGAATATATATTCATAAATATTTCTTTATATAAAAAAATTAAATTAAATATAGAATAATATATGGTGAAATGATATACAGTTTAAGTAATAAAAATATCCATGATAAATAATATGTATATATATTGTAACTTTAACAAACAATGATCATAGGGAGGTGAGTAATCCAAGGGGAAGTTAATGACTACACAAATGAAAAAAGGAATAAATTGTTAGTACTATCCTTGGTCAAAACTATCATAAAACATCCAAAGGAAGAATATGGATAGTATCAATAAAACATATACCAATTGGAGTAAGTATAAATTATTTTTTTATTTATTAATATACATAACATAAAAATATATTTGTAAATGTTCATGAGGAAAATATTCATTCAATTTTGAAAAAAAATTAAGAATCCTTTTCTTTGAAAAAAATTCATTAAAAATAAAATCATAAAAATTCAAAGGAAGCTTTAAAGAAATTAAAATTATGTTAGTGTGTAATTTATTACATGTTATAAATATCATTTCTTTTTCTTAAAAAAAGGTTATAAAAATTCATTATTCATAAAAATATAATAATAATTTTTTCACATTTTTTGTAAAATCAAAACAGACATTATTTAAAAACTAAATTAGATTACTTTGAATTTTTTAAATACTAAAAGTGGATAAAAATTATTTTTATAAATTATTTTTAAATGTTACAAAACTTTTGAAAACATTTTTTAGAAAACATGGTTTTGGAAGGAAACATATTTCTGAGTGATGATAGAAATGAAGTCGAATTTTATTTAAAACATTTTGTAGAGAATTTTAAGAAACAAATATTGGAAAAGTGGTGATATTATTTAGATATGATAATGAATATTCAAAGGAGATTAAAATTAATGGTTTTAATAAATTATTATCAACTTATATCCTTAAACTGTAATTTAATAATAAACAATCTCAATAATAATGATATTCTGAAATAACCCATAAAAAGATCATAACATTGAAGTGAGAATTAGTATATGAATAAATTATATGTATTAGATATAAATCCACCTAAAATGTTTTAAATACAACAAATGGTGATAAAATTTAAATGTGAGAATAATTTTAAGATGACATAACCAATGAATTTTATGTTTAACATAATGAACAAAATTTGAGTGAATAAATTTTTTACCACATGGTACTTTTAATTTTAATATCCTAAGATGAATTAATTCAAATTAAAACTTGAAATACCATTAAAATTTAATTATTCAGGATATTAAATGACAAAGGGTAATTATATATACTATATAAAGGAAATTAGGTGTATAATAATACAATATTACTCAATGAAATGAAATGGAGACGAAATCCTTTGCCACTTGGTAACATTTAATTCAAATAACCAGAGTTAAAATAATTCAAATTAAATCATATAATAACTTCAATAATGACTTATATATGATATTACATGTCATATTTGAAGTATATTAACCATATAAATTTAATTATTCACATAACAATACAATATGCCTCATTGAAATGAAATTGTGACAAAATCCCTTACCACTAGGAAACATTTAATTCCAATCTACTTATATAAAATAATTGAAATTGAAACCTATAATACCATTAATAATTATCTATTAATGATATTAAATTTAAAAGGGTTATTATATACACCATATAAAATAAATTAGGTTCGTAACAATACTATATGCCTCAATGAAATGACATTGTGATGGAATCTCTTAACTTACATCTCAATTTCATTGAACCTGATTTAAACTCATATATAGTGGTTATAAACATGTTATTAACTTATTATATAACCATATTGATGTTTATTGTATCACATATTCCCCTTTTATAAAATTTTATTACCCATTTTTTAATATTATTTCATTAATTTCATTGTTTTGGGTGTTAATTGCCTTGTTTTATCATGCGTGTTTTGTTATAAAAGTTCCAATTCTGGTCCATATTATAGAATTATATATTCTAATGAAATAATTATCATATTTTTACATTAATTTTACTTTTAAAACCAGTCATTAATGTTTTTATATGAAAAATGAAGTATGTTACGATCAGAGTGATTGTAGGTGGTACGTACGCATGAGTAACATTTCTATTTTTTTGATGAACATTATTAAAAAGAAGTGAAAAATATATTAACATTAAAAAATTATAATGATATAATAATTACTATATTATTTATTTTAATATATATATATCATCCATTTAGTGTGGTGATAAAAAAGAGTCACATTGCTTTGTTTATGGCGCTAGTCCACACATACACGAAAAATGTTATCATCTTTATGTGAGTGAAATGGAAAGAAATGAAATGATATATATTATCTTTATATAATGATAAATTTTTAATTAATATCATAATTATGTCATGTATATCACATATAATCATTAAATTTATCTTTATCACCTTCCATGTGAAGTGTTAATGAAAGATGAATAACATCACATTGCGATGCGATAGTCCACCGTACACATGAGCGATGTTATCATGTATCCTATGTAATAGTAGATAAAAAGATATATATATATATATATATATAATATAATGACCCCATAGGTATAAATATGTTATAAATATCATATATATACTTTATATTCATCATCATACCCAACCTTTAGAGGTGGAAATGGAAAAACGAATGACATCAATTTGCGAGGTGGTAGTCTGTTGTACACACGAATGATGATTTTGTAATCCATTTGATTGAAGTGTAAATGGTTGAAGTTAATGAAATTATTAAAAAAACCCCCTAAAATTGAGTATAATGAGGTTATTAAATCAGTATGGTTTAATTAAAATTGAATGAATTGGAGAAAGAAGTAAAATAATGATCCTCATTGAATAACACTACCTCTTCTTCATGTATCCTTATTATGTTTAATTTGATGAATTAAAATGGCATATTTGTTCCCAAAATAAGAATTATAATATGTTGATATTGAATTTAGTATGTTATTTGGGAATTTATTGGAATATTTAATGTGGTTTGAAGGTGTGATGTTTGGAGGATAAGGGTGGCCTTTTATAAGTGGGGTGAGTGACACACTTGCAATTTTTTAAAGAGTGAATTCCATCAACCTTTTTGTAATTTTACCAGGCCCCAATAATGGTAAAATATATATAATATAGCCTATAAGGTCTATATATTTCCATGAAATGGGTTTGGGACATGTTTTGGTTCATTATTACACCTTATATTCTATGTTTAACCACTAAGTAAGCTCATTTTTACCTTAACAACTGTAATTAATTTTAACTTTTTTCACCAACATTTATTTTAAGAAATTAAGCAAATTATTATATAATAAAAATTATTATTATTTTAAATATTTAATCCATTTTTTCAATTCAACTAACAGAAGTTTCAAATTTTAATTTTAAATTAATCGCACATACGGGATGAGAAAGAGAGTTTCTAAACAGAAAATGTTCAAAATTTTACAAATTTTTTATATCTAAACTCAATATGAAAATGATTAAAATTCCATATATTGGATCAATATATGTATAATTGAAATATTTTTTACATTAAAATTAGTTATAAATATAATTTAACAATATAAATTATTTTGAGAAAAATGTAGTTTTCAATTAAAATATAGTATTTCTCACAATTAATCAAAAAATGAATCCTCTTAGAAAAGTCCCAAAAACTCACTCTAAGATAATATTAGTATTATATTTTCAAAAAATGATGTTTAAAATTTCAATTAAATTTTATAAATGTGTTAAAAATCCATTTTAATTTATATGCGCCTAGCATGATCAAACTGTCTATTAGAAAAAAATAATATTTTTCAAAAAACACTGATTTTTTATTTCAGTTGATTTTTATTTTAAACAACCCATAAATTAATTATAACTTCTGTAAAATATATTTTTTATTAATTTAGTTAATCCTATTATACCCCCATTCTAATGTCTAAGAAACAAATATCATATAAAATAATTATACTTAGAATGAATTAGTGTCCAGTAAAACTTAGACTTGCGTATAAAATACGATATCGAAGAAACTCATTCCATGAAATTCATGATAAAATCAGTGATTCATGCATTTAAAACTATATAATATATTGAATTTATTTAAAATAGTAAATATATCATTATGTCTCGAGATGTTATATTTTATATTATATTGGGTGTTGTGTGTCATACATTCCCTCGAATATGATGTTCATATTTTAAAATTTCATGGCATTCGAATTCCAACCATCAAATTTATCAACATGCTGACTATATCAATCACCATATGAATTAAACTATTCATTATCTACGATTAGATAATATTTCATGATATAAATGATGTATGAGAAATATATCTTCATGTGATGGGGAGTCTCGGTTAAGCATCATGAAAACACACACACACAGACATTATTTCCATCATATGATATTGATTTTATAAATCTATAAATATAATCCAAGATTACTATCACATTTATTCATCCATTGAAAATAGTGATTAAAAAAATCATCTCACTCATGTATCTCATTCATTAATAATGAACTTATTAAATGTTACATTAGAGGTAACTCCTCATTAAATGATAGCTTATAGTGGAAGTGATCTGAATGTTAATGATATGCTTCAAATGCATGTTTTTCCTTGAGAAATTAATAATAATATATGATTCATTGAAAGGTAGTGAAATGTAATAAAATGAAAATACAATTATGATATAATAAAATTGTTGGATATGACATTTCGATGCATCGCACACTAGAAAAGGCAGATATGGTCTTTCGATATCCTTAGTGATCAATAACTATTTCATAGGAATACATATAATATTTGAGTATTTTATAAATTGATATTATTAACTAGGGAATATAAAAAAACCTTGGTTATTAATGTCACACCAAATGATATATTTATACATCACTTTATGATATAGATCAAAACACATCTCCTGTGTAAAGGCTTTGGGGCGTATCCATATCATCTTTATATAATATTTTTCTCAAAATATTTTTATGCATGTTATGTGTTCAATAAAATATTGAATATATTTTACTATGAAATACATGAATTTTATTTTTGGTAATAATTAACTGTGAATTATTAAAATTTGATATCATGATTTTATAAGCATTTCAAAGGGAAATAACTTGTTTTGCTAAGTGATAAACTGTTTATTATTATTTCGCATCCACATTTTTATTCCCCATTATTGTGGTTTATATTAGAATTTAAAATATAATTTTAGAATGATGTTATATTGATGTGAGGGGGTTATTTTAATGAAGGGTGAATTGGAGTTGAGATGTTTATTTTAATAAATTCCAACTTGTTTTCTTATTACATGGAAAATAGTTACTTTTATGAGCATAAATGATTTTTTTAAAAAAAAAACTTCATTGGAAGACTTTGATGGGTTTTGGTGGGAATGAAACTTATCTAAAAATAGTGAAAAAATCAACCAAAATATTCATCCAATGACCCTCCTTGGAATTGAAATGGTCAACCATATTGATGAAATATTTCTCAAATACTAAAATGTTCCAAATCTTTGCAACTTCTTTTTCGATTATTATAATTTATTGGTTATATTTAAAATTGAAAATATTTATAAAAAACATCTTAATTATGGAATAAATAATTTTTATATTTATAATATTGTTGAATTAGATAGTTATATTCATTATATATATATTACTTAAATTTTAAATAAAAAATTAAATAGTTCTATTATACTTCTTTCCTATAATGTGTTATCTAAATGTTTAATTTTGAAATCATAGAATTTGAATTTAAAAATCTGAATTTAATTTTAGAAATAAAAATTTCAAAAAAATCATAAGAATAATTTTTTAGATTTTAAAAAAAATATTATTTTTTTATTGAATAGTGAAAAATACTGATTTTGTTATAAAAAATTGAATTTCTTTTCATTTATCTATGATGTTAAATTATATTTTTTGATGAGTTTAGAAATTTAAATAGTTAATTTTTATTTAAAAAAAAATACAATTATTATTTTTTAAAATTATATTTATACTTGTATTTATTATAAAAACATTTTTACATTAAAAAGGGCATTCATCTAAACACATGTTTGTTATCGCGTTTTTATGGTTTAATTTTAAATTAAATTCCTCTAATTATTTAAATTAAATATTTAGAAATGTATTCAAAATTTGAAATTAGTTTTTACAAATTTATTAAATAGGTCTATTGTATTTTTAGGTAATATGAATGGCAACCTTAGTAGTTTTGTTATCAAGGTAAAGGGTAAATCGAGTAATTAAAGTTAAAAAACGATAAGGAATATAAAATGACTATAAACCTTAACTAAATTTTACTTCATGAGTGAATATCATCCATATTAACCTAAATATTTAATATAGATCCTTTTTTTCATTTGGATGTGTTTATAACCATTATATTATTTTATTTAAAGAAAAGGAAAAAATGTCACACTCTTGTTTTATAAATATAATATTTTTTTTAACATGGGTATAAAAAAAATCTGTATGGATACTAATATTATTTTTAAATATAAATGATTTATCTATTATATTGAAACATATTTTTAATTCATATTGAATAAATTTTTACATTAAATTTTTACACAAAGCTGAGAGGATAATTATTCAATTAATGGAAAAATAAAATAAACAATATTAAGAATATAGAAAAAATTATAAATTTAGATAATTAATTTTATACATGAATTATATATAATCATATAATAGTTTCAGGATTTAATGAATATTTGGTTCTAATTTCATTTGATTTCTTGATGTCATTAAAGTCAAAGTAATGAATAGTTCTAAAATTTGAAATTAATGACATTTAAGAAAAAATAATATTTTATTAAATGATAAAAAATTAATTAAAATATTATATTCATCCCAGTGATGATGATATATTTATAATATTAACCATGCCCATTTATGGGATTTTTTTTCTATTTTAAGTAAATATTTTGACCCTCAAAGTGTAAAAAAACATTGTTGTCACGGTAAGTGTGAAAAGGGTTAATGAAGGGTTAAATAAATACGATAAGGATGAAAATGAGTTCCAAACATGTATAAATTTTATTATATGAGATTATATGAACTAATAATAATATTATATTTAAATTGTATCAATTCGGATCCACATGGACATCAAATGTAATCTATATTAATTTTATATTTTACGAAATTCCAAGAGTGCCACTCCCCTACATTTTAAAAGAGATCCTCATATTCTCATTTCCTACCACATAAAAAACCTTTTGGTTCTTAAAATATATATTAAAAACAATTAATTACATACCACCTCGCATCCTATATGTGGTTCTATTAGGAAATAAACCTAGAGAATCTTTTGGTATAAACCTTTAGAAATTGATTGAAGAAGAGGTATCATTCTAAAATGAGTGTTTTTGTTTTATTTATTATTCCAAATCCTTAAAATATTCTTTAACCATGATTAAAAAATAATAATATTATTTTTAATATAATTTGGTGTTTTTTTAATGTAACAACCTATATCTCTCTACTCTTCCATCTAAAGGGAAACAAAACCACCATTCGTGTGTACGGTGGACGAACGCCTCTCATATTGATGGAATTTTTTTTCCATCACCGTCTCTCATGGATGGTAATAATGAAAAAATAAGTTTATACATATCATATTAATATCATATTTATCCTTATAAAAATACAATATAAACTATAATTTATTACCTTTCCATTCACTTAAAAATTGTAAAATCTTTCATGCATACATGTGGGCGACCACCTCCACAAAGCAATGTGATTTGTTTTTAATTACCAAATCAAATGAATGATATATATATGTATATTTATTGAAATAATATGTTATTAATTATATAAAAATTATTTTTAAACATAAAATGAAACTTAATGTCTTTTTGTTATAATCATTGATAAATTGAAACATCAGTCATGCATATGTAAGGCCTACTGTCTCCATGATTATAACATAGTTCATTTTTACTAACCATATTTATTTATTGGTTTTAAAAGTAAAATTTTGGAATCAAAATGATAATTATTTAAATATTATTATTCTAGATATTATGGAATAATGAACTATTTTACCACAGTACACCTACTAAATTTATTTTAGACTTATGATCCGAATATAATCGAAAAAACTGAAGTATAATTAAATGAAAAAGTAATTGTATATGACATGAAAATAAGTGAAATTAAGGGAATAATAAAATTAAAAATGTTTCTAAATAAAGTAAATAATTTACTTGAGTTTATTCTTTTTTATGATAAATAACGTATGTGACGATTCAAACTTGAGGTAAGGGACACTTTAACTTAAAACCTCGTTTAAAATGTTATAATGATTAATTTTGATATATTTATCTTCCTTGTACATGTTTTTAAATTTATTTTATTAAATTATTACTATGTTCATAAGAGAACTATAAATGGGATTTTATTCTACTTTCATTCAAATGTTTTCAAAGAGGAACTATTTTACAGTGTGTTTTTAATTTCTTTACAAAAGAAAAAATTAGTGTTCTATCTTAAACTATATAGAAATAGTAAAATTTACCACCACAATATAAATTATTTTATGTTTTAATTTAAATAAAGTATTGTTGGTTTTATTTAATGAAGAAACTCTTATTCAATTTTTTTTAGTATTTTAGTAATAAAAAATATTTTTTAAAAGAAACTGGTATTTTTATATCTGAATTTTTAGTGCACATGGATTTAAAAGAGTTTTCAGGGGTATTATTTATGATATGGGCATTATAAATTGTTTATGAATGTTTGAGGTCAATTATTGGCCATGGTTGAGGCCAATACAACTTATACTATAGATTTATCTCAAATATAACTCACATGAGAGGCTGATAAAACTTATATAATTGGTTCACCTAGATAATGCTTCAAATCATTAGGTAAAAATTATGTTTTTCAGAGAATTATATTATAATTCAACCATATTTTTATTATAATTATAAGTGTTTTGTAAGGGTTTTATGTGATGCTTTCCCAAGGTACCTACATGGATTTTCTATCCTTGTTAATTATTTTCCATGGAAATCATTTTATTTTAAAAGGTATTATAATGATATTTGTTAAAGACAAATGATGATATTTTAGTGTAAAAAGGTATTTTTAAAAAATGGGTTTTCATGGGTTTTCATGTTCTTCATTAAACTAGATGATTTCTTCTTTATATTCCTCTAATGGATATTTTTGTTCTTATCCCATGTTTTTATTTTTTTCACATGATTTAAGGATGGTAAAGAGAAAGAACGAAGTCAAGGTAAGTGTCTTGAATATTTTTCATGAATGGAAATAATGTTTTATTTTCAAAGACTTAAATTATTGCTAAAATGGATACTTAATATAAGAATTCACTTTGTAAAATATGGTTTTGATGTGTATGAGTTATGAAATACTTTTATAAAACTCGAAACTGAAAATTTCCCTAGAAATTCCAGTGAATTATAGTATAAAGACACTAAAATATGTTATTTTTATGTCTAGGACCTCATGGTTGGTGTAAATTGAAAATTTTAATAAAAGTTATTGTTTAGGATATATATAATAGAATACCCTTATGATATTTAACTTAATGGTTAAGATGAAATGATATAGAATTTTTAGATTTCCATGTTTTTGCATCAAAACTATGTTTTTTTAGAATGGTTTTCCATAGAGTTTATTGGGAGGATATAGTAGGAAGGAACCAAGGGGATGATATCCTTGTAAATTAGTGACTCGTAATGGTATGAATTAAAATTGTGAAATTTTTTCGGTGATGGGTCAGTTGATGAAAGCTATAAATAGTAGTGGAATCCATGCTAAAGAACATAGAGGTCTAATATAGAGGAACATGATGACAATTGACAACTTAATTAAACTTCACCATCTAGTGTTTAGTGAAACATCAAATCTAGTGGTGGTTAAAGGTTGGATCAGTGCCCTGGAAAATATATTTGAATTCATGAATGTCAAAAGGTATCCTCTTCCAGATATCATTTTGAAGTTGAAAGTGATTGATGATGGTATTTGGTTAATAAAACCAAGGAGAGAGATGAGCTTGATTGTATTGAATGATTCACATTTAAGAATATATCCATTGAGAAATATTTAATTAATGTTTCCCGGCTCATGATGGAGAAACAATTATTGGAATTGATGTTAAAGGATTAATATTATGTTGCTTTTCATGAAGAAAATTTAACAATATTGGCCATGTATATACCATATATTATCTAAGATATTGATATAAATATTAATAATTTTTACTTCTGATTGAAAATAAGATATCATATGGAATTATCTTCTCATGAATTCAATATTTATGAGAAATTTATTTAGATTGATGAGTAGGTAGAAATTGAGTTTCTTGATGATCATGTACCCCGTGAAAAAGTATTAAAAGTGTTTGGATAGAAAGAAATGGGGAAGTATTCATCAAATAAATCCTAAAGTAAGAAAATTATGTTCTCATATTTTGATAAGTGTGGTAAATATAATCCTGATGAATATTAGGTAAAATTTGGAAAGTGTTACTAGTGTGGTAGGTTTAGTCCTAGGGATAGTGGATGCAAAGAAAATAATCACAAAAAATTCAATCATAGGGTAAAAAATATCCATCAATCACTGATATGTTTAATTTTAAACCTATTAAGTCATTATGCTAACACATGTTAAAAGTTAGTTATGTAGGATATAAATCATCAATACCAAAAGCATAAAAGTGTGAAAAAATATTATTCTACTTCTATGGTGGATGTAGGACCATCTAATGAAGGTGTGACAAGTGTGTTAGTTATCTATTAAAATTATACCAATACCATTTTTGACTTTGGATCATTGAAATAACTAATTTCAGATAAATTTTCAAGAATATTGGTAATATCACATCATGAAATTCTGAATGAACTTTTAGGGATAATTTTTGGTGTAAATATTAATGAAACCACGATTTATAGGAATATTATTATTGTCATGAGGGGAATGGTCTTCCCTAAAAATATTTTTAAAATGACCATGATAGAATTTTCTATTATTTTGGATATAGATTAGATTTTATTTAATCATTTGAAGATGTATTTCAGATCAAAGAACGTTTTTTTCAATGATTTCATACTTTTGATAACTTACCAGGAAGCTAGTAAATTGATTAAAAATTGTAGTGAATGATACTTAGAACATGTTGTTGAAAATAAATAAACTATATATTTTTATGATTCTCCAACAGTGAATGAATCACAACTAAAAAAAATTGTTTATCTAGTGCTAGGGATTTAATAATTCTAGGTAAAACCGATGATAAAGACCCCTTTGTTAATGTAAGAAAAATCACTGCGAATGGGGGACTTTAACAATGCTTAAAAAGCACTGTTAAAGGGGGGCCTTTATGAGTGCTTTTTTACTATCACTGAAAAAGGGTATATTTCAAAAAAAATATTTCATTAAAAATAATATATTAATATATAAATAAATTTATATTGATATAAATATAATTGAAGTTTTTTTAAATATGTTTTAGATAATTTGAATAGTTATTTACACTTAATATATAATATATTTAGTGAAAATCACTTATGAAATATTTAATTTTTTTAAATAATAATTTTCTAATTATTATTGAGTAATATTAATTTATTACCAATTTTAAGATAAAAAAATCAGAAAATTTATAAATGATCTGATATAACATTCTAATATAACACGAACTTCAATCAACCATAAATTTTTGTCTAGGTGTCTGTTTGGGCTCCACTTAATATCAAATTGAAGTTTACAATGACATCTATTCCTTAAAAATTAGGGGCGACCTAAGTCAAATTTTTGGAAGCAAAAAAATGTCCAAAAGGTCTCCAAAATTTAGGTTTAGTCGGGTTACCCTAATTTTTTAACATTCAGTGGATTTTCAGCCTCGTTTAAGGGGGTTTTATTGCATTTTTTGGTGGAGACTAAATTTATTCCCAGGGATTATATTAATACCAATTTATGGTTTTAAATTTTTATCATTTTTCATAATTTAGTTTAATTAATAATTAAATATATATATATATATTCTTATATTTAGTTATAATAAAAAACTTATATAAAAACATATATCAATATATTTATGTAAAATTTTATTTTTAAATATATAAAATAATTTTTTTATTCATTTTGTTTAAATTAAAAAATAAACTATTTTATTTACATTATAAAAATGTGATAATAAGTATATATATACCTATAAAATTAATTTTTATATATAAACATGTATGCGTGTTAATAATTATCAAAAATATATTTATATGTATATTCTAATATATTCAAATAGATATATATTCTAAAATTTTATTTAAAATAATATCTAACCATTTTTATGTTATAAAAATATATTTATAATGTTTATATTTACATATATGTGTTTATTAATAAAATGATATATATTTATATTATATTCAAGTATATCTAAATAAATATAATATATAATAATTTTAATAAATATAATTATATATATATATATATACATCACACCCACATATATATTCTATAAATGTATATAAAAATAATTATATAAATATATGAATAAAAATTATATATGTAAATATATATATATATAAATATAAATAAATATCTTAAAATAGAAAACACAAAAACATGGAGTAGTCATAAAGGCATTCCATATAGAGAGGATAGGTGTAGGGTTTCAATCCACGTAGGCCCACATGAGGCAAAAAATTCACAAAGGGCTGATAAAAGGGGTTGTGGGGTGAAAATCACCGATAAAGGGGGAAGTGCTATTAAATGGGTCGAGGATGCACTAATAAAGGGGGTCAGGCTCATTGATGTTTGAAAAAAATATAATTTTACCCCATTTAACAACATTTTTTGTTGCGCTAATAAAGGATAATTTTATTAGCGATAAAAAAGTGATGTTAAAGATGTCCTTTAATAGTGCTAAAAAATTAGTTAAAAGGGTCCTTTAACTGTGCTAAAAAATCTTAGATGAAGGGTGATGTATCATTTATTAGCACCGATAAAGGACCCATTTATCTATAATTTTCTAGCACTGGTAAAAGTGTTGGCCTTTTAATCAAACTCTGGTAGTCAGTGATTTTTTTCACTACTAAAGGCATATTCTAGTGTGGTTAAAGGCCTCTTTTGTTGTAGTGAATATATATATATGTTCTTTTGGATGACTTATCGGTTTTCATTCCCGATCGAGAGGTTTATTTTACTGTTGTCATTGTATCTGATGCTAATCTTATTTCAAAACCTACTAATCAAATGGATCAAGTTGAACTTTTAGAATTCAAAACTAAAATGGAGCAGTTTCTAGATAAAGGTTTTATTCATTAAAGGGATTAACCTTAGGGCGAACCTATTTTTTTTGTTAAAAAAATATGGTTCACTCAGACATCGAACTGATTATATAGACTTTAGTAACATCAATATTAAGAACAATTACCTTTTACAACATATCAATGATTTTTTTGATCATATCCAAGGAGAAAAATATTTTTAGAAGATTGATATCAAGTAAAGGTACCATCATTTGAAGGCTAATGATGAAGATATTTTGAATATTACATTTCAAACTAGATATGGGCACAATGAGCTTTTAACTATTCTGTTTGGGTTTTCTAATACACCAGCTGTATTTATGGATCTAATAAATAGAGTTTTCCATGAGTTCTTGGATTAATTTTTAGAGGTGTTTATTGATGATATATTGGTAAATTATAAAATTCATGAGTATCATGAATGACATATAAGGTTTTTTTGAAAACCTTAAAAGAAAATAAGTTATATGGAAAATTTAGTAAGTGTGAATTTTGGTTGCAATATATTTCTTTCCTTGGTTATATTATTTTCAAATATGGAATAAATATTAACCATACTAAAACTGAAGTTCTTTAAGAGTGTTCGAGACCTACCAATGTCACAAAGATATATAGTTTTCCTAGATTAGTGGGTTACTACTAGAGGTTTGTTGAATAATTTTCTTATTTTTATAATCCATTTACATGGTTAACTCAAAAATGAGTTAAATTCATCTAGAAAATAGTGTCTGATTATTATTTTCAAGAAATAAAAATAGGATTTTTGAATGTACCAGTATTGGCTCTACCCACATAAAATGGTGATGTTTTCATATATATATATTGATTCTTATATGAAGGAAATTGGTTGTGTAATAATAATGAATTATCAAGTAATTGATTATGATTCACATCAACTAAAACTTCATGATTTAAATTATCCTACAGATAATCTATAATTAGCTGATGATTTTTTATTTACAAATTTGGAGGCATCATTTTTATGGAGCCATGTGTAAAATATATTGTAACGCCCCGACCCTAGTTACCCAGAGTCTGTGCATTATTCTTTAACATTGGTATGATCACAAAAGACCATGTCTCGAAAGACTGATTAGTTAAGTAGCCTTGGAAACACTAGATACATTCATAAGTCTTAAATTACATCATAAAGTGAAAAACTACAATAACATAGTCTCTATAGTCCACTCTCATATCCCCTTCAGACTATCCCTACAGGTCAGTCATAAAATATTTCTTCACATCCTGGAAAAAATAAAACATTGAAAGGGGTGAGCTCAGATGCTCAGTAAGGATAACAATATAGCGGAAGTTTTCATAAATAAACATAAAAATTTAAGGCAATGTATAACTAAAAAACCCTTTTAAACGTGAACTTAAACATAATATGGAAAGAGTAAAATGAGATAATTCCATTTACTTATTCACATGGATATTCTACTGGTCGAATAATCACATGCAATATCAATAACCACTTTCACAATTATGGAATACATAATGCCAGACTATCATAACCACATAGCCAAGGCCTCGTGCCAAGAATACAAATAAGATTTTGTCATGGCCTTGTACCAAGACACTAGTTTGTCTCATGAGACCTACCGATGCATCGAGGAGCTATAGCGGGCTCCACCAATCACTTATTAAGTCCAATTCATTCCTCATATAAACAGGTTTATACATATCATAAACCATAACATAACCGTATCACATAAAAAATGCATAAAGGAAACATAACATTTCCACATTTCAATCACAAGATATCAACACAACACTTTGATATAATAAAAAAACACTTTCAAAACCATTTTCAATACCAAAATTAATGAAAAGTAAAACATGGTATTGATTTTTCATTTAAAAAACGTTATAGCATGTAGAGGAAACCGAAATTCAAATAATGGTCACGACGACAGAGAATTCATTATCGCTGCATACATATGAAAAAAAAATATTCCCAGTTGTCATTTATTAAAATGCTTTGTATAAAAAAGATTCCTTTTGAATAAACATAAAAGTCAAAGGGGTTTATACACCATATAAAAGAAATTTGTGTATAAAACAACATATGCCTCAATGAATGGAGATTGAGATGAAGTCTCTCACAAAGATCATTTTTTAGATAAAATAGATCTATTATGTGTATTCACTATATGTACACACAAATAAAGTACAAATACAAGATAGGACATAAAAATATCATGACATAATTTGAAAGTATGAGATTAACCCAAAGAACGGAAATTGGGTAAAGAAGTTCCCTTACCTCATGTACGACTTGACTCGATCGTTCTTTAACCTCATGAATAATAAAAAAATAGTTAATTTATAATTGATTAAAAACCCTTTCCAAGTTCATTATTCCTTTTATATCAATTATTACCATGTTATGAACATTATGTAATTATTTAAGTTAATAACGGTCATTTTGTCGATCTTTGGTACTTGAGTCAAAAATAAACTTCTTATAATTACAAGTTGTTTAAGTGGTAGAATATCCATTATATCCATAATAATATTCATGATTTAGATATCATATATATCATATATATCCAGTATATAAATTCATTCATAATATTACGTAACATTTAGAGGTAAGAAATGAAATGCACCGTTCATGGAGACGGTAAGCCGTACGTACGCATGAACACTAATTTCATTTCTATTTCATATTTAATGGAATAAAATCATAATGATATAAAGGTATATTATAATTCCAGTATAATATCATATATAATATCATATACTCCATCCTTTATACATCCCACATATGGCATTAACGATTCAAATCCCTTTGAGGGGGCGGTAGTCCACACTTCCTAAAATGAAATTATCGCGTTTACCCATAATGGAAATCATAAAGGTATGACATAAATGAAAAATAAAGAAGCATAAGGAAAACATAATCATAATATATATCATATATAAATATAGTGACATCTTAATGGCCACCATGAGAGGTGTTCAAAGAAGATTGAACAATCATCGTTTTGTTAGGAAGAAATTCACCAACCAGAAAAACAGTATGTTATTTAACCATTAGATGAAGGTTTGTGTAAGTTTAAATAAAATCCTTCTTGTAAAAACATAATAGTATATTTAAGATACTGTTTTTGTTTCAAAATAAAGGAATAAAAAGATTTTAAGGGGTTTGAGAAGCAAAATAAAACAAAATAACATAAGAGAAGACATTACCTTAAAATCGGGTAACTCTTTTTTGATTTGAGACAAAGGCTTCCTTGGAAAGAATTCTGCCCAAAGTGAGGCATCTAGGAGTAAGAGAGGCAATTTTATAGAGTATTTGGGCAGATTTTGGCTGAGCCAAATGGCTTGAAGGTGTGAATAAGGTGGTAGTGGTGGGGGCCTTTTATAAGAGGAGAAGAGGGGCACTCTTGGAAAGTCATAAAATATTACATTATTATATAATGAGTTTCGGATTTTAAAGGTCCCACACGTATATATTTCGAGGATAAGGTGACAAGGGTTTGAAATATACTCATACAATAGGTTTTTGACAAGTGTATGTCTTATATGTTACATTATCTTTTCATTTTATTTAAATCGTTAATTAATGAGGTAATCGCTGCATCATCATGGTGTCATAAAAAAGTTAATTTATTTAATGTATAAAAATTATAAAAAAAATCATGATGTAGTAAATCTTTTTAGCTTTCCAATGAATATTTATAGTTCAAAAAGTTAACTTATATAACCTCATGTAATAATTGTTTTAGTAAAACAACACATGTTTGTGACAATTTTATTTTTACATTAAATAAAATGTTATTAATGTAATTTTCTTACCCAAGTGGCTCCATGGGTTCCCCAAGTTGACCCATGGATTCTCTTGGTCTTCCATTAATCATCCAATAAGGGTAGGACAAGTGTAAGGGTATTTTCATATTTTTATAATATCATTTTTACCTTAAATTTCACTAATCACCTTTAATCGTGATTAATTAAACTTAAAAGTTACTATTAACCAAAAAAGTATTTTAATCCCATTGAACCAAATTTTACTTATTAATGACAACCATGTATGTCCGATTTTTTAAAATCAAATCCCAATAGTGGTAATGTTTCATTTAAACAAAAAATCATTTTTTAACTACCACTTAGTGGTTTCACTATTCATCAAAAATTGAAGTTTTTCAGAACAATGCCAAAATTTCACCCTAAGCTATAATTGATATTCCGAATTCAAAAATGATGTCTATTTTAAAAAATTCCAAAAATATAAGTTGCTTTAATTAATTTTATAATTAATTCCCGCTGTCACAACAAATAGCGTGTTTTTAAGAAACAATATATATCAAAAGATTGACAATTGTTTATGTCCAATTTCAAAGTGAAATTAATTCTAATGAACACCATTGGATAAAATGGTAAAAATATATTCTAATTATACTTTAAAACCAATAAATAGTATAATTTATCATTATAAATAATTTTGATTAAAAAAGTTGTTTTTAAGTATTTTTCACTATTCATAAAGAATTCGAAGTTCTCAGAAAAATACCAAAAATTCAACTTAGGATAATTTCAATATTTCGAATCCCAAAATGAAGTCCATTTTGAAATATAAAATATATATAATTTCAAAAAGTGGGTATTACTATTCATAATGGCTATTTTGATTGGTCGTGGTGTGTTAGAACTCGAGGTTACGTACAACACATGCTACTCTATTATTCAAAGAGAAGCGTACCATAGAAGATTGGGGTGTTACATTCTCCCCTCCTTCAGTAAATTGTTTCCTCGAAATTTGAAATTTATCTTTGAAAATAAAATATTGAAAATAGAAAATACCTTTGTGAAAAACCCACCTCAGAAATAAGGTTAATAAAAATATAACTTTAAAAGAAAGAAATAGAAGTACAAAGGTCACCCGAGATAGCCAATACTAGGATTCTATGAAAACATGGATATGGAGGGAAAAAAAAATCAAGGTCTGATGGATATTTGTATAAAATAGGATTAAGAGAAAGTTTAACTACAAGAAAATCACAAACTTGTGATTGGTTAAATGATCATTGATTCCCCAATAGGAAAAGTTAACCGATAATGTTTTTGTTTTAAGTTACCTTTCATAAAGTTGAGGAATTTATTTAAGAGATTTACTGAGAACATAAGGAAATATACATACTTGTCATGTCGACTTTCATTCATTAATAAATTTTCACCACAAACCCATCTTTCACTCAAAAAAATAAAAGAACTCAAAAATATTCTATTTATCATAATTGTATAAGGTTCAAATATTACACATACCATTTAGATTAGGAAAACTTTTTTATAATAACCAGGGACATCCTGTAGGCTAGTCGTAGGTAATAAAGGCTTGTTGCACTATGGTTGTGGGTTTGATTCCAACAGCTTTGTCCGATGCTACAGGTTATCCCACAACCTGCAGGTTGTCCTTTTCCTAAAACTATAGTATTATAATATTCCAAAAATAATCTTCATAAATGTTTTAACCTTAAACAATACTATCCAAAGTCCAACTTAATCCATTCCAACCTCTATAGTTATCCAAAATACCTCTGTCTAGACTTTCTCTAAAAGGTCTCTAAACCCCAAAATCAATTCATCAGATTTCCCAAACTAAGTAAAGTTTATCTTATTGTCATATACTAAAAATGTGATTACCTTCATCATATTAAAACCTTAATGAAAACAACAAGTACTTCAATACAATCCTTATATATATATCACAATATTCTTATAACCAGAATATAATCCTTGAGTCCAAAAGCAACAATACATTAATTATTCCACTTCAACTGTAGTAACAACATAATATTGTCCTTGATCCCTTGGCCTTTTCTGAGGTAATTTTCCCTTACGCTTAGGACCTTCATTTGCATAATACCTCATTTCCCTAAAATTGTAGCATTAAACATTGATAGCCTCTTTCTTGACCTTATAATCACGAGCCTGGTGACCTTTTTCTCCACATTTATAACAAACTCTCATTCCTTTTAAGAAAGTACTGGGGTGATTCTTCCCAAAATTATCGCATAATGGAAAATACCTCTTTCCCTTTTCCCTTTTATCTTTCTCTTGTTCCACCGTTCTCTTATTCTCTTGTTTTACATTGTTGTCATAAGACTTAGAGAATTCCTTTTCTGTCTTGATAGCACATGAGACAATATCTTCGTATGATAAGAAAGATTGTGATACTAAAGCTCGACGGAGAAATGGTTTTAACCCATCAAACAAATGATAAATCTTACTTATTGGGTTACGTATATAATTTGTAGAATGTCTTGATAACCTTGTAAAGTTAGCCTCATACTTTGCGACATTCTCATCTTCCTTCTACCTCAGACTCAGAAATTGCCTTTCCATATCTGCTTGATGGTCATATGGAAAGTATTTTTCTAAGAAAAGCTCTTTGAACTCCCTCAATTCCATACTTGATACTTCTTCTCTTCCTTTGTGTTTTCAATCAGCGACCACCATTGATCGGCATCTCTAGTGAGGCGATAAACTGCCATGACAACATTTTCCCGTTCACTACTCCCCAAGGCATGAAATATTTTCTCTAAAAATTTATCCATTGCTCAGCTACTATAGGATTTTTACTCCCATTGAATGTTGGTGGTTGTTGCCTCATGAATCGATCTAACATTTATCCTCCACATTGTGTATCTGGGTGCTCCATACGGGTAAGGTTATTATTCATAACCTGAGTGAGTTGTCCCAGTATGGTGATAAGCTGATCAGAACCAGTTGTATCACCAACTCCATTATAATTATCTTGAGCAGGAGGGAAATACCTACATGGAGTGCGTGCATTGATACAGTTTCCATTCCTCCCACTAGGCGCCATTTTTAAACAACGGTATAAACTAGATTAGTTTATGAATCAACATACATAATTCCATACTTGTAAAACACATAACATAAATTGAACTATAATCATAAAAATGTTTTCTTTGGGAAAGTATATACTCATAAACCCTTCATAATGGTTTTTAAAGAAAGAGAGAATTATCCTAAGTGTATCCCCTGGGAGTGTCGTAACCAAGAGTGCAGCAATGCCCGTTGTCATGCACCAGTTACCGTTTGAGTCTAGCTCAAAGCGGTGTTTTCAGGTTTTACCCCTAGGTACATCTGTTCTAGAGCCGCCTCTACCTGCTCGTATCTAGACAAGGATGTATTGCTCGTAAAACTCATAAAATCTCTATAATACCAAAATTATAGGAAGTTCTTCTATACTAATCCTCAAAGTCTATCTTAGGGCTATGTGCTCTAATCAGAGTTTATCTAAATCTAGCTTTCAATTTTAGTACTAAAATGCCTCTGATACCAATTGTAACGCCCCGACCCCAGTTACCCAGAGTCGGTGCATTATTGTGTAAAATTGGCATGATCACAAAAGATCAAGTCTTGAAAGACTGATTAGTTTAGTAGCCTTGGACACACCAGATACAATCATAAGTCTTACATTACATCATAAAGTGAAAAAAAACAATAACATAGTCTCCATAGTCCACTCCCATATCCCCTTCAGACTATCCATGTATGTCAGTCATAAAATATTTATTCACATCCTGGAAAAAATTAATCATTGAAAGGGGTGAGCTCAGATGCTCAATAAGGATAACAATATAGAGGAAGTTTTCATAAATAAACATAAACATTTAAGGAAATGTATAACTAAAAAATCCTTTTAAACTTGAACTTCAACATAATATGGAAAAAGTAAAATGAGATAATGTCATTTACTTATTCACATGGATATTCTACTGGTCGAATAATCACATGCAATATCAATAACCACTTTCATAATGATGGAATGCATAATGCCAGACTATCATAACCACTTAGCCAGGGCCTCGTGCCAAGAATACAAATAATATTTTGTCAAGGCCTCGTGCCATGACACTAGTTTGTCTCATGAGACCTACCGATTTATCAAGGAGCTATAGCGGGCTCCACCCGTCACTTATTAAGTCCAATGCATTCTTCATATGAACAGGTTTAAACAAATCATAAACCATAAAATAATTGTATCACATAAAACATTCATAAAGGAAAAATAAAATTTCCACATTTCAATCACAAGATATCAACACAACACATTTATATAATAAAAAAACACTTTCAAAAGCATTTTTAATACCAAAATAAAAGAAAAGTAAAACTTGGTATTTATTTTTCATTTAAAAAATGTTATAGCTTGTAGAGGAAGCCGAAAGTCAAATAATGGTAACGGCGGTGGAGAAGTCATTGTCACCGCATACGTATGAAAAAAAAACATTCCCATTTGTTGTTTAGTAAAATGCTTCATATAAAAAAGATTCCTTTTGAATAAATGTAAAAGTCAAAGGGGTTTATACACCGTATAAAAGAAATTTGTGTATAAAACAAAAAATGCCTCAATGAATGGAGATTGGTACGAAGTCCCTTACAAAGATAATTTTTTAAATAAAATAGATCTATTATGTGTATTCACTATAAGTACACATAAAGAATGTACAAATACAAGATAGGACATAATAATATCATGACATAATTTGAAAGTAGGAGATTAACCCAAAGAACGGAAATTGTGTTAAGAAGTTCCCTTACCTCATGTCCGACTTGACTCGATCGTTCTTTATCCTCCTAAATAATAAAATAGAGTTAATTTATAATTGATAAATAACCTTTTCCAAGTTCATTATTCATTTTATATAACTTATTACCATGTTATGAACATTATGTAATTATTTATGTTAATAACGGTCATTTTGTCGATCTTTGGTACTTGAGTCAAAAATAAACTTCTTATAATTACAAGTTGTTTAAGTGGTAGAAAATCCATTATATCCAGAATAATATTCATGATGTAGATATCATATATATCATATATATCCAGTATATACATTCATTCATAGTATTACGTAACATTTAGAGGTAAGAAGTGAAATGCACCGTTCATGGAGACGGTAAGCCGTACGTACGCATGAATGCTACTTTCATCTCTATTTTGTATTTAATGGAATAAAATCGTAATTATATAAAGGTATATTATAATTCCAGTATTATATAATATATAATATCATTTACACCATCCTTTATACATCCCACATATGGAATTAACGATTCAAATCACTTTGAGGGGGCTGTAGTCCGCACTTCCTAAAATGAAATTATCGCGTTTACCCACAATGGAAATCATAAAGGTATGCCATTAATGAGAAATACAGAAGCATAATGAAAAAATAAAAATAATATATATCATATATAAATATAGAGACATCTTAATGGCCACCATGAGAGGTGCTCAAATAAGATTGAATAATCAGTGTTTTGTGAGGCAGAAAATCACCAACCACAGAAGCAGTATGTTCTTTAACCATTAGACAAAGGTGTGTGTAAGTGTAAATCAAATACTTCTCATAACATCATCCTAGTATATTGATGATACTGGTTTTGTTACAAAATAAAGTAATAAAAAGAGTTTAAGGGGTTGGTGAAGCAAAATAAAACAGAATAACATAATTGAAGACATTACCTTAAAATCGGGTAACTCTTTTTTGATTTGAGCCAAAGGCTTTCTTAGGAAGAATTCTGCCCAAAGTGAGGCTTCTAGGAGTAATAGAGGGAAGTTGAGAGAGTATTTGGGTAGAGTTTGGCAGAGCCAAATGTCTTGAAGGTGTGAATAATGTGGTAGTGGTGGGGGCCTTTTATAAGTGGAGAAGAGGGGCACTCTTGGAAAGTCATGAAATATTACATTATTATATAATGAGTTTCGGATTTTAAAGGTCCCACACGTATATATTTCAAGTATAAGGTTATAAGGGTTCGAAATATACTCATACAATAGGTTTTTGAAAAGTTTAAGTCTTATATTTTACATTATCTTTGCATTCTATTTAAATCGTTAATTAATGAGGTAATCGGTGCATCATCATGGTGTCACAAAAATTTAATTTATTTAATGTATAAAAATTATAAAAAAAATTTCATGATGTAGAAAATATTTTTATCTTTCCGATGAATATTTATAGTCTAAAATTTAACCTATATAACCACATGTAATAATTATTTTAGTAAAACAAGACATGTTTGTGACAATTTTATTTTTACTTTAAATAAAAAGTTATTAATGTCATTTTCTTACCCAAGTGGCTCCATGGGTTCCCCAAGTTGACCCATGGATTTTCTTGGTCTGACACGACTCAACCAATAAGGGTAGGGCATGTTTAAGTGTATTTTCATATTTTTATAATATCATTTTTACCTTAAATTTCACTAATTACCTTTAATCGCGATTAATTAAACTTAAAAGATACTATTCACCAAAAACATATTTTAATCCCATTGAACCCCATTTTACTTCCTAATGACAACCCCGTATGTCAGATTTTTTAAAATCAAATAACATAAGTGGTAAGTTTCATTTAAACGAAAAATCAGTTTTTTAACTACCACTTAGTGGTTTCACTATTCATCAAAAATTGAAGTTTTTCAGAACAATGCCAAAATTTCACCCGAATCTATAATTGATATTCCGAATTCAAAAATGTTGTCTATTTTAAAAAATTCCAAACATATATATTTCAATAATTAATTTTATAATTAATTCCTGCTGTCACAACAAATAGCGTGTTTTTAAGAAACAATATATATCAAAAGATTGAAAATTGTTTATGTCCAATTTCAAAGTGAAATTAATTATAATGAACACCATTGGATAAAATGGTAAAAATATATTCTAATTATACTTTAAAACCACTGAATAGTATAATTTATTATTATAAATTATTTTTATTAAAAAAGTTGTTTTTAAGTATTTTTCACTATTCATAAAAATTTGGAAGTTCTCAGAAAAATACCAAAAATTAAACTTAGGATAATTTCAATATTCCAAATCCAAAAATGAAGTCCATTTTAAAATATAAAATATATATAATTTCAAGAAGTGGTTATTACTATTCATAATGGCTATTTTGATTGGTCACGGTGTGTTAGAACTCGAGGTTTCATACAAAACACGCTGCTCTATTATTCAAAGAGAAGTGTACCATGGAATATTGGGGTGTTACATATATACTAATCATAATATTTCTTATTATATATTCACTCAAAAGTAGTTTAACTTTGGACAGAGAAGAATATCGGACCTGATCAAAGATTATGATTGCATGATTATTAATCATCCCAAAATAGAAAACAAATTCACTAATACATTGAATAAAAAAGATAATGTGGCATTAACAAAGTTATATTTGTAACATGAACCAATGATTAATGATTTATTGATTTGTTTCCTAGAAGTTTTAGATTTAGGGACTTCCTCTATTTTTTAGGTGTTATTATAATCATCAATATCATAAATAACTATGCAAATTCAAAAGAAAGACCATGAGTTATTAAAAAAAAGTAATTTTGGTTAAGAAGATTATGTTTCAAAAATTTAATTTTAAAAATAACATTTTTTATATTTGTAAATATTTATGAGTTACTTTTTATTTATAGTTGAATATATAATTGTTAAGTGAAACTCCGAGTTCCTTATTTCCCAGTCATACTGGAAGCACTAAGATGTACAATGATCATTAATAGTGTTATTGGTGGGACAAAATGAAAGATACATTGATAAATTTACCATGAAATGTTTGAATTGTAAACATGTTAAATTAGAAAAATTATTAATGAAAGGTATGATTCATCCATTTTTAGTATCACCGTGCAAATGATAAAATATATCCATAGATTTCATAGTAGGATTTCCAAAAAACTTCTTGAGGTAATAATGGGATATGTGTTATTATTGTTTAATTAACTAAAATATTCAATTTATACCCATTCAGGATACAATGTATTTGGATCAAATTTTTAAATTATATATCAAGGATATTTTAATGTTACATGGAGTCCCTCTATAAATTTTATCTGATCCTAATCCCATATTTACTTCAAATATTTAGGAAATGGCTTCAGAATTCATTCGGTCTTACCTTAAATTCCATTATAACTTTTCATCTTCGATGTGATGGAAATTATGAAAGAAAAATTAATACCAAGGAAGGAATGATTAATAATTATTAAATGGATAACTAGGAAAGTCGATATCAACATATTTCATTGGTTGAGTTTTTTTAAAATAATAGTTTCCATTCTAATATATAGATGGAACATTTATTAGACATTATTTTGAAAGTGATGTTAAAAAATAGATTGCGAGTATGACATAGGATAAAGGATGTTGAAAAGACTAGAGTTGGTCCTAGAAATAGTTGAGAAGGTAAATATGATTCAATAGTATATGAGTAATAAATAATGTAGGTATATAAGTTATGTGAATAACTGGAGGATGGATCTTTTTTTTGAGGTTGTTGATTTTGTTTTTATTAAAGTATCTCTATTGAAAAGTGTAATGAATTTTGGTAAAAAGGGGAAAATAATTCCATGATTCAGTAGACTATGTTAAATATTAGATAATGTTGGATCAATTTAATAATGAGTAGCCTTGACACTGATTTTAGCCCATGTATACAATTATTTTCATGTTATGATATTTTTAAAATATGTGTTGGATTCATATCACATTTTGATCCCTAATGTATTTAGGTTAGAAGATAACCTTTTTATGAGTAAAAACTTGTTAAAATTATTGACCATGGAGATAAAGTGTTATGGAATAAGATGATTCACCAGGTTAATGTCGTTTGAAAAATTTGTATGTTTGAAGAAGCAACATGAGAGTTTGAAAATGTTAAGAGGGAAATACATCCACACTTATTAAATAAGTGATTAAATGTGAGATTATGTAATTTTATAAAGGGATATGAATTTAACAACCAAAATAATGGTAGAATAAATCATTTTTATATTTATATATTTCATGAATTATATAGGTATATTCATTATAATAATATTATGTAATTTTTAAACCAAAAAGAAAATAGTTTTAAGAACTCTTTTCTTATAAAATTTCAGTTAAAGGTTTAATTTTAAAATTATATAATTGTACATTGAAAAAAATTAATTTCATTTTTGAAATAATAATGAAAAAATTATATTATCATGAATATATAAGAATTTTATGAAATGTTTTATTTTTAGTGAATAGTGAAAAAACTAATTTGGTTATAAAAAATTGGATTAATTTTCAAGTATTTACAAAGTCAAATTTTATTTTTGATGGATTTTAAAATCTAATTAGTAAATTTTGATTTAAAATAATATAATTATTTTTTTTAAATTAATTTTATACTTTAATTTAGTATGAAAACATTTTCACTTTAAAGGGAGATTTTTCTAAAAAACTAACTTTATCATGTTTCTCCAGTTTAATTTTAAATAAAATTATTCCACTTCAATGAATTGAATCTTGAACATTGAATTACATATTTTTAATCAATGGGTACTAATTTTATAAATATTTCCATTTTATTTTTTGTAAATATGAATAGTAACCTCAATAATTTGGTTACCACAAATTAGGGTAAATCAGGTAATTAAAGATAAAAATAAAATGACATGGACTACAAAAGGACCCTAACATATTACAAAATTATATTTTATGAGTATATATATATATTATATATTTATCAAAATTTCAAATATATTTCATTTTTTTCCATTTGGATGTGATTATATCCTTATTATATTTAAAGAAAAGATAAAAATGTCACTATTGTTTTTAATAACTATAATATTATCAATATGGAGGTAAAAAAATATAAGTTAATTTATAAATATAATTTATAAATATAAATTATTTATATTCATCATGGAAAAATTATTTTTAATTTTTAGTGATGAAATAATTACTTTATATGCTTACACAAATATGACGCATTACTAATTAAATTATTTGAAAAATAAAATAAATGATATGAAAAATATTAAAATAAATATTGTTTTAGATAAATAATATGACCCCTGAATTTTAATATATTAATGTAAAATTATTTGGATGTAATAAATGTTTTAGCTAATTTCAATTTTTTCTTGATGTTATTAAAGTCAAAGTAATGAATATTCCAAAAAATTGACCTTAATGATATTTTGCAGTAAATAATATTTCATTAAATGATATAAATCTCCAAAAAATTTTATATTCAAACACATGATTATGATATGGTTTATAATATCAATCATGGTATATTTATATACCTTTTCCAATTTATATTAACTATTATGACCCTCAAAGTGTAAAAGACCTTATTGTTATCATAAGTGTGGAAAGGGTTAGTGAAGGGTTAAAAAAATGATAAGGATAAAATGTGATCTAGAAATGTATAAAATTTATTTTATAATATAATTTTGAATAATTATTATATTATATTTTAATAATATATATTATGATCTACTTGTATATAAAAAGTAATTTATATTAATTTAATATTTTAATAAATTCAAGAGTGCCCTTACCCTCTCTTATAAATTGTAACTCGTAATACTTATTTCATAACACTAAAAAAATTATTTGTAAATTATGTATCAATACCTTAATTGAAACCCTATTCACATACTAGATTCTTTTATTTTATCAGAAAACCAACATAGAAATTCTTTTATTGTAAATATTAAGAAATTTACTAAAGAAGTTGTATCATTCATAAGTGTGTTTCTTTGATTCATATATTCTTCCACCTCTATAAAATATTATTCAAAAATCATTGAATAAAATATAATTATGTAAAATATAATTAGTACTTCTTATTTTAATTGAACAACCTATATCCGTATCCCCTTCTTTTAAATGGGAAACAATACCATCATCTCTGTGTACGCTATATAACCTCCTCGCTAACTGATGTAATTAATTTTATATAAACACATCACAAGGATAGTAATAATGAAGACATTAGTGTATATATATGATATTAATGACATATTTATCATTCTTAAAAGATAACATATCATTTAATTTCTTAACTTTCTATTCACTAAAAAATGATATGTATGTTCATGCGTATATGGGGACTACAACCTCCATGAATTGATGTGATTCATTTTTCATCACCACATCACATTTATTATATATATATACATATATATAAGTTTTTATTAAAAAATAATATAGTATATATGAAATAATTATAATTCTATAAATATAAAATAAATCTTAATATCTTTCTATAATGATCATTGAAAAATGGAAATGGTACCCTCATGTACGTATGACCTACCATCTCCATGAATGTAACATATTTCATTTTTAATAATAATATTTCATAAAAAAATTTGAAAGTATAATTTATGTAAAAAAATTATTTATAAGCCATTATTAACATTCTGTAGATGATTGTATAAGGATTTATTTTACTATAGCCAACCTACCAAAGTCATTTTGGACTTATGAATCAAATCTCATCAAAAAATCTGACATAAACTTAAATAATCATGAAATTGTATATGACATGGTAATAAATGAAACAAATAGAATAATAAACTTGAAAATTGTTCTTAATAATGTAAATAGTTATCATGGGTTTATTATTATAGAAGATAATGAACATAAGTAATAAGTGAGATCTTAGGAAAGAGACACTAACTTAAAAGATCATTTTGAATGTTATAATTATTAATTTTCAAAATACATTTATTCCATGTCCATGTTTTTAAGATTATTTTATGAATTTATTTATATGTAACTAAAATAAATATAAATTTAATTTTATGCCACTTACATTCAAAGGCTTTCCAAAAGGACTCTTTTTACAGAATGTATTTACCTTCTCTATAAAAGACAAAAGGAATATTTAATTTTAACATACATAGTGAAAATTCCTTTTTCCACCCCATAAGTATTACATGAAATTTGAATTCCTATAAAAAATTTCATGATTTATTGAAATAAAAACTCTATTTCCCATTATTTGGGTATTTTGGTCTTTAAAATGGGTTTTGAAAAGAAAATAATATTTTGATATCCTAATGTGAGTTATATATGGGTTTAAAAGTGTTTTTCAATGGTTTTATTCATGATATAGTCCTTGGAAAATATTTACAAAGGGTTTAACCCCATTATTTCTTATATGTTATTTTATTCTTCATATAATATGTTTTCATCCCCATTATATCTCACAGGTGAGCCTGATATAACTTATTTAATGGGTGTACTTAGATTGAATAGAAAAGTATTGGGTAATGATTATATTCTATAAAGAATTATATTGGTAGTTGACTGTATGGTTATTCTAATTATGAGGGTTTTAAAAGGGTATTTGGAGAATGATTTCACAGGGTACCTAAATGAATTTTCCATTATGGATAATTAGTATTCATTGAAATAATTTTATTTCAAAAGATTATATAATGAGGTTTATAAAGGGAAAACGATGCTCTTTTTAGATAAAATAAATGGTTTTCAAAAAAGGGTTTTCATGGTTTTTATGGTTTTTCATTGGGCAAATATATTTATTCTTTTATAAATCTTACTAATATATTTGCGCTCTTCCCATATTTTAGAAGTTTTTTTAAAGGTTTTAAGGAAGGGTAAGAAAAATAAAAAATTCAAGTTCAATGTCTTGAAGAATTTTCATGAAAATAAATTAAGTTTCATTTTAAATGTATTATATTTTGCAAATAATGGATACTAAATATAAGTGTAAAATTTTTAAAATATGGTTTTTATTTGTATTATTTACGACCTGATTCCATAAAAATATAAACAAAAAATATCCTTTGAAATGATATTATGTAAATCCTTGTCTAAATAAACTAGAATATGTAATGATTATTGCCAGCTCATTAAATTCTTGATGTTAAAAATATTAATATTATCATCACATAATAAAAAAAATCAATTATGATAGCTTAATCTTGTATAAGGCTTCTATATCACATATTATCATATAACCACCTAAAATTCCCTGAATTACATTAGGACATGGTGAAATTCAAAATGAAATTTTCAAAACTAGTATAGAACATGATGTAGTCTAAATAACTATATAATAGTCTTACATTTAGTTCATATTTACATCAATATATCACTTACAATAAATCCTCATAGAATTATTACATTTTAACCTTATTTAAAATAATATATAAAAACCAATGAAACCATATTCAAAACTCATTTTTGTAATATTATAAATATCCATTTGGAAAATATAGCATACATTTTTACAATAGTCATATAATATGTGGAATGTTTTTAAAATCCTTCCAAAAATTCTTCCATATTTCTCCAAGTACTATTAAGAAATCTCTCAAAGGTTTTTTAGAACAAATTTTAATACAACATAATCCTTATTCTCACAACCATAATGTGTTACCCCATAGTCCCTTGCATTATTGAAAAAAACTATTAATCATCCAACCCATAAATATAAGAAAATAGAAACCTCTTGTAACTTATCAATTCTACTCAAGGTATAAAGGGATATATTGTTATCTCTATAATAAACACATATATCGATTCCAATGTGCCCTATTTGTATCATGTACACGTATGAATAATCATATAATCCATTTTTCCAAGTTATTTAGTGAACAAATTACATAGAGTATATGAATCCTATATAGCTAACTCATGCATTATCGATTATCTGAGTATAGAACAACTATGAAAATGAACACATCATATGTCATTGTCCTATATATATAAGAACATCATATGAACCTCACCCAAATAGTTCAGAACAATATATGTATATTATCTAGGTATAACTATACACTTACTTTATCTATCTTAATTGATATCCGACATATCATACTCATCTTATGACAAGATAAATCCCATATTGGTTAAGCCTCAACTTACCACATGATTAAAAACATACCCAACCATCCCTTTATTAGAAAAATTTCGCGAGATAAAGATATGAAAGTATGAAGGTTATCATGATAGATATATTTTAAAACATAGGTATAATGATTTAATATTAAACATGAACCCACACTATATCAACTACAAAAGGACATAACACTCAATTTGGTATTCCTGGTGGGATAGTAAACACACAAAACTAATGCTAACCTTATTATTTCATAGTAAACTATAACACTCTCGGATGACCATTAGTTAGAGATAAATAAAATTCATACTATGATAGGTAAATTTTCATTTCACTTTAGGAAATATTTATAACCAATGTCACAAATGATTAATTAGATACTACCATCTATATAACATGATATATTTAATATTTTAAATCACTTTTATGAATACTAACAAAATATTATATAAGAACCTAAATAATTATATCCCATATGATAAAACATTAGATATGTCTTATATTTTCTAAATTTTTAGGGTTTTATGAAACTCATTACTTCTCTACATGATTTGTGTGATATCTCTATGTGACCATCTATTAAAACTGCCAACTAAACTCCTTTAATGGACAATTTCTTTAAATTAATATTATAAATTTTCAACTCCTTGAACATAGTATTAAAACTTATATACTAAAAAACAGAAAATGTTATAATGTTAATGACTACTATTTTTATACATATATTTAATTAACTTTAAACATCATAATCATATAACATTTCCTTTAAAAATTTCATTCATATCCTTTTTATTACAAAATTTAGCTCTTTAAATTTAATTACATTATAAATTTACCCCAATGAAACTGTCACTATGAATTTTACTGGTATAATATTTTATTTCATAAACTTTGAACTACTTTAATTCTTTACAAACTCCTACTAGTATCTTTATAAAAAATTCTACAAAATATCTTGCAAAAAAAACCAAAAATTCTTTGTGTTTAGAAATAACACTTATTTACTTCATCAGAAATATTTAATAAATAAAACATTAAAAAAATAAATGTTATATAATATTTTATGGGTTTCTATAAATACTATTAAATAACGATTTTATTCATTAAAATATAATACTCTTGGGTGGTAGGAACCCTTTTACTCATATTTTGACAAACATCTTAGAGAAAGTCAAATTTAATGATTATTTTTTAATCATTATCTTATTTCGATGCACATTTTAAAATTGAATCGATTGTAAACATGTGTATAATAATATCATCACAATTCATTCATAACAATAATTATTTATAAATAACTAATTTTATCACATAAGATAAAAACTAATGAAAATACACAATAATTATTATAATCCAACAGTTCTTTAAAATATTCCATTGCATCATGCTTCCTTCATGTAGAAATTTTTTTTGTGAATTGAATTCATACATAAAGCTCTAATAAATAATAATTCTTTAGTTTTACACTCATGTATATATTTAAAACACTTGTGTAATCTGAAATCAATATCATATATCATAAAAAATAGAAAATTGAGTTTTGTAAAATTAATACCTAATGTGGAATCACCATGGTGCTTCTTTCAACCATTTAGACATTTCAAGAAAATTTCTTCTTCAATGTTCATTTTTTCCACAATGAAAAAAAATCCCCTATTTAGAAGTATGGGTGTGAAAGATTAATTAAACCTATCTAACCATATGTAATAAAACCTTCTTAAATTTGTAAAATTATGATTAAATTAGTTAATAGGTACAAGTTGGTAGACGAATATTGCATATTTTTGTTTTTCTATTAAATTTTGTATTAGTAAACCTAACTTTTATTAATCATTTTGAACTAAAAACATATAATTAAATAAGTATATAAATCATTAATGAATGAAAAAATGATTTTTATTTTATGATCAAATTTGGATACTATATAATTCATTATTCATTTTTTATTATAATGATATGTGTTGAGAACATAATACGTTTATGTTAATAATATTATTAAACCCCATTAAAAGTCACCCCTACATTTCTAATTCCATTTAAATTTTTATGAAGTTATTGATTGGTAGTTTTTAGGATTATTTCAATCATTTTAATATTGAATTGATAAACTTTTAGAGATTTAATCTTTTTATTTTATTTTACCATGATATTCACATTATCTTAGAACCCTTTGTTATGAATATTTAGGTGTTTTTCCTTTCTTGCTTGTTGTTATTATATCATATATTTTTTACATGTTTTATTGACTAATTCAAATTGGGTTTAATTTATATAATCTGACTAATTCAGTTTATTCCATTTTTGTACTAATTATAAATCAATTTTTTTTACCTAGGATATTTTTTCAATCATTAAATTAAAACCAATTTCTTTAACCAATTGTAACTAATCATTCACACCCCTATTTAAAATCTTATTTCATAGGTTTAGATTATAGTTTGGAATCTCTATGGCCTCACTTCTTATTATTTTGGAAAAAACATTCACACTTAACTTTCATTACAATCATAATAACACTTGATATTGGACCTACCATGTACTGCTAAAAAATCCTCAACATTTTGTGATGATTAATAAAATTTTTGTTTAAATAATCCATATAGTATTTAAAAACTGAATTGTTATAACCATTATAATAGTGATATCATAATGAATTATATGAACAAATCAAGATTCCTTAGTGATCTTAGTCTCATTAATTAATTTACATAACTAATAAATTTGAGTACATGAGTTAAGGCACAAATACCCTCAACCCTATTACACTAAATGGGATATTATAAAGATTAATATATATTGTATATAGTTGATTTATGATAGTGTCTTTTAGGTATTATATCATTAAAAAATCATCTATATTCATATGTTTCTTTTATATATTGGGATAAAAAATAAATTTAGAGATTTAAATACAATCTTTAATATGATTACTGTATGTATCTGTCTCATATTGACTAGATTAATCAATTGGATATTGTTTTGGAAATGTTCTTTAACACATAGAGTTTACCTTCATAATTTATATTTATACTCATATTACTATTCCATTGTAGAATATTTCTTCTATTATCCTTCTATTTCTGCGATATTGATCTCAAATTCAAGTTAGATGATGATGACTCTATTTTATATACAAAAAAATCTTTTACCCATAGTGTAATGTTATTTACATTCAATTAATAAGTACTCTTATTAAATATATCCACACTAAAATTATATAAAATTTTAAATGACATCATATCTGTTAGTGGGTGAAGTTCAATATTTCACTCAGTAATGATCCATATTTTTCATTTATCTCATTATCTTTTATTTAAGTTGGACATTATTCTAATAATATCATATATGAATCTTATATAATTGAGAAAATAACAACATTTACAATTCATCATATGAATAAACCCAAATCTATTCATATCTTATAATAACCTTTATGTTTTCTTAGATAAGTCTATCCCAAATAATATATTAAATACAAGTACCTAATCTTCTTATAGTCATTGATAAATTCCGTTCCTTATTCATGATAATCTATTGGAACACTACTTTGGTAGAACCAATCTAGTTAGATGATCCTGGTCTTAACAAGTGTTACTTTGGAAAGAATATAAAACATATTATTTTATAATGGGTTTGAATTTCTGACTATCTTATCTTATAAATTCCATTTACATATATTAATTTTTCCAAAAATTTAGGTTTTGTACCCATATTCCTTCACCCAAATCAATATGATTAAACCATATTGATGTATAAATATTTACATAACACATATATTTTTCCAATAACACAAATTAAAAGCCAACCATATTTATACATATACAAATTAATCACATGAATATGGTACATGAAATTATTTAATATAAATTCTTATAAACATATAAAATAAATAGGCCCCATATAAGTAATCATGGTGTGATGGGTAACCAATGCCTAATTTTCTAGACAAATACTAATATCCTAATGAAGTAGAAAATCTAATCCAATGTCCCACAACCCATGGTTCAATACTCAAGAGATATCTCAATTAAATGTTTTGTGGGACTTTGGATCATTAAAAATTAATTACATCCACTTTATAATTAAACATACTTTATAGATATTCCATAACATAAATAAACATGAAAATTTAAAATTTATTCTAACACAAACTCCTTTAAATATAGTTTCAACTATATTTTTTTAGGAATGGTTTAAATAATTTTCCAAAATATGGGATTTCAATATTATCATTTTATATTATAACATATGAACAATTCATAAATAAATATATATAATTATATATATATCAACTTATTTTATAATTTATATACTATTTATAAATTATATAACCTTTAAAATTAACATTAAACATATATTACATCCATAAATACATTTTCAATATGGTTTGAAGTCCCCCTAGAATTTGGTGGGGTCTCTTTGAATGTTCTTCACTGAAATTTTTTGAGGATTCTAATGTTAAAATTATTTTCATTAAAAAAATACTGATCAGGACTATGTTGAGTATACACCATGCTATGGTCTTCCTTGGGTGATAACTCATGATAAGTGAACAAAGATGGTTTTTTTCCTATAGTGAGATAATTTTCAAGGAAATTTTTTTGGTCTATGGTCACACCATAACCATGACCATTTTGGGGAGACTTTGATAGTGTACAATTAATATTTTTATATATATTTCTTATTAGACCTCATTTCATACAACTTATATCTATTTTCACTTTGTTTTTTTTCACCCTTACAACTTCTTGGTTCATTCTTTTGTGTCATAAACCATGCTGTATTGCTTTATTAATAATGCTGTGATAATATTTAAAAATGATACTTCATTTTTCATATAATTATTCCAGAACTATTTTTTTGAATCATGATGTGATCATATCAATTTTTATAGAAATATGTTTATTTTTATAATAAATTATTCTATGTTTTAAAACATTTTATAAATCAGGACTTTTTTATAGTAAACATTTCATAGTTAAGAAAATAGACAATTTTTCATGTTTTTTCATTTATTCAAAGAATTGATAAAAATGTTCTTTATTTGGAAATTATATAACTTATGGGATTTTTAGGGGATACAACTTATCTAATCAAAATTGAAAACTTCAACCAATTTTTTTTCACAAGATCATTCTTTATATTTGTATTGAGTAAAATAAACAAAAAACGAAAGACATTTTTCTTTATTGATTCATCTTTTCCAAGATCCACCACATGATTTTGATAATGATCACCGAGGAGTATCTATTAATCTACTTCCTTATATGGTATGTATGAGATGTTTGAATCTCCCAATTCTTAATAAGGAACCCCTCTTCTTTCATGGTTCAATAGAACCTTATATTTAGAGAGAGAGAGAGGGACAGATCGAGGTGAAGATCTATAGAGCTTTAGCATAATGAGTTTCACATTGAATCACACACAATTTACTAAGGATTAATTTAATTTATATATACATTCATGAACCCTCCATATAATTGGTTTGTTTATCCATATTTATGGAATTATTATAAAACATTTTGATTTTATAATTCTTTATAATGTATGGTTCAATTATTAAAATGATAGGTCAACATTTGAATGATCATTTTTAATGATCCAACTCCCCAAATAATCATCGCATATTGAACATATCATTTATGATCACTTAAGGTAATAAAAGGAATCTATATCATGTTTTGTCAAAAAAAAAATCATAAAATCATATACCCTACACTATGACATGGTAAGACATAGCATAGACCATGACATGGTCTAATCCACCATGTTATGGTTTTACATTTAGTACACATTTCTATCAACTATGGGTAGCTAAGGGGTATTTTAGTGATGTGTTCACTTGATATGTTAGATTACACATTGCATAAAAATTACCCTAGTTTAGATTATACATTTACTAAGATAGATTAGTATAATATTATTGTCTATCTAGTTCTATTAGGGATATCCTCACTTGTTTAGATTATGCACTTTCTAGTGACTTCACCTCTAGTATAGAATTATGCTTTGATTAGTGAGATGATTGTAATTTATTGATGGGTATGAAGATACTACATTCTTTTATTATGAACTAGTTAGTTATCCCATGATATAAAATGATTGATTATGGATATTTAATGCTTATTAATTTTTAGGGTCTTTTATTATTCCATGATACATGAGTTGATGATTGTTTATTTTTATGACTTTATCTACTTTATATTGGTTTAGAATTACATTGATGAATTATTTTCATTTATAAAGGGAAAAGGTAGATAATTTTAAATTTTGTTTTCAAATTAGTGATTTTATTTTATTTGAAAAAGGAATTTTATAAATAATTTATTCAGTTTCTACTTCACTAAATGGTTATTAAGAAATTTTCTTATTTATATTTTAAAAATAGCATGTTTGGTTAATTTAAATAAAGAAAATATATAGATTATTAAATGTTTCCTTCGGGATATATGCTCACTATTTAATTATACACTTTTGGTGTTCATGTAGATTGTATTATTTTTTACTTGAAGGTGTAAATGAATACTTTTTTATTTATAGATTTAGACCTTCGGCTCATTTGTAGAACAATGGAAGTGATGGAATACAAAGGGGATTATGGGTCACATGGAGATAGTTGGGTTCTTAATTTTTTATCATTAATCTGGTGCATTGGATTTTATATGTTGTATTATATATTTTAATTTTCATATTGAATTTTTTAGATTTTAATTTTGGTTTTATTAGCTGATTTATGTTTTTTATTTTTTTGAGTGTCCTAGTAAACCGATGAAAACACATGAGTGGGGTTGAATTATATGTGGCTACATATTTTCCAAAATTCAAAATATTCTTTTAACTTTATCCCCATTAAAATTTGAACCATTATTACCAGTTATTATATGAATGGATCTATTTATGTTCAACTAAACCCATAATTCGAAAATGGAGTGAAAAATATAAGGATAGGTTAACATGTGGTATTTTTATAAGTTTCATCCTCAATGTGGGAAACCAAATCCTTGATTTGGGATGGCTGGTGCAAATAAACTATAATTGGATTGGACAAGGATCGTCTTGAGACCATGTTCACCATATTACATAGGCGATCATTTGCTATGTTATAAAGGTAAATGAAAACTACTTATAGCAAGTTCATTATACCCACTCCTGTGAGTTTTAATAACATATACAACCTTTGAAGTAGATTTCTAGTAGGAATTATAAGTAAATACATCACTAAAATTATATATTATTCTTTTTTAATATAGATTATTCATTATTCTTGACATTATCATCATTAAAATACAAAATATGGTCTTTTAAATCAACCAAATGCCCAGTTATAGTTCAAAAAATACTCACTGAAATCTATCACAAGAGATCCTATGATATTAAAATATCTAGAAGCCTCTAAATAAAATTTAAGTACTTAGATACATCAAAGATGTAAAATTTTTGTGTTGTTGACCTTTCTCAGTTAACTCATCTTATTCCTTTCTCACTACATCAGTAATACTATTTAACATAGGTTCTTTATACTGTTATTTTAGTTTAAACTCACTTGATCTATTCTTAGATTGATGGTTTTATTCCTCTACATTTTTTATTATTTGATACTAATTATGTCATTATTTATGTATAATTATAAAGATCCTTATTCTTCTAGAGATTTATAGGGTTTCTCTCAACACACAACACACTCTCAGTTTCTACATATCCCTCTCCATCTCCCTATCTCTCTCATACAAAAGTCACCAAATTTTTTTATATATTTGAATAAAAAATATCTCTTCAATAATTTTAGTTCCATGTAATTCATTTTATAATAAATAACCAATATGTTAGTGTATTTCAAAATCTGAAATTCCCTCCTTCTAAAAATATTTATCAACTAGAAATTATGAGAATACCACTTTCTAATAATTTTTTCATTTTTAATTTTTTTATATAAACTAAACATCTAGATAATACTTCAATTAGGTTTAGAGACTCCTATTATCTCTCTAATATTCCCTCATATATTAATAAACAAACATTCTTTATGCATATATTAAAATCAGACAAAGATAACATCTTTTGGTGTAAATCTTCTTTAGTAGCATGAGTGATTTAATAAAACAATACAAAGATATCAATATAAAGTCTATAACCGTTGAATATCATCTCAGTAAATATTATTCTTCTTAAAATTGGATTGAATCAAAATTCATTTTTTTGATGTTTTTATCATTAAAGTTTAGCAATGATTTTCCTCATTTTATTTCCATAAATTCCCCCATTTTGATTATAAATAAATATTTTCAATATATTCTCATTTGAAAATAATAAATAAATGAAAAAATTATATTCTCATCCTCATCTCATAAAATCTTCTTCAAAAAAAATATTGAATTTTGTATTAAAAAATATTCATGATGTTATGAACATAAAAAAACAACTTTAGCATCATAAAATATATTTTATTATTAAAATAAAAATTTTGGAAACTCAGTTTTTAGAAAAATACTTATCAAAATTATGATAATTCTTATGTCTTATATAAAATAGAATTATCAAGTGTCTTAGAAAGAAGTTATATGTGTATACTATATGGTATTATCTTGATCATGTGGAGTATTATGTGGGCATCTAAATATTGCATGCTAATCAAATTGAATGTCACATTCACACCAAATTCTTGTGTGTCTCACTAAGATTCATAAAATTAAATTAATGTTCTTATATTTCTTAATGAATTCTTAAACCCTTGATATAAAAGTCTCATAGTTCAACATAGATTCTTACATGCTTCATCCAAAATTACATGCGAGAGTCTGCATGTCTTATATAATTTAAAAATATCAATTCTTTTTAACTCTAAAGCGAAAGTCCTCTATTTTTCACATGTTATTATAAAATACCACCAATGCCTTATGAATTTATTCCAAAGTCTTATATTTAATGACTTAACCAAATTACCAAATCCATATCAATAATTCCAAACTTACTTTTATGAATCTTTAATATCTTTAAAACATCTTTGATAATTCTCAAACCCTTCAAGTAACCTTAAAAAAATCTAAATTATTATGATAATTATTTGGATAATTTCAAATACATATACCTTGTTTCCAAGGTACTTTACAGCATATAAATACCGAATTTAGAGTATTTTAAGAATTTAAAAAAATTTATACCTTCATATCCAAACATAAAAACTTTATCTTTCATTAAAGTTCATTTCCTAACTAATTTCAGTGGAATGTATTCTTAGTAACATTAGGATGAATTATCCCACACTTTATCTAGCTATTTTGCATCATATAAACCTATTTTAAGCCTTCTATTTCAGCAAATAAATTCAAAATCCATTTATAATTGTTATAGATAATATTTAAATAACTTAATTAATTTCTTTGAATTTGTGATCAGATAAAATAATCATATAATATAATAGTCAAAACCATAAATTTTACTAACTATTTATTCATGGAAAATATCATATTTTTCATAATATTTTCTCATTTAAGTATGGGTATCAAATTAATCTTCTTTGGGTGGATACTCACTCAATCACCCATTATTATCACACAACTATTAATATGTTCATTAAAAATAACTAACAACAAATAAAACCAACAAAAAACATTGGATACATCAATATACCCTTTATGTTTGTTTTCAATAACATTGAAATATTTATATTTAGATGGATTTCGATATCAATTAACACACTCACCCCTTAATTGAAAATAATTTCATTCGAATGCATTTGTTCTGCACTTTTCTGACAATATAGGGAAGGGTTAACAATTCTTCTCCACATTTTAGATATCAAAAATTATAATGGAATGTCTTAAAAGGAATCTTATTCACTTATTAATATTCTGATTTTTTTAAAGAATAAATATCTCCCATTTCCTATTTCCATGTCCTCCCCCTTTCTTGAGATATTTTACAAATTCGATGAAAGAATAATAATAATAAATTTTCGCTTATTAATGTTCCATAAATTAACAAAATATATGTATCTATTGTCTTACCTAATATAGAAAATAAGAGTGATCAAGTTATATATAAAATATGTCCATAAACTAACCATAATGTGATATGAACTCAAATTTCATTCCTTAGGTGCCGTTTTAAATAGATTATCATGAATTTTATAAACCTACATTCAAATCAATAAAAAAAATATTGAACTAAATGTTCATTTTTCATACCTTTTTATCTTAAGAGTCACTTACCTTTGTAACATGATTTATTATATATAAGAATAAACATAGAAAAGTGGTCATTATACTTCAATCATTAGTTTTCTTTAATGTTGTCAAAATTTCTAGAGTTAAGAAAAATTGATAAATCTCTAACAAATTATCTTTTTTGTTATATAAATATTATGGGATTCTGTCTATTATTTACCATGGTTGGTTATTATCCTAAAATTTAAAAGGATATAATAAGATATAAATCATGAATGTCCATGATAGATAATTATCTCATAATATATAAGGATTATAACTTTCATCATTTATTTTCTTTCAATATTCAACTTTAATTCCCAGAATTTGAGCATAAGAAAAATGATATGGGACTAAGGAAGGTATTTATTATCTTATTAATGTGAGAAAAATGGCTAATAAATGTCTTAAACTCGATGAATACTTTCACAAAGGCTCCAAAGTGTCTAGAATTCCAAATTATTATCTGAACCTTCATTTTTTAAATCTATTATTTCATGGGTAGTATTGTTTTACTTTTAATATTTGATTTATTATTAGTTTTAATAGTCATGTTAACTTAATAAATCATGTAAATTTCATTCTTTTATTCCTCCTTTATCTTTTTATCCATTTTTGACTAGGATGGACATATTTTCAAGATTTTTTTACATGGTCAGTCTTCTTCATGGGTGTGGACTCATTTGTAGTAGCATTTTTATAAATAAGAGTATTTTTGTTATTTGGTATTAATATATCCAATAAAAATGGTTTCACAATATATTCAACCTTCTTTTACCTTCCCCATATATCTTTAGTAGATTTTTATTTTCCCTTTGTATGTATCCATTATACTTCTTCATCACGAGTTTCAACCACCAATATAATTATACTATCTCATTCATGGACTATTTCTTTTATTTGTTTAAGTTTACTCCCCTATTTGATAATTTTCATTGAAATACTGTAGTGTTCTACAATGTGGCCTCTCTTAACACAGTATAATCATATTTTACATGTTTGTTTGAATCCATTATAAGCTTTATTTTATAATGTATTGGGAGTAATTGATTCAAACTTTTTATTTCGTTTTCTCTCTAAGGAAAACTTATTCTCTTTCATTTACCACTACTTCAAATATTATATTTTCATATTTTAATTATAATTTGAGTTTCTAATTGTTAGAAAATACCGGTACTTTTCATATCAATGAACATATATTTTTTAGTATTCATATATGTTTTTAAAATAGTCAAATAGTTTTTAAAGGGAGAAATTTGTTTTAATTGTGATATTTACTTATTTCTTGAATGTACTCTCTAAGTTTTAATTTTATTATATTGAATGTAATATTTTTTCACAATTTACTAAAATTATATATAATTTTTCCATTTTATTATTTTCAAACCTATTACTACTCCAACAGTATCCCACTAACCTTCTATTTTTTCTTGTAAGCTCAGTGTAACCATATTTTTTTACTTTTTATTTTTTGGGTGGAAAACCTAATTTTTTTTAAATTTAGATGTTATATTTTGTCTTAATATCTCACATAAATCATTGATATATTTGTGGGTTTCTCAAAAATTTCACTCCATCTAAATTAGTATAGATTTTGACATTTTTCCTATAATATTTTTCAAGGAATATTTTTTACGATCAAATTTATTGACATTGTGGGATAACTTATTATATTAGATGGTTGTAGGATGACCAATAGATGACTCTTATTTATTATATTTACTAATTATATTAATCTTAAAATTATAAATTCCTTCAAATGTGTCATGAACCCCTCATTCCAAAGGTACCCCTCTTGGGACTATAATTTAGGAAGAGAGATAATGATCCCTAGGTCCAATTAGCAGTAGGCCCTGGGTTGTTGACTAGAACCGATGATATAAAATCTCAAACTTGGGAGGAACTATCCTCTATTATATATAATATTTTGTTATTTGATATCATCTACTAATAAACTCCATGAAATATCATAAAAGGATGGAAGCCAAAACCATATGGAAATGCATGTACAATGTAAACAAATACAAAGAGTCTCAAAATAAATATGCAAAACAAAATCCTAAAGATCTGATACAATAATAGATCTAGAGTATAAGATAGTGATTTATATCAAACTCAATGTGATCCAACAAAAAACATTCAAAATATTTTGTATATATGTAGGGTGGTCATACAAGTATACTCAGTTGGATCACACCCGAAGTCTCTCATGCACATGTGAAGAAGATCATACTAATTAACCTTTGAGAAAACTAAATAACCAAAAAATCCTAAGTAGGTGAACTAATGAACCCCATCCTCACTAAAGAAAAATCACAAAATAATGTGCCAAAGAGTTATAAAATAATAAAAACATATCGATAAAAAGCGTAACTCATGGTAATTTTCTATAAGTTTTCCACTTTAACACCCAAATGTCATATATCATGGGACTACCATCTCTTACATATAACAAATCTCTCATAATGAAACCTGGTTCATTATATGACATCTCACCCAAAGATTCCAGAGCCACTACATCACATCTCACCTAAAGACACCTAGGCCATTACATCTCATCTTATCTGAACACACATGGTCCATCACATCACATATCACCTGAAGACACCTAGGCCATCAAATAACATATCACCTAAATAAACCAAGTTTATTACATCAAAACAACTACTATAAATAGAATATCATGGCACCATGAACATGAATAACATGAATATGACTCCCTCATATTACCATACATGACCCCCACCATATCCACCTAAAAATATCAGTAAACAACCACCACTAGTTCACTTTTGACTTCTACCCATTACAACCCATTCATATCAAACTCACATGGGAGAGAGAGCGGGAAATATGTGGTAATTTACCATCTATACTCACCACATTGATGTTGGAAAAAAACATCCCCAAAACATTTGGTTGTTGACACATGGTTCTTTACATGTGTGGGTTATATATATAATTCACTAGGAATATACAATGTAAATATAAATATATATATCAACGCACAATACTAACCTATGGGTTTACAAAAATAGTACTAAATAGCCATAAGAATCACCAAAAATCCTCAAAACATCCAACAATTTTTCTTGCACCACTAAATTCCCAACACAAAATAATAATCCACAAGGCACAATAACATTCCACCATTTATTTTCATGTTATTAAAATTCATAGATTTTCCATTACAAACCCACTTCATTTTTCCAGCCCATTTATTTCAAATTAAGAATAAACCACATTTAATAGAACTTTGCATATCATTTCAAGCACTCAATAAATAGTTCAACCCATGCCATTTCAATTTCATTATAAAAATATTATTCTATTACTACCAGGAAACTTGCACAATATGTCACAATACAACAACCTATCCTCCTCATGCCAAAAATCCCAAAATTACCACCATTTCACAACCACAGTAACCTCCACATCACAATATCCATTCAAATCATAGTGACACATGAACTCCAGACATCATCACAAAAAATAAAAACCATACATTACATCTCTAAACAAATTATTTCATATTTAACAAGGGTATTCCATTAAATTACACTTTACGTTTCATGGGAATTCTCACACTAACCATAATTTTCAGGGGAATCCTATTATTTAGCTAGATATGAGTGATTATTCATTTATTAAAGGTGGAACAACATAATAGTACAGTCATGTGTTCCGAAAACACTTCAATTTCAACACAAATATGGCTCTAAATAGCCATGATTTTCAATGATACATCAATAATGAATAATATAAGTTATAATACTAACAAAATATGTTAAACATGTGATTCAACCCTACTCCTTCTCATTTTTTTTATTTTCAAAATATCCACTTTAAGGAGAAGTGGGAACCATTAAAAATTTACACAGTCAAAATTCAAACCATAACAAAATCCACATTCCAAATTCAAAATATCCCAAAAAAGCAACATTTAAAATTATAAATTCATAGTAGTAACACATATCAATCCCTATGCCTTGCGAAAAATTAGGACACAAACCACCTGATCCATCATCATCACTGATGCTGTTGATGTTGACATTATTGTCATCATATGCCTTACACCATGCTAATTACTCCAAAACTTCACTGAAATCCATCTGAGTCTATATAATTGCATCAATTTTATCGAACAACCATTGTGGAAACAAAACCTAGCCCATCAATAAAATGACACTACCTACAATATCACCGTCTGATCTTCACAATAAGCACATGATAAGATCATAAACTACATAACGAACACTGATGAAATCACCCTGACGACGATACTCTAGAACTCATGAACAAAGGCACCATAAATACCACCACATAGATCCTCCTCGGATCGAGAGGTGGATTTATAGAGAAAGAGCAGAGAAATAAGAGGACATAGACTGGTCATAACACCCAAGAGACTCACCGAAAACCATCATCGCCAAGAGAAAAAATCCACACCACCAAACAAATAAACCACCATCAAAGAAAACTCCATCAAAGAAGAAACCAAGATGAAAGAAGAAATGGGATGAAATAAAGGAAAAAATAGGGGGATAAAACCCTCAAAGAAAAAGAAAGGGGATGCTGAGAAGAACCAGGACCGCCAAACTATTAAGCTGAAAACTTCTGAGTATCTGTTACTCCAGATTTGAAATGAAGAGAAGTGGTGAAACATGAGGTTAGAGTTAGGTTTTGGTGGTCGGAGAAGAACCCATAGGGCATTCACTAGATTGAAATCGAAGAATGGGGCTAGGAGTGGACCATCCGTGGGAGAGTAAGAGCCAGGAGAGAAAGGGGTTCACCAGAAGCCACTGAGTAAGGTGACAAGAGAGAAGTATAGGAACCCCTGAGAGATCTATCACTGTGAGAGGGGGACAAGAGGGAGGGAGTGATGGTTCTAGGAAAACCTTGCATGAGGGGAGAAAACCCAGAGACCTGGGAGCCATCACCTCACCAATGAGCATGGAAATATCCCCCCTCGTTCAATTTTTATTAAACCAGTTTAATTATATTCATTAATCTGGTGCATACTATATTCCCAAAGAGAAATAAGAACGTGATACCTTCCACATGTATATCTAGAAAAGTGATGAAGGATCCTCTACCTAAAGAAAACGTTTCTAAACAACTATTGATGGTTGGAGAAAGAGGAAGACAACCACTAAAAACCATAACAAAGGGGAAACACCTTGATCAAACTAGAAACCACTAGTCCACACTATTACCTTACCAAAACACCACAAAAAAACAAATATTTAGACAACTGATTTCACAAGATGAAGAACTAGGAGAAAAACATGGAATATAAAATAGTGTGGGCTACTGTTTTCTAGTTTGATCAAGGTGTTTAACCTTTGTTATGGTGTTTAGTGGTTGTATTCCTCTTTCTATAACCATAAATTGTTGTTTGGAAATATTTTCTTCTCGTAAGGGATGCATCATCTCTTTTATCACATAGAACTACTATAGATCAATCTCTAATGGTTGTGGTTTAAAGCCAATGAATAGTGGATAAATGACCTCAAAATAAATAACTCAAGTCACCTTTAAAATGAGAGGAACTAAAAAATAATGATATCATTCAAGGGGATTTAGTATTTTTTACATGGTATAAAAATAATTATACTATTCCATAATACCACTCATCACGACATAGAACTGCTAAAAAATAACAAGACCACAACACAAGTTTAGGGACCATACTTCTATTTTGATGCTCAAATAATCATCTGAGAAACATGGTGAGATCCACATTGAATATCTAAGAAAATATGAATAAGGACACAATACAGCCAATACCATTGCACCATAGAATCCAACCATTGAGAAAAGAATTATATTGTATCCTTATCCATGTAATATCTATGATCAAAATAGAAGAACAAAAAAAATCTCTTCTAAGACCCTACGACATAACCAATAAATCTATACCATATAACATAGAAGGATATGTCACACCCTTTCTCAATGACATAACTATAAAAATAGAAGAGCCATTAAATAATCCACCTGATATACTACATCATATCCATCCTCTCCACATCAAAACTTCTCTCCTCAAAGTCACAACATAATCCTCTACGTTAAAAAATATTTATCAACTGAATTATTAAAATAAATCCTCTTTTTTACACTCCAAATTACTTAGAACCTATTATGGACAACTTCACCACCCAAATTTCAAAAATGTAACCAGTTAGAAGGTCCAGAATATTACACCAGATTCCTTTGAAAATATCTCACCCTCGAGAATCAAAACAAATACAGAAAGGAAATATGAAAAAATGATCTAAACAAGCATCTTGTATGATAGCTCTCATGGATCATGTTACAAAAAAACACCGCCACCAATCAAACACCAAGAAAACTAAATATTCTCACAGCACAACCCACAAAACCACATCATTTACATTAGTCTCAAGCCACCACCTCTTCACATAACAATATACATCAATAAAACTTCCACAACCATCACACAATAATTCCCCAAGAACAAAAATCAAGGAATTATATATTTCATGTTAAGATATTATCTACTTAGTATTGAAATGACACTCCCACATGGTTTAATATGTGACATAGTATAACACGTCTTCATTAGGAATTATTTTTTTCATTATTTATATGATTTATGATTTTAAAACAGATCACATTTCAAGGAAACTAACATCTCACAAACCAAGAAGATCTGAACACTAAATTTTCAAGAAACAAAATCAAGAAAAAACTAAAAATTACTCAATGTACTGGGAGGAAATCAACCTCTCTCACTATAAATCACTCTCATACAGGACACTATGCCTCCATAATACAAAAACCAATGGAATGTTCTTTCAAAAAAACACCTTCTCCCAATGATATTATTTTTCTATTAGATACTCCATGAATTTTTCTTCATCCTTGATATTAAAATATCCCCAATCAATGACATGGGATTCAGTGTGAAGATACCAAAGGATTTGAGATATTTGGAAGACCTTGTGAATCTAGTCCAGTCATGGTGGGATTTCCAATCAATAAGTCACCTCACCAACGCACCCCAACACTTATAAAGGTCCCACAAAATGCAAATAATGGTAAATCCCCCAACCAAAACTCTTTTTTCCATTCTAAGGAGTGAAATTTAAGAACACATGGTCCCTAAACAGAAATTTCATGGGCCTCCTCCTGTGATTTACATAATACCTCTTTCGGTCTTATTTGATCCTGATCCACTCACAAAAAAGAAAAACCTTCTTCTCCATTCTCTAAAACAATTTTCACCTAGAACAAAAAACTCTTCAACCTCAACCCAACACAATATATAATAATATTAAAAATAATAAAAAGCCTTAAATGGGGCCATGTTTATGGACGAGTGTCAACTGTTGTTATAAGAAAACTCACCTAGAAGAAATTGATTTTACTAAGATCCAGTGAAGTCGAAGATACATTATTTCAATATATCCTCTATAATCTGGATGATCCACTCTATCCACACATCTATCTATGGGTGTAAAGTAGTTTTGAGACATACCTGAGTTCTAAAAGCATACTGCAATACTCTCTAAACTCATGAGGTAAAATGATAATCTCGATCCAAGACAATGGACTCTATAACTCTATATAGAACAAAAATTCATCCATATTCCTCCTTCATAATACATCCATGGGGTAAAACTACTTTATCAATAAGAAGTGAGATGAATTCATCAACCGATCCATGACAACCTGGGTAATATCAAATCCTTCCTGAGATTAGGGTAACCTTATGATGAATTCTATGGAGATGTCATCCAACATCCACTCAGGACTATCCAAGGTCTGAATGAAATCATTAGGAACGCAATTATAAACTATTACCAACTAGAAAAGTAGACATAAAGACACAAATTTTTCCTCTTACCATTTCATACGGAGCCACCTGAACTATATCCTCAGACCATGCTACATATTAAACACTCTCGAACACACCGATAAAGTTGATATATAAAAATAATGAATGATTCCCATAAGAGTTACCACCAAAATGAACAACCTACCCTAAAAAATATCTTACTTTGACCATTCTCTAACCATCCCTCTATAGTATCACCATGGACAACATGATCACGCATCACCACTACATAAGAGTCTCCCCAATAAGGCTTCTCTAACTTTTTCATTGGAAAATATTTCACTATCATTTTTAATACCCTACCATATATGTGAATGTATTACAAATCCTATATCATTCAACAAGAATTTGAAGATTCAAAAAAAAATTTTGTGAATTCCTTATCAGTGCATTAGCCATGAAATTCCCCTTACCTAAGGTGCCCTAGATCACAATATCATAATCCAAGAGGAATATTATCCACCTCCACTGACATAGATTCATGTAATTGTGAGATATGATATACCTAAAGATCTTGTGATTAGTGGAGACCCTAAACAATTATCTAACAAGATAATGTTTCCTTAACTTCAGTGAAAACAAAACTACTGATATCTCTATATCTTGGTTGGAATTGTTAGGGTCTGTGATATGTAACTGTATATAACCGTAAGAGATCTTTGCCTTTTCCTATGTCAATATGCATCCCATTACTAGAAGGTAAGTGTACCCAAACAATAAATATATAACCCCTGCCTCTATCAATTGAAGCAACGAATCCCTGGAAAATATCCCATTTAGGTAGTCTACTCTTGGATAATATGAATTTGTCCAGATAAAATCTTGGACCTTTTTTTGAAAGTTTTCAACAGGTATTTAATTCATTATAAATTGCATAGGAAACATTGGTAATAACCTAAAATACTAATGAATATTTAAAACTATGTCACATTCATGGGTTATACCCAAGAAACAACAACATAGATTTTATATGGGACAATGAACACACCCTACCGGGATACCACATTCCCAAGGAATCAAACCACCCACTTATAAAACACACACCTGGAAAAATTTACATGGAGATGATGGTGTCGAAGGACTTGCATTATTTCCCTGATGTGATCGACATGCTCCTACGATGAATTTGAGTAGATGAAGATTTCATTGGTGAAAAAGACTATGGAATAGTCCATGTACTCTTAGAACATAAACTTATTGATCCACATGAACACATCTACTGTGTTCATGACATCAAATGAAAAAACCTTGAACTCAACATTCCCATACCTATATATGAAGGAATTCATTGGAACATTATCCCATTTCACCCTCAACTGGTGATATTCCAACCATAGATAGATCTTAAAAAAACCAACTATCTCACCTAAACTGGTAAAAAGATCATAAATCCATGTAATAGGGTAGTAATTCTTAATCATCACCTCATTCAACCTTCAGAAGTCTGCACACAACCTCATACTACCATCCACATTTTTAGAGAACAACATTGGAGAACCCCAGGATGACACACAAGGCCAGTTGAAACCATTATACAACAAATCTGGAATCTAAATACTCAACTCCCACAACACAAATGGTGTCACTTGATAAGGATCCATTAGAATCAAAGAAGAAAGAGACTGTAGATCTATTTCTAACTTGATATCAAATCAAGGAGGTAGTATCAAAATATCCACTATAAAAATTTACAATAACTCTACAAAAACCCGAGGAACCTCAAAAATCCCATAATCTACTTATTATAATAAAAATTAATCCATCAAGGAAATAAGTTTATATTCACATATACTTCTCACTTGAAAACCCTACTCACAAGTGAAATCCACATAATGACTATACACATATGAGAACATGATTCTTCTCTGAATGTATTCAATAATAACAAATATGGAGTACAGTAAGTCAATGATAGTAATGAAATCTAATGGATGTATCTATAGAAAAAAAATATCCCCATAAAACTGATATGGCCCCATCATCAGTATGCACCCCTTTCACACATCAAAAAATTTGGTCTAGCCTATAAAAGGTGTATTCAACACCAGGAGCATCAGAAATCTCTCCACACCTGGTCCCTGAGTACATTTTAGATTGGATAAAAAATTGAGTGTTGGGATCCTAAATCAACAATGATAAAAAAAGGTAGATGATAAACTGATTATACATCAAATGATATCTGACCCTCTTGTACTAGCACCTCTACTCTAAAAAATTGTCCACACCTATATCACCTAGATAACTACTAGAAAACAAATATAAATCCATTATTAGTTTAGGGTATTTGAATATGAGTAAAATTCTAAGGTCATCATATTCTTTCCCTATATCCTCTTTGTAGAGAATTAGCCTCTTGCTCGTACTGATAAAATGGACTCACTGGTAGCTACTATTTAATTTCTATGTTGAACATGAACACCTCAACAATACAAAGATCCAAGAACCATGGGGAATAATTATAATGAGGTCCAACACCCCAAAAAGTAATAACTCTATTTTAAGTCCCCTAGTAAAATAATAGAAACCACTAGCCCCAGAAGACCAAAAGGAAGATGTTGAGTTTGTCTCTCCCCTGGTCGAAACCTCGAATTCTCAAATGCATGATATCTACCACTAAAAAATTCCCCCTCAAGGGACCCTACTGGATCCCCTCTTATAATAAACCCCATCATGAGTGCATATTCTATATCACATCCACTTTATTTTAAACCTCTATGTACATTGGATATGTAAAATGATTAACTAAATAATAGATAGAATGGTGGAGTGCCTCCATAAGAGTCCATGCACCTGAATCCTCATAATGAAAAAGATCCTTGGTGAATCAAAAAAATACTTGAAATGGATCCCAATATCCCACACAAACATTCGCCCTAGCTAAAGAGAGAGAAAATCCTTCCTCTTCACTAATTTAATGGTCAATGAAATAAACTCCTCTAGGAACTCCTTATGAAAGTTGACTAAATAAACCTAGGACTCATTCTGCTCATCCAGATACAATACCCACCACTGAATCACAATCCGTCACATTTTACAGGCCTTAAAAAAGGAAAGTACTCAACCAGGGCCTATATCAAAATGAAGAATATCTTAATCTATTCCAACTAGCTCTCTATCTATAGATCATATACTATACACTCATACTTTTCCAAATCAAGAAACTAAAAGTTGTAAAATGTACCATAACACTGATCATCCCCTCAACCAATTCAACCCTCTAATGGTCAACCAGATTATCCTACCACACCTCACCAACATGAACTATATGAACATAATGTCCATAAGACACATATGAAAGGTGGAAAAGTATTTACTAAGTATCATAGTTTGTAATTTAATTAATATTCATTTAATTAATTTTAACTTTCCATGATCACCCAATTAAAATAAGAAAAAAGGAAATCATGACCTATGTACGTCTCCTAGGTCTGCACCCTACAAGTAAAATCACCTCATATGGTCATACGGTAGTCTTAGAGTCCTTAAATTGGATCATGAGGGGGGTGGGGGGATAAAATATCATTTCCTAATCAGTATTCCATGGCCTATGTGACTCACCAACATCAACTGGTATAATTTCCCTACCAACCCATTAAATCATCAATGTACCTAACTCAGATGTATATCTTATCCATTAAGAAAAACCATTGGTTCCACTCTATCATGACCCAAAACTCTAAATGTACCCCTCCTGGGATGGAAATGAAGGAATGGAGATAATGCCCCTTCAATCCCACCTACAGTAGGCCTCAAGATGGAAATTAAAACCAAGGGTATAAAATCTCACATATGAGAGGAATTAACCTATATAATATATTGGATTAGGATATTGAATATCAATCACTAAGAAACTCTATGACATTTCATAAATGAAAGGAAACCAAAATCGTTCCACAATGCATGTAAAATTCAATAAAATACTAAGACTCTCCAAATAAATACTTAATAGAAAATCCTAAATAAGTAACATAGTAAAACCACAATGTATAATCTTGTAATGTCTATTATGATCAATGTGTTCCTCTTGGAAACATAAGAAATAATTTTTTTATACACATACTGTGAGTAGAAAATTATACTCATTAGGATCACATCTAAATTATATATTTCACATTTGAAAATAGAATAGTAATGCACCCATGAGTAAACAAAAGAAACTCAAAACACAAAAAATGCCAACTAACCAATCCCATCCCCATCAAGGCACACTCACCAAATAATGCATCCCAATGTAATTTCATACAAAAAAACATATCAATAAAAAGGGTAACCCCCGCCACTTTAGCTATGGTTTTCCAATCTCACACCCCAACATTGTATGTCATGGTGTTACAATATATTTCTTATGTCATATGTTTCCTAAAGACACCTGGGCCATCAGATCAAATCTTAACTGAAGAAACTTAGGCTATCACATCACATCTCACCCAAAGATCTCCAGAACATCATATCACATATTTTTTGAATGCACTTAGGCTATCACATCACAACCAATTCCATAACTAGAATAGTAAAGTATCATGAAAATGATGTAAATCTACCTTGTTCTCTTCTCCTTCCTCAAATGACCCCCGCTATTGACACCTCATGATATCATAAAACAACCATGACTAGCACACATTTCACTTCAAACCATAGCTACCTATGAATATTAATCTCCCCTCAAAGAGAGATAAAGGAGTGGGTAACCGACCATCAATCCTCACCAATGTGATGTTGGAAAAAACATCCCCAAAAAATTTAGTTGTTAGTACATGCTACTCTACATGGGTGGGGTATGTATAGAAATCACAGGGAATATATATATATATATATATCCACACATAAGTCCAACCTATGTGTTCAAAAAATAGTATCAAACAAATAACAATATAACCACTATTCCCCACAATATCTACCACTTTCACCGCCACCACTAAATACATGAGAGCACACAACAAGCCACGACTTCCAAGACACATTCCACCCTTTCTTTTTCAATTTAATCTAATTCTATTATTTTCACATTACCAACTGACATAATTATTCTATAACATTTATTTTACATTAAACATTAAAAACATTTATCAAAACTTACCATATCATTTCAATCATTAATTTTCCAGTTCAACGCACACCATTTTTTATTTTCTTATTAAAATTTAATTCCATTACTACTGGGAAACTAGCAGAACATGACACAGCCTAAAAACCCATCATCCTTATACCAACAAGCCCATATTTCCACCATTTCACATCTACAAGCACCTCCACATCACAATATCCACTCACACCACAACCAAAAATCACCACCACACATCATAACCACACATCACATATTCACATAAAATATATCAAATTTATCAAGAGATGTATCATCACATTCCACTTTAGGTTTCGGGGGTATTCTCACACAAACCATAATTTCTAGGGGAAAGTAATTTTTTAGCCAACTATATTTGAATAACCATTTAATAAAGGTAGTATTAAATAATAACACAATCATGGGTTTCACAAACCCATGAATTTCAAACTAAAAAAGGATCCCAATAACAGTTATTTTTAATGATTCATCAAGAATGAATAATCTCAATAACAATAAAATAAAAATCTATAAAACATGTGATTAATCCTCCTCCCCATTAAATTTAAATTTACTCAATTTAATTATTTCAATTAATCCAATGCAAAATATATTCTCAAAGATAAAAAATATCAGTCTTCCTATTGTATGTACAGAAAGGAGAGAGTATAATGGTCCCCTACCACAAAATAAGATTTCAGAACTACTTGAACAGGTTTGATAAAGAGGAAGACAACTGAAAAACTCCAAAATGTACATAAAACACATTGATAAACCAATAAAATTCATGACCACATCATTCCCTTAATAGAACACCACCAAAACCACGAAATATTCTAATAAAATCCATACCTATGTGAAAATTGGGATAAAACATGGAAGATAAATGAACTCACCTAGAACCACCACATATTGATCTATTAATGTTAGGGTTTAAATCCAATGAAATGAGTTTTAAAGTCCTCCAAAGGGAACCATTCGATCAACTATGAAATGATAAAAAAGCTAAAAGAATGATATGGTTTGAGGGTATCTTCAATTTTATACCCATTCTAAAAGATATAAGACCACACCACAATACCACACACCATGAAATACCACTACCAAAAAAGTACAAGAACAAAACACAAGGTAAGAGACCATGCTGCTACCTAGTTGGTCAAAGAGACATCCAATAAACACGACTATCTCCGGTATATAGATTCAAAAATATAGGAAGAATGACATGAAATAGAAAAGACCACCACAACCTATAATCTGGAAACTAAGAATATAATTATGCCTCATCCCTGCTCCATGTCATAGCCGTGGAAAAAATTCAATAATAACCAAAATTCCTCCTCTGAGCCCCTACACCGTAGCCAAAATATTCATGCCAAAGAACAAATAAGGTTATTCTAGAACCATTATATATGTAATATATTTTCAAAAAATAGTATAACCTCTTAAACACTCCACCGTATGCCTATAAACAGTATCCTACATCTCTGTACCATAAATTCTCTCCTACATAATGTGACCCAAGCCTCTATGTTGCAAAATTATTATCAACTGTTTTTTACTTAACTACCCCTTTTCCCACAAAATTCCTTGTCACCTCCACTAGACACCTTGACCACCAAAATCTCAACAAATTAAAGGGTCAGAAGGTCCAGACTGTTACAAAATGTTTGTGTTATAGCACTTCCTTTCCCATTTTGGGGATGTTCTTGGTTTAACCTCTTTAAGACTTTTGTATTTGATTTCCAACTAAATACTCTTTTTGTTGAGTATTTCTTCTAAGATTGAACAGAGATCAATATATCTCTCCACCCACATTTTAGAATATGTATTTAATTATCATTCTTGTAATGATCCATGTTTTGAGCCAAGTTAAATTTAATGGAATTATTTAGTTTACTGGATAGCTTGTTATTTTAAATAATCTGCAGAACATGATTTTTAGAGTTAGGGAAACTCATAGTGTTAATTTTATTCTTGGGTAAGGGCTTGAGAGGTACCTTGTATGTATCATTGAGTTTTGAGATTGCCAAACCCTAAAAATATATAGTGTGGAGGGTCTGCACATGGCACACAATTTTTCTAAAACCATGTGCCCCCAACTGAAAACCATGATCCCTTTTTTAGTGGAATAGAAGTTTTTTAGGGGATTTACACGGTTTACCCAAACTATGCACCTAGGCCGCATGCTTATTGCAAAATGGGCAGTATGATCACACATTTCATTTCATAGTTTTTCTAGCAATGCAACCCAAATCGTGAGATGTGTTTTTTTAGAAACTAAACTAATTAAATTTAAATAATAATTTAAAAATTAAATAAATTAAATGAAACAAAAAAGAAAAATATAAATAGATGATTTATAATAATAATGAAGATAATAATAATATTATTACGATGATTTTGATTATAATTATGATTATTTTGTTTTAGGTTTTCACTAAATCCATAAAGGTTTTTTTCTTTACCAGAGTCATGTAGTAGCCCCCTACCCTTTCCTCTCTAGTCGCGCAATGCACCACCCTCCTCAAATCCTCTTTTTACACTATTTTTGTACTATTTTTCTTTGGTTTTTCTTGTTTTATGTCTTGAGATAATACCCTTAGCTCATTTATCCTCTTTTTTGGATGATTTTCCTTATCGCCATTGCCAAATATTTTTAGTCGAACCCTAGGGTTTGGGATGATCAAATTTTTGATGCTTTTCTTCATTTTTAGCATATGAAGTAAATTTCTCAGGATTCCTCTATTCATATTTTGGCATCCTCTACTAAAGGAAAAGAGGTTTTGATCACTTTAGTCAATTCGTCATCGATTTTAGTTAGGTTTCCCACCATTCATTAATTTTTCTCTATTTTTTTGGTGATTTCATAGTTTTTGAGCTTATGGTAAGTTTTTATAAGTGGGTCATACCTTTATGTGGTAATTTTGGGTTCTTAATAACTGTGTTGTGAAATGTGTTCATCATTGAGGTGGGTTTGGGTCACCCAAATCAAAGGTAAGTCACCATATATGCATAGGTATGCATATAAATATGTATATTCTCTCGTTTTATATATATTCACCAATGATAGTGAATTTATATTTGGGGATGAGAGTGCTTACATATATAAGAAAAATGCATACAGGTGTATATGGAAATGAGTGTATGCATATATTAGCATATATGTAAGGATCCCCTTCTACATATTAATTGTGATGGAAATATATACATAGGGGATGGGTGTTCTTATGTGTACATGAATGTGCATGTAATCAAAGTTGGGAAGGAGAAGATTCTAGTGGTCGCTGATGAAAACATCAAGTATTGAAGTGTTCAAATTGATTCTTCTCTTTGATGTAGCATTCAGTGATTATGAACATTTTTAGGGATTTTTATTCTTCTTTATATCACATGACATCTATATTTTGGATGTTCTTAATGTATTTACGAATTTTTCTCCCTTATTTCTATGTCTATTTAGCACCCATTCTTTGTGTAGTATACTATATACCTTACACATTGAGATGCAATTGACCTCTTTAATTAAATGAAATGAATTGTTTAAAACAATTTCATGTTTTCTAATAATACCCCTAAATTAGGTGTAGTAGATTCAATCAAAAAAATGACATTCACACCAACTTTTAGTTTTTTTCTTAAGACTAAGATTAGTTAATATTATCTTTGTCCATATTATATAGTGGCTTGGCATAAAATTCATGCCTCTACTTATATTTAAATAATTTTTTCTTAATGCTTCATCTTATATGTACCATGATATATATTTAATTTTTGTTCACTTTGGTTGGATGGATTCAGTTAAATGTCATGCTTATCCAATCTTGTTTTCTTGTTATATTTAAATTTCATTAATGACATGTATTTGGTGTCATGTTGATTCCTGGTGCCTTTTTCTTATATCCCATTTCTTATGAAATTTTTTAATTATTATTCCCATGTTTAGTTCCTTCAATGATATACCTTTCTAGTGATCCTACTTTGGAGCTTTTAGTTTACTTTTGTGCTAAATACTTTATTCCATGTGGATGGCTTAAATTTTATTGTTTAGAGAGATTTAATAGCTTGTGGATTTAAGATACATACTTTTTGTAATGAGTTTATATATAAATTATTTTCCTTATGGAGTTCCTTGTTAAATTTTTTCTCTTGATACGGGTTGGGGGAGAACCTTGGTTCAATATTAAGGATCCATGGATTGACTCACCATGCCTGATTGGTTACGACTCAACACCCCAGGGGAGTTGATTTGGATTTCCAGGAAAGGGATGCATGTGTGGTTTCTTATACTCTAGAGTGATATCAATTCCCTATGGGAGAAACCATGGATGGACCCATTGGAAAGATAGCTACACCATGCTATGGGTGATACTTGGTCCACTATGTGAGATACCAGGGATGGAATCTGAGTCACTACACCTCAATTGATACAAGGGACGTCTTACGAGTCTTCTTGGACAAACTCGGTGGTATTGGGTTATATTAGATGTTCCCATAGCAACTCATTGGATTCAGTTTAGATCTCCTTGGCTGGGATCAATAATCCTCTAATTGATTTTACATATTGAATGATTGTTTCTTCATATGAGATGCATCTTTCATTATTATAATGAGATTGATTTTTAACCTATGATACTTCCCCATTTACTTTATTAGCATACTTTTATGATGATATGTGAATTAGACCCCAATCCATATCACAATATTGGGGGAACACCTTCTTGGTTTTCCTTGTTTACAATGTCCCTTGTATATATATTATGCACTTCACATGTTTCTCTTTCTGACACCTGGCTTAGGCCAACATATGTGGTATGGGGCATGTGTATGTTTAGAATCCTAATCAAAGGTGTTGTATTTTAATATTTTATTTATCTAAATTTATTATATATAGATCAACTCTTAATTTATTTTTCATGGGATGGATTGTCCTAGACATTGTGGGTGGTAGCCTACTAAGATTTATATTTCATACCCTGCTCAGGTTCTATTTGGTACATGAGTATAATTCTTTTTAACAATTTTATTTATTCATTTCTTGGTTTGTGATATGTTCTTGGGAGCTATGTAGAATAGGAAAAGGATGGTTTTTATGATGCTCATGGAGTTATACATTGGGAAAATATTCATTTATTTCATTGTATTTCTATTTTAAATTTCACTGCATAGGATTATAGCATCATCTCTCATACATTCATTTTTGTAAATTAGCATTATCCATATTTAATATTTAGTTATTATATTATTCTTATATTAATATTACATTTATTTATTATTGCTTTAAGCATCTTCTATTATTTACTTTTGGTATAACGTTGTGCTACTGTAATATGAGGGTATAGTTTCCCCATTATCACCTCTTGAGACCCTAAATGTTAGTTATAATCCTCTAGAATATGGGGAGGTACATTTGAGGCCATGTGGTGACTGGTCTAGCTACTGGTTTAGTGGTTAGTCATGATTGGACATTATAATGTTTTATTATATGTAAATTTTCCTTTTTTTCACTATTTTGGGATGGTATACAAGAGAGATATAATGTTTTGGCTCTTGGTAAATAGTCATTTATGTGACTAATCACCCCAACCATGGAGAAATGACCATGTGTCCAGGGATGAGATTTATTTTTATATTGTTTTGTATTACAGTTTATTATTATTTCACCTTGAGAGAATGGTTTACTTTTCGATACTTATTGATTTATGAGACTTATGATATTTTTCCCTTGGCCTCGTATGACAAGGATAAATCATTACCAGCATCATTATTGGCATATTGAAATCACTTTCCATGAATTTTAGTCTATTCTATTTAGTGGAAATATATGTTCCCTCATTGAGTATAATTGGGTGCTTTGGGTGTAATATCATGCTTTTGATCTTATTTAGAAAGCCTAATTTTATAATATTCTTAGGTAATTATATGACTAGTTTCTTATTTAGTTAACATGTTAGTCTGATTCCTAAATTTTTAGAATTATTTGTATATATGCCATTATTTTGGGATTATTATCAAGTTTTAAGTATTTATTGCTTATGATGACATGTTTTTCTTTGTTGTTATGAAATTGGTTTCATGAGATAAATATATGGTTTTTGATTAAACGAGATCTAATTTTCAATTATAATGTGTATGTGAACTGATAATTTGGAAAATAAAACCCATATAATGGAGCCATATTTGGTCTTATTACATGTTTTGAAACCATTGATTATAATATAGAGGGTTATAAAGGATAAATTTTCAAGTATTATGATTTCAAAGTAAATGGGAGCCAAATTTCAGACTACAAAGTGTATGGGTACTTTATTGGTTGGTAGATGGCCAATCACATAATTGAACCATTATTTATGAGAATTTCATTATTTGAAATGGGATTGGTTTTGATTAAATGAGAGCTAGACTTTGGTTTATAAAGTGTATGGGAACTTTATATATCGGGGTGATAGTAACCCATATAGTTGATGTTTTGATATGAACATATTATGTTTTAAATGGTTGAAATTTAATAGTGGTTTAAATTTAATCTATAATTAATAGGTTAAATACATTAATTCCAAATGGGACTAAGTAGGTCAGTTGGGGGATATTTATTATGATATAACCCGCTACGAGTGTTTATAATTTAATAAGTTAAGAAATTTCTATTAAGAATCATTCTGATGATCCCAGGATTGATTAATTGGACCCTCATATGTCTCTTTATTAGTTATAACTTAAAAATAATTTATATTATGAATTGAATATTTATGATGGGATGTCAATAAGTGATTACTATTTTAAAAAGAAGTTTTACGTGACTTTCCTATGTGACTTAGTTATTTGTTTTAAATCCTGTAAATGTTTAAAAGGTTGAATGTTAAATAAGTGTAATGACTATAAAATAGAACCCTAGTTGGTGTTATCTAATTAGACCACCATGTAAAGGTTTATTATTCTTCTCTTTGAGTTTCCATGAAATAGAACCATTGGCATTTCCGGTAGGCTTTATCCTTTTTAACAATGAATGGAAAGATGTTGAGCTTGATGCTTTTTCTTCTATTTTTTGTGCCCTAGTTGTAAGGTCAATAGTTATGATCCCATAAGGGGCTAGATCGTAGTAGGTAGAACCCATGAGTTTAAATTCCTAGTGAAATTCTATTAACATTCTAAATCATGGTTCATTTTGGGGGTTGTTGTCCCTAGTATAACTCATTTTTTCTAAATAGATCTATTGTTTGGATGGGTGGTTTTGTTTTTTGGCCTTTTATGGGAATTGTCATCGATTAATTCTCAGTTTCAGTAGGTTAAACATGCATCAGGCATGGTTGGCCACTTCATAGGTCGATTAACCCTTTCCTTTTTCTTTGGGAATCTCATATGCTCTCTAGTATTTTTACAATCATATTGTCAATACCAATTGGTGATAAATCTCTTGCACGAGCTATATAATTCTTAAATTAATAGGTCAAATAGCCTATGGTTAGTATCCATTATATTTTATTTTCTTCTATAATCATTTGGTGTTATCCATTGATATATGTGGTACCCATTGTTTCCTTAGTGATCTGATGAACCAATTAAATTTGAATATGCCATTGAGCCTTGTGCTGTTGAGTACATACTTGGGACATCTCTGTAGTAGTATAACATGGGAATTAATGAAATAAATTTCATCCCAATTTTCAGGACGACATCATTGTGACTCAGGTTTTATGACACACTGATCAATTTGATTTGGTATTCATGCCAAATGTATTACTTTTGGGTTTGATGTGAAAACGACCTAGTAAAATTTTGGTCTTCTTGTCTATCCCTATTTTCAAATAATAGGAAACTATAATGTTTGGGAGCATCATATTGGTCCTGGTGTTTATGAACACTTCCATGTAGAAGGAGCACAACCTAAAATGAATATTGGGAAATGGTTTGTTTTTCTTGAATACCTTTAAGGCTTGCAGGTCTAAATCATGATGGTGATTTATTGGAAGAATGACTATGATGTGGTTGGGTATGTATACAACCCATGGAAAAACTATTGGTCTGGTATAGACATCAGTGGTTAAGATTGAATGATCACATAATTCCTTGGGTTGTGAAGACTCATGATCAGTTTTTGTCAGTGCGTTAGCAGGTAAAGTCAAGCTTCATTCCAGAGGTTGTCTATTATTGGTTTAACTATTATTTTCAGTTTTCTTAGTTGGTTGGATACTATTCAAATCATTTTAGTGTACTCTTCCTTGAGAGAGGAACATGAGACCTATATGCCATTATTATTTGATGCACTAAGAGAGTGTCGGTCATATGCCATAATAAATCATTAAAATCCATTGGGTGGTTGGGAGGTTCTCTCATTGTTTCATGCTAGACTTGAGTTTCCTAATGAGTCTTGGTTAGTATTTAGTGATTTTTGTGTCCCCATGTTGGAATTACTTGAAAATTATCCTAGAAACCAAGCATTATTCTTTGAATTGACCACTAAGAAGATGGAATTCTAGGCCCAATAAATGATATAGTGTGGATGTTGTGGCATTGTTCTAATGTCTCACTTGTAAAAGAGAATTCTTGACTACCATGGTTGGTTCATAAGACTCAAATTCATTATGGTTACCCATACATGTTTTTGGGCTCAAATATGATGTATAACGGGTAATTATTCCAGTGATTTGGATTGGGATTACACCCTTATTCATGATGAGGTATGATAGTATAAATGTACTAGTGATGGTTGACCAAAGAGAGCCATCAGAAGTCAGTTATTTTCATGACCCGTCCCTCGGGGCCCGTATCGGGCCTACCCCAAGCCCGCCTTCCACAGGCCAGGGGCTGACGACTAGAACCAAAGGCGTAATTTACCTAAAACTGGGAAGGCATTTCCTTAATAAATCATAAACACGCACAACTAGAGTACAAGAAAAATAAAACACTCAGTAAAAGTTGTATGAAAAGTATGCTGAATGTAAAGGTGTCAGAAATAAAAGCCCAACTGTAAAGTACAATGAAAAAAAAGATATGTACAACTAAAAAGGAAAAAATATGGAAGGTGTCTAGCAGCTCCTGGATCATCCAACACTGATCCTACCTGAAGAGTAGGTACAGATAGAATCCTTAGTGATCCATATCTGTCCGTCTCCTCCGGGTACTGACTCGTTGTGAGGTCCACCTCCGGGTACCGTCCAGTCCTCATACACTCCATCTCGGTCCGCATTGGTCTGCATCTAACACAAAGATGTGTGGGTGTAGCCCATATAGGGGTGAGTATAACAATACTCAGTAGGGACCCCAAGACCCACAAGGTCTCACATAATCCAACAAGGATAAACCACAATGTATGAAATCAATGGATAACCATTACTTAGGTATATGACCAAACATATACCTAAGTTATCAAGTAACCCATCTCAATCATGAGGAAAACACAAAGGTCATTGACTCAGTTAAAACTAGGATTTTTATTTTCGAAACCATGGTTGCTGGATAACTCCTCCTCTATCGAGTACAGTGGTCATGTCGTGACTCTGAAGCGCTACTCACTAACCTTAGACAGGTGATGTACTACTCCTGTCAAGTACCGCGGGTCTGCTGCCAAGCCAGGCGCTCTGTCCGCTATGAGTATTCCGCCAAACTAGGCGCTACCCCTAATAGCCATCAGAGGTAATCCTCATGTCGAGTACCTCGGGTCAGCTGCCAAACTAGGTGCTCCGTCCGCCGTGGGTCTGCCACCAAACCGGGCGCTCCATCCACTGGGCTAGTCAAATCACTCTGAGTCGAATCGGTCAAGTAGTCTTCAGGTCTATAGCTACTAGGTCTCTACACTCCATATTCTCATCTCCGGGAGGATCCGCTCCATGAGCTACTGGTCGATACTCCTATTGTCACGAAGTCTCACATGAAAGTATCTCAAAGGACTGCCACGTTATAGGGGTCTCAATGCAACAGACATTGCATCAATCAGATGCCTGGTCTGTGAGTTATCAGCCTTTTAGTCTCAAGGGCCCTGTTGGTTTCGTGTATGAACCAACCTGTCTGTATATCATCTATACCCTGAACTCCTGTGGGGTATTCTCAAAGGGATGGCTATGCTACAAGAAAACGGGTGCCACAGATAGTTTGTCAAACGGACGTCTGGTTCCAATGATATGACCCAAGAAGGTAAAGGGTCAGTATTGGGCTCAGGTCTGGTAAGACACGGTCATACTGACTCGGCCCAACCCAGTCTGGTCCGACCCAGTCAGACTCGCTGAGTCTCACCCGACCCATTGGGTGGGTCAGCCCACTATGTTTTGACCCGGTCTGCTGGACCTGGCCCAGCGGACCGCGAGGGTGGTTTTTCCCGATAGTCGCCATGTAGGCGGCTCGGTATCTTGGCCCAGGAGACCAGGCTAGTTTGGCCCGTGACACCGCGGGGGATGACGTGGGTCAGCTCAGGAGCCCAGCAGTCAGGCTGCATGGGGCACTGGCAGGCCGGCAGGTCATCGACAGGCCGTGGGTGCACCGGGCGGGGCTCGTGTGCACCGGGCAGGGCACGAGGATTCCGGGAAGGGTGTCGGGACGCTGGGCAGGGCGACGAGGCACCGGTCAAGCAATGATATGGGCGCCAGGTAGTGCGTGGTTGCCGGGTAGTAGCGCGGGGGTGCGGGACAACAGCACAGTGGTGTCGGGCAGCGCCAGGGCACCGGGTAGCATCGCGGTGCCGCCGAGGTCACCTAGCAAGGAGGAAGGGTGCCGCGGGGTGCGTTGGGTAGAGCGGCAAGGCACCGACAAGGTCGGGCCGCACGCCGGGGGTGCGGGCAGTGCACCGGCGGGGCCCGAGCAGCGTGCCAGCGAGGCACAGAGGGCTGTCGGCAGGGCCGCAGAGTAGCGCCTGGGGCGTGGGTCGGGCGCCGCTTGGATGGGGGCATCGGGGCGCCACGGGGTGGTGTGCTTCACGAAGGCCGCGAGTAGCGCGACCTTTGTCATTTCCACCACCATTGCCTCTTGCTTCATCGCCAAGCCATAGAACAAACAAAAACGAAAAAGGTGGAGGGTGTCGGGCCATGTTATTTGGCCTGCATCATCCACATTTAAAGGGTGATAACATTTGTCTCACAAAGTGAAGAAGAAAGTTCAACAATACGTTTGCAATAAACCCTTATAATTATTTGAAGAAGGAAGGATAAAGGATACAATTTCAACAAGTATAAACCCCCTACCTTTTATTTGCCAGTAGTCATTTGTTGATGTCGCGGAAGGATGACTATAAATACATTTTAGACGATCACATCCCATGTCGAAGGGGGTCTAAGGAAGAAGGACAAAGAAGAAGATCGTCGTCAACATTCTTCCCATTCTTCGTTGGAGAGCGTAATCCTCCAAGTGTTGGGCATCGTGACACATTACCAGTGCTTCATCGCTTGGTGAAGCCATCCCAAATCCTCCTCACAAGATCCATATATATATAAGAGGGGGAAAGGTAGGTAACGATCTTTGGAATTTATGATGATTCATTTTTTAGGAACCTTCCTAAATTCCAACAAGACTGTTAATTTAAAAAGGGGAAAGCCAATTAATTTACACTAGCACAATGATGTGGTGCATTGGTAAAATTAATTGTGTGTTCGTTGGCACAATTATGGTGGAGGAGGTCAAGAAGATCTCCCTCATTTATGAGGGAGTTGAGAGGTTTTATCCTCCACCATCAACCAGGGTCGGGTGGTCCCCACCCGTATCATTAATAGGGAGGTTTTTCCGACTCGGGTGGTCCCCACCTCAATTAACCTCACATGGGAGGTTGGGTTCGGGTAGGCCCCACTACCATATCCTCTCAAGGGAGGTTAGGGTGTGGAGGTCCCACCACCAACTCCCAAGTGGAGGTTCCAACTACCCACACTCACATGGTGGCTGGAATAAGATAAAGTGTGGCTAAACCTTATTTTATTATTTTTTATAAAAAAAAGCCAAAAAATAACTTTTATTGTCAACTATCTGTCATCGAGGTGAAAGAATTCTTAAGAGAAAAATGGCGTTGTGAGTTCAACAGTGCCCTCAGATTTAAATTCTGAGCACCATTTCAAAAGATATGAAACGCCGCTCGCATGTTTTCTGAACGTACCCGAAAAAAATTCGGAAAGTTATTATCAGTCACCCTCGACCCACTGTGGTCAGGGTTAGGCTCTGCCAAAGTGAAACACACCCAAATAATCTCAAAGGTAATCTTAGATTTCCAATCTGAGTTACTTTTTAGAAGTTATGAATTTTACAATAAAATAATTGTCATTTAATTATTTTATTTTCAGCCAAAAACTAACTTTTTCTGGTAGCCCGTGCTGGCCAAAGTTAGTATATTCTTAAATAAAGGAAGCCCTCATGAGTTTAGTGGTGGTCTCAGATGTTTAATCTGAGCTACCATTTGTGAGACATAAGCATTTTAAAAATAAAATAACTTTATTTAATTATTTTATTTACGGTTATTCCATTTTCAGGATTTCTCACAGGAGGCTCGTGCCGACTAAAAATAAGTCACGCCTAGGGTAAAACCACTATCCTGAGTGCAACGGTGCCCTCAGATTTCTGATATGAGTAACCGTTTAATATTTATCCCACTTTTTCATGAAAACTACTTACCCGCGTTAATTTAAGCATAAAAAAACTTCGATGGATCATTCCAGGCACTCCGGGCCTCAGAATCGCACACCGTCAGAAAATGCATACTCTTAAAATTCCCATCTATTTTAAAAAAAATTACATGGAAATTATGGGTCTTTACATTCTCCTCACCTCAGGGATTTACGTCCCCATAATCTACAACTTGAACTAAGGAAACAAGTGGGGGCACTGAACATGCATCTGAGCCTCCCGCTCCCATGTGCTCACCTAGAGGTTCCTGTGCTGCCAGAAAACGTCCACCAGAGGTATCAAAAATCCACATAGGACCCACTCCAGTCAATCCTCAATCTCCACTGGAACCTCCGTGAAATTCGCCCCATCATCGATGTCTAACATCCCGTGGTCGATGAAGTGGGAAGGGTCATGCACATATCTCCATGGCTGAGATACGTGGAATACGTCGTGCATCTAGTGCAATTGTGGTGGAATAGCTAAGCGGTAAGCCACCTCACCTACCCTGCTGAGGACCTAGAAGGTCCGATGAATCTCATAGATAACTTGCCACCTCAGCCAAATCTTCGTAGACCTCGTCAAGGTGAGACCCTTGAGAAGATGTGGTCGCCAACCTCAAACTCAATAGGTCTCTTTTTCATGACAGCATATGACTTTTGTCTGCTCTGTGCAATTTTCATCAACTCCTGGATGACGTACACCTTTTCCGCGGTAGCTCGTACCATCTCTAGTCAGTAGGAAGTGGTCCGACTTGGTGAGTCAGTTGATGATCATCCAAATAGTGTCATGTCCCCTGGATGTACATGGAAGACCCGTCACGAAGTCCATGGATATCTCATCCCTCTTCCACATTGGGACCTCTAAAGGCTAAACCAAGCCTTCTGGTACCTGATGCTCCGCCTTCACTTGCTGACAAGTGAGGCATCAAAAGACAAACTCTGCTACCTCCTTCTTCATACCTTTCCAATAGTGTTGTCGTCAAAGGGCCTGGTACATCTTCGCCACACCTGGATGTACCACTAATGGGGACGTGTGGAACTCCCTCGGCATTTCCTCTTGAAGTGAAACTGGTACCATGGTATGTTCTTGGAAGAGGATGATGTGCTCCCCACCTTTAGAAAATTCATCAGGTGCATGCCCTATGGGTATCTGAGCACGTCGTGTCTTATAGTCAGTGTCTCCACGTTGTGCCTCCTTGACTCGCTGATGATGTAGGGGTGTGACTATAAGAGACTGTAGAAAAGATTATCTATCCTTATCCATGAAGGATATTTGTAAGGCAGCCAGCTGCTCTGTCGCCTCGCCTAGAAGTTGTATACCTGTCCTCCTACTGAGTGGCTCTGCAACAATGTTCCCCTTCCCAAGAGTATATAATATCTCGAATTCGTAGTCCTGGAGTAACTGAAAACTGAAAACTCCTGCTACCATGAGGGTAAGGCTGGCCGACTCAAGAGTGATCGGCTGCACCCTCCTATGCATGATTTTAACTTGTACTTCCCGGGTTTCCTTTTTCGCCGACTAAGGAAAACCCCATCTAAACATAATAGATAAACCACAACCTTTTTGCCTAATACAATCAATATGTGTATGAACTGTGGTTTCCTATTCCATAACCAAACTAACGTCGTAAGGCCTCGACGCTGCCACCAAGAGGTTCCAACCAAAACTCTTGCCTCAAGGGTTAGATCACACCATCGGCGTAAATTTGATTATCGAGTCTCCTCCCAAAGGTATCTCCAGACATGAGGGCCAAGTCAACGGTTTAACAAGAAACTCTAGTTCTGGGACAAGTTTCTTGGAAGTAAGGAATGACTGATACCTATATATAGTGATACGGTATCTAGTAGTAGACACATTCTGTACCTCGAATCATTCCTAGAGCCCTTGGGTCACACTACTTGACCGCATGCAACTATTCTCTTCATATTCCCTCTAGCTCCCTAAGCTTGTTAGGGACTACAATGGTGGGTTATTGTAACATGTCAAAATGTACACCTCCTCATACTGCTCTCCTTTCTCTACTTCCACATATGTTTCCCTACAGATTCATATGCCCCAGTTACATCCTCTTTCTGAAACAGTTTACACGCCCAACTCTCTGAGACTAGCACTAATTTATTGCTTTCCCACTACTGACATTCACTATCTGTATCCGCCGATCCAAAGAACATTCAACCACAAAGGTTATCTCTAGCATCCTAACATAGGTAACAATGCACATAAGAAAAAAGGAAGAGATTTCTCGGATGCCCCTAAAAACATATCACTTGGAGGTCCAATCTCTGAAGCATTGATCGTATCATATTCATCGAGTACAAGGAACAATTGGTATGCCTCGATGAATACTCAGCTACTGACATGTCTTCCAGCCAAAGCTATAGAAGTTCTAGTGAACTCTTAGCCACCTAATCAGGTCGGTCTTCAGCTGCCTGTAAGTAGAGCTCGCCTCAGAACATGAGGGGTATCTAATGCTCAATCACGTGTAAGGCACTAAGCCTACATGTGTCATCAACTGTTACCACCGGTTGAAACTCCTGAACAATATGCAGTGATATAGCTGACACACTACCTGAAGGTACAATATCATAAAACGTTCCAAGCAAAGAAACCTCATCACTATGTGGACCAACCTCATTGTCACTCACTGGGAAACACTAGTAGCTAAGATCTGCATCTTATCTACTAGTGTCTAAACTAGGTGGAGAAATCTAGCATTCGCCTCTAGTCAGTCCTATGCTGCATGGGAATCGGTCTCGCGTCGTAACCTCAAAGGCCTCTGCCACTGAAACTCGTGCAATGCACTCAGTCGGCGTGCACTGTCCTCTAGTGCGGCTGGTGGCATCTGCTGCCCAACGGGTGGTGGTGCTACTGGTACACCACCCGAAGGTGCCAATATAGAAAGAGGACCCCACACCGTAGCCTCATCGCTCGGTGGGCCATCATTGGGTACTCTCTCAAAACTCCAACTGGTTGTCTGTGTGGAGGCATCCTGAATAGATGCGACACGATCAAAAGATTATACCTGGTGAGCTGACCTGGTTTGAGCTGACTTAAAAAAAACTTTTGAAAACACACACGCCATCATTGTTTTCATGTAATAAGTCAGAAATCAGTATTCAGGGTCCTGGTGTATGGATATGTCGGCCGCCACACCAACACTGGACTCCCTGAACTGAAAACCACACTTAGTAACGTTAACACTGTTGCTTCACAGAAAGAAAATATCAGAGTACTAAGTTCTTCTTTATAACCGACTCCTCTGATACCAATTTGTCACGAACCCATCCCCCGAGGCCCATATCGTGACTACCCCAAACCCACCTTTCATAGGCCAGGGGCTAGTGACTAGCAGCAAAGGCGTAATTTCCCTAAAACTAGGAAGGAATTGCCTTTAAAAATCGCAAACACACACAATAAGAGTACAAGAAGAAGAAAACAATAAGTAAAAACTATATGAAAAGTATGCTGAATGTAAAGGGGCCAGAAATACAAGCCCAAAAGTAAAGTACAAGTAAAACACAAACAGTTACAACTAAAAAGGAAAACAACTGGAAGGTGTCTAGCAGCTCCTAGATCATCCACCACAGATCCTACCTGAAGGGTAGGTACAGATAGACTCCTCAGTGCTCCACGTCTGTCTGTCTCCTCTAGGTACTGACTCGTCGTGAGTTCCACCTCTAGTTACCATCCAGTCCTCGTACACTCTGCCTCGGTCAGCGTTATCTGTTGTCTGCATCCAACACAATGAGGTGCGGGCATAGCCCGTGTAGGTGTGAGTATAACAATACTCAATAGGGACCCTGAGACCCTCAAGGTCTCACAAAATCCAATAAGGATAAAGAAAAAAGTATGAAATCAACGAATAACCATTACTTAGGTATATGCCCAAACATATACCTAAGTTATCAAGTAACCCATCTCAATCCTGAGGAAAATACAAAGGGCATTGACTCAGCTCAAACCAAGATTTTCATTATGGAAACCTCGACTGCTGGAGAACTCTTCCTTTGTCGAGTAAAGTGGCCCTTTCATGACTCTGAGGCACTACTCACTAACCTTAGACTGCTGAGGTACTCCTCCTATCGAGTACCTCGGGTCTGCTGCCAAACAGGGCACTCCATCCACTGTGGGTCTACCGCCAAACCAGGTGCTCCCCCTAATAGTCGTCATAGGTACTCCTCATGTCGAGTACCGTGGGTCTACTGCCAAACCAGGTGCTCCGTCCTCCGTGGTTTTACCTCTAAACTGGGGACTCCATCCACTGGTCTTGTCGAATCACTCCGAGTCAAATCAGTCAAGCACTCGTCAGGTCTACAGCTACTAGGTCTCCGAACTACTTATGCTTGTCTCCAGGAGGATCGACACCACGAGCTACTGGTCGATACTCCATGTGTCAAGAAGTCTCATGTCGATGTATCTCAAAATACCGCCATGTCATTGGGGTCTCAACGCAATAGACGGTGCGTCAATCGGATGCCCCATCTGTGAGTTATCAGCCTTTTAGTCCTGATGGCCCGGTTGGTTTTGTGTACGAACCAACCTCTATGTATCTCAAATATACCCCAAAATCTCATGGGGTATTCTCAAAGGGACTAATATGCTACAAGAAAACCGGCTCCACAGACGGTTTGTGAAACAGACATCCGGTGCCAATGATATGGCCCAAGAAGGTAAATGGTCAGTAATTGGCTCGGGTCCGGTCCGACCCGATCGGACCGACTCGGCCCAACCCATTCTGGGCCAATGTAGTCTGAGTCAAACCGGTCAGACTCGTTGGGTCTAACCTAGCCCATTGGGTGGGTCAGCCCACTATGTTTTGATCTGGTCTGCTGGGCCGAGCCCAGCGGACCGCGAGGGCGGTTCGGCCCAAGAGTCGCGACATAGGCGGCTCAGTCTCTCATCCCAAAAGACCGGGCTGTTATGGCCAGTGACACTGCGGGGGACACCGCAGGTTAGCTCGGGAGGCCAGTAGGCAGGCCGCACGAGGCGTGGGAAGGCCGGCTGGTCACCAACAGGCCGCGGGTGCACCAAGCAGGGCACAGGTACGCCAGGCGGGGTGCGTGGATGCCAGGAAGCGTGTCAGGATGCTGAGCAGGGCATTGGGGCGTCGGGCATGCCCCGGTAGAGGTTCCAGGCAGTGCATGGGCACCAGGTAGCAGTTCAGGGGGTGGGACAGCAGCTTGGGGGCACCAGGAAGCTCTCCAGGGCACCGGGCAGTGACGCGAGGCCACCAAGGGTGCCTGGAAGGGCACCACGGGGTGTGTTGGGCAGCACTTCAGGGAAACGGCAGGGCCGGGAAGCACAATGGGGGTGCGGGCAACACGCCAGCGGGGCACGGTGGGACATCGGCAGGGCCATGGAGTAGCACGTGGGGTGCGGGTCGAGCGCTGCTTGGCCCGGTGCACCGGTGCGCCGCGGGGCGGTGTGTTTCACGGAGGCCACGGGTAGCGCGACCTTTATTGTTGCCACCACCGTTGCCTCTTGCTTCATCGCCAAGACTTAGAACATAAAAAACAAAAAAGGCGGAGGGTGTCTGGCTATGTTAGTCGTCCCACACCATCTACGTTTAGAGGGTGATAACATTTGGCTCACAGAGTTAAGAAGAAAGTTCAACAATACGTCTGCAATAAACCCTTATCATTCTTTGAAGAAGGAAGGATAAAGGATACAATTTCAACAAGTATAAACCCCCCACCATTGATTTTCCGGTAGTCATTTTTTGATGTTGTGGAAGGATTTCTATCAATATGTGGTATAATATCATGTCCCACATTGAAGGGGGTCCAAGGAAGAAGGCCATAGAATAATAGCGTCGTCGGCGTTCTTCACGTTCTTCATTGGAGAGCATAATCCTCCAAGTGCTGGGCGTCGTGGCACTTTACCAGTGCTTCGTCGCTTGGTGAATCCGTACCAAATCCTCCTCCCAAGCTCAATATATATAGAAGAGGGGGAAAGGTAGGGAATGATCGATGGAATTTATGATGATTCATTTATTAGGAACCTTCCTAAATTCCAGTGATACTGTTACTTAATTTAAAAAGAGGCAAGAAAATTAATTTACACTAGCACAATGAAGCAGTGCATTGGTAAAATTCATTGTGTGTGCATTGGCACAATTATGGTGGTGGTGGTCAAGAGGATCTCCCTCGTTTATGAGGGAGTTTAGAGGTTTCAACCTATACCATCAATAGGGGTCAGGTGGTCCCCACACCTATCATTAATAGGGAAGTTTTTGCGACTCGGGTGGTCGCCACCTAAATTAACCTCACATGGTAGGTTGAGTTCAGGTAGGCCCCATAACCATAACCTCTCATGGGAGGTTATGGTGTGGCGGTCCTACCACTAACTCCCAAGTGGAGGTTCCAACTACCTGCACTCACATGGTGGCTGGAATAATATAAAGTGTGGATACACTTTATATTATTATTTTTTTATAAAAAAGCCAAAAACTAACTTTTATTCCCGACCATCCTCCGTCAAGGTGAATGTTTTCTTAAGTGAAAACAGGCGCTGTGAGTTTAACGGTGCCCTAAGATTTCAATTCTGAGCAACGGTTCAAAAGATATGAAATGCTCTTGCACGTTTACTGAACGTACCCGAAAAAAATTTGAAAAATTATTATCAGTCACCCTCGACCCACTACTATCAAGGTTAGGCTCTGCCGAGGTGAAACGCACCACAATGAACCCTACAGTACTCTCAGATTTTCAATCCGAGTTAACTTTTAGAAGTTATGAATTTTTCAATAAAATAATTGTCACTTAATTATTTTATTTGCGTCCAAAAACTAGCTTTTCTGGTGGCCCGCTCCGACCAAAGTTATTATCTTCTTAAATAAAGAAAGCCCTCATGAGTTCAGCGGTGGTCTCCAATTTTAAATCTGAGCTACCATTTGTGAGTTATAAGCATTTTAAAAATAAAATAACTTTATTTAATTATTTTATTTAAGGTTATTCCATTTTTTGGATTTCTCACAGGAGGCCCACACCGACTAAACTTAAGTCACGCATAGGGTAAACCCACCATTATGAGCACAACTGTTTCCTCAGATTTATGATCCGAGTAATCGTTTAATAGTTATACCACTTTTTCAGGAAAACTACTTACGCGCGTTAATTTAAGATTAACAAAACTTTGACGGATCATTCCAAGCACTCCGGGCCTCGGATTCGTGCGCCGTTAGAAAATGAAGAGTCAAAAAATTCCCATCTATTTAAAAACAATTACATGGAAATTCTGGGTCTTTGCAGTTATGGACTTCAATGAATGTTACTATTGGGAATTTGGAATTCCTTGGAGGGAGGAATTGTGGTTTTGTTACATCACACTGACCATTAAAGATGGGTGTATTAGAATAAGTCATCCGAAGTGGATCGACCTATTTTCCATATATTACATTGTATACAGTCAGTAAAGGACCATTTTTGGGCATGTCCTTGGGTGGAGATGAGTGTTATTTGTGTTAAATAGTAGTTTCTCATAAAAAAAAGACTCAATATGTCTTAGTGGGGTTAGTGGGGAATCAACCATGTAAACATGGCCAAAATCATGCTATGAGCATCCCTAGAATGCTTAGTGACATTCATTGTGAGGAAAATTCAATAGTAGAGGTACATTGGATTTGAATTTTCCCTTTATAATGTCAAATACTATGGTGGGGAGCACCATTTTATAGATTTTTAATGAGACAATGATGTTATAGTGCCTCTAGATTAATGTGATCAAGTAAGTTCTATGTGGTTAAATGAAGTGCTTGAAGGTGAGTTGAGAATTTGGAAATTGAACACAACTATCTGAACGAGAATTCATAACCTTTTTAGGTTGAGCGATTTTTCAATTATTCCTAAATTATTATCAGGGATGATATGTTCTAAGGTGGGGAAATTGTAATGAACAGGGTTTTGAGCCAAGTTAAATTTCGATAGAATTTTTATTTTATTGTGTTTATTGTATGAGATGTTATTTGAACCGAGCATAATAACACGATTTTCAGAGTTAGAAAACAAAAAAATGTTGTTTTTAGACTTTTCTGAGGTTAATAAAGGTCTCTAGGATGTTTTGTTGAGTTTCATGAGTGCTGGACCCTAGAAATATCATGTCTGGAGGGTCCTCACAGGGCACATGGTTTGTTTGAAACCATGTGGCCCCAGCAGAAAACAATGCGACTTTTTTTCGTGGAAAAAGGTGTCACATGGGCTGCACATGGTTTACTAAATCCTTACATCTATCCCACATGGTTGGAGCATGATTTAAATAACCATGTGACACAAACACTGTGATGTTTTTTTATAAATTAATTGATTAAAATGAAATAAAAATAAAAATATATTAAATATATTATTTGAAAATATGAAAAAAATGAATAGATGATTTAAAAACAACAACAATAATAATAATAATAATACGATCATTATGATTATTATGATTATCATTATATTGTTTTAGGTTTTTAATAATCTCGTATGGGTTCTCACCCTTAACTTAGTTTCACAACAACTCCTTCCCTTTCCTCTCAAGGTGCATGGTGCACCCCATTCTCGACTCCTCTTACACCAATTTTCCTTAGTTTTTTTAGATGATGTATTTATACAAGACCCCTATCTCCTTTATCCCCCTTTGGTTGGCTGATGTTCCCTCTCCCTATTTCCCATTCATTTTTTCCAAACCCTAGGGTTAGGGTTGATCTTTTTTTAATTCATTTCATCATTTTTAGGGTATGAAATGGCTCTCTGGGGATTACTTTGTTCATATTCCGGAATCCTCTACCGAAGGCATAGAGTTTCAAATCATTTAGGTTTCCCATCATTAATTTATGGTAGGGTTTCTTCCATTATTTGTTTTTTCTAAATTTATTTGGGGGATTTCATAGTTTTTGAGCTTATAGTAATTTTTGGGTAAGTGAATTAGATCATTCCATTGTAATTTTGAGTTCCTAATTATTGTGTAGTGTGTCTTGGTTTTCCTTGAGCCAGGTTAGGGAACCCAGAGTCATATAAGACTTACCACATATACATAGGTAAGAATATAAATATGTAACTTTCCCCATTATATATATATATATATATATTCACCCTTGATAGAGAATATATATATATATATATATATATATATGGGTTTAGGTGTTCTTACATATATATTTAAAAAATTAATATGGGTGTTTGTGGGAATGAGTGTATGAATATATATGCATATATGTAAGGATCCCCTTGTACATATTCGTGGCCATAAAAATATGTACATAGAAGATAAGTTTCCTTATGTATATATGAAGGTTCATGTACTCAGAGGTAGGAATAAGAATCTTCGAGCAGTCACCGATGAAAATGTCAAGTACCAGAGTGTTTGGCTTGGTTCTTCTCGTTGAGTTTGGGTTCTATGTTTGTGCACTTTTTCTTATGTCTTTTGATTATGCCTTTTATCATATTCTATAAATATTTTTCAAGTTGTTAAATTATTTATGAACGTTCTTAATTTATTTTATGTCTCACTTAAAACCTTTAATTTTTACAATATGTTGTATACCTTACACATTGAGATGAAATTGAACTCTTTAATTGAATAAAATGAATTGTTTAAAATAATGTCATGTTTTTTAATAAAACCCCTAAATGAGGTTCACTATATTGAATTGAAAAATTACATATACACTTTCTTGTATTTTAAGGCGTAAGCATAGGATTAGTGCTATTTTCTTTGTCTATATTCCATAGTGGGTTGGCTTGAGCTTAATGCCTCACCTTATATTTAAATTCTTATTCTTAATGATTCATCTTATAAGTAACATGGTTTATTTTTAATTGTTATGAATGTTTGTTATATAGATTGAGTTCAATTACATGCTTGGACAATATTGTTAGCTTATTTTATTTAAATGTCATTAATGGCATGTATTTGGGGTCATGTTGATGTCATGTTCCCTTTTTATTATATCCCATTGATCATGCAAGTGATTAATACTTATGACCTTGTTTAGTGGTTTCAATTATATACTTTCCTAGGGATTCTGGGTTAGATCTTTGGGATTAATTTTGTACTAAATGCCTTATTCCTTGTAGATGGATTAAATTGTACTGTTTGGATGGATTGAAAATCTCGTGTCTTTACAAAGCGTACATATTAGAATGAATTTATATATAAATGATTTTCATTGTGATGTTCCATGGGTACTTCCTTCATTTGATACAGACCGAGAGAGAACATGGTTTCCATATTAAGGATCTATGGATGGAATCATCATTCCTAGTTTGTTACGACTCGACATGCTGGGGGTGATGCTTTAGCTTAAAGGAACGGGATACCCGCACAACTTCTTATAATCATTAGTGATACAGTGTTCATAGAGGAGAAATCATGGATGGACCCATTTAAAGGATGGATACTCCATGTCATGAGTAATACTCGGTCCCAAATGTGAGATACCTGGGATGGACTCAAATTCACCATGCCTCGAGTGATACAATGAACACCATATGGGTCACCTTGGACTAACTTAGTGTTATTGAGTTATATTGGATGTACCCATAGCGAAACTAGGGATTATTTTTAGATCACATTGGGTGGGCTCAAGACTCTATTATTGGATTTGATTGATTGAATGATTGTTTTTTTGTATTATATGTATCTTTTATTATTATTATGATATTGGGTTTTCACATGTGATACTTCTTCTTTTCTTTACTGGCATACTTGTATGGTGAAATGTGAAATAGACACCAATAAAAAGAACAATATTGGGGGTATGACTTATTGGTTTCCCTTGTTTACAATGTTTTATTTATACATATTATTCCTTGCACAAGTTCCTCTTTCAGACACTCTAATTAGGTCGAAGAAGGGGGTATGGGATATATTTTTGTTTATGAACCCATAACAAGGTGTTGTATTTTTATTTTTTATGTATATAAATTTATTATATATGGAACAATTATTAATTTCTATTAAATGAAATGGATTGGTCTATAATCCTTGGGTATCGACCTACAAAGATTTAAATCTCACACCCTTCTTGGGAGCCATTTGGTACCTTAGTAGACTTCTTGTTCATTGGTCTATGGATTATTTGTTTGTTCTATGCTATATAATTGGAAGCTTGGGAGCATTGGACTAAGAAAGTGATCAAGATTATTCTGGAGAAGGTTGTTGGGCTGTTATTATTTTATTTAATTTTATTTATATATTTAAATTTCATTTCTTGTATTCATAAAATCATATTTAATAAATTAATTATTGTAAATTGGAATTGGCCATCTTTTATAATTATTTATTATATTATTATTTTATAGAAATTTCAATTATTTATTACTACTTCCATAGTTGTATTTTATTTTCTTTCAGTTATACATCTTATCTACTATAATATAAGGGCACAATATCCCAAATATAACCTTATGAGACCATTATTGCTAGTTGGTAGCCTCTGGCATATGGGGAGGCTAGCAAGAGTCCATGAAGCGACCGGTTCAACTACTTGTTTTGTGGTTAGTTGGGTTGAGATGTTATGATTAATTTTATAACTATCATTAAAATTAATATAAAAATCCATTATTCTTTTATCATTGACCTCAAATTGGGATTACTTGACTCCATGAGTATATTTATATGACTTTTCTATTTCATAGATCATTTCTTCACCAACTTTACTAATATTATCTCTCTTATCTTTACCATTTTTCAATTCTTTATCAGTTAGAGGAAGACATTCTTAAAATAATAATACAAGCCGATATATATATTTCACTATTTTAGAGAGAGTATTTTATTATTGAAACTAATTGTCTAAATTATTATATAGGACTTTTGAATATGATATCAATCGTGAATTTCCATTATCTAGTACCAAATTAACCTCAAATATGTGAGTGGGTAATTTTTCTTAAGATTTATTCAAATGATACCTAACCTCACAGTAGAGATTTTCAATTGATTCACTAGATCCATATATTCACTACATGAATTATTGTTTTGAAAAGGATGGTTTTTTAGATGTATAATTTGTACTAAAACATTATATAACTTTAACTAGTGGTATTTTCTGTAACATTAATAAAAAATTTCTAAGATTATTTGCCTCAATATTCTATATATTCTTTAACATTTTATTAGAAAACTTACAAAATAATTATAATAGGAATGCAATATTAATTTTAAATATGAGGATATTATATTTCAAATAATCACTTCATATAATTAACTAAAAAACACTTGGGTATAAAATATATTCAACTAGAGGGAACCTAGTTACCTCTGATACTAATTGATAGTCTTGTTAGACTTGTATAGAAACTTGAGAAGGGGCATGGGTCGGGGTGTGAATTATGTGTAGATAAATATTTTACCAAACTATAAATCATTTTTACTCTAATTTCATTTTTTTATTGGAACCACTTTTACCTATTAGGATATGAATGAATCTATTTATGTTCAACCCAAAAAACAATCCCATATTAAATGAAAAATATAATTATAGGTTGGAAAAGTAAATTTTTACAAGGTCCAACCTCGATATAGGAAAAATTTTTCTTAGTTGGATCAAGATGCATGAGTTATTATAATTTACCATATTACATAGGTAAATGAAAACTACTTCTAGTTGGTTACTTATACTCTCTCATTTGAGTTATTATAACTTTTATAACATTTGATTTATATATATAGTAGAAGCTATATTTCACCGCATCACTACAAATAGATCTAATTTATTATCACAATAGAATCTTTAACTGCCTTAACTTTATCTTTAAGAATGCTTGCAACATGGTATCATTTTTTTCTAAACTTTTAGTACTATTATAGAAACCTCTTAATAGAATCCCTCATAAAATATTCCACAATCATCAAATATAAATTGTCTTCTTAATAATATTCAAGTGCTTCAACACATCAATAATGAATAACTATAGTGTTTTTAGTCTTTCTCACTTAACTCTTCTTCTTCCTCCTATCTCACTGTATCTTAAATATTGTGTATGATATATTATTATTACCCTTATTTCATATTTTTCTCACTCTATTTAATCTTAGATTTATGATTTTCTACCTCTTAATCCTATTCTTATTCAATAATCATCTATACGTTGTTCACATAGTAGTATCAAGATCATTCTTATTCAAGAGATCTAAAGGATTTCTATTAGCACATAACACAATTTTGGTTTCACCCCTCTCTTTTATGGAGTTTCACCATCATTTTTTCATATTTGAATATAGAATATATCTCAATTAACATCAAACACATATTCCCTATTTTTTCTCAATATCCTATACATGGGTGCCTCCCCTGATCTGTAATATTCTCCTTTTAACAATTCCTACCAATAGGCAATTATGAGAGTATCATTTTCTTATTCATTTTCATTTTCTCATTTTTTATTGAATAAATATTCAAAAAAATACACTATAGTGGATCATAGAAAATTCTTATATTTCTAATATTCCTATTGAAATCAACGAATCAACATTATCCATACCTGTATTAAAATAATATAGTAACAATATATTATGGTTTGGATATTTTTTATCAGTATGAGAGCTTCATAAAAAACATTTAGATACTTCAGTATTAAGTCTATAACCATTAATTAAAATAATAGTGAAAAGTATTCTCACTTAATTGGATTGGATCACAATTAATTTAGTGAGTTTTTATCAATAAATCTTAGTGAGTGAATTATCTAATTTAGTTTCCCAAAAATCATTCTTTTTGATAACTAATGATGATTTATAAGTATTCAGATTTGAAAATAAAAAATAAATTAAAAAATTATATTCTCGTATTTACCTCATTTAATATTATTTAAATCCAAGCTGAAGTCATGGATTAATGTAGATTCATGGTGTTTTTGAACATAAAATAAAAAAAATTGGCATCATTAAATGTCTTCATTCCCTTAGAATAATTAATTCATGAAACCCAATTTTCATGAAAAACATTCATGAAATCCTATTAAGTCCAAATCCTTATATACAATAAAAGTCTTATGTGTCATAGAGAAGATTCATACACGTTTATTTGAATGTCTTATGTGACTCATATGATTTTTTATTTTTTTAATGGACCAGAGACATATGTTTCTAATAAATAAAGTTATATATGCTATAAAGTCATATGAATTTCACTCAGATTCATAAATTTCCATATAATGTATTACGACACTTCGTGAAGTCTTAAACCCTTCACGTAAAACATTTACGGTGAAACATCAAATCTTAAACATTTAATCAGAATTCATACTTGAGGTCTTAAAAGTCTTATTAATTAAAAAGATATCCATTTTTATGACATTGAAGTAAAATTCGTAATTTTTTCATAAAGTCATTTGAAATATGATTAAATACTTATGAAATGTTTCCAATATCATATGATGTAAGAATTATAAAAATTCATAGATTCTGATTAAAAATTGTATACTTCTTTATATGAATTTACAACTTCTTAAAATCAACATCTGGCATTCTCAAACTCTTCAAATCACATTAGAATAGCTACAAATAATTGTTTGAATTATCAGTATAATTAAAAAATCATCTAACCAGTTTTTAAGGATTTTTGAATCATATAAAAACTCAATTTATAGTATTTCAAGAAGTTCATTTCATTTATAATTATATTTATAAACTAAAACACTTCAAACTTCATCCAAGTCTGTTTACTCATTGATTTAAATATCCAATATGCTTAGTATTTAACACCCCAAGCATCCACGGTATGTTTTCCTTTGAATAATACAATAGCTTGTGTTGTATGAAACATCGAGTTCAAACACACCACAACCAATCAAACTAGCCATTATGAATAGTAATACCCAATTTTTGAATTTTTTTAAATTTTATCTTTCAAAATAGACTTCATTTTTAGATTCGGAATATCGAAATTATCTTCCGGTGAATTTTTGGCATTTTTCTGGAAACTTTCAATTTTTGATGAATAGTGAAAAACATTGTATTATTGTTTAAAACTAACTTTTTAATTAAATATTTAAATATTTTATTTGAATTTATTTTAGTTAAAAATATATACATAATACATATATATGTTCAATGTAATTCATTGGAGTCATTTTATAATAAGTTTAGATATATAAAATTTTATTGAACTTTTTATCGTCTTTTTCCCACCTCCAAGGAGAATTTTCAAATTTGTATAAAACATAATTTTACCACTTATGTGAGTTATATTTAAAAAATTCAAGAGAAAAAGTTGATATCAGTATGTAAAATTTGGTTCAATAAGATGAAAATAATTTTTGGTGAATAGTAACTTTTTACTTTTATTAACCACAGTTAAAAATAAATAGGGTAATTAAGGGTAAAATGATATTATTATAACCCTAAACCTTGTACTAATTCTATTGGATGAGTGTAATTCGACCAAAAAACCTTATTAATAAAATATGATCCTTAGGTCCACTTGGATTAGATTAGGACATTTATTATTATTTTATTTAAAGAAGAGTTAAAAGAGTTAAAATCAAAGTTTAATAACTATAAAAACTTTAATATAGGGTAATACATAATATAAATTCGACTATAAATTTTTATTAGAAATATAAAAATATTTCCTACATAATGGTATTTTTTTATAATTTTTATATATTAAATAATTAAATTTATTTATGACACAATGATGATGAAGTAATTACCTTATTAATGAAAGATTAAAATAATTGATATTATAAATATCCAAATAAATCTAATTTGAAACTTTTAATGAATTAAACTAATTTTATTGGTTAATATGACATGTTATGGTTGATTAAATAAATTTTTTTCGAAGTAATAATGTTGTTATAAGTTTAACAAAAACAAAATACCAAATAGTGTCAAAATTGACATAAAAGAGTTTTTAAAATAAATATTATATTACTAAATGGGATTCTATTCCTAAAAATCTAAGGTTCCACCTAAGGAATTAAATAATATTTTATATTTCCTTAATGAACCACTTTCGGTTCTCTTGTATGTTTATAGTATGTTTATTAACTATATAATATACAAATACCAAGAGGCATGGTAAATGTCAACCTATTTAACTAAGAGTAAAATCTAAAAGATAAGGTTAATATAGTGACACAAACCTATATAAAACTATTGTTTTAGTGTTCATAGACCCATCACCACCTTATCCTTGAAATAAATCCTTTTGGAGCCATTATAAACCGAAAATAATTTTATTATAAAATAATATTTCAATCTTTTCTTAAGGTGCCCATCACCCCTCTAATAAAATAGAACTTCCCCTTATATCAAATTCACACCATCAAAGCCATTTTTATTATCCAAACCCAACCCAAATATCATCTAAACTATCTTACCTTCATCCTAGAAAAATGAATTTAGTCAGAAAGCCAACCTAAGGATCCCTTTTGATCAAATCAAATGGAAGAACCCGAAGAAGAGGTAAATATTTCATCACCTCTTTCAAGTTCTTTTCTTCTTCCACATCCTATTTATTTATTGTTTCTATTATAAAATAATAACTCAATTATCTTCTATATACTGTGATTTTATTATGAAAATGGTACAACCATATTCATTGTTTTATCCATCCTATAAATGACAAAGTCACCATACATGCGTATGTACGAATTATCGTCTCCACATCGTGGTGTAGTTTGTTACTAAAATACTTAATCATTTGGATGGGTATAATAATGATTATAAATGATGTAAATAGTAAATATAATATTATATTGATTCTTTATATATGATATACCATCCAATTATATATTATTTTAACATCAAAAAAATGATATTGTCGCTCGTGCGTACGTATAGATTACCGTCTCCCTGAACACGATGAGATTCATTCCCCATCATATCCATTCAAGACTAATTTTAATTTGATGATAAAAAATAATGTTTAAATAATTAATATCATTATGAATATGAATAAGATACAACCTACCTATAACAAACATTACTTACGTAACAAAGCATATAAAGGAAAACGAATTGGTTAACCCTTGAAATGATGATACTACTGAAATATCATTAACAATGAAATATTATAAAATCATATATGATATCATATTTATGTATATAGTTCTTGTATAATTGAATAACAATGAGTTAACTATTATAGAAGCGGTTAACGTACCCTAGACTAAGTAAAAGTACACGGTAAGGGTTAATTTCACACTCTCATTATTATTCGAGGTTATTATTACATAAGTATCTACTAGGACCTCTTCATTATCCACATCCATGTTTCTTAAAAATGTATTCCAAAACATTTTTACTATTTACTATACTATGGGTGAATGTAATTTATACCCTTGTTTGAATTTTTATAAAATTGTTTTAAATGAATCTTTCTGTCATTTTTCAAATAAAGTACCTTATGACCTTTTCGAAAAAATTATGGTAAGAATTTGTTTTTAATTTATACGGTGGGTGCAGCTATTTTCTACCATTATAACATCTTCAAATATTCCTATACAATATTACAATAATATTTTCAAAAGAAATGTTCTCTTTTATAAATATATGACATTTAAATGATTCCAATATAGAAAGAGATATTTCTTTAAAAAAAAGTTTTGATTTCATCTATGTCTACATCCATTGATGAATTTTAAGCTTATTTGAAGTTGATTTTTTATGATAAAAAACATCCATATTGTATTGAAGGTTTTATGATATTTTTGACTGTGGATGTGTTATTTTTACACCACTCATGGTTTATGGATAAAGTATTGAAATTTCATATTCTAGTTTTAATATGAATGTTTTTTTTATGTTTACACATTTTCATATGAGGAAAGAATTGGACTTAGTAAGATATGGGTAGATCCCGCTATATCTCCTCGATGCATTGGTTGATCTCATGAGACAAACTAGTGTCTTCGAACAATGTCTTGACAAAATCTTATTTATAGCCTTGGTATAAGGCCTTGAATATGTGGTTATGAAGTTTGGCATTATGCATTCCATCATTATGAAAGTGGCTATTGATATAGAATGTTATTATTTAACTAGTATAATTTCCATTTGAATAAGTAAATGGAATTATTTGATATTATATTTTCCATATTATGATGAATTTTAAGTTTAAAGGCTTTTGTTTTATTTTTACATTGCCTTAAATGTTTATGCTGATTTATGAAAGTTTTTGATATATTGTTATCCTTACTGAGCATCTGAGCTCACCCCTTTCTATGTTTTATTTTTCCCAGAATGTGAAGAAGTATATTATGAGTGACCTACAGGGATAGTATAAGGGATATGAGTGTGTCCTATGGAGACTATGTTGTTGTAATTTTTCATTTTGTAATGTACTGTAAAACTTATGAATGTATCTAATATTTCCAAGGATACTAAACTAATCGGTATTTCGATACTTGATCTTTTTTTATCATACCAATGTTATGTAATAATGCACCGACACTAGGTAACTAGGGTCGGGGAGTTACATAGTAAAACTAGGATGGATTATCTAATAATTAGACTATATCTTATTCAACCTTCAAACCTATTTTTAGACTTTATTTAGAATCTAAATTAACTGTTACTTCTTTACTACTGTAAAAAATACTTCAAAAAGTTTTACACTTTTATTTGACATAAGGATCAGATAAAAAAATAATTAGGTGTAACAACTACTATCAACAAATTATTCATCAAGTAATTCTATGGAAAAAATATATTTTCTAATATATTTTGTCATCAAACTATGGTAACATTCTTCATATCCTTTGGGTAGCTAATCAGTACTCCACCCCTCATTATCACAGACTAATTGACATGATCATTAGAAACAAATAAAACCAACAAATGGTTTGGTAACATTATTCAGTAAAGGGTAAATAATTCACATTTTTCATATTTATACCCTTATACTTATGAATGTTTTTGGTGATTTGGAAGAAAAATTATATTTCTGAAATGGTAATTAAAGTATGATTTATAGATATTTAGGATAGTATGTTATATTTTGGAATGACTATGGGTATTCAAGTTTGATTTACAATCTATTTTTATTTAAATTTATGTGTGAATTGTTTTATTAAAACTTTTTTTTAGAAATAATAAAAATATTTATAGATAATTTTATCTAACTATCCTTAAAATTTTCTTTTGTAAGAAACTGTGACCTGAGTATGGTGAAACTACATCATGGTTTTGTTTTTTTTAATAGGTGTGATGAAAAAATGTGGTGTATTATAGTAGTGGTCAAAGATTTTTTTCATTTCTATAATATTTTTTTAGAAATTTATGTGAACCATGATGAGAAACAACATCATAGTTCTATATAGAATGGTGTTGATTAAAAAACTTCTTGTGGAGGGATTCTTGGCGATTCATCGTTGTAGTGGGAGTAAACACATCATGGTTGGAAGGTGGTTGTACATGGTTTTTTATGAGTCAATAAACTGATATGATTTAAGGGGATAATCTTGGAGGAAGTCTAACTTATGGTTTGAATATCTGTAAACTATGACGTTCTTTTTAAGAGTTATGTTTTGGAGGATGCAGCTGAAAAAATCAGCTAGTGGAAAATGCCTATGTATATAATACATAATTCTAGAAAAAAAATCAAATTGAGTGAACCTATTTTTTAAGAGAGGCATTTAAAACCTTTCTGGGTGTCCATTTTAAGAAATGTATTGTACAATATGAAGAGATCACTATTAAAAAATCATATAATTATCCAAACATTATTTCTCACTAGATTATTTAATCATTAATGAATTTTTTAATTTTTTTAATGTATTATAAACCTTGAGGTGATAGGATCATGAATTATGGTGATAATTTTCTAGATTATTCATATTTATTCTCATTTTAATCTATTTTTATAGTCTCAGTAGATTCTAGAAGTTGAATTAATTTAACTCAAGATTTAAATGTGGATTTATAAAATAATTGTTGGTTTATTCTGAGGTGGGTGATCTCCTTTATTTATATGGTGTTTAATTGAATGGTTTTATGTGAATTATGTATTTCTTAATGTGATGTAAGAAATATGTGTGATAATAATAGTTAATAATATATTCCATCTAATGATGAGTAAATTTAATAAATTAATGTTTTGAAGAAAAATTTATGAATGTGATTATATAATGGAATAAATATTTAATATTAAAGACTATTTATTACTTGATAAAAATTATGTGACGTTAATTGATAGGGAGTTATTTATTTTCTTTATAAGACATTATTGAAAAGTATGTAATGATGACGATGAAGTTTAATTTCAATGGTATTATGTTGAATTGATTATAGATGTTCATAATTCAAATCAATATTTATGTTAAATATAGGGTTTAGGGAATGTATGAAATAGGGAAATTATTTTCTATGGACTATAAACATGTACTGAAATAATAATTTTTTTTAAAATTCAGTTGTTGATATAGAATTCATGAGAATGAGTAATATGGGTTCATTTTTGGGATTTATTAAATAAATATGGATTTATTAATATTTAATGTTTTATTTGGGGTATATAAAATGGGGAAATAAATTACATATAAATCTATAATTATTTTTAAAAAACAATGTTTGTTTGTGAAATTGTAATTGATTTTTAGAGGAAAAAAATTATTTGTCAAAAATTTATTTAAAAACCTATGATGTGTGTTTAGGGTATGAAAATGAATTGTTTTACTTGATGTACGTATTCATTTATTAATGTTTTTATGATGATGTAAAATTTTTAATGATATGGTGATTGATTGGGAATTAGCTTTGTGATGATTTGAAGAAAATTGGATGATGAAAATGTGGTATTTCTACAATTATAAAAAATTACATGAGTTTGGATAACATGTAGAGAATTATTAGGATAGGATATAATACAATGTGATGTATTGGATTGGCTTGACATTATGCTAGGTCATGATTCATATCATGTCATTCATTATGAAGGGATACCATATATTCATTATTTTGGGAAATAATTCTACATATACCATGAGTCTATTAAGATTTTTACATATTAGTAGTGTTTGATGAGAATTGTACCAAGTCATGTGTTTGGTGATGAAATTTCTTGTCTCGAATTACAATATTTCATCTGAATAAGAGAAATAATGTATATAATGTATCATGGTGGCTCAGTAACCAACTCAAGTCTCATGAAGTGTTTTGTATATGATTTGTTAAATCATTTTATAACATTATGCCCCTCATATAATAAAATTTTAAACATTAAATGATTTTTGGATTTATAATAGTTTCTACTAAAACTATTTCTCACACATTATACATATAACATTAGCGAGTAGATATATATATTTTATATGTAGATGCAAGAAATGAAAAGGGGCCTTTTGATATGGGAGTTGATGTCAATATATATAATTGATATGTTTTTACTTTGAATTTGGTGACTTTTATAGGGGTTATTTTTACATCACTTTAGTTTAATTTTGTTATTAACCTCTATGAAATTTATACATGGGATATAATAGTATTTTTTTGGATACATTTTATCATTGGTAATTGATGTGATATAATTTTTGAGTATATTAATGATGTTGTTACTTTATTATACTACTATGGTTATTTGGTTTGGTGACTAGGAAAAACACTAGGGGTCATTTGGAATTTCTATTTGGTGGAATGGTTATGTTAGGATGGGATTCTATAACATCAATCACACTACAGGTTGGTTCATCCTATTCTAACCATGCCACTATAGAGCTCTACTATAATGTTTTCACCCATTATCGGTTAGTCATGTCTATCACATTACCATGGGGTCACATCATGTCACACTGGGAGTCACAATATAAATTTTGGATATATACACTAAATCATAAACCATGATAATCAACTTGTGGAACATCATGAAATGTAATGTATATATTTTATTGATTATTAAATGATTTTAAAATTCACTTAGGAGTACTATTGAAGTTTTTATGATTTTATTTTTATTGAAGGATACCATTTAAGGAAAGAGTCATTTGTTGCTTTTTATGAATTTATATCAAATTTACTGTTGATGAAAATTTGGCATGGAAAATGAGGTATTATTTGTATTATATTATTCATTTCATTTTATCATTCCCTAATTGTATACATTTTCCTGATACATGAAATTTAGAAATGTATTAACCTACTAACCACTCTAGCGGATATAATAGGGATGACTCCTAATGTGAATGTGTGTAGTCAATTATAATATATTCTTTAAATAATGTTTAACTAGATGGAATTTAAAATATTATTAAAACTAAAATTATAGAAACAAACAAACTAACTAAATAAATAAAACTAAACTAAGAGGAGAAAATGTAAGAGATATTGTTAAATTTTTTGAATGAAATTTAGGTTCTTGAATGACCAAATAATACTATCTATATTTTAACAATTATTCAGCTAATAATATATGATTCCAAAATCTATGCTCTTATTATGAAACACAATATTTCTAAAAAATTATATAGAGTCCTATAATTTGGTCTACTAAATAAATTGTGACGATTTTAAAAATTAATATATTATTGAAATTATAAGACCTGTTTCTCACAATTAAAAGGTATTTATCTATATTGGGGTTCCCCACATTAAATTAATTTTTAGGTGACATTGGAAAAAGTGTGTATATAATAAACACAATATATTATTTTTTCAATAAATATATTTATATATTTTAATTCATTAGTGGGGTTCCATATATTACTCTCACATTTATAATTGAATACTAAATAAATAAATTCTATTATGTTATCCCACCTACATATTACTTCTTAGGTATAATACATGTGAGAACTAATGCATGTGTGAAATTATCAAATGATGAAAATATAGACACAAGTATATTTTAATGAGTAAAAAATAAAATTAATGAAACTCAAGGGTTATTCAAAAAAGGATCATAAATAATATGGAACATTCATAAATTTTTTGACACTGCTAATTATCCAACATTGATCAAAAAAGTAAAAAAGAGAATGGAAGAAAATTATTCACCCAATCATCATCATGCTATCACCAATGTCACCTCTTCTGAACAAAGTGAATTTTCCCAAAATATTTATCATTGTGAGTTTGTAAATATGTGTAATGAAGTTTCCATGTTCGATTCCCCATCAACAACATACACAATTCAAGTCGATAATCAAAGGCTACCACCATTACTATAGTAATCTATCAAAAAATAATTGGATCAATGCATTCTATACCCTATCTGTGAACCAAAGTTGAATACCCCTCACCAGTGATCCACTTCCAATACACAGGCAAGAAAACACACACCTAATAAGATAACTTGTATTAGGTTTCACCCCACCCCACAAGAGTAGTCTCACATATTCACTTGGGCCTTTTTTATAATTTAAATTTTCTATATAATAATCAATTTTATATTTTCCAGAAACACATATTTTGATGGACCAGTAGGCATATTCTTATTCTGGTTATATAGAACCAAAATGTTACTTTGACATGCATAAAAAGGTCCATCTCAACAATGCATTATTTTTTATTTTCTTATGTCTTCATCATTAACACCTATATGATCCACCCCATATTCATTTAATATATATGAATTAAAATCAATCAAGACACTCCCAGATGCACCATCCTCACACAACAAAACAAAGCACTACCTATAACATCATCCTTATATCCCTTAGATTAATTCATTACCAACCACATATAAAAATTATATTTTATTCCCTATTTGAAAATGTTGTAAGACTACTAAAGAAAAATATATAAAATGAGAAATAGGGGGTCGAAGCCCCCATTAGAGATATTTGAAGAAAGAGTTAAAACGAACTTTGTTATTGTGTATTCATGACAATAACTCAAAAATAGGCAAAAAAGAATAATAAAAATGAAAACAAAAAAATAATAAAAAAAACTTAAACAAAAAAAACAACAAAATAAAATTAACTAAAACAAGAAAAAAAATAGAAACAACAAAAAAACAAAAACAAAAACAAAAAAAACCCAAAAAAAAAGAAGAAAAGAAGAACAAAAAAATCAATATATATTTAGAAATAATGGATTTATAAATATAGACACACACACACACACATTAAATACACAAGTGTATCTAGAAGTATCCCTCCCAACTAGAATTTTAAAGCCCCAAAAATTACCCAATATATATTTTTAATGTGCCATAAACGACGAAGATGATGGTGTCCCAAGGGCCCTTAATAAATGGCTCAGAGGAACAATATCTATAGTCTATAATAATAATAATAATAATAATAATGATGATGATGATGATAATAATAACAATAATAACAATAATAATAAATATAATAATAATAATAATAATAAAAATGAAAAATAGTCTAAGGAGGTTGGTGAATGTTCCCCATCCCCATTAAAGGAAATAAAATAAAATAAGAAAATAGTATAAAAGGAGGCTATATTAGGAAAGTATACACACCCCCACCCATATTTGAAAAAATTAAATACATAATTTCTGGAAATAGGTTAAAATACAAAAAGAGCCCTGATCTTGAGCCACATACTTTGAGAGGGAATCACAAACCATATTTTCTTTCTTATAGGTATCTATAGTTAAAATAAACATCCCACTCATTAAAGAAAGACAATCATCCCATGGTGAGAGGATACCCCATGGAACTATGTGAGATCGTTACATGACCAAGTTCACCACATTAGTGGAGTTTTGTTCAATCTAGATCTTATTCTAATTGAAGTCTGATCCATACCCCAAAACATATATGGAATCCTATTGATTTACCTCCAAAGTGATTCAAAAGATGAAAAATTAAGCAAAAAACACCTTTGTACAAATATGTGTGTGCGTATATATAATCAGATTTAAAAAAATAACATAATAAATACATATACATATATATAATTATAATTATATATAAATATAATAAAAATAATATATATAATTGGATATAATAAGAATAAAAATGTTAGAAAAATTAAAAATAGATATATTAAATATAATTATACATAATAATAATGTAACATTAATAAAATTATAAATTTACATAGTTAAAAAATTAATAATAATATTTAATATTAATAAAAAAATATTAATAGAAAACTAAATAATAATTATAAAAATACTAAAATACATAAAAATACTTAAAATAAATTAAAATTATTAAAACATAAATCAGACTAGTTAAAACAACTATTGATATATACAAACATGTCTATAAAATCCATTTGCATTAAATCCACCACTCTTAAGCATTTACACTTCTGTGAAGAACAATTAAGAAACAATACATGAATGAACCCTTAATCAGATCAAAACAGCATAATCATAAGTTCAATTTTCATTCAATCCCTTTTTAAAAATATCTTGATTCATTTAAAATTATAATTTTCAAAAATAATTTATTCTTTAATCATATTATTTTAAATAAAATATTAACATCTATGAATCATTGTGACATAACTCAATTTCACTTAAATTTCTCAAATTTTTATCAATATTATTTTTAATTATTATAAAAATTAATTATTTTAAATTAATTTTTATGAATTTCAAATATCCACTATTTAGATATTAAGAGATTAAATTAATCTTGAGGGTTTAACATTGGGTTCAATTTCTCTCTAAAGCTTTGGGATGTCGAGTTATAATAATTTTGTTCAAAAACGTTTTAGAAAAAAATGAGTGGGAAATTTTAAAATATATTCTTGATAAATAGATTTTGGTTTCTAATTCGTAACCTCACCCCCACACTTAATATTTTTATTATCCCCAAGAAAATTGTGATATAAATATTAGATAGATGATTAATAAGACAAAACGTATATCTGTGGAAGTGGGCCATTTAAAACAATTTATCTCCTAATGTAATGAGATATCACTTTTATAAGTATCCTTTAAAGTGAGATTTATCACATAATAATTAAAAATATACTTAATTTTAAATATATGTTTTTAAATTTACATAGAAAAATATAATTGTTCAAATAATGGTGTTGTAAAAAGAAATATGCATATAATGATAAGATAATTTATATCCATGTGTATCAAATAATTAAATTTCCCTTAGAAATACCTCTCTATAAATAGATTTCACCCATAAATAGATTGAAAATTATCATACAAATATCCAAGATATGTGTAGAAACGTATATGGGCTATAGCCTTATCCCAAATAGACTTATTTAGGCATTTTAAGGGATTTATAATGGTAAAAATGTATTGGTTTCTTAGTAGGTCAAATGGGATAAATGAAACTAAACAATTACTTAGAAATTTCACTGAAATGATCAAAATTCCTATAGCCTGAAGGAATAAAATATGAAAATTTATATAAATAATATCTTGGACTAAGATTCCATCAATAAAATTAGAAATGTAAAGTGATGTAAAATGGGTAAAGTTTTCTAAGTTATCGAAATATGATGATGGAAATCACATATAAGAATTAGTGCAAATTGGTGTGTCAAAAATAGGAAAGTTACAAAGAAATATTTTTCAGAATAATGGAATAATATCAATAATAATAAATAATTATTATTATAGACGATCAATATAATTAAATCTAGTAAACTTAGGCTCAGACCTCGATTAGGGAAACAAGTGATATATCCTTTATTTTTTACCGCATAAATTCACTCAATTCACATGTGTGTTCAATAGTGAAACTTGTATTAAATTTTTAAAGTTTTTTATTGATTTTGTGTTTTTGTAAGTGTAAATTAAATTTAAAAATAGGAAATATTTAATTATTTAATTATAAAAATATGAAAATATATTTTCTATACCACTTAAAGGGAAATAAATAATATAACCTGTAAAATCAATATATTGTTTAAATATACTTTCATTATATCATAAAGATAACACTATAATTATGAAATCATGTGAATAATAAAAAAACATTTAATGAATTAAAATCTATATTAGTGATAGAATAAATAGTTCATAGTTGAATTCATTCCGATTTTATTAACTAAATATTTAAATAAAACTAAATTTAATGAAATAAAAAACAAAAAAAAGACATGTTTCCTCTTATTGGGTGTTATGTTTATATGATCTTCATCCTGATATTTACGACACCTCAATTGGATAGAATGGAATTAAAACTCATTAATGTTTATCATCATAAATAGTGTTGTTACATGCACGAATCTACATGTTAATTATTTTGTAGTTAATAGGAAATATCAATAGAGACTTGTAATAAAAATTGATGGGAGGAGTGAATAAAAATAAAATATCGTAAAATAAGTGTTTATAATCATTTTGTGATAAAGAAAAAAAATAGAATAATAGAAATCCATGTAAAGTAAATCAATATGAATAAAAAAAATATTACCTCTCTAAATGTGTAAAATTGAATAAATTCCATTACCAAAATCCCTTAATCATTGTCTTCTGTTTATTATATCCTCAAAATAAACTCTTTGGGTATATTATGTAACCAAATTATTTATAATCAATGATCACTAGAATATAGAAGTACATTGATTCCTAGATCAATTAAAACTCTACAAATTTACTAATTTCTCCCAAATATAGATCAATTTTATCATCTATGTATGTTTTAAGTGAAGTGGTAGGAACTTAAATTCTTAGAGAAAGTGGGATGAGATTAATTCGAGTAAGTGATTATTTTATAAAAGGTATGATATATTCTCATATAATTTATTATGTGTTATAACAATAATGTATCGCCATTAACATATATTAATAAATATTGAAATTATCTAGGGAATCACATTCTTTCAGTATTTTTAAAAACTCAGGAGAATCTTATAGTATCATGAATGACTAAGTTTCTAGGTCATGAACAATTTTTGATACTATAGTTATTTTAATTTATCTCACTCAAAATGATCTTTATAAAGTGGTGATTCAAGGAGATTTTAACTGATTTCCACTTGCATATGAAAATCCATGGTATTTTTGGTCAATTCCAACTCTATCATTGAAAATAAGTTTTCAAATTCAATGTTCTCCATATAATGAAACATGTTGTCATCCTTAAAATGTGTACGATGATATGAATCAAATGAATCCATTTTATTTTTGGGGAATAAGGGATGAGGATAAAAAAGTGAGGGATATGAAATAACATTATTCAATAGACTAACACTTATAAAAAATGAATGAAATACTCATATTATTGAAATTTTATTAGAATTCAGGACTCAATTTATGGTTGAGAGGTGTCATCTATGATGTAATTAGAAGAAATTCAAAAGATCAGACTATATGAACTCATAATTTCACTATGTATTTTCATTAAATAAATATTATGTTAATATATTGTTCTAAATACGGCACCAAACTAAAATAAAAAACATGATATGTTAAAATAAAATTTGTTCATTATATTATATCAATTAAATTATCATGTATAAAAATAATTAACTATATTACAAAATATATAAATAAAAAGGAAAGAGATGGAATTTGGTAGAATAAGTCTCCCTTATAAGGGTACTTTTTCAGATTTTGGAAAGGAATTAATTTCACTATGTTTTTTCTTCAAAAAATCCCAAGAAAATTTTGAATAGTTATGGAATGACCGAAATCATATGCGAGCAAAATTCAAGCTCGTGGAAATTTCCATGATATCTATGCCATCAAAATTACCACCTTTGACTACCACATGATTATATCTTATACATAGATATGACATGAAGATATTGAGGGGAAATATAAATATAAATTAGTATGATATAATTTTTTAATTATAAATGTAATTATTTATTTATTACATTTATTTTTTACATTTTTTTGACTTTTTCAGAAAACAAATATTTATTGTATGTCTATATTTCATATCCAAAAGATAATTTTATAATTTTTTAAAATTTTATTTTAATTAAATGAAATTAATTTGAAATATTTTATATTTCCATATCTGTTTAGGGATAATTTTTTAGAGTTTTCTACAATAAAAATCTCTTAGGTGAATTGTGAAAATTCCATTTTTTCAAAGAATTATAACTTTTAAGACTCTATACTTACACAAAAATGACTTAAAATTTTATGATACATTTTTTATATAAAATATATATTTAATAAGTAATATAAATAATTTAAAAATACTATGTTAAATTTATATATTCCAACATTAACGTTTTGAAAACTTCTATAATACATTACTCCAAAAACCATTTTTATATGCTTCTATTAAAAATTTATTTTTATCAAATATAGAAATTAAATATATAAGAATATATTTTATTTTTTAGAACAAAACTTTCATATTATATAATAATTTATCTTCTATTATTTTTAATATAATTAATATTATTAAGGTTAAAGTTAGTTACAATTATTATGGTAAAACTATTATTTTTAAAAGATGTTTTTTAATAGGATAAAATTTTTTTACAACAAATAAAATAAATTTATATTAAATAATGAATAAAATAATTTTTTTAAAAAAATATATAAATATATTAAAAAAAAATTAATTGTTAATAAATGATAAATAACATTAAGAATACATAATCGTTAAAAAACGTTTTTTAAAAAATATAGTTTTTCTATATATGCAATTTTATAATTTTAGTGTAAAGTTTATATTATTTAATAATTGAATAAGATTAAATTGAAATTAAAATTAGTTTTATCATATAATTTTTTTTTATGTGTGGGTACCATATATTTTTAATTCAATACAAATTAAATGGGTAAAAACAAGTAACCAAGCTAAAAATCAATATGGTTAAATAACAAAATAATGTCTTAAAAGGCTTGAAAAATGTGTAAAACTTGCATAAAAATAAATGGTATAGAAATTATAGACCTTATATTACAAATAAAATATATTATTTAAAGCCATTTACCATTTAATAATTTCACCCCATTATTGAAAAATAATCAGTATTCACAAAAGTGTCATTTTATTCACAAATAAAAAGGGAACACCTTCTCCCATTTTTTCCACAATTATTCCATATAATTTATCATAAAAATATGAAATTATTACATCTTATAAACATATATCAATTTTATATTCTTTATTTCTAAATTATTTAGCTCAATTGCTTCATTTCTAAGGAAGATTTCATAAAAATGACCAAGGTCCCAATGTGAGTATTACTTAATCCATAACTTTGTTTTCCTAATTTTCATGTAAAAAACTATAATAACAATATTAATAAAATAAAATAAATATTATTAGTATAATTATGTGTTTCAATATTAATTTAAATTCTATTATTTATTCATTCTAATCCACTTTAAAAAAAATAAAATAACGTTAATCGTGCATGGGACGAACTATCACCTCCATGAACCAACATTTTATGATTTTTATTACATCCTTAAATGGTTTGTAAAAATGTTGAATTTTATGAATTAATATTATTAATATTTTCAAATTTTAATTTTAAATTTTTTATTTATCATAAACATCCATTATATCCCATTCATTGTGAAATTGATTCGTTAATCACACGTACAATAAACTACTACCTCCATGAAAGATGGATTTCATTTTTCATCACCAAACGTCATGAATGGTTATATGAATAAAATTAACGATTAAATATGATATTTATGACATTTTTATGCTTTTTTAATAGTTATATTAACAGTATATAAAAACACATCATTACTTATAAAATCATTATAACATGTTTTCGTTTGGGTCAGTTTTACCACCTAATTGAATGATGCTATATTGATTATATCATGAATGATATAGAATTATCTTACATGTAATAATAATATATTAAATATGTTTTATTTATTATTTAATTATATTTTTTATTTTTAATAAATTTATTAATATATCAACTTTTCATCATTAAACATGCTGAAACTATTTCTTCACAATTTCAATTTTCACAAACCATACCTTAATATTTCACCATATGAAAATGGGATATGAAGAATAATTGAAAAAAATTATTTCTAGTGTCTTGGATAATAATGGGATGATGATTATTTTAATAAATAATAATCAATAATGTTGTTATAAAAAAAATAAAAAAATACACAGAGTTTCTAGCATCCGATGATGAAATTAAACCATAACTGACTAAAATATCTATAATGAATGGTTATAAATATTTTTTATAAAATTAAATATATATATATATATATATATAAATTAGTTTTTTAATACATTATTATGATATTTAATACTAATATACATGGGGTTAGAGGGATTTTGAGTAAACGATAAACAAGGTAAGGGTTTCATTATCTCGTTTCCAAATCTATGAGACATGTTTGATATTGGGAATCATAATTTCAGTTATATAATTTATTCACTAATACATTGACAAAAATTACAATTAATATATATCATTTTAATTTCCCAGAACTCTCAGTTCCATTAATTTGTGAAAATTTGGTCTTTAAGGTGTTCTGGGAGGTAACAGTGACTCATTTTAGGAGTTTTTCAAAATTCTAGTTTTTCAAATGGTAGGCCATCCCAACATTGAGTCACATTAATGAATCACAATTTTGAATCTTAATGGTGGTTTGGGAATGGTGATTCAATAATGGTATGTTGTGAAGGTAGGTCATGACGATGAGTCGCAACAATGACTCACACTGGTATGTTTCCAGTGGGGACTCATGATGATGACTCATCCAATGCAGAATTCTCTAATGGTGAGTCATACAACAGAGATTCATCCAATTATGAGTCACCCAACAGTGACTCGTCCTCCAGTAAGTCACCCAATAATGACTCATTTGATGGTGATTCATCCAACGATGACATATCCCTCGGTGACTCATCCAATAGTGATAGGTTCGATGGTGAGTCATCCAACTATGAATCTTCTAACATTTAGTCACCCAATGGTGACTCATACACTGGTAGGTCTTACCAGTGAATCATGATGGTGACTCACCCAATGGTGAGTCATGCCTAATATTTTTTTTTAAAATTCCATTTTCTCCAGTTTTTCTAGTTTCACCCCTTAATATTTTCGTTGTCATAAATTGAGTTAAAGACCTTATTTAATGGGTTTTGTGGATGGTTCAAATCATATCCATAATATATAAACATGATTCTTCTATTTACACACAAACAATGTGATACTGGTCAAGATCTATCTTTAATGGATTTTAAAAACTTTTTCTCCCGTTGATTTTGGATCTAACCTTTTCTAAGGCTGCGATATTACCTTTTTTGTGGGATTCAAATTCAATTGATATTGAGGTGAGATGAAAATTTATTCCTAGAGGAGTTGTGATTTTTTGATGTGGCCTCAGCCCACATTTTCTTAGAGTCTTCTTCATACTACATGTGCACCCCCTGATTTGGTGCAATAAAAAATTATTGATTTCCTATTCTTTCTAGGTAGGGATTCCTTTATCTCACTTTTGATTTTTTCATCATGAGGGGCGAGTGTATGAATTTCTCCCTTGTGAATTTTGAATAATACCAAATCAATAAATATCATTTAATTGTTTTAAGATCAATATGTGGGGCCTAAAAAAGTGACTTATATTTTATTTTGGTATATCCTGATATTGTGAATTGTATAGGCTATATACCTACTAAAAATCATGGTCGTTGGTGGTATTTATTTGTTCATAAAATGATCTATGGGATGAATGATGTTTTTTTGGATGAATATTTCAGCATGGAAAATGTTCACCACATATACATGGATAATAAATGGATTCCCCTAGATAACAAAGTTCTATGAGAACCCTCGAATTAATAAGTGGAATCAAATAATAGATCTTAGTTAAATCTAAATATGTTTGTGATCTATGTGGTTTTTGTGGTTCTATTTTTATAAGCATAGTTGTGTGTTTTGTGTGGGTTATTGGGATGTGCACATGGGGTTGGTTCTGTGTATATGGTAATTTCGGGGTGGTATGTTTTAGTATTGGGACTCCAGGTTTTTTTTGGTGTTATGTTTATGTTTTTGGATATAATGGGTGTGGTGTTTTTATGCATCAGGGCTTCTAAGATGGTTGTGATGAGATGCGTTTTTTGGTGTGGTTGTGATTTGGATCTTTTGGTGAGTGGTTGGTATGAGAAGAATTAATTTGAAGAATAACAAGGGATGTGGTTGGTATGGGTAATTTTCATGGAGTTTGTCTATAAGTTACATAAATAAATATTCACCCTGTGTCTTTAGATCAGTATGTTATAGCATGTACGAGTGTTAAACAGAGTAGAAATATGAATTCCATTAAACTAACAGGCTCTTCGCCTTCTGAAATGACTACTATGATGTTGACCATTTTCTTGTGTTGCTTGTTTCCAATTGTTCTTATTAATTTCCTAGGTAGTGATGAAATGAATAAATAAATAGTTAATAAAGAATGAGAATTTTTTAATTGAGATGGTTGGGGGTATGAATTTATTTTGGTTCTTGTTGTGAAACTGATTTCATTTATCAACATCCGAAGTGACTATTGCTAATGTTGATAAATGCATATGGAGGTAGAAGTTGTCATGAATCTCATAGTTTGGGCTTCAATTATTTTTATTATATATATATACACACATATATATATGTAATTTTTTTATTTCTATACCCACACCACCTTAGTTTAGAACGATGTGCCAAACACCCCCATTCTCACAGAGGATGATGTCTTCCCCAAACATCCTGATGAGAGGATGGATGGCTAGCCACACAATCTTTGTTGATCCCTCTTCTAGACGGTAATAGAACATGATTATTCAAGAAGGTTTTTATTCATGAGGCCTAGGTGTATATGGGCGATTTATGTATCTCAGGTGTCTTTGGGATGAGATGTGTTGTGTTCCCATGTGTCTTCTAGTTCAGATGTATTGTGTTCCAAGGTGGTTGTGGGATGTGATGTGGTATGTGGCCCATGTGTCTTTGGGTGAGACATAGTTGTGAGGACCAGGTGTGTGTGGGAGATATTTGATGTGGTATGTGTACCTTTTTTCTATGTGAGATAGGTAGTTGGGGGGCCCAGGTGTGTACAAGAAGGTTTTGATATGGTTATTTTAGAATAGGTGGGAGCTCTAGGATGTTTTCTGTTAGGGTGTGAGAGTAGATATTTAGTGGGAAAGTGGTGTGGGTAACTTTATCATCAATGTTCTCTATATTAATTTTCCTAAATTGCATTATTTGGTAAGTATGCCTTTGGTGAGGTTGGGGTGGCAAATATACCATGCCACATGTTTTTGGTTTCTTCTTTTTTCTCACGAGAGTATAAGTATGATTCTCTGACATGTTTATGAGAGCCTTTGGTTTCTCCTAATAAGTAAACTTGTATGCTCACCCTACATTGTAAAACTACTTCTATGTTTCCAAGAGGACTATAGGGACTGTGTTAGAATTACTAGCTCAAACATTGAAATGGTTTTTGTGTTGCTGATTATCTTTAATTTTGGGTATTTAACTCAGACGTTTTTAGTATTTCTAGGAGTTTTGTTTTAAACAAGCATATGTGATGGTTTTGGATTTATTTTATAAATATCATAGAGTTGTTTGGAGGTTGATACATCTTATATCTAGACCTTATTTACTAAAAGGGTAATTCCTCTCATTTCATGACATTTGTATACCCTTGGTGCTGGTCTCCACCCCATGGCCTTCTAGATTTGAGAATTAGGGGTCATTATCTCTCTTTCTCCACTTCCAACTCAGGAGGGGCATCTTTGGAGGGGGGGGGTCATGACAAATTGGCATGAGAGGTGATAATTGGGATATAGGATAGAGTTTGGAGTTTGGTAGAATGAGTATTTCATGGGTTGGTAGGGAAATAGTGTTAGGTAATTTTGGTGTGTCATATAGGACAAGGAATACCAGCTAGGACATAAGATTTTAGCCCCCCATGATCTGATGCAAGAAGTTTAATCCAATTGAACAACCAAGTGAGGCTACATCGTTTTTTGGGTAGATACCCTAGGAACGGTACATGCATCATAATAATTTTCATTCTTCTCTTAATTGAGGTGTTTTAGGTAATTTTAAATGGATAACAGAATTAGTGAAATTCATTTTAAATTAATTTTAAAATAAAATTTTAGGCCAATTGGTCTTATAAATTCCATGTTTATGTTTTTATTTATGGCACCCGGTCCACATCCAAATGTGTCTTGGGTAGTTGAGGCTCAGCAGGATGACCCGGTTGATCAGTGGAGGGTTGATCCAGTTGAAAAGGATAACCAATGGCATATAACGTTACATGATTCCTAGTGACATGCCTTGGGAATGTACGAGGGAAATATTTTAGACGTAGAGATAGAGAGTTGGCTCTAGGAGCTTGTGATCACCATTAGTTTTATTTATGATCTGATGGAGTACATGGTTCCTTTTGTAGTTATATAGATGTAAGGAACTGTGTGTCATTTGTGGATACTATAACCGAGGGAGAGGAAGGAGTCTGACATTTTTTGGGTGGATTTTGAGAGGTTGTTCTGATCATAATTCCTTTAATCTACCATGAAGGCTAAGAAGAGATAAGAGTTACCCCCCCTCTTGCTGGGGAGTATGTTAGTATGGGAGAACAGGATTATGTTCAAGGTTCTACTTATTTTTTCTCCTTATCTATTTCTAGATGAGGAGTCTCATGCAAGGAATCTAGAAGAGGTACTTCATCCTTCTCTCCAGTAAAAAGTTACTCCCTTTACCTTTCTGAAGTACATAGATTTTTAGAAGAAGGAATAGGCAGTTGAGTGGATTCACTCGCGAGGAGGTCTTACATGAGAGGGGAGACAATATGGATCTCCTAAAAGAAGGTTTACCAACAATAGTTCCCAGGTTCGAGGGACTTTGAGGTTTCGACCGGTGGGGAGTTGAGTTCACCAGTTTCCATTTCAACCTTTGGGTCCTCGTGTCATTCCCATGGGCTTGGGGATGATGTGTTTCATTTGTGGAGTCCATATGAATCTTTAAAATTAGTTCCCAACAACTATTTGAGATTAGCATAGTTGAGGTGTGTAGTTTCTGTTCTAGCCTCAACAGTAACCATTTCAGTATTAGGGACAACAGGCTCATTCTCCACTGAGAGGGGACAAAGAAGGTAGAGGCTGACCATAGGGTGTTCATCAGGGACCAAGACTAGGTAATGGTCCTGGAATTTGTCACCAGTATAGGGGAGGATAATCTTTTCATCGTTAGTTACGTGAAGTAGTGGAAATAGTTCTACCATGGCTAGAGTTCTCTCTAAGTATGATAAAATTATTTAGTACTCATACTTGTGATTTGTTTGATTTAGAAGATTCACACTCCTTTTTTTTCACTCAGTCTAGACCATGCTTTGGGACTAGACGTAGAGAGACATCCCATGCCCCTGGTGCTAAGTACACCAGTCGGAAGTCATAGTAGCTTGTTTGATGTGTATCAGGGATGTAGATTGATGATGGGATTGCATCAGTCAATTTTGGATCTTTTTATGATATATATGAAGCCATAAAATGTTATTCTCAATATCAACTTGTTGAAATCCATGCATTCAATTACTCATTTCTTCATGAGAAGAGTCATGTTTTTAGACATGGATGGTCAGTGTGTGGATTTTTTCAGTGAGCGGAGTTGTCAGGTGGGAAGTCAGCATGTGGGGACTCTTTTTTCCTTGTTGGATGAGTTTTCAGAGGGAGCAGTGGACATTGAAGTCCCTAGGGTTGTTAGGGAGTTCTTGGATGTTTTTTCAATGGATTGTGTGACTCTACCACCATGAAATGATGTTGAGTTTTGGATAAACCTACAACTCGGTGCTTCTTCGATTTTGATGGATCATTATCATATGGAACCTTATGAGTTTTGGGAGTTGGGGATTTAGGTAGATGACCTAATGAAGAAGGGATTTATCCAGACCAGTGTGTCATTGTGTGGTTCTATGGTGTTTTTTTTCAAAGATCGATGATTGTTGTATGAGGTTTTACATAGACTACCGTAGGTTGAATCAGGTGATGGTCAAGAACCATTACCCTCTTGTAAGGATATATGATCTTTTAGACTAGATTATAGGGGTGATTTGGTTTTCTAATATTGATATGTGGTCCATATATCACCAGTTGAGGGTGAAAGAGGGATATATTCCGAATAAAACTTTCAGATGCAGGTATGGGAACTTCATGTACATAGTCATTACATTCGGTGTTACAAATTCACCATCCATGTTCATGGGGATCATTAACTCCATATTTTATGAGTTCCTAGACCTATTTATCATTTTAATCATAGATAATATCGTGATCCACTCAAAGTTAGAGGAGTAGCACGCTGACAATCTCAGAACATTCTTGTATGTTATTCGGCACCACTAGCTCTATGTAAATTTTAAAGGTTTATTTCCTTGGGAATGTGTGTGTCCAAACAGGGTGTGGTAGTTAACCCATCAATGTTTTAAGTAGTTGTTTCTTGGGAATCACCTAATAATGATGCAGAGGTTCATAGATTTCATGGTCTTTTGGTCTATTACCAGATGTTTTTACTCAATTTATTTCAAGTCATAGCTCTATTGATAAATATGTCTAGGAAAGAATAGATTTTTGAGTGGAGTGAGTAGTGTTAAGAAGAATTCATCTATCTGAAGGGTAAGTTGTTCAGTGCTCCAGAGATCCAGTTTCTATAGTAAGGGGTTCTATTTGAGGTGTTTTTTGATGCTTCTTATCTCTAATTGGGATGTGTGTTAATGAAATAGAGGGGTGTGATATCTTATGGGGATATGCAGTTAAATCCCCATGAACCTAAATATGATACTAATGATCTAGAGATAGAAGTGGTGGTTTTTGTTCTAATTTTGTGGAAACATTACTTCATTGGGGATCTTTTTGTTGTCTTTATAGATCACAAGAGGTTTAGGTATATCTTTTCCTAGCATGATCTGAATCTGTGACATGGGAGGTGGATAGAGTTTCTTCAGGATTACAATTTTGATAACTCTTACACCTCAGGAAAGGGGAATTATGTGGCTTATTCCTTGAGCAGAAAGTAATATAAGGAGGTTGTCTGGAAGTCTGTGGATGCTTGGAAGAAGATGGAGGAGTTTAAATCCTTGCACTTAGATATAAGGGTAGATGGTGGTAGAGGTTTTTTGTTTCATATGATTGTGTAGTCTTTGCTGATGCTGTAGGTGGAGGAGTCTCAGTGGTGGTATTCATAGGCAGACATGATGTGTGATCATGTTGACCATGGTGATTCTCTGGAGGGATGGTTGGAGGATGACCAAAATTGGATGTTGTTTCTTGGGAGGTTATTTGTTCTAGTGGTGATGGGTGAGGAGTTCTTCGTGAGTTTAATAGATCACCCTTAGTGGTACAAATAGAAGTTTAAAATATGTATCGTGGATTGAGAGATAAGTTTTGGGGGCCCAAGATTAAGAGGGATGTAACAGAGTTTGGGGAGAAATTCTTTGTTTGTCACTAGGTGAAGGATGAGCACCATGTTCCTGGTGTTTTTTTGTAGCACATAAATGTCCTTAAGGGGAAGTGGGATGATATATCGATGAATTTCATCATAAGGTAACCTAGGAATTAGGGAGGCTATGATGATATCTAGGTATCAGTGGCTCATCTAAAAAAATTGTCTAACTTCTTAGCGATTAAGGAGTCAGGTGTAGTGAGACATGGAAAAGAGGTATGTGGATGAGGTGGTATGTATGCATGGAGTTTCGAGTTCCATTGTCTTGGATCGGGTTACATACTTTACCTCACAGGTTTGGAGGGGATTGCATCATTATTTTGGATCTCAATTATGCTTCATCACTACTTTCCATGCTCAAACATATCGGAAAACAGAATGGGCTATACAGACACTTGAGGATATGTGGACGACATGCATCTCAGACTTTAGAGGATCTTGGTTATGACACTTTCCCTTGGTCATGATTGATTATAATAATAGCTATCACACTTCCATTGGCATGTATTTAATTGAATCTTTGTACAAAAGGTCGTTTCATTCACCTTTTTTCTGGATAGAGGTTGGGGAGAAAATTTTTTTTGGCCCTGAGGTAGTGTAGATCACAACAAAGAATGTTCAGATCTTTCCTAAGAGGATGAAGGCAAAACATGATCGATAAAAGTCATATGCCAATCGTAGGAGGAGGCCCTTGGAGTTTGAGGTTGGGGACCCTGTGTTCTTAGAGGTTTCCCCACAACCTAGGAAACGGAAGTTTGACTGATGGAGAAATATTTCTCTAAGGTTCATCATACCCTTTGTGGTATTACGGAGAGTTTGCGAGGTAGAATACCAGTTGTCACTGCCACCATAGTTTGACGGGATCAAAGATGTCTTTCACGTTCCTCATATTTTCTAGTATCATCACAATGACTCCCATGTCATTGAATCGTGAGAGTTGGGTATCGAAGATGATGCGATATATGTGGAGTGGCCAGTAGAGATCTAGGATCATCAACAGAAGGGGTTATGTTGATGGGCCATTCCTTTGGTTCGTGTGTTGTAGATGAAAAGTGTCTTGAAGAAGAGTAAATGGGAGAAAGAATCATAGATGATTTCCTAGTACCAAGAGTTGTTTTTATTTTTTCCTTGATCTATTTTACATTGTAATGTAATGTTTAATCTTTTTTGTTATGAGATAAGTGGTTACCTTCTTCTATATTGTGTGATAAATTCTCAACATGTAAAAAGGGAAGAATAGATTTTTAATTGAGATGCATTATTTGTGATGTGATTAAACCTATGCGGGAAAGTTAGTACCACCTTGACTAGATAGTATCTTGACATGGAGGATGGGATTCTATAATTCATGTGTTTTGATAGTGTATTTGTTATGATTTTGTGGTGTATGTTCTATTCATTTGGGTTAGAAAATGTTAAGGGAGCCTTTATTGGATTTTGAGTTTTCACTCCATCTTTCGAACTATATAGGGTAGTTTTTCATTAAACCTTGAGGTTGATAGCAGTGTTTCATGTGTAGCGATATCCTTGAGAGGTATCTCGTGAGGTGTTCGTTCGGACACCTATTTTCATTCTAGGTTTGGTTTTGAATTGTCAATAGAGAGAATAGTTTGACAAATATCTTATGTAATGGATTTGGCCTCTCCAGTACATTACATTGTGAAAATATGGTATTTCAGGTGTTGTGGAAGGTAATTTTGACTAATTTTAGGAGTTTTCCAAAATTCATGTTTTTCCAATGGTAGTTCATCCCAACGGTGAGTCACATCGGTGACTAATGATAGTGACTCGCAATGGTGGTTCAGGATTAGTGAGTCTGCAATAGTAATTCACGATGGAAGGTCATGAAAGTGAGTCACAATGGTGACTCACACTAGTAGGTCACCAGTGGTGACTCGTGACGGTGACTTGTCCAATGGTGACTCGTCCGACGATGATTTATCCAATCGTGAGTCATTCAACAGTGATTCATCCAATGTAAAGCCACCCAATGGTGACTCATCCACCGGTGAATATTTTAAGGGTGACCCATTTGACTGTGAGTCATTCAATGGTGAGTCACACAACGGTGACTCATCCACCATTGACTTGTCCAATGGTGACTCATTTGTCAGTGATTCATCCAATATGGAGTTGTCTAATGGTTTGTCACCCAATGATGATGCATCCAATGGTATCTCACACCGATAACTAATCCACTAATGAGTTGCGATAGTGACTCCCCCAAATATAAGTCATTCCCAATAGTTTTTCCAAATTCCATTTCTCCCCAATTTTTCTAGTTTCACCCCTTAACATTTCTTTTAATGTAAATTGAGTTCAATTTCATATTTAATGATTGTTTGAGCAGTTTCAAATCGTATCCATCTTTTAAAAACCCGAAGCTTCCCTTGACTTCAAAACCATGTGATCATGGTCAATATTCTCCATTAATGGAATTAAAAAATCATTTCTCTCACTGATTTTAGATCGGGACTTTTCTAAGGCCGAGATCATACCTTTATTATGCACTTATCTTTCTCTTGATACCGAGGTACCCCAAAAATTTCTTCCTTGAGGAGTCATGTAATTGTTATATTGTCTTGGAATAGATTTCCCTGCAAGATTATTCCAATTACATGTTCACCCCCATGCTTTTATGAAATAAGGAATTGGTGATTGTATGTTCTTCTAGGTAGGGATTACTTTATCTCTCTTTTTATTTGTACATCATGCGGGGTGGGTGTATTAATGTATCCCTTGTAAATATAATAGAATACCAAAAAAAGATAATTAAATTGGTTTAGGATCAAAATCTGAGGCCTAGATAAGTGACTTAGGATTTTTTTTGTTATCTGTTGATATTATAAATTTTATGAGCTATATTCCTACTAAAAATACTAGACATTGGTGGCCTTTTTTTGTACACGAGATGATCTATGGAATGATGACCTTTGTTCTTGGATGAATTTTTCCACGTGAAAACTATTAAACATGTATACATGGCTAACAAACAGATTCCCTAGGATAACCTAGTTTCTATGATAACCCCTAAACTAATATCTAGAATTAAATAATCGATCCTTGTTAAATATGAATATGTTTGTGATATGTGTGGTTTGTGTGGTGATGCAATTATAATCACAGTTTTGTGTTGTGTGTGGGTTTTTGGGATATTCACAGGGGATCAATTATGTGTATATAGTAATTTAAGTATGGTATGTTTGAGAAAGGGGGCTACAGGTTCTGGTTATGCTATGTTTATATTCTTGGATGTGATGAGTGTGGTGTTGGTATACAATGGGGATACCAAGATGGTTTTTATGAGATGTGTTTCTAGGTGAGGATATGATTTGGTTGTTTGGATGATAGGTTAGTATGAGATGAATGAATTTGAGGAATGATAATGGAAGTGGTTGGTATGGGTAATTCGCTCAGAGTTTCTCTATGAGTGACATGAAAATAGATTCACCCCATGTCTCAGGATCGATATGTTATATAATGAATGGGTGTCAAATAGAGTGGAAATCTGATGTATGGTAAACTAGAAGGCTCTTTGCCTTCTGAAATGAATATGATGGTATTTACCATTTTCCTTTGTTTCTTGTAGCCGATTGTGCTTAGTAGTTTCCCAATTAGTGATGGAACGAATAAATAAATAGTTGATAAATAATGATATTTGGTTAATTGAGTTGGCTGGGGGTATGAAATGAGTTTTGAGATTGTTGGGAAATGAATTTCATTTATCAACATCCAGAGTGACTATTTCAAATGTAGATAAATTTATATAGAGGTAGCAGTTTTCATGAATCTAAAAGGATGGGCATGAGTGCTTGTTATTAAATATATATACATATATTTCCTTCATGATTTCAATATTCACCAAACCCCTGTTGGGAACTATATGCCGAAAACCCCCATTGTAATGGGGGCTATCTTTCCGAAACATCCCAATGGGAGGATGGATGGATGGCCACCAGCCCTTCCCTTATCCCTCTACTAGGGGGTAACAACCCATGATTCTTTGGGAAAGTATTGATTCATGAGTCCTAGGTGTATACGGGAGAGTTGTGTCTCCCAAGTGTCTTCAGGATTATATGCATCGTGTTCCCAGGTGTCTTTGGGATGAGATTTATTATGTTCCCAAGTGGTTTCAGGATGCGATGTGGTATGTGGCCCAGGTGTCTACGGGAAAAACATAGTTGTGAGGCCTAGGTGTGTGTGGGCAGGATGTGATGTTTTATTTGGACTAGGTGTCTACAGGAGAGTGGTAGTTTTGGGGCCCATGTGTATGTGGGCGGGTTGTGATGTGGTTATTTTAAAAAAGGTGGGAGTTCCCTGATGTTTTCCATTAGTGTGTGAGAGTGTCTAATCAGTGGAAAAGTTGCATGGGGTACCCTATCATCGATGTTATCTATATTACTTTATTTGAATTTCATTATTTGCGGATCATACATTTTGTGAGGCTGGGGTGGCTAGTATACCATTTTTTGGTGTTGTTGGTTTTTACTGTTTTATCATGAGAGCATTATTATGCTTCTCCAACTTGTACATCAGAGATTTTGTTTTTTTCTACTATGTATACTTGAATGCTCACCCTACATTATAAAATGTCTTTCAAGTTTCTTAGAGGACTATGAGGACCGTGGTGGGAATTACTAGCTTGGACTTTGGGATGGTTGTCGTGTCTCTGCTTAGCTTTACATTTGGGTATTTACCTTGGGGTTTATTTTTATTTTTAGTTGTTCTGTTTTAAACATGCATGTGGGATAGATTTTTATTTCTTTTAAATATTTGTGTTAGACCTTATTGGGCATTAGTATATCTTATCTCTCAATGTTGTTTACTATAAAAGGGTATAGTCTCCCATTTTGTGCTATTCGTATAGCCTTGGTGCTGGTCTCCAACCTAGGGTCTACTGGAGATGGGACTCAGGAGTCATTATCTTTATTTCATTATTAACAGCTCTGGAGGGGAGTCTTTGGATAGAGGCGGTCATTACATTAATTTTATGATTTTTAATTTCCATTTCATGGTAACCCTCTTTTCATTATGTTACCATTATCGTATGTGTTTTTAGAAACTCAATTCCCATTCATGAAGCTATGATGGTTATTCTTCAACTTCCTCCATATAAGTTTTTAAAAATTATGATGATGGAAATTATTATGTGCCATTTTGTCTTTTTTAGGTATTTACATTATTACCACATAAAAACCTTTCTAAATGTCTCTTTATTCAATTATTATGATATCCATAAGTGATTTGGTAAACTCAAGTATCCTATCTTTGAGTTATACTATTATTCCTTGAGAATAATTCTTCTATGTATGATAAATTATTTTATTTTTTATTTCATAGTATATTATTTATTTTCTATATGTAGAAAAAAAATTTATCAAAAATTTTATTTCTTAATGATTTTTTTCTCATAAAATTCCTCAATTAAAAAAATATCATCTCATTTAAAGATAGTTTCCATTATTGCATGCTTAGTTATTCCCAAAAATGTTTCTCCTTTCATATTTTTATGTCCAAATATGTGTTTTATCAAGTGAAATTACTAGTTTCCATTACAACTTTCCAATAGTTAATCTTATTGCCTATTTTTATGATATAGGGTTTTCAACACAATTTTATAAAAATATTCATAAGGTTTTCCATCATTTAAAAACAAAATGTTTTATCTTCCATTTCATGTTCATTTTGGATAATCTTTATGTATTTTCAAATATCTATTTCTGAATATTTTTTGTAAAATATTGTTTCTCAAAAAATAATCCACTTCACCTTTTTGAATCCTATGTATCCTTTTTAAGGCTTTATTATTGATGAATCTTTTAAAAGTAAAATATTTCAATGTGTTTCCACATTACCTTTTTGAAACCATTATTTATTATAAATTATGAACTCTTGAGATCTCCATTTAAAATTATTATTGTTTTCAAAAAATTACCATCAAATTTTTAAAAATGACTTTTCAAATTTACCAAAACTCCTTATTTTATTCTGAAGATACAAGCATTTTCTAAAAACTCTTTTATAATTTTGGATATAATTTTCCTCTTTATATCTAAAAGAAATATTTCATTGGAATTTATTTCTCATTAATATACCTCTACATGTTCTTATGAAATATTATTTTAGGGTGATCATATTTTTTTGATATTAACCATTCACATTGTTGTGGTAAATTTTTTTGATACCACTCAAATAATGTTTTGAAACTCATTTTTATTTACATGGGGTTTTTATGATGTTCTAAATGAATAATTTTAGGTAGAACACATATGTATTAATGATTAATGGGTGGGGTTATATATCTCTCTCTATTTCATTGGGTAAATCATTATATCTCATGAGATAATGATATTTGTATGTGAACCTAGATGCATTTTAGAAATGTTCACTTAATGATTCATCAACATAGTTATTATTATGCTATGTTCACATGAATTTTAGTGGACCTAGTTCTGGTTATGAAATGTTCATATGACTATTCATATACCTAGTTGTGGTTATTTTATATTCACATGACTACGAATCGACCTAGTTTTTGATAAACTATGATCAAATGATTGTGTATATAAATATTCATTGTTAAGTTATGTTCATATGACCAAGAATGGACCTAGTTGTAGTTAATTTATGTCTAAAAGAATATACATAGACCTTGTTGTGGTTAATATTTTTTTATATGACTATTTTTGGACTTAATTGTTGTTTATCTATGTTCACATGATTGTGCACAGACCTAGTTGTTGTTAATATTTGTTCATATGACCATGAGTGGACTTTATTGTGGTTATGATATCTTCACATAACTATTTCTAGACTAATTTTTTCTTAACAAATATTCAAAAAATTGAGCATTGGCTTAGTTGTAGTTAAAATATATTCACAATGTTGTGTTTTTCCTATACTTATTCTTATTCCACACACACAATTTGTTTTGTAGTAAAAACTTTTTATGATGTCTCATGTCCTATATTATGATCATTTCCTTATAATGTGATAATGCTTCTATGTTACATGTTTATTTTGGTATATAAAAATTAATAAATTATCATGGATATTGATTATTTTCTTATACCACATGTTTTCTTATTCACACTTATGATCTTTGATTATTTTCTCTAATGTTGTCCCTTATTAAGCGTTTATGTTCTCCCCTTTTCTATATTTTTCTTCCATAGGTTATGAAGATAAGTATAAGAATTATATAAGTGAATACAATTTTGTTTATTTATGGATAAATTTTCATAATTATCATAACATAATTTTATTATGAATCTGATCCTCAAAGTCACTAAACTTCCATTATTGGGATAGTGAGATATAATGATTATGTTATGGAAATAATAGAAAATAGGGATTTGATTATATTGGGCTACTATAGTTAGTGTCAGAGTATGGTTTAATTATTTTTAATTATTGGTGTAGTCATTATAAAAATTATGATATGTGAAATTTAGTGAAAACAATATGGATAAGTCCAAGAGATAAGTATTATAGTAGTGGAAAAATGTATTTCCACCTTATTTTTTTTACATTTTCAGTTTGGTTTATAAACAATGACTATAAAGGTGAAGTAAAAAAATTTATGTTTCATTGTTGGATTTAAAAAATAATTTCAAAAATCACCTCCTGAGGATCTTCATCATCAATTTTCATATAAATCGATGCTGAAATTTAGGCCTCAACAGTCTTCAACATCAGTTTTTTAAGAAAAATGATATCTAAATTTGGATTCTATATAGGTTTTAATGTCAGTTTTGGATAAAAATCGACCTAAAAATATTTTTTAAATAAAATATTTTTCACGTAGTCTTTCGTAAAAATTGACTTTAAAACATTGAGACTCTTAATAATGGAATATATATTGATTCCCATGCTTATATTTGACTAGATATGGAGCTAAAATGGACTTACAGATCAAAATTTATGGTCATCGTAAATTGTACCTCATTATGTTTCGATAGATACAACTTATTTCAGTGAAAATAGGAGAAAATGAACCAAAATTTATGTTCCAAATGAACATAAAAAATAGTAAACTTATTTATTTTAACTAGTTCTAATTATTTTATCGGTTTTATTCAAATCAATATTTTGTTTCTCATTATTTCACTTCTTTTTTAGGGTGAGTTCAAGTTGTAATGAAAATGGTGAGTGATAATGAATTTTTTACCTAAACTAATGAATCTGATGCAGAAGTTTTATTTTTGTATCTCTATCAGAATAATATTTCATCATCATAAAAAAAAATTATGAAGGGTTGTAAGGATAAGGAAAACCATAATAATGAGATTAAATGATGAAAATAAAAACCTTTTACAAATCGTTTATTGAATAATTTTTGAAATATTGATTGTAGCAAAGATGAAAAAAATTCTGAATGAAATAGGATGAGGTTTTATATATTGTAAATTAAAATTTTTATGACAGTGATGCAATAAAATTTAGGTGGTATTTGGAAAATAGAAATTCATGTTGTGAAAAAAATTGAAATACCAAACCCACATATTTGAAATTTTACTTTTAACATCAGGTAAATTTAAAAGCAATGTTAAAAATATTCTAATGTTGGGTTTCTATAATAATTTATTGAAAAAATTCCACAAACCAAAATTTATCATTTTTTATTATAAAAACCTTTTCCAAAAGGGACTTATAATGTCAGTTACTGAAAAAAACCAATGTTAAAAGTCATGTCTTATAATATATAATTTCCAAAAACCATAAATTTTGATCTATATATCTTTTTTTGATCCATGACATATAAAATCAAATCTTGTGAAATTATCTAAAACTTTTATTTTAGTTTATGTCATTTATTGGGAAAATTAATGCCAAAAAGTGACTTTTAACGTTGGTTATTGAAAAAAACTGATGTAAAAAATCACATTTTATAATTTCAAAAATCCAATATCAATAAAATTTTTTTTGTATGCATGTTTTTCCACCCAGACCTATAAAATTGAAGGTTAATAAATTAAATAAAACTTTTATTTGAATTTCAATATCTCTTATTTGAATAACCGATGCCAAAGAGTTACATTTAACGTTGGTTATTGAAAGAACCCGACTTAAAAAATCAAGTCTTATAATGTAAAACTTCCAACATCCATAAATTTTCTCCGTAAGTCCTTTTTTATCCAAGACCTGTCAAATTGAATCTTGTGAAATGAGATACAACTTTTTTTGAGTTCTATCATCATTTATTTTAAAAACAGATTCCAAAAAGTGAATTTTAACGTTGGTTATTGAATGAAAAATGATGTTGAAAATCAGGACTAATAATATTAAACTTTGGATGTCCATAACTTTTGATCCATAATTCAGTTTTAACTCTAAGTCCTATTAAATTGAACCTTAAAAATTATCTAAAAATTGGATTCGAGTTTTAACATTAGTTATGTTAAAAATAAATGCATAAAAGTGACATTTAACATCGGTATAGAAGAACAAGAGTTAAAATGCTGACATTAAAACCCATTTTTATAAAAGTGTAAATATAAGAAAACATCCCTAATATTTCTTAAATTATATATTTTTTGGTTCTACTAGATATTAAATCATTAACTTGATAATTAAAAATCAATGTGGCTATGAAATAGATGTACTTAAAGACAATCATCCTAAAGAATAATAGTTGAGTATAAACTCAGTCTTCACTCTGGTGCATGATAAGTGGGTATAAGGTTTCACACCTTACTAGACACTCATAAGGGATATGATTTGGTTAATTACATTAAATCTATAAAAATATGAATTATTTAAATATATATGAATATATGATGTGTCATATTAGGGAACCTTATTAGAAAATGACCATAGGCCACCTAGGTTAATTTGAAGAAGCGATAAGTTAGTACAATTATATCATAGTTGAACTAAATACATCATAGGATGAAATTAAATTTTCATTGGAGAAGAAATATTTAGATTGAGATTTTATATTCATGTGATCATTTAATTCAATTCTATTGAACATTATCATATCCTTTTTGGTTGTAGTATCTGGGTGGAAACAAGATCCTGAGAATGAATCTATGAAAAGTAATCCACTAAGAACTCCTAATAAAGAATATTTGGGACATATAGTGTTATTGTATTACTATGGATAATGAGGTAAATTTATTATTATAATATATTTCTGTATTTTATAATGGATCCATTAGCTTCTTCCTTTAGTGAACGAAAATTAAAATTTCTATGATGAATTTTATTTCATGGGAGATTGTACTAACCCAAAATTTCCCTATGGTATAACTTAAATAATTTTTTTGTTAATAATGTTTTATAATAATACCAATGATCTAAAATTAAACCATGATATGTTGTTATAAAATTTTACCATTATAATTTATTCATTACATTAGTTGGTATAAAATGAAGTAACTATATTAAGAAATATATGAAGAAAAAATAATGAAATGGAATTGGGTAATAGAAGTATCCATTAAGAAGAAATTTTTTATGAGAATAGAAATGAAATAGTTTATCTAGGGTTTCATTTATTGGAATCCCAATCAAGACTCAAAAAATCATGGTATGATAGAAATTATATGTGAGAGAAATTCATGCTTGTGGAAATTTCCATGAGATCTATGCTAGCAGAATCACCACCCTCAACTACCATTAGAGATTATATTATTATTAGATCATACATCAGAATATTTAGAGAAAATTTAAATAGATATTAAGATAATATAATTTTGTAATTATTAATATAATAAGTTATTTATCATAAGTATTTTTCACCTTTCCCATTTTGAATTTTTTAAGAAAAAGAATGATTATTTTTTCTTTATAGTATATATTTTAAAACAAAATTAAATTTTTTGTGATTTTTTATTTTATGAAATGAAATTTATTTGAACAATTAATAATATAAATATTATATGAGTGTAAATTTTATAGTTTTTTTTAAAATAAATGATTTTTAGTTGAATGTTGAAAATATCATTTTTACTAAAAATGATCACTTTTATAAAATTATCATAACATAAGAATGAATAAATTTTTTTTATGAAACCTTTTTGATATAAAATATTTATTTTTAAGTAATATAAATCATTTAAAAATAATATTTTGAATTTCTTAAATCCGTTTTAATGTTTTGGAAACCTTAGTAATTTATACTCTAAAATCTATTTTGACTGGATTATTTGAGAAAATATTCTTCATACCTTGTAGAAATTATATATAACTTTAGATAATAATTTTAAAATTTTTTAATAACTTAAATAGTATTTGTAAACAAAAAAATACTTTCACTAAGATTAAAAATAATTACATTAATAATGGTGAAACTGTTATTTTAAATGATTTTTCTAATATTAAGTAATTTTTATATTATATATTAAATAAATATATTTTCAATAATGGATATAATAGTATGTCTAAAAAATATTAGGATTATATTAAGTGAAATTTAATTATTCATCAATTATTGATAAGGTTAATAACACATAATTGTTAAAAGTACATTTTCACCAAAAAATATATATTTTGTATATAAAATGTTTTAATTTCAAAGTTAATATTATATTATTTAGAAATTTAATTAGATTAAATTTATATTAAATTTAGCTTGATCATAAAAAACTTTTTAAATAGGGTTTGCCTTATATTTTAAATAAATTATAAATTACATGGGTAAAAATTTGTTACCAATGTAAAAATTAAAATGTTGAAATGTTAAAATAATTTTGTAAAAGGTTTGAAGCGTGTTTAATACATTTTAGAAATGATTGGTAGAGGCTTTAAATACATTATCTAATCCTAATATACATTATTTTTTAATTATATATCCATTTACCCTTAAATAATGTCAAGCCATTACTGAAAAATAACGTGTATTCACAAAGGACCCCTTTTCTTCCATTATAAAAATGGAACACTAACACCCATTTATTTGAAACTCATTGCTTCAAATTATCTCCTAAAGATATACCATTTTACTACTCATATAAACCTCTCTCAATTTTATTGTCAACTAATATCAATTAGTTATCTGAAAACCATTGTTTCTAAGGATACTTTAAAGAAAAAGTTAAAGGTCATAGTGTGAATATTACTTAATAATTAAATTTTTATTCTTAATTTTTCACTTGAAAACCTATAATAGCCATATTAATCTAATTAAATAATAATAATTAGTATACTAATGTTTTATTATATTCATATAATAACCTTTAATTATTCATTCCCATCCACATAAAAAAATAAAAGAATGTTACTTGTGTGTATAGAAGACTACCGCCTCTACAATGAGATGTACTCTATTTTTCATCACTATATTAAATAGTTGGAAACATAGTATAATCATATGAATTAATATTATTAATATTTAAAAATTATAATTCTAAAATGATAATTTCACACGTACCTCCAATATAACCCATTCATTTAGAAATGGAATCGTTAATCAAGCATTGGATGGACTACCACCTCTATGAATGAATAATTCCATTTTTCATCACTACCCATTATTTAAGGTTCTAAGAATGAATTTAATAAAGATATATGATATTTATTACATTTTAAATCTTCTGGTAAATTTATATTAACATTATATAAAAATATGTCCTTACTCATAAAAACATTATAATATAATCTTGTTTGGGTCTGTTTTACTAAGTGAGCAATATTATAATGTTTATATCATGAATGATTAAGGAATGTTACATAATGTTAATATCATGTTATAATAATAATTAATTTAATATGTTTTAATCTATTGAGAAAAGTAATATTTATTTTTAATATATTTATAAATATATCACATTTTTATAGTTAAACATGTCGAATCAAGTTTCTCACAATTTCCATTTTCACAAACCAAACACTTACACTTCACCAAATGAAAATGGTATATGATGAATCATTAAAAAAATTATTATATTTTCTTGGATAATATTATCAGAACCAAGGTTGTTATTTGATGGAAATGGTGTATGGTTTATTTTTGTTTTAAATCCTCAACATGGAATATCATGGAGTATATGGATGATTAGGGAGATTGAATAAAAAGGGATCTTACAGTTCAAGATGAAAATAATATTGAAGGTGACATTGTTTCCCTGTGTTTTCTAGATTGTTGGGGTCTAAATTTAGGAATTAATCTTGAATATAAAAATTTGTATGTCCTTAAATTCATTAATTAAATATGGAAAATTAAAGAGTTTCACGAATAAGGGCTATATGAGATTTTCTTTGTGAAGGATTAATGATTTATGGCAGGGTGCTCGGAAATTACGATGAGCATCATGAAAGGAAGTTTTATGGAATGAAAATTTTATAAATATGGTAAAGTAATAAATTTAGGGAATCATGGGATTACGTTTTTTGAAGATAAGGATCATCAAAAATAGAGAAGATGTTTCTTCAATATTTGGAGGGGAGGAGCATCGTGACTGCGTGATGTTTTGATGGATGGTTCCATGACTATGATGAGCATTGAAAATAGGGAATTTATTTGGAGAATTGAGAAAGGATAATCTTTGTGAATGTGGTTTTTAGGGATAATAAAATAATTATAGAGGTTTTGGAGCATCACAAACAAACGATCTTATAAATAAGAGGTTACCCCTATTCACTCGCAATAATGGAATTCAGAGAAAATCCAGAATTGCTTTGATTTAGCGAAGTAAGGGGAGATCCGTGAAAAATTGATTATATGCGAGCCAGAGAATCATGAAAAGACTATCTTAGTATTGAATGATGTCAACTATTCTATGTATTTAGTGCCTCATGAATATGGTATTATTAACATTGTCTTAGTGAGATCATTAAAGGAGTTTTTTCTACAAATGCAAGGGTACTTTTCAAAGGAGTGTGCTTCACAAAAAGTAGTAATGAACATTAATTTTTTAATGAATAGAGCTTTCAGTGTGCATCAGCTCATGTTTTAAGTTAAAGAATAGTCCCATCCTTATTCATGTACAATGTATTTAATGCCAATCCATTGAATAATCCTTCAATTCGATAAAATGAGTTAAAATTCTCTCAATGCAGTGAGATTGGGGGAGTCAACGAAAGTGTTTCATGGGATGTAGTGTGCATTCCCTAAAACCATGTAAAGGAATTTGTATTCCAAATCTAGTAAATATTTTTGTATTTTGGTATGACGGATAATATTTTGGTGTATTCTCTTTAGACTAGCCCTTAGTAGTGAAAAAAGTAAAAATTGTTGTGTTGTCTTAATGCCTGTGAATGTTTTAATTCCTGCATATTACCTTCATTCAGGTTTAATAAGTTCCTACCAATATGGGAACAAGATCCTTTGCATTAGGAAAAATATATTTCTACAAAAAATTGACACTCCCATCTATGGGTGTTCCGAGATCCTTCAAATATGTTAATGACGAACTTTTTGTTATTTAAAAATCACTATTAACTGAATTACAAAACTAGTATGAAATAAACACTAATAATTTCTAGCACCCAATGATGAAAATAAATAATAACCAACTAATATATTTGTAATAATTAGTTTTAAAATAATATTATAAATGAAAATATATATGAATAAGTATTTTTAAAAATTTATTAACACAAATAGGTCTATTATAAAGGATATTAGATCATGTTCGAGTAAGTAAGAAACATGTTGAGGGTTTCTATGTCTCATTTTTAAATCAACGAGACATGTTTGATATTGCACACCATAATTTATTTTATATGGTTTATTTAATACCTTATTGAAATAAGTTTTAATTAATAACTATAATTTAATAAAATTTTAATTTCCATTTCATGGTAACCCTCTTATTCTTATGTTACCATTACCATAATTGTTTTTGGAAACTCAATTCTTATTCATTGAGTTATGATTTTTCTTCTTGAAATTATTACATATTAGCTAGGGAAATTATGATATTAGACTTTATTATGTTTCATTTTCTCTTTTTTTTCTAGGTATTTAAGTTTCTACCATATTAACCCCTTTATAAATTATTATTTGTTAAATAATTATTATATCTGTAAGAGATTAGTCTAACAAAAATTTACTTTCGTTGATTTAATAATTTATTCTTTAAGAATCATTCTACCATGTTTTATATCGTATTATATTTAATATTTTATAATACATATAATATTTTATGAATTGGTAAAATGATGTTTTAAACACAATTATTTTGTCTTAATGAATTTGTTTCTCATAAAAGTGATGCATTTTTTAAAAAAATTAGCTTGTTGAAAGATTTTTTCCCTCAGTTTCCATGTTCATTATGCAGAAAAATGTTATTACATTAATAATTTTAAATCCAAATTTATGTTTAATGAAGTTCTCTTATTATTTTACAATATCACTTTTAAAATGTAAATTTTATTGTCTCTTTTTAGTATGTTGGTTTTTGATAGAGGCATTTAAAAATATCCAAAAGGGTTTCCATCCTTTTAAAACCAAATGTTTTATCATCCACTCCACATTAATTTTTTATAACCATTATGCATTTTACATGATATATTATTGATTTTTTTTTAAATTAAAACATTATAAAATGATTTTACATTTTCTTTTTGGAACATTTGTGTCATTTTCAGTGCTCTATTATTAATGATTATTTTTAAAACTAAAAGTTTTCGAAGTGTTTTTAGATAATGGTTTTGAAACTTTTATGTATTTTCAAGGCTATAATTTTGAAATTTCATTTTAAAAAATTATATATTTTTCTATTTTTTCACTTAAAATTTTCAAAACATGAATTTTCGATGTGACCATAAAATATTATTTTATGTAAAAGATAAAATCATTTTTGAAATACTATTTTAAAAATTTACTATCATTTTATTCTTTATCTATAAAGTCCTTATATCCTATTATGTTATTTATCCTAAATAACTCTATAAAATTTATTATAAAATTAATATTTTAGGAAATTTTATTTTTGGGTATCAACAATTTACATTCTTTATGTCAATTTTGGTGATACCATCAGGAAATGTTGTGAAACTGATTTTTCATTCAACAAATTATTTATGATATGATGAATGATTAATTTGATGTGGAACACACATATATATGGATGATTTATGGGATTTTTCCTCTATCACCCTACATTGAATTGTAAAAATATTTATATCTCATGATATAATGATATCTGTGCATAAAAGAATATTCAACTAAGATAGGTTCACATGATCTTGCATGGTTTGAGTTATTATTATGCTATGTTCACATAATTTAACATGGACCTATTTGAGGGTAAATTATTTTTATATGAGTGTTCATGGACCTAGTTTTGGATAAGATATATTTATATGACTTCTTATGGACATAGTTGTGGTTAATCTATGCTCATATGATTCTGTATGGACTTAGTTGTTTCCAAGATATGTTCATTTGACAATTCTTGGACCTAGTTATTGTTAATAAATGTTCATATGAATGTGTGTGGACATATTTTTGGATAGGATATGTTCATATGGCTATGAGAGTACCTATTTCTGTTTAATTTATGTTCAAATGATTTTGAATAGACCTATTTGTGGTTAAGTTTGGATCATATAACTATAGGAGAACCTTGTTATGGTTATGAAATATTCACATGAAATTGCATGAAATGAGTTATGGTTATTATATGTTCACATTAATATGTATGGTAATATATACAGTTAAATACTTTTCACACGTTGTGTTTCTCTTATGCCTTTGCTTGTTCTAAATCCACATGTTTTTATTGTGAACTTTTGTTATGATGTCACATGTCTTATATTATGCTCATATCCTTATAATGTGATTTTTTATGTTCCACATTTATTTTGGTATAATTAAATTATGAAAGTATCATATATTTTTATTTTGATGTTATTCGACGTGTTTTATTATGATCATTTATGATCATTTATTGTTATCTCTAATGTTCTCCATTAAAAAGCATTTGAGTCCATCCATATGTATATTTTCTTTCCCTAGGTTCTGTAGATGTGTATAACTTATGAGTATACTAGAATTGATTATAGTGTTGTTATATTATGGAGAAATGTTCACAAGTGTCATAAAACATGTTTCTTATATAGTTGATCTAAATAGACACAAAACCTTCTACTCATATGTTCATGATTTTATTGTGAGATATAATGATTAAGTAATGAAATATTTTAAAATAAAGATATCTTTAGTTTATGTTTCTATATAACCTCATCATTAAACTAGGTAAATAGTTTTTTTGTAAAAATTATATCACAATCATTTGAGAAATGTTTTTTTGATATGTGGCATGAATTCACAGTGAGGAAGCTAATTTAACTAGTTGATTCATTTGATTTTCTATATTTTTTTGTCTAATTCTAATAGACAAAAAATTAGAAGTTAAAAAATATTATTTAATCATTAATTATGGAAAAAAATATTTATATTTATAGTTTATGTGTTTTGTTTATATATTGTTTGATCTTATTGAGCATCAAACTCTAGTGTGCAAGGAAATGCAGATTTAAAATAGTCAATATATTATAAAGTAGAGTTTTGAAATTTATCTAAAAGGTTTTGTGACATATAAATAATCTACTAATAATTAGTTAATATCTTTTCATAACAATGTTGATGCTAAGGGAAATAAATTTAAGGTATAAATCAATATCATAATATTATTATGTTTTATTGCATGAATCATGGAATTGATTTTAGTGGCCATTATTTAAATAAAAATTTTACATAGGAAACTCATAGGTGATGATAATTCATAGTTTATAACACAAATTATGGGTGGGTAAGGTGAGTTTTTATTATAAAAACATTGCATTGAACTCTCCATTATCAATTCCTTTGTTTCTTAAATTTCTCTACAAAAAAACCTAGAGTAGTAGTCTGATTTTATTAGGATAAGGATGAATATATAAACCATGGAGGGATCAGGGGATAACTGAAGTAAAATTTATCCCTTTTACTATGTTCAAAATTTTAGAGGATATTATCTCCTCAATGAATGGAGAAACTGTAACTACTCCAAAATTTCAGTGTAATTTTTTTAACATTTCATGGATCATTTTCAAAGTGAGGTTGAAAGTTACCATGAAATAATTGGGCACGAAGATCCAAAGTGTGCATATATTAAACATATTATATCTTGTTTTTATCGTTTTTCTAAATTAATTGAATAAATCTAAAATGAATTCTCATATAGGGAATATGAGACCACCATTAAATATAGAATGTAGGATTTACCCTTGGTGCAATATAAACATTGAGCTCATCGGGTGTTTGGATTACGTGAGGTCATGGGAGGATGATAATTAAAAATAATAATTTATTAGTTAATTATTTTCTATGACCTAATTCCCTTGTATTTAAACCCATTTATGGGAAAATACTATGGTTATCCACATAACCATTGGGATTTGTAGAGGATTTGTTGGGAGGAGAGTTCATGGATGAACAAAAATGGATCATGGTCCAATAATGGCTTTCAAAAAGAGTTCATGGATCTCCCCAATGATAGTGATGTAGAACATTTAATAATAATAAAATAAAAACTTTAGGTATGGGATTTTTTTGTATCAACCCCCTTTTTTGATTATGCCTAATAGTATTAGAATTAATCCATGAACAGATTTGTTCATAGGTTGATGTGTATATTTTCAATTGGTGTTTATCTTCCTAGGATTATGAATTGATAATATTTGTTTTTTTCTTGATTATTCACTTAGTCTAATAATTCTTTATTAAAATATTAGGGAATAACCAAACAATGTCCATGGTTTATTCTTCATGATTTTGTGTTGTGATTTTCTCCTCTTATTCTTCAGCATTCATCGCCGGTATTCCATTTGGCTGGATGTTTGAAAAATACCTAGAAAAATATCATTTCACATTCAATATTTCATGAAAGAGATCATTTCCATGGGTTTATCATTAAAATTGAGAGAATGATTTTAGGCATGACCATTGTGCAGTAATGAAGATAGGTTATCCAAGAGTGGATTTGGAGTTCTCATCCACATTTTGGAAAGGCTACAAAGAGATGTGATGGGAATTGTCTTCCGAATAGATTTAGAGGATGAAATCTAGCCCCCGATGATCTATAAGGATTAGTAAACCACAATTCTAGGATCTATATGTCTGATTCATGGAGGAGTTGATGAATTGGGATGAAACTTGTTGGATAGGTGATAGTTTCTAAAAAATCATGATTTATATGATGTGTACATTGAAAAAACATACACCTTGTAGTCCTTATCAGAGTGATATCTTGGGTTCGTGTTGAGTAAAATATGATATTCCATGTGATGGGACTGCACATCATGTGACCCTTAGAATGCCTTATTGGCTTGTATAGGGAGTATAAACCCAGAAGGCCATGTGATCCCATACACCATGTGGTGGGATCACACTCCATGCAGAGCCTTATCTGATAGATCGGTGTGTACATGAAGTACACAACTAGAAGGACATGTGATCCCACATGATACGTTATGGGATCACAATATATGTAACACTTTTTCAGATTACATAGCATACACATGAAGTCACTAGTAGAAATAGAACCTATACCAATGGTTTTGGACAAAACATTGGTAAAGGTCACTAATTTGGACCTATACCAATGGTTTGTCCAAAACCGTTGGTATAGGTCAATTCTATGGACCTACACCAACAGTTTTGGCCAAAACCATTGGTATAGTTTGAATATAGTGACCTTATACCAAAGGTTTTGGCGAAACCGTTGATATAGTTCCAATATAGTGACCCTATACAAACGTTTTTTTTTCCAAACTACTGGTATAGGTTGGACATATACCAACGGTTTGGCCAAAACCGTTGGTATAGCTCAAAAAATCAAAGAACATATACCAAATGTTCTCAAAACCATTTGTATAGGTCTATACAAATGGTTTTGTGAACCATTGGTATAGGTACACACGTTCTTTTATAGAATCTTTCATTAAATAACATTAAATAAATCAAAATTTAAAATACTTATGAATATACACAAATATATTTATGAAATTATGTTTACAAAAGTCATGTTAGGTTAGTGATTAAGTCATTGGATTATAAACAAGAGGTGTCAGGATCCAAACCCAGCAATGTTCTTTGAATGACCTAAACCAACGATTTGTAAAACCATTGGTATAGGTCTATACTAATGATTTTACCAGAACCATTCGTATGGGCCTATCTCCATGCCAAACCAGAAAACGGTTCTCTAAGCTGTTGGTATAGGCTACACCTACGATTTCGAGACCTATACCAATGTTTCCAAACCATTGGTATAAGGTATTTTTCTATTAGTGAGTACATGAACAAGAGGCTATGTGACACCATATTCCATGTGTGTAAGGACACACACCATGTATATTGGATATTACACATGCTTGGGAAGATGGAATACATCAACTAATGACCCATCCCATAAATGCTTTTTGATATGAATTATCCCTCATGGAATTCATAAATTACTCAGATATGGTTAGTGTACACAATCATGGATTGAGTTCAAGAGGATGATTAATAGTACAAGATTTATACAAGAAAACACATTGAGTATTAGAAATACATATTCCCACCATGAAAACCTAGTGTGAATTCGATGTATTTATAGTTATACATTCCATGTGAGAACCTGGGACATGGGTAGTTACATTAATAGGGAGACACGACATGTACCCTTAAAGAAATTCCATGTACTTCTTCAAGGGAAATACAGAGCTATGGTTCTTCTCAGTTCATCTCTTGCATGAACAAAGGTGTGTTCTCTCATTCTATATATATTTGGTTGTGTTTCCTCATTATATAGTTATGGAGGGATTTTTCTTAACCCACCTCCATGTGGGTTTAACATTACAACGTATTCATAGAACTAGACATGATCTATAACATCCCACCCCTCCTCATTTTCTTGATGATTTATGGATGATATACTAGCACTTAGGTGATATTCCCAATAAACCAAAGGATGGAAATAAATTCCAAGGGCCTCATGAATGATTCAGGTATGATTTTCCCCTTTAAAGATAAAACATTTAACTACATGAAAAACAATCCAAAAAAATCTCTATATGATTCAATAGAAAAATATACAATGTAAAGTATAACTGAACTAATAAAGAATGTCATAGTACAAGGTGAAACTAGAAGACATACTCAAATAAAAGAAAAATACCACAAATCAGACTCCCATGATACAATCAACCTGAAAAAAATCAAACCACTCCAAGCTCCAACTCCAAATGCCAAGCCCATGGTATTAAGAAGCGTCACTAAAGAACTTATATACATTCCCTTTACCTGTATCTGGATAGATGATATTTGAAAACATACAATTTTGTCTAGTAATGGGGTGAGCCTAAACAATGTTTGATATACCTAGTGACTTCCCAACTAATTACACTAGGACCAAAAGTGTTATCTCATTTTATAAATATATTTTTAAGAAGAAAAAGTTGTTGATATAAAATCCATAAACCTATTTTCCAAGGAAAGTATAAATAATTATTTAAAGCATTTCTCACTTTATATGGAATAATATTTTCCATGGAAAAACACCCAACCACACACACACACACACAATCTTGGTGTCACAATTGACAATGGAACTTCACATCCATACCTCATACCATTGGATAGTGGTACTTCATGAATATTATCAATCCCATTTAACTCAACCAAAACGATTTATACCAGAATCACAATAAGTAATTTTAATCAAAACATTTATTTCTTTTAAAATAATTTAAAAAAAATTTACATGCATCAAACTAAAATATAATTTTTAAATCATCATTCTAAATTTATAAACATTGGGATTTTCCTAAAACTAATCACCTTCCACATTTTATAATCTAATAACAATACAATATTTCCATCAAGAATAACACTATTATTTCCTGTTCATTTCAAGGAGATAATTCAATTAAAAATTATCCTTTAAGTTATAAATCAAATGGAGTCTAGAGAGAAGCCATCTACCTCACAAAATTTAGAGAAAATAAAGAACTATACAAATAAACAATAAGATCCTATCAAAACTCAGATTACTAAAACATTTGTGCCTCCAACACACTTTGATTTACCTATGGATTTATCCTTGATTGAAGGGGATTATTTATCATACCTTTGGAAGAAAAGGATTTCATGTTATGGGAGGATTATAGGAAAAATGAGTGTCAAATGGATTGATTTAGATTTGATACACTTTTTTATAAGGGACAAATATACTCAAAAAATTTAGACTGCATGATTTGGAAAACCATGCACCAACTGTGTGGTGATACTATTTTAAGGTCATACCTCACATGGTTGACTTCTATGGTTAGAAAAAACATGTAACAACTACGAATTTCCCTCTATTTTAAGATGAAAATTTTATTATATACTTTTGAACGTTTTGGCCAAACCATGCACCAATCGTGCCCCATCCTATTTCAAATTTTCTTACTTTATATGGTTTTTTGGAGATTGTGTATTGTTTCTACTAACCGTGCACAATCATTAAACATCCAATAAAGAATGAAAAACATTCTAAAACCCCTCAGAACCTCCTGAAACTAACCCAAACATTATATAGACTCCATATACATGATTAAATGGTTTTGTAATAAAAAATGATGGTTCTATATTATTACCATCATTATTCAATTTTTATTTAGAAAAAGAAAAATAAAAGAAACAGAAAATCCCCACCCCCTACCCCTTGGGGAAGGGGGAGAGCCTAAGGAGGTCTAAAATAATGAAGGCTGAGGGAATCCCCTCTAATCAATTTAACCCCTTAGGGTTTCGGAGTGTGCACATTATGGAGGCATACTAGATTAGATCTAGTGACCTCTAGAGAAGCAAGGTGATCTGCAACCTTATTCCCTTCCCTCTAGGAGTGTCTCACTTTGATGATATTGTTGATCATCCTCAGTCATTTTCAAATGATATAGGAAATCGACAAATCAATTAGGGAAAGGCCATGTAAAATTTCGTGGATGATTTTCAAGTACATTTCCACCTATGAGATTAAAATGTCCTTATGATGGAAATGGATCATGCCCTGAAACATAGCCTCGGATTCAGCTTGTAGTGAGGAACCATGGTTGAGATGAGCGGAGAAGGCCAAAAAACGGATCCTTATGAGTCTCGGATAACTCCTCCCCCACGTAAGATCCCACTGTTGCAGGACCCATCAGTGTTATTCTTAAGGCCCCTGGAGGGGAGATTCTAAGAAATCCAATGGCATCCATAAAGTTTGTTGACAATCTGGGAATATTGTGACCACACATTCATCCATCGTAGGGAGGAAGCTTCCAACCATTTTCCGAAGAGATGGTCTAGGTCGAGGAGAAGATTTTTTGTCATAGAAATGATTGAATGACTGATTGAAATAACCCCATCGTGCCTTAGCTTACTCCTAGCCTTCCAAATGTTCTAACACCCTGCTTGTAGGATTAAAATATGGATTATCTTCTCCATCCCTTTTTCCATTGATCAATGGAACCTCCATTCTATAAATGGTGAGCCAGCCAAGTTTCACTCATGAAGGCCCGTAAACTCCCCAAAATAGTTCCACACATCACTTTCTCATTCACCCCTAAAAAAATGTGATCAACACTATCCTCTTTATAGGTGAAACTGTAACACCCTGACCCTAGTTACCCAAAGTCAGTGCTTTATTACATAACATTGGTATGATACAAGTAAAAATTTCCTGAAATACTGATCATTTTAGTTTCCTTGGATGTACAAGATATATACATAAGTTTCACATTACATCATTAAATAGAAAAAATAACATTTTTCCCCTTTAAAACTCTTATATTTCTTAGCCTATTCTTGCAGGTTAATCATAATATAATTCTTGGAATACTGGAGAAAATAAAACATAAGAAAGGGGTGATCTCAAATGCTCAGTAAGGATAATAATATAATGTAAACCACCATAAATAAGAATAAAAATTTAAGGCAAAGTATAACACTAGAACACAAGCCTTTTTAATCTTAAACTTCATCATAATATGGAAAAGATAAATCAAATAATGCCTTTACTTATTCACATGGATAATCTAATCGTCGAATAATCATATGTAATATCAATATCCAATTTCATAATGATAGAATGCGTAATGTTGGACATTCTGAAACATCTTGACATGGCCTTGGCCAAGATGTCTAAAAATAATTTAGTCCTCATCCAAAACCATATAAAATATTGGGAAAGGCTTCATCCAATTCCACGTCTAATTTTCTCATGAGACCTACTGATGCATCAAGGAGCTAAAGTGGGCTCCACCCATCACTTACTATGTCCAATGCATTACTCATATAAAATGTTGAAACAAAATCTAAAAATTCGTATTAAAACTAGCATATGAAATGTCAATATATTTTCCACAAACCATGAATGGCATAAAAATAGCACATCTATAGTCAAACCTAAGTCATTCAAAAAAATATGGATGATTGTATTATAATAAATCAACCTAAATCAAGAATAAAATACACTGAAAGATACTAACATAGATTAAAATAGTCATTAAAACAATTTGAGACAAATGTCCCCTTTTTCTTGAAAACATTTAAATGCCGCACTATTTATCAAAGAAGTCGTTTAAAAGAGATTTTTGAATCAAATTGTCCCATACCTCTTTGATATTTTTAAAAGGAATTGTGATTTCAAAACATTCATGTCCATATAAAAAATAATTAAAACCATTTTTAAAACATGGACATTAATGAGGAATATTTAAAAGAATAAATATTTAAAACATTTTAAACAATATTTTTGTTAAAGAGTTCCTAACCAAATAAGATATGATTGAATAAAACTAAATGACAAATAAAAATAATCCAAACATTTTAATTTCATGAGAATAATGGGATTCATGATATAACATGTCAATGATGGAATATACACTATATAAAAGTGAATTGGTACATACCGACAAAGAGGTCTCAAAGGAATGTAAATTGAGATGAAATTCCTTATAATGACAGTATCCTTAGATTAAGGAAAAATCAATGAAATAATTATGCATGACAAATATACATACAATTAATATAATTGGATATTAAGTGTACATCAATCAGGATATATTCACACATATTCTTGTAAAAACAAAACCAATACTTGGATGATTAACTCAGTGAATGGAAATTGAGTTAAGATTACCCTTTAAAAGTTCATATCAATGGAATGTGAATTTATCAATTGAGTGATTATGTGTATCAAAGGTATATCTTGAGTGGATATTACTACATAAATAAAAATTTTTTATTCCACACATAATCTTGGATTAAAATAATCAATGAAGTATGCATAAAGCCCAAGGAGTGGAAATTGAAAATTGAAATCCCCTTACCGATTTGGTAACATACGAAACATACACCCGATGAAATAAGTACCATAAAATGAAGATGTAAATACCCATAAAATAAATTATATTACATAAATAATACAATCATGGATAGTATATACACCACACAAAAGGAAATAGTGGCAATATAGCATAAATCTCATTGTAATAAGAAGTGAGATGAAAACCCCTTACCTTGTACTTTTACTTAGTATAGGGTATGTTAACCTCTTGAATAATGTTTAAATAATTTTTATTAAATTATGAAATAACCAAATACATAAATATGATATCCTATATGATCTTATAATATAGTTTTGTTAATAATATTTCTGTAGTATAATCATTTCGGGAGTTAACTGATTCGTTTTAGTTTATATGCTTGGTTCCGTAAGACATGTTTGTTATGGATATGATGTATTTGATTCATATAAATAATGAAATTATGTTCATTAATATTATTATTAATCATAAAATTAACATTATTCTTGAATTATTATGACGGGGAATGAATCTCATCGCGTTCGTGGACACGGTAATCCGTACGTGCGCACGAGCGACAATACCCTAATATTGATGGAGAAATAATATTTAATTGGATGATATATCATATATAAAGAATAATTAACATGTTATATTTATTATTTAAATCATTTATTCTCATTATTATACCCATCCAAATAATGAAGTGTTTGAATAACAAACTACACCGTGACGTGGAGACGGTAAGCCGTACGTACGTACGTATGGTCACTTTGTCATTTGTAGAATAGATAGAATAACGAATATGGTTGTACCATATTTATAATAAAATCTAAGAATTTAGAAGGTATGGGATTTAATATTTTGGTATGGAAACAAAAGAAATGGAAGTGGAAGAAGAAAAGAAAATTGGAAGAGGGTGGTGAAATTATCACCTATACATCGGAAGTTTCCTTTTGAGTTGAACAAAATGGCTCCTTAGGTTGGATTAATGATAAAAGTAAGGCATTTAGGTTGAGGTGAGGGAAGTTTTGAGGATATTTGGGTAGGTTTTGGCCGAGCCAAATGGCTTTGTATGTGTGAAATTTAGAGAAGGGGAAGTACCCTTCTATAAGAGAGATGAGGGTCACTTTAGGAAAACCTTGAAATATTATTTTATAATAACATAATTTTAAATTTATATTGGCTCAAAAATAATTTATTTTGAATATAAAGAGGGTATGGGTCGAAACACTCTCAGCTAATAGGTTTTAGACAAGTTAAGGTTACCATTTTAACCTTATCTTTTATATTTAATCTTAGTAAAATTGTTTATGTTTTACCATATCATCTTGTATTCTTACACTATATGGTTAATAAAATTACTCTAAACATACAAGAGAACCTAAAGTGGTTTATTAATGACATATATAATATTATTTAATCCCTTTTTCCAGACCTTAGATTTTTAGGGATATTATACGAACCAATAATATAGTATTTGTTTTGAAAACTCAGTTATGTCAATTTTGACACTATTTAGTACTTGATTTTTTTTAAAAGCCGTTAAAACATTTTAAATTTGAATAAAATTCATTTCACCAACCCTAAAAAGTAATATTAACAAATAAAATTATTTGAATTCATCAAAAGTCTCAATTTACATTTATTTGGATATTTATAATATCAATTATTTCAATATTTCATTAATAAGATAATTATTTCATCATCATTGTGTCATAAATAAATAAACTTATTTAATGTCTGAAAATTATAAATAAAATAAAATTATGCAGGATATATTTTTATCTTTCTAATGAATATTTAGAGTAGAATTTATATTATCGTTAAGCCTATATTAAAAATGGTTTAGTTATTAAACTTTGAATTTAACTCTTTTAACTCTTCTTTAAATAAAATAATAATAAATGTTATAATCTAATCCAAAAGGACCAAAGGGAGTCATATTTTAATCCTAAGGTTGTTTTTGGTCTAATTACACATATCCAATAGAATTAGGACATGTGTTAGGGTCATTATAATATCATTTTCCCCTTAATTACCCTATTTACTTTTAACAGTGGTAAATAAAAATCAAAAGTTACTATTCAAAAAAAATTATTTTTGACTTATTGAAACACATTTTACTTAATGATGTCCACTGTGTCTCTCAGATTTTTAAAATTCAACTCACAGAAGTGGTAAAATTATGTTTTACGCAAATTTGCAAATACTCCTAGAAGGAATGTAGAGACCCGTAGCCTGACGTACACGGACATTACATTACGTTTGCGGAATACTTAGTACATAACAAAAACACACACACAAGGATCGTAATAGTTTAGTGTCTTTGGAAACTCGGAATATAATATTCTAATCCTGGTGAAAGATCATCAATATCTCCCATAAAGATCTTCCCTTTTTTTATTACCTAAAACCTTTCTTTATATCCTGGGGAAAAGAAAACATAAAAGGGTGAGCTCAAATGCTCAGTAAGGGTAAACAAAATAAATATCAATCACATCATATATATAAGCACATAATTTTGGAAATCTTAACCTGCAAAAGAGAGCATAATTTCATAACATGGGATAAATCCTGGCAGTGAAATGTAATCACAATAATCATAACTTAAAACATGAAACTTTGTGGCATTCACACATAATCATAGAGAATCATTTCTTATTAGTCAAGACTCATTGCCAAGACTATCTTAGTGGACAAAGTCCCTTTCTGAATCTAGTAACCCTCGTTTCAGTCCTGTTTCACTGAACCGGTATAACCTACCATTCCAGCCATGTCTATCTCATGAGATATAAAATCTTTACCCAATGCATTGGAGGGAGATATAGGTCCCACCCATCTGATAATGAATCCTTTCTTATGTGTTCCACATAATCATAAATCATACATCATCGCATAACCCATGTAATAAAAATGGGATTCTTAAACAACATGACATCATAAAACAATTCATATAAGATAAAGGAATTCATAAAAATGTTTCCATCAAAACATAATCAAATCCATGTAATAATAGGGATAAAAACAGAACCCTTTTATTATCTTAGATGGAAAATAATTTTGATAAAATACTTGAACTTCATTCTTGAGGAAAATATCCTTTCTACTTCAAAAACATTTTTCCTTTCATAACATGTCATAAAACTTTAAAATAAAAGAAGTTGATTAAAAATAAACTTGAAAACTTGTAAAGGAAGCTTCTTGGAAATAATGTTTTAAAAATCCATTCATGCCGTATAAGTTAAAAAAAACATTCTTCGTACTTTTGTCGGAAAAGTCAAAAAGTACCTCGTACGACAAAAGATTCCTTTCATAGATATTACTAAAAACTCACCGAAGGGTAAAAATGGATTTAACCAATTTTAGGTGGATGGAAATAATATTACATATTTATGAAACATGGATGTGGATGATAAAATACACCCCAGTAAATACTAAAGTATAAACAATCTCGGATAAAAATGAGATTGTGATATTTCCCTTACCTTAGGTCCGATTTGCTTCGTAAGTGTCCGAACCTCCTGTATAATGATTTAAATAATGTCATTTACTTATTACAGAATCATATTCATTGTTATGATATCATATATGGTTCACTTATGACATTATATTACCCGTTCTTTTGTAAATTCCATGTTAAAGAAGCGTTTTGGGTAAAATCGTTTCATTTATCGTAGGTGTTCTGACTTGTTGTTCATGACATTATTATTACTTATATCATGATTTAATTACTTCCAGAATATAAAATATGATTTATATATCATATATATTCAATATATATATATATATAATAGATAGATAAATGAAATGAAAAACACCGTTCATGGAGACGGTAGTCCGTACGTACGCATGAACGCTGTTTTCCTTTCCTTATTGTCTTGAATGGAAGTAAGTAGATGACATACATATATATATATATATATATACATAAATCCAGTAGCTTTATAATTTCATATATTTCATTATTATTTCTTATATATACTTTATAATCATTCTTAAATGGTTAACATGGAGAATGAATCTCATCGCGTCGTGGAGACGGTAGTCCGTACGTACGCACGAGTGATGATATCATTTCCATAAATATTGAATTGAATTGGAGTGGATTATAAAATATATAAGAATCAATAAGATGTTGTAATAACTATTTATAGTTATTCTTTACACCATTATACCCATCCATGTAAGGTGGTGGTGTAAAATAGATTACACCACGGCGTGGAGACGGTATTCCGTACGTACGCACGCGCGGTGATTTCTTTTTCCGTAGGATGGATAGATGGTGAAATTGGGTTGTTTCATACTTATAATAAAAAATCAGTATTTGAGTGATACTGATGTTATTACTTCATAATAAAACAACCTAAGAAGAAGAAGTGGAAGAAGAAATAAAGATGAAAGAATTGGTAACGGTAATTACCTCTTCTTTGAAGCGCCTATTTGAGACCTCCTCTTAGGGTACTAAAATTGGTCTTTGAGGAAGACCAGAACCTCTAGGATGTTTCTAGGGAAGTGGAGAAGAGATTTTGGCAGGGGTTGGCCGAGCTTGAGTGCTCAAATTGGTGTGAGGAGGAGGGGGAGGAGGTGTCCTTTTATAAGGGAGGAGAGGGGCACCTTAGGAATATCTCAAAATATTATTTTATATTAAAGTCAAAATCGGTTTATAATGGTTCCAAAGGGTCTTATTTCAAAGCTAAAGTGGGGATGGGTCGAAATCCTATCAACCAATAAGATTTAGACAAGTTTAGGGTATTATTTTAACCATATCAATTAGATTTAACTCTAAGTTAAATAATTTAACTTTTACCGTGTCTTTTTGTTTTATTTCACTATATGGTTAATACACTTACTATAACATGCCAAAAGAACCCCAAATTGTTTATTATTAATATATATATCCTTATATAAGTCATTTGGCCGAACCTTTGATTTTTAGGAATAAAATAACAATTAATAATATTATATTTGATTTAAAAACTATTTTGTGTCAATTTTGACACTATTTGATATATGATTTTTGTGAAAGTCATAACAGAAATATATGTTCGAACAAAGTTGATTAAATCAACAAAAATATATCATATTAACCTAGAAAATTAGTGTAAGTCATAAAAAGTCTCAAATTACATTCATTTGAGCATTTATAACATCAATTATGTTAATATTTCATTAATAAGATAATTACTGCATCATCATTGTGTCATAAATAAATTAAATTATTTAATGTCTAAAAATTACAAATAAAATACCATTATGTAGGAAATCTTTTTAGATTTATAATTAATATTTATAGTCGAATTTATCTTATGTATAACCCCATATTAAAAATGATTTACTTATTAAACTTTGATTTTAACTATTTTAACCCTTCTTTAAATAAATTAATAATAAATGTCCTAATCTAATCCAAGTGGGCCTAAATGGTCATATTTTATTACTAAGTTTGTTTTTGGTCGAATTACACTTGTCCAATAGAATTAGGACATGTGTTAGGGTAATATTGATATCATATTTACCCTTAGTTACCCAATTTACTATTAACCGCGGTAAAAAAAATAAAAAGTTACTATTCACCAAAAATTATTTTCATCTCATTGAACCACATTTTACTTACTGACATCAACCGTGTCTCTTGGATTTTTAAAATTCCATTCACAGAAGCAGTAAAATTATGTTTTATGAAAAATTCAGTTTTTTTTAACTACCACTTAGTAGTTTCACTATTCATAAAAAATTGATGTTTTTCAGAACAATGCCAAAATTTCATCCTAAGCTATATTTCATATTCCGAATTCCAAAATGAAATCTATTTTACCAAATTCATAACATATAAGTTGCATTAATTAATTTTATAATTAAATCCCGCTGTTAAAATAAATATCGTGTTTTTAGGAAACAAAATATATCAAAAGATTGACACTTGATTATGTCTGGTTTAAATGTGAAATTACAACCAATGACCAACATTGTATTAAATTGTAAAAATATATTCTAAATATACTTTAAAACCACTCAAATTAATAATTTATCTCTATTAATTATTTCTATTAAAAAAGTTGTATTTAATTATAATTTAGTAATTTTCACTATTCATCAGAATATGGAAGTTATCCGAAATGTACCAAAATTTCACCTTAGGCTAAATTCGATACTCCAAATCCAAAAATGAAGTTCATTTTGAAAAATAAGATTTACAGAATTTCAATAAGTGGTTATTACTATTCATAACGGATAGTTTAAATAATATTTTAATAGCATATCGTTGTTTAGTGAAACTCGGTATTGCGTATTACACACGCTATCGAGGAAGGTCGCGATTGCGTGTAATGCAAGGAAAGTCAAGGATGCATGTTGTGCAAGCTCCTTTTGGTGTATCGTACAACACAAGACATTAATAAAATTAAAAAGAATATTTTTTATAAAATCTTGGGCTGTTACATTCTACCCCCCTTAAAATGAATTTCGCCCTCAAAATTCGTCAGGGTTATAAATGGTTTACTATTCGAAAGTTTCTTTAAAAGAAACCCACATCGTAAAAAGGAATATCAAAACCAATATTTAAAAACAAAAGTATGAAACGTAACGGTTACCCAAATAAACTAATCACTGGGTTTCCACATAGGTGAAAATATGGATATGGAAGAGAAATCTAACCATCATGTTCTGATGGAGAGTGGTAGAGAACATGGCTATGGAAAAGCCAGTAATCACAAATCCATAGAGTTGTGATGATATAAGGTACCATCTGATTCATCAGGTATAAGATCACTAGGACAACATTTTTGGTTTTCAAGATCATTTCCCTAAAGTTGAAAATTTGAATTAGAATAAATACTTACTTTATTTTGGTACAATCTCACTGTTGTTCGTGCCTTGAACAATTTCCACTTCATCTCTTAAATAAATGAAGTTGAATTTGTTATTTTTGAAGTGTTAGCAGATCATGTGATAGAATGACGGGTCATTCCATCTGTCTCAAACAAAAGGTTAGAAAAAATTATATGCATAAGTCAATCTATAGTGAGATTAATCATATATGGTTCCTAAAATGGACTTATACTTCATATATCATACTGCTTAATATAATAAAACTAGTTTCTACTAAACAGGGACTTCCTGTAGGCCAGTGGTAGGCGATAAAGGCCAGTCGCACTTCGGTTGTGGGTTCGATTCCACAGCCTTGTCCGACGCGATGGGCTATCGCCCGTCCTGCAGGTTGTCCTTTTTCTAAAACTATATTACTATAACATCCCATCAATAATATCAAGAGAACTTCTATCCTTAAACAATAATAACTTATTTCCAACATAATCCATTCCAATTCTTTAGGCTTATCCATAACACTGCAGTCCACTCTCATAACATAGTGAAAATGATTACTAGAGATTTAACACCATCGTCGATCCCCATATATCATAAGATATGTTTTGTTGGTCACATTCCAAACATTCAAAGTCCTTAATCGTTTATTCTCTTGAATACCTTAGTGAAAACATGAATGTAGTTAAAAGTTAACACTTTCCACATACCAAAATCCTCAAAATTCTATATACTCACACCATGATATCACTTAGTCCTTATATCAATCATGAGCTCATGAATACTGTTAAAAATTTCATTTTCTCATTTTCCCTTCATTATGCGCATAATATCCCAATCACTTTGAATACCACATTAGACCAATACATAAATATTCCAATATTCCATGATACAACATTATTTTGGAATCCCATTACATAAACACTTAATCATTCCACCACATCGTTGTCATATTCAACATCGCCAATAGTGATCGCATGTGACTTCCCTTTGTCCTTTGCCTTCAGTGGTTGCTCATGTTGATCATCACTAACCCTTGGATTAGGGCAATTATTAGCATAATGCCCCATTTCCTTGCACTTGAAGCATTGAAGTCTTGGTGGTGCATTCTCTGCAGAGTTTGCTTTATTCAAATCATTAGAAACCCTTTTTCCATTACTTCGACACTCAGCTGCTTGATGACCTTCTTTTCCACACTTAAAACATTTTCTAGTCCCTTTAAGACAATCTCCACCATGCTTCTTTCCACACTTTGTGCATAAGGAAACATTCATATTCTTTTCACCATTATTCTGAGATTTCTCCTTGAACTCCATATTTCGTTTCTTGTCAAAACCCTGAGATGGATATGTAACACCAACTTCCATTTCTACCTTGATAGCACAACGCACAATTTCTTCATAGCTACTGAAGTCTCTTATAGCTAATGCCCTTCGAAGACTTGGTTTTAAGCCACTGAAAAATCGATCAACTTTACTTTCAGGTTGGATGATAATGCCAGATGCATACCTTGCAAGTCTTGTAAAATTCGCTTCGTATATACCAACAGATTCATCATCCTTCTGTTTCAGCTCAAGAAACTCCTTTTCCATCTTCGTTCGAAGAATACGAGGGAAGTACTTACTGAAAAACAAGTTCTTGAACTCGTCCCATTCCATGGACTCAATTTCATCTCTTGGCCTCGTATTCTTGATAAGATTCCACCATTGATCAGCTTCACCTTCCAAACGATATACTGCTAAGATGACTTTATCATGTTCAGAACATTGAAGAACTAAAAATATCTTTTCAGTAGTACTAATCCATTGTTCAGCAACTAATGGATCAGTAGACCCACTGAAAGAAGGCGGACGCTGCCTCATGAAGGATTCAACAGAATGTTGCTCCTTCCATTGCTCGTTTGGAAGTCCTGCATGATTCATAGCTTGAGAAAGTTGTGTGAGCATGGCTACAAGATTTTGCATTCCAGCTCCTATATCGTTTGGTTGCTCAGGGGGACAATCATTGCATTGTCCATTGCATTGATCAACACGGTTCCTTCGGGTTCTAGCCATCGTCTAAAACCCCAAAAGAATAGTGTGAGAGGCAAAAATAATGCTAGGGAAAACAACATAATAAAGGGGTAGTACCCTCAATATCTAACATCTTAGGTTAAATTCTAAGATCGTTAGCACAATTCTAGGACTATAACCTATACATATACTTAACCTTAGAGACATCCCTAGACATACCATAGAAATATCTCTAGGGATCTCACTAACGTTTTCGCATCCTAGTTTCCAAAGGTTGACTAAACCTTTCCTCTGATACCAACTGTAGAGACCCGTAGCCTGACGTACATGGACATTACATTACGTTTGCGGAATACTGAGTACATAACAAAAACACACACACAAGGATCGTAATAGTTTAGTGTCTTTGGAAACTCGGAATATAATCTTCTAATCCTGGTGAAAGATCATCAATATCTCCCATAAAGATCTTCCCTTTTTTTTACCTAAAACCTTTCTTTATATCCTGGGGAAAAGAAAAACATAAAAGGGTGAGCTCAAATGCTCAGTAAGGGTAAACAAAAGAAATATCAATCACATCATATATATAAGCACATAATTTTGGAAATCCTAACCTGCAAAAGAGAGCATAATTTCATAACATGGGATAAATCATGGCAGTGAAATGTAATCACAATAATCATAACTTAAAACATGAAACTTTGTGGAATTCACACATAATCATATAGAATCATTTCTTGTTAGTCAAGACTCATTGCCAAGACTATCTTAGTGGACAAAGTCCCTTTCTGAATCGAGTAACCCTCGTTTCAGTCCTGTTTCACTGAACCGGTATAACCTACCATTCCAGCCATGTCTATCTCATGAGATATAAAATCTTTACCCAATGCATTGGAGGGAGATATAGGTCCCACCCATCTTATAATGAATCCTTTCTTATGTGTGCCACATAATCATAAATCATACATCATCGCATAACCCATGTAATAAAAATGGGATTCTTAAACAACATGACATCATAAAACAATTCATATAAGATAAAGGAATTCATAAAAATGTTTCCATCAAAACATAATCAAATCCATGTAATAATAGGGATAAAAACAGAACCCTTTTATTATCTTAGATGTAAAATAATTTTGATAAAATACTTGAACTTCATTCTTGAGGAAAATATCCTTTCTACTTCAAAAACATTTTTCCTTTCATAACATGTCATAAAACTTTAAAATAAAAGAAGTTGATTAAAAATAAACTTGAAAACTTGTAAAGGAAGCTTCTTGGAAATAATGTTTTAAAAATCCATTCATGCCGTATAAGTTAAAAAAACATTCTTCGTAATTTTGTCGGAAAAGTCAAAAAGTACCTCGTACGACAAAAGATTCCTTTCATAGATATTACTAAAAACTCACCGAAGGGTAAAAATGGATTTAAAAAATTGTAGGTGGATGGAAATAATATTACATATTTATGAAACATGGATGTGGATGATAAAATACACCCCAGTAAATACTAAAGTATAAACAATCTCGGATAAAAATGAGATTGTGATATTTCCCTTACCTTAGGTACGATTTGCTTCGTAAGTGTCCGAACCTCCTGTATAATGATTTAAATAATGTCATTTACTTATTACAGAATCATATTCATTGTTATGATATCATATATGGTTCACTTATGACATTATATTACCCGTTCTTTTGTAAATTCCATGTTAAAGAAGCGTTTTGGGTAAAATCGTTTCATTTATCGTAGGTGTTCTGACTTGTTGTTCTTGACATTATTATTACTTATATCATGATTTACTTACTTCCAGAATATAAAATATGATTTATATATCATATATATTCAATATATATATATATATAATAGATATATAAATTAAATGAAAAACACCGTTCATGGAGACGGTAGTCCTTACGTACGCATGAACGCTGTTTTCCTTTCCTTATTGTCTTGAATGGAAGTAAGTAGATGACATACATACATATATATATATATATACATAAATCCAGTAGCTTTATAATTTCATATATTTCATTATTATTTCTTATATATACTTTATAATCATTCTTAAATGGTTAACATGGAGAATGAATCTCATCGCGTCGTGGAGACGGTAGTCCGTACGTACGCACGAGCGATGATATCATTTCCATAAATATTTAATTGAATTGGAGTGGATTATACAATATATCAGAATCAATATGATGTTGTAATAACTATTTATAGTTATTCTTTACACCATTATACCCATCCATGTAAGGTGGTGGTGGAAAATAGATTACACCACGGCGTGGAGACGGTATTCCGTACGTACGCACGCGCGGTGATTTCTTTTTCTGTAGGATGGATAGATGGTGAAATAGGGTTGTTTCATACTTATAATAACATATCAGTATTTGAGTGATACTGATGTTATTACTTCATAATAAAACAACCTAAGAAGAAGAAGTGGAAGAAGAAATAAAGATGAAAGAATTGGTAACGGTAATTACCTCTGCTTTGAAGCGCCTCTTTGAGACCTCCTCTTAGGGAACTAAAATTGGTCTTTGAGGAAGACCAGCACCTCTAGGATGTTTCTAGGGAAGTGGAGAAGAGATTTTGGCAGGGGTTGGCCGAGCTTGAGTGCTCAAATTGGTGTGAGGAGGAGGGGGAGGAGGTGTCCTTTTATAAGGGAGGAGAGGGGCACCTTAGGAATATCTCAAAATATTATTTTATATTAAAGTCAAAATCGGTTTATAATGGTTCCAAAGGGTCTTATTTCGAAGAAAAAGTGGGGATGGGTCGCAATCCTATCAACCAATAAGATTTAGACAAGTTTAGGGTATTATTTTAACCTTATCAATTAGATTTAACTCTAAGTAAAATAATTTAACTTTTACCGTGTCTTTTTGTTTTCTTTCACTATATGGTTAATACACTTACAATAACATGCCAAACGAACCCGAAATTGTTTATTATTAATATATATATCCTTATCTAAGTCATTTGTTTGAACCTTTGATTTTTAGGAATAAAATAACAATTAATAATATAATATTTGATTTAAAAACTATTTTGTGTCAATTTTGACACTATTTGATATATGATTTTTGTGAAAGTCATAACAGAATTATATGTTCGAACAAAGTTTCTTAAATCAACACTAATATATCCTATTAACCTAGAAAATTAGTGTAAGTCATAAAAAGTCTCAAATTACATTCATTTGAGCATTTATAACATCAATTATGTTAATATTTCATTAATAAGATAATTACTGCATCATCATTGTGTCATAAATAAATTAAATTATTTAATGTCTAAAAATTACACATAAAATACCATTATGTAGGAAGTATTTTTAGCTTTCTAATGAATATTTATAGTCGAATTTATCTTATGTATAACCCCATATTAAAAATGATTTACTTATTAAACTTTGATTTTAACTATTTTAACCCTTCTTTAAATAAATTAATAATAAATGTCCTAATCTAATCCAAGTGGGCCTAAATGGTCATATTTTATTCCTAAGTTTGTTTTTGGTCGAATTACACTTGTTCAATAGAATTAGGACATGTGTTAGGGTAATATTGATATCATATTTACCCTTAGTTACCCTATTTACTATTAACCGCGGTAAAAAAAAGTAAAAAGTTACTATTCACCAAAAATTATTTTCATCTCATTGAACCACATTTTACTTACTGACATCAACCGTGTCTCTTGGATTTTTAAAATTCCATTCACAGAAGCGGTAAAATTATGCTTTATGAAAAATTCAGTTTTTTTTAACTACCACTTAGTAGTTTCACTATTCATCAAAAATTGATGTTTTTCAGAACAATGCCAAAATTTCATCCTAAGCTATATTTCATATTACGAATTCCAAAATGAAATCTATTTTACCAAATTCATAACATATAAGTTGAATTAATTAATTTTATAATTAAATCCCGCTGTTAAAATAAATAGCGTGTTTTTAGGAAACAAAATATATCAAAAGATTGACACTTGATTATGTCTGGTTTAAATGTGAAATTACAACCAATGACCAACATTGTATTAAATTGAAAAATTATATTCTAAATATACTTTAAAACCACTCAAATTAATAATTTATCTCTATTAATTATTTCGATTAAAAAAGTTGTTTTTAATTATAATTTAGTAATTTTCACTATTCATCAGAATATGGAAGTTATCCGAAATGTACCAAAATTTCACCTTAGGCTAAATTCGATACTCCGAATCCAAAAATGAAGTTCATTTTGAAAAATAAGATTTACAGAATTTCAAAAAGTGGTTATTACAATTCATAACTGCTAGTTTAAATAATATTTTAATAGCATATCGTTGTTTAGTGAAACTCGGTATTGCGTATTACACACGCTATCGAGGAAGGTCGCGATTGCGTGTAATGCAAGGCAAGTCAAGGATGCGTGTTGTGCAAGCTCCTTTTGGTGTAGCGTACAACACAAGACATTAATAAAATTAAAAAGAATATTTTTTATAAAATCTTGGGCTGTTACAAGGAAGGTAAAAGGAAGAGAAAAGTTCAATAAAATTGTATACATCTAATTTTATTATAAAATGAATCAAATGAATTAAATTGAATTTTTATAGGTATTATATATCTATTTTGACTTAAATTAAATTTAAATAAAATAAATAAGTATTTAAATAAAATGTCGGTTTTAAACTATAAAGCAGTGTTTTTTTTCTATTCATAAAAAATTCAATATTTTCAAAAAAATGCCAAAAATTCACCCTAAGATAATTTTGGTATTACAAATTAAAAAATGAATTATATTTTACCAAATTATAAACATATAATTTTTTTAATTAATTTAAAATTAAGTCCCATCGTCTAAACTGAAAAGAAGGTTTTTAAAAACTAAAAACTATCAAATGATTGACATGTGTTTATGTCAAATTTAAATGTGAAATTACTTATAATGAACTAAATTGTATTAGATGATAAAAATAAAATTTTATTATAATTAAGAACCATTAAAATGCATAATATAACCATATAAAACATTTTTGTTAAAAAAGTTGTTTTCAAATAAAATTTAATATTTTTCAGTATTCATCAAAATATAAGTTATCAGAAAAGTACCAAAAATTTATTAAAAATAAATTTCTATGTCCCTATTCTAAAGAAGAATTTAATTTCATTAAATTTAATATATAAAAGTGTCATATGTTAGTTATAAAAAGGGTTTTTCATTAGAAGGTTGTAAAATTTCATTTTTTGAAAAATACTTCTTTTATCTGAAAAAATGAATTTGTTCTTATATTATGTCTAAGAAACACATTATATGGATTATAAAATTATATGGAGTATATAAAATTCAAAAGTCATTTAAAGCTATTCATAACCGATTTTGAAGAACTAGTTTGGTAAGTTGTGGTGCGATCAAATTCGGTGTTGCGTATAGCGCAAGCTATTGAATTACTTTAAAGAAAATAACTTACTATGAAATCATGGGGTGTTACATTCTTCCACCCTTTTGGAACATTCATCCTCACAATATTAAAATTGGGATTGGGAATTTCATTTAAAGTCTCACATCAGAAAAAGATTCAATAAAACTATCACTTTAAAAGAAAGAAGAGAAGTACAAAGGTCACCCGAGATAACCCATACTAGGATTAAATGTAGGAAAACATGGATATGGATGATAAAATAAGTGTTAATTTATGATGGAGAGTGATATAAAACATGATCAATAGAAATTTAACAACAAGAAAACCAAAAAATTGTGATGGGATAAACAGTCATTAGATTCCCACTAGAAAAAGTAAACAGACAATGTTTTTTTGTTTTAAGTTCAATTTCATAAATTTAATGAATTTATTTATGAGATTGAATAAGAACATAAAGATATTTACTTACTTTTTAAGTATAGTTTCATCTTTTAATAAATTTTTACTATTAACTCATCTTTTTTTTTCAAACGATGAGTATTCAAGATTACTTGGTTACACCTAAAGGACTAGAATCAAATTCTAGAGTGTAGAACCCCAAACATTTTATGGTATGTTTCTGTTAAATACATTCTATTCATCATTTTGTTCCTTTGAAACAACAGTAGGTTATTTAGGATATAGTCAAAACCTAGCAAATAAATATAAATTTTCTACTTCTATATTTTGAATTTCGAAAAATGGTTATCTAGAGTTGTGATCAGTAAGTCTTTTGGAGTCTCATAGAACAAACTTAATTTTTTTTGAATAATAACATACCCTTATGAATAGTAATATGACCCTTATGAATATTAAATAATAATATTATTTCATTTTCTTAAGGCATCAAGATAATGATATCTTAATTAGTTTTTCAATGAGAAATAAAACTAATTGCACTTTAAGATTGTTATTTTTCAAATTAACTATGTATTTATTTGAAAATTAAATTAATAATATTTAGAAAATTATTTTTGAAAAATTGGTTTCAAATTTTAATTATAAACATCGAAAAATGGTTAGGGTGAATTTTGGGAATTTTTCTGAAACAGCTGATTTTTCAGTGAATAGTAAAAAAATACAATTTTTAGTTTCGATGTGTTTATGACATCATTAATGATGCAATAATGATGTAATAAATTAGGTAGACTTGTGTATAGTTAAATAATATTTTATGTGTCCCAAGTGGCTAATACCATGGGAAAATACCCTGGGTAGCCCATGGTTTTACAAAAACCACTCATGAGGTGTCCCTTGAAAATTATTAAAATAATCCGTCACTTTTCTTATAAATACCAACTCTTACCTTCATCGAATTAATTCCCGATTTTCCCTCAACAAAGTTATAGACTCCTTACCTTAATATTAGTCCTCCCAAAGTTTCTTCAAGCCCCCAAGGTCCCAAAAAGCATGTTCTAAGGGTTATTCTACAAGGTAAGAAAATTCTGAATTTCTTTCTTTTTTTCCTTTCAAGTTCTCTTTAATGTGGTATATCATTCAAGTTTCCATACCATGTTCTTATTTTTCTTATTATTCTTCATCTGCTATATATTATGATTCATTTCTTGATAGGTGACCCTTGTCCCCTCTCTTTTTAATATTTTCTAAAACAATGTTGGGTAGCCGTTAGGCTACCAAATTTTTGTAAGCGATTTCAAAAATATTCTTTTATTTTGAGTTATTTATTTATTCATTCTTCGTCTATTATTACCCAAGAGGAATTAAATCTCCAGAATTTTGTATATTCTTTATTTTCTCATGTTCATGATAAATTCATCATCAATCTTCTTCTTTTCCCCACTTTTTCAAAGAATTAAAAACATTGTCCGTGATGTGTCGAATTACCGACATCGTCGACGATGTGATTTCAATTTGAAATAATTCATTCAAGTCTGGTCATGAACCTATTTATATGGTTTAACCAGGTTATAATATATGTTTTATGACTCACCCATGGTTATTTAATTCTTTGGTACTCATGGTTCTAATTTATAAAACAAAATGAGGTTGTTATTACCAAAGAACCACTAAAACGATCTAAATGAACATCATTAATGTTCTAACTAATGAATCATCATCATGGTATATAACCCAAAATCATTATAAGATAATTTATATCTCCATAATTTTTTAATAATATGTATTAACAATTCTGGATGTTTATCCATGTTTCAAATCAACTTCCATTCATAGAAACAAGTAAACGAACCATAAAAACCAAGGAAGAAAATGCTTTGAAAACATGAAAATTGATCCAATTGAACCCATAGAAAGGGACATGAATGAACCTAATAAGGTTATACTAAATCAATTAAATGTATAGTAGGTTCTGGACATATTAATTAATGAAGCTAAATTTAATTATTCAGGTCATTAAAACAAACGAAGAACACACTCGAGTATAAGGTAAGGGGTTTCTCATCTCACTTTCATTTCTGTGAGATTTTCATTGTTCACCACCTATTTATTGTATGTGGTATATGTGTACTTTGATTTGATATATAATAAAATGATTCTCTTTATATTTATGTTATTCAATGATTAATTTGATGTTCATTAAGTTCTAGTCATATGATTCGACTGATTACATTGTGGTAAGGGGCTTTGTCTCAACTACCTTTTCGTTGAGACTAAATTTGTATTGTGCACCTAATAATCCTTATGTGGAGTACCTATTTCCCATTTGAGATCACTTTCATTTGAAATTATATTTATATTAAATATCCATAAACTCATATCATGGATATTTTTTTTTCTAAACCGTGTACCATTTTACAAATGGTGTTTATTTGGAAATTTATTATGGAAATATTGATAAATCTGTATACTCTACTCTATAAAGATATTTAAAAGGAATATTGATATTGTATTGAATCACTGTATAAATATTACTTTAGACATGAAGTGGTAGGTGGGTCCCTTTACAGCCCCTCGATGCATTGGTAGGTCTCATGAGACAAAACAGTTTGGTGAAAAATCCTTCGAGTTTGTTTCAAAAAATCAGAAGGGTTTCTACCCATAGAACTAAACCGTTTTTACGATATAATGGTTTCATGTGACAGATACATGACGTCCAATTAATAATCCTTCTCTTTATTCATTATATTTTATTATTATTATTTATGAGGTTTTCACTATGACAAAATCTATGGATGCAGTTTCATTTTCAGTTTATTAATGGCATTAGTTGTTCATTTATTCACTATGCCATATTGATTATATAAGATTGATTGTGATTAACTTATTATTTTACTCATGATTCATCTCTTTGTAACCCTTACTGAGTGTTTGAGCTCACCCATTTTATTTTCTACCTTCGACAGGTGATGAAGAGAAGGTCTTATTTTGAGTTCCTGTGGATGCAGTTTTGGGTTTTTTGTTATGTATTGTATTTTGTAACCTTTTCCAATGTAATTTGATTTACATCTATGTATCTAGTTTCTTCAAGACTACTAAAATGATCATTCCTTCAGGATTTTCATTCCTTATAACCGTTCCAATATCAATGTAATGCACCGGATCCAGCCTAAAGGGGTCGGGGTGTACCAGTTGGTATCAAAGGAAGTTTAGTAGAAAACATGGAAACTAGAGTAGGAAATGCATAGTAGGGGAAAAAGACCTAAGGTAGTATATGAGGATTAAAATATAAGAATATCCTGGTATTTTGGTAAGGAATATATTTTGTGGATATTTTAAACAATATGTCCCAGTCTGGATTCAAGCAGGTAGAGGCGGCTCTGGCACAGATGTATCTAGGGGTTAAACCCGAAAACACCGCTTTGAGATAGACTTGAATGAGAACTGGTGCAGGACAATAGGCCTTGCTGCACTCTTAGTTACAACACTCTCGGGGGATATGATTAGGATAATTCATGTTTTCTTTACAATCCATTATGAAGGAGTTAATGTAAATTTTTCCTTATAGGAACCATGTTTATAAGATTAGCCATGCATATAATTTCAATATATGTTGAGTGATTTTCTATTTGAGATTCATAAACTAATCTAGTGTATCCCATTATTTAGAAATGGTGTCTAATGGAATAAGGGGAATCAATACTCATGGATATGGTAGGGATCACCCTACTGAACAAATCAACACAGTCAACGTTGGAGCAGATCAGATCATTACCATATTGGGACAACTTACTCAAGTTGTAACGAATTACCATTCAACATATGTGTTGGATCATTTCATGTGGAAGAAGCTCCCATATTTCAGTGGGACTACTAATCCAGTGGTTGCTAAGAAATGGATAAAGTCCCTTGAAAATATATTAATGGCGTTAAGATGAAATGAAAATTAAAAGGTAGTACTGGCAGTATATTGTCTCAAGGGAAACACTGATCAATGGTGGTCCTTGATTCAAAATACCACGGAGGAAGAAGAGATAGAGGATTTGGAATGGAGTAATTTTAAGGAAATATTCTTTTAAAACTATTTTCCTCGTGAGAAATGAACTGAAATGAATAGGAAATTACTTTGCTTGAAACAAAGGTAAGAAGACAATGTTGCAAAGTAAGAGGCTGCCTTCACAAGGCTAACCAGGTATGCCGTGGATTACGTTCATGACTCAGTGGACAAGATTGATCATTTCTTTGAAGTTCTTAAGCCAAGTCTTCGAAGGGTACTGGATTCTCAATCATTTTCATCATATGATGAAATTGTATCAAGTGCCATCAAAATATAGAAGGAATTTTCTAGATCAATTTTTTTCAAAGGAAGACAAGATAATAATAGGCATTTTGATAAAAAAGGAAAAGGAGAAGCACCAAAGAAGATCAAGGGAATGAATATTTTCCCATTATGTGAGAACTATGGAAAGCATCATCCCGGGAAATGCTTGAAAGTCAAGGGAGTCTGCTATAACTGCGGAGAAAAGGGTCATCGATCTGATGAATGTAAGGGGAAGAAATATTTCAATGATGTTCAATACTACAACTGTAGAGAGATGGGACACTATTAAAATGAGTGTCCTAAGATCCAAGAAAACATTCCTCAGTAAAATCCGAGAGAGAAAGGGATAGCCTATGTGATTACAACCGCGGAGGTCGATGTTCCTAGTGACGTGGTGGAAGGTACTTTAATTGTTTCCTCAAATGTATCCAACACTTTATTTGATTCTGGATCATTGAATTCATTTATATCCTCTCATTTTTTCAAGAAAATTATATATGTACAATTTGATTTAAGAAAGGAGTTGCCAGTCAAAACTCCCATGGGATGTATCATTGCAACAAAGGCATGTCGACTAGTCCCCCTCCAAACACCAAAACGTGATTTAGTTGCTAGCCTTATCATCATACCCATGTTTGAATTTGATATAATTTTCAGTAGGGATTATCTATCAAATTATGATGAGAGGATTTATTGCAAGAAAAAGGAAGTTACACTTTTTGGAAATGGTGTAGAATCTCTTGTCTTTAGCGCAGAAAATTCTCCACCTGATTCATATCCAGAACCGCCCCCAGCAGCTCTATTGAATGCAATACTTGGAGAGGAAGATAAACCAATATCTATGGGAGATGAAAGAAATATTAAAATTGAAGATGTGCACATAGTGAAAGAGTACATTGATGTATTTCCATAGGATTTACCTGGACATCCTCCAGAGCAGGAAATTGAGTTTTCCATTGACTTATTTCTTGGTGCAAGACCTATATAGAAGTCCCCATATAGAATGGCCATTGTGGAGCTAGTGGAGCTTAAAAAACTAGAAGATTTGAGTGAAAAAGGATTTATTCTACCTAGTGTTTCTCCATGGGGAGCCTGGTCTTATTTGTAAAGAAGAAAGATGGATCCATGAGGCTATGCATTGATTACAGATAAATCAATGCTATTACAATAAATAATAAGTATACTCTACCCCAGATTGATGATTTATTTGACCAAATTCATAGAGCTCAATACTTTTCAAAGATTGACCTTCGATCAAGATATCATCAACTGAGTGTGAGGAAGGAAGATATTCTGAAGACAACATTTCGAACTAGGTATGGGAATTACGAGTTTACAGTGATGCCTTTTGTACCGACGAATGGACCATATATTTTCATGGATTTAATGAATAAATTTTTCAAGAAATATCTTGATAACTTTGTTGTGATATTAATCGATGATATCCTCGTATACTCGAAAGGCTATAAAGACCATGAGAGTCACTTGTGAGCTATTCTAGGAACTCTTAGAAGAAATCAATTATATGGAAAGTTTAGAAAGTGTGAATTCTAGCTTCAGTTAGTGGCTTTTCTTGGTCATATTGTCTCGAAGTATGGAATCCTAGTTGATCCTGTGAAGACAATAGCAATCCATTATTGCACCATGAAAACAAACATAACTGAGTTACGCGGTTTTATTGTCTTAGCAGGTTATTATCGGCGTTTTGTGCATAATTTTTTCTTGACTGGCTAACCCGCTTACGAAGCTTACACGAAAAGGGGTTAAATTTGTTTGGACAAAATATTGTGAATAATTTTTCAAAGAACTGAAGAGAATATTAGTAAATGCTCTTATATTGACTCTACCATCAAGGAATGATGGGTTTGTTATTTATAGTGATGCTTCAATGAAAGGACTTGGTTGTGTCCTTGTGCAAAATGATAGGGTTATTGCTTATGAATCACGATAGCTAAAAAATCATGAGAAAAACTATCCTACTCATGATCTTGAGTTAGCTTCTGTAATATTTTCTTTGAAGATATGGAGACATTATCTGTATTGTGAAAAATGTGAGAATTATACTGATCACAAGAGTTTGAAGTATATTTTCTCAGAGAAATAACTCAACATGAGGCAAAGGAGATGGCTTGAACTACTCATGGATTATTATTGCACGACACACTACCACTGGGGGAAGTAAAATAAGGTGGAAGAAGCTTTGATAAGAAAGTATCATGGAGTTTTGAACAAGATGAGAGTTGAAAGGGATCCTATTGTCATGGATCTAGTAAAGATGGATATGGAAATAACCAAGGAAGGTGAAACATCAATGTTTTTTAAAATGGTTGCCAAACCATATTTACTAAAAAGGATAAAAAGTTCTCAGGCTGATGATGAATAGTTTCAAAAGAAGATTAAAGCTATTAATGATGGGAGATTGAGTGACTTCGTATATGAAGATGGAGTTTTGAAATTTGGGAAGAGAATTTTTGTTCCCAATATTCTTGATCTAAAAAGGGAATTGTTGGATGATTCTCATAGTTCCAATTACTCTATACACCCCGGTAGCACTAAGATGTATAGAGATTTGAAGGAATGTTTTTGGTGGGACAACATGAAGAGGGATATTGCTGATTTTGTGTCAAGATTTATGGTTTTCAACAAGTGAATGCTAGAAGGAAACGACATGGAAGAGTATTGAAACCTCTTCCCATACCTGAGTGGAAATGGGATAATATCATGATGGACTTTGTAATGGGATTACCAAAGACTCATAGAAGGAACGATGCAATATGGGTCATTGTTGATCATCTTACCAAGTCAGCACATTATCTTGTAATAAAAGAAGATCTACCACTTGAACATCTAGAAAGACTATATATTATTGAACTGGTGAGACTTCATGGAGTTCCCCTATCAATTGTTTCTGATCGTGATCCACATTTTACATCAAGGTTCTGGAAAAGTCTCCAGAAGGCTTTGAATACTGAGCTTCATATGAGTACTGCATATCACCCTCAAACTGACAGACAGTCTGAAATGACTATTCAAACTATGGAAGACATGCTGAGATCATTATCTCTTGACTTCCAAGGTATGTGGGATCAGTACTTTCCTTTGGTGGAATTTTCCTACAACAATAGTTTCTATTCTAGCATTCAAATGGATCTATATGAATCATTATATGGAAAGAGATGTCGAACTCCAACTTGTTAGGATGAAGTTGGTGAAAGGAAACTTATATGACCAAAACTTATTGAAGAGACCACGACAAAGGTGAAGAAAATACAAGCCCATATTATAGCATACCAAAGTAGGCAGAAGAGTTATGCTGACAACCAGAGAAAGGCCTTGGAATTTCAAGTGAGAGATCATGTATTTATGAACGTATCTCCCTGGAAGGGCGTCTTAAGGTTCGGAAAGAAAGGGAAAATGAGCCCCAGGTAAATCGGACCATTTGAAATCTTGGGAATAATTGGAGCTTTAGCTTACCGTTTAGAGATGCCGCCAAATCTCTCCAGAGTTCATGATGTGTTCCACGTATCATTGTTAAAGAAATACATGCTAAACCCAACGCATGTACTCACATATGAAGGAATAGAACTGGAAACAGATTTGTCATACTGTGAAAACCCCATTCGAATTATTGATACAAGGGAGCAGGTATTGAGAAATCAAACAACTCATTTAGTAAAGGTTCTTTAGAGAAACCATAGTATGGAGGAAGTAACATGGGAACCATAGGATTTCATGAAGAAGAACCACCCACATCTTTTTGGTGGTCTATGTACATAAAATTTCAAGGAAACAATTTCTGAAGGAGGGAATAATGTAGCACCCCAAAACTTTTATGGTATGTTCCTTTTAAATACATTCTATTCATCACTATGTTCCTTCGAAAAAACACTAGGTAATTTAGGATATAGTCAAAACCTAGTCATTAAATATAAATTTTCCACTTCTATGTTTTGAATTTCGAAAAATGGTCATCTAGAGTTGTGATCAGTAAGTCATTTGGAGTCTGATAGAACAAACATAATTTTTAGTGAATAGTAAGATACCCTTATGAATAGTAATATGAACCTTTTGAATAGTAAATAATAATATTATTTCATTTTCTTAAGGAAACAAGATAGTGAGATCTTAATTAGTTTTTCAATGAGAAATAAAACTAATTCTACTTTAAGATTGTTAATTTTTGAATTAACTATAACTTTATTTAAAAATTAAATTAATAATATTTATAAAATTATTTTTGAAAAATGGATTTCCCCTTTGAATTCTACACGTCAAAAAATGGTTATGGTAAATTTTAGGAATTTTTATGAAACAGTTGATTTTTCAGTGAATAGTAAAAAAAATACAGTATTTAGTTTCAGTGTGTTTATGACATCATTAATGATGAAATAATGATGTAATAAATCTGGTCGACTTGTGTATAGTTAAATAAGATTTTAGGAGTCCCAAGTTACTTATACCATGGGGAAATACCATGGGTAGGCCCATGGTTTCGCAAAAACCACTCATGAGGTCTCCCTTGAAAATTATTAAAATAATCCCTCACTTTTCCTATAAATACAAACTCTTCCCTTCATTGAATTCATTCCCAATTCTGCCTCAGTGAATTTTTGTCCTCATAACCTTCATATTAGTCTTCCAATGGTTTTCTTCAAGCCCCCAAGGTCACAACCTTCATGTTCTAAGGGTTATTCTACAAGGTAAGAAAATTCTCAAATTCTTTCTTTTTTTATTCAAGTTCTTTTTTATGTGGAATATTTTCATGTTTCCATACCATGTTCATAATTTTCTTCTTATTCTAGATATAATCTATATTATGATTCATTTCTGGATAGGTGAACCTTGTCCCCTCTATTTTTAATATTTTCTAAAACTGTGTTGCGTAGCTGTTAGGCTGCCGAATTTTTGTAAGCGATTTCAAAATTATTCTCTTATTTTGAGTTCTTTATTTATTATTTTTTCATCTCTTCTTACCCAAGAGGAATTATATCTATAGAATCTTGTATATTATGGATTTCCTCATGTTAATGAGAAATTAATCATCAATATTTTTCTTTTCCCCACTTGTTCATAGAATTAAAAACATTGTCTATGATGTGTCGAATTACCGACATCGTGGACGATGTGATTTCAATTTGCAATAATTCTGTCTAGTATGGTCATGAAACCATTTATATGGTTAAAATAGGTTATAATATATGTTTTATGACTCAGACATGGTTTTTTAATTCCTTGGTACTCATGGTTCTAATTTATAAAACAAAATGAGTTTGTTATTACCAAAGAACCACTAAAACGATCTAAACAAACATCATTAATGTTTTTACTAATGAATCATCATCATGGTATATAACCCAAATCATTATAAGATCATTTATATCTCCATAATTGAGTTAATTTCTTTTTTTAACAATTATGGATATTTAACCATATTTCAAATGAACTTCCATTCATAGACACAAGTAAACGAACCTTGAAAACCAAGGAAGAAAATGCTTCCAAAACATGAAAATTGAACCAATTGAACCCATAGAAAGGTCCATGAATGAACCTAATAAGGTTATATTAAATCAATTACATTTATAAGAGGTTCTGGACATATTAATTAATGAAGATAAATTTTATTATTCAGGTCATTAAAACAAACGAAGAACACACTCGAGCATAAGGTAAGGGGTTTCTCCTCTCACTTTTATTTCTGTGAGATTTTCATTACTCACCACTTATTTATTGTATGTGGTATATGTGTACTTCCATTTGATATATAATAACATGATTATATTTATATTCATGTTATTTAAGGATTCATTTGATGTTCATTAAGTTCTGGTCGTATCATTCGACAGATTACAATGTGGTAAGGGACTTTGTCTCAACTACCTTTTCGTTGTGACTAAATTTGTGTTCTGCACCTAATAATTCTTATGTGGTGTACCAAAAGCCCATTTTAGATCACTTTTTATTTGAAATTATATTTATATTAAATATACATAAACTCATATCATGGATATGTTTGTTGTCTAAACCGTATACCATTTTACATACGGTGTTTATTTGGAATGTTATTATGGAAATATTGATGAATCTGTATACTCTACTCTATATGGATATTTATAAGGAATATAGATCTTTAATTGAATCAATGTATACAAAATTATTTGGAAATGTAGTGGGGGTTGGGGCTCTCTATAGCCCCTCGATACATCGGTAGGTCTCATGATACAAAACAGTTTGGCGACAAACCCTTCGAGTTTGTTTCCAAAAATCAGAAGGGTTTCTACCCAAAGAACAAAACTGTTTTTACGGTATTATGGTTTCATTTGCCAAATACATGACATCCAATTAATAAATTTTTTTTATTCATTATCAGTTGTTATTATTATCCCTGAGTTTTTCACTATGACAAAATCTATGGATGCAGTTTCATTTTTAGTTTATTAATGTCATAAGTTGTTCATTTATTCACTATGACATATTGATTATGTCAGATTGATTGTGATTCAATTATTATTGTACTCATGATTTTGCTATTTTTAACCCTTACTTAGCGTTTGAGCTCAACCCTTTCATTTTGCACCTTCGACAGGTGATGAAGAGAAGGTCTTATTTTGTGTTCCTGTGGATGTTGTTTTGAGTTTTTTATTATGTATTATATTTTGTAACCTTTTCCAATGTAATTTGAGTTACATCTATGTATCTAGTTTCTTCAAGAATACTAAAATGATCTTTCCGTCAGGATTTTCATTCCTTCTTACCATTCCAATATCACAAGTAATGCACCGGATCCAACCTAGAGGGGTCAGGGTGTTACATAGAGAATCAAATGATACACAAAGGATAAACTATATATTTACATTGTATTTATAGATTAACCAAAACCAAAATAGTTAGTAAAAGATCATATTATCCCAAAAAAGGAAAATTCTTTAGAGAAATAAATACTAATCTTAACTTATAAAATTAAAACAACAATACCAAAAGTTCAATAAATACCATTCAAAAAAAATTTCCTTAAAATCCTTTAATATAATCAAAACTAATATTGAAACCCAAAACATAGAATAATTTGATTATGTAGTATTCCACGTTAAATTTTTTCTCCAAATAACATTGACTACTATTAAAATCACATACTTAAAGTAATTAACCTAATCACATATTCTCAATGATAGGTTAATCATTTCAATAAATAACCTAAATCGCTATAAATCCACAATAAAAACATAGATAAAAATCCACTATTACTCCTCAAATGAAATCTCATAGTATTCTATTTTTCTAAGGCATATATTGTTCCCAACAAAGTGAACATATTCCAAAATAACATTCATCACTTAATCACCAAATCATATTCCTATACTAAGGATAATCATTTGATAATAAATAAGATACCAAATAAACTTATTATTGATCAATAAAACCATTTAACTAAAAATAATTAGTCACACTAACCAGGGACTTCACGTAGTCTAGTGGTAGGAAATAAACCTCAATCACACTCTAGTTGTAGGTTCAATTCCCATATCTTTGTCCGACACGACGGGTTGTCACACGGTCTGTGTGTTGTCCTTTTTCAAAAAACTATATTTTATAACATTCCTCAAATGAGAAAAATTCTTCAGAATAACCATAACATAATTTCACCACAAATGTTATCTCATACCTCACGTTTTCATCCCAAAATTTAATAACTTGTAATTTCCTCAAATTCATGGATAATATATACCCAAAAGGTTATTTATAACTATAATAGAAAAGATAATTCTTCCTAAAATAGCATCTTCACATAACAAACTGCAGGGTTACACATACAAGACAAAAGTATTCCAAAGTAATCCCATCAAAAAAGAGCACCAATAATTTTAAACATTTCTCTAACCATTTATTTCCACATAGGTTCTTCCTTGACCAAGAGGTTATCCTAAATAATATGACATTCACTCAGGTAATGACCAGTTACCCTACATTTAGGACAAATTACTGTAAATGGATTCTTGGGATCATTATTATTTTCTTTCATAGTACTCTTAATTTTTCCCTGGAAATTCTTTATATTATGTCTTTCTTTCCCACACCTAAAGAATTTATTTGTTTCATTGAGAAACTTTACTAGGTGTCTCCTTCCATATTTCTTACATGATGGAAATTGAGCTTTCTTTTCTCCATGGTCTTTACTGCTTGAGCTCTTATCATTGACTATATTTCTCTTCTTTGTTGAGTCCGGGAGTTTGTTAATATATATGTTGTTGATCATATTTTTGGAAAAGTGATTTGGAATGAACACAATATCTTTTACACCTATCAAAAATCCATTTCGTTTCTCATTTCCACCACTGTTCCCACCATTTAAATCATGTTCAATGTTACTATAACTTCCATGGAATCCAACCATTAACTAACACAAGAAATAATAATGTGAGTCATAAAATCATTTAATGAATATAAGAACCCTTTATGTTCAATATAAAACACATTAGGATTAATCAATTTTATTTATTCTCGTATTATATTAAAATACATCAAATTATTTTCTAAATAAAATGTGAATTTTCCTAAGAATATCCCCCTGGAGTTTCATAACCAAGAGTGCATCAAGACCCGTTGTCGTGTACCGGGATACCTCAGGTCAATCCTGAAACTCCTAGTTGGAGTTTTCATTCCTAGGTACATTTTTTCTCGAGCCGCATCTACCTGCTCGTATCCAGAAAAGGGATGTATTTCTTGGAAAACCCACATAATATTTACATTACCAAAATTTTTGGATGTTCTTATATACTAATCATCAATGACTATCTTAGAGTAGTGTTTCTTAATGAGAGTTTTTTTTTTAAATCTAGCTTCCAAGGTCTGTACTGAACTTCCTCTGATACCAATAGTAATTCCCGACCCCAGTTACCTAGAGTCGGTGCTTTATTACATAACATTGGAATGTTATAAGGAATCATGCCCCAAAAAACCGACCAATTTAGTATCCATTGAAGTACTAGATACATACATAAGTTTTACATTACATCATGAATAAAAAAACAACATTTTTTCCTCTTTGAACACAATTATATCCCTTAGCCTATTCCTACAAGTTAATCATAATATAATTATTTTTCTCTTTGAAAAAATAAACAATAAGAAACTAGTGATCTCAAATGATCAGTAAAGATAACAATATAGTGGAAACTGTTATAAATTAGAATTATCATTTAAGGAAATGTATAAGACTAGAACACAAGCCATTTAAACTTAAACATTATCATAATATTGCAAAGATAAATCAAATAATTCCATTTAGTTATTCACATGGATATTATACTAGTCGAATAATCACATGTAACATCTATAGCCAATTTCATAATGATGGAATGCATAATGCTGAACATTCTATAACATCTTATCAATGCTTCGACCAAGACGTCTTAAAATGATTTAGGCCTCAACCAAAACCATATATCAAATTCGGAAAGTCCTCGACCAATTCCACATCTAATTGTCTCATGATACATACTGATGCATCAAGGAGCTATAACATGATCCACCTATCACTTACTAAGATCAATTCATTCCTCATATGATAAGGTTGAAACATAATCTAAATATTCATATGAAAACTAGCATACAAAATGTAAATATTTTAACCACAAACCATGAATGGCATAAAAATAGCACATCCACAGTCAAACCTAACCTATTAAATACAATATGGATGATTGTACTATAATAAATAAACCAAAATCAAGAATAAAATACACTGAATGATATTGTCATAGATGAAAATAGTCATTAAAACTATTTGATATAAATATCCCATTTTTCTAGAAAATTTTTAAATGTCGCATTATTTATCAAAGAAGTCATTTAAAAAATATTTTTGAATCAAAGTGTCCCATACAACTTTGAAAAATTTAAAAGTAATTTTGATTTCAAAACATTCATGTCAATATAAATAAATACCTAAAACCATTTTTAAAACATGGACATTAATGAAAACGATTTAGAAGAATAAATATTTAAAACATTTAAAACAATATTTTAGTTAAAGAGTCCCTAACCAAATAAGATACACTTGAATACAATTAATCAAGGAATAACACTAATGAAAACATTATAATATCATGATAATAAAAGGATTCATGATATAATATGTCAAAGGATAGTATATACACCATATAAAAGTGAATTGGTGCATACCGACAAAGAGGACTCAAAGGAATGTAAATTGAGTCGAAATACCTTATAATGATCGTATAATTAGATTAAGGATAAATCAATGAAATAATTATGCATGAAAAATATAAATACACAAAATATAATTGTATATTCAATGTAAATAAATAAGGTTACATTCACACATATTCTTGTAAAAACAAAACCAAGACTTGGATGTTTAACTCAATGAATGGAAATTGAGTTAAGATTGCCCTTTAAAAGTTCATATCAATGGAATGTGAAGTTATCAATGGAGTTATTATGTGTATCAAAGGTATATCCACATTAAAAAGAGTTGATATTACTTAATAAATAATAAATAGTAATTCCACACATAATCATGGAGTAAAATAATCAATAAAGTATGCGTAAAGACCAATGAGTGGAAATTAAAATTTGAAATTCCCATACCGATTTGGTAACATACGAAACATACAACCCATGAAAGAAGTATCATAAAATTAAGATGTCAACACCCATAAATTAAAGTATATTACACAAATAATCCAATCGTGGTCAGTACATACACCACAAAAAAGGATATAGTGTCAATATAGCATGAATCTCATAGGAATAAGAAGTGGGATGAAAAACCCTTACCTTTTACTTTTCCTTAGTATAGGGAAGGTTAAACTCCAATATAAGGGTGAAATAATTGTTATTAAATTATACAAGAACAAAATACATAAATATTATATCATATATGATCTTCTAATATTTCTTTTCTAATAATATTTTAGTAGTATCATCATTTCGGGTATTAACTGATTCGTTTTCCTTTATAAGATTGGTTACGTAAGCCATGTTTGGTATGGATATAATTATTTTATTCATATAAATAATGATATTATGTTAATAAATATTATTTTTAATCATAAAATGAAAATTATTCTTGAATGATTACGATGGGGAATGAATCTCATCACGATCATGAAGACAGTATTCTGTACGTCTGCACGAGCGACAATAACATTATATTGATGGTTAAATCGTATGTAATTAGATGTTATATGATATATAAATAATAATTAACATGTTATATTTATTATTTACATCATTTATACTAATTATTATACCCATCCAAATAATGAAGTGTTTGAATAACAAACTACACCATGACGTGGAGATAGTAAGCCGTACGTACACACGTATGGTGACTTGGTCATTTGTAAGATGGATAGAATAAGGAATATGGTTGTACCATATTAATAAGAACATAACAGCATGTAAAAGGTACTAGATTTATTATTTTTTTGTGGAAAAAAAGGAAGTGGAAGAAGAAAAGAACATGAAAGAGAATGGTGAAATTATTACATATACTTTGGATGTTTCTTTTTGAGTTGATCAAAATGGCTTCTTAGGTTGGCTTTATGATCAAAGTAAGGCCTCTAGGTTAAATTGAGGGAACTTGGGAGGATATTTGGGTAGGTTTTGTATGATAAAAATGGCGTCGGATGTGTGAAATTAAGAGAAGGGGAAGTACCCTTTTATAAGAGAGGTGATGGTCACTTTAGGAAAACCTTGAAATATTATTTTATTATAAAATCATATTACATTTATAATGGATAAAAAATGATTTATTTAGAAGATAAGGTGGTTATGGGTCTAAAAACTCTCAACCAATAGGTTTTATATAACTTTAGGAAACCATTTTAACCTTATCTTTTATATTTAACTCTTAGTTAAATAGTTTAACTTTAACAGAGTCTTCTTGTATTCTTAGACTATATCGTTAATAAACTTACTCTAAACTTCCAAAAGAACCTCAAGTGTTTCATTAATGACATATATAATATTATTTTATCCCTTTGGATGAATCTTACATTTTTAGGAAAATTATATCAATCAATAATATAGTATTTGTTTTAAAAACCCAATTATGTCAATTTTGACACTCTTTAGTATTTGTTTTTTTTGAAATCCATTAAAACTTTAAAACTTTGAATAATTTTTTTTAACCAACCCTAACATCTTATATTAATCTATAAAATTAGTAGAATTCATCAAAACTCTCAATTTACATTTATTTGGATATTTATAATATCAATTATTTTAATATTTCATTAATAAGTTAATTACTGCATCATAATTGTGTCATAAATAAATTAGATTATTTAATGTCTAAAAATTATAAATAAAATAACATTATGTAGAAAATATTATTATATATCTAATTAATATGTATAGTTGAATTTATATTGTGTATAACCCTATATTAAATATGGTTTAGTTATTAAACATTGAATTTAACTCTTTTAACTCTTCTTTAAATAAAATAATAATAAATATCCTAATCTAATAAAAGGGGACCAAATGGGGTAATATTTTCTTCCTAAGGTTTTTTTGTTCTAATTATACTTATCCAATAGAATTAGGACATGTGTTAGGGTAATTATAATATCATTTTCACCTTTAATTACCCTATTTACTTTTAATCGTGGTAAATAAAAGTCAAAAGATACTACTCACCAAAAATTGTTTTCATCTTATTAAACCATATTTTAGTTACTGATTTCAATCGTGTCTCTCATATTTTTTAAATTCAACTCACAGAAGCGGTAAAATTATGTTTTATGCAAATTTGCAAATGCTCTTAGAAGGTTGGTAAATGATGGTAAAAAGTTCAATAAAATTTTATAAATTTAATATTATTATAAGATGAATCCAATGAATTAAATTTAAATTATATAGGTATTATATATCTATTTTTAATTAAAATAATGTTAAATAAAATAAATAATTATTTAAATAAAACGTCGGTTTTAAACTATAACACATTGTTTTTCATTATTCATAAAAAATAGAATGTTTTCAGAAAATACCAAAAATTGACCCTAAGATAATTTTGATATTCCAAATCCAAAAATGAATTCTATTTTACCAAACTAAAAACATATAATTTTCATTAATTAATTTAAAATTAATTCCCATTGTCGAAACCGAAAAGCGGGTTTTTAAAATGTAAAAATTATCAAAAGATTGACATGTGTTTATATCAAATTTAAATGTAAAATTACTTATAATGACCTAAATTGTATTAAATGATAAAAATATAATATAATTATACTTCCAAACCATTCAAATGCATAATCTAACCCTATAAATTATTTCGATTAAAAATGTTGTTTTCAATTAAAATTTAGTATTTTTCAGTATTTTTCAGTATTCATCAAAATATGAAAGTTATCAAAAACTACCAAAAATATATTTAAAATAATTATTTATGTTCCGATTATAAATTATAATTTGATTTCATTAAATTGAATATATAAAAGTTTCAAATACTGGTTTTAAAAAGGGTTTGTCATTAGAAGGGGGTAAAATTGCATTTTTGGAAAAATATTTCTTTTATCTCAAAAAATTAATTTGTTCTTATATTTTTTTATAAGAAACACATAATATGGATTGTTAAATTATATGGATTTTATAAAATTCAAAATTCTGTTAATACTATTCATAACCGCTTTTGAATGACTAGTTTGGTACGCTGTGGTACACTCAAACTCAGTGTTGTGTGTAGTGAAAGATATTGAATTACATTAAAGAAAATAACTTACTATGAAATCTTGGGGTGTTACAGACACCATAGAAGAAACATGACACTGTCAGAATTCCTTAGCATTTAATATTATCCTCCATAGGGATGGACCTGTTCCTAATTCTCCACAACGAAAAACTACACTTCGAGGGTATGGATTTGGAACATAAGGTTTCACTCCAAAGATCTTCAGAAGCGGGAACTACCCATGTGTTACAATAGTCTCAAGAATTAAAATCCCTCGAAGATGAAGGAGTGAACACACACCGATTAGGATCCAAAGATAGTTCAATGAGGTTGAAGATATCCCACTGTTCCTCATCCAGTACTGTGTTGATGAGGTTCGAGTGTTGGCTGGCTTCCCTGAATGTGAGAGTAGGGCTAGGTAATCTTGGGAATCCAATCACCTTACCTAACCAGTTGTGATTCCATAAGACGATATCACTTCGCCCGATAATCCATTGAGCGAGCTGGTGCAGATATGAGGTCAGTTGGGATATATCAAACAAGAATGGGGACCCACAGCCTTCCCCCCGGGGGTTGAATCCCATACTAAGAATGCATGGTTTTACCCCATAGTGTGATCTTATCCACAAAATCCCATAACAACTTTGCATTCAAGCATTTGAGGGTGTCTTCAAGGAATCAGACATTGATACCACCTTTTATACTGGGAGAGATTGGGGGCCCGATATATTCCATGTGCAAATATCCTTTTTTCATACAGATGTTGTGTTGAACATCTATGCTCCACCTGGATGTGAATTTTTTTTAAGATGTATCAAATGAGCTTTTCCCTGTTAATCACTTGGCCACTCCAGTGGCATTACTTCTCCATAGACGTGATCCGGATCTTAATCGAGGATTTACTAGCCTTAGTAAAAATAATCGTTTCATCGGCATATATGAGGTGAGAAATGGACTACACTCTCATACTCTCTTGGTATGTCTGGATCTCACCTCTACTAATACTCCTATGATTAAGGAAGCTAAGAAAATCTTGGGACAAGATGAAAGTACATTGGGAGATCAGGTCACCTTGTCCCAGCCCTTGAGTGGCCTTTAAGATCCCAAAGGACATTCCCATGAACGAAATGGACATCCACCCTGAGCTGAAACATCTACAGAAAAGATAAATATTCCAAGGAGAAAAACATATCACTTATATCACCTTGTTAATAAATCCCAACTCTATATGATCATAAGCTTTTTTCTTGTCGAGCTTGATGACGATGTTTGTGCCGCAGGTTTTGTAATTAATATCTCTTATCAATTCTGGGGAAAGAGAAATGTAACCTGGTATGGAGCGGCCCTTTACAAACCCTTTTTGTTCTATATAAATCCACTTTAGAAGATGGGCAACCAGTATTCTGTTGAGTATACTCACCATGATTTTATATGTTTATTTATAGAGACTCACCGGTCTTAATGATCTATAGATGAAGAGTTTCTTGTCTTAGGAATGAGAACCATGGTTGTAGCACACACGACATGTGACCAACTACCCCCCTAAAGAAATTCTAGATGGACAAAACAATATCATCTTTCACCACATCCCATGAGGCCCTATAGAAGGAGATTGTAAAGCCATCGGGGCCCGTAGAACTATCCGAGAGAAGGTTCTTGATGGCAATATTGATCTCCTACTCATCTGGTATAGAGCTCATCTTCTCATTAGTCTGGTCAGAATCACATTTAGGAATGACGTCGAAGATCCCATTTACCTCTCCATTATACCCATTTGGCATCTGAGAGTAAGGGCCAGCTAGAAGGTCTTTGAAGTATTAGTAATCCATGTTTCCCACAACTTCTCTGTCATTCTTATGTGAGCCATATTCCATGAGGATGTTAGTTTTGATATGCCTCATTCTTTCCTTGATGTAGGCGTGAAAAAACATAGTGTTCTTGTCCCCATCTTTAAGCCATTTAATTATCAAATTTTCCCATTCCTTGCATTCTTGGGATAGGAGCAGCTTCGCCACTGCCTCCATCCTAACTGAGAGCTCCTAGAAAATGTGATTATGCCATGATTATTCTAGCCATAACTCAATGGTATCCACCGCCTACATGGCTTAATTAATGTCACTATCTCTGGAGGGGATTAATTTCAACCACACCAGGAGGAAGTTCTTGAGCCTCCTCAACATTTTATGCACAACAACCCACGTGTGACACTGCACTAGTTTAATCCAATTTTTTCAAAACACATCCTGGAACCCCGTGGTGAGATCCCACTGTTGGAAGAAGTGAAACAACTCCTGGTGATCCTGCCTGGATGAAATAGTAACCGATATGGGAGAATGATTGGATATCCCAGGAACCAAATGGCACACCTTGGTACTTGAGAACACTATTGTGGATTGAATGTTGGCCAGGAGCCTATCCATCCAACTACATGAATGATGAGAACCCCTCTAATTGTTTCACCAGGTGTAACAGTCCCCTGAGAAGCCAAGATCACATAATCCTTTCATAGCCATGAAATGAGTAAAATCCCTACTGGCCTTCTATCGAAAAGGGTCCCTACCTTTCCTTTCCTCAGGATTAGCCCCAACGTTAAATTCCCCTCTGACAAACCATGGAATGTTTCAAGGATCGAAGGAATTTAATTCACTCTATAAGGTTTCCCTTTGAAGAGGGTCGCAGCTACCATAGACGATAGTCAAGAAGATCAAATTATCCCCTTTTCTCACCTTGGCCGTGATGAATTTATTTTCATATCGAACCATCTCCATAGAGTAGTTTTGATGCCAAAATAACCAAATGTGTCTATTGGAGGGGTCAGTATGCATGGAAACATTCATCTTGAACCTCCACACAAAATATCTAATTTTGAGAATATTTTTCTTATGTTCAAGAATAACAACCATTGTGGCCTTATGTTTTCTTGTTTTTGAGGTGAGGAAATCAGACATAACCCGGCCACCAAGTCCATTGGCATTCTAGATGAGAAAAAGAATCATTGAAATGACATGGCTCTAACATTGGCTCCAGAGTTTGCAGCCTTCTCAAAATGGGTGGATGATTGCTCCATTTGGATTCGAGATTTTTAATGTGTACATACCCCCTCAGGAGAGGTCACCTTCATGAAAGAGGGAGATGCAGGACTTGAGGTATAGTAGGAGGGAAACAATCAATTTGGGATGATAGGAGAAGAAAGACCCTCGGATCCTCAACCACATTGGTAAATCTATTTAGGTATCTGATGAGACCCATGAACGATAGGAGGAGGACAAGACTACACTAAGGACCGGTCCTCTTCATAGGGAAATACAGAGATAGCGAAGAGGGGTAGGGCGGAGTAGAGGACCGGGGCTATAGGGCCAAGAGGAATGGTCTAGGAAGAAATCCATTCAGTCCCATCTCCATGCTCATCCCCTTAGAAAGCAAGGGAAAAAAGATGGGAGGGATAATGAGGCCATCTATACAGGACATCAAACCTACTAGAGAAAAGGGAACAACAACCCGAATGAGGATCGTGGCTTCTTCTTGCGAGGGGGGGAGGTATCCCTGGTTCCAAGATAGGGAAGGAGGTAGGCACCTTAGCTGCAACATTGACATGATTTGTGACTTCCATCTGTGTATTTTTAGGAGAGATAAGACTCGATGAGCACGACACCCAATCCCTATGAATCATATGGTCGGTGGGACGACACCTTCCCCTTGTCTACGTCTTCTGCAAACCTAGAATGAATTCCTCTGAAATAGATAGTGTGACAAAAACCAAGGAAAAACTGGATAAAAAACCTCTTGGTTCCAACAGAAAGCCTCCTGAACTAGATGTCCACACCACTAGACATTTTGACACTAGAACATAGAAAACCCCCAAGGGAATAACTGATCGCCTTTATAAAACCACAATTATGAAAAGGCAGTGGGACCCCCGGGAGATGAATCCAGACCACTACAAGAGGTTTTTTCCTTTCCCCTGTGAACATTCATGGACCAGCGGGAGAGACTGAAACTCCATTAGCCAATGAAACGAGTATCCCTACACCACACCTGCAAGAAATCTTATTCTGAGTCCATGAGAAGTCATAAGGTGCTCTGGTGAGCTAAGGAGATATAAACTAGGGAATCCAGACCCCAGGAGAGGAAGAAGTGCCAAAACTCCTCAAGATAAGGTTTTGCAGACCCAAACCGTGCTACTAGAGTCCACTTCAGGCATGACTCATCCTCTACAAAGGAAGATAGTTGGATGTCCAAGGAGAGACATCTACCCTCTCGAGAAACATTCGGATCCAAGACGTTTACCTCTGGAAAAAACTGACAGTGAGAGGCACAAAGCGATACACAAAAGGGAATCCTTGAACAAAGCAAGCCGAGGTTCTGCTGGAGAGGGGTATCTAATGACTTGAGGAGCCAATGAGGCCTCCGAAATTACAGCAGGTAGCTGGGGAGGGGAAGAGGATCTATGTGCTACCACTGACCTGATGCCAGGGAGATTTGGGGGCACCTGAACTAGAGGGGCGATAGCTACAAATCCATGAGCCCCAACTGAGCAGCCGGGGGAAGAAACTAAAGAACGAGCGGAAGAGATCCCAAAGATCTAAAAATTTGAAAATCCCGACAGCATGTGGGGAGCGTTCTCACGGTGGTATGAGTGAATCATTTTTTCCACACATTAAATTATCATCATCATTAGCCTTTCTATCCTCAGAATGTTAAAATATATTACTATTTTTAAATACTATTGGCCATTTCTCCACCATTTCCTTTTGATGTCCCCACATTTCTTCCTAAATCTTACCATGTTTCTATAAAACCCACACCAGACTAATGATTTTTCCATGCAAGATATGCTTTGGACTATCAATAATCCATACCAACTCATTAATCATTGTAGAATCAAGCTCTATGTCAATATGATCTCATCATACCACTGGGTGCAAATTAGGCTGGTACTTATTAAAATAAGATACATGAAACAAATTATGTGTTGAACTGAACCTTGGTGGAAAATACAAACGATGAGAAACCTAATTAACGCATTCAAGTATCTAAAAAATGAATAATTATCGAGGATATAACATTCCCTAATTACCAAAATGATGGTTCCCATGCCTTAGAGATATTCTCAATAACACATTATTACTCACCTAAAATGAAAATGATCATCTATGACTATCCACAAAATATTTTTTAGGACGATAAGATTCCTCCACTCTCTTTGTGATCAACTAAATCTTCTCTATTATCTATTGCACAAGGCTAGTTCCAATTAGTAATGCCCCACCAATTTCCACCCAAAAAAGTTGAGAATGATAAGGAAGTCCATATAATGCTCTAAATGAAGAAATATATATTAGGTATTTATAAATATAGTTGTATGATAAATCTACTAAAGTTAACTAATCCTCCCACAAGCCACCAAAATCCATTACATAATCCCTAAGCATCTCCTCCAAAGTTTGGATTTTCTGTTCAGAAGTTCCATTCATTTGGGGATGATAATCCATACTCAAAGTCAATGGTGTTCTATGGGATTATTACAAGGATTTATAGAAATGATATGTAAACATGGGGCCTTTTTTGAAAAAATCAAGAATGAAATTATGCGTATCTTTACCATTTTTTTGAATATATATTTTTGAAAAGTATTACACAAAATTAATTCCATCAATCAGGATGTATTGAGCTGATCCACAATCAACCATATGGAATCATGTTTCCTACCCATCATTGTTCAACCTATTATAAAATCCATGGAAATATACTCCCATTTCTACATGGTAATTGGTAAAGACTACAACATACCTGCAGGTCATTGATTCTCATCCTCAACCTATGGATAGGTAAGGAATCTTGATACATACTCCACTACATTTATTTTCATGTTGACACACCAAAATAACAATTTCAATGATTTATACAGTTTATGAATATAAGATTGAGCAACCCATCTCTAATGGTGGTGGGCATTAATAAGTTTTCCCGACCGGACAAAGATTTGACAAACCAATATGTAAACCACAACACTGAATTACCATAAAACCATCACCCCTTAATGGTCTTCCCATCATTGAGTCTTGACCTCAAATTATCACATTACATATCAAATTTCTAAGAATTTATAACATTCAACACCAAATTGGGAACAAACAAAATTGAAAACAAAAATAAAACACTAATATTGTCTAAGACATATATATATATATCTACTATAATAGAAATTAGTTTTTACTAGTCCAAAGATTCATTATAAAATTCAGACTTCTAGGTCAATTCATCTACTACAGAGTTACCAGTGCCTGATATATACATCATTTCAAACTCAAACATCTATAGATACTCCATTCATATGAATTTTCTTAAAATCAAATCTCTTTGTGTGAAAATGTATTTCATACTCATATGATTTGAAATCACAATGAATTTCTCACCAAATTATTAATGACACCAAGTCTTTATATCATGGAAAACAATAGCTAATTCCATGTGATGTGTTAGTTAGTTCTTCTCATGAAACAGTAACTAACATGAACCATAAGAAATAATATGATCTCCCTACATGAGAAGATATCCAAACCTAGGTCATGATGCATAACAACTGAACACATATCCCTATCATGACTCTAGAAATGTGATAATAGGTGTTGATGTAAGTCGAATATTAGGTTATTAAAATGATTTATGACATTAATTGTTCTATTGGAAAGGAAAAATTTTCCTTATCAAAGCTTTATTTTGTGATTACAATCCTGAAAAATCACATAAAAACGTTAATATGATCCTACTAATCCAAGGAATATACTTATCAAAAATACATTATTTATTGGTTGTCAAGAGATAACAACTTCTATCTTTTTTCCAATCCACATAAACACCATTTTTAGAACTGAAATGACCAAGGAAAGTACCTCTTGAGTATATAAATAAATATTTGATAACATGGAATATAGATTATGTTTCCACAAGATACACAACACTAAAAACAATTATATCTCATGATCGTCTTTCTTTCAATAATACCCAATTATATCATCAATAAACACTGCTAAAGATGAATCAAGAAACCTCTTAATGATATGATTCATTGATTCCATAAAGGAATCTACTGCATTCATAAGACCAAAAATAATAAACATATACTCATAACAGACATATCTTCTTCTGAAAGATGTATTTGGAATATCCTTCTTCTGAACATGAAACTGGTGATATCATGAACAAAATTTAATTTTTCAGAACCTTTGAGCTCCCCTAAATTTATAAAACATTTAATGAATGTTTGTAAGATGGAACATATTATTTATAAAAACTAGGTTAAGCTTATGATAATCAACAGAAAGTATAATAGTTTCATATGATATCTTTAAAAACAGAACTAGTGTTGCCCAAAAATATGTTCTTGGTTGAGTGGACCCATTTCTTTCCAACTCATCAAACTAAACTATCCATAACCTTAATTCAATTGATTCCATTTTAGAATATAAAAGTGAAATTAGACAGGTACCCGGAAGGTGATAAATCATAAACTACACTTCTCTTTTGGGTGGGAACCTTGAGAAATGTTTTGGAAAACATCAAGAAACTCAAAAAAATAGTTAGAAAGTAAAAATTCCCAATATCAACCACAGATTCCAAGGAACGTTTTTTCCAACTGATAACAAATGGTTCTAACCACCGGTGCCCAAAGTCCTACTTTACTAGCCTTTATACACCAATCTCCTCAAATGATATTATGGATTCCATCCAAATATGTGAAACTAAATTTTTATTAATAATAGTCAATATGGGCCAGGGATGGTGTCTCCCAATCCATACCCAAAATCCTATCACATACATCCATATAAAGCATAGATAAATCCCAAAGAAACCTAGCCCCATCAATATTTATAGAACAATATTTAAACACAAAGTATTGACAATCTCTATGTTCCTGATGAGTTTGATGTTTCAAAATAGAAGGAATACTCTCAATATGTAAATCCATATTATCAGCAACACAAGAAGAAATAAACAAATGGGATCCATCCATATCATCCCATGTTTTCATAAGATTATAATTAAAAATAATCATACCTATCACTATCGAGGACCAAACTGATCATCAATGATGATTTTATTAGCTTCATAAAATTGCATACTCACTGTATATTTCTCTTTGTTACCTTATTAAGATTTCATTGGTCGGGGATTCATGGTGTTCCAAGAATCAAAATGTCTTACACTATTCTAATGATGAGCATTATTCTAATGAACACATCTCACCAGAGCATAAGATTCCTAAGAATCATGATATGTGTCTCTAACATTCGAGCATAGAGCACTACAAAAAAAGCATTGAATATTTCCCATCTTTTTGCAATTATATCATAATCTTGGTGGTTCTGTACAATCTCACTTGATGTGATCTAAAGATCTACAATAAAAAAATCTAGGAAAACTTTTGGATCAATGAGGAATATTTATTAATCGCATGGTCTGATTTTGAGGTTTCCCACACCTCTAAATATAGGTGTCCATCTTCTTATTATTCCAAAAAAATAGAGTTGCCATTATTTCCTGTAGGAATAAGAATTATCACTACAACAATATTTCCTTAGATATCCCTTTCAATAACTATTTCTCTATTGACCATCTCTATATAAAATATTATATAATGAAAGAAAATATTTGAGAAAATATCTTCTTATAATCCTAACTCAAAATCGAAATACTTTAAGGATGCACATGTAGAAAATTATTGGGAAGAGTAGAATAAATTCCAAAAATCATCCTTGAAGTCTATTACAGAGATATTCTCTTACTTCAAACTAAAAAAGTCCAATGTTCTTGGAATATGAAAGGTGTGAGGATAAAATTTCTTGTTAAAAGATTATTTAAAATCCTCCCTTGTCATGTGTAACGACCCGACTCTTTGGCAAAGGTACGAATCGTTGGTTTTTCTTTCAAATTTTTCCTTTAAGCTTGTTTAATTTGTGTAACATCGTAAGGAAGGTTTGGGGAGTGTTCAGGGTTTGTTCAGAGCCTGGGAGATTGAGAAATGGGCTTACAGGAAGTGGCGCACGACCTGTGCATGGTCTGTGCATGGTTTGGGATAAACCGTGCGGTTGTAGATAGTGGAACCTATTGGGGGAAAACAACCTTGCAGACCAGGCCGCATGACTGTGAAGCCTTTAATCTGGGAGGCAGGGAGGTGTGCACAGTTTTCTCACAGTTTGGGTAAACCGTGTGCCTAAACTGTGCGACCCTGTTCTGGGTGAAATTACCATTTCCCCCTTAAATTCTATTTAAGCCTTAAGCTTTTCTTCTTCCTCCTTCCCATGGACAGAACAGAGGGGGCCCTCTTTTGATCTCTAAAAACCTCCTCCCTCTCTTTCTCTTGTGGATTCTTCCCCCAGTGTCTGAATATTGATCCGACGGAAGAATTGGATCACCCTCGGTAAGGCTTACCTCACGCACCCTTCTTTCCTCGGTTAATCTTTCCTTCTGTCTTGTTATTTTGATGTAGGCTCATATGCCTTATTTCCAGGACATTAGACTTAAACTCAAATCTCTTCCAACCTACTGTGAATCTAAGGTCGATATCAAGAGAGCCTATGCCTACAACTATAAGGTAGGTGGTCACGTGGTTTCCATTCTGTATTTTAGCCTTTTTGAGTTATTATCGTCGTGTCGTGGTTTGTCTTTCGCAAAACCCCTTATTTGAAATGACTGCTTCATGTCTAAATGACCTGTGTGGTATGAGATTGATGAATCTATCCATGTTAGGGTATTTAGATGAGGTGTCGACCGGGAGTGGTCAACCATAGGTGACAAGTCTTGAGATTTGTCCCTTTTTCACCTTTAGACCTTAACGATATGTCTTGAAAGGCATTTTCCATGTTAAGAAAATGAGATGACTTGGTTAGAGGTTGGCTAGGATGAGAAAGCCTAAACCCTTTAATGAATTGAGATGTATGTTTTCCTTATAATATGATTGGGAAATTCCAGGTTTTGTTAATTTGATATGATATAAGAGGGATTTCCTTATATATTGTGATGTGAATGATTATGCCTTACTGTGTTGACATGGTTGTGATAACCCGTGTGTGGGTGGGAAGAGTTCTTACCCCGTGCTAGATCATTCTCCATCTGTGGGCGGGAAGTATTCTTACCCCAAGCCAGATGAATCTCCTTGTGATGGCGGGAGTCATTCTTACCCCGTGCCTATATATCTTTTATGGTTGGGAGGCATTCTTCCCCCCGCCAGTTGCAGTGCATAAGGATGAGAGGCATTCATACCTCATGCCAGTGATGATTATTACATATGTGTGAAGCATGGATGAGAGGCATTTTTAACTTTTGCCATTGATAACCTATATCTATGTACTTATACCCCTGGTGATTGTTCAGAATACCAGCCTTGAGCTAAAGCACGTACACCCACCAGGTGTCCCTCCGGAACCTGAGTGGGAGGGTTGTTTATTACTTTGCTTTTCTTACTTACAGTTTAATACACACTATTTATTTTGCGAACACCTAATTGGATTACACGTAGACCCCATTGGTGGTGGCCTAATAAGACTTGTCTCACACCCTACTTGGGCGGCCACCTTGGAACCCGTGTAGACTTTACTACTGTAGGTACTAGTAGGGGTAGAGGTCTAGCTTCTGGTTGTTGATACATGTACGTTCTAGCTAGAGTTCTAGAGCAGAGGACCGAGCATGGCTAGGGATTCTCGTGGACTAATTTTGATCTCTTTTTGTATTACTGTATAGCATGTTTTCCATCTATTTCCATTGTATCGGCTTGACATGAATCCATTTTGTATCAGACACTTCCTGTGTGGATTTTGTATATTTATTCAGGTTTTCCCTACTTATGTTTTTTGGTTTGTATGTTCCCCCTTTTCACCTGTTTATCCATTAGTTGTGCTTCTGATATTTAATCCCTTGCTGTTATACCGCTGTGTACTCTGACATGGGGGTATAGTCTCCCCACTGACTTACCATTATACCCCCGCTGCTAGTCAGTAGCCCCTGGCCTATGGGGAGACGAGCCAGGGGTCATGTGGCCAATTAGGCTCGGGGCTCGTGTTGAGGGGTAGCCGGGTCCGGGACATCACAAAGTGTTATCAGAGGTTTTCTTTCTTTCTTTATTTACTATTTGGCGATGATAGACTTGGATACTAGGAACACTTAGGGACTTACCCATGAGTCGTGCTTGGGTGTCGCGAACCCATGTACGAGGTATAGGCCATGTTTCCTGTTTTTTGTTGTTATTGATTCTGCTATTTACTATTGACACTGTTTCACCAATTCGTGCTTCACATGTTTTGTGATGTTATTGAGATTTTCAATGTTGGAATTTTGATTTCAGGGTTTGACCCAATGAAATGAGGGTTATGAATTAGAACATGCATCACGAAAGGCACAATATGATTAGGCCATCCATCTTTCCATGACAATTTTAAATTTTCAGCGAGCATTGCTTGTTGTTTATTTCCATGCCCTGTTAATATGTGTGAGACTATGCTAATCCTTCTTGCAGGATTTGAATTGAGGAATGAAGTGGTTTTTGTGGGTGTCACTCTTTGGTTCATAAGGTGTATGGGCCCTTATTGATCCGAAAATGAAATTCAAACTAAACCAATCATTTAATTTAAAGGAAATTAAAATAGTTAATTAGCACAAGTAAATGATAAATGAAATCCAAGTGTGTGTCATATTTCAGTTAATGAGGATTATGGGCCCTTATGGGCTAGGAAATGCCATGTCACTGGGTTAAGTGAAGTATGAATAGTTGCAGGTTTTGCTATGAATTCATATGCATCTGTATAGGTGATCATAGGGGTAGGAAGGCTTAGTACCTGTCCTATATTCTAGAGTTCAACCTTTAATTTTTTGGTTCCTTCTTTTGAGACGTTCGTTTGGCATTGTACCACTATGCCTCTGAGACGTCCTCGAGTCACGCGCGCTGTAGGCGGCAACGATCACAATCGTGAGGTGGCGGGCCCTGAGATTCCAGTTGATCTTCATATTGAGCCACCCGTGGCTCCTCTTACCATTCCTGAGATGGGCGTTGATGCCCAGTTTTGTGAGAGATTATTGCGTATGATGCTGAGTATGCATGGTGGAGTGCGACCTGCCCCGAGTATGGTGGAGTTAACCCGCGTGTTTCAGTCGAAGCATCCTCCTACTTTTACGGGAGATGGAGGACCACTTGATGCGGAGTCCTGGTTGGAGGCTATTTTGACCATCTTCGAGCACCTCGAGACTCCTCCAAAGTAGAGGGTCAAGCTCACAGATTATATGCTACGTGGTTCAGCCAAGAGGTGGTGGGATGTCATCACCCAGTCAGGGTAGCAGAGAGATATGATCTAGACTGATTTCCATACCATCTTCTATGATTATTTCTTTCCCTAGACATTGAGGGCTGACAGAGCTAGGGAGTTTATGAATCTGAAGCAAGGGACCATGACAGTCAGGGAATATTTGTCCCTTTTCACCAAGTTACAGAGTTTTTCTCCTACAATAGCTACTGATGTTCTCAGAGCCGCTAGGCGTTTTGAGGTTAGGATGTGTTACGCCATCCGGTCATTGGTTAACGTGTTCAGGTTGATGAATGTTTCAGAGATTATCAATAAGGCTTTGATCACTGAGAGGAATTTGAGAGAATTGGACAGTGTGAACCAGGCCGGTTCGGCACCTCAGGGTTCTAGTGGATCTGCTTCTGGGAAGAAGTAGTGTTTTGAGGACTCTCATGATGTCAGTGGTGGTCAAACCCTTTTCTCAGGTGGTACTTCTATCTGTCACTAATGTGGGGTGCCAGGACATATGAGGAGGTAGTGTACGCGAAATCCAGTGGAGTGTAGAGGTTGTAGCAGTACTGTAGTAGTCACTGTAGCAGTAATATAGCAGTTACTGTTCGGTACTATAGCAGTTACTGTTCGGTACTGTAGCAGTCGGAACTATTCAACCGATTTGGGCCTTTAGGCCACCGGTTTGGTCCTACGGGTCTCCAGGGCCTTCGAGTCATCAAATGCCTTTGGGTCACAGGGCCTTCGGGTCACGTAGACCATGGAGTAGATCAGTTCACATAGAACATGCCCCCGAAGAGGATCAGAGCATCAGGAGTAGCAGCCACCAGATGTAGAGCTAACCTGATTGGAAGAATGAGAGGGTATGATAGCCGCCATCGAGACCAGGCACCATACAGCTTTGTATGGGGCAATGCTAGCTGATCAGTAATGCAAGGTGGGGAGCTAAGGCTATCAATGATTCAAGATGCTGGGGAGGGTAAGTTCTAGTGGGCTGGGCCTACGGGTCATGTATTGGGCATGGTATGCCTATGGGCCTTCGGGTAATGTATTGCGGGTCATGTCAGGCCTTGTTCCTTGGGCCTACGGGTCATGTACGGGCCTACGGGTCATGTACGGGCGTACGGGTCATGTATGGGCTTACAGGTCATGTACGGGCCTACAAGTCATGTACGGGCCTACGGGTCATGTCGGGCCTTGTGCCTTGAGCCTACAGGTCATGTACGTGTCATGTACGGGTTTCATGGACCGTGGGAAAGAGTGGCGTCGCAATAGCTCTATACCCACGGTTCCTTTAAAACCGTGGGCATAGCCCAAGAAAAACTCAGATTACCCATGGTTTACCAAACCGTGGGTATATATCTATATCCACGGTTTCGTAACCGTGGGTATACAGTTTTCCAGCACCCAAACTATACCTGCACAGTTGAATTACCCACAGTTTAATAAACCGTGGGTATAAACATTTTACCCCAGAAACTGCAGCTTCTAGCTTACCATCCTGCACCTCTGTAACTTCTAGCTTCCTACCATCCTGCACCTATTCCTACCATCCTGCACTTAAAAACAATAGAAACCAAAATATAAAATAGGTGGATTTCAATCATGGTGGTGGGAAAATTAAAAATTCCAACTTGGATGGAGAAAAAGTGGTAAAATTCCAGCATTCCAAAAAGATGCATATCTTAAAATGATGAAAAAAAGAAGACATTCTCTATTTTACTAAGGTTATTACTAATCCAAATTCAATATTCCCATCGGTGTTAGAATCAAAAGAAAACATAGGAAAAATCATGTCACAGAGGAGTTCCCAGAACAAAACTGACTTACATTATCAATAATGATTACTACAAGACTAAGTTAAATCTAGGATATTATAAACCAACACAATATTAACCATTTATATTTCCTCATGTCCAAGATTGTGTAACCATCTGTATTACCTCATACTAACTGCAGGAACATAAAAACAACTAATTATGAACCTTTATTGCAAATGCTAACAAGAATGAAGTATGATAAAAATCCAATACCGAACTTGCATGAATAATAAAAGATCATTTTTGGTCAAGGATCATGGAAATCAGTGAGGATCTATCCAAAATGAAAAGAAAAAATATAATGGAATTTCTGCTATGTCAAAAAATTAAAAAAAAATAATGCCATGTTTTTAGAAAACTCAAGTGACCATCCATATTAAGGAAATTTGGAGTGCACTAACTTGAATATAGAAACTGCTAAAAAAGTGAAGAAAAATATAGCTAATAATATTTTGAATATTAATATGGAAGATTCAGACGTTCACCAAAATTCTGGTTTTTATAGAGGATCTAAAACTAATTGTGGGAAGAATTTTGATTTGTGTCTAGATGCAGTGGGTATACAGTTAACGCTGCCAAAATTTATGATGAAATGGCCATGACCGGGTTTACTCAATGTATCAAGACTTATAATTCCCTTCTAAATGAACTGGCTCAATTGGGAAATTGGAAAGCATCAGAATCCATCTTTCTCGACATGAAAATAAATAACACGCTACTCTCAGACACTGAAACTACTCACTAACTCCATGCTTCTTGTTGTCTGACTCTTCACTATCAAATAATGAATTTACACCAACATAGGTGTATCAATTCTTCTCCATGCTCATCTAATGATGAATTCAATGAATCTCTAATAGGAATACCTCCTAGATCTCCTTAATCTAACTTTCCATCCCACATATGGAAATCTTTAGTTCTCTCTTTCTCCATGCTTGTTGTTGTCCTACTCTTCACTAACAATGAATGAATTTACACCAACATAGGTGTATCAATTCTTCTCTACATTCATATAATGATGAACTCAATGAAACTCCAATAAGAATACCTCATAGATCTCCTTTCTCTGACTTTCCATCCCACATATGGAAATCCTTAGTTCTCTCTTTGTATCTTTGAGATCTATTTCTATTGGTATATTCCAAGAGATTTCTTCCTTCTTTTGAAAGAGAAATATATCTATTTCTTATATCTATAGAATTACCTTGTCACCCTCCAAATATCGAGTCATGATCACGAATTTAATCCACTGATATTCTTTCTAAAAGATAGAAATTTTTAACCTACAGACCTGTTAAGTCTATTCTAAAATAGTGTGTTCATTACCACCATGGTGTGGAACCTTCATCTTCCAGTAATACCTACAAAAAATTCCATGTTCATTACTTTGAAATAAACCCCCAACATGAATACCACAATAATCAACTATATGACTATATGAGTGAACCTCGTTGTATCAAACATGAAAATGATGAAAAAAATCCTTTGATGATGCATTTTTTGGTCGACTTAGAAATCGTATTCAGGACTATTTGGACTTCTGAATTTATGAAGACTTTTCTTGGGAAATCTGATTTCAAGTACTTGGGAGAATTTGGAAATATATGTATAGTAGCTGATGTGTTTATATGATTCCTTTTTGTAACACCTCACTCTTTTCTTGCATTGTAATTTAAAGTGCAAGGTAATAATTATCGACATCAAAAGAAAATAATTTCTCAACACACTCATATTAAACCCACCTAGATGATGAGTAATCAATTATAGTACTCAACCCATCATAGAGGTTGAAGCATTATAGAATTTATTGTCCTAAAGTTACAAGATGAGTTATTGATGCTAATATAAAGTGAATCTAAAAGATGATAGATGAAGAAAGGTGCACATTTGGAAGATATGTTGAAGTGAAGAAAGAATGAAGATACATTTTCAAAAGATGACTCGTAGACAAAATCCCTCCACCTGCCCAGCCCTCCCCATCCCTCCCTACTGCCCAGCCCCTCCCCATCCCTCCCCAATGCCCAGCCCTCACCCTCCCCCCTGCCCAGCCCTCCCCCTCCCCCCTACCCAGCCCTCCCCCTCCCCCTACCCAGCCCCTCCCCCTCCCTCCCCACTGCCCATCCCTCCCCCCCTGCACAACCCTCCCCCTGACCAGCCCCCTCCCCTCCCCCTCCCCCTCCCCCCTGCCCAGCCCTTTCCCTGCCCAGCCCCCCTCCCCCTCCCCCTGCCTAGCCCCTAACCAGCCCCTCCCCATCCCTCCCCACTGCCCAGCCCCTCCCCATCCCTCCCCAATGCCCATCCCTCACCCTCCCCCTGCCCAACCCTCACCCTGCCTAGCCCTCCCCCTCCCCCCTGCCCAGCCCTCCCCCTCCCCCCTGCCCAGCCCTCCACCTGCCCAGCCCTCCCCCTCCCCCCTGCCCAGCCCTCCCCCTCCCTCCCCACTACCCATCCTTCCCCCCTGCACAACCCTCCCTCTGCCCAGCCCCCCTCCCCCTCCCCTCCCCCTCCCCCTGCCCAGCCCCACCCCCTCCCTCCCCACTACCCAGCCCTCCCCCTGAATCTCCCTGCATGAAATATGTAGATGCATGACATGTTTTATTTGGATGCAGACCCAACCAGGTAAGGTACTGTAACTGTTAGAAAACATCCTAAAATTTTGATAAGGTAATACAACTCACTGTATTACAGAACAAATTATAACAGAAAACAAATCTAAAATAGGATGTCCAACTAAATATGTTCCCTTAAGGTATGTTTATTTAAGATAATACAACTCACTGTAATACAAAACAGATTATAACACAATAAATACCAGTCAAACTCATGAAGAATGTGATTATCACTGTATCATTTACTGCTTGAGTTGTAAACAATATAAACTTCCATACATCCTATCCTGTTGAAGAGTTAGTTGGGAAAAAATACCTCCATCAATCCTTGCTGAGACATAAATGATACACATCTCTTAAGTTTCTTCTCCATGCTTGTAAATCGAAGGCATTCATTCCATCAGCCCATGCACATTCACCAATATTTCTGTTCATCGCTATGCTGGGATGAGAACAATCAAAGTATGTCTAGCAACTCTTAGACATGACCCACAAAAATCAATATACAGTGGAGTCAATAGTGAAAACATATCACCTGCATTCATATGTTGGATGAAAGGGAGGTTAACTCCCTGATTTTACGACCAATAACCTGCATTCATATAGTGTGTAAATGAAAAAGAAAAATGATTCATGATAGGGCGGTTAATTCCACAATTTTAGGAAAACATACCTGTTGTAGAGATTTGGCACTTATTAGTGCAAGATTCCCTTGATCCCTTCATGTGCAGAGTGAGTCAATTGCAATATATAAATAAAAAATAATCAATATTCATCTTAAAAGATGAAGTTCATAATAACGTATGAAAAAGTATTATGCGAAGGGAAATACTACAAATTGTCTAGGAGATTCTTTCAACGATATTACGAGAACATACCTATTGCGGGGTGAGTAACACATCGGTCAAGATTCGATTTAAGTGGCTACTCTGGGTAGTTTTGTTAACATCCACCTCACCAGTGCACTTGCTTTGTGTTTCCAGCGCACCCTTCAAGAACACTTTCAGCTTCTAGAATGTTGATTCACTCTGCATCCCACATACCAATTATGGCTGTAAATAGAGAGGAAACAGAGCATTTGTGCTGCAATGAATAGTCAGAAATTTCCAGTTTAATGATAGCAACCAGAAGTGTTTACCTTCAACTAGAAGACAGCGCCCCATTTATAACTGTTCAGAAGGCGCTGAAGAAAGGTGATGTCCTGGGAGTGGTCGATCCTCTAATGCGCCATGGTAATCAACTAAATCAGCTAAAAATTCATTTCTGAGAGCACCTGAAGTCCTACTGCATCATATTATGAAAATATGAGTCTAGGGTTAAATTGGATATTTGAGGATACACTTGAGTAAAAAGAAAACTTGTCATGATGTAAAAAATGGTGTGGTAAAACCATACCTTTAGCGACGGTGGATAAGTCGACACTGTGTCCAGCTCCTCCCCCAGCCCCTCCCCCTCCCTCCCCACTGCCCAGCCCCCCTGCCCAGCCCCTCCCCCTCCCTACCCCCTGCCCAGCCCCCCCTACCCAGCCCCTCCCCAATGCCCAGCCCCCCTACCCAACCCCTCCCCCTCCCTCCCCACTGCCCAGCCCCCCCTGCCCAGCCCCTCCCCACTGCCCAACCCCTCCCCCTCCCCACCTTTCCAGCCCCTCCCCCTCCCTCCCCACTGCCCATCCCCTCCCCACTGCCCAACCCCTCCCCCTCCCTCCCCACTGCCCAGTCCCTCCCCCTCCCCACTTGCCCAGCCCCTCCCCCTGCCCAGCCCCCTACCCAGCCCCTCCCCCCTCCCTCCCCACTACCTAGCCCCCTTGCCCAGCCCTCCACTACACCCCCCACCCCCTCCCAACCTTCCCCTACCAGCCCCCCCAACCCTCCACTGCAGCCCCCCATCCCAAGCCTCCCCTCCACTGCTAAGGCCAAGATTAGATGGAGAGATAATAATTAAAACACCAAACCATAAAAACAAAAATGGCATGTGAATATTACCTAAAGAATTGACAAATAACACCCCCGATGAAAACATAATGCAAAATGAATTTCATTGCATAAAGAAATTCACATACAAGCAGTCCACCAATACAAAAAAAATTAAAACTCCAACACAAGTCTCTCTACTAAGTCAAACAATGGAGGGGATTAATATCCCCCCCATCACCATCCTCATCATCCCCATGTCCAACATCATCATCATCAGCAGTAAAATCATCAGCATCATCATCACCAGCAACAACATCATCATCATCATCATCATCAGCAGCAGCAATCTAATCACCCACAACAACATCAACAACATCCTCGCCAACTCTATCGCCACCACCGTCATCGCCACTAGTACCCTCATGGGAATCAACTGAGGCATTATGTAAAGATCACATTGATTCTATACATGAATCAAAAGTGGCAGCAACCTCTGGTGGTAGTGACTGACTCAACAATGACATAGCTTTCATGAAATGTTCATTCATTAGCTTACTTTTTTCACACTCCTCTAATACTATTTTCTTTTTCGCAGCTAATTCAGCACGCGTACTTTCCAACTCAGAGGCCTTAGAGGCATTAGAGGAGTCCGATGATGACCAATACCTAGAGGGGACAATGTTTTTTCCGGGTCTACAATGGACTCTTCCTAGATTCCTACACCTAACACCTGACTCAAATGATCATTTGGCCCTAAGTTGTCAGCTTAATCATCCATGGACTCCAAGGAAGACTGTTGAAATTATACACATATTAAATTATGAATTTCGTATAAATGTTTTAAATATATATAAAAAAACTTACAATTTTTTCTTGTGTTTGTGAATTAACTGCAGTTCCATCTTTTCTTTTCCTACTGAAGCAGAATAATTTGGCACAAGGTACATGACCTTCAATGCCCCATTCAGCTTGCTTCATATGAGAAATGCACAAATTTGGATTACAACCATATATGATAAATGCAAAAAAATGGATTGAACGTACCAGCCGCTTCTCATGATCGGGCATTGCAGTGCGCCCCAATGTGTGTAGATATATCATTGCATCTTTGTTTTTTTGTTTTTTGATGACAATTCCTAAGAAACAAAAAAACAATACAAGTAATAAGAATTAAATTTTATATAAAAAAATTAAATATGGGTAGTACCTTATACTGTTTAGTCTTCCAATGTGTGATCATTTTTTGATATTGACTTTTTGGACAGTCAGGGTTTGTGGGTACACCCTCTAACTCGGTACCCACTCTGCTCCTCCAACCAATATGTAACTCATACTTGTATGACAACTAATACTCTCCAAGATCACTCAACCTAGAAGATTTGGCAGCTTCACCCTTAGGAAAGTTAAATCTACTCTACAAAGAAAATGTTAAGTCATATAAATACATTACTAATATAAATATAAATTTATAAAATTTCCGTACCCATATCTGCGACCATGCCCTATCCTTGATGTCAGCACTAATATGTCTCCATGAGACCGGTTCCACCAGAATGATATCATGATATTTGGCTAAAGTAGCCACGAAACTTCTACACTCCTTAGCATTTTTACCTACCATTTGATTTTGAGGATTGTAATCCACCATAATCCGTGTTTTGTGATTCCAGGCATCCCGCATTCGAGTGTGCCCACGCCGCCTACTAGAAGATCCCACTAAATAAAAGAATAGGTGAAAAGAGAATAGTTTAGTGAAAATACAATAAGACAAAAGTGAAATGATATAATTTGAAACATTTATAATAAAAAAACCTAATGCAGGCTCCTAAATAGGTTGTGAGGCATCCGTGGACTGTGCTGGATCAGCATCCTCCGAAGGAAGTATCTGTTCCACAACATGATCCGGCTGATCTTCATGAACAGGAGTGGAAAATGAAGGAACAGACTCAATATGTGCATGATGGATGGTAGGAAAAGGAGGTGGCGTAGACATGTCAGAATATGCATAGTAGGTCTGGGGTTACATGAGTGGATATAGAAATTGTTGAGGTGAGAACATCGGTCGAGTCGGCGTGGACATGGAATGGGAAAAAGAGGGTAAATGGGATGATGACGACAACATGTATGGGAACATCCCAGGGGTCTCAAGTGGAGGGCAGACATGTGTGGTAGATGGGATGTCCACTAATGGGTTAGTGTGGGGAGTGGTAAGACGGGAGCTCTGCCTAGGTCTAGGAGGATCCCTGCTCGGTCCCATACAAGGAAGAGGAATCTCTGAAGTTATATATCCAGAAAAAAATTTGATCAAAAATATGAACATAATATTATATGTAATGCGGAAGATAAAAATTAGAATTATTATACTCACTGAAGACAACTCACGCTCACATATAACAGGATCAACATCAAATAATCTTTTCTTGCGAGCTTCTGTAGTTTTCTTCATAATCTGTATAAGAATGAAATAAATATTTTTTAGCAACAATTTTTACAAATCATACATACAACTTATAAGCCAAAGAAGACAAAAAATGTCAGAAAATATTTCTGTAATGATAATTTACAACCAAGTTATACAATTTTTAAAACCACATTTTAAACCCAGTTTTCTGAATTGAAATAAATATAATTAAATGAAATGAAACCAAACAATACTAAAACAGACATGTCATTCCAAACTAAAACTAAATTATAGTAATTACATTCATACCAACCTAAGAAACTCATGTCAATGTAAACTGAATGAACTCTGAATATATATGGTTGCTTTTATATATTACCCTCCACTACCTCAGGTTCAACATCATCTCTCACAATGGGACAATTTGTGTCATCAAATACAATATTTTGGCAAACACATATGGGGGATTTAATGGTGACAATTTTATCCCCAGCATCATGAAAAATATGTCTTGGGATTACTTCATTAATGACACCGTAATCAGGTTTTAGATGATCTTTCACATAAAACACATGTTTTGCCATTGATGCCAAAATGTATGGTTCATCGGTATGAAGGAATCGACTCATTTCAATAACTCTAAATCCTCAATCATTAATAAATGTACCATGTCGCATCATTGAATCAAACCATTTACATTTCATCATAGTGACTCGACCTTGAGAGTAGTAATCCAATAACAATATTTTCTCAACCAGCCCATAATAATACACATCTTCATATCGAGGTCGACTATCTGATGCACTGGCATAACAATCTGTTCTAGCAGTTAACATAATGCCATCATGTTGTGTTCTCATTTTCACCGCTTTATCATTTGTAACAAATTTATATCCATTGATTATTTAAGATTTGCAGTCATGAACCAAAGAATTGGGACCAAAAGCCAACGCTCTTAATTCTTGAGAAATGAAGTCAGAAGGTAAACTCAATACCTAAAATACATATGAGTAATATAATTAAATATATATCTATATTTTAAGGTATATAATTTAATGGTCATACCTATGATTTCAACCAAGTTGGGAACTCTTGGCTATGCATAGCCTCTCTCCTTCTCAATGGCAAAGACCGATGGAATCTACTTATAATTTGTTTATGTTCTCTACATAAAATGACAATAAAAGTATAAGGTATATGTGATATGATATCGTATGAGATAACATATATATATTCAAATTACCTACTTGATATAGGCATCGAACAAACCACAATTAAACAAGACTATTCGATGTGCCATATTCCACTCTTCAAAGCTCAATGTAACCTATGTATATGACCCGAAAATTCCACCTGTTTGGGGAAGAGATGGAAACGAGGGCTGAATTTCCTCATACTTCTCATCTTCATTTCTTATTGGTTGATTATGTCTTGTGCTCACATCAGACAAATACATTGAACAAAAATCCATACATTCTTGGGCCAGATAACTCCTCACAATGGAACTTTCAGGATAATTCTTATTTCAGACATATGATTTCAATGTGCACATATTTCTATCAGTGGGATACATCCACCGAAAAGCGACTGGTCCCCCATGAAGTGTCTCAGTTAGAAGATGAACAGTTAAATGCAACATGCAAGTGAAAAAGGATGGAGGAAATTTTTTTTCCAACTCACATAGAATTAACGGAGCCTCTTGCCTCATTTTTATCAACAATGATTTGGATAAACTTTAGAACGAAGGTCTCTAAAAAAATGAACACAACTGAATCACTGCCACTCTTACATTATTGGATAAAAAATGCCAAATTTCTATTGGAATCAATTCATGAAGCAGGATGTGATAATCATGAGTTTTTAGGGATTTCATTTTCAAATGTCTTCTGTTGACTCGTTTAGATATGTTGCTGGAATAGCCATCTGGAACCTTGATATTCTCCAATATTGCCAGAAATCGATCTTTCTCTATCGGTGTCATCACATAAGAAGCACAGGGAACATTCCATTTGTTTTCACCAATACAAACAGGATGTAGTTCTAGTCGAATACTCCAATACAATAAATCCCGACGAGATCGGAGGTCATCTTTGGTCTTCCCCTTAATATTAAAAAGAATTGCAAGCAAAATTTCACATATTTTTTTTTCAATATGCATTATGTCTAAACAATGTCGTAAAAAATTAGTAGTCCAATATGGAAACACAAAAACAAATACTCCTCTTTTTCCAATTGTAAGTGACTTCAGTATCATCATTCTTCCTCTTTCGAGATTTCAATTGACCTTTCCCTAATGAAAAGATGAAATCTTTCAATTCATAAATCACATCACTTCCTGACATATGTTGAGGTGGTTCTTTGGTGTCAAAATTATTATCAGACCACTAAAGATTCTTCCTGTATTGATGATCCATTGGCAAGAATCGGCAATGCCCCATGAAACTAAAACTACGACGATATTTAAGCCTTCTCGATCATGTATTATTTATATAAACGGGACATGATAGTTTTCCCTTCGTGCTCCACCCAAATATCATTGCATAGGCAGGGAAATCATTTATGGTTTATAGAAGGGTGGCACGCATCTGAAACGTATTCTTTGAAGAAGCATCAAATGTCTGCACACCTAAATCCCAAAGTTGTTTCAACTCTTTTATTAAAGGTTGCAAGTAGAAATCTATATCATTACTAGGATCCAAAGGTCCAGATATCAGTATACTCAAGAAAGTGAAAGGTTTTTTCATACACATCCATGGAGGAATATTATAAACATGAATAAAAACTGGCCACGTGCTATGAGCAGTAAGCATCTGACCAAATGGATTAAAAGCATCACATGATAGGCCCAATCTGACATTACACACCTCAGATGCACAATCAGGATGTTGTGCATCAAATGTCCACCATGCTAATCCATCTGCAGGATGGACCAGCTCATCATTACCTTTAATTCTCTCAACATCATTCCATCGCATATTAACTGAGATTTCTGGAGACATGGATAGATTTTGAAGTCAGGGAATCAATGGAAAGTGCCACATGACTTTCTGTGGCACACGAGATGGTGTTCCATCTGCATTTGTCTTCCATTGAGATGTACCACATTCTTTACAGTCATTACAGTCAGCTGTTTTCTCCAAATATAAACTGCAATCTTTCAGACAAGCATGGACTTTATTAGTAGCAAATCCAAGATGCTTAATTAACTTCCATTCCATGTAATGATTTGAGGGAATATCTGCACCATCAGGAAGAAATTCCTTCAAAAATGTAATAATATAATCAATGGAGGTATTATAAATCCCATACATGATTTTTCCATGATATAACCGCATTAAAAATTCTAACTTGGTCATTTTAGTACATTCTTGATATACTGGAGTTCTGGCATCATCCAATAAATTTTTCACTCTCTCAACATCATCGTCTTCAACACTTTCCTCATGTGTACTGATATCATTGTCTTCTTGAACCGGCATGTTATCTCTCTCGGAATGATGCACATATGGAAACCGATCAAATATCAAATTCTCCATATCACTTTGTTCATTTCGTTTATGAACAGTCGAAGATTGACTCGTCTCTCCATAGTGAAACCAAACATTATAGTTAGCTTCAAATCCAAATTTCGTTAAATGGTAACTAACTTCTTCTCGTCTTAACCATGGTCTTCCAACACAATTATAGCAGGGACACTGTATACATCCTCCATCTGATGCATTGTTAAATGGAAAATCTAAAAAATTCTCAAAATTACTTTGAGACTCGGTTGAAATCCGATGGGTAAGATACATCCAGCTTCTATCCATTCTATAACAAAAAAACTATCATTCAATCAACAATGTAAATAATATTTAAAAAATTCATTACAACCAATTTTATTATTAAATTAATCAATGCATATTAGTGGCTAGGAAAACATATTTAATGACAAGAGGAGTCCATGATTGAATAAGTAACAATAATAAGAATGATCATGATAAACTATCTTTCCATATTTATTTTCCATGTAAATCTAGAAAGGATGACATTGGATATCATTGTAAATCCTAAACTTGGATAAGAAATCCGAGATCTATTTACTTTACAAGGATAATAAATAATATCTTGCAATAATAAGAATAACAACAAACAGATGATAAATTATATTTTAATCTCATGGACAGATTAAATTCTATGTAAATGGTTTGGTTGCTTGGCTTAAAAAATCATGCTCTAAACCGTTACATGTTGTTCAATTCACCTTTAAATATAACATTGAAATGTTACGTTAATACATAGTAAAAAACTTTAAATGTTTAAAAAAAATTAACTAATTTTTTTTCATAATTTATGGAACATACATTATCAAGATTTGAAGATGATTTCCATGTGTTACTGGTCATAAAATTTAGTATGTTAATTATGAATCATTCCATGATTGGTTTAAGAATTATGTATGTACTCATATAATTATGTTAAAAAAAATTATAAATGGTATTTTCAGATAAATCACTATATATGATCATAATGTGTCTTATATAGTCTAGCATTCTTAAACAATTAATTGAGCCTGATTCTCCAAATGCATTCAACTACAATGTTATTGTACCACTAAATACAATAATAAATTATTTATTTTGAAATACAAATGACTATTAATTTCTCATTATTTAGGATGTTCAAAATAGGTCAATACAATACAATAATATTTTGGAGTTTCTTTCAGCTTGGTGTTTAGTGAAAAGTAAGATATCAAAGAGAAAAAAATTTATACATAGACAAAAATCTTGGTGTGTTACAATGAATATAAAATTATTCCTCCCAATGTGTTGTTATCATTATTGGTTTGAAAAAACTATTCTCTTAGGTTGGTATGAGCATGGTCTTCCTGGTTTCGTATCGGATGGTTTGCAAGAGGCCATGACCACATGGAACAGCCCCAAGAGATGATTTAGATATTTCAGTTCATCTATGCAGAGTTTTTTGGATTTGGTCATTTGAGAGGGTATGGTGTCATCCATCGGATCAAGACTGTGCTTTGATATAGGACACTTGCTTGTTGAATCACTTTGAAATGGTGGAGAGCTTCATCAAATTCAAATGTTTGGGAGGGGCAGTTTTTATGTTGTCAATCTGGTTTTCTTTTCCTTGACCCTTAGGGAATTATTTGTCCCAATTCATGATGTCTTTGGGTTTTCCCATTCATCCCTTAAAATTCAGTCTTATCTTAATAAAAATTTGAAGGCCTTCAGGCCATTGGAGGAGGTATGAGCTCGGTCAAGTGTCTTTCGAGTCATCTATTTATCGAACATTTTTACCACACATAGTTAGTTTTTCTTGATAGTCACCCTCTTCTTCTGGTATGGGTAAAGGTTAAATATTCCACCTATGTTGGGGCCTTCTCTAATATCATCTATCTATAATCAACTGTGCTCTTCAGAATGTCATTGAAGACAAATCTGCCTTAAACGGTGTGGATCAATCTCCTATAAAAATAATAGTAGACATGATGGTCTGTGAGGTTGACCTCATTAGGTTTCTTAGGTTTTTGTATCTTGATTATGTTATTTTCTATGTGTGTAAGGAAATAATTGTAAAAACTTCTCCTTTAATAAGTAATACACTTTTTCCATCCGTTCCTCAAGTCATGGGTGACCCAGATCACTTTTTTCTTCCATTCATGGGAGAATTTGTTGTTAATGCCACTCAATGGGAGGTGTCATGTGATTTAGGGCCTTTTTAGGTGCTTGAATTGGAACTACTACTATTTTTAGGGTAAGAGAAGTATTATCTCCCACATTAATGCCTATACATAGGGGTGTGGAGACACTTTTCCATTTCATTCAAGTAGGTAGCTACCACATTAGGCTCTTCTTTGGTCAAAATAATGGTAGGAGAAATTTATCCCCAAAGACCTGGAAGGTTGAAACATCCTCCCGGAAGAAGCCTCCAAATATCTTCATTTTAACCATTTACCCTTAATTCATCCTAGTCACTCCAAGCATCCAGAAATGCAACCATGATTAGGATGACCATCATTGGGAGGTTGGTGTAGTGGAGCGGAGTAGGTTTTGATGATCAAAAAAGTTTCCTAGTTGTCCCCACAAGCTTAGGACCTCGAGAAGATAAATTCTTAGAAGACACTGGGTGAAAGTAAGAATCTTTTTCCATAGTATCCACAATAGGTGAGTCATCAACGTCGTCGTACTCATCACCATTTTCTGGCCGCATCATGGAAAGTACTCAATGCGAGTATTCGCAGTTACCACTTCATGAATGTATGAGGGCATAGAGGTTCCCATGGTAATGACCCACATTTTCAGGATTCTCAAAAACAAAAATGACAATGGGAACTAACACATAACCAATAATAGAAAGAGAAACATCCCTAGTTTAGAGGAGCTTCCATAAAGCACTAGGGGACAGGTCTCGAGTGGATGGGTGCCTTTGAAAAGGTCCCATTACGTCCATGCCATTGGGAAATCAGCCTCAGGGGAATGAATGGTATACTCACAGAAAGAGCTTCAGTAGATTTTTCGGACTCCCTTGAGGTCATGAACCCATATTTTACAATTTTCCTCGGGGGGGGGGGGGGGACGAGTGGATTTCAAAGGACTATTCCTAGACAAGAGTTTCCAACAACTCCCTTTTTCTTATCCTTCAACTTTTCACCATATGACTTGAAAGTTATCACGAGGGGAACTGGATCAACTAATTGGTCATGGGTATATGATTTAACTCCAGCCCCATAATTTCTATTCGTGAGGAAGGGTATGAAATCCCCAGAGTTTGGATGTTTAGCCTGGCACTGGGTGTCCTCCTGGGTGAACATCAACCATAATTGACAAGCTATCATAAGATGATTCTCTTGACAGAAACTGTTGAGAGTGGGAGGACACAACTTCAAAACATATTTAAATTGAAGAATAAATTTATAGGGTGAATATCCTTTTCAAATAATATCTCCTCCAATATGGGCTACACAGATGCCTTATCTCCAAGAAAATAAGTAACCTTGGTTGAAAAATTCTTCATATGCATTATTCATAATAGTAGCGGTAGGGGAAATCATAAGGATGATAATAGAAATGCTAGTATATTTTGAGATAAGAAATTAATTCCTACTCATTCTTTATAGTTTTCTCATCTTTCTTATCCTTTGAAGCCCAAACTACCAACATAATCCCACTAGTACTCTGAAGATATGGTCGGAGGGTGGAATGAAGAATTAGTAAGGATTTGATAATGTTATAACCTCCTATAATCAACCAAGAATCATCGATATCCCCCCATAACATTAATGGAGAATCACAAGTAAAATTACCTTGTTTAAGAGATGTCGAGGCGGAGGTGAAGGCCAGGGGGTCCAGGTCGAGAGCTGGGATGCGGATCCGGGAGGCAGAGCCGAGACGTTGAGCCGGGAGGCAGAGCCGGGACGCAGAGCCGGGACGCAGAGCTAGGACGCGGAGCCAGGACATGGAGCTGGGAGGCGGAGGCCGGGGAGGGGAGTCGGAGAGGGGAGGAGAGGGCCAGGAGGCGGTGGTCGGGGAGGGGAGGACAGGGCCAGGAGTAAGGGTCGGGGAGGTAGGGTTGAACGGGGGGAGCACCGAGTGAGGAGGAGCCCGAGGAGGAGACCGATAGTTCGGGCAGTATGCTATTTTAATACCCACGGTTTTAATAAAACTGTGACATACAAGTTTGAACTACATCTATAAAGATAATCATTTTCATTTTTAGATAAAACAAAAAATATGGGAATGGAATTTTAAGGAAGCTAGCAACATTAAAAAAAATAGTAAATATAAAAAAAATGAAAATGAATTAACATGAAATTTCTTAAATTAAAGTAAATTGAAAGCCAAGAACATTCTATATGAGAATAATTATGTGTAGAGGTTGAGAAGAATAGGATCCTTACTAAAAAAATTTCCATATGCTATATTTGTAGAGATCTACAAGGTAGAGTCTCATCATGACCTAGTGTTCACCATCACGGGCAGTACAAGTAACATCCACTAGTCATGACCTATCATGCACTAGCATGCACCCGGTGGGATGTCCAAGTAGCATCCACAACCCATGACCTATCATGCACTTGTATGTTCCCGATGGCCCATGCAACCATTATTTGTTGGTTCGGGAGGTCCCGTAAACCTAGAGGAGTACTTGTACTACGTTCCCCCATAAATACCCAAGGCTTCCCATGTGCCACTATTTTGGTACAAGTAATCCAAGAAGTTCAACCATGATAAAAGGTACCATCTATAATAACAAAATGCTAAGATTCCTTAAAACTGGTTTTCCTTATATAAAAAAAGTCCTCAACCCATAATAGACAAAACCAGCATTAATTTGGTCAATACTATCCACTTTGACCAAACAACAGATTTCCTAAGAAATTTTTAGCCAATTTTTTTTATAAATAATTATAAATCAAGGGTAATCATTCTAATAAAACACAACCATGTATTTCATGGAAAGTCATATGATGCATTACATCAAACACATGGTGGGTGACATGTAAAACCAATGTGTTTTTATAATTTTAAACAACCCTTACACCACAGATTTAAGAAATAAAGAGTGAATGTATGATTAATAGCAATCCTCATGAACATTAAATACCATAAATTTACATTGAAAATTCTTTTAAAATCATCAAGAATGTGTGGTTCGATAAATGAAAGAAAATACAAAGAGTCACCTACCTTTATACGGAGCGTGATCAATTTCAGAGGGAATCATCCATGGAATAATACTGTTAAAGACCTATGAAGACATCTTTAACAAATTAGAAACCCAGATACAAAGAATCAAGCAATCTATTGGGACCCCAGAAGTGAGAACACTTACCGACAAGCCATGGGTTAAAAGCACCCAACTGGGTGCGGATGACACATATAGTGCTAATCTTACTCCCAAGATCAAAAGACCTATAATTTTTTGGTCATCAATTGAGTGAGGAAGTCGCTCGACCTAGTAGAAATTGCTCAACTTCAATATGTCGTCAACTGGAGGAGGGGGGAGCGCGCGGACCAGAGCAGGAGGGGGGATGCGCATGGACCGTAGGAGGATGAGGATGGAGGATGTGCGCTGTCTGGAGGAGGGGTGATGATTGCCGACCGGAGGTGGGTAAGGGGATTCAATTGATGGAAACATATGGGAGGGACTAGATGGGGGGGGGGAGTTGCGGCCCGATGAGTGAAGGAGATTGAGCAGGGGTAGGGCAAAATATCGGGCCCTCTATTTCGATGGTTCAATAAAAACCGTTGGGGTAGAATTTATATACCCATGATTATTAATAAACTGTAGGTATAGGTTACCTTGAATCAGGCTATTCCCACTGTTTAAAAAACCGTGGGTATAGATCTGTGGGGGATAACCCCTCTTTCTAGTAGTGACGTTCTAGCTAGAGTTCTAGAGCAGAGGACCGAGCTTGGCTAGGGATTCTCGTGGACTAATTTTTCTCTCTTTTTGTATTACTGTATATCATGTTTTCTATCTATTTCCATTGTATCGGCTTACCATGAATCCATTTTTTATCAGACACTTCCTATGTGGATTTTGTATATTTATTCAGGTTTTCCCTACTTATGTTGTTTGGTTTGTGTGTTCCCCCTTTTCACCTGTTTATCCATTAGTTGTGCTTCTGATATTTAATCCCTTGCTGCTATACCGTTGTGTAATCTGACATGGGGGTACAGTCTCCCAACTGACTTACCATTACACCCCCGCTGCTAGTTGGCAGCCCTTGTCCTATGGGGAGACGAGTCAGGGGTAATGTGGCCAACTAGGCTCGGGGCTTGTGTTGAGGGGCAGCCGGGTCCGGGACGTCACAAAGTGTTATCAGAGGTTTTCTTTCTTTCTTTATTTACTATTTTGCGATGATAGACTTGGATACTGGGAAAACATAGGGACTTACCCATGAGCCGTGCTTGGGCGTCGCAAACCCATGTAAGGGGTATAGGCCATGTTTCCTGTTTTATGTATTTATTGATTCTGCTATTTACTATTGACACTGTTTCACCATTTCGTGATTCACATGTTTTGTGATGTTATTGAGATTTTCAGTGTTGGAATTTGGATTTCAGGGTTTGACCCAATGAAATGAGGGTTATGAATTAGAACATGCATCACAAAAGGCACAATATGATTAGGCAATGCATCATGCCATGCCACTTTTAAATTTTCAGCAAGCATTGCTTGTTGTTTATTTCCATGCCTTGTTAATATGTGTGAGACTGTGCTAATCCTTCTTGCAGGATGTGAATTGAGGAATGACGTGGTTTTTGTGGGTGTCACTCTTTGGTTCATAAGGTTTATGGGCCCTTATTGATCGGAAAATGAAATTCCAACTAAACCAATCATTTATTTTAAAGGAAATTAAAATAGTTAATTAGCACAAGTAAATTATAAATGAAATCCAAGTGTGTGTCATCTTTTAGTTAATGAGAATTATGGGCCCTTATGGGCTGGGAAATTCCATGTCACTAGGTTAAGTGAAGGTTTAATAGTTGAAGGTTTTGCTAAGAATTCATATGCATGTGTATAGGTGATCATACGGGTAGGAAGGCTTAGTACCTGTCCTAGATTCTAGAGTTCAACATTTAATTTTTTGGTTCCTTCTTTTGAGATGTTCGTTTGGCATTGTACCACTATGCCTCTGAGACGTCCTTGAGTCGCGCGTGCTGAAGGCAAAAACGATCACATTCGTGAGGTGGCGGTCCCTGAGATGCCAATTGATCTTCCTATTGAGCCAACCGTGGCTCCTCTTGCCATTCCTGAGATTGGTGTTGATGCCCAGTTTCATGAGAGATTCTTGCGTACGATGCAGAGTATGCATGGTGGAGTGCGACCTGTCCCGAGTATGGTGGGGTTGACCCGCGTGTTTCAGTCGAATCATCCTCCTAGTTGTATGGGAGATGGAAGACTACTTGTTGCGGAGTCCTGGTTGGAGGCTATTCTGACCATCTTCGAGCACCTCGAGACTCCTCCAGAGTGGAGGGTCAAGCTCATAGCTTATATGCTACGTGGTTCAGCCAAGAGGTGGTGGGATGTCATCACCCAGTCAGGGCAGTAGAGAGATATGATCTAGACTGATTTCCCGACCATCTTCTATGATTATTTCTTTCCCCAAACATTGAGGGCTGATAGAGCTAGGGAGTTTATGAATCTGCAGCAAGGGACCATAATAGTCAAGGAATATTTGTCCCTTTTCACCAAGTTACAGAGTTTTTCTCCTACAATAGCTACTGATGATCTCACAACCGCTAGGTGTTTTGAGGTTAGGATGTGTTACGCCATCCGGTCATAGGTTAACGTGTTTAGGTTGATGACCGTTTCAGAGATTATCAATAAGGATTTGATCACCGAGAGGAATTTGAGAGAATTAGACAGTGTGAACCAGGGCAGTTCGGCACCTAAGGGTTCTAGTGGATCTGCTTCTGGGAAGAAGCGGCGTTATGAGGACTCTCGTGACGTCAGTGGTGGTCAAACCCTTTTCTCAGGTGGTACTCCTATCTGTCACTAATGTGGGGTGCCGGGACATATGAGGAGGTAGTGTACGCGAAATCCAGTGGAGTGTAGAGGTTGTAATAGTACTGTAGTAGTCACTGTAGCAGTACTATAGCAGTTAATGTTCAGTACTGTATCTGTACTGTAGCAGTTATTGTTAGGTACTGTAGCAGCCAGAACTATTCACCTGATTTGGACCTTTGGGCCACCGGTTTGGTCCTATTGGTCTCCAGGGCCTTCGGGCCATCAAATTCCTTTGGGCCACAGGGCCTTCGGTTCACGTAGACCATGGAGTAGCCCAGTTCACACAGAACATGCCCCAGAAGAGGATCAGAGCAACAGGAGTAGCAGCCACCAGATACAGAGCTAACTGGATTGGAAGAATGAGAGGGTATGGCAGCCGCCATCGAGACCAGGCACAATGCATCTTTTTATGGGGCAATGCTAGCCGATCAGCAATGTGAGGTGGGGAGCTAAGGCTATCAATGATTCAAGATGATGGGGAGGGAATGTTCTAGTGGGCTGGGCCTACGGGTCATGTATTGGGCATGGTATGCCTCTGGGCCTTTGGGTAATGTATTGCGGGTCATGTTGGGCCTTGTGCCTTGGGCCTACGGGTCATGTACGGGTTCCCCTTAAAACCTTAAAAGGGGGATAATCTATAATAAAATAAAAATAAGTCCTTCAGGCCATTCGGGTTGTACCTACTCCACAATCTAGTGCTGGATCGGTAGGATCACGTCAATCAGGCGGTTTGAATACAGCCTCCTGGTCAAGCCGTGGTGGTAGTCGAGACAGAGGTAATCAGGCATATGACTCTTAGTTCCAGCAGGGTGGGTCTGTTCAGGTCAGCCAGGCTATGACTCAGGAACATGGTACCGGCCAGTTGTATGCAGTCGAGCCTACTCCACAGGATCAGTAAGCCAGACCATCTACTGTACGAGGTACGATTCTAGTTGCCTCTACATTAGTATCTTCTTTTTTGGCAGAAGTGATTCTCACTCTTTTATAACAGAGGCGATTATTGGATGTTTGGGCCTCAACGTTGAGTCATACCATGGCATTACCATGTTAGATACCCCATTAGGTATCCGTTCAGAGGGTGTTCATCATTGTAAGAATTTTCCCCTCGAGGTGGGTGGTTACCTTTTCTTGTGGAACCTGTATTTTCTAGAAATGACAGGTTTTGATGTAATAATCGGGATGGACTTGTTAGTTCCCTATAGAGCCTGGATTGAATGCTATCATCGGAGGGTGGCGTTTACATCACCAGAGGGCGAGACACATGTGCATAAGGGAGAAAGGGATATTAGTGCGACACGAATAGTACCAGAACACTAGAGTTTAAGTGATGTCACGTCACAGGATTCCAGTCTTTATCTTGATAACCAAGGGCTACAACCCTCGGTTTATCCTCCTGTGGTGGAGCATTTCAGTTAAGTATTTTCTGATGATTTCTCTGGTCTACCTCCAGTGCGATAGGTGGAGTTAACTATTGAGCTTATACTAGGAGCAGCACTAGTGACCATTCCTCTTTATAGGATTGCACCTAAAGAATTTATGGAGCTCATGAGTCAGTTGGAGGACCTAGAAGCAAAAGGCTTTATACGTCCCAGTACTTCTCCTTGAGGATCACCGGTTCTCTTTTCGAAGAATGCAGATGGTACCATTCATCTTTTCGTGGATTATCTTATGTTAAATCAGCTGACTATTAAGAATCAGTATCATTTACCTCGAACTGATGACCTCTTCGATCAGTTCTAAAGAGTGAAGGTGTTTTCAAAGATAGATTTGAGGTCGGGCTATCACCAGGTGCATGTTAGGACTTCAGACATACCTCGCATGGCATTCAGAAGCAGGTATGGCCTCTATGAGTACCTAGTCATGTAGTTTGGGCTTACAAATGCACCTGCAGTGTTTATGGATCTTATGAATCTGATTTTTCACCCTTACTGTGATTATTTTGTGGTTGTTTTTGTGGATGATATCTTAGTCTATTAACGCTTGAGACACGACCATGAACCCCATCTTGAGATCGTGATGAATACACTAAGAGAGAATCATCTCTATTCTACGCTCAGTAAATTACACTTTTGGATAAATAAGGTTCACTTCCTGGGTCACATTATTTCTGAGTCTTGAGTTTCAGTTGACCCTGAGAAGGTGAGTATTGTAATTTCATGGGAGCAGCCCAAGAACGTATTTGATATTAGAAGTTACTTGGTGCTTGCTGGGTATTATTGGCAATTCATTCAGGACTCTTCAGGCCTAGCAGCACTGCTTATAGCTTTGACTAAAAAGGGGATGAGATTCGATTGGTCAGAACCTTATGAAGTAGCTTTTCAGGAACTGAAGGGCAGACTAACTTCAGTACTGATACTGGTCTTGCCAGAGCCAGGAAAAGCTTATTCCTGATTCAGGTATCGGCTTGGAGCTGTCTTGATGTGGAATGAGTGAGTCGTTGCATATGGTTCTCATTAGTTAAAGGCTCATGAACGGAATTATCTGACGCACGACCTCATGCTCGCAGCGGTTGTACATTCCTTACTCTATTGGAGATAATATTTGTTGGGAGATAATTTTTTGGTATTCCCTGACCACAAAAGCCTCAATTATATCTTCACTCAGTGGGATCTAAATCTCAGGCAACGCAGGTGGGTTGAGTACCTGCAATCCTTTGATTTTGAACTAGCCTACACTCCTGGGAAAAGAAATTCAGTAGTCGATGCACTGAGTCGGAGAAATCAGTCACAAGTGGTTCAGGAATATAATGAGGAGTGGAAGCTGATGGCCCTATTTTCGGAGATTCACATTGAGGTACAAGAGGGTCACGGTCAAACTATTCTTTCAGCCTTAGCGGTGACATCTACTCTTTTGGAACATGTTAGGGCAAGACAGTTATCAGATTTGGAAAGCCTTGTTCTACGAGAAACTGTCGCCGATGATGCCTCTACGAATTAGACCATGGATAAAGGTGATACGGTATTGTTCCAAGGGGGTGTATGGGTCCCAGAAGACATCATAGATGAGCTTATGAGGGATTTCCATGCTACAACATGGGCAGTTTACCCAGGCATCACCAAAATGTATCGTGATTTGCAACGACAGTACTGGTGGCCTAACATGAAGCGGGAGAAATACGGGTTTATCACGCGTTGTTCCACCTGTCAGCAGGTGGAGGCAGAACATCAGCTTCCGGAAGGGCTTTTGTAGCCGATGTCCATTCCGGATTAGAAATGGGATGATGTTTCTATGGAATTTGTAATCAGTTTACCTATGTCACCTCGTGGCAATGATGCAATATGGGTTATCGTAAACCGTCTGAAGAAGGTCGCACATTTCTTACCTTTGCAGGAGACCTTCACGGCTGATGAATTAGGAAGACTGTATGTCAAGGAAATAGTGCGCCTTCATGGGGCACCTAATTCTATTGTCTCGGACAGAGATCCTCATTTTATATCTCGGTTCTGGAAGGGTTTACAGAAGGCCTTGGGTACCCAGATACTTTTGAGCATGTCCAATCACCCACAGACTGACGGAGAGACCAAGCGGACTATACAGGTAATAGAGGATATGTTACGTTCCTGTGTTCTCGATTTTTGAGTTTCATGTGAGAAACTCAATCCTCTTGTCAAGTTTAGTTATAACAATAGCTTCTAGGATACCATTGAGATGGCTCCCTGTGAAGCCTTATATGGTAGGCCTTGTCGCTCACCTTTGTGTTGGCTTGAAGCAGGGGAGGTAGCTTTTCTAGGACTACATCTTGTGTAGGAGACTACAGAGCAGATACAGATTATTAGGAAGTATATACAGACAGCTCATTCTAGACAATAGTCCTATGCAAACAAGCACTAGCGAACTCTTGAGTTCGAGGTTGGGAATCGGGTTTCTTGAAGGTCTCGCCCAGGTTGGGGAAAAGATTCATATGGAAGTAGGGTAAGCTTTCACCGAGGTTCGTAGGACCCTTTGAGGTGATGAAGTGGATCAGACCCGTAGCTTACCAGATTTCACTTCCGTAGAGATATCAGGCCATGCATTATGTTTTTCATGTATCTCAGCTACGCTGGTAATTTTCAGATCAGACTCGTGTTTTTCAACCTAATAAGGTTAAACTAGATATAGATGCTTCCTTAGAGCAGTATCCGATGCGAATTGTTGACTAGAGCGTGAAGACACTTCGTGGCAGGTCTGTTCCTCTTGTACGAGTGCTATAGAAGCACAAACTGGTACAAGATGAGATCTGGGAGCGAGAGGCTGGTATGCGTTCTCAATGACTAGATCTTTTCATTGAGGACACCTCAGTACCCTCGGAAGGCCAACTTGGGGACGAGTTACATTATGGAGGGGATGTTGTAACGACCCGAATCTTTGGGAAAGGTATGCATCATTGGTTTTTCTTTAAAATAATTTCTTTAAGCTTGTTTCATGTGTGTAAAATCCTAAAGAAATTCTGGGGAGTGTTTGGGGTTTGTTCGGAGCCCGTGAGTTTGATAAATGGGCTTATAGGCAGTGACACATGACCGGCGCACGGTCTGCGCATGGTTTGGGATAAACCGTGCAATTTTAGAAAGGGGCACCTGTAGGGGGTGCACAACCATGCGGACCAGGCCACACGTCCGTGCATCCTTTCATCTGGGAGGTAGGGAGGTGCGCATAGTTTGCACACTGTTTGGGTAAACCGTGCGCCTAAACCGTGCGACCCTATTCTGGGTGAAATTACTATTTTCCCCTTAAATTCTATTTAATCCTTAAGCTTTTCTTCTTCCTCCTTCCTACGGACAGAACTTATGGGAGCCCTCATTTGAGCCCCAAAAACCTCCTACCTCTCTTTCTCTTGTGGATTCTTCCCCCGGTGTCTGAATCTTGATTCGACGGAAGCATTATATCACCCTCAGTAAGGCTTACCTCACGCACCCTTTTTTCCTCGGTGAATCTTGCCTTCTATTTTGTTATTTTGATTCAGGCCCATATGCCCTATTTCAAGGGAATTAGACTGGAACTCAGATCTCTTCAAACCTACTGCGAATCTGAGTTTGATATCAAGCAAGCCTACGCCTACAGCTCTATAGTAGGTGGTCACGCGGTTTCCATTTTGGATTTTCTCATTTTTGAGTAATTATCGTCATGTCGTGGTTTGTCTTTCGCAAAACCCCTTATTTGAAATTACCGATTCATATCTAAATGACCCATGTGGTGTGATATTGATGAATCTTACCTTGTTAGGGTATTTGGATGAGGTGTGGACCAGGAGTGGTCCACCATAGGTGATATGTCTTGAGATTTTTCCCTTTTTCACCTTTGGACCTTTACAATATGTCTTGAAAGGCATTTTCCATGTTAGGAAAATGAGATGACTTGGTTAGAGGTTAGCTAGGATGAGATTTCCTGAACCCTTTAATTAATTGAGATGTATGTTTTCCTTATAATATGATAGAGAAACTCCATGTTTTTTAATGTGATATGATATAAGATGGATTGCCTTTTATATTGTGATGTGAATAGTTATTCCTTACCGTGTTGACAAGCTTGTGATAACCTGTGTGTGGCGGGAAGAGTTCTTACCCAGTGCCAGATGAATCTCCGTGTGTGGGTGGGAAGCATTCTAACCCCTTTCCAGATAAATCTCCGCATGTGGGTGGGAAGCATTATTACCCTATGCCAGATGAATCTCCATGTGAGGGCAGGAGGCATTCTTACCCTGTTCAGATATATCCTTTATGGGTGGGAGGCATTATTCCCCACGCCATTTGCAGTGATTGTGGATGAGAGGCATTCATACCGTATGCCAGTGATGATTATTACATATGTCAGAATCATGTATGAGAGGCATGTTTACCTCGTACCAATGATAACCTATATCTATCTACTTATACCCCTTGTGATCATTCAGAATACCCGCCATGAGCTTAAGCGGGTAGAACCGACAGGTATCCCTCCGGAACCTGAGTGGGAGGGTTGTTTATTAATTTTCTTTACTTACTTGCAGTTTACCACACACTGTTTATTTTTAGAACACCTAGTTGGATTACACGTAGACCCCATTGGTGGTTGCATACTGAGACTTGTCTCACATCCTACTCGGGTGGCCTCCATGGAACCCGTGTAGACTTTAATGATGCAGGTACTAGTTGGGGAAAAGGTCCAGCTTCTGGTTGTTGATACATGTACGTTCTAGCTGTAGTTCCCTAGAAAAGAACTGGTCTTGGCTAGGGATGCTCATGGACTACTTTTGTTCTCTTTTTGTATTAATGTATAGCATGTATTCCATCTATTTCCATTGCATCGTCATTCCATGCATCCATTTTGTATCAGAAATTTATTATGTGGCTTTTGTATATTTATCCAGGTTTCCATACATCTGTTGTTTGGTTTGTATGTTCCCCCATTTCTCATGTTTATCCATTAGTTGTGCTTCAGCTATTTAATCACTTGCTACTATACCGCTGTGTACTCTGTCATGGGGGTACAGTCTCCCCACTGACTTAACATTAGACCCCCACTGCTAGTCGGCAGCCCCTAGCCTATGGGGAGATGAGCCAGGGGTCATGTGGCCAACCGGGCTTAGGGCTTGGGTTGAGGGGAAGCCGGGTCCGGGACGTCACATCATGACTTGGTCTAATTCAGCTTAAATTTATAATTCCACCCATTATAATGAAAATTCCACCAGAATATACATTTCCATTTTCACTTTCAGTTTTTCTAGTGTCCCATGGAAATTGAAGATTCGATTCATCATGTTAAACTATACTTTGAATTTTTCTACCTTAGAATTCCCCCAAAATATTTTGGGTTTTTTATTTTGGAACTAAAATGTATGGTCAAATTTTTAAGGTTCATAATTTCTATTAACCTTATCAGCATACTTAAAATCTTGGAAAATTCATTTAACCAACTATTGGTTCACCTGTGGCTCAGGTGCAACCAAATTTTTAGAATCCCCTTTCAGTTAGTTTATACTATCCTACCTAATTCCATTACCTATAACCTAAAAATAAAAATTTAGTGTACCTCAATAGAAATTAATGAATTATCCATTTCAATATACCAAATCAACAAATATGACAATATAGATTTCCATAATTGAACAATCATTAACATTTTAACCATTTTGGAAAGTACTACAACTATACTTTTCAAAAAAACCATTTTATCATTTTAAAAATCACACCATTTTTATATTTCATAAAACATTTTATTCAAAATGAATAGTACATTACTTCTAGGATGTTTTATTATCGATGCATGTCATGCAACTCTCATTATGATAATCCCATAAAAATAAGGTGAAAAATCACCTAATAGTGTCTAAAAACAATAATGTTCCCAAACTACTTAGTAACTTGAAGTTCATCAAAAAGAGGTTATATACACATTTTTATGCTCTATATTTCATGTTCTGAAAATTATAATCCTTAATACCATAACCAGAGATTGAATGATACCATTTCCATCTCTAGGATCAAAAAATCATCACCATTGCATATGTCAATAACTGAACAATAGTGAAACCATTTCTCCCAAAATTGAATGATGGAATGACCAAGACATATTCCATTTGAAACATCACCCCTTCATCATTGTATTGAGGAGTGACAACGAATTTAATAGGCCTTAAGTGAAATAAACAAGACACTAATTACATGAAATAAATTCTAAGGGCCTCATGAGAGATTGGGGGATGATTTTTCATTTGAATGTTAAAACGTAAAATGAAATAAACAAATCCAACAAAACAAAAAACTATTTGCTGAAATAAAACAAAATTTATCTCAATGTATAAACAAACTGAAATACTATATCAGTCTAAAAGTAGATACAAGAATGAATACTCTAAGAAAACCAAAATACCATAACTCAAACTCCTAAGAAGAAATCAAACAACAACACCCAACCCACTTCAATCTCCATCTACATATGTGAAGGCCACGATATCAAGAAGAATCACTGATTAATTAAGATAAATTTACTTTACATTTTTACTGATAGATGATATCTTCAAACACACAATAGTTCCAAAATAGAGGGAGAGTCTAAACATACATTAATTTCAAAACGTACTTCCCAACTCACGCTATCAGAAAAAACATGTTAACACATTTTATAAAAATAATTTTATGAAGTAAAAATATTTTATATTAAATCTATAAAATAGTTTTCCAAGTAAAGATTTAACAAGATATTAACTCATTTATCACTTGATTTAGCACAATATTAACTATACCCACACAAATAACCACACATAGACACAATCTTGCTTTCACCATCAATGGTGGAACTTCACATCCATGCTCTTTCCCATTTGATGGTGGTACTTCATAACCATTATCAATCCGATTCAACTCACATCCAACTATTTATGCCATATCATTTCAATAAAAACATTTAGTTATTTTTAAAAAATTAACAAATACTTATCTGTCATCAAACAAAACCATAATTTTAAAATCAAAATTTTAAAATTATAAAATGTAGAATTTTCAGAAAAAATTCACTTTCCAAAATTTACAAGGTAATAGAAAAAATTATTTCCATAAAAAATAATAGAAATATTTGAAAACAATATGAAGAAATATATTTATTTAAAAATAATCTACTAAGTTCTAAATCAAATGGAGTCGATGGAGAATCCACCTACCTCAAAATGGTTAGAGAAAATGAATAACAACATAACAAAACTTCCAGATCTAATCAAAACTCACATTATCAAGGAATCTGGGCCTCCAAAACACATTGATTTGTGTAAGTATCAATCCTAGATAAATGGGGATAATATATAATGTATTGAGAGAAAAATAAATTAGTGTTATGGTAGGATTAAGGGAAAAACAAGGTCAAAATGATTAATTTTAGAATATATGAACTTTTTAAGGGGGGAAAATGTATGCTGGACAGTTTGAAATATTGTTCACCGATCATGCAGTTCTACTTTCTTAGGTCCATAACTTGTATAGCTAGCTCATATTATTATAAAAACCATGTACCAACCATGAATTTCCCTCTATTTAAAGATGCATGGTTTCTCCTTAGTAGTCAAATTATTTGGCCAAACCGTCCGCAAACCATGTACCTAACCAGTTCCCACTATCTTCCCCTGCATTATTTTCTAGAGGTTCTGCTGTTGGAACCACTTTGTGTATAGGTTTGTATTTGTTGTCAATAGTTGTCAATGGAATATCAAAATGAAATAGATCAAGAAGTACTTCAATAAAATGGAGGAATGGAAGCTCACAATGAAGGATATCATGAAGTACTCCGATGAAGTAGAGGAGTAGTGACTCAGATGATTGTTGTGCTGATCGTAAGTTCAAAGAACATGTGTCAAAGGTGATACATTGTTTACAACAATGACGAATGTGAGGAGTAATCCATCCAAGGATGATTAAAGCAGGATGGTGTTTTTAGATGAAGACCATGCAATTACTCATGATTGCGTGAGAACCATGCTAGAGACTTCTTGACGGATTGAATCCCATGGTTTGCATGAAGTTGATCATGACTGTTGATGAAGGAGGCAATGTGCCAATGAGTTGACTTATGAACTGGCCATGCACATCACATTGTCATAGAAGATGATGGTACTAAAGTTGTTCTTTCAAAGAATACATATCAGAATAGTGGAGTTTGTGATAAAAGAAAAATAGTTTCTGAAGGATAAAGATAACCAAAAAGAAGTGATGTTGAGGTGATCGTGCTTGTCGACAAAGCAAACAAACGACATACAAATTTGTTGACAAAGGAGATTCCATGGTGACATGTCGATTTCATGAGTTGTGGTCAACGATCTATGTTTGATTCAAGAACATCGATAGAGGAATGGATTATCTGGAGGCGGTACAAAAAGAGCAGATACAAGGTGGCGCTGTTTTCCAGTGTTTGCCAAATTTCAGGGCCTCAAAATCAATAAATGAAGAAGACTGATTTTGGAAAAGGGACTTGCGCGCCATAGTCTTGGAGGATAGGAAACTTTCGCGCCATATGTTTTTGAAGATCAGAGCATCACAATATGGCAAAGGGATAAGGGTCGTGCAAGTTTTGGTGAGGTCGCACAGGTGAATCATGTGCCAGGAAGAGACTTGCGCGCCGACGCCTTGAATGCATTATAACTTGCACGCCTTTGGTTTTTCGAGATCAGAAGATCCAAATTTGGCAAAGGCAAGATGTTCGCGCAAGTTTGGATGTTGATCGCGCAAGTGCCTAGCAGGGGCCGAGACTTGCACGCCGATGGATGGCTTGCGTGCCGCCGTGCAGGGGGTCTAGTTTTCCTATAAATACTGGACCACCCCTCCTCATTTCTCACGGAGCTCAAGACTTTGAGATTGTTTGAGCTCTCGTCGCGCAGGTGGTTGAACCGCGCAAGTGGTAGTTGGGTCGCGCAAGTAGAGGTTGCGCGCCGACTGATGGTTGAGCGCCCCAGGTGATTTGAGCATGGAAGGAAGTGAGTCGCGCAGGTTAGAAGTTCAAGAAGGCAGAGTCGCGCAGGTTCTTTTGTGACACTTGCGCGCCATTTTATACTTGCGCGCCTAAGACTTGCGCGCCAGGGGAGACTTGCGCGCCGGGCTTGAAAAGAAGAGCCAGATATTGTTAAAGCACGCCCGCCTTTCTGGAGCTGCACAAGATCTGAAATATTTCCTGATACTTCTGGTGCAAAGTGAGATTGAAGAAGAAATCTAAATGATACATGCATGATCTCATGCATACATGGAGAACTGATTCTGACAACACCGAGTAAGCTGAGCTTCATTAAGTAAGCAATCACATCAGTGATTGTGATTCAGGAAAACGAAGACAAGGGGATCTAGTGCATTCATTCATAGCACTAAAGAAGGAGGATTGAACTGAAAAGAGCATTAACTCTGAACTATGATGCAAGCAAAGTATCATGCTGAACAGGAGACATAGAACTTCATGTCTATCCATTGAAGAGACCTTCACGTCTATAAACTGAGTGTGACTTCCCCAACGGCAGTGAGCCAGGGGGAGTCAACGGGAGTGAACCAAGGGAAGCAGTTAGCTATCCATGAACCTTTGTAAAGGAAGTGATCCTGGGACAGAGTGACTATACCCGATCCTTTGTAATCTATAGCTAGTGAAGCATAGTGGATTTAGGTACGACCGAAAACCTGTCGGCGTATGCTCCTTGGACGTAGCCCTTAGTGGTGAACCAAGTAAAAATAGATGTGTCATCTCTCTACATGTGAATGTTTAATTGCTGTTCATATCCATCATACAGGTTTAAGTAGTTCCTACCAACGTGGGAACAAGATCCACAACATTAAGAAGAAAAAGTTGCCACCCTGATTCACCCCTCCCCTCTCAGGGTGTCCCGGGGTCCTACATCTGTATGGTCTCTACTAACTATGCATTGACTTTGTACCTCTATAAAATCCTAAAAAACAATCAAAAACCCCTTTGAACCTCTCAAAAATTAATCAGAACATTATATAGACTAAAAAATACTTGAATAAATGACTATGAACATTAAACTAGGGGTGTTACATATTTTTAACATCATACCCCTCATTATTGGATTGAGAACTGATATAGAATCTAATAAGACTTATATTACATTACCAAGACCCCAAATGATGTAAATAAATATGAAGGACCTCATGGATGATTGTGATATGATTTTACCTTTTGAAAGATAAAAAACCTAACTACATAAACAAAACCTATAAAAAAACTCAATATGATTTTGCAAAACAAAATACAACAAAAAGTATAACCAAACCAACAAACCATATAAGAGTAAAAGATTAAACTAGTTGTCATATTAAATGAAAACCAAAACAACAAAACTCAAACTAACAAGATTTAGTCAACTTGAAACACCCAACTAACTGCAGTTTCTATGTCCACATGCTAATTCCAAGGTACCGAGAAGAATAACTAAATAACTGAGATACCTTTCCTTTACATATGTTCAGATATATGATATATTTAAATAAAAAATAGTTTTAAATGAATGGGTGAATCTAAAATTATATGGATTTCCCCAAGGACTTCCCAAATTATTCCACTAGGACAAATCCTATTAGCATATTTTTTAAAAATAATTTTAAACAGTGAAAATAGTTTATATAAAATCCATGAACTAGTTTTACAAGGAGAGACTGAAAATTAATTTTAACTTTTTCTCACTTGATTTGGAATATTATTTTCCATTTCCACACACAAAACCACACACACACACACAATCATTATGTCACCATTGAAGGTGGAACATCATGTTCATAATCCATCCCATTTGATGGTGGTACTTCACAAACATTATCCATCTAATCCAGATCATTCCCAACTATTTATGCAAACCTCATGATAATTAATTTAAATCAAAAAAATTATTTCTTTTTGAAGTATTTAAAAAAATAAATTACATTAATAAAAAGAAACCATAATTTTAAAAATCACCATTTTAAAAGTATGACTTTTTTTCCAAAAACCAATCAGATTCCTAAATTTAGAAGACAATAAAAAAACAATACTTCCATAAATAATGGAAAAAATATTTCACAATCATTTCTATAAATCAATGAGTGAAAAATAATCCTTAAAATTATAAATCAAATGGTGTTGTTTGAAAAGCATCATACCGCATAATAATAGGTGAAAACAAAGAACAACACCTCAAAATTTCAAGATCTGATCATAAGTCATGTTATCACGAATCTATGACTCAATAGATGTTTGATTCACCTTAGTATTATTCCCAAATATAATGGGATAATCAATATTCTCTAGAGTGAAAAATTAATTTGAGTTATGGGAGGATTAAGGAAAAAATAGGGGTCAAAAGGATTAATTTGGATCAGAACCAATTTTTATGGTGGGCCAACTATACACTTCATGGTTATGACACATGGTTCAGAAAACCATGTGAAAAAAATGTAAAATTGCTATCATATATCCATATCACACATGGTTTGATTGCATGGTTAGAAAAAACATGTGCCAATTGTGCATTTCCTTTTATTTCAAGGTGATGATTTATCCTAGACATTCTCATAGTATGAAAAAACCATCAACCAACTGTGTGCCTACCCAGTTCCCACTATCTTCTCATTCATAGTTCCCTAGAGATGCCAATACGTTTTTATTACCCTTGAAAAAAACATAAACATCAATAAAATCCTCAAAAATAGGAAACAACTCCTCAAAGCCTCGCAAAACTTAACCTAAGAATTATATAGACTCAAAATACATGAATAAAGTTTCATGTGCCTAAAAATAGTGGTTTTATATACTACGAACAATGGATTTTCTATTATTGGAATATTAAATAAACATGTTCTCCTTAATGTAATTTGGAAATTACTCCACCATTTCCTTTTCAAAATCCCATGTTTCTTCCTAAATTCAACCATGTTTCCATAACAACCACACTAAAATGATGCTTTTAAAATACATGATCTTATATGGAATATCCATAATTGATAGCAGAACATGAATCAAAATAGAACATATTTATAGGTCAATATAAAACCACCGTATAACATGGTAAAGACCAGGATGGTACTTTTTGAACTGAGATACATGAAACACATTATGCACATAGATGAACCTTGGTGGAAAATAAAACTAATATACCACCTCAAAACCTCTCTCAAGTATCTCAAAAGGTCCCAAGTATCAAGGATATAAATTTCACTACTTATAAAAATAAAGACGCCCAAGAATTGAAGAGATTATCAAGAACAACTCATCACTCACATAAAAAACAATGGTCATCAATGATGATCTATATATGATTTATGATGACAATGAGACTTCTCTATTCTATTTTTGATCAATTAAATTTTCTCTTTTGTCTCTTGCACACATATGTGTTTAATTAGTGATGTCTCACCCATTTCCATCCAAAAATATAGAAAACAATAAGGTCGTATTTATAATGATTCAAAAGGATCCATATATATCAAGGCATAATGAATTTTTTTGAGACATCCATTAATGGTAAATTATCCTATAATTATGCACTAAAATATATAACCAAATTCATAAGAATTTACTCTAATGTTTTTATTTTCTGTTCAGACCATCCAACTATTTAGAGATGGTAAGCTATAATAAAAGTAAACTTTGTTACAAGGGATTATTTTATGCATTCCCAAAAATGAGATGTAAAATTGGGGTCTTTGTTTGATACTGTCAAGAATATAACACTATGCATTTTCACTATTTCATTAATGTAGATTTTGGAAACTCCTTCCACTGAAAGAGTTTCATGAATCGGGATGAAGTGAGATAAATTTTTGATCTGATCTGCAATCCCCTATATGGTATCGTGTTTCAAAATAATACTTGGTAGACCTGTTACAAAATAAAAGGATATCTTCTCCCATTCCCACATGAGAATTATTAAAGACTACAACATACCTATTGGCCATCGATTTTTTCCTTTACATGTTGATAGGTGAGGTATATCAATATGTACTTCAATATAGTTACTTTCATGTCGTCCAACCAAAACTCTTGTTTCAACACTTTATAAATTTTCTAAATCCCAAGGAGAACAACCCATCTAAAATGGTGGTTGGCACTAAGATGTTTCTCGTAACATATAGAAGGTAAAACCATCTCATCTACAAACCAAAACTCTGAATTCCCATTTAGAATCCATCCCTGAATGGTCACCTCACCATTGATTTTTACCACAATGTAACACAATCCATATCATATGTATAAGCTAATCTACCCGACCCAACCAAATTGGGAGAAAATGAAACTGGAATGAAAATTGAAATAGTAATTTGGTTTGAGAAATCTAGATGCATATCTGTTATAATGAAAATTAGTTTGCACAGTTCCAAATCATCTTTAGGCAATTAAGAACATGAATTCGTACCCAATTCATCCTCCATAGAGTTCCTTTTAAAATATATTTGTGAGATATCATGTTTCAAAATATTATGATCCATAAAACCATAAATTGTTCACCAAAGAGTTAAAGGTTCCATGTATTTAAATAATGGACCAAAATAGAAATTTCTAATTCATGTGTTGGGTAGTTATTCTCATCAAACTGTAATGAACATGAACCATAGGCAACAACATTATCTCCCTATATGAGAACATATCTTGACCCAGATCCTAATGCATCACAATAGACTAAATATCTTTATATAGACGCTATAAATGTAATGATATGTGCTGATGTAATTATAACTCCATGTTATTAAATATATTAATGATTTTTTTTTCATTCCATTGGAATGGATATCCTTTCCTCATCATTGCAATCATTGGCGATTCCAAGCATCAATAGTCACACAAAAAAAGTTTGTAGTATCCTACTAATCCAAAAAAACTAAATATCTCAAAGACATTATTTTGTGGTTTCAATGAGATAATATCTTCTATATTTTTAGGATCTATAGAAATTAGTTTTTGAAAAATGACCTTGCCAAGGTAACTTACCTTTTGTATCCAAAAATCACACTTTGACAAATTGGAATACAAATGATGTTCCCACAAGATACTCAACGCTACAACCAATTTCTATCTATGATCAACTTTTATCCTAAAATACACTAGTATATCATTAAGAAATCCCCCCATAAAGGAATATAGATACCTCCAAAATATTATATTCATCAATTAGTTTAAGACATATGGTGAATTCATAAGACCATAAGTTATAACCACATACTCATAATGGATATATCTACTTACAAAGAAATATATAGAATATTCTCCTTCCAAACTCACAATTGGTGATATACCAAAGGTACATCGATTTTAGAGAAGCACTAGGCACCCCTCAATTAATCAAATAGATCATCAATGTGAAAAAGATAATACCAATTCTTTATCATAACTTATTTTAACTTATTATAATCTACAAAAATTCTAAGAGTTTTATTATCCTTATTCACATATAGAATTGGTGGTTCCCATGAAGAAATTATTGGTTTAATTAACCCTCTTATTTCCAACTAAAAATGGAATTCTCAATTCACATAATTATATTGGTTTTTTCTGATTAGATGGAAGTGAAATCATATTGCTGAAAGGAACGAGATATATCATAAACTACATTTTTTGGGGGGTGGAATCCTAGATTTGTTTTGGGAAAACATCATGACTGATCAATAATTGTTCAAAAATATCTATTCCCAATACTATCTATAGAATTAAAGGTAATAATTTCCATCTTATAAGAGATGATTCCTACCACTATTTCCACAAGTAGTAATTTACTCACCTTTATACCCCAATCTTCTCAAAAGAGATGATTGATGACATACAAAGAATGAAACTAATGTTTCAAGCATAATAGTTTATATGTTATTTGAATGATGTTAACCAATCCATATAAAAAACCATGTAAGAGAATTCCATATCAAGAAAAAATAAATACTAAATAAATCATTCCCCATAGATATTTATTGAACAAACATTACACATAAACACATGCCACTCAATTTAGCCTATAATAATATGAAGATTCAAAAATAAAAGGAATAATCTCAACATGTAAACCCATATTATAAATAATATATGTAGCAATAAATGGGAGTAATGATCCCATATCAAACAATGATTTCATAAGGGTATAATTCTAAAGAATTATATGTATCATTATTATGGGTGTAGATTGATCAACCATGATAATTTTCTTATCTCTATACAATTTCTTACTCGTTATAAATTTATCTTTGTTAAAATGGTGTTATATCCCAAGTTGATGTGTCATGGTAGTTATAGAATCACCTTGGCTCTCTTTATTTTGATTATGATAGTTATTCTACTGCACTCATCCCATCAAAGAATAAGATGCCTAAGAAAAATGAGATGCGTCTCTAGAACATTACCTTAGAGAACTACAACAATAGTGATGAGGATGTCCCATATTATTGAAATTGTGACATAATCTAGGTTTTTCAAAAATATCTCAATTGATGTAATCTAGTTAACCACACTGAAAAATCCCATCTTACTTTTGGGGCGAGAGGGAATATTTTCTAATCCGATTGTTTGATATTGCGGTGTCCCACCTCTCTGAATATAGGTGTCCATCATCCTCTTATTCGTAGAATTATATTTCAAAACCATTCCCATAAAAATAATCATTCCCTTTGTAACCATAATTCCCAATACAACACTTTCTACTACAGTCTCTATATTGATCATATATTTATAATATTTTATATAAACAACATCAGTATTTGAGAGAATATTCTATCATAATACAGACTAAAAAATTTAGGCCTTCAAGAAATAACTTATTGAAAATTATGGAGAAACATGGTCTAAATTCATAAATTTACCTGTAATATTTTTTATTGATATATTTAATTACTCCAAAAAAGTCTATTGTTCTAGAAATATGAAATGTGTGAGGATCAAATTTTTTATGAAACAATTATTTAAAATAATCTCATTTCATGAATTGATCCAATTTAAAATGAACTTTTAATTCCCACCATTGAATTCTAAATCCTTTACTATATTCTTTTCCGACATCACTTTTAATTCTACTGGAGTCTAATGGAAATTGGTGGTTCAATTCCAATTCAACCATACTTTCGCTTTTTACTACATGGAATCTCCAAAAAACATGGGTGGATTATACTTTTGGATATAAATTGAATGGTCCAAATTCCAAGATTCATTATTTATATTACCCTTATCCACTACCTGTAATGTTTCAACAATGATTTGAACCATAAGTTGGTTCACAAGTGGCTCGGGTGTAGCCAAATTTTCAGTATCCTCTTACAGTTGGTTTCTATGATACCTACTTGGTTCCATTAACTATAATGGGAAAACACTATATTTACTATCATTCATTAGAATACGAAGTCTTATGAATTTTATTCTACCACATTATCACAAATTATAAACTAGATTTACACAATTAATTTTTCATCAACATTATAACCACATTAGAAAATACTAGCACCATGATTTTTAAAACAACCATATTGTCATTTTAAAAAATCACAATTTTTATCAATTTAGTAAAATATTTTATTCAAATTGAAAAATATAGTTCTATTGGAAATTATTACTATCAATGAATGTCATTAAACTCTCATAGGCTAAACCCACGATGATGAGGTGATAACTCACATAAAAGTATCTAAAAAATCTCTTGTACCCAAATTACTTGGTAACATAAAGTTCAATATAAAGATGCTACCAATCCCATTTTATTGTATATATTTGACATTTCAAAAACCACTCTCCTTACTACCATCATAAGAGACATACTAATATAATTTCCAACTCTAGGAGAAAACAAAACTAACATATTTTTTTATGTTACGATCTGAACAATGGTGATACCATTTGTCCCAAAACTCAATGACGAACTAGACAAGACTAATACAGTTTGTTACATCTCACCACTCTTAATTGTCTTGAGGAGTGATTAGGTAGATACTAGGACTTATGTGACATAACCAAGACACCAAAGGCTATGAATAAATTCCTAAGGCCTCATGAATGATTGGGGGATGATTTTCACTTTGAAAGATAAAATATCCATCTCTATAAACAAAAAAATAAGAAAACCTCTATATTATGCAATAGAAAAAAATAAAATGAAAAGTATAACCAAATTAAAAAACTATATTAGAGTAAAATATGAAACAAGAAGACATAATAATGCAAAACAAACTATTACAACACAAACTCACAAGATACAATCTGCTAACGACACTCAACCTGATATAATCTATGACTCCACATGCGAAACCTACAATATCAAGAAGCATCACTAAAGAAATGAGATAAAATGTATTTTACAATTTCCTGAGAGATTATTTTTTAATTTTGAAAATATTTTTAAAACAAGGTGTGTGTCTAAATTCAGTAGGATTTCCCCAGTGAATTCCCAACTCATGCTACTAGTAAATGTTTTTTGTAAAACATTTCACAAAAATAGTTTCAAGTAGTAATTTTTTATATATAAAATTCATAAAACAATTTTATAGGGAAATAATTAACATTCCTTTAAATATTTTCTCACTAAATTTATAAAATATATTTCTAAGTCCACAAACAGAGAGATAAAATCATGGTGTCACCATTTGTAATACCGTGAAATTCTAAATGATTAAAATTTTTTTTAATAGCATATGCGACAGGAAACATAAATAAAATAGAAGGGGATATAACATCCCTATACCCTAGAATATATTTAATATTATAAATAGAAAAATATATTCCATTAAATTCCCAAAACACTAAGTTTATATTTCATTATATACAACAACTTCTTTTGAAATCTTATGTTACACGCAAGACATGGTTTTACTGAACAACTATATACAATTAATATTTTTATTTACAATGGAAATTATATACTTGATCTTAAATTGGAATTATAAATATGATTAAATAACTTATGATAATATATGTTTTAGTTAATTGGTCACCAATTAATTATAAAAATATATACAAATCAAATGAATATATAGGAATGTTTTTTATAAAAAACTATTTCTATGTGCCAAAGGGTTTTTATCTTAAAAAATTAAATTAATTAATATTAGTGGATAATATTAATGATAATTTTTATTTGACATAATCAACATTTTTTTACATTTATCTAATATATTTTATTGTCATAAGTGATGAATAATTCTAATTTTACTCATAAAAAGATGTATTTTTCTATAGGTAGTTTTTCTACCTTTTAATGTGGAATTTATTAAACTAAATATTGATACTTTTATAAATTTAATATAAAAAATAATCCTAATTGTTGAATTTTTATTGTCAACATTATCTTAGGGTGGGATTTTAAATTTTCTTGAGATTTTTTATTTTTTGATGAATTGTGAAAATAATGAATTTTAATTGAAAACCGACTTTTCATCAAAATAATTGACGATTTTAAATTAAATTTTGAAATGGTTTTAAAGTAAAAATATTTAAATTATACATATATAAATAATATTTAGGTAATTTTAGTAATTTCTATAATTAATTTATATATAAAAACATAGTAAACATTGGTATATTTTCTCTTTAAAACCACACTTTTTCATCGCGTCTGTGAAATTAATTATAAATTAATTTTTACCACCTATGTGAAATGAATTTGGAAAATGATATTACATATTAGGAATAATAATAACATATAATGTCTAATAATTCCAAATTATTTTTTTACTAATGTGATTAGTGAAGAAAATTAAAAATATTTAAAACGATTAAGGATAAACGAAGTTGACTGAGGGATTAATATTTAAAATTAAGATTCCAAATGACCTATAAAATTTTACAAAACCAATTATATATCCTTATTTATACCTTATAAATTATAGGATCTATTTTGGGTCATAATTGGGCCCACTTAAAATCTAAAACATGTGGGTGTAATTCCATCTTTCAAAAATCTACATGTTCCCCACTCACCCCACTTATAAAAGGCCTCACATTCTCTACCTCTCTTCGCACCTCTAAACATCGTTTGTTCAGCCAAAACCCACTAAACTCACATATAATATTACATAACCTAATCATATAATATTTATATTTTTCATAAATCTATATTATTAAGGAATTAGTTCAAACCTAAAGAAGATACCCAAAGAGGATGTAATGTTTTTTGTAAAACTGTTTTTATTTAATTCCCTTATCCACCTACTATAGTTCTAATTATATCAGGATTATATAATATAATAAATATCATAAATATACATAGTTATTTTTATTTCAATTTTATGACCATCCACCACACAAACCTCTATAATATGGGTTACAAATTCATGGTTATTGTGCACAGATGACTACCGCTACACGAACCAATGTCGTTCGTTTTCCATTAACTCCATTGAAGGTTAAGAATAATGATGAAAATAATATTTATATATGATATTTATGATTTTTTTCTTTATGATTCTTGAATTAATATATCACACATAACTTCATGATTTTCATTTTTTGGAAATACGACAACGTCGGTCGTGTGTACGGAAAACTACTGTCTCATGAAGTGATGCGATAATTTCACGCTTTACGAGGAATATATTAAGGATGAAATTAATAAAAATATGTGATATATATGAAATAAAAATTTTACTTGTGTGACTATATATATGTATATCATTTACTTTTATTTATTTCAATATGAAAAAATGGAAACAAAATTCATGCATACGTATGACCTGCCGCCTCCATGAATGGTGTATTTCATTTCCTACCACCAAATTTTATGGACTAATATAAAAACATATATAATATATATATATTTATATGATGTTTAAATCTTGGTGTAAATTATAGATATGATGAAATCATTATCTACTTAAGAGGAAACAGAAATAAAAAGTCAAAACAAACTCAATGAACAAGGCAATTATTATCTGAAAAAATGAAAATAATGAATGATTTTTAAGAAAAGAGTAATAAGATATTATAAAATGATAATTTATGATACTATAAATATTAATATGGATATTTTACATGTTAATAAAATTCATAAAACCATTATTTTTTGGACTTGACCCTAGTTGGCAAGAGCCTATGCCTTATTTTATTACATTAAAATATAAACAAGGAATATGAATCCCAAAGTATTGAGTAGTTTATTAGAATTGGAAATAAGATAAATAAATTATTTCAAACTTATTACTTGAAAATAAATAATACATAGAAATTTATTTTACAAAAACCATAACTCCAATGATATTCCTGCATGTCCTTCATAATAAAAATATTCATTTTCTGAGAAAATGAGACATAAGAAAGGGGTGAGCTCAAACGATCAGTAATGGAAATAAATAAAAAAGAATATATCATAAACACAGACATTAATAATGTTAAATAACTAAAAACACACGTCTTTAACAATACACTTGAACACATTATGTAATGAATAAGAGATAAATAAATAATTCCATAATAAAACATAATCATGGGTATTATACTAGTCTAATAACCACATGAATCATAAATAGTATTTTCATAATTTGGGAATTAATAATGTGGGACATCATAACCATGCTTTCAAGGACTCGTTCCAAGACCATAAATATCTATTTTGTCAAGGCCTTGTGCCAAGACCATAATTTGTATCTTGAGACCAACTGATGCACCAAGGGGATATATCGGGCACCACCCAACATTTAATATATCCAATGAATTACTCATATGAATGGGGATAAAAACAAACAACATATTTATTCATATTAAAACTAATATATAAAATGCATATAACTTTCCCCAAACATTTAGCATAAACACTGACCATTCAGAGTAAATTGGTGAATAGTTTTAAGAGAGCACATCCATAATAATAATAATCACAAACCACTCAAATAAATATGTTAGATGATATCATAAAATATTAATCCCATTAATACATAATAATCAACAAGATCATTGAAATAGATGAAGATTCTCTTATAAAATCATCGAGTAAATATTGAGATAAATACTCTTTTACTTTGAAAAGCATAATTCTTTTAGAAAAAACATTGTATAAATCCAAAATTTAAGTATGAGAGTATTTTAATAATAAAATTAGATATTTTATAAATATAATGGTTTCCAAAAATAGATTATATATTTCCCTTGAAAATAGGATAGAATATGAGAAATTCCATTGAATCGAGCATGTATTTTGGGAAGAATTTATGAAAGATCCCTTTAAAACATATAACTCCCAATAAATGAAAGTAGGATTATGGATTGTACACATATATAGAACATTATCACTGAATATATGAGGATTAAATATGAATAAATATTAGTTTAATTTAAGTTAGTAGATAATAATGGTAACCAGAATGAAAATGGATGTTCGGGTAGAAAAGCCTTACCTTAAGTCCGAATGATCCGCTCTTGACCTTATGGTACTCGATTATGAAATTAGACACATTAATAAATTAATTAATAAAGTATTATACATTTATTTAGTTTATCACAATTTTTTAGTTCATTTATTCCATTTATTGATAAGTTAAGATATTAAATTCTATTATTCGAGAGTGTTCGTTTTTTTGACATTCATAATCAGTTCACTTGTTTTTAAGTAATGGAGTTCATGGGGGAATGGATGTAAATATAAATAATTGAATTTACATAATATTTATTAAAATTAATATGTTTTAATGGCCATTTTTATCATTTTATTACACAGAATGACGATGATTCTTTAGATAAAATTTTAATGACAATCACTTATATTATTTTAGCGGAATTTCGATTATTTGGAACTAGTTTGGTCATATGATTTAATATTATGTAAATATACTAGTTCATGAATATTAAATAGGTTATTATAAAAATATTATATCCTGTTTCAACCATAAAAATGGTTTCATTACCAATATAGCAGGTAAAAATAATGAAAAATACTTTGTCATCCAAGAAGGATGTAAATTGGCACCTCACGAACAAAGATTTCATTTATAATATAAAAGAGAAATTGTAAGAATATTAATGATGTTTCTTCCATTAACATGATATAATTCCATTATATTGATGATAATAGAGTTATCCTGGTCATTTGGAATGAGTAGTGGAGGAGAGGATAACAATAGAATGGAACTTGAAATGAAATTGAAAGAAATAAAATGTGAATTTACCTCTTTAATCCACCTCTTTGAGAATCTCTTAAAGGGAAGGGGTCTTTGTATTTTAGAAAGACCAAGTTGTTGTGGACGTGGGGAGTGACCAGGGAAGGTTATTTGGGTATAACATTTAAAAGTTTAAAGGATTATAGGAGTGAAGAGAAGAGGGAGTGAGTGGGGTGTTTTATAGTGGAGGAGAGGAGTGTTTTCCCATTAGTTTACTCATTATTTTATTATTTTTTCAAAGACAACCAATAGTATGGATTCTTGTGACCAAGAATAGTAATATGTGCATATGATTTTGAACCAAATGTTCTTATATCATCCCTGATGATAGTAATAGTGAATTTATCTGATAATGTATATATACGGTAAATTACTATAATTTACAATTCATAAAAATTCAAGTATTTCGAAAAAATCCCAAAAATTCAACCTAACAATTTTTCGACGTGGAGAATTAAAAAATGAAATAAATTTTTTGAAAATAATATTTTAAATATTAATAATTTAATATTAAAATAAAATCATAAATTATTTTTAAAATAACTATTTTAAATCCATTTTTCATTTTATATCACCTTGAAAAATTAGTCAATGTATCATTATGTTACGACCTTAAGAAAATAGAAAAATAATTTATTTACTACTCATAAGGGTCATATTTCTATTCATGTTACTATACATAAGGGTATGTTACTATTCACCAAAAATTATGTTTTTCTTATCAGACTCTAAATATCTTACTGAATGAAACCGTGTATGTCAGTTTTTTTAAAATTCAAATCATAGAGGTGGAATAAATATGTTTATTGGCTAGGATATAACAATGTGGTGTTTTTTAAAGACTCAGTGTTTCATGCATTCAATATTAAATTCATTTTCAAAATCATGGGGTGTTAAATTATCCCTTCCATATAAAAATTGCATCCTCAAAATTACCAGAATGTTACCTCATAAAGAGATTTGGGTAGTTCTTCATCATAAGCTCCTTCAGATCCCATGATTCATCTTCGATTTTTTGATTTTTCCAAAGTATCTTTACCAGTAGATTCGTCTGATTCCTTAACACTTTTTCTTTAGGGTCTAGAATCAAGATAGGCTCTTCATAGTAAGATAAGTCAGGTTCTAATTCTATACCTTCAGAAGTGAGGACATGTGTTGGGTCTAGAATGTATTCTCTTAGCCATGATATGTGGAACACATAGTGTACTTTAGATAGGCTAGATCTCATATCTAAATAAAATGAAATAGCTCTTATTCTCTCCAGAATTTCAAATGGTCTTATGTACATAGGGATTAGTTTACCATTCTCCGCAAATCTTATAACACCCTTCCATAGAGATACTTTTAAGAAAACATGATCTCCCACTTGAAATTAAAAATTCTTCTTTCGATTATCAACATAACTATTTTTCTTACTTTGAGATACTTTGATGTTTCCTTGAATAACATCAAACTTTTCTATTGTTTCCTCTACATGCTCTAGGACCACTAGCTTCCTTTCACTAACATTATATCAACATGTTTGTAAATGACATCTCTTTATGTAAAATGCTTCATATTGCGCCATTTGAATACTGTAATGGAAACTATTATTATAGGAAAACTCTACCATAGGTAAATAATGATCCCACATATCATGAAAATCAAGTGAGGATGATCTCAACATGTCTTGTAAAGTTTGGATCACCATTTCTGATTTCCCATAAGTGTGAGGATGATAAGATGTACCCAAACAAATCTAAGTGTAAAAGGATTTCTGGATAATTTTACAGAATTTTGATGTAATCCAAGGATCATGATCATACAATCATGAAATAGGTTCTCCATGAAGTCTTACAACATCATTGATATAGAGCCGTGTAAGTCACTCCTATGGAAAATCCTTACTTATAACAAAAAAATGTGTGTATTTTGTAAGTTGATCAATAATTACCCATATTGCATCATTATTTATTAGAGTTTTGGGTAATCCAATGACAAAATCCATGGTGATGTCATCTGATTTCCATGTAAGAATAGTTATAGGTTGAATTAATCCTCTAGGATGTTATTCTTCAGCTATCACCTACTGATATACTAAACATCTTGATACATAATCGACAATTTATCTCTTCATGTTGTACCACCAGAAATGTTCCTTAAAATATATATACATATTAGTGCAACCTTACTGTATAGAGAAATTCGATTTATGGGTATCATCTAATAACTGCCTTTTTATTTTGGTTATAGAGGGAACACATAACTGGTTCCCAAATTTCCAGATTTCATATTCACATACAAAGTCAGCTAAATCCCCCTCTTTCATAGAATTAATTTTCTTTTGTTGGTTCTCATCATCAGGACGAAAGATTTTAATCCTTTCGAATAAAGATGGTTGGGAAACAAAATGAAAAAGTAGCAATGTTTAACCTTTTTTTATAATTACAATATCCATCCTCACTAGATCCATGCACAAAGGATCCTTGTCAATAAACATTTTTGTTGAGAACACCCTGATCCTTCCGGATCAAATAATCAACTACCTTATTAGCGTTTCCTAGGTGGTAGTGGATGGTATAACAGTAATACTTGAGTAGTTCAAGACATAGCCTTTTCCTCATGCTTAGTTCTTTCTGTGAAAATATATACTTCAAAATCTTATGATTTGCATACATCTCACATATTTCTCTATAGAGATAGAGTCTCCATAATTTTTGAGGAATGACTACAATAACTAACTCAAGATCATGAGTATGATAGTTTTTTCAATTAATTTTAAACTACATTGATGTGTAGTCAGTAACTCAATCATTCCTCATAAGTACACAACCGAGTCATTTACTTGATGAATCACTATAGATTACATACCCATCATTACCCGATGGTAGGGTTCAGATTATAGAATTCACAAATATCATCTTCAATTTTTCAAAACAGTCCTCACATTAGTTTTTCCATATGAACTCAAATACATTACGTGTAATCTCTATCAATTGGGTTGGCTAAACAGGAAATGTTCTGAATGATATGCCAATAATAACCTGATAAAAAATAAAACTATGTACCACAGTTATGTTTGTTGGAGTAGGCCATTCTTGAATATAATTTTTCTTCACAGGATCAATAGACATTCCATCCTTAGAGACAATGTGGCCATGAAAGGAAACTGATTGAATCCAAAATTCACACTTGATAAAATTCCCATATAATTCATTTCTTTTAAGAGTCTTCAGAATAGAGCACAAGTAATTTTCATGATCTTCATATCTTTTTTAGTATACAAATATATCATCAATAAATACCACCACAAAGGAATCAATATATTCCTTGAAAAAATTATTCATTAGATCCATGAAAATAGAGGGTGCATTTGTCAGTCCAAAAGGCATTACTAAAAACTTTTAAGGCCCATACATGGTTTGAAATACTGTTTTTGGAATGTCTTACTTCCTCACAAGAAACTGACGATAATTGTATCGAAGGTCAATCTTTGAAAAATATTGAGCACTATGAAGTTGATTGAAAAAATAACTAATGCAAGGTAGGAGATAATTGTTCTTTATTGTTATAAAATCGATCTCCCTGTGTTTAATTCACAACCTCATAGATCCATGTTTCTTCATAAATAAAAGAACTAGGGTTCCCCATGGAAAAACACTTGGGAAAATAAATCATTTATCACTCAATTCCTAATGTTGTTTCTTTAGTCCCACTAATTCCATAGTGGCCATTCTATAAGGGGTACTTGATATAGGCGTTTAATCATGAATTATGTTAATGAAAAACTCAATTTTCTACTTTGGAGGATGTACATGTAAATTCTCTGGAAAGATTCCATCATATTCTTGCAAAATACATATGTCCTCTATTTGAACATTTATTTCCTCACCCATAGTTATTGAATTACCTTCCTCTACAATAATTTAATTCAGTAGAACTAGTGAGGGTTGATCTAGATGAGAATCAGATGGTGATGTTTCTTACCTAAAGATAAGGGATTCCACATCGTCCTAAAAAATGGTATCCTCATTCCTATTGAAATAATTTTTTGCATCATGGGTCAAAATCTAATCCATAACGAGGATTATATCAAAGTAAATCATGAGTATGAAAATAAAATTAGTATATAAAGCACGTTTATATTTCATAATGGGGACTACCTGACACAACTTTGTTGCAATGATACTTCCCTTAGGAGTTTTGACTAACAAATCTCTTATTAAATCATATTGGAAATATCTATTTTTCGTGGAAACTTTAGAAGATATGAATGAATGCGATGATCCAAAATCAAATAAAGCACTATCTAAGTTCAAGGAAATGATTAAAGTACCTACCACCACATCTTTTGGAACACAAAACTCTACAGTTGTGACCACATAAGCTTGGCCATTCTCCCTTAGACTTCTTTGGGTAATATTTCCTTGAGGCCTTAGGAAATTCATGTCCATAATGTCCCATCTCCCAGAAACAGTTGCATTGAAAATTGGAAGCCTCTTTCTTCCCCTTTCAATCAAAAGAATTGTGGTATTTTCTTAGTATTTGTAGTAAACTCCCGTTCCCTTCAAGAATGTCCCAGGGTATTTCTTCCCACAATTACTATAAGAGGGGAGGTCAAATATTCCCTTCTTCCATATTTTCTTATTTCATTTTTAAAAGTTTTCGGTAGCCCTCTTATTCTCTTGTTTTTATTTAAATTTATAGGACTTGAAAATTCATTTTCTATCTTGATATCACTTGAGACTATAACTTCATATGATGATAAACTTTGAGAGACTAGTTCTGTTTAGTGGAATGGTTTTAAACCATAAAGAATCGATATATCATCCTCATTGGATTACATATGTAGTCTGCGACATGTCTTTCTATCCTTGTGATGTTATCTTCACACATTTCAAAAAATTTATCCTCCTTCTACCTCCGATTCAGGAATTTCCTTTCCATATAAACTCATTGTTCATGGGGAAAATATTTTTCTAAGAATATTTACTAAAAATAACTCCATTATATCTTTTCTATTTCTTCCTTTTCATTTGTGTTTTGGATTAATGACCACCACTAATATGCATCTTTCGATAGATGATAATATTTCATGACAAACTTAACTCTTTCATTACATCCCAAAGTAAGAAATATCATATATAGGGAACTTATCCATTTATCCTCTACAAATGGGTTTATAGTCCTATTATATGATGGAGGCTATTGTCGCATAAAGCTATCCAACATAGATCCTCCACATTGTGGATCAGTTTGGTCCACATAGGTAAGGTTATTATTCATAACCTATGTTAGTTGTCCTAGTATAGTTATAAGTTTCTCAACACCAATCACAGCTCCAAATACAACATCATTATCTTTCATAGGAGGGTATTCCATACATGTGATATGTGCATTCATGTGGTTTCCATTCCTTCAACTAGGCACATTTTCTAAATAATGGCCCAAACTAGATTAGGTAATGAATCATAATTTATAATATCTACTTATCTAAATACTTAGCATAAATTGAAATCCTATGCATGAATAATCCCATATTTATAAACATGGGTTCTTTGAGGAAAAATTTACATTTAAATCTTTCTTAGTGGATTGTAAATAAAATGTGATGTATATGATTTATATCCCTCGAGAGTGTCAAACCAGGTGTGCATTAAGACCCATTATTGTGTACCATGATATCCTAGGTCAAACCCAAAACTCCTTGTTAGTGTTTTAATTGCTACGTACATCTGTGCCAGAACCACATCCACTTGCAGTATCCAAAAAGGGACATATTTTCATGAAAGATCCACATAATATATTCCTTACCAAAATAATAGGATTCCCTTTTATGTTAATCCTGCGAGTTTATCTTAGGGGTTTGTTCCCTAATTTTAGTTTTCCAAATCTAGATTCCATGTTTTCTACCAAACATTCTTTGATACCAACAGTAAGGACCCGACCCCAGTTTCTCAGAGCTGATGCTTTATTTTATTACATTGGAAGACAAATAAGGAAGATGCATCCTGAAGTACTATGTACATTATTATCATTGGAAACAAGATACATACATATGTTCAGAAATTCAACTTGAAAATAAATAAAACATAGAAATTCTTTCGACAACATCCATAAATCATAGGTTATATCTACATGTCATTCATAATAAAAATATTTATGTCCTAAGAAAAAGAAACATAATAAATAGGTGAGATAAAAGTTTCAGTAAGGGTAAGAAATACATTAGATTATTTCATAAACATGAATATTAGTCCTGTTGAATTACTAAAAACATATTCCTTTAACAATAAATTGGAACACATTATGGAACGAATAAGAGATAAATAAATAATTCCATACTAAAACATAATAATCGGTATTCATATAGTAGAATAACCACAAGAAAAATCAATTTAATCATCATAATGATGGATTTCATAATGCGGGATATTATAACCATACCGTCAGGGCCTTGTTCTAGGACCATAAATAGCCGTTTTTTCAAGGCCTCGTGCCAAGACCATAGTTTGTCTCATGAGACCTACCAATGCACCGAGGGGATATAGTGGACCGAAATTGACACTTACTATGTCCAATGCATTCTTCATATGAATAGGTATAATCATAAATAGTATATAAATTCATATTCAAAACATTATAAGATATGTAAATAACTTTCCCCAAACATAAAGCATAACACTGACCATTCTGAGTAAATTGATGAATGGTTTTAAGAGTGCACATCCACAATAAAAATAATCATAAACCATTCAATTAAATATGGTAGATGACATCATAAAATATAAATCCCAATAATAAATAATAATCAACATGTTTGTTGAAACATATGAAGATTCTCTAATAAAATCATCGAGTAATTCTTGAGATAAATACTTTTTTATTTTGAAAAGATGAGTTATTTTAGAAATATATTTATTTAAAAATAGTATTTAAGTAATATAGTATTTTTATAATAAAATTATATATTTTAAAAAGAAACTGGTTTTCAAATAAATATTATAGAGTTCCCTTGAAAATAGGTAAGAAACTGAGAAATTCCATTGAATCAGGCGTGTATTTCGGGAAGAATTTTTGAAACATCCTTTAAAACATATAACTACCCATAAATTAATGTAGGATTATGGTTGGTACACATATAAACAACATTATAATATAATATATGAGGAGAAAATATGAATAAATAAGAATTTTATTTTGGTAAGTATACAATAAGAGTAACCCGAATGAAAATGGATGTTCATGTAGAAATCCTTTTTCTTAAGTCCGAATGTTCCTTTCATGACCTTATGATCTTGGAATATGAAATTAGACTCATTAAAAACTTGATTAAGAACCTATTGGATTTTTAATTATTTTATCATAATTTTTTTAGTTCATTTATTCCCTCACTGATAAGTTATATTATTAAATTTCGTCATTCAGGAGTGTTCGTTATCTTGATATTCATAATCAGTTCACTCGTTTTTAAGTAATAGAGTTCGTGTGGAATGGATATAAATCAAAAAATTGAATTTAAATAGTATTTATGAACAAAAATAGGTGTTATGGGTAATTTATTTTATTTTGTTACATGGAGTGAGGATGATTCATTAGATGAAATAATAATGACAATCATTTAGATAATTTTAGTAGTTTTTTTATAATTAGGAGCTAGTTTGGTCATATGATTTAATATTATGTACATATAATAGTTCTTGAATATTAAATAGGTTATAATATATATATATATATATTATATAGCCTGTTTCAACCATAAAAATGGTTTCATGACCATTATTTAATGGGAAACTAAAGAATGTAACTTCATTGTCCACAAAGGTTGTAAATTGGCACCTCACCGACAATGATTTTGTTTATAAAATAAAAGATGAAGAGTGATAATATTGATGGTGGTTATTCCATTCACATTATATAATTACTGTATATAGATGATACTGGATTTATAATGTTCATTTGGATAGAGGATGTTAGAATTGGATAATAATATAAAGGAACATGAAATGAAATTGAAAGAAATAAAATATTAATTTACCTTTTGAATACATCTTCTTGAGAATCCCTTTAAGGGAAGTTGTTTTGGACTTTTGGAAATACCATGAGATCCTAGACGTGGGGAGTGGCAAGGGAAGGGTATTTGAGGATAAATTTTACGAGATTCAAGGCTTATATGAGTTAATAGAAGAGGGAGTGAGGGGGGTTTATAGTGGAGAGGAGGGTTTTCCCATTATTTTACTCATTATTTTTTCATTTTGAAAAAGGAAACCAATAGTATTGATTCTTGTGACTAGGAATAGTAATATGTGCATGTGAGTTCGAACCAAGCATGATTTCATCATCCATGATTCTAAGAATTATGAATTTAATTAATAATGCATATATACAGTAAATTATAGTATTTTACTATGCATAAAAAATTCAAGTATTTCAATGAAATCCCAAAAATCCACCCTAACCATTTTTCAACATTTATAATTCCAAAAATAACTCCAGTGTTTGGAAATAAATTTCTAAAAATTATTGATTTAATTTTGAAATAAAATCATAATTTATTTTAAAAAATTACAATTTTAATTCTATATTTCATTTAAATTAACATTGAAAAATTAATTAATATTTCATTATATTATCAGTTTAACACAATAAAATAATAATTTATTTACTAATCATAAGGATCATATTATTATAAATATTACTATTCATAAGGGTATGTTACTATTAACCAAAAATTATGTTTGTCTTTTTAGACTCTAAATATCTTACAGAATGCAACCGTGTATGTTAGTTCTTCGAAATTCAAATCATAGAGGTGGAAAAATTATGTTCACTAGCTAGGTTATAACAATGTGGTATTTTTTATGGACTCGGTTTTTTCTACATTAAATATTAAATTTATTTTAAAATTCACAGGGTGTTACAATTATATAGTAGGTAAAATAGTTTTTATCCAAAAAGATGTGTAAGGAAACTCATTTCATCTAAATTTAATTTCATTGATGAATATTGTAATACTATGAACTCAATTACTTTTATAATGTTTATATACATCCCCATTGACATGTAAAATCATGAATCCTTAATTCTGCATGGTATTTTAAGTATCAATTTAAATATTTCTTGTAATAGGATTTGAACATAATGTTATTATGTTGTAAAAAATTTCATCAGTCAAATTATATTCATTATTCTATATTACTTCATTATTATCATGGATATTCTATGATTATGTGTATAATAAATGTTGAATTTCTATTTTTTATTGAATATCTTTATATGTATTTATAGTTTATATACATAATTGTTTCATTTATTAATTCTCACTTTATCATTATGATCATTTTTAAAGTTTATTTCATATTTTCATTCGAATCGAGATTGTTTATTTTTTCAATTTACATTAAAGTAAATTATATGATAATTATTTATTAAACTATTTAATTTTATTATTATTTAGTTATTCGTGATATTTTTCAAGCAATTTTACCATTTTTCACACATTGTACTTAAAATTATTGATTAAATATTTTAATAAATATTGACTTCATTTCTCTATTAAGTTATAAATATGTTTTTTATGAAACAATGTTTTCAAAAAATGTTTTCAATTTTTTTATTTAACCTTTTAGACATTATTTATTAAAATAAAATTTCATCAATTTTGTCTTTTTAGAAAATTTATTACAGCAATCATTATATCACTTTTTGAACAAGTCACTTTTCTAACATTTTTACAATGAAAAAAGAATGTTGTTTTTACCTTGTAAAGTTTGTTATAAATTACCCATTTTTATTTATTCAAAGCTTAATTTGATATTTTATTAATATATTTATAAATAAAATGATTTTTTAAATTAATTTTCAATGAAAATCAATTTTAGAAGTGTTTTTTAAAATGAAAAGGATGTTTTCTTCAAGAATGTTTTGAAGGATATTTTATGGTCTTTCCATTCATCAATGACAAAAAACCTGTAATATTACTTCAAGGGGTATATGTTATATTAAAATCATCATTATTATTATTATGGTTTTTTATGAACATTTTGACTAAGGAAAGTATTAAAATTCAGATTCGTAATTCATTTTTGTGGTAACAAACATTTCCTAGAAAATTTCACATTATTATGATCATTAGAAATAATTTTTTTTCATAAATATCCACATTAGTTATCTTGAATATGATTAATTTTTAAACCATATTTCATTTTTATGTAGAGGTTCTACATTGAATGTAATTTTTTTGGTCTGGTGAAATATTGATAAATTAGAATCTTTTACTCAATATAGATAATTGATGACAAGACAAATTTTTTATTAATTAAAACAATGTTTTGGATATATGACGATTACTTTGGATATGTTGTGATGGGTGAGGCTTGGACTTTATATATCCCCTCTATGTGTTGATATGGCTCATTATACAAATTAATTTTGAAATTTAAGTGTGTTTCTACTTGTAGTTTTAAACATTATAGAGGATAGATCATGAAGGTTTATGTTTTCTTGTTCCTCACACATGACATCCAATAATTAGAAATTTTCAACATTGAGAATTAAATAATTATTATCATTGATATTTTCACTATGAAAAAATTGATGGAAGTATTTCATTTTTAATTTATTGATAAAATATCATGAGTTTCAGTTATTTATTATTCCCTATTTATTATACCTTATCCAGTTATTTAAAGGGAACATATGTTTAATTATTTACCTTTCAATATTGATTATGTTCATTGATTCATTATTTATTCTACTTAATTAAACCCTTATAGAGAATTTGATCTCACCCATAACTTTTTTCCTTTCCCCATGATCCCATGAAGTTTACAATGATTAATAAAGAGAGATACACTATATGAAATAAATTTATTCTTAAAAAAATATGTTTTAAGTTTTGTATTCAATTTTAATATAAGAATAATGTATGTATGCAGTTTTTCCAGACTGGTAAACTATTTAGTCATTTGGGATGTTATTTCCTTGCATCTTATGCTGATATAATAGTAGGACGCATCTGCTCTAGGCTACTAGGGTCATGGTTTATACACTAAGTATTAGATAATGTTTATTATAAACCTTGGAAATTATATTTAGAAAAAAACATATATTAGGGAAAATAACCCTAAGATAGAATTTTAGGATATGTATATAATAATATAATATTGTTTTGTTAAGAGATTATGTAGGTATTACTAAAAATATATCACTTTCTGGATACTATAAGTGGATATAATTTTGGGTAGATGTGCCTATGGGTAATAAATTAGAAAAGGGTGTGTCTCTCTTGACTCGAGCATAACCTGGTATTAGACCATATTCATTACTTTGAACTTAGTTTAAAACTCCAAGAGGATATGCATTTGATAATTAAAATTTTTATTACAACCCATTATGAATGAGTTGAATTGATGATGATATTGAAAAACCTAGGTTCAACATTAGTTGTTTTATATTAAAAATAAGATTTCGTGATTTATAAATTCTATAAATGATTACATAGTTTTCTCACTAGGATTATTTTTTCTCAAAATATGATTTTTGGCTTTAGTAATTGGCTCTAACCTGAATAAATCATATTAACATTGAGCATGAAGGACATAGTTGAAATAATGAGAAACCAAATGGGATTCTGATAGGAGTGAAATATATCATGTTTATTACTAAATATTTTTCCCAATATATGATTACTATCATATACAATAACAAACTCTTATACTCTCTAAAAAATAGAAGGATGTAATTTTCTAGGAAATAGAGTGGTAGAGTCAATGGAGAAAAGATTTTTTGATTTCCATCATGTAAGAAATGTGGAAGGGGACATCTATGAAAGTGTCTCAATAGAATGGGGAAATTATTTATGTGTAAAATGGTATGACATAAATAAAATAATTTCTATGAAAAAATGAAGATAATAATATAAGAAAATTAATATCATCCTAAGGATAAATTTATGTTTGGTTTCCTTAAATGCAGGGAACTTGGGAATTACTTGATTCAATGCCATATTATAAAGGGTAACCCATAAATATTGTAAGGACCTATTTTGAAATATAAATTATGAAGTATAGGGATTTAATAATTAATTTTTCAAAGTATTTTTACCAATGGTCTTTTGGTTATAAGAATCATGAACCATATAAGGATTGTGTTAAATCACAGAATCATATATGTCTTCCCTAAATTAAGTATTATGAATACCATCTTGGGTTTATTAGTTTATGATTTATCATAATTTCTTTTTCTAAAATAACAATTTTTTAGGTTTTATGTGATGGGATTCTTCAAAGATTAAAAATATTTTAGGAAAATTAATGGAATATATAAGTTTTAGAGGAAATTTTATTTGAGGAATACTTCATTTACATTATACATAAATAAGTTTAATGGTATTGGTAACCCTTAAGGTTGATATTATTATTAAATAAATTTTAATAATAGTCAAATAATATTACTACACCTTCAAAACATTGTATTGAAACCCCTAGTAAAAAAGTTATTTAATGATTAAATTTATTTCAAGGATTACCATCATATTATTTTGGTAGAATTATAGGAATTATATTAATATAATTAACAAAACATATATCCCACATGTAGGGTTACAAACCATCACATTAAGAATGGTGGTGGGGCTTGAACCCATGACCAATGGACGATAAGGGTTTCATGTCTTCCACTATCCTATGTGATGTACTCATTAATATGTCACTATTTTTAGCTAAAAAATTTGACTAATAAAAATTAATCATAAAACAATAGTATTTATTTTGATTTTTTATATTAATTTATTAAAAATATGGGTTTTGGAATAAAATTAGAGACATATGGAAATAATTTCACTCTTTTATGGATTTTATGACCCCATAAAAGTGAATTTTAGTGCATCAGACACAAAAAATCATTTTTTATGTTCATTTATTGGAATAAGATATTGAAGCCCAAGTAAAAGATGAAATTTTGTTTATTAAAAAAAATATATCATTTTATTTTGTTCCCTTATATTCTTATGCTATAGAAGAATTACTCAACATTATGAAAATGATCTGGGAACAAAAATGTTATCCTATTATATTCATATCTGATGAATAAACTGGTCATTTAAATCATCACAAATTTATAGATTTGTGATCCTAAAATATACATTGGTCATTAAAATTATTGTGATAGATGACCTAAATAACTCCCTATAATTATTTACTCTTTTTCTACAGGTATATATCTTCATGTTCAACTAATGTTATCTTACTTAGAAACCAAGTTATATGTTATTCTATGTGACCTTTGTACTTCCAAATTTCTCATATGAAGAGAATATTTTATTAACTATTTTATGATGTGGATTTCATAAAATGTTATTTAAAAATTTAAAACCCTTTATAACAAATATCATGACTAAATTACGGGGACAATATTTATTTAAGGAGTATAGAATGTGACACCCTGAAATTCTAAACGAATAACATTTATTTAATAACATATGTGACATGAAACTCTCAGTATAAAAGGAAATATAACATCCCTATACCATGAGATATATTTTATATCTTAATTTAAACCATTATATAGATATCAATACATTCATCACTATGTTTAGTTTGTGTTACACTCAACAAAGAGTTCCTTCAAAAGCATGCATGACATGCAGGACTAGGTTTTACTAAACAACTGTATACTATTAATATTATTATTTAAAATGAAAATTATCTCATAGAAATTAAATTGGTGATTTGGACTAGTATTAACTAACTTATGATAATATATGTTTTAATTCATTGGTAACAAACTAATTGAAAATTTATATAAAAGACAAATGAATATGAAACAAGTGATTTTACAAAAAGCTATTTCTATGGGACAAAAGTGTTTTATCTTAATAAATTTGATTAATTACTATAAGTGGTTGATATATTATGAAATTAAAATATAATCTATATAAATTAAAATATTTTGAAATTTATCCAATAGATTTTATAGGAATAATATACGAACAAATTAATATTTTACGCATAAGAAGCCAAAATTTTATATAGTTAGTTTTACAGCCATTTAGTGGTCAAATTATTTTAATATATTTTTTGAAACATTTATAAATTTGTTTGGATAAAATAAACCTCATTTTATAAAGGGTAATTTCCAAAAAAATTTGGGTTATTTTTTGGTATTTTTCTGAGAGGTTTTATATTTTGACGAATAGTAAAAAATACAAAATTTTAATTGAAAAATGATTTTTGATATAAATAATTGATAATTCTGGATTATAATTTTAATTTTTTTAGAGTCCAAATAGTTCAATTATCTTTATATTAATAAAATTTTGTTCATTGGAATAATTTTATATTTAATTTAGATATGAAAACATAGTTAACTTTTGAACATTTCCACATTAAAAACCTATATTCTCGTCTCACCTACGAGATTCATTTTAAATTGATATTTTCAAATTTTTTGAGTTTAATTTGGAAAAATGAATTCAATATTTTTAATAATAATAATTTCTAATTTATAATTATTCTAACTTAATTTTTGACAAAAATTGGTAAGTGAAAATAGTTAAAATCAATTACAAAGATTAAGTGAAAAAGAAGTTTACTGAGGGATTAATCATTAAAATTAAGAGTACAAATGAAATACAAAATTTTAAAACATCATTTGTATGTACATATTTCTACCATTTACCTTATAATATCTAGATATGTTCATTATAGGATTCATTTTACATTCAAAATATGTGGGTGGAATTACCTCTTCCAAAAAATTACAAGTTTTTCACTCACCCCACTTATAAAATGCCTCCCCTTCTCATCCTATCTTAAAACATATCAATCACTTTGGTTTGGCAAAAACCTTCCCAAATAACTTATAAAATTACCCCCTCATCCTAATAGCCTTGTATTGTTCCAAAATTCAACTTAGGAAGGAATTATGGAAATCCTAAGGAGGATATCCAAGAAGAGGTAACATTTTTCTAAAAGCGTTTTAATTTTATTTCCATCTCCACATACTATAATTATTATTATATCATTATTATATAATAAACATAGTATCTTAAATATACTCAGAATTTGTTTTAGGTTTATTTCTTAATTCCACACACACTTCCCACTACTGAAAATTTAGCCTATACACATGGTTTGAAAGCATGGGTATTGCCCAAAAAACTATGGTTATAGGCTCTACCCATGGATTTAAGGAACCATGAGAAACCAAGGCTTTGGTATTGCCCTGAGCTATATCCAATGACTGAAGTAACTGTACTGACTGGTTTAAAATAATGGGTATATCCTATAACCATGGTTCATAAAAATATGGTTCCTCAAAGTGTGGATATAATAATAACCTATCCCCATAGTTAAAAATTTTTATACACACAGTTCCGAAACCAAGCATATAAGATTAAAAAAATGCCTCATGTGAGTTTCGAACCCTCACCACCTCTACACAGTTTAAGTCCATTACTACCACACCGTTTACACTTATATATATATATATAAATTTATATTCTTATATATATATTTATTAACCACAAGTACAGGTAAAAATACCGTGGAAACTGGTTTTCCTGCCAGATTTTATATTTCCTATGCAAACATAGTGGAACCTAAACCCACGGTTTTACTGAACTGTGGAGATAACCTTAGGGACTAAAACATATACCCACGGTTCTCCCAAAACCATGCATATAGGTACCCCTATAACCACTATTTTGGGAGAACTATGGGTATAGGTTTTAAACCTAAAGGCTATCACTACTATTCATAGAAACCATGGGTCTAGGAGCACTGATACCCATGGTTCTTTGTAAACCATGTGTATAGGTTTTCTAACAGAATTCATGCATAAATATTTCTTTTCCTGCGCTTACATGAGAGTCCTATTGGCACGAATTAGCAAGAAAAATGGGTATAGGTTAGAAAAGATCACTTATACCCATATTTTAATAAAACCAAGGTCATAGGCCTATTTTAGGTAGTTTCTATAAAATGGGTTATGTAATCACCATTCGTGTATACAACAGACTAACGCATCACGAACCAATGTCTTTTGATTCTCTATTTCCACCTTTAAAGGTTTCGAATAATGATGTATATACTATATATATATACTATTTATGATATTTAAGAAGTATTTATGCTTCTGTAATTATTATATCACACATACACTTTCCATTATGTGGAAATATGATAATGTCTCTCATGCGTATGGCGTACTACTACCTCACGAAGCGATGTGATTACTTCACACATTACATGAAATTTATTAAAGACGATTTTAATAAAAACAATATGATATATATTATATAAAAATTAAACTTTAATTATTATATATATATCATTTTATTTTATTTCATTAAATATGATAATAAAATGGAACAATATCCATGCATATGTACGATCTACCGTCTCTATGAATGGTGTATTTCATTTCCTATCAAAAAATTTTATGGATTGATATAAATAAATATATATTAAAAATTTTGATATATTAATCATGTTCTACATTCTAGATATGATAAAATCATGTATATATAATATGAAAAAAATAACAGGTCCAAATATACATTAAAAATAAGGCAATTAGCACCTGAAAATAATGAAAATAATGAATGATTATTTACAAACAGATGATAATATGTCATAAAAAGATCATATATGATATTATAAATATTAATATGGTTATTTTATAATTTAATAACTTGATAAAAACCATTATATAGTAATTTAAAGAGAGTTAAATTAAAAGAAAGTGCAGGGTAATATATTTCGTATCAATTTCATTTCATTGAGCCATATTGGAATGCTATCGACCTAATTAACTATATATAGTATATATACATCCACATTAACATGTAATAAAATTAATAATTAATTATTCATGGTACTTTAAGTTTCAATTTTAAATATTCCATATAAGTGGATTTGACCTTAAATTTATCAAGTTGTAAAGATATTTAATCAGTCAATTTCTTTTCATTGGGATATATCACTTCTTCTTTGTTATTGGAATTATATAATGATGTACATAATAAAAATTTTACTATATATTTAAGTATTTATACTTTTTTTATGTGGATTTATTCTTGATTCCCAGAATGTATTCATTGATTAATTCTTACTTTAATGTTATCAACATTTTAACAAGTTATTTCACAATATCCTTCAAATTAGGGTTATTTATTATTGGATTTACAATATAGAAAATTATATGATAATTTTTTTATAAAACCACTCATTTTATTTACATGGTGTTATTCATGATTTTTCCCAAGTGATAATACCATTTTCCACTATTCAGTACTGAATATTATTGATAAAATGTTTTAATAAAATCCATCTTAATTTCTCTCTTTTGGTAGAAATCCATTTTCATATGAAATCGTGTTCTATAAAAATGTTTTCAATTGTTTTTTATTTAATATTTTCAAAATGATTTATTAAAATATATTTTTACACATATTGTCTCTTTAATATTTTTTGAAAGGAATCTTCTTGTCTGTTTCAACAAAAGGACCTTTTTCTAACCTTTTTCAATAGAAAATGATTGTTATTTTTACATTTTATGACATGTATGGAATTAAATCTAAAAATTTATTTGATGATAACTTTTCATGTTTATGAATATATTTTACGATTTATTTTTAAATTTACTTTCAAATAAACAATATTTTCAAAATTTTATTTAAAATGAAATAAATATTTTACTCATGAATGTTTTGAAAGATATTTTTATGGTATTTTCATTCCTTATGAAAAAAAACCATTATTATTCTTTATAGGGGTATATGTTATATTGATACCATAATTATTATTATTATTATGGATGGTTTATTATCACTCTAACTAGGTGAAGTATTATCATTTACTTAAATAATTCATTTTTGTAGTTGAACACATTACCTTGAAATGTTCACTTTCATATGATCATTAGAAATTAAATTTACTCCAAATATCTACATTATTTATCATGTATTTTATTATAATTTAAATAATATGTGATTTTTATGTTTGTTTTTCTATATTGAAATTCATTTTGTTTATATGTGTAAATGTTGATAAATAAATATATTTTACTCAATATAATTATTTGATGATAAGGTACATTGTTCATTAATTAAATCATTTTTTGATATATTATTATTTATTTGGTCATGTAGTTATGGGTGGGGCCTAAAAATTTTATATATCCTTAATGCATCTAATAGGTTGAAATAATAAAAAGTTACACAAGAGGGGGTTAATTTTTTATTTTCAAGAAACTTCCACAATTCTAGATTTTGAATCCCTTCGTGAAATATGCATATATTCATCATTTTTATTATGTATGAAATATGATAAAGGGATAAATATAAATAAATAACAAAAAAATTATAGTGGTTCGGGGCACAAAGGTCCCATAGTCTACTCTACCAATGATTTTCTCGGCGAGCATAGTGAATTTCACTAGCAAGGTCATTTATCATAAGACCACAAATCCAAAACTAAGTGTAAAAAGTTGAAAAAATTACAAATAAGGATAAATAAGGCCTTATAATTATCTAAAAAATAACTTATTATCCATATATTAGGTTGAGATGATGATACCCCACCACAATTGTGTCCATGTAGTTAAAACTCCAATTAATCAAGAGTTTTATTTGAATATGGGTTAGCATGAACTTCACAATTGCGGTAACAACAATTAATAGTTGATAGATCTTCTTCATCATAAAAAACTATTCAATAAAGGTTAGTTTATAAGTGGTCCCGGTTTCAAAATTATCTTCAAATAAAAGTATAATCAGTTAGTAGTTGTAATCTTATATCAGTAAAAGATTGGACATGTATGTCTCTAAAGTGTAACTTCCTTTAGAATCGATTCATTGTAGAAGCATCATTGAAAAATATTTTTAAGAGAATGAAATCATATATTAAAATATGTGAGTTGTATATATAATCTTTTTAAATGATACACTAGTAAAATATATAAATAATAAATCCTTCTTCAGAATTTTAGATTCAAGACTGTTTCATGAAAGATCATGAATATTCAAATTTGAAAATGCTCAGAGTCGTAACATCCCTTAAAAATATGAGTTAATTTCTCTATTGAATATGACCCTTTAAATTATTCAAATTAATATTTTAATTGGTTTAAAATGAGATTTTAATCTTCCTATAAATCTTTCATGACTAATGTTGAAATCTTGTATAAAATAGAGAAATTAAATCTTCAATGTTGAAAATTCAAACATAGGGTTCCTTCTTAAAATTAAAAAATATAAAACCTAGGGTTTAACTATATAGAATTAATTCTTGAAACATAATGCTGATGATTAAAAGTTGTTGAACCATATGCTTATTTCCTTAAACACATGATTCGTTACTTATGTAGGGCTCTTTAACCATTCATTCTTCTCTTAAAAAATATAAGGTTACATCCAAACATAAGGTTATTTTTTCCATATGTACCTTCCAGTGTATGGTTGATTATTGATATCCACCTTCTTACAACATATCGTTAAATAAAAACATAAGGTCCATGATCCATAAACACTGTTCTAAGCATATGGTTTATTCATTATGTTACATTCTGAACATAAGGTTTGAACAATTTTTCAAGAATACACTTAATAGTGTTCAAAAAAATTAAAAAATATTCCATGTGAATTAATATATTGAATAAAATTATATAATAAAATTTTTAATTAATATTAATTTCCTTAAATACACTTAAAGTAATGTCATTTGAAAAAGAAATAATGGTATTTATGGGATCAAGACAAATACAAGAATCCTCTTTGATTCACTTGAGGGTCAAAGCTCATCTCCGTGGACTATCTCTTACCACGTCCAGCATTTCATACTTCTTATAGACAAAGTAAAAATCATAATTCATACTTGGAATGAGGGTAACATGGTGGTATAATTCCTTGCATCATTATTTTCTCTTGATGTTAATTTTTATTCCTTTTCCATGTTGGGTAGCTTTCCCAAAAAGTGTTATAGCATTGTCCAAGGTGATACCCTTGGTCTTTATTATTTTAACCCCCCACTGAATTGTTTTTATTCCTTTCCTTCCTTATTTCAAAGTTTTTATCCATTTATTATTCGTTATCCTTTATAATAATATATGATGTTTGTGTGTGTGTGTAAAACTATATGTAGGATAGGTGATGATAATAGAGGTTTTCATGTGCCTAATATATGATTTTTAATACTTAATAATTTATTACATTAAGATTTATGTAATTATTTTCCATGAGATCTTAACTATGAAAAAATATATGGACACATTTCATTCTCATTTTATTGAATAAATGGAATGGCTTTAGTAATTTATCATTCCATATTGAATATCCTTTATCAATTTATTTACATGTCTTGTGTGTTCAGTTTTTTACCATTCCATATTGATTATTTTCATTGATTTGTTATTTCTTTTCCCTTTATTTAGCCTTTCCAGAGCATTTGATATCACCCTTATATTTTTTCTTTCCCCACAATTCCATGAAGTTAACTATGACTGATATGAAAAGATACACTATATTTAATAAATTTATTCTCAAACAAATTGTATTATAATTGTGTATTATATTATAATATAAGACTTATGTATGCATCTAGTTTAAAAATACTACTAAACTATTCAATACTTTGGTATGTGGTTTCGTTGCATCTTATTCTAATGTAATGGTAGCTGATACTAGCTCAAGGCCACTGGCATTTGGTTCAATACACCAATGATGGTGGAACTTCACATCCATACTCCATTCCATTTGATGGTGGTTCTTCACAACCATTATCCATCCCATTCAACTCACACCCAACAATTTATTCCAACATAATACCATGTCATTTAAATCAAAAAATTTCTTTATTATTTAAATGATTTTAAAAAATATTTACTTTCATCAAACCAGACCATAATTTTAAAATCTTCATTGTAAAATTTTAAACAAAATGTTTTTCCAAAAACCAATAAATTTCCACAATATCAATGAAAACACCAAAACAATATTTCTATCAGAAATCAAATAATTATTTTACAACGATTTCATGAGAGTCATTCAATTAAACATACTCCTTTAAGTTCAAAATCTAATATAGTTGAGGGAGAAGCCACCTATATCACAATGTCTGGAAAAAATGACGAATGAAACAAAATAAATTCATAATTCGATCATAAGAAAAATTATCAAGAAATATGGGCATCTAATACACTAATATTAGCCTATTTATCTCTCCTTGTTTAAGGGGATAACCTACCATGCATAGGGAGAAAGAATAATTTGAGTTATAGGTTATTTATTAATAAATAAGGTCAAAAGGCTTAATATATATTAGACACACTTTTTAAGGAGGTTCAACTATATGCTACCTGGTTAGGCCACAAGGTTGAGAACATTGTGAGCCAACCATGTTGTGATACTTTTTTGAGGTCAGACCTTGCATAGTTGGCTCACACAGTTAGAGAAATTGTGTGGAAACTATACATTTCACACTATTTCAAGATGAAAAGTTTCTCCTATGAATTCATATAGTTTTTCCAAACCATGTGTCAACTATGTGCCTACCTAGTTCCCATTGTCTTCCTACAAACGATTTCTTAGAGATGCTACATGGTTTCTACTAACCATACACAAAACGTACACCTTCATAAAATCCTAATAAATGTTTTAAAACCCATCATAACCTCCCAAAAAATAACCCTAAAATAATATAAACTCATTATACCTAAATATAGCATCATTTTACTGAATATAGGGATGCTTCATGACCCCTTCAAAGAACTAGAGTAATAATCCATCCCCAGGTGTTCTATCCTCATTCACACACTATTTTTTCTAGGTATGATTTCAAGGATCACCTGACCAATATCAACGATCATGATACCATTTATAGTGGATTGTTCTAGTTAGGGACATATATACACCATGGGCCCTGGGTGTGATCCCCTTTCTATGTATTGACATATTTTTTATTATGGTCGGTTTTTCTGATGGAGTGAGTTTTTCATTTGATCCCTATAGGTTTATTTATTCTTCTTCATGGAATGAACCAAATAATATGTTGTATCAGTTGTGTAACATATATTTATAAATAACAAATGAGTAAGGCCTCTTAGATGAGTGATATAAGTGATAAAAAGAATTGAGTAATGAGTTCTTTGGATGAGTGTTACTTATGAGCCCCTAGTGGAATCCTAGGCTGGAATTATGGTTGTGACCATATATTGAGACATAGTGTTTATACTGAAACTATTTGAGTTATTATTATTCTTATTATTATTTATCATATTCTGATTAATATTCCTTTGATATGATGAGTTTAATACTCTCTTGATGATTTATTTGTTTTGGGATTTTGGGGTGCCACACGAGTTATGTATATACTCACCCCGTCATGGGATCTTCCCACACATGTAATGTGTTATGTAGATAATGAATCATTTTATTGAGTCCCAAGTGGAGCAGAAGTATGTAGAGCGTAGTTCATATAGGTAGAAAATGGTTTTTACTAGGTGTTACATTTGATAAAAGTTCCTTATGATATAGCTTGGTGGACTCCTTTTCCAATTTTATTTCCATTGGATTTGGCCATTTAGGTTTTCCCATACTTTTTTCATACTCTGATATATGGAAGAGATGTATACATGCATTTTGGTATTAATTTTATTTTTCCTTTAATAATTTTTTTCTTGTTTATATATTTGTCTGTGTGTAAATTTACCTTAGACCACGACCTACCATGTATGTGATATACCTACCCGACACTGGTCTCCATCCCATGGACTATTTGATATGAAATAGGGGTGTTGCATTTAGCTTTCCACTGGATAGTTGGGTTTAGTGGGTTGAGTCATGATAGAGTTGTAAATAGGGTGTCATATTATGACTAGAGTTTGGTGATTTTATAGCATCTAGGTTTGACTTGGGACCTAGAGAAATAATGTTAAATCGTCTTGAGTTACTTTTTTAGGGAATGTAACATATTATTAGTGTGGAAACTGACATATGTATTAACCAATACTCTGATAACCTTCTTTTTTACATGACACAAATATGAACTGGTTATAGGTAAAGCATTGATACATTAAATATATTGGAATGGTTTGTGGTTTCCATGTCCTTCTTGAGTTATATCCCTAGATATGATCTTTTGAATGTGGTGTATTTCAGATTTTATTGGATTCCTCCATGATGATGACTGGATTGGATTCCATAATTGTATCATAGTTATAATCCTTTTTGTTATGAGGCTTTTATTTTTTAACTTGTTCAAGAGGTAGTTCCCATGGGTGGATAGTGAGTAATGTCTCCACCCATTGAGAATCACACTATCCCGCCTCTAGTGGTCCTGTTAGATGCTCCATGTTAGGTTGGACAGCTGTTGGTTTTGGTGGTACTAACATATACAAAAAATGTATTGATTGAGCATCAATATCTACATAATAAGAGATATCCTAGGTTTCAATGTGATCTACACCCTTTTTGGTGTGGTAGAGGACTCACAGGATCCTATAGTGCTAATGTTCTTGGTTAGGAACCATCTCGATGGTGGTCCTATCAGAGAGGCTTCTCCAGGGAAACAAAAGACCTCATTAGAGCCCTTTGTTGGTAATGTATGATGGGGGTTTGGGATTTCACAGAAGAGGGACACTTTTCCCATCAATACACATTATTTTAATGTGATTTAAAATAATAGGGTGAGTTAGTACATCCCAAAAAAGATAGTATCAAGGTGTGGAAGATGATTTACTTTTAATTGTATTTTTGAGGTCGTTTTATGTGCTGAGGTGTCAGAACGAGCCCTGTTTGTGTGGAATAGGTGGTCTCAGGAAAGTATTGTTTTAGGAAGTAGGTGTTTTTAACCTAGAGGCTCTAAGTGTGGGTTGAGTTATAATATTTGTGTCCAATGCTTAAACTATAGTTTTATCATAGAGTTTTATGCCACTTATCCCTTAACATATCCATTTTTTGGGTACCAATGATACCAGTGGGTCCTTTTAGCTCAAAAATTTTTGTTAGAGGCTTCAAAAGTTAGGGTCCATGATCAATCACTTCTTCCATTATTATGACCTGACTCTGGGAGGAGTGGAGAATATATCCCCATAAAGTATCATTATGTATTGGAAATAAGGACATATGATGTTTCCCTTAGTATGGATGAATGACCTATAATCCATGCTCATTTTATTATTACCAATGAGGGTGGAAGAGTTTTCAATTTAGTGGGACAAAATTTCCATTTTATATTGAGAATGAATACCATGATAGGTAGGATGATCTTGATTCCTTGATGATAGGAATTATTCTTTATTATGCTTCTTCTATGAACCTTGGATTAGTGTATTTTATGACTATTCAGTTTTTGTGGTGTTGGAGCAGTATGAGGACATCTCTTATGAGGATGTTATATGATTACCCCCAATAAAATTCATTTTTTATACTTATAATTTCACTAAGGTATAACCCTACGTCTAATATAGTATATCAAATGACCTCATGTAGCTATGAGAACTAAAGTTGTGGTTGGAGAATATATAGAGTAGAGGCTTGGTTAGACCCAATGTGTTCTCCTGGGTAGTCTATTATTGTTCACAATGAAGGTAGGTATGATCTTGAAGTTAGGCATGGACTAACATCACATAAACAAGGTTACATTCAAGGAATATTCACCCTAAAAAATATATGACTTATTCAACCTATGGTTTGGAGAAAATTGGTTATTTAAGTTCATCCCCAAGATGGTTTATCATTAGCTTTGGGTGCTAGAGGAGAATATATCGAGGCTAGATTTCTTGAGCCACTGCATTTTCATTGAGTTCTTGCTGATACCCTGTTGTGTGTTTAAAACCCTATCAATATTTGTTGAACTTATGAAATTTATCATCCAAACCTTATTGGATTGGTTCATGGTAGTATATTTTAGGGACATCCATGTGTACTCTATATTAGTGGAGGATCACTAAACACATATGAACATGGAATATGACATGCTGTAAGAGTATTAGCTTTATGAGAAGTTATTGAATTATTTGTTATAGATATAGGAAGTACACTTCTTAGGACATGATTTCTCATGCATTGGAGTTGAAATGGTCCTTTCATGGTTAATATAGTGCATGTTTGGGAAATACTTGAGAGCATTGTTGGGGTAGTAGATTCCCGCAGCAAGGTTTCCCTTCATTATTGTTGAGTCAGGTAACATAGCAGTTGGACTCTTTTCAACTGACCCTTAAGTATGTGGATGGTGTAGAGTACCTCCCATAAATAGTTGTCAACCCTCAACATTATTAGTGAGTTAAGGAGGAACATATTGGGTATATAAATTACAAGATCCTGAATGACTAGATATCCAATGAACATGTCACTGATGGATATTCTAAATGTGTGGAGAATTAAATCATTGTTCAAGGATAGAAAATGACAACAATAATGATATGGGAAGAGGTGGTGATAAGTTTTCATGCATTCCATTAATATTACATCAAGGTGAGGTGATGATGTATCAGGATCCTTTGTCATGAGGTTGGGTGTCCATGGTTATTGTAGCATGTTCTTGAGTTTAACTCTTGATGCATCATGAGCCAATAGGTGGGGGATGAGGTTCCTAGATGGAAGTGAGAATTGGATTCTATATTTTTGGTTTTTTTGTGGGGATTACATGATCAATGAGAGGCAATGATGCTGTTTAAATGAACATAGATTGAATCACTAAGATAAAACACATCCTAATAATCTGAGGGAGAAACATTGTGAAAATTTGGGACACCTATGCATGTAGAAGGTATTTCAACTTCATGAAATTCCCTCAATTATGGTTTTGGACCATGATTCTCACATAAATTAAAAATTATGAAGGTGATGTATGATCCCTTAGAGACTCATTTATCATTGATCATGGATTTTCTACCCCTTGATAGATGATCATATAAATTGGACAATTAAATTCCTAGAGAATATTATTTATATTTTCATTTTAGCTTTAGTTGTAGATGGGGGAATCATCTACCATTAGTGGAGTGTGCACATCCCAATAGTTACCAATCCAACATCATTGTATAATCATTTGGGTCTATATATGGGAGACCCTATAGGTCCCCACTATGGTGTTCAGTACCAAATAAACATATTTTATGGGACTAGAGTTTGTGTGAGTGATTATTGAAATTGGTGAGGTTCATCTAGGTGTAGATGAGGAATCCATAGAGTTGATAGGATTTATTTGAGGAAAAATGATGGAGGCTTTTATATTTAGATGAGAAATATTTTTTTAGGGGATATGACATTGTTGAGGGCTATAAGGATTTGTTCGGGGTGGTGAGATATCTCTAAGGTTTATAGAATATTGTTCTAATTGCTGCATTGGGTTAGCAAGGCGACATAACACTTATCCCTACAACAATAGTTATATCAGGTTCACTACATAATCCATGTGTATTATATGAGGAGATATGTGCATAAACCATTTCATAATGATGACCTAGATATTATGGGAAGAGATACTTTTCGAGGTTCCCAGTGGAATTTGAGAACCAGTGGGAGAAGACGTATCATGGGAAAGGGTTTCCCTTGGGTGCATGTATATTGGTAGCATGGATATCTATAGAAGATCTCATTGGAGAAAGTGATGTAGTTGTGAGATTAGTAACCTCATGTACAAGAATGTTTATTCTTTTTAGGATGAAATTATTTGAAGCAAGGAAGAAGAAAATGACTCAAAAATTTCTATGTAACACTTTTTAGTAATTCAAAGAATATTCTCAGAGTGAGGATCATAGTCAACATAATATTTCAGGGAATAGAGAGCCTCATTGATGATATCTTAATAATATTAGATATATTTTTTCACGGACATGTAGTTTTATTGAAACAATGGAATATATCCAAAATAGAGTTTCGTATGGGAAATTTGAAACCACCATTAAATCTAAAATGAGTAATTTTCTTGAGGTATGATGTAAACATTGTGAACGTCAGCTATTTGGATTAGGTGAGGTCATGGGTGGATGCTAATTTAATTAATTAATTTATTAGTTAAATATTTTTCCAGACCTTACTCTACAATTTTTAATCCTAGTTATGAAAAAATCGTAGGGTTATCTTTATAATAGTAAGGATTTATGGAGGAGAAACTGAGAGGGGATTTATTGGATAACAAAAATGGATCATGGGGAAATGATCATTTTGTAATGGAGTTCATGAATATCACTAATGAAAATGACATAGATTTATTCATCATCAGGGATCAAACCAAACTTGGGGTAGATAATTTCTCATATGGATTAACCCACTTTGATGGTTATCCATAATCAAAGATGAATTAATTCTTTAATAGATTAATTCATGGGTCGATGTTTGTATATGAAATTTGTGTTTATCTTCATAGGTTTAGGGATTCATAATAAATTTTTCCTTTATTATTGTTACATTAATTGTATGATTTTCTATCAATTTATTATGGAAAACCCAAAAAATGTACGGGTTTCATTCACAACATTTGTTTTTTATCTTCTACCCTCATTCATCATGCGTTCACCATTGGTATTTAGTTTGGCCTGATGTAAATTTGATCATTATCATAATGGATCATTTATATGGGGTTTTATTTAGGATTAAGGGAAATATTGTGGAAAAAATGGAGGTGATGTGATGATGATAGGTGATCAGGGAGAATATTAGGAGTTCATGTCTACTGTTTGTAAATTCCATGGCATGATGTGATGGGAATCATCTTCAAAAGTGATTGGGTGGCACAAATCTGATAACAAATTAAGTCTTAGGCATGGTAATACCTAGATACAAGAACTATGATAATTATTTATGATGTAATTAATTGAGATAGTGGTGTAGGTGGAGACACGTTGAATAGGAAAAAGATTCTAGAAAATACCAAGAGACACAACATGTAATTTAGAAGAATACACATTGTCTAGTCCCACATAGAGCATCAACTAGGATTCATGTTGAGTTAAACATCACACACCATGTTCTAATACCACACTCCATGATACCCTTATCTGGCTAGCTTGGCATGTACTGGGAGTATAATCCCATGAGGCATTGTGACCCCATATAATGTGTGTGTGAGGACACACACCAAGTACATTAGAGAGTATATAGGATTGGGAAGATGGAATTCACTAAGTGATGGACCAGTCCCTACACGCAGTGTGATATGGGTTACACCTTGTATACATTGGAAGGCACTTTGAAACGAACAATGCACATAAGAATTACCTAGGTACATAGACACCATACATACTAAACATGCTATACTAGATAGAATGCTGAGTTCCAAACAAACCACTATATACCTTGTACCCCTGGTTGACAAGACCTGTATTTGGATAAGGACATGAAATGGATAATGTAAGAAAATAGAAATTATAGGCTTAGTGATACACAGAGTATACCCTTAACCACACATCATCTACTTATTCAAGGGAAACCTAGGGATCTTGTTTTTTATAGTTTGGATATTGAGTAAGAATAGGTGTGTTAACTCATTATATATATATATGGGTATATTTTTTTTAATTCTTATGGTGTGATTTTTTTTATTACACCACCATGTGGGTTTAGTGAAACATAGTTTTTAGAGAACTTGAGAATATCCCTTTAGCATAATAGAGTAGGAATCCCTTTGTGAGGCCTAGGGGTTGTATCCTCATTCCAATTATCCTCCTATCTAGGAAGGGTTTAATGAATCATGTGACCAAAATATATGGGTGTGATATTCATTATTGTGAGTTATTACAATTAGGATCATGTATACCCATACTTCCTCAATGTGAGTCCCTATCGTTATATCAATATATATTGTTTTTTAGTAAGTTGTTCTGATAGGGTTGGTATTTTAGATTATCCCTCTTGGAACCTTTATTATTTTTCATGGAATGGAATAAAAAATGTTCTATTAGATGATCCCCATTAGTATACAAAGGCCCAATGAGTAAGACCTCATGAATGATTGGCATTAGTGATGGAATGATTCCCAGAGTGAGTTCTCCTGGATGAGTGTTATTTATAATCCCGAAGTGAAATCCTAGGCAGTTAGTTTGGTTGTAACATTAATTTGAGAGTTAGTTTTTATCTTGAGAATATATGGGGTTTTTTATTATTATGTCTCATATTATGATTTACATTAACTTGATATGATGAGATAAATACTCCCTTAGTGATTTATGTTTAGTGATTTCAGTGAATATTGCTGGGTATGTATATACTCACCCCTCCATGGGATCTTCCAGCACATTTGATGTCTTATACATGTGAAAACACTTTCAATGGAGTCCTAGGTTTTCAATGGTCAGGTGGATCATAGTTTAATAAGGCATACCATAGTTCATACCATGTGTCTTCTCAAAAAGTAGTCCCATCATAACTAGATGTTTTTTTGACTTTTTCTTATTTTGGTAAGATTGTATTTGGCCCTTAATGATTTCTATTACTTGTAATAATATGGGATATTGATATATGAGCAAACTTCAATACTAGTTTTATTTAACCTTTCATCATTGATTGGGTATTTGGAGATTCATGCTTGTCTGTAGGTACCTTAGGCTAAGGGAACATATGTGTGTGATAAGCCTAATCAGTGATAGTATCTAGACTCTGACCTATTGGAGGAGGGATTGGGGTTTAATATTCAACTTCATACCTTCTAGGAAGACTTTACTAGGTCAGGTCATTATAGAAACTATCAATCTATTAACATATTAATTTTTTCTCATCAAATCATTCAACCCATATCTAGAAATATAAAGCACGCACAAGACATGGTGATTTTAATTGATTCTTCACAAGGGGATCTATCCACGAAGCCTGAAATGATGTTTTTTAAATCTTCCAAGATACACTATTACACATGTATGATGGACATAAATTTTAGGCTGTACTAACTTTACACCAAGGAATACCACACTTAAATGGTTTTGGAAAGACACACTATAGATCCAAGGGACACACACTCTTCTTATTGTTATTATTATTTTATAAAAACTAAATCATGTAAATCACGGTTAGTTTATAGATGTAAGGGTGTCTCTATAATCAGTATATAGAGACAAAAATGAGTACATTATATATATAGAATTTATTATCCATTGAAACCTATGTTTTCCACACCCTTTCTCTTCAAATATGGATGAGAGTTTCTTCTTGATATCATGATAAACTCTTTAACATTCAAAATAACAACATAAATGAATACTAATAATGAACAATAGAATAATTTAAAATTTTAATTAATATTAATGGGGTCCTAAAATTTCCTAATATATTAATTGAAATAAGTTTTTCTTTTTTTGATCCTTCATTCATCAAAAAACAAGATGATGTAATAAAACACCTATATCCTTATTTGTTCACATATACTCTTTGAAAATCTGGATGTATCAATGTAATATCTTACTCCAAGATTTTTAAATCATGTTCCCCATTTTACTAGAATTTATTTATTTAGATTATATAAGGATATCCCAAAATTTCCAACATATCATTAATGGTTAAGATTGATTCTCATTATCCAACTATCCATGATTTTATTAAGTGTTTTACAAGTTTAATGTGGTAAAAAACATATTTTATTTTGAGTTCAATCACTAACACTTTCTTCACATTTTCCAAATAATAATTTAAATATTTTACTTCTTCTTCTCTAGGATTTGGTTTACCATGGTGGTGAAAACTTTTGATACATTCATTTTGGGATCTAGAACAGTAATATGCTTTCAAATCTACAACATAATCACTTCACATCCCCAGTCATGTGGATATTCTATATATATAATTTGACTAGGTCAATATTAAAAAAAAATGTGGTGAAATGATCACCATGGTTTATTACTTTTCCATCGTAAACACCGTTCAAAATAGATTTCTCCACACTTTCCTTTCCATTTCTTGTTTTAATCTAGAAACTTGATATTAAAAATTTATAATACCATAGTGTCGAAGAAATTCATTATCCTATTTTATTTACATTCATATGAGTCCAAATCCATTTTTATTATTCGTATATTGAGATTAACATGGCCTTAAAAATTATTATTTTGTGTTTCCTTGTTTTGATTATTGATTTTATAACAACACAGACCACACGTACACCATTTTTTAATTAATTATATATAATTACATTTCTCCATAATGAATTTTACACCATTATTCAGGCCATTTCCACATCTCTAGGTCCTCATGAATTCACTTTATCTCCATAACACATCGAGTTACCAAAATAACTTCTATTATGACTATTTTATAAATGAACCATTTATAAATGACTACTAAAACACCCACAAACACTTTATACTCATTGTTTCACATATAACCATGGAATAGGAAGTCCCACCATAGTATATCAAGTTCAAAACTTATCATATTACTCTTATATTTCTCCAAAATGAATGCAATCAAGATCACACTCCTTTTAAATCATGAATATGCTTGAAGAAGAGCATTAGTCACCATCAATGATTCATTTAATATATATTTCATATCATAATAAGATTTTAATATTCTAAAACCATTCCTATGATATTTAATCATATAAATGTTTTCTATTTTCATGTCACTAAATATCTTTCATGTAAAATTAATCTCTATATCAACCAGGAATATAATCAAACCCAAATTCCATATACATTTGAATAATTAATAATCACCCCATATCTACTACAATTACCAACATGATTAAAATATCGACCACATATTTGGCATTAAACCTTCCCAAACCATGTATATAAAAATGATATATCTTCTTATGAATAGGGTTTGTATGTATGATGACTAAATTCAATATAGACTATCTAATACTCACATCACCAATGTGTAAAGTATGATTATTAACCTCCTTTTCTCTTTGTATTCATTGTATTATCATACTCTATCAATATCTTTAACAAATACCTACTTCATTAAATCGATGTATTCAAAGACATCTAATATTCCCATCATGTCTTAAAATAATCTAACCATATAAGACTATTAAAAAATAACTATAATAACTTATTGGAAACTCATAACCTCTTAGTTTTAAAAATTATTTCTAATATTTATCAGTCATCATCAACCTTTAGTTATTATTAAAAAATATAACCCACAACCTCCTAGTTGTAACAACACATAATTTGTATTATTTTTGACAATATTTCCATAAAATAAATACACTATCAAGTGGAAGAGATAAAATAACTCTATTATATTTCAATCATAGTTTCTCCAAGTATATAGATTTTATGGTCATATTTCTATCCCCTATATCAATAAAACAAAAAGGATTTTTATTCACTATAAATATTATTATTAATTCCAATTTTTATATGTAAAATTGATCAAGGTATCATCATTAGCCTCAATCTTCATTAGTACATATTATCCCAAAATTCTAATTATAATAGATATGATTATTCCATCATCACTTCAAGAAGCTCTAAATTTAGAGAGACTTTTCTATCCCTTTGATAACCGCATAAAAACTCAATAAGAAAACACATCATTAATCCTTGAGCTCTTCTTTACAATTGAATAGAAAATTTTGATTTATAGATTTAAAATTACTACTTTGGTAACTCATAATTTCCAAAATTTCATTCACATTATTTCTCCTTCAAAACATTAGGATCTTTAAATAATATACTGAATATCATCAAAAACATTGATCTCATCAAAACATTTTTCATTGAAACTTCAGATCCAATACACTTTCACATTCACTTATATTATTCTCTGGGATTTATAGAATGTTAATATACTAATTTTTTAGGAGTCATAAACCCCCAATCCTATAGATTTGTAACTCAATATAAGAAACTATGTTATACGTTAATGACTTCATTGGTATCCTTATCACTCACTTATTTCATTAAGTTTATAAAAATTGGGAAATTAAATTTCATCATTATTAATCTTCCTATGATCTAAATATAATTTACACATAATCAATAATATATAATAAATATATAATAAAATACGCGAGTCATAAAAATTATTGATTTACACCACTTTTTCTTGAAAAAAGCATGATACAGCCTGATATCCATAATATTTCTTTGATTCATAGGGATTATATTATTCAAAAAGAGGTTAGTTATTAATTGAATACTCATCACTAATTCCCTTAAATTTATATTGAAAATGACATGGAATTTTAAGACAATTTTTAACATCAGGGTAAAAATTATTTGTCACATCACTAAATTTTCAAACAACTTCTATTATCTTGGGGAAAAATCAGATGATATCACATTGTGACATTATTAAAAAATAGTAAAATAATTCCTCCATCAATCCACCCACGTTCTTAATTAGAGTTTTCTACCACTAGATAAATGCCTATTGATAATTTTTAAATTCTAAAATTTGGATAAATACCACAAAAATTTTAAACATGTATTTGGAACAACTTTCACTCAAAATTAGGCATTGTACCACTTTAAATTCTCCAACTCAGAATGAATTACATGATTCATATTTGAATTTTTTTATGGAATCCTGTTTTTAAATTTTGTTTTATAATTATACTTGATACCATAAGTTATTTTTCCAAAACAACTCATTATATAAATTTACTTTTATAAGATATATACTTGTATCTCTTATTTTCATGTACACTACATGGATCATATCTCCCCTAATAATCCAATATCACGATAATAATAATATAAAAACATAATTTACATGGGGGAGGATTATTTCATGTTAATATTCATGTTGATAAATCCTTTTTAAACAAAAAAAATTCTTCCAAATCACTTCTTATCCTATTTAGTTTTTCTCAATACAATAAAATTTATAAGTTCATCATTATAGATAATTTCTTTTCTATCCATCATCTTATTTTTCTTGTGATTTAACTCCACTATGAGACTAATCTCCCTACTACATATTTCTTACATTGATGTTTTATTGTTGAATAAATCTTCTTGTTTCATTTTCCATGTAATGTATATTCCACCAAATTAACCTCTGACCTTTGGTATTATTTGTGAGATAACTTAGTCATAATTCATGCCCATTCTCCCTTATATCTATTAAATCCACCTTAGATCTGTTTAACCTTAGTAAAAAATTATTGAAATGTTTATCCTAATTTACCTTAGTTATTGAAAATTATATCTTATTCCTCCATATTCAATTTTATTCCCTATATGAAGGTGTCTATAAATGTTCCATAATTATTATTTGATTTAACCTTCATTGAGATCTGTCATCACCTCCCACTAATATGGGAAAATTATTTTCCAACACGACATATTTTTTTTTGATTCATACTATCTACCCATTTTTTTAAAGGAATAGATAAATTATTTATTCTACAATTATATCTCGTCTTAATATAGTTTCTTTCCTAATTTACACAATCAAAATATATAAAATATTTCCCACTAGAACATACCTTGTGTAGTTATGACTCAATTAATATGTTATTGTAGCATATTTACATACACCGTAAATCCATTGGTCTTCTAAAAAAACATCCCAGATTATCCTATTATTCCCCAAAAGTAAAAACTCATAGCTACCTTCCTTTTATATCATTTATTTCTAGATTTATCATGAATTTTATTTCTTATTACTGATTTTATATTTATATCTTTATGGAATGCACATACATATCCTACTATGACTGGGATCTTTTTAATTTCATTAGAGGATTAGAAACTCTCTTTGAGATCGTTGATCTTATAATACATATCCTTTAACTAGATATACATTTTATTTAACCTATATCATTCATAATTGTTTGGATTTTATCTTCTATCCATATTGTGTTTTTATAGGTATAATTCTTGGTTTTAGTTCATTTTCCATAGAGATTTGTTTTCACACCTCATGTGTAAGTTATCCAAGTATATTTATTTAACCCTACACCTTTTCACCCATTTTCATACTATCTTCATTCAAGTTCACCTCCAATTTCCTAAATATTATATTTTACATGAATAAATAATTTATAAATTCATAACTCACACTATGAATAATAACTAGTTTATACACATTTTCATGTAAGTCTTAGATCTCATTTTGGTTGTTATAGAATCATACTTTGGATTGATCACCAGTTCTCTCTTCCACTTCATCACCAAAGACATCACTTATTTTAAACACCATGGGAGACTATAAATATTTATATTTGTAATATTATTTCAATAAAATGTTAGAAATATATTAAATATTGATACCATTCTCACTTATGTTAGTGGGTGTATTCTTATTCTTGGGAACCTTTTTCCTATTATTCCACTTATTTCTTTATGATACAAGTAAGTATTTATCCACCTTTAATATTCATAAATCAATCACCGTGGATGCCACATGTTTTCCATAGATAATTTAAAATGTTTCCCATATCTGAAATGTAGTAGAATAATGAATGTTATTCTTATATTCCTTATTGGAAAACAATATAAAAATAATTTTCTATTTATTTCACAATTATTTATAGAACCAATATATTTACATATATAATCCATGATAAAATTTCTAAAATTATATAGAAAAATAATAATCTCTTTCTCCTATCCTTCATAAATTATTCCATAAAAAACATGAGGCCTCATTATTTATTCCATGTGACTAAAAATTCTAAAAATACAATTAAATATTGAACATAATGTAAAAATGTTGAGTCTTTAAAACAAATTTTTGTTCCCATGATGAATATATTCACCCTTAGGAGATGGGTGGGGTGAATATAACAACCTAATAATTTTAAAAGTGTAAATTTTATTCAATAGCATGTAAGACATGGAAAACCAAATGTAGAAAAAAATTTAACATCTTAATACATTATGGTATATTTAATATTGTAAATAAATTTATTATATTATATATATTGAAATTATCTAAATAACTAGTTAGCTTGAATTATACAGAACAACGAGTTTCTTTGTTGAATTGCGTTACACATAAGAAAGATTTTTACTGAAAAAATATATTATTAAAATAATATTATTTAATTTAATAAGATAGAAACAATCCAGTTAATAATAATTTATGAATAATATAGAATATTTTTTGAAAACATAAGGTTTATAAGAATATATAATGAATTCATAGGTTTCTAATTAATTATAAATGAATAAAAAACCAAATTGAATATAAAGAAAATGTTTTTAGACTCACAAAGTTGTTTCATCCTAATAAATTAAATTAATTACTATTAGTGATTGATATTAATGAAATATATATATATATATACTATTCAATAAAATATTTTTCGTATTCATACAATAGGTTTGATAAAAATTAGATAATAATATATCATGTTTTATGCTTAAAAAATGCATTTTTCTAAAAAGGTAGTTTTACAGCCCTTTAATGGATAAATTATTTTAAATCCAAGTTTTAAACTATTATAAATTTTTTTGTCAAAATATAATTTTTTTTAAAATAGTAACATAAAAATTACATTTGGGTGATTTTCTGAGTATTTTTTTTTGAAATAATTCATTTTTTGATGAATAGTGAAAATAATGAATTTTAATTCAAAACTCAATTTTGTGTAATTTATTTATAAGGTTAAATTATATTTTAAATTATTTTAAAAAAACATATTTCAATAATAATAAAATTAATACAATTTAGGTCATTGTAATCAATTTCAATTTCAAATTGAATATAAAAACAAAGTAAACCTTTAAACATTTTTATATTAAAAACCTACTCTGTTGTTCTATATATAGATTAAATTTAAATTAATTTATTCTAATTCTGTGATTGGTATTTGAAAAAATGGATTATATATTTTAAATAAGAATAGGATATATTATATAATAAGTTTGAAATATTTTTTATCAAATAATATTACTGACTATAATTAAATTTAAATACAACAATTTAGAGAAAAACTAGCTTAACAAGCGACGAATCCTCAAAATTAAATGTCCAAATGGCCTAGAAAATTGTCTAAAATTCATTTTATATTAATATATATACCATATAATTCCTTTTATATAATTGGGTTCATTATTGGTTCCACATCAACTGAAAAAAACATGGGTGGAATTCCCTTTTCTAAATTTTACATAAATGCCACTCTTCCTCCACTATAAAAAGGTACTCACAAATCGCACTTATTAACACCTCACAAGACATTTGTATTGAACAAAATATACCCAAATAATATCACAAAATCCATAAAATCATACTTTAAGCCTCATATTAAGAATAAATCAACCCAAGGTAGTCTTTTGGTATAATCCAAAATGAGTTACCAAAAATGGGGTAACATTTTTCAACGACCACTTTCATTTTATTTTCTCCTCCACCCAAAAAAATTTATTATTACATTATTATATAAAAATAATCAGTATAATAAATATAATTATAGTTTTTTATTATAATGGTTAAACCTACACTTACACACACTTCCATCTATTGGGTAACGAACTTACCATTTGTTTGTGTGGTAGACTACCACCTTGTGAAACAATGATTGTTCGTTATTCCTTTAACACATATCATGGTGGGAATTATGATGGAAAAAATATTTATATATTATATAAAAGATACTATTAATGTATTTATTCTTCTGTAATTATTATATAATAAATACCTTCTGATTTCCATTTTTATATAAGATAACATCATTTACGGACGTACGGACTACCACCTCCTCAAAGCGATGTCATTCGTTCACTCTATAGATGGCTTGTATAAAGTATGGGTCTAAACAATAATGTGAAATATATTATTTAAATATCACACTTGAATAATAATATATATATATATATATATGCTACTTACTTTTTAAATCTAAAAAAGAAAAGAAGCAGCGTTAAGGCATACATATGGCCTACCGTCTCCCTGAATGGTTCATTTCATTTCCTATATCCAAATATTATGGATAATTTTAAATAAATATATAATAAATATATAATAATTATATATGAAACTTATGTAGTGATTTATCTTTTTTAGATGATGAAATCATGATCTGTTTAATACTAAAACAAAAATAACAAGTCAAAACATACTGAAAAATCTTGGTAATTAACACCCAAAATAGTAAAAATAATGAACGATTATTAAAAAAATGAGTAATAAGATATTATAAGAATTTAATATATGATATTATAATTATAATTAATTTTATTTATAAGTTAATAAAATGTTAAAAACTATTATACATGTGTTTAATGGTTGTTTACTCGAAAAGAAACACAAGGTAAAGGATTTTTATCTCACTTTTATACAACTGTAAGATAAATTCCATATTCACAAATTACTTACTTTGTGTGGTGTATCTACTTACCATTTTAAAATATTATATCATGAATTATTTTATATTTATTGTATTTATATTTTCAATTTTAATTACACCATCTAAGGGGATTTGAACTTAAATTTACCACGTGGTAAAGAAATATAAAAACTCAATTAATTTCATTGGGTTATATTACTTCCTCATTATTGTTAATATTATAATATTATGTCAATAATAAATATTAATGTTTTTTTAATATATTTAAATGTATTATAATTTTATTTACAGTTGATACACATAATCAATTCATTTCAAATTTCTCACTTCAACATTATGATTATTTAAAGGGTTTATTTCAAAATCACATTTTATTTGAAATTTATTATTCATGAAACTAAATTAAAGAAATATATATGAACATTTCTCAATAAATACTTTTATTTTATTCTCCTCCAATTATTCATGAATTTCATTAAGTAATAGTATAATTTTCCAATTTTTTGGTACTCAAAATGTTGGAGAAAATGTATTAAAGAAAACCAAACATTATTTATCTCTTTAGTTGGAGAACCTATTTTTTCAAAAATATTTTATAAAAATATTTTCAATAATTTTATTATAATTTTCAAAATGATTAATTTATGAAATTTTTACCCTTTTACCTTTTAAAATGTTTTCAAAGAATGTTCTTGTCTCTTTCCAAAAAATGTATTTTTAAAATCTTGTTACCATAAAAAATGAATATTATTTTTAACATGTATGGAATGTAAGAATTTAACCAACTTAATTTACTAAAAGATTTATTTACATGATTAAAAGCTTACTTTTTATTTTTTTTGAAAATATTTTTTCAAAGAAAAAGATTTTTAATATATTTTTTTTTCAAAATATAAATGACAATTTTCTCAAGAATGTTTTTAAAAGATATTTTTATAATATTTCCATTAATAAATAAAAAAAATATATTTTTTTACTCTAATTTGGATTTGTTGTATTGATACCATCCTTATTATTAATTTTAATGGTTTATTGTTTATATCTCCAAATATAGTATAGAAATTAACTTTCTTGATTCTTTTGTTTGTCCCCTTGAAATATTCAGTTTCTCACGATCATTTAAAATTTAATTTCCCCTAATTATACATATCATTTTTCATGGATATTATTATTTACTAAACCATATTACATTTTTACAAATGGTTTTCACTTTTAAAATAATTTGACTTGCTGAGGAAATACTGATAAATCTATATCATTTATTCAATACATATGTTTGATAAGGCATACTATTTTTTAATTGCATAAATTATTTGATATAAGGAGTGCTTTTGACAAACTGTGAAGGGTGGGTCCTAGACCTTATATAGCTCCTCGATGCATCGACAGGTTCAGAAGAGGCAAATTTGTTATGAAAATTATATAGGATTATACCTAGAGTTTTAATCTATCTCATGAATCGTATTGATGGTATAAGTTTTCATGTACATCAAAAATAACATCTAATAATTATGAATTTCCTTTATTTTGATTTAGTATTTACTATCCATGAAATTTTCTCTATGAAAATGTCCATAGATGCATTTTATTCTCATTTTATTTATTAAATTGCATTTATTTTCATTTTCATTCATTGAAATATTGATCATGCATTATCTGATTATTTAAATATTATTTTTTATCATTTATTTACCTTTACATTTTTACACAGTATCTCTCAGTTTATTATTTACATGGAATTCATTTTCAATTAATAGATTTCTATATCGACTATTCTAGTTGATTAATCATTTATTCCACTATACTTGATCCTTAATGAGAATTTGATCTCACCCTTATTTTATTTCCCTTCCCTAAGATTCCCTGAAGATTATTAAGAAAGGTATGAAATGATACACTAGATGGAATAAAGTTATCCTAAAAAAAGTGAAAAACTATGTTTTAATTAGTATAATAATTGGTAATACTATACTCATTTATATATCTAGTTTAAAATGACTGCTATAATATTTGATCATTTGGGACTTGATTTCTTAAAATCTACCAATGTAGTTGTATTAACCACTAAATTCAGGCTTTTGGGGTTGGGTCCCTATAGTTGGTAATAGAGTATGTTTAGTAGAAACCAAGGGTTCTAGATTTCAGAAAAAATAGATTATAAATCTTAAATTAATATTATAGTTTTAGGATAAGTATAGAATAACATCCTGAGGTTTTCGTTAGATATAGATTATATGGTTTTCATAGAAATAAATACATGTCTTGTTACTATAAATGGATTTAGTTCTGGAGGAGATGTACCTAGGGGTAATAAATCAAAAAATATATGTCAATCCTAGAATGAGCATAACCTGGTACACAACAACATTCTTTAATTTTCACCTATAATGTCACTCCTGATGGATAATATTAGGACAATTCAAATTTTATTTAAAAACCATTATGATGGATTTTAATAGATAATGATAATGAATGATCAAGGATAAACCTGAGGTTCCTTAGACAAAAAATAATGTGTCCATATTTATACACCTTAAAAATGATTATATGGTTTTAAAATAATGATAATTGTTTCTCACACTATTCTTTTTAGTTTTAGCCAGTGATTGGATCCCTTAGGAGTCATGTTAACATTGAATGTGAAAGAAAAGGTGGTGAAAATGACCAACCAAATAGAATTTTGATTAAAATGAAAGATATCTTATTCCTTCAAAATAAGTTTCCTAAAAATATGATTAACAAAATATACATTAACCAACTCCCAAACTCAAAAAATAAGATAAGGATGAAATTTTCTAAGATATTGAGTGGTGAATACCATGGAGAAAAAGGGGCTTCATTTCTATCATGAATGAAATTTAGAAGGAGACACTCATGAAAGTGTCTCAATGGAACATAAAAATTCTTGATGTCTGGGAAATGAGGATATAAATAAAAAAATTGTTAAGGAAAAATTATGGATACAATGGAAAAAAATAAATTTCCTCCTAAGGATTCATTTATGGATCATTGCCTTATATGTGGGGAAACTATTCATTACCTGAGTCAATTACCTTTTCCAATGGATAAAATCTAAAATAGGGAAGGGATTATGTGAAAATAAAATGGATGAGGTATTTATGTATTGAGGTTGTATTGAAAACATTAGTTAAAAGGGTATTTAATGATTAAAGATCAAGTATGTCTATCATATTTATTATGAATGCTATATTAATATGGTTCTAGAATTTGAAAACATGTATGAAAGGAAACAACCCATAATGTCTGGAATGACCATAAAACTAGAACCCATGATGGAAGAACAATACAAATTTCTTTCCCACCTCTAGCCTATGCGATATACTAGTTAATGTGTAATTATTTATTGTAAAAACATTTTATTAAGAAATATTAATAGCGAACCAATAGTGTTACTTTAAAGAATTAGGACAAAACCATATTGGTTTTAAAAAATAGTCAGAGACAATAATAATGACTTTTTATGGGTATTACAATCTGTTAAATGTAGATTTTTGTTTTTAAGAAAGGGGTACATTTTAGGATATCCATTTCATTGACGAACAGATGAATCATAAATTTATTAAAGAACCACCAAAAGATGGATTTTTTCTTATGAAATTGAAATGTATCAAGTAAGTATATTTACATATATTCTTATTTAGTAAAATAATTACACAACATAATAAAATTAATAAAACTATGTTTTCCTAATACCTTAATGTTTGTTGAAATGATGGTATTTTAAATCATCATGGATTTATTTTTCAGATACTCTCAAATTTACAATATTCATTAACATGTTTGGGATCAATGAACCCATTCACTCCCTATAAATATTTACTCTTTTCCTTTAAGTTCATATTTTCACTTTCCAAAAATGTTATCTTACTTAGAGATCCCTTTTTATGTTATTCTGTGTGAACTTTGTACTTAACATTCTATCTTATTTAGAGCATATTTTATTAAATATTCTAATTATGTGTTATTTCAAAAAATTAATTTTCAAATATCAAGCCCTAGATTTGTAAAATCGTGTTTAAATCGCGATGATGCAATTTATTTGAAGTAGAAAGAATGTAAGACCCTAAAAATTCTAAAAGTGTGACTTTTATTCGATAGTGTGTATGAAAAAAAACCAAATTTGAAAGAAATATAAATTCTCAAAACATTATAGTATATTTAATATTTTAAGTAAATTTTTAATATATATAGCTTAAAATTCATGCAATACCAATTTATCTTGTGTCACACACAACAATGAGTTTCTTCTTTTACTAGCATTACACATAAGACTGAGTTTTAATGAACAAAAATATATTACTAAAATACTACTATTTAATATAAAAAGATGTAACATATCCATTATATTATAATTTATTAATAGTATTAACTACCTTATGGAAATATATTGTTTATAAAAATATAAAATGAATTCACAGGTTACCAATTAATTTGAAATGAATAAAAAACCAATTAAATATAGTGTAAATGTTCTTGTGATAAAAAATTATTCTAACATAATAAAATAAATAAATAAATTTTAGATAATGATATTAATGAAATATATATATATAAATCATATGTTCAATAAAATATTTTTTATAGTCAACCAATAGTTTTAATAAGCAAAAGATAATATTATATCCAGTTTTATGATAACAAATTGCATTTGTCTAAAAAAGATATTTTACCGCCTTTTAATGGGTAACCTAAAATAAATATAAATTTTCGATCATTTATAAATTTTATATTTCAAAATAAACATCATTTTTTAAATCATAACTTAAAAATGTAAATAGGGTGAGTTTTTGGTATTCTCTAAAATATTTTAATTTTCGATTAATAGTGAAAAATACTGAATTTTAATTTGAAACTTTTTTTAGTATAATTTATTTAAAAGAATAAATCATATTTTAAATTGGTTATAAAGGAAAATTTTATCCAAAAATCAATAAATTAATCTAATTTAGATCATTGGAATCAATTTCTTTTTGAAATTAAATATTAAAACATAGAAAAAGTTTGAGCATTTTTATTTTAAAAACCTGCTTTTTCGTCATATCTGCGAATACATTTAAATTATTTTCTACCATTTCTGTAATTTGGATTTGAAAAAATGGATTAATTATGTTCAATAAAAATAATTTATAATTTATAATAAGTTAAATTTATTTTTTAGCTAGAAATATTATTGAATGTAAATAAAATTAATTACATGGATTTAGAGAAATAATAGCTTTAGGAGGGACTAAAACTTAATTATATGGGCTAAAATAAACTAATTTTTTTTTAAAAATACATTTAGTATTTATATTTAGACCTTATAATCCCTCTTTTCCAATTGGGTTCATTATTGGATCCACTAGATTTGGGAAAAATGTTGGTGGGATTCTCTTTTCAAAAAGATGTATGAATGTCACTCCTCGACTATAAAAAGACACTCATCCCTCCCACTATTTTACACCTCTCAAGCACATTGTATCACATAAAATATATGTAAATAATATCCCAAAAAAACCCCAACTCAACCTATAATCCTCAGATTAATCATAAATCCTACCATGGAAGTCTTTTGGTATAAACCAAAAGGAGTTACCTGAAGATGAAGTCACATTCTTCAATGATCCCTTTAATTTTATTTCCTTCTCCACCCATATAATCTTATCATAAATTATTATATAAAAAACTAATTTCGATAAATATACTAATTTTTTCATATTATAAGGTTTAAACCTAGAATTTCATACACTTCCTTCTAATGGTTAACAAACATCCGTTCTTTTGTACGGTGAAGTACTGCCTCTCTAAATGGTGATTGTTTATTATTCCTTTACCAGATCTCATGGTGGGAATAATGAGGTAACAATATTTATATATTATATATATGATATTTATAATGTATTTATACGTTTTTAGTTCTTATATAACAGATAACTTCATGCCTTCCATTTTATGGGGATACGATAACATCGTTTGTGGATGTGTGGACTTCTGCCTCCTCAAAGCGATGTGACTCATTCACACTATAAATGAAATATGCAATAGATAGGTTTAATAAAATCATGTGAGATATATGATATAAACATGATAATATAATTATAATATATATATATATATATCACTTAATTTTTAATAAGATCAATGAAATTGAAGTAGGGTTCATGTGTACATATGACCTACTTTCTTCATGAACGGTACATTCAATATATAATCATAACATATTATGGATTGAAATAAATACATATATAATGAATATATATAACATTTACATCATTTTTTTAAATGCTTAAGATTTTTATATCTTGATCCAATCAATAAGAACAAAAAATAAAAAGTCAAAAAAACTTGAACAACTAGGCAATTAACACCTAAAATAGCGAAAATAATGAAAGATTTTTAAAAATTGTATTAAGATACAAAAATAAGTCAATATATGATATTTTAAGAATAATTATTGTTATTTTATAATTTAATAACATGATTGAAACCATTATAAAAGAGGTTAATGGAAGTTCACTCAAAATGAAATGTCGGGTAAGGGGTTTTTATCTCACTTTTTACACATGTGAGATAAATTTTATATTCATCACTTACATATTTTGTGTGGTGTATCTACTTAACATTTTCATATATTATTTCATGAATTATTTTATATAAATTTTATTTTGAGTTTTATTTTGAATTACTTAATCGAAGGGGGTATGAACATAAAGTTACCATGTGGTAAAGGAATTTCATCACTCAATGCCTTTTTATTAGGTTATATTACATCCTCGTCGTTGTTAATATTATAAAATTATGTGTATAATGAACATGAATATATATTGATGAATTTCTACTTATTATATTTTTATTTATAGTTTATACAAACAACAAATTCATTGAACAATTATCTCTTCAATGTTATGACCATGTAAAGTTGCTATTTCACATTCTCATTCTATCCGAGCTTTATTATTCTTGAAATTACATTAAAGGAATTTATTTAGTAAAATTTAAATAATACCATTAATATTATATTTCTATGTTTATTAATTATCTTTATAAATTGATAGTATAGTTTTCCACTCTTTTAAACTCAAAATGTTTTAGAAAGTGTTTTCAAGAAAACCCGATTTCATTTATCTCTTTATCCAGAGAACATATTTTCTTCTGAAAATCATATTTCATAAAATGGTTTTAAATAATGTTTTTATCCTTTTAAAAATGATTTACTAAAGAATTTTTTACCTTTTTTTATTTTATAAATGTTTTCAAAGGAAACTTCTTATCTCTTTTTGAATAAAAAGTTTTTCAATCGTTTAACTTTTAAAAAGGAATGCTATTTGTACCGTGTATAACATGTATGAATTTACCCATTGTATTTTTTTCATAAATTATTTTTCACATTTAAAAGTATACTTTTTTAAAAAAACTTCATAAAATTTATTTTTACAAAATAATTTTAAAAATAATTTTCTGAATTAAAAGTATATTTTCCTCACAAAAATTTTTACATGATCCTTTTATAATATTTCAATTCATCAACGAAAACAACCACTTATTTTTACACCAAATTGGATATATTGTTTTGATATGATCCTTATTCTTCCGCTTGATGGTTTATGATTTATTTGGACTAAGATAGTATATCACATTCACTTATATTATTCCTTTATTAGTCTCCTTTAAAAATTAAATTTATTATGATCATTGTACATTTAATTTTATATATATATATCCATATCATTTATCAAGGATATGTTAATTTCATACACTCTATACCATTTTTACATACAATGTTTCCTTTGAATGTCATTTTATTTACTAGGGAAATATTGATAAATCTATATCATCTATTCAATATGAATATTTGATAAGAAATATTGGTTTATTAATTGAAATGATTATTATATAAGAGGAATTATTTGGATAGGAAGTGAAAGGTGGGGCATGAACTTTATAATGCCCCTCAATGCATCAAAAAGTTCTCATGAGACAATTTCATTGTGCAAATTAAACATGTTTCTACCTATAATTATAAAAAATTTTGTTAAAGGAATTAAAGGTATAGGTTTTCATGTGCTTCATACATGAAATACAATAATTAAGCATTTAATTTATTTTTGTTTAGTATATTTTATTCAGAATATTTTTACAATGAAAAATTCTATTGATTCATTTAATTCTGAATTTATTAAATAAATTTCATATATTTTTAGTTACTTATCTCCAAATATTTATTATTTTTTATCCAGTTATTTTAATGGCATTGGTTATTAGTTATTTATCTTTTTCATATTGTTTTCTAAATCTTTCTCAATTTATGGATTACATGGAATGCGTGTTTAATTATTACCTTTCCATATTGACTATTCTTATTGATTCATTGTTTCCGATATACTTAATCCTTACTGAGAATTTGATATCATCCTTATTTTATTTCCATTCCTTAGGATTCCCTAAAGGTTACTAAGAAAGATATAGAAAGATATGAAAGATGTAATAATGTTATCCCAAAACAAAATAATGAAAGAAAATATTAATTAGTGTAATAATTTGTCATAAAACACTCTTGTATGTATTTGGTTTTCCTATAATATTAAACTCATTGATCCTTTGATATTTTATTACTTCTACTCATGATAATGTAATGGTAGTAGAGACTGACTCTAAGATTCTTAGGTTGGGTTGCTACATTGAATCATGGTTTCTCTCAAACAATTTTTTTTCTTCGACAGTGTTATCCCCTTTAACTATTCTTATTCCCTTATTGGAAGGGAGAATATTTAATTTATCAACCACTTAATGGTATTATTACTAAATCATTCAAAACATACGTATAAATATAAACCACTCAAAATACACAAGGTTTTTACTTATTTCAGCCAAAAGTGATATATCAAAGGATTTACCACGAATGATGTGTCAATGTGATGAAATAAACTAATGTGTAAGTTTAGGGGATAAAAATTTTAGGTTGTGGTCACCCCACAATAAGGAACCTCAACCTTACACAGTTTAAGAAAGACCCACTTTCAATATAAGAGTCATTACCTATTTTTATCCTTTGGAAACTACTATAAGGAAGGATAATTTAGTTTATATACATAAGGGTCTCTCTATTATCAATATATAGATACGAACCTCCTTAAATCACAACTAATTGTTTTTTTCTATATTGAAATCAAATTTCTTGATCACTCTTCCTATTGAAATATGGTTCCGAGTTTCTAATTGATGTGGGGATCAATTTTTTAACTCCCAAAATAATCCATGTTGCGGATTATTTATTTTTATTCACTCCAATCTTTATATAAATATCTTGTTTGTATCAAATAATAATATATATACTAATAATAATTCATCAACAAAATTATTATTAATATACTCCTTTAATTTTTGGATATATCAAGGGAATTTCGATCCTCATTCCAACCATTATTTCATAAAAAACTAGATGAATAAATTGAACTCTTCAATAACTTATGGATCACTTATTATCTATGGAAAACAAAATTTATCAATGTTTACCAGGCCCATATATATTTTAATCAGGTTCTTCTTCTTCTAAGAATTTTTATAGGAAATATAACAACCATGATATTTATTACACATTAATTCCTGATTTATTACATAAAACTACACATAATATAACTTGAAAGATTTATAAGTATAGTTTCATTTGGAGTTAGGTACATATGGAAAAATCATGATCAAGGGATATGCCAAAATTATGGAAAACCTCTTTAATATGCTTTTAAAATTCAGTGGATTTTAAAACTATACGATATAACATAGAGACAAACATCTGAAATAGATGAGATATAAAGCCCAGTAAGGGAATAAACATTGAATATGGTGATATATCATAGAAAATATGAATATTAATAGGGAATAAAAATATTAGTAATAATAGAAAAGAAAAATAAGACATGGTATAGAATGATATTCATAAAGGATTCCTGGAAAATATGGAAACAAATTAAAGCACTGCATCATAAACATAGGTTAATGATAAACTACCACGAAATCATGGTGGAAAAATTCCCATAACGGAACAATGATAACTTCCTATCCCAACATTATGTATCATGACACAAAAAATTAACCAATATGTTGAAGCACTATATAATTCATGGTGCACCAATCACATTCATTTCATTATCATGCCTTCGTGTATCACATAGATTATACAACATGAATTCATTCATCATTAAAATTTATTCGAAATTCAAGGATAATAGAATAAATATATGTAATTCACCAATAAAAAATTATATTTTCATAAATGTGAATGCACTTGATAGGATGTGGGTATGAAATTCACTACACAATAATTTTGTCATAGAAAATCACAATGAAATTTAGACAGTGTAACAACTCACATAAAGACTAATAAGAATGATTTAATGAGAGGGATATTATTCTATAATCAAATAAACATAAAAATTTAAGTAATAGGTACATTAAAAAACATATCCGGAAATTATAAATTCAAAATAGAAGGCATAAGAGAATAAGTAATCTTTAAAAAAGGAGGGATGTGCGGATCTCTTAATAAATTTCTATACAGTAAAAATTGTACATAAAGGACCATATAAGGATTAATGAGAGTGAATGTTAGATCTCATAATTTATACATCAAATAGACAGTAATGTGGATATGTAATAACACATCTCAACATAAGGAAAGAGAAAATTTATAGATGTAACAAAAATTATTTCATGATAAAATGAGGAGAGTGGAAGATCCATTACATGAGTATGTGACTTCAAATTATTGGGAGGGGATTCTTTAGATATTGGGGCACATTGGGATGACTCAATAGAGTGGAGTTTAGAGTATTGGAATGCTATAAGGAGATTTATTTTATGAGATATGGGATATTGGGAATGTTTATATATTAAAAGATAGGGATTTTGTTATTATTTTGGTTTTGAAATCTACATAATAAAATAATCAAAACCACTAACCATCCCATGGTTTATACCAAATGGTATTTAATATCAGTATTTAATAATTATTAAGGAAAAACATAATAATTTGATGCCTTTTCGTATGTGTAGGTGAGTCATACTCTTAAATAAATGATTTTAAAACCTTAACATATATTACATGTTTGGGAGATTTCATAAAAGCTTTAAAAAATAAATAAAATAAACATAAAATTACATTATTTTAAATGTGAAATATTTATCTAGTTGTGGATATAATATATAATTATTATTACAAAATGTTTGGGTCATTATTATGTCATAATACAGAGAGTACATTTATACAATATTTAATTTTTACATGAAAATTCATTTGTCTTATAAAATTATAAAAAATTAACCATTGAATAATTTTGAGATAATGATTCCAAAAATTAATAATACTTTTATCAAAAATTTTATAACTATGTGAATTTTCACTTTAAAATAAAATATTTATTTATTAAAAAATGTTGTGTTTTTGACAATAATAGTATTTGAATCATAATAAAAATTACATTTTAATTCATTAAAATTAAATGATAATTTATATTAAATTTAAATTATTTAATAATAATATTTTACTATAACATTATTTTTTTTAAAAAATTCAAATAATTCATCAAAACAAATTCTTTAATTGAATTTGAATATTACCCAAAATATTATTTCTGACTTATTGATTAAAAATAAAAATCCTTTATAAAGTAATAATAGTAGGATGCAAATATACTCATTATTATCTAAAAAATTGTGTGCATACTCATATTTATAGGTTCTTGATACATATCCATTTAATATTACAGTAAACTCCCTAAGGGTAAGGTACGTGATGTAGGGAATTTTATGGGGTGGTTCAGCGAATATAGTCTGGGTTGTGATGTCGATGATCTTGAACTTCTTTTATAAATGGTTTTTCTCATAATTATGATGTTTGATCTCAGATTGGGCTTGGTCGTGGGAAAAGCCCAGAGATTTTACCTCCCACAAAATCTCTGATAAATGGGCTTTATAGGGTATCATCCTACTAGTTGAGGCAATTAATTCCTTTTTTTGTTAATTGAATTTATTAAAATCAAATATTTATACTAATCATGTTATCTAATTTCAACATCTATATTATCAATGATAATTATTTTTAATGGTCAATGAAATTTGATTGGATATAGCAAAACCAATGAAGTGAATGTGTTTTATATAACCATATTATATAATAATACATTTAAATAAATTTCAAAGGTAATTTTATTTATAACTGTTTGGGTCATTACAACTTCCCCCTTAATAAATGTCACCATCAAAATATTCATACCACACACTAAACTAGATGACGATTACTCTATTTTATCACTTCCTCCTATTCCCATGTCACTTGTTCAAAAATTTGGTTTCTCTATAGTACTTTAACATGGTGTGTTTTCAAATTTTGTAGAATTTTGTATCTTTTATCTATGATTTTCACCGACTTCTCCTTATACGAGAGATCATTATACACACTTTCATCATCTGGATTGAGTATATGTGAGGGGTCTTGTATATTTTTTTTGTTAATAGGGATACATGGAATACATCATGTACTTGATAGAGGTTCCGTGGGAGTGGTAGTCGATAGGTTACCGATCTGATGTGATCAAAGATCTTAAAGAGGATGATGTATCTTAGACTAAGCTTTCCCTTCTCCCAAAATCTCACCACATTCTTACAAAAGATATTTGTAGAGGGATACCATGTCTCCAACATAAAAATCTAGGTCTCATCAATGATTGTTAATATAACTCTTCTGTGGACTCTGCAAAGCTTTGATTTGCTATTGAATGCTCGTAACCTTTTAAACCATTCCATTGACCTTTTTAGAACCTAGAAGTTTTCATTACCCAACTTCATCCAAGAATATAGATGTTCCGCACCACTTCACCTAAATATCTTCATAGGGAGATTTTTGGATGATTGATTGGAAACTGTTGTTTTATGAGAACTTGACGAGAGTCAGTTGTTGGTATCATCCTCCTTTAATGTCCATAGAACATGCTCTAAACATGTCTTCCAATGTATGAATAGTCCGAATTTACTAGCCATCAGTTTCACATGAGCATCAGCCCAGTTGGTGAGGAATCTTCAAGTTCATCCATGAAACCCAAGATCGAATCTGGGAGGAGGAATATTTATGGGTTACTATTGTTGTACTATAATAGGTAATATAGTAGCCGGAACTATTCATCTGTTTCACCAATTTTTTCATCAGGTCCTTCAAGGTCTTCGGGACACCCATGGCCTGCAGGCCAATAAGGATTTCAGGCATAATCAATGAATTTCTGTCACCTCAAGGCTTTAAGACCACCTCAAGGCCCTTAGGACACATAAAATGAAAATGAAACCAGAACAATTTCAAAGGTACAAGGCTATAGATGTTGATTTAAAGCAGACACATTCACCATAATAGAGCTAACTAGAATTGAAAAAAATGAGAAGGTATGACATTGGAATTAGTACCGGGCTTGGGAATATTTGTACATGGTAGCTATCCAAACATCCTTTTGAAGGTAGAGAAAAAACATCATGATATATGCTTGGTAGGAATAGTTCCAAGTATACTTTTTGGGATGAATTCCTCTAAGCCCTTTGGTTCTTATAATATGTCACTAATCCTACATTCCATATAAGGGTTCCCATTCAACCATTAAAAGGGAAATTATCAAAAATAAATAAAAAATTAAGCCATTTGATCTATTCAGGACTAGCCATCAGTTTTAGGATGAAGGGTTATACTAATGTTCATCTTAGTGTTTAGATCATGTTATAGACTTTTCCAGAACTTGGAGTTGAATCTTGAAACTCGATCAGATACAATTGATAGGGATACTCCATTCATCATTACCACTACATTGATATATATATTTTCAAGTTTATTGAGTGATTGATCCTCTAAAAGTGTTATATTATGAGCTATCATTTTATGAATATCCACTATAACCTATATACCGTTGTTTCCCATTGATGTATTCAGAAGTCCAATGAAAAAGTCCATGGTGATGTTCTCCCATTTCCATGTTGGTATGGGTACTGGTTGCGTCATCCCTTTATACTTATACCTTTCATCCGTAACATGATAGAGTACTAGGACATTTGATTTATATTCAACAATCACTTTCTTCATATTGTCTCACCAATAGTTCTCACAAAGATCTTGATACATCATTGAACTTCCTAGGTGAATGCATAAAATAGAACTATGTGAATCATCCAAAAATTAATAATTTAACTCATGATTTGATGGTACAAATATTCTTGACCCAAATATCACAATTCCTTCTTCATTAACATTGAACTTTATGTATTTACATTTCATAAAAGTTACCACTTTCTTCTGAATTCCCACATCATTTCATTGAGCATCTTTAATACTTTCCAAAAGAGTTGGTTGAGAAATAATTTTTGAAAGGATTTATGATGTTCCTTCCTTTATGATTACCTTTTACATAATTTCCAAATCAAATAAAATTGGATCCCTTAGAATTCTAATCAATGACAGAATTGTCAGATCCTTTATACTTAGAGTATCAACCACTTTATTCTCTTTCCCTAGATACTAGTATATTGAGAATCCATAGTCCACAATCAGCTCTAACCATCTTTATTGGTGCATATTCCACTCTGTATGTGTTAATATATACTTCAGGATTTTGTAACTCGTATATATTTGAAAGTTATCCCTAAAGATATAATACATCCCTATTTTCGAAGTGAATATCACTACAACAAATTCATGATCATGCTTTGGGTAGTTCTTATCATGAAATTTCAAATCCCTTGAATCGTAGACTATGAATTTTTCATTATGCAATAACACATATCCTATGCACTTATTTGAAACCAAACTAAATTCCATGAAAAGATATCTACTTATGGGTAGTGTGAGTACATGGTTAGTGATATTCCTCATTTATATCTCAATGAAGATATCTTCACACACACCATTAAAAGAAAATATTAATACATTTTTAGATATCTTAGTAAAAGGGTTTGACAACTATAAGAAATTTCTCAAAAATTAGTGATACTACTCAGCTAATAGAAGGTATCTATGGATATCTATAATAGTTTAT